>CP106734.1:99482951-102182951 GCA_025506655.1 Gossypium rotundifolium
TACCCTTACAAGGTAAAATGATTGATTTGCCCTTATAGGTAAGTGATTGGCTTGTGCTATGATATGACCGGTTTGGCTATGGTTGTATGATTGATTATGTTCGAGATGCACTGCATACATGGATTAGTTATAAGTAGAATTGTCGAATTACCCCTGGTAGGTAAATTACTGAAATACACTCGGTAGGTAAAATTATCGTTATACCCTTGGAGGTTGATTAGCGTGATGGTGTATAAACCCTAACACACTGTACTTAATTGTATTATTAATTGTATGGGCTGAAAAACCGGAAAAGGCTGTAAATATAGTCGAAATACCCTTGTGGGTAAGGCAGGAAGTGCTAGGTACGTATCTATAATTACCTGATATGAGTTGGTTGTATGTGATGATTTATTGCCTTGTTACTAGCATGATACATCTGTCACGATATAAATGTTGTGCATGGGATATGGGAATGTTGATAAAGGGAAATGATCATTCATAAGGTCACATGGTGATCGGTGGCTCTGCCACATTGTTTATTAAGGTCACATAGTGATCGGTGGCGCTACCACATCTATTTATGAGTTCACATAGTGATCGGTGGCTATGCCAAGTTGATTTTAAGGTCACATAGTTATCGGTGGCTCTGCCACATTTTCTAACAGCATGACTGTCAAGACGGCGTGTAGCAGATGGCTGGTTGATTGTAGAAATCCCCACGGTGTGATGGTTGGTATGGGTGGCGTGTAGAGGATGGAAAATTAGGTTGGGCTGGGTTTGTATCACATTGCATACATTATCTGCTGTGACATATGATATAGGTTAAGACTCAACCGAGGCTAATTTGGGCTAAGGCCCAATTGCCACCATTACTGTAATGGGCTTCGGCCTGGATTGTTGTGATGCATGTTCTTACTGATGAGGTTTGTGCATACTGAGTTTTCGTAAACTCACCCCCTCTTTTTATTAAATGTTTCAGGTGATTCCTAACAATTGAGGATTCGGAGCTGTGGAGGACTCGAGGGTGGCTATACATCGGAGATACTACTCGTGAACTTTAGTAATGTTGATTTTTACCTTGTTTAAGATTATTTATTTTGGGTTAATATTTTGTAATAAGGCATTGGTTTATGTTTTTTGAGTTTTTATTTATAACTGTTAAACTTATAAATACAGGGTTTTCCTAAAACATTAGCAATCATTTTCTAAAATATCATGCTTACGCAACGATGTAAGTTCAACTTTCATAATAAAACAGTTTTTCAAAATAATAACAAGTTTTAAACGGTCATTTTAACAAATCGCGTTTTTCTCAAACAAACAACGAACTCGAAGTTCAAAATTCGATAAAACTTTTCTAAACAATTACTTAGCTTTTCAACTTCCTTCAATGTGACACGCTAGATTCGGGCCTAACTTTTAGGCCGGGTTTGGGGTGTTACATTTGAAGTAGAAATCTTATAAACTATGACTTTTGAAAATATCGTTGATAGTTCAAGAGAAAATTTTCGAGTTAAATTATTCGAAAAAGTTTGTTATAAAATCCATTTATTAATCAATTTGGAAAACCTTTAATTAAGTTTTTAGAAAAATTCCCGTTTAAAACATTTTAAGCAAAATAATAAATACGTCAAACATAAAACAAAATAAAATAATCCAGAGGCCTTATTACAACATAAAAATCCAAATGGTAAAAAATAACGAAATAGAGCAGAAAAGTAATTTATTAAAGTTCGAAACATTTATTTCCGAAGTATGGCCTCCACCGAGTCATCCATGGGCCCAAGTCCTCGTCACTGAGATTTACCTACAAGGATTAAGAAAGAAAGGAGGGTGAGTTATAAGAACTCAGTGCATAATCCCTTACCGTCATTCACTGGGTCTGAACCCGTTTAGCAATATCCTAGGCTAGAGCCCATGTAGCATAATCTTGAGCCAAAGCTCATTTACAAAATAAACTGGGCCTTAGCCCTATAAACATGATAATGCAGATAATGTAATGCAACCCAACCCATCCTAGTAATCCATCCGCTACACACCACCCATACCATCCCATCTCATCTGTGGGGATCAAGTCAACCCAACCCGCCAAACACACCAATCGCAGGCATTTTGCCATTTATAATATAGTTTGGTTGTGGCCAAGCAACCAAAATCATAACGAATCAGATTAACAAACAATTTTGTGGCAGTGCCACCAGAATCACTTCTCTTCAACATTTTTCCCAATCCCAATGCAATTTATGAATATGCAACATACATAATAAGATGTTCCCATTTAATTAACAGCCATTAATCAAATAATTTAATATAAAAGCTCGGCCCATTTAACCAACAATAAATCAGCCCGTTAAGGCATTCTAACAAATTGGCCCATATGGGTATTTCGGTAAATCAGTCCATAGGGGCATTTTCATAATTTCACAACCCAAAGGTATTTCTGTAATTTTAACCATCGAGGGTATTTTGATAATTTTACCCACTAAGGGTAATTTGGTAATTTCGCAACATAAGACTTAACTACTAATTTGGGGCATAAAAATTGAAACTATCCATCTGCATCATACTGACTAAACTGACTATAACTTGAGTTAGGAAATTCAAAATTTAGATCCGTAAATTTTCCTTGAAACTAGACCCATAAGTCTTATTACTACAATTTTTCCAGAATTTTTGGCTTAGCCATTTAGTACATTTTATTCATTAAAATTTCCCCTATTTCACTGACCAACAGTTCTGATCTCTCTTACCTTAAATTCAAATATCTCACTGTACGGTTTTCAAATGTTGCTCCCACTTATTTATATTGAAAATAGGTTCACTAAGGAATCTATACATATAAACTATAACTCATAATATTCTTTGTAAAATTTTGAATGATTTTTCCAAGACAAAACAGGGAACCACGAAGTCATTCAGAACCAGTGTCACTAAAATTAAAATATCACAGAATATTAAATTCCTCTTCCTCCTTTGTTTCTTCCATATAAAACTAGACACAGTAAGCTTTAAATTGATATCTTATTCACTTTCTAATTCCCTTTCTCCTATTTTCATGATTTTTCTAAATCACGTCACTGCTGCTAACTAAAAACTGTTTCATTGCAAAATATGGTTTCCACTACGAACATACGCACGCCCTAGTAATCACATATGCCGATTTCTGATTTTTTGATCTTTCGACCAAATCACAAAACATTTCGTGCAAATATTCAGAGAATTGTGGGATTACGCACCATTTCAAACATGTATTCGGATGGGTACGGGATTACACACCATTTCAAACATGTATTCAGATGGGTGCGGGATTACACACCTTAATTATGAGTTGTGCTTTCTACTGATTTCAACACCACGAATGTGATCTCCCTCAGTGCACCAAGAATCGATCCTACCCCTTAGCTACTGAAATCCTACCCTAACAATATTTAGTGAGCGAAAGAGTTGTTAGTAGTTATCCCACCTTCGACTAAAGCAAATCTTATGACAACATACTTACTCACTTGCTTGACGAGTCGACGATAACAATTTGATTAATACAAATCACTTGTGCTCCTTCACCTTGTTGAGAATTGAAAAGGAGATGAACCAAAATGCTCAAGGAAAAAGTACCCAAAACGTCACTCTTAAAAAGAAACCGAAAGAACACTCAAAAGTAAAGGAAAGTTTCGGTTTCTCCCCTTACACCAAATGACCAAAAATGTTATTTTAGGAAAACAAAAACACAGAATGATCAAAGGAGAAAAAGCATCTCTCATGCACAAGACTTGCAAAAAGGTATGGAAATTCGGCTCCTCCCTTTCCCTAGCAAAACCTTCCATCACATTTGCCTAAAGGAAGAATGTTGACCAAAATTCTTTCCAAAACATCTTCCACCCTTTAAGCCAACATGTTCCATACTCTTGCATTTTCTTTCATTTCTTTCCTTCTTTTTCCCTTATCTTCCTCCTTGCCATATTCCTTAGCCTCCTTGCCATAAATAAAAAGTCTCCCTTACCATAATAAAGCCTTGGCCGACACTTACCTTATTAGTACAAAAATTTAATCCAAAATATTTGTATTAGGTGGGATTCGAACCTCAGACCACTAGTACACTCCACACGCCACTTTCCACCTTTACCAATAGACTCCTTGTGCTAGCAAAATGCACACTTATTTACTTAAGTCAAGATGCTACTTACCTTTTCTCCTTAAAGTACTTCAACACAAAAATTTACCTATAGCCTAACTTGAACCCGAAACTTCCTAGAAACCCCGTAACTTTCCAAAATCACCATCTAATAAGTCCAATTTGCAATAATGCCATTCTCTTATTCTCAAAAATTTTAAATACTCCTACGCCTAAGGCCCATTAGGCCCAATTCTTCTAAGCCCAATTTCAGGATGTTACAAAGCACTTTAAAGAATATGTCATAAAAAGGATTTAGCCTGGACTGGTAATCCTGACTAAGCTCTATTGAGTATATATTGCAGATAGGATTTAGCCTGGACTGGTAATCCTATTGTTCATATATATGTGGCTCGAGAGTGTACTCTCTGAAATCGTATCCTATGGGTATCATTGAATATGAATTGATAGATCCTGATTTATACACCACGAATGTACTACATGTGTATCCATCGATATTTTAGATAAATTCAATAGGTAAAAGTTCTTGACATGATAAGATGTGAATAAGAAATGAGTTATTACACATATCGACCTAAAATACATGAAAATTACGATACGTGATAATTGATATATGGAAATATGAAATGATGATATTGTACATGGAATTTATTTGATGAGTATGTACATCCTTGATTATAGACTTATACACCTTGAGTGTACTAATCGTGATCTTGATATTCCAAGTAATATGGGTAAAGTTCTGATGTGAAATGATCTGAACTCGAAATGAACTAGTATGAAATTATACTTGTAATAATGAGATGAATTATGCATGTTGAATGCATACATGTTATGAAAAGCATATGTGCTTGGAAACTTGATTGTTGTTGAGCCCATATATATGTTTGGATGTTATTATAGAATGTATGACTAACAAGGGCATTGAGGTCAAATTGATTGAATATGCCTTACATAGTTACCTCAAAATAGAATGAATGGTAAGTTAAGTACCATGTTATACGAACTTACTAAGCATTTTATGCTTACTTAGTTTTGTTTCCCTGTTTTAGAGTAAATCAAAAGCTTGTCGAATTGGAAGCTTGGCGGAGTTCACTCACACTATCTATCAGCGCATGTCGGAACAATATGGTAAAACAATTATGGTTACAATGGCATGTATAGGTTGTATTGGCCATATTGGCATGTAAATGTAAATGATGCTTGTAATCTAGCCATTGGAATGACTAGTAATGGTTATTTTGATATACTTATAATGTCATGCTATGGTAGCTACATATATGTTAAGTAGTTGATCTAATTATGTCTAACTTGAGGACTTAACTAAGGTAAGACTATAAACATGGATGCATGAAATGATATGCCACGATGAATGAGAGAATTTTCTTAATTTTAATGCTTGAAATGGTTGGTATTTGGATGTGTGATTCAAGTGCAAGATTACGAGTGTGATTTTGGGTGACAAATGAGGCTAGGAAATGACTTTAAATTGTCCACAAGGGCGTGTGTCTAGACCGTGTGTGACACACGACCAAGTACATGGGTGTGTGGTTAGGCCGTGTGTCCTCTGCACCTTAATTTTGAGAAAATAGAATGCTCAGAATTGAGCACACGGGCAGAGAGACGGGTGTGTGTCTCAGCCGTGTGTGCTACACGGCCTAGAACACGGGCGTGTGTCTTGGCCATGTGAAACCTACACCTAATTTTGAAATAAATTAATTAACCACATGGCCTAGCACACGGGCGTGTGTCATGGCAGTGTGCACAAGTTAGAGAGTTATAAGGGGTTGAACACGGCCAGCAACGTGGGGTGTCCTAGGGTCACACGAGCGTGTCCCTTGGACCACGCAGGCGTGTGAGCCTTATAACTTGAAAATTTTTTGAAATGTGCGAAAAATTCTTAGAGCTCCCAATTAAGTCTCGACTCGATTTCTAATGCTCATATTGGGCCTCAAAGATCCATTTAAGGGACGTTATGAATAATCTCGAAAAGTGAACAGTGATTGACAACATTTATCTGTAAATGTTCTAAAAGTTTCGGTAATGCTCTGTAACCCTATTTTGGCGATGGATACGGGTTAGAGGTGTTAGAAAAAGAGCCATATATACAAGTATTTAAGGATGGTCAAAATGACCAAACTTTAAACAAGCATTAAAAGTTTATCAAGTTCAAACTTAAACTTCACAAGTATGATCATACTAGTTCACCATTTACACATTCACAAAATATCATAATACTAAAGAATTCTCCTATTACATGCCACTTTAACCAACTAGAAACAAGTACAAATGGACTAAAAGTTATAGTGTAACCACCCTAACCCGTATTGTCGCCAAAATAGGGTTTCAGAGTGTTACCGAAACATTCAAAACATTTATCGATTTATTCATGCAAGTTACTATTCGTTCACCAAGGTCATTCATAATGTCCCTTAAATGGACCCTCGAGGCCCACTACGAGCATTAGAATTAAGTTGGGACTAAATTAGGAACTCAAGGAATTTTTCAAAATTCCAAAATTTTCCAAGGTGCAGGGCTCACACGCCCGTGTGGTTCAAGGGACACGCCCATGTTGCAGGCCGTGTTCAAAACTAGGTAGCTCTCTAACTTGCACCATACGGCCATGCCACACGCCCGTGTCCTAGGCCGTGTGTTTAATTAATTCAATTCGAATTAGGTGCATGTTCGACATGGCCAAAACACACGCTCGTGTTCAAGGCCGTGTCACCTACACGGCTAAAACACACACCATGTGCTCAATTCTGAGCATTCTTTTTTTCTCAAATTTCAGGTGAAAGGGACAAACAGCCTGGCTACATGCCCATGGGGTAGCCCGTGTGTCACACACAGCCTAGACACATGTCTGTGTGTCTGCCTGTGTGGACAAAATAAAGCCATTACTAGCTTTATTCCTCATCCAAAATCACACCCATGACCTGCACTTGAATCACACATCCAAATAACAACCATTTCAAGCATTCAAATTAAGCAAATTTCATCATTCAACATGGCCTATCATTACATGCATACATGTTCACTATCCTACCTTGGTTCAATTCATGTGTTAAACGTGATTTGATCAACTACTTAACATATATGTGGCTAACATAATATGACATTACAAGTATATCAAAACAATCATTACGAGCCATTCCAATGGCTAGATTACAAGCATCGTTTATGTTTACATGCCAATATGGCCAACATATCCTATACATACTATTACAATCGCAATTGAATTACCATACTATACCGACATGGGCCGATAGATAGTGTGAGTGATCTCTGCCGAGCTTCCAATCCGACGAGCTTCCAATTTACTCTAAAACAGGGGAAAATAAAACGGGGTAAGCATTACATGCTTAGTAAGTTCGTATAAGATGGTACTTAACTTACCATTCATCCTATTTTGAGGTAACTATGTAAGACATATTTGTAAACGAAAAAATATATAGGATTTTTCCTATTTAATTTATCACCTTTTACTTAAATCATTGTTAAAACTAAGTAATTGTTTAATAAATTAATGAAATATGTGAAAATATGAAATTAGGACATAGAAATTATTAAAATGTGATTTTATGCTTTATTATATAGTTTTCATGCAACAAATGGCTTATTTTATATTAATTTGAATATATTATATTTTTAAGACATAAAGTGGGCCATGTATGATTAAATTAAATAATTAGATATAAAATTATATTTAATAATTCATTTTAAAATATTTCATTAATAAATTGGGTTTTAATTAATTAATTAAATTGGATAAATTTTATTCTTTGGTCCTCTAATTTATTGATTTATTTTGGATAGGTCTGGTAGCTTTATTTGATTACAAAATTATCCAAATTGGGGACCAAGTCAACCCAAAATTCAGCTACACATGGCTATCCATAAACCACTCTTCGGTCTAATTGCACAAGGTCCTTGAAGAGTTGGAAAAATTAGAGATTTACCTGAAGATTTGCACTTGACCGAGTCTCAATCTTGAGTTGTTGTGGCACTCAAATTGACCAAAAATCAAGCAAAAATCAGCTCAACTTCCTCAATTTATGGCCGACCACCCATGGAAGTTGCTTCAAAAGATGAAAACTCCTATTTTTAGTAAACTATCCCCCTCTCCTCACCTATAAATAAGACCTCATTCTCACATTTCTGTTGATCCCTTAATCATTCCTCAATCATTCTCATCATTCATCATTCTCTCTTCTCTCCAAATTCTTTTAGCCTTTTCCATTCCCACACCTAACATCATCTCTTCATAGAGATTTTAGCAATTAAGCCTCTTAAAGAACCCTTGGTCGGCCACCTTGGAGAGCAATCAACAAAGGAGCAAAGCAAAGGAACAAAGGAGAGTCTTGGGTGACAGCCACTCTGAATTGGGTTTAATCTTTCTTTTCTTTAATTTAATCTAAAGATGTTTGCTATGTGTTCTTTGTTCTTGTTTACAACAATGTTAGCTTAATTTTATTTAAGCTAGGATGATTTCTTTGATTAAATAATATTTATTTGATTCATGCTTATAATGTTTGTGCCTCAATCGATCATGTTTTCAATTTAAATCAAGTCTGTATTTCGTTCATACGTGATTGAAATGCACCTAAATTAGCTGAGCGATCCTGACCAGACGACGGATAATGAACACATAATTGAAATGTGCATGCTCAATTTAGATCCTGGCCCGATTAAATTGTAGGTTGCATAACAACTCTGACCAAGCTCTGTTATCTGCATAGTTTTTAGATTTGTGTGATTAAACTGTTTCAAACCTGACATGTCCTTGTTACCTCACACGAATGCTAAGAAACTCTTAGTAAATAAGGATCAGTAAAATGCGTATTTATTACATAAAGGATTCCGAAAGGACCTAATGTGGTTTCCAAACTCATGAAAGATCGAGTTGCCATGGAATGTTTAAGCATGTTGATAATAAATTGAGTTTAATTAAAGTAATTGTCCTGGTTTATTTATGTTATAATTGTTGCAAATTGTGTTTAATTTTACTAAAATCTATTTCATTCATATAGTTTGCATACTTAGGATAATTTGCATTAGAGATCATTGCATTTAGTTTAATATATTTTAATCATTACTTTTTAACTATATTGTGTTTTTATTTACCAAATTGTTAATATAATTTTACAAATTAAGTAACTTAGCACAAATACAATCCCTGTGGAGACGATAACTCGATACTTACTTATTACTTGATAACGATTGTGTACACTTGCACAAACCTACGCGTTACAAGTTTTTGGCACCGTTGTCGGGGATTGTCAACTGTTGCCATAGTCATTTCTTTCGTGAAATTATTTATTTTCAATTTGATTTATTTCTAACATTACTAACTTATTCATTTTAATTTCTGTGATTTTCTTTTTAGGTGTTTATGAGCATAGATCGAATTATCGATTTACTCCCTATAGACCCTAAAATCGAGTGAACTTTCAACCAAAGAAGACGTGATCGAACAGCTCAAAGACAAGTCAAGATGGACCTTGGAAATTAGAATCAAGACCGAGGTAATGAAGCCGATCATGTATGAAATCCCATCCTCATTGCCGATGATAGGGATCGATGCATTAGACAATATGTTGTGCCACTTTTTAGTGAGTTAAACCCAAGAATTAAAAGGCCAGAGATTAAGGCAACCCCATTTGAATTGAAACCAGTGATGTTTCAAATGCTTCAAACGGTGGGCCAATTTAGTGGTATGCCCACGAAAGATCTATAACACCCCAAACCCGGCTTAGAAGTGTAGACCGAATTTGGAACGCTACATTGATCATCGAAGTGATCTCGTGAGAAGATTTTACAAATCAAGTCGTTAAAAATTTAATTTCGAAAACATTTATCCCGAATCAATTCAAAAACATTTAATCATTTAAATTCCCCAGTATTCGACAGTATAACACTTACGAATGAAAACTTAAAATAAAAGTGTACCACAGTATTATGAAACTTTACAGTTCAACTTAAACAAATAACAATTAAACCTGAAAATAAAAACTTATAACTTATTTCCACCAAGATTGTTCGAGTCCTCCGCGTATTGAGTCCAGCATCCAGAATCCAATACTGTACCCGAAAAGGGGAAACAGAAGAGGGGGTGCGCTACTTGAGCTCAGTGTGAGATCAAAATCAGTTAAACTACATAAATGAAAATAGGGAACTAGAACCAGTTCAGAAGAAGAACACACTTAGAGATAGAGTTAAGTGAGTTCGCCCAGCATCAAACACACACCATATGTACCTTATAGTCATATGGAACAAACAGACACACCTAACCTCACGTGCTATTCAAATACAATAGCAACAGTTTATAAGTCAGTCACACTATCACAATAACAGTTCAATCGACATTTATAGAGAAAGTCTATAGAAATTGCATAGGCACACATGCCTTTCAATCGATCAGTAACACATTCAATCATATTGTCACATCCAGTCATAGTATCATATTCAGCCAGATTGATCAATCAGACATTTCAGTCAAATAGTACAGTCACATTCAGTCACATAGAGTCATTCAGATGCATATGAGTGCAAATGAGTTATAAAATAACCCACCCATCTAGCCAACACACCATCTCTGTCCAACCTTACACTAACTGTGGGGATTTAATCAACCCACACATCCAACCTTATACTCCATAGGGTGTCATCCCGGGCTGCCCGGCAATGATGATCATCATCATTGTCCTTGACCCTCAGAGAATTGGGACTGCCTTCGACCCTTTGGGAATCGGGGCTAACAGTGTGTAGATAAATTGCCAGCCTTATATATTACGCAGCAAAGCTAGCGTATAAGCTGTACTGTGCAATACGGTAAACCACAGTATAGAAATGCAGTATGAATTGCTAGATCAGATAGTGGTACGTAGTGTAGCTAACGTACATGTGGTACAGTACAATGCGGTAATTTGGTATGCCGATGAGTTGCAGTAAAACTACCAGGTCAGTCAATGATACGCAGCGATGCTGACGTATGCGCTGTACAGTGTAGTGCGAAAATCTGCAGTATAGTCAAATCGTCCATGACCCTCAGGGTATTGGGACTGCTCTCGACCCTATGGGTATTAGGGGCTTCAGTATGCAGTTAAACTACCAAATCGTAAATCTTCCTTCTCTTCAAAATCCCAACCCAAAATACTTTATATGCAGATGCACCAATTCAAAATACAATTTCAGGCAATCATTCAAAAGCAGTCACTTATAACCAGTCATTCAGAAACGTGCACACTTATGCACTCAGATTCAGTACCTAGCATAGCACACATTTACTTACAAGCAGTACATAATTCGAAGTCAGAATAGAATCGTATTCACTCTCAGTAAGCTTAGTCGAGGGTTGGAACACATAGACTTACGATGGCATTCGTTTTGCCCTAAAATTAGAATTTGGCGAGTTAGGGCCACACACCCATGTGCTCTAATCGTGTGGAGCAATCTAGGCCGTGTGGGGATCCAAACGCCCGTGTGAGGGGTGGCACACGGTTATGTGATAGAGGCACATGCCCGTGTGGTGCAGGAACGCGACCGTGTGAACAGGCCATGTAACTTACTATCCAATTTCCCTAATATTAGGTGCAGGGCAGACACGGCCGTGAAGGTGTCACACGCCTGTGTGGCCATCAGACACGGCCGTGTGTTCCATAACACACAACCGTGTGGAATCCCTAGGCCCCAAATTAGTCACACGCCCGTGTGTCTCGAAGCACACGCCCGTGTGGGAACCCTAATTTTTCCAAATCTGTCACACAGCCGTGTGGCCAGGTTGTGTGACTCCAAATCCATAATTCCCCAAACTCATACGCCCGTGTGCTCAGAGGAAATGACTGTGTGGATTCTAACAAAAATCCCCAAATTGGCCACATGAACGTGTGGCCAGGCCGTGTGGCTGTCGGGGAGGCTACGAAACCACCCCAATTCAGCCCCGAAAACACTATTTTGGCCATCGTAATAGTCCCTAACCTTTACCCTTTCAACATATAGTAGAAAACATTGATTTCCCTTCATTTTTATCGTCTAAAAACTCAAAACAAAGGGTAATGCATGACTACAAAAAGACGAAGGAAAGGGATTCTTAAAACAAGATAGCAACCAATTTAAAAATAGAAAGTAGTAACCAGATTTGAATCCCACACCTAATTTGATAATGAAGAGAACGACGGACGAGTGGCAATCTCAAAATCGCAGTTAAAAACATTTGAGCAATAAGAAAAAAATGAAAGAAAAACAGAGAGGAGAAGAGAGAAGAAACGCCAAAATAAAATATTATAATAATAAATTTTAACATAACAAAAATATCAAATAATTATTATAATAAAATAATATCTAAATGAAAAAATGCACAAAATATCTCCCTAGCTCACGCAAGGATTTGAACACAGGACCTCAAGCATAATAACACTCCACTTTTACCACCAGACCAGCAGGCCCATTCTTGTCATTAAATTGCACAACTCACTACATATGTACGACTCCTTACTGCCCTTATGCCCAAGACCCCATACCTCTAGGCCTAAAATTTAAGGCGTTACAAGATCCACATCTCCACCTTCAATTGTTTATAGAGGTGAGTGATTCATTTAAGATACCTAGTGTGACTGAAGACGTACTGAGGTTGAAGTTGTTTCCGTACTCGTTGCGAGATTGAGCACGAGCATGGCTCAATTCATTTCCACTAAGTTCCATATCTACATGGAAAGAATTAACAGAGAGATTTTTGATCAAGTACTTCCCACCTAGCAAAAACGCTAAGTTGAGGAACGAGATTACAAATTTCCAACAATTGGATGACGAGTCTTTGTATGAAGCTTGGGAGTGATTCAAGGAGTTACTTCGTAAGTGTCCTCATCATGGGATTCCTCATTGTATCCAATTGGAGACATTCTATAATGGTCTCAATGCACATACAGGATTGATGGTAGATGCTTCCGCGAATGGTGAAATTTTATCTAAGTCTTATAATGAGGCTTATAAGATCATCGAGAGGATCACGAGTAATAACTATCAATGGCCAACAAATCGAGCAGCTTCAAAAAGACGTGTAGCCGGAGTTCATGAAGTTGACGCCCTCACTTTGCTATCAGCTCAGGTATCGTCTATTTCCTCTATGTTAAAATAGTTTACTGCTAATAGTGCTAATAATTTTGCAGCTCATCCACCAAGTCTGTTTGAAGTAGTTTCCTGTGTGTACTGTGGGGAAGGTCATTCTTTTGAGAATTGTCTATCAAATCCTGAGTTAGTGTACTATGTGAGGAACCAATATCAAAATAAGAGTGGACAAGGAACCTAGTCCAACTTCTACAATCCTTCATGGCATAATCATCCTAACTTTTCTTAGAGCAACCAAGGAAATGGACCGAACAATAAATTATTATCGCAAAGACCTAACCAATCTCAAGGGTTTAATTAGCAAGCTCCAAAACCACCTCAAGTCGAGGCATCAAATAATTTAGAGAACTTGTTGAAAGCGTACATGGCAAAGAATGATGCTTTGATCCAAAGCCAATCAGCAACACTGAAAAATTTGGAAAACCAAATGGGTCAGTTAGCTACGGAGCTTCGTAATAGACCTTAGGAACCTTGCCAAGCGATACTGATAATCCAAGAAATTTGGGTAAAGAACATATCAAGGCAGTGGCATTACAAAGTGGTAAAATGTTGGAGCCCCGATTGATTGATGTCGAAGATAAGCCCGTTGAGAAGAATCAACCAGCTGTTGAAATTCCTACACCAAAGGAATTAGAATCTGCAAAGTCTGACAAGGTAAACCCTGACTTAGTGAATTCAAATATTTTAACATCTTCTTTGGATGCAAATTTACCTACTCGAGAAAGTTGTCCGGTTCAACCGAAAGTTCCATCACCTCCATATCCATAAAGATTACACAACACAAGTAGAAATAGGAGGTGCAATTCAAGAAGTTTTTGGATAATCTGAAGCAGTTACACAACAGTATTCTGTTAGTGGAGGTTTTAGAACAAGTGCCGAACTATGTGAAGTTTATGAAGGATATACTGTCTAAGAAGAAACGACTGAGTGAGTATGAGACTGTTGCCTTGACAAAGGAGTGCAGTGTGTTCCTACAGAACAAACTACCACTGAAATTGAAATACCCAGGAAGCTTTACTATACCCCATAACATTGGTGAATCTTATTGTGGTAAAGTTTTTTGTGACTTAGGAGTGAGTATCAATTTGATGCCTAAGTCTATTTTGAAGATGTTAAGGATAGGTGAAGTAAGACCTACAACTGTGACGCTTCAGCTAGCGGATCAATCTTTAGCATATCCCGAAGGAAAGATTGAGGATGTTTTGGTAAGAGTCGATAAATTTATTTTTCCTACAGATTTCATTGACTTAGATTTTGAAGCAGACAAGGAAGCACCCATCATCCTTGGGAGACCTTTTTTAGCCACAAGAAGAGCGTTAATTGATGTGCAGAAAGGTGAACTCACCATACGAGTTCAAGACAATTAGGTAACCTTTAACATTATTAAAGTGATGAAATTTCCCAATCCGGCAGAAAAGTGTTTAGTTATGGAAGAGATAGAAACCTTGGTTTCTACAGAAAGCAAATTTGAAGAAGATCCATTGGAGAAAGCCTTAAATCTTGACCCTTTGGAGGATGATGAAGATGAAGAAAACATGGCTTTGATGGAAGCTAATCCGAGAAATTTAATTCAATCCACACGGCTTGAATCGTTAGAGTTGAAAGTCAGAGAATTTATGCAACCCAAGTTGTCAATTGAAGAACAACCTAAACTCAAACTAAAGGTACTTCCTTCCCATTTGAAATATGTTTATTTAGGTGACTATTCTACTTTTTTTGTGATTATTTCAGTAGAACTGACGAAAGATCAAGAGGAGCAACTAATTACTGCTCTAAAGAAATTTAAAAAAGTAATTGGTTGGACCATAGCTGATATTCGAGGTATAAACCTTTCTTTTTGCATGCATAAAATTATTTTAGAAGAAGGTGAAAAAGCTCAAATTGATGGGAAAAGGAGGCTCAATCCTATTATGAAAGAAGTTGTGAGAAAGGAAGTGATCAAATGGTTAGATGCAGGAATCATCTATCCTATTTCAGATAGTTTGTGGGTAAGTCCGGTGTAGTGTGTGCTGAAGAAAGGTGGAATCACGATTGTTGAAAATGAGCATAACGAGTTAATTCCAACGACAACTATTACCAGTTGGAGAATCTGTATTGATTACAAAACGTTGAACAAAGCCACTTAGAAGGACCATTTTCGTTGCCTTTTATGGATCAGATGTTAGATCGACTGGCAGGTAATGAATTCTATTATTTTTTAGCTATCTATTCGAGATATAACCAAATAGTTGTAGCCCTGAAGGACCAACATAAAACAAACTTTACTTGTCCATACGACACGCTTGCTTTTAAGCGAATGCCTTTTGGTTTATGCAATGCATCTGCAACTTTTCAATGATGCATGATGGCAATATTTACTTATATGGTTGAAAATTTTGTTGAATTTTTCATGGATGATTTTTCAATTTTTGGTAACACTTATGATATTTGTTTGAGTAGTTTGGCTAAGGTACTAAAGAGATGCAAAGATACGAATCTTGTCCTTAATTGGGAAAAATGCCATTTTATGGTCAAGGAAGGGATTATCTTAGGTCATAAGATCTCAAAGAAAGGAATTGGAGTCAATAAAGCAAAGGTGGACGTAATTGAAAGATTGTCGGCCCCAATGAATGTGAAAGGAGACAGAAGTTTCTTAGGCCATGCCGATTTTTACCGAAGGTTTATCAAAGATTTCTTAAAAATTTCTAAGCCGTTGTGTTTGTTGTTAGAGAAAGATACAGTGTTTGATTTCAACAAAGCATCTTTGGAAGCTTTTGAAGATCTAAAGAAGCGGTTAATCTCAGCTCCAATAATCATTACACCTGATTGGAACTCACCTTTTGAGTTGATGTGCGATGCAAGTGATTATGCAGTTTGAGCTGTGATGGTTCAAAGAAGAAACAAAGTGTTTCACCCTATTTACTATGCAAGTAGAACTTTGACAGGAGCTCAACTCAATTATACAGTAACCAAAAAGGAACTCTTCACTATAGTTTTTGCTTTTGACAAATTCTGCTCATATCTTATAGGTACCAAAATTACAGTATTTACTGACCATTCAGCCATTAAATACTTGCTCTCGAAGAAAGATGCAAAATCGAGGCTAATTCGTTGGATACTTTTACTCCAAGAATTTTACCTTAAGATCCAATACAGAAAAGGTGTCAAAAATCAAATAGCTGATCATCTATCGAGGTTGGAGTAAGATGAGGTAACTCAGTCATGTGTACCTATCAATGAGAATTTCCTAGATAAACACTTATTTGAGGTAAATCAAATTCATGAAATACCCTAGTTTGCTGATTTTGCCAATTATCTTGCATGTGGAATAATTCCTCGAGAAATGACATACCAACAAAGGAAAAAATTCCTTCATGATAGTCAGTATTATCTTTAGGAGGATCTGATTTTGTTTAAACAATGTGCAAATAATATAATCCGAAAATGTGTAGCTAAAAGCAACATTGCTGAAATATTGTATCATTGCCATTCATCTCCAAGTGGTGCCCACGTACTACAGCAAAGATTTTGCAAGCAAGTTTCTTTTTCCCTACACTATTTAAAGATGCTTATTCTTATGTGAAAAACTATGATAAATGACAATGGACTGGAAATATATCAAGGAGGAATAAGATGCATTTGACAAACGTTTTGGAGATTGAATTGTTGGACGTATGGGGCATTGACTTCTTAGGCCCGTTTCCTTCTTCGTATAGGAACAAATACATCTTAGTTACTATGGACTACGTATCCAAGTAGGTTGAAGCTAAAGCATACCCTACAAATGATGCTAATATAGTCATGCGATTCCTACATAAGCACGTGTTTATACGATTTGGGACACCAAGAGCTATTATTAGTGATGAAGGTTCTCACTTTGTGAACAAATGGCTTAAGTGGTTGCTTGACAAATATGATGTGAAGCACAAGATTGCTACTGCTTATCACCCCCAATCTAATGGGTAAGTTGAAAGAGTGAATTGCGAAATCAAATGTATCCTTGAAAAGGCAGTGCACCCTAGTAGAAAAGATTGGTCTCAAAGGCTTGATGATGCATTATGGGCCTAGTGAACAACATTTAAGACTCCGTTAGGAATTACTCCTTATCGATTAGTCTTTGGGAAGGCATGTCATTTGCCAATAGAGTTAGAGAATAAAGCTCACTGGGCTTTGAAGTAGTTAAACTTTGATCTTAAGTAAGCCGGTGAGAGAAGGATGTTACAACTTGATGAGTTGGAAGAGTTGAGGTTCTTTTCCTATGAGAATGCCAAAATGTGTAAAGAAAGATCAAAGAGATGGCATGATAGTCATAAACAATCTCGAGAGTTTAAAGAAGGTCAGAAGGTTTTGTTGTTTAATTCAAGGTTGAAGTTATTTCCTAGGAAGCTTAAATCCTGATGGAAAGGACCTATACCATCTACCAAGTTTATCCTTATGGAGCTATTGAATTATACAACAATTACGGAGGTACATTTAAAGTTAGTGGTCAACGTCTCAAACACTACTGGGATGGTGAAGTTGAGCGAGTTGAAGCCTCGTCCAAATTAACAGACCCTTAATTTTTCATGAACTCATTTTGTAAATAAATAAATAATTAGAACTTATTTTATTAACTTATTACATTTAATTAATTCTGTCTAAGGAGATTGGAACTTAAGCGGTGCTATGACCCCTCCAACCTTTCCTGGGAATCAATTTAATGTAATTTGTTAAGAAGAAATTTTGAAATTAAGATTTAAAATTTTTAAGTTTCATTTATTCTGTTTAAATTTTAAATTTTTATGTTAATAAAGGGGGTCAAATTTGGCCCAACTACTAATCAGTTTTTTTTAGTAAGATACAATATGAGTTTGAGGCCCAAGACAGCAAAAAAGGAGGGAAAAATCCATGCCTTGTCGTCACACCCATTGCTTGCCACCCAAATAATCTTAATGTAGCTAAATTTTTACTACATGTTGCCCTAAATTTTCCTATATAAACCCCTCACCATTTTACTAATTTTCATATCCCTCAAAGCAATTTGCTTACACTCTAAAAATCCCTAAATCTCCTTTTTGTGCTGTCAACCTCAAATCCCTAACAAAACCCTAGTTCTCTTCCCTTTTGCCGAAATCTCCCATTGCCGCCGAAAAGAGATTGCCGAAGCACCTACGTTGCTGTTACACGCCGTCATTGCCATTGCACCATTCTTGCCGTCGTAAGATTTCTACCATAGCAAGTTCCACCCACCTTACCGATTTCTCTTTTCCCCTTTTGAGCAGAAATTTTGCCAAAATTTTCGGGAAAAGATAGTATGTCTCGCAAAAGAACCATATTTACAAAGACAACTCCTGAAAACCAGATTTTGATCAATAAAGAAGTGAAAGAGAGATTTGATTCAATCTTCAAGCATTAACCTATGATGTTGGAAAAATGTTTTGACTTGAAGAGTAATGATTTGACTGTTTTTCCTATATCGATTAGAAACAAAATCAATGCTCTCAAGTGGGAACAATTTTGTGATGCCCGTTCACTTCCCGATGATGAACTAGTTCAAGAATTCTATGCTAGTTTGACTACGCAAGATGCTACTAAAGTCATTGTTCAAAAGAAAAAGGTACCTCTTACTTTTAAGTCCATCAATGATTTGTTTAATATACCTGATGTTGAAAAAGATAGTACTACCCTATGATGAACAATATCAATTGGGATTTTCTTTAACAAGTGCTTGAAGTTGTGACAAATTCGGGTCCTAATGGATTATAAGAAAGTATGGAAGCCATTCTTATCGAAGGGAATAATTAAAACCAGTAGCAAAGGTATGATTTTATTTCGTTCCCTACAGTTTTATGCCTATCTCACATAGTTCCACCATCTCGATGGAACAAATGCTTTTGTTATATGCAATTTTGACAGAAAAGTCCATTAATGTTGGGAAAATTATCCTCAAGGAGATTCACTATTGTGCTAAAAATAAGGTAGGAAGTGCTTATTTTCCACAATTAATCACTTCACTTTGCTTAAAGGCCCGTGTTAAAACATAAGCAAATTTGAAGGGGCAATATGTTCAAGGAGGCATTACAAATTATGATCTTGAAAGATTAGTAGAGAGGGTGTATGAGCTAAATCAAGGCGAGCAAGAAGAGCCAACTGAGCCGGATACCGAGGAGTCAACAGATGGAATTGAAACTGAAGCTAATTCAGTTACAGACACTAAAGAGGAAGAATCTGATAAGGAATCGAACATTCCTGAACTAAGGGTTGAGCCAGAAGAAGAACCAGTCAAGCTAAGTGTTGAACTTCAATATACAACTTCCATGCCGACTTCTGCAAGTACTTTAAGGAAATCAGAGTTGTCAACTTGGATGGATATGTGCAAGTTCATGCACAATCAACAACAAACTTATTGGAAATATGCAAAAATTAGAGATAACTCAATTTGAAATACTTTTAAGAATATCTCTAATACTTTTGTTCCTGAGTTCCCAGATACTATCTTTGAGACATGGACAGAAGATACTTGTAACACCCCTAACCCAAAACCGTCCCTGAAATAGGGTTAAGAGGCATTACCGAACAATCTAAACATTTCATATCCATTTTGCGACACCAAGTCAATTATCATTCATTCATATTCAAACATAATCATAAAGTCCCTTAGTGAGGTGATTGAGACCTTAAACATGCTTTAGAATAGGGACGAGACTAAACCGAACACTTACAAAAACTTCTAAAATCCAAACATTTTCTAAGTTACAGAAGTCACACGCCCGTGTGGGTAGGCCATGTGCCTCATATGGCCTCGGGCACGCCCATGTGTCCAAGCCGTGGTAAAACAGGGCATACCTATTGACTTGTTCACACGGCTTGAGACACCCCCGTGTGTCTCACCCGTGGTCGAACCTGACTTGCACCACACAGCCAGTCACACGCCCGTGTGTCTAGACCGTGGTCTAGCCCAACTTATTTCACTTGGCCAACTTAAACAACACGGTTGAGTCACACACCCGTGTGCTCAACCGTGTGGGCAACTATAGGCCATTTTCAAGGCCAAATTTGCCTCCCACACACTAAATCACCTACAAACCTCAAATCAACACCAATTCACACCTCATAATGCAATCAAACATACCGATACAAACTTCAATTAATCATCTACTATGACATTTATTCTTATACTCAATTTATACTCAAATAAGTCCATTCCAAAACACCATATTCACAACTCAGTTCATATAACTTTGCATCATCTAGTCATACCACAAATTCACACTTAAAATGCCATTCTCATCAACCAATTCAAGCATGAAATACACCATATTTATCATACACTTATCCCACATATACATATTAACATTATTCAACCTCTAAGCCATATCACATGGCAAAGATTACACATCACAAAACATGCCATATTAACTAGCCTATACATGCCATATACCACATTTATACACAACTTTTCAAAAGTACCGAAATAGATATCCGATAGTGTGATAGAGATGCTGATGATCCCCGAACCGATCTAGCTTTACTGACACTGTAAAATAGATAAAACACATCACACAGTACGCTTAAAAGCTTAGTAAGTTCGTAATATAATACATCATACTCAATAATGCAACATTGAATCATAATTAAACCATCACATAGATAGATTCACAACTATTCACAATATCATCCTCAACTATATATTCGTACATTCATCTATTAAAACTTGAACAATATCATGAACCACATAGGTTCGAAACATACCTTTTCCAATACTTAGTTGACTAATATTCTTGCTAATCAATGCTCGATATTACACCTTAATCACTGTTCACTATCTATTCAATTCAATCGCACACTAAGTGCCCAATTCCTATTCGAAGCTGAAATAACATCGTACACTTAGTGCCTTAATTCAAAGCTGAAGCTTTAATAACATCACACACTTAGTGCCTCAATACTAAACTGAACATAATTCAGTATCGCACACACAGTGTCAACCACAAAGCCAAAACTTCTATTATTTCACACACACAGTGCTAATCATCTCGGTCACATTTCCAAATACGCACACTTGGTGCCACATAACTTGATTCCTTACATAGCATTTATAACTCAATAATCTGATAATTAATCGTTTCATAACATTTAAACATAGTTAAGTACACGTATTATATCCGAACTTACCTCGGATGTCGAAATACTGAGACTTGCCGATCAATCGAGTACTTTGTCTTTACCTGGATCTCGATCCGAATCTCTCCTTTCTTGGTCTATACATATTCAAATTTAACTCTTTCAATCATCAATTCATTCAATTTAGTCCAAACACACAAATTTAGGGCATTTTACAAAATAGCCCTCACATTTTCACATTTTGACACTTTAGTCCTTATTTAACAAAATCACAAAATATACAAAATTCCATATCACCCAAGCTTGGACGAATATTCCCATGCTCAATACAAGTCCACACACTTCATTTATTTCCCATTTTAGTCCCTCAAAATATTATTTTCGCAATTTAGTCCAAATTACTCAATTTCACTAAAAAATCAAAGACAAAATATGTTAATCTTCCACCTATCTTTCATAATTCATCATAAACTATCAAAAAGCTTATGAATTCATCAATGGAACAATTCAAATTCATCATCAATTCACAAAATTTAAGCATGGGTTTGATAGAACACAAAGCAACGATCACAAAAATGTAGAAATTATAAAAAACCAAGCTCAAAACATACCTTGATTAAAATCAACAATAGCCGAACCCTAGATGGCTTTTTCTCTTTTCTTTTCTTTCAATTTTTGGCAAAGATGGATGAACAATCCACTAACTTATTTCATTTGTTTTATTTAATTCATGTTAATGTCTTATTTACTATTTTAACCTTCAAAATTAAATAAATAAACCATATAAACCAAGCCCATAACCATCCATCCCAAGGTCTAATGGCCAATTTGCAACATAAGGACCTTTAATTTAATAAACCATGCCAATTAAGCACTTTAACAATTAGTACTCAGCTTTTGAATTTTATGCGATTAAGTCTTTTTTCATAATTTGACACAGAAATGATAAAATTTCTCACAGAATTTTCACACATGCTTAATCACACATAGTAAACATGAAAAATAATATAAAAATATTTTTACGACCTTGAATTTGTGGTCTCAAAATCACTTTTCTGACTAGGGTCTAAACTGGGTTGTTACAATACTGCCTATGCAAGCAGAGATGGAGCTGAAGAAGACAAGGGGAATGAGGCAAAAAAATAAAAGGGGGGATTCTTATCTTATTACTTAATTATGTTTAGGTCTTTAGGAACTTATTTCTTTTGTAATTAGGATTTAATTTCTACAGAATAAAACATAGCAAGCATGAATAAACTTAACACTTTTTTAGAAAGAATAAGGCTAAGTGATGTGGTAATGGGAATGAACATGTCTAGTATTGGGTTATTAGGGAAGACTTGGTATTTAAGCAATCTTAATGACTCACCTCTCTTTCTTTAGAACCTGACCTGGCGTTCAGTTTTCATTCATTACTTTGTTCTTGCAATGAGGACATTGCTTCGTTTTAAATGGGGGTAAGGCAAATAAATTGCTCAAACTTTTAAAATTTTCTAGTATGTTTCAATCATTTCTTTCATAAGTATATTTTAATAAATGAATGTTTAGAGATATTTTTTGTTACTGAGATAGTTTGTATGTGTAACACCCCTTACCCGTATTCGACGTCGGAACAGGGTATGAGGCATTACCGAAATAAAACATATACAGTCGTACTAAATCGAGACATAAAATTTACGTCTAAATTTAAAAATTTTCAATTTTCACTACACACCCATTCAACCTAGTCATGCATCTCATAAATTGCATCATCATAAATATACAACTTGATAAATAATAGCCAACATCAGTGGCCTTATACAAAATGAACTATCAAATAACATAGGCCAACATTTTAGGCCAAATCAATCATAACACATAACAAAATAACCAAGTCCTCTATACATGCCATAATTCAAAATATTGATTTCAAAATACCAAAAGAGTGTTGATAGTGTGGATGGATCTTTGACGATCTTTGAATCCCGAGATAGCTTGGTGACACTATAAAACAAGAGAAAAGAGAGGGGAGTAAGCATATAGCTTAGTAAGTAAGTATGTAAATAATAAACAAATTACTAACATGCTTTCAAATTAATACAATCATAACTACAAATAGGTTCACTATTTATTCAAGTTCAAACAAGCTGTTTATTCGAGTCATAATCACTAAATTATTTTTATCTGGAGCTACAAAACTCAAAATTAAGATCCGCTAATTTTCCCTGAAACTACACTCACATATCTCATTACCATAAAATTTTCAAAATTTTTGGTTTAGCCAATAAGTACAGTTTATTCTTTAAAGTTTCCCCTATTTCACTGTCCGACAGTTCCAACCCTTCAAAGTCACACAACTGCTGCTGTCCAAAACTATTTTGTTGTTAAATTTACTCTTTTATGATTTCACTTACTCCATTTCATCTTACCGAAGGTTTGCTAAAATATCGAGCACATTGCTCATAAATTTTCACCCTTATACCTGCACTTATCCATCACATAGTCATATTCAATTACACTTAGTCGTTACATGATCACATGTATTTTCACTTAGTCAATTTCCCGTTGAACTCATCGGAATAATAACATATACACGGTGGCCTGCACATAGTACCACCTTTGTAGCCGAAGCTATCTGGTGCAAATAATAGCCTGCACTTAGTACTACACATGGTGGCCTACACTTAGTACAACACATGTGATCGAAATTATCAGGTATGCATAGTAGCCTGCATTTAGTTCTACACATGCGACCTATCCGTCTGGTACACGTAGTAGCCTGCACTTAGTACTACACACGTGACCTAAAACCATCTCGTAGCTCTCTTGTACACATAGTGGTCTACACTTAGTACCACACATGTGACCTAGCTACCTCATTCGTATCTTTTCTATTCCAAAGGTTCAACCGAAATTCTCACTTTTCAACATTTTACCAACTCATCCATAATCAATCACAATTCATAATTTACATCAAATAATTACTCCATATTCAACCACAACTCATATAATATAATAAAATATTAAAACATAAATAAAAAAGATGTATTATTTACATACAAACTTACCTCGGTGCAAAATATAGTAATTTTACAATTTAGTCCACAATCTTTTCCTTTCCCCGATTAAGGTCGATTCCATGTCTTTCTTGATCTATAATAGCACATTTGAGTTATTCAATTCTCACATTATTCAAATCAACCCTAAAACATATTATGGCAAAAATTACAATTTTGCCCCTAAAGTTTCAAAAAATTACAATTTTGCCCCTAGGCTCGTAAAATAATTTTTTTCAATTTCCTTTCATTTTAAGCCTAGACGAACCATTTTCATAACTATAGCAGTCCACAATTTCCATTTATTCACACACTTACACACATTTTATAACTTTTTATAGATTAGTCCTTTTTGACAATTTCACCGAAAATCACTTAGTAAAAGTCATTTCTCACACATCAAACATGTATAATCTACCATTAAACATCAAAATACACAAATTTCTAACATGGGTCATGTAATACCCCTTACCCGTGTCTGACGCCGGGACAAGATATGAGGCATTATCAAACTTAAACGAAAACATTTATCCAAAACTGGGCTATAAAATTTCATTCAATTTAAAATTTCACATTCACATGTAATTTTCCCCTTATATGGGCCCACGAGGCCCAAAACATACATTGGGAACTATTCGGGACTAAATTGAGAACTTAGTAAACTTTAAGAAGACTTAGAAAATTCTTCATCAAAATAGGGGGTCACACGCCCGTGTGGCTTGGGACACGCCCATGTATGTAGGCCGTGAAACCTTTAGTATAAGCTTACACCTATAAATAGGCATTACAACTCATTAACCAATATGAGCCACATCTCATGACCATATACAAAATGAATCATATTATCATTAAGAACCAACACATTTGGACAAATAAAATAACACATACACAATTGACTAAGTCTCTATACATGCCATAGACTTAAAAGGTTTTACATTCACTTATACCCAACATGATAGCTTGATAGTGTGATAGCATCTCGACGATCTCCAACTCGAGCTAGTATAAAACCCCACATGATATGAAAAAGGGATGGGAGTAAGCTATAAAGCTTAGTAAGTATGTATGTAAATAATAAACAATTTATTACCATGCTTTTAACAACCCTTTTTTTTGAGTACTCAAGATAATGCCATCATTATTGCATAAAATTTCTCAATACACTTATGTTCATCTTGAGCTGTCTACTCGAGTTACAGTCACTAAATTATTTTTATCCAGAGCTATGGAGCTCCAAATTAAGATCAGCTAATTTTACCTGAAACTAGGCTCACATATCTCCTTACCATAAAATTTCCAGAATTTTTGGTTTAGCCAATAAGTACAGTTTATTCTTTAAAGTTTCCCTTGTTTCGCTGTCTAATAGTTCTGACCCCTCTTCACTAAAAATTTATTTTCTCATTTCAAAGAACTTGAAAGATTTTCCCATTTGTTTCTCTTGAAAATATACTCATTAAGAAATTAATGAATCTAAATTTTATCCCTTGATTATTTTTGTACAATTTTTAATAAATTTTCAAAGTCAGAATAGGGGATTCAAAAATCATTCTGACCCTGTCTTATAAAATTTCAAATATCTCATAATCTGAAATTCTTTTGATTACATCGTTTCTTTTATGTGGAAATAGATTCAATAGAATTTAATTTCATATCTTATTCAACTTCTAATTCAATTTCCACCATTTTTGGTGAATTTTCAAAGTGATTTAACTGCTGCTGTCCAAACTATTTTATTGCTAATTTTACTCTATCATGTTTTCTTTATATTAATTCTCATTTACACACTTATAACACTAAAGCATACCCATAGTTAGCCATGCCAATAGATATTCATCATCAAATATTTACAAGCTATTCATTGTTCAATTTAGCTTATACATCAACAACAAAAACTTGAACATTTCATTTCTTAATTCAATTTGGCTTAAAAGCCTCACACATGATCACAATTCACATTTCCCACATATTCTTACACCATAAGCATGGACTTAGCTCTTTGTCATTGATGCATAAACTTAGCTCTTTGTCATTGATGCATAAACTTAACTTTTTTTCCGTTAAACTACTTAGAATATCGAAGGATACTCAATCTCATCATACTTGTATCACGATGCCAATGCCATATCCCAGATATGGTCTTACATGGGACACCTTACGATGCCGATGCCATATCCCAGATATGGTCTTATACGGGATCTCATATCTCGATGTCGATGCCATATCCCAAATATGGTCTTATACGAGATCATACATAGATGTCGATCCCATGTCCCAAATGTGGTCTTACACGATATCTTCCTTTGGTGCTGAGGCTATAACAACCCGATTTAGGGGCTAGTCAGAACAGAGGTTCAAAACCACTAATCCGAGGTTAGAGAAAATTATTTTCATGATATTTTATGAGTCAGAGCATGATTGTATAAGTACATGAAAATTTTGGTGCTTTAATTTTAGCGATTTCATGTTTAATTGCGAAAAATGACTAAATCGCATAAAGTAAAAAAGTTCCATTTTATAAGCTAAAGGTGTTTAATATCTAAAGAACATTAATTAGAGGTCTTTAAAGTGCAATTAGACCCACAAGTATAGGGTGGCCGGCCATAGGAGACAAGAATTGTCAAAATTGGTCAAAGTTGGTAAGTTTGGTGACTAAATTGATTATTTAATATTAAAATAAAGAAAAGATGATATCCATCTTTTACTTATTTTCCTCCACCAAAATTTTCAGCAAACAAGGGGTTTTAGAACTCAAAAATTTAGCAAACTTCTCTCTTTACAAGTAAGTGTTCTAGTGATCCTTTCTTGATAAAAATTGTACATTTGGAACCACTAGAGCTTAGGCTTTCTAAAGAGGGGACTATTTTGCAATATGGTGAAAAGCTTAGGGTTTTGCCATGAGAGCTTTTATGTTGTTTGCTGCATTTTTATGGAAGAAAATTAGTCTTAGTTGTTAGATAAACAACTTTTGTGAAAGGTACTATGAAAACACCTAAATGGACCTTTTTGTAAAGGTTATAAAATTTGTAGTAAATGTGTGAAATGTTGGGTTTTGATGATATCCATAAGAGAGATAAATGTTCACCTAGGCTTGTTAAAGGTAGAAATTTGATTAGAATTGACTTTTGAGCCTAGGGTAAAATGGTTATTTTGCCAAATTCAAAGGGCAATACAGTAATTTTGGCAAAGCATGATTATTGAAATGCATTTATTAGTGTGATGATTAAAATGAGCTAATTTGATATTATAGAGCAAGAAGAACCAAGAATCAACCTTGAACAGGGAAAGAACAAAATATCGGACTAGACCGACAAACTAGCCTATTTTGAAATCAAGGTAAGTTTGTATGTGATAAATTCAACATTTATGCTAGCATGGTTGAGAATGTTTGATATTATGATGGTACATGATATTCTATTAAATTGAGTATTTGAATTTGAATGGGAAATTTGAGATGTTGAAGTCCCAATTGGACTGTAATGAATGTGAAAACACTATCATCGAGACATGGAATGGATGAGGTCTCGTGTAAGACCATGTCGGGGACATGGCCTCGTCACCGAATTGAGATCCCGTATAAGACTATATTTGGGATATGTCTTCAACATTGAATATGAAAAATCATATAAGACCATATTTAGGATATGGCGTCGATATTGATGCGAGGTTTCGTATAAGACCATATCTAGGATATGGCATCGAAATTCAGAGATGATCCATGTGAGACCACATCCGGGATGTGGAATTAGCATCATGTTTATGCTAATGATAATGAATATGCATCTTTAAGTATCCCTAGTGATTTATTGGGATAAATAGATCTGGTTGTAAATAGAAATGAGAATTGTATTAAAGTTATGTGATTGAGTTAACACAGGTACCCGTGAGTAATTCACGAAGAACATTTATGACATGAGGCATGGTATGTGCTAGATAAGGGAAAGCATGAGTAAGTATGGCAAAAAGCCTATGATTTTGTGTGTGGCTATTTAATGCCATGGATGGATATTGTCATGAGTTTATTGTTGCTATTTATTTCCATGCAAACTTGCTAAGCTTTATGCTTAACCCTTTCATTGCCCTTTTCCTTGTAGTATTGCCAAGTTAGCTCAAGAATTCGCGGACATCGAATTTTGGAGATCACACTCTCGACCACTTTTTGGGTATAGCCAAATTTGATTTATTTTGAGTATGGCATGTATTGGACTTGAATGTTTTGGTTATGTCATATTTTGCAAGCCAAAGGTGTTGGCTACTATGGTTGTTTCAATTTGTTTTGTAAATGGTCATTTAAGTTGGGCCAATACTTGACAAGTTCTTATATATATATATATGTTCATTGATGATGAATCATGAAGTTTATGCTTGTGTGGATGCTCGATTTGAATTGGTATTAGTATGGTTACTATGTAGGTGGCATTTGGCTCAAAATATAGCCTTTTTAAATTCCACACGGGTAGACACACGAGCGTGTGTCTAGGCCGTATGTGACACACGGTCAGCCCAATGGGCGTGATGATTGACCGTGTGTCCCCTTGTGAGCCTAGTTTACAAGTCAGTATCTTAGTAGTAAACACACGGGCAGAGACACGGCCATGTGTCTCAGCCGTGTAGGAGGCACGGCCTTAGATATGGGCATGTGCCCAGGTCGTGTGAAGTTTGCACCTGAAGTTAGGAATTTAATTTGACACACAGCCTAAGGACACAGGCGCGTGCCTTGACCATGTGATCGTAGTGAGGTGATGACATCATAAATAGAATGCCAAGGTTTTGGCACACGGGCTAAGACACGAGTATGTTGAGGCCATGTGAGGGATACAGGCTAGGGACATGGGCGTGTGTCCGGCCATGTGAAATAAGTCAGTGTCGACCATGGGTGAAGAAAACAGGCATGTCTCAGGGGCACATAGGCGTTTCCCTTGAACAACACCGGCGTGTGGCCCCTGTTTGGACAAAAAATTTCTAAGCATGTAAAAGTTCTCGGTTTAATTCCAAAACCTTCCAGAAGTATGTTTAGTGTAACGCCCCAAATTTAGGCTTAGAAGTATTGGGCCTATTGGGCTTTGGGCTTTGGGCTTTGGGCCTCAGGAAAAATTTTAAGTGAGCGAGAAAATGACATTTGGCATGTAGGCTTTAATGGTTAATGAATTTGGAGTGTCTAGGGGTGTTGGAGATGTCCTGGGATCAAGTAAGGGTACAGGAAAAATTTTGGTTTTAGCTCTAGGGAACAGTGACTCCAGTTAGTAGGCCTTTTAAGTAAATGAAGAGAGAATAAGACACAAATGGGCTTGTGGTCCAGTGGAAGGTGGCGTCACTTGGAAGCTATAAGGTGGTGTGTGTGTGTGCTGAAGAGGTCCAAGGTTCAAGGATTGGGAGTGTATTTTTGGAGTGTTTTATTTTGCATAGGTGAATGGCAAGAGTTGTGCTGATCTTGAACTCTTACCGTGGAGAGATTGAGGTAAGCAAGTGATATGGATGTGGAGGAAATTTTGGATAAGATTAAGGTGTTATTAGGGAAAAAAATCAGGAGATGAGGAAAGGGAGGAGTTGGTGCCGAATAGGACTTTGGGGCATGGCATATTCGTCCTGTGGCTATAAAAGGGGGGGCCAAATGCTTGAAAGGTTCTTTAAGCATTCTTTAGTTTTTCTTTCCCCCCTCAATTAGTTTTTCCTATAGCCGAATTTCTCTATTTGCCGAAAAAGAAACCCATCATTCTTTTTACCGAAAATTCCTATCAGAGTTGTGTTCTGTTTCTTTCCTTGAAAGCCAAATACGCCTTCTTATCATATAGCTCTACTTGTGCTGATTCTTAGTTAGTTCTTCTTCATCACAATTGATTGTTACCCACTCTTAGTCATGTTTAAAAGCTGGATCTTGTTCAGTAGTTGTCTAGGCTGCGGGATCAAAGGAGGATTTTGGTAAGTACTTAGTCAATCTTCTTAGTGTGTTTTGTTAAAAGATGAAGGGCTATCTAACCTCTCATTGTCGTTAACTTTGTATTAACAAGGGTAAGATTTAGAAATCACAAGCGTGGTAAGTAAGGATCGTTAGCAAGGTGGTAAGTGTTCTCGACTTAGTTTTGGTTTAGTAAGAGGCAAAATTTAATATGGCTTATAGAGGTGACTTATGTGGAATATGGTCACTTGGTTTTGATGATATAGGTATTTGGGTGCAGATCTAGAGGATAATAGCAAATAGTAGCAAAGAAAGGGCTACTAGAACGTGTGGCACACGATAAGGGTACAGTGAGGTTTTGATTTTTGATAAGTATGTGTTAAAATTTTGGTTAATCGCTAGTAATGTCGATTGGAGGTTTGCGACTAAGGGGTTTGTAGCACGTGAGGTTACTAGGTGTGTACAAACACTACACACACGATATCGGAATGCCGAAAAGCCGAAAAGCTGAAAGTGGCTAAATGGGCCTGATGGGCCCTAAGGCTAGGTTGGATGAGTTTGTTTGGTTTGATGTATGAATTAAGTCAGTCAAGCATAGTACATGTTTTGGAATTGTTTTGGGCCTAATAGGCCATAAGGATGTGATTTGGGCCTAATGGGCTGTAAGGATGTAATTTGAGTTTGATGGGCTTTATGGGGATGTAGATAAGTATGCTAGGGTTTATGGACTTTAGGCCTAGTTTGAACAACTCTTAAATTTCATAAGACTTAATCTAATTAAACATGTATGTGAACAAGTCGTTGGGTTAGGATGTGGCAATGGACATACGCATGTCTAGGATTGGATCTAGGGAGAGCTTGGTACTTAAGCGGTCCTAGTGGCCCACCTCCTCTTCTCTGAAATCCTACCTGGTGTGTAGTGTCTGTTCACTTTAGCTGTGAGGACTTGTTGATGGGCCAAAGTTCATAACTAAAACCCGAGAGGGACTAAAATACCCTTATATTCGTAAAATTACTAAAACAACCTTATATTTGTAAAATTACTAAAATACCCTTCTTTTTGTAAAATTACTAAAATACCCTTATATTTGTAAAATTATCGAAATACCCTTTTTTTGCAAAAGTACCAAAATACCCCTGTTTTACAAAATTACCAAGATACCCTTATTTTACCAAACTACCAAAACACCCCCGTAGGGTAGAATTATGAAAATACCCTTGGGTAGTGAAATGACGAAAATACCTCTATGTGACGAATATGAGTTTATGGATGTTACTCGTATGTTTGATGCATTCATATGATATTATGCTTAGGATGCATATGGGTGGGAATTATGGTACGGAGAAAGATTTGAGGATCTCATTGTCATATGGCCATGGATCAGCCGGTGGCTTTAAGCCCATTATATGATTAGCAGCTTTGCTGCAACATTAGGTAGTACCGCAATTGGGCTACCTTTGGTGTGTAGAGGATGGGTGGGTTGATTTAGAAATCCCTACAGGTGTGTAATGGTTGGAAGGGAAATGATGTGTGTAGTGGATGGATTATTGGGATGAGTTTTGCATTATCTTATTTGTATATGATACGATATGATATGATATGAGGTCATTGTGGGCTAAGGCCCAAGACCACCGATTTTTTATAAGGCTTAGGCCCAATGTGAATATTTGTATGTGATTTGATTTCCAAGGGTTGTACACATTGATTTTTAAAACTCACACCCTTTAATTTAATGTTTTTGGTAATCTTGAATAGACGGCTCGACGTGGGAGAGGACTCGGAGATGGCCACACTACAAGCTGATCAAATGTTTTAATTTGTTCAAATGAATATGTTTTTAAATACTTTGTTTTTTTTCATTGGATTGTAATAAGGCCATGAAACTCCTAATTGACTTTAGATTTCGAGTTTATTATTATTGTTTCAACTATCCGCGTAATAAATTTCATAAAATTTCTAAAGTTAGAATGGTTTTCGAAATAACTCAACATATGATCGTTTTCTTAAAAATTTGGGTTTTTCCTCTTAATTTAACAGGATACAAGGGTTTTGGGCTTTTAGGCCCCAAATTGTTAATTTGTAAAATTGTTTTGAAGTGTGCCTTTAATGTGACATTCGGACTCGGGCCTAACTTCTAGGCCGGGTTTGGGGTGTTACATTTAGGGCCTCGTAGGCCCAGAATGGGCAAGTTATGAGTTTAAATGGATAGTGTTTAAGCTGTAGCGAAATTTTATAGCCTGATGTGTTATGTTTAAGCAAGTTAGGTTAGGTAATGCCTTGTATTAGGTTTCAGCTTCAAAAACGGGTAAGAGGTGTTACAGAGGCCATGCCCCATACATGGTCTTATATGGGACCTTCCTTATTCAGTGCCGATGCTATGTCCCATACATGGTCTTATACGGGACCTACATTTGGTGCCGATGCCATGTCCCACATATGGTCTTATACGGGACCTACATTTGGTGCTGATGCCATGTCCCAGACATGGTCTTATATGGCACATTCTTTATCTCATGTTGTGACATTAGTATCCTTGCTATTCCGAATATTCAACCGGGACTTCAACTTAACATATTTTCATCATGCTCTCATTGATGTATCATTAGTCGATTTCATAGAAATAATATTCATTTCACATAATATCTAGAAATTGAAAATATAAAAACATTATGTAGTTTTAATTTCATACAAACTTACCCCGGTACCAAAATGGCAAAAAGGGACCTAACGGTCAGTTACTCATTTTCCCACCGTTCTAAGTCCGAGCCTCATTTTCTTTGATCTATAACATCACATTTAGCTTACTTATTAGTCATATTATTCATTGTGACCCAAAAATCATACTATGGTAAAATTACATTTTTGCCCCTAAACTTTATCATATTTATACTTTTGCCCCTAGGCTCATAAAATAATTTTTATTTAATTTTCTTGTATTATAGGCCTAGTCAAACCATTTTCATAACTATAGAAGTCCACAATTTGCATTCATTCACACATTTTCATACATTTTTCAACATTTTACAAATTAGTCCTTTTATGTGATTTCATCAAAAATCACTTAGTAAAAGTCATTTACTACACACCGAGCATTCATATTCTACCACTAGACATCAAAACACATGCATGTCATCCATGGGTAAATTTTTAAACTCAAACCCTAGCTCAAAATAATGGTAGAAATAGCTAAACCGAGTTACGAGGATCTTAAAAATGTAAAGAACATTAAAAGCGGGGCTTAGATGCACTTACTATTAAGCTTGAAAGCTTGAAAACCCTAGCCATGGCTTCCCCCATGCTAAATTCGGCCAAGGAAGAAGATGGACAAAGGTTTTTGGCTTTTATTTTGTCTTTTAGTCCATTTAATTACCAAATTACCAAAATGCCCCTAACTTAAAAATATCATATTTCACTTATCTAATGTCCATTTTTGTTCAACAATTTAACCAATGGTCTAATTCCCATTTAAGGACCTCCAATTTAAAATTTGATAGAAATTGGACACTTCTAACATGTAGAACTCAACTTTTGCACTATTTATAATTTAGTCCTTTTAACTAAATTGAATGCCCAAACATCGAAATTTTCAAATGAAATATTCACAGAATATGTTCGTGAAATCGTAGACCATAAAAATAAAATAAAAATAATATTTTCCTCGTCAGATTTGGGGCCCCAAAATCGGGCTGTTACAGGTCAAACCCTGTAACACACCAAACCCGGCCCATGAGTCCTGACCGGATCTAGTATGTCACGGAGTAAAATAATTTGAATCATTTTGAAGGATTTGGTAAAACTCTTGATAAAATTTAGCTAAGGTGTGAAAACGGGGTTTGAAAACTTAGTTGGGCTTTTTATAAGTATAGTTGGGTTGATAAACCCTTTTTGAAAACGGTTGATCATGTAGCATTTTAAAGTCCGTCAAAGTTATAGTTGACTTAGTTTAATTTTTGTTACCCGATGGTAACATCTTTGAAAACCCGTAAAAGTTTATTAAGTTTGAAAAGTTACTTTTAACTGGTTCAATTAATGTTTATAAAATTCCATTTGTAATATAACATAAGTAAAATAAAACAGTAAAACAAACATCCAAAATAATAATAGCGGCCTTATTACAAACCCAAAATAAAAACTTTTCCAAAGTAGATAATATTAACTTTAATAAAATGAATTTAAATTCATCGACAAGCATGGCCGCCTCGAGTCCTCTCCAGCTCCATCTCCGCGTTCTACTCATCTTCAAAATGTTAAGGGAAAGGGGGTGAGTCACCAAGACTCAGTGTGTAAATCCCCCACCCGAAATACACTCATACACAATTTATTAATGAACATGCAAACATGCAACCCATCCTAACCATCCATACTCCTTAACTACCCCGTGTGGTCAAAACCACTGATGACTTAGAGTCACAAATCAAATGATAGGGCCAACCCATCGTGTGGTCAAAACCACTGATGACCATAGGTCACAAATAATCAAGTGTGGTCAAAACCACTGGTGGTACCAAACCACTGGGACTTAGTCGCAATTTATCAATCGGTGTGGTCAAAACCACTGATGACCATAGGTCACAAATAATCTGATGGGGCCAACCCATCTTGTGGTTAAAACCACTGATGACCATAGGTCACAAATAATCTGATGGGGCCAACCCATCTTATGGACAAAACCACTGGCGACAGTCCATAAAATCATCCCGACAGTCCATAAAATCATCCCCCTCCTCTCATCAACCCGACCATCACATGCTTATACATCAATTATCATATTTCATGTCATAGCATTTAATATAATGTGATGGAATGCAAATCGTATATCAAAAATTACAAGTTAGGGGACTTACCCAGAAACCATGATTATGCCACAAGCTAATCACAACCAAAAGATTAAAGGCAAACAATTAAATCATGTAAATTAATAAAGTGTGTAGTGAGTTTCTACACACCTGACACTACCGAAATTCCTAGATCCGGAGATCCGATCTACAACGCTAGATCTTTACCCTATATTCGGCCATTCATCACTGTTAGTATCAAAGGCCTATTCGGCCAAACCAAATTCATACCAAGGGCTCTTTGCGGACTTACCTTGAACAGATTTGATTTCCAAACAAATCTCGAAACCTTAATTAGCCCCTAAATCCATGGCACACACATTAGTTCGGCATTTCAACAATAAAATTTTATCAAGGGCCCTTGGCCGAATGTGCTTACCAACTCACCTTTGGAAAAATAAATCTCGAAAGATTTCCTACAAACAATTTAGGTACATCATTAAGAGTCGTAGGCCATTCAGCCATAATCATAGATTCAAAAAGAACCATTCGGCCATGTCACATACCTCTTACTAATGTTTGAAAGAGAATCCCGAAAAGAAACTTGTGTTCCCTTGCTTATTCGGCCAAAGTAACTCTAATGAAGGAGGAAAGATTTCGGCAAAAAGGGGAATGGAATAGATTCGGCTAACTCAAGTTTGAAGGCTGGAATTTTTGAGAAGAAAAGGAGGTAGGTTCGGCTACTAGGGAAAGAAAAAGAAAAAGAAAAGATGTAGGGGAAGTGGTGGTAGTTTCGGCTTAGTAGAAGAAAAAGAAGAAGAGAACTTTTGGAAGAATTTGGCAAGAGAGGCTAGGGAAATTCGGCAGCAACTAAATGGAGAGAAAGAAAAGAACAATTTGCAGAATTTTTGGCACTTCTTTGCTGCCCAAAACCGAATATGGATGGCCTCCCAAGGAGTCCCATATTCGGCCAACACCTTGATTTTGTGATAAATTTCTAGCTTTTCAAATCACATTTATCCCTTAATTATCCCTTAATCTCCTCCAACAAATATAATAAACTACTAATACTCCCCCTTCTAGCCGAATTCTAGAGCAAAAAATTAAGCTCATTCTTATCAAGTTAAGAGTCCAAAAAAAACAGACCACTAGCTCTCACTCATCTTCATGCCAGCCTTGAAGAAAATAAAAAAAAAACAGTTGCTCTTACTTTGGTTCAAACTTGGAACCTCATGCCGCAGCCCCCCCTTAAATGCTCCAGGCCACTTTTCCCATTTAACTTTCATGTCATATAACCCCACCATTAATTTATAACACCTTTATACCTGGGCCCTTCTCCTTTTAATGCTAAAGCCTAAAAATAAAACTCCCCTTGCATCCCTTATGTCTTGAACCCGAGACCTTATGCCAAAGCCCTTTAAGTGGCGCCCCAAGCCACTCCACCAACCTGCCCTTCATGCCATAAAACCCCATTATTTAATTTTAAAGCCTTCTTCACCTTAACGCCCAAAAGCCCAAAAAGGAAAAACATTTCCCCGTTGTTACTGCCGAGACTCGAACCTCCTCCCTAGCAACCCCCTTAGGCGCACCAAGCCACTTGTGCCAAGCCCTTTTTTTTGTGTCATATTTCGCCCAAAATTTTATTTAGGCCCTAACTCACCTAGCTCCCTCCTTTTAGATACTTAAAAAGAAATTTTTAATACTTGGTCAGGTCTAGCTTGGGATTATTTTTAGACCCTAGAACATGCCAAATAAATCCTAGAATTTAATTCTTCAAGCACACATATGGGAAATTAATCAAATTTTCAACAACCCCTAATTTAGGGTGTTACAGTTCTACCCCCTTAAAAGAATTTTGTCCTCGAAATTACTTACTAACGAATAGTCGTACATCCTAACTCACAGTACTACGCTTATGCTGCGCACTCTAATCTTAATAAAACTATCTTACTTCCCAAGCACCATCTCTAAATTCACAACCAAGGTTTGAGCACTTCCTAGCAAAACAAGAAAACTCTACAATAATCAAGCAATTAAGGTATTCCAAAAATAAGGAGCATACCCGTTGTCACATCTGGCACATCTTCCTCCTCGCGACGGCCAATTGCATAAACCAACCTTGGTTGCCTCGCCTCTGCACCTTTAGCACCTCGGCCATGCCCGTTACTATTTCCATTACCCCTAACTGCACCTCAACCCCTTTGTGGTTGCTGGTTATCCCTCCTGTTCGGTGTACGATCCTGACCCTCTGATCTCAGTCTAGGTGTCTTTTTCGGATAGTCTCTAACTCGATGCTCCAAGGACCCACACTTGAAGCATCCCCGATTACTATTCCAACATTCCCGTGTGAGACTTGCCACACCGAGCACACCATGGCGGCCATTGAGGATTAGCAGCAGCAGGCCTAGCAGCTTGATCCAACCCATCAAACCTCATCCTTTTCTGCTCATTACCCGAAAACCTTGAAGGTTTCGAGCCCCTCTTATTCTAATTCCTATCTTGATTTCGTTTAACCGATTGTCTTACTCCTTCAGCAACTTTCGATTTCTCCACTAAGACAGCAAACTCCTATTCCTGTTGTGGAGCTATCATCATCCTCAGCTCATCCCTCAGCCCATCTTCAAATCTAACAAAGTGTTCATGCTCGGTACCCACAATACCACGAGCATACCTACTCAACCAGAGGAACTCGGCCTCATATTCCGCCACCGTCTTATTGCCTTGAACCAGGTTCAAGAAAGCCTTCCGTTGTGCATCCACGTAGCTAGTTTCGATGTACTTCTTTTGATAAGCCTCTCTAAAGAATTTCTAGGTTAGATTTTCTGCCACCGTTCCATCTCTCACAGTGAGCCACCACTGATATGACTCATCCCGAAACAGAGAGATGATACCCTTTAGCTTCTCCTCGGGTGTGAAATCCAAGTCACCCATAATCCTTTTAGTGGATTCCAACCAATACTCTGCTGCACTAGGCGCCACTCCGGAGACTCCTCTAAACACCTCGGCTCTGTTAGCCCGGAGTCATTCCACCACAGACTTACGGTTTCCTGCACCCGTGCCTGCCTCAGCTACTCATTCCAACACTCGTACCACCGCCTGGGATACTACGTCGTTACCACCCGTCTGATCCTGAAACTTAATTTTTAGAGCCGACAGATCCGGCATCTCATTCCCAGACCCATGACCGGACCTTGCTGGCTCCGACAAGGTCATCCTACCTCTACCACGGCCGCGGGGCGGACGTCCACGACATCTAGAACTCATTCTAACGATTGCGCTTATATGTTTAAGAATTTTATGTATTAGTACTTGTTTCACTAATTATCCACGTAGAAATTTTATGATAGGAGCTTTAAGAGTGGTTCTTTCGTAATCATACATGCACACAGTTTCCCATTCATTCATTCAAAGAGACATTGTTGATTTTATTGTGATTGTTTTCCACTACCCAGGGGTATTTTCGTAATTTGTCCTACAGGGGTATTTTTGAAATTTTCCAAAAATAAAAATTTTCGGATGATTTTGTCAAAAAGTATTTCAAAACTCTTAAATTCCCGAGGTATTTTGAAAAATTTTGAAATTCGGGGGTATTTTGTTGATTTTGAAGTTCAGGGGCATTTTGGTAATTTTTCACAAGTCAGGGTGAATCTGTAAAATTCGATAAATCAGGGATGTTTCAAAAGTTGTAAAATTTTGAAGGTTCTTTCTAAGAATTTATTTTCCAAGTTGATGGTGTTGCAAAAATTTTGAAAACCAATGTCGTTTTGGTAATTTTGCTGGTGAGGGGCAATTTTGTAATTTTACAAAATCATGACGTTTTTGAAGTTTAAGGTTTTTAAGCACTTTTTATGAAATGAAAATTTTGACTAAAACTGTGGGTATTTTGGGAATATCATAAATCAAGGGTGTTTTCGTAATTTTTACCCCCTAGGGGCATTTTAGTAATTTCACAAAATCAGGGCATTTTCACAAAATGATTTCCAAAAATTGGGTTCTAAGTGATTTCACAAAAGAAGGATATTTCAAAAATTTCTATTTGAAAATTTTTCATACGGAGGGTATGTTGGTAATTTTTCAAACTGAGGGGTATTTTGGTCTTTTTCTTTTTTTTTTTAAAAAAACTAAAGTTTTATTTATTTCAAAAATCAAAACGGCTAGTCCCTTTCGGGTTTTAGTTATCGAGTTTAGCCTGTGAGCATGTCGTCTCAGCTAGGATGAACCGTTACTACGCACCAGGTAGGATTCGAGTGAGTAGGAGGTGAGTCACGAGGACTGCTTAAATTCCAGGCCCCCACCGAGTCCAATCCTAGACATGCCTATAACGATTGCCACATCCTTTGCTCAGTGACAACTCACAGGGTTGTTTAGGAAATTATTAAATCTTATGCATTGTTGGGGTATGCTAACCCTAGGGTTCAATAATCCCTATTCTAATAGTCTACGTTCCAACTTTACCCTTCTACCCCTCATCAAATATTCACAAAAATGGATAGAATTACTTACCTGGGCGGATAGGTGCCGGAGACTCGGTGCCATGCTGTTCAAGCCAAAAACAGTTTCTAAACATTCCAATAAGGCCTACTAATCAAAAACAAAACATTTTGGGCCTTGGGCCCCCCACAATCGAGTTTTGAACCGGGCTTTGATACCAAAAATGTAACACCCTAAACCCGGCCCATGAGTCCTGACCGGATCTGGTATGTCACGGAGTAAAATAATTTGAATCATTTTGAAGGATTTGGTGAAACTCTTGATAAAATTTAGCTAAGGTGTGAAAACGGGGTTTGAAAACTTAGTTGGGCTTTTTATAAGTATAGTTGGGTTGATAAACCCTTTTTGAAAACGGTTGATCATGTAGCATTTTAAAGTCCGTCAAAGTTATAGTTGACTTAGTTTAATTTTTGTTACCCGATGGTAACATCTTTGAAAACCCGTAAAAGTTTATTAAGTTTGAAAAGTTACTTTTAACCTGCCTCAATTAATGTTTATAAAATTCCATTTGTAATATAACATAAGTAAAATAAAACAGTAAAATAAACATCCAAAATAATAATAGCGGCCTTATTACAATCCCAAAATAAAAACTTTTCCAAAGTAGATAATATTAACTTTAATAAAATGAATTTAAATCCATCGACAAGCATGGCCACCTCGAGTCCTCTCTGGCTCCATCTCCGCGTTCTACTCATCTGCAAAATGTTAAGGGAAAGGGGGTGAGTCACCAACACTCAGTGTGTAAATCCCCCACCCGGAAATGCATTCATACACAATTTATTAAAGAACATGCAAACATGCAACCCATCCTAACCATCCATACTCCTTAACTACCCCATGTGGTCAAAACCACTGATAACTTAGAGTCACAAATCAAATGATGGGGCCAATCCATCGTGTGGTCAAAACCACTGATGACCATAGGTCACAAATAATCAAGTGTGGTCAAAACCACTGGTGGTACCAAACCACTGGGACTTAGTCACAATTTATCAATCGGTGTGGTCAAAACCACTGATTACCATAGGTCACAAATAATCTGATGGGGCCATCCGATCTTGTGGTCAAAACCACTGATGACCATAGGTCACAAATAATCTGATGGGGCCAACCCATCTTGTGGTCAAAACCTCTGGCCACAGTCCATAAAATCATCCCCCTCCTCTCATCAACCCCACCATCACATGCTTATACATCAATTATCAAAAAATTACAAGTTAGGGGACTTACCCGGAAACCATGATTATGCCACAAGCTAATCACAACCAAAAGATTAAAGGCAAACAATTAAATCATGTAAATTAATAAAGTGTGTAGTGAGTTTCTACACACCTGACACTATCGAAATTCCTAGATCCCGAAGATCCGATCTACAACGCTAGATCTTGACCCTATATTCGGCCATTCATCACTATTAGTATCAAAGGCCTATTCGGCCAAACCAAATTCATACCAAGGGCTCTTTGCGGACTTACCTTGAACAAATTTGATTTCCAAACAAATCCCGAAGCCTTAATTAGCCCCTAAATCCATGGCACACACATTAGTTCGGCATTTAAACAATAAACTTTTATCAAGGGTCCTTGGCCGAATGTGCTTACCAACTCACCTTTGGAAAAATAAATCCCGAAAGCTTTCCTACAAACGATTTAGGTACATCATTAAGAGTCATAGGCCATTCGACCATAATCATAGATTCAAAAAGAACCATTCGGCCATGTCACATGCCTCTTACTAATGTTTGAAAGAGAATCCCGAAAAGAAACTTGTGTTCCCTTGCTTATTCGGCCAAAGTAACTCTAATGAAGGAGGAAAGGTTTTGGCAAAAAGGGGAATGGAAGAGATTCGACTAACTCAAGTTTGAAGGCTGGAATTTTTGAGAAGAAAAGGAGGTAGGTTCAGCTACTAGGGAAAGAAAAAGAAAAAGAAAAGATGTAGGGGAAGTGGTGGTAGTTTTGGCTTAGTAGAAGAAAAGAAGAAGAGAACTTTGGAAGAATTTGGCTAGAGAGGCTAGGGAAATTCTAGCAACTAAATGGAGAGAAGGAAAAGAACAATTTGCGAATTTTGGCACTTCTTTCTTTGCTTAAAACCGAATATGGATGGCCTCCCAAGGAGTCCCATATTCAGCCAACACCTTGATTTTGTGATAAATTTCCAGCTTTTCAAATCACATTTATCCCTTAATTATCCCTTAATCTCCTCCAACAAATATAATAAACTACTAATACTCCCCCTTCCAGCCGAATTCTAGAGCAAAAATTAAGCTCATTCTTATCAAGTTAAGAGTCCAAAAAAAAAAAAATAGACCACTAGCTCTCACTCATCTTCACGCCAGCCTTGAAGAAAAAAAAAAAATTGTTGCTACTTTGGTTCGAACTTGGAACCTCATGCCGCAGCCCCCCTTAAACGCTCCAGGCCACTTTTCCCATTTAACTTTCATGTCATATAACCCCACCATTAATTTATAACACCTTTATACCTGGGCCCTTCTCTTTTAACGCCAAAGCCTAAAAATAAAACTCCCCTTGCGTCTCTTATGTCTCGAACCCGAGACCTTATGCCAAAGCCCTTTAAGTGGCGCCCCAAGCCACTCCACCAACCTGCCCTTCATGCCATAAAACCCCATTATTTAATTTTAAAGCCTTCTTCACCTTAACGCCCAAAAGCCCAAAAAGGAAAAACATTTCCCCCTTGTTACTGCCGAGACTCGAACCTCCTCCCTAGCAACCCCCTTAGGCACACCAAGCCACTTGTGCCAAGCCCTTTTCTTTGTCATATTTCGCCCAAAATTTTATTTAGGCCCTAACTCACCTAGCTCCCTCCTTTTAGATACTTAAAAAGAAATTTTTAATACTTGGTCAGGTCTAGCTCGGGATTATTTTTAGACCCTAGAACATGCCAAATAAATCCTAGAATTTAATTCTTCAAGCACACAAATGGGAAATTAATCAAATTTTCAACAACCCCTAATTTAGGGTGTTACAAACCCTATACCTTCATCATATCTCAAAGAAATGGTAGAAATAGATAAATCTTGTTACGAGGATTTCAAAAATGTAAAAATCATTAAAAACGGGGCTAGGACGGACTTACAATCGAGCTTAGAAGCTTGAAAAACCCTAGCCATGGTTTCTCCATGTAAGTTTCGGCCAAGGGGTTGAAGATGGACAAAAATTGGCTTTTAATTTTGTTTTTAAATGACCAAAATGCCCTTAATGAAAAACTTTGGAAACATGCCTAACCATTTCCATTTTTGTCCACCAACTTAAACAATGGTCTAACTACCATATAAGGACCTCCAATTTAAAATTTCATAACAATTGGGCGCTTCTAGCATGTAGAACTTGAAACACCCCAAACCCGGCCCACGAGCCTTGACCGGATCTGGTATGTTCCCCGGTGTAAACTGTTTCAAATTCTTTGGTTACTTAGGAAAAACTTGTGTGTTTTTAAAGAAAGATTGTTTTGGGTTGGGCTTGAGTTGAAAACAAGTTTATTTCATTATTAAAATCCTTTACTTTAGGTGACAAAACGTTTGGGCTTCATTTTTTAAAAAAAATGATTACTTAATCTTTTAATAAATAAAGGTTTGTAAGGCTAAAAAATAAAAACAGAATAAAATAATTCTACTAAGGCCTTATTACATCAAATAATTCCCACATTTAAATTCAAAATACTTAAAATAAAATAGTCCAAATAAAAGAAATCTAAACTTTATATGGCCTCCACTAACCATCGGTAGGCCGATCCATCACCGGTCGTCACCTAAAAGTAATCCCTAGCAGGGTGAGTCAATAGACTCAATGTGTAACCAACACTAAAATTTAATATTTCGGGCATACAATATCATTCATGTTCATAAAGCATTTAAACAATATGATGCAACCCAACCCAAACCTATATGCCATCCACTACACACCACCCGTACCATCCTGCTCACCGTGGGGACTACTAAGTCAACCCTCCATCCGCTACACACCATCGAAGGCGATCATTGCAATCGGCGTGCTCATCGCCCTTAGAAAAATTCGTGGTCTTAGGTCACCACATTTAGAATTCGTGGTCTTAGGTCACCACATTCAGTTATCGTGGTCTTAGGTCACCACATTCAGATTTCGTGGTCTTAGGTCACCACATTCAGATTTCTTGGTCTTAGGTCACCACATTAACTTCCCCTTTTCATATAACCCATATGCCCCCATTTTTCAAACACAATATGCAAAATCATGCCTTAATTCACATTCTTATCACTTTTCACATGTTAAAAATAACATATATTCATATTCCTAGTAGGAGTAGGAAACGTACCTTAGTACTTTGTACCATAGTATGGTACCTTAGCCATATTCACATTCTTATAAACATGCACATTTAATTTAAAACATAGCCATGAACATATTAAAACTTAAGGTAGGGTACACACCTGATTCGCTTAACAATTTCACTGAAATCTCAAAAATCCTATCTACCCTTAGATCTTTAACTCCTACATTCGCCCATATTAAAGTTTTAATGAAAACCCATTCGTACAAAATCAAATCCTAGTAGGATTTGTACACTAAAACTTACCTTGATGCCGATTTGCTTATCACTCAAATCCCAAAACTTTGCTACACTCCTCCTTGTATTCGCCAAACACTTTGATCTCTACATAGGTTAGTTTCGCTTTTTAACATGTAAGAAATAGATCTTAGTATCAATACGTGCCTTGGTGAATGCTATAGATACTTACCTTGTGGATTTTACCGAATAACTAGGGAACACGTGGCCTATGGTGTACATTCGGGAAAAGAATTTCTTCTTCCTTGTAGTCGACTGATCCTTAGATTTATTAACTTGTTAGTTTCGGCTATTTTGAATATTTAAAACACCAAAAATAGGCCTTGGCTGAATATTCGCATGTCTTACCTTGTGGATTTTAAATCCCAAAATTCACCGAATAACTAGGGAACACGCGACCTATGGTGTACCTTCGGGAAAAGAACTTCTCCTTCTTGTAGTTGACTTAAACAAATCCCGAAAAGATCTCTTCAAAGTTTTGGCAACAAGATATTAATAGGGTTAGTCCTAGATTTCGATAAATCTTAAAAGAAAAGGATGAAAATCGAATGATAACTAGTTCTTACCCTTAATACAAAGGTCGACAACCCCTTGTTTGAAGTCTCAAAACTATTCGGCTATAGCCTTGATTTTAGAAACTTTTGGCTTTTGGAAGATTATGAAAGAAGAAGAGAAAGAGTTTGAGCAATTTGGTAATGAAGTTTAGGCTACACAAGGTGTATTTTCGACAGGCAAAACAATGAAGAAAGGAGATATTTGCTAGAGAGAATTGACGGAGAGAGAGTTAGAAGAAGGAATGAATGGCCCTCTTTTCCTTTTATAGCCAAAATTACTAACTTAGAATCCCTTACTTGGCCATCACTCTTCTATTTTGATAGCTTTATCTCGTTAATTAAAAATTAAAGAATAATCCTCAATTATCTCTTTGAAAATAATCTAAAATAAATCATCATTTATCCACCTATTTAGTGAGTTTTAAGGAGAATTAAACTCTTCCTTAAGAGTCCCTATTGGCGTCCATTACTTCCTCTTTAAGTAATTAAATAAAATCACTTAAAGTCTTAGCTAGATGCCGTCCACCCCCTTCCCTTGATGAGCTGAATTTAAACTTATTCTATTTGACTCCTTGTGGCCATACGAGGCCCAAATTATCCACCTAAGTGGCGCTCCCTATGATTAGTTTAGCTTTAATAATGAATTGGGCCGCAAGCCCAATTCAGATGCAAAAACACTCTCAGAAATGCTCTCCTTGCTACTCGAACCTAAGCTTGCACACATGCTGGTGGCGTCATTTACTGGGCTTTAAGTGATATCTTCAGGCCACTTTTCCAAGCCTGTTTGTGTCTCAAATTCCTCCTATTAATTTTCTTAAGGCCACCTTGTTTTAGTTTCCTCTTTTACTTAACATTTCTAAATCATTTCCTTACATTTATTGGTTTCCAATAATGTTCACTTTCCTATTTTAACTTGACATTTCCAAGTTTCCAAAATGTTCACTTTCCTATTTTAACTTGACATTTCCAAGTTTCCAAAATGATCACTTTCCTATTTTAACTTGACATTTCCAAGTTTCCAAAATGTTCACTTTCCTATTTTAACTTGATATTTCCATACATTCCCAGGTTACCAAAAATATTCAAAATACATTCATAACACATAAGACATGTCATTTCGTACAATTAAACCGAAAATGCATAGGCCCTTTTCAGGATGTTATAGTTCTACCCTCCTTAAAAATAATTTCGTCCTCAAAATTACTTAGTAACAATCGTACAATCCTTCTCACCGTATTATGCTTATCTTTGCAAGACTTTGATCTTAATAGAACCATCATACTTTCCAGCACAATCTCTAAGTTCACGTCCTTAGAACTCATTTCTAAAGTCGCGATTTAATCGATTAAGAAGTTTTATGCATTAAAAATTTTGTTTCACCGATTAACGAAGAAGTTTTATGGAAAGAATTTTTAGAAGTGGTTCTTTCGTATTCATACATGCACACAGTCTTTACATTCATACATCCATCAATCAATTATGAACTTTCGTTCATTCAGAGAAATGTTGTAGTTTTCATTGTTGTTGTTTTTCCACTACCCAGGGGTATTTTCGTAATTTGTCCTACAGGGGTATTTTTTGCAATTTATCGAAACAAGGTTCCTTGGTGTTTTTGTCAATAAGGGTATCTTGGAAATTTTGCATTCCCGGGGGTATTTTGGAAAATTTTGAAATCCGAGGGTATTTTGGTAATTAACCCGGGTGAATTTGTAAATCTTAATAAATCACGGATATTTTGGAATTTACAAAACTTGAGGGTTGTTTTTGAGAATTTGTTTTCCAAATCAGTGTTGTTGCAAAAATTTTTGAAGATCGGGGGTCGTTCTGGTAATTTTATAACTCAGGGGTATTTTGATAATTTGCAGGGTAGGGGTAATTTCATAATCTTTTCTAAAATCGGGGTATTTTGTCATTTTGCAAATTAGGGTTTTTGAACATTTTATAACGTAATGAAATTTTGATAGGAACTGTGGGTATTTTGAAAATTCCATAAACCAAGGGCATTTTTTTGTAATTTTACCACTAGGGGTATTTTAGTAAATTGGTAAATCAAATATATTTCAGAAAAATTTATAAAAATAATCTTTTCAAATCAAGAGGGTAATTTAGAAATTTTAAAACTAGGGTTTCCATAAAAATATGGCTAGTCCCTTTCGGGTTTTAGTTAGGGGTTTAGCCCGTGAATAAGTCCTCTTGGTTAGGGTGAACCGAGGCTACGCACCAGGTAGGATTCGAGTGGAGAGGAGGTGAGTCACGCGGACTGCTTAAATACCAAGCTCCTACCAAAACCAATCCTAGACATGCGCACCATGGTTACCACACCCTCACTCAGCGACTTAACCATAGGTTTGTTTAGTTAGGCATTTAAGTCTTATGTTTTTGTTGGGGTACACTAGTCCTAGGGTTCAAGTACTTAATCTCTATTCTACGTTCCATTTCTACCCTTCTACAAATCATAACATAAATCATACAAAAGATTGGAGTACTTACCTGGTGGACTTCGGGTCGGAGACTTAGTGGGCCATGCAAGAAAAACATGCTTAATTCACAAAATCCTTTTGGGCTTAACTTTGAAAACGTTTTGGGCCTTAAACCCAAGGTGAGAGTTTAAAACTGGCTCGATACCAAATTGAAACACTCCAAACCCAGCCACGAGCCTTGGCCGAATCTGGTATGTTTCCGGTGTAAACTGTTTCAAATTCTTTGGTTACTTAGGAAAAACTTGTGTGTTTTAAAGAAAGATTGTTTTGGGTTGGGCTTGAGTTGAAAACAAGTTTATTTCATTATTAAAATCCTTTACTTTAGGTGACAAAACGTTTGGGCTTCGTTTTAAAAAATGATTACTTAATCTTTTAATAAATAAAAATAGGTTTGTAAGCTTAACAAATAAAAATGAATAAAATAATTCTACTAAGGCCTTATTACATCAAATAATTCCTACATTTAAATTCAAAATACTTAAAATAAAATAGTCCAAATAAAAGAAATCTGAACTTCACATGGCCTCCACTAATCATCTCTTGGCTGGTCCATCACCGGTCGTCACCGAAAAGTAATCCCACAACGGGTGAGTCAATGACTCAATGTGTAACCAACACTAAAATTTAATATTTCGGGCATACAATATCATTCATGTTCATAAAGCATTTAAACAATATGATGCAACCCGAACCCAAACCTATATGCCATCCACTACACACCACCCATACCATCCTGCACACCATGGGGACTACTAAGTCAACCCTCCATCCGCTACACACCATCGAAGGCGTCATTGCGATGACGTGCTCATCGCCCTTATAAAAATTCGTGGTCTTAGGTCACCACATTTAGAATTCGTAGTCTTAGGTCACCACATTCAGTTATCGTGGTCTTAGGTCACCACATTCAGATTTCGTGGTCTTAGGTCACCACATTAACTTCCCCTTTTCATATAACTCATATGCCCCATTTTTCAAACACAATATGCAAAATCATGCCTTAATTCACATTCTTATCACTTTTCACATGTTAAAATAACATATATTCATATTCCTAGTAGGAGTAGGAAACGTACCTTAGTACTTTGTACCATAGTATGGTACCTTAGCCATATTCACATTCTTATAAACATGCACATTTAATTTAAAACATAGCCATGAACATATTAAAACTTAGGGTAGGGTACACACCTGATTCGCTTAACAATTTCACTAAAATCCCAAAATCCTATCTACTGCCTTAGATCTTTAACTCCCTACATTCGGCCCATATTAAAGTTTTAATGAAAACCCATTCGGCCACAAAATCAAATCCTAGTAGGATTTGTACACTAAAACTTACCTTGATGCCAATTTGCTTATCACTCAAATCCGGAAAACTTTGCTATACTCCTCCTTGTATTCGGCCAAACACTGGATCTCTACATAGGTTAGTTTCGACTTTTTAACATGTAAGAAATAGATCTTAGTATCAATACAGGCCTTGGCCGAATGCTATAGATACTTACCTTGTGGATTTTAAATTCCAAAACTCACCGAATAACTAATGAACACGTGGCCTATGGTGTACCTTCGGGAAAAGAATTTCTTCTTCCTTGTAGTCGACTGATCCTTAGATTTATTAACTTGTTAGTTTCGGCTATTTTGAATATTTAAAACACCAAAAATAGGCCTTGGCCGAATATTCGTATGTCTTACCTTGTGGATTTTAAATCCCGAAATTCACCGAATAACTAGGGAACACGCGGCCTATGGTGTACCTTCGAGAAAAGAACTTTTCCTTCTTGTAGTTGACTTAAACAAATCCCGAAAAGATCTCTTCAAAGTTTCGGCAACAAGATATTAATGGGATTAGTCCTAGATTTTGGCAAATCTTAAAAGAAAAAGGATGAAAATCGAATGATAACTATTTCTTACCCTTAATACAGAAGTCGACAACCCCTTGTTTGAAGTCTCAAAACTATTCGGCTATGGCCTTGATTTTAGCAAACTTTTGGCTTTTGGAAGATTATGAAAGAAGAAGAGAAAAGAGTTTGAGCAATTTGGTAATGAAGTTTCAGCTACACAAGGTGTATTTTCGACTTAGCAAAACAATGAAGAAAGGAGATATTTGCTAGAGAGAATTCGGCAGAGAGAGAGTTAGAAGAAGGAATGAGTGGCCCTCTTTTCCTTTTATAGCCGAAATTACTAACTTAGAATCCCTTACTTGGCCATCACTCTTCTATTTTGATAGCTTTATCTCTTTAATTAAAAATTAAAGAATAATCCCTCAATTATCTCTTTGAAAATAATCTAAAATAAATCATCATTTATCCACCTATTTAGCTGAGTTTTAAGGAGAATTAAACTCTTCCCTTAAGAGTCCCTATTACCATCCATTGCTTCCTCTTTAAGTAATTAAATAAAAATCACTTAAAGTCTTAGCTAGATGCAGTCCACCCCCTTCCCTTGATGAGCCGAATTTAAACTTATTCTAGTGGACTCCTTGTGGCCATACGAGGCCCAAATTATCCACCTAAGTGGCGCCTCCCTATGATTAGTTTAGCTTTAGTAACGAATTGGGCATAAGCCCAATTCGACATAAAAACACTCTCGAAATGCTCTCCTTGCTGCTCGAACCTAAGCTTGCACACATGCTGGTGGCGTCATTTACTGGGCTTTAAGTGATATCTTCAGGCCACTTTTCCAAGCCTGTTTGTGTCTCAAATTCCTCCTATTAATTTTCTTAAGGCCACCTTGTTTTAGTTTCCTCTTTTACTTAACATTTCTAAATCATTTCCTTACATTTCCAGGATTCCAATAATGTTCACTTTCCTATATTAACTTGACATTTCCAAGTTTCCAAAATGTTCACTTTCCTATTTTAACCTGACATTTCCAAGTTTCCAAAATGTTTACTTTCCTATTTTAACTTGACATTTCCAAGTTTCCAAAATGTTCACTTTCCTATTTTAACTTGACATTTCCAAGTTTTTAAAATGTTCACTTTCCTATTTTAACTTGACATTTCCATACATTCCCAAGTTTCCAAAAATATTCAAAATACATTCATAACACATAAGACATGTCATTTCGTACAATTAAACCGAAAATGCATAGGCCCTTTTTAGGATGTTACAGAACTCAACTTTTTCACTTTTTACAATTTAGTCCTTTTGACTAAATTGAGTGCCCAAACGTCAAAATTTTCGAATGAAATTTTCAAAAAATGATTCCATAAAATTGTAGACCATAAAAATATAATAAAAATAAACTTTACTACGTTGGATTTGTGGTCTCGAAACCACTATTTCGAATAGACCCAAAATTCGGTCTTACAACTCTCCCTCCTTTGGGGATTTTCATCCCCGAAAATCTTACCAGAAAAGAGATAAAGTATCATTCTCATAGTTTTCTATACCACATCAAAAAATCTTATTCGAGAGCAATACTTCCAAAAACACTCTGTCGTCGGATCTAATATCCTAAATCTTAAACTTTCAAATCTGTATATCACTTATGTCAGTCTAAAGTCGCTTTCAACTTTCATGAATCACTTTCACTAATTTTCCAGAATCACAAATCAATTTAACTTTGTATATCTTTTTCCAATAACTTTTGAACTTTAGCACACAGTGCCGGAACATATCGTCAAAGATCTAAATTACTCTCTCAAGAACACATATACTCAGCTGATCTATCAAATAAGGACTAGGTACATACTGGAACAATCATGCAGATTTTGTCAAACAATCAATCAAAATTCAAATAACATCTTGCTTTTCAGAAATAAAGGAAATCCAGATATGAAATCTATAATAACTCTATCTCATTATCACTTTCGTATAATCATTGACTGTATTAATCCTGGATACACTTGATTTTTGAATTTTATCTATTAACATATTTTCATCTGAATACGGATCCAAAAATATCATGTAACATACACAATAACTCGCACATATACTTTATATAACTGCACATTTTATTACTCTTGGATGAATAGACGTGTTACTACTGAGCTTCGTACAAAAACTTTTGCATAAGTTCTAGATTCATCAATACACAAATTCTATCTCGAAATCACAATAACAATAGGAATCATGTCCAACATGAAATTCAACATCAGAAGTAAACTCACTCTGAACTCATTTAGATTACAATTCACTATCACATTTCTGAGCTTATCAGTTTCGCAAAGAAAACTTCACTTTAGCATTTAATATAGCTAAAATTAGACCATCACTTCACTTTAGCATTTAATATAGCTAAAATTAGACCATCAACAAATAAGATCAATCAAGTAACCAGTACTCACAAAAATAAATAAAAATTTTCCATCTAGGCATCTGTAACTATAACTACTCTCTCAAAGATTGATTGATAATTTATCGAAATCTTTCAATATCTAAATCCATTGACAATGTCTTAAACTTCAGATCTTTTTCTGTAACATTAGCTACTTTAAACCATTAGGATCAGGAAGCATATGGCATTTTCTAAAGAACATACGATATCATCGAACTCACAACACAGACATAAAAGTGACCGTCTTTAAATCACTAGTCGAACAGTTCTTTTTAATGTGACTTTAATCATCTGAACATACAAACCATCTTTTTACATTTTTGTATTAAAACATATTCTAATATGTTCAAAAGTACATCACTGAAAAGTCACCAATTCTTTTCTCAATTTAGACTGAACTCAGAACTAGAGTTTCGATTAATAATACTTTCAACTGTTTTCAACTTTGCTAACATGCAACAAACCATTCAAATTTTCACAACTGTGATAACGTTATTAGTCAGAATAGCTTTAACTCATAATAACATCATTCGTTTAAAGTAATCCAATAAGTATATCTCTATATCATCCTTTCTAAGATATAGATTTTTCATTCCGACTGTCTGTCTTCATACTCGTTAATGCACAAAAATTATTCTTTTAGCTGAGGACATGCTTAAATACATATAACTCAAATCATACCTTAACAAATCAGTTCACTCTAATAAAAACAACTGAGTTGATTTCAACTATAGAATAATAACATATCAAGGTACTCTTTTCTTCATGCCGAGAAAGCAGGTCAAACTCCCAATCTTTAAAAATTCTCTTAACATGCTAATCAAAGATCTTTTCAACCGTATTGGCTTGAGGAAATAAATATCCTGAGAAAAAGAAAAACCACCATAAAATTTGAGCTTGTGCTCTCACCATTTATGCTTTTGCCAATGTGAAATCCTTTCATGAAAATTAGGGAAATCCTGATACCAGAATCACTACATTCCTATTATTGAATCCGAAAATATAGTCATAATAAACATATTCATCACAAGTCAAAGAACACACTTCAAAGGTGAGTCATGATTAATAATTTATGAAGTATGAATGATAGGAAAACCAAGATAAGGAAATCTAAGATACAATACCATACCGAAATCCGAGAACATAACTCATAAGAAAATCATAAAGATCCCGATGATTCCTCAGAGAAAACCAGAAGAAAAACACTGCTTACCAGCTCTAGACTTCCTTTGTAACAGAGATAATACACTTTCCAAATATTTATATATAAGACAGAATAATATCCAGTAAAAACAGAAGAATAGTCCCACATAAATTTTTACCGTCGACTTTATTCCAACGTAATAGAATAGAGTCTCGGAGAAATAAGGAAATGTCAGTTATAATTAAAACAGTCCCACATTGCTTTCATCTAACATTAGAGTCAACCAGTATACTCATACAATGAGATTTTCATCAGAAAGAGAATGATCATATAAACTCTTGAGGATAATTGAATATATAGAACACCCAAAAAGGTCATCATTATTTATTCAATCATAACTATTACATACATACATCTTTACAACTCAAATATCATTTTTTATTAATTTTGTCATCATGAAACCCGTATTATTCCACTCACTAACGAAAACCAATTCGAGAGAAATTTTAGCAAACATTTCTTTAGACTTCATACTCAATTGAGTCGAATAGCCGAGACTAGCTTCTTCTTTATTCGTGACATTGCATAATTTGTGTAATATTTAAAATATTCTGATATTTCTTCCAAAGCTATTTTCACTTTCCAAACTATTCTAATCTCTGTATACATTACTAATTATTTCACCACTAAACTCTTTAGTTTCACACTTATGGACTTATTCAACTTAAATATTGTGAAATTTCGTCATTAATACCATATTGGTAAGGGGGTGAGGTCGTAAAGCCTCTAACTTGACTCTCATAAATACACACACATATGACTTAGCGTTCATCATCAACATCATATCACCACAATTACATAATTCACTTCAAGCAAATTAACATACATAATTATGTTACACGGACTTTTCAATTATCCTTTTCAAACAAGTGTACTTAAACATACATTCCATGAATTTTGAGTAAGTTTACTCATAGCATTTACTTAATCAAACAAGTTAGGCACATAACACCATATGAATGCCACAAAAATATAGATAAGCTTATCACAATATAAACTTTCATTTCATTCACGTTTCCACATTTATCAACTTATGGTTATCTCATTTCGTACATTATCACATACATATCATGAACTTCTATTCATACCTTTTTAAGTTCCGTCTCATCATAAATACATTTCAAATATCTCAAACACTTTTAGTACTATCGAAAATAACTCGGTTGGAAAGTATTTCAGTCTCAACAAGATAGTTCTTGTAAGAGTCGGGAGATATCACACTATCATGCATGTATAGTTAGACTTACGTATGCTATGTTAGTTCGAGAATCGACTAAACCATAGCTCTGATACCACTAAAATGTAACATCCCTTACTCGTGCTCGACACTAAAATAGGGTACAAGGCATTACCAAAACAAAACATATATTGTCGTACTAAATCGTGACATAAAATTTACATCCAAATTTAAAACTTTTCAATTTTCATCACACACTCATTCAACCTAGTCATGCATCTCATAAATTGCATCATCATAACATATAACTTGATCAATAATAGTCAACATCAATGGCCTTATACAAAATGAATTATCAAATAACATAGGCCAACATTTTAGGCCAAATCAATTATGACACATAACAAAATAAACAAGTCCTCTATACATGCCATAATTCAAAATATTGATTTCAAAATACCAAAAGAGTGTTGATAGTGTGGATGGGTCTCCGACGATCTTCGAATCCCGAGCTAGCTTGGTGACACTATAAAATAAGGGAAAAGAGAGGGGAGTAAGCATATAGCTTAGTAAGTATGTAAATAATAAACAAATTACTAACATGCTTTCAAATTAATACAATAAAACTACACATAGATTCACTATTTATTCAAGTTCAAAGAAGTTGTTTATTCGAGTCATAACCAATAAATTATTTTTATCCAGAGCTAAAGAACTCCAAATTAAGATCTGGTAATTTTTCTTGAAACTACACTCACATATCTCCTTACCATAAAATTTTTAGAATTTTTGGTTCAGCCAATAAGTACAGTTTATTCTTTAAATTGTCCTTTGTTTCACTGTCTGACAGTTTCGACCCCTTTGCACTAAAAATTAATTATCTCATCATACAAAATTTGGATAATGTTCTTGTTTGTTTCTCATGAAATTATACTCATTAAAAATTTAAGAATATAAATTATAAACCATAATTATTTTTATAAAATGTTTTATGATTTTCCAAAGTCGGAACAGGTGATTTCGAAATGATTCTGACCCTATCTCACAAAAATTCAAATATCTAAGAATATAAATTCTTTTTCTTACAGTGTTTCTTTTATACGAAAATAGACTCATTCAGTTTTAATTTCATATCTTATTAAACCTTTAATTTTATTTCCACTATTTTTGGTGATTTTTCAAAGTCATACAATTGCTGCTGTCCAAAACTATTTTGTTACTAAATTTACTCTTTTATGATTTCACTTACTCCATTTCATCTTAAAGAAGGTTCGCTCAAATATCAAGCACATTGTTCATAAATTTTAACAATTATACTTGCACTTATCCATCACTTAGTCATATTCAATTACACTTAGTCATTACATGATCACATGTATTTTCACTTAGTCAATTTCCCGTTGAACTCATCGGAATAATAACATATACACGGTGGCCAGCACATAATACCACCCTTGTAGCCGAAGCTATCTGGTGCACATAGTAGCCTACACTTAGTACTACACATGTGACCAAAACCATCACTTACGCATAGTGGCCTGCACTTAGTACCACACATTTGATCGAAACTATCGTGTACGCATAGTAGCCTGCACTTTGTACTACACATACGACCTATCCATCGGGTAGATGTAGTAGCTTGCACTTTGTACTACACACGTGACCTAAACCTATATCGTAGCTCTCTTGTACATATAGTGGCCTACACTTAGTACCACACATGTGACGTAGCTACCTCTGTCGTATCTTTTCTATTCCGAAGGCTCAACCAAGAATTCTCACTTTTCAACATTTTACCAACTCATCCATAATCAATCACAATTCATAATTTACATCAAATAATTACTCCATATTCAGCCATATCTTATGTAATATAATAAAATATTAAAACATAAATAAAAATGATGTATTAGTTACATATAAACTTACCTCGGTGCAAAATATAGTAATTTTGCAATTTAGTCCATAATCTTTTCCTTTCCCCGATCAAGGTTGATTCCACGTCTTTCTTGATCTATAATAACACATTTGACTTATTAAATGCTCACATTATTCAAATCAGCCCAAAAACATCCTATGGCAAAAATTACAATTTTGCCCCTAAAGTTTCACAAAATTATGATTTTGCCCCTTGGCTCGTAAAATAATTTTTATTCAATTTCCTTGCATTTTAAGCCTAGACGAACCATTTTCATAACTATAGCAGTCCACAATTTTCATTTATTCACACACTTACACACATTTTACAACTTTTTACAAACTAGTCCTTTTTGACAATTTCACCGAAAATCACTTTGTAAAAGTCATTTCTCACACATAAAACATGTATAATCTACCATTAAAAATCAAAACAAACAAATTTATAACATGGGTCAAACCCTAGACCTTCATCATATCTCAAATAAATGGTAGAAATAGATAGATCTTGTTACGAGGATTTCAAAAACATAAAAATCATTAAAAACGAGGCTAGAACGGACTTACAATTGAGCTTGGAATCTTGAAAAACCCTAGCCATGGTTTCTCCATGCAAGTTTCAGCCAAGGGTTGAAGATGGACAAAAATTGTCTTTTACTTTTGTTTTTAATTCATTTTAATAACTAAATGACCAAAATGCCCTTAATGAAAAACTTTGGAAACATGCCTAACCATGTTCATTTTTGTCCACCAACTTAACCAATGGTCTAATTACCATATAAGGACCTCCAATTTAAAATTTCATAATAATTGGGCACCTTTACATGTAGAACTCAACTTTTTCACTTTTTACAATTTAGTCCTTTTGACTAAATTGAGCGCCCAAACGTCAAAATTTTCGAACAAAATTTTCAAAAAATTGTAACGGCCCGATTTAGACCCTAGTTAGAATAGTGGTTTTGAGACCACAAAAATGAGGTAAAAAATATATTTTAATATTATTTTTCGTGTTTATAGTATGTGATTGAGCATGTGTGAAAATTCTGTGTGAAAATTTTATCGTTTGTGTGTTGATTTATGAAAAAGGACTAAATTGCATAAAATGCAAAAGCTATGTGCTGATTGTTAAAGTGCTTATTTGGCATTGCTTTTTAAATGAGAGGTCCTTAAGTTGTAAATGGACCATTAATGGCTTGAATGGACAAGTATGGACATGAGATAATGGATTTTTAATGTTATACATTAAGGTTAAAATTGGTATTTAATTATTAAAGTTATTATAACTAAAATAAAAGAAATTTGAAGCCATTATCATCATCCTTCCACTGAATTTGAAAGAAAAAATTAAGGGTTTGAGCTTTTAACATTCAGCCATTGTTTAAGCTTTAATTGGGTATGTGTTTTTGATCCGTTTTTAATGATTATTGCATTTTTGTGATCGTTGCTTTGTGTTCTATCAAGCGCAAGTCTTAATTTTAGAATTTGATGATGATTTTGAGAAGTGTCATTGATTAATATGTGAGTTTTGTGTTGATAGTTGGTGAAATATGAAAGTTCAATATTGGGTTAACATATTTTGTCTTTGAATTTTTGATGAATTTGAGTATTATGGGCTAAATTATAAAAAATGAGAAATTGAAGGACTAAAATGTTAAAATAAATGAAATATGTGGGCTTGTATGAGCTAGGGGAAAATTCGACTAAGCAAGAGTATAGTGAAATTATGTGTATTTGATGATTTTATGAAATAGGGACTTAAATGTCGAAATGTGAAAATGTGAGGGCTATTTTGTAAAATACCCTAAATATGTGTGTTTGGATTGAATTGAATGATTTGGTGAATGAATGAGCTAAAATTGAATATGTATAGATCAAGAAAAGATAAATTTGAACTTAGATCGAGGTAAGAACAAAGTGCTCGATTGATCGACTTGTTTCGTAATTTCAACGTCTGAGGTAAGTTCGTGTATAATAGGAGTTGTTTGAAACATGTTCATATATTATTTAATGTAACACCCCAAACCCGGCCCAAACGTTATGGCCAAATTCGGTATGTTACAGATGAAAGCATTTTGGAAAACCCTTGTCTAGCCGATTTTGTTCATAGTAAAAGATGTCTTATTTTAAAAACAATTGAGGTGTATAAAGAAAGCAATACTTAGTTCATTTAAAAATATATTAAGTCAAGTTGTTACCAATTTTGTCGTTGTACCCGATGGTACAAAAGAAAATCATTTACGTTTGAATTTAAGAAACTTGTGTAACCATTTTAAAGTTATTAAGCAATTTAAATAATTCATCACAAACATGTAAAATAATAAAATAATCTTAGGAGGCCTTATTACAACCGAACAATTAAAACCAAAATAAAATAAAAATACTTCAAAATAAACTCAAATTTCCACTGCATGGCCACCTCGAGTCCATCCGGCTCCTCATCCGCGATCTACGTGTCACCGAAAAATGTTAAAGGAAAAGGTGAGTCACCAAGACTCGATGTGTAACCCTTTTCCGGTTTAATGCATCATCATACACACAAATCACAAATTAATTTAACATGCACCCAACCTAACCATCCAAACACCTTTTTCTACCCCCGTGGTACCAAACCACCGGTGGTGCCAAACCACCGGTGACTTATAGTCACGATATCCAATAATATTGTGGTGCCAAACCACCGGTGGGGCTAACCCACGTGTGATACCAAATCACTGGCGCCGATACCATAATATAATCCGTGGGGCCAACCCAATTTGTGGTGCTAAGCCACTGGTCGAAATGCTATGAGGTGCCAAACCTCCGGAGGTGCCAAACCTCCGTGACCGTAGTCACAAAATGTGGTACCAAGCCACCGTGTCCGCCGACACGAATATTACTTCCCCCTCCTCTCATTCAACCCACAACAATCAATAACATGGATATAACAGGAATCATGCCCACACATTTATTTATCAACATACCAAATACGTCATGCTTCCTAAAAGCATCATTAAGTAATTCATAATATCAAGGACTTACCTGATTCCTTGCTTATACCATGATGGTATAAAATCCAATTCTATACAATCCAATTTAGTGTAATATATTTAGCACATTAATTAATTATTAAGTGTGTATGTACACACCTGTTACTATTGATAGCCCCTAAATCCCGATGAATCAATCGGCCTTTCAAGATCTTCTTGTCCCTATATTCGGCCAACATAAGGTTAGTGTCTGAGGCCATTCGGCCAAACCTCATAAATCCAAAGGGTTAAACTCCACCCTTACCTTACAAATGATTCGGCTTCCTACCAAATCCCGAGCCAAACGATGGTTTACCTCTGACAATCGGCCACACCTTAAGACACAAAACAGTTAGCTTCCCAAGCCTTCGGCTTTTCAGTCACTTAACTAAATAACTTACTAAAATAGATCCTTACCAACACTTACCTTCCTCTCAAACCGATTGGAGAAGAAGACAGCACCCTTTGCTTTGATATTCGGCCAAAACTACAGCAAATAGGGAGGGGGTTTCGGCTAAAGAGAAACAAAAGAGATGCTGGAATTTTGAATAATTTTGGGCAATTTGTCTAAGGAAATTTCGGCAGCAAGGTAGTAGGGATTCGACTAATGGAGGAAGAAAAAGAAAAGAAAAGATGTAGGGGAAATCAATGGTGGTTTTCGGCTAAGTAAAAGAAGAGAATGCTGGAAAATTTTGAATAATCACCTAGGGGGAATTTCGGCCAGCACAAGAAGGAAAACAAAGAAGAGAGTTTGCTAGAGTTTTGACACTTCTTTGGTGTAGCAAAAATCAAAATATGGACAGCCTAAGGATTCCAAATTTCGGCCAATTCCTCCCCCTCTATGCTGATAATTTCAGCTCTCAATTATCAAAGATTTAATCAAAGTTTATCTAACTTCTTATCTCCTAGCTACTCTCAACAATTTGAGTGAAAATAAAATTGCAAAAACTGCTCTCCTCCAGCCGAATACATGCAAAAATAAAACCTTATCTTTATCAATTTAAAGAGTCCACATTCATGCCAATACCCTTCTATACGCCAGCAGCAAAAAAATAAAAGAAACTACTGCAGTAGCCTTGGTTCGAAACCAAGACCTCACGCTGCAGCCTCCCCCCTTAAGCGCCCAGACCAACTCTCCCCAATTGACTTTCATGTCAATTAACCCTTCCATTAATTTATAAAACCTTCTTCTTGGCCCTTTTTCTCCTAACGAAAACAGCCCAAAATAAAATGCTCCTCGTCCCTCGAACCCGAGACAAGAACCCTAAGATGAAAGAAAATGAAAGGAAATCTTAAGTGGCGCCCAAGCCACTCCTACTACCTAAGAACTTTCATGCCGTAAGAGCCTTCACCAATTAATTTTAAGGGAAACTAAACATTTTGGAAACTTGGAAAATACTGAGTCACATGAAAATTTTAGGAAACTTAAAATGACCCCTTAATGTCAATTTAAGAGCCCAAAGGGAGCTTAGGCCCAAGTGACCCTAAAAATATAGAGTACATAAAATTTGACCCAATAACGGACTTGGAAATGTGGCTCAAGATGCCACCTAAGGCCTTAGGAAATGGCCCAAATGCAAAAGGTTTTGGGCTTGAGTTCGAAGTCACATAAGAAGCAAATAAAATAAGTTTTATTTTGCTTCTAGAAGCCCAAGAGGTGGACGGCACAAGGTTTGCAAAAGAGGAGTTTCACTCTCTTTAAAACTCTGCTAATTAGAAGATCATAAGGACTCTTAAGGGAAGAGTTTAATTCTCTTTAAAATTCGCTAAATAGGTGGATAAATGAAGAATTATTCTTTAATTAGGAAAATAAGGAAGAGTGGTGGCCAAGTAAAGGATTCTTGGCCTAGTAAATTCGGCTATAAAAGGAGGGACTAGGGCCATTCATTATCCATTCTCCTCTCTTTTCTTCTCGTCAATATTCTTCTTGAGCATCCATTCTTTTTCTTCTTTTCTTTTAGCCTCCTAGTCGATTCCTTCTAAGCCTATTATTCCTCTTCTTTCATCTTTGAAACCAAATACATAAGGAATCATAGTCGATTGTTCATCAAGTCTCTAAGCCAATCTCGAAGGTTGAAGTGAAGGTGCAATCGATTCCTTCAAATAAGGGTAAGATCCAAGTTTAGTTTTCCATTCTTTATATTCTAGACTTATTGAAATTTAGAGACTAATTTCGATTATTAATCTTGGCGAATCATGGAAGAAGAAATTCTTTTCCGAAGGTACACCATAGGCCACGTGTTCCTAGTTATTCGGTGAATTTCGGATTTAAGATCCACAAGGTAAGTACCTAAAAGTATTCGCCAAAGCTTGTATGATTATCTAGATCAGTTCTTTAATTATTAAAAAGTCTAAACAAAGCAAATCCCTTCATCACATGTTTCGATAAAATAGATTGGATCTATGTCGAATTGCTAAGGTACATGTATTAATCAAATAAATGAATTTCAGACTAACCCATATTGAGATTCAAGGTTGGCGAATATCGTAAAGGAAAATAAAGTTTTGGATTTGTGTAAACACCAAATCGGCAAAGGTGAGTCTCTACAAATCCTACTAGGATTTGGTTTTGTTTTAAGCCAAAAGGGTTTATTAATGTGTTTTATTTGGTGGGCGAATATAGGAATTAATAGACCTAAAGTTAGATCGGATTTTCTAGATCTCAAGGAACCTTAATAAGCAAATCGGTGTGTACCTTACTATCCTTCGATATTTTATGGCTAAATATTTTAATATATAATTATGAATAAGAATGTGAATGTGGCTATGTACCACAAATATGGCGTAGTACCTGTGCACGCTTTCCTACTTCGATAGGATTGTGAAATATGTTATTTAATAACATGCGAATATATGTATATGAAGCCTTCCTTCTTCTAAGCCCATCACTATATATAAAAAAACAAAGATCCTGCTCAGCTCAAATTAAGGCCTTCCTTCTTAAGCTAAATGCTCCTCCTCACACTCGAACTTGTGACCAGCGCTCTCCCCTTCACCTCCAACACGCATGGAACCACTTAGCCAACTAGATCCTTGTGTCAAGTCCCTTCTAAAAATTTTCTTAACCCCTAATTCACCTAGCCTCCTCTTTTAAACACTAAAAAAATAAATTTTTAACCCTAAGTCAGGCCTAGCTCGGGTTTAATTCTAGACCTTAGAACATGCCAAATAAATCATAATATTTATTTCAAGCACACATGCACACATGGGAACAAATAATTAAATTTTCAACCAGCCCTAATTCAGATGTTACGCTTCTACCCCTTAAAAGAATTTCGGCCTCGAAATTACCTGGATCAGAAGAGATGGGGGTATTGCTGCCGCATCACATCCTCGGGTTCCCACGTAGCTTCCTCCGCACCATGGTTTCGCCATAGTACTTTCACCAAAGGTACTGACTTCCTACGTAAGACTTTGACATCACGATCCAAGATTTGTACCGGCTCTTCCTCGAAAGACATGTCCGGATTTACTTCAATTTTCGCTACTGGCACTATGTGTGAGGGATCTGATCGATAGTGCCTCAGCATCGAGACATGGAAGACATCATGGATCCGCTCAACTCTGCGCAAGAACTCAAGTCGGTAAGCTACCGGTCCCACTCGCTTCACTCATCAGATATGGCCGATGAACCTTGGGCTTAGCTTCCCTTTTCGCCCAAATCTCAATACCTTTTTCCAAGGTGACACCTTCAGGAAAACTTTATCTCCTACTGCATATTCCATCTCCTTGCGCTTAAGGTTAGCATAAGACTTCTGCCTATCTGACGCTTCCTTGAAACGAGCCCGAATCACCTTAACTTTATCTTCAGTTTCCGTCACTAATTTTGGGCCCAAAACTTGTCATTCACCCAACTCCGTCCAACACGTAAGAGTACGACATTTCCGTCCATACAGTGCTTCATATAGAGCCATCTGTATACTCGCTTGATAACTATTGTTATAAGCGAATTCTACTAACGGTAGATACTCTTCCCAACTACCACTGAAATCCAGAACACAACCTCTTAGCATATCTTCTAAAATCAGATGACCTTTTCGATCGTCTGTCCGACTATGGATGGAATGTCAGATCAAATCCAATCGCACTCCAAAGCCCGATGCAACGCTTTCCAGAACCTTGACGTAAATCTGGGATCCCTATCTGAGATGATCGATACTGGTACACCATGCAACCTCACTATTTTCGACACATACAGCTTAGCTAGCTTCTGAAGTGAGTAATCCACCCTTACCGGTATGAAGTGAGCTGATTTAGTTAGACGGTCCACAATCACCCAAATCAAGGCCCTTCTTCTTTGGGCGTAAGGGTAGCCACGACAAAATCCATCGTGATCCTCTCCCATTTCCACTGAGGGATTTTCACTGGTTGAAGTAAACCAGATGGCAACTGGTGTTCAGCCTTAACCTGCTGACACGTCAGACACCTTCCCACAAATTCAGTTACCTCACGCTTCAACCTAGGCCACCAAAACTGTCTCCGCAAATCTCTATACATCTTGCTTCCTCTTGGATGCATAGTGTATGGGCTGCTATGTGCATCCTGAAGAATTCTCTGCCTCAATTCCACATCTTTCGGCATACAAGCTCGCCCTTGAAAGCATAACACTCCATCATCGGACAAGCTATACCCTTCTAAACCGCCATCTTGAACTTGCAACCTCCGAGCATTCAGGCTATTATCTACCAATTATTTTTCCTTAATCTCCTCGATCCAAGTTGGCTTAACTTGCAGCTCCGCCAAAAGACTTCCATCGTCGTATAGACTCAAATGAGCAAACATCGCCCTTAAGTCTGCCACGACCTTCTGACTTAACGCGTCAGCCACCACGTTAGCTTTGCCCGGATGGTACTCAATTGAACAGTCGTAGTCCTTCAACAGCTCAATCCACCGTCGCTGCCTCAAGTTCAAATCCTTCGAGTTAAAAGATACCTCAGACTTTTGTGGTCCGTGTAGACTATCGACTTCTCCCCATATAGATAATGCCTCCATATCTTCAAAGCGAAGACTACTGCCGCTAACTCCAAGTCGTGAGTTGGGTAGTTAACCTCATGCGGTCTTAGCTGACGGGACGCATAGGCCACTACCTTCCCCTCCTGCATCAATACACATCCCAACCCCAGATGGGATGCATCACAAGAAACCGTAAATAACTTCCCCGCCTCAGTCAGTATTTGTAACTGGAGCTTCATTAGAATCTTCCTTAGCTTATCAAAACTTTCCTGCTGCCTCTCCGACCACACAAACGAAACTCCCTTTCTTAATAACTTAGTTAGTGGGGCTGCGATTAAGGAGAACCCTTCCACAAATCTTCGATAGTACCCTACCAGACCCAGAAAACTTTGGATTTCTACCACCGACTTAGACGATTTCCACTCCAACACTGCTTCAACCTTGCGGGGTCCACTCTAATCCTTTTCGCTGACACCACGTGACCTAAGAAAGCCACCTCCCTTAGCCAAAATTCACACTTACTGAATTTGGCATATAACTACTTCTCCCTCAGTACTTGTAGAACTATACGTAAGTGCATGTCATGCTCCTCCTCCGTCTTTGAATAAACCAATATGTCGTCTATAAACACCATGACAAATTGATCTAAGTACTGCGGAAACACCCTATTCATTAAGTCCATGAACGCTGCAGGCGCGTTGGTCAACCCAAATGGCATCACCAAAATCTCGTAATGCCCATACCGAGTACGAAACGCCGTCTTGTGAACATCCACCTCCTTTACCTTAAGTTGATGATAACCCGACCTAAGGTCTATCTTCGAGAAAATCGATGCACCCTTCAGTTGATCAAACAAGTCATCAATCCGAGGCAACGGATACTTGTTTTTGATCGTTAACTTGTTTAGCTGACGGTAGTCGATACACATCCGCATTGACCCGTCTTTCTTCTTGACAAACAGCACAGGTGCTCCCCACGGAGATATACTTGGTCGGACAAACCCTCGGTCCAAAAGTTCTTGAATTTGAGCCTTCAGCTCCACCAATTCCTTTGGTGCCATTCGGTAGGGTGCTAAGACACAGGTGCCGTTCCGAATAATAAGTCTATGCCAAACTCAACTTCCCGATTTGGGGGTAGACCCAGAAGTTCTTCTGGAAACACATTAGTGAATTCCCCTACCGTTCAAACCTTCTTAACTACTGACTCCTTAGCCTTCAAGGTACATATTCGAACCAAAACGCCTCACACCCTTTTCTGACCATTTTCTCCGCCTTCAACGCAGACACCACGTTGGATAGGTAATCTCTTCAATTACCTATCATGACCACTTCATCACCCTCAGCCATCTTTAGAACCATGCGCTTAGCAGCACAATCCAACTTCGCCTGATGCTTAACCAACCAGTCCATGCCAAGAATTAGATCGAACTCCCCAAACGGCAGTTCCATTAGATCAGCCACAAACACTACCCCTTGGAGTTCTAGGGGTACACCTCTATATAGCTTGTTTACAACTACAGAGTGACCTAGGGACTAATTACTGTCATCTCCCTAGATGTAGTCTCAAAGTCTATGTTCATAGTCTCTACCACACTACTAGCAACGTATGAATGCGTTGAACCCACATCAATTAATGCAACATATGGAAGACCAAAAATTAGGAACGTAACGATTATGACGTCTGGTGCGTCACCCTCCTCTCGACGCCTCGCTTCGTAGACTAAACTAGGTTACCTCGCTTCGGTGTTGCCTGCCCCTCTACCTGGATTCCCGCGACCTCGATTAGAACCATTGCCTCCTCTACCATCACCACGACCCCTCTGTGGTGGTCCTACATTTCTAGTCTGAGCACGGTTCTGACCCTCTGGCTGATTCTTAGCTAACTTTTGAGGACAATCCCTTACACGGTGATCCAAAGATCCACATTCAAAGTATCCCCTTTCACCGGTCCAACAACCTCCCCAATGTGATTTTCCACAACGATTACACTGAGTCGGTCTCTGATTAGTAGCCATGAGCCTCCCTGTCTGATTCGGCCCACTCTGCCTAGCCTCTTTTGTGCATTACTACCCGTTCCAGATGATCCAAAGCCTTTTTTCTATTTGTTCCTATCGTAGTTCTGTCTTACGGACGCCTTGACCCCTTCGGCTACTTTAGCCTTTTCCACCAAGATAGAAAACTCACGCCTCACCATGGAGCAATCACAATTTCAAATCATCCTCACCTCGATGCTTCAAAGCGGACACACCGCTCATGTTCTGTTGATACAATTCCCACATAGCATGCTCAAATTTCAAGAATTTTGCTTCATACTCCGACACGTCTTATTTCCTTGTATCAACCCCAGAAAGGCTTTCCTCTGAGCATCAATGTAGCTGGTGCCCACATACTTTTCTGATAAGCAGTTTTGAAATATTCCCAAGTAAGGTCATCTGCCGTAGCACCATCTCGAACCGTGAGCCCCCACTGATATGTCTCATCCCGAAGTAAGGAGATGATACCCTTCAATTTTTCCTCAGCGGTGAAATCCAAATCACCCATAATCCTTTCAGTGGATTCCAACCAATACTCACTTGCTAGGCGCCACTCCTGATACTCCTCTAAATACTTCGCTCAGTTAGCTTGAGTCGTTCAATACAGATTTACGGGTTCTCGCACTACACAAACCTCGACCACCCGTTCTAACACTTGTAGCAATCACCGGATACTACGTCGTTACCAATTCGCCTAATCCTCAAACTCGGCTTTTGGCGTCGACAGATCCAGATCTCATTCCTGCATTCCATGACCCGACCTTGTCGGCTCGCATAAGGTCATCCTATCTCTACCACGGCCACGCGGCGGACGTCCACGACCTCTTGAACTCATTCTAACGACTGCGTTTATCTGTTTAAGAATTTTTATGTATCAATACCTTAGTTTCGCTTGGTTATCCGTGAAGAAATTTTATGATAGGAGTTTTAAGAGTGGTTCTTTCGTAAACATACAAACACACAGTTTTTCATTCATCCATCCAAAGAGACATTGTTGATTTCATGGTGATTGTTTTTCCACTACCCGGGGTATTTTCGTAATTTGTCCTACAGGGGTATTTTCGTAATTTTTCCAAAACGCAGGTTCTCAGATGATTTTGTCAACAATTATTTTAAAACTCTTAATTTCCCGGGGTATTTTGGAAAATTTTAAAATTCGGGGGTCTTTTAGTGATTTTGAAACTCAGGGGCATTTTAGTAATTTCCCACAAATCAGGGTGAATTTGTAAAATTTAATAAATCAAAGATTTTTCAAAAGTTGTAAAACTTTGGGGGTTCTTTTTAAGAATTTATTTTCCAAGTTGGTGGTGTTGCAACCATTTTGACAACCAAGGTCGTTTTGGTAATTTTGCTGATGAGGGCAATTTTGTAATTTTACAAAATCATGACGTTTTGAAGTTTAAGGTTTTTAAGCACTTTTTATGAAATGAAAATTTTGATTAAAATGTGGGTATTTTGGGAATATCATAAATCAAGGGTGTTTTCGTAATTTTACCCCTAAGGGTATTTTAGTAATTTTTCACATTCGGGGCATTTTCTCAAAATGACTTTCAAAATTTGGGTTCTAAGTGATTCTATAAAAGAAGGATATTTTTAAAATTTCTATTTGAAAATTTTTCATATGGAGGGTATTTTGGTAGTTTACAAGCCAGGGGTATTTTGGTCATTTTTCAAATTGAGGGGTATTTTGGTCTCCTTTTTTTTAAAAAAGCTAAGATTTTATTTATTTCCAAAATCAAAATGGTTAGTCCCTTTCGGGTTTTAGTTATCGAGTTTAGCCTGTGAGTGTGTCGTCTCAGCTAGGATGAACCGTTACTACGCACCAGGTAGGATTCAAGTGAGTAGGAGGTGAGTCACGAGGACTGCTTAAATACCAAGCCCCCACCGAATCCAATCCTAGACATGTGTATAACGATTGCCACATCCTTTGCTCAGTGACAACTCATAGGGTTTGTTTAGAGAATTATTAAATCTTATGCAATTTTTGTTGGGGTATGCTAGCCCTAGGGTTCAACAGTTCTACTCTAGTAGTCTACGTTCCCAATTTACCCTTCTATCCTTCATCAAAAGAATTCACAAAAATTGATAGAAGTACTTACTTGGGCGGATAGGTGCCGGAGACTCGGTGCCATGTTGTTCATGCCAAAAACAGTTTCTCAAACATCATAATAAGGCCTACTATCCAAAAACAAAACATTTTGGGCCTTGGGCCCCCCACAATCGAGTTTTGAACTGGGCTCTGATACCAATTTTGTAACACCCCAAACTCGGCCCAAAAGTTATGGCCAAATTCGGTATGTTACACATGAAAGCATTTTGGAAAACCCTTGTCTAGCCGATTTTGTTCATAGTAAAAGATGTTGTCTTATTTTAAAAATAATTGAGGTGTATAAAGAAAGCAATACTTAGTTCATTTAAAAATATATTAAGTCAAGTTGTTACCAATTTTGTTGTTGTACCCGATGGTACGAAAGAAAATCATTTACGTTTGAATTTAAGAAACTTGTGTAACCATTTTAAAGTTATTAAGCAATTTAAATAATTCATCCCAAACATGTAAAATAATAAAAATAATCTTAGGAGGCCTTATTACAACTAAACAATTAAAACCAAAATAAAATAAAAATACTTCAAAATAAACTCAAATTTCCTTTGCATGGCCACTTGAGTCCATCCGGCTCCTCATCCGTGATCTACGTGTCACCTGAAAAATGTTAAAGGAAAAGGCGAGTCACCAAGACTCAGTGTGTAACCCTTTTCGGTTTAATGCATCATCATACACACAAATCACAAATTAATTTAACATGCACCCAACCTAACCATCCAAACACCTTTTTCTACCCCGTGTGGTACCAAACCACTGGTGGTGCCAAACCACTGGTGACTTATAGTCACGATATCCAACAATATTGTGGTGCCAAACACTGGTGGGGCCAACCCACCAATTGTTAAATGAACTAAGTATTGCTTTCGTTATACACCTCAATTGTTTTTAAAATAAGACAACATCTTTTACTATGAACAAAATCGGCTAGACAAGGGTTTTCCAAAATGCTTTCATTTGTAACATACCGAATTTGGCCATAACATTTGGGCCGGGTTTGGGGTGTTACATTTAATGAACGAATATATGTGGTTGATGAATTGGTTAAGCTATATGTGAATTGAGTGTTGTGGCACTAAGTGTGCTAAATAGAATTGATATAGTGGTGAATGTCACTGTGTGTACGAAATAAAGAAAGCATCAACTATATTGGTTGGCACTGTGTGTGGAATACCAAGTTAAGTTCGGTTTAATGTAAAGGCACTAAGTGTGCGATGATATTAAAGATTCGGCTAAGGGATTGGCACTAAGTGTGCGAGTAAATCGAATGATTAATGAACATTGAATGAAATGTGGTATTGAGCATTGAGTAGCAAAAGTGATCGTTAATTAAGTATTGGCATAGGTATGTATGGAACCTATGTGGTTGATGATTTCGTATATGGACAAATAGATGATTATGTGAGTGATGACTATGAAAAAGATTGTACATCATTGTAAATTGAACCATGTGATAGTTTATTGTATATTGAGTTCAAATGGTTAAGTTAAAGGTATTATATGACGAACTTACTAAGCTTTCAAGCTTACTGTGTGAAGTTTTCTCTGTTTACAGTGTCATTAAAGCCAGCTCAGATCTAGGGATTGTCAGCGACTCAATCACACTATCCTCAATCTATTTTGGTACTTTTGGAAGTTGTATATATTTGGTATATGGCATGTATAGGCTAGTGATTATGGTATGTTTTGTGATGTATAGTTCTTGCCATGTGATATGGCTTGAAAGTTAAATGCCTTAGTATATATTTTGGATATGGGATGATGGTGGTTATAATGTATAAATGTGGTTATTTGAATGATCATTATGGTATGAATTAGAAAAGATGAAGATGTATGTTTCATGCTTGAATTGGTTGGTGGAAATGATGGTTAAAATGTATGTTTTGGATGCATTTGTGGTATGATTTTGGAATGGTTTGATGCTTGTAGGTGTGACCCAAAGTGAGGTTGGCAAATTGGCCTTGCAAATGGCCTATATTTTCCCACATGATTGATCACATGAGTGTGTGGCTCGACAGTGTCTCTTAAGTTTTCAAATTGAAACAAGTCATACTCGCACAAGGGCTGGACACAGAGGTGTGTGACTGGCTGTGTGAAATAAGTCAGTGTTGACCACGGGTGAAGCAAACTGGCGTGTCCTTGGCCATGTGGACAAGTTAGAATGTATGCCCTGTTTTGCCACAGCTTGGACAAACGGGTGTGTCTGAGGCCGTTTGAGGCACATGGCCTAGCAACACGGGCGTGTGACTTATGTAGCTTTGAAAAATGTTAAGTTTTGGAAAAATTTTGTATGAGCTCGGTTTAGTCTCGACCCCTCTTTAATGCATGTTTAAGGTCTCGTAGACCTTATTAAGTGACTTAATGACATCGATTGATTATGTTTTAAAGATGTATGAATAATGAAGGTTAAATGTTATGATTGATTGGTAATGCCTCTTAATCCTATTCTGGTGATGGTTTCAGGTTAGGGGTTTACAAAAACGATTCCATAAAATTGTAGACCATAAAAATATAATAAAAATAAACTTTACTATGTTGGATTTGTGGTCCCGAAACCATTGTTTCGACTAGACCCAAAATCGGGCTGGTACAGTATGCAAGTATGTATGATGATTTTATCTAAGTGAAAGTATGTTATCATGAAGAATGGAATGCTTGTATGATCTTAGCCTTAGTAATGTTTACCATGAAAACTTAGTTTCTTTTGAGATTAGACATGCATGAAGGTTTATTCTTTAGAATTGACTTAGTAATTTGCTTGAGGCAAAATCCTAGGGGACATAAAAATCTAAAATGATAAAGGCGCTATTTCTTTAGGCCGTTTGAGCCTTTTCAAGCCAACCTTATGATATTAGACCCTTGAAACTATATGATAAACCATAATTTACACATATTTTAACCCCATGCTTGACTTATTTTTGGATGAATTTTCATTAGATTTGATGAATTTGATACTCCTAATCCTTTAATTTCATGTTTTATACTCAGGAGAGCTTAGAAAGTCGAAAAGAATGAGAAACGGGCCAAAAAGGGACAAAATGGGACTACATCAGAAATCACATGTCCTGGATTATCGACCATGTGGCGAGCAAAATCGACCACGACCGAAGGAGTCCACCACGGGCGTGTCCCTACCGTAGCAAAGACGGATTCTATTCGGAATAGGGTACTTGTAGGCTAAGAGAGGTGTTCCAAAGCCTATATAAACACCCTAGGGGGAACCTAAAAGGATGTTGAATAAACGCTGAGTAGAAGGCAGAAAATACTCAAAGACAGCCGTCACGAACAACTTAGGAGAAGGATCTCCATCAGGACTGAAGATCTCCCATCAAGTTCTTTATAAGTTTTTGGGTTTTCATTATGTTTTGTGGTTTTCCCTATTTTATGATGTTTCCCTCTATTAGTATGAACTAAATCCCTTAGATACTTAAGGGGATGAAACCTATAACGGATCTTGTTATTATTTGATTTATAAGATAAATACTTGTTCTTATTCTTAATTGTGAGTTTTTATTCTTGTTTTGATAATTCAGGTTATTAATCCAAGTCGAATGTGCTTATTCAGTGGAGCAAAAGTCCCTATTTAAGAGAAGATCAACACAATTAAGCAGAGTTGATTGCAACCCTAGAAATAGGGCGACAAAAATCTGTCGGATTAGAGTCAAATATAATAAGGGAATCCATAGATCGAGTTAATGTGACAATAGGGATTTTAATTAGAAAGATATTTCAATTAATCAACCTAGAGTCAGTTGTTTTTAGTCTTGAAAGATATATTAACATAAATAGGGGATTTCTACAGATTAAGTCAAGTGAATAAATCATATGAATCAAAAGTAATAAGTGAAGTCTAGGTGGATTCTTCCTTAGGTATTGCCTATCTCATATAAGTTGTACAAAAATATTTTCCCAATTCTCTCTTTGTCACGTTCATTGTCATTTAGTTAGTTAAATAAGTTAGTTAATTTTAGATTAAAAATAAATCCCTTAATTATTAGGCTAGATAATAAAAATATAGTTATTACTAGTAATTTTAGTCCTTGAGGATATTAAAATAAATCCCTTAATTATTAGGCTAGATAATAAAAATATAGTTATTACTAGTAATTTTAGTCCTTGAGGATATGATATTCTGGACTCACCATAACTATACTACTATTCGATAAGTGCGCCTGCCTTTGTCAAAATAATAGTTAGTTTCGAGCCCATCAAGTTTTTGGTGCCATTACCGGGGACTATGATATTAGGAACACTAAATTTCTATTTCTTTAATCAATTTTACTTTGTTTTCAATTTATTTATTTATTTTTATTTTTATTATTTTCTTTACTAATTTTTTCCTTTATTTGCTTCTGGCAGGTAACTCTAGTTTATGACTAGAAGGAACCCGTTAGGACCTTTACTTCACGATAGTGATATAGAAGGTACCGCTTACAGAAATCGAAGAGAAACAAGGCGAAGCCTACAATACATACAAGAAGAGCAAGAGGACGATACTAATCATACCAAAGAGATGGCTGATAATAATCTGTTACCTCCTGTGGTTGCCGCAAATCCAGTGAATCAAAATCATGCTCCTCGTACTATATATGATTATGCTAAACCTAATTTAATAGGACAAGTATTGTTAGACTTGCTATTGCTGCAAATAATTTTGAACTGAAACCTAACACTATACAGATGATTCAACAATTTTGTTAGTTTGATGGTTTGCAGGATGAGGATCCAAATAATCACTTGGCAAATTTTCTAGAGTTTTGCGAAACTTTCAAAATTAATGGTGTTTCTGATGATGCCATTCGCCTTCGTTGTTTCCCTTTTCGTTGAGGAACAAAGCTAAACAGTGGTTGAACTCGTTACCACGAGGATCAACCACTACATGGGACCAAATGACCGAAAAATTTTTGTTAAAATATTTTTCGCTCGCTAAAACGACTAAGTTGAGGAATGATATTTCTTCTTTAGTGTAGATGGATCTAGAAACACTCTACGATGCATGAGAGAGATATAAAGATCTACTAAGGAGATGCCCTCACCATGTGTTACCTCTGTGGCTACAGGTTCAAACTTTTTATAACGGTGTGAACCTCTCAACTAGGAAAATTATTGATTTAGTCGCCGGTGGAACACTAAATAACAAGACCCCTGAATCAGCTTATGAGTTTATAGAGGAGATGGAACTGAATAACTATCTGTGGCAAGTTATGAGGACAAAGCCAAAAAAAGCCGCCAGTGTTTTCAACCTCGGCGCAGTGACCATGCTATCAAATCAGGTAGATTTATTAAATAAAAAGATTGATAGTTTGTGTGGTTTTTCACAGGTACATCTAGTGATGCAGTGTGATACATACGGAGGAGGGACGGACAATACATAATACCCACCTTATAACCCTGGCATAGAAAATGAATAGATGAACTATATGGGTAACAATTCTAGACCTTAAAATAACCTTTATAATAACACTTATAATCTAGGTTGGAGGAATCACCCAAACTTTTCATGGGGTGGCCAATGAAATCAGAGACAACAACCCCCTCTAGGCTTTCAACAGTAACCCTACTCACAAGAGAAAAAGTCGAACCTTAAGGATATGCTAACAAAATTTATCGCGATGTTTGAAACCCGTTTCCAGAACACCGAAACAACACTCAAGAATCAGCAAGCATCGATTCAAGGGATTTAAAAAAAATTAGGAAAACTCACTAAGCTCACATTTGAACGGCCACAAGGCGGCTAGCCAAGCAACACTGAAACTAACCCAAAGAAGAAACTTCATGCCATTACTACTCACGATAGTGAAGGGTTAGATGAGCCAAAATTGAGGTAAGAGAATGTGGTAGAGGAAGGTAAGGTTGAGGTAAGCCATGATCAACCAAAACTGGTAATTACAGAGTACCAACCTTGTGTGCCATACCCCAATACGATAAAGAAAGACCGTACAGATGAACAATACGGTAAATTTCTTAAACTCTTAAAAAAATTACATATTAACCTACCGTTTCTTGAAGCTCTTTCGCAGATGCCCAATTCAAGGAAATTTTTAAAAGAGCTCTTGACAAACAAACGAAAGTTAGATGAGGTGTCGTATGTGGAGCTAAGTGTAGTGTGCTTAGTAATATTACAAAATAAACTACCGCAAAAGTTAAAAGATCCAGGGAGTTTTTTGATTCCTTGCTTAATTGGTAGTTTATCTGTTAACAATGCTTTAGCTGATTTAGGGGCAAGTATCAATGTTATGCCTTATAAAATGTTTAAACAGCTAGGTCTCGAGAAACTCAAACAAACTAGGATGAGCATTCAATTGGCTGATAAAACTATCAAAGTTCCTAAGGGTATAATTGAGGATGTACTAGTAAAAATTGAAATTTCATATTCCCAGTAGACTTTGTTATATTAGACATGGATAAGGACAACAATGGTCCTTTAATTTTAGGAAGGCCCTTTTTAGCAACTGCTAAAACTAGAATTGATGTTGGAATAGGTGAACTCACACTTTGTGTGGGTGACAAAATGATCACTCTTCAGGCTCTTGACTCGGATAGGACATCGAATAATAAAGGTGAGAACATAAATTCTATTAATGACCCTTTGGTTCAACCATCTTTTCAGGAAGCAACATGAAATTACACAACTGAGCCAGATCCTAGGCCTTATGCTAACAAAGAAATAACTCATGAGGAGCGAAGGCTTCAGATCGATGAAATAGACGAGTGGAAGACACATGACAAGGAGAAATCGAGGAAACACGATGAACCAAAGCAAAACCATGTCAAACTTAAGGATGTGACAACCCAATTTTAGATCAGAGATCAGGTATTGTTGGATAAAACAAACCCTCAGACCGCCCCTTCATACCTTGATACAAACGAAGAGATCCCTTTTAAGGTACTCAATGTTTTCCTATACGGAACAGTCGAGGTGACTAATCCTACATTCAACACCTTTAAGGTAAACACCACTCGACTTAAGCTATATATCGATAATCGAATTTATAGCAAGAATGAGGAGTTTCAACTCTTCAAACCACCATGATTATGAGAATGAGAGGTCAGTCTAGCTTAAGACTTTAAACGAGCACTTCTCGGGAGGCAACCCGAGCACTAACCCCATTAATTTTCATATTTTCAATTTTTAGTACCTAACTAGAAACTAACAAATTCAATAAAAGCGTATGTTTCCCTACCACACGGCCATGCACACGGGTGTGGCCATGTGGACACCATGAACAGGCACATCGACGTGGCAGAAACTATGCGAACCAAGGACAAAACATCCCAAAACCACGGACGGAGATAAAATTCCACGGCCGTATGATACGGCTGTGGTCAACACAGATTAAGTAACAAAGGTGTGGGAACATCTATACAGGCATGGGAGAAACGAACGAGACACCACAGGTGTAACACCCCAAACCAGGTCTATGCGTCAAGACGAGATTTGGTTTGTCACACAAATCGAACATTCTTTTAATCTATCCAATGGTTTAGATGAATCAATATTACAAAACTTTTTGAAAATAAAGTTTAATAAAAACTAAGAGAAATAATTTAAATTCGATGAATTTGAGAAACATTAGTTGAAATCTTATCATTTAGTATTTAATTATCAAAAAGTTAAAGTAGTTTTTTTAAAGAGTTCAAAAGGATTTGAAAATAAGAATAGATAAAGAATCTCATACGTTTGAAAACCCAAAGTATATTAAGGAAACATTTTAGGATTAACATAAACCCATATTAAATATCAAAGCAAAATTTAAATCCATCCACACATAGAATCCATAACATATTAATAGAGGCCTTATTACATCATATCCACAATAGTAATTTAAAGAAAGTACTTAATAAAAGTTCAAGGTTTATAAACCCAAGTTTCCAGTATGGCCTCCACGAAGTCAACCTCGGCCCAAGTCCACGTCAATTTCCATTACTTAAGATGGAAAATTTAAGGGAGTGAGTTCCTCAGAACTCAGTGTATAACTCACTTACTATATCCATTGGGCCAGATCATCAAGTCATTATTTTGGGCTTAAGCCCATTCACAAATTTAGCAATATAATAAATGAGATGCATGCAAACTGAAATTTCCCACCCAAACCTAATTTCCATCCACTACACACCACCTGCACCAACCATCACACCTGTGGGGATCAAGTCAAACCACCCCGCCAACACACCAATCATAGGCATAAAGCCATTTTTAATAATGTTGTGGCGAACCACCGACCTAGATTGTGACAAAGTCACCGAACTACGTGCATTAAGCCATTTAAATATTTGTGGCGAGCCAATTAGAACTAGAGGCAATAAGCCATTTAAATATGTATGGCGAGCCATCGAACTAGAGGCAATAAGCCATTAAAATATGTGTGGCGAGCCAACTGAACTAGATTTTGGCAACAGGCCTTTCTTCTCTTCATCATTTTCCCAACCCATGCAAACATGTATGCATAACAATCTATATCCATATGATAATTTTAGTTAAAAGCCCAATTTACAAGTGAAACAATATTTCAAGTTTTTATTAAAGCCCATAACACAAAATAACATATAGCCCATTTAGCAATCTAGCAACTTAGGCCCATTTAACGATCTAGCATATTTTTCGGCCCATTTAACGATCTAGCTTATTCTCGGCCCATTTAACGATCTAGTATATTTTTCGGCCCATTTAACGATCTAGTATATTTTTCGGCCCATTTAACGATCTAGCATATTTTTCGGCCCATTTAACGATCTAGCATATTTTTGGCCCATTTAACGATCTAGTATATTTTTTGGCCCATTTAACGATCTAGCATATTTTTCGGCCCATTTAACGATCTAGCATATTTTTGGCCCATTTAACGATCTAGCATATTTTCGGCCCATTTAACGATCTAGTATATTTTCGGCCCATTTAACACATGAGACATAAAATTTACAATTTACTAACTAACTCATTGAGGGCATTTTCGTATATTTCACAACTTTAACTGTTTTCATGTATTTTCACAAAAATACTAATTATTATGTATTTTTTTTATTTTGTCATCTTTACGATTTTTCTCAATACTTACGATTTAATATCTAACCCGAGATAAGTGTGAAGTTACACACCTTGTTATTGTGAGTACTAGACTTTCCCGCTTGTCAGTACCTAAACGTAACATGATAATTAGAATACTATCATATTTTAAAACTACACTATTGATAAATAATCTAAATCTTTGCCCTCAGGATTTCGAACCACTTCTATTTTTGGTTTCTCCTCGATTGTTGGTTCGTTGCCCGATGAGAATCCACGCACGAATAAAGGTTCGGGAGTACGAATGACTTCAAACAACTGGTTCTCCTCGATGAGGGTCCGCAACCCTGTGGAAAATCTCGGATTCCCAAAACAGCCCTTCGTTTATACTTAGGGGGAATAGCGGAACCACCCCTCTTTTGAAAACTATGCACTGCCCTTTTCTGCCCTATCTTGAATGTCTCTAATGACATAAGATCATTAATCCGACTAATAATTATCGAAATATGGCTAACGATTTTAAAAGATTTGAGATTGGCTTACCACAATTATCCTCGTTCCACGAAGAAACGATCGGGTGATTACATCCCTATAACGAAATCGATTAAATAACTAACTATACCAAAATGACGAATAATATGAGAATCCTTGAATAAACTCCTGACCTTAACTCTTAAAATCGATTCCAACGATCCACAATACTCAAGAACACTTTGAGTTTCTGCCCTCCAAAAATCTCACTATTGTCCACGGTTGAAAAGAATTGAGTGAGAAGAATACTTATGACTAAAGGAGAATTCGGTTATGACCAAACAAAAAAAATGAAAAAGATTCAGCACAAGAGCAAACTAGCATTCGGCCATGAGAAAAAGTATTGAAAAGACTTTAGTTTAGAAGAAAGTAAAAGAATGGAAGATGGAAATGATATGATTCGGTTTTCAAGAGAGAAAGAGAGAAAGAAAAGAGAAGAAAAGAGAAAGAAAAGAGAAGAAAAAGAGAATTGAGTTTAGGAGAATTTTGCATTCGGCATTGTGAAGGAAAAAGAGAAAAAGAATGGCCTTCTTTCTTTTTGTGTGATGATAGTTTCGGCACTAAGAAGAATGATTGGCAAAGAAATGACCAAATGGTCAAAGAGAAAGGATGGTAGTTTCCTCATGGTTTAAGGTATAATCGGCTAGGAGAGAGCAAATTTTTGGAAGAGAGTTTGATAAGCAAGCATCAAATGACCAAAAAGAAAGTGTTCATCCTACACCCAAGCCTACCAAACCAATCAACAAAACCAGCCACCCCCTAGCCCTTATGCCATCCACATACATGGTCAAAAAGCCATTAGAAAGTTTCCAAAACATTAACCTCTTCTTAAGCCTTATCATCCTCCTTTTTCCTTAAGTTAGAGAAACATTATCCCCCAATTCAAGCCATTCTATCCCCTAACTCAAGCTTTCCATAACCCTTAGTCTTCTTACCAAAAAATTAATCAACTCATCCTAATCTTATCTATAGCCGACACATGTTTGGATAAAGCAAAAATAAAAACTCCCAAATTGCATACTAGGAGATTCGAACCTCTCCCCTCAAGTCCAACTTATGGCGCCATCACCACTTTGCCAATTACTCATCTTATGCCATCTTTTAGTACTTAATTAACTTATGTTTCAAGGTCACCTAATTTCTTTACATTAAAGTACACTTTACTAATATTTATTCTAATTCCAAGTAAACCCGAGCTAACACTTAGCAACATAATGATACTCGAATATTTAGGATGTTACAATTCTACCCCCTTAAAGAAAATTTCGTCCTCGAAATTTACCTGATTAAAAGAGGTGAGGATATTGTTGCCAAATTACATCCTCAGGCTCCCACGTAGCTTCCTCCGCTCCGTGATTACGCCATAAAACTTTGAGCAATGGCACGGTCTTCTTTCTTAACACTTTAACATCTCGGTCTAAAATTTCCACTCGTTCTTCCTCAAAAGACAAGTCTTATTTTAATTCCACTTCCTCTACCGATACAATGTGAGATGGATCCGATCTATAGTGTCTCAGCATGGAAACATGGAAAACATTATGAATTTGACTCAACTCCGGAGGTAATTTAATCTGATAAGCCACTGGACCAACACGCTTCATCACACGATATAGCCTAATGAACCTAGGGCTCAACTTGCCCTTCTTTCCAAATCAAAATTTTGTTCCAAGGTGAGACCTTGAAAGACTCGCTCTCCCACAAAGAAACTCGATATCCTTACGTTTTAGGTCTGCGTCGACTTTTTGTCTATCCAAGCTTCCTTTAACCGTGCTCAATAACTTTTACTTTTCTTTTATTTCGATATCAACTCAGACCCAACATCTGCCGTTCTCCCAATTCACCCAACAAGTAGAGTACGACACCTACGACTATACAATGCCTCGTAGGTGCCATCTCAATGCTAGACTGATAGCTATTGTTATACGTGAATTCTGCCAATGGTAGAAAATCCTCCCAACTGCCTCTGAAGTCGATCACACATCCCCTTAACATGTCTTCCAATATCTAAATTACTCTTTCCGACTGACCATCAGACCGAGGATGAAAAGCTATCTCAAGTTTAACTTCGCTCCCAAGGCTTCATGCGAGCTTTCAAAATCATGATGTAAATCTAGGATCCCCGTCGATATAATAGACACTTTGGTACCCCATGCAACCTCACAATTTCGTATACATACAACAGCCAATTTCGTAATGAATAATCCGTATTTAACTAGAAGAAAATAAGCGGTCTTCATCAAATGATCAACTACTACCCATACGAAATTTTTCTTAGTAGGTGTTAAAGGTAACCCACTAACAAAATCTATTGTTATTCGCTCCCATTTCCAAAGAGGAATCTTTACCGGTTGTAACAAACCTAACGGCAATTGATGCTCCGCCTTCACTTGTTGACAAGTCAAACATTTTCCTACAAACTCAGAAATCTCACGCTTCAACCCTGGCCACTAACACTGCTCACAGAGATCTCGATACATCTTATTTCCTCCGGGGTGCATAGCATAAGGGCTACAATGTGCCTCCCGCAGAATCATTTGCCTCAAATCTGAGTCTTTAGGCATACAAACCCTTCCATGAAAACACAGCACTCCATTCGTGTTTATACCAAAATCCTCTATTTCACCCCTTCCAACCTGTTGAAGTCAGGGTCCCAACTTTTTATCTGATATCTGCTTCTCCTGAATTTGTTCTAACCACAGAGGCTTCACCAAGTTACGCTAATGACTACCATCCTCATACAAACTCAAATGAGCAAACATTGCTCTCAATTCAGATACCGCCTTATGACTTAATGCATCAGCTACCACATTAGCCTTTCTAAGATGATACTCGATTGAAAAATCATAGTCCTTTAATAATTCCACCCATCTTCTTTGTCTCAAATTTAATTCTTTCTGAGTAAGAAGATACTTAAGACTCTTGTGATCCGTGTAGATGATAGACTTCTCACCGTAGAGATAGTGCCTCCAAATCTTTAAAGCAAATACCACTGCAGCTAACTCCAAATCATGAGTAGGGTAATTTACTTCTTGCGGTCTCAACTGACGAGAAGTATAAGCCACCACCTTTTCATTTTGCATCAGCACACAACCCAAACCCGTGTGAGATGCATCACAATAAACGGTAAATTCTTTTCCAGCCTCAGGCAGAATCAAAACTGGTGCCTCCGTCAGAATCTTCTTCAATTTCTCGAAACTCTCTTGTTGTTTTTCAGTCCAAATATACGGTACTCCCTACCACAACAATTTAGTTAGGGGTGCAGCAATCAATGAAAACCCCTCAACGAAGCATCTATAATAACCAGCCAAACCTAAGAAACTCCGAATTTTAGCTACCGACTTTGGTGGTTTCCAATCTAATATAGCCTCAATCTTCCGAGGATCCACTCTTATTCCTTCAGCTGATAACACATGACCTAAGAAAGTCACTTCCTTTAGCCAAAATTCACATTTACTGAATTTGGCATAAAGTTGCTTATCACGAAGTAATTGCAATACTATACGCAAATGTGTGTCATGCTCCTAATCATTTTTGAATAAACCAAAATGTCATCTATGAACACTACCACAAACCGGTCTAAATATGGTTGAAAGACTCGGTTCATCATATCCATAAATGCGGCTGGTGCATTGGTTAACCCAAACGGTATCACCAAAAACTCATAATGTCCATAAAGAGTTTGGAATGCCGTCTTATAAATATTTGCTTCTTTCACCTTAAGTTGGTGATAACCCAATCTCAAATCAATTTTGGAGAAAACTGAAGCTCCTTTCAATTGATCAAACAGGTCATCAATTCTCGGCAAAGGATACCTATTCTTGATCGTCAATTTATTCAATTGCCTATAATCAATGCACATACGCATCGATCCATCCTTCTTCTTAACGAACAAAACTGGTGCTCCCCACGGAGACACACTCGGTCGAATAAATCCTCGATCCAACAATTCTTGAATTTGAGCTTTAAGCTCCGCCAACTCCTTCGGTGCCATTCTATAAGGAGCAATAGACACTGGAGCCGTTCTGGGCAAAAGCTCAATACCAAATTATACTTCCCAATCTAGAGGTATACCAGGAAGTTCTTCGGGAAATACATCTAGAAATTCCTTCACCGTTCTCACATCATCCACAGATAACTCTTTGGCATCCAAAGCACAAATAAAAGCTAGGAATGCTCCATACCCCTTCCGCACCAACTTTTCTACCTTCAACGCAGATACCACATTTGCCAAATAATTCCTTCGTTCACCTATCATTATTACTTCCTTATCACCCGAAGTTCTTATTGACATCCGCTTTTCAGCACAATCCAAATGCACCCGGTGTTTAACCAACCAATCCATGCCCAAAATGAGATCGAACTCGCCGAAAGGCAATTCCATCAAATTCGCCAAAAATATTTCTTCTTGAATTTCTAAGGCACGCCTCTAAATAGTTTATTTACATTACCGATCATCCTAAAGGACTAATTCATCGCATCTCACTATCGATAATTTCGATTCTAGATTCAAGTTTCCAGATATGGCACTAGCAACATACGAGTGGGTAGAACCAATATCTATCAAGGCAATAACAGGTACATCAAAGATGAAAGATGTAGCAGTTATTACATCAGGTGCATTGCCATCCTCGCGGCGTCTAACTGCATTGACCAGTCCTGCCTGTCTTGCATCCATGTTACCTCTAGGACCATTACCTTGACCCGGTGCACCTTGACCACGCCCAAATTTCATTACCACCACGACCGGTTCACGGCCTCTCGGTGGTCTTTGAAAGTACCCGGCCGGTTATGCATCAAGATATGAACTTCTTGAGTCGTATCCATACGTTGAGGGCAATTTCTATATTGGTGATCCATTGAACCACATTTATAACAAGCACCCGCTTTCCTCCAAAGACTCTTCTAATGCTTTTCCCACATTCAATACAATCTCGACTTTGATTATTAGCTACAGCTGCTCTACCTTGAGCTGGTTCATCATTTAGAGGCCTCTTCAGAAACCTTTTTGAAGAACCCGACTGCTTTATATCCCTCTTGCCTCTAAATCTTTCTCGATTTTGACGTTCTGAGTTCTTAGCCTCTTCAGCTATCTTGGCTTTCTCCACAAGCATGGAAAAAGTTCTAACTTGTTGTGGGGCTATCAGAACCCGCAACTCATCATTCAACCCATCCTCAAAACATACACAACGTTCATGATCCGTTGACACTATTGTCCGAGCATAGCGACTCAAGCGTAAAAACTCATCCTCATACGCTGCCACTATATTATTTCCTTGAATTAGATTCAAAAATTCCTTCCTTCGGGCGTCCACATAACTTGTTCCTACATATTTGGAAGGCGCTTTGAAGAATTTCCAAGTAATCAATGCGACCTCGCGTGCCCTCTCGAACAAGAAGCCACCATTGATACGCCTCGCCTCTTAGCAAGGATACGGTTCCTTTTAGTTTCTGCTCGACAGTGCATTCCATATCATCCATAATCCGCCCCACAGCTTTGAGCCAATATTCTGCCACATTCGGAGCTACACCAAAAACTCCTCTAAAAACTTCTGCACCATTAGACTTGAGTCGTTTCGATATCGACCCACGAGCTGATGGCCCAACTCTAGTTCCAGCGACCCTTTCCAGGACTCATAGCATTGCTTACGTCAAAGCATTATCTTCTTCCATATGATCATGTGTTCCCGTCTCACTTTCAAGTGAAGCAGGTGCATCCATTTCTGGCATATAATTTGGTGCTTCAGACGTAGCACCTCGTCCTCTACCATGGCCACGTCTACCGCATCCACGACCACATCCTCTAGAGCTCATAATGTCTAATTCGATTTAATCTTGTTACAAGTTTTATGAATCAGAATACTATTTCAGTGTTTATTAACGATGTTTTATGAGATTTGAGAGATAAAGTTGTTTTTCGCAAACACATCCTATAGTCTCAATCTTTACGATTTTCAACATCTAAAACTAGAAGTTCTAGAGTGTTCCTATGATCATATCATCATAATAATCATTCAGTAACGAATACTTACTTGACTTGGTGCCGGATGCTTGTGGTGCCATACTAATCTTTAAAACATAATTGAAATAATTTCATACAGAAGTTATTTGTTGAACCCAACCACAGCCGAGTTTTGAAATTGGGCTCTGATACCATTAAATGTAACACCCCAAACCAGGTCTATGCGTCAAGACGAGATTTGGTTTGTCACACAAATCGAACATTCTTTTAATCTATCTAATGGTTTAGATGAATCAGTATTACAAAACTTTTTGAAAATAAAGTTTAATAAAAACTAGGAGAAATAATTTAAATTCGATGAATTTGAGAAACATTAGTTGAAATCTTATCATTTAGTATTTAATTATCAAAAGTTAAAGTAGTTTTATTAAAGAGTTCAAAAGGATTTGAAAATAAGAATAGATAAAGAATCTCATACGTTTGAAAACCCAAAGTATTTTAAGAAAACATTTTAGGATTAACATAAACCCATATTAAATATCAAAGCAAAATTTAAATCCATCCACACATAAAATCCATAACATATTAATAGAGGCCTTATTACATCATATCCAAAATAGTAATTTAAAGAAAGTACTTAATAAAAGTTCAAGGTTTATAAACCCAGGTTTGCAGTATGGCCTCCACGAAGTCAACCTCGACCCAAGTCCACGTCAATTTCCATTACCTTAGATGGAAAATTTAAGGGAGTGATTTACTCAGAACTCAGTGTATAACTCACTTACTATATCCATTGGGCCAGATCATCAAGTCATTATTTTGGGCTTGAGACCATTAACAGATTTAGCAATATAATAAATGAGATGCATGCAAAATGAAATTTCCCACCCAAACCTAATTTCTATCCGCTACACACCACCCGTACCAACCGTCACACCTGTGGGGATCAAGTCAACCCACCCCGCCAACACACCAATCATAGGCATAAAGCCATTTTTAATAATGTTGTGGTGAACCACCGAACTAGATTGTGACAAAGTCACCGAACTAGAGGCATTAAGCCATTTAAATATTTGTGGCAGAGCCACCGAACTAGAGGCAATAAGCCATTTAAATATGTGTGGCAGAGCCACCGAACTAGAGGCAATAAGCCATTAAAATATGTGTGGTGGAGCCACCGAACTAGATTTTGGCAACAGGCCTTTCTTCTCTTCATCATTTTCCCAACCCATGCAAAAATGTATGCATAACAATCTATATTCATATGATAATTTTAGTAAAAAGCCCAATTTACAAGTGAAACAATATTTCAAGTTTTTATTAAAGCCCATAACACAAAATAACATATAGCCCATTTAGCAATCTAGCAACTTAGGCCCATTTAACGATCTAGCATATTTTTTGGCCCATTTAACGATCTAGCATATTCTCGGCCCATTTAACGATCTAGTATATTTTTCGGCCCATTTAACGATCTAGTATATTTTTCGGCCCATTTAACGATCTAGCATATTTTTCGTCCCATTTAACGATCTAGTATATTTTTCGGCCCATTTAACGATCTAGTATATTTTACGGCCTATTTAATGATCTAGCATATTTTTCAACCCATTTAATGATCTAGCATATTTTCGGCCCATTTAACGATCTAGCATATTTTTGGCCCATTTAACGATCTAGTATATTTTTGGCCCATTTAACACATGAGACATAAAATTTACAATTTACCAACTAACTCATTGAGGGAATTTTCGTAAATTTCACAACTTTAACCGTTTTCATGTATTTTCACAAAAATACTAATTATTACTTATTTTTTCGATTTTGTCATCTTTATGATTTTTCTCAATACTTACGATTTAATATCTAACCCGAGATAAGTGTGAAGTTACACACCTTGTTATTGTGAGTACTAGACTTTCCCACTTGTCGACTTCTAAACGTAATACGATAATTAGAATACTATCATATTTTAAAACTACACTATTGATAAATAATCTAAATCTTTTCCCTCAGGATTTTGAACCACTTCTATTTTTTTGGTTTCTCCTCGATTGTTGGTTCGTTGCCCGATGAGAATCCACGCACGAATAAATGTTCGGGAGTACAAATGACTTCAAACAACTGGTTCTCCTCAGATGAGGGTCTCAAACCGGTGAAAATCCCGAATTCAAAACGATTTCTTCGTTTATACTTAGGGGGAATAGCGGAACCACCCCTCTTTTGAAAACTATGCACTACCCTTTTCTGCCTTATCTTGAATGTCTCTAATGACATAAGATCATTAATCTGACTAATAATTATCGAAATATGGCTAACGATTTTAAAAGATTTGAGGTTGGCTTACCACAATTATCCTCGTTCCACGAAGAAACGATCGAGTGATTACGTCCCTATAACGAAATCGATTAAATAACTAACTATACCAAAATGACGAATAATATGAGAATCCTTGAATAAACTCCTTACCTTAACTCTTAAAATCGATTCCAACGATCCACAATACTCAAGAACACTTTGAGTTTTTGCCCTCCAAAAATCTCACTATTGTCCACGGTTGGAAAGAATTGAGTGAGAAGAATACTTATGACTAAAGGAGAATTCATTATGACCAAACAAAGAAAATGAAAAGATTCTAAGACAAGAGCAAACTAACATTCTACCATGAGAAAAAGTATTGAAAAGACTTTAGTTTAGAAGAAAGTAAAAGAACGGAAGATGGAAATGATATGATTTGGGTTTCAAGTGAGAAAGAGAGAAAGAAAAGAGAAAAAAAAGAGAAGAAAAAGAGAATTGAGTTTAGGAGAATTTTGCATTCGGCATTGTGAAGGAAAAAGAGAAAAAGAATGGCCTTCTTTCTTTTTGTGTGATGATAGTTTCGGCACTAGGAAGAATGATTGGCAAAGAAATGACCAAATGGTTAAAGAGAAAGGATGGTAAAAAAAAGATGCTATAGTTTCCTCAAGGTTTAAGGTATAATCGGCTAGGAGAGAGCAAATTTTTGGAAGAGAGTTTCATAAGCAAGCATCAAATGACCAAAAAGAAAGTGTTCATCTTACACCCAAGCCTACCAAACCAATCAACAAAATTGGCCACCCCCTAGCCCTTATGCCGTCCACATACATGGTCAAAAGGCCATTAGAAAGTTTCCAAAACATCAACCTCTTCTTAAGCCTTATCATCCTCCTTTTTCCTTAAGTTAGAGAAACATTATCCCCCAATTCAAGCCATTCTATCCCCTAACTCAAGCTTTTCATAACCCTTAGTCTTCTTACCAAAAAAAATAATTAATCCAACTCATCCTAATCTTATCCATAGTCGACACATGTTAGGATAAAGCAAAAATGAAAACTCCCAAATTGTATACTAGGAGATTCAAACCTCTTCCCTCAAGTCCAACTTATGGCGCCATCACCACTTTGCCAATTACTCATCTTATGCCATCTTTTAGTACTTTATTAACTTATGTTTCAAGGTCACCTAATTTCTTTACATTAAAGTACACTTTACTAATCTAATTCCAAGTAAACCCGAGCTAACACTTAGCAACATAATGATACTCGAATATTTAGGATGTTACAACAGGCCATGCGATACAGCCATGTGACCTAACACACCCATGGCACACGGGCTTGGGAAATCACCAGATCCATGATTCCTATTTAAAACCCCCTTTCTTTTCACCTTCTCCCCAAGTTCCTCTTCTCCCAAACCCTAACCACTACACCCCTCTCTTTCTCTATTACCTTTCTTCTTTCATTTTCCTTTCCCCCTTTCCTTTACTCTTCCTTTTCACCACCATTCCCATGTCGAAGAAAGGAAAGGAGCCTAGCACGGTTTCCCCATGCGCGACCACTCTACATAAGTTCATGCCAGCCGCTTTATTCCCTCGACAAGACAAGGACCTTTGAGTCCATCTATTTTTTCTTTTTCGTTTCTCTTCTCTTTTATTTTCCTTCTTTTTATCTTTCATGTGCTTAATTTATATTATTATATTTTGGTTTCTTTGATTTAGGTTCAAAAGGCTGCTAGGGAATCACTACACCACCACCGAGTATCCACCTCCTCTGCCCAACTTTACACCGATTCTTTTCTTTGACTCCATCCAATATTCAGGAAGTTTCACTTCTCTCCCTCTCTTATGATTTCTAACTATATTGTTATCATCTGTCTTTGTAGATTGAGGACAATGTACATCTTAAGTGTGGGAAGGTTATTGATTTCATTACCAGAAAATCCCCAAATTTTGTCTTATTCTTAAGTAAATTTTCTCATATCACTAATTAGAATGAAATTTCTATGAACTCATGAGTTTTGATGATATGTCTTGGATTAAGTCATAGGTAATTGTGCATTAATGATTTATACTTTAAGACATTAGAGAATCAAGCATGATAAGTCTATTTTCAGAATTAAAAATTTCTAGGTTGTTTTCCTAAATTTAAATATTACTTTGAAATTTGAAATTTGGAAGGTTCACATTAAAAACCATAAATTTTGTGAGATTTTCAACCTTTAGAGCATATATCTTTTCTTGCTCACTTTATTTTTGATTATAAGTGTGTCAACATTGATTTGTTATTCTAGAACTTGCTTTGATTATGCATGTCGAGACCACACTTTTGATTTGATATACTAAGATGATAAAGGCACCTAGGTTTTAACCCACTTACTCCATAAAATGCCTACCTTCATAATTAAACCCTAGTGAACCCCTTTGATCCTAATAAACCATTTCTTGACTTAACCTTTAATATTAACCTAAAACTGAATTTTTACTTCCCCTAATCTTTTGATGTCCCTTTTGTCGAGATTTGATTTGACCAGTTGCCTAACTATTTTCTCTATTTTAGGTTAAATTCATCCTATTCATGTATGTTCTTATTCTAAAAAAAAAAGTTGAAATTCATTCACTATTAGTTCTAAGTTATTTGAGCTTAAGCAGTTAATTTCATATTTTGAGAAAAAGCTTGTGTTATTATAAGTTTTCGAATGATGTAATTATTCAGTATTAGTCTATTGTTCTAGTTAGGTAATTTGACAATTCAATCTCAATTCTAACCTTTTAATTCAGCCTTTATCCACACCTTTAACCTAAGCCCCGTTACAACCCTTTTTCAAGACCTTTTGATTTGTGTATCATCACATTTTATAGTGGTAGAGATGTGATTTTCATGCAAGCCTATGGTAATAACTTTTCATGTTTGATTTTTGACTGCTTTATCTTGAACCTTAAACACTTTGAGTGATTTGTAACATCCAAATTTAGTGGGCCTGTGCATTTTGTATGTTGATGGTTAAGTATTAAATTGAGGGTTAGGGGTCCAAATTGGGCTCAGAAATGGGCTGAGACCTCGGTTAAAATATTCTGTTTAGTCACCATATGGTTTAAAGGTAGGTATCTATGTTAGCCGAAACTGTGAAGAATTGGAAAGGAGAGGGGCATTCAGTTTTGGCTTTAGGAGGGTGTGCCGAAATTCTAAAGGCCATCTTAAGCATTTGTTTTCTTTCTTTTCTCATCTTTACTCTTCAAAAGCCGGAATCACCACTTTCCTTTCCCTTTTCTTTTTCTTTGAAACCTCCTTCTAACCGAATCTTTTGATCTTCATTATTATTCATCTTCCATTCACTAAAAGCCAAAGCTACACCCTCATTTCCTTCAATAGCCGAAATCTCCAAAAGTTCAGCCTCTTTTCCCGAAGTCTCACCATAGCTGAATCAACATCCCAGGGGTGGTAAGTTCTCTGACGATTTCCTCTCTGCTATCTCTTTTCTTTCTCATCCTTATTTTAAACCGAATCACTTCCTTTATGTCTTGATGGATGGTTCTTTTCTTCTCACTCTTCATTCTTAGAAGTCGAATCCTCTCTGTGGTATATGTTTGTGCTATATCTCGAAGAAAACTGAAGGTAATAAGATAGGGTTTTTGTGTGGACTTATGTTCCCTGATTGGTCGAAGGGTCACTTCTCTTTAATCTATACTTCATTACCCGAATCTCATTGGTTGTGGTGTAGGGGTTCAACCAATGATTTAGCCAAGTTCATTAACTCTGGGATTCAACTAATTTAGTGAGTTTTTGCTCGGCAGAATAGTGGTCCGATAGTCATGATTCGGGCTAGGGAGAGCGTCGACCTCGGTAGTGTAGCATTGAGCATAATCAAGTGTGTAACATTCTCACGCCATTTGGATTGCCTGTTTGGATATGCTTATATATCTATTATATTCTGTTAAATGCTAAAATACTGACATGGCTGTTAAAAACCCGAGGAGGGTAAAGGTGAATCACCAGGTTAGTTATCTCTTTCATTCTAAAGTGAATGGCTCAGTTGATTTGATATGATAAACATGTATGCTGGTTTCTGTGATTGCACGGGGTTGGGTGATTGATGAAAGGGGAAGTGTTCTGTTGTAGTGGCTTTTGCCATGATCTGTTGTAGTGGCTTTTGCCATGATCTGTTGTAGTGGCTTTTGCCATGATCTGTTGTAGTGGCTATTGCCATGATCTGACGATGAGTAGCTAACTGTACCATGACTGCCATCGATGGTGTGTAGCGGTGTGGGTTGATTGTAGAAATCCCCAATGGTGCGATTGGCAGGTAAGAGTGGTGTGTAGCGGATGGAAACCTAGGATTGGGTTTGGGCTTTGCATAATACCTGATATATTATATTTTGTTATTTGTTCTGTGGGGCTAAGGCCCAGTCTGATGGTGCACGAGGGTTACACATTGAGTCTTGTGACTCACCCTATTATTTAACATTTTTTTCGAGGTAGCACTTAGTGCATCAGACCGGGCTGGAGGGGAGCACAAGGTGGCCATGTAAGAGTCTGAATTGTTACAGCAAAGACGCCATTTACTTAAATTTCCCTTCAAAATGTTAAATTATTTTGGGTTTTATATTTTATTGTAATAAGGCCATGGACCACTAACTTTATATTTTTTTATTTTACTTTGGGCTTTTATTATTATTATACATTTAGATTTTACGTTTTAATTAAACTAAGGCATGTACTAAATTTTGGTTTTTTTTAATTCATAAAGGCATCATATTAAATTTATATCTTTTATAAATTATCAAATCATTAAGTTTTCCAGAATACATGTTTAAACTCGACAAATGTTTTCCAAAAATGCGACATGTCTTACTAAATCTTCTTAGTGACATGCCAGATCCGGTCGTGGTGTTTGGGTGGGGTTGGGTTGTTACAAATTGGTATCAGAGCCCGGTTCAAAACTCAGCTTTGGGGTTTTTGGGCTCAAAACATTTTCTAAAGATGGGTTTTCAAAAACATGTAATACAGCATTGTTCTCTTGGCATGGGACTTGCATCTCCGGCCCAAGTCTACCAGGTAAGTATTCTGAACCATTGTGTGTTATGTATGTGGGCTTAATGGCCTTTATGGGGCCATAGGTTAGTAAGATAGAAATTATTGGACCTTAGGCCTAGCTTACACCAAACAATAAAATCCATAAAACTTAATCTAATTAAACATGTCCGTGAACAAGTCATTGGGTTAGGTCAGGGTAACAGCATACGCATGTTCAGGATTGGATCCAGGGAGAGCTTGGTACTTAAATAGTCCTAGTGACTCACCTCCTCTTCGTTGGAATCCTACCTGGTGCGTAGTGTCTGCTCACCTTAGCCATGAGGACTTGTTGATCGCCAAAATTTATAATTAAAACCCGAAAGGGACCAACCACCCTATTTTGCAAAATCACTAAAATACCCCCTAGTTTTGTAAAATTTCTGAAATACTCTTGATTTGTAAAAATTTTCCAAAATACCCTAGATTTGAAAAAAATTACCATGGTTTACAAAATTACCGAAATACCCCCCAGATTGCGAAATTTTTAAAATACCCCTATTCTGTAAAACCACCAAGATACCCTATTTTGAAAATTACGAAAATACCTCTGTAAGATAAATTACAAAAATGCCCTGTGTAGTGAAAGGACAAAAATGCCCCTAGGTGATGAACATAAGTTTGTGAATGCCCTCTTTATGCTGATTGTGAATGTATGTGATTCTCTGAATTAGGGTAGTAGACTTGAGACTGAACCTTCAGATATATTTCTGAATTCGAAAGAACCACTATCAAACTACTTTTTCATAAAATTGTTCGTGGATAATCAATAGAAAGAGTTAATAATCCATGAAATTTTCTTAAATCAGATAAAGGCGATATTAGGACGATGAGTACAAGGGGTCGAGGACGTCCACTGCATGGTCGTGGTAGGGGTAGGATGACCGTGTCTGAACCAGTAGGGTCTGGCCACGGTTTAGGAAATGAGATGCCAGATTTGCCAGCTGTGGAGGGAGAATTTCAGGACCAAATGGGTGGAGATGATGCAGTGTCTTAGACGATGCTGTGGGTCCTTGAAAGAGTGGCTGGAGTAGGCACAGGTTTAGGAGCTCGGATGTCTGTGTCTGAACGACTCTGACCCAACGGGGCAGAGATGTTTAGGGGAGTTTCTGGCATAGCCCCTAACATAGCTGAGTATTGGTTAGAGGTAACTGAGCGCATAATGGGTGACCTTGACTTCACTGTGAAGGAGAAGTTGAAGGGGGTCGTTTATCTTCTTCGAGAAGAGGCTTATCAGTGGTGGCTCATGGTGAAGGAGGGTACTCCCGCAGATCGTATTGATTGGGACTTCTTTAAGGAGTCATTTCAAGGAAAGTACATCGGGGCCAGCTATATGGATGCGCAGAGGAAGGCATTCCTAAACTTGGTACAGGGAAGTAAGTTTGTGTCAGAATATGAAGCCAAATTTCTGCGGTTGAGCCGTTACGCTCGAGGGATTGTAGCAATTGACTATGAGCGTTGCGTACGGTTCGAGGATGGACTAAGGGATGAATTGAGGGTATTAGTGGCACCGTAGCAAGAAAAGGGACTTTACGGTTCTAGTCGAGAAAGCTAAAATATCTGAGGAGGTGAAGCGGACTGGGAAGCAGAATAAGGATAAGGATCAAAATCAAAATAAGAGGAATTTTGGGTCGACGGGATCATCTGGGAATTTTTAGGAAAGGCCTAGGTCTAATGGGCCAGCTCGTGCTCCGACGGGTCAGAATCGATCATGTCCTTCATGTGGGAAGGTGCATTATGGGGAGTGAAAAGGAGAACCGGTGGATGCTTTAGGTGTGGATCCACTGAGCATATGATTAAGGACTGTCCATAGGTGGAGCAGGCACAGCCCGCGAGGAGGAGGTTCTGATCAGGTTAGGAGAGGTGGTCACCCAGTACCGAGGGGTCGTGGCATGGCCAGAGGAAGAAATGGATTTGATCGAGGTCGTGGAGCACCTGGTAGGGGTGTTGGAAATATAGATACAAGGCAGCCGGGTCTAGTCTATGCAGCACGTCGATGGGAGGATGGTGATGCACCGAACGTCATAACCGGTACGTTTCTTATTGTTAATAGCCCATACCTTGTTTTGATTGATATTGGGTTAACCCACTCCTATGTTGCATGTTCGATATCTGAGACCCTAAGTTTAGACTCTGAAACAACTACTAGGAAGATGAATGTGGTTAGCCCTCTGGGACAATCTAGGGTAGTGGACAAACTATTTAGGGACGTACCTTTAGAGACTTACGGTGTAGTGTTCCCAGCAGACTTAATGGAATTACCGTTTGGAGAGTTTGACCTTATTTTAGGAATGGATTGGTTGGCTAAACACCATGCTAAGTTGGATTGTGAGACTAAGCGCATGATGTTGAGTACCGGAAAGCGGGAGGTGGTTGTGTTAGGAGAAGGAAAGAATTATTTGTCCAATGAGGTATTTGCCTTGAAAGTTGTTAAGATGATTCAGAAGGGATGTAACGCGTTTCTAGCCCTTATCAGTGCTTTGGATGCTAAGAAGGTGACTGTCGATGAGGTTCGAACAGTCAAATATTTTACAGATGTCTTTCCTGAAGAATTGCCAAGATTACCCCCGATCGCGAAGTGGAGTTTGGAATAGAGCCACTTTCGGGTTAGCTCTAGTGTCTATTGCTCCGTACAGAATGGCGCCGAAGGAGCTAGTGGAACTCAAAGCCCAGATCCAGGAACTATTGGATCGTGGATTTATCCGACCGAGTGTATCTCCGTGGGGAGCCCCAGTCATGTTTGTGAAGAAGAAGGATGGATCTATGCGCATGTGTGTGGACTACCGTCAATTGAATAAGTTGACGATTAAGAACAAGTACCCACTACTAAGAATCGACGACCTGTTCGATCAAAGGAGCTTCGGTCTTTTCTAAGATTTATTTAAGGTCGGGATATCATTAGTTAAGGGTAAAGGAAGGAGACATTATAAGACGGTGTTTTGGACTCGGTACGATTATTATGAATTTTTGGTGATGTCGTTCGGTTGAGGAATGTGCCAGTGGCATTTATGGATATGATGAACTGGGTATTTCAACCGTATCTTGATCAATTTGTCGTGGTGTTTATCGACGATATCCTGGTTTACTCCAAGTTCGAGGAGGAGCATGATGCACATCTTCGTGTGGTGTTGCAAATTCTGAGGGAAAAGCAATTGTACGCAAAGTTTAGTAAGTGTGAGTTCTGGCTGAAGGAAGTGACTTTCTTAGGGCATGTAGTTTCCATAGAGGGAATTAGGGTGGACCCTCGAAAGATATAAGCCGTATTGGATTGGAAACCGCCAAAGTCTGTGGCGAAAGTTTGAAGTTTCTTGGGTTTGGCCAGGTACTACAGAAGGTTTGTTGAAGGGTTCTCATTGATAGAGACACCTTTAACTAAGTTGTTGAGGAAGGGAGTATAGTTTGTATGGACCGACAAACAGCAGGAGAGCTTTGAAAAGCTGAATGGAATCTTGACGGAAGCTCCAGTGTTAATTCAGCCAGAGGCAAGAAAAGAATTTACCGTCTACTGTGATGTGTCACACATGGGTTTAGGATGTGTGTTGATGCAAGATAGAAAAGTTGTTCCATATGAGTCTCGATAGTTGAGACCGCATGAATTGAACTACCCTACGCACGATTTAGAATTGGCGGCAGTAGTGTTTGCTCTAAAGATCTGGAGGCACTACCTGTATGGGGAGAAGTTAGTTATTTACATGGACCATAAGAGCCTAAAGTATCTCCTTACCCAGAAGGAGTTCAATCTGAGGCAACGTAGGTGGATTGAGCTCTTGAAGGACTATGACTGCTCGATCGAATATCACCCGGGTAAGGCTAACGTGGTGGCAGATGCGTTGAGTAGAAAGGCGATAGCGGATTTGAAGGCAATGTTCGCTCATCGTAATCTGTATGAGGATGGAAGTTTGGTAGCTGAGCTCCAAGTAAGACCTATGTGGACAAGTCAGATCAAGGAGAAGCAACTTCTAGACGATGTTTTGAGTGCTCGACTTCGACAAGTGCGAAGTGGTGAAAGAGAGGACTATAGTTTGAATGGTGATGGAGTCCTGTATTTTCGTAAGAGAGTTTGTATGCCAAAGGATGTGGAGTTAAGGCAGATGATTCTTTAGGAGGCGCATAGTAGCCCTTACGCTATGATCCTGGAGGGGTTAAGATGTACCGAGATTTGCGAGAACAATTCTGGTGGCCAGGTCTGAAGCGAGAAGTAACAGAGTTCGTGGGTAAATGTTTGACATGTCAGCAGGTGAAAGCAGAACACCAGTTGCCTTCGGGGTTGTTGCAACCGGTAAAGATTCCGCAGTGGAAGTGGGAGAGAATCACGATGGATTTTGTTAGTAGGTTACCCCTTACGCCCACTAAGAAGGATTCAATCTGGGTGATTGTGGATCTGCTGACGAAGTCTGCTCACTTCATATCGGTTCATGTCGATTATTCTCTGCAAAGTTTGGTTGTACGTTACTGAGGTTGTGAGACTGCATGGTGTACCTGTGTCAATCATATTAGACAAAGACCCTAGGTTCACGTCACAATTCTGGAAGGCTCTGCATCAGGCAATGGGAACAAGGCTAGACTTCAGCACCGCTTTTCATCCAAAGACTGATGGTTAGTCTGAGAGGGTAATTCAGATCTTGGAGGATACGCTAAGGGGTTGCATCATCGATTTTAGGGGAAGCTAGGAGGAGTATTTGCCTGGCAGAATTCGCGTACAATAATAGTTATCAATCTAGTATTCGGATGGCGCCTTATAAAGTGTTATACGAAAGGAGATGTCGTACCCCAACTTGTTGGACAAAGTTGGGTGAGCGTTAGGTGTTGGGCCCAGAACTAGTGTCAGAAACGGAAGAAAAAGTTAGGTTAATTCAGGCTCGGTTGAAGGAAGCGTCTGATTGGTAGAAATCGTATGTGAATCTTAAACGGAAGGGGATAGAATTTATAGTAGGAGATCAACTCTTCTTGAAAGTATCACCGTGGAAGAAGATAATGAGGTTTGGTCGGAAGGGTAAGCTAAGTCCCCGATTTATTGGGCCTTATCGGGTACTGGAACACGTGGGCCCAGTGGCTTATTGATTGGAATTACCTTCAGAGTTAGAGCAGATACATGACATGTTCTATGTCTCAATGCTAAGATGTTATTGTTCTGATCCATCGCACGTTGTGATGGTGGAAGATATTGAACTAAGGCTAGATTTGTCTTTTGAGGAGGAACCAATGCAAATCTTGGATCGAGACGTAAAAGTGTTGAGAAGGAAGTCCGTCCCTTTGGTCAAGGTTTTGTGGTGAAACCATGGTACGGAGGAAGCAACATGGGAACCAAAGGATGTTATGCAACAACAGTATCCCCATCTCTTCTGATCAGGTAAATTTCGAGGCTGAATCTTTAAGGGGGTAGAACTGTAACATCCTGATTTAGTGGGCATGCGCATTTTGTGTGTTGATGGTTAAGTATTAAATTGAGGGTTAGAGGTCCAGATTAGGCTCAGGAATGGGCTGAGTCCTCGGTTAAAATATTTTGTTTAGTCACCATAGGTTTTGAAGGTAGGTATCTGTGGTTAAAATATCGAGTTGGGCTTGTGGCCCAAAGTAAGGTGGCGCCATAAAGGAGCTAAGGGTGGCGTCACTAGTGGATGGAGAGGGCCCAAGTTTTGGGTGCTTGGAGCCCAATTTGTTGGGCCAAATTCAGCACTTAAAAGGGAGCAAGGGGGACGGCACCAAGGCTATCAAATAAGGAGTTAAATGAATTAAATAATTTGAATAATTGAGAGATAATGAGCTGATAAAAGGAGGAAGAAGTGGTACTAGCTAGGTCTCTCCTGGAGTGGTGGATAAGATTGAGATAGAGAAGAAAGATAGGAGCTATCTTTAGAAGGTTAGTGTTAGCCAAAATTGTGAAGAGTTGGAAAGGAGAGGGGCATTCGGTTTTGGCTTTGGGAGGGTGTGCCGAAATTTTAAAGGCCATCTTAAGCATTTGTTTTCTTTTTTTTCTCATCTTCACTCTTCAAAAGCCAGATCACCACTTCCTCTCCCTTTTCTTTTTTATATTTTTTTTTGGTTTTATTTTGGCTTTTATTATTATTATACATTTAGATTTTACATTTTAATTAAGCTAAGGCATGTACTAAATTTTAGTTTTTTTTAATTCATAAAGGCATCATATAAAATTTATATCTTTTATAAATTATCAAATCATTAAGTTTTCCTAATACATGTTTAAACTCGACAAATGTTTTCCAAAAATGCGACATGTCTTACTAAATCTTCTTAGTGACATGCCAGATTCGTTCGTGGTGTTTGGGTTGGGTTTGGAGTGTTACATGATTTGAGTGAATCCTTAGTGAGGATGTCAATCCTTGTCGGTTTTGAATCAGAGGTAATTATTTAGGTAAGGGGAAACACCTATGTTTTCGTGCTATAAAAATTTATGACTTAGATTGTTTAAATCTTTAAGACCCTTTTAGTTAAATTATCCATGTATGAATTATCTGTGAATTATGATAAGACATTATTGATGAGAATTATGAATTGAGAGAAAGTCAATTTTAATTCATACTATTTTAACCCCACGCTTGAGAGCTTAGGAAGTCAAAATTTCATATTTTATACTCGAGAGCTTAGAAGTCAAAAGAACGAAAACGGGCAAAAAGGACAAAATGGGCCTACATCAGAAATCACACGGCCTGGATTATCGACCACGGGAGATCACATGGACGTGTGTGGCGAGCAGAATCGACCACGGCCGAAGGAGTCCACCATGGGCGTGTCACACGGGCGTGTCCCTACCGTAGCAAAGATGAATTCTATTCGGAATAGGGTACTTGTAGGACAAGAGTGGTGTTTCAAAGCCCATATAAACACCCTAGTGGGCAACCTAAAAGGACGTTGAATAGACATCGAGTAGAAGGTGAAAAATACTCGAAGACAGCCATCAAGAACAGCTTAGGAGAAGGATCTCCATCAGGACTGAAGATCTCCCATCAAGTTCTTTAGAAGTTTTTGGGTTTTCATTATGTTTTGTGGTTTTCCCTATTTTATGATGTTTCCTTCTATTAGTATGAACTAAATCCCTTAGATACTTTAGGGGATGAAACCTATGACGAACCTTGTTATTATTTGATTTATAAGATAAATACTTGTTCTTATTCTTAATTGTGAGTTTTTATTCTTGTTTTGATAATTCAGGTTATTAATCCAAGCCGATTGTGCTTATTCAGTGGAGCAAATGTCCCTGTTTAAGAGAAGATCAACACAATTAAGTAGAGTTGATTGCAACCCTAGAAATAGGGAGACAAAATTTGTCGAATTAGAGTCAAATCTAATAAGGGAATCCATAGATCGAGTTAATGTGACAATAGTGGTTTTAATTAGAAAGAGATTTCAATTAATCAACCTAGAGTCAGTTGTTTTTAGTCTTGAAAGAGATATTAACATAAATCGGGATTTTTACGGATTAAGTCAAGTGAATAAATCATATGAATCAAAAGTAATAAGTGAAGTCTAGGTGGATTCTTCCTTAGGTATTGCCTATCTCATATAAGTTGTCCAAAAGTATTTTCCCAGTTCTCTCTTTGTCACATTCATAGTCATTTAGTTAGTTAAATAAGTTAGTTAATTTTAGATTAAAAATAAATCCCCTTAATTATTAGGCTAGAAAATAAAAAGATAGTTGTTACTAGTAATTTTAGTCCTTGAGGATATGATATCCGGACTCACCATAACTATACTACTCTTCGATAGGTGCGCTTGCTTTTGTCGAAATAATAGTTAGTTTCAAGCCCATCATTTTAATTTTGAGCTTAAAGGCCTATTTTTGCAATGAACCTACATTATAAGCCAATTACCATCTTTTTAAAGTTATCCTAATTTTGTGCACCTATATTAACTAAAATTGTCTTGGGAATCAACATTTGAAGAAATTTTCATAAACATGTATGTGCTCATTCTAAAAAAAAAAAAAGCGAAGAAAAATTTGCTCAGTCTCAAAAAAAGGAAAAATGTATGAGCTTGAGTTCAAAATAAGTTTGGGGGTGTTCCAAAGGTTCACTTAAAGAAAAAGGTTGTATTACGAGAAAACCAAGACAAAGTTAAAGCTTAAGATTTTTTATAATCGAAATGTCCTATCTCTTAAAATCCCTAACTTTAACCGAGCCCTATTACAACCTTATAAAAGACCTATTGATTTAATGATTATGTCACCTACATTAGTGGAGAGGAAGTCTTGAGTTCAACATATGAAGATCATAAATAAGCCTTGTCATTGTTTGCTTGATTGATAGGAAATTATGTTGAATGAAGAATGTTATCTATGCCTATGACATACATGCAAACTATGATTCATGTTGGCATATTTTGATGCTTAGTATAATCTTAAGGAATGTTTTCATATGAATTACTTGTTAATAAAGAATATCGATAAGCATGAAGTTATTAATGCATGATTATGGGACAGAGATTGATGCTGCTTACACAATTAGCAATTTTACCTTAGCAATACCTTTTGCTGTGCATAAACATTACTCGAGACGAGCAATGATTTATGTTTGGGGCTGTGTAAATGGAAAAATATATAGGATTTTTCCTATGTAATTTATAACCTTTTACTTAAATCCATTGTTAAAACTAAGTAATTGTTTAATAAATTAATGAAATATGTGAAAAACGAAATTAGGACATAGAAATTATTAAAATGTGATTTTATGCTTTATTATATAGTTTTCATCCAATAAATGGCTTATTATATATTAATTTGAATATATTATATTTTGAAGACATAATGTGGGCCATGCATGATTAAATTAAATAATAAAATATAAAATTATATTTAATAATTCATTTTAAAATATTTCATTAATAAATTTGGTTTTAATTAATTAATTAAATTGGATAAATTTTATTCTTTGGTCCTCTAATTTATTGATTTATTTTGAATAGGTCTGGAAGCTTTATATGATTACAAAACCGTCTACATTAGGGACCAAGTCAACCCAAAATTCGGCTGCACATGGCTGTCCATAAACCACATTTTGGTTTAATTGGACAAGGTCCTTGGAGAGTTGAAAAAATTAGAGATTTACCTGAAGAATTGCACTTGATCGAGTCTCAGTCCTGAGTTGTTGAGGCACTCAAATTGACTAGAAATCAAGCAAAAATCAGCTCAACTTCCTCAATTTATGGCTGGCCACCCATGGAAGATGCTTCAAAAGATGAAAACTCCTATTTTTAGTAAACTATTCCCCCCTCCTCACCTATAAATAAGACCTCATTCTCACATTTCTACTGATCCCTCAGTCATTCCTCATTCATTCTCATCATTCATCATTCTCTCATCTCTTCAAATTCTCTTAGCCTTATCCATTCCCATGCCTAGCATCATCTCTTCATAGAGAATTTAGCAATTATGCCTCTTAAAGAACCCTTGGTCGGCCACTTTGGAGAGCCATCAGCAAAGGAGGAAAGCTAAGGAACAAAGGAGCCTTGTCAGTCAGAGTCTTGGGTGACAACCACTATGAATTGGGTTTAATCTTTCTTTTCTTTAATTTAATCTAAAGATGTTTGCTATGTGTTCTTTGTTCTTGTTTACAACAATGTTAGCTTAATTTTATTTAAGTTAGGATGATTGCTTTGATTAAATAATATTTATTTGATTCATGCTCATAATGTTTGTGCGTCAATCAATCATGTTTTCAATTAAAACCAAGCCTATATTTCGTTCATACGTGATTGAAATGCACCTAAATTAGCTGAGCGATCCTGACCAGATGATCACTAATGGACACATAATTGAAATGTGCATGCTAAATTTAGATCCTGACTCGATTAAATTGTAGGTTGCATAACAACTCTGACCAAGCTCTGTTATCTTCATAGTTTTTAGATTTGTGTGATTAAACTATTTTAAATCTAACACATCCCTGTTACCTCACACGAATGCTAAGAAACCCTTAGTAAATAAGGATCAGCAAAATGTATATTTACTAAGTAAAGGATTCTAAAATGACCTAATGTGGTTTCCAAACTCATGAAAGATCGAGTTGCCATGGAATGTTTTGTCAAATGTTATTAAGCATGTTGATAATAAATTGAGTTTAATTAAAGTAATTTTCCTATTTTATTTATGTTATAATTGTTGCAAATTGTGTTTAATTTTACTAAAATCTATTTCATTCAATATAGTTTGCATACGTAGGATAATTTGCATTAGGGATCATTGCATTTAGTTTAATATATTTTAATCATCACTTCTCAACTATATTGTGTTTTTATTTACCAAATTGTTAATATAATTTTACAAATTAAGTGACTTAGCACAAATACAATCCCTATGGAGACAATAACTCGATTCTTACTTATTACTTGATAACGACTGTGTACACTTGCACAAACCTACGCGTTACAATATTCACTTAATTTGACCTCAAGCCCTACACACATTCTCATTGCCCTTGTTAGTCATGTAATCCATGATAACATCAAGATATATATAAGCTCAATCAACAATCAAGTTTCCATGCATATATGCTTTCCACAACATGTATTCATTAAGCATGCAAATATTATCTCTTATTATAACAAGTATAGTTTCATAGTATTTCATTTCGAGTTTAGATCATTTCATATCGGACTTTACTCATTTTATTTGAGTATTAAGGTCACCAAGTAGTAGTACACTCAAGGTGTAGAATTATATAATCATGGATGAACACTCTCATGAAATAATTTCCATGTACAATTATCATCTTTTCATATTTTCATACATCACTAGTCATAAATCATCATTTCATTGTATTTCATGTAATATCCTTTTTCAAGTCATATTTCATATCATATATATATATCACCCATGTCAATTTGTCTTAATTTCATGTTTTCCTTTCTAGAGCTTTACTCGTTGAATTTATTCAAAATATCGATGGACACACAAGTAGTGCACTCGAGGTGTACGAATCAGAATCTGTCAATTCATATCCAATGGTACCCATATGGTACAATTTCAGAGAGTACACTCTCAAGCAACATATATGTAAACAACAGGATTACCAGTCCAAGTTAAATCCTTTTTACATCATATGCTCCAAAGAGCTTGATTTAGATTACCTGTCCGGGCTAAATCCAAACCATAACATATGCTTGGGAGAAATTATATCAGGTTTACTCGTTCGGGTTAAATCCTAACAAAATTAAGTTCGAAGGATTACACATCCGAGCTAAATCCTATCAGCAACAAATGCAGGACCTTTTCCATTTCGGGAAATCACATATCCATCAATTTTCCATTTTTTCAATCGGTATTTAAACACTTCTCAAGCATTATCGGGCATTTGATTATCATACCTTCGTAACATTTATGTAATTCATGTAACACCCCAAATTTGGGCCTAGAAGGAATGGGCCTTGAGTGTGGGATCAGCTAGGAGACTGCACATAAATGTTTATGTGTGCAAGGAAATGACAAAAATTGCTTGTTTGCCTTAATGGCTAAGTGATTTGGGTGTGTATGGGGGCGTGTGAGATGCTTGGGTTCAAGTCTTGGCCCTTGCAAATTTTTTAATTTTTCTCTTAAATGAACCTGGACACTGCCACTTAGGCTTTATTAGTAATAATGCTTGTTTTATGACACAAGAGGAGCTTGTGGCTTAGTGGAAAGTGGCGTGGATTGGCTGATGTGAGAGCTTGGGTTCGAATCTCTTAGCATACAAAGGAGTATTTATTTTATTTCCTTATAGCATGAGAAGTGGAGTTAGACTGAAATTCTACAAAGTGAAGTTTGAATTGGTCTTGGAGTTGTTATGGAGGATATCAAGGAGGGATAAGGGGAGTGATTTGTGGAGATTTTCAAGGGATTTGAAGTGTGAAGAGAGTTGTGGCCGAATGGGACTCTAAGGTTTTGGTGAAATTTGGTCAGGGGAAAAATAGGGAGCATTTTCAGCTCTAGGAATTCCTTTTTCGATTTTTGTGAGTGTTGATAGGAGAATGCCGAATTTTTTTACTGTGAGTTTGGGTTTTTTTTTCACTTTTTGCATTTTGGGATCCCTCAAGACTTATCTGTACTACGTAGCTGACCACTCTTGTCATTTCTCTTCTGACCATTCGGGTTATTCTTCCCCTCATCTTTGATATTTTTTCTCTCATAGCCTAACCTTTTGTAAAAGTTCGGTTTAGACCCTAGTCGGAACAGTGGTTTTGAGACCACAAATTCGATGTAACACCCCAAACCCGACCTATGCATTAAGTCTAGATTTGGCATGCCACACAAATTGAACTTACATCTAGTCATCAATGATTTAAAGAAAACAAATCTTCAAAACGACTTTGGGGATGGAGTTTATCAAATATTGAGATTAATTTGAAATCCATGATTTTAAAACGTAAGGGTTTATAATTTGATTTTTAGAGAAATAATTGGTTAAAATAATTTCATAAAAGAGTTTTCACAGAAATTTTATGAGTTGATGATACTTAAGAAAAACCCCTTTTTATACGCAAGTTTAAGAAAACATTTACAAAAATTGAAACAGTCCCATTTAAGTATCTAAAACATATTAAAATCCATCCATGAAACAAAAATCCATGAAAATAATACCAGAGGCCTTATTACATTGCAACTGAAATAATACTTAAATAGAAATACTTAAAAGAAGTTCAAAGTTTATATATAACCCATCATTCGTAGTATGGCCTCCACACGAAGTCATCCCCAGCCCAAGCTTCCATCAATTATCATTACCTGAGAAGGGTAAGAAAAATGGGGTGAGTTACTTAGAACTCAGTGTGTAACCCACTTACCGTGTCCACTGGGCCAAAACCATTTAAGCATATAATTAGGCTTGAGCCCATTTACAAATGTACAATATATATATATATATATATATATATCAAATATAAAATGCATGTGATATGCAATTCCCAACCAAGCCTAAATTTCCATCCGCTACACACCACCGCATTAACCAAAGACACCTATGGGGATCAAGTCAACCCACCCCGGCAACACACCAATCGCAGGCATAAAGCCATTTAAAATGTTTGTGGCAGAGCCACCGAACTAGATTGTGACAGAGTCACCGAACTAGATTATGGCAGAGCCATCCGAACTAGATTGTGACAGAGTCACTGAACTGGATTGTGACAGAGTTACCGAACTAGATTGTGACACAGTCATCGAACTAGATTGTGGCAGAGCCACTAGCACTTCTCTTCAATTTTATCCCAACCCATGCAATCATGTATGCATATACAAAGCATAACAATATTCATATAATGATTTCATCATAAGGCCCATAATACAAGTTGGCCCATTAAGCGATCTAGCAAATTTGGCCCATTAATCGATCTAGCAATTTTGGCCCATTAATCGATCTAGCAAATTTGGCCCATTAATCACATGAGGCCCTTTTCACAAATTTCACACTTGACAAATTTATCAAAATAATTCATGTGGCCCCAAATATCACTATTTAATATAATAGCCCATTAAGGGAAAATCCGTAATTTCCACAACTTTAATATCGATTTCATGCATTTACACAAAAAGTGTTAATATACCGTATTTTCTAATTTTACCAGCTTTTCGATTTTTATTATATTACTTACGGTACAATATCTAACCCATGAGATACGTGTGAAATTACACACCTGATTACGGTGAGAACTATACTTTCCCACTCGTCGATACCTAAATACGTATCACACTTGATTAGAACACTGATACTAAATATAAATCTATGTCAAGATAAACGATTTAGATCTTTACCCTCGAATTTTGAACAACAATTATCTTTTGATTTTCCCCGATTGATGGTTCATAAACCGTTGAAGAACCACGAACAGTCAATGGCTCCGGAGTACACACGACTTTGAATAATCGATTCTCATCGGATGAGGGTCCACAACCCGATAGAAAGTCTCGAATTCCCGAAATAGCCCTTCGCTTGAATTTAGGGGAATAGCGGAACCATCCCTCTTCCAAACGTTATTAACAACCCTTTTTGACCCTATATTGATTGCCTCCATTGACAAATAAATGTTAGTCCAACTAATATTCCCTTATTACAACCAATTGATTTTAAAGGCGAAATAGGCTTACCACAGGATTCTTTCGATCAAAGAGTGAAAGTCGATTAATAAAGTCCCTATGACAGAATCAATTAATCAAAACAATCCTTAATCAATTAAAAGAATAATATAAAACCCCTTTTTGAAATTGATTCCTCACATTGAACGATGAACTTCCTTTCCACACGATCTTATTATGGCTAAGGTCGACTAATCGATGTAGAAATAATCGGCACTCCGCTATATCACTACAAAAAAAGAAGGATTTGTTGGAAACAAAAAAGATTATAAATGAAGAGAAAGATTCAGCTAAAGATTTTACCATCAACTTTCAGCCATGGTAAAGAATTAGTGAGAGAATGATGTTTGAGAGTCTTTTAAGAGAAGTAAAGAAGAAAAGAGAATAGAAATGAAGGTTTGGATTTCGGTTCTCAATGATAGAAGTTGATTCAAAGAAGAACTTTGGGTCAGTGTACATTCGGCAATGAGGGAAAAAGAGAAGAAATGGTCTTTGATGTTTTGGTATTTTCGGTCACATAGAGGACAAAAAGAATAAATAATTTGGGGAGAAAGAACAACTCAAAACCGAAATGGTCAAAACTCAAATGACCAAAAGAAAAGAAAATGGTTTACCTTTTGTCCAAAATACATTCGGCTAAGAGGAGGAAAAGTTAGAGAGAAAAGCTTTGAGAGAACACAAAATGACTAAAAGAAAGATGTACACAACTAGCTCCTAATTCATCCAAATGCCTTCAAAATTTCGGCCACCCCCTAGCCCCAAAAACTATCCAAGTACATGGACACAAAGTCAAAGTTTTTGCCACACAAAACTTTCCAAAACATTCACCTTACATTAAGCCTTGTGTCCACCCTTAATGCCTTTTTTTATAAGTTTTTTTCCTTAAGTTTTTGCTTACCTTTTTCCTTTAATCTTCTTGCCATAATATTTGAAATCCAACTCATCCAAGATCTTACCCATAACCGACACTATGAAAATGGAAAACAAAAATAAACAAAATTCACATGCTCATCAAGGATTCGAACTCCTTCCCTCTAGGAACACTTATGGCACCATCTCGACTTTACTACTAGCTCAACTTAAGCTAGTTTAATCACTTAATTTACCTTAAGCATTAAGGTTACAAGCTCCTCTCCAATAAAGTACAATTTGCTAAAAATTATTCTAAGTCCAATATTAATCCCAAGCCCTCATGATACCATTTAACCACACAAATAAAAATTATTGCACTACTAAGAGCCAACAAAAGAAAACAACATAATGATACTAAATTTTAGGATGTTACAAATCTACCCCCTTAAAAAAATTTCGTCCTCGAAATTTACCTGATTAGAAGAGGTGAGGATATTGTTGCCGAACTGCTTCCTCAGGCTCCCACGTAGCTTCCTCCACATTGTGAGTACGCCATAGAACTTTGACCAACGGCACGGTCTTTTTTCTTTGCACCTTAACATCAACGTCTAAGATTTCCACTGGTTCCTCCTCGAAAGACAAATCCGCCTTAGATCAACCTCCTCTACTGGCACTATATGGGATGGATCTGATCGGTAACGCCTTAACATAGAGACATGGAAAATGTTATGAATCTAACTCAACTCCGAAGGTAATTCAAGCTGATAGGCCACTGATCCTACACGCTTCAACACACGGAACGGTCCAATGAACCTAGGGCTCAACTTGCCTTTCCTTCCAAATCTAAAAATCTTCTTCTATGGTGAGATTTTTAGAAAGATCTGATCTCCCACCGCAATCTCGATATCCTTACGCTTCAGATCCGCGTACGACTTTTGTCTATCTGAAGCTTCCTTTAACCGTGCTCGAATCACCTTTACCTTTTCTTCCGTCTCAGATATCAATTTAGGACCCAACAACTACCGTTCCCCCAATTCAGTCCAACAAGTAGGGCTATGACATCTATGACCGTATAACGCTTCATAAGGCGCCATTTGGATACTGGATTGGTAACTGTTATTATACGCGAACTCTGCCAACGGTAGGAAATCCTCCCAACTACCTCTGAAGTCAATCACGCAACCTCTTAACATGTCTTCCAAAATCTAAATTACTCTTTTTGACTGACCATCTGATTGAGGATGAAAAGTCGTACTGAAGTTTAACTTTGTTCCCAAAGCCTCATGTAAAGCTTTCCAAAACCGTGATGTAAACCTAGGATCCCTGTCTGATATGATAGACACTGGTACCCCATACAACCTCATGATCTCAGATACATACAGCTTAGCCAACTTCTGTAGCAAGTAATCTATACGAATTGGTAGAAAATGAGCAGTCTTTGTCAATCGATCTACTACCACCCAAATAGAATCTTTCTTAACAAGTGTTAAAGGTAACCCACTAACGAAGTCCATTGTTATCCGCTCCCATTTCCATAGAGGAATATTTACCGGTTGTAATAAGCCTGACGGTAATTGATGTTCCGCCTTCACTTGCTGACAAGTCAAACACTTACTTACATAATCTGTTACTTCCCGCTTTAACCCTGGCCACTAATACTGTTCACAAAGGTCTCGATACATTTTATTTCCTCCGAGGTGCATAGCATAAGGGCTACTATGCGCCTCTCTCAGAATCATTTGTCTCAAATCCAAATCCATGGGCATACAAACTCTTCCACGAAAACATAGCATGCCATCCTTGTTCAATCCAAAGTCCCCTATTATACCACTTTCAACTTGTTGTTTTAAAGGACCCAATTTTTCATCTGCTTTTCCTTGATCTGTTCTAACCACAATGGCTTCACCCGAAGTTCTGCTAGTAGACTACCATCCTCATACAAACTGAGATGAGTAAACATTGCTTTTAACTACAATACCACCTTATGATTCAATGCGTCTGCCACAACATTAGCCTTTCCAGGATGGTACTCGATTGAGAAGTCATAATCCTTTAACAACTCCACTCATCTCTGTTGTCTCAAGTTCAACTCCTTTTGGGTAAGGAGGTACTTAAGACTCTAATGGTCCGTATAAATGATCAACTTCTCACCGTAGAGATAGTGCCTCCAAATCTTTAAAGCAAACCCTACCGCAGCCAACTCCATGTCATGAGCAGGATAGTTAACTTTGTGCAACCTTAACTGACGAGAAGCATAAGCCACCACTTTTCCTTCTTGCATCAACACACATCCTAAACCCGTGTGACGATCACAAGAACGATAAACTCTTTTCCAAATTTCAAAGTTGAATTAGTATCGGCGCTCATCAAAATCTTCTTCGCCAAACTTTCTTGTTGTTTATCAGTCCACACATACGGTACTCCCTTTCGCAACAACTTAGTTAGAGGTGCAGCAATCAACGAAAACCCCTTAACAAAGCGTCTATAGTAACCCGCCAAACCCATTAAACTTCGAATCTTAGTCACTGACCTCGGTGGTTTCCAATCCAACACAGCCTCTACCTTCCGAGGATCAACTCTTATTCCTTCGGTTGACACCACATGACCCAAGAAAATCACTTCCTTCAACCAAGATTTGCATTTATTGAATTTGGCATAAAGTTGCTTATCTCGCAAAATTTGCAACACAATGCGCAAATGAAAGTCATGCTCTTCTTCATTCGTCGAATATACCAAGATATCATCTATGAACACCACTATGAACTGGTCTAGATAGGGTTGAAAGACTTGATTCATCATGTCTATAAATGCAGCTGGTGCATTGGTCAAACCAAACGGCATCACCAAAAACTCATAATGACCATAATGAGTCCGAAATACCGTCTTATGAATATCTGCCTCTCTAACCTTGAGTTGAGATAACCCGACCTCAAATCAATCTTGGAGAAAATTGAAGCTCCCCTCAATTGATCAAATAGGTCATCGATTCTCGGCAAAGGATATCTATTCTTGATCGTCAATTTATTCAACTGCCTATAATCAATGCACAAACGCATCGACCCATCTTTCTTCTTGATGAACAAAATCGGTGCTCTCCATGGAGACACACTTAGTCGAATAAATCCTTGATCCAATAATTCTTGAATTTGAGCTTTAAGCTCAGCTAACTCCTTCAGTGCCATTCTATAAGGGGCAATGGACACCGGAGCCGTTTCGGGCAAAAGCTCAATGCCAAACTCTACTTCTCGATCTGGAGGTAGACCAAAAAGTTCTTCGGGAAAGACATCTAAAAATTCTTTCACCGTTCTCACGTCTTCCACTGATAATTTCTTGGCATCCAAAGCACTAATGAAGGCTAGAAACACTCCATGCCCCTTCCGCACCAACTTCTTTGCCTTTAATGCAGATACCACATTTGCCAAAAAGTTTCTTCGCTCGCCTATCATTACTACCTCCTCATCATTCACAATCCTTATTGACATCCGATTTTCAGCACAATCCAATTGCGCCCAGTGCTTCACCAACCAATCCATGCCCAGAATAAGATCGAACTCATCGAATGGCAATTCCATCAAGTCCGCTAAAAATATTTCTCTTTGGATTTCTAAGGGCACGTCTCTAAACAGTTTATTCATAATTACGGACTATTCTAAAGGACTAATTATCGTCATCTCTCTATCGGTAATCTTGGATCTAATATTCAGGTTTCCAGATATGGCACTAGCAATATATGAGTGGGTAGACCCGATATCAATCAAAGTAGTAACAGGTACATCAAAAATGAAAAACGTACCAGTTATCACATCAGGTGCATCGCCATCTTCCCGACGCCTAACCGCATAGACTAACCCCGGCTGTCTTGCCTCCCCGTTATCTCTAAAGCCATTACCTCGACCCGGTGCACCTTGACCACGTCCAACACCATTACCACCATGACCTAGTCCACGACCTCTGGTCATTGGTGCCTCTAATCGGTGAACATCGTGGTTACGAGCTTCTTGAGTCGACACCGTTGAAGGTAATTCTTATACTGATGATCCTTGGAACCACATTTATAGCAGGCAGCAGTGTTCCTCTAACATTCCCCAAAGTGTCGCTTCCCATAGTCAGCACAGTCTCGACTTTGATTGGTAGTTACAGGTGCTCTAACTTGAGCTGGCTTATCATTTCGAGGCCTCTTCTGAAACTTTTTAGAAGAACCCGAGTACTTAAAGTCCCTCTTGCCTCTAACTCTTTCTCGGTGCTGGCATTCTGAGTTCTTAGCCTCCTCAGCTTTCTTGGCTTTCTCCACAAGCGAGGCAAAAGTCTATACTTGTTGTGGGGCTATCAGTACCCGCAACTCATCATTCAGCCCATCTTCAAAGCGTACCAAGCGCTCATGATCAGTCGGCACTATTGTGCGAGCATAACAGCTCAAGCGAATAAATTCTTCCTCATAAGATGCCACCGTCTTATTTCCTTGAACCAATTTTAGGAATTCTTTCCTCTGGGCATCCACATAACTTGTCCCGATGTACTTCCCTTGGAAAGTAGCTTTGAAGAAATCCCAAGTAACCAATGCAGCCTCGGTGCCTTCTCAAACAGTAAGCCACCATTGATACGCCTCATCCCTTAACAAGGACATGGCTCCTCTTAGCTTCTTCTCGGTGGTGCACTCCAAATCGTCCATGATTCGCTCCACTGACTCAAGCCAATATTCCTCAACATTCGGAGCTACGCCGAAGACACCTCTAAAAACCTCGGCACCACTTGATTTAAGTCATTCCGATATTAATCCACGAACTGCTGGACTAGTTCTAGTCCCAGCAACCTTTTCTAGAACTCGCAACATTGCTTGAGTCAAAGCATTATCCTCTCTTGTATGGTCATGTGATCCAATCTCACTCCCGAGTGACGCAGGTACATCCAGTTCCGGCATATGACCCGGTGCTTTAGTTACACCCCTAGCACCTCGTCCCTACCACGGCCACATCTACCACGTCCACGTCCACGTCCTCTAGTGCTCATAATGACTAATTCGATTTAATCTAATTACAAGTTTTATGAATCAAAATATTATTTCAGTGTTTAATAAAGATATTTTATGAATTATAAGAGATAGAGTTATTTTTGCAATCAATCCTATAGTCTCGATCTCTACTATTTTCAACACCTAAAACTAGAAATTCTAGAGTTTCCTATGATCATATCACAATAATAATCATTCAGTATACAAATACTTACTTGACTTGGTGCCGGATCTCGTGGTGCCATACTACCTTTAAAACATAAAGTCTAGAAATTTAAACAGTTTTAAAACAAAATTGTTGTTGAACCCAAACCACAGTTGAGTTTTGAAACTGGCTCTGATACCATAAAATGTAACACCCCAAACTCAGCCTATGCGTTAAGTCTAGATTTGGCATGCAACACAAATCGAACTTACATCTAGTCATCAATGATTTAAAGAAAATAAATCTTCAAAACGACTTTGGGGATGGAGTTTATAAAAATTGAAATTAATTTGAAATCCATGATTTTAAAACGTAAGGGTTTATAATTTGATTTTTAGAGAAATAATTGGTTAAAATAATTTCATACAAGAGTTTTCACAGAAACTTTACGAGTTGATGATACTTAAGAAAAACCCCTTTTTATACGCAAGTTTAAAAAAACATTTACAGAAATTAAAACAGTCCCATTTAAGTATCTAAAACATATTAAAATCCATCCATGAAAATAATACTAGAGGCCTTATTACATTGTAACTGAAATAATACTTAAATAGAAATACTTAAAAGAAGTTCAAAGTTTATATATAACCCATCATTCGTAGTATGGCCTCCACACGAAGTCATCCCCGACCCAAGCCTCCATCAGTTATCATTACTTGAGAATGGTAAGAAAAATGGGGTGAGTTACTTAGAACTCAGTGTGTAACCCACTTACCGTGTCCACTGGGCCAAAACCATTTAAGCATATAATTGGGCTTGAGCCCGTTTACAAATGTACAATATATATATATATATTATCAAATATAAAATGCATGTGATATGCAATTCCCAACCAAGCCTAAATTTTTGCATCCGCTACACACCACCTGTACCAACCAGCACACCTATGGGGATCAAGTCAATCCACCCCGCCAACACACCAATCGCAGGCATAAAGCCATTTAAAATGTTTGTGGCAGAGCCACCGAACTAGATTGTGACAGAGTCACCGAACTAGATTGTGATAGAGTCATCGAACTAGATTATGGTAGAGCCATCCAAACTAGATTGTCACAGAGTCACCGAACTAGATTTTGACAGAGTCACCGAACTAGATTGTGGCAGAGCCACTAACACTTCTCTTCAATTTTATCCCAACCCATGCAATCATGTATGCATATACAAAGCATAACAATATTCATATAATGATTTCATCATAAGGCCCATTATACAAGTTGGCCCATAAGCGATCTAGCAAATTTGGCCCATTAATCACATGAGGCCCTTTTCACAAATTTCACACTCGGCCAATTTATCAAAATAATTCATATGGCCCCAAATATCATTGTTTAATATAATAGCCCATTAAGGGCAAATCTATAATTTCCACAACTTTAATGCCGATTTCATGCATTTACACAAAACGTGTTAATATATCGTATTTTCCAATTTTACCAGCTTTACGATTTTTATTCTATTACTTACGGTACAATATCTAACCCATGAGATAAGTGTGAAATTACACACCTGATTACGGTGAGAACTATACTTTCCCGCTCATCGATACCTAAATACGTATTACACTCGATTAGAACACTGATACTAAATATAAATCTATGTCAAGATAAACGATCTAGATCTTTACCATCAAAATTTTGAACAATAATTATCTTTCGATTTTCCCCGATTGACGATTCATAAACCGTTGAAGAACCACAAACAGTCAATGGCTTCAGAGTACGCACGACTTTGAATAATCGATTCTCTTCGGATGAGGGTCCACAACCCGATGAAAAGTCTCGAATTTCTTAAACAGCCCTTCGCTTGAATTTAGGGGGAATAGCGGAACCACCCCTCTTCCAAATGCTATTAACAACCCTTTTCGACCCTATATTGATTGCCTCCATTGATAAATAAATGTTAGTCCAACTAATATTCCCTTATTACAACCAATTGATTTTAAAGGCGAAATAGGCTTACCACAGGATTCTTTCGTTCAAAGCGTGAAAGTCGATTAATAAAGTCCCTATGACAGAATCGATTAATCAAAACAATCCTTAATCAATTAAAAGAATAATATAAAACCCCTTTTTGAAATTGATTCCTCACCTTGAACGGTGAACTTCCTTTCCACACGATCTTATTATGGCTATGGTGGACTAATCGATGTAGAAATAATCGGCACTCCGCTATATCCCTACAAAGAAAGAAGGATTTGTTGGAAAGAGAAAAGATTATAAATGAATAGAAAGATTCAGCTAAAGATTTTACCATCAACATTCAGCCATGGTGAAGAATTAGGGAGAGAATGATGTTTGAGAGTCTTTTTAGAGGAGTAAAGAAGAAAAGAGAATAGAAATGAAGGTTTGGATTTCGGTTCTCAAGGATAGAAGATGATTCAAAGAAGAACTTTGGGTCAATGTACATTCGGTAATGAGGGAAAAAGAGAAGAAATGGTCTTTGATGTTTTGGTATTTTCTGTCACAAAGAAGAGAGAAAGAAGAAATAATTTTGGGAGAAAGAATAACTCAAAACCGAAATGGTCAAAACTCAATTGACCAAAGAAAAGAAAATGGTTTACCTTTTGTCCAAAATACATTCGGCTAAGAGGAGGAAAAAATAGAGAGAAAAGCTTTGAGAGAACATAAAATGACTAAAAGAAAGATGTGCACAACTAGCTCCTAATTCAGCCAAATGCCTTCAAAATTTCGACCACCCCCTAGCCCCAAAAATCGTCCAAGTACATGGACACAAAGTCAAAGTTTTTGCCACACAAAACTTTCCAAAACATCCACCTTACATTAAGTCTTATGTCCACCCTTAATGCATTTTTTATAAGATTCTTTTCTTAAGTTTTTGCTTACAATTTTTCCTTTAGTCTTCTTGCCATAATATTTGAAATCCAACTCATCCAAGATCTTATCCATAACTGACACTATGAAAATGGAAAAATAAAAATAAACAAAATTCACATGCTCATCAAGGATTCGAACTCCTTCCCTCTAGGAACACTTATGGTGCCAACTTCACTTTCCTACTAGCTCAACTTATGCTAGTTTAATCACTTAATTTACCCTAAGTATTAAGGTTACAAGCTCCTCTCCAATAAAGTACAATTTGTTAAAAATTATTCTAAGTCCAATATTAATTCTAAGCCCTCATGATACCATTTAACCACACAAATAAAAATTATTGCACTACTAAGCGCCAACAAAAGAAAACAACATACTGATACTAAATTTTAGGATGTTACATTCAAGGTCAGAATAATAATTTAATATTATTTTCTATATGGATAGTATGCAACATGGTCTGTGTGAAAGTTCTGTGTGATGATTTGATCGTTTTAGTGTCAGATTAAGAGAAATGACTTAATTGCGTAAAGTGTAAAATACTGTGTGCTAATTGTTAAGTACTTAATTGTTGTTGTCTTTATAATGTGGAGGCCTTATGAGGCAATTAGCCATTATTAAAGTTAGTGGTTGGTTAAATGACATATTAACCTTAATGTAAATTTGTCTTATATGACTAATAAAAGGGAAAATGGGTAAATTGATAATTAGGCTAATATTAAACAAAACCAAAAAGATGAAACATGTTCATCTTTGTTTCATTGGAACTGAAAATAGGAAAATAGAAAGGGTTTGGGAGCTTTGTGATATTCGGCCATTGTTAAGCAAAAATTTTGGTATGTTTTAGCTCAGTTTTTGATAATTTTTACGTTTTCGTGTTGCTTTGTGCTTTACAAAAACCATGCTTGAATTTTGAGTATTGATATATTTGTGTGAGATGCCATTGATACTATATTGAGCTTTGTGATAATTTTTGGTGTTAAATGAAAGATATGAGTTAGATGAACATAGTTTGTATTTGAAATTTTGGTGAAATTGAGTAATTTGAGCTAAATTGTGAAAATGGGAAATTGGAGGACCAAAATGTGAAATAAATGAAATGTGAAGGCTTCTATAAGCATGGGGAGAATTTGGCTAAGCACATGTATATTGAAATTTTGAGTATTTGATGATTTTATGAGATAAGAAATGTGAAAATGTGAGGGCTATTTTGTAAAATGCCCTAAATATATGTGTTTGGATTAAAATGAATGAATTGATGATTGAATGGGTTAAATTTGAATGTGTTTAGACCAAGAAAGGAGAGGTTTAGATCGAGATCAAGGCAAAGATAAAGTGCTCGATTAATTGACCGTATCGATAGTTTGACGTCCGAGGTAAGTTCGGATATCATACAAGTATTTGAGCTATGTTTTATAAATATGAAATGAATATGTTCATGTGTATGAAAATGAGTTGCTATGTGCACGGTTCTAGTTGATGGCACTAAGTGTGAGAAATTGAAATCGAAATAGAAATGAATGGCACTGTGTGTGCGATAATATAAAAGCTTCAGTTTATTGAATTGGCACTGTGTGTGCGATACCAAGACAAGTTGGTTAAAAGAATAGGCACTAAGTGTGTGATAACAATTATACTTTGAATAGGTATGTGGCACTGAGTGTGTGGTTATTTTGAACGAGTATCAAATGATGATCGACATGTAATATCGAGCATTGAATAGCATGGAGGTAGAATAACTAAGTGCTAGCTAAGGTATGTAATTAACCTTTGTGGTTGATGAGTTATAAACAAGCTATGATAGAATGAATGAGTATTTTAGATATGAATGGGATGATATGAAAATGAGATAATTAATCTATGTGATGCTTAATATTTACATTAGTTTGGTTTGATGATATATAGTACTGTATATCAAACTTACTAAGCTTTGGAAAGCTTACTGTGTGATTTGTTTCTATGCCTTGCAGTGTCAGTAAAGTTAGCTAGGATCTGGGATCGTCAACTTCTCAATCACACTATTGGCATTCTATTTTGGTACTTTTGGAAAGATGTATAAAGCAATAATATGGCATGTATAGGCTAGTTAATTGAATTATGTTTAAGATTGTAATTAGCCATGAGATGTGGCTATATATGTGATAGGTTTGGCATGAATGAATGTGATATGTGTGATGCATCTTTTGGCATGATTTGTGGATTGATATATTTGTTATCAAGTGGTAACTTTGTGTTGATAAATGCTAATAGGGGTTAGTGAAATTGGGAATGAATTATGCTTGTGATAGAATAAATATTGGTATTGAATTTAGTATAAATAGAGTTGAAATTGGATGCATGAGTGGAATGACAATATTGGTATGTTTATGGTGATAATATGAGCATGAAATGTTTAGGTTGTATGGCTTGTAGATTGGGCCCTTATGGGTGGCATTTTGACTTTGCAAAGTGGCCTATAAAGTCACACGGTTGGGGCATAGGGCGTACCTCAGGCCGTGGGTAAATTGGTAGAATGTGGCTTAAACTGTACACAGCCATGGCACGGGCGTGCCTACAGGTCGTACGAGAAATGGCAGAATATGACGTTATAGGACACGGCCATAGCACACGGGCGTGTGTGGTAGCCGTGTGGATTTTGGCAGTATGTAACCACGGAGAGGTCACACGTGTGTGTCATATAGTCGTGGGTGAGGCACGGCCTACCCCCACGGGCATGTCTCCCCTGTATTCTAGAAAAGTTACAATTTTTTTTATGTGTTTCGGTTTAGTCTAGGGTCTTGATGACTCGATTAAGGGACACTATGATTGTATATGAATGTGTTTGATGATGATTGACTTTATGTCGTAAATGCAATGTAAAATAATCCTACTATTTGGTAATGCCTTTAAACCTTATTTCAGTGACGATTTCGGGTTAGGGGTGTTACACCTTCCCTTCTCTTCTTTTAACTACTGTTCATATTTTATTCTAGGCTGGTTGAATATCACTGTTGCATCGATCTACTGCAAAGCTTCTAACTATCGGTAAGTGATCAAAAGTTATTCTCTGCTTTTCTTTTGAAATCGTATGCACCTATGTTCTTCCTTTCTTTTCCAAAACCGAATAACCCCATTAACCGATTGTTATTTCATTCTTTACGTACTGCACTCATTGCGATTCTAGGGTCTTTCTCAAGGAGTGGTGAAGTGTGAACGGTTTGGAGGAGTCACACTTTCGTTCTCAAACATCCGGTAAGGTAATAAGGTTACCTCATTTTTTTTGGGGTTGGCCTAATATGCCCTACCACTTTCTAATCGATTCTTGACTGTACTTTAGGAAAGCAGCGAAGGCGTGTGATCATTTCTGAACAGCGAGCGTTGAGGCATTAAGGTCACCCTTATTCAAACAAGGTAAGAAGGGTATTTCGGATTAAGTGTTGTTAAGAGGGTGTTACCTTAACAGTTGAGGACTAACATTGTAACAGCTCGATTTAGTGGCTAGTCAAAATAGTGGTTTTGGGACCACTAAATTGAGGTCGAGGAAAATTATTTTGATGTTATTTTATGTGTTGTAGCATAATTATAAGGCTATGTGAAAATTTTGGTACATTAATTTGAGTGATAGCATGCTTAATTATGAAAAAGGATTAAATCGCATTAAGTGCGAAAGTTCTATTTTATATGGTAAAGGTACCTAATAGCTGTAAAATGCAATTTGGAGGTCTTTAAAGTGTAATTAGGCCATTTATCTAGTAATGGCCAGCCATATAGGAGCTAGGGAGACAAGATTTTAATGTTGGTCAAAATTTGATGGATATTAGGTGATAAAAATGAATAAAATAAGATAAATAAAGATGTTATCATCTTTTCACTATTCATCCACCTTCATCCACCAAAATTTTGAAGAGAAAACAAGGGTTTTGAAGCTCAACTTTCACCCAACATATTCCCTAGCAAGTAAGTGATTTTTTGAAGTTTTCTTGATGATTTTTGTGTTTTTGGAGTGCCCAAAGCTTAAGCTAGCTAATAAGGGGACCAATTTGCAATATGGTTGAAAGCCTAGGGACTTGCCATGAAAGATTTTATGTTGTTAGATGAGTTTTTATGGAAGAAAATGAATGCTAGAAAGATGAGAAACAACTTTTGTGAAAGGTGTTAGCATGAAAAGACCTAAATAGGACTTAAATTCAAAGAATGAATTTGTGTCATAAATGCATGAAATGGTTGGAATGGTGAGTAGTTGTAAGAGAAATAAATGTTCAGCTAGGCTTGTTTATTGATAAAATATGTTGAAAAATGATTTACGAGCCTAGGGGTAGAATTGTAATTTTCCATAGTGCAAGGGCAAAATGGTCATTTTTGCCTAAGTGTAGATTTTGGTGCATTATGATCATTAAATGATCTAAATGAATGAATCTTATTGTTATTGTAACAGTCCGATTTATACCCTAGTCAAAATAGTGGTTTCGGGACCACAAAACCGAGTTAGTAAAATATTTTAATATTATTTTTCCGTGCCTATGATATATGATTAAGCATGTGGTAAAATTTTATAAGTTAATTTGTCTGTCTGTGTGTTTAATTTGAGCAAAGGACTAAATCGCATAATAGTTAAAAGTGGTTTTTGTTTGATTAATGGCCGAATTGATGTAGTTTTTAAATATGAGAGGGATTTATAATGTAATTAGCCCAAATTTTAAGTTAGTGGACGGCAAGGCTATTAATATATGTTTTATAAGTTAAAGTTATACTAATATATATTATATGTTTTTATAATAAAAACAAAGTTAAAAGAAAATTAGTGCTCATTTTACATGTTCTTCCACCGAAAACACCAAAGAAAGAGAAAGAACAAAAGCATCAAGGGTTTTGGTCATTTCAAGCTTAAATTTAGGTATGTTTTGGCTTTAGATTTTGATAATTTTTATGTTTTTGAGATTGTTGCTTAGTCTACTATCAAGCCCATGTTGTAATTTGAAGAATTGATGATATTTGTGAGTTGTGCCATGGATGAATTAGTAAGCTTTATGATGAATTTAAATGTAACACCCCAAACCCAGACCATGCATTATGACCGGATCTGACATGTCACATGAGAAAAACATGTTAGATCCATTTTATTCGTACTAAAATAGGTGTTGTTTTGTTATAATCGAGAAAACAAGTTTGATTTGAAAATTTGATAAAGTACTACTAACCTCGAAGGTTGATTGATAAATCGATAAGTTGAACTAGATATCTTATAAAACCGTGACTTTTGAAAATATCGTTTTTTAATTCAAGAGAAAATTTCCAAGTTAAAAATATTTGTAAAAGTTAGTTATAAAATCCATTTGTTAATCTATTTTGGAAAAACCATTATTAATGATTTAAAAAAAATCCCCATTTAAAACAATTTAAGAAAATAATAAATACGTCCAAACATAAAGCAAATAAAAGTTTACCCTAGAGGCCTTATTACAAGTTTAAACCCAACATAATAAAAGTAACGAAATAGAGCAGAAAATTAATTTACTACAGTTTGAAATATTTATTTCTGAAGTATGGCCTCCACCGAGTCATCCATGGGCCAAAGTCCTCGTCACTGAGATTTACCTACAAGGATTAAGAAAGAAAGGAGGGTGAGTTAGAAGAACTCAGTGCCTAATCTCCTTACCGTCATCCACTGGGTCTGAACCCATTTAGCAATAACTTGGGCCGGAGCCCAAGTAGCATAATCTTGGGCCGAAACCTATATATATGTGCAATGTATGAAACCCAACCCATCCATCCAACACACCCCCGTACCAGCCTATCACACTTGTGAGGATCGAGTCAACCCACCCCGCCAATCACACCAAATCGCAGGAAAATTGCCACTTATCATTATATTTTTGGCTGAGCCACCAGGGTATCATATACGGTATTATAATCAAGATGGCACAAAGCCATATTTAGGCTGGCATATAGCCATTATCAGAATTTTGTGGCAATGCCACCAGGCTAAACTTCTCTTCATTCAATTTTCACATCTCATACAATATGTAGAGATGCAACATACATAATAACATAAAATATCCACATATTAATAACAACGAATACTTTTAATGAATCGATCCATTAAAGCAATATAATAATTCGGCCTACTAAAGCATTTTAACAAATCGGCCCATAGGGGCATTTCGATAATTCAGCCCATAGAGTGCATTTTCGTAATTCGGCCCATAAGGGAATTTTTGTAATTCAGCCCATAAGAGCATTTTCATAATTCGTCCCATAAGGGAATTTTCTTAATTTACCCTCCAAGGTTATTTTGGTAATTTTGCAACCCTGGACTTAACTACTAATTTGGGGCATAAAAATTGAAACTGTCCATCTGCGTCATATTGACTAAATTCACTATAACTCGCGTTAGGAAATTCAAAATTTAGATCCGTAAATTTTCCTTGAAACTAGACTCATATATCTTCTTACTACAATATTTCTAGAATTTTTGGGATATCCGTTTATTACATTTTATTCATTAAAGTCTCCCCTGTATCACTGATCAATGATTCTGACCTCTCTTAACTTAAATCCAAATATCTCATTGTACAATTTTCATATATTGCTCCCACTTGCTTCTACTGAAATAAGACTCACTAAAGAATCTATAAATATAAATTATAACTCATAAATCACTTTGTAAAATTTTTAATGATTTTTCCAAGATAAAATAGGGAACCACGAAGTCATTCAGAACCAATCTCACTAAAATTAAAATATCACAGAATATAAAATACCTTTTCCCACTCTGTTTCTTTCATATAAAAATAGACACAATAAGATTTAATTCTGCATCCTATTCACTTTCTACTTCCCTTTCTTCTATTTTTCATGATTTTTCAAGATCACATCTCTGCTGCTAACCATAAATTGTTTCATTGCAAAATATGGTTTCTACTACAAACATACGCACGCCCGAGTGATCACAAATGCCGGTTTCCAATTTTTTGATCTTTCGACCGAATCACAAAACATTTCATGCAAATATTCAGAGAGGTTTGAGATTACATACCATTTCAAACATGTATTCAGAAGGGTACGAGATTACACATCTTATTCAGATTTCTTAAAGAACCACTCTTCGTTGCCCCCACAATCGTGATCCTTTCCTACTAGGTTCTAAAATTCATCCTTGCACTTTGGCTATTACAAAGAGTTCCTAAAGTAAATAAGTGATGTACCAAAGGGGTTAGCCTTCATCCAATATTCGCCCTTCTACAAGAGCAGGAAGTTGATATCATCACTACAAAATAGAATCACATGAGTGGTGTAAAACATTGAAATAAAGAGTAACATCTTACCACCAATATTCGGCCTAATCACCCCTTACCAATTAACTTCCGCAACCAAGGCTAAGAGAATGATAAGTAGCAGCAAATAATGGCTTGAAATTTTTGGCAAAACAAAGAAAGAATTCTCTCTTTTTGGCTTTGGAGTTACGGCTAAGAGGAGAAATTGGAGAAAGAAAATGACACCAAAAAGCTAAGGAGAAAACAACCTCTCAAGCATAAAAAATTTGCCAATTGCCTAAAGAAAATTCGGTTATCCCTTTCCCCCTACAAACCGTGTATTACCTTTTGACTAAAGGAAAAATGTTGACAAAAATCCTTTCCAAAACATCTTCCTCACTTTGGGCCAACATGTTCCCTACTCTTTCATTTTCTTTTTTTCTTCTTTCCTTCCACTCATCCTTACCTTATTTCCTTAGCCACCTTTCCAAAAATTAAAAGTCTTCCTTACCTAAAAAACCACTATGAACGACACTATGGATGAATAGCACAAAAAAATAATCAAAATTTGCACCAAGTGGGATTCAAACCTCTTCCCCTAAAGCCCTTCATGTGATGCCACATCCTTTTTACCATATGCTCATTTATGCTAGCAATTTACTCACTTATTTCCATAAGCATTGATGCCACTTACCTTCTCCCCCTTAAGGGCTTAAACACAAAAATTTTCCTATAGCCTAACTTGAACCCGGAACTTCCTAGAAACCCCCGTAACTTTCCAAAATCACCTTCCTAATAAGTTTAACTTCAAATAAAGTCATTCTCTTGTTCTCCAAAAATTTTAAATGCTTCCGTGCTCAAGGCCCAATGGGCCTAATCCTACTACGCCAAATTTTGGGATGTTACAATTCTACCCCCTTAAAGAAATTTCGTCCTCGAAATTTCTGACCAACTAGTAAATGCATCACTCAAGTCACACCTCTATGCTTTCGCTGCGCAATCTGATACTAAAACACTAATTCGATTTCTATCTTAATCTTGGAAACTCTTCACATCATCAAATATCTAACCCTCAGAAGCAAACATGTATTTATCACTCATTCATAAAATTTCCTATGCTCAAACACCATAAAAAGGTACCTGACTTACTGGTGATGAAACAATCCCGAGCCTTATGCTCCTTAGACCCACATCTCAAACATGCTCCTGACCTCCTCCAGCACACACTCGGATGACACTTTCTACAATAATCGCAAGCCAGAAAGTTTTGACATGCCTTAACATGCTTTACGGAACGAGACTGCGACCCTAAAGAATTGCGATCTCTTTTCTTCTTACAGTCCATGCACCTAATCCAAAGTGCCTCACCGATTCCTTTAACCTCCTTCAATACCTCCTTAACCAGTTGAGTCAGCACAATAGCCCTAGCTCCATCATGAGACCCCGTCTCAGCCACTGGCGATGCCGACGCCTCCCTTTCGACCACATGCCTCGGTGCTAAAGATCCAGACCTAGCCCTCGACCTCTACCACAGCTACGTGTACCTCGTCCTCATCCTCTAGCGCTCATGTTTGCTAAGTCGATTTAATTTTATTACAAGTCTTATGAATCATTATACTATTAAATGTTTATCAAACAATGTTTTATGGAGTATAAGAAGTAAAGTTTGTTTTCGCAAAACATATCCTAAAGTCTCAATCTCTATAGTTTCAGCTCCTGAAGCTAGAAGTTCTAGAGTATCTCTACAGTCATACCACAATAATCATAAAATGAAAATATGAACTTACTTGACTTGGTGCCGGATACCCGTGGTGCCATACTTCCTTTAGAACATGCATGTACAAATTAAAATTTTAAATAGCTTTGAAAACGTCTTTGAACCCAAACCAATGTCGAGTTTTGGAACCAGGCTCTGATACCATAAAATGTAACACCCCAAACCCAGCCCATGCATTATAACTAGATCTGACATGTCACATCAGAAAAACATGTTAAATCTTTTTTATTCGTACTAAAATAGGTGTTGTTTTGCTATAATCGAGAAAATAAGTTTGATTTGAAAATTTGATAAAGTACTACTAACCTCAAAGGTTGATTGATAAATTGATAAGTTGAACTAGAGATATTATAAAACCATGACTTTTGAAAATATCGTTGATAATTCAAGAGAAAATTTCCAAGTTAAAAATATTTTAAAAGTTAGTTAAAAAATCCATTTGTTAATCTATTTTGGAAAACCATTATTAATGATTTTAAAAATTTCCGCTTAAAACAATTTAAGAAAAATAATAAATACGTCCAAACATTAAGAAAATTAAAGTTTATCCTAGAGGCCTTATTACAAGTTTAAACCCAACATAATAAAAGTAACGAAATAGAGCAGAAAATTAATTTACTAAAGTTCAAAACATTTATTTCCGAAGTATGGGCTCCACCGAGTCATCCATGGGCCCAAGTCCTCTTCACTGAGATTTACTTACAAGGATTAAGAAAGAAAGGAGGGTGAGTTAGAAGAACTCAGTGCATAATCTCCTTAGCGTCATCCACTGGTCTGAACCCATTTAGCAATAACTTGGGCTGTAACACCCCAAACCCGGTCAATACACCACGACCGAATCTGGTATGCTACGGGAAAAAGGTTTTTGAGAGGTTTAGGTTGAAGTCTAGAAGTTTGGTGAAAACGCTTAGCGTAATTTTGTATTTGAGGAAAACTCGATTAGGTTTTGATTAAAATCATGATGTATTTGAAAACCCGTAAAGTTTTGAATATTTATCCGGTGTGTAGGAAAACTAGTTTATTTCGCTTTGAAGCTTAAGTTATTTCTTATTGTTACTAAAACATTTATGACTTAGTAGAAAATCATATTTAAGTTAGAAAACCTTTTGAGTTCACTTTATCCCAAGTTATAGTATGATACCCGATGGTATAGTTTAAAACATCGTCTTTGCAATTTTAAAACGTTGTCTTTCCAAGTTTTAGCACATTTCACTCAATTAGTTTGTTAAAGCATATTGAAAATCTACTTAAACATAACATACCAAAACATAATTTAAGAGGCCATTTACAAACCCAAATATAACAAAATAGAAATAAACCAATTTAGTGTACCAAATTTTATAAAAGAAGTCCGAGCAAATCTTTATTTCAAGATGGCATGAGCACCTCGAGTCCATCCCGCCCGTGTCCGCGTCTAAGTGTCACTTGAAATAGTCAAAGGAGAGAGTGAGTCGCAAGACTCAGTATAATTCCTCTCCCCAGATAACATGCCAACACATATATCATAACAGTATAATGCAAATCATGCACCTGCTCCTAACCAACCATATCGCTTTTCTACCCCGTGTGGTACCAAACCACCGGTGGTGCTAAACCACCGGTGACCCAAAGTCACGATATCCATACTTGTGGTACCAAACCACCGGTGACCAAGTCACAAATAATCCAATGATGGGGCCAACCCATCGTGTGATACCAAATCACTAGCGACGATCCCATATCTCGTAAGTGGGGCCAACCCACGGTGGTGTCAAACCACGGGACAAGTCCCAATGAGGTGCCAAACCTCCGTGTCCCAAAGACACAATGTGATACCAAATCACCGTGACCGAGTCACAAATCGATGATGGGGCCAACCCATCGTGTGATACCAAATCACCGGCGCCAATCCCAGATAATCAATCGTGGGGCCAACCCATCGTGGTACTAAGCCACCGGACGAGACGCCGAGGTGCCAAACCTCCGTGACCCAAAGTCACAAGATTTGTGGTACCAAACCACCGGAGGTGCTAAACCTCCGGTGTCCCAAAGACACAAAGGTCCCAAAGACACGGATATCAAATTTCCCTCCTCTCATATCACCCAATCACATATCATACTAGATGCAAAATCGTGCAATCATGCTATCATGCTCACATGCTTAATATGGCATCTCAATGAACATGCACCCATAATCATAATATCATATCACATAGCTCATATCGAATCGGACTTACCCGAATCCGTATTCATACCTCAATGGGTACCAAATCACCAATCACACTGCTTCATTTACACAACAAAGTTATTACATTACTAAGTTAAGATAGTGTGTTGGATTACACACCAATTAGTGGAGGTTTTAATACTAAGAATCGGCCTCTAAGACCTCGACCACCCGACAACTTTGATCCTAAAATCGACCAACCAAAGGGTTAGCACACATATCATTCGCCATAACCAAAGAAATCAAAGGGTATATCGGTTTACCCTTATTTTAACTCGGATTTGGTTTCCTACCAAACCAACCCAACAATGGTTCTTCCGAAACCGGCTTCAACAATGGTTTCTCCTTACAAAATCGGACACCACGATAAAAGAGCGTTAATCCCTTGACAACTGGTCTTAAAGAAAACTAAACAAAATTGAATACAGCACTCGTTCTTACCACTACTCACCGCCTGCTTACCAGAGAAAGAAAACTCCTCAAAAACGTTCCTTAGATCCGGATGCCCTATTATAAAAATTGGTTTACAAAAGATTAGTACCTTCCAACAATAACACAATCGACCAACAACATAGTAAGAATCGGCAAGGTACCAGAGAAAGGAGAAAGGCCATTCGGCCAACACTTACCCACTACCAATCGATTGGAAACCAAGCACCCAACACCACCAAATATTCGGCCAATACCAAGGAAGGTTCGGCTAACTCCCTTGATCCCGAAAAGAAGAGTTTCTAAAAAGAAAAACAAGGAAGAAAGAGTATAACGAGATGAATGGAGAAGTGCTTCGGTCAAGATGGTATTAAGGAAAAGGATATGAAAGTTAGGGGAATAAAGAAAAATGGTTTCGGCTTAATGAAATGGTATGGACCAAATGGAGAAATCGGCACAAGGTTTATGAAAACGAAAAGAAAAAAGTGAGAAGGGAGGGTCTCTAGTTTCGGCTTTGCACACTGAAGAGAAGAAGGAAGATACAAGGTAGAATTTCGGCAACAAGGGTGCTAGAGGTTTTGGTTTAACTCAATTGAAAAGGAAAGGAGGTAGAGAGGCATTCTGCTAACAAGGTTTCCAAAAGAGGGAATAAGATGATAATGGGATGTTAGGTTCTTGTAAGGGTAAGGGTGTTGAAGCTTTCGGTTTAAGGAGAAGCAAAAGAAAAAAATGAGAAAGAGATAAAGGCTTGGGGTTTCGGTTTCAAGTATGCAACAACAAATGGTTTCGCTAGGCTAATGCAAGTGGAGAAATCTTTACTAGTTGATACCAAGAAAAATCAGCTTGTTGACACCAAGAAAAGAAAAGAAAGAAAAAAAACTTAATTGTTCCCCCTAAGACCTAAAATACACCCAAAGGACCAAGGAGTTTCTGACTTCCCAAGCTCCCCAAACACTCCTCAAAATCGCCAACCTCCCCCATTTGCTCTCACACTACCAATTCAAATGGCAAAGACCAAGTCTCCCTCCTACAATTGCTCTCCATCCACCGCTTGAATGTGTTGACCAAGTCCAAGCTAGAGTTCAAATTGCCCACAACTCTTCCCTCCATGCCACAAAATGGATGCAAAAGGGTGGGATTCTCACGACTTGAACTCAAGACCTCCCTTGCAATTGACGCCACACCCATGCTCCAAGTGGCGCATGCCTTGCCACTTTGCTAGCTCTTCACTTGTGATACAAATTCACTTAAATTAATTATAAACCCCAAAGACCTTCACTCCTATCCCCTAAAGCCCAAAAACTACAATTTCACCACCTACCCGTGCTCACTCCTAGCCTACAACTAAGTCCCGAAACACCCAAACAACATCATAGCAAGCAATTAATCATGCAACCAATGCCAAAACAAAATAGCCCTTAACCCGGATATTACGCTTTTACCCCTTAAAAGAATTTTGACCTCAAATTACCCGGTCGAAAAGTTGCGGCATCATTGTCTCATCGTATCCCGTTCCCACGCCGCTTCTTCCACGCCATGATTCCGCCTAAAGAACCTTAACCGAGGCACGACTTCTCGCAAAACCTTCACATCCCGATCTAAAATCAGACAGTGCTCTTCTTCCATGGTCATATCTCGATTTACCTCGATCTCTTCTATCGTTACCACATGTGATGGATCGAACGATATCGTCAAGCATCAAACGTGGAACACGCCGTGAATCGACTTAGCTCACCGGCAACTCGAAATGATATGCAATCGTCCCACTCGCCTTAGTACCTTATACTACCCAATAAACCCTGACTTAGCTTGCCTTTCTTCCCAACCTTAATACTTTCTTCCACGGTGAGACCTTCAGAAAACCCGATCTCCCACAAAGAAACTCAATATCTCTCCGCTTAAGATCAAGATAGACTTCGCCATCCAAGCTTCCTTCAATCGAGCTCAATCAACTTAACCTTGTCTTCGCCTCAAGAACCAACTCGACCCAACAACCGACGCTCACTTAACTCATCCAACAAGTGGGTGAGCGACACTTTCACCGCATAACGCCTCATATGGTGCCATTTTGATGCTCGCTATAGTCGTTGTTGTAGGCGAACTCACCTAACGGCAGATACTCCTCCCAACTACCCCTAAAGTCCGTAACACACCCTCGTAATATGTCCTCCAAGATCAGATAACCTTTCCGATCGCCTGCCGCTTATGGATGAAATGTCAGGTCAAGTCAACCGTACCCGAGATCGATGCAATGCCTTCCGTAACCTTGACGTGAATCGGGATCCCTATCCGAGATGATCGATACCGCACCCCGCAGCCTCACAATCTCGACACATACAATTCGCCAACCTTTGAAGTGAGTAATCCACCTCACCGAATAAAGTGAGCTGATTTAGTCACCGATCCACAATTACCCAGATCAATCCTTCTTGCTCTTGTAAGCGGTAATCCACCCACGAAATCCATAGTTATTCTTTCCCACTTCCACTGTGGAATCTTCACCGGTCAAGCAACCCAGACGCAGAATCGATGCTCACTTGACTCACGACAAGTCGACACTTACCCACAAACTCGGTCACCTCCTTTTTCGCATCTTACCACCGTAATTGTTCTCCGAGGTCCCTATACATTTTGCTACCTCCAGATGCATAGCGTAGGGTCGCTATGTGCATCCTCAAGAATCTTTTGCCTTAACTCGTAATCTCTCGCATACAAGCCTTCCTCGAAAACACAAAGACCCCATCACCGGACAAGTCAGAACCCTTCAAACCATCATTCTGCACTTGTGTCCTCTCGCGACTCGTAACCTCATCCAACAACTGCTTTCTCGATCCGCTTCAACCCAAGTAGGCTTAACTGCAGCTCTGCTGTAATACTCCGTCGTCATACAAACTCAAGTGAGCAAATAACGCCTCAAACCAAACAACCTTATCGCTTAACGCGTCGCCACTACGTTAGCCTTGCCCTGATGATACTCAATTGAGCAATCGTAGTCTTTCAGCCTCAATCCATCCACACCGCCTCGATTCAAGTCTTTCGAGTCAAGGTACTTCAGACTCTTATGGTCCGTGATAGACTATCGATCTTTCTCCGCATAAGTAATGCCTCCATATCTTTAAGGCAAATACTACAACCGCTAACTCCAGATCGTATGAGGATAATTAACCTCATGTGGCCTCAAATTGCCGGATCGTAAGCCACCACCTTCCCTTCTTGCATCAAGACACAACCCAATCCCGTATGTGATGCATCGCAAGACATCCGTGAATTCCTTACCTACCTCGGGTTGAATTAGAACCGAGCTTCACCAAAATCTTCTTCAACTTATCGAAGCTCTCCGTTGCTTCTCACCCAAACAAACGGAACCCTTTTCTTAATAATTTAGTCATTGGGCATGCGATCAACGAAAAACCTCTACAAATCTTCTAGTATCCCGCCTAGCCCGTAAAACTCAATCTCCGCCATCGACTTAGGTGGCTTCCAATCTAAAACCGCTTCTATCTTATGGGGTCCACTCTAATCCCTCACCGACACTACATGACCCAAGAATGTCACCTCCACGAGCCGTAACTCGATTTATCGAACTTCAGACAGAAAGCTTTCTCCCTTAGAATCTGCAATACCACCCGTAAATGAGCATCATGCTCCTCCTCACCCTGAGTATACCAAGATGTCATCGATAAAAACCACCACGAACCGATCTAGGTAATCGCTGGAACACCCTATTCATCGATCCATGAAAGTCCGGCGTTAGTCAACCCGAATCAGCATAACCAAGAACTCAAAGTGCCCATACCGAGTACAAAATGTCGCCTTACGATATCCGCCTCCTTTACCTTCAACTGGTGATACCTGCACTTAGGTCGATCTTTGAGAAAACCGATGCCCCTTCAAATGATCAAACAAGTCATCTATCCGAGGCAAGGGATACTTGTTTTGATCGTCACTTATTCAGTTATGCGGTAGTCTATGCACATCCGCATAGTACCGCTTTTCCTCTTTACAAAGAGTACCGGCCTCCCCATGGTGAAATACTTGGCCCGATAAAGCCTCGGTCCAACAATTCTCAGATTCCGAGCCTTAAGCTCCACTAACTCCTTAGGTGCCATCCTCAGACGGAGCAATGGATACTGCGCAGCTTTGAATGATCTATTCCAACTCTACCTCCCGATCCGTGGCAAACCCGGAAGCTCCTCAGAAACACCTCTACAAATTCCCTAACTGTCCGAACTGACTCCACAAAGAGACTCTTTAGCCTCCAAGGCATACACATGCACCATATATGCTTCGCACCCTTTCTCGACCATTTTTCTATTTTCAGGCAGATACCACATTGGATGATAATTTCTCCTATTACCGATTAGAACTACCTCATCACCCTCACCGTGCTTTCGTAACCATGCGCTTAGCCATGATTCAACTTCGCTTGGTACTTAACCAGCCAATCCATCCCCAAAATCAGATCGAACTCCCCAAACGGCGCTTCCATCGATCACCTCGAAGATACCCCTTGGAGTTCTAGAGGTATCGCCTCTATAAGTTTATCTACCACTACAGAGTGACCTAGAGGGCTTATTACTACCATCCGCCTAGAAGATATTTCGAGTCTAGATCCATGGTCTTCACTATGCTACTTGCAACATACGAGTGTGTTGAACCCACATCAATTAAAGCAAGATATGGAGAACCAAAGATTAGAAACGCATCGTAATGACGTCCGGTGCAAGGCCGCCTCCTCTAAGGTGCCTCGCAAAGATACACCAACCCCTACCGTCTGGCCTTAGAACTACTCAGACCTCCGCCGGCTCCACGGCCCGACCGTAACTATTACCTCCTCGCCATTACCTCACCCCTCTGCGGTGGTCCATTATTTCAGATCGACACGTACCGATTCTCCGACCAATCCTAGCTAACTTGGCGACAAATCCCTCACACGGTGGTCCAAATGAGCCACACTCAAAACAACCTCTTACATCACCCAACATCCCCCAAAGTGAGCCTTTCCATAACGGTTACATCACAAGGTCCCCTCGCTTAGCGCAACAAACCTACCCGACCGATTCGCCCACTCGGTCTAGCCCTCTTCCGCTGACACCGATGACCCGAAGATCCAAAACTCCTTTGTGACGGTTTCTATCCATACCCTCGCCTCACAGACTCTTTAATGCCCTCGGCAACCTTCGCTTTTCAACTAGAACCGCAAATTCACGCCTCGCTTTGGCGCAATTATCACTTTAGTTCGTCTCGCAGCCATCCTCAAACGAAGCGACCTCTCATGCTCAAGAGCCACCATACCCTCGCATACCGACTCAACCTCGTAAACTCGCCAGACTCGGACACGATTTGCTCCCGGACTAACCTCAAAAATGCTTTCCTCTGCTTCATTTATGTAGTTAGTCTGACGATTTTTCTCGATAAGCGGCCGGAAATAGTCCCATGTCGATCTTCACCGCAATATTGTTACGGACCGTGAGCCACCACCGGTATGACTCATCTCGAGAAGTGATACGATCCCTTCAACTTTTCTTCCATGGCCAGTCCAGATCATCCATGATCCACTCTGTCGCTTCCACCAATACTCAAGAAGGCTAGGAGCAACACCAGAGACACCCTAAGAATTCAAATTTCGTTCAAGTCGCCAGCACGACTTCCTAGCTCCCACGCCCACCTACTCCAGCTACCCGCTCTAAAACCTCGCAAGATCGCCTCAGTGACACTACATCATCGCTTGGCTCTACTTGAAACTCACCACCTCCACTGGTGGCGGGCCCAGACCTCATTCTTCGAACCCCGCCTGTAACCTATGGGCTCGAAACATCATCCCATCACCCATGTCCACGACCACGCCCACCTCGGGTACTCATGACTAAATCTCGCCCGATTAAAGAATTTTATGTATCACCATTATTCCACTCGTGTTTAAAGCAAAGTCTTATGATTTTTTTTAAAGAAGCTTTGTTTTCATGAGTCCACGAGTCCTATCGGCCAGCCTCTAAAGTAGTCTTACTAACCATCCAATCATATCAATTAATATCACAACAAATAGTACGGTACTTACTCAAGGCATCGGGTGCCGAGACTCGTGTCATGCCCTTCAAACCATACTTTTAAAATGTAATACTTGAAAACTACGGCTTTAAAACATTTTGGGCCTCGTGCCCACAGTAGAAGCTTTTGAACTTGGCTCGATACCATTAAATGTAACACCCCAAACCCGGCCAATACACCACCAATCAACTGGTATGCTACGGGAAAAGGGTTTTTGAGAGGTTTAGGTTAAAGTCTAGAAGTTTGGTGAAAACGCTTAGCGTAATTTTGTATTTGAGGAAAACTCGATTAGGTTTTGATTAAAAATCTGATGATGTATTTGAAAACCCAGAAAGTTTTGAATATTTATCCGGTGTGTAGGAAAAACTAGTTTATTTCGTTTTGAAGCTTAAGTTATTTCTTATTGTTACTAAAACATTTATGACTTAGTAGAAAATCATATTTAAGTTAGAAAACCTTTTGAGTTCACTTTATCCCAAGTTATAGTATGATACCCGATGGTATAGTTTAAAACATCGTCTTTGCAATTTTAAAAATGTTGTCTTTCCAAGTTTTAGCACATTTCACTCAATTAGTTTGTTAAAGCATATTGAAAATCTACTTAAACATAACATACCAAAAACATAATTTAAGAGGCCATTTACAAACCCAAATATAACAAAATAGAAATAAACCAAATTAGTGTACCAAATTTTATAAAAGAAGTCCGAGCAAATCTTTATTTCAAGATGGCATGAGCACCTCGAGTCCATCCCGGCCCGTGTCCGCTGGCTAAGTGTCACCCAAATAGTCAAAGGAGAGAGTGAGTCGCAAGACTCAAAGTATAATTCCTCTCCCAGATAACATGCCAACACATATATCATAATGAATAATGCAAATCATGCACCTGCTCCTAACCAACCATATCGCCTTTTCTACCCCGTGTGGTACCAAACCACCGGTGGTGCTAAACCACCGGTGACCCAAAGTCACGATATCCATACCGTGGTACTAAACCACCGTGACCCAAGTCACAATAATCCAATGATGGGGCCAACCCATCGTGTGATACCAAATCACTAGTGATGATCCCATATCTCGTAAGTGGGGCCAACCCACGGTGGTGTCAAACCACAGGACAAGTCGCAATGAGGTGCCAAACCTCCGTGTCCCAAAGACACAATGTGATACCAAATCACCGTGACCGTAGTCACAAATCGATGATGGGGCCAACCCATCGTGTGATACCAAATCATGGCGCCCATCCCAGATAATCAATCGTGGGGCCAACCCATGTGGTACTAAGCCACTGGACGAGACGCCGAGGTGCCAAACCTCCGTGACCCAAAGTCACAAGATTTGTGGTACCAAACCACCGGAGGTGCCAAACCTCCGTGTCCCAAAGACACAAAGGTCCCAAAGACACGGATATCAAATTTCCCCTCCTCTCATATCACCCAATCACATATCATACTAGATGCAAAATCGCAATCATGCTATCATGCTCACATGCTTAATATGGCATCTCAATGAACATGCACCCATAATCATAATATCATATCACATAGCTCATATCGAACGGACTTACCCAAACCGTATTCATACCTCAATGGGTACCAAATCACCAATCACACTGCTTTCATTTACACAACAAAGTTATTACATTACTAAGTTAAGATAGTGTGTTGGATTACACACGAATTAGCGAGGTTTTAATACTAAGAACCGCCTAAGACCCTCGACCACCACGACAACTTTGATCCTAAAATCGACCAACCAAAGGGTTAGCACACATATCATTCTACCATAACCAAAGAAATCAAAGGGTATATCGGTTTACCCTTATTTTAACTCGGATTTGGTTTCCTACCAAATCCAACCCAACTGGTTCTTCCGAAACCGCTTCAACAATGGTTTCTCCTTACACAATCAAGACACCTCGATAAAAGAGCGCTTAATCCTTGACAACCGGTCTTAAAGAAAACTAAACGAAATCGAATACAGCACTCGTTCTTACCACTACTCACCGCCTGCTTACCAGAGAAAGAAAACTCCTCAAGAACGTTCCTTAGATCCGGATGCCCTATTATAAGAATTGGTTTACAAAAGATTAGTACCTTCCAACAATAACACAATCGGCCAACAACATAGTAAGAATCGGTAAGGTACCGAGAAAGGAGAAAGGCCATTCGCCAACACTTACCCACTACCAATCGATTGGAAACCAAGCACCCAACACCACCAAATATTCTACCAATACCAAGGAAGGTTCTATTAACTCCCTTGATCCCGAAAAGAAGAGTTTCTAAAAAGAAAAACAAGGAAGAAAGAGTATAACGAGATGAATGGAGAAGTGCTTCGGTCAAGATGGTATTAAGGAAAAGGATATGAAAGTTAGGGGAATAAAGAAAAATAGTTTCGGCTTAATGAAATGGTATGGACCAAATGGAGAAATCGGCACAAGGTTTATGAAAACGAAAAGAAAAAAGTGAGAAGGGAGGGTCTCTAGTTTCGGCTTTGCACTCTGAAGAGAAGAAGGAAGATACAAGGTAGAATTTCGGCAACAAGGGTGCTAGAGGTTTCGGTTTAACTCAATTGAAAAAGGAAAGGAGGTAGGAGAGGCATTCGGCTAACAAGGTTTCCAAAAGAGGAATAAGATGATAATGGGATGTTAGGTTCTAGGCAAGGGTAAAGGTGTTGAAGCTTTCGGTTTAAGGAGAAGCAAAAGAAAAAAATGAGAAAGCGATGAAGGCTTGGGGTTTCGGTTTCAAGTATGCAACAACAAATGGTTTCGCTAGGCTAATGCAAGTGGAGAAATCTTTACTAGTTGATACCAAGAAGAATCGACTTGTTGACACCAAGAAAAGAAAAGAAATAAAAAACTTAATTGTTCCCCCCAAACCGAAAATACACCCAAAGGACCAAGGAGTTTCTGCACTTCCCAAGCTCCCCAAACACTCCTCAAAACCGCCAACCTCCCCCATTTGCTCTCACACCACCAATTCAAATGGCAAAGACCAAGTCTCCCTCCTACAATTGCTCTCCATCCACCGTTTGAATGTGTTGACCAAGTCCAAGCTAGAGTTCAAATTGCCCACAACTTTTCCCCTCCATGCCGTCAAAATGGATGCAAAAGGGGTGGGATTCTCGCGACTTGAACTCAAGACCTCCCCCTTGCAATTGACGCCACACCCATGCTCCAAGTGGCGCATACCTTGCCACTTTGCTAGCTCTTCACTTGTGATACAAATTCACTTAAATTAATTATAAACCCCAGCACCTTCAGCTCCTATCCCTAAAGCCCAAAACTACAATTTCACCACCTACCAGCTCACTCCTAGCCTACAACTAAGTCCCGAAAACACCCAAACAACATCATAGCAAGCAATTAATCATGCAACCAATGCCAAAACAAAATAGCCCTTAACCCGGGATATTACATGGGCCAGAGCCCATGTAGCATAATCTTCGGCCGAAACCCATTTACATGATAGAATATATATATGTGCAATGTATGCAACCCAACCCATCCATCCAACACACCCCTGTACCAGCCTATCACACCTGTGGGGATCAAGTCAACCCACCCCGCCAATCACACCAAATCACAAGCAAATTGCCATTTATCATAATATTTGTGGCTGAGCCACCAGAGTATCATATACGGCATTATAATCATGATGGCACAAAGCCATATTTAGGCTGGCACATAGCCATTATCAGAATTTTGCGGCAATGCCACTAGGCTACACTTCATTCAATTTTCCCATCCCATGCAATATGTAGAGATGCAACATACATAATAACATAAAATATCCACATATTAATAACAACCATTAATCTATTAAATACTTTTAATGAATCGGCCCATTAAAGCAATATAATAATTTGGCCCACTAAAGCATTTCAACAAATCGGCCCATAGGGACATTTTGGTAATTCGGCCCATAGGGGAATTTTTGTAATTCGGCCCGTAAGGGCATTTTCATAATTCAGCCCATAAATGCATTTTCGTAATTTACCCTCCAAGGTTATTTTGGTAATTTCGTAACCTCGACTTAACTACTATTTTGGGGCATAAAAATTGAAACTGTCCATCTGCATCATATTGACTAAATTTACTATAACTCGCGTTAGGAAACTCAAAATTTAGATTTGTAAATTTTTCTTGAAACTAGACTCATATATCTTCATACTGCAAGTTTGTCAGAATTTTTGGGTTAGCTGTTTAGTACAGTTTATTCATTAAAGTTTCCCCTATGTCACTGACTAATGATTCTGACCTCTCTTAACTTAAATCCAAATATCTCATTGTACAGTTTTCATATATTTCTCCCACTTGTTTCTATTGAAAATAGACTCACTAAGTAATATATACATATAAATTATAGCTCATAATTCACTTTGTAAAATTTAGAATGACTTTTCCAAGACAAAACAGGGAACCACAAAGTCATTCAAACCAGTCTCACTAAAATTAAAATATCATAGAATATAAAATACCACTTCCCACTCTGTTTCTTTCATATAAAAATAGACACAATAAGCTTTAATTATATACCTTATTCACTTTCTAATTCCATTTCTCCTATTTTTCATGATTTTTCAAAATCATATCTTTGCTGCTAACCAAAAATTGTTTCATTGCAAAATATGGTTTCTACTACGAACATATGCACGCCCGAGTGATCACAAATGCCGGTTTATGATTTTTAGATCTTTCGATCGAATCACAAAACATTTCATGCAAATATTCAGAGAGGTATGAGATTACACACCATTTCAAACATGTATTCAGAAGGGTACGAGATTACACACCTTATTCAGATTTCCTAAAGAACCACTCTTCATTGCCCCCACAATCGTGATCCTTCCCTACTAGGTTCTAAAATCCAGCCTTGGACTTTGGCTATTAAAACGAGTTCCTAAAGGAAATAAGTGATGTACCAAAGGGGTTAGCATTAATCCAATATTCGGCCCTTCCACAAGAGCAAGAAGTTGATATCATCACCACAAAATAGAATCACATGAGCGGTGTAAAACATCGAAATAAAGAGTAACATCTTACCACCAATATTCGGCCTAATCACCCCCTTACCAATTAACTTTTGAAACCAAGGCTAAGAGAACGATAAGTAGCAGCAAATAATGGCTTGAAAGTTTCGGCAAAACAAAGAAAGAATGCTCTCTTTTTGGCTTTGGAGTTACGACTAAGAGGAAAAATTGGAGAAAGAAAATGACACCAAAAAGCTAAGGAGAAAACAACCTCCCAAGCACCAAAAAATTGCCAATTGCCAAAAAAAAATTCGACTATCCCTTTCCCCCTACAAATCGTGTATTACCTTTTGCTTAAAGGAAAAATGTTGACCAAAATCCTTTCCAAAACATCTTCCTCACTTTGGGCCAACATGTTCCCTACTCTTTCCTTTTCTTTTTTCTTCTTTCCTTCCACTCATCCTTACTTTATTTCCTTAGCCATCTTTCCAAAACTTAAAAGTCTTCCTTACCTAAAATACCACCATGGTTGACACTATGGATGAATAGCACAAAAAAAATAATCAAAATTTGTACCAAGTGGGATTCAAACCTCTTCCCCTAAAGCCCTTCATGTGACACCACATCCTCTTTACCATATGCTCATTTATGGTAGAAATTTACTCACTTATTTCTATAAGCAATGATGCCACTTACCTTCTCCCCCTTAAGGGCTTAAACACAAAAATTTTCCTATAGCCTTGTAGGGCCTAAAATTTGCCCGGGCCCAATATTAGCCAAACACAAATAAAACCAAAAACAATTAATAGCCTCTAAATGTTCATTTTACAACCCAACAGTAGGCCCAATTGGCCCAAATACTAAATAAACCACTACCCATTTTCTAAGCCTAAATTCCTATCCCAAATATTCCCACTAAACCAGCCCAAAACCCAAACATCAGAACAGAACTCCAGAAGCTTCTGGCATCTTCTTCGTAGCCACTCACACGCAACTCTTGGGCTACCGTGCCCCCACGTGCACGACTGTTCGTACGCCCACGCATGCATCCACGCGCTTCACCCACGCACAAGCTTTCATCTGTGCGTGTACGTATTGCCTCTAGCTCCCTCAAGTCGTACGATCCCTTTACACCCAGGACACGTTTTGGACCTGTAAAACAAACAGAAAGAATGACGCAAAGAGAGAAAAAACAACAAAAATTGACAGCAAAAAAATAAGAAGAGAATATTGTATTTTTCTTTTTATTTTTCTTTTTGGTTATATATAAAACCGAAGAAAAACTTGTAAAAGGAACGCACATTGTATTACTCATACCGAACACAGAAAATACAAAAAGAAATAAAAAATACGAGGTGATTTTCGGCTTTCTATACCTTTTTTTTCCTTGTTGCTTTTGGAACGATTTTTGGTGTTGTTTGTCTGTTCGTGTGAAGATCTAAACAGAAAGGAAAGGTTTTTACCTTCGTAAACGAATAGACGGACCACCTTCTTCGTCGAAATCGAAGCAAATACGGCCATTGAGGTTAGAGACTATGAAACATTCGGGGTCGATTTAAAATGGATTTCGTAGGCGCTCATAATCCGCCACTAATCGCCGATTTCCAGGGTGCTTTGGTGGTTGGATGCCTTTAGATGAGGCTGAATGAGAGAGCAAAAGAGGAGATTAGGGGGTCCTTATTTTTTTTTTGTTTGAAGTTAAGGACGCTAAGGTTTCAAAAAAAAAAAGGAAAAGGGGGTTAGCAAAGGGCTTGTAATATCCGAGAATTAAGGCTTGTGCATTTTTGCCTAATTGCATTTGCTTGTATGCCAGGATAAATTATGAATGTGTTTTATGAATTTTGTGAACCTTAGAATGTAGATAAATGCCGTAGAAATCATTATATTTTAAATCTAAAAGAGGAAGCTAAGCAATGTGGTCTTAAGAGAAATTGTAGGGGAATTATGACACAAAAATGGACTTGTTTAAGTGGCTTGGAGGTGCCACTTAAGGCTTGGTAGGTGATGCCACAAACAGGGTGCAAGGGCCTAGGTTCGAGCTGCAAGGAAAGCAAATAAAAGAGTTTTATTTTACTGCAAGAGTGAGCAGTAGTGGACGGCATTAAGGCATTAAGGGGATGAGTTTAATCCTTTTTTAAAATTCAGCTAGATAAAGGGATAAATGATGGATTAATTTTATTAATTTGAATAAGATGATAAAGAGAAAATCTAGGGATTAGATAGGGGAAGAGTGTGGCCGGCATAGGACTCTCTTGAGGGGAATTTCGGTCAAGCTAGTAAAGGGAGAATAGCCGAATTTCATTTAGCAAATTAGCCTCCCTTCTCGTTTACTTTTTTTCTCTCCAAAGTTTTTCTTTTCTTCTTCTTTTATTCTAACTGAAATCTCCCTCTTCCTAAAGACCACCATTGCCGATTCTTCCTAAGTCCCATACTCTTCCATTGAAGCCGAATCCCCATCATCAATCTTTCTCATTTCACTCTTGTTGAAGCCGATTTCTCAATAAGCCTCAAAAGCCAAAATCTGTCAAATATCTACTTAGCCTATAGCCGAATCTCTATAGTGGTGCCAGGAAGGAATACTGTCAATTTCAATATTAACGGTAAGGATTCTACCATCATTGTTCTATTTCTTTTTCTTGTCGCCGAAATCAAAAGCACTAATCCTATTAGAACTCTTTGACCAAAACTTTGAAGGGTCTTCCGGGATTTCTCTTGCAGTCGATTTCAGGAGGGAGTCTTTCAGGATCTATAGTGATCAAGGGATATCGACAACTTTAGGTGCAAGCAAGGATTTCAGGATTTTGGCGAGTTAGGTAAGTGGATGGTAACATTCGGCCATAGGCCATTTTATTGAGATTAAATGTTAGATCGGATCTAACATTTATCTCGTAGGGATTAAGCAAATACCGGAAGCTAATTCGTGATTTAGATCCATGAGGTAAGTGAATCGACATTAATTAAGACCATATTTAGTGACTTAGATCTATGTCTTACTTCTTTAAAAGTCAAACTAATTAGTTACGTGGTTTTGTGTCTAGCCGATTGCAAGAAGGGTCCTCACAAAGTTTTTAGGATTTGATTAGTAAGCAAATCAGCAGCAAGGTAAGATTTAAGTTGTGATAAATCCTTTGGGATTGATTATTTGGCCGAATGGCCTTCAACTAAAATGTGTGGTGTTGGCCGAATATAGGAATTAAGGGTCTAAAGCATTAGATCGGGTTTCGAGATTTCAATAAAGCGTTAATACCAAGTGTGTACCCCATACTAAGCCTTAATAAATTTACGGTTATGTTTTAATAAATGTGATAATAAGAATATGTAAGATGTGGCTATGAGTACCAGGCAATGGTTCAAAGTACCCAGGTACGTTTACCCACTCCTACTATGATTATGATAAGATCTGTTATGGCGTATATGTGAAACTATAAGAATGTGAATAAGGTATGTGACATGGTTAATGCATAATTGTATGACATGGGGCATATGGGTGATATGTAAAGGGGAAGTGATCTGGTGGTTTTATACCACAATATCTGAATGTGGTGACTTATGTCACAAAATCTGAATGTGGTGACTTATGTCACAAAATAATTATCTGGTGGCTATGCCACAATATTTATAAGGGCGATGAGCATGTCGTCTGCAGTGACTACCTTCGATGGTGTGTAGCGAATGGAGGGTCGACTTAGTAGTCCCCACGGTGTGATGGTTAGTACGGGTGATGTGTAGCGGATGGTTATCTAGGTTTGGGTTCGGGTTTGCATCATGATTTATATATGTATATTATGTATGATTTGACATGCCTGAATTAATTGAGACTTTTGTTGGTTGTACACATTGAGTCTGTTTGACTCACCCCTTTGTGGGATTATTTTTCAGGTGACACTAAGTAATGGACCGGGTCGGCAGGAGCTCAAGTGGTGGCCATGCTCAGCTCTGAATTTATTTATTTTATTTTGGGCTTTCTCTTTTTAAGTATTTTGGATTTAATTTGGGTTTTGATTTGATGTAATAAGGCCATGGTATGAACTATTTACTTATGCATTTTAATTATTTTATTATGGTACGATTCTTATCAATTTAAAGTTCAAATAATTTTTCTTAAAAATAAAGATTAAATGTTTGAACACCATTTTTAATTTTGAACCCAACCCAAATCAATGGTTCTTCAAAGACACACAAATCTTGACAAGCATCAAATAACATTCGAATGGTTTTTTCCTAGGGGCATGCCATATCCGGTCAGGGCTTATGGGCCGGGTTTGGGGTGTTTCATTTTGGTATCAGAGCCTGATTCAAAACTCGACCTTGAGGGCTTTTAGGGTCCAAAACGTTTTCTCTTTTGAAAGTGGATTTTTCTAAGAAATGAGCAGGTTTTCTGGCATGGCACCTGAGTCTCCGGCCCGAAGTCCACCGGGTAAGTACTCCTAACTCTTTTGTGATTGTATGTGGGATTTATAGGGACGTAGATTAGTATATTAAGTTATTAAACCCTAGGATTAGCTTACTCTAACACAAAATTGCATAAAGCTTTAAAGCCTAATTAAACAAATATGTGTCTAAGTCGCCGAGTTCGGGTGTGGCAACCATTGTGCGCATGTCTAGGATTGGTTTCGGTGGGAGCTTGGTATTTAAGCAGTCCTAGTGACTCACCTCCTCTCCACTCGAATCCTACCTGGTGCGTAGTGAGGGTTCACCCTAACCAAGAGAACTTATTCATGGGCTAAATCTAATAATTAAAACCCGAAAGGGACTAGCCATATTTTTATAAAAACCTTAGTTTTAGAAATCACCAAATTACCCCTAGGATTGGTAGAAAAAAATTGTTTAAAAAAATTCAAAATACCAAAATTACATAAATACCTCTGATTTACAAAATTACCAAAATGACCCCGATTCTCAAAATTTCTGCCATACCCTTGATTTGGGAAAATTTTCAAAATACCCTTGAGTTTTGGAAATTTCAGAGTGCTTTGATTTATTAGGATTTTCGAATTGACCTCGATTTATGACCAAAATACCCTCAGTAAGGAAAATTACCGAAGTACCCTCAAATTAGAAATCTTTAAAAATACCATTGTTTTGAAAAGTCACCAGGAACCATATTTTGTGAAATAATTACCGAAGTGCCCCTAGCTTGTAAAATTACAACAATACCCCCAGTTTATAAAATTACCATATTACCCTTAAATTTTCTTACCACGTAATACCAAAAATCTCTACTTTGCGAAATTTTCAAATGCCCTAATTTGAAAAAATTACCAAAATACCCCTATAGGATAAAATTTTGGAAATACCCTTGGGTAGTGGAAAACAACAACAATGACAACCACAACACTTTTCTGTGATGAATGCAAGTTCATGAATGAGATGATTGAATGAATGAATTTAAGACTGTGTGTGTATGAACTCGAAAGAACTACTTCTTAAAACTATTAAACATAAAACTGTTCGTGATAAATCAGTGGAACAAAACTAATCTATAAAATTCTTTAATTAGATAAACACAAATCAGAAGTATGAATTCAAGGGGACGTGGTCGTAATGTGTGTGGATGTGGTAGAGGCCGAATGACCGTGTCGAGCCCGTTAGGTCAGGACAAGGGTCCGAAAATAAAATGCCACCACCACCACTAGCCATTGATGTGGAATATCGAGGATCGACGGGGATGATCACGATTATCACAAAGCGATCTGCGCAGGTTTTGGAAAGGGTGGCTGGAGTAGGTGGAGGCATGAGAGCTCGAAAGTCGGTACCTGTGCAACTCCGAGCCAACAGAGCGGAGGTGTTCCATGGTGTATCTGGTGTGGCACCCAGTACCGCTTAGTATTGGTTGGAGGCGACTGAGCGGATTATGGATGAGCTCGATTTAACTATCGAGGAAAAATTGAAAAGTTTGGTGTCGCTTCTCCGCGATGAGTTATATCAATGGTGGCTCACGGTTCGGGATGGTGCTACAGTTAAGGAACTCACTTGGGATTATGCTAAGGCGACATACCAGAAGAAGTATGTCGGTACTCATTACATTGATGCGCAGAGGAAGGCATTTCTGGGGCCGGTTCAAGGAAACAAGTCCGTAGCGGAGTACGAGGCTAAATTTATAAGGTTAAGCCGATATGCTCGAGGGATAGTGGCTACAGAGCATGAACGATGTGTCTGGTTTGAGGACGGACTGAGGGATGACTTGAGACTATTAATAGCTCCACAGTAAGAGCGGGAGTTTGCTGTGTTGGTGGAGAAGGCTAAGGTAGTCGAAGGAATTAAGGACTCTGTGAGGCAGAATACGGATCAAAATAGGCAGAAGAGAAGCTTTGGATCATCAGGGTCTTCAAGGAATAAGCAAAAGAGGCCTAGAGTTGATGGGCCGCGAGGTCAGCAAGCTGTTACTGAAGGGCAATATTGTACTTGTTCCCAATGTGGGAAGACTCATTTAGGAGAGTGTTGGAAGAAGACGGGAGGATGCTTTCAGTGTGGGTCCAAGGACTACATGATTAAGGATTGTCCTATGAGAACCGAAGGGGGACGACAAGTAAGTCAAGGTTCTAACCAGGCTGGAAGAGATGGACAGTAGCCTCAGCGGGGCCGTGGTTCGAATGGTAGAGGAAACAGTGCTGGTCGAGGATGGGGAACACCGGGCCGAGGTGTTGGTAACACAGAGGCCAGACAGCCGGGTTTAGTGTATGCAGTTCATCGGAGGGAGGACGAGAGACGCACTGGACGTCATAACCGGTACATTCCTTATTTTTGGCAAGCCTTATGTTGCATGTAGAGTAGTTGAAACTCTAGGAATAGCCTCTGAACTATCTGGTAGGGAGATGACTGTAGTAAGCCCATTAGGACAAACCATAGTAGTGAATAAGATGTATCAGAGAGTACCTTTGGAGCTTCAAGGAGTGGTATTTCCTGCCGACTTAATGGAATTACCCTTCGGAGAATTTGATCTTATACTTGGCATGGACTGGCTAGTGGAGCATCGGGTTGTGTTGGATTGTGCAGCTAAACGAATGGAGTTAAAGACCCCAGAGGATGAGATGATAGTTATGATAGGAGAAAGAAAGAACTACTTGTCTAATGTAGTTTTAGCCTTAAAAGCTAATAAAATGGTTCGGAAGGGGTGTAAGGCATTTTTAGCTTTCGTTAGTATTTTGGATGCGAAAGAAGGGGGAGTTAGTGGAGTTAGAACCGTAAGGGAGTTTGTGGATGTCTTTCTGGAGGAATTATCAGGAGTACCCCCGGATAGGAGGTGGAGTTTGGAATTGAATTGCTGCTAGGTACAGCTCCTGTGTCAATTGCCCCATACAGAATGGCACCAAAGGAGTTGGTTGAGCTCAAGGCTTAAATTCAAGAATTACTAGACCGTGGGTTTATTCGACCCAGTGTGTCTCCATGGGGAGCATCGGTCTTGTTCGTGAAGAAGAAGGACGGAACTATGCGCTTGTGCATAGATTATCGTCAGTTGAATAAGCTGACCATCAAGAACAAGTATCCTTTGCCAAGGATAGACGACTTGTTCGATCAACTTAAGGGGGCCACGGTTTTCTCAAAGATAGATTTGGATATCATCAACTTAAGATGAAGAAGGCAGATATCCATAAGACGACTTTTCGGACAAGATATGGGCATTTTGAGTTTGTAGTAATGCCGTTCGGGTTGACAAATGCCCCAGCCGCGTTCATGGACATGATGAACTGGGTTTCCTAACCCTATCTGGACCGGTTCATTGTTGTGTTCATAGACGACATATTGGTGTATTCGAAGTCTGAGGAAGAACATGACGAGCACCTCCGAGTTGTGTTGCAAGTGTTAAGGGAAAAGAAGCTTTACGCCAAATTCAACAAATGTGAATTTTGGCTGAAGGAAGCTACGTTCTTAGGATATGTGGTGTCTGCTGAAGGAATAAGGGTGGATCCTCGGAAGATTGAGGTTGTTTTGGTTGGAAACCCCCTAAGCCTGTGGCGGAAGTTTAGAGTTTCTTAGGTTTAGCAGGCTATTACCGAAGGTTCGTGGAAGGGTTCTCATCAATAGTCGCACCTTTGACAAAGTTATTAAGAAAGGAAGTACCTTTCATATGGACTGATAAGCAACAGGAGAGCTTTGAGAAGCTTAAGAGAGTCTTGACCGAAGCTCCAGTTTTGATTCAGCTAGAGGTAGGGAAGGATTTTGTGGTGTATTGTGATGCTTCCCATACAGGATTGCGAGGTGTCCTTATGCAAGACGGGAAGGTAGTTGCTTATGCGTCTCGAAAACTAAGGCCACACGAGGTTAGCTACCCGACGCATGACTTGGAATTGGCGGCAGTGGTCTTTGCCCTTAAGGTATGGAGGCACTATCTTTATGGAGAAAAGTCAGTGATCTACACAGACCACAAGAGCCTTAAGTATCTGCTGACTCAGAAAGAGCTAAACCTGAGATAGCGAAGGTGGGTGGAATTGTTGAAGGACTACGACTGTTCTATAGAGTATCACCCGGGCAAGGCAAAAGTCAAAAAGTTGTGTCAGATCTGAGGGCAATGTTCGCACATTTGAGCTTGTATGACGATGGAAGTCTGCTGGCAGAATTGCAAGTCAAACCGACATGGTTGAATGAGGTGAAGGAAAGTCAGTTAATGGATGAGGATCTAAGTGCTAAGTTACGACAAGTGCAGAATGGAGAGATAGAAGGTTATGGTATTAATGACGAGGGAGTATTGTACTTCAAGGGTAAGGTCTATATGCCAAAGAATGAAGAACTTAGGCAGAGAATTCTTCGGGAATCGCATAGTAGCCCTTATGCTATGCATCCTGGAGGCAGTAAGTTGTACAAAGACCTAAGGGAACAGTTTTGGTGGCCTGGTCTTAAGCGAAAAGTTATCGAATATGTCGGCAAATGCTTGACGTGTCAGCAAGTTAAGGCTGAACACCAAGTTCCGTCGGGATTGCTTCAGCCAATACAAATTCTGCAGTGGAAGTGGGAGAGAATTACCATGGACTTCCTTAGTAGGCTTCCCCTTATGCCTACTAAGAAGGACTCGATATGGGTGATAGTGGATCGGCTAATAAAGTCCGCATATTTTATTCTAGTGTGGGTGGACTATTCTCTCCAGAGGTTAGCAAAGTTGTATGTAGCGGAGATTGTGAGGTTGCATAGAGTGCCGGTGCCGATTATCTCGAATAGGGATTCGAGGTTCATGTCTCAGTTTTGGAAAGCTTTACATCAGGCTTTAGGCACTAGATTGGATTTCAGTATGGCTTTTCATCCACAGTCAGACGGTCAGTCTAAATGAGTGATCCAAGTGTTAGAGGACATGTTAAGAGGCTGTGTGATTGACTTCAGAGGAAGTTGGGAAGAATATTTGCCTCTAGCAGAATTTGCTTACAATAACAGCTATCAAGCAAGTATTCAGATGGCACCGTATGAAGCACTGTATGGTCGGAAGTGTCGCACTACTACATGTTGGACGGAATTGGGAGAACGTTAGATTTTGGGTCCAAAAATTGTGGCAGAATTGAGAGAAGGTTAAGATAATTCGGGCACGGTTGAAGGAGGCGTCTGACAGGCAAAAGTCTTATGCAGATTTCAAGCGGAAGGAGATTGAGTTTGCAGTGGGAGACTATGTGTTTCTTAAAGTTTTGCCCTGGAAGAAAGTGATGAGATTTCATCGCAAAGGGAAATTAAGTCCGAGGTTTATAGGGCCTTATTGGGTATTGAAGCGAATTAGACCGGTGGCATACCAGTTAGAGTTGCCTCTGGAATTGAAGCAGATGCACGATGTATTTCATGTTTCCACGCTACGTCGATACCAATCGAATCCATCTCACGTATTTTCGGTTGAAGAGGTGGAGCTAAGACCAGATCTGTCTTATGAGGAAGAGCCGATTCAGATTCTAGAACGTGATGTGAAGGTGCTTCGAAGGAAGTCGATCCCTTTGGTTAAAGTGCTATGGTGCAACCATGGATCGGAATAAGCTTCTTGAAAGCCGAAAGAAGCAATGCAACAGTAATACCCCCACCTATTCTAGCCAGGTAATTTCGAGGCCAAAATTATTTTAAGGGGGTAGAACTGTAATATTCGGGAATTAGGGCTTGTGCATTTTTTCCTAATTGCATGTGCTTGTATGCCAGGATAAATTATGAATGTGTTTTATGAATTTTGTGAACCTTAGAATGTAGATAAATGCCTTATAAATCATTAGATTTTAAATCTAAAAGAGGAAGCTAAGTAATGTGGTCTTAAGAGAAATTGTAGGGGAATTATGACACAAAAAAGGGCTTGTTTAAGTGGCTTAGAGGTGCCACTTAAGGCTTGGTAGGTGACGCCACAAGTAGGGTGCAAGGGCCTAGGTTCAAGCTACAAGGAAAGCAAATAAAAGAGTTTTATTTTGCTGCAAGAGTGAGCAATAGTGGACGGCATTGAGGCATTAAGGGGATGAGTTTAATCCTTTTTCAAATTCGGCTAGATAAAGGGATAAATGATGGATTAATTTTATTAATTTGAATAAGATGATAAAGAGAAAATTTAGGGATTAGATAGGGGAAGAGTGTGGCAGGCCTAGGAACTCTCTTGAGGGGAATTTCGATCAAGCCAGTAAAGGGAGAATAGCTGAATTTCATTTAGCAAATTAGCCTCCCTTTTCGTTTACTCTTTTTCTCTCTAAACTTTTTCTTTTCTTCTTCTTTTATTCTAGCCAAAATCTTCCTCTCCCTAAAGACCACCATTGCCGATTCTTCCTAAGTCCCATACTCTTCCATTGAAGCCGAATCCCCATCATCAATCTTTCTCATTTCACTCTTGTTGAAGCCAATTTCTCAATAAGCCTCAAAAGTGAAATCTGTCAAATATCTACTTAGCCTATAGCCGAATCTCTGTAGTGGTGTCAGGAAGGAATACTGTCGATTTTAATATTAAGGGTAAGGATTCTACCATCATCGTTCTATTTCTTTTTCTTGTGGCTGAAATCAAAAGCACTAATCCCATTAGAACTCTTTGGTCGAAACTTTGAAGGGTCTTCCGGGATTTCTCTTGTAGCTGATTTCAAGAGGGAGTCTTTCGGGATCTATAGTGATCAAGGGATATCAACAACTTCAGGTGCAAGCAAGGATTTCGGGATTTAGACGAGTTAGGTAAGTGGATGGTAACATTCGACCATATGCCATTTTATTGAGATTAAATGTTAGATCGGATCTAACATTTATCTGTAGGGATTCCGGCAAATACCAGAAGCTAATTCGGGATTTAGATCCGCAAGGTAAGTGAATCTGACATTCGGCTAAGACCATATTTAGTGACTTAGATCTATGTCTTACTTCGTTTAAAAGTCAAACTAATTAGTTCTGTGGTTTAGTGTCTAGCCGATTGCAAGAAGGGTCCTCACAAAGTTTTCGGGATTTGATTAGTAAGTAAATCGACAGCAAGGTAAGATTTAAGTTGTGATAAATCCTTTGGGATTGATTATTTGGTGAAAGGCCTTCAGCTAAAATGTGTGGTGTTGGCCGAATATAGGAATTAAGGGTCTAAAGCATTAGATCGAGTTTCGGATTTCAATAAAGCGTTAATACCAGGTGTGTACCCCACACTAAGCCTTAATAAATTTAAGGTTATGTTTCAATAAATGTGATCATAAGAATATGTAAGATGTGGCTATGACTACGAGGCAATGGTTCAAAGTACCCAGGTACGTTTACCCACTCCTACTATGATTATGATAAGATCTGTTATGGTGTATATGTGAAACTATAAGAATGTGAATAAGGTATGTGACATGGTTAATGCATAATTGTATGACATGGGGCATATGGGTGATATGTAAAGGGGAAGTGATCTGGTGGTTTTATACCACAATATCTGAATGTGGTGACTTATGTCACAATATCTCGAATGTGGTGACTTATGTCACAAAATAATTATCTGGTGGTTATGTCACACATATTTATAAGGGCGATGAGCATGTAAATGCATGCGACGCCTTCGATGGTGTGTAGCGGATGGAGGGTCGACTTAGTAGTCCCCACGTGTGATGGTTGGTGCGGTGATGTGTAGCGGATGGTTATCTAGGTTTGGGTTCGGGTTTGCATCATGATTTATATGTGTATATTATGTATGATTTGACATGCCCGAATTAATTGAGACTTGTGTTGGTTGTACATATTGAGTCTGCTTGACTCACCCTTTGTGGGATTATTTTTGGTGACACTCAAGAATGGACCAAGTTGACGGGAGCTCAAGTGGTGGCCATGCTCACTCTGAATTTATTTATTTTATTTTGGGCTTTCTCTTTTAAGTATTTTGGATTTAATTTGGGTTTTGATTTGATGTAATAAGGCCATGGTATGAACTATTTACTTATGCATTTTAATTATTTTATTATGGTACAATTCTTATCAATTTAAAGTTCAAATATTTTTTCTTAAAAATAAAGATTAAATGTTTTAACACCGTTTTTAATTTTGAATCCAACCCAAATCAATGGTTCTTCAAAGACACACAAAATTTTGACAAACATCAAATAAGATTCGAATGGTTTTTCCCTAGGAGCATGCCAGATCCGGTCAGGGCTTATGGGCCAGGTTTGGGGTGTTTCAGGGCTTAAGTTGGCTTTTATAGGGTGATTAACCATTAACGAAACGACGGCATTTCAGGTTTAGTCTGATAGCCTTGAAACGACTTCGTGTAAACGCCCTGACCCGACCTGATTTGGAACCCGGAGGACCCGCCTGTTTCTTCTAAAAGGGTTATTTGCGCACCTAGTCCTCCTTTGTCGCATTGTTTTTGATTAAACTTGTTATGCATTTCATTGTTCTTTTTAATTGAGCTATATAATTTATGCATTATTTCAATTTAGTCCGACCCGAGTGTTGCGTTTTGAGTTATGAAATATTTGGTATTTTAACCCCTAATTATTTGAATTCTTTTTAAATTTAGTCCAGAATTTTGCAAATTCTTTATAAAACAGCCTTTGAATTTCATTTCTCTTTCAATTAAATTTTTTAGTCTTTATTTAAATTCTTGTACTCTTTTGTATTAAATTAATTTATTATTTAAGCTATTTTTTTGTATATATGTTATTAATTTCATATTATTTATGCATATATTTTCTTTTAAATCCATCTATGTATATATTTTATTTTATATAAATATAATTGCTCATTTAAAGATCTTATTTTAAAATTATGTATTTATTTATTTCAATTGCTTTTACATATCATTTGTATATCTTTTATTTATTAAATAAATGTTTAACTTCAAATATTCTTATGTTTCTTGTTTTAAAGAATTGCATAATTAGTATTAAAATTATTCCATTGATTTCGTAATATTGTTGACGTATGTATTTTATTATTCTTATTATTTTGCTTATCATTGATCCAACGTTTGATAATTATTGCCATTATGTGTGTTTTAATTCTCGTTTTATATTTATTTGTTTTTGAGATCTAATAGCATTGTATTTCATTTGTAAATAATTACTCTACTTTGTGTATTAGTATTCCATTGCATCTTATGAAATAGTGTTTTAATGTCATTTCGATTTTAAGATCACAAAGTAATGCTTGTGTTTAGGGGTTTCGAGAAAATCGTGCTCTAACTTACTGAGTTCCAATTCTCTTCGTTTAAAACCTAGTAACCGAGTATCTTTTCTCTCTTAAATCAAAATGCACGATATTTTAAACAAAAAAACTTATTCTCGGGAAGTTGAGATATTGCGCTCTAACTTACTGGGTGTAATATTTTATCATCTCGAGATAAGAATTTCAAAAGAACAAAGGCAATATTTCATTTTTGAGAATTTCGAGAAATAGTACCTAACTTACTGGGTTGCGATTTTTAATTTGACCCAAATAAGGGAATACCCTTCTTATTTTTTAAATATACAAGTGTTGAATGTCGAAGGTTAAATCCAACTTTGAGAATATAAGATGTTATGCCCTAACTTACTGAGTATGGCATTTTATTTCTCCGAAATAGGGAGCTTTGGCGTCCAATACGATTTTCGTCCAAATATATATATATTAAATAAATGGATCGTAATCTAAAATCTTTTCAAATTTTTGGCATTAAGACATTCATTAATAAATTTGGTACCAATTTTGGGTGTTGCGAGGGTGCTAATCCTTCTTCATGCGTAACCGACTCCCAAGCCTATTTCCTAGATTTCGTAGACTAAAATTATTGTTTTAATAAATCAAAATGTTTTATTAAAATAATCTATCTTAAGGTGATCCGATCACACCTTGAATAAAAGATCGGTGGCGGCTCCATTTCCATATTTTTAAAGTCAATCCCTGTTTTTCTAAAAAATTCGATTAAAAAAATGGTTTCGACAGCTTGGCGACTCCACTGGGGACCAATAAGAGAGTCAAGCCGTAAAATTGATTAATTTTTGTCCTTTCGTTGAAAACTGAAAATTTGATTTGGAAAATTACAATCCTATGATTGTATTTATATTGTTTGGATTACTGTAGAACATGTTTGCATGATATTGCATGACCACTGGGTTACACCTTTAAGTGGGAGTGGGAAACTATTCCTTCGTGAGGTTTTCACCTCCGTGCAGGATAGTGAATCCCTTTCGGGATACATCCGTACCTATGTTTTCGTAAGATTTTCATCTTCGTGTAGCCATAGGGAAATGTATTCCCCCGAACTGAACTCGTTCCATATGAGCCTATAATGGGTGAGGATTGAGGAATCTGCTGGTTCGGGTACCTCTCTTTAGAACCAAACCACATATAAAGAGACCTAGGAGCCTACCCTAGAAAGAGCCACACCAAACCCTAGTGGTCACTCGGACAGGTGTTCTGCGTTGTTTATTTCTGTTGTACTAATGTGTTTTATTGCATTGCATTGCTCTATCATAGAGATAGATGTCGATTCAGGTTCGATTGCTAAATTAGGGAGCTCGGCATGAAGAATAATTTTCTAGATGAAACGAAAGACAATATGGGTGTTCATATATTTGTAGTCCGTTTCATGTAAAGAGCTTGGTCCTTTAGTAAAGTTTCCTAAAAGAAATTGAGTTAGAATCGACATCTCTTTACATTCATTTCATGCATTCACATAGCATTACATCACATGCATTAGATTTCATGAGAGGACCCTGATTGGTTAAAATTATTTTAGCATTAACCTAGACACTGGTAAAACCAAACATCCTTACGGTACTCAGACCAAAACGAAAGATATGGATCAAAGAATAGAGAAGCTTGAGCAACTCCAAAAGGAGATGCAGGAAAAACTTCAACTTCAGATGCAAGAGCAGCTTGCCAAGATCCAGCGTGATATGATGGATCAGATGATGGAATCACAAAGAACCATGATGTCCCAACTAACTCAGTTATTGACAGACAAAAGGAAAGCCCCTATGGTTAACAATGCGGAGGATAGTGAGGAACAATTATATCCCATGGGTTTTGCCCCGACTCATCCTGAGGTGCATCCATGGAAGACATCCGTCATAATTAAACCTCAACAATTTCAAGAAGGTGTTTCGATGTGCCAAATTTCCAAGCTGGATCAGGTTCTAAATTAGGGGATCATCCGATTAATGCTGATATTCCCGACTTGGATGAGGCAACAGAGAGAGAAAGGGCAAGGGCTGAATTGCCAAAATAGTTAGAGGAGTGATGCAAATGGTTGGAAGATAAATTTTGAGCCATGGAAAGCGTTGATAGGCAATATGGAATTGACGCTAAAGATCTGAGTTTGGTGCTAGATCTAATGCTTCCTCACAAATTCAAGGTGCCAGAATTCAAAAAATACTATGGGACTACTTGCCCAGAGGCTCACATAACTATGTCTTGCCAGAGAATGATTGGGTACGTTAATAATGACCCACTGCTAAATCATTGCTTCTAAGATAGTCTGGCAGGAGCAGTATCTAAATGGTACAATCAGCTAAGCCGTACCGAAATTGGTTCTTGGAGGGATTTAGCACATGCATTTATGAAGCAGTACGGTCATGTAACAGATATAACCCCTGACAAAATTACCCTGCAAAATATGGAAAAGAAAGCAAGCGAGAGTTTTCGGTAATATGCACAAAGATGGAGAGAGGTCGCCATACAGGTTTAGCCACCTCTCCTGGAGAAAGAAACCACCATGCTCTTCATCAACACCTTGAAAGCCCTATTTGTTAACCATATGTTGGGGAGTGCCACGAAGAGTTTCTCAGACATAGGAATGACCGGCAAAATGATCAAAAATGCTGTGAGAAGCGGTAAAATAGATGCAAAAGAACGTGCCAAAAAGTTAGCCCTGAGAAAGAAAGAAAACGAGGTAAACAATGTGGGAACATAGAGTAAGGGTTATTCAAAGCAAATTACTGTGGGATCACCAAGGACGACAACTACAAACCTTCAGACTCCTTCCAAGAATGAATCTAGGCAAAGGACGAATACAGAAAAGCTTCAGTTCACTCTTATTCCAATAACATACCAAGAGTTATATCAAAAGTTGTTTAACGAGCACATAGTGTCCCCTTTCTACTTGGCACCATTACAGCCCCCGTACCCCAAATGGTACGATGAAAATGCCGAATGTGACTATCATGCGGGAGTTCGAGGGCATTCAATAGAAAATTGCCTGGCTTTTAAGAAAGTCGTGGAAAGGCTTATCAAGTTGGGCGTTGTGGAAGTGGCTGATCTGGTAAATGCCAATAATCCGCTACCAAATCACATTGATGTTGGAATAAATATGATTGAAGAAATGCTAGAAAATGTACACATCAATGCCATACATGAAGAAATGACTGAAAGGGGGACCTGGTCGGATATCTACCCTTACGAACTTGGAAGCGTTCTGAATAATTGGACTGTGAAAAAATTCTTGTAGTATTTAGAGCCTACTCGGAGTAATGTACAAAACGCACTTGTTGCTTTAAGCCTAGAAGCAACAAGAATCTTTTTGTGAAATAGGTTATGTCCAGAATCCTTACTTCAATGAAATGTATCTTTTTGTTTATAGATTCTTTCATATTTTGGATTACTATCCAAATATTCTTTCATTCTTTATTCATGATTATACAAACAAATATTCATTCATAAGTTCATTCATTCTTTCCATATTCTTCTGAACTTACAATAGGTCCCTAGATATCAATGACATGGGCGACGCTGTTATTGACTCTCTTTTTAATGAGATATGGATCTAAGGGATCTAAGGACTTTGAGGATGACAGAGATTGTAACACATCTTCTGATTTGTTAACACCGCATGAAAAATAGATCCTACGTCGCGAGCCAAGAAGGGAGATGAAGATCAAAGTCTAGCTCAATGCAGAAATAAGATTTCCTGCATGTGGGGCATGGACGTTATCAAGCCAATCTCCTTAAAAGCTTCTGGTCAACATTATTCATTTTCGTGGACGTCGATCTCTTCACTAAGATGGTAAAAGTCACTTCATATGCTAATATTACAAAGAGATAGTCATCAAATAAAAAAAATGAAAGAAAGAATATTGAAAAAAAAGGGTCGAAAAGATCATATTTAGCCTCACAATGTTAAAAGTTTGTGGTATGTTCAAAGATCAGGTGCCACATTACAGTAAAGGCAGTCAAAAAGAAAAAAAGAAAAAAAAAGAAGAAGACCGAGACTTGTAAATATTGGCATACAGAAGTTATTATGTACCCTCTATGCTTATCAAACATTGGCCAAGACGGTCGTCGGAGCAGCACATTTCTCATTAGTTTCGCCCATTGAAGTTAAGTTTCCTTTTTCTAAGTCTTATCAGAACTGAAGTTGGATGAGGCAGAACGCGTTTAATCTCAATGTGATCAATTGAATTTGAAGAGAAAATGTTAAAAGCTATCTATCACGGTCAAATGATGCGAGCTCATAACAAAAATGATTCGTCCTAGAAAATTTCATGATAGGGCTTTGAAGAGGATTCTTTCCCATGCAAAAGGGACTTCAAAAGAAAGAGAATGTCAAACTAAGAAGGACTTTAGGCAACAAAGAAGGCCTATTCTAAGGAAGCATGGATATTGTCTGAGATAGATGACAAGGACCTACCCAATTCAGAAAATTCAGATTCAATAAAAAGAATTCAAAAAAAAAGGGAAAAAAAGAGAAAAAAGGAGAAAAAAAAATTTTTAGCAAAGAAGAAAGAAAAGGAGAGGCCAAGGTGAAAACCCGCAAAGGGCTCTTTGAGGCCAAAGGGGATTTGAGTTGAAAACCTGAAAAGGGCAGCTCAAATTTTAATTGAAAGTGGGACATACAGCAGTCCTACCATGCCTGAATTAACAATGAATAAGTATGCTATGTCTTGGGGCATCGACAAAGTACTTCAGATCCCTAAACACATATTAAGTTTAAAATGGCTCTCAAGAAGTTGGAATAGAGAAGCTCAGGCCGCGATATCTGGGGCACCTAGTTTCCATCTTACCCATTTTAAATGTGTTATTTGTGATTATATTATTCTTTTCAAATATGTTCACAATAAATTTCCTTCTTGATTGCGATTGCTATCTTTTCTTAGCTTGTTTGTTTCGAGCTATGCTCCTAATTGATTTCCTTCTTGTCCATGGTTATGATCTTTTTCAGGCATTTTGCATTGAAATAACGATTAGAGGACTAATAATATTTTCATAAAATGAGTTTTGCATATTACTCTGGAAATTTCTGAATAATACAAGAACCTAAAACAAGACTATTGTTTAAAGCTCACTAATTTTAAGGAAGAGTCTAAATTAAGGCTATCTCTTTGGATTTTCTATCAAAAATAGTTGGCGATACAATCTCGATGAAAATGGGCAATGTTAACCCAAGTGTAAAAGGGGACTTATTCGCGAGAAAAATGATATTCTGCATCCATGCAAATATCATGCATACACATTTGGTTAGGTCACCTGGGGACTGATTAGTCGATTGAACAAATTACAGTCCTCTACCCCTGAGTTGTGGTGGCATAGAGGGAAGCTGATATGAATCTTTTACCTTCAACTAGCGATGGGATGGATTGAAGAAGAAACGAATCCTACAGTTTGAAATTACAGTGGGATAGATGGGAAAAGATTTAGATCCCATACCCTTAAGTCACAAAGAGATGAACCCTGAAGTTACAGTGGGGCAAGTCTATTGAGTAAGATATTTTCTTTTTTGGGTTTTCTGTCAAGAATACCAGCCGAACAGGATGGCAGCATATTACTCTGAGGAACAATGAACGATGACACCTTAAGCAGGGATCATTCTCATGAAATTCTGCATTCTTGCAAAGCACATTTAGGAGTGTTTGATTCTAATCATTGCATCATAATCATTGTAAGAAAGCATTCTCATGACATTCTGCATTCACACAAATGTCATCCGTAAGACACATCTATTTAGGGGCGTTTGATTCATTTCGATCATTGCATCCTAATCTTTGTAAAAAGGCCATTCTCATGACATTCTACATTCATACAAATGTCATCCATAATACATTTAGTTAGGAGCATTAGATTCATTCTGATCATTGCATCCTAACCATTTTGCATAAGCATAAACACACAAAATTGATTTTACAGGACAGGTCCCTTAGAGGACATTGTCGCAACATCGTTGAACTCGTAGATCTTGACTCCCTGAGTTTGCAGTGGAGCAGATCAAAGATAACATATCTGACAATCCTGAGTTTACAAGAGCAGATTGAAGACAGCAAATCTAGCAATCCTGAGTTTGTAGGAACAGATGGAAGACAACAAATCTGGCAATCCTGAGTTTGTAGGAGCAGATTGAAGACAGCAAATCTGGCAATCTTGAGTTTGCAGGAACATATTGAAGACAGTAAATCTAGCAATCCTGAGTTTGTATGAGTAGATTAAGACAGCAAATCTGACAATCCTGAGTTTGTAGGAGCAGATTGAAGACAGCAAATATGGCAATCCTGAGTTTATAGGAGCAAATTGAAGATAGCAAATCTGGCAATCCTGAGTTTGTAGGAGCAGATTTAAGACAGCAAATCTGGCAATCCTGAGTTTGTAGAAGTAGATTTAAGACAGCAAATCTAGCAATCCTGAGTTTGCAGGAGCAGATTGAAGACAACAAATCTGGCAATCTTGAGTTTGCAGGAACATATTGAAGCAAAGAACTTCCCGAGTTTGTATGAAGCAGATTAAGACAAAGAACGTCGACAATCCACGAGTTTGTAGGAGCAGATTGAAGATAGCAAATATGGCAATCCTGAGTTTATAGGAGCAGATTGAAGATAACAAATCTGGCAATCCTGAGTTTGTAGGAGCGATTTAAGGCAACCGTCTGGCAATCCCGAGTTTATAGGAGCGATTTAAGGCGACAAATCTAGCAATCCACGAGTTTACAAGAAGCAGATTGAAGGCGATGAACTGGCAATCCACGAGTTTGCAGGAGCAGATTGAAGATAGCAAATCTAGAAATCCTGAGTTTGCAGGAGTAGATGGAAGCCAACAAATCTGGTAATCCAAAAGTTGCAAGATTAAACCGAAGCCAAACAATTTTCTATTTCCTCGAAGTTCCATTGGAGTAGGTTGAGGCTACAAATCCCTCCTCCCTGAGTTTACAATGAGGATCAATCCATAATTCTTCAAAGTTCCAGCAGAGCAGGTTGAAGTTACAAATCCCTCCTCCCTGAGTTTACAATGAGGATCAATCCATATTTCTTCAAAGTTCCAGCGGAGCAGGTTGAAGTTACAAATCCCTCCTCCCCGAGTTTAAAATGAAGATCAGTCCATATTTCTTTGAAGTTTCAACAGAGAAGATTAAGGTTACGAATCACTTCTCCCTGAATTTCTATTTTCCTCAAGGATCCAGTGGAGCAGGTCCAGGCTACAAATCCCTCCTCCCTAAGTGTATTGAGGATCAACCTATTTTCGAGAAGTTTCAGTAAGAGGATCAAAACCACAAATCGCTTCTCTCTGAATTCTTATCACCTCAAAATCCCAGTGGAGTAGGTCGAGGCTACAAATCCCTCCTCCATGAGTGTATTGAGGACCGACCTTTATTTTAGAGAAGTTTCAGCAAGAAGATCAAAGTTACAAATCTCTCTTTTCTAAATTCTCATCTCCTCGAAGTTCCAGTGGAGTAGATCGAAAATACAAATCTCTTCTCCCCGGAATCGCCCTGGAGCAGATCGAAGTGCTAGATCCTATGCCATTGAAGACGTAGTGGGATAGAATGAAGCTACTTGAAGAAAATAAGTACCAAGAGGTCAAGATTTGGTAAAACCGGGCAAACTTGGCCCTTTTTGAAGTCTTTGCTCTATCCTCGTTACACGACAATGAGCAAAGAGGGGCAGCTGTAGGGCCGAAAATTTTCCTGGGCCCAATATTAGCCAAACACAAATAAAACCAAAAACAATTAACAGTCTCTAAATGTTCATTTTAGAACCCAACAGTAGGCCCAATTGGCCCAAATACTAAATAAACCACTACCCATTTTCTAACCCCAAATTTCTAACCCAAATATTCCCACTAAACTAGCCCAAAACCCAAACATTAGAATAGAACTCCAGAAGCTTCTGCATCTTCTTCGTAACCACTCACGTGCGACTCTTGGGTTACCACGTGCCTCTACACGGATGACTGTTTGTACGCCCACGCGTGCATCCACGCGCTTCACCTAGTGCAAGCTTTCATCGGTGCATGTACGTACTGCCTCTAGCTCCCTCAAGTCATACGATCCCTTTCCACCCAGGACACGTTTTGGACCTGCAAAACAAATGGAAAGAACGACGCAAAGAGAGCAAAAACAACAACATTTGACAGCAAAAAAAGAAGAAGAAGAGAATATTGTATTTTTCTTTTCGGTTATATATAAAATTGAAGCAAAACTTGTAAAAGGAATGCACATTGTATTACTCATACCGAACACAGAAAATATAAAAAGAAATAAAAAATACGAGGTGATTTTCGGCTTTCTATACCTTTTTTTTGCCCTTGTTGCTTTTGGAATAGTTTTTGGTGTTGTTTTTCTGCTCGTGTGAAGATCTAAATAGAAAGGAAAGGTTTTACCTTTGTAAACGAATCGACGGACCGTCTTCTTTGTCAAAATCGAAGCAAAAGGCGACCGTTGAGGTCGGAGACTATGAAACATTCGGGGTCGATTTAAAAGGGATTTCGTGGGCGCTCATATTCCGCCACTAATCACCGATTTCCAGGGCGCTTTGGTGGTTGGATGCCTTTAGATGTGGCTGAAAGAGGGAGCAAAAGAAGGGGTTAGGGGGTCCTTAGTTTTGTTTTTTCTGTTTGAATGTTAAGGGGGCTAGGGTTTCAAAAAAAAGGGGGAAAAGGGGGGTTAGCAGAGGGCTTAAGTTGGCTTTTATAGGGTGATTAACCATTAACGAAACGATGGCATTTCAGGTTCAGTCTGATAGCCTTGAAACGACGTCGTGTAAGCGCCCTGACCCGACCCGATTCATAACCCAAAGGACCCGCGTGTTTCTTCTAAAAGGGTTATTTGCGCTCCTAGTCCTCCTTTGTCACATTATTTTTGATTAAACCTGTTATGCATTTCATTGTTCTTTTTAATTGAGCTATACAATTTATGTGTTATTTCAATTTAGTCCGACCCTAGTGTTGCGTTTTGAGCTACGAAATATTTGCTATTTTAACGCCTGATTATTCGAATTCTTTTTTAATTTAGTCCAGAATTTTGCAAATTCTTTATAAAACAGCCTTTGAATTTCATTTCTCTTTCAATTAAAATTTTTAATCTTTATTTAAATTCTTGTACTCTTTTGTATTAAATTAATTTATTATTTAAGCTATTTTTTTGTATATATGTTATTAATTTCATATTACTTATGCATATATATTTTTTAAATCCATCTATGTATATATTTTATTTTATATAAATACAATTGCTCATTTAAATATCTTATTTTAAAATTATGTATTTATTTATTTCAATTGCTTTTACATATCATTTGTATATCTTTTATTTATTATATAAATGTTTAACTTCAAATATTCTTATGTTTCTTGTTTTAAAGAATTGCATAATTAGTATTAAAATTATTCCATTGATTTCATAATATTGTTGATGTATGTATTTTATTATTCTTATTATTTTGCTTATCATTGATCCAACGTTTGATAATTATTGCCATTATGTGTGTTTTAATTCTCGTTTTATATTTATTTGTTTTTAAGATCTAATAGCATTGTATTTCATTTGTAAATAATTACTCTACTTTGTGTATTAGTATTCCATTGCATCTTATGAAATGTAGTGTTTTAATATCATTTCAGTTTTAAGATCACAAAGCAATGTTTGTGTTTAGGGGTTTCGAGAAAATCGTGCTCTAACTTATTGAGTTCCAATTCTCTTCGTTTAAAACCTAGTAACTGAGTATCGTTTCTTTCTTAAATCAAAATGCACGATATTTTAAATAAAAAAACTTATTCTCGGGAAGTTGAGATATTGCGCTCTAACTTACTAGGTGTGATATTTTATCATCTCGAGATAAAATTTCAAAAGAACAAAGGCAATATTACGTATTAGGAATTTAGAAATAGTACCTAACTTCTTTGGGTTGTGATTTTTCATTTGACCCAAATAAAGGAATACCCTTCTTATTTTTTAAATATACAAGTGTTGAATGTCGAAGGATAAATCCAACTTCGAGAATATAAGATGTTATTCCCTAATTTACTGAGTATGGCATTTTATTTCTCCGAAATAGAGAGCTTTGGCATCCAATACGGTTTTTGTCTAAATATATATTTATTAAATCAATGGACCGTAATCTAAAATCTTTTCAAATTTTTGGCATTGAGACATTCATTAATCAATTGGGTACCAATTTTGGGCGTGGCGAGGGTGCTAATCCTTCCTCGTGCATAACCGACTCCCGAGCCTGTTTCCTAGATTTCGTAGACCAAAATTATTGTTTTAATAAATCAAAATGTTTTATTAAAATAATCTATCTTAGGATCACACCTCGAATAAAAGATCGATGGCGACTCCATTTCCATATTTTTAAAGTTGATTCCCATTTTTCTAAAAAATTCAATTAAAAAAATGGTTTCGACAAGCCTAACTTGAACCCGAAACTTCCTAGAAACCCCGTAACTTTCCAAAATCACCTTTCTAATAAGTTCAACTTGAAATAAAGCCATTCTCTTGTTCTCCAAAAATTTTAAATGCTTTCGTGCTCAAGGCCCAATGGGCCCAATCCTACTAGGCCCAATTTTGGGATGTTACATTAGTTGTTAAATGAAAGATATGTGTTAGATGAACATATTTTGTTCTTGAATTTTTGATGAATTTAGCTAAATAGGGCTAAATTGAGAAAAATGATAACTTGAGGGACTAAATTACAAATTTGATGGAAATTATGGGCTTGTATGATGTTCATAAGCATTCAACTAAGTATGGGTATGTGATGAATTTGTATATTTGATGTTTTGAGAAAAATAGACTAAATTGATAAATTGTGCAAATGTGAGGGTTAAGTTGCAAATAGCCCTAAATGTGTGTTCTTGGATTGAATTGAATGAGTTAGTGAATAAAAAGGTTAAATTTGAATATGTTTAGATCAAGAACCGAAGAAATCAGACTTAGATCGCGGGAAAGCTAAAGTAACCGAGTAGCCGTTTCTGTTTCAGTTAAATTGATTCCGAGGTAAGTCATTATGCAAATAAACGTATTATTATTGAATTATGTATGTTAATATAACTATTGGTAATAATAAATGCTTACGAGATGCTATGTACATGAATTCCAATATAAGATCGACATAGTGACAATGTCCGAGAAGTCCCGTACGAACATAGGAATGGATAGGATTAGCTATGTCATGACATAGGTGTCTATTCTGTTTTATCATGTAAGACCACGTCTAGGACATTGGCATTGATTTGAAATTCGTGTAAGACCACGCCTGAGACATTGGCATCGATATGAGCTTTACGTGTAGACCATGTTTGGGACATCGGCATCGTATTAAATTCGTGTAAGACCCAGGACAGTGGCATCGATATCTGATTACATGTAAGACCACGTCTGGGATGTTGGTATTTTACGACTATTTTGAGTATTATGTATATCCTATTAAATTCCGAATGATTTAACGGGCAATTCTGAGCTATGAACGTTTACGTGAATGTATATTTGTTTCAGACATGTTTGATAAGTACATAAGATGTGTATGAAAGGTAAGTATCTATAAGAACTTACTAAAATAAACATGTGCAAAGGAATGATGAGATGATATGTAAAATTATTCTTAGATGAGCTATGTGCATACATGGCATTGAGTTGAAGTATATGATAAGTTATGGCTAAGCAAATGAGCTAAATACTATGTGAGATGTATATGCTATGAGTACCATTATTGTCATTGTATACATATGCTATGTGCATTTTAACTTAAGTTTATTTGTATATGACTTACTAAGCTTTCGAAAGCTTACTCTGTGTGTGTGCTCTGTTTTATAGATTGTCAAAGCTACTGAAGGCTCGGGACCATCGAGGATCATCATCATACTACTCAACTTGTTTTGGTACATTTTGGAAATGTATATAGCTAGATATGGCATGTATAGGCTAGTATTTCGTATAAGTTTGTTATATGAACTTAGCCATGTGATATGGCTAATTATAAGTTGATATTTTACCTTTATGAAGATGATATATGATGTATGTTTTGGTATGGTTAGATGACATTTGAAATGGTCAAGTTTATGGTAAGTTTGGATGAAATATGCTTGGGTTTATTTGAGTTTTTGCTTTGTAAATTGGTATGAAAGAAAATAGAATTGATTGTAAAGATTGAATGGTTATTTTGGCATGTTCATGGTTGTTAAATGTGCATGGATTGTATTGGTATTTAGGTTTGACCTTAATATAGGTGGCAAATTTTGGCCTTGCAAATGGCTTATTTTGCCACACGGTTGTGGCACACGGACATGCCTAGTGACCATGGGGCTAAGTCAGTAGCTGGTTAAGAGCACATGGCTTTAGCACACGAATCTTCCTGGTAGCCGTGTGGTTTCATCAGGATCGACCACGGCCAAAGTACAAGGGCGTGCTTGGTGGCTGTGGAAGTAAGTCAGGATTGACCACGGCCAAGGTACACGGGCGTGCTTGATGACCGTGGAGTAAAGTCAGGTTCAACCATGGGGAAGACACATAAGAGTGTCTAGTAGCCTTGGGAGGCGCACGGTCTGCCCACACGGGCGTGTAGTCCCTGAAACTTAGAAAAGTTTTAAATTTTTGAGAATTTCTATGTGTGTTCTAGTTTAGTCCCAACCCTATTTCTAAGTATGTTTTAGGTCTCGATAACCTACATATGGGACATTATGATTGTATTCGATAATTTAATTTATGAAGTGTTTGATAAAGTTTTCGATATGTCAGGTGATGCCCTTAACCGTGATCTAATGACAGACACCGGATAGGGGTGTTACAGTTATAGATCAAGAAGAACGCAAAATTAACCTTGACCAAGGAAAAGGCAAGGTTACGGTGTAAACTGCATTTCAATACGTTTTGCATTGAAAAAAGTTTATGCGTGAACGATGCATTGAATGGGTAGAATTGAAAACACGTATGATTCAAGTGGGTAGAATGTGGTAGTCATTGAATAACTCTAATGTGAATGATGGAATGGTTATGTAAATGTGTTATATCAATATATAATGGTGGGCTAAGTGCGATACCACCTTAATACTTAATTACGATGGGCTATGTGTGATACCATCATTTATTTACTAATTGGTGGGCTATGTGCGATACCACCTTAATAAAGACTAATGGTGGGCTAAGTGTGGAACCACCGAGTAATTCGATTATGAGTAGTTGATTGAAAGATTGTGATGCGTTGTATTATATGACATTGTAGTACTAAGTGTAGGGAGTCATGCTAAAAAATGTGTACATTAAGCTTGTGATATGGTTGAACCTAAGTGCAGGGAGTCATGCTAAAAAATGCTAAAAAATGAGTAAGCATGATTATGAATATGGAATGCTTCTTATTTAGTACGTAATGTTATAATGCTAATTGTTTGCATGTAAACTTACTAAGCATAAAGCTTACTCCCCCTTTCTTTTTCCTTTGTTTTATAGAGTTTAAGAGTGGAGCTGGGTTACGTCGATAAGCGGAAGATCGCCCACACTATCAGCTCACCTCGGTATATCTAGACTTAGTGATTTTGTATACAGCATGTATAAGGGCTAGATTAGTTAGATTATTTTGTTATTTTGGCCAAAAGTATGTTGGACCCTTATTAAGATAACTAGTTTGTATATTGCCATGGTTGATGGCTCACCTTGTCATTTATGAAAATATGAAGTTATCCATGATAGTTCATGTTGCAAATTATGAGTTGTTTATTCATATGTTGAATGGATTCATGTGGTGTGAACTAGAGGGGTGCAAGGAGCTTGGCAAATAGCCTCGTTCTTATCCACATGGGTAGGCACACGTGCTTGTGTTTAGGCTGTGTGTGACACAAGGTCAGTCCATCGATATGTCCAGGCCGTGAAAAATTAGTCAGTGTCGACCACGGGTGGAAGACACGAGCGAAAGACACGGGCATGTCTTAGGGGCACATAGGCGTGTCCCTAGACCAACGTGAGCGTGTGGCCCCTGTTTAGGTGACAATTTTCTAAGTGTTCGTAAAGTTCTGGTTTGATTCTGCAATATCCCGATCGGGTGTAAAGGGTCTCGTTGACCCATGATAGGGATGTTATGATGGTGAATGAAAAGTTTTATATTGGAGAATATTTTTATAGTCTAAGTGGAATGATCAAGCAAGTCAAGTCCGGTAATGCCTCATGCCCGGTTTCGACGGAGAACCCGGGTAAGGGGTGTTACATTTAGTCGTATCAGAGCTATGGTTTAGTCAGTTCTCAGACTACCGTAACGCGTGTAAGAGTCTACGTATACATGCCGTAAGCATATAATGATAGTGTGGTGGTTTCTGATGATTCTAAACTTTATTTTTATGTAGTATATGGATTCCAATCAATCAGCTACTGATGACGTAGCTAGTAATGCGCTGGCTCCCGTGCAAGGGACCGCGCCTGTGCAAAGTGGACTCGATACTAGGGTTCAGGGAGAAGATGTAACACCCCAAACCCGGTCAATACACCACGACCGAATCTGGTATGCTACAGGGAAAAAGTTTTGGGTGGTTTAGGTTGAAGTCTAGAAGTCGATGAATCACTTTATGAAACCTTGTATTTGAGGAAAACTTGAGTAGGTTTTGACTAAAATTTATGTTGTATTTGAAAACCCGTAGAGCTTTGAAAATTTATCTCAAGTGTAGGTAAAACTAACTTATGAAAATTGTTTCATATTATTACTAAAGTATTTGTCTTAGTAGAAACCATATTTAAGTTGGAAAACAATTGGTTCATTTTGTTCTAAGTTATAGTATGATACTAACATCGCTTTTTTTGAAGTTTTGAAAACGTTGTCTTTCCAAGTTTTAGCACATTTTAACTCAAGCGCTTTGTTAAAGCATATTATAAATCTAACTTAATCGTAAACAAAACATAATTTAAAAGGCCATTTACAACCCAAATAAAACCAAATAGTAACAATAAAACTTAAGTACCAACTTTCTTAAAGTCCGATCTTTATTTCGATATGGCATGAGCACCTCGAGTCCACCCCTAGCCCATGTCCGCTGTCTAAGTGTCACATCAAAGGAGAGGGTGAGTTAGTGACTCAGTTAAATCCCGCCCTCAAGAACAACATGCTAACACACATCATACAAAGCAACATAATTAATGCAACCCGACCTAACCATCCATATCGCTTTTTCTACCCCTGTTACCAAACCACCGGTGGTGCTAAACCACCGTGACATATAGTACAATGTGTTACCAAAACACCGTGTCCCAAAGACACAATGGTATAAAGTGACCGTAGTCACAAATCAATGATGGGGCCAACCCATCGTGGTGATACCAAATCACCAGCGATTTATCCCATATCTCATAAGAACCCACGTGTTAAACCACAGGACAAGTCGCAATGAGGTGCCAAACGTGTCCCAAAGACACAATCTTAAAGCACCGTGACCGTAGTCACAAATCTGTGATGGGGCCAACCCATCGTGTGATACCAAATCACCGCAATCCCATATCTCACAAGTGGGCCAACCCACGGTCAACGAGACGGAGGTACCAAACCTTGCTTCACGTGACCCAAAGTCACAAAGTGTGTTACTTATATCAATCACCCATCAACATACTATACTTATGTAATCATGCATATCATATAATCATGCATATCATGCTAATATGTCTAATCTTACCCCATGTCACATATATCCACAACCATGGTATCATATAGATCATCAAGAAACACATAATAATAATATCGAACCCAAATCATACCCATTAGGTATCACATCAATCATCACTTTATTAATCATCACACAAAGTTATCAATTATATTACTAAATGTATGTGTTAGTTTACACACCAATTAGCGGAGGTTTTAGTACTAAGAACCGGCCTAAGACCTCACCACCTTGACAACTTTGATCCTAAAATCACCCAACCAAAGGGTTAGCACACATATCATTCTACCATAACTAAATAAATCAAAGGGTACACCGTTTACCTCTTTTTAAACCGGATTTGGTTTCCTACCAAACCGAATCCAACGATGGTTCTTTCGAAGAATCGCTTTCCCTAGAAAGAAAGTGGTTAATCCTTGAATCCATATTCATAATCGAAACTAATCAAATCAACCACGAGTAATCATTTCACCCTCACTTACCGATTGCTTAATGAGTAAGAAGCCTCGCTTGCTTGATTTCGAACCCAAGGACCCTATACGAAAACAATTACTACAAGAAGTTAATACCCTTTTAACCGATACCAAAGTCAGCCCTTATCATACCAAAAATCGGTAAAATACTAGAGAAGGGAAATGGCCATTCGGCCTAGTACTTACTCACTAACAACGATTGGAAACCACACACCCAACACCACCAAATATTCGCCACCCAACACCGTGAGAGAGAATGATTCTAAACAATGTGTTTTAAAAGACAAGCAAATAAAATAGATGAATGAAGGGTCACTTTCGGTTTTGAAAGGAAAGAAATGAATAAGGTGTGTTTAGAAGAAGAACTAGTTTCTGGCTACTATCCTTTAAGAAAAAGAGAAAGAACATGCTAGGTTCGGCTCAAAGATGATGAAGAACAAAGGCTGGTTCCGGCTTAAAAGAAATGGTATGGAACAAAGGGAAATCGGCACAAGGTTTATGAAACAAAAGAAACAAAAAAAAGAAGAAGTGAGAAGAAAAGGGTCTCTAGTTTCGGCTTTGCACAATGAAGAGAAGAAGGAAGAAACAAGGTATACTTTCGGCAATAAGGTGCTAAAGGTTTCGGTTTAACAAAGTTGAAAAAGAACAGAGGGTGGGAGAGGCATTCGGCTTCTAAAAAAAACAAAAAGGAAAAGATGAGAGCAACAAGTAAATTCGACAACACCCGGGCTTCGGTTTCAAGGATAAATGGCAAAAAGAAAATGTGGTTTCGGCTTAGGCTAATTTGAAGAGAATTTCCTTGCAAGCTTCAGACTAACTAAGACTCGGCTTGTTGACACAAAGAAAAGAAGAAAAAAAAACTTAATTGACCCCTCCCCTAAAACCGAAAATACACCCCAAAAGCCAAGGGAGTTTCGGCACTTCCCAAGCTCCCCCAAACACTCCTCCAAACCGGCCAAATCCCCCACAACACTCCACACCACTCAATTCAAATGAGTTTACCAAGTCTTCCTCCTACAATTGCTCTCCATCCACCGTTTGAATATGTTGACCAAGTCCATGGTAGAGTTCAAGTTGCCTTCTACCTCTTCCTCCATGCCGTCCAAAATGGGAGCCAAAAGGGGTGGGATTCTCACGACTTGAACTCAAGACCTCCCTTGCATTTGACGCCACACACATGCTCCAAGTGGCGCATGCTTTGCCACTCCACCAGCTCCCTTCTTGTGTTACAAATTCACTTAAATTAATTATAAACCCCAACACCTTCAGCTCCTATCCCCAAAGCCCAAAACTAAAATTTCACCACCTACTCAAAGCTCACTTCTAGCCTACAACTAAGCCCAAAACACACAAACAACATCATAGCAAGCAATTAATCATGCAACCAATGCCAAAACAAAATAGCCCTTAACCCGGATATTACGCTTCTACCCCTTAAAAGAATTTCGACCGAAATTACACCGTCAAGAAAGCGGTATTGTTTGTCTCATCATATCCTCGGGTTCCCACGCCGCTTCTTCCATGCCATGATTCCGCCAAAGAACCTTAACAGAGGCACAGATTTCTGCGAGAACCTTCACATCCCGATCTAAAATCAGACAGGCTCTTCCTCTATGGACATATCCGGATTTACCTCGATCTCTCTCGTTACCACATGTGATGGATCGAACGATATCGCCAAGCATCAAACGTGGAACACGTCGTGAATTTGACTTAGCTCACCGGCAACTCGAAATGATTTGCAATCGTCGTGTGGCCCTGTTTAGGTGACAATTTTCTAAGTGTTCGTAAAGCTCTGGTTTGATTCTGCAATATCCCGATCGGGTGTAAAGGGTCTCGTTGACCCATGATAGGGATGTTATGATGGTGAATGAAAAGTTTTATATTGGAGAATATTTTTATAGTCTAAAGTGGAATGATCAAGCAAGTCAAGTCCGGTAATGCCTCATGCCCAGTTTCGACGGAGAACCCGGGTAAGGGGTGTTACATTTAGTCATATCAGAGCTATGGTTTAGTCAGTTCTCAGACTACCGTAACGCGTGTAAGAGTCTACGTATACATGCCGTAAGCATATAATGATAGTGTGGTGGTTTCTGATGATTCTAAACTTTATTTTTATGTAGTATATGGATTCCAATCAATCGCCTCATCGATGACGTAGCTAATGTCTGCTGGCTCCGTGCAAGGGACCGCGCTTACTGCAAAGTGGACTCGATATCGCTTTTCTACCCTGTGGTACCAAACCACTAGGGTTACTAAAAGCATCGTGACCGTAGTCACAAATCCAATGATGGGGCCAACCCATCGGTGATACCAAATCACCAGCGATTTCATCCCATATCTCATAAGGAGAAGAGGCTCATGAAGCCTTTCTAATATGTCTAATCTCATACCCCATGTCACATATATCCACAACCATGGTATCAAATGATGAGTAATTGGTACACTAAATATGTATGAGCAAACCCCAATGCTCAACCTTCTCCACCCCCTCCTATACCTCAGCCAGTTCCTACGGCTCCCCAAGGTATAAATTTAGTGAGGACCACTAAACCCTTGGTGGACAAAATTCAGAAGCAAGGGGCTGAGGACTTTCGATCTAATATAGATGATGACCCTGAGAGGGCAGAGTTCTGGCTTGAGAAATTAATGAGAGTATTTAACGAACTCTCCTGTACCCCTGAGGAGAGCTTAAAATGTATCGTATCCTTACTGAAGGACTCAACATACCATTGGTGGAAAACACTGATATCACTGGTTCTGAAGGAGAGAGTGATGTGGGACTTCTTTTTAGAAGAGTTCTGAAAAAAGTATATAAGTCAGAGATTTGTAGACCAAAAATGAAAAGAGTTCCTCGAGTTAAAGCAAGGAAAAATGACTGTGGCAGAATATGAGCTCGAATTCTTAGGCTCAGTAAGTATGCACAAGAGTGCATGTCTACAGAAGCCATTTTATGCAAAAGGATGTCAGATTTTTAGTTGGGATTTTAGAACTAAAAGAATTTGTGGTATTGGTGGATAGGGCCAGTAAGGCCGAAGAATGGAGTAAGGAAAAGAGGAAGGCTGTAAGTGAGGCCCGGGATGTAAGGAAATGGCCAATGAGTAAGTCCTACCAAGCTCAATCGAAGAGGTCCAAGGAAGTGAACCCTCGGAAGACTACATCAGTCAGGTATTCACAAGGAGAGTGAGGCAATACGTACTCGGGTTCAAGAGTTTAGGCCACCTCAATGGCAAGTGTGGGCAATCCAAAGTCCAAACTGGAGTGCCCAAGTTGTGGCAGACATCATACTGGGGAGTGTTGGGGAAACAATCGAAATTGTTATAAGTGTGGGTCCCCTAACCATTTCATCCAAAACTTCCTTGAAAGGGATGACAAAGAGAGGAAATAAGATATAAGATCAAATAGTGTATCCTCTAGGGGTAGGCCACAAAAGAACCTGAGAGGTGGGACTAGTAGTAGAAGTGTATCACGAGACTCTACTATGAGGCCATATGGTCGAGCGCCAGCGAGGACTTACGCTATTCGTGCTCGAGAAGAGGCATCTTTGCCAGATGTAATAACGGGTACTTTCTCTCTTCATGACACCTTCGTTATTGCTTTGATTGATCCGGAGTCTACCCATTCTTATATTTTTATGAGATTGGCATCTAGTTTGAGCATGATTGTTGAGTTTACAGAATTTGTGGTAAAGGTCTCAAACTTACTAGGTAAATATGTGTTACTTGACAAGGTGTGTAGGAAGTGTCCTTTGATAATTAAGGGTCATTATTTTTCGCGCACCTTATGTTGTTGCCTTTTGATGAATTTGATTTGATTATTGGTATGGATTGGTTGACTACCCATAGTGTTTTAGTGAACTGTGGTAGTAAATTCATTGAATTGAGTGTGAAAATGGAGACATTATTCGAGTTGAATCAGGTGGGTTAGATAGTTTACCGATGATGATTTCTTCCATGGTAGCTGAAAAATATCTGAGAAAAGGGTACGAGTCTTATCTAGCTTTTGTGTTAAATACTCAAGAGTTTGAAGTAAAGATAGAAATAGTGTCAGTTGTGTGTGAGTATTCGGATGTATTCCCGAAAGAGTTACCCGGATTACCTCCAGTTAGAGAGGTTGAGTTTGGGATTGAGTTAGTTCTGGGAACGGCACCTATTTTGGTTGCTCTGTATTGGATGGCAACATTAGAGTTGAAAGAACTAAAGGTTCAATTGCAAGAGTTAACAGATTAGGGTTTTATAAGATCGAGCTATTCACCATGGGGTGCTTCAGTGCTATTTGTAAAGAAGAAGGATGGGTCGATGAGATTCTATATAGACTACAGACAGCTCAACAAAGAGACTGTGAAGAACAAATACCCTTTACCAAGGATAGATGACCTATTTGATCAACTAAAGGGAGCTAGGTATTCTCCAAGATTGACTTGAGGTTTGGTTATTACCAGTTGAGGGTTAAGGAGCAAGATGTGCCGAAAATGGCATTCCAGACGAGGTAAGGCCATTATGAGTTTTTGATCATGACGTTCGGTTTAACAAATTCCCCTGTGGCCTTTATAGACTTAATGAATTTTTTCTTCCGACCGTATTTAGACAAGTTTGTAGTTGTCTTTATCGATGACATATTGATTTATTTGCGGGATAAGAGTGATCATGCAGAGCATCTGAGAATTGTTTTGTAGACTTTAAGAGACAAGCAGTTGTATGCTAAATTTAGCAAGAGCGAGTTTTGGCTCCGAGAGATCGGATTCCTAGGATACATCATGTCAGGTGATGGTATTGAGTTGACCCGAGAAAGATCTCAACCATTGTGGAGTGGAAAGCGTCGAGAAACGAGTCAGAAGTCAAAAGTTTTTTGGGTTTAGCGGGGTACTATAGACGATTTGTGATTGGATTTTCCATGATTGCTACTCCAATGATGACACTATTGCACAAAGATGTTAAGTTTGAATGGACTGAAAAATGCCAACAGAGTTTTGAGAGATTGAAAACATTGTTGACGGATGTGTCGATTTTGGTTCAACCTGAGTCAGGGAAAAAGTTTGTGGTCTACAATGACGTGTCGTTTAATGGTCTCGGGTGTGTATTGATGCAAGAGGGTAAGGTAGTCGCTTACGCCTTGAGGCAGCTAAAACTGCATGAGAGGAATTATCCGAATCATAACTTGGAGTTGGCCGCGATTGTGTTCGCGTTAAAAATTTGGTGACATTATTTGTATGGTGAGAAGTGCCGAATCTTCATAGATCATAAGAGTCTGAAGTACTTGATGGATCAAAAGGAATTGAATTTGTGACAACGCCGGTGGCTTGAGTTATTGAAGGACAATGAGCTAGTAATCGATTACCATCTGGGGAAAGCGAATATGGTTGCTGATGCCCTGAGTAGGAAATCCTTGTATGCTTTGAGAGCTATGAGCATGAGCTTAGCATGGTCTAACGATGGTGCTGTATTAGCCAAGTTGAGAGCTAGGCCACTATTTGTTCAACAAACATGTGAAGCTCAAAAGAATGATAATGGGATGCAAGCTAAGAGAGCTAAGTGTGAATCGAAAGATGTTTCTGATTTTTGGATAAGTTCGGATGGTTGTTTAATGTTTCATGATAGGGTTTTTGCACCTAAGAATGATGAATTGATCTGGAAGATATTAAATGAAGCACATAGTGGTTATTTGATAGTACATCCAGGCAGTACGAAAATGTACAATGATATGAAGACATTTTATTGGTGGCCGGGTATGAAAAAAGTCATCTCAGAGTTTATAACAAGGTGTCTGATATGTCAACAAGTGAAAGCTGAGCACCAAGTGCCTTTGAGATTGCTCCAGCCAGTGATGATTCCCGAATGGAAGTGAGATCGGATCACCATGGATTTTGTGATGGGGTTGCCTATGACTCCTAAAAAGAAAGATGTTGTGTGGGTTGTCATTTATAGACTAATGAAATCAGCTCACTTTATACCAGTGCGTGTTAATTATTCGTTGGATAAGTTGGCTGAGTTGTATATTACGGAGGTGGTGAGTTTACATGGATAGCCTATATCCATTATCTTAGATAGAGATCCGAGATTTATTTCGACGTTTTGGAAGAAGTTGCAAGAGGCCTTAGGTATAAGGTTAAATTATAGTACTGCATTCCATCCTCAAACTGACGGTCAGTCTGAAAGAGTGATTCAAGTTCTTGAAGATATGCTCCAATGTTGTGTGTTGGAATTTGAAGGTAGTTGGGAGAGATACCTACCTTTGGTTGAGTTTGCCTACAACAACAGTTATCAATCGAGTATACGGATGGCACCATATAAAGCCTTGTATAGTCGTAAGTGTCGAACTCCTTTGTATTGGATCGAGCTGAGTGAGAAACAAATTCACAAGGTCGATCTGGTTAAAGAGACCGAGGAGAAAGTGAAAGTGATTCGGGATAGTCTGAAAGCTGCTTCAGACCGACAAAAGTTGTATGCAGACTTGAAAAGAAAGGAAATTGAGTTTAATGTGGGTGACAAAGTATTTTTGAAAGTGTCCGCGTGGAAGAAAATATTGAGATTTGGCAGAAAGGGAAATTGAGTCCACGGTTCATAGGGCCACATGAGATTACCGGAGGATTGGGCCAGTGGCATATCGGTTGGCTTTACCGATAGAGTTAGAGAAAATTCACAATGTGTTTTATGTATCGATGTTAAGGTGTTATCGCTTTGATCCTTCTCATGTGATCTCTCCAACAGAAATTGAGATACAACCGGATATGACATATGAGGAGGAGTCGATTAAGATTATGGATTGAGAAGTGAAATAGTTGAGGAATAAAGATATATCTTTAATAAAAGTGTTATAGAAAAAACACAGTGTAGAGGAAGCTACATAGGAACCGAAAGAAGCCATGAGAGAGCAATATCCAAACCTCTTTACCAGTAAGATTTTTGAGGGCGAAAATCCCTAAAGGAGGGGAGAGATATAATAGCCGATTTAGGGGCTAGTCAAAACAGTGGTTGCAAAAGCACTAAACTGAGGTCGGGGAAAATTATTTTGATGTTATTTTATGTGTTTTAGCATAATTATAAGGCTATGTGAAAATTTTGGTACGTTAATTTAAATGATAGCATGCTTAATTGTGAAAAAGGATTAAATCGAATTAAGTCTGAAAGTTCTATTTTATATGGTAAAGGTACCTAATAGCTGTAAAATGCAATTTAGAGGTTTTAAAATGCAATTAGGCCATTTATCTAGTGATGGCCGGCCATATAGGAGCTAGGGAGACAATATTTTAATGTTCGTCAAAATTTGATGGATATTAGGTAATGAAAATGAATAAAATAAGATGAATAAAGATGTTATCATATTTTCACTATTCATCCACCAAAAATTTGAAGAGAAAACAAGGGTTTTGAAGTTCCACTTTCAGCCAACATATTCCCTAGCAAGTAAGTGATTTTTTGAAGTTTTCTTGATGATTTTTGTGTTTTTGGAGTCCCCAAAGCTTAAGCTAGCTAATGAGGGGACCAATTTGCAATATGGTTGAAAGTTTAGGGACTTGCCATGAAAGATTTTATGTTGTTAGCTGAGTTTTTATGGAAGAAAATGAATGTTAGGAAAATGAGAAAAAACTTTTGTGAAAGGTGTTAGCATGAAAACACCTAAATAGGACTTAAATGCAAAAAATGAATTTGTCATAAATGCATGAAATGGTTGGAATGGGGTGTAGTTGTAAGAGAAATAAATATTTAGATAGTCTTGTTTATTGATAAAATATGTTGAAAAATGATTTACGAGCCTAGGGGTAGAATCATAATTTTGCCATAATATAAGGGCAAAATGGTCATTTTTGCTTAAGTGTAGATTTTGATGCATTATGATCATTAATTGATCTAAATGAATGAATCTTATTGTTATAGATAAAGAAGAACGTAGAATTAACCTTGACCGAGGTAAAGGCAAGGTTATGGAGTAAATCGCAATTTAATACGTTTTGCATCGAGGTAAGTTTATGTGTAAACGATGCATTATATATATACACATTATTGTTGCTAACTAGTGCATAGCACAATTGAGAACATGTATGATTCAAGTGGGTAGAATGTGGTAGTCATTGAATAACTCTAGTGTGAATGATGGAATGGATATGTAAATGTGTTATATCAATATTTGATGGTAGGCTAAGTGCGATACCACCTTAATACTTAATTACGATAGGCTATGTGCAATACCATCATCTATTTACTAATTAGTGGGCTATGTGCAATACCATCGTAACTAACTTCTTTGGTGGGCTATGTGCGATACCACCTTAATAAAGACTGATGGTAGGTTAAGTGCGGAACCACCGAGTAATTCGATTATGAGTAGTTGATTGAAAGATTGTGATGCGTTGTATTATGTGACATTGTAGTACTAAATGCAGGGAGGCATGCTAAAAAATGTGTACATTAAGCTTGTGATATGGTTTGGATGTGGATGTTGAAGAGATGAGTAAGCATAATTATGAATATGGAATGCTTCTTATTTAGTACATAATGTTATTTATTGTTTAGCACATACTATAATGCTAATTGTTTACATGTAAAATTACTAAGCTTAAAGCTTACTCCTCCTTTCTTTTTCATTTGTTTTATAGAGTTAAAGAGCCGAGCCGAGTTACGCTGATAAGCAGAAGATCGCCCACACTATCAGCTCACCTCAGTATATCTAGACTTAATGATTTTGTATATGGGATGTAAAGAGGCTAGATTAGTTAGATTATTTTGTTATTTTGGACAAAATTGTGTTGGCCCCTTTTTAAGATAACTATTTTGTATATTACCATGGTTGATGGCTCACCTCGTCATTTATGAAAATATGAAGTTATTCATGATAGTTTATGTTGCAAATTATGAGTTGTTTATTCATATGTTGAATGGATTCATGTGGTGTGAACTAGAAGGGTGCAAGGAGCTTGACAAATAGTCTCGTTCTTGTCCACATGGGTAGGCACACGGGCGTGTGTCTAAGCCGTGTGTGACATACGGTCAGTCAATGGATGTGTCCATGCCGTGTGAAATTAGTCACTATCGACCACGAGTGGAAGACACGGGCATGTCTTAGGGGCACACGGGCGTGTCCCTAGACCAACGCGGGCGTGTGGCCCCTGTTTAGGTGAAAATTTTCTAAGTGTTCCTAAAGTTCTGGTTTGGTTCCGCAATATCCCAAGCGAGTGTAAAGGGCCTCGTTGACCCATGATAGGGATGTTATGATGGTGAATGAAAAGTTTTAAATTGGAGAATATTTTTGTAGTCTAAAGTGGAATGATCAAGCAAGTCAAGTCCGATAATGCCTCATGCCGGGTTCCGACGGAGAACTCGGGTAAGGGGTATTACAAACATTGGATCTCAATGAATCTAGGTTGGGTGATCGTAGATCTTGGAGCAACTCCGTAAAAAGGTGTGTAATCACACTATCTTCATTGTGAATCGGCAAAAGTCGAAAAGCCGAAACTTTAACATTTGAGGCTTCACAAGCGTGCGAACGCTCGTGTGGGTAAACCTAGCCCACAATTGTGGGCGATAGACTGAAGAGGCCACCACGAGTGTTCTTGTGCACTTAGGCCATTACGGGTCTCGTTGGCTGAAATTGGTCGTGTGGGCCCAATGGGCTCGTGGGCCCCACTTGGATAAAGTTTACGAAAAGTGGTAGAAAATGGACTGGGCTATGTAGTTCACATAGCCATGACTGAATTTGGGCTAAATGGCCCACACGAGCGTTCGGATTATCTTAGCCCATTTACACTGTTTTGACCAAACAGATTATCTGTGTCGCTCGAGGTGACTGTAGGCCTTTGAAAAGGTCGTTAACTGTGTCGAGACCCCGAGGCAGGTAAAATGACCCTAATGCCCCTATAGGTTAAACTGACCGTAATGCCCCTGTAGGGTAAAATAATCATAATGCCCCTATAGGGTAAAATGATCGTGATGCCCCTGTAGGGTAAAATGACCGTGATGCCCCTATAGGGTAAAATGATCGTAATACCCCCGTAGGGTAAAATGACCGCAATGCCCCTGTAGGGTAAAATGACCGTAATGCCCCTGTAGGGTAAAATGACCGTAATACCCTTGTAGGGAAAAATGATTGTAATGCCCCTGTAGGGTAAAATAACCGTAATACCCTTATATGGTAAAATAACTATAATGTCCCTGTAGGGTAAAATGACTTTAATACCCCCATAGGGTAAAACGACCGTGACACCCCTGTAGGTAAAATGAGTATAATACCTCTGTAGGTGAATTGACCGATATACCCTGAAAGGGTAAAATAACTATTTTGCCCCTCGAGGGTAAATGATTGATTTGTCTGCGATGTAAATGATTGATTTGTTTTTGATGTAAATGACTGATCGGTTTGTGATTTAAATGACTATGTTGTATATGATTTGTATGACTGATTTTGAGCATGGCATTTTACATACACGACATATGCATGGGGTTGGGATATTGTTATGGAGGAAGTATCAGATCGGTGGCTCGCCACAATCATCATTCTCGTGGTTTTGCCACATATCTTTATTCGGCAACTTTGCTATGATACTGTTATTGGCGACTTTGTTTGCGATCTGATTCTTGGCGACTTCTTGTGATGTTACTGATGGCTATGTGCCGATCATAGTACCGTTACTGATGGCTGTGTGCTGATCATATTACTACTACCGATGGCTTTGTACCAATCGTATTACTATACTCATGGTGCTATAGCTATCATGTTTAAGCTCTTAGCTATTCTAATTGTCGGCAACTTTGCTGTGATACTGATTAGTGTCGCAATCGGTGCTAATATTGGTGTGTTGGCTGGGTGGGTCGATTCTAAATGATGTATTAGTTGGTACGGGTGGTGTTTTGGCTGGATTGGGATGGGTTGCATGATTGCATTGTTGCATTTCTGTTATTGATACTACCATTATATTGGGCTTAGGCCCACATATATTCTATTTTTGATTCTGATACTGTAATGGGCTAACGTCTATATTACGCTGTTATTGTTTTGGGTTAAAGCCCATATTGTTCTCATCTCGAAAAGGGCTCGGGCCTGCATTCTTCGCATATATTCTCGATCGAATGATAGGGGATTACACACTAAGTTTTCATAAACTCACCCTTTCTTTTAACTATACAGGTAATCCCTAGCCTTAGACAATTTGGAGTCGCGAGGGACTCGAAGGTGGCCACACGTTCGCTGATGGTTGTTTTAGACTTATATATTTCTTTCATATTGGACTATTGATTTTTCCAATAAGGCCTTTGGTGGATTTAATTTTATTTTTGATTGGGTTTTTAATTTCTTATTTTGAACTTCCAACCTATTACAAAAAAAGTCTTAAAAAAAACTAATAACTTATTTTGAGGACAAACAAGCATTTTCAAACTGTAAGATGATTTTAATTAGAGTAGCTTCTGCGAATTTTAATTAGTTAAGAAACAAATAGTAACAAACATGGAAATCATTTTACTAAGTGCTGGTTTTTATAACTGACCAATTATTTTCCAAGAAATATAAACTAAATGGATTTTAGCAAACGATTTCTCCTAACAAACCTTGCTTTCACAAAACACTTCGATGTGACATGTCAAATTTGACCGTAACTTCTAGGCTGGGTTTGGGGTGTTACATTTAGTGGTATTAGAGCCAAGTTACAAAACTCAGCTATGGAATAGGTTTTCAATTTTTTTAGATTTCAAAAGGTTGTTTTCGAATATGTGAATGGTTTGAGATATTTCTCCTGTAAAGTGTGGCACACCGAGTCTCCAGCGCTGAATCTATAAGTTTTCTAAATACTTTTGTCTATTTAGAAATTGAAATGCGTAAGTTAGGAAATACTGTGACTACTTTAGAAATTAGACTATACCACTCTAGATAGAGCAAACTAAAACTATAGGGGACTGAAATTGTAGTGAAACTTCTATCTGCATTAAACTATTAGTTCTGATAAAACGCGAAAAGACAATGGGTACAAGAGATACATGAGAACGTGGTTCAAGAGGCTGTAATAATGTTTTGAAATCAGAGTACGCAGCGGGAGCGTGGTGGTGAAGTCTGTGTTGTGCGACTATTCTGACAGTTAGAAATTTTGAGGACGAAATTTCTTTAAGGAGGGGTGAATTGTAACGCCCCGAATTTGGGCCTAGAAGGAATGGGCCTTGAGTGTGGGATCAACTAGGAGACTGGACATAAAAATTTATGTGTGCATGGTAATGACACAAATTTCTTGTTTGCATTAATGGCTAAGTGATTTGGGTGTGTATGGCGGTGTGTGAGAAGCCTGGGTTCAAGTCTGGCCCTTGCAAAATTTTTAGTTTTTTCTCTTAAATGAGCCTGGACACTGGCACTTAGGCCTTATTAGTAATAATGCTTGTTTTATGACATAGAAAGAATTCGTGGCTTAATGGCAAGGGGCATGAATTGGCTGATGTAAGAGCTTAGGTTTGAATCTCTTGGCATACAAAGGAGTATTTATTTTATTTCCTTGCAGCATGAGAAGTGGAGTTAGATTGAAACTCTGCAAGGTGAATTTTGAATTGGTCATGGAGTTGTTATGAAGGATATCAAGGAGGGATAAAGGGGAGTGATTTGTGGAGATTTTCAAGGGATTTGAAGTGTGAGGAGAGTTGTGACCGAATGGGACTCTAAGGCCTTGGTGAAATTCAGCCAGGGGGAAAAACAGGGAGTATTTTTGGCACTAGGAATTCCTTGTTTGATTTTTGTGAGTGTTGATAGGAGAGTGCCAAATTTCTTTCCTGAGAGTTTGGGTTTTTTTTTTTTTTTTCACTTTTTGCATTTTGGGTTCCCTCAAGTCTTATCTGTACTACGAAGCTGACCACTTGTGTCATTTCCCTTCTGACCATTCGTGTTATTCTTCTCCTCATCTTTGATATTTTCTTTCTCTCATAGCCGAACCTTCCCTTCTCTTCTTTTAACTTCTGTTCATCTTCTATTCTGGGCTGGCCGAATATCACTGTTGCGTCAATCTACTGCAAAGGTCCTGACTATCGGTAAGTGATCAAAAGCTATTCTCTACTTTTATTTTGAAATCATATGCACCTATGTTCTTCATTTCTTTTCCAAAACCGAATAACCCCATTAACCGATTGTTATTTCATTCTTTAAGTACGGCACTCATTGCAGTTCTAGGGTCTTCTTCAAGGAGTGGTGAAGTGTGAATGGTTTGGAGGAGTCACACTTTCGCTCTCAAACGTCCAGTAAGGTAATAAGGTTACCTCATGTTTTTTTGGGTTGGCCGAATATGCCCTACCACTTTCTAATTGGTTCTTGACTATACTTTAGGAAAGCAGTGAAGGCGTGTGATCATTTCTAAACAGCGAGCATTGAGGGATTAAGGTCACCCTCATTCAAACAAGGTAAAAATGGTATTTCAGATTAAGTGTTCTTAAGAGGGTGTTACCCTAACAGTTGAGGACTAACATTGGATCTCGATGAATCTAGGTTGGGTGCTCGTAGATCTTGGAGCTACTCCATAAAAAGGTGTGTAATCACACTATCTCCGTTGTGAATTGGCAAAAGCCAAAAAGTCAAAACTTCGACATTTGAGGTCTCACGAACGTGCGAACGCTCGTGTTGGTAAACCGAGCCCACAATCGCAGGTGGTAGCTAAAGAGGCCACCACGAGTGTTCTCGTGCACTTGGGCCGTTACGGGCCTCGTTGGGACAAAATAGGCCATGTGGGCCTAATGGGCTCGTAGGCCCCACTCGGATAAAACTTATGAAAAGTGGCAGAAACTGGATCGGGCTATGTAGTTCGCATAGCCGTGACTAAATTTGGGCTAAATGGCCCATACGAGCGTGTGGGCCCATTTGGGCCAAATATTGGGCTTTGACCCCATTTACACTATTTTAATCAAAGGGATTATCTGTGTCGCTCTAGACGACTGTAGGTCTTCAAAAGGTCGTTAAACTGTACCAAGGCCCCGAGGTAGGTAAAATGATCGTAATGCCCCTATAGGGTAAAATGACCGTAATACCCCTGTAGGGTAAAATTATCGTAATACCCCTGTAGGGTAAAATTATCGTGATACCCCTGTAGGGTAAAATGACCGTGATGCCCCTATAGGGTAAAATGACCGTGATGCCTCTGTAGGGTAAAATGATCGTAATGCCCCTGTAGGGTAAAATGACCGTAATGCCCCGGTAGGGTAAAATGACTGTAATGGCCCGGTAGGGTAAAATGATCGTAATGCCCCTATAGGGTAAAATGGTCATAATACCCTTATAGAGTAAAATGACCGTAATACCCCTATAGGGTAAAATGACCGTAATACCTCTGTAGGGTAAAATGACCGTAATACCCCTGTAGGGTAAAATGACCGTAATGCCTCTGTAGGGTAAAATGACCGTAATACCCTTGTAGGGTAAAATGATCGTGATACCCTTATAGGTAAAATGACTATAATACCTCTATAGGTGAATTGATCGATATACCCTCAAAGGGTAAAATGACTATTTTACCCCTCGAGGGTAAATGATTGATTTGTCTGCGATGTAAATGATTGATTTGTCTGTGACGTAAATGACTGATCGGTCTGTGATTTAAATGACTGTTTTGTCTGTGATTTGTATGACTGGTTCTGAACATGACATTTTGCATACATGACATACTACATGGGGTTGGGATACTGTTATGGAGGAAGTACTGTACTGGTGGTTCTGCCACAATCATTGTTACTGGTGGCTTTGCCACATGTACTGTTATTGGCAGCTTTGCTGCGATACTGTTACTGGCAACTTTGCTACGATACCATTGTTGGCAGCTTTGCTGTGATGCTACTGATGGCTGTGTTTCGATCATATTACCGTTACTGATGGCTTTGTGTCGATCATATTAGCGTTACTAATGGTTGTGTGCCGGTCATATTACTACTACCAATGGCTTTGTGGCAATCATATTACTGTACTCATGTCGTTATAGCTATCCTGTTTATGGCTCTTAGATATTCTGATTACTGGCAGCTTTACTGCGATGCTAATTAGTGTCGCAACCGGTGCTGATATTGGTTTGTTGGCTGGATAGGTCAATTTTATCCCCACATGGTGTGTTGGATGGTATGGGTGGTATGTTGGCTAGATTGGGATGGGTGCATAATTGCATTGTTGCATTTCTATTACTGATACTGTCACTGTATTGGGCTTAGGCCCACATGTATCTATTTTTGATTCTGAAACTATAATGGGCTAAGGACTACACTACGCTGTTACTGTTTTGGGTTAAAGCCCACAATGTTCTATTACTGAAACGGGCTTAGGCCCAGATTGTTACTACATATATTACTGACTGAATGATAGGGGATTACACACTGAGTTTTCATATACTCACCCTTTCTTTTAACTGTACAGGTAACCCCCAGTCTTAGATGATTCGGAGCTGCGAAGGACTCGGAGGTGGCCACACGTTCGCTGATGGTTGTTTTAGACTTATATATTTCTTTTATATTGTGCTATTGATTTTGGTAATAAGGCTTTTGGTGGATTTAATTTTCTTTTTGATTAGGTTTTTAATTTCTTATTTTGAACTGCCAACCTGTTACATACAAGAATTAAAAAAAACTAATAATTATTTTGAAGACAAACACGCATTTTCAATTGCAAGATGATTCTAATTAGAGTAGCTTCCGTAAATTTTAATTAGTTAAGAAACAAACGGTAACAAACATGGCAATCGTTTTACTAAGTGCTGGTTTTTATAACTTACCAATTATTTTCCAGGAAATATAAACTAAACGGATTTTAGCAAACAATTTCTCCGAACAAACCTTGCTTTCGCAAAACACTTCGATGTGACACACCAAATTCGATTCGTAACATCTAGGCTGAGTTTGGGGTGTTACAATTCAAGTAAAACACATTCCACATTCATGGCAAGCATACAAGTAACATTTTATTCATTTACCATTTTATTGGGCATTTTCATTTATCGGGCTATATCGAGTAGGTAATCATTTCACATAATTTTGACATTGACAAAATTCACAATCACAAACATTTAAATCAAGCATAAAAATATATACAATTTAGTTACACGGACTTACCTCGACAAAGGTTCGTGTTCGTAAAATTTATTAATCCGACATTTTCCTCATTCCTCGTTTTAACTCCAAATTTGGTCATCTGGATCTATACGAGTAAATTTAACATCGATTTATCATATTTTACATTCAAGTGGACTAGAATTTCATCCTAGGCAAAATTACTAATTTTCCCCTAACTTTTCCATAAATTCCATTTTTGTCCTTAGGCTCAAAAAATGAAACTTATGCAAATTACTCCTTATTCCAAGCATAACCAAAGCCTTATTACAAATTTTACAGCACATGTATTCATAAAATTTTAGAATTTTTCATCAAATTTTACAACTTTTCACTTTAGTTCCTAAACCATGTTTTCATCAAAAATTACTTTGTAAAAGTTGTTTATCTATCAATAATCTTTCATTTTCTACCATAAATTTCTAATTCCCAGCATCTACATCCATGACCCATTTTCATACTTTGATAACTTTTCAAAATAATCCCCCAAATAGAGAGATTAAGCTATCTCGATTCCAAAAATATCAAAATTACTAAGAACGGGACAAGAAAGCTTACCCAATTTGGCCATGAAAGTGTCTTCTCTCTCTCCTATGGTTTCCATGTTTTATTTTGGGGAAGAAGATGAGAAAATAAGATGATATCTATTTTATTATATTTTAATTAATTAAAATTTTCACTTTCCAATTTAGTCCCTAGCCTTTTTCTCATGTTCCATGCATGAATCATCCAAAAAATATCTACATACTTTTTATTAATGTTCTAATTACCATATAAGGACCTTACGTTTTGAATTCCATATCTATTTGATCCTTCTAGCTACTAGAATCCAACTTTTGCATTTTATGTGATTTGTTCCTTCTCGTAATTAAGCACTAAATCAATAAAAATTTTGTATCAACATTTTCACATGTTATATATATCATAATAATAAACCATATAATAAAATAAAAATAAATTTTATTTTCGGCTCGGATTTGTGGTCCTGAAACCACTATTTTGATTACACTGAAATTTGGGTTGTTATGTATAGATGACAGTGTGTGAGCTTCCTAGCCGATCCAAGCGGTGCAATGATTCCAAGAGTCCTACAAGATCAAAATTAAACGAATAAGCATGAAGAAGCTTAGTAAGTTCTATAATTCAACTCATTTACTATCAATTTCCAAGTTTCCTAAAGATGTTAACATTTATTACACCGGCAATAAGCCTAAATAACACTAGCACTATGCCTGAAGAACATTGGCACTAAGCCTGCTAGGCACTAAGCCTGAATAACACCGGCACTAAGCCTGAGTAACAATACCATTCAACATTTAAACATCAATACATAAAAGGATTTAAAGACTAAATCACTAATAAGGAATTGAATTCAACTATACATAAACATAAAATGAACTTACAAGACTAGTTTGCAGTAATCGTAAAAGCACAAGTACTACTCCGAAATCTTTTCTTTTCCACAATCGTCAACATGCTCGTGATTTAAAAAAATAGTTTTATTCAATTGAGTACTTATAAACTTCAATGTAGTCCATAATTTATATTTATACAAAATCACGAGATTACCCTAACATTTTATTTTTTTTGCAATTTAGTCCTTAATCTCATAACTTGCAATTTAATCATTTTAACTAAAATCCAATTTAACCAATGATACAAAGAACCTTGAAAAAATCCATTATTACCCACTTTTCACAACAAAACCATGGATTTACACTTTTAACAATTTAATCCCTATTTCTAAAATTCATCAAAAATCACTTAACAAAACATGTTTATCTTACAAAAAAGATTAATAACCTGTCAAATAACATCAAAACACATTCAAAAACATCCATGTCAAGTCACTCAACCTTTAACAGTTTTTGCAGATTAAACCCCGAGCTAGTTAGATTAAGCTAAAACGGATTCAAAAACATAAAAATAATTAAAAACGACACTCGAAAGCACTTACATGTAAGAAACTAGCTTGACCGAAACTTCAAAGCACAAAAATGGTTTTTTTTTTTCTCTTCAAAAATCGTTGGAGAAGAATACTAGAAAAGATAGACCAATTTGTTTTATTTAATTTTGGTTTTAAATATTCAAGTACCATTTTAACCTTTAAAAACTATAAAAATTTCACTTAAACCATGTCAATGACTATCCATTAACCCATTAAATGGTTTATTTACTATTTAAGTCCATTTACTTTCCTTTCCATAGCAATTTAGCCCTTTTAACTAATAGAAGTCTACTTTTATACCTTTTACTATTTAGTCCTTTTTACTTAATTAATTATGTAAACTTCAAAATTTCTTAAAGGAATTTTAATTTGACCTTAATATATTCCTGTAGACACTAAATAAATAATAAAAAAATAATTCACTCGTCAAAATTGTGGTCCCAAAACCACTCTTTCTGACACCATTGAAAATGGGTTGTCACAGATTATTTAGATTATTATCAGTGTAATTTTTGTATGTGATGTTCTGTGAGGAGATTAAATTTTCAATAAATCTAGAAAATTTTGATGATGCATTAGGTGAATTAAACTCAGGATAGTTTCCTTGAGAATCGACCCCTAAAAATGAGATGTCCTAACTTCAATTACAATTAGTCTATAGTAAGTTCTTTTTATAAACTTAGAGATTTTTGAAGCTAAGCTTAATAAAATGGCAATACTAAATAATGAATAAAATGGCGAAGCTGAAGAAAAATCAAAGAATTGCCATAAAACACCCTAATGCTTAAAATTACCAAATAGATCAGCAACACTTTGTTTGCTCCATTGTGTTGTTGATTAGAGAAAGCAAGTTTAAGAAAGAGTGTGTAATAAATATAAAGAAATTTAAGGGAACTCCATTATAGTAATAGGCTGAGTAGTTAAAGAGATAATTGTTTGCTCCATCCATATTCTAAGTTAAAAGCCTTAGCTTCATGAGTGAATTCCATTCCACTTGTGACCTGATTAAATGCTCGGCAATTTAGTGTATGCACCACTGTGATTTTCAAGTCAGAGAACCATGTGACGAGTTGAATCCCCTAGTTCTAAAATATACAATATTAATATAATAAATAGATATGTATGTATTTGAGTACATACAGGGCCATGGTTAAAAAGAAAACTGATTTTAGGTAAAAGATGAACCAAGTAAATTAGGAGATATTAGCTATAGTCAAATTGCATATATGAGTATGTATGATTTTTGTTTTTAGGGAAATAATTTTTGCACTTCCTTTGCTAAATAAACTTATGAAACTAGAACAAATTTTTAGACATAGAAGATTGCTGACAACTAAATACAAAATGTTCTCTATATGGTTTGGCAATAAAAAAGTGGTTCTATGGTTGTGGCAATTCTTGCATTCATACCTACATAAATACTTTGCTTCAGGGCAAGCAATAGTTCAGGTTTGGGGTGTGATAACTCTTGAAAAGAGTTATATTTCATGCCCTTAGGCTTAGTTAATTGCTTGTACTTAGGTGAGTTTAGTTGCATTTTAGGATATTGCATTGGTATTTTTAGAACATTGCATTAAAGAGCTTGAATTGTACTTAAGTGTTATTACATGTTGCTGTCAATTGCCTGTGGGAGGACATGCTTTGTGGTTGATTGGCAGGTGTAGAGTGTAGGAAAAGGAGTAAAGGATTGAAGGTTTGCCTTGACAAATTTTGGATAGATTTCCAACACAAATGTTGTGGCAATGCTTAGAAGATGCCTAGTCAGCACTCAATAAGTATCATTCTCAGCCTAGAAGATTATGGGCTACCTACCTTAAAGGTCAAACTTATAAAAACCAAAAGGGGAACCCTAGAAAAGGGAGTAGTTTTTGATAGAAAGAGAGGAGTAGCTTCTAACAGAAAAGAAGGGGAAGGACCAAGAAGGAAGGTGACTGAAGAAGGAGAAAATGACTGCATCATCTTTGGCAGCTGCAAGACATTACGTTGCTGGTGTTGAGAGTTGAATAGGCAAAAGCTATCATCTTTGATTTTCTCCTTTGGTTCTTATCGCGCTATTTTTAGAACTTATTTGTTATTGATGATGTTGGTTGTTGAATTAAACTTGAACATGATTTGCCCAACTATGAGCTAAATCTCTTAGGCTCGGGATTACTTTTGTTGAACCCTTTATTTTCTAGTAATGTTTATAGTTTGAGTTGGAATTGTTTTGCTATTTTATTCAACAGTATTTCATGTTATATGTAGCTGTGCATTGACAAATGTGCAGTAAGTTATTAAAGATAACTTAATTCTGATAGGGTTAGGTTAAATAGATAGGCATTGGATAATATGATTGAATGATAAATAATTTATTTGCAATAACCTCTAGACATAGAACTTGTCCTCATATGAAAGAAGGTAGAAAATATTAGTGGTGACTGAACTCATGTCTATAGACATATAGTGCTTTAGGGGAGGTAACCCAAGGTTTTTCTCTCGAAAGAAGTAGTAGAAACCTGTCGAGCAATATAATATTCAAGACTTTACAGTGGCGTTAATAGTTAGAGAAGGTAGATGCATCAGTAATCCTAGTTGTCCTAATCAACATTGTAGTTCCTTAATCTTCTTTTCTATAGTGGCTTTATCGTGACATTCTTGTTTCATTTATTTGTTTTGTACATTTTTATACATCATCATTCTCTCATTTTGCCATTGCATTCTCACTATTATTTTGCTTAGCATTAATCAAACTTAACTTTAATAACTCAACCAAATTATGCCTATCTAATCCCTGTGGAGACGATCTCACTTATCACTTTATTACTTATTTCAACGTGTATACTTGAATAATCTGCACATCCTATTCACATGCAACAACTTGTCACAACATTTTACAAAACATAATTTTACTGAAAATAGACACGATAAGCTGTAATCTTACTATATGCCTTATTTGTAACACTCCTAACCCGTAACTGTCGCCGGACTTGGGTTAAGAGGCATTATCGGATCATTGGAACAATTCACATTCACTTCATGACTTATTCCCACGGCTACTAGACACGCCCGTGTGCCATGGCTGTGTAAAATTAGGCTAGCTACTAACTTGATCACAAGGCCACCATGCACGCCCATGGGCCTCAACCATGTACCCTGTCTAGACACACCTAGAAGTGATCCTTAAACCACACGGCAGAGACACACGCCCGTGTCTCTTGGCCATGTATGCAAAATAGACCATTTGCAAGGCCAATTTGCCACCCACACAAGGGTCATTCCTATAATCACAATTAAACATCATTCCATGTATCAATAGAAACCAAAAACACATCAAAATACTTATCATGACAACCCAATTCAATCTCATTTCTATAATACCATCTTATATACTAAATAGCTCAACCAATTCACATGTAAAACCAAGCATAATTCATCCTCAATACCACTAGATCATAATAGCATCAATTCATCAATAAGTTTACCAATCATAAGACATTTTCATTACCATCAAGTCATACCATAATATGCATTAAATACCCAATCCATTCATACACATAGCCAACATATATCTAGCCACATCACATGGTTATTTACACATCTCAAACATGTTTCAAAACAGCTAGCCTATACATCCATATTCAAATATACACATCTTCAAAGGTACCAAGACAGATTACCGATAGTGTGATCGAAATGTTGACGATCCTCGGATCCAAGCTAGCTTTACTAACACTATAAAACAGAGAAACAAATCACATAGTAAGCTTACAAAGCTTAATAAGTTCGAAATACAATACAATTAACTCATTGAATCAATTCAATGTACAAATTGAACCATCACATAGATAATTTACCAATGATACACAATTTCAACTATATCCAATACTCACATAGCATTCCATTCATCTACTTTCAATTTTACTAACCACATAGGTATTATACATACATTTGCCAGCACTTAGTTACTCACTAACCATGCTATCCAACCATCACATAGATAAAGACACAACTAACATATTATCAATCTCAACCACATACTCAAATATCTATTCATTCAACTCTTAAATCTATCATCAACAACATAGGCTCGAACGTACCTTGATCAACACATAGTTACTCACCATTCATGCTACTCAATTTCTTGATATTAGATCTCGCTCAACCTTTGATATTCCTTTGATAAATTCGCACACTTAGTGCAAATTTCATAACTGAAACATATTTTTCATCGCACACTTAGTGCCAATATGTTAAACCAAACTTATATCGGTATCGCACACACAGTGCCAATTCGATAAGTCAACCTTCTATCTTTTTGCACACACAGTGTTAATCATTAAAACCGTAGCTTTTATCGTTTCACACACATAGTGCTAATCAATTTTGTATCAACTCAATTTTGCACACTTAGTGCATCAATACTCGAACACGTACATAACACATTCTATTCTATTTATATACATTCATTCATTATTCATCACATAGATATTATTTTGATAGCAAGTATTATATCCAAACTTACCTCAGACGTTGATATACCAAAACAGTCGATTAATCAGCACTTTGTCTTTACCTCGATCTCGATCCGAACCTCTCCTTTCTTGGTCTCAATTTAGCTATGAGTGTGCTGAAACCACGAAAGCCTCAAACTCTATTTCCTTTCTCAATTTTTGGTGGGAAGATATATGAAAAAGATGAGCATTTTGACTTTATTTTGTTTATTATAACATTTATAATTGAATTCCAATCTTACCCTTAATGAAATGAACATTTAAGCTTATAATGGTTGGTTATAAATGTCCATCTACCATTCATTATCTAAATAATGGGCTAATTGCCTCATAAGGCCTCCACATTATAAAGACAACAACAATTAAACACTTAACAATCAGCACATAGCATTTTACACTTTATCCGATTAAGTCCTTTTTGCTATTTAAGCACTCAAACAATAAAATTTTCATACAAAAATTTCACATAGACTTAATCTCATACTGCAAACACCAAAAATAATATTAAAATTTTTTTGACCTCAGATTTGTGGTCTCGAAACCACTGTTCTGACTATGGTCTAAACTAGGATGTTACAACTCTCCTCCCTTAGGGATTTTCGTCCCCGAAAATCTTACCAATGAATAGATGTGGATATTGTTCTCTCATAATATTCTCAGGCTCCCACATAGCCTCTTCAATTTCGTGCTTGTGCCACAACACTTTCACTACGAAAATTCTTTTATTCCTCAACTCTTTGGTCTTTCGTGCTGAGATTCGAATCGGTTCTTCACTGTACGACAAATCTTACTGAATTTCGACCTTAGTAGGAGCAATCACATGAGACGGATAAGATCTGTACCATCGAAGCATTGACACATGAAACACATTATGGATATTTTCTAACTTAGGTGGCATCATCAATCTATAAGCAATTGGCCCAACTCGTTCAATGATCTCATACAACTCGATGAATCTTAGACTCAACTTGCCTTTACATCCAAATCGAAGTACTTTCTTTCATGGAGACACTTTCAAGAACACTTTATCACTGATCTCAAATTCAATATCTTTTCTTTTCAAGTCTACATAGGACTTCTGACGTTCAGATGCTGCTTTCAAGCTATCACGAATCACTTTTACCTTCTATTTAGTCTCTTTAATTAAATCAATCCTGTAAATCTCACAATTTCAATAATATACAATTCAACCAATCAATCAAGTGAATAATTTGTTCTCACCGGAATGAAATTAGCTGACTTCGTCAATCTCTCGACTATCACCCAGATTGCATCTTTCTTTCTTAGAGACAAAGGCAATCCCGACACAAAGTCCATAACAAACTGGATGGAACCTGATGTTTAGCTTCAACATGATGACAAAGTAAACATTTTGACACAAAGTCAGATATGTCTCTTTTCATACCATGCCACCAATAAAACTGTTTCAGATTGTTATACATTTTCGTACTCCCCAAATGCACACTCAAACGACTATTATGAGCTTCATTCAAAATTAACTAAATCAACTCTAAATTCTTCAGAACACAAATCCAATATCTAAACCTCAAACAATCATCACTATCCACGCAAAATTTTGATTCTGAATTCAAATCACATTGATCTCGTTTTGCTATCATTTCATTATCACTTTTTTGGGCAATATAAATCTGACGTACAAACATCAGCCTTACTCTCAACTCGGCCAAAACTGAATCATCATCACATAGATCTATTTGAGTACTCATAGCTCACAAGGCACATAAAGACTTTTGACTCAAGGCATCGGCAACAACATTAGCTTTGCCCGAATGATAATCAATCACAAGTTCATAATCTTTCAAAAATTCTAACCGTCTTCCCTATCGCAAATTTAATTCTTTTTGAGTCATCAAGTACTCCAAACTCTTATGATCGGTATAAATGTGACATTTCTCACCAAATAAATAGTGATGCCAAATCTTCAATGAAAACACAATCATTGCTAATTCAAGGTCATGCATTGGATAGTTCTTTTCATGCGGCTTTAACTGCCTCGAAGTATAAGCAATGACTTTGCCTTCTTGCATCAGCACATAGCCCAAACCATTTACTGATGCATTAATGTAAACTATAATTTCTTTGCCCGTTTCAGGCTAAACTAACACTGGCACTTTCGTCAACAACGCTTTCAACTGCTCAAAACTTTACTTGCACTTTTCTAACCACTCAAATTTAACATCTTTCTATAGAAACTACATCAACGGAGTTGTAATCATTGAGAAGCCTTTCACAAACCGTCTATAATATCCTGCTAGTCTTAGAAAACTACGGACTTCAAACACATTTCTCAAAGGTTTCCATTCTAGAATAGATGAGATTTTACTCGGATTAACTCGTATTCCCGCAGTTGATACAATATGCCCCAAAAATCTAACCTCGCACAACCAAAACTCACATTTACTAAACTTTGCATACAATTGCTTCTTACGTAGAGTCTGTAACACAATTCTCAAATGCTTGGCATGTTGGGTCTTATCATAGGAATAAATTAGAATATCATCAATAAACACTAAAACAAAGAGATCCAAATACGGTCGAATATCCGATTCATCAAATCCATAAACACTATAGAAGCATTCTTTAGTCCGAAAAGCAGCACTAAGAATTCATAATATCCGTACTTCGTTCTAAAAGTAGTTTTTGGCACATCAATTCTTTAACTCTTTTTTTTTACATTTTTGTAACAGTCATATATGCCAGATAGGCTTCACAACCCTTTCTCACATAATTCAAAGCTTTCATCACAGATACAACAGCTAGTAACCCTTTCAAATCACTGGATTCAATTCGAACTATCTCACCATTCTGACTTGTCAATTCAATACTCTTTCTTTGACAATTCAGAATGGAATTATGCAAAGTGAGACAATCGATACCCATCATTGAATGTTAGTAACATCAAATTAGCTGAAAAATAAACATCCCAAAATAGTTCTTGCACACTTTATCCACTAAGGCACACTTGCCCAAGGGGTTCGATACTCTAATCACAAATTCAGTAGACTCAATAGGTAGAGTCTTACTTGATACTAGATTCACACACATACATATATAAATGAGTAGATTCTGGATCTATCAATGCAATCACATTAGTATCAAATGGAGTAAAAGTACCAGGAATGATATCTGGCATTGAAGCTTCCTCTCACGCACGTATAGCACTCGGATAAGTGATCTCGCCTCTGATCTCATAGTTGTATCAGTAGTCCCTCTTTGACTTCCACTCATATTCTCGGTGTTTCTGGGTGGTCTACCCCTTGTCATCACATTGCTTGATCTCATGTTCTGAACATTCTCTTCTTCAGCTAACTCTGGACAATCTTTAATAAAGTGATCCGTGATCCACACTTATTTTTTCTTTGGATTTGTGGTCTCGCACCACTATTCCAACTAGGTCCTAAGTCGAGCTGTTACATGAAAACACTGTTGCCTCTTTCAATTGATCGAATAAATCATCAATCCTCGATAATGGATACTTGTTCTTTATATTCACATTGTTAAGCTGTCGATAGTCAATACAAATTCTCATAGATTCGTCCTTTTTCTTCACAAACAATACGGGAGCACCCTAAGGAGAAAAACTCGATCTCACAAATCCTTTACCTGTCAACTCTTGCAATTGAGCTTTTAATTATTTCAATTCAGTCGGAGCCATTCTATATAGAGCAATCGAGATCGGTGCAGTCCTAGGTAATAAATCAATGGAAAATTCAATCTCTCTAATCGGAGTTAACCTAGGTAAATCTTCTGGAAACAAATCTGGAAATTCACAGACTATTGGCACTGGTTCAAGTTTCGACCCAGACATCTCAATATTCAATACATAAGCAAGATAAGCTTCACACCTTTTCTCATGTAATTCTGAGTAGACATGTGCGGAATCACCATAGGTAGTTTATTTGATTCATCTATTTCAACCCAAAGAATATCACCATTTTCACATTTCAACTCAAGGGGTTTTTGTCTACAATTTACCTTGGCATCATGCAATGTCAACCAATCCATACCTAGAATAACATCAATCTCATCAAATGGCAACAACATCAGATTCACTGGAAAACAATGACCTTGAATCATCAAAGGATAATTCTTGCAAACCTTATCAACTAACACATATTTGCCTAAGGGATTTGACACTTTAATCACAAATTTAGTAAGTTCAATAGGCAAACTCTTACTAGATACTAAATTCACACAAACATAGAATGAATAGACCTGGGATCAATCAATACAATAACATTAGTATCATAAAGAGAGAATATACCAGTAATCACATCGAGAGATGATGCATCCTCACGGGCATGTATAGCATAAGCTCTAGCAGATATTCTAGCTTCTGATCTCCCAGCTGAATCTTTCATCACACTTTTACTGCTAGCTCCACTTCTAGTATTTCTCGGAGGTTTACCTCTATTAGCAGTGCTAGTCTATCTAACACTCTGAAATTTTTCTTCAACTCTTTTAGGACAATCCTTAATATAATGTTCTCAGAACCACACCTATAACAAGCTCGGCTAATCGCCCAACACTCACCGTGATGTTTCTTACCACAATGCTAACACTCGGGTCTATTAGACCTCACATTACCCATACATGCCATTAAAGTAGCTTGAGCTTAGAACCCAAATATGATCTCCCATGGTCTCGGTGCGAATTTCCAACTGAAACAATCAATCGAGGATTTATCTCTTTAGACTTCTTTGATTGAGATTGAAATGACTTGCTCATTGGCCTTTTTCTTGCATCTCAGGCTTCAATCACAACTTTTCTATTTTTTTTTTTTTGTTTAGCCCTTCGACTTTACAAGCTCGACCGACCAATACCACAAATTCTTTCAGTTATAAAATCCCAACTAACAGTCTGGTGTCTTTGTTTAACCCATCCTCGAACCTCTTGCACATAATAGGCTCGGTAGACATACTTTCCTGGGCATACTCACTGGGCCTAACAAATTCATGTTCATAATCTGCCACACACATTTTACCTTATTTTAGCTCATGAAACTCTTTCTATTTTTGATCGATGAACTGCTGGTTTATGTACTTCTTTCTGAATTCCTCTTGAAAGAAATCCCATGTAACCCTTCCTTTCGAAACCACAAACACCAGTGTCTTCCACCAGTGATATGTCGAGTCCCTCAATAAAGATATAGCACACTTTAAACATTCTTCAAGAGTACAAGAAAGTTCATCACATACTCAAATAGAATTCTCAAGGCAAAACTATACTTTCTCGGGATCATCATCTATATTAGCCCTGAATTCGTCAGCCTTTTGCTCTCAAATTTTATCAATCGGAGGCTTGTTCAATCTTACCATTTTGGCACCTTGAGGAACTATGGGAATCAGTTGGGGAATAGAAGGGGGTGGAGGAGGTTGAACATTCAGATTTGCTCGAACAAATTCTATATACCAATTATTCATCATATGAAGGAAGGCTTCTAGAGTTCCATCTCCCTGACTATGTGTTTTAGGTCTTCTATCCATCGGCGCGGTCCCTTGCACGAGAGCCGATGTATTACTCTCTAGGTCATCAGCTACAGCTCAGTCGGATCCATTTACTATATAAAAACACAATTTAAAATGTCAGGAGTCATCACACTATCACAGTACATTTATGGCATGTATAGATAGACTCTCACACACACTACGTTAATTCAATAACTGAATAAACCATAACTCTTGATATGGCCACGCCTGAGAACAGCCTTGGATCAGCTCACCAAGTGGGGCTTGCCATCTTTCGCAAGCTGACCTAGCTCGAACTCAGCTCGTTGAGCTCAATTTAGCTTGATTTCAGCTCAATAAGCTTGTTTCCATCTTTTTTTTATACATTTTAAGTTGCTGGAATTAAAGAAATTATTTAGTTAATTAGTTTCAGCTCATAAATGTTTTTTGTTTTAATACATGCCTTTAATTTGTCAAGTTTAATACATGTTTTTAATATGTTTAGCAAAGCAATTTAATGTGTCTTAAGTTGAACATTTTAAATAAAGGTTTTTAAATGTGTCTTAGTTTATTTGTGTTTTATATGTCTTAGCTGCTGTTTAATTTAATTTGTGTCTTAGTTATTATTGGTTTTTAATGTGTCTTAGCTTAGGCAAATTAATTACATGTTCCAAATTAATGTGTCTAGTTGCTGCCGAATTAATGTGTCTTAAGGTGAGTTAATTTGCTGAATTAATTTGCTGCAGGTTTAATGCTTGGGACGACATTAAGTGAGGTGATTACTCAGCTAATTCAAGCAGTCTTTTCGTGGACACCAAGGGGCAAAGGAACTACTGATTTATTTCCCTAAGTTGATCGTCTAAGTCTCCAAGGCAGCCATAAAAGTTTTCACATTGTTGCACATTCCATTCACACTTCAAGGCTATTCAAATGGTGTCCATTCAACTGGTGGCTGATCAATTTCGTCCCTTCACACTTGGAGGTTATTGGAGTTCAAGTATTCACACTATTTGGGCTATTCGTGCTCAAAAACTTCCATTAAAATGATGCTGCACGTTCAGCTTCTCAAGGCAGGATTAAAAGAGCTTATTTAAGCACTTGGTTGAACATAGACATGGCCAATCAGCTCCTAAATCTTCTAAATACATGCAACTAACTTTTCTTCATCTAAAACTTCCCATTGACATCCTCCATGCATAGGAAAGTTTCTTGGAAGCTTCTTGGAATTTATTTGAACTTTTCTGGAAATTTCAGGTTATTAAAAGCTGTCTATTCAACTGCCATTTGTCCATTCGGCTAGCTTAGTTCCTTATCTATAAATATGCAGTTCAAACCACTTTGTAGGGACTTTTTTCTCTTTGATTAATGTTTATAACATTTTGTGAGTTTTTCAACTCTCTTATTTCGTTTTAGACTTAGCGTGACTTATCTAGCTCGCTAGTGGCGTCATTCTATTTCTTTCGAACGTATCACTCATTCTAAGTGTGGCGTTCAACCAAACTATACCTTTAGATATTACCTACATAGGTAACGGGTCAAGATCCACCTTAAGTGACGTATAAGTCTCGGGTCAGCATTTTAATATAGTGTTGGTTCTTACTTGTCCTTAAGATCATTTTCCCACCCACATCTATCAACTTATTTATCTTGTTTCTTTGATTAGCCGAATTCTCATAATCCTCATTCATCTAACCATTTTTCCATCATCATTCTACTGAACCAAATCATCCTCAACACATTCATAACCTTTGAACCATCTAGCTAATCTTTATTTAAAGTTTTACTTAGCTGAATTCAACCATTACTCTGTTCAAGAACGATACTTCTCCATTTTAACGATCGGGCAACAAACAACTCGAATCATCACCGAGATGAGATCATATCATTTGGTACCAGAGCCAGTAAAAATGAGGAGTACAAATGTTCGTGAAGTATCGGAGTAAGTATTTGAAAAATATAAAAAAATTGAACAAAATTTAAAAAAATATTATTATTTCGTGTATAAGATAAGTGTTTTGAATGTATTCATCTTAAAAAAAAGAAAAGGAAATTCAAAAATTTAAAAAAAAAAAGAAGAGAGAGAAGTGTTTTGAAAGTGTTCATAGTTTCTTCCGATCGTCAAAAGTTCTTTTTATAAAAACGAACCAATCACCACACTTAGCACAATAATCATTCTTTCAGCCTACCCACACCCATTTATCATTACCCTTGTAAACCCACTTGAAGTCGACCCCTAGATTCACTTGTAACTCTAAACGAGTCTATTACGAAGTTCGAGAGGAGAATCGAGTGGTAAAAGGCATGAGAGTTTTGTGAAAGCATTTGAGTGTAGAAAAAGCCATCTAACGCGTGCAAACACAAGTGTGAGTTCCAACCAATTTTTCTTTGTGAGTGAAACGTGAGATTTTGTGGTGAGGATACTTTCAATTTTGTTCTAATCACTTTTCTTTTCAGCAATAAAATCATGTTACGAGAAGAGTTTTCAGAATTGAAATTCCAATATCTGATGCAAGAGATGCATAGGATCGTGAGCTCTAAGTTTGAAAAGTTACACAAACAATTGGACCAATTAGAGGAAAGAGACCAACGGGAATGACTTTCTCCAAGTCAAAAGACGGAGTCCAGGTTACCAAGAAAATAATCATCTAATGACTATTTGGGATGAGATCTATACCGTGGTTCTTATTCATCAAGGAATTTGACACGAAATAAACAAGTTTCAAGTTTGAAGCCTATCAACATGAATAACAAGAAAGCACAAGTCATTCTTCGTATACATCAAAGTATTCATCCACAGAGGAGCCCTTACGAAGAAGTGAACGTGATTCGTATTTAGATCCTTCCATTCAAACCCGACAGAAATCATCTTATTTTGATTTTTTTTAGTTTTATCTTCATCTTGCAACAGAAGGAAGTGAGAAAAAGAAATAAAAATAAAAGAGAGACAAGAGAAATTGATGCGAGAGAATAAGTGGATTTTTAACTAAAATCGAGAAAAAAAAGAGAAGTGAAAGAAAAAGAAAACGAAAAAGAAATTAAAAAAGAAAATGAGAGTGAGAGTGAGAGGAAGAAAAATGAAATTGAGATTGAACAAAAAAGCGAGGAAGAAGAGAAAATTGAAAAAGAAAAAGAAACGAAAGAAAAAGATGAGCGAGAACAAGAAAAAGTGAGTGTTGTTTTAACTAACCCACATGTGAGTTCTCCTCCTGTTGCTTCTTTTCAGGTTCTAAAATTTCGATTAGCACGTTCCATCTTAATTACCTTCCCAGTGAGAGGATATTTCGATTGATCGAGAAAGGTAAGCACAAAAATGACCCTAGTCCACCAGTGCTTAAAGGTAAGCCCGGTAAGGATTCTTAGTTAGTCGAATCTTAATAATCTCACATGCATGTTAACAGTGAACTTGCCAAAGACTTAGTCAGTAAAAGAACTTCTCATCTTGATTTGTCTAAGTATCAATTACTGATTGATGATGACTTTGATTGGGGTGATGGTTTGAAAAGTCTTTTTTCTAATTTGTTTGGTATTGGCAAGTTCGATGATGAAGTAAGTATAAATTAGCACAAACAATTTTCAAAATTATGTGATAAAAAGTTTCCATGTAAAACTCCTAGTTCGATTGTTTGTGTTGGTGGTGAGACGTTTCTGCTTTGTTGTGTAAATTTCGCATGTTTGTGTAAGTTTGGTCGAATGAAACTTGAGATATATGGTTGTTTGAATGTTGGTATGTTCACATTTTCTTTGTTTAACACATTTGTGTTGTTCCTGAGACATCTTTAAATTCTTATGCGAAATACTCATGTCTTTACATGTCAGATCGAAAGAGAATCAAGAAGTTTGATTGCTTGAGCTTGTTTTTTGCCTACATCCTCTATACTTGGCACGTGTGACTTCTTGATGAAAAAGGAATTCTTGCTGTAATTTGGAAAGAATAATCAAAATCACATGCTTAATCCTAGAGTTTGTTATTATGAATCATCCATGAGAAAAAGAAAGCATTGTAAATCTTGTTTGAATGAATGTGTAAACAATTTTTTCTTGTATGATGCTTTGTCTTTAAGTCTGAAAATGAGACATGTGATGTAATACCCCTAACCCGTAACCATTGCTGGTCTAGGGTTAAATGAATTACTGGACAAATATGATCTTTTTACAGACATTTCACATCATAATTCAACAAATCGACTCAAAGTGTCCCTTATAAAGGTTAACAAGACCTTAAACATGCTTTAGAAATGGGCCAAGACTAAACCGAACACATACGAGAATTTCAAAATTTAAAAAAAATTCAAAGTTATAGAGGTCACCATGTGGGTAGGCCGTGTACCTCACACGGCCTCAGACACGCCCGTGTGTGTAAGTCATGGTAAAACAGGGCATACATACTGACTTGTCCACACGGCCAATGACATGCTCGTGTGCCTCACCTGTGGTCGCTACTAACTTGTACCATACGGCTAGTCACACGCCTGTGTGTCTAGCCCGTGGTTGAGTCTGACTTGCTTTGAAATGCAACCATGAAGGATAAAGTCGAGCCACACGTTCGTGTGCTCAACCGTGTGGGCAATTATAGGCCATTTTAAGGCCAAATTTGCCTCCCGCACATTGGGTTTTACCTACAAGCAATATACCAATTCAAATCATATCAAAATGACCATTTTTCTAACCATTCAAGAACATTTCAAACACACCATCTTATGCAACATATACCTCATTCACATATCAAGCTTTACTAAGTATAAACCAACCAAAACGTATATTTTCTTTATAATGACCTTTCATCAAATATATGCTAACTATGCATCATAAAACATACCATTATTTTGACCATTTCATTAGCCATCAAAACATACCGAACTAAGCATCATATAGCATGACTACTCATCAAATCACATTCATTTATCTAGCCATGTCACACTGCTATAAACACATCTCAAACATAAGTCAAAGTAACTAGCCTATACATGCCATATTTAATTATGTACACATTCAAAAGTCCAATATAAAGTTTGATAGTGTGATGATGATCCTTTGTAACATCCGGGGTTTAGGGGTCTGGTATATCTTTCTAGGTTACATGTATGTGGTAGTGTGCTCTATATGTTGTTTGTATGTGTTTGGGGGTCTCGGGAAATCTTGAGGCTAAGTTTGGACCTTAGGTAAATTTTTGGGTTAGAGCCTTTAGGGGGAAGCTAGGGGAAGATAGGCCTTAAGAGTTCTTGTGAGGAGTTTATGACACAAGAATCCAGTTGGTAAAGTGGCTAGGAGGCGCCACTTAGAGTACTTGTGGTTGATGCATCAGGGAGTGAGAAGGGCCTTGGTTCGAGCAGCTTAAGCAGTATTTTGGCATTTATTTTGCGTCAAGGGGAGTGAAGAGTTGGGCGGCAATCATACTCTGAAGGGATGAGGGTGAGACTTGGTCCAGGTGTTTGAAATTATGGCTAGGAGAAAAGATGGGAGTTTGACTCATTCAAACTCATCCAAATGAGAGGAGGGGAGGAAAAAGTGGAGAGAAAAGGGGGGGTGAGAGTTGGCCGAATGTAGGACTTTGGGAGGGGAGTTGCATTTTCAGTGGGGAAGCTTGGGTGTGCCAAAATTTTGAGTTGTCAAAGTGCCATTTAGTTACTTTCCTCTAGCTGAAATTTAACTCATTTTCTCTCTTTGTGTTTATTCTTTTCTCTCGTACCAATACTACATAGAATTTAACCCTTTTTCTCATTCGTTTGTCTTGGCCAAAACCTCAAAGACCCTTAAGGTCATCCTTTGTGTTCATCTTTTCTTATTCTCCACTCTCTTCACAAGGCCAAACCTATCTCTTCCACTCTACTCTTCTTTTCTTTTCGTTTTGGTGACAAAGCCCTTACCTTTTCTTCATTTTAGAAGCCGTTCTTCCCTATACTCTACCCCTTGTGGTCGAATACTCTACTTTCTTTTGGGGTCTTAGCCGAAGCATACCACCATTTCACTCTTTTCTCTTTTCGTGTTATCAAACTTTGCGAAGGCCAAAGAATCAAGTGGTGGCCGAATCTCTTTACCTTTGTCATATTTCGAAACCGATCTTCCTTGGTCAGATCTTTCAACCTACTGCTAGTAAGTGAGGTAAGTATTCTTTTGTGTCCAAACTTTATCTCTTTCCTTTTTGGATTGTCGAAATCAAGAACTCTAATCCCATTTACCCATTTGACCGAAACCATGAGGGTAGGTTTCAGGATTCTTTGGAGCCAGCGTTAAGAGGAAGGGCTTTCGGGATTTGATCTATAAGGTAAGGGAGATAGTGCCATTCGGCCAAAGGCCATATCTTTTAAGTGTTAGTCGATTCTAACTATGGTGTGACAAGAAGGGTACAACGAAGGTATAGGAGGAGTTTTGGGATTCGGATCTATTTCGGTAAGGGTATTCAGTTAAATTATAGTTATGATTTGTTTAGATCTTACGTATCGATTAACCAGGTTTTCTGATTAAGTGATATTCAATGGATGTGAGTACCAGTGGAGGAGAGAAAGGGGTTGTCCCGGATTGGCCACCGGGGTGTTGGTCAGCGTCGGAGTAGGGTCGTAGGCAGATAGTGGTAGTCTCGTTTAGGGATAGTGTTGACGTTGAGAGTCTAGTGCTTCAGGTTATCAGATGTGTGGTTAATTCGCTATTTCTATGTCTAGTCAATTGATTATATGTGTTATGTGTGTGATAACCGTTATAGTGGTTGTGGTGGATTTTTTATCCTTGATTGGGTATCACGGTAACCAGGTTAGTACTTTATCTAAGGTGTGGATGGTTGATTATTGTGGATATTTTGAACATGTTGAATGCCTACCTAACATGCTCATGCATTATTCTATCATATCATTATAGCATGTTGCATATGCATGGGATCGGGATATATATGTTAAATGAAGGACCGGGTGTACATTTATGTACGTGTGGTGATTGGCTATGTGCCAAATCACGACTTGGTGTCGGCTATGTGCCACATCAAAGGATTGATGCTTGCTTTGTGCTTCATTGCGATTTGATGATGACCATGGGTCACATCGTGGATATCGAGATTTGGTCACATGGTGATCGGTGGCTATGCCACGTTCTGTTTAGTCACATAGGTGATCGGTGGCTAGGCCACGTTATATTTGGTCACAAGGTGATCGGTGGCTATGCCACGACTTTGGGCAGCTTGACTGCCAAAGAGGTGTGTAGCGATTGGAGGGTCGATTTAGTAATCCCCTGGTGTGTTATGGTTGGTACGGGGGTGTGTAGAGGATGGATTCTAGGTTGGGTTGGGTAACATATTTGCATCATCATGTGTGGTATGTGGATTGTGTGATTTGGGCCAAGCCCATTTGGGAAACATGTGAAATAATCGCATACTGAGTCTGTTTGACTCACCCTATTTTCTTAACCAATGCAGGTGATGTGTGATACATGGACCGGGCTGGAGTAGATTCGTGGTGGCCATGCAGAAGTTGTTTTAATATTTTATGCACTTAAATTCTTAGTTACTTTTGGGTTAATTTTCTTTTGAATGTAATAAGGCCATTTAAATATTTGGGGATTTTATTTTATTTTATTGTGAGTCGGTTAGATTATCGGTTAAAAACTAAGAACAATTTTGGAAATAATTTACAACTTAAAGATTAAACTTGAGTTATTAACTTGAATATTTTAAATATCTCGACTTCTCTTGAAACTTCCAAACGTACAATGTTTTCGACTACACCCGACCTTCAAAGTTTTTGTTCTTTTATAAACTAAAGAAAATATTTAAAATTCAAAACGTGTTTTCAGCCATTGAATTAAATTCTTTTCAGACATATTTCCTCGTAGCATTCCGAATTCAGCCGTAGCATTTTGGGCCGGGTTTGGGGTGTTACAGTTTGGTATCAGAGCCCGATTCAAAACTCGACTTTGAGGGCTTTTGGGCCCAAAACGTCTTTCAAAAGTGAGTTTTACTAAAACTTGTATTTTTACAAGATGATCAAGTTTTTCTGGCATGGCACCTGAGTCTCCGGCCCGATGTCCACCAGGTAAGTACTTCAAACCGTTGCATGATTTGTATGTAAGGTGATATGGGATCGTAGATTAGTAAGTTAAGGACTATTGAACTCTAGGATTAGCGTACCCCAACACAAAATTTCATAAGACTTAATTTATTTCACCAAAACCCAGGAATAAGTCGTGGAGTTCAGGTGTGGCAACACACATGTGCATGTCTAGGCATGGATTCCGAATGAGCTTGGCATTTAAGCAGTCCTAGTGACTCACCTCCACTTTTTTGGAATCCTACCTGGTGCGCAGTGATTGTTCGCCTCAACCGCAAGGACTTGTTAACGGGTCAAATCTATAAATAAAACCCGAAAGGGACCAAACACCCGATTTTGTAAAACAATCAAATTACCCCGATTTTCAAAGTTACCGAAGTACCCCGACTTGTGAAAATTACTAAAATACCCCTAGTTTATGAAATTACCATACTACCCTTGATTTTTACCAAAATACCCCTATTTTTGCAAAAATACCAAAATACCCCTATTTTGCAAAATTACAAGATACCCTTGATTTGGAAAATTACAAAAATACGCCTATAGGGCAAATTACGAAAATACCCCTGGGTTGGGAACAGACGAAAATGTTCAAAGTGGTGAACATGTGTAGTGGATAGTATTGATGAATGAATAAGATTTTCTAAGTTAGGATGGAGGACTTGGGACAAAACATTGAATGACCAAAAGAACTACTATTAAATGTCTTTGCATAAAATTACGTATGGATAATCAGTGGAACAATAAGTTAATGCATAAAATTTCTTAAACAGATTAAAATGCTACAATAGATATGAGTTCTAGGGGGCGAGGTTGTAGTACACGTGGACGTGGTAGGGGCAGAATGTCAATATCGAAACCAGTTGGGTCAGGTCATGGATCAGGAAATGAAACGACACCGCTTGCAGTAGAAGCGGAGTTCCAAGATCAGACGGGTGGAGACGACGCAGTATCTCAGGCTATACTGTGAGTCTTGGAAAGAGTTGCGAGAGCGAATGTGGGTACCGGGGTCCGAAAGTCCATTTCGGAGAGACTTTGGAAATAATCGATAGGATGTTTTTACAAAATGCAAATGAAAGTTTTTCTCATAACTTAATTAACGATTTTATAAACAGGTTTTTACGGCAAACTTCTAGTTTAATCCAATGTAACAAACATGTGTTTTCAAACGTCACCTAAACACAAATATGGGGCTAATTAAAAATTTTCCTTAAATGATTATTGGGTTTCAAATGAACTACTAAACTTGGATTTAAAAAAAAAAAACTTTTCTGAAGTTCGTGAAGCTTTATAAATTCTTCCCAAGTGACATACCAGACCAGGTCGTGGTGTTTGGGCGAGTTTGGGTGTTACATAGAGAGCCGACGTCTACCTGGGATAGGCAAATAGCCGTCGTCCCTGCTAGTGAAAGCATCAACGTAGAAAGCCTAGTGTTACATGTTATCAGGTGTGTATTACTCACATGCGTTTTTGTTGTTATGTTATTAATTATAATGGATGAAAGTCGAAATGACTTATATGTTAGGCAAAATACCCTTACGGGTAATGTTGGAGACACCGGGTAAGTTCTTCGATGTTTATATTCTTGATTATATGCATGAATGTATGTGCAATGTTATGCATGTATGAAATAGTATCTGTTACGCATTGTGATTATAGTTTCATAAATATTGTGCACGATGTAAAGACCATGGGCTCGGGATTGAATGAAAGGAGAAGGGAGAATCAGTGACTATTATCACGAGTGACTATTGTCACGAGTGGTCTAAGTACCATGGTGGTCGAACCCACGAATGTTTAATCAGTGACTTGTCTCGGTGGTCAAGTACCACAGTGGGCTGGCCCTATGTATGCGTAGTTTATTAGAGATCGTCACGGTGGTCTAAGACTACAGTGGGTTGGCCCCATGAGTATGTATAATAGTGACTTTGTCACGAGTGGTCTAGGACCATGGTGGTCAAAGAACCACAGTGGCATAATGCCACGGGTGTTTGGATGGAGAGCTAAACTGGGTTGGGCTGCATTGCATACATGTGACATATGCCGTTTGAATGGGCTTAGGCCCAGTTTGCGTTATACAAGGACTTACACACTGAGTCTCGATGACTCACCTCTCTACTAATTTTTGCAGGTAATCAATAGATGGCGGGTTTTGGAGTCGGGATGGACTCGAGGTGGCTATGCGTTGCTATTTCTCTCATAAATTTCATTACTTTATTTTGAACTTAGCTTAATTTCGAATTTTATTATGTAACAAGGCCACTTTAACTTAAATTTTGGGGTTTGGTTTTAAATGCTAATTTTATTTATGTTATAAACTGTCAAAATGGGGTTTTCATAAAAACATAAATCTAGGTTTTCCAATTATTAACAAACGGATTACAAGAAATAAGTAATTAAAACTTGGAATTTTCTTAGAACTACTAATAATATCTCTATTTCTTTCTTTTCTCCAAAAGTCACAATACTCCACACCATTTTCAACAAAATTTTCTAAAGTATGGTTTTACGAATTTATCCCGATTTCTACTTCTTGATATTTTAGTACGCAGTGGTTACAACATAATACACTCTAATCGATCACCCTCAACTTGGTCTTATCAAACGAAAAAAATGTTTTCTCAAATTGCGATGTTTCGTTAAATGATTTTCGAATCTACCTTCCCAGTAACATACCATATTTGGTCGTAACGTATTTACCGGGTTTGGGGTGTTACATTGACGTTTGGGCACTCAATTTAGTTAAAAGGACTAAATTGTAAAAAGTGCAAAAGTTGAGTTTTAGATGCTAGAGGTGTCCAATTATTATGAAATTTTAAATTGGAGATCCTTATATGGTAGTTAGACCATTTTTTAAGTTGGTGGGCAAAAATGGACATGGTTAGGCATGTTTCCAAAGTTTTCATTAAGGGTATTTTGGTCATTTAGTTATTAAAATGAATTAAAAATAAAATTAAAAGCCAATTTTTGTCCATCTTCAACGCCATGGCTGAATTTCACAAGGGAAAACCATGGTTAGGGTTTTCAAGCTTCCAAGCTCGATTGTAAGTTGGTTCTAGCCCCGTTTTTAATGATTTTTACGTTTTTAAAATTCTCGTAACATGATCTCTCTATTTCTACCATTTATTTGAGCTACGGCTGATGTTTGAAAATTTACCCATATGAGAAATTCTTGTGTTTTGATGTGTAATGGTAGAATATGGATGCTTGGTGTCTAATAAACGACTGTTACTAAGTGATTTTCGATGAAATTTCATAAAAGGACTAGTTTGTAAAAAGTTGTAAAATATGTGTAAGTGTGTGAATAAGTGCAAATTGTGGACTGTTATAGTTATGAAAATGGTTCCGCTAGGCCTAAAATGCAAGGAAATTTAATAAAAATTATTTTACGAGCCTAGGGGAAATATTGTAATTTTGTGAAACTTTAGGGGCAAAATTATAATTTTTCCAGAGGATGTTTTTGGGCTAATTTGAATAATGAGAGCATTGAATAAGTCAAATGTTTTATTATAAATCAAGAAAGACATGGAATCGACCGTGATCGTGAAAAGGAAAAGATTATGGACTAAATTACAAAATTACTATATTTTGCACCGAGGTAAGTTTGCATGTAAATAATACATCATTTTTATTTATGTTTTAGTATTTTATTATATTATATGAGATATGGTTGAATATGGAGTAATTATTTGATGTAAATTATGAATTGTGATTGATTATGGATGAATTGGTAAAATGTTGAAAAGTGAGAATTCCTGATTGAACCTTCGTAATAGAAAAGATACGAATGAGCTAGCTAGGTCACATGTGTGGTACTAAGTGTAGGCCACTATGTGTACAAGAGAGCTACGAGATGGTTTTAGGTCACGTGTGTAGTACTAAGTGCAGGCTACTATGCGTACCCGATAGTTTCGATCACATTTTTGGTACTAAGTGCATGCCACTATGTGTAAGTGATGGTTTTAGTCACATGTGTAGTGCTAAGTGTAGGCTACTATGTGCACCAGATAGCTTTGGCTACAAGGGTGGTACTATGTGTAGGCCACCATGTATCTGTTATTATTCTGATGAGTTCCACGTGAAATTGATTAGGTGAAATTACATGTGATCATGTAACGACTAAGTGTAATTGAATATGACTATGTGATGGATAAGTGCAGGTATAAGTGTGGAAATTTATGAACAATGTGCTCGATATTTGAGCGAACCTTCGGTAAGATGAAATGGAGTAAGTGAAATTATGAAAGAGTAAATTTAGCAACAAATCAATTTTGACAGTAGCAGTTGTGTGACTTTGAAAAATCACCAAAAATGATGAAAATCAAATTAGAGGTTGAATAAGATATGAAATTGAATTTGAATAAGCCTATTTTCACATAAAATAAATGGTGTAAACAAAATAATTTCATATTCTGTGATATTCAAATTTTTGTGAGATAGGGTCAGAATAATGTCAGAATCCCCTATTCCGACTTTGGAAAATCATTAAAATTTTATAAAAATAACTATGGTTTATAATGAATATGTTTAAATTTATTAATGAGTATACTTTAAAGATAAATAAATGGGATCATTATCCAAATTTTGTATAATGAGATAATTAATTTTTAGTGCAAATGGGTCGGAACTATCAAACAGTGCAATAGGGGAGAATTTAAAGAATAAACTGTACTTATTGGATAAATCAAAAAATTATGAAAATTTTATGGTAAGAATAAATATGAGTCTAGTTTTGGGTAAAATTTATAGATCATAATTTGGAATTCCGTAACTCAAGATATAAATAATTTAGTGACTATGACTCGAGTAGACAGCTTGAGATGAACATGAGTAAATAGTGAAACTATGTGCAATTATGATTGTATTATCTTGAGAACATATTGTGAAAACTTCTAAAAGCGTGTTAATAAATTACTTATTATCTACATATCTACTTACTAAGCTATAATGCTTACCCCCCCTTGCTTTCCTTTTTCCTATAGTGTCACAGATGCTAGCTCGAGTTGGAGGTTGTCGGAGATTTTATCACACTAATAAGTTATTGATTGGTATTGTATCAACAATTTTCAAGTATTTTTAAGTTTATGGCATGTATAGGGACTTGATTATGTGTGTATATGTTAATATGAGTTGGCCTAGAATGTCGGCCTATGTTATTTGAAGGTTATTATTTATAAGGCCATTTAATGTGGCTAATAATTGTTATGTTATAAGTCTATGATGATGCATTTCAAGAATGTGTATGCTTACATGTGTTGGATGAGTAAATGTGTAATAATTATGAGTGGTAAATGTGATTGGTTGTGTAAGTTGCATGATATGAATGGTTAAGTGTATGTGTCCCGGTAATGCCTCGTACCCTATTTTAGTGTTAGATATGGGAAAGGGGTGTTACACTATACATTAGAATGCTCAAGAGGGTTCTATCAGGATTACTCATCTGAGCTAAATCCTGTCTGCAACATATGCAGAATCACATTCACATACAGGAAATCATATGTATCCATCGATTTTCATTATTCAAACGGAACTTAACATTTTAATATATTTTCAATCATGTGATCATTTTATATATTCATAACATTCAAAAATCACATAAACATATACCACAATCAAACCAAATACATCTTTCAATTGAAACATATTAACATGCATAATTAAGTTACACGAACTTACCTTAATATTTGTCCGTACAAGAAATTCTACTAATCCGAAATTTTTCTTTTCCTCAATCTAGTTTCAAATTTCAGTTGTCTAGATCTATATAAATGAATTAAATCATCAATTTATCATATTTCATATTCCATTGAGTTCAATTTGCACTCTAGGAAAAATTACCATTTTGCCTCTAATCTTTTCATAAATTTCAATTTCGTCCCTAGGCTCAGAAAATAAAATTCATGAAATTTAATCCTTATTACAAGCCTAATTGAAATTTTAGTATAACATTTACAACACATGTATTCTATAAAATTCAGAATTTTTCTTCATTTTTCAAAACTTTACATTTTAGTCCCTAAATCACAATTTCATCAAAATTCACTTTGTAAAAGTTGTTTATCTATCAACAACCTTCCATTTTCTACCATAAATTTCAAATTTCAACAGATTCATCCATGGAAAAATTTCTATACTTTGATAAATTTTCAATTTGATCCTCAATATAAATAGATTAAGTTATCCCGATCTTAAAAATTTTAAAATTACTAAAAACAGGACAAGAATACTTACCCAATTAAGCTTGATTAGTTTCATTTCTCTCTCCTAGGGTTTCCATGCAACTTTTGGGAAAGATGAAGAAAATAAGATGACATTTTCTATTATCATCTTTTTAATTAATTTAAATTTCAATTTAGTTCTTGCCCTTTTTCTAAATTTCTATGGATGAATCACCCAAAAATATCTACTAACTTTTCATTAATGGTCTAATTACCATATAAGGACCTCATGTTTTGAATTCCATAGCTATTTGATCCTTCTAACTACTAGAATTCAACTTTTGGATTTTATGCAATTTAGTCCTTTCCCTAATTAAGCACATAATCGGTAAAATTTCCTTATCAGAATTTTCATATAACATTCTTATCATAATGCTGACCATATAAATCTATTAAAATAAATTTTCTTTCTAGCTGGAATTTGTGGTCCTGAAACCACTATTCTTATTTCACTGGAAATGGACTGTTACAAATATACAAGAAAATTAGTAGCTAATTAATTATTAAATTCCTTCATTTAATCAATTCAGATCCTTTACCCAACAACTATTTCAAAATAACAAACTAGTTATCCCTAATTGTACTTACGCTTCACGATTTGTGGGATCCGATTAGCTAATTCATCAAGAACATCTATCCCTAATTCATCAAGAGCACAATTTAGTGGTGGAAAAATATGGGTAAGACCCAAGAAACAAAACAACCCTCTTTCTTGCACATAGGCGTATGCACCACCACCCATGGTGGCCAAAATTGGGGTTGAATTTTAAAACGGTTTGAGATCTCATTAAAATTTGGAAAATACCTTTGAAATCATTTAAAATCCACCAAATTATAGATCTAGAAATTTTGGTTTTTAATTGACAAGATTAATTAAGAAATTGAAGAGAACAAAGATCTTACCCAAGCTAGTTGAGATAAACAACAATGACATTTTCTTAGCAATGTTCAGGATCAATCTTAGGGTTCAATATTTTAGATTTGGGGATGATTTAGATGAGGATAAATGTCAGTAATAGAGTAAATGAGATGGTGCACAATCTTGAAGCAAAAAGAAGAATAAAGGTATGGTAAAATGGGAAGTGTAGGCAACGACAACAATGAGAGAAAGAACAAAAATTTAAGAGAAAAGAGGAGAGGAAGATGGTGAGCGGCTAGCATAGGGAAAAATTGAGTTAAAGGCTGAAAAATACAATAAAAAGTTGTATTTATACTTAGGGTTCAAGGGTTTGGATGACACATACAAAATTTAATTATTTCGCAAGGGAAAGGATTCGAACTTAGGACCTTATTTAACTTGCATGCTTTCTCATATTTCTTTTAACCATTAGTATTCTTCCTCATTCTTTAAATGATTTTGCAATATTTATTTTGAAAACAAGGCATGTCACATACTAAGGTTTAAGGCAAAATTTTTGAAATAATAAAAATGGTGAGAGAGAAGGGATTTGACTTGGGTTTCAAGGAATGTTTCACTAATGCTTAACCAACAAACCAATACATCAATTATTTGTTAAAAATGCATAGATAATCTAAAAAATTAGGGCATGACCACTCTTGTTCTATTAACCCCTGATTTTTGGAATGTTACAATTCTCCCCTCCTTAAAGAAATTTCATCCTCGAAATTTTCTTAGTCACAAAATCTATTACCCTATTTGCATCAAATTGGGCCACCAAGCTTTCACTACGCAACTCTAATTCCAAGACTATTCCAGACAATGCGTCTCCTTAAATTCTTAACATATATCTTGCAGATCTAATTACGAAACGTTACTAACATATTCCTCTACTCTAATTCCCAATTTTAACAGAAACCATATTGGATTATGCTTACCACAATATCTGCAAATCGGAACCTTAGTTGATCTAGTAGTTTCTCCAATAATAACTACTACAACCTTTCGTTGAGGTCTGGTGTAACACCCTAAACCTGGCCCAAACGTTAGGCCCAAATCTGGCATGTCACATTGAAGTGTTTTTCGAAAACCATGTTTTCATTGAAAACCCTCCTTAATATTTAAAAACTAAAGTCTCAGTTTGTGTTCGTTCAGTTTCAAAACGTGGTTCATTGAAAAGTTAATCACTTTAAAAAAATGTTATTAACTCTGTTAAAAACCTATTCTAGTTGCAGAAGCTAATTTAAGGTAAAGAAGTTTAAAATTACGTGTTTTCTTTGAAAACTCGTCCTCCTATCCTAGCAGATTGAATAATTAAGTAAAACTCCAATTATAAATAATAAAAAACCCTTAAATGGCCTTATTACACAAACAAAAACCAAATCTGAATTTTGATCTAAATAAAGTCAAAATAGTATAACAGCATAACGGATCGCAGTCGTGTGGTCACCTCCGAGTCCCCCGCAACACCGATCCTCCTAATGTTGGGGATACCTGTACAGTTAAAAACGGGGTGAGTTTACAAAAACTCAGTGTGTAATCCCCTTACTAGAGTAGTAGTCAATATACAGAAATAGAAACCGAAATAGTCTAGGCCAAAGCCCTTTAACACTAACAATACAGTCCAGTTCAAAATATACGTGGGCTAAAACCCACTACAATATCATTTGGGTCACAACCCATAACAGAATCAATTGGGCCTAGCCCAAACCCATAATAGAACTAGTGGGCCTAAGCCTAGTACAGTGATAGATCTCATAAACAGATATGCAACAATATGAGGATGCATCCCACCCTGATCCAGCCAACACACCACCGTACCAACCCTACACTCCTATGGGGATAAAATCGACCCACCCAGCCAACATACCAAGCTTAGCACTGGTTGTGGCACTAAGTCAGCAGAACGATTATATGCCATAAACAAAATGGTAATAAACCATAATCAGGATGGCACAAAGCTATTGGTAACTGTAATAAGTTTGGCACATAGCCATCAGCGGTTGTAAGATAATTAGCACACAGCCACGGTAATCATGATCGACACAGAGTGATCAATATATATATGTTAGGCACATAGCCATGGGTAAATACAATTGACACAAAGCCATAATCAAGATGGCACAAAGCCATATTTAGGTTGGCACAGAGCCATAATCAGATTACGTGGCTTTAAGTCGTCCATCGGTCCACAGTCGTCTCATGTGACCAGTGCGACCTTAATAGATCAATACTGGATCCACAGTCGTCTCATGCGACCCATGCGACCCTATCAAAACTTCCTCCGTATCAATGCCCCAACCCCATGCAATATGTCGTGTATGTCATGCTTAATCATTACACGTGTATGCAAAATGGCCATGCTCAATAACAGTCATTTAGACATATATTAAAAGTATATCAGTCACATGACCACAATCAAGTCAGTTTAAACACAGTCATACGGTCACAGTCAAATCAGTCAAATTTATAGCATAAGTTAGTCATTTACCCATAAGGGCAAAATAGTCATTTTACCCTATAAGTGTATTTCGATAATCCTACCCTTCAAGGGTATTTCGGTAATCCTACCCTTCAAGGGTATTTCGATAATTCTACCCTATAGGGGTATTTCAATATTTTTGCAAATTAGGGGTATTTCAGTAATTTTACAAATTAAAGGTATTTTAGTAATTTTACAAATCGAGGGTATTTTAGTAATTTTACAAATCAAAGGTATTTCAATAATTTTACAAATTGAAGGTATTTTAGTAATTTTACAAATTGAGGGTATTTTAGTAATTTTACAAATCGAGGTCTCAACAACTAACTGAAGGTCCACCACGCCTCGAGTGACTTAAGTAACCCCAAATAGACACAACGGTTTAAATGGGCCTAAGGCCCATTACTCAGCCCAAGGGGGCCTATACGCTTGTGTGGCCCAATTAGCCCAGAGATAGCCATGGCTATACGAACAACATAGTTCAAACTAATAGAAACCATATACCATGCATTTAATCCGTGTAGGGCCCACCAACCCAGTGGGCCCACACGGCCTATTGCCCAAAAATGACTCTAGCCATATGGACTACATGGCTCGGTCTAACATTTACCACAATATGCAAATTTAATTCGTGTGGGGCCAACACGGCCCATTTCGACCCCAATGTGGCCCAAAACAACCTAAGCCCATGAGAACGTTCATGGTGGCATCAACCATCTTACGTCATATTCGTGGGCTCAGTCCACCACACGTGCGATCACACACTCGTGTGGCATCATTCGCTAGTACTTCAGCTTTTTGACATTTTTTCGATCTACGATCAGAAGGAGTGTGGTTCCACTACTCTATCGACTTTCTCGCCAACTAATGAATACAGGGTACTGTTACACACCTTCGGCTTATCAGCTGACTATCAGGTACAGCGTTAAAATACACACCTGATTGCGAACGTGCACGACTAACCCACAAGAACTCCAACCTAACACAATCAGAAACTTTGGTTAGTCACTTATCAATCAATTGAAGAGAACCTTAACCCAAAACTCCTGTTCAGGGGCTTACCTATCACCCGCCTTAATCAATCTCACTCAGGCTGTCAAAAGAGATCACTTCACTTCAAGTCCTTAAAAAAACTACCTGCATCCCATTCGCGACTCAATAACTAATATCATATACGCAAATAATTGAACTAGGAGTATCTCAACTTACCCAAACTGTGGAATTAAGACAGAGAGACAGAAGTATTTGGCCACCACCACAACACACCCTTAAACCGAGGCACGAGAATAAACGATCGCACTTCCATGACACCAAGTATTTGACTATCATAGAAGTTCAAAGGTTATTCGGCTCTAGCAAAATAGGAGGGAAATGAGAAAAGCCGAAAGAAGGAAGAGAGGAGATAACAATGTGTTTGGCCAAAAACACCTCAACCAATTGAGAGAGAAAAGAAATATTCGGTAAAAGTGTGGAGAGGTAGATGAGAGAAAAAAATCGATTTGACAAGAGGTTTGTTGAGGAATGCAAAGTAGAGAACAGAAAAACCTGAAAGGTATTCGATATGACCAAAAATGAAAAGATACTGCCTGCACTCTTAGCACAAATCGGCCTTCAAGAAAGAGAAAGAAAACCAAAATGTTTCAAGCCACCGAATTAGAGAGTAAAAGATTACTCAAAGCCGATTTCTGATAAGCCAGAATTCTCATTTGGCACACACCCCTCTTTCCTGTCAAAATCCCAAATTTTCCTCCCAAATCACTCAAACCATCCACCACCCTTAATCCACTCCTAAAAACCCTCCTCCAACCTCTCCACCATCCAATTCAAATTCCCCTTTTTCCTCCTACATTTTCTCCATGACCAATTCAAACTTCACCCTTTTACCAAGTCCACAATAACCTTCCAGATTTTCAATCCAATTCAACCACTTACCATCCTCATGTAGCAAAATAATTGTATTTTGCTTGCAAGGGGATTCAAACCCAAGCCCCCCTCAATAGCTCAACATGCCACTTACCTCCTTACCACAAGCTCTTTTGTGTCACAAAATATCTTCAATTAATAAAAAGGTCTATAGGCTAAAGTCTAGGTTCCTTAAAACCAAAATATATTATAAGAGCCAAGACTTGAACCCAGGCTTCCTTACAACCTTAATGACACCACAACCACTAGACCACATGCTTCCTTGTGTGTCTTTTTAATCACAAGACCTACATCCAAGCGTCCAGGGTTTTATTCACTTAAAACCAAAATTTTTGCTAAAGCCCAGGTTTGAACCCAAGACTTTTCCAACTCCTCCCAGGACCCTTAACCACTTGAGCAGACATTTAATTGTGTCATTTCCTCACACAATTAAATACATATTTACAGCCTCCTTATGGACCCATACTCAAGGCCCAATACTTTTAGGCCCAAATTCGGGGCGTTACATTTGGATCCTCTGGCCCACTTCAAAGGTCACTGATTTGGACTAGTGAAAATAAACTCTCTCTTTTTTCAAACTTTAATCTTTACCTTTCTCTTGCACATTAAGCATTTACTCTCTCCCTCCATATTATTTGTTTCAACCATAATCTTGAAAACCTTTCCTAAGACATCCAATATCGCTTGAGACACTGCATCATCCCCAACCTCCTGGTTTTTGCCTCCTAAAGTAGGCACAATCACAATGCAATTCATCTCAAGGTTAGACACACTTCCCTGAAAAGCAAATGACTCAACCTAACAGCTCAACGTGGAGCCCCATGGTTCCTCATTCTACGATTGTTTATTATGTATCATATGGTCTTGAATTTGATTATCAGTTTCAAAAAAATAACCACTAGCTAACTTCAATCAATTTTCAATTTCCTATCTTACAGTTTCAAAGAAAAATTAAATACTAAATATTTCAGTTCTATGTCTATAGGAATACAGCTCAAATTTTTACCTATAATTTAGTAGTAACTTTTCTATGGCAATTGGCATAGGAGTCTCGGACCCATTTTTATTTGTAGAATATCATTTTCAAAATTCTCTATAGCTTGTTTTGCCCAAATTTCCCTTTTTTCATGTATGTATGCATGTAGACTCATTTTTGAATAGTAGAACTCAGTCCGTCGCTCTAAACCTAGGCTTTGATACCATTAAATGTAACCTCTCAAATCCCGCCAAGACGTTATGGCTAGGTTGAGAAGGCTACGTTATCCACTGAAATGGCTAAGCTAACTTACATTACTTTTGGATACCTTAAATAAACTCATTTTAGAGAAAATCACAGTTGTACTTTGAGTTAGCTTAAAAGCATTCATTCATTAAGTCGTGTATACTTAAGGTTCATTTTATTGTTGATAGTTTTATTTTAGAAAAAATGTTTGCTTGTCGCTCTTCTTTAAAATATGTTTTGGTCTAATTAATTGAAGGTCCTTACAGTTGAAAAATAATTAGAATCCAGCCTAACAACTTCCCTGTTGAAACCGTCCACTTTATAGCCATTTTTAGCTTGAATTTGAAATTGAAATTAAGAAGACTTGGTCATCTCTTGTTCCTTGAAGCATGGCCGGTAACATGAGAGAGAGAAGGAAGGGAATTTAAACCTATTTTTAGTAAACTCAAACTCGTACCTTCACCTATAAATACCTTGTCATCCCTCACTTCTAAGATCTCACTCATCTCTCAACATTCCTCTCTCACTCTCACTAGTTTTCATCTCAATTCTTTTTTCCTTTTCCCCTTACATAATCGCCCATCCCTCTTTCATGCTTTAGCCTCAAAAGCTTTGTCAAAAGCACTCCTTAGCCAGCTACCCCTTAAACACTTAGCAAAAGAAGCATCAAGTAGAACGGAGGAGCACATCAGTAAGAATAGATCCGAAAGGTAGCTAAACTAAATAGAGTTTACTCTTTCCACTTTTTATTTATTTTAATCATGTCTGCTTTGAGTTTATTGTTTTTGACATCAACAATAATATTTTAAATCCTATTTTCTAGGATGATATTATTAATTCAATAAGATCTATTTTATTCATGTTTAACATGTTTAGGCTTTAATCAATCATGTTTTCAATTAATGTCATGATGCATTTCATTCATACGTGATTGAGTGCACTCAAATTAGCTTAGCGATCCTAACCAGGCGACGACTAGTAGACACATAATTGAAAAGTAAAATGCTCAATTTAGATCCTTAAACCTAACTAAGTTGAGGTTCGTAATATCTTTAGTTAGCTCTATTGCCTTGAATAGTTTTTAGGTTTATGTAATTAAACTGTTGCAAATGAAAATGTCACTGTGACTTTACATAAAAGCTAAAAAAATCTTTAGTTAATATGATCAGTAAAATTCATATTTAACTAAGTAAAAGACTCCAAAAGGACTTAATTTGGTTTCCAAACTCATGAAAGATCAAGTTCTCGTGGAAGTATTTCTGAACATTGTTAAGCATGATAAAGTAAATTGAAATAATAAATATAATTATCCTAGCCCATTTAATGTTGATTGTTTTTGTTGCTAAAGTCATTCATTCATATATTTAGGCAAATTGCATCTAGATTAGAATTGCATAGGGATCAATCTTTGCATCTAATTAATTTACTTAGTTTAATCATCACCATCCAAATTATTGAATTTTTACATCAAATTGTGATGTTATAATTTTACAAATTTTTGGTTAAGCTTATACAGTCTCTATGGAGATGACAATTAATTTTACTTACTTATTACTTGAATGATTGTGTACACTTGCACAAACCCCGTTACAAGTTTTTGGCGCTGTTGCCGAGGACTATTGCCTTAATCATTTTTTGTGAAATTATTTTTACAAATTGGTTTTTTATTTTTTTATTTAATTTTTAACCCTACTAATTTGTTCTTTATTTTTTATTCTTTTTTGTGATTTAATTTTAGGTGTTTTATAAGCATAGATAGAGTCATTGATCTATTACCCTTGGACCCTGAAATCGAGCGAACTTTAGACAAAAAAGACATGAGAGATCTACTAAAAGACAAGCTGAGATGGACCACGAAAATCAAATCGATGGACAAGGTAATGGATTCAATCAACTACACAGCCCAATCCTTAATGCTAATGATAGGGATCATGCCATTAGAAAATACGTTGTGCCACTATTCAATGAGTTAAATCTGGAAATTAGAAGGCCGGATATTGAGGCCCCCAATTTGAATTAAAACTAGTGATGTTTCAAATGCTCCAAGCAGTGGGCCAATGCAGTAGTATGCCTACAGAAGATCCACACTTACACCTTTGTTTGTTCATGGAGGTGAGTGATTCATTTAAGCCAGCTGGTATGACTTAAGACACACGAAGGTTAAAGTTGTTTCCATACTCCTTACGAGATCGAGCACGAGCATGGATGAATTCATTGCCACCAATTTTAATATCTAATTGGCAAGAATTAGAAAAAAAGCTTTTGGTAAAATATTTTCCATCAAGTAAGAACGCAAAGTTGCGTAATGAGATAACAACTTTCCAACAATTGTATGATGAATCTTTGTATAAGGCGTGGGAAAGATTCAAGGAATTACTTTGAAAGTGCCATCATCATGGGATTCCTCATTGTATCCAAATGGAGATGTTTTATAATGGTCTTAATGTACATACATGATTAATGGTGGATACTTCTGCGAATGGTGCGATTTTATCTAATCTTATAACGAGGCTTACGATATCATTGAGAGGATTGCAAGAAATAACTACCAATGGCCGACGAATCAATTAGTTTTAGGAAGACATATAGTTAGAGTGCATGAAGTGGACGCACTGACTTTACTCCCTGCTCAGGTATCTTCTATTTCCTCTACGTTAAAATAATTTACCACTAATGGTTTGAATAATTTTGCAGCTCAATCACCAAGACAGTATGAAGTAGTTTCTTGTGTATACTGTGGGGATGGTCATTCTTTCAAGAATTGCCCTTCAAATCCCGAATCAATTTGTTACGTAAGGAACCAATATCAAAATAGAAGTGGACAAAGACTACAGTCCAACTTCTATAAGGACTGCAGTCCAACTTTTATAAGGACTACAGTCTAACTTCTACAATCCTTCGTGGCAGAATCATTCGAACCTTTCCTGGAGTAACCAAGAAAATGGACCAAACAACAATTAGATGCAGCATAGACCTAACCAACCCTAAGGGTTTAACCAACAAGCCCTAAAACCACCTCAAGCTGAGTCATCAAATAGTTTGAAGGAGTTGTTGAAAGCATACATGGCTCAAAATGACGCATTGATCCAAAGTCAAGTAACAACACTGAAGAATCTGGAGAACCAAATGGGTTAGTTAGCTACTGAGCTTCGTAGTAGACCACAAGGAGCCTTACCGAGTGATACAAAAAATTTCAGAAATTTGGGTAAGGAACATTGCAATGTGGTAGAATTACAAAGTGGTAAGACTTTGGAACCTAAAAAGGTTGTGGTTGAATATAAGCCTACTGAAAAAGCGGAAAGTCAACCAATAGTTGAAGTTCTTACAATAGAAGAATCTTATGCTGAAAAATCAGATAAGGTAAACCCTAAACTAGTGAGTTTTAAAAAACTAACACCTTCTTTTGCAGATTTACCTCCTTAGAAAAGTTGTCCATATCAACCTAGAGTTCCATATCCTCAAAGACTTCACCAGAACAAGCAAAAACAAGAGGTAGAATTCAAGAAGTTCTTGGATGTTTTAAAGCAATTACACATCAATATTACATTGGTGGAGGCTTTAGAGAAAATGCCCAACTATGTGAAGTTTATAAAGGATATTTTGTCCAATAATAAACAACTTAGTGAGTATGAGACTGTCACTTTGACGAATGAGTGTAGTGCATTTTTACAGAACAAGCTACCTTCGAAACTGAAAGATCTTGGAAGCTTTACGATACCTTGCAACATTGGTGAATCATATTACAGTAAAATTTTGTGTGACTTAAGAGTAACTTGATGCACAAATCTATTTTGAAGCTATTGGGAATAGGTGAATTAAGACCCACTACTATAAGACTTCAACTTTTAGATCAATCATTAGTATATCCCGAAGGAAAGATTGAGGATGTTTTGGTAAAAGTTGATAAATTCATTATTCCTGTTGATTTCATTGTTTTGGATATTTATGTAGAAAAAGAATTTCTGATCATCCTAGGGAGGCCTTTCCTAACCACAGGAAGACAATTGATAGATGTGTAAAAAGGTGAACTCACAATGCGAGTTTAAGATGATAAGGTAACGTTTAACATTTTGAAAGCAATGAAATTTCCCGATTCAATGGAAGAATGTTTAGTAATGGAGGAATTAGAAACCTTAGTTTCTATGGGAAGCAATTCTGAAGAAAACCCATCGAAGAATGCTTTAGAGTCTGAACCATTTAAAGATAAAAAAGATAATCAAGGTTTGGCTTTCATGGAAGCTAATCCGAGGAGTTATATTCAACCACCACGGTTCGAACCACTAGATTTGAAAGTTTGAGAATTTACACAACCCAAATTGTCAATCGAGGAACCGCCTAAACTCAAACTAAAAGTACTTCCCTCTCACTTAAATTATGTTTATCTCGGTAATAGTTCTACTTTGCTTATGATTAATTCAGCAAACTTGACAGAACATCAAGAGGAGCAATTGATTGTTATTTTAAAGAAGTTTTGCAATTGGTTGGACCATAGCTGATATACGAGGTATAAGCCCTTCCTTCTTATGTATAAAATTATTTTAGAGGAAGGTGAAAAAGGTAAAATTGATGGGAAAATGAGACTTAACCCTATCATGAAAGAAGTGGTTTGGAAGGAGTTAATTAAGTGGTTAGATGTGGGAATTATTTACCCCATCTCAAATAGTAATTGGGTAAGTTCGAGTACTATGTGTAACGAAGAAAGGTGGAATCACGATCATAAAAATTAATGAAACGAGTTAATCCCGAGAAGAACTATCATGGGTTGGAGAATATGTATTGACTACATAAAGCTAAAAAAAGCCACTCATAAGGATCATTTTCCTTGACCTTTTATGGATCAAATGCTAGATCGACTGGCAGGTAACGAATTTTATTGCTTTTTAGATGGATATTTGGGATACAACCAAATAATTGTAGCCCTAGAAGACCAACATAAAACTACTTTTACCTATCCATATGGTACCTTTGCTTTTAGTTGAATACCTTTCATCTTATGTAATGCACCTGCCACATTTCTATGATGTATGATGGCAATTTTTACTAATATGGTTGAGAATCATGTTGAGGTTTTTGTGGATGATTTTTATATTTTTAGTAATACTTATGGTGTTTGTTTGAATAATTTGGCTAAGTTACTCAAAAAATGTAAGGAGACGAATCTTGTCCTTCACTAGGAGAAGTGTTATTTTATGGTCAAGGAGGGAATTGTCTTAGGGCACAAAATTTCCAAAGAGGGAATCGAAGTGGATAAAGAAAAGGTGGATGTAATTGAAAGATTACCGCCTCGAGTTAGTGTGAAAGGGGTTATAAGTTTTTTAGGCCACGCTAATTTTTATTGTAGATTTATAAAGGATTTTTCAAAAATCTCTAAACCTTTATGTATGCTTTTAGAAAAAGAGTTTTTTTTTTTAAATTTTAACAAAACCTGTTTAGAAGCATTTAAAAAATTGAAAAATCAGTTAATTTCAGCCCAAATAATTATCACACCTTATTGGAACATGCCTTTTGAGTTGATGTGTTATGCAAGTGATTTCGCTGTTGGAGCTATGATGGGCCAATGAAGGAACAAAGTGTTTCACCCTATCTACTAAGCAAGTAGAGCTTTGACAAGAGCCCAAATCAATTATACGATAACTAAAAAATAACACTTTACTATAGTTTTTGCTTTTGACAAGTTCTGTTCATATCTTATAAGTACCAAAGTTATAGTATTTACCGATCATGCTACCATTAAGTACTTACTCACAAAGAAAGATGCTAAATAGAAGCTAATTCGATGGATACTTTTGCTCCAAGAATTTGAACTTGAAATCCAAGATAGAAAAGGTGTTAAAAATCAAGTAGCCAATCATCTATCAAGGTTGGAACAAAAATAAGGTAACTTCTTCACTTGTTCCAATTAATGAGAATTTTCCTGATGAGCTTATCTTCGAGGTAAGTCGAATCTATGAAACACCTTGGTTTGCTAATTTTACTAATTATTTAGTATGTGGAATAATTCCTCGAGAAATGAAATACCAACAAAAGAAGAAATTCCTTCATGATAATTAGTATTTTTCTGGGAGGACCTATTTTTGTTTAAATAATGTGCAAATAACATAATCAGGAAATGCGTAGCTAGAAGTGAGATTGATGAGATTTTATACCACTGTCATTGATCTCCAAGTAAGGGACACTTTGGTGGTTCACGTGCAACAGCAAAGATTTTACAAGCTGGGTTCTTTTGGCCTCTTGTTCAAAGATGCTTATGTATATGTGAGAAACTACAATAGATGCCAAAGAACCGAAAACATATCAAGAAGAAATGAGATGCCATTGACAAATATTTTAGAGATAGAACTTTTCAATGTATGGGGCATTGATTTCTTAGGCTCGTTTCCTTCTTCCTATGGGTACAAGTATATCTCAGTAGCTGTGGACTATGTGTCAAAATGGGTTGAAGCCGGGCATACCTAACTAATTATGCTAAGGTAGTCATGAGATTCCTACATAAGCACATATTTACATGAGTTAGGACTCCTAGAGCTATAATTAGCAATGAAGGATCTCACTTTGTAAATAAGTGGCTTAAGTGGTTGCTTGACAAGTATGATGTAAAAGATGAGACTGCTACTACCTATCACCCATAATCGAATGGGAAAATTGAAAGGGTGATCATGAAATTAAAGCTATACTTGAAAGAGTATTGTGCACTAACAGAACAGATTGGTCTCGGAGGCTCGATGATGCACTATGGGCCTATTGAACTGCTGTTAAGACACCATTAGGGATGACTTCCTATTAGTTAGTTTTTGGAAAGGCATGTCATTTGCCACTCGAATTGGAGAATAAAGCTCACTGGGCTGTGAAGCAACTGAATTTTGATCTTAAGCAAACTAATGAAAGAAGGATATTACAACTCGATGAGTTGGAGGAGTTGAGCTTATTTTCATTCTAGAATGCCAACATGTGTAAAGAAAAATATAAGAGATGACATGATAATCATATTCAACCGCATGAGTTTTGTAACACCCTTTACCCGTATTCGACGCCGGAACCGGGTATGAGGCATTACCGGACTTAACAAAGTTCCTTATGTACTATCAAGCCATAAATTTTCATTTAAAATTAAATCCTTTCATTCGTATTCACAACATCTCTATTATAGGTCTACAAGACCCGAAACATACATATAAGATGGTTTGGAACTGAACCGGAATCTTACGAACACTTAGAAAATTTTTAGTCAAAACAGGGCCACATGCCCGTGTGGATGGGGACACGCCTGTGTGGGCAGGCTATGTAGATACACACGCCCATGTCTTTAGCCCGTGTGGATTTTATTTTTCATTTCAAACCTACAGGGGTTCTCACAGGGCCTGGCACACGCCCGTGTCTTAACCCATGTGTGAAAACCTTAGCATTCTGTTTATGACGTCAACATACACTTAGAGGCACACGGCCTAGTCACACGCCCGTTTGCTAGCTCGTGTGACGAACTGAATTTTTCACAAAATAGATGTAGGGGATACATGGCCTATCAACCCACCCTCGGGGCTGACCATGTGCCACACACGGCCTAGACACACACCCGTGTGTCTATCTGTGTGGACAATTATAAGGCTATTTACCAATCCAATTGCCACCCTGAAAAGGAAACACACTTATACCATTTTAATACAACACACAACATGATAATAAAGTACCTCTAATATCTAAAATCAAGACATCCACACCTTAATTCCCACACGACATTCATTATGCATCTACTTTACACACTACTCATTCGATTACCTTAACTTAGACTTCATGAATTTCATCAACATTGAATATATATAACTTAACAAATATTGGCCAATCCCACTGACCAAATTACAAAATGAATTAAGTAATATTATTAGCCAATAGCTTGGCTAATCAATATGACATTTAACAAAATGACCAAGTTCCTATACATACCATACTCAAAACAATCAAACTTTACTATACCCAAAAGAATTGCTTGATAGTGTGAATCAAACTCCGACGTCCAACGATCCTTTAGCTAGCTTGGCGATACTACATGGAAATGGAAAACAAAAGGGAGTAAGCGTAAAGCTTAGTAAGTTTGCATGCAATAAATAGCAACATAAAATCTCATGATACATTCATACTTCACTTTAAGTAGTAACACAAGTTCTCAAGCACATTGAAATACCTTACTCATGTTTACTCTTACCAATCACATGTCACATATCAGATATTTTTCTCGTAAGTATCTCATATGCACCTGTATCACTTCATCCCATAACTTTAGCACTTTTGCCATCTTGAATATAAACTTAGCTCTTTATCATCTTTAATATAAACTTAGCTCTTTATCATCTTTAACATAAACTTAGCTTTTTACCCGTTGAACCACTTGGAATATCGAAGGATACCCCGAATTCATCATACACATAATAAGATGCCAATGCCATATCTCAGATATGGTCTTACATGGATCACGTGTCGATGCCGATGCCATATCCCAGATATGGTCTTATATGGGATCTATTATCGATGCTGATGCCATATCCCAAATATGGTCTTATACGAGATCGTGTTTCGAAGCCATGTCCCAGACATGGTCTTACACGATTTTCTTATTCGATGCCGATGCCATATCCCAGATATGGTATTATACGAGATCTCAATTTAGTGCTGAGGCCATGTCCCAGACATGATCTTACATGGGACCTTATAATTTCATGTCTTGACGATGGTATCCTTTCTATTCCTATGGTCAAACGAGACTTTCACATCATAAAACTTCATCATGTTCTCATCAAGCAACATTCATAAATTTTCATAGAAATAATGTACATTTCATGAAATCTTAAGCATTTCAATACATAATGACATAATATTAATTTATTACACGCAAACTTACCTCTTTATCAAAATGTGTATAATTGTTCGATTTTGTCCACCACCTTGTTTTTTCCTCAGTTTTGGTTCGGACTTCGTGTTTCTTGATAATCAAGCTTGAAAGTTGAAGAAACCCTAGCTATGGAGAGCTTGAAATTTTTTGGCCCTAGGTTGAAGAAGATGAGCAATTTTTTGCTTCATTTTTTCCTTTTTGATCTTTTATTAACCAAATGACTAAAATGCCCTTAAGGCCCCTTTCTTAAGATTTTTCCTTCCCATGCCCATTTTTGTCCATCATAAATTATAATGGTCTAATTGCTAAATAAAGACCTCTAATAAATTTTCTAATGCTATTTCATACTTGAATCTTCTAGAATCTCATATTTTTCAATCTTTACAATTTAGTCCTAACGAATAAATTGATCAGTAAATAATAAAATTCCTTCATGAAATTTTCACATAACCATGCAAACATGTCATAGACATTATAAAAACCATAAAACACATATTTCTACCTCGGATTTGTGGTCTTGCAACCACTATTCCGACTAGAACCTAAATTGGGCTGTTACAATTCTCCCCCTTAGGGATTTTCATCCCCGAAAATCTTACCAGTAAAAAGGTTGGGATATTAGTTTCTCATGGCCTCCTCGGGCTCCTATGTAGCCTCTCCTACCCCATGTCTTTGCCATAGTACTTTCACAAGGGCTATACTTTTATTTCTTAATTGTTTGACTTCTCGTGCCTAAATTTTAACTGGCTCTTTACCATAAGTCATATCTGGTTGAATTTCAACCTCTGTCGGTACAATCACATGCGAAGGGTCTGATCGGTAGCGACGTAACATAGACACGTGGAATACATCATGAATCTTTTCCAACTCTTACGACAATGCCAAATGATAGACTACCAGTCCTATCCTCTCGGTAATCTCATACGGCCCGATAAAGTGCGGACTTAACTTGCCTTTCAGGCCAAATCTAAGAACTTTCTTCCATGGTGACACTTTCAAAAATACCTTATCACCAACTTGAAACTTAATCTCTTTTCATTTCAAATCACGTAGGACTTTTTACTATCAAAAGCGGGTTTTAAACAATCACGAATCACTTTCTCTTCAGTTTCTCTGACTAAATCGACCCCGTGAATCTGATTCTCTCTGAGTTCAGTTTAATACAGAGGCGTTTGGCACTTACGCCCATATAATGCCTCATAAGGCGCCATTTTCAAGCTTGACTGAAAACTATTATTTTAGGCAAATCCTACTAATGGTAAGTACTTTTCCCAATTACCTTGAAATTCTAAAACAGAACATCGAAGCATGTCTTCAAGCATCTAAATTATCCTTTTCGACTGTCTGTTAGTTTGCGAATGGAATGCTATACAGAAGCTCAATTTTTTTGCCCAATGCTTCTTGTAACGTTTTCCAAAATTGTGATGTAAATATCTGATCTCTATCCGATATAATCGACAATGGTACTCCATGAAGTCTCATAATTTTTGACACATACAAATCCACCAACTTATCAAGTGAATAGCCAATGCGTAACGATATAAAATGGGCTGACTTTGTAAGTCTATCAACCATAACCCATACAACATCTTTCTTTTCCGATGTCAAAGGCAAACCCGTCACAAAGTCTATAGTAATACGGTCCCACTTCCACTTGGGAACCATAATAGGCTGAAGTAGACCTGAAGGTACTTGGTGCTCAGCTTTTACTTGTTGACAAATCAAGCATCTCGATATGAACTCAGAAATATCTTTCTTCATACTCGGCCACCAATACCATTTCTTCAAATCATTATACATCTTTGTACGGCCTGGATGAATAGATAAACACCCACTATGTGCTTCGTACAAAATTTTTCGAATAAGCTCATCATATCTAGGTACATAGACCCTATCTCAGAGCATCAAACATCCATCAGGACTAATCTGAAAGTCTGACTCAAAATTCGACTCACATTGAACTCTTTTACCTTGCAAATCATTGTTTTTCTTTCTGAGCTTCACAAACCTCTTGGAGAAACATCGGTCTAGCTCTCAACTCGACTAGAATAGAAGATCCATCTTACAAAGTCATTTGTGTATTCATGGCCCTCAATGCAAACAAGGATTTCCTACTCAAGGCATCGACAACCACGTTCGCCTTTCCCGGGTGGTAGTCGATCACTAACTCATAATTCTTTATCAACTCTAACCATCTTCGTTGCCTTAGATTCAATTCTTTTTGAGTCATCAAGTACTTTAGACTTTTATGATCAGTGAATAACCGACATTTCTCACCATACAAATGGTGTCTCCAAATTTTCAATGCAAACACAATGGCAGCTAACTCAAAATCATGCGTCGGGTAATTCTTCTCATGCGGCTTTAACTGTCTAAAGGCATAAGCTATTACTTTGCCTTCTTGCATGAGTACACAACCCAATCCACTCAAGGATGCATCATTATAGACCAAAAATTCTTTTCCTAATTTGGGTTGTACTAAAACTAGAGCCTCAGTCAACAATGCCTTCAATTTCTCAAAACTTTGTTGGCATTTTTCTGTCCACTCAAACTTCACATCTTTTTGCAATAGCCTCGTCATCGGAGTAGTTATCATGGAAAATTCCTTGACAAACCGTCTGTAATAACTAGCTAGGCCCAGAAAACTTCTGACCTTGGATACTTTCCTCGGCAGTTTCCAATTAACAATAGCTGAAACCTTACTTTGGTCAACTAAAATTCCATCTCCTAAGACAATATGCCCCAAAAACCTAACTTCTTTAAGCCAAAATTCACTTTTACTAAACTTAGCATATAACTGATTATCTCGTAAAATTTGTAAGACTGTCCTCAAATGCTTAGCATGTTCATTTTTGTCACGAGAGTAAATCAATATATCATCAATAAAGAACACAACAAATTTATCCAAATATGGTCGAAAGATGTGGTTCATCAAATCCATGAACACAGCAAGGGCATTTGTTAAACTAAAAGGCATGACTAAAAACTTGTGTGATCATACCTTGTTCAAAATGTGGTTTTTGGCACATCTGAGTCTTTGACTTTTAACTGGTAATAACCAAACCACAAGTCTATCTTGGAAAACACAGTGGCTCCCTTCAATTGGTCGAACAAATCATTGATCCTTGGCAAGGGGTACTTGTTCTTTACAGTTGCCGATAATCTATACATAACCTTATAGAACCATCTTTCTTTTTCAAAAATAATACGAGAGCACCCCACGGAGAATAACTTGGCCTTACAAAACCTTTATCCGTCAACTCTTGTAACTGTGCCTTCAATTCTTTCAACTCAGTTGGGCTATCCTATACGGAGCAATTGAAATAGGGGCAGTACTAGGGGCTAATTCAATGCGAAATTCAATCTCTCTAACCGGAGGCAACCCTGGCAATTCTTCTGGAAATACATTTGGATACTCACATACTATGGGCACTGATTCAATTCTTAACTCAGTCTTTTTGGCATTTATCACAAAGGTAAGATAAGCTTTATATCCTTTTCTTACATATTTCTGGGCAGACATATGAGAAATCACTACAGGCAATCTGTCATGTTCATCTAATTCAACACGAAGAATATCCCCATTTTCACATTTTAACTCAATAAATTTCCTTCCACAATTTACTATCACATCATGAGTAGTTAACCAATCCATACCAAGAATTACATCGAATTCATCAAATGGCAATAGCATGAGATTTTCCGAAAAATAATGACCTCTAATCATCAAAGGGAAATCTTTACATATTTTATCAATTAACACACATTTTCCTAGGGGATTTGACACCTTTATCACAAATTCTATAGACTCTACAGGCATGTTTATGCTAGATATTAATTTCATGCAAATATATGAGTGGGTAGATCCTGGGTCAATTAAAGCAACAACATGAGTATCCGAGAGAGAAAATGTACCCGTGATCACATCAGGGGATGGCGCCTCTTCACGAGCGCTAATAGCATAAGTCCTTGCAGGCGCTCTAGCCTCAGATCTTGCAGTCTGCTCTCTAAGTGTATTCCTACTACTCGTTCTGTTTCCCAGATTTCTCTGTGACCTTCCTCTAATAGTACTTCCCGATCTTGCACTCTGAGATTTCTCTTTTTCAACCATCTCGGGACAATCTCTAAAAAAATGATCTGGGGCTCACACTTGAAACAAGCTCTCTCATTTGCTCGACACTCACCGGGATAATGTCTGCCACACTATGGACATTCTGGTCTACTTGGTTGAGAATTACCAACACTAGCAACCGAAGTGGTCTGAGCTTTAGACCCTGAGTACTGTTTACCCTTACTTCTATTTGGAAACACAACTGAAGTGGTCTGAGCTTTAGGCCCCGAGTACAGTTTACCCTTACTTCTATTTGGAAACACAGTTGATGTGGTTGAGCGAGTAGTAAATTCTCTTGATTTCTTGGCTCGTGTGATGAACTGAAATTTTCGTAAAATAGATGCAAGGGACACACGGCCTATCAACACGCCCTCGGGGCTGATCGTATGGCACACATGACCCAGACACACACTCGTGTGTCTATCCGTGTGGACAATTATAAGGCTATTTACCAAGCCAATTGCCACCCTGAAAAGGAAACACACTTATACCATTTTAATGCAACACACAACATGATAATAAGGTACCTCTAATATCTAAAATCAAGACATCCACACCTTCAATCCCACACTACATCATGCATCTACTTTGCACACTACTCATTCGATTACCTCAACTTACACTTCATGAATTTCATCAACATTGAATATATATAACTTAACAAATATTGGCCAATCCCATTGACCAAATTACAAAGTGATTTAAGCAACATTATTAGCCAACAGCTTGTCTAACCAATATGGCATTTAACAAAATGACCAAGTTCCTATACATGCCATACTTAAAATAATCAAACTTTACTATACCTAAAAGAATAGCTTGATAGTGTGAACCAAACTCCGACAATTCCCTACCTAGCTTGGCGATACTACATTGAAATGGAAAAGAGAAGGGAGTAAGCATAAAGCTTAGTAAGTTTGCATGCAATAAATAGTAAAATAAAATGTCATGATACATTCATACTTCAATTTAAGTAGTAACACAAGTTCTCAAGCACTTTGAAATAGCTTACTCATGCTTACTCTTACCAATCACATGTCACATATCGGATATTTTTCTCGTAAGTATCTTATATGCACCTGTATTACTTCATCACATAACTTTAGCACTTTTGCCATCTTGAATATAAACTTAGCTCTTTATCATCTTTAACATAAACTTAGCTCTTTACCGGTTGAACCACTTGGAATATAAGCATCTCGATATGAACTCGTAAATATCTTTCTTCATACTCTACCAGCAATACCATTTCTTCAAATCATTATACATCTTTGTACGGCCTGGATGAATAGATAAACACCCACTATGTGCTTCGTACAAAATTTTTCGAATAAGCTCATCATATCTAGGTACATAGACCCTATCTCAGAGCATCAAACATCCATCAGGACTAATCTGAAAGTCTGACTCAAAATTCGACTCACGTTGAACTCTTTTACCTTGCAAATCATTGTTTTTCTTTCTGAGCTTCACAAACCTCTTGGAGAAACATCGGTCTAGCTCTCAACTCGACTAGAATAGAAGAACCATCTTACAAAGTCATTTGTGTATTCATGGCCCTCAATGCAAATAAGGATTTCCTACACAAGGCATCGACGACCACGTTCGCCTTTCCCGGGTGGTAGTCGATCACTAACTCATAATTCTTTATCAACTCTAACCATCTTCGTTGCCTTAGATTCAATTCTTTTTGAGTCATCAAGTACTTTAGACTTTTATGATCAGTGAATAACTGACATTTCTCACCATACAAATGGTGTCTCCAAATTTTCAATGCAAACACAATGGCAGCTAACTCAAAATCATGCGTCGGGTAATTCTTCTCATGCGGCTTTAACTGTCTAGAGGCATAAGCTATTACTTTGCCTTCTTGCATGAGTACACAACCCAATCCACTCAAGGATGCATCATTATAGACCAAAAATTCTTTTCCTAATTTGGGTTGTACTAAAACTAGAGCCTCAACCAACAATGCCTTCAATTTCTCAAAACTTTGTTGGCATTTTTCAGTCCACTCAAACTTCACATCTTTTTGCAATAGCCTCATCATCAGAGTAGTTATCATGGAAAATTCCTTGACAAACCGTCTGTAATAACTAGCTAGGCCCAGAAAACTTCTGACCTTGGATACTTTCCTCGACAGTTTCCAATTAACAATAGCTGAAACCTTACTTTGGTCAACTAAAATTCCATCTCCTAAGACAATATGCCCCAAAAACCTAACTTCTTTAAGCCAAAATTCACTTTTACTAAACTTAGCATATAACTGATTATCTCGTAAAATTTGTAAGACTGTCCTCAAATGCTTAGCATGTTCATTTTTGTCACGAGAGTAAATCAATATATCATCAATAAAGAACACAACAAATTTATCCAAATATGGTCGAAAGATGTGGTTTATCAAATCCATGAACACAGCAAGGGCATTTGTTAAACTAAAAGGCATGACTAAAAACTCGTGTGATCATACCTTGTTCAAAATGTGGTTTTTGGCACATCTGAGTCTTTGACTTTTAACTGGTAATAACCAGACCACAAGTCTATCTTGGAAAACACAGTGGCTCCCTTCAATTGGTCGAACAAATCATTGATCCTTGGCAAGGGGTACTTGTTCTTTACAGTTGCCGATAATCTATACATAACCTTATAGAACCATCTTTCTTTTTCAAAAATAATACGAGAGCACCCCACGGAGAATAACTTGGCCTTACAAAACCTTTATCCGTCAACTCTTGTAACTGTGCCTTCAATTCTTTCAACTCAGTTGGGCTATCCTATACGGAGCAATTGAAATAGGCGCGATTAGGGGCTAGTTCAATGCGAAATTCAATCTCTCTAACCGGAGGCAACCCTGGCAATTCTTCTGGAAATACATTTGGATACTCACATACTATGGGCACTGATTCAATTCTTAACTCAGTCTCTTTGGCATTTATCACAAAGGTAAGATAAGCTTTATATCCCTTTCTTACATATTTCTGGGCAGACATATGAGAAATCACTACAGGCAATCTGTCATGTTCATCTAATTCAACACGAAGAATATCCCCATTTTCACATTTTAACTCAATAAATTTCCTTCCACAATTTACTATCACATCATGAGTAGTTAACCAATCCATACCAAGAATTACATCTAATTCATCAAATGGCAATAGCATGAGATTTTTCGAAAAATAATGACCTCTAATCATCAAAGGGAAATCTTTACATATTTTATCAATTAACACACATTTTCCTAGGGGATTTGACACCTTTATCACAAATTCTATAGACTCTACAGGCATGTTTATGCTAGATATTAATTTCATGCAAATATATGAGTGGGTAGATCCTGGGTCAATTAAAGCAACAACATGAGTATCCGAGAGAGAAAATGTACCCGTGATCACATCGTGGATGGCGCCTCTTCACGGCGCTAATAGCATAAGTCCTTGCAGCGCCTAGCCTCGAGATCTTGCGATCCGCTCTCTAAGTGTATTCCTACTACTGCTCTGCTTCCCATTTCTCTGTGACCTTCCTCTAATAGTACTTCCCGATCTTGCACTCGAGATTTCTCTTTTCAACCATCTCGGACAATCTCTAAAAAATGATCTGGGGCTCACACTTGAAACAAGCTCTCTCATTTGCTCGACACTCACCGGATAATGTCTCGCCACACTATGGACATTCGGTCTACTTGGTTGAGAATTACCAACACTAGCAACCAAGTGGTCTGAGCTTTAGACCACGAGTACTTGCTTACCCTTACTTCTATTTGGAAACACAACCAAGTGGTCTCGAGCTTTAGGCCCCGAGTCTGCTTTACCCTTACTTCTATTTGGAAACACAGTTGATGTGGTTGAGCGAGTAGTAAATTCTCTTGATTTCTTGGCTCGTGTGATGAACTGAAATTTTCAGTAAATAGATGCAAGGGACACACGGCCTATCAACACGCCCTCGGGGCTGATCGTATGGCACACACGACCTAGACACACACTCGTGTGTCTATTCGTGTGGACAATTATAAGGCTATTTACCAAGCCAATTGCCACCCTGAAAAGGAAACACACTTATACCATTTTAATGCAACACACAACATGATAATAAGGTACCTCTAATATCTAAAATCAAGACATCCACACCTTCATTCCCACACTACATCATGCATCTACTTTTCACACTACTCATTCGATTACCTCAACTTACACTTCATGAATTTCATCAACATTGAATATATATAACTTAACAAATATTGGCCAATCCCACTGACCAAATTACAAAGTGATTTAAGCAACATTATTAGCCAACAAATTGTCTAACCAATATGGCATTTAACAAAATGACCAAGTTCCTATACATGCCATACTTAAAATAATCAAACTTTACTATACCTAAAAGAATAGCTTGATAGTGTGAACCAAACTCCGACAATTCCCTACCTAGCTTGGCGATACTACATTGAAATGGAAAAGAGAAGGGAGTAAGCATAAAGCTTAGTAAGTTTGCATGCAATAAATAGTAAAATAAAATGTCATGATACATTCATACTTCAATTTAAGTAGTAACACAAGTTCTCAAGCACTTTGAAATAGCTTACTCATGCTTACTCTTACCAATCACATGTCACATATCGGATATTTTTCTCGTAAGTATCTTATATGCACCTGTATTACTTCATCACATAACTTTAGCACTTTTGCCATCTTGAATATAAACTTAGCTCTTTATCATCTTTAACATAAACTTAGCTCTTTACCAGTTGAACCACTTGGAATATCGAAGGATACTTGAAATTCGTCATACACATAATAAGATGTCAATGCCATATCTCAGATATGGTCTTACATGGGATCACGTGTCGATGCCGATACCATATCCCAGATATAGTCTTATATGGGATCTCTTATCGATGTTAACGCCATATCCCAAATATGGTCTTATACGAGATCGTGTATCGAAGCCATGTCCCAGACATGGTCTTACACGATTTTCTTATTCGATGTCGATGCCATATCCCAGATATGGTCTTATACGGGATCTCAATTCAGTACCGAGGCCATGTCCTAGACATGGTCTTACACGGGACCTTATAATCTCGTGTATTGATGATGGTGTGACACCTCAAACCCGGTCTATACGTTACGACCAAATCTGGTACATTACGAGATAGGTAGTTTTGAAAAACATTTAATGGAATATCGTAATCTGAGAAAAATGTTTTGTTTAGTGAGTCCAAGCTAAGGCTAACTGAAATTCGGTTGAGTTATATGTATCTTACCATCTTCTTATTGAGTTAATTAGGTACTGAAACTGGGTTATTTTCATGAAACTATACTTAGAAAATTTTGTTGAAAATAGCGTTGAGTAATGTGAATTTTGGAGAAAAGAAAGAAATAATAATATTATTAGTAGTTCTAGGAAAAATTCCAAGTTTTAATTGCTTACCTCATGTGATCCGTTTGTTAACATTTGGAAAACCTTGATTTACGTTTTTAAGAAATCCCCATTTTTGATAGTTTATAACATAATTAAAATCGACACTTGGAACCAACCCAAATTTAAGTTAAAGCGGCCTTATTACATAATAAAATCCCAAATTTAACTATGTTCAAAATAAAGTAATGAAATTTACGAGAGAAATATCAACGCATGGCCACCTCGAGTCTGCCCCAGCTCTAAAACCCACAATCTACTGATTACCTGCGACATTTAGCAGAGGGGTGAGTCACTAAGACTCAATGTGTAAATCCCCGTATAGCACAAACTAGGCCTTAGCCCACTCAATATGGCATATGTCTCATGTATGCAAAGCAGCCCAACCCAGTCTAGTTCTCCATCCAATCACCCGTGGCATTATGCCACTGTGGTTCATGACCACCGTGGTCCCAGACCACTCGTGACAATAGTCACTCGTGACAAAGTCACTAAATCATATAATCGTGGGGCCAACCCACTGTGGTTTTAGACCACCATGACGATCTCTGATAAATTTATGCTTACGTGGGGCCAACCCACTGTGGTATTTGACCACCAAGACAAGTCACTGATTAGAACATTCGTGGTTTCAACCACTGTGGTACTTAGACCACTCATGACAATAGTCACTAATTCTCCCTTCTCCTTTCATTCAATCCTGAGATCATGCTATTTACATTGTGCCAAAATATGAATGCAACCATGATCACCATGTGTAACAGATAACTATATCATTCATGCATAACAATGAACATACATACATGCATATAATCAGAAATATCATCATCGAGAACTTACCCGGTGTCTCCAACCTTACCCACAAGGGTATTTCGACTAAAAACGCAGTCAATTCAGCTTTCAGCCTTCCGAGTTAATAACGTAAATAGTAAAGAAATGTGTGGGTAATACACACCTGATAACACGTAACACTAGGCTTTCTATATCGATGCTTTCACTAACAGGAACAACGGTTGTTTGCCTATCCCAGGTAGACGTTGGCTCTCTACCACAGCCCGATAGAAAGTCCCGAACTGCCAACACAGCTCGCCTTTTGAATTTAGGAGCAGGCATTACAGATATGCTCCCCCCATTAGCTTGACTGATTCTTGTATCCATGCAATAGACTTGATCAATACAGTACTATAACGGAAACAACGGTTACTAACAATGATATCAAACTATAGCAACGAACAACAAAGAGTGACCAGTCGAATAAAATCAGAGGGTAACTCCTTACCTTGCTACTAAAGCAAACAAATAGGACCGCTTGGAAAAGATCTCTCAGTAACAAAAAAGCCTCAGCACTTCTCTTCCTGTTATTCGACTACTAGCCATGATGAACAAAGGAACGAGTTATGGAAGAGTGAATGGTCGGCTTGTTGAAAAAAGCAAAGGAGATGAAAAAGAAACTAAAAAAAAATATCTTACCTTGATCAACAGAACCAAATGTATAGACTCTCAGTAGCCTAGAATTCCTAGCACCCAGCTTCTTAATATTCAGCTAGTAGAGAAACCGAGTGACATACAAGGAGATTCAACACAAGCAGAATGATGGAAGAGAACCAAATTCGACTAAGATAGTCACATAAGTGAGGGATCGATTTTAAGAGAGATGACAAAGGGGATTCGGTTTGGGTGATGGAACCACTTGCAGAAGATGAACAAGAAGAATTCGGCCTAGGAACAAAATGATAGAAACAAGGAAGATAGGAGGTGATCAAAAAGGAGATTTCGGCTAAAGAGGAGAAAAGAAAATAAAGCGCAAGAAGAAGAAAAAGATGAAGAGAAGGGTTTCGGCTTTGAAAGAAAGAGTAGCAAAGAGAAGAAAGAGAAATTTAATCGATAAGCGAGGATGAAAATGGTGAAATGGCAAGGTTTGGCCAACATCTACAAGTTAAAGAGAAAGGTGATGCAAAAGAAAGGAGATAGAGGTCTCGGCTATAGGAGGATATGAAGAGAAAAGAATGATGAGAGAAAAAGAGTTGAAAAAGGTGCCATGGTTTTCTTTGGTAAAAAAAAGAAGATGAAGCCTAATGACCCAAAGTGAAGAGGAGAAAAACAAGGTTCTATGGACAGTTTCAACTTAACTCCTCACCCAAAATGTCACTTGCACAAATGACATTATATCACACCCTTATGACCGATTGAACAACACAAAAAGAAGAGCCAAGTGCCACCAGCCTTAAGAATTTCGGCACACACCTTTAGCTTAGCACTAAACCGATTTCTCCCCCCTCTTCAAGTCTCCCACAATCTGCCATCACTCCACCAACTTGAAATCCCCCGAATTTCTCCCCCTTTCACTCCTTTTCACTTATTCAAACTTTGTTGACCTGTTCAAATCCCACCATCACCTCATGGCCATTCATTTGAAGTCTTTGACTCATTCATCCAACAACATTGGAGAGTCCAGCCGCAAGCCACCACCTTAGATTCCCAGGCACAAAAATAAAGCTTCAAAGTGAGGCTTATGGGATTTGAACCTCCTCCTTACTGCTTCTCTCTTGCGACGTCAATTCCCTGCACTCTAAGTGGCGTCTCCTTGCCACTTTACCACCTCTCTTCTTGTGTCATCAAACTCAAGCATTTATACTTAAGACCAGCCTCTGCTAGCTCCCCCCTAAAATGCCTAAAAATAGAATTTTCTCCAAGACCCAAGCTTAACCCCAACCCTTCCTGGGACCCCCAAACACACTAAATTAACAAAAAAACATGCCAAACACACAGCAACATACAATAATGCAGGGCCCCTAATTCTCAGATGTTACAGATGGTATCCTTTCTATTCCTAAGGTCAACTTGGACTTTCACATTATAAAACTTCATCATGTTCTCATCAAGCATCATTGATCAATTTCCATAGAAATAATGTACATTTCATAAAATCTCAATAATTTCAATACATAATGACAAAATATTAATTTATTACACACAAACTTACCTCGTTATCAAAATGTGTAAAATTGTTCGATTTAGTCCACCACCTTGCTCTTTCCTCGGTTTTGGTCTGGACTTCGTGTTTCTTGATAATCAAGCTTGAAAGTTGAAGAAACCTAGCTATGGAGAGCTTGAAATTTTTGGCCCTAGCTTGAAGAAGATGAGAAAATTTTTGATTCATTTTTCCCTTTTTAATATTTTATTAACCAAATGACTAAAATGCCCTTAAGGCCCCTTTCTTGAGATTTTTCCTTGCCATGCCCATTTTTTGTCCATCATAAGTTAAAATGGTCTAATTGCTAATTAAGGACATCTAATAATTTTTCTAATGCTATTTCATACTTTAATCTTCTAGAATTTCATATTTTTCAATCTTTACAATTTAGTCCTAACGAATAAATTGATCACTAAATAATAAAATTCCATCATGAAATTTTCACATAACCATGAAAACATGTCATAGACCTCATAAAAACCATAAAACACATATTTCTACCATGAATTTGTGGTCTCGCAACCACTATTCTGATTAGGCCCTAAATCGAGCTGTTACAAGTTTAAAAAAAGGTAAGAAACTGTTGTTGTTTAATTCGAGGTTAAGGTTATTTCCTGGTGAAACACCCACACCCTACTAACGAGAATGGACCGGATCTGTATGTTCCTAAAGTAAACCTAAGTTTCAAAAGATTCGATACTTAGAGAAAATTTGTAAAATTTTTAGAAAATGTTGTTTGGATTGGGCTTAGATTGGAACCCATTTAATAAATTTTGAAAATCCAACTTAAGTGAGGTGACAAAACAATTTTAGGGTTTATTATTTTGAAAGAAATAAATTTTGTTTTTCTTAACTTTAATTAAAAATAAATTGTAACACAATCAACATGAATAAGCGAAAATAAAGAAAATCCAACTGGGCCTTATGGCCTTATTACATCAAGTAAAACCCAAAATAAAATAAAAGTAACTAAATCAAATAAAGTCCAAACTAAATAAATTCTCCGAATGTAGCATGGCCACCTCAACGCTCACCGCCCGGTCCGGTCACTGCTCATCACCAAAATAGTTCCCACAACGGGTGAGTCAACAGCACTCAATGTGCACACAAGACTAACATTCAACAATTCGAGCATTCATGTTCAAAACATCGATCCATATAAAATGAAATTATGATGCAACCCAAACCCAATCCTAATTAGCCATCCACTACACTCCCTCGCACCAACCTCGCATAACCGTGGGGACTACTAAGTCAACCTCCATCCGCTACACACCATATTCAAATATTTGTGACCGTAGTCACCATATAACGTTGGTGAGACCAAAGTCAACACCTTCAAATATAACGCTGGTGAGACCAAGTCAATCACCTTCAAATATAACGCTGGTGAGACCAAGTCAACACCTTCAAATATAACGTTGGTGAGACCAAGTCAACACCTTCAAATATAACGTTGGTGAGACCGAGTCAACACCTTCAAATATAACGTTGGTGAGACCAAGTCAACACCTTCAAATATAACGCTGGTGAGACCGAGTCAACACCTTCAAATATAACGTTGGTGAGACCGAAGTCAACACCTTCAAATATAACGTTGGTGAGACCGAAGTCAACACCTTCTTCCCCTTTCACATAAATCCCGAATGCCCCAAATATATATATATATATATCATGCATAACATACTTAAATTCATAATCATATACATATATTCACATGTTATAACATATTTCATAATCCTATCAGAAGTAGGAAACGTACCTAAGTACTTTTGTACCACCTTAGGGTACTTAGCCATATTCATATTCTTACGATAATCATATAATAAAAATAATTGCCATATGAAATATCGAAAGTTAGTGTGCATACACACCGATTTGTTTAGCGATTCCTTGAGATTCAAAAGCTAGATCTAAAGTTTAGATCCTTAGTCCCTACATTTGATTCATCCTTTATTACTTAGCATAAATTCTATTTGGTTATGATATCCAAATCCTAGTAGGATTTGTAAAAGACTTACCTTGAGGTTGATTAGGTGTTTATTCAAATCCTAACACTTGGTTTTTCCTTTACCGATATTCGCCAACCTTGAATCTCAATATGGGTTAGTTTTCGCTTTTCAATAATTAAAGAATTGATCTAGATAATCTCACAAACATTGGCCGAATATTTTTAGATGCTTACCTTATGGACTTTAAATCCTAAATTCACCGAATAACTAGGAACACGTGGCCTATGGTGTACCTTCGGAAAAGAATTTCTTCTTCCATGATTCGCCAAGATTAATAATCGAAATTAGTCTCTAAATTTCAATAAGTCTAGAATATAAAAGAATGGGAAACTAAACTTGGATCTTACCCTTATTTGAAGGAATCGATTGCACCTTCACTTCAACCTTCGTAGATTCGCTTAGAGACTTGATGAACAATCGCTATGATTCCCTTATGTATTTGGTTTCAAAGATGAAAGAAGAGAGGAATAATAGGCTTAGAAGGAAATCGGCTAGGAGGTTAAAAGAAAAGAAGAAAAGAATGGATGCTCAAGAAGAATATTCAAGCAGAGGAAAAGAGAGGAGAATGAATAATGAATGGCCCTAGTCCCTCCTTTTATAGTCGATTTACTAGGCCAAGAATCCTTTACTTGGCCACCACTCTTCCTTATTTTCCTAATTAAAGAATAATTCTTCATTTATCCACCTATTTAGCCGAATTTTAAAGAGAATTAAACTCTTCCCTTAAGAGTCCTTATGATCTTCTAATTAGTCGAGTTTTAAAGAGTGAAACTCCTCTTTGCAAGCTTTGTGCCATCCACCTCTTGGGCTTCTAGAAGCAAAATAAAACTTATTTTGTTTGCTTCTTATGTGACTCGAACTCAAGCCCAAAACCTTTTGCATGTGGGCCATTTCCTAAGGCCTTAGGTGGCATCTTCAGCCACATTTCCAAGTCCGTTATTGGGTCAAATTTCATGTACTTTATATTTTAGGGTCACTTGGCCCTAAGTTCCCTTTGGGCTCTAAAATTCGACATTCCGGTCATTTTAAGTTTCCAAAAATTTTCATGCCTCAGATTTTCCAAGTTTCCAAAATGTTTAGTTTCCTATTTTGGTTTGGTTTCCAAAATGTTTAGTTTCCTATTTTGGCTTGGTTTCCAAAATGTTCACTTTCCTAATTTACTTAGGTTTCCAAAAATGTTCACTTTCCTAATTTACTTAGGTTTCTCTTTTAACTAATCGTTCCATATATTTCCTTACATTTCCATACATTTCCATACCTTTTTATACATTTCCTTACATTTCCATACATTTCCATACATTTCCATACATTTCCTTTCATTTCCTTTCATTTCTTTACATTTCCTTACATTTCCTTATATTTCCTTTCATCTTAGGGTTCTTGAAACTCTTTAGAACACATCCAACACACCCACCGATCCCACTATCTCATGAATTACGCATTTAACGCATAACCCCTAATCTAGGATGTTACACCGAAAGCTCAAGTCCCGATGGAAAGGACCTTATACCATCCACGAAGTTTATCCACATGGAGTTAAATAATTGTACGACAACTATGGAGGAACGTTTAAGGTTAATGGCAACATCTCTGCACTATTGGAATGGTGAAATTGAGCGAATTAAAACCCCGTTTAAATTAAGAGACCCTTTATTTTTCATAAATCTATTTTTTAATAAAAAGTTAGAAATTATTTTCTTAAATTATTACACTTAATTAATTGTGTCTAAAGTGATTGGAACTTAAGCGGGACGATTGTGACTCCTCTAACCTTTCAGGGAATTCATTTAATGTAATTCTTTGAGAAGAAAATTTCTAATTGATTTTAAATTTTTATTTCTAGTTTTATTTTTCTTTTTCATTTTATCTTTGCCTTTAATTTTAATTTAATTTAATTTTTTTATGTTTAATAAAGGTGGTCAAATTGGCCCAACTACTAATCGGTTTATTTATTTTTAAGCAGTCTAGTTTGTAAATACAGTTTGGGCTCAAGGCCTGAACAAGAAAAAGGAGAAATTTACCCCATCAATGTCGTCCATAATGGTTCCCTAAAACCCTAATTTTACCACCACATTTTCCCTCCATCTTACTTGCCACCCAAGTAACTAAAATTTTAGCTACAAGACTACCTTGCCATCCGAGTCACTTGAATTAGCTAAATTTTAGTTACAAAATTACCCTAATTCATCACTATATAAACCCCTCTCTGCCTTCATAATTTTCACAACCCTTAAAGATATTAGCTTAAAACCTAAATCACTCATTCTTTTCCCTCTTAGCCGTCGGCCTAAATCCTAGAATTTCTTCCTTTCTCAAGCCCTAGTACTATTTTTGCACGACTTTTGTCGGAGCAACCCTTTCATTGTCGTATCCCTATCGCCGCTGCATTCTATTACAATCGCAAGCTTCGTACCACCACAAGCTCATCATTTCCACAAAGCAATCGCCACCACAAAGCCTTGTTCTCAACCTTTGTCAATTTATTTTTCATTCTTTTTCCAAAATTTTGTTAATTATTTGGGGAAAATGTCCACATCTTGCAAAAGAACTAGATCTTCCAAGACCTCTACCGAAAATCTCATAGTGAATCAAGATGAAGAAGTGAAAGAGAGGTTTCATTCAATCTTTAGGAATCAACCTATGATGCTAGAAAAAGGTTTCAACTTGAAAAGCAATGATAAAATGGTTGTGTCTTTGTTGATTCAAAAGACCATTGATGCCCTTAATTGGAATTATTTTTATGATGCACGATCATTTTCTGAAGATGAGTTAGTTTGAGAGTTCTATGCCAATTTGGCTAAGTCAGCTACTACTGAAGTTCTTGCTCGTAAGAAAAAGGTACCCCTAACTTCTAAGTCCATTAATGATTTGTTTAACCTACCCGATGTTGAAGAAGATTAATATTTTTCCATGATGAAAAACATAAATTAGGATTTTCAACAAGTCCTTAATGTTATGATGAATCGGATATCCCAAGAGATTATAAGGAAGTATGGTAGTCATTCTTACCGAAGGGAATATTTAAAGTCATTGGCTAAGGTATGATTTTCCTTTGTTCTATATAGTTTCATGCCTATCTCACATGGTTCCACCATCTCGATCGAGAGAATACTTCTGTTGTATGCAAATATGATAGAAAGGTCCATCAATATTGGGAAGATTATTCTTAAATAGATCCATGATTATGCTAGAAGGAAGACTGGGAGTGCTTACTTCCCATCCTTGATAACTTCACTTTGCTTAAGGGCCAAAGTTAAGATAAAAGCAAACCTGAAGGGCCCATATGTTCAATGTTCCATCACAGCTCATGATTTTGAAAGGTTAGTGTAAAATGTCCATGAGCTAAACCCAATTAAACCAAGTGAGTCGACAGAACCAAAACCCGATGAGTCGTGGAACAAATTTGAAACTGAAGCTAACTTAGTTACTGAAATGGAAGAGGTAGAATCGGAGGAAGAACCGAATGAGCCTCAGTCGATAAAGGAACCAAAAGTAGATGAGTCAAATGTTGATGAGCCAGTTGAACCAAGTATTGATCCTGAGTTGACTATTCCAATGCCCACTTCTTTAAACACTGTAAAGAAATCAGAATTATCAACTATGATGGATATGATGAAGTTTATGCATAACCAACAACAAGCTTATGGGAATTTTTCCAAAGTTAGGGATGCAACTGTAAGAAATAAATTTTAAAAACGTCTCTAATTGTTTTGTTCCTGAGCTCCCAGATTACATCTTCGATTCGTGAAAGGAAGATGATAAATAAAGTGAGGATGAAGGATCAAAGGAGGAAGACGAGGATGATGAGTCAAATAAATTAAAATGGGGGAAATATTTTCCTTTAATATTTATTTCTTTTTAGGTGTTTATTTTTTATTTTTTAGTTAGAATTTTTCTTTTGCATAATAAATAGCAAGCATGAATAAAATAAGCTCAATGCCTCTTCAATAGAAAAATAAAGTGATGTTGTAATGGGAATGAACATGTCTAGGATTGGATTGTGGAGAAAGACTTGGTACTTAGTAGCATTTATGACTCACCTCTCTTTTCTTGCAACTCTACCTGGTGTTCAGTTTTCATCACTTTGTTTTCGCAATGAGGATATTGCTTCTTTTTAAATGAGGTAAGACATTTCGTATGAATTTTTAATAAGGCATTTCGTATAAATTTTAAAGTATGTTTCAATCTTTTTTACTTAAGCATGTTGAAATAAATGAGTGTTCAAAAAGAATTTTTGTTCACAAGTATGTTCAAATGCAAGCATAATTTTTTATTTTATCTAAGCTATTCGTATGTTATCTTGAGTGATAGAATGCATGTATGATCTTTAGTCTTATGTAGTATTTGCCATGAAAATTTGATTTATTTAGAAATAGACATTTATGAAGATTTAAGTATTTAGAATTGACTTAGTAACTTTCTTAAAGCAAAATACTAGGAGGTATAAGAATCTAATATGATATAGGTACACTTTCTTTGGATCATATAAGAATCTAATAGATTGGGGAGTAAAACTAGGAATTTGAAAGGTGTGGAAGGGCTGTGCCGAATTGGTGATTGGAAGCCTAGGAAATTCGACTAAGGTATAATTTCCTCTCATTTTTTGACAGTTTTGGTCATTTTTGTTTCGGTTTTGCTCTCTTCTCGGTGGTTTTCCCCTCTTCTGCATAAGTTCTCTCTTTTGTTTGTTGGGTAGCTGAATTCTACCTTGACCACTCAGGTATTTTTCTCCTTCTGTATTCTTTTGGGTTTTGCTTCCCTTTCTAACCGTTTCTCTACCATTAGCAAAATCTCTTCTCATCTATATTCTTTCGATTTTCTTCAAGCATCCCTTCCTGCGTTGTCAACTGAACACTTTCTAACCTTTCTCCTCATTTCCTTCCTATCGTTCCAACAGTTACTAGCTGCTTCACTTTTTCTCTTTTGGGTCGCTTTATCTATCTATCTAGTATCCAAACTGAATACTCTCCAACCTATTCTCCACCCCCATTTGTTAACTATTTACACTTATCAAGTTGTTTGGTTTTGGTCGACGACTCTCTTATGCTACCAGTGGTGTATTCGATTTCCAATGGGTGAAGAAGTGTGGGAGGTATTCAAGTCGTCGAACCCCTTTCTTCCCATTATTCAATTAAGGTAAAACGTTACCTTACTCCTGGGTAAGCCGAATATTCCACTAATTTTCTAAGTTAATGTTTGTGGTTTTTAACCACATCTATAATCCTACCTTACTCTTAGGTAAGCCGAATATTCCACTGATTTTGTAAGTTAATGTTTGTGGTTTTTAACCACATCTATAATCCATCCTATTTGACAATATCTATCGTTATGTAGTTAATTGGCAAGGAGCATCCATTAATTCTAGTTAGCGATTTTAGAATAATAAGCCAGGTCACTATCAACCAACGTTGGTAGTGTTTGATGGTTTGGGGATTTGATGTTGTGAATCTTATCAATCAAAAGGCTAACTATGTGCCTTATTGAAATGTAGGTTTTGGGCTCGTGAGCGGCTCACTTGATTTCATAAATAGGTGTGTAACTTTATACTCTGTTGATGATCGGGTGAAAAGCCGAAAGTGTGTATTAGTACCGTAATTGCTAATCAGTCAAAGCCGATAGAGTGTAAATATTTTTCGCACGGTGTTAGTTGTAGCGGCAAATGCCAAAATGCCGGATTGTCAAAAAGCAGAAAAGCCGAAGGATTGGGCTTTTAGGCCACATGAGTGTGCGAACGCTCATGTGATCAACCGAGCTCACGAATCATGGACGTACGACAAGAAAGGCCTCCATGAACGATCTCATGGGCTTGGGCTAGAATGGGCCCTATGGGCCCGTAGGCCCGCGCAGGTAAACTTCACTGTTAAGTGGGACGTAGATAGACTTGTCATGTCGTGCACATGACTTAGGTAGTTCTAGGCCTCGTTGGGTCGAAGTGGGCTGTGTGGGCCCACACGGATAAACTGTATGTGATGTGGTTCGGACTGTGACGTTCGCATAGCTGTGGCTAATTCGGGCTAAATGGGCCACACGAGCGTATGGGCCCACTTGGGCCAATAATGGGCCTTAGGCCCATTTACCCCATTGTGACTATTTAGGTTACTTAAGTCGCTTGAGGTGACGGTGGACATTCTGTTGGGTCATTAAGACCCCTATTTGCAAAATTACTGAAATACCCCTGGTTTGCAAAATTACTGAAATATCTCTAGTTTGTAAAATTACTGAAATATCTCTGGTTTAAAAAATTATTAAAATACCCCCAGTTTGCAAAATTATCGAAATACCTTGATTTGTAAAATTACTGAAATACCCTTAATTTGTAAAATTATCAAAATACCCCCGATTTATAAAATTATCGAAATTTCCTCGATTTGTAGAATTATCGAAATACCCCTAGTTTATAAAATTATCGAAATACCCTCGATTTGTAAAATTACTGAAATATCTCGATTTGTAAAATGAACAAAATACCCCTAATCTGTAAAATTACCAGAATACACCCGATTTGTAAAATTATCAAAATACCACTATAAGGTATAATTACCGAAATACCCTTGAAGGGTAGGATTACAGAAATACCCTTATAGGGTAAATGACAGTTTTGCCCTTGTGGGTAAATGACTAACTTAGACTATGAATTTGACTGATTTGATTGTGATCGTATGACTGTGTTTAAACTGACTTGACTGTGGTTGTGTGATTGATATGCTTTTAATATATGTCTAAATGACTGTTACTGAGCATGGCCATTTTGCATACATGTGTAATGATTAATCATGACATATACAACATATTGCATGGGGTTGGGACATTGATACGGAAGAAGTTCTGATAGGGTCGCACGGGTCGTATGAGATGACTGTGGATCCAATATTGACCTGTTAAGGTCACACTAGTCGCATGAGACAACTGTCGACCGACGAACGACTTAAAATTGCGTAATCTGATTATGGCTCTGTGCCAACCTAAATATGGCTCAGTGCCATCTTGATTATGGCTTTGTACCAATCGTATTTATCTGTGGCTATGTTCCTAACATATATATCAATGACTCTGTGTCGATCATATTTACCCAAGGCTGTGTGTCGATTATATTACCGTCGCTGATGGATATGTGCCAAACATAATACAGTTACTAATGGATTTATGCTAATTATAATACCACTACTGAAGGCTTAGAGTCGCATATATATACTAGCAGCTTTGCTGTGATTTCGGTTAGGGCTACAATCGGTGCTAACATTGGTGTGTTGGTTGGGTGGGTCGATTTTATCCCAACAGGAGTGCAGGGTTGGTACGGGTGGTGTGTTGGCTGGATCGGGGTGGGATGCATCCTCATACTGTAGCATATTTGTTTACGAGATCTGTCACTGTACTAGGCTTAGGCCCACTCGTTCTGTTATTAGTTTGGGCTAGGCCCAATTGATTCTGTTATGGGCTGTGACCCAAATGATATTGTAGTAGGCTTTGGCCCATGTGCTCTGAACTGGACTGTACAGTTACTGTTAAAAGGGCTTTGGTCCAGACTGTTTCAATTTTTTTTTGTATACTGACTGTTACTCCGGTAAGGGGATTACACACTGAGTTTTTGCAAACTCACCCCGTTTTTAACTGTACAGATAATCCCTAGCATTAGAAGGATTGGTGCTGCGAGGGACTCAGGGACGACCACACAGCCACACATGTTTTTCTACTTTGTTCACTTATTTAAGCACTTCGGTGTTTGAGTTGGGTTGTAATAAGGCCTCTCTATTTTTAACTTTTATTTGGGATATTTACTTAAGTATGTTTAAATTTTGCTAAAAGTAGCACGATTTTTTCGAAACAATAACTACTTTCAAACACTACGTTTCCGCAGCCCAATTTTTAAATATCATGTTTCTATAAATCATTTATTTTAATTAAGCTTCCGCAATTGAAAAAGATTTTACTAATTGATTAATAACATTTTGAAAAGGGAATTGTTTTTATAAACCACATTTTTAAAATAAATGAACGCAAATGAAAAGCACGATTTTTGAGAAACATTTCAATGTGACACGCCAGATTCGAGCCTAACTTCTAGGCCAGGTTTGGGGTGTTACAACCTACATTATAAGCCACACTATCATCTTTTTTTTGTATTTTTATCCTATTCTTTTGCACCTATCTTAACCAAAATTTGTCTTAGTGATGAAAGTTGAGGAAAAATACGAAAAGATGTACATGCTCTTCACATGATTCAAAAAAAAAATGATCAATGTAAGTTTGTTCAGAAGAATAAAAAGAAAAGAAAAGATTGCTCAATTTGTCAAAAATAAAGACCAAAATTTGTTCAAAGTCTGAAAAATAATAAAGGTTGAGTATGACCTCAGAATAAGTTTGGGGATGCTCCAAAAAACCAATTATATGAAGGTTGTGACACGAAAAGGATCCAAGACAAAGTTAGGGTTTAGATGTTTTGAACCTAAAAATCACTTATCTTTATTTCTACCTTTAGCCTAGCCTCATTACAACCTAATAAAAGACCTATTGATTGGGTGATTATGCCGACTACATTAGTGGAGAGGAATTACTAAGTTCAACATATGAAGACACTAATTGAACCTTATGATTGCTATGTTTAGTTGATAAAAAAGCATATTAATTGGTAAATGTTATGTATGACTTTGAAAATGCATGCAAACTATGACTCATGTTGACATTATGATGTACTCAAACTATGACTCATGTTGACATTATGATGTACTTAGTATAAAGTTAGAAATAATATTAGCATTCGAGCTACTTATCAATAAAGAATATTTTTTAGCATGATTTTGTCGATGCATGATTATGTGCAAAGATTGATGCTGCTTTATTATTTTGCAAAATTTTCTTAGAAAAAATTATGTTGTGCATGAATAGGACTCAAGACGATCAATGGTTTAAGTTTGGGGGTGTGTAAACTCAAAATTATATAGCATTTTTCTATATATTTTTACCACCTTCTTACTTAATAAATGTGTTTATCTCAATTAATTATTATTAAAATAAGTGAATTTTACTTAATTAGTAATTTTACACATGAATTTAGAAAGTATACGAAATTATGCTTAATTACATGATTTTCATGCATATTTCATATTATTTCATGTTAATTTATTAATGTATTTATTTTTCACTATGCAGGAGGTCCATTAGAGACATGATTTAAATAAATAAAGCATTGGAATGTACAAGTTATCCATGTGGACTGCAAGACCATGCAATTTAGGGCATGAGGTTGACTACTTGACCCAATAAAGAAGGTGATGAGAGATGGACATGTCTGCAAAGTTTTGGACTGAAGAAACGTCCAACAAGGAGAACTAAGCACCCAAATTCGACACTTAAAATTGGTTGCCCAAAATATGTTTTGGGATAATTAATTGAAGATCCTTACAGTTGGAAAATAATAAGAATCCAGACCAACAACTTCCCTATTGAAACCGTCCACTCTATAGTTATTTTTAGCTTGAATTTGAAATTCAAATTGAGAAGCCTTGGTCATCCCTTGTTCCTTGAAGCATGGTTGACCACATGAGAGAGGGAAGGAAGTGAATTTAAACCTATTTTTAGTAAACTCAAACCCTTACCTTCACCTATAAATACCTTGTCATCCCTCATCCCTCAACATTCCTCTCTCACTCTCACTAGTTTTCATTCTTTAGCCTTAAAAGCTTTGTCAAAAGCACTCCTTAGCCAGCTACCCCTTAAAAACTTAGCAAAAGAAGATCAAGCAGAATGAAGAAGCATATCAATCATAATAGATCCAAAAGGCTACTAAACTGAATCAGTTAGAATAGATTTGAAAGGTTGTTGAACTGAATAGAGTTTACTCTTTCCTCTTACCTCAGTCAATCATGTTTTCAATTAATATCATGATGCATTTCATTCATACATGATTTGGTGCACCCAGATTAGCTGAGCGATCCTAACTAGGCGATGGCTAGTAGACAAATAATTAAACTATTGCCTTGCATAGTTTTTAGGTTTATGTAATTAAACTATTGAAAACATAAATGTCCCCATGACCTTACACAAATTCTTTGAAACCCTTAGTTAATATGGTCAGTAAAATGCATATTTAACTAAGTAAATGACTCTAAAGGACTTAATTCAGTTTCCAAACTCATGAAAGATCGAGTTGCCGTGGAAGTATTTCTGAACATTGTTAAGCACGATAAAGTAAATTGGATTGATTAATATAATTATCCTAGCCCATTTAATGTTGATTGTTTTTGTTGCTAAAGCAATTCATTCATACATTTAGGTAAATTGCATCTAGATTAGAATTGCATAGGGATCAATCTTTGCATCTAATTAATTTACTTAGTTTAATCATCACCATCCAAATTATTGAATTTTTACATCAACTTATGAAGTTCTAATTTTATAAATATTTGGTTAATCTTATACAATACCTGTGGAGACGATAACTCATTTTTCTTACTTATTACTTGAATGACTGTGTACACTTGCACAAACCCCGTTATAGGGAACAATATCAAATTTTACTTTAGCCCGATATCATGCATTATTCGTATATTATGATTGAGTAATCCATGCATGCAAAAATCCCAGAAAAAAGTTACCAAGCCACAGACCTGAAGTCATTAAAAATTATAAACAAAAAACAATAGAAACTGATTAATACTTATTAAAAATAGTTCGAGGTCCAAGGTGATTCTCCGAATGCCGAGTCCAGTCATAATTTTGAGGTTTACCTAAAAAGTTAAACACTATTGGGGGTGAGTTTATGAAAAGCTCAGTGTGAGTCGAACAATTATTTAAACAAACACAAACGTCGAATACAATGAAACAGATTCACTTTAACAAAAGAAAACAGAACCATCATAGGAATTTCATATCATTACATAGCCATTATCAAATTGATGTCAGATGATGTATGAGCATGGGACATCATTCATTCAAGTAACAATCATTAATTTTGATACTATTAATACAACACATATCATAAATCAATAACATTTGAATATGTCATGAGCATGATGCAATGCAAAAAGGTTTATTCCCATACCATCTGCTACACACCATGAGTCCCCCAGAACCCATCATCCGAACTCCAAAACATTTGCGCTTAAGCCAATTGTCGTTAAAACCACTAATAACAATATACAGAAAATTCTGCCAACAAAAATGCAGACAAGCTGCCAATAAAAATGTGATAAATAGCCATTCCCCTTGGTACTCTAGGTGCAGTGCACTAACTATGAATAATATAGACTTAATATGTCGTCAGTACTCCATGGAACTCCTTCGTCAACCACAAAATCTCAACCCAATGCATATACAATATGACACACAATCTCATACATAATCATATCTCAATATTTTTCAAAATCATTTGACATGCTCAGCATATCCTTAATAATCACATACTTTTAGTAAATGGAAACAGTGTTCCAGTTTTTCAAATTACCATTATGTTAGTATCAATCAATATCGTTCAATTTTACATACTTTACGGGTTTTCATTGTGCATAAATAGCGCCCTTTTCAGTAAACAATATAACAAATATATCATGCATTTAAATCATACATAAGCTTAATATCTCAACACAGTATATCATTTAATCAAACATTCTTATATCTCTTAACTCAAATATGCAATTACAAACTCAAGCAAACATTCATACTATCAAGCTAGTAATTTTGCCAACATGTCAATCTTTTAAGGCTCGAAACATACCTGGTTCAGCCACTCACAAAATCAATAATTTGGCTATCAAGACAATCCAATCAGCAAGCTAATTTATCAAATATAACCTGATATTTAACATTTTCAAAAAAAAATTATGAGTTTAATACACCACACCTTATTTTTCGCTTCCTCATAGCACACTAGCGAATCTTCCAATTTTCCTTAATAATTCCTTAAACGAACCAAAACCAAATTTCTGTATAAATTCAATCAATTTACCATTAAACCAGCCCCCAAACACCCACTTAGGAGTTCAAAACAATAGTTGATATTATAACTATTTTGTCAATAATTCCTTACACTGTATCAATGCGAACCATACGTATTCGGAACCCGAAACCCGATTAACTCCCAATTTTCACTTGGAACCCGGTAAACTTACTCGAAACTACTAGACCTATTTTTTGGGCCTTACACAAAGTCATAGGTGTGAGCGTTTTGGTAACAAAAAGAAGTATTTGTCAAATTTATGATTCTCCATATTATTACTGTGATTATATGTTCAAAATAGATCTCAAACAATTTAAAAACATAGACATGGAAGAGGTTTTGAGATTTTTAATTGAAGGAAAGGAAGAATAGACGTACCAACGAGGAACAAAGATACCGACAACATTCAATCAAGCATTAATGACCCCAAGGGAAAAATCTCGATGAAGTCCGTATGTTAAAAAATCTGGCCCATAGAAGATATCTCTAATATCAGCCTAATACAAGCTATTCTGGTGGATGCGATCTTGCAAAACAAATAGATATGCATTGGCACCTAGATTTATCAAAATATAATTGAGTGTGTACGAGATCAATCAAAAATAACATTCTTCCCATATCTAATAAAATGTAAAAGGACAGGTGATTTGTCGTAATTTGGTGTAGCAAATTAAACTAGTTTTTCACATTTAAGGAGCTTGAATACAAGCATTTTCATTATGTTTTAATCCAGTTTCTTTAGGTTTTTTTTTTTTTTTGCATTCAATAAAATATGTACATTGAGTCTTTTATTAACCTTAAGGGCCGAATAAGACCTAAGAGAGCTAACATACTTTGTGAGTATGTAGGAGACCATTAGAGGGCATTTCAAATCAATACTAGACACTATATCGCAACATGGGGGATCTGATGTCATAACATAGAGAGCGAAATAGAGAAAGTGAAAAAGTGCCTTCAATGTCGTGACACAGGCTGAGGTGTCGCGACATACCCCTGAAGAAGGCTATAGAGAAATATGTTGGTTGCTACGTCATGGCATAGATCCTGGTGTGTTGTTACATCGACCCTGTGACAAGTATAAAACAAGAAGAAGGGGTGTTTTGGTCTACACAATCAAAATTTAAGCTCAAGACCGTCAACTACCCTAGGGCTAAGGACAACGGCAACCTAAAGGCTATAAATAGACCTCTCTGGCACACATTATAAGGATTATTCCATTACCTTAGATTTTCTCTTTAGGTTTAAGAATAGTTTTCATTCTTTCTTAGGTTTTCGTAGTTTTAGTTATTTTTTTCTTCAAGAGATTTGATTGTAAAGGAGATTAACTTCTGTGGATTCGTACTATTCATCAATATCAATTCGACTTTCTTAAACTCTCTATTTCACTCCATTCCTTATGATTAATTCTTCAACTTATTCCATGTTGTTTATGAAAGCCATGAGGAATGAATCCTTCTATGGAGGATTAGCGACTAAAGGCATGATCAGTTAATTGTTTTGTAAGGTTACTCAACGGGTCAACTATTTGGGAAAGGAAGAACGTGAAACAAACCCTATGCCTGACAACCCTGGGAAGTCATCAAGGTGGGAATTAACCTAATATTGGTATTGCCCATTCGTGAACACCTTTACCCCAAGCCAGTCTTGACTATGAGGTCGGAAGATAAGTAGTTCTTGCTGACTCGTTAGGTTAGTGGAAGATCGGAAGATCCTGCTAAGGTAACAACTAGTTGGTTGACAAGGAACTCAAGACGACCGTTAATTGGGATTTTTGAAGTGAGCTAATCACACATTTTCATATTTGATTCACTTTATTAATCCCTATCTCTTGCATTTTTTATTCTTTTATGTGATTTTACTTTATTATTTTACAAACCCTAAAAACCTTCTTGTTTTGCTCTCATATTATAACTGATTAAAGAGTATTAATCAAATGTTTCATTTTTTAGGTTAAAATTCATTTAGTACTCGCCTCCCTTGGCTACGATCTTCAGAGTACTCACCTACTACAATGTAAAATCTATAATACAATTCGACCCGTATACTTGCGAATACCACCTCATAATTCTCTATTTTATTACAATATTCACACTCTGGACGTTATTACATCCGGAAGCGATGCCAGGGAGGCAACGTCACTAGATTGATTTTAATTTTTTGCATTTTAAGAATAATTAGGAAATTTGTAGGTTATAACTACAACTTCCAATTTGTCTTGTTAATTAACACTTCTGACATTTGTTCATTTTTTTAAGAACTCTAGACACCATCAAAAAAATAGTTAGTCAGCACAAGCCATGGATAACTTTGACTATATGTGGTCTAATGAAGACTTCGATTATGATGAAGATATTTCTGAAGGAGTCCATGAAGACTAAGAGATACAGGAGAACCAACAATCGCTCATGCTTGAATTAAGTCAACTCTGAGGAGAAACCCCAGTTCTTTCCCAATAAGATAATGACCACATTGATATGCCGTCAAAAATTACCAAGAGGTGCTAAGTCTAGTGTTAAGCAATGAGAAGGATGTTATCATAGTTGCTTATAAAAGGGAGAACTCTTAGATGACTATACATCTCAATAGATAGAATAATATTCAAACACAACTTAAGAAAGAAAATATATAGAGCTAGTGGAGGAAATGGTCAGTGAACTGAAAAATCAAATAAGCATGGAACTCATTATCCTAGAAATCTTCAGTTCTGCCAATAAGGCCCAAATACAATAGCACTATAACGCAGACCAACTAATAGAGACAATGGTAATTAAGGCTGATCTAGTTGAAGAGTATTTGTCGATTCAAGAATTCCCAGAGCAAAATGAAGAGATACTAGTAGCTCCAGATGACGAGCTTGAATTGGATATCCTTTACATGGCCTTAGTCCTAAACCAGGCACCTCAAAGATTTGACGGCCTAGGAATTTTCCAGATGCTGAATAGAATTGTAAAACTATAAATAGATAGGACCATGCCCATATAATAAAGATCAATCAAGTAGGGCAACTGATGAGCACAGATATTGAGTTGCAGGCATTGCAAGAGCCATGTAAGGAAGTTATGTATAAAGTTGGAATTTAAGAGACCTAGTGCAACATTCCTTGAAACTCCCTTTACCAGCATCCGTGCCAATCATCACCTCAAGTACACATGAGAAGCTATTCTAGATTGATGAGATGAGTAAAGACATAATAAGCGATAAATATGAACCACAATCTCCAAATTTCTTACGAAGCAAGAAAGCCAAGCAAAGGCTAAAGTGTAACACCCCTTACCCATATTCGACGCTGGAATAGGGTACGAGGCATTACCGGACTTAAACACAAGCAAACATACAAAATTGAGATATAATTTCCATCCAAATTTAAAACTTTTCACATACATTCATATCATCCCTAAAACGAGCCTACGAGGCCCGAAACATATATTGGAAATAGTTCGGGACTAAACCGAGGACTTTAGAAAAACATACAACACTTAGAAAAATTTTCGTGTTACAGGGCTCACATGCCCGTGTGGTCCAAAGGACAGACCCGTGTGACCATTGGACACACCCGTGCTATAGGCCGTGTTCAAAATAGGGAGCTCTCTGACTTGTGCCACACGGCCGTGCCAAACGCCCGTGTGCTAGGCCGTGTGGTCGATTTAATTTCATATTTTTCATAAAATAGGTGTAGACTTCACATAGCAGAGACACACGCTCGTGTCTAAGGCCGTGTAGCACACACGACTCGAGACACACGCTCATGTCTCCTCCCATTTGTTCAATTCTAGAGATTCTATTTTACATCATTTAAGGTGCAGGGGACACACGGCCGAAACACACGCCCGTAGGGCAGGCCGTGTCTGAACGCACACCCATAGGGCAGGCTGTGTGTCACACATGGCCTAGACACACGCCCATGTGTCTACCCGTATGGACAACAATAAGGCTATTTACCTAGCCATTTTGCCACCCTTACTTGTTTAGACATACACAACATCATATAGCACCAATCCAGGCATATTACATACAACCAAATCAGCCACAATCAAGACATCAACACATCATTCACATACTAACATCTATCATGCATAGACATCACGTATCTTCTTTTCCATTCATGTTAGTTTCATCTTCATGATAGGCATCATCACATAAACATACCAATGACCAATAAAACTGATATTAGCCAACTTCCAATGGCCGTATACAAAATGAATCATTAACCATTACAATCCTAACACATTTAGGCCAAACCATTTATGACACATAACAAAATGACCAAGTCCCTATACATGCAATAGCTCAAAATACTTGAATTCATTGGTACCAAAATAATTGTTGTAGATACTGTGTATGGATGTCCAACAAATCTCCATTCCCGAGCTGGCTTGGTTACACTATAAGATAAAGGAAAGGAAGGGGGTAAGCTTTATAGCTTAGTAAGTTGACATGCAATTAATAAGCAACATTAAACAACATTAAACATTAATATCATACAATTAGTATAACACAAATTACATAATTGTCATCATAGGTTCATAAACATAACTTAGTCATTCTTAATCTTACCAAGTGTTCATCACATACAGGGCTCATTCTTATGAGTTTTCATACATACCTGTATCAACTCGTAACATATCCTACTCTTTCTTGTCTTTGACATTACCGTTGAACACTTGGAATACTAATCGGATACACGGATAGTCTTGCACATAAGTGCCACATACATAGCCAATGCTACCTCATATCTCATAACACATAGGGGCTCGCTCTCGAGCTAATCACGGGCCTAATCACACAAGCTATCAGTCAAGACATAACTACATAATGCTACTCACACAAGCTGTCAGGTATCTGCAACACATTCCGGACTACCTAGCCACTGGTAGATGTACGAGACTAGCACCCAGATCACATAAATCACATATACCACATGGTTTCCTAGTGACATGTCACGTATCCTAATCTATTCCTAAGGTTCAAACGGGATTTCTCACTTGCCATTTTGTCGTCGAACGTATCCACATTGTCATTTATACAATTCATGCATAATAAAACATATAAAAATACAAATATAACATTGTCTTTATTTACACAGGAACTTACCTCGGTACAAAAGAGTAGAAAGGGATTTAATCGTCAAACATCTTATTCTTTCCCTGATCAAGGTTCGAACTTTGTTTTTCTTGATAATCAAGTTTGGAAGTTGAACAAACCCTAGCTATGGTGACCTTCTAATTTTCGGCACATGGAGAAGAAGATGGATAAGAATTTTGGCTTTATTTTCCCTTTTTATTTATTTATTTACCAGATGACCAAAATGCCTTTAATGCATAACTTTGAAATTTCACCTATTCATGCCCATTTTTGTCCACTAACTTAACAAATGGTCTAATTACCATCTAAGGACCTTCAATTTAAAATTTCATAGCAATTAAACAGCTGTAGCATGTAGAACTCAACTTTTACACTTTTTACAATTTAGTCTTTTTAACTAAATTGAGTTCTCAAACGTCAAAATTTTCGAACTAAATTTTCACAAAATAATTTCATAAAATTGTAGACCCTAAAAATATAATAAAAACAAATTTTACTGTGTTGAATTTGTGGTCTCGAAACCACTGTTCCGACTAGACCCAAAATTGGGCTATTACATAAAGTAGTTGAGTGGTTATATGGCTTTTCAAATAATTAATAGCTATGTCTTGTAGAAAGAACTATCAATCATTCAAGTAGGATGGAAAGGCAAGTTCAAAGAAAGAAACAATCGTAGATGAGTAGAATGGCACGATGAGAGTTGGACCAATACAAATAGATGGAGATCTCCTTGGTGCATATTGGCTGAGTTGAAAGACAAGTTCGATAACAAAACCTAAATTTTTCTTCTAATTGACAATTACTATGTAACACCCCTAACCCTTATCCATCGTCAGATTAGGGTTACGGGCATTACTTATCCGACCAAAAGTCAAAGCACCTAATAAAAACTACTTCATTAATAGATGCGTACCAATCTATACTTTCATGATTAAACATGTACATCCCTTCTAATATCAAAACATTAACGAACATATCACAAATGATATCATTAACATCAATTAAAACTAATTACATTCAATTAGCAAAACACTATTCATTTGGTCATTTTGAATAGCATAGCCGAATATATATAGATTTATCTATAGTTAACTTATACCAATCAATTGACCACATATATTCAGTCACATGCATACCATAACTAATTATAAACAACAATGATTTAACATTTTTAAAACCCCATGACCGAACATATGCATATATAATCAATCCAAGAAAAGTAAATAAATACCAACCAACACAAATGCCATAACCGAATATTTACGAGTGAGAATAATTCCATTGGATCATTAATACATCAAATTCATTAACTACATGTCTATAGTTTAACCTTACTCATTCATATCTTGTCTTGTAAGTGCATGTAAAAATATAAGCAAAATTCATCCATTATCCACAAAGTATGATATCCTTATTCAAACCAAAGTCAAACACTCAAGTATTACGCATATCCTAATATGAAATAACTTCCAAGTTAAGCGTATAGTCACGCATGGCATTCTTATTTGAACATAAAGATAATATCTCTTACATAATTTCAAGAAACACATACATACCAAACAAGTTTATACTATGACCGGATATGCACAAACATATAAGACATCTCAAACATATTCAACCAACTCAAGCATATAAAATAAATCCATTTTCGCATGGCATTTATATATATATATATATATATATATATATACATCATTTGAGTCAAAATAAAAGTAGTTTAGCCTATACATGCCATAGACTTAAAGTTCTTTCACAAAAGAGGTACCAAAAATATTGACAATAGTGTGATGAGCTTCAACAGTGATCCCTGAGCATGATATGAGCCCCTAAAAGAGATCTACAATGCAAAAACAACCAAGAACAAGTAAGCTTTCACAGCTTAGTAAGTTTTAAGCAATTACATCATATATAATTTTTATCATGATTTAGTAAATAAATTCAATTATAACCTCATTGTCGAATAGTCAAATATACAAAAGTAGATTTCATAGCAACCGTCATATGCATATATATATCCATATACTACCTTTACATGATAAAATAAACAGCATGTACATCTATTACTTACCGAACCTCTACTTACATTTCAAGCTCCCATCAAACACAAGTCGATATATATATAAATCTTATTTCTGGTTCATTCACCACTCCAAACTTTACCATTTGTGCATAACATATAGTTTTATACCCGATCCTTTTACTATACTTAACGGTATTAATAGTAGGCATTTTTTACAGAGCATCAAACCTGCACACTTATTACTAAGATTCAGTAACGTATCGCACACTTAGTGCCGTTACTTTGACATTCCGTACACTTAGTGCAAATTTTCTGTAACGTATCGCACACTTAGTGCCGTTACTTTAATAGCTCGCACACTTAGTGCCATGTGACCGATTTCACACACTTAGTGCTCAGTGATAAGTTCGCACACTTAGTGCATTTCATAAACCTGTTATTCATTTAAATGTACACTTATACATATAAGATCAAATCCACGACTTCACATATAAGCGCGCACACACACATATATATAACTTTATTATTTCATACCCAATTCTATATCACATTTGGCCAAAACATTAGCATGTAACTAACAATTCCTTTGGCTATGTTCATACTCTAATTTAATATCTCCCATATCTATTTGCATCATTACCATATAGGTCTACATTTACTCAATTAAATCTAACTTCCAATCAACCTCACATTCGGCTAACCCACACTAAACATATCTAATTCTATTAATTAAATATGATACATTATAGATAAAGTTCGATTTAGCCTAATTGCATTAAAACTTACCTTAGAAATTAACAGATTAGGGTTTCCCGACTATTTATCCAACTTCGCCTTTCCCCGATCCAATCCCGATTCTTTTTGTTCTTGATCTAAGTAATTCCAAATTAAGCTCATTCAAATATATTTTCATTCAATTTAATCCAAAAACACATAATTATGCAAATTACCATTTTACCCTTGACTTTTACAATTTTTACAATTTAGTCCCTATTGCAAAAAACATAAAATACACAAAATTTGAACTCACTCCTTTAGGGCCGAATGTTAAGCATGTTCATACAAGTCGATACAATCCATTTATTTCACATTTTGACCCCTTCAATTTACAAATTTCACAATTTAGTCCTATTTACTCAAAATCATCAATATCTTCAATATATAACATGTTAATCTAAAACATATCTTTAATATAAAATCATCAAACTTCACAAAACACAAGCTTTCATCAATGGCTGAACATCACATATTCTAACATGGGTCGGATAGTATTCGAAGCAACGATCTCAAAAACGTAAAAATTATTAAAAACTGAGCTAGTTACATACCTCAATTTAAGCATGCAAGGGCCGAATAGTTGAAAGCTTTAGTTCTTTCTTTCTTCTTTTAGTTTCGTGTGAAGAAGAAATGAAAATGATGATGATTAAAATATTTCTTTATTATAATAATATTAACATATATTATAACTTAACATTTTAACTTTAAAAATTATGTTTATAAAACACTTTAATATAAAATTAAAGCCAATACCGTCCACTAACATGTAAAAAGGTAAATTTGCAACTTAAATACTCATACAAAAGAAGACAAATCAATTTAGCCACTTAATTTAATAAATGGTTACTTTTACCACTTATGCGATTTAATCTTTTTCTTTAAATTAAACACACAAACGGTCAAATTAATTCACGAAAATTTTTGCACATGCACATTCATAAATCATAGACACCAAATATAATATATAAATATTCTATCGACTCGAATTTGTGGTCCCAAAACCACTGTGTCAACATCGAGTTGCTACAACTCTCCCCTTTAAGGGATTTTTGTCCCCGAAAATCTTACCGGTGAATAAATGCGGTAGTGTTCTCTCATTGAATCTTCGAGTTCCCAGGCTGCTTCCTCAACCCCGTGCTTATGCCACATAATTTTAACCAATGAAATTTTCTTATTTCATAACGCTTTCACTTCACGAACTAAGATGGGATCGGTTCTTCCTCATACGTCAAGTCAGGCTGAATCTCAATCTCTGCCAGGCTAATCACATGAGAAGAATCGGACTTGTATCATCGAAGCATCGATAGATGAAAAACATTGTGAATCTTGTCTAGCTCAGAAAGCAACATAAGTTTGTACGTAGCCGGCCCAATACGCTTAATAACTTCATACGGCCCAATAAATCTTAGACTCAGCTTTCCTTTACGACCAAATCTAAGTATCATTTTCCACGGCGAGACTTTCCAAAATACTCAGTCATCCACTTGAAATTCTATATCTTTACGTTTCAAGTCAGCATATGACTTTTGATGATCTGATGCAGCTTTCAAACTTTCTCATATTACTTTTGCTTTCCGCTCAGTCTCTCTAATTAAATCAACCCCGTGTATCTTGCTTTCACTTAGCTCTGTCCAATATAGAGGTGTACGACATTTACGACCATACAAAGCTTCATAACGTGCCATTTTGATACTCTATTGAAAACTGTTATTGTACGCAAATTCAATCAAAGGCAAGTATCGTTCCCACGTACCCTCAAACTCAAAAACGCAACATCTTAACATATCGTCGAGTATTTGAATAACATGTTCGGATTGACCATCCGATTGGGGGTGAAAAGCAGTACTGAAGTGCAATTTGGTACCTAAAGCATCTTGCAGTTTCTTCCAAAACCGCGATGTAAACCTCGAATCTCTATCCGAAACAATAGAAATAGGTACTCTGTGCAATTGTACAATCTGAGATATGTACAACTCAGCCAACTTATCAATCGAGAAATCAGTATGTACCAGAATAAAATGGGCGATTTCATCAATCTATCAACAATAACCCAGATTGAGTCTTTCTTGCTCTACATCAACAGCAACCCAGATACGAAATCCATCGTGACTCGATCCCATTTTCACTCAGGTATCATTATCGGTTGGAGTAATCTCGATGGTACCTGATGCTCGGCTTTCACTTGTTGACATGTCAAACCCTTCGACACATAGTTTGAAATATCCCGTTTCATACCATGCCACCAGTAATGTTGTCCCAGGTCATTATACATCTTCATACTACTTGGGTGGATTGACAATCTACTATTATGAGCTTCATCACAAATCATTCGAATCAACTCAGGGTTCTTAGACACACATATCCGATTTCTAAACCTTAAGCATCCCTTAGCATCTAACTAAAAGTTTTAATCAGTACTCGAGCCACAATGATTCCTTTTTGCTAATAAATCATTATCAACCTTTTGAGCTTCACAAATCTGTTGAACAAATAATGGTCTCGCTTTTAGCTATGCAATAATCGCACCATCATCAGTCATAGATATATTTGTATTCATTACATGTAGAGCAAATAATGACTTTTGGCTAAGTGCATCAGCAACCACATTAGCCTTCCCCAGGTGATAATCAATTACAAGCTCGTAGTCTTTTAACAGTTCCAACCATCATCGTTGTCTCAAATTAAGATCTTTTTGGCTCATTAAATACTTTAGACTCTTGTGATCCGAATAGACATGTTATTTTTCACCGAATAGATAGTGACGCCATATTTTCAAAGCGAAAACTATAGCAATCAATTCAAGATCGTGAATCGGATAGTTCTTTTCGTGCGGCTTTAACTTTCTTGAGGCGTAAGCTACAACTTTACTCTCTTGCATCAAAATACAGCCTAAACCATTTAAGGATGCATCACTGAAGACAACGAACTCCTTACCAGACTCTGGCTGAACAAGCACTAGAGCTTCCGTTAACAAAGTTTTTAGCTGGTCAAAACTCTTCTTGCACCTTTCTGACCACTCGAATTTAATGTCTTTCTGCAATAACTTTGTCATCGGAGCTGCAATCATAGAAAACCCTTTCACGAAGCATCTATTGTAACACCCCTAACCCAAAACCATCGCCGGAATAGGGTTAAGAGGTACTACCGAACAATCAAATCATTTAACTTCTAAATTTAAAACACAAAGTCAACCATCAATTTAGCTCATCAATACATAACATAAAGTCCCTTACTGAAATATATAAGACTTCAAATACATGCTAGAGAAAGATCAGGACTAAATTAAAACACATACAGAGTTCTCGGATACATACAAACTTAACCAAAAATATAGGGGATACACGCCCATGGGGGTAGGCCGTGCCTTACCCACGCCTACTTGACACACCCGTGTGCCCTCCCCGTGGTCATATACTGCCAAAATCAATAGGGTTACCAAGTACGCCCGTGTGTTAAGGTCATGTACCACTAGGTCATATACTGCCAGTTCTCACACGACCTGTAAGCATGCCCGTGCCAAGACCGTGTACTCTTAATGCTAGCTACTAACTTTTACCCCACGATTACTAGGCATGCCCATGTCGAGGCCGGGTGCTACTAAGCTACATTCTGCCAATTCACCCATGGTCTATAAGAACGCCCGTGTGCCACAACCGTGTGACATTATAAGCCATTTACAAGGCTAAATTGCCACCCACAAGGGTCAAACCTACAAGCCATATTAACCAAGACATCTTATGCACATATCACCACCAAAAACATACTAAAACAATCATTCAAATTATGCATTCAATACCAATTCCATTCATACCAAGATTAATACCAAAACTTATCTTATCAAATGCATAATTCATTCCCAATTTCACTTATTCCTACTAGCATCATACCATCACCAAGAATTTCCATCTATAAGTCCATTTCTCAACTCACAACTCATACAAAAGTTGCATCATATACACCAAAATCATTCATGCCAAAAACTATCACATATCTAGCCACATCTCATAACTACTTACAAATCTCAAACATAGTTCAAATAACTAGCCTATAAATGCCATATTTTAACTATGTACATCTTTCCAAAATACCCAAAAATAGATTACCGATAGTGTGATTGAGAAGCTGACGATCCCAGATCCGAGCTAGCTTTACTGACACTGCAAGGCAGAGAAACAATCCACATAGTAAGCTTTCCAAAGCTTAGTAAGTTCGACATACAACACAACAATCTCGATAATCTAACCAATATACAAAATAAACAATCACATAGATCACCTATCTCATATTCATATCATCTCATCATAGTTAAGATTCTCATTCATTCATTCATAGCTTGTTCATAACTCATCAACCACAAAGGTTTAATACATACCTTAGCTAACACTTAGTTATTCAATTTCCAAGCTACTCATTGCTTGATATTACTTGTCGATCATCTTTTGGTATCCGTTTAATTTGATCACACACTCAGTTCCACATACATATTCGAAGCATATTTATCATCGCACACTTAGTGCCTATTCTTTTAACAGTTTTATCACGATGTCGCACACACAGTGCCAATTCAATAAACCGAAGCTTTCATTGTAACACCCCAAACCTGGCCCATTCATTACGATCGAATTTGAAATGCCACTGCGAAAAATGTTTGAAAAATTTTTACTTAAAAGTGAAAATCGTTAAAAGTTTGTTGCCTTTAATAAATTATTTTCGTAATTTAAAACATTCTAAGTAAAAATTAAGTTGTTATAAAAATATCCAGATTAAAACTTTATTATATATATCTAGATTTAAATAAAATCGCTTGCAAATGATATTTCAATTGTCAATTCATAATAATTCAAAATATCCAACTTAATGAAAACACTTAGACAAACCTTAAATACTTTTAGGGCCTTATTACAATAATTGAATAATCAAAATATTGAAAATATAAATACTTAATAAATTAAAAATATCCTTCTGCATGAGCAAATATTGAAAACATAAATAATGATATAATATAATGATGCATGAGCACGTTCATCAAGCATAGTCATAACACATATTAATAATCACATATCATCAGGTTTGGTACTTACCGGATTATCGACATACCCCTTTAAGGGTATCCATCTCATAACTTTTACTGCACTTGTTAGTACACAATCAACACATACAGATATAGCAAAAAAACCCAGAAAACGGTGGGTTAATCACACACCTGATCACTTGTAGAACTACGCTTTCAAGATCGACGCTATCACTAAGTGATACTATGGCTATCTGCCTATTCTCCGCTCTCCGACCGGGTCCACACCCCGGTGGCCAATCCCATACTGCAGAAACTGCTCTCCTTTTAAACTTAGGGATAGGAGTTATCCCTTGTCCTCCTTGACTAGCACTCGAATCCATCGACAACACTTAATCAGCATCAAACGGTTAATCATCCATATTATAATCTAACATAACGAATCCAAGGGCTTATCGAATAATCTCACCCAAAACGAATAGAAATCCCGAAAGTTCATCTTAACCACTGTCGATTTGCCCCTATTCTATCATAGTCAAATTGGTCACACTTATAAGACAAAATATGGCCTTAGGTCGAAACTACAATGGCTTACCTTGCTGTAATCGAATCCTTATAAGCTTCTTTAACGGTCCCTAACGTCGAGACACAGAAGAAACGCATTAATAAGGCCCTAAGCCCATTTGGCCATTCCTAGAAATCAAGGTCCTACCCTTGATTTCGGCACCACCATGAAGAGAAAAGAAAGCCGATTTATGAAAGGTGAAAACACTTACCACTACACGTTGAAGAGAGTAGGTTCCGGCTAGATGCTTCGGCTTTTGAGACTTGCGATAGAAGAAAAAGGGTAAGACCACTTGAAGATTCGGTTATTCAAAAGGGTAGGTATCTGTTTTAAGGCTATTAAAGAATAAAAAGAGAGGTAGAATGGGAAAGGTAGAATGGGAAAGGTAGCTTCGGCCAAGTTAATCAAAAGAGAAAGGGTTGATTACTATACAAATTTGGCATGAAGAAAGGAATGTGGCTAGGTAGAAAAAATAAGCAAATTCGGCTAGAGAGAAAAGACCAATTCGGCACCTTGCTAAACTCTATTTCGGCATCTAGCTCCCCTTATTTATAACAAAAATCGGCATTCAAAGAGTCCCTTGGTCGGCCACTAGCTTCTCCCCTTATCAAATCCCAAAATTCCCTCCCATTTTATCTTCACACTACTTATTCACATAAATCTACAATTATCAAATTATAAATTGAATTAATCCTTATTTATTCCCAATAAATAAAATAAACCAACCCTTCCTCACTTTAACACCCATTCAAAATAAATAAAATAAATATTTTATCTTCTCCTTATCTCTTATCTCCATATTTAAACTAAATAAATAGAAATAAAACAATAATAATCTTCTATCTACTTGATCTAAACTAAAATAAATAAATTAACAATTATCCTACTCTAGCCAATTTTAAAAGGATAAGTAAGCTTAATCCTTTTTCCATTCAAAGTCCAATTGTCGTCCATTGCTTCCTTCTCTCCTGCGCCAAAAGCCAAAATTAAAACACCCAACCATCGCTCCCACTCCTCGAACTCAAGACTCGATGGAGCTTCATTGCAGATAACGCCCTACCACTCGCCAAGATGCCTCTTTGTGATATAATTTGCCCGAACTTCTTTTAACACCTCTTTCCCAAGCTCCTCCCGTCCTAACGCCCAAAACAAAAATAAAACACGCCCATGCCGCCAACGGATTCGAACGAGGCCCTTGTCACATAAGTCGCATATAGCGCCCCAAGCCACTCTGCCATGGCATTTTTGTGACATAAACACGCCACAAATTCTTTTAAGACCTCCTCCATCTTGCTCCCTTTAACGCCAAAAATAAAACTCCCAAATGCGATTCCTGCAACTCAACCCCTTCCCTTGGCACTCCTTTGACGCAACCACCCTTGCACCTTAGGTGGCGTCCCTTGCCACTTTTCCACATCACTTATTGTGTCCTAAATTCGCCAAAACCAATAATTTTCCAAAGCTTCCACCTTCATCCTAAAATTTCCAAAGCCCCTCAAACACCTCCAAACACCCTCACTAAGCCCAGTAACACATGCATTATGCACTAAATGCATAACCCCTAATCTAGGATGTTACAGTTCTAACCTCCTTAAAAATAATTTCGTCTTCAAATTACTTACTAAGGAATAATCATACATCTTAACTCACAAGACTACGCTTATGTCACAGACTCGATCTTAATAGAACCATCATACTTCCTAGGCACAATTTTTAAGTTCACATCCAGGGTTTCAAACACTAATCCAATAATACAAGCATGAACCAATCTTATAAAACTCAAAACAATAAAAGATATTCCATAACAAGGAACTTACCCGCTATCACATCCTTGGTGGTCTCGCATCCGAACCTTCTGCTCCTCTGCCGGGTGTTCCACAACCTTGGCCAAAACCATTTCCTCCATGGTTTGAACCACGAACCTTCGTTGCCTGAGGGCAATTCTTAACCAAATGAGCCTTAGATCCACATCGAAAACATTCCTTGCTATTGCCCCAACACTCTCTTGCATGAGCTCTTCCACACTGAGCACATGAATGACTCCAATTCTCAGCAACGGGTACAGGTGCACGCACAGGATTCTCAATCCTTAGTCTTTTCTAAATATCTCCAAATGATGCTGACGGTCCAAAGCTTCTCTTATTCCTGTTCCTATTCTTTTCTCGGTTTTCTCTTATAGCCTTCTTAACTTCTTCAGCTATCCGAGCTTTCTCCACCAAAATGGCGAAGTCTCTTTCTCTGTGCGGAGCAATCAACTCTTGCAACTCATCTTGTAGCCCATCTTCGAACCGAACACACCTTTTGTAATCAGTAGCCATGATCCCTTTGGCGTACTGACTTAACCGCACAAATTCAGCTTCATACTCTGCTGCCGACTTGCTTCCTTGAACCAAGTTTACAAACGCCTTCCTCTGCGAGTCTAAGTAGCTAGATCCAACGTACTTCCCTTCGAACTTAAGCTTAAAATATTCCCAATCCACTCGATCTGCCGGAACACCTTGCCTGACAGTGAGCCAACATCGATAAGCTTCATCTCGGAGCAATGAGACAGCACCTTTCAGCTTTTCCTCAAGAGTACAGTCCAAATCGTCCATGATTCTTTTGACTGCCTCCAACCAATACTCCGCTACATTCGGAGCTACCCCTGATACTCCTCTAAAAACCACAGCTCCGCTTAACCTAAGTCTTTCTGACACTGACTTTCGGGCTCCATTTCCCACACTAGCTCCTGCCACACGTTCTAATACTCGCAACATAGCTCGCGATACTGCATCATCTTCTTCTGTCAGATCTTGATCCTATGCACCCACTGCTGGCGGCGGCACATCGTTTTCTGACCCATGGCCAGACCCTACTGGTTTTGATACTGCCATTCTACCTCTACCGCATCCACGACGACCACACCCCCTAAAACTCATGTCTAACGTCGTGATTTATCTGATTAAAAATTTTATGCATTAGTACTTTTGTTCCACTGATTAACCGCGAACAATTTTATGAAAAGAAGTTCTAGAAGTGGTTCTTTCGATCACACAAAGTTTCAGTTCAAGTTCTCTATTCTAATTCAGAGAATCACATTCACATTCACATTCATAATAGAGATATCTACATTTCTCAATAAAGCTACATTCATTCATCCACCATATCCACCATGCTACCATGGCCGTCTTATCCTTTCTCAACCCAGGGGTAATTTCATCATTTGTCCTATAAGGGTATTTTGGTAATAACTAAATCAAGGCACTTTGAAATTTTCCAAAACTCGAGGGTATTTTAATTTTTTTCGAATCAGAGGTTTTACAAAAATTTTAGAAATCAGGGTCATTTCGATAATTTTTGAAATTCAAAGGCATTGCGGTAGTTTTGAAATCCGAAGGTATTTCAAAAATTTTGAAATTTGGGGGTACTTTGGTATTTCTTCAAACCAGGGTCATTTTGGTCATTTTGCAAAACAAGGGTAATTTGGTAATTTTGCTAGTCGGGTATTTTAGTAATTTTGTAAATCGAGATATTTTGGAAAATGTTCACAATAATCTTTTACTACAATTAAAAGGGTAATTTAGGGATTTTATAACTAGGAATTTTATAAAAGCAGATGGCTAGTCCCTTTCGGTTTTAATTATTGGGTTAAGCCCGTGAAGGAGTCCTCTTGGTTAAGGTGAACGGTTACTACGCACCAGGTAGGATTCGAGTAAAGAGGAGGTGAGTCGCTAGGACTGCTTAAATACCAAGCTCTTACTGAATCCACTCCTAGACATGCGCACAACAGTTGCCACACCTTAACTCGGTGACTTAGTCACAGGTTTTTTTAATGGTCCTTAAATCTTATGTACTTGTATTTGAGTAGACTAGTCCTAGGGTTCAACAGATCCTAGTTCACTAATTTACGTTCCCAGACTGCCCATATAGCTCACATATACAATTCACTTCAATGGTCAGAGGTACTTACCTGGTGGACTTCGGGTCAGAGGTACGGGTGCCATGCAAGAATAAACCTGAAATTGAAGTCCATATTTTGAAAAGCCCATTTTGAGAACTATTTTCGGGCCTAAAACCTCAAAGTCGAGTTTTGAACCGGGCTCTCGTACCAAACTGTAACACCCCAAACTCGGATCATTCGTTACGACTGAATTTGAAATGCCACTGCGAAAACATTTGAAATATTCTTACTTAAAAGTGAAAACCGTTAAAAGTTTGTTGCCTTTAATAAATTATTTTCGTAATTTAAAACATTCTAAGTAAAAATTAAGTTGTTATAAAAATATCCGGATTAAAACTTTATTATATATATCTAGATTTAAATAAAATCGTTTGCAAATGATAATTCAATTGTCAATTCATAATAATTCAAAATATCCAACTTAATGAAAACACTTAGACAAACCTTAAATACTTTTAGGGGCCTCATTACAATAATTGAATAATCAAAATACTAAAATATAAATACTTAATTAATTAAAATATCCTTCGCATGAAAATCGCTTACGCATGGCCACCCTTGTATCCACTCCAACCCGTCCAATTTCACGATCACCGCGATGTTGGTAAGTATTTGGGTGAGTCACATGACTCGATGTGTAACTAATCCACTGGATTCCACCCACATATTAACCACATATTAACCCATAAATCAGATGATAAGATATCATATTCACAATTTACCATATTCTGGGCTTGGCCCATATTCATAACACTTATCAGGTAACAGGGTAATTAACCACATACTTTCCACACACTCGGCTTAGCCCATTTCTTATTCAAATCCACATTCACATACTGGGCTTGGCCCATTTCCACATTAGTCCACATATCAATTGGGCTTGGCCCACTTTCACATTAAATTCACATATCAGATATAATTATGCAAAGTGTATCCAACCCAAACCTAGGGTCCATCCTCTACACACCCCCGTATCCAGCCTACCACACACCAGGGGATTAACAAATCACCCTCTCCTTTTCACTCCAAAGGCAATCAATGCCGTCCACGTGCAATTAAGCACAATAATCCACAACGCGACCTCAGTCAGCGCCAATCCATGATGTAGCCATAGCTAAGACCAAACCACGATGGGACACATAGTCACTCATCAACCACGATATGGCACATAGCCTATATCAACCACGATGAGGCACAAGCTACTCATCGAGCCACGCAAACTAAATCGCAAATAATCCACAATGTGACCTCAGTCAACGTCAATCCACGATGTAGCTCAAGGCTAACATCAAACCACATACTCGAAGTACACCCGTACCTTCTTTCATATCCCAACCCATGCACATGTAACATAAATAATGATATAATATAATGATGCATGAGCACGTTCATCAAGCATAGTCATAACACATATTAATAATCACATATCATCAGGTTTGGTACTTACGGATTATCGACATACCCCTTTAAGGGTATCCATCTCATAACTTTTATCGCACTTGTTAGTACACAATCAACACATACGAGATATAGCAAAAAACCCGAAAATAGTGGGTTAATCACACACCGATCACTTATAGAACTACACTTTCAAGATCGACGCTATCACTAAGTGATACTACGGCTATCTGCCTATTCTCTTGCTTTCAAACCTTTGGTCCACACCCCTGGCTAATCCCATACTTCGTAAACGCTCTCCTTTTAAACTTAGGGATAGGAGTTATCCTTGTCCTCCTTGACTAGCACTCGAATCCATCGACAACACTTAATCAACATCAAACGGTTAATCATCCATATTATAATCTAACATAACGAATCCAAGGGCTTATCGAATAACCTTACCCAAAACGAATAGAAATCCCGAAAGTTCCTCTTAACCATTGTCGATTTGCCCCTATTCCATCATAGTCAAATCGGTCACACTTATAAGACAAAATATGGCCTTAGGCCGAAACTACAATGGCTTACCTTGCTGTAGTTGAATCCTTTTAAGCTTCTTTAATGGTCCCTAACGTCGACACACAAAAGAAACGCATTAATAAGGCCCTAAGCCCATTCGGCCATTCCTAGAAATCAAGGTCCTACCCTTGATTTCGGCACCACCATGAAGAGAAAAGAAAGTCGATTTATGAAAGGTGAAAACACTTACCACTACACGTTGAAGAGAGTAGGTTCTGACTAGATGCTTCAGCTTTTAAGACTTTCGATAGAAGAAAAAGGGTAAGACCACTTGAAGATTCGGTTATTCAAAAGGGTAGGTATCGATTTTAAGGCTACTAAAGAATAAAAAGAGAGGTAGAATGGGAATGGTAGCTTCGGCCAAGTTAATCAAAAGAGAAAAGGTTGATTACCATACAAATTCGGCATGAAGAAAAGAATGTGGCTAGGTAGAAAAAATAAGCGAATTCGACTAGAGAGAAAAGACCAATTCTAAGACCTTGCTAAACTCTATTCCGGCATTTAGTTACCCCCTATTTATAACAAAAATCGGCATTCAAAGAGCCCCTTGGCCGGCCGCTAGCTTCTCCCCTTTCAAATCCCAAAATTCCCTCCTATTTTATCTCCACACTACTTATTCACATAAATCTACAATTATCAAATTATAAATTGAATTAATCCTTATTTATTCCCAATAAATAAAATAAACCAACCCTTTATCACTTTAACACCCATTCAAAATAAATAAAATAAATACTTTATCTTCTCCTTATCTCTTATCTCCATATTTAAACTAAATAAATAGAAATAAAACAATAATAATCTTCTATCTACTAATCTAATCTAAAATAAATAAATTAACAATTATCCTACTCAAATTAATTTTAAAAGGATAAGTAAGCTTAATCCTTTTTCCATTCAAAATCCAATTGCCGTCCATTGCTTCCTTCTCTCCTGGCGCCAAAAGCCAAATTAAAACACCCAACTGCTGCTCCCACTCCTCGAACTCAAGACCTACTGGAGCTTCACTGCAGATAACGCCCTAGCCACTCTGCCAAGACGCCTCTTTGTGATATAATTTGCCCTGAACTTCTTTTAACACCTCTTTCCCAAGCTCCTCCTGTCCTAACGCCCAAAACAAAAATAAAAACACGCCCATGCCGCCAACGGGATTCGAATCGAGGTCCTTGCTGCCGCAAGCCGCATATAGCGCCCCAAGTCACTCTGCCATGGCCTTTTTTGTGACATAAACACACCACAAATTCTTTTAAGACGTCCTCCATCTTGCTCCCCTTTAACGCCAAAAATAAAAACTCCCAAATGCGATTCCTGCAGCTCGAACCCCTTCCCCTTGGCACTCCCTTTGATGCAACCACCCTTGCACCTTAGGTGGCATCCCTTGCCACTTTTCCACATCACTTCTTGTGTCCTAAATTCGCCAAAACTTTTCTTAAGGCTACCTTAGCCCAGCTCCCCCTTTTTAACTTGAAAACCAATAATTTTCCAAAGCTTCCACCTTCATCCTAGAATTTCCAAAGCCCCTCAAACACCCTCACTAAGCCCACTAACACATGAATTATGCACTAAATGCATAACCCCTAATCTAGGATGTTACATTCATATCATCGCACACACAGTGCTATTCATTTCTATTTTCGCACACTTAGTGCCATCAACTAAATTCTTTCACATAGCAACTCACTTTCATACACATATACATATTCATTTCATAAAGCTAAAACATATCTTTAAAAACATGTATTATATACGAACTTACCTCGGATGTCAAACTATCGATACGGTCGATTAATCAAGCACTTTATTTTTGCCTCAATCTCGATCCGAATCTCTCCTCTCTTGGTCTATACACATTCAAATTCAATCCATTCAATCATCAATTCATTCTTTTTAATCCAAACACACATATTTAGGGCATTTTGTAAAATAGCCCCCACACTTTCACATTTCAACACTTTAGTCCTTAATTCATCAAATCACCAAATACACATAATTTTATTACACCATGCTTAGGCCGAATTCTTCCTAGTCTCATACAAGTCCACACATTTCATTTATTGTGCATTTTAGTCCCTCAATTTACACTTTTCACAATTTAGCCCAAAATACTCAATTTCATCAAAAATCTCAATGCAAACTATGTTAATCCAACACCAAGTTTTCATACTTTATTATCAACTAGCACATATCTCAAATGTTCATCAATGGCTCATCACAAAAACATCATCAATTCACAAAATTTCAATGTGGGTTAGCTAAAGCACAAAGTAATGATTACGAAAACGTAGAAATTATCAAAAATCGAGTTAAAACCACATACCAATTTGTGCCTAAGCTTGTCAAAACCTCAAAACTTTCTAGCCCTCCTTTCTTTTCTATTTTCGGCCAAGAAAGATGATATATTCATCATCTTTTTGTTTGCTTTATTAATATTATACCTTAATAATCAATTTCCTATTGTAACCTTAACATATAAAATGTTTAAAACATATATTATAAGGTCATTTTTGACCATATCCACCCATTAACTAAATAATGGTAAAATAATAATATAAGGCCTCCACCTTAAAAGCCAACATTAATTAAGTACTTATAAATTAGCATACAACATTTTACTCTCTATGCAATTTAGTCCTTTCTCTTAATTCGATACACGAACGATCAAATTATCGCATAAAATTTTCACACAAACTAATTCACATATCATTCACATAAAAAATAATATTAAAATAACATTCTGACCTCGAATTTGTGGTTTCAAAACCACTATTCTGACTAGGGTCTAAACCAGGCTGTTACAACTCTCCCCCCTTCGGGATTTTCATCCCCGAAAATCTTACCAGTGAAAAGTTGTGGATGTTGCTCTCTCATAATGTTCTTAGGCTCCCACATAGCTTCTTCAATTCTGTGTTTGTGCCATAATGCTTTTACTAACTAAATTTTCTTATTTCTCAACTCTTTAGTCTCTCGTGCCAAAATTCAGATCGGTTCTTCACTATACGACAAGTTTGACTGAACTCAACCTCCGTAGGAGCAATCACATGAGACGGGTCTGGTCTGTATCGTCGAAGCATTAACACATAAAATATGTTATGAATTTTCTCTAATTCAGATGGCAATCTCAATCTATAAGCAACCGACCCAACTCGTTCAATAACCTCGTATGGTCCGATGAACATCAGACTCAGCTTGCCCTTCCGGCCAAATCAAAGTATTTTCTTCCACAGAGATACTTTCAAAAACACTCTATCACCAATCTCAAAGTCAATATCTTTTCGTTTCAAATCTGCATAGGATTTCTAATGATCTGAGGTTGCTTTCAAACTGTCACGAATTACTTTCACTTTTGCTTAGTTTTTTTTATAAGATCAACCCCGTGAATCTTGTTCTCACTCAGCTCAATCCAATACAATGGAGTTCGACACTTTCAACCATAGAGAGCCCATATGGTGCCATTTTGATACTAAATTGAAAACTGTTGTTATACGCAAATTCAATCAATGATAAATGTTTTTCCCACATACTATCAAATTCAAGTATGAAACATCTCAGCATGTCTTCAAGAATCTGAATGATTCGCTCGGATTGACCATCCGTTTGCGGATGAAATGCAGTACTGAAATGCAATTTTGTGCCTAAAGCATCTTGCAATTTCTTCCAAAATCGCGAAGTAAATCTCGGATCTCTGTCAGACACTATAGATAATGGTACTCCGTGCAATATCACAATCTCATCAATATACAGTTCAGCTAACTTATCCAAAGAATAGTCAGTTCTTACTAGAATAAAATGAGCTGATTTCGTCAATCTATCAACTATCACCCAGATCGCATCTTTCTTGCTCGGAGATAAGTGCAAACCCGACACAAATTCCATCATAATTCTCTCCCATTTCCACTCAAAATCAAAATTGGTTGTAATAAACCGAACAAAACTTAATGTTCAGCCTTAATTTGCTGACAAACTAAACACTTCGACACATAGTTAGAAATGTCTCTTTTCATACCGTGCCACCAATAGAACTGTTTCAAATCATTATACATTTTCGTACTCCCCAGATGTACAGTCAAATGACTATTGTGAGCTTCATTCAAAATCGTTTGAATCAACACTGAATTTCTCAGAACACAAATTCAATCTCTGAATCTCAAACAATCATTACTATCAACTCAAAATTCTGATTCAGTATTTGAATTACATTGAACTCTTCGTGCTAACAACTCATTATCAGTTTTTTGAGCCTCACATATCTATTGTAAAAACAACGATTTTACTTTCAATTCAGCTACAACCACACCATCATCACACAGATCTATCTGATAACTCAAAGCTCGCAAAGCATACAACGATTTATGACTCAAAGCATCAGCAACAATATTAGCTTTACCCGAGTGGTAATCTATCACAAGTTCGTAATCTTTCAACCATTCTAACCATCTTCTCTGACGCAAGTTCAAATCCCTCTGAGTCATCAGGTACTTTAAACTCTTATGATCAGTATAGATGTGACATTTCTCTCCAAAATGATAGTGACACCAAATCTTCAATGCAAACACTATCGCTGCCAATTCAAGATCATGTGTTGGGTAGTTCTTTTCATAAGGTTTTAACCATCTCAAAGCATAAGCAATGACTTTCCCTTCTTGCATCAGCACACAGCCCAAACCATTCAATGATGCATCACTGTAAACTATAAACTCTTTGCCATATTCAGGTTGAATCAATATTGGTGCTTCTGTTAACAACACTTTCAACTGTTCAAACTCTGTTGGCACTTTTTGACCACTTGAATCTAACATCCTTCTGTAATAACTTTGTCAATGGAGTTTCAATCATTGAAAAGCCTTTCACAAATCGCCTATAATATACCGCTAGTCCCAGAAAACTACAGACTTCAGTCACATTTCTCGAATGTTTCCACTCCAAAATAGCAGAGATTTTATGCGAATCAACTCGTATCCCAGCAGCTGATACAATATGCCCCAAAATTTGACCTCATGCAACCAAAATTCACACTTATTGAACTTTTTATACAACTATTTCTCAAGCAGAGTTCGAAGCACGATTCTCAATTGTTCGGCATGCTGCATCTTATCACTCGAATTGATCAAAATATCATCAATAAACACCACCATGAAGCTATCTAAATATGGTTTGAATATCTGATTCATCAGGTCCATAAACACTGTAGGAGCATTGGTTAGTCCAAAAGGCATCACTAAGAATTCGTAATGTCCGTACCTTGTTCTGAAGGCAGTTTTTGGCACATCAAATTCTTTAACTCTCAACTGATAGTAGCCCGATCTTAAATCTATCTTAGAAAATACTGTAGCTCCTCTCAGTTGATCAAACAAATCATCAATACGAGGCAACGAATATTTGTTCTTTATCGTCACTTTGTTCAACTTTCGATAATCAATGCGCATTCTCGAAACTACATATGTCAATGTCTTCCACCAATTATAAGTTGAATCCCTCAACAACGAAATAGGGCATTTAATACATTCGTCCGGAGTCAACGACATCTCATCAAATACACGAAAGATATTCTCGAGCCAAAACTTAGCCAGTTTAGCATCATCCTCCACCATGGCCCTAAACTCTTAAGCCTTATACTTCCTAATCTTGTCTATAGGTGGTTTATTCATTCTGTTCAGATCTACAACTTGCGGCACAATAGATACTTGTGGGGATGGAGGTTGTGGAGCAGTCGGATTCGTTCGAACAAATTTTGAAAACCATTCACTCATCATATAGAAAAAGGCTTGTTTAGCCTCTCCTTCCTCATTACTTTCATTAGGCCTAGTTGCGGCCGGTGCTGTCCCTTCAGCGGGAGTAGGTGCATTACTCTCTATGTCGTCAGCAACTGCTCGATCGGGATCCATTACTATATTAAAACACATTTCAACTGTTAGAATTCATCACACTATCGCAATTTCACAATATGGCATGTATAGCTAGATTAACACACGCTACGTTAGTCCGAGAATCTACTAAACCGTAGCTCTAATACCAATAAAATGTAACACCCCTAGCCCGAAATCATCACCGAAATAAGGTTAAGAGGTATTATCGAACAATCAAATCATTTAACTTCTAATTTTACAACACAAAGTCAACCATCAATTTAGCTCATCAATACATAACATAAAGTCCCTTATTGAAATATATAAGACTTCTAATACATGCTAGAGAAAGATTAGGACTAAATTAAAACACATATAGAGTTCTCAGATACATACAAACTTAACCAAAAATACAGGGGATACACGACCGTGGGGGTAGGCCGTGCCTCACCCACGCCTACTTGACACACCCGTGTGCCCTCCCCGTTGTCATATACTGCCAAAATCAACACGGTCACCAAGTACGCCCGTGTGTTAAGGCCGTGTACCACTAGGTCATATACTGCCAATTCTCACATGACCTGTAAGCATGCCCGTGCCAAGACTGTGTACTCTTAATGCTAGCTACTAACTTTTACCCCACGGTTACTAGGCACGCCCTTGTGCCACAATCGTGTGACATTATAAGCCATTTACAAGGCTAAATTGCCACCCACAAGGGTTAAACCTACAAGCCATATTAACCAAGAAATCTTATGCACATATTACCACCAAAAACATACTAAAACAATCATTCAAATTATGCATTCAATACCAATTCCATTCATACCAAGATTAATACCAAAACTTATCTTATCAAATACATAATTCATTCCCAATTTCACTTATTCCTACTAGCATCATACCATCACCAAGGATTTCCATCTATAACTCCATTTCTCAACTCACAACACATACAAAAGATGCATCATATACACCAAAATCATTCATGCCAAAAACTATCACATATCTAGCCACACCTCATAACTACTTACAAATCTCAAACATAGTTCAAATAACTAGCCTATACATGCCATATTTTAACTATGTACATCTTTCAAAAATACCCATAAATAGATTACCGATAGTGTGATTGAGAAGCTAACGATCCCAGATCCAAGCTAGCTAACTATTCACACAGTATGCTTTCCAAAGCTTAGTAAGTTCGACATACAATACAACTATCTCAATAATCTAACCAATATATAAAATAAGCAATTACATAGATCACCTATCTCATATTCATATCATCTCATCATAGTTAAGATACTCATTCATTCATTCATAGCTTGTTCATAACTCATCAACCACAAAGGTTTTATACATACCTTAGCTAACACTTAGATATTCAATTTCCAAGCTACTCATTGCTCGATATTACTTGTCGATCATCTTTTGGTATCCGTTTAATTTGATCATACACTCAGTGCCACATACATATTCGAAGCATATTTGTCATCGCACACTTAATGCCTATTCTTTTAACTGTTTTATCACGGTGTCACACACACAGTGCCAATTCAATAAACCTAAGCTTTCATATCATCGCACACACAGTGCTATTCATTTCTATTTCTACACACTTAGTGCCATCAACTAAATTCTTGCACATAGCAACTCACTTTCGTACACATAGACATATTCATTTCATAAAGCTAAAACATATCTTTAAAAACATGTATTATATCCGAACATACCTCAGACGTCGAACTATCGATATAGTCGATTAATCGAGCACTTTATCTTTGCCTTGATCTCGATTCGAACCTCTCCTCTATTGGTCTATGCACATTCAAATTCAATCATCAATTCATTCCTTTTAATCCAAACACACATATTTAGGGCATTTTATAAAATAGCCCCCACACTTTCACATTTCGACGGTTTAGTCCTTAATTCATCAAATCACCAAATACACATAATTTTATTACACCATGCTTAGGTCGAATTCTCCCTAGTCTCATACAAGTCCACACATTTCATTTATTGTGCATTGTAGTCCATCAATTTACACTTTTCACAATTTAGCCCAAAATACTTAATTTCATAAAAAATCTCAATACAAACTATGTTAATCCAACACCAAGTTTTCATACTTTACTATCAACTAGCACATATCTCAAATGTTCATCAATGGCTCATCACAAAAACATCATCAATTCACAAAATTTCAACATGGGTTAGCTAAAGCACAAAGCAACGATTACGAAAACGTAGAAATTATCAGAAACTGAGTTAAAACCACATACCAATTTGTGCCTAAGCTTGTCGAAACCTCAAAACTTCCTAGCCCTCCTTTCTTTTCTATTTTTAGCCAAGAAATATGATATATTCATCATCTTTTTGTTTGCTTTGTTAATATTATACCTTAATAATCAATTTCCTATTTTAACCTAAACATGTAAAATGTTTAAAACATATATTATAAGGTCATTTTTGACCATATCCACCCATTAACTAAATAATGGTCAAATAACAATATAAGGCCTCCACCTTAAAAAGTGAACATTAATTAAGTACTAGCATATTCTCTATGCAATTTAGTCCTTTCCCTTAATTCGATGCATAAACGATCAAATTATCACACAAAATTTTCACACAGACTAATTCACATATCATTCATACAGAAAATAATATTAAAATAACATTTTAACCTCGAATTTGTGGTTTCAAACCACTATTCTGACTAGATCTAAATCGGGCTGTTGCATCTATGGTACCCAGCAAGTCCTAGAAAACTACGAACTTCATAAACATTCCATGGAGGTTTCCAATCAAGTATAGCTAAAACTTTACTCGGGTCAACCCGAATGCCCAATACTGAAACGACATGCCCTAGGAAACTAACTTCATTCAACCAAAACTCACATTTGCTAAATTTCGCGTACAACTGCTTATCACGTAAAATCTGTAACACAAGTCTCAAGTGTTCGGCATGCTCAATTTCCTCACGCAAATAGATCAGGATGTCATCTATGAATACAACCACAAACTGATCTAGATACGATTTGAATACCCGATTCATCAGATCCATAAAAATAGTAGAGGCATTAGTGAGTCCAAACGACATCACTAAAAACTCGTAATGGTCATATCTCGTCCGAAAAGTAGTTTTTGGTACATCCAAGTCTCTAACTCACAGTTGATAATAGCTAAACTCAAATCAATTTTTGAGAATACCGAAGCTCCCTTAAGCTGATCAAATAAATCATCGATACGTGGCAACGGATATTTATTCTTTATAGTTACTTTATTGAGTTGTCAGTAATTGATGCACATTCTCAATGTTCTGTCTTTCCTTTTCACAAATAGGACTAGCGCACCCCAGGGAGAAAAACTCGGTCGAGCAAAACCTATATCTGTCAATTCTTGCAACTGAGCTTTCAATTCTTTTAATTCGGTTAGTGCCATTCTATATGGAACTATCGAGATCGAGTCGTCCCTGCCACTAGCTCAATCTCAAACTCCACTTCCGAATAGGTGGCAATCCCGACAATTCCTCCGGGAATACATTCGGATACTCACAAACAACTGCACAGATTCAATCTTCTTTTCGCTTACTTTACTACCAATCACATAAGAAAAGTAAGTTTTGCAACCCTTTCTCAAATACTGTCGAGCCATCATCGAAGATATCACTGCTGGTAGCCCATTCAAATTCGTAGACTTAATTCGAATTATCTCGTTATTCTGACATCGCAAATCAATAGTCTTTCATCTGCAATTCACTACTGCATCGTGCACTATTAGCCAATCAATACCAAGGATAATATCAAACTCATCAAATGGTAGCAGCATCAAATCAGCTGAAAACACAAGTCTTGAATAATTAAAGGGCAATTCTTGCACACTCTATCAACTAACATACACCGAACAAGGGGTTCAAAACCCGTATCAAAAACTTAGTAGACTCAACAGGTAGAGTCTTGCTAGATACTAAAGTTTCACACACATAAGAATGAGTTGAACCAAGATCAATCAGAGCAATTACACTAGTATCAAAGAGAGTGAATATACCGGTGATGACATCTAGAGATGAAGCCTCTTCTCTGGCACGAATGGCATAAGCTCTAGCTGGCATGTGGGCCTCTAATCGTATAGCCTTATCTGAAGTCCCTCTCTGAGTGCCGCTCCTACCTCCTACATTACGAGGTATTCTACCTCTAGCTACAGTACTACTCGGTCTTGCACTTTGAGTATTATCCTTTTCAGCTGTCTCTAGGCAATCCCGAATAAAATGATCCTATGAACCACACTTGTAGCAAGCTCTATTGTTGGACTTGCCCCAACATTCACCAAAATGCCATCTACCACACTATTGACACTCGGGCTTATTCAATCGAGTATTGCCAACACTAGCAATTGAGGTAGCGAACTCACTGGTGGTCATTCTCGTATAGAGATCCCTGTGTTAGTTTTGGATCGGCTGCTTTCATTCTTGAACTTTTTTGATGACATTTGAGGAAATTTACCTACTAATCTCTTATGGAAGTTTCTAGCTTCAAACTTAGTTTTTCGTTTTTCTTTCCCCCAGCTCTTCGGCTTTACAAGCTCACTCAACAAGTACTACAAACTCATTTATTTCAAGTAGGCCAACCAGTAATTTTATATCTTCATTTAACCCTTCTTCAAATCTCTGGCACATAGCAGCCTCAGATGAAACACACTCACGGGCATAGCGACTAAGTCTCACAAACTTGCACTCGTACTCAGATACGGTCATACGACCCTATTTAAGATAGAGAAATTCCTTGTGTTTTGAATCTATGAATCGTTGGCTGATGTATTTCTTACGAAACTCTGCCTGAAAGAAGTCCTAGGTAACTCGTTCCTTTGGAACAACCGATACAAGTGTATTCCACCAATAGTAGGCAAAATCTCGTAATAAAGATATGGCGCACTTCGGGTACTCATCAGGTGTGCAAGATAGTTCATTGAAAACACAAATAGTATTATCGAGCCAAAATTTAGCTCGCTCAGCATCATCATCACCTTCGGCTCTAAAGTCTTGAGCCCCGTGTTTTTTAATTCTGTCAATTGGAGGCTTGCTTACTCTTTCAGGATTAATGATCGGGGTACCACCGGTACTATAGGGGGAGTATTTGGATTCAGGGGTTGTTAGATAGCCAGATTGGCCCGAATATATTGATTGAACCAATTATTCATCAAACCAATCATTCAGGGGTTGTCGAGATTCATCCGGTGCGGTCCCTTGCACGGGAGCAGGCGCCACGCTCTCGACACCGTCAGCTATAGCTCGCTCGGGATTAGGATCCATTTACTATACGAAAAAAGTAAACACATTTCACTGTCAGAAGTCATCACACTATCTTTAATAAAATATGGCATGTACAGCTAGACTCACATACGTTACGTTAGTCTGAGAACCGACTAAACTAGCTCTGATACCAATCAAATGTAACAACTTAACCTGTATCCATCAGATTTAGGGTTACGGGCATTACTTATCCGACCACAAGTCAATGCACCTTATAAAAACTGCTTCATTAATAGATGCGTACCAATCTATACTTTAACAATTAAACATGTACATCTCTTCTAATATCAAAACATTAACGAACATATCACAAATGATATCATTAACATCAATTAAAACTAATTACATTCAATTAGTATAACACTATTCATTTGGTCATTTTGAATAGCACAGCCGAATATATATAGATTTATCTATAGTAAACTTATACCAATCAGTTGAACACATATATTCAGTCACATGCATACCATAACTAATTATAAACAACAATGATTTAACATTTGTAAAACCACATGACCGAACATATTCATATATAATCAATCCAAGAAAGAAATAATAAATACCAACTAAGACAAATGCCATAGCCGAATATTTACGAGTGAGAATAATTCCATTAGATCATTAATACATCAAATTCATTAACTACATGTCTATAGTTTAACCTTATTCATTCATATCTTGTTGTAACATCCTTAAATCAGGGTCTTTGCATTTTACTTATCGCATGTAGATAGTAGGGCTGTTGTGCTTTGTTTAGGGTGTCTTAGGGTCTACATTTTTGGGCTTCTAGTAGAGGGGAGCTGATTGGGCTAGGTGTTAAGGGAAAGTATTGGAGCGTTTAGACACAAGTATTCCAGTGGTAAAGTGGCAAGGGAGGTGCCACTTAAGCACAAGGGGAGTGACGCCTCATGCAAGTGGGAGAGCCTAGGTTCGAGCAATAGAAATTCTCTTTTCTGCTTATTATTTTGATGCCAAGGCTAGGGGGAGTTGTGTTCAGGTGGGACTCTAATGGATGAGGAGTGGAAGGAGTCAAGGCATTTGAATTGTGTGATAGAGAGAAATTTGTGGAGTTTGATTCATTCAAATGGATTTGAATGGTGGCCAGGAGAAATTCGTGGAGATGAATGTGGGAGTTTAGAGTTGGCCGAATGGCAAACTCTAAGGGGAGTAGGAGGAATCGATTTTGGGTGCTTAGGGGGGTGCCGAATTTCTATAGTAGGCTTAAGGGAGCATTTTCGGTTGGCTAAGAAAAAAAGAAAAAGGCATTCTTTTGGTTTTTTCTTTTCTCTCTTTTCTCCTTCTTTGGTCAAAACTGAAAGACCCATAGCATTTTTTTTGGTTTAGTTTTCTGGCTTCCCAGGTACCAAAACCGTAACATTTCTTTTCCTGCATCTCTTCTCATTCTCTTTTCCCTTTTTCAGATTTTTTCTTTGTTGTTTGGCCGAACCAACCTTATTTATGCCATTTATTTTCTTGTCATTCTCTTGAAGAGTCGAAACCCTCTGAACCTATACCCTATGACAACTTCATTCCCTTTCTCTTCTTTTCATTTAGTTTAGCAAGAGCTGAAACTCCATATTCCTTCCTCCTCTTCTTTTTATTCACTCATTGTTAGCCGAAACCATATTCCCAATCTTTCCCTTCATCTTTTCATTGCCGAAACCTCTGGAACTCTTCTCTCTTCTCCTTTAATCTCTGGCTAAATACCATCTGTTAGGGACACATCCTTCTCCTTACGTTAGTGAAGCATTTTCGGCATTTGGGGTAAGTCTTGGCACTTTGATCGAATCTTTTCTATCTGTATTCTCTCTCCTCTATAGTTTTCTATAGGGAGAAAAGTTGGGGTTTGGCATCTGTGGTGGATAGTTCTTTAGTTGAATTTCCTTGGCTATCTTAATCATTTCTTCAGTTTTGTAACAGTGGGTCATCGTTGTCCATCCACTTCCAATCGATTTTGCTAGTACTGTGGTAAGTGTCCCTGCTAGTCAATTATTCCTATTGTGTTAAATGCCGAAGGTAGTAGCTAATCTTATAGATCTTGGCCGATTGGGGGTGTCAATGAAGGCTTGGCATAGCCAACGGAGTATTCAAGTGGTGCTTTGGTCTAAGATACCAAATCTTCGGGATTTGTTAACCTAGGTAAGGGATCTATTCATTCGGGTTAAATCTCTATTCATCGTTATTCTCTGTATTAATCCAATTTAGTGACCAAAGGTATTATGGACCCTAATGGCAACCGAATGTTAGAAGGGGCTGTATCTGAGACCCCAGCCCCTAAGTTCAAGAAGAGGGTTGTATCTGCGGTTCGCGATTGGCCACCGGGGTGTGGACCAGCATCAGAACAGGAGAGTAGGCAAATCACGGTAGTGTCGGCTAACGACAGTGTCGACGTAGAGAGCATTGTATTACGAGTAATCAGGTGTGTAACACTTACACACTTCGTAGGTTAATATGTTATTATCTTGTGATTTGTCCAATGCCAGAATAATGGTAAAAAGCAATGTGTTATGATGTGTTACCCTTGTGGGTACATGTGAGGACTCCGGTTAAGTCCATTCTGACTTGGCTAACATTGATTGCCTTGTTTAAGGTTGCATATGCCATGTTATGTTATTTTTGAATATTAAGCATGATTATTTTTCCATAAAAAGCATGTTCACAAAGATAGGTTATGAAAAGAGGGGAAAAGTATGTTTTCAGACTGTCACCAGTGGTTTTGACCATACAGTGGGTTGGCCCCTCTTATTATAAAATAGTGACTAAGTCTCAGTGGTTTTGACCACCAGTGGTTTTGACCACACATGTATTAATTGTGACCTCGGTCACCAGTGGTTTTGACCACATATATATTATTTGTGACCTCGGTCACCAGTGGTTTTGACCACACGGGGTAGACACAGGAGTTTCGGATTGTTATGTTTTGGGATGCATGATATGCATATGCACTTATGAAACTGTGTAAGGGCTTATATCTTTGGGATGGGGACTTATACACTGAGTCTCGGTGACTCACCCCTTCCTTTCTATTTTTGCAGATGATTCTTAGATTGCGAATGGGGAGCCGGGACGAACTCAAGGTGGCCATGCACGATATTTCGGGTTTTGTTTTAAATTATTACTTCGGACTTAATTTTCATTAAATTTGGGTTTTGGTTGTAATAAGGCCATTTTAAATATTATTTCGGGATTATTTACTTCGTAAAATATCTTTGCATTTAAGTTAACCACTAAAGCACATTTAAAATGGGAAAGAATCAATAAAATAAATATTTTCCAAAAACCTTAATGAATTTTCAGAATTTTTCTAAAACTTTACCATTGGGTAAATGACGAACTAATGATATCAACAAGTTAACTTGATTCTCTTTAAAAATAAAATTTGAAACAGTTTAAGCTTTTGATTCAAACCAATTTCGGTTTCCAATCAAACAAGACGTTTTTTTTTCAACTTAAGGTGACAACTAGTTTTATCAAAGGCAAGCTTTCTTTGTGACATGCCGGATTTGATTGTAGTGTGTTGACCGGGTTTAGGGTGTTACACTTGTCTTGTAAGTGCATGTAAAAATATAAACAAAATTTATCCATTATCCACAAAGTATGAAATACCTTATTAAAACCAAAGTCAAACACTCAAGTATTATGCATAACCTAATATGAAATAACTTCCAAGTTAAGCTTATAGTCAGCATGGCATTCTTATTTGAACATAAAGATAATATCCCTTACATAATTTCATGAAACACATACATACCAAATAAGTTTATACTATAACCGAATATGCACAAACATATAAGACATCTCAAACATATTCAACCAACTCAAGCATAGAAAATAAAGCCATTTTCGCATGGCATTTATATATATATATATATATATATATACATCATTTGAGTTAAAATAAAAGTAGTTTAGCCTATACATGCCTAGACTTAAAGTTCATTCAAAAAGAGGTACCAATAATATTGACGATAGTGTGATGAGCTTCAACGATGATCCCTGAGCACGATATGAACCCCTAAAAGAGATCTACAATGCAGAAACAACCAAGAACAAGTAAGCTTTCACAGCTTAGTAAGTTTTAAGCAATTACATCACATATAAGTTTTATCATGATTTTGTAAATAAATTCAATTATAACCTCATTGCCGAATAGTCACATATACAAAAGTAGATTTCATAGCAACCATCATATGCATATATATATATATATATATCCATATACTACCTTCACATTATAAAATAAATAGCATGTACATCTATTACTTACCGAACCTCTACTTACATTTCAAGCTCCCATCAAACCCAAGTCGATATATATATAAATCTTATTTCTAGTTCATTCACCACTCCAAACTTTACCATTCGTGCATAACATATAGTTGCATAACCAATCCTTTTACTATACATAATGGCATTAATAGTAGGCATTTTTTATAGAGCATCAAACTTGCAAACTTATTACTAAGATTCAGTAACGTATCGCACACTTAGTGTCGTTACTTTGACATTCCGCACACTTAGTGCAAATTTTCTGTAACGTATCGCACACTTAGTACCGTGACTTTAATAGCTCGCACACTTAATGCCATGTGATCGATTTCACACACCTAGTGCTCAGTGATAAGTTCGCACACTTAGTGCATTTCATAAACCTGTTATTCATTTAAATGTATACTTATACATATAAGATCAAATCCACAACTTCACATATAAGCACATATATATAACTTTATTATTTCATACCCAATTCTATATCACATTCAGCCAAAACATTAGCATGTAACTAGCAATTCCTTTGGCTATGTTCATACTCTAATTTAATATCTCTCATATCTATTTGCATCATTACCATATAGGTATAAATTTACTCAATTGAATCCAACTTCCAATTAACCTCACATCCGGCTAACCCACATTAAACACATCAAATTCTATTAATTAAATATGATACATTATAGATAAAGTTCGATTCAGCCCCATTGCATTAAAACTTACCTCGAAAATTAAAGGATTAGGGTTTCCCGGCTATTCGTTCAACTTCGCCTTTCCCCGATCTAATTCTGATTCTTTTTGTTCTTGATCTAAATAATTCCAAATTAAGCTCATTCAAATATATTTTCATTCAATTTAATCCAAAAACACATAATTATACAAATTACCATTTTACCCCTGACTTTTATAATTTTTACATTTTAGTCCCTATTGCACAAAACACAAAATACACAAAATTTGAACTCACTCCTTTATGGCCGAATGTTAAGCATGTTCATACAAGTCCATACAATCCATTTATTTCACATTTTGACCCCTTCAATTTACAAATTTCACAATTTAGTCCTATTTACTCAAAATCATCAATATCTTCAATATATAACATGTTAATCTAAAACATACCTTTAATATAAAATCATCAAACTTCACAAAACACAAGCTTTCATCAATGGCCAAACATCAAATATGCATCAAAATTAGAAATTCTAACATGGGTCGGATAGTATTCGAAGCAACGATCTCAAAAACATAAAAATTATTAAAAATCGAGCTAGTTACATACCTCAATTTAAGCATGCAAGGGCGAATGGGTGAAAGCTTTAGTTCTTTCTTTCTTCTTTTAGTTTCGGTGAAGAAGAAATGAAATTGATGATGATTAAAATGTTTCTTTATTATAATAATATTAACATATATTATAACTTAACATTTTTAACTTTAAAAATTATGTTTATAAAACACTTTAATATAAAATTAAAGCCAATACCATCCACTAACATGCAAAAAGGTAAATGTAACACCCCAAACCCGGCCTAGAAGTTAGGCCAAATCCGTGTGTCACACTAAAAAGTTTTCTGATAACGTATAAAGAAAACATGTCAAATGAGATAAAAAAAAAGGTTAGATCCTTTTCTATTCGTACAAAAATAGATGTTGATTTGTTAAAATCAAGAGAAACAAGTTTGACTTGAGATATTTAATAAAATACTACTAATTTTGAAGATTGATCGATTAAATTTGAAGTAATAATTTTATAAAATGTGACTTTTGGAAATATCTTTGATAGTTTGAGAGAAATTTCCATATTAAAAATATTTGTAAAAGTTTATTTTGAAATTCATTTGTTAATCGATTTTGGAAAACCTTTATTATGATTTTAGAAAATCCCATTTAAAATGATTTGAGTAAAATATAAACACGTCAAAATAAAGCAAAATAAAATAATCTAGAGGCCTTATTACAACACATAACCCAAAATAGTAAAGTAATAAAGTAAACGAAGTAAGAAACTAAAGTCCAAATAAAGCCATTTCTGAAGTGGCCTACATCGAGTCATCCATGGCCCCAAGTCCTCGTCATTGAGCATTACCTACAAGGGTTAAGAGAAAAGGGGGTGAGTTATATGAACTCAGTGTGAAATCCCCTTACCAACATCCACTAGGTCGAAACACACATAGCAATATTTTGGGCTTAAGCCCATTTACAATAATAATAATAATGTATCATATATAACATGTGTATGAAATGCAATTTTCCAACCAAACCTAGATATCCATCCGCTACACACCACCCGTACCAACCAGCACACCTGTGGGGATCAAGTCAACCCACCCCACCCCGCCAACACACCAATCGCAGGCATAAAGCCATTTAAAATGTTTGTGGCTGAGCCACTCGAACTAGATTGTGGCAGAGCCATCCGAACTAGATTGTGGCAGAGCCACCCGAAGTAGATTATCGCAGAGCCACCAGAACTTCTCTTCAATTTTATCCCAGCCCATGCAATCATGTATACATATACAAGGCATAACAATATTCATATGATAATTTCAACATAAGGCCCATACTACAAGTTGGCCCATATGGTAATTTATCAAATCGGCTCCTTAAGCAATCTAGCAATTCTGCCCATTAAGCAATCTAGCAATTTGGCCAATTAATCAATCCAGCAAATTAGCCCATTAAACAATCTTGCAATTTGGCCTATTAATCATATGAGGCCCACATAGCAAATATCACATTTGGCACATATATCAAATATCATTTGGCCCATATATCAAAAATCACAATTGGCCCATACATCACTTTTATCGATTTAGTCCATTGAGGGCAATTTCGTAATTCGGCCCATAAGGGCATTTTTGTAATTTGGCCCATAAGGGCATTTTGGTAATTTTACCTGTCGAGGGTAATTCGGTAATCTCGCAGCCCAGGGGTAATTTACCCACTAAGGGTATTATGGTAATTTCGTAACCTAGGCTTAACTACTAATTTGGGGCATAAAATTTTGAAGTTGTCCATCTGCGTCATACTGACTAAATTGACTATAACTCATGTTAGGAATCTCAAAATCTAAATTCGTAAATTTTTCTTAAAAATAGACTCATACTTCTTCTTACTACAATTTTTCCAGAATTTTTACCATAATCATTTAGTACATTTTATTCCTTAAAGTTTCCCTTGTTTCACTGTCCAACAATTCTGACCTCTCTTAACCAAAATCCAAATATATCACTTTACAGTTTTCATATACTGCTCCCACTTGTCTCTATTAATAACAGGGTCACTGAGGAATCCATACATATAAATTATAACCATAATTCACTTTGTACAATTTTATATGATTTTTCCAAGACAGATTAGGGAACCACGAAGTCATTCAGAACCAGTCTTACTAAGATTAATATATCTCAAAATATAATATTCCTTTTCCTTCTCCATTTCTTCCATATTAAAGTAGACACAGTAAGCTTTAATTTGATATCTTAATTCCTTTCATCCAATTTTTCGTGATTTTTCAAAAACACGTCACTGTTTCTGACTGAAACTGTTTTATTACAAAACATGATTACCACTACGAGCATACACACGTCCTAGGGATCACGGATGCTTAAGTTATCGCTTTCTTGGTATTTCTACCGAATCACAGAATATTTCTTGTAAAATTTCAAAGAGATGTGAGACTTACTCACCATTTCAAACATATATTCAGAAGGGTATGGGATTACACACCTTGATTACGAGTTGTGTTTTCTCCGATTTCAACACCACGACTGTGATCTCCCTCGATGCACCAAAAATTGATCCTACCAACAATATCAATTAGCCAGCCTTCAATCCGATTAACTCAATAACCAAATGGAGATATCAAATGGACTATGAAAGATCTTCCTTACCTTAATCGATTATAATCTCGTTTCTCACGATAGTTCTATGACTAGAGATGATTAGGCGATGTTGTGGTATTCGGCCTCCCTCTATATCACTACGAAGAAGAAAATGATCTCGTATGAGAGAAAGTAAGGTGATGGTCTCAGTCAAAATGACCATCCAAAAACCAAAGTATGGATTCGGTCATAAGAGAAGAAAATAAAACATTGAAAGAATACTTACCGATTGCTTAAGGAATAAGAAAGAAAGAGCGATGGAAAGGTTTCGATTATGGAGGAGAATGAACAATGATATTCGGCTATCAAGGAGATTAGACAAAAGATAAATATGTGACCAATTCAAGAGAAGAGAAAATACACTATTGTGCTAGAAAATTTCGGCAAAGAAAGTAGCAAAAAGAGAGAAGATGACACAAAGGTTGCAATAGGATTTTTGGCCAAAACAAAACCAAGGCCTTACCAAATGCCAAGGTAAAATTTTCAGCCACCTATCTACCTCAAAATCGTCCACATGCATCCCCCCTTAGGATATGAGTTTGGCCACCCAAGCTTTCCAAAACACCATCCACAAATTAAGCCTCATATCCCCCTTTCATTCCTATTTCTCTTGATTCATTTCCCAAACTTCAACCTTGCCTTATTCTTATAGCCACCTTACCAAAAATAATAAATTTAAGCTTTTCATAACTACCTCTTAGCCGAAATTTAAGGAAAGAGTGCAAAATAAAAGTTAAAATTACACACAAAGGGATTTGAACCTCTTCTCTCAAGGTACTTCACTTAATGTCATAACCTATTTACTAATTGCTCACTTGTGCTAACCATTTATTCATTTATTTAAATAAGTCTTGAAGCTACTTACCATCTCTCCTTAAAGTTCTAAAATACCAAATTTTTCCTCAGGCCCAATTAATCCCGAGACTTCATAGAAACCTCGTAAACGCCAAATTCACTTAACTAACAAGTCTAATTTGTAATAATGCCATTCTCTTGTTCTCAAAATTTTAAACATTCCTATGCCTAAGGCCCATCGGGCCCAATCCTACTAAGCCCAATTTTAGGATGTTACAATTCTACCCTTCTTAAAGAAATTTCATCCTCGAAATTTTCAACTATAGGAACAATCGCAAATCCTAACCTAGCACCTTACACCTCTGCTGCGCACTCTGATCTTAATAACACTAATTCGCTTTCTATCTCTAACCTTAGAAACTCTTCATATCATCAAATATTTAATCCCTAGAAGCAAACAGGTATTTATCGCCCATTCATAGAATTTCCTACATTCAAACATCACGTCCCACCAAAACATACCTGACTTGATAATGATGGAACAATCCGAGCCTTATGCTCCTTAGACCCGCATCTCAAACATGCTCCTGACCTCCTCCAACACCACCGGATGACGCCTTCTGTAATAATCGCAAGCTAAAAATTTGGACGTGCCTTGACACGCTTCACAGAATGAGACTGTGACCCTAAAGAACCACGATCTCTTTTCTTCTTACAGTCCACAGACCCAACTCGAAGTGCTTCACTGATTTCCTTAACCTCCTTCAATACCTTCTTAACTATCTAAGTTAGCTCATCAACCCCAACTCGATCATGAGATCCCGTCTCAGCCACTAACGATGCTACACCTCTCTTTCGGGCACATGCCTTGGTGCCGAAGATCTAGTCCTAGCACCTCGGCCTCTATTACTTCCACGTCTACCGCGTCCGCGTCTTCTAGCGCTCATGTTCACTAAGTCGATATAATCTTATTAAGAGTTTTATGAATCTTTATGCTATTTCAATATTTATTAAACAATGTTTTATGAAACATAAGAAGCAAAGTTGTTTTTGCAAACGCATCCTAGAGTCTCAGTCTCTATAGTTTCAACTCCTAAAGCTAATAGTTCAAGAGTATTCTACTTTGTAGAATTTTCGTATCACAAAAATTATAAAATGAAAACAAATACTTACTTGACTTGGTGCCGGATACTCGTGGAGCCAAACTTCCTTTAGAACATGTATTTATAAATCAAAATTCTAAATAGCTTTAGAAAACACTTTTGAACCCAAACCACGGCCGAGTTTTGCAACTAGGATCTGATACCATAAAATGTAACACCCAAAACTCGGCCAAAAAGTTAGGCCCGAATCCGGTGTGTCACACTAAAAAGTTTTTCGATAACTTATAAAGAAAACATGTCAAATGAGATAAAAATGTTAGATCCTTTTCTGTTCATACAAAAATAGATGTTGATTTGTTAAAATCAAGAGAAACAAGTTTGACTTGAGATATTTAATAAAATACTACTAATTTTGAAGATTGATCGATTAAATTTGAAGTAATAATTTTATAAAGCGTGACTTTTGGAAATATCTTTGATAGTTCGAGAGAAATTTCCGTATTAAAATATTTGTAAAAGTTTATTTTGAAATTCATTTGTTAATCAATTTGGGAAAACCCTTATTATGATTTTAGAAAATCCCATTTAAAATAATTTCAAGAAAATATAAACACGTCAAACATAAAGCAAAATAAAATAATCTAGAGGCCTTATTACAACACATAACCCAAAATAGTAAAGTAATAAAGTAAACGAAGTAAGAAACTAAAGTCCAAATAAAACCATTTCAAGTATGGCCTACACCGAGTCATCCATGGCCCCAAGTCCTCACATCGAGCATTACCTACAAGGGTTAAGAGAAAAGGGGTGAGTTACAAGAACTCGATGTGAAACCCCCTTACCAACATCCACTGGTTCGGAACACATATAGCAATATTTTGGGCCTAAGCCCATTTACAAAAATAATAATGTTTCAAATATAACATGTGTATGAATGCAATTTTCCAACCAAACCTAGATTTCCATCCGCTACACACCACCCGTACCAACCAGCACACCTGTGGGGATCAAGTCAACCCACCCCACCCCGCCAACACACCAATCGCAGGCATAAAGCCATTTAAAATGTTTGTGGCTGAGCCACCCGAACTAGATTGTGGCAGAGCCACCCGAACAAGATTGTGGCAGAGCCACCCGAACTAGATTGTGGTAGAGCCACCAGAACTTCTCTTCAATTTTATCCCAACCCATGCAATCATGTATACATATACAAGGCATAACAATATTCATTTGATAATTTCAACATAAGGCCCATACTACAAGTTGGCCCATTTCTCATTTTGGCCCATATGGTAATTTATCAAATCGGCTCCTTAAGCAATCTAGCAATTCGGCCCATCAAGCAATCTAGCAATTTGGCCAATTAATCAATCTAGCAAATTGGCCCATTAAACAATCTTGCAATTTGGCCTATTAATCACATGAGGCCCATATAGCAAATATCACATTTGGCACATATATCAAATATCATTTTGCCCATATATCAAATATCACAATTGGCCCATACATCACTTTTATCGATTTAGTCTATTGAGGGCAATTCCGTAATTCGGCCCACAAGGGCATTTTTGTAATTTGGCCCATAAAGGTATTTTTGTAATTTTACCTGTCGAGGGTAATTCAGTAATCTCGTAACCCAGGGGTATTTCGATAATTTACGGTATTATGGTAATTTCGTAACCTAGACTTAACTACTAATTTGGGGCATAAAATTTTAAATCTCTCCATCTGCGTCATACTGACTAAATTGGCTATAACTCATGTTAGGAATCTTGAAATCTAAATCCGTAAATTTTTCTTGAAACTAGACTCATATTTCTTCTTACTACAATTTTTTCAGAATTTTTACCGTAATCATTTATTATAGTTTCTTCCTTAAAGTTTCCCTTGTTTCACTATCCAACAATTCTGACCTCTCTTACCCAAAATCCAAATATCTCTCTGTACAGTTTTCATATACTGCTCCCACTTGTCTCTATTAATAACAGGCTTACTAAGGAATGCATACATATAAATTATAACCCATAATTCACTTTGTCCAATTTTAGATGATTTTTCCAAAACAGATTAGGGAACCACGAAGTCATTCAGAACCAGCCTTACTAAAATTAATATATTTCAGAATATAATATTCCTTTTCCTTCTCCTTTTCTTCCATATTAAAGTAGACACAGTAAGATTTAATCTGATATCTTAATTTCTTTTATCCAATTTTTGGTGATTTTTCAAATACACGTCATTGTTTCTGACCGAAACTATTTTATTATAGAACATGATTACCACTACGAGCATACGCACGTCCTAGTGATCACGGATGCCGGTTATCGATTTTCTTTGGTATTTCTACCGAATCACAAAATATTTCTTGTAAACCTTCAAAGAGATGTGAGACTTACTCACCATTTCAAACATATATTCGGAAGGGTATGGGATTATACACCTTGATTACGAGTTGTGTTTTCTATCGATTTCAACACCACGACTGTGATCTCCCTCGATGCACCAAAAATTGATCCTACCAACAATATTAATTAGCCAAACTTCAATCCGATTAACTCAATAACCAAATGGAGATATCGAATGGACTATGAAAGATCTTCCTTACCTTAATCGATTATAATCCTGTTTCTCACTATCGTCCTATGACTAGAGATGATTAGGCGATGTTGTTGTATTTGGCCTCCCTCTATATCACTAAGAAGAAGAAACGATCTCATATAAGAGAAAGTAAGGTGATGGTCTCGATCAAAATGACCATCCAAAATCAAAGTATGGATTCAGTCATAAGAGAAGAAAATAAAACATTGGAAAGAATACTTACCGATTGCTTAAGGAATGAGAAAGAAAGAACGATGGAAAGGTTTCGGTTATGGAGGAGAATGAACAATGATATTCGGCTATCAAGGAGATTAGACAAAAGATGAATATGTGACCAATTCAAGAGAAGAGAAAATACACTATTGTGCTAGAAAATTTCGGCAAAGAAAGTAGCAAAAAGAGAGAAGATGACACAAAGTTTGCAATAGGATTTTCGACCAAAACAAAACCAAGGCCTTACCAAATGCCAAGGTAAAATTTTCAGCCACCTATCTACCTCAAAACCGTCCACATGCATCCCCCCTTAGGATAAGAGTTTGGCCACCCAAGCTTTCCAAAACACCATCCACAAATTAAGCCTCATGTCCCCCTTTCATTCCTATTTCTCTTGATTCCTTTCCCAAACTTCAACCTTGCCTTATTCTTATAGCCACCTTACCAAAAATAATAAAGTCAAGCTTGCCATAACTACCTCTTAGCCGACACTTAAGGAAAGAGTGCAAAATAAAAGTCAAAATTGCACACAAAGGGATTTGAACCTCTTCCCTCAAGGTACTTCACTTAATGCCATAACCTCTTTACTAATTGCTCACTTGTGCTAACCATTTATTCATTTATTTCAATAAGCCTTGAAGCTACTTACCATCTCTCCTTAAAGTGCTAAAATACCAAATTTTTCCTAAGGCCCAATTAAACCCGAGACTTCATAGAAACCCCGTAAACTCCAAATTCACTTAACTAACAAGTCCAATTTGTAATAATGCCATTCTCTTGTTCTCAAAATTTTAAACATTCCTACGCCCAAGGCCCATTGGGCCCAATCCTACTAAGCCCAATTTTAGGATGTTACAGTAAATTTTCAATTAAATACTCATAAAAAAAGAAGACAAATCAATTTAGCCACTTAATTTAATAAATGGCTACTTTTACCACTTATGCGATTTAATCCTTTTCTTTAAATTAAACACACAAACGGTCAAATTAATTCACAAAAATTTTTGTACATGCACACTCATAAAACATAGACACCAAATATAATATATAAATATTCTATTGACTCAGATTTGTGGTCCCGAAACTACTGTTTCTGATTAGGGTCAAAATCGGGCTGTAACTTACTAACTATACTAACTACATATTTTACTAACAAAATTTTTAAAATGTTATAGGTAGGTCAAAACAGTTCCAACATATGTTTGTAGCATGCCAAAGGACCGAAAATGTGGAAAATAAGGTTAACATCGTGACGCGACAACTTAGTGTCGTAACATCAAGGGCACTAATGAAGAAGTTGCAAATCGACCTAATGTCGTGACATCACTTACCTGTGTCGTGACATAGGAGACAATTTCTTCAAAATTTTAAAATTACAGGGTGTGTCCTAACATCGAACCCCGATGCCACGACATAGGTAGTCTGCCAGGAATGTCACAACACGGAACCCTGTGTCGCGACATTGCTACAATTTTCTGCAGGGTTGACCCAACCCAATTGCACAACCCAATAGAATAAACATGATTTTGCCTTGTTTTTAAACCTAAAAACACTATTTTTAAACATACAAATACCCTATTAATATAATCTAACCTCATTCTAACTCTTAAACTCTTTCAAAATCTTTTCAAAACCCTTAAATCTCCAAAATCCCTTTTTCTCCTCAAACCTTAAATCCGCAATTCCTCATTCCCACTTTAAAAGGCTATATTTAAAGGAGTTCTCATCAACAAAACAAAGAAGTGCAAAAAAAGTCGAGGTTTAAGTATTCTAAAACTTCTTTACTATTTTATTGATTATTGATCATACTTTTAGAAATATTGTTTATAATATGCCTCCTAGAAAGAGCAAGAGAACTCATGTTCTAGAAACTCCATGTGTTTTTGATCTTATTAGATTCCATAATGTTAATATGGAAAAATAATTTTTGGAGTCATAGGTAAGACCTCTAATTCAGGAGCAAGGGTTAAAACCCTCGGTGGTCCATTGTAAAGAAATTTGGAGTTAAAACCCTCGGTGGTCCATTGTAAAGAAATTTGGACTTTGGTCCATTATCATCAATGGGAGAAATTTTGTAATATCCCGGGTTGGGGGCTATTTTGTGGTGGCATTATTTGCATGTTAATGGCTTGCTATGTTGTTGTTTGTGTGGTTTCGGGGCTTAGTTGTAGGCTAGGGGTATGCCTGAGTAGGTGGGGAAAATTTTAGTTTTTGGGCTTAGGTGAGAGGAGCTGAAGGAGCTGGGGGTTAATATATATTATTTGGTGAATTGTTGCATAAGAAATAAGTTGGTGGAGTGGCAGAATAGGTGCCACTAAGGGCTTGTGGGTGTGACGCCTTTGACAAGGGGTGAGGTCCCGAGTTCAAGTCGAAAATCCCACATTTTTGTTCCATTTTGACGGCATAGAGGGGAGGAGTTGTAGGCAGTTCAAACTCTGCCTAAGACCTAGTCAAATGGTGGAATGGTGAGTGGAGAGCGATTGTAGGAAGGAGACTTATTCAAAGTATTTTGAATGGGTGGCTTAGAGTGTTTGAGGGTGTTTGGCCGAATGTTGGGGAGGTTTTTGGGGAGTGCACTACTTGGTTGTGTGGGAGTGGGGAAGTGCCGAAATCCACTTGGATTTTTGGTGCATTTTCAGTCATAGGGAGTAGTAAATAAAGTTCTTTTCTTTTTGGTCAAAAACAAGCCGAAATTTCCAAAGAGTTTCTCTCATTTTCTTTACTTCTTGGAACCGAAAACCCAAACACTTGTGTTGCCGAAATTTTGCCTTGTTTCTTCTTCTCTTTCTTCATTTGAACAAAGCCAAACCTAGCATCCCACTTCCATCTCTTTCCTCTTTTGAAACCTTGATAGCCGGAAGTCTCCTCAAAGCTTTCTTCTCCATTTCCTTTTCTTTTCCAAGAAAAAAACCGAAGGTGCTTCTCTACTTCTTCTCTTTCCATTTCGATTCTGGTAGAATATCAACCCATTTCTTCTCATCTATACTCTCTTTTTTTTCACACAAAGTTTGAAAGTAGGAGTGTTAACATCTAGGCGAATCTTTCTTCTCTCCTAGTGGTGTTTTGTTGGCCGAATATTGGTTGTTGTTGGGTGCTTGTTTTCAATCGGCTTGGTAGTGGGTAAGAGCTTGGTCGAATGGCCATTTTCCTCTCTCTCGTTCTTATATATTGTGGTTTAGATAAGGGCCGATTTTGTTATTGGTTGAAGGGTATTAATCTATTGTGTAAACCAATTTTATTATAGGACATCCGGATTTTGGGAACAATTGAGAGGAGCCTTATTTCTCTGATAAGCAATAGGTAAGTGGTGGTAAGAGTAGTTTCTTTTAGTCTATTCATTTTAGTCTTCGTTAAGTCAAGTCATTAAGGGATTAACCATTTTCTTTCTAGGGTGAGGCCGATTGTCCAAGAACCATTGTTGGTTCCGAATTTGGTAGAAAACCAAATCAAGTTTAAGGTAAGGTTAATCGATATACCCTTTGGTTTAAATGGTTATGGTAGAATGGTTTAAGTGATTAACCCATGGTTGGCCGATTATTTTTAGGAGCAAGAGGATTGAGGGTTTTAGATCGGGTTCTTTGGGATTAAGGCTTGCGATATACTAGGTGTGTAACTAACACACTCTATACTTAGTAATATGTGTTAATAAACCTGATTGCTTAATAAGAGTGATTCTAAAAACCGAGACAGTTTGATGGATTGATATGATACCCTATAGGGTATGAACACGAATCGGTAAGCTGTTTCAATATGAGTTTGTTATTGATATATATGCTAGCATGATTATGAGGTATGTGCTATGAGATGCAATACTAGGCATGTTGGTATGATATGCATGACTTGCATGATATACATGATTTATATGAGTATGGCATGATGATGGGTGAAATGAGAGGAGGGGGAGTATGATATCCGTGTCTTTGGAACACTGTGTTCTTGGGACACCAGAGGTTTGGCACCTCCGGTGGTTTGGTACCATAAATGATATTTTGTGACTTTGGGTCACGGAGGTTTGGCACCTCGGCGTCGTCCCCAGTGGCTTAGCACCACGGTGGGTTGGCCCCACAGATTGATTATCTGGATTGACGCCAAATGATTTGGTATCACACGATGGGTTGGCCCCATCATCGGTTTGTGGATCGCAGTCACCAAAGATTTGGTATCACACTTGTGTCTTTGGGACACGGAGGTTTGGCACCTCATTGCGACTCGTCCTCGTGGTTTGACACCACCGTGGGTTGGCCCCACTTATGAGATACTGGGATTGTCGCTAGTGATTTGGTATCACACGATGGGTTGGCCCCATCATTGGATTATTCGTGACTTGGTCACCAAGGTTTGGCACCACATTATGGATATCGTGACTTTGGGTCACGGTGTTTGGCACCACCAATGGTTTGGTACCACACGGTAGAGAAGGTGTAATGGATGGTTAGGAGCAGGTGCATTAATTGTATTGCTTTGCTATGATGTGTGTTAGCATGTTGTATTATCGGGATGGGGATTTATACACCGAGTCTTGCGACTCACTCTCTCCTTTGACATTTCAGTGACACTTAGACGTGGACATGGAGCCGGATGGACTCAGTGTGCTCATGCCATGCTTAAATAAGGATTTGCTTAGACTTTTATAAAATTTGGTACTTAAGCTTATTTATTACTATTTGGTTTTATTTTGGTTTGTAAATGGCCTTTTAAAATTATGTTTTGCTATGTTTATGTTTAAAATAGGTTTTTGATATGCCTTAATAAATTAATTGGGTAAGATTTGCTAAAACTTGGAAAGACAATGATTTCAAAACTACAAAAGGGATATTTTAAACTATACCATCGGGTATCACACTAAGATTTGGAATAAAGGGGACTCAAATGTTTTTCTAACTTAAACTCGATTTACTACTAAGTCAAAATGTTCTAGTAACAATCAGAACGACTTGAATTTGTAAATGAAATAAACGTGTTTTTAACTTCATAATCGATTAAGTTTTCAAATTCTGAGTTTTCAAACAAAACATCGCCAAACAATCATGCCCAAGATTTACGCAAGTATGAAATTTACCAAAGGGTTTATCAAACTTTTAACGAAACCTATCTTAACCAAAACACGATTTCTCCACAGAACATACCGGATTCGATTAGTGGTGTATTGACCGGGTTTGGGGTGTTACAATTGTAATATCGAGCCAAGTTCAAAGGCTCATTTGTGGGCTGAAGCCCAAAATGTTTTCAAAAGTCTGCTTAAGTGTTTTATGGCTTGAAAGGCATGACATCGAGTCTCCGGCACCAGTTTGCCCAGGTAAGTACCCCTCACCATTACTTGTGATTTTGATATCGATGAGATGTGATTGAATGTTTTGCAATAGTAGGATGACTTTAGAAACTGGCGATAGGATTACGTGTACTGCATGAAAACTAAGCTTTTGTAATGTTCATAAGACTTTGCTTAAAAATAGTGGAATAAATCTTGATGCATAAAACTTCTAAATCGAATCGTAGAAAATTTAGTCATGACCGCTAGAGGTGGGCGTGGTCGTGAGCGAGGTCGTGGTAGGATGATGTTTTGAACCCGTAGGATCCGGTCGAGGTCGAAAATGAGATCTGCATCCGCCACCACCGGAGGTGGTGAGTTCCAAGATCGGGCGGGGATGATGCGTAGTGTCACAGCGATCTTTGCAAGTTTTAGAAAGGGTAGTTGGAGTAGGTGGGGCACGAGTTAGGAAATCTATTCTGGCGGACTTGAGCAAGCGGGCGAATTCTTTCGGGGTGTCTCGGTGTTGCTCCTAATCTTCTTGAATATTGGTTGGAAGTGACAGGCGGATCATGGATGATCTAGACATTCTTGAAGAAAAGTTAAAGGGATAGTATCACTTCTCGAGATGAGTCATACCGATGGTGGCTCACGGTTCGGACAATACATGCAGCGAAAGATCGACTTGGGACTATTTTAGGTCGCTTATCGAGAAAAATGCGTTGGAGCTAACTACATTAATGAGCAACGAAAGCATTTTGAGATTAGTTCGAGGAGTAAATTTGTGTCGAGTCGAGGCGAGTTGTTGAGGCCGAGTCGGTATGCGTGGGTATGGTGGCTCTTGAACACGAGAGGTGTGTTCGTTTGAGGATGGCTGCGAGATGAATTAAGGTTGTTGATTGCGCCCAAAGGGAGCGTGAATTTGCTACGGTTGAAAAGCGAAGTTGGATTGCGCGGCTAAGCGCATGGTTACAACGACTAAGGGTGATGAGGTAGTTACGATCGATAATAGGAGAAATTATCATCCAATGTGGTATCTGCTCAAAGCCGAGAAGATGGTCGAAAAAAACGTGAAGCATATGTGGTTCATGTGTATGCCTTGGAGGCTAAAGAGTCTGCTTGTGGAGACGGTTCAATGATTATGGAATTTGTTGATGTGTTTCTGAGGAGCTTAGGGTTTGCCACCGGATCGTGAGGTAGAGTTCGGGATAGATCATTGCAATCTGCGCCGATATCTATAGCTCCGTCTGAGATGGCGCCTAAAGAGTTAGTGGAGCTTAAGGCTCAAATCCGAGTTGTTGGACCGAGGCTTCATCATGCCAAGTGTTTCACCTTGGGGCGCCGATACTCTTTGTCAAGAAGAAAGCGGTACTATGCGGATGTGTATAGACTACCGCCAACCGAATAAGTGACGATCAAAAACAAGTATCCATGCCTCGGATAGATGACTTGTTTGATTAATGGAGGGTGCGTCGATTTTTCAAAGATCGATTTAAGGTGCGGTATCACCGATTAAAGGTGAAGGAGGCGGATATCGCAAGGCGGCATTTACGTACTTTCGGTATGGGCACTTTGAGTTCTTAGTTATGCCGTTTGGGTTGACTAACGCGGCGGCCTTCATGGATATGATGAATAGGGTGTTCCAACGATGATTTGGATCGATTCGTATTGGTTTTATCGACGACATCTTGGTATATTCAAGGACCGAGGAGGAACATGATGCGCATTTGCGGGTGGTATTCTGATTTTGAGGAGAAACAACTTTATGCGAAGTTTAGTAAATCGAGTTACGGCTTAGGAGGTGGCGTTCTTGGGTCATGTAGTATCGGTGAGGGATTAGAGTGGATCCTCGAAAGATTGAGGCGGTTTTGGATTGGAAGCCGCCTAGGTCGATGGCGAGATTCGAGTTTTCTAGGTTTGGCGGGATACTACCAAAGGTTTGTAGAGGATTTTCGTTGATCGCACAGACCGATGACCAAATTATTAAGAAAAGGGTTCCGTTCATTTGGACCGAGAAGCGGCGGAGAGCTTCGACAAGTTGAAGAAGATTTTGGTGAAGCTCGGTCCTAATTCAACTTTGAGGCTGGAAAGGAATTCACAGTTTATTGCGATGCATCACATACGAGTTTGGGTTGTATCTTGATGCGAGGAGGGAAGGTTGTGGCTTACGCATCTCGGCGGTTGAGGCCACATGAGGTCAATTATCAACGCACGATCTAGAGTTAGCGGTACGTAGTCTTTGCCTTGAAGATATGGAGGCATTACTTGTGCGGAGAGATCGATAGTCTATCTGATCACAAGAGTCCAAGTACCTTTTGACTCGAAGGATTTGAATTTGAGGCGTAGCAGATGGGTTGAGTTCTTTGAAAGACTACGATTGCTAAATTGAGTATCATCCGGGCAAGGCTAACGTTGTGGCGACGCGTTGAGCCGTAAGGTTGTTTCGGATCTAAGGCGATGTTTGCCCACTTGAGTTTGTATGACGACGGAGTATTCAGCGAGCTACGAGTTAAGCCTACTTGGGTTGAGCGGATCGAGAAAAAGCAGTTGATGGATGAGGTTTTGAGTCGCAGAGGACACAAGTGCGAATGATGGTTTGGAGGGTTCTGATTTATGCGGTGATGGAGTCTTTGTATTTTTGGGGAGAGCTTGTATGCCGAGGGATCTTGAGTTAAGGTAAAGATTCTTGAGATGCACATAGCACCCCCTATGCTATGCATCCTAGAGGTAGCAAAATGTATAGGGATCTCGAGAAGCAGATTACGGTGGTAAGATGCGAAAAGGAAGTGACGAGTTTGTAGGGAAGTGTTTGACATGTCGGTGGTCAAGGTGAGCATCGATTGCGTCGAGTTGCTTGACCGGTGAAGATTCCTCGATGGAAGTGGGAAAGGATAACCATGGATTTCGTCGGTGGTTTACCGCTTCGCCAAGCAAGAAAGATTCGATTTGGGTAATTGTGGATCGATCGACTAAATCACCACTTTATTCCGTGAGGTGGATTACTCACTTGAGAGGTTGGCGAAGTGTATGTGTCGAGATAGTGAGGCGCATGGGGTGCGATGTCGATCATCTCGGATAGGGATCCCGATTTACATCAAGGTTCTAAGCGTTGCATCGGTCTCTGGTGCAGCGGTTGGATTTCAACCACGGCATTTCATCCATGGTGATCGAGGCGATCGGAAAGGTTATCTGATCTTGGAGGACATGTTACGAGGTTGTGTATTGGACTTTAGGGGTAGTTGGGAGGAGTATCTACCGTTAGCTGAATTTGCCTACAACAATAGTTACCAAGCAAGCATCAAGATGGCACCATATGAGGCGTTGTACGGTAGGAAGTGTCGCTCACCTGCGTGTTGGACGGAGTTAGGTGAACGTCAATTGTTGGGACCAAAGTTAGTTGTTGAGACTGAAGACAAGGTTAAGTTGATTCAGGCTCGATTGAAGGAGCTTCGGACGGCGAAGTCTTATCTTAGATCTTAAGCGAAGAGATGTAGAGTTTCTTTGTGGGGATCAAGTTTTTCTAAAGGTCTCACCATGGAAGAAAGTGTTGAGGTTCGGAAGGAAAGGTAAGCTAAGTCCAAGATTTATTGGACCGTATAAGGTATTGAGGCGAGTGGGACGATGGCGTATCAACTTGAGTTGCCGATGAAGCTAAGTCGATTCACGACGTATTCCACGTTTCGATGCTTGAGTTATCGTTGAGATCCGTCACATGTGGTAGCAGTGAAGGAGATCGAGGTAAATCCAGATTTGACCATGGAAAAAGAACCAGTGCAGATCCTAGATCGGGATGTGAAGATGCTGCATAGGAAGTCTGTGCCTTTGGTTAAGGTTCTTTGGCGGAATCATGGCGTGGAAGAAGCTACGTGGGAACCCGAGGATGTGATGAGACATTAATACCCGCAACTCTTCTGATCAGGTAATTTCGAGGCTGAAATTATTTTTAAGGGGGGTAGAACTATAATATCCCGGGTTAGGGGCTATTTTGTGGTGGCATTGTTTGCATGTTAATGGCTTGCTATGTTGTTGTTTGTGTGGTTTCGGGGCTTAGTTGTAGGCTAGGGGTATGCCTGAGTAGGTGGGGAAAATTTTAGTTTTTGGGCTTAGGTGAGAGGAGCTGAAGGAGCTGGGGGTTAATATATATTATTTGGTGAATTGTTGTATAAGAAATAAGTTGGTGGAGTGGCAGAATAGGCGCCACTAAGGGCTTATGGGTGTGACGCCTTTGACAAGGGGTGAGGTCTTGAGTTCAAGCTGCGAAAATCCCACATTTTTGTTCCATTTTGACGGCATGGAGGGGAGGAGTTGTAGGCAGTTCAAACTCTGCCTAAGACCTAGTCAAATGGTGGAATGGTGAGTGGAGAGCGATTGTAGGAAGGAGACTTATTCAAAGTATTTTGAATGGGTGGCTTGGAGTGTTTGAGGGTGTTTGGCCGAATGTTGAGGAGGTTTTGGGGGAGTGGACGGCTTGGTTGTGTGGGAGTGGGGATGTGCCGAAATCCACTTGGATTTTTGGTGCGTTTTCGATCATAGGGAGTAGTAAACAAAGTTCTTTTGTTTTTCGTCAAAAACAAGCCGAAATTTCCAAAGAGCTTCTCTCATTTTCTTTACTTCTTGGAACCGAAAACCCAAACACTTGTGTTGCCGAAATTTTGCCTTGTTTCTTCTTCTCTTTCTTCATTTGAACAAAGCCGAACCTAGCATCCCACTTTCATCTCTTTCCTCTTTTGAAACCTTGATAGCCGGAAGTCTCCCCAAAGCTTTCTTCTCCATTTCATTTTCTTTTCCAAGAAAAAAACCGAAGGTGCTTCTCTACTTCTTCTCTTTCCATTTCGATTCTGGCGAATATCAACCCATTTCTTCTCATCTATACTCTCTTTCTTTTCACACAAAGCCAAAAGTAGGAGTGTTAACATCTAGGCGAATCTTTCTTCTCTCTAGTGGTGTTTTGTTGGCGAATATTGGTTGTTGTTGGGTGCTTGTTTTCAATCGGTTGGTAGTGGGTAAGAGCTTGGTCGAATGACCATTTTCCTCTCTCTCGTTCTTATATATTATGGTTTAGATAAGGGCCGATTTTATTATTGGTTGAAGGGTATTAATCTATTGTGTAAACCAATTTTATTATAGGACATCCGGATTTTGGGAACAATTGAGAGGAGCCTTATTTCTCTGTTAAGCAATTGGTAAGTGGTGGTAAGAGTAGTTTCTTTTAGTCTATTCATTTTAGTCTTCGTTAAGTCAAGTCATTAAGGATTAACCATTTTCTTTCTAGGGTGAGGCCGATTGTCGGAAGAAACATTGTTGGTTCCGAATTTGGTAGAAAACCAAATCAAGTTTAAGGTAAGGGTTAATCGATATACCCTTTGGTTTAAATGGTTATGGCGAATGGTTTAAGTGATTAACCCATGGTTGGCCGATTGTTTTTAGGAGCAAGAGGATTGAGGGTTTTAGATCGGGTTCTTTGGGATTAAGGCTTGGGATATACCGGTGTGTAACTAACACACTCTATACTTAGTAATATGTGTTAATAAACCCGATTGCTTAATAAGAGTGATTCTAAAACCGAGACAGTTTGATGGATTGATATGATACCTATAGGGTATGAACACGAATTAGGTAAGCTTTGTTTCAATATGAGTTTGTTATTGATATATATGCTAGCATGATTATGAGGTATGTGCTATGAGATGCAATACTAGGCATGTTGGTATGATATGCATGACTTGCATGATATACATGATTTATATGAGTATGGCATGATGATGGGTGAAATGAGAGGAGGGGAGTATGATATCCGTGTCTTTGGGACATTGTGTCTTTAGGACACGGAGGTTTGGCACCTCCAGGTGGTTTGGTACCACAAATGATATTTTGTGACTTTGGGTCACGGAGGTTTGGCACCTCGGCGTCTCGTCGATGGCTTAGCACCACGGTGGGTTGGCCCCACGATTGATTATCTGGGATTGGCGCCAGTGATTTGGTATCACTACGATGGGTTGGCCCCATCATCGGTTGTGTGACTACGGTCACCGGTGATTTAGTATCACACTTGTGTCTTTGGGACACGGAGGTTTGGCACCTCATTGCGACTCGTCCTGTGGTTTGACACCACCGTGGGTTGGCCCCACTTATGAGATACGGGATTGTCGCTAGTGATTTGGTATCACATGATGGGTTGGCCCCATCATTGGATTATTCGTGACTTGGTCACCGTGGTTTGGCACCACATTATGGATATCGTGACTTTGGGTCACGGTGTTTGCACCACCAAAGGTTTGGTACCACATGGGGTAGAGAAGGTGTAATGGATGGTTAGGAGCAGGTGCATTAATTGTATTGCTTTGCTATGATGTGTGTTAGCATGTTGTATTATCGGGAGGGATTTATACACTTTGAGTCTTGCGACTCACTCTCTCCTTTGACATTTCAGGTGACACTTAGACGGACATGGAGCCGGATGGACTCAGTGCTCATGCCATGCTTAAATAAGGATTTGCTCGGACTTTTATAAAATTTGGTACTTAAGCTTATTTATTACTATTTGGTTTTATTTTGGTTTGTAAATGGCCTTTTAAAATTATGTTTTGCTATGTTTATGTTTAAAATAGGTTTTTGATATGCCTTAATAAATTAATTGGGTAAGATTTGCTAAAACTTGAAAGACAACGATTTCAAAACTACAAAAGCGATATTTTAAACTATACCATCGGGTATCACACTAAGATTTGGAATAAAGGGGACTCAAATGTTTTTCTAACTTAAACTCGATTTACTACTAAGTCAAAATGTTCTAGTAACAATCAGAACGACTTGAATTTCTAGATGAAATAAACATGTTTTTAACTTCATAACCGATTAAGTTTTCAAAATTCCTGAGTTTTCAAACAAAACATCAGTTTTCAAACAATCATGCCCAAGATTTCTACAAGTATGAAATTTACCAAAGGGTTTTATCAAACTTTTAAACGGAAACCTATCTTCACCAAAACACGATTTCTCCCTGTAACATACCGGATTCGGTCGTGGTGTATTGACCGGGTTTGGGGTGTTACAAATTTTGCATTACTCCAATGAATATGCAAATATATTTGTGGTTTAGGAATTTTATGTGTCCCTTAAGCACTAAGTAATTAAGAGAGGCTATAATGCAATAATCACTAACGTTGAAGTACGAGGGAAAGACATCCCAATTTATCCTAATGATATCTTTGAATTTTATAACATCTCATTTTATGAAAAATATTTTATTGATAGTATAGATTTTGAGAGATTTCAAAACATTGACATGGAATTACAAGCCAGATGGTGAGTTTCCCATGGACTTTAATCAGGTCATTATGTTTCCTGTTGCTAAGATATGGATGCAACTCATTGGTACTAGAACAGCACCCTCATTAAATTGTATCTAACATTAATGTGTTTCGATTAGTTTTATTTTATGGTATTCTGTAGCAAAAACAAATTTGTGTAGGAGCTGGATCTTTTGAGAGATGAAACAATATGTGCAAAGCCAAAAAATTGGACTTTTCTTCCCTCACCTCATAATGACCATATACTGCCAGGCAGAAGTGCCAATGAAAGACAATGAGCAATTCATGAAACCTACGAGGAGTATCATTAGAGATACATTATACACACACTACGTTGAGCTTTAGCAGAAGCAAATTACTAAATAGAATCAAAGGAAGAAGAAGAAATTGGATGTACCAACATCAGTTAAACAAAAAGATTCAGCGAAGGTTAAAAAGGGAGCTAGTTGAACCGTTGAAGCAAAACTCGATAGAATGATCAGATGGATGCAGGAAACAGGTCTGGTACTTCAAGAATTCGCAATTTTGAATGGGTTACATGCTCCAAGTTACCTTCCATGTATGTTCAGGCCAACTCAACTCATCAGAATGAGGGGGCGAATCTTGAAAAGGAAGGTGCTGCTCAAGAGTACCTTGAATTGGACGATGAGTACGAAGTTATATTTTAGCCACAATTTTCAACATTGAAAAGGCTTATCATACGAAGCCCAGCTCACCTTGTGACTTCAACAGGTGAGAGCTCCCATAAAACATATGTTAGAGGCCCTATGGAGAAGAGGCATTCTCATCCCCTCGATGATTCGAAGGAGGATTGTGATTTTTTTATTTTAAAATACTTGTAGTAACTATTAGATGATTGTAATTTAGACTTTGTAGGAGAAGGATTAATGAGCAAAATCTTTGTTTTGTTGCATTTTCTTAAATTTTCTATGTAGGAACCCAACAAAAAAAAGACACAAACAATTTAAGCTAACACGGTCAAAGGAGAAGGCACCCACCATTAGCAATTGAAGCGACCACGATCAATCGGGTAACTGCCTTTCTTATCTATTATTTGGCTACACATTGAGGACAATGTGTCAACTAAAGTGTGGGGGTAACATAAAAATTGCTTCAAATTTTTTACATTTTCTTTTATTTATCTTGTCTTTTGGTGTGCTTGAGCTCGTAGAAATACAAGTGATTGGTTAGGAGCATGTATATAGGTTGCTTGTGTTTATGAATAAGTTTGGCATGATGATAGGTGATTTTAATTTTTTTATTATTAGACTACTAAAGTTCTATATGTTACACTTGTAAATAGGTATTTAGATATCATTTGTACAATGTGATATAGAAAATACAAGGAAACGAGCATGCTAGTATGAATGATAAATGGTTGAATTTGTGTTTGTTTGGTTGATTAAATTTTTTCATGTTGAGAAATTTAGGGGTGACCTAAGGCATTGTTTGGAACACATCTAGAGCCAAAAAGTTTTCCTATTTATATTTCACCTTTAGTACCAAATTTGAGCCTATTAACACTTCTTGATGAACCTCATTACAAACCTCAAGCCTAATAACGTTAATTTGTATTTGACCTTTTTCTTTGGTCTTGCATTACACGATTATAAACGTCTAGCCATACGTATTAAGGGTTAAGTAGATACATTAAGGCAGAGTTTGTAAAAACAAGAGAGAAGTAGGAAGGATTAGTGTGGTGTGGGAACTAGAGGTTAGCCCGAAAGTGTGAGACAAAAGAGAAATCCAAAAAGAAAAAGTAATACAAGTAGAAAAAGTACTTGAAAAATAAAAAGCATTCTTTAGTGAGATGAGATGAAAAAGTAAGTGACAAAGTCACAAAAGGAAAGAGAAAACTCGTTCATCAGTGCATAAAAAATTGTAGGCTAGTCGTAGTTAACGTGTCGTGCTATGATTTCCTATGGAGAGACAAGGAAGGAGAGAGAAGGAGAAATAAGACGGTGAAGGGGTCACTAAAGGGGGAAGAATAGGGATCAATACGATGTGATAAACTATTTTTATGTTTGTAACCCTTTGATGGTTACTGTTTTTGAAGTCCATACCTATCCTAAATCTCAGATTGTTGCAAGTCGAAAAGCCCTATGTGACCTAAATATCTTTATACATGAATGGACATCTTAATAAATATTCACATAAACAATTATTTGTATTCTGCTCAGATAATCAAAGTACATGTATAATTTATTAATGGATTCCTATAGGTGAGAACTTTAATACTTTTATATTTTGTAACATACTGAATTTAGATGTTTGTGATCAAAAGTGGTAAGTCAACTACTCATCATGTTGAATTTATTAGTAAACATGAAATGCTTAAGTCATATGCTTCGAAATCAATACTTGTACCATACCTGCTCGAGGGTCGTCATTTTTCATTTTGTAATCTTTGTTTCTATTTCTTGAGGACAAGCAATGACTTAAGTGTGGGGGAGTTAGATCTAATGTAACTCGGCGTAGCAGATTAAACTAGTTTTCACATTTAAGGAGCTTGAATACAAGCATTTTCGTTATGTTTTAATTCAGTTTCTTCAATTTTGTTTACACTCAATAAAATGTGCACTTGAGTCTTGAATTAACCTTAAGGGTCAAATGAGGCCTAAAGGGGAGCTAACGTACTTTGTGAGTGTGCAAGAGACCATTAGAGGGCATTTCGAGTTAATATTGGACACTTTGTCACAACATAGGGGATCCGATGTCACAACATAGAGAGCAGAATAGAGAAAGTGAGAAACTGCCTTCAATGTCGCGACATAGGCTGAGAGTGTCGCGACATACCCCTAAAGAAGGCTACAAAGAAATATGTTGGTTACTACGTCACAACATAGGTCCTGGTGTGTCGCGACATCGACCCTGTGGAGAAAATAAAACACAAAAATAGGGGCGTTTTGGTTTGCACAATCAAACTTTAAACTAAGGAACGCCAATTACTCTAGGGCTAAGGACAACGGCTACCTGAAAGGTATAAATAGACCTCTCTGGCACACATTATGGGCATTATCCCATTAGCTTAGATTTTCTCTTTAGGTTTAAGAATTTTTTCATCGTTTCTTAGGTTTTTGTAGTTTTAGTTATTTGTTTTCTTCAAGAGATCTAATTGTAAAGGAGATCAACTTTTATGGATTTTCACTATTCATCAATATCAATCAGGCTTTCTTAAAATCTCTATTTCACTCCATTCATTATGATTAATTCTTCCATTTATTACATGTTGTTTGTGAAAGCCATGAGAAAGGAATCATTCTATAGGGGATTAGCGACTAAAGGCATGATCACTTAATTGTTTTGTAAGGTTTCTTAATGGATCAACTATTTGGGAAAGGAAGAACGTGAAATAATCGTGTCAAACAGTCGAGTTTTAATATTTATAAAAAGAATAATCAAACCTGTAGACTAACTATGACAACGATAGAGGCAAGTTCACCTATCAAACAGTAGTATAGTTTAGGCAAGAATATCTTATCGAACCCAAGGGAACCTAAAGTACTACTACTCACTTTCTTTCTATTATTTAGCCTGAAATATGGAGTGATTGGTTTATTTATCTAAAACTAATGAAACTAAATGCAAAGACAAAAGAATGAATTGGAGAAAGACTTTAGGAAAACTCAGTTGATGAAGACGATACCCTCAAAAAGAATCCACCTATGACTTCACTTATTATTTATTCCCCAAACCATATGATTTCTTTACTTAGCTTGATTCGTGAGACTCCCTAACCTATATTAAATCCTCTCTTGAGGTGAATAGCATCTAACCTTAGGTTAATTAGTGGAACTCTCGTTCTCTTATAATAACCCCCTAAGGAAGTAGTAAATCGATCAATGGATTCTCACATTAGGTTTTACCCTAATCTGACAAAATCTCATAACCCTATCTCTAGGTGCTCGATCAACTTTGCTCAATTATACTAGATCTACTCTTAGGCAGGGTCTATTCCTCCTCCACCTAAGCACATCAGACTAAATTAAGCAACATAATTAAGAATAAACTAAGTATTTATCATATAATTTAGAAATCAAATAACAAAATCCATCCTAGGTTTCATCCCCTTCAGGTATCCCAAGGGTTTAGTTCATAACAAAATAAGAAAACATCTCAAGAGAAAAGATAAAACAAAACATAAGAAATCCCTAAAACCCCCTAAAGGAATTGAAGGAGAGATCCTCCGTCTTGAATGGAGCTTCGGCTTCTTGAGATGGTTCAACTAGCCATCTTCAAGTGATTGCCTAAAAGATGAAAGCTTCGGCAAAAGCCTATGCCAAAAACCATCTGCCCCCTTCAATGTCTACCTTGGGTTGTTTATATAGGCTTTTGAGATGCTTTACTTGGCTCCTAAGTGCCTCTTTCAAGTAGAATTACTATTAGGGTGTTTAAGTAGACTTAGGAGTATGTTTCTTTGGCTTCAAGCATCCAATTCTGAGTGAAATTGTTCATTCTTGCGGCAGGGGCATAGCTATGGCATACGCCTGTGTAAATCGTGGTTGGGCCATGTCTCGATTCTGTCATTTTGGGCACGGCCATGTGAGTCAGGATTCAGGCCGTGCTTCAGGTCTGTTAATTGGGACACATCCAAGTAGATCACCAGGCATGTCCATGTGTGGTAAATGGATGATGCACGGCCATGTGTCACGGAGTTGAGGCCGTGCTTTAGGTAATAGCGAGGCACGGTCGTGTGGGCTTTGGGCCAAGCCGTGTCAAATTCTTGGGTTGTCCCAATTTAGTCCGTTTTAAGCCCATTTTACATTCTTTTTATCCTTAGGTGCTTTCCTGAGTATAAGACATGAAAAGAAAGGATTAAGAGCACTTTTTTTTACATAAATCAAGGATAATTCATCCAAAAGCATACTAAATTTGGGATTACAATATGTTACTTTTACGGTTTATCAAATACCCCCACACTTAAGCTTTTGCTTGTCCTCAAGAAAAATTCTCAACTTATAATTAAAATGAACTTTCCATAATTCATAATTCCTATCGACAATGTCTCATCATAATTCATAGATAATTTATACATGGATAATTCAACTCAAAGAACCCTAAAGATTCAATCAAGATAAGTCATACCTTTGTAGTAGTACGAAAACATAAGTGTCTCCCCTTATCTAAGTAAATACCTTTAATTCAAAACCGACAAGGATTGACATCCTCACAAAAGATTCACTCAAATCACTCGAAGTTTTTAAGGTTCAAGAATAAGCACTCTAAGTCGAACCTGAAAAGTTAATCCTATAAGCTTGCCTGAAAATCAAATCTCCACCACTGTATATGAGATGATACACAGATCAAAAGGTCTTTATCAGGGTTGTAACGGGGCTAGGGTTAAAAGGTGTGGATAAAGGCAGAATTAGAGGGTTAGAATCAAGACCGACTTGACAAATTACCTAACTAGAAACACTGAACTAAATATGAATAATTGCTTCGAATGAAAACTAATAATACCACTATTGATAATTACTCTATAATAAAGAGTATTTTCATCACTTGAAATTTGATAATACTTTAATATGAGCTTTTTCTTCAACAATTGGAGTTTAAATGCTTTAAGCTCTTTTGTATACTACTAATATTGAATAAACTTAGATTTTTTTTTAAGAACAAACTAACATAATAGAAGGAACTTTGATAATTGAAATAACCTAATTCAGCAACTGATCAAATCAATTCTCGATAGAGGGGTAATCAAAAGAATGTTGATAACAAATACAAAGGGATTTTCAATTAATATTAGTGGGTGAGTCAATAAGAAGGTTGTTAGGATTCAACGGGGTTCACTAGGGGTTATTTATGTAGGTAGGCTTTTTAGTGGAGTGAACGGGTTAAAACCTAGGTGCCTTTATCATTTCAGTATATCAAATCATTAATGTGGTCACGACATGCATAAACGAGGCAAGTTCTAGAATAACAGTTCAAAGTTGACACACTCATAATCAATAAAGTGAGCATGAAAAAGGGTATATGCTCTATAAGGCTCAAAATCTCACAAAAATTATGGGTGTTTTGACATCAATCCCTATAAATTTTGAACTTCAAGGTGATACTCAAATTCGGTTCAACAACCTATCAATTTTAATTTTTAGAAAGTAGACTTATCATGCTCGATTCTCTAGTATTTTTCAAATTTAATCATCAATGCACAATTAACTGTGACTTATTCAAATACATATCAATAAAAATCATAAATCATTAGAAATTTCATTCTAATTAGTACTATGAGAAAATTACTTAAAAACAAGACTAAATTTAGGATTAATGAAAAATTAGGCATTAAATTGAGAATTATGCAAAAAGTTAGGCACTATTACCCCACACTTAAGATGTACATTACCGTCAATGTACAAAGATAAATAATGACAGTAATGGGATAAATCAAAAGAAAAGGGGTAGAGTGGCACTTCCTGAATTTTGGATAAAATCCTTGGAGGATGTTCCAAGACGAATGTGATGTCTAGGTATAAGTGATGTTTTCGTTCCTTGAGTGATATATTTAATCTGTTTAATATGCGAAGTCATCAAATAGATTTTAGGGAATGGATTTTTTTATTGAAACTTGGGGTTAGATAGCCAGTTATAAGGTGAAATCAATAGTTCTAATGAAACTTTTTAGTCTTTAAACAGTCAATTAAAATATAAGAAAAATAAAAATAAAAATAAAGGTAGAAATAAAAGTAGAAGTAACAATAACAATGAAAGTAAAAATTTAATAAAGTAGAAAGAAAAGGACTCAGAGGTCCTCTGCGTTGGCTGGGTCGGGCGGTGGTGGTGACGATGATGAAATGTGAAGGTGCTAGCATATTTGTTGGAGTGTCACCTCTAATCCATCAAAGCGTCGAGTGTTTTCAGCAAAATACAACTCGAACTGGTCGAGTCATGCAGAGATAACTTCTAATGATGGTGCTGCTCGGTACTGATGCTGACTTGAAATCTGCGCCTCCTCTGATGGTGGTTGGAATCGTCAGGGATGTCCTCGTCCTCCTCCTCATTTTTGGGCGTCTGCAGTGTATATTGAGGGGATCGGTCCCTCGACGTAGTTTGATCATCCTCATGTGTAGCATCATCTGGATGCCTTGAGGTACCATGTAGCCCATCAATATGAGGGAGGTGATCTGCTCATCGGTGTTGAGGAGGTTAAAGTGTCGAGCCAACCTTGTAATGTACGGCCCCATTGACAGAATTCCCTTCATATGTGCCTCTGTCTGGTGTTGAATCACGCATGCGATGTAATAAGCCAGGTCAAAAACATGTCCTTCAGACATGCATGAAAGAAAGTAGACGTCGTGTTTGTTTACGACGCTAGTGCATTGTCTGCGACCTGTGATGGTGTGCGCGAGTATGGCGTGAATATACCTCAGTGTTGGAGTAATTGATGTTGCTTTAGAGCCACTGGGGTCATAGTTGTTTGTATTGGGGTTTAGGCTGCGCCAGCTGAAACACCCCAAACTCGGCCCACGAGCCTTGACCGGATCTGGTATGTTCCCGGTGTAAACCGTTTCAAATTCTTTTGTTACTTAGGAAAAACTTGTGTGTTTTGAAAGAAAGATTGTTTTGGGTTGGGCTTGAGTTGAAAACAAGTTTATTTCATTATTAAAATCCTTTACTTTAGGTGACAAAACGTTTAGGCTTTGTTTTAAAATAAATTTACTTAATCCTTTAATAAATAAAAGTTTGTAAGCTTAATAAATAAAAGTAAAAGTAAAGTTGTTCTACTATGGCCTTATTACATTAAATAATTCCCAAAAAATAAATAAATTAAAAGTACTTAATGAATTAAAAATCCAAATTAAATAAATTCCTTCTTGTGCATGGCCACCTTTAAGCTCCTGTAGCCAGGTCCATTCTTGATCGTCACTGAAAAAGGTTCCCTAGCAGGGTGAGTCAATGAGACTCAATGTGTACACAAACACTATGTCCAAATAGATTCAGGCATATTATCACATCACATACATAATCATATAGCAGATATAAAATAATGATGCAACCCGAACCCAAACCTATATGCCATCCACTACACATCACCCGTACCATCCTGCACACCGTAGGGACTACTAAGTCAACCCTCCATCCGCTACACACCATCGAAGGCATTCGCTGCAGTCGACGTGCTCATCGCCCTTATAAAATTCGTGGTCTTAGGTCACCACATTCAAATATCGTGGTCTTAGGTCACCACATTCAGATATTGTGGTCTTAGGTCACCACATTCAGATATCGTGGTCTTAGGTCACCACATTCACTTCCCCTTTCTCATAATATCCCATATGCCCCATATCATACATATCATGCATATCATGCTTTAATTCACATTCTCATCACTTTTCACATATTAAAAATAACATATATTCATAATCCTAGTAGGAGTAGGAAACGTACCTGAATACTTTTGTACCATAGCATGGTATCTTAGCCATATTCACATTCTTATAAACATGCACATATTAATTATTGCCATAAATCTTATTAAAAAGTAGTGTGGAGTACACACCTAATTCGCTTTAGCAAGTTCACTCCAAATCCTGAAAAGCTTGATATAATGCCTTAGATCTTAAATCTCTACATTTGATCAATCACTTAATACTTAGTAAAGAGCCATTCGGCCATAAAACCAAATCCCAGTAGGATTAGTACACTTAAATCCTTACCTTGCTGCCGATTGATGTCTAATCAAATGCTAGAAACTTTATATCCTTCTTTCTTGAAATCGGCAATCACTAGATTACTTGAATAGATTAGTTCCGGCTTTTAAATATTGATGAAACACATCTATTTACTCAACATGGCCTTGGCCGAATGCTATAGATACTTACCTTGTGGATTTTAAATCTCGAAACTCATCAAATAACTAGGGAACACGCGGCCTATGGTGTACCTTCAGGAAAAGAATTTCTCCTTCCTTGTAGTCGACACTTAGTAAATCCCGAAAGATCTCTTCAAAGTTTTGGCAACAAGATATTAATGGGGTTAGTCCTAGATTTCGACAAATCTTAAAAGAAAAAGGATGAAACTAAATGAGATCTTACCCTTACTTTAGAGATCGGCAATCCTTGTTTGAACCTTTAGCAATATTCGGCTATGTAGGCTAGAAGGATCTTGATTTTGACTTTTGACTGGTATAAAGAAATCGGCTAATGATGGTATCTTGAGGAGTTTATGGATTCGGTTTTAATGAAGATCACAAAAGCTATGAAGAATTCGGCTAGGCTTACTTTAGTTTTCGGCTTTGGCTAACAAAAAGAAGAAGAAGAGATGCTCTAGGAAATTCGGCAAAGACTTCAATAGAAAAGAGAAGATTGATGAATAGCCTTATTTTCCTCCTTTTGCCAAAATTACTAGGCCAAGACTCCCTTACTTGGCCATCACTTCTCTTATCTTTATTAAAAATTAATGGAAATAATCCCTTATTTATCTCTTATCTCTTAAACAATAATTATCCATCCACCTATTTAGCCGAATTTTAAAGAGAATTAAACTCTTCCCCAAGTGCCTTGGTGCCGTCCAACTCCTTGCTCCTTGCAAAGAAATAAAACTCTTATATTTGCTTCCCACGTGACTCGAACCTAGGCTCCTTCCCCTTGATTGTGGTGTCACTTCTTGGGCTTTAAGTGGTGCCTCCTAGCCACTTCTCCAATCCCGTTCTTGTGTCAAATTTCTTCTATTAATTTTCTTAAGACCACCTTGCCTTAGTTTCCTTTTTAAACTTAACATTTCTAAAACATTTCCTTACATTTCCAAGTTTCCAAAATGTTCACTTTCCTCTTTAAACTTAACATTTCCAAGTTTCCAAAAATGTTCACTTTCCTCTTTTAAACTTAACATTTCCAAGTTTTAAAAAATGTTCACCATACATTCATAATACATAAGACATGCCATTTCATATAATTAAATCAAAAATACATAGGCCCATTTTCACGATGTTACACCAGCATTCGCGCGAAGTGACGTGGAGCTCATGATTTAATCCATCAAGGGGGTTCTCTTCTATGAATTCGGGTGTGTAAAGTCCCAGAGCCGTGCCAAATTATGGTACACTCATTCGACGTACCGAGCCCCCTGAACGAATTGGATAGCACCAGGGTCGTTGAACTGGGTCGTCACTATTTGTAGTGTGAAAGTTGTGCAAAATTCCAACATAAGCTCCAAAAAGGTGGGCTCATTGATTGAGAAGAATTGCTCCCACGGTTTAGTTGAGAGAAGGGCTCGGATATCCGTTATAAGCCCTACTTGTTGTAGGGTATTCCAGTCAATGCACCTACGGTGCCCAAGGGTCTACCCCATAGTACTTTGTATCTTTCTTCTTGGGTAGCTTGAGGGAATCAGAGAAAAGGGTGTCGGAGTTCTGTGGAGGCAGTTCAGGATGATGATCCGGGCCCCTTCCTTTTCTTGCTCGGGACGGATCATTTAGTACGTGATGACGACATAATACATGAAAACAACTTCCTTTATATAGCCAAGAATTTTCCTAACAATAATCAAAAAATCAATAGCCAATATAAATGTTTCTTCAAGATCAAATACTAAAATCAGCAAACCATAATCTCATTATTCATGAGAATAATTCCTAACTAAAATCATCGCTAATACTAAATAAAATAATAAAGCTATACAAAGAACTCATGGGAACCAAACATGTTGCATAAAAATCATGATTTAAAGGCTAACTATGATTTGCAGTAGAGCATCAATTCTTCAATGAGGAGAGCCAATAAAATAGAACATGTGTTAATAATAAAGCAAAAAATGCATTAAATAATGGAAATCAATAAGAAAAATAGAATAAAGCAACCAAGAAAAATAAAACAACCAAGAAGAAAATTAAAGCAAATGTACTGATCAAAACAAAAAAAAAATCATGTTTTAGCATAGGCTAGACAAGAAATAAAATAAACTAAACAATATGAATTAGATTTTTAAGTCTAAAATCAAACAAAACCTTAAATAAAGAGAAAATATGCAAAATGTGAAGAAAAAGGAACCAGGAGCGGTGGTGGGTGAGGTGTACGGGTGAAGGGCACGGCGGTGGTGCTAGTTTCTTCAGTGTGGGCACGACCTGGTAAGGGCGTGGGGTTTTTGAGCATGGTGGTGCTGCGGGCATGTGGTTAGTTTGGTTGGTATTTTGAGAAGAACGGTTGAAATGAGGTGGGTTGGAAGGGAGAGGGATGATTTGGTGGCTAGATTGGAGAAGGGGGGAGGTTGGAATCTAATTTTAGGGTTTGGATTTGGGAAAGAGGATGGTTAGATTAATATATAGGGTTTGAGGCACGATCATTCTCTACACCCGTGTCATTTTTAAATTTACCAGTGCTTTTCACGATTTTGGGTTTTAGGTATGTTCAGGTGGATTTGCCACGATCGTGTTGACGTTGCCACGCCCGTGTGTTGATTCACACGGTTGGGTCGAACGAGCATGTATAGCCCGTGCTCGATAAGTTAGTATGTTCGCACAGTTGTGGGGCACGACCATGTTCTAGCCATGCTCAATAAGTTAGTAGCTTCACAAGGTCGTGGGCACGGCCATGCAAAGCCTATGCTAAACAAGTCAGTAGCCTCACAAGGTAGAACGGCACGGGCGTGTCTGGTATCGTAGCCCGTATTATTGAAAAGAATTTTTCCCCTATTTATGCACAGATCTAGCCACGCCCATGGTGTGTCCCTTGTCTTGTACACGGTCGTGGGCACGCCCGTGTTCAAGGCCGTGTTAATAATCCTGCATTTCTATTAGTTTATTTTAGAAAAATTTTAAAAAGATAAAGTTAATGTTAGTGAGTGAGCACTCGGGTTGCCTCCCGAGAAGCGCTTGTTTTATAGTCTTAAGCTAGACTTTCTCTATTTTCAATTCTAAAAGAGGGTTCGTGGAGTAGAAGCTCCTCTCTCATATCTCCAGATTCTGCATCATTATAAATTTTAAGTCGGTGACCATTTACCTTGAATGTGCCTTTTGTGGGATGAGTTACCTCAATGGTGACGTATGGAAAGATTGTTTTGATCATGAATGGGCCTGACCATCTTGACTTCAGTTTCTCGGGAATAGTTTAAGCCTTGAATTGTATAGTAGGACCAAGTTTCCTACTTCGAATTGTTTTGATCGCTTGAGGCGAGCATCATGGCGTCGCTTTGTTGCTTCCTTGTACAATTTTGAGTTTTCATAGGCTTCTATTCTCCATTCATCCAGCTCGTTCATCTGCATCATTCTTCTCTTTCCTGCAATTATGAGGTCAGTATTCAAAAATTTTGTTGCCCAAAAAGATTTGTATACTAGCTCAAATGGTAGATGACAGCTTTTCCCGTATACAAGTTTGTATGGGGATGTTCCTAGAGGTGTTTTGAATGTTGGTAGAGGTGTTTTGAATGTTGGTCTGTAGGCCCATAAAGCATCATCTACTTTAACTGCCTAATCTTTTCTATTTGATTCAACCGTTTTTTCTAGAATGCGATTAAGTTCTTGGTTTGCCACCTCAACTTGCCTGATAGTTTGAGGATGATATGGGGTGGCTATTCTATGGCATACTCAATATTTCTTTAGAACTTTTTCAAATTGTGTATTACATAAGTGAGTACCCCTATCACTAATGATGGCTCTCGGTGTCCCAAATCAGGAAAATTGTTTCTTGAGAAATTTAACTACTACCCTAGCATCATTGGTAGGTAAGGCTTCCGCTTCTACCCATTTTTCCATGTAATCGACTGCCACTAGGATGTATTTATTTCCAAATGAACTAGGGAATGGTCCCATAAAATCAATACCCCATACATCAAATATCTCACACGACAACATATATGTTTGAGGCATTTCATCACTTTTAGAAATATTAACTGTTCTTTGGCATTTGTCACATAAGGTAACATACATGTTGGCATCTTTAAATAGGGCTCAGGTATCAACGTCCTTAGCCCGCATTCATCAATATCAATAAGAGTAGCAGTCGTATAGGTATAGGCTAGCGCTTCCTTGCTCGCATCCGAAGTAGCAATTCCCTTCCTCGCTGAGTGGGCCAGTAAAACCCTGATTCGAGTATTTTGTGTGCTATTTTAATACCACTGTAGTGTCCTCCTGATGGTCCTGAATGATAATGTTCCAGGAATTTGCTTGCCTCTGTCTTTGTGACACATCTTCGAATTACCTGATCTGCACATATGCAGAAAAGAAATAGATCTTCTCAAAAATAATTTTTCACATCAGCAAGGAATTGCTTCTTTTGATGATGTGTGAATTTTCTTGGTAAGATGTTAGCCGCTAAGTAATTTGCAATATTTGCAAACCAGGGTACTTCAGAATGTGTTATAGAAAAGACCTGTTCTTCGGGAAACGAATCATTTATTTCATGTTCATCAAGCTCTTTGGTATGTGGATTTTCGAATCTTGAAAGGTGATCTGCCGCAAGATTCTCGGCTCCCTTTTTATCTTGTATTTCCAAGTCAAATTCCTGTAAGAGTAAAATCCATCGTATGAGTCTAGGTTTTGCATCAGGTTTGGTTAAAAGATAACGAAAAGCTGAATGGTCAGTATAAACGACAACTTTAGATAATATTAGATATTTTCTAAATTTGTCAAAAGCAAAAACTACAGCTAGCAGTTCTTTCTCAATCGTGGTGTAATTTTCTTGCGCGGGTGTTAATATTCTGCTAGCGTAGTAAACTGGTTGAAAATGCTTGTCTCTTCGTTGTCCCAAAACTGCACCTACTGCAAAGTCACTTGCATCACACATTAGTTCAAAGGGTAAATTCCAATCAGGTGCGATTATAATCGGTGCATTTATTAATTTATCTTTAAGGACATTGAATGCATCTAAACATTCCTGATTGAAATTAAAAGGAACATCTTTTTCTAGTAACTTTGTTAAAGGCTTAGCTATTTTAGAAAATTCTTTAATGAATCTTTTATAAAAACCTGCATGTCCTAAAAAGCTTCTAATAGCCTTCACTAAACTAGGGGGAGGTAATTTTTCTATTGTTTCAACTTTTTCTTTATCTACCTCAATCCCTTTTCTAGAAATCTTATGTCCTAAAACAATCCCTTCTCTAACCATAAAGTGGCATTTTTCCCAATTCAAAACAAGGTTTGTTTCTTCACATCTAATTAGAACTCATTTTAAATTTTTAAGGCAAAGCTAGAAAGAATTACCGAATACCGAGAAATCATCCATGAATACTTCCATGATGTCCTCTACGAGTTTGTCAAAAATTGCCAACATGCAATGCTAAAAAGTGGCAGGAGCATTACATAATCCAAAAGGCATTCTACGATAAGCAAACGTACCGTATGGGCATGTAAATGTCGTCTTCTCTTGGTCTTCAGGAGCTATGGGGATTTGGAAGTTGACGGAGAGTCCGTCCAGGAAACAGTAGTACATATGCCCGGATAGTCTTTCTAACATTTGATCTATGAAGGTTAGAGGAAAGTGATCTTTTCCGGTGGCATCATTCAGCTTTCTATAGTCTATGCAGACTCTCCAACCTGTAACTGTTTTTGTGGGAATTAACTCATTATTTTCATTGGGTACTACCGTCATTCCTCCTTTCTTTGGAACTACCTGCACAGGACTTATCCAAGCACTGTCAGAAATAGGATAAATTATTCATGTATCTAAAAGTTTAATTACCTCGGTTTTGACCACTTCTTTCATGTTGGGGTTTAATCATCTCTGGGGTTGCACACATGGTTTATATTCTTCTTCCATTAAAATTTTGTGGGTGCAGAACACGGGGCTTATTCCCTTGATATCGAAAATTTTCCAAGCTATGGCTTTCTTATGTTCTCTTAATACCTTTATCAGCTCCTCCTTTTCTTTTTGTTCTAGTTCTGAAGAGATGATTATAGGTAGTGTAGAATTGTCCCCAAGGAATGCGTATCCTAAATGTTGTGGTAACTGTTTTAATTCCAATTTTGGCAGCTCGTCGATAGAGGGTTTCTGTTTTAATATGTCATCTTCTTCTATGTTTTCTTCTTTCGTTTGTCTAAATTCTGATGTATACAAACTTGTCTCATTGCCTTCATCTTCTTCCCCCTCTCCTTGAGGCGGACACAGTTCCATCATGTCATCCTGCAAGATTTCCTGTAATGAATTTTTAATAATATGATCAGTACTGTCAACAAAATAACAAGAATCATCTTGCTCTTTAGAATATTGCATGGCATCATAAATTTGGAAAATAATTTCTTCATCACCTATCCTTAGTGCTAGTTTGCCATCACCTACATCAATGATAGCTCTAGCAGTGGCTAAAAAAGGACGCCCTAAGATTAAAGGAACATTGATGTCTTCATCCATGTCTAACACAACGAAATCAATAGGGAAAATAAATTTATCAATTTTTACCAAGACATCTTCAATAACTCCTCTAGTATATTTAATAGATCTATCATCTAATTGAATACTCATCCTATTGGGTTTTGGTTCCCCAAGATCTATTCATTTAAATAATCTGTAAGGCATTAAGTTGATACTAGCGCCTAGGTCTGCTAATGCTTTCTTGATGTTTAAACTACCAATTAAGCAAGGAATAGTGAAACTCCCTGGATCTTTTAACTTTCATGGTAGTCTATTTTGGAGAAAGGCTGAACACTCTTCATTAAGCTCCACCATTAATACTTCCTCAAGCTTCCTTTTGTTTGTGAGAAGTTCCTTTAAGAATTTTGCATACTTTGGCATCTGTGAAATAGCTTCAACAAAAGGTAAGTTAATATGTATTTGTTTAAAGAGTTCAAGAAACTTACCATATTGAGCATCTAGTTTTTCTTTCTTCAATTTTGCTGGATATGGAATTTGTGTTCGATTCTCTTTAGGCAATGTATTATCGTTCTCAACTTCTACACTTTTTTTCTTGGTAACCTCATGTGGTGTCTTTCTTTGTGGTTCAACTAGCTCTTTGCCACTCCTTAGTGTGACTGCCCTTACTTGCTTTGTGTCTTTGGAAAAAATTTCTGTCCGTAGTTCACATACTATTTCAGTAAGTATTCCAACTAACGTAATGAGCTCTCCCACCTGAGTCTTGATTCTCTTGAGGGAGATTTACTGTTCATCAAGTGTTGCTTCCATCATTTGGAAACGAGAATCTGTAGCTGCCATGAATTTTGTCAGCATCTCTTCAAGGTTTGATTTCTTTTCCTATGGATAGGGCTGATTTTGGTAATTTGGAGGAGGTTGCTGCCTTTGATTTCCTTGAATTCCTTGTCCTCCCCACAAAAAATTTGGGTGGTTCCTCCAACCTGCATTATAAGTGTTACTATAAGGATTATTATTAGATCTGAAATTGTTACCTATATAGTTTGTCTACTCGTTGTCTGTGCCCGGTTGGTAGGGTGGGTACTCAGAATTCACCACATTCCCCTTGCTTCGTATTGCATTACTGGATGTACCTGCAAAGAACATAAATTATCAAGCTTTTTATTCATTATCTCCACCTGTGTTGACAGCATTGTTACTGCGTCTATGTTGAAAACTCTGGCTGATTTTGTCGGTTTGGCTCTTGTAATTTGCCATTGATAGGTGTTCAACGACATCTCTTTAATAAAATCATAAGCTGCTTCAGGAGTTTTGTTATTCAAAGTTCCACCGGCTGATGAATCAATCATTTGCCGCGTTGAAGAATTCACACCGTTGTAAAAAGTTTGGACTTGAAGCCACGAAGGTAATCCATGGTATGGACATCTCCTTAGGAGATCCTTGTATCTTTCTCATGCATCATATAATGTTTCTGTGTCATTCTGCATAAAAGAAGATATGTCATTCCTAAATTTGGCTATTTTGGCTGGTGGAAAATATTTTAAAAGAAATTTTTCGGTCATCTGATCCCATGTGGTGATTGACCCTCGTGGTAAGAGTTCAACCACTATTTTGCTTTATTCCTTAATGACAAAGGGAATAACCGAAGACGTATGGCGTCATCAGAAGCGCCATTTATTTTGAAGGTATCACAGAATTCTAAAAAATTAGATATATGAGTATTTGGATCTTCTTCCTACAAGCCATCAAATTGAACAAACTGTTGAATCATTTGTATTGTGTTAGGCTTTAATTCAAAATTATTAGCAGCTATAGCAGGCCTGACAATACTAGATTCTGCCCTTGTCAAATTAGGTTTAGGATAATCATACATAGTATGCAGAGCATTCTGTTCTTGCACATTTGGCGGTGGATTGTTTTCGTCCATCCCTTCAGTAGGATTGGATCTTTCTTGTTGTTCTTCTCTTTGGTAGTCTAGAGCTCGTCTAATTTCTCTGCGATTCCTATGAGCGGTAGCTTCAATGTCACTTTCGTATTCTAGAGGTCCTCTCAGGTTTCTTCTAGTCATAAACTAGAGGTTCCTGCTAGGAAAAGAAAGAAAGAAATTTAGAAAAACAAAGATATATGTAGAAAAAACAAGAAAAAATTAAAAATAAAAATTATGGCTAGAGTAATAGAAATAGAGCTTTCTTAATATTTTAGTGTTCCCCGGCAACGGCACCAAAAACTTAATCGTGTCAAACAATCGAGTTTTAATATTTATAAAAAGAATGATCGAACTTGTAGACTAACTATGACAACGATAGAGGCAAGTTCACCTATCAAACAGTAGTATAGTTTAGGCAAGAATATCTTATCGAACCCAAGGGAACCTAAAAGTACTACTACTCACTTTTTTTCTTTTATTTAGCCTGAAATATGGAGTGATTGGTTTATTTATCTAAAACTAATGAAATACTTAAACTAAATGCAAAGACAAAAGAATGAATTGGAGAAAGACTTTAGGAAAACTCAGTTGATGAAGACGATACCCTTAAGAAGAATCCACCTATGACTTCACTTATTATTTATTCCCCAAACCATATGATTTCTTTACTTAGCTTGATCCGTAAGACTCCCTAACCTATATTAAATCCTCTCTCGAGGCGAATAACTTCTAACCTTAGGTTAATTAGTGGAACTCTCGTTCTCTTATAATAACCCCCTAAGGAAGTAGTAAATTGATTAATAGATTCCCATATTAGGTTTCACCCTAATCCGGCAAAATCTTGTAACCCTATCTCTAGACGCCCGATCAACTCCGCTCAATTATGCTAGATCTACTCTTAGGCAGGGTCTATTCCTCCTCCACCTAAGCACATCAGATTAAATTAAGCAACATAATTAAGAACAAACTAAGTACTTATCATATAATTTAGAAATCAAATAACAAAATCCATCATAGGTTTCATCCCCTTCAGGTATCTGAAGGGTTTAGCTCATAACAAAATAAGAAAACATCTCAAGAGAAAAGATAAAACAAAACATAAGAAATCCCTAAAACCCCCTGAAGGAATTGAAGGAGAGATCCTCCGTCTTGAATGGAGCTTCGGCTTCTTGAGATGGTTCAACTGGCTATCTTCAAGTGATTCCCTAAAAGATGAAAGCTTCGGCAAAAGCCTCTGCCAAAAAACCGTCTGCCGCCTTCAATGTCTACCTTGGGTTGTTTATATAGGCTTTTGAGATGCTTTACTTGGCTCCTAAGTGCCTCTTTCAAGTAGAATTACTATTAGGGTGTTCAAGTAGACTTAAGAGTATGTTTCTTTGGATTCAAGCATCCAATTTCGAGTGAAATTGCTCATTCCCGCGGCAGGGGCACAGCCATGGCACACGCCCTTGTAAATCGTGGTTGGGCAATGTCTCGATTCTGTCATTTTGGGCACAGCTTGTGGCACGACCGTGTGAGTCGAGATTCAGGCCGTGCTTCAGGTCTATCAATTAGGACACAGCCATGTAGATCACTAGGCACGTCCGTGTATGGTAAATGGATGATGCACGGCCATGTGTCACAGAGTTGAGGCCGTGCTCTAGGTAATCGGTGAGGCACGGTCGTGTGGGCTTTGGGCCAGGCCGTGTCAAATTCTTGGGTTGGCCTAATTTAGTCTGTTTTAAGCCCGTTTTACGTTCTTTTTGTCATTAGGTGCTTTCCTGAGTATAAGACATGAAAAGAAAGGATTAAGAGCACTTTTTTTTACATAAATCAAGGATAATTCATCCAAAAGCATACTAAATGTGGATTACTTTTACGGTTTATCATGAAACAAACCCTAGGCCTAACAACCCTGGGAAGTCATAAAGGTGGGAATTAACCCAAAATTGGTATTTCCCATTCGTGAATACCTTTACCCCAAGCCAGTATAGACTGTAAGGTCAGAAGATAAGTTGTTCTTACTAACTCGTTATGTTAGTAGAAGATCGGAAGATCCTGCTAAGGTAGTGACCAATTGGTTGACGAGGAACTCAAGACAACAGTTAATTAGGATTGCTAAATCGAGCTGATCACTCATATTCAGATTTGATTCAGTTTATTCATCCCTATCTCTTGCATTTTTTATTATTTTATGTGATTTTACTTTATTAGTTTACAAGCCCTAAAAATAATTCTTGTTTTACTCTTGTACTATAACTGATTAAAGAGTATTACTTAAATCTTTAATTGTTTAGGTTAAAATTCATTTAGTACTCACCTCCTTGGCTATGATCCTCGGAGTACTCACCTACTTTGTTGTAAAATCTATATTACAACTCAACCTTTTATACTTACAAATATCGCCTTGTAATTCTCTATTTTATTGCAGTATTCACACTCTGGACATTAGTACGTTCGGAGGCGGTCAGTAGAAATACAAATGTATCAACTGGATAAGCTGATGAACCCTTTAAAGAAATTATTTGGAGATGACCTATACAGGCAATTTGTAATACTCCATAGAGGGCAAAAGGAAGAGATGAGAAAACGAGGACTACAGGAGGGAAAAAAATCTTACATATGCATATTTAGGATTATACAAACATACATTTGGATTATACATATACTAGCTAGGCCAATTTATTTAAAGTATAGTTAATTATTAAGGAATTGTAATTAATTTAATTTATAGAAATATTAGAATTAAATAATTTTTGTTTATTTTTCTCTATATTAAACCTCACAAAAAAGAAGCACGATACTGACGAGCTTACAATGAAAAAGGGAGAACCCACTAGTAGATTACAATAATGTCACGATCAATTAGGTAACTTCTTTCCTTATCTATTCAGGGCTACATATTGAGGACAATGTGTTATCTAAAGTGTAACAGTCTGATTTTAGGCCTAGTCGGAACAGTGATTTCGGGACCACAAATCTGACGAGAAAAAAAATTATTTTTCTTACACTTTTATGGTCTACAATTTCACGAAATCATTTCGTGAAAATTTCATTCGAAAATTTTGACGTTTGGGAACTCAATTTAGTCAAAAGGACTAAATTGTAAAAAGTGCAAAAGTTGAGTTCTACATGTTAGAGATGTCCAATTGTTATGAAATTTTAAATTTGAGGTCCTTAAATGATAATTAGGCAATTAGTTAATTTGTTGGACAAAAATGGACATGAAATAGGTGAAATAGAATATTTTTAAGTTAGGGGCATTTTGGTTATTTAGTAATTAAAATGAATTAAAAACAAAATTCAAAGCCAATTTTTTGTCCATCTTCAAGCCATGGCTGAAACTTGATGGAGAAACCATGGCTAGGGTTTTTCAAGCTTCCAAGCTCAATTGTAAGTCCATTCTAGCCCCATTTTTAATGATTTTTACGTTTTTAAAATCCTCGTAACAAGATCTATCTATTTCTACCAATATTTTGAGATATGGTTGAAGTCTAGGGTTTTGAACGTATTTTGATGTTTAAAGGTAGATTATGCATGTTTATGGCTAGAGAAATGACTTTTACTAATTGATTTTCTATAAAGATGCTAAAAAGGACTAATTTAGAAAAGTTATAAAATTTGCCATAAAAGTGTGAATTAGTGGAAATTTTGGGCTGTTGTAGTTATGAAAATGGTTCAGCTAGGCTTAAAATACAAATAAATTGAATGAAAATCGTTTTACAAGCCTAGGGGAAAAGTGTAAATATGTGAAACTTTAGGGGCGAAAACGTATTTTTTCCATAATATGATTTTTGGATCACATTGAATAATGTGACTAATAAATAAAATAAATGTTATATTATAGATCAAAGAAAATAAGGTTCGGACCTAGAACGGAGGAAAACAAACAAAATGACGAACAAGTCATTTTCACCGATTGTGCTACCGAGGTAAGTTTGTATGTAAATAATGCATCGTTTTTACTTATGCTTTCATATTTTGATAAATGGTATGAATTGTGGCTGAATATTATTGACAAAATATTGACAAGTGGGAAATTTCCAGGTTGAACCTTAGGAACAAAAATGGATAGGAGTGACATGCTCACTTGAAACCTATGTGAAATCTAAGTGAAATAAGCGATCTGAGTGCTGGTCCATATGTTGTACCAGTGGTTGAGTTATCTGGCATGTATTACAGATACTCGACAGCTTGTGTGAGCAGCACTGAGTAGTTACGTATGACTGACAGCTTATGTGAGCAGACTCGAGATTGTGACTATGTGAAACGGGTGCTGGTCTTATAAGTTCTACATTAGGCATGTGTAACAGATACCTAACAGCTTGTGTGAGCAGCACTGAGTAGTTACGTATGACCAATAGCTTGTGTGAGAAGACCCATGAATGTGATTAGCTCGAGAGTGAGCCTATGTGAAAAGTGTGATATGAAGTATCTTTAGCTACAAGTGTGACACTTATGTGCAAATTTTTGTGTATCCGTCATTATTCTAATGCATTCAACAGGAAATGACTGAGTATAAACGAATATGACTAACTAATGAATAAGTGCAGGTATATGTGTGTCAATTTATGAGCAATGTTCTCCATAGGTGATCGAACTTTGGTAAGTTTGATATGGGGTAAGTGTTACTATGAAAGTTAATACAAAGAAATTATGAAAGAGTAAATTTAGCAACAAAATAGTTTTGGACAGCAGCAGTTGTGTGACTTTGAAAAATCACCAAAAATTATGGAAATTGAATTAGAAGTTTAATAAGATATGAAATTCAATCTTATTGAGCCTATTTTTGCATAAAATAAATGGTGTAAGTGAAAGAATTTCATATTTTGAGATATTTGAATTTTTGTGAGATAGGGAAGAATGATTTTGGAATCCCCTATTCCGACTTTGGAAAACCACTAAAAATTTTATAAAAATAATTATGGTTTATAATTGATATTCTTAAATTTCTTAATGAGTCTACTTTCAAGAGAAACAAATAGGAACATTATACAAATTCTTTATGAAGAGGTAATTAATTTTTAGTGAAGAAGGGTCGAAATTGTTAGACAGCAGAATAGGGGATACTTCAAAGAATAAACTGTACTTATTGGCTAAACCAAAAATTCTTAAAATTTTATGGTAAGAATATATGTGAGTCTAGTTTCATGTAAAATTATAGGATCTTAATTTGGAGTTTTGTAACTCAAGATATAAATAATTTAGTGACTATGACTTGAGTAGATAGCTTAAGATGAACATAAGTGAATAGTGGAACTTTGTGCAATTATGATTGTATTATCTTGAGTACATATTATGAGAATTGTTAAAAGTATGTTAATAATTTTTTTATTATTTAAATACTTACTTACTAAGCTTTGTAGCTTACTCCCCTTCTTTTCTCATATTTATAGGGTTGTATGCTAGCTCGAGTTGGAGATCACCGAAGATGTTAACATGATCAAGCTATCATCGTGGGGTAAAAGTGAATGCAAACCTCTTAAGTTTATGGCATGTATAGGGGACTTAGTCATTTGTATGTATCATAATTGGTTTGGCCTAAAATGTTGGCCTTTAATATTTAGTAGTTCATTTTGTATAAGGCCATTGATGTTGGCTAGTATTATTCAAGTTATATGTTTGTGATGATGCAATTTATGAGATGCATGATTTGGGTGAATGAGTGTATGATGATTAAACAAGAAAAGTATGGCATGTGAATGTTTGTGAGAAGGACACGACTTCGGACACCGGTTTGTGCCCCTATTTTTCATGAAATTTTTAATGTTTTCCAAAGTTCTCAGTTTAGTCTTGGACCGCTTCCAAAGTATGTTTTAAGCCTCGTAGGTCCATATTAGGGACTTTGTGATGAAAATTGAAAAGTGTTAATTTGGATGAAATTTTATGACTCGATTTAATACGTTTACAAGTGTATGTGTTTCGGTAATGCCTTGTACCCTATTCCGGTGTCGAATACGGGTAAGAGCTATTACATAAAGTGTGGGAGGTAACAAAGGAAATTTGATTTTAATTTTTATGCTTTTAATTTTTAGTTTCAAATGTGTGCTTGAGCTTGTAGAAATACAAGTGATTGCTTAGGGGCGTAAATAAAGGTTGATTGTATTTACTATAAACTTGGTATGACAGTGAATGATTTTAAAATTTTTTATTATTAGACTACTAAGTTCTATATATTACACTGTAAATAGGCATTGAGCAATTGAATATAACAAATGATATGGAGAATATAGGGAAACGATGATGCTAGTATGTATGATAAACTGTTGAATTTGTGATTGTTTGATTGATTAAATTTGTGAATATTGAGATACCTAGGGATGACCTAAGTCATTGTTTGGTATACACCCAGAGGCAAAAAGCTAACCTAGTTTATTCATCCTTAATACCTATATTTGAGTTAGAAAACACTTATTGATGAACCTTCATACAAAACCCGGGCCAAAAACGTTAATTTGTAGTTACCTTTTTCCTTTGGTCCTGAATTGCACGACTATAGACATCTGGCCATATGCATTGAGGGTTAAGTAGAAACATCACGGTGAATTTTGTAAAAACAAAGTGAAATAGGAAAGATTAGTGTGATATAGTGATTATAGCTTAGCCAATATGTAAAACAAACGAAAAAATCAAAAAGAAAATCAAAATAAGTAGAAAAGCACTTGAAAAGTAAAAGCATTTATGAGTGAGATGTATTGAAAAAGAAAAAACAATGACAAAGTCACAGAAGTAGAAAAACTCATTCAGTAAGTTCACAAAAACTTGTTTGTAGGTGTTGTATTATGCTGTGACTTCCTATGCAGAGAAAAAAAGAATGTGAGAGAAGGAGAAATAAGACGGTGAGCAGGTAAGGGTTACTAAGGGGGTAAGAATAAGGAACACTATGATGTGCCAATCTATTTTCATGCTTGAAACCATTTTGATGCATCATGTTCTTGAATTCCATACCTGTCCTAAGCCTCAAAACGTTTCATGCTGAAAAGCCCTGTGTAATCTAGGTAGACTTATTCATGAATTGACATCATATCAATTAATTGCATTAATGATTGTTTGTATTCTGCTAGGATAATCAAAATACATGTATAATTTATGGATGGACTCATAAATTTGAAAACCTTAATGTATGTGTACTTTGTAATATACCAAACTTAGGTGTTTGATATTAGTACTAAGTCACTTATATATCATATCAAGATTATGTATAAATATGAAAATACCTAGCTATGTACTCCGAAACCAAAATATACCTGCTCTAGAGTTGTCATTTACTTTCTATTTTTATTTAGCTTTGCTTGAGGACAAGCAATGACTTAGATGTGGGGGCGTTTGATATGTTGTAATTCAGTGTAGTAGATTAAACTAGTTTTTCTCCTTGAAGAGCTTGAATACAAGCATTTTCATTATATTTTAATATGTTTTCTTAGTTTAGTTTAAATCTAATAAAAAGTGCATTTTGAGTCTATTATTGACCTTAGGGGCTGAATGAAACCTAAAAGTGAGCTAATATACTTAGTGTGTAACATCCTAAAATTTAGAAATTTTATTTGTTGCGTTATATCTTACGTGAGGCTAGTTAAATTATTAATTGTGTACGTTTTAAGGTTCTAAGAAGGCTCGGGGTTTAATTGGGCCCTAGTAAAAAAATTTGTGTTTAAGCCTATTAAGGAGAGATAGCAAGTGGCATCAAGCTTATGGAAATAGGTGAGTATTTTGTTAGCATAAAGGAGCTTATGGTAAAAGGGATATGGCGCCACATGAAGAACTTTGAGGGAGGAGGTTCAAATTACATCTTGTGCAAATTTGATTAATTTTTTTATGCTATTCATTCATAGTGTCGGTCATGGTGGTATATAAGGCAAGGTGGACTTTTTAATTTTGGAAAGGTGGCTAAGGAAATAAGACAAGGATGAGGGTAAGGAAAGAAATCAAAAGAAAAAGGCAAGATAAGGGAACATGTTGGAAATTTACTAATTAAATCGTAATTCACAACAAGCATTTTTGGAAATTTACTCCAATCATGCATCATGATCTTAGTTGAAATGAACCCTCATACATGATAACTAAAAATCACTTATTTAATTATAAGTAAAGGTCATATTATGAATATATATTTACATATACATATGTGCATACACATTTGATACATGATATTCACTTTTCATGGAGTCATAGTCGAATGCTTTACAGGTAATAATGTATGTTCATAATATGCATTAAACATTCATATAATCCATATAACAAAATTCACATAAACACATCCTTGATTTCTTAATAATATTTATATTATTCATTCGAACATTGAATATAAGGGCTCATTATACGCATGCTTCTCAACAATCTCCCAAAATAATTTACCAAATCCCGAAGCCAATAAACATATATGTTAGACCTACTTATCCGAATCTAAGGTACATCAAATTCCATACCAATATCTACATCACCTATTTAACAATGCAAAGTTTTAAAAGATCATTTGCATATTACCATATAGTAAATCAACTACATTCCTATACATTCACATAAAATATTCGAATATACACCACCCCAAAGTCATGACCTAAATACTATTCATACCAATCTTGGAAATATGCTTATATCTCCTAAACATATCATGACCGAACATTCATAACTAAATACTTAATCCACTACAACCATATATTAAAATACTAAACATAACACATTGAAATATACACCTTCATTAGGGAAAGACCATGGCCGAATATAAATGAAACCATGATATCATAATTTGGCCATTTTTACATGGCACAAATACATATACACACCATTGGAAAACATCTCAAAAGTGACATAGCATATACATGCCATATTTCCCCAAAAGTTTTGTATTTAGAAAGATACCAAGATCGAAGATTGTGTGATGAGCTTCCAAAATGATCCCAAGTACGAGCCGAGCACCCAAGAAGAAACTACAATTGCAAAACAACCGAGCACCCAGTAAGCTTTTACAGCCTAGTAATATTTAAGCAACATATACACACATATGAAATTATTTGGGAAGTTCATAACTATGTTTATCCATTATATCCTTACCGAAAATACTAATTTGTTTCTATAAAATTTTGACCATTCTATACAGAAAAAAAATGGATACACAAATCTTCTACTTATCGAATCTCATTCTCACATTCCAAGCTATTAATATCTCAAGGTGGTAAGTACAATACATACCTCAAAATTTCTTACCTCTTCAATTTAACCGTTTGCTCATACCTTTTAATATTACACTCATACTTTTCTGTATGCTTAAAATATTATTAATATCAATCTCTTTTTGAAATTCATGAAAAAGAAAATTTTATGACGTATTGCTCACATAGAGCCGCTATTATACGCTTCTCGTAACATATCGCTCACATAGAACCGTTACTATACGCTTCTCGTAACGTATCACTCACATAGAGCCGTTACTATATGCTTCTCGTAACGTATCGCTCACATAGAGCTGTTATTTTTATTTCTCGTAACGTATCGCTCACATAGAACCGTTACTTTCATTTTTCATAAAATATCGTTCACAAGTAATTGAAACATCACCCCATCGAATCACATGTAACTACTTACAGCAAAATAAAACTTTAATGTTCCCCATCCCAAGCTTTATCACATTCGGCCTTCTTATTTATCAAGCATCCAACCAGTACATTTGAAATCAACCAAAATTCAAACTTAATATCCACATAACTTAATTTCACTATTAACATTTACATGCTCTTTTCTAGCAATTTGGTTCAGACTAATGATAATATTTCCTTCGGCCTAAAATATATCCAACTCCATAGCTCATTCAATATTTATATATGTATGGCATACATGTCTTCTTATAGAAGAAGTTACATTGCAAATAATATTCAATGCAAATCAGTTTCTTAAATCTTACCTCAGATAGAATGGATAAAACTTCTCGATCACTCGTTCAACCTAGCTTTTCCTTTATTCAACCCTTTTTCCTTCGAATCTTGATCTAAACAAATTTCAAATTGAACTTATTTCAATACATTTCTATTCAATTACATCCATAAACCATACATGGGCCATTTATCAATTCGTCCTTGACATTTCACACATTTACAATTCAATACAAGATTTATACTCATTTGAAATTATACCAATTTATACATTAATGAGCTAAGGCCGATTGCTCCCTAAGCTCATTAAAGTCTCGTATATTACTCAATTTAATCCAAACATAAAATTCATAATTTTTACCAATTCACCCCTATTAAAATTATAAACTCAGTTTAGTCCATACTAAAATTTCTCCCTAAATACAAATAACTGCACATACATTCCTTATAGCCGAACCAACCTAAGGACCCTACAATTTCATACTAACTATTTATTTAACTTGATATTTCTAACTTGCCCAATTCTATCAAAATTCCTACTCTACACATATAGTTTTAAAGCATATACTTATCATCTTTCCATCAACCATAGCAAAACAATGATATTCGTCCATGGCCGAATCCATAACTTGTTTCCAAATTAAAAATTCCAACATGGGTTTAGTAGTATACACAATAACTAGTTCAAAAATGTGAAAACTTTTAAAAATCAAGCTCAATTTCTTACCTCAATAATGCATGCAATGACCGAATGAAAGGGAGAAATTTTTCTTCTTCTTTTCTTGGTGATTTCGGTCAAGAAGATGGAGAAGAAAGAGATAAAACTAACATGTTCTCTTTCTTTCTTTTTTATTACTAACCTTCCACTATCTAATAAATTAAACATATAAAATACATTATAATAATCATGAACCATGTCGTCCACCACTATCTAATTAAAGGTCCTTTTGCAAATTTAATACCATGCAAAGATGAAACCATTCAATTTAGCCACCTAATCTCACAATAGTTATCTTTCATGCCTAATCCATTTTAATCCTTCACTTAAAATAATTCATTAAAACACCCGAATTAATCTACGATATTATAACATATGCTTAATCACACAACATTGATATCAAAATAACAATTAAAATATTTCTCTTATTCGAATTCATGGTCCCGAAACCACCATTCCAATTTGGGTCGTAATTGGTCTGTTACAACTCCCCCCTTAAGAAATTTTCGTCCCCAAAATCTTACCCGTGAATAAATGCGAGTAATGTTCTTTCATTGATTCTTCAGTTTCCCAGGTGGCTTACTCAATCCCGTGCTTATACCACAATACTTTAACCAACGATGACTTTTTATTTCATAACTCTTTCACTTCACGAGTTAAGATGCGAATCGGTTCTTCCTCATAAGTCAAGTCTCTGAAGGACTGATAACATGGGAAGGATCGGATCGATATCGTCGAAGCATCGATACGTGAAAGACATTGTGAATCTTGTCCATTTTTTGAAACGAAACCCAAGTAGGGTAACATAAGTTTATATGCAACCAATTTAGTCCAATCCGCCGATAACTTCATACGTGCCCTTTTAAACCGAAACCAGCCTTTGTTTTTCATAAACCTAGCATGTTTCTTTCTCTTTTCTTGAAGGATAGTAGCAAAACTTGTTCGGACTCGGCTTCCTTTTATGACCAAATCTCATTATCTTTTTCCACGGCGATACTTTTAAGAACACTTGATCACCTATCTGAAACTCAATGTCCTTACGCTTCAAACCTGTGTAAGACTTTTGATGATCCGATGTCGCTTTCAAACCATCACGAATTACTACCGCTTTCTGTTTAGTTTCATTAATCAAGTCAACCCCGTGTATCTTGTTTTTGGTAACTTTGAGCTCGATCCAAGATAATGGCGTGATTTGGTATCATTTACATTTACTGTCGTTGTGTCTTTGGGACAATGCTTCGGATATTGTGGGGACACCAGTGCCATTTTGATACTAGACGCGAAAGTCGGGTTGCATTTATACACAAATTCAATCAAAGGCAAGTATCGATCCCACATACCCTCAAACTCAATAACGCAACATCTTAACATGTCCTCAAGTATTTGGATAACACGCTCAGGTTGACCATCCGACTGAGGGTGAAAAGCGGTACTAAAGTGTAGTTTAGTACCTAAAGCATCTTGCAGTTTCTTCCAAAACCATGATGTAAACCTTGGGTCTCTTTCTGAAACAATAGAAATAGGTACTCCGTGTAACCGTACGATCTGGGATACATACAACTCAGCCAATTTATCAAGTGAGAAATCTATACGTACCGGAATAAAATGAGCCAATTTCGTCAATCTATCTACGATAACCCAAATTGAATCTTTCTTGCTTGGCGTCAAAGGCAAACCCGATACGAAATCCATTGTAACCCGCTCCCACTTCCACTATGGTATCATGATCGGCTGAAGTAGTCCCGATGGCACTTGATGCTCAGCTTTCACTTGTTGGCACACCAAACACTTCGACTCATAGTCTGAGATGTCACGTTTCATACCGTGCCACCAATAATGTTGTTTTAGATCGTTATACATCTTTGAGCTACCCGGATGAATCGACAGTCTACTACTATGAGCTTCATCACAGATCATTTGAATCAATTCTGGATTTTTAGGCATACACATTCAACTCTTGAATCATAAACATCCTTCTGTATCTATCTGAAAATCTGAATCTGTACCCAAACCACAATGACTCCTTTTTTCCTTTAAATTATCATCGAATTCTTGAGCTTCTCTGATCTGTTGCACGAACAATGGTTTCGCCTTTAATTCTGCAATGATCACACCATCATCGGACATAGCTAAATCCACGTTCATTGTGCGAAGAGCAAATAATGATTTTCGACTAAGTGTATCGGCAACTACATTAGCCTTTCCTGGGTGATAATCAATCACGAGCTCGTAATCTTTCAATAATTCTAACCAAAGTCGCTGTCTCAAGTTTAGATCCTTTTGAGTCATTAAATACTTTAGACTCTTATAATCTGAAAAGACATGGCATTTCTCCTCGAAATGATAATGACGCCATATCTTCAAAGCAAAGACTATAGCGGCTAACTCAAGGTCATACGTCGGATAATTCCTCTCATGTGGTTTCAACTGTCTCGAGGCATAGGCTACGACTTTACCCTCCTGCATCAATACACAACCGAGTCCATTTAAAGATGCATCATTAAAAATAACGAACTCCTTACCCGACTCTGGCTGAACAAGTACCGAAGCTTCTGTTAACAAAGTTTTCAATTGATCAAAACTCTTCTGACACCTTTCTGACCAGTCAAATTTTACATCCTTCTGTAATAGTTTTGTCATCGGGGATGCTATCATAGAAAACCCTTTTACGAAGCATCTATAATATCCGGCGAGCCCCAAAAGCTATGAACCTCAGAAACATTCCGCGAAGGTTTCTAATCAAGTATGGCTGAAACTTTACTCGGGTCAACAAGAATTCTCGATGCTGAAATAACATATCCCAAGAAGCTAACATCATTCAACCAAAACTCACATTTGCTGAATTTTGCGTACAACTGTTCGCCACGCAAAATTTGTAACACAAGTCTCAAATGCTCAGCATGTTCAGTTTCGTTACATGAGTCTATCAAGATGTCATCTATAAATACAACCACAAACCGATATAGATACTGCCTGAATACCCGATTCATCAAGTCCATAAAAACTACAGGGGCGTTAGTGAGCCCAAATGGCATCACCAAAAACTCATAATGACCGTATCTCATCCGAAAAGTAGTCTTTGATATATCCGATTCTCTAACTCGTAGCTAATAATATCCCGATCTCAAATCAATTTTTGAGAACACTGAAGTTCATTTGAGTTGATCGAATAAATCTTCAATACATGGCAACGGGTATTTGTTCTTTACAGTCACCTTATTGAGCTGTCGATAGTCAATGCACATTCTCAAGGTTCCATCTTTCTTTTTCACAAATAGTACGGGCGCACCCCAGGGAGAGAAACTCGGTCTGGCGAAGCCTTTATCCGTCAATTCTTGCAACTGAGCTTTCAATTCTTTTAACTCAGTCGGTGCCATTCTGTACGGAGCTATCAAAATTAGGGTGGTTCCTGGCACTAACTCGATCCCAAACTCTACTTCACGAACATGTGGTAATCCCGACAATTCCTCCGGAAACACGCCCGAATACTCATAAACAACTGGCACAGATTCAATTTTCTTTTCTGATACTTTGCTATCAATCACATACGTAAGATAAGCTTTACAACCCTTTCTCAAATACTGCCGAGCCAACATTGATGATATCACAGTCGATAACCCACTTAAATCCACAGATTCAATTCGAAGTACCTTGTTATTCTGACACCTCAAATCAATGGTCTTTCGTCTGTAATTTATTACTGCATCATGTACGGTTAACCAATCCATACCGAGGATGATATCGAACTCATCAAATGGTAATAGCATCAAATCGATTGGAAAACACGAGTCTCGAATCATTAAAGGGCAATTCTTACATACCCTATCAACGAGCACACACCGACCCAAGGAGTTTGAAACCCGAATCACAAATTCAGTAGACTCAACAGGTAGAGTCTTACTGGATACTAATGTCTCGCACACATATGAATGAGTTGAACCGATTTCAATCAAAGCAATTACATTAGAATCAAAGAGGGTGAAAATACCGGTAATAACATCCAGGGATGAGGCCTCCTCTCTAACACGGATGGCGTACGCTCTAGCCGGTACACGAGTGTCCAATCGAACGACTGCATCTGTAGTTCCTCTCTGTACACCACTTCTACTTCCCCCAAAATGAAATGATCTGCCTCTAGTTATAGTGCCACTAGGTCTCACACTCTGAACAGTCCCCTTTCCCGTAGTCTCCAGGCAATCTCAAATAAAATGATCATGCGAGCCACACTTATAACAAGTGCACGCAATGGATTTACCCCAACACTCCCCGAAATGCCATCTGCCACACTGCTGACACTCAGGTTTACTCGATCTCTCATTATCAACACTAGCAATTGACGTAGCCCGAGAACTCACTAGTGGTCGTTCTCATATAGAAATCTCGGTGTTGGGTTTGGATCGGCTACCATCATTCTTGAACTTCTTTGTTATCATCTGTGAATGTTTACCCGTCGATCTCTTCCTGAACTCTTTAGATTCAAGATCAACTTTTCATTTTTCTTTCCCCAGTTCTTCCGACAAGCTCTTTCAACTAGCACGACGAACTTGTTAATTTCAAGAATACCAACCAGGAGCTTTATATCTTCATTTAATCCGTCTTCAAATCTCCACAACATGACAGCCTCTAACGAAACACACTCGCAAGCGTAGCGACTGAGTCGTACAAACTTGCGCTCGTATTCGGATACGATCATATGACCCTGTTTGAGCTCGAGAAATTCTTTACACTTAGAGTCAATAAAACGCTGGCTTATATACTTTTTACAAAATTCAATCTGGAAGAAATCCCAAATAACCCTTTCTTTCGGGACAACGGACACAAGCGTACTCCACTAATAATAGGTAGAATCCCGTAACAAAGATATAGCACACTTCAAACACTCATCGGGTGTGCAGGACAGTTCGTCAAAAACACGAACGGTGTTATCGAGCCAAAATTCAGCTCGCTCAGCATCATCATCATCCTCGGCTCTAAATTCCTGAGCTCCGTGCTTCCTAATGCGATCAACCGGAGGTTTAGTTACTCTTTCAAGATTGGCAACTGGAGGTACCACTGGTACTACCGGGGGTACATTAGGATTTTGGGGTGGTTGAACAGTCGGATTGGTTCGTATGTAATGACCGAACGAATCATTCATCATACTATAGAAGGCATTTCTAGCCCCCTCATTAGGATTACTCGTAGCAGGTCGAGATCCTTTTGGCATGGTCCCTTGCGCGGGAATGGGCTCCACACTCTTGATGTCATTGGCTATAGCTCGCTCGGGATCTGGATCCATTACTATATAAGAAATAAAAACATTTCTCCGTCAGAAGTCATCACACTATCACATTATAAAATATGGCATGTATAGCTAGACTCACACGCGCTACGTTAGTCCGAGAATCGACAAACCGTAGCTCTGATACCAATCAAATGTAACACCTTTAACCCGTATCTGTCACCAGAATAGAGTTATGGAGCATTACTAATTAAATCGTAATTCACAACGAGCATTTTTGGAAATTTACTCCAATCATGCATCATGATCTTAGTTGAAATGAACCCTCATACATGATAACTAAAAATCACTTATTTAATTATAAGTAAAGGTCATATTATGAATATATATTTACATATACATATGTGCATACACATTTGATACATGATATTCACTTTTCATGGAGTCATAGTCGAATGCTTTACGGTAATAATGTATGTTCATAATATGCATTAAACATTCATATACATATCCCAAATCCATATAACAAAATTCACATAAACACATCCTTGATTTCTTAATAATATTTATATTATTCATTCGAACATTGAATATAAGGGCTCATTATACGCATGCTTCTTAACAATCTCCCAAAATAATTTATCAAATCTCGAAGCCAATAAACATATATGTTAGACCTACTTATCCGAATCTAAGGTACATCAAATTCCATACCAATAAATACACCACCTATTTAACAATGCAAAGTTTTAAAAGATCATTTGCATATTACCATATAGTAAATCAACTACATTCCTATACATTCACATAAAATATTCAATAAACACCACCCCAAAGTCATGACCTAAATACTATTCATACCAATCTTGGAAATATGCTTATATCTCCTAAACATATCATGACCGAACATTCATAACTAAATACTTAATCCACTACAACCATATATTAAAATACTAAACATAACACATTGAAATATAAACCTTCATTAGGAAAAGGCCATGGCCGAATATAAATGAAACCATGATATCATAATTTGGTCATTTTCACATGGCACAAATACATATACACACCATTGGAAAACATCTCAAAAGTGACATAGCCTATACATGTCATAATTCCCCAAAAGTTTCGTATTTAGAAAGATACCAAGATCGGAGATTGCATGATGAGCTTCCAAAATGATCCCAAGTATGAGCCGAGCACCCAAGAAGAAACTACAATTGCAAAACAACCGAGCACCCAGTAAGCTTTTACAGCCTAGTAAGATTTAAGCAACATATACACACATATGAAATTATTTGGGAAGTTCATAACTATGTGCATCCATTATATCCTTACCGAAAATACTAATTTGTTTCTATAAAATTTTGAGCATCATACATATATTTTTATTTTTATTTTATATATATATATCCATTCTATACAGAAAAATATGGATACACAAATCTTCTACTTATCGAATCTCATTCTCACATTCCAAGCTATTAAAATCCCAAGGTAGTAACTACAATACATACCTCAAAATTTCTTACCTCTTCAATTTAACCGTTTGCTCATACCTTTTAATATTACACTCATACTTTTCTGTATGCTTAAAATATTATTAATATCAATCTCTTTTCGAAATTCATGGAAAAGAAAATTTTATAACATATCACTTACATAGAGCCGTTATTATATGCTTCTCGTAACGTATCGCTCATATAGAGCCGTTACTATACGCTTCTCGTAACGTATCGCTCACATAGAGCCATTACTATATGCTTCTCGTAACGTATCACTCACATAGAGCCGTTACTTTCATTTCTCGTAACGTATCGCTCACATAGAGCCGTTACTTTTATTTTTCATAAAATATCGCTCACAAGTAATTGAAGCATCACCCCATCGAATCACATGTAACTACCTGCAACAAAATATAAATTTAATGTTCCCCATCCCAAGCTTTATCACATTCGGCCTTCTTATTTATCAAGCATCCAACCAGTACATTTGAAATCAACCAAAATTCGAACTTAATATCCACATAACTTAATTTCACTATTAACATTTACATGCTCTTTTCTAGCAATTTGGTTTAGACTAATAATATTATTTCCTTCGACCTAAAATATATCCAACTCCATAGCTCATTCAATATTTGTATATGTATGACATACCTGTCTTCTTATAGAAGAAGTTACATTGCAAATAATATTCAATTCAAATCATTTTCTTAAATCTTACCTCAGATAGAATGGATAAAACTTCTCGATCACTCGTTCAACCTAGCTTTTCCTTTATTCAACCCTTTTTCCTTCGAACCTTGATGTAAATAAATTTCAAATTGAACTCATTTCAATACATTTCTATTCAATTCCATCCATAAACCATACATGGGACATTTATCAATTCGTCCTTGACATTTCACACATCTACAATTCAATACAAGATTTATAGTCATTCGAAATTATGCCAATTTATACATTAATGAGCTAAGGCCGATTTCTCCCTAAGCTCATTAAATTCCCGTATATTACTCAATTTAATCCAAACATAAAATTCATAATTTTTACCAATTCACCCCTATTAAAATTATAAACTCAATTTAGTCCATACTAAAATTTCTACCTAAATACAAATAATTGCACATACATTCCTTATAGCCAAACCAACCTAAGGACCCTACAATTTCATACTAACTATTTATTTAACTTGATATTTCTAACTTGCCCAATTCTATCAAAATTTCTACTCTACACATATAGTTTTAAAACATATACTTAGCATATTTCCATCAACCATAGCAAAACAATGATATTCGTCCATGGTCGAATCCATAACTTGTTTCCAAATCAAAAATTCCAACATGGGTTTAGTAGTATACACAATAACTAGTTCAAAAATGCAAAAACTTTTAAAAATCAAGCTCAATTTCTTACCTCAATAATGCATGCAATGACCGAATGAAAGGGAGAAATTTTTCTTCTTCTTTTCTTGGTGATTTCGGTCAAGAAGATAGAGAAGAAAGAGATAAAACTAACATGTTCTCTTTCTTTTTTTTTATTACTAACCTTCCACTACCTAATAAATTAAACATATAAAATACATTATAATAATAATAATCATGAACCATGCCGTCGACCACTATCTAATTAAAGGTCCTTTTGTAAATTTAATACCATGCAAAGATGAAACCATTCAATTTAGCCACCTAATCTCACAATAGTTATCTTTCATGCTTAATCCATTTTAATCCTTCACTTAAAATAATTCATTAAAACACCCGAATTAATCTAGGATATTATAACATATGCTTAATCACACAACATTGATATCAAAATAACAATTAAAATATTTCTCTTATTCGGATTCATGGTCCGAACACGAAACACCCACACCCTACCACGAGCACGGACCGGATCTCGTATGTTCCTAAAGTAAACCGATCTCAACAACATTCGATACTTAGAGAAAATTGTAGATTTTCGAAAAACTATTATTTGAGTTGGGCTTAGATTGAAAACCCATTTATTTAATCTTGTAAATCCAATTCGATGTAACATGTCCAAAATAGTTCTTAGCAAAATATTAAAAGTAATGTAAAAACAAAGAATAATCCATTTGGGCCTTATGGCCTTATTACATCAAATAAACCCAAAATAAAGTTAAAAAGTATTAAAATTAAATAAAGTCCAAATTAGAATAAATTCTTCAAGTGATACATGGCCTCCTCATGGTCTACCGCCCGGTCCACACCGATCATCACCAAAAATAATTCCCACAATGGGGTGAGTCAGCAGACTCAATGTGCACACAATACTATCATTCAATAAATCGGGCATTCATGTTCAAGTCATCAAGTCCATATAATAACGAAATTGTGATGCAACCCAAACCCAAAACCTATAAGCCATCCGCTACCCTCCACCTGCACCAACCTCGCACACCGTGGGGACTACTAAGTCGACCCTCCATCCGCTACTCTCCACGTTGTGTCATTAGACACTATTGTAACCGGTTACGAATTTCGCAATGTGACCATAGTCGACATATTTCATTGGTGAGACCAAGTCAACACCTTCAAGGTGAGACCAAGTCAACACTGCTTCTCCCCTTTAACATAAATCCTTAATGCCCCAAAACATGTATATATATATATATATAGCATAATTTAATTTCATGTTCATATTCATATATTCGCATGTTATTAAAATAACATTTTTTCACAATCCTATCGAAGTAGGAAACGTGCCTTGGTACTTTTCGTCACATGTGTGTACATAGCCACATTCATATTATTATTCATATCGTATATTAAAATATTTAACCATAATATATCAAGAATAGTAAGGGTACACACCTTTTCGCTAATAGGTTTCTTGATTTCTAGAATCCCGATCTAATTTTTTAGATCTATTAATCCCTATATTCGCCCATCCATTAACACACATTAATAAACCCTTTTAAACAAAACCAAATCCTAGTAGGATTTGTAAGGAAAACTCACCTTTGCGATTTGGTGATTATACAAATCCCAAAAGTTTGGTTTTCCTCTACCGATATTCGGCCAACCTTGTAGTTCAATATGGTTAGTTTTTGACTTTTCAAAAATTAAGGAATGGATTTAGATACTCACACAACCCTTAGCGAATATTTTAGAGGCTTACCTTAGAGATTCCAAATCCGAAAGTCCCTTTTTGTCTTGAATACATGTCAAATCCCTAAAGATCATAGGTTAGATTTGATCTAACTTTAATAAGTGGTAGATGGCCTTTAGCGAATGTGTCTTACCTTAATTTTCCTCGGATCCGAAATCCCAAACTCCTCCTCTAACATTCGCCATAGACAAAAGAGAGGTTATTTTCTTAAGCCTTGTTTAAATTGATTTAAAAGAACAAGAATCAATTGTTCTTACCTTAGATCCTTGATCTTTATGTTCAACGATGGTGGAAACCCGAGATCCCTTGTATATTCGGCCATGATCAAAGAGAATAGGAATTAAGCCTTTTCTTTCAAGAACTAGAAAGAAAGAAAATTGAATGGCTTAACTTACCTTGAAACCTTCAATCACTTGTTTCCTTGTCTTGGGTTCTTGAGATCCGCTATGGAGATCTAACCGAGATTGGAAGAGAAGAGTTTTGACTAGGCAATGGCAAAAGGAAGGAAAAGAAAAGATGGAGTCCTTTCTTAGGGAAATTTCGCAAAGATAGGGAAAGAGAGAGCAAAATTTGACAAGTGGAGTGAATGAGAGAAAAGTCTCTCTTTCCTCTTTTAACTGAATCGCTAGACCAAGAGTCCAAAACTTGGCCATTATTCTCCCAAGTGATAATTTAATCTTCATTAATTATCACTTTATTAAATTAAAATAACCTTTAATCCATCCTTTAATTCCTTATTTATCTTAGTAAAATAAATCCTCTATTTATCACTTTAATTTGACAAGTTTTAATAAAATAAAACTCTTCCTTTCAATCAAACATGTGTCATCCATCCCTAGCCTTGGGAAACAAAATTAATCCTTCAATAATTGCTTTCCATGTGACTCGAACTCGAGCCATTATCCATAAGCCTTAAGTGACACTTCGTGCCACTTTTCCAAGCTCGATTGTATGTCAAAATTCACCAACTTTTTCTTTTAAGGCCCTCTTGCCCTTATCTCCTATTTTGGGCTTTAAATTTTGTCATTCCTACCTTATTTCTAAGTTTCCTAAAATTTTCAATGCATTTCTATAACTTGCCATTTTCCTTACATCTTGTGTTTCCAAAATGTTTAGGTTTCCAAAATGTTCGTGTTTCCAAAATGTTCGTGTTTCCAAAATGTTTAGGTTTCCAAAATGTTCGGGTTTCCAAAATGTTCGTGTTTCCAAAATGTTCGAGTTTCCCAAAATGTCTAAGTTTCCAAAATGTCTAAGTTTCCAAAATGTCTAAGTTTCCAAAATGTCCATTTCCATTTCCATTTTCATTTTCATTTCCATTTCCATGCATTTCTAGGTTTCCAAAAGTTTCACAAATTTATTCATAGTACCAAACTTGTCATTTCATACAATTAAACTGAAATGCATAGGCCCTATTTAGGATGTTACTGCTTCTACCCCTTAAACAAAATTTCATCCCGAAATTTCCTAACTAAAATAATTGAGGGTATTCTTGTCTCATCGCCTCTTACATCTCCCACGAAGCTTCGTCTGCTCCATGATTGCGCCATAGCACTTTGACTAGGGAACCTTTCTTCGTAGTACTTTCACATCACGCTCCAAGATCCGAATCGGTTCTTCCTCATAAGATAAGTCGGCCTTAGTTCCACCTCTTCAACCGTACCACATGGGATGGATCCGATCGATAGCGACGTAACATGGACACATGAAATACGTCATGCATTTGCTGCAATTCGGTGGCAACTCTAATTGGTATGCCACCGCCCAACTCGCTTCAAGATTTGATAAGGCCCTATAAATCTTGGGCTTAGCTTTCCTTTTGCCAAACCTCATTACCTTCTTCCAAGGTGAGACTTTCAGAACACTTGATCTCCCACTTCAAACTCTATTTCCTTTCGCTTAAGGTCTGCGTCGACTTTTGCCTATCGAGGCTTTCTTCAACTGCGTGCTCAATTAACTCAACCTTCTTCGGTTTACGCCACCAACTCGGACCCAAAACTCGACGTTCTCCTAACTCGGTCCAACAAGTAGGTGTTCTACACTTCCTTCCATACAATGCTTCAGATGGTGCCATTCAATCTTTGGCACGATAGCTATTGTTGTAGGCGAATTCAGCTAAAGGCAAGTAATCTTCCCAACTTCCTCGAAATTCCATTACACAGCCTCTCAACATATCCTCCAACACTTGTATAACCTGTTCAGACTGCCCGTCTGATTGTGGATGAAAAGCCGTAGTGAAGTCTAGCTTAGTGCCTAAAGCTTGATGAAGTGCTTTCCAAAATCGAGACGTAAACCTTGGGTCTCTATCAGAGATGATCGACTTCGGTACTCCATGTAATCTCACAATTTCCGCCACATACAACTTAGCCAACTTCTGAAGAGAATAATCCATTCTGACTGGGATAAAGTGTGCGGACTTGGTCAAACGGTCCACAATCACCCATACCGAGTCCTTCTTAGTAGGCGTAAGGGGAAGCCCACTAACGAAGTCCATGGTAATTCTTTCCCACTTCCATTGGGGAATTTCGATTGGTTGGAGCAATCCTGATGGAACTTGGTGTTCAGCCTTAACTTGTCGACCGTCAAACATTTCCCACTTGAATTCACTCCACTTCGCCTGTGTCGGACCACCAAAATTGTTCCTTAGATCTCTATACTGACTTGATGCCTCCGGATGCATGGCATAGGGGCTACCATGCGCTCCAAGAATCTTTTGTCTCAACTCCTTATTCTTCTAAGATACAAACTCTACCCTTATAGCACAATACTCCTTCATTATTGACATCATAATCCTCTAATCCCCTTGTCATTGCAGGCTTGTCGCAACTTAATACTTAAGTCATTATCAGCCAACTGTCCCTCCTTCACTTCCTTTAGCCAAGTGGGCCTGACTTGCAACTCTGCCAATAGGCTTCCATCATCATACAGACTTATATGAGCGAACAAAGCCCGTAGATCCGATATAACCTTCCGACTTAGGGCATTGGCTACTACATTCGCCTTGCGGGATGATACTCTATTGAACAGTCGTAGTCCTTTAGCAATTCCACCCACCTTCGTTGCCTCAAGTTCAACTCCTTCTGAGTTAATAAATACTTAAGGCTCTTGTGGTCTGTGTAGATAACTGACCTTTCTCCATAAAGGTAGTGCCTCCAAACCTTAAGGGCAAAACCACCGCTAGCTCTAAGTCATGAGTTGGATAGTTAAGCTCATGAGGCCTTAGTAGCCGAGACGCATAAGCAACCACTTTACCATCTTGCATTAACACACACCCTAACCCGTGTCGAAGCATCACAAGACACCACAAATTCCTTTCCGCCTCCTATTTGAATTAACACTGGAGCCTCAAGACTCTTCTTAAGCTTTTGAAGCTCTCTTTGCTTTAGTAGTCCATTCAAGGTACTTCCTTCCTTAGCAACTTGGTTAAAGGCGCGCTATTGACGAGAATCCTTCCACTAACCTTCCGTAATAGCACGCCAAGCCTAAGAAACTTTGATTTCAGCCACGGACCTAGGTGGCTTCCAATCCAACACCGCTCGATCTTCCTAGGGTCCACTCTTATTCCTTCTGCGGATACCACATGTCCTAGGAATGCCACCTCCTTAAGCCAAAATTCGCACTTGCTGAATTTGGCATAAAGCTTCTTTTCTCTTAACACTTCCAACACGACTCGAAGATGCTCATCATGTTCCTCCTCCGACTTCGAATACACCAAAATATCATCGATGAACACAACGACGAATCTATCCAAGTAGGTTTGGAAAATCCGATTCATCATGTCCATGAACGCGATCGAGCGTTTGTCAACCCAAACGGCATCACCACAAACTCAAGTGACCATATCTTGTCCTAAAAGCGATCTTATGGATATCGCCTCCTTCACCTTCAATGATGGTATCCCGACCAGAATCGATCTTCGAAAACATCATGGCTCCTTCACCGATCGAACAAGTCCTCGATCCTTGGCAAGGGATACTTGTTCTTAATGGTCACTTATTTAATCGACGGTAGTCTATGCACATACGCATAGTTCCGTCCTTCTTCTTCACAAACAAGACCGGTGCTCCCCACGAGACACACTGGCCTCGGATGAACCCACGGTCCAACAGTTCTTGTATCGAGCCTTGAGCTCCACTAACTCCTTTGGGGCCATTCGGTATGGAGCGATTGACACGAGGAGTCTGTCCCCCAGAATAATTCAATCCCAAATTCGACCTCCCCGTCTGGGGTATTCCTCAACTCTTCCGAAACACATCTACGAAGTCTCTTACCGTCCTAACTCCATTAACACCTTCCTCCTTTTCACCTATCGCACTTACAAAAGCCAAGAATGCTTTGCAACCTTTCTTAACCATCTTCTCAGCCTTTAGTGCTGAAACTATATTAGATAAATAGTTCCTCCTTTCTCCGATCATTACCACCACTTCATCCTCCGAGGTTCTTAGTTCCATACGTTTAGCTGCACAATCCAACACGGCTCGGTGTTCTACTAACCAATCCATTCCGAGTATAAGCTCAAACTCTCCGAAAGGTAACTCCATTAAGTCTCGCTCAAAGCTCACTCCACGAATCTCTAGGGTACATTCCAAAGATCTTGTCTACCACTATAGTTTGGCCTAGTAGGCTTACTACGGTCATCGCCTATCGAGAGTTCGAGTCTAGGCCTAATGTTTTCACTACACTACTTGCAACATAAGAATAGGTCGAGCCCACATCGATCAAAGCAAAGTAGGGTTTGTCAAAATAAAGAACGTCTGGTTATTACGTCCGTGCGTCTCTATCTTCCCTTCACGAACCGCATAAACCAAACCCGTTGTCTTGCATCAAGATTAGTATTACCTCTACCTGTGTTCCACGGCCTCTGCTTATACCACTACCACGGTTATTCAACCACGGCCCCGCTGAGGTCAGCCGTCCGCCTCTGGGGTCCAGCTAGCATTCGAACTACTGGCCGGCTCTCGTCTGTTGTTTGGGGCAATCCTTAAACATATGGTCCTTGGACCCACACCTAAAACATGCTCCTATCTTTTTCCAACACTCCCCTGGATGCCTCTTTCCACAATATTCACAAGGACGAATCGCGCCTATACCAAATTTTGTTGATTCTGTGGCCCATCAACCCTAGGCCTCTTGTAACCCTTTCCTGATGACCCAAACCCTCTTTTGGTCTTATTTTTGTCCACGGTCTGCTTAGTAGCATCCTTAATCCCCTCGGCCACCTTGGCCTTTTCTACCAAAACAGAGAATTCTCGCTCCTGATGCGGTGCTATTAACAGTCTTAAATCATTTCTCAGCCCGTCCTCAAAACGAACACAGCGTTCATGCTCAGTCGCCACTACCCCTCGAGCATAGCGGCTCAATCTCGAAATTCGCCTCATATTCTCAAGGACGACTTACTCCCTTGGACTAACCCTAGAAAAGCCTTCCTCTGCTTCATCCAGATACGGTTCCCACATACTTCTTCCGAAAGGCCTCTTTAACAAATTCCCGTGTCAAGTTTTCACTATGGTACCATCACGAGCAATCAACCACCATTGATACGCTTCATCACGTAACAATGCTACCATCCCTTCGCTTTTCCTCCGAGTCGATCAAGCTCATCCATGATGCGTTAAGTTGCTTCCAACCAAGACTCACGGTGTACTAGGTGCCACATTGGATACTCCTCGAAACATTTACGCTCCATTAGCTCGGAGTCATTCGGTACCGACTTTCGATTTCCTCTATTTCTCCCGCACCGGCCACCAATTCCAAAACTCGCGAATGACTGCGACCGACCCTCTTCCCCATTCGAGCCTCTTTGCTCAATATTGACAAATGGGGTGGTGGTGGTGGTGGCATCTCATTGTCGGACCCTTGTCCCGACCTAACGGTTCCGACACGGTCATCCTTCTTCTTCCTCGACCACGGCGACCACGTCCTCTAGAGCTCATTTTCTAGCGGCATGAGATCGATTAAGGAATTTTATGTATTAGTCATTGTTCCACTTATTTATCGAAGAAGTTTTATGAAAAGAATTTAAGAGTGGTTCTTTCGTATCATACAACACACGCCTTTTCCATTCATCCATTCATCCATCAAACAAATATGAACTTCCGTTCATTCAGAGAAACGTTGTAGTTTTTGTTGTTTGTTGGTATTTTCCACTACCCGGGGGTATTTTCGTAACTTTGTCCTACAGGGGCATTTTCGTAATTTTGTCAAAATAAGGTTCCTTGATGTTTTTGTCAAGAATTATTTTGAAAACTTCCAAAGTCTAGGGGTAACTTGAAAAAAATTTTAAAACCGGGGGTATTTCGATAATTTTCACAAATCAGGGTAAATTTGGAAAAAAATTAATAACTTTGGGGTATTTCAAAAGTTGTAAAATTTTGAGGGTTCTTTTGGAAAGTTGTTCCTTCAAGGTGGGGATGTTGCAAAATTTGGAAATTAGGGTCATTTTGGTAATTTTGTATGTTAGAGAGCAATTTTGTAATTTTTCTAAAATCATGGTATTTTGATATTTTACAAATTTGGGTTTTGAATGTTTATGAAATCATGAAATTTTGGTAAAGTCGTTGAGTAGTTGAACATTTTACAAACCGAGTATTTTGGTAATTTCAACTGCTAAGGGCATTTTGTAATTTTCAGAATCAAGAGTTTTTAGAAAAATGTTGTAAAAATAATTTTCTCAAATTTAAAAGAAAGTTTTAAAAGTTTGAAAAAACTAGGGTTTGTTGTTTTGTTCTCTTTTTTTTTTCAAAACATGGCTAGTTCCTTTCGGGTTTTAGTCGTTATGTTTAGCCTATAACCGAGCCCTCTTGGTCGTGGTGAACCAAAGCTACGCACCAAGCGTGATTAGTGTGGAGAAGAGGTGAGTCACGCGATCGCTTAAATACCAAGCTCCCACCGAAACCATTCCTAGACATGCGCATGAGGTTACCACACCATGAGCCTCCGAGTTATGGTGAACTGAAGCTACGCACTGTGGGATTCTGCAAGAGGAGGTGAGTCACTAGGACCGCTTAAATACCAAGCTCTTCCAATCCAATCCTGAACATGCGTATAAGGGTTACCACACCACAAGCTCAAAGGACTTAGCCATAGGTTGGTTTAGTACATTAAGTCTTATGTGTTTGTGTTTGAGTAGTCTAATCCTAAAGTTCAAGTTCCTATCATTCTATTCTACGCTCCATGCCTTTTCTACCCTTATATAAATCACAAAATCACACATATAGTTAGGGGTACTTACGGTGGATCATGGTTGGAGACTTAGGGGCCATGCCAGAAGCCCGCTTATTTTCAAAGAAAATCATTTGGCTCGCTTTGAAAATGTTTTGGGCCTTAGCCCACAGTGCCGAGAGTTTAAAATCGGGCTCGATATTGCTAAAACACCCCACACCCGACCCACGAGCCTGGATCGGATCTGGTATGTTCCTAAAGTAAACCGATCTCAACAACATTCGATACTTAGAGAAAATTGTAGATTTTCAGAAAAACTATTATTTGAGTTGGGCTTAGATTGAAAACCCATTTATTTAATCTTGTAAATCCAATTCGATGTAACATGTCCAAAATAGTTCTTAGCAAAATATTAAAAAGTAATGTAAAAACAAAGAATAATCCATCGGGCCTTATGGCCTTATTACATCAAATAAACCCAAAATAAAATTAAAAAGTATTAAAATTAAATAAAGTCCAAATTACGAATAAATTCTTCAAGTGATGCATGGCCTCCTCATGGTCTCCTACCGGTCAGTCACACCGATCATCACCAAAAATAATTCCCACAATGGGGTGAGTCAACAGACTCAATGTGCACACAATACTATCATTCAATAAATCGCATTCATGTTCAAGTCATCAAGTCCATATAATAACGAAATTGTGATGCAACCCAAACCCAAAACCTATAAGCCATCCGCTACTCTCCACCGCACCAACCTCTTTTACCGTGGGGACTACTAAGTCGACCCTCCATCCGCTACTCTCCACGTTGTGTCATTAGACACTATTGTAACCGGGTTACGAGAATTTCGCAATTTGACCGTAGTCGACATATTTCATTGGTGAGACCAAGTCAACACCTTCACAGTGAGACCAAGTCAACACTGCTCTCCCCTTTAACAAAAATCCCGAATGCCCCAAAACATGTATATATATATATAGCATAATTTAATTTCATGTTCATATTCATATATTCGCATGTTATTAAAATAACATTTTTTCACAATCCTATCAAGTAGGAAACGTACCTTGGTACTTTTCAGTCACATGTGTGGTACATAGCCACATTCATATTATTATTCATATCGATATTAAAATATTTAACCATAATATATCAAGAATAGTAAGGGTACACACCTTTTCGCTTAATAGGTTCCTTGATTTCTAGAATCCCGATCTAATTTTTTAGATCTATTAATCCCTATATTCGCCCATCCATTAACACACATTAATAAACCCTTTTAAACAAAACCAAATCCTAGTAGGATTTGTAAGGAAAACTCACCTTGCCGATTTGGTGATTATACAAATCCAAAGTTTGGTTTTCCTCTACCGATATTCGCCAACCTTGTAGTTCAATATGGTTAGTTTTTCTGCTTTTCAAAATTAAGGAATGGATTTAGATACTCACACAACCCTTAGCGAATATTTTAGAGGCTTACCTTAGAGATTCCAAATCCAAAGTCCCTTTTGTCTTGAATACCGCCGAAATCCCTAAAGATCATAGGTTAGATTTGATCTAACTTTAATAAGTGGTAGATGGCCTTTAGCGAATGTGTCTTACCTTAATTTTCCTCGGATCCAAATCCCAAACTCCTCCTCTAACATTGACCATAGACAAAAGAGAGGTTATTTTCTTAAGCCTTGTTTAAATTGATTTAAAAGAACAAGAATCAATTGTTCTTACCTTAGATCCTTGATCTTTATGTTCAACGATGGTGGAAACCCAGATCCCTTGTATATTCGGCCATGATCAAAGAGAATAGGAATTAAGCCTTTTTCTTTCAAGAACTAGAAAGAAAGAAAATTGAATGGCTTAACTTACCTTGAAACCTTCAATCACTTGTTTCCTTGTCTTGGAGTTCTTGAGATCCGCTATGGAGATCTAACCGAGATTGGAAGAGAAGAGTTTTGACTAGGCAATGGCAAAAGGAAGGAAAAGAAAAGATGGAGTCCTTTCTTAGGAAATTTCGGCAAAGATAGGGAAAGAGAGAGCAAAATTTGACAAGTGGAGTGAATGAGAGAAAAGTCTCTTTTTCCTCTTTTAATCGAATCATAGACCAAGAGTCCAAAACTTGGCCACTACTCTCCCAAGTGATAATTTAATCTTCATTAATTATCACTTTATTAAATTAAAATAACCTTTAATCCATCCTTTAATTCCTTATTTATCTTAGTAAAATAAATCCTCTATTTATCACTTTAATTTGACAAGTTTTAATAAAATAAAACTCTTCCCTTTCAATCAAACATGTGCCGTCCATCCCTAGCCTTGGGAAACAAAATTAATCCTTCAATAATTGCTTTCCATGTGACTCTAACTCAAAGCCATTATCCATAAGCCTTAAGTGACACTTGTGCCACTTTTCCAAGCTCGATTGTATGTCAAAATTCACCAACTTTTTCTTTTAAGGCCCTCTTGCCCTTATCTCCTATTTTGGGCTTTAAATTTTGTCATTCCTACCTTATTTCTAAGTTTCCTAAAATTTTCATGCTGCTCTATAACTTGCCATTTTCCTTACATCTTGGTGTTTCCAAAATGTTTAGGTTTCCAAAATGTTCAAGTTTCCAAAATGTTCGTGTTTCCAAAATGTTTAGGTTTCCAAAATGTTCGTGTTTCCAAAATGTTCAGTTTCCAAAATGTTCAGTTTCCCAAAATGTCTAAGTTTCCAAAATGTCTAAGTTTCCAAAATGTCTAAGTTTCCAAAATGTCCATTTCCATTTCCATTTTCATTTTCATTTCCATTTCCATGCATTTCTAGGTTTCCAAAAGTTTCACAAATTTATTCATAGTACACAAACTTGTCATTTCATACAATTAAACTGGAAATGCATAGGCCCTATTCAGGATGTTACAAAACCACCGTTCTGATTTGGGTCGTAATTGGGCTGTTACATTTGGTGCCTGTTAGGCCAAATTCCTTTTAGCATTATTTTGTGTCATTCTTCTCCAAACTTCTCCTTCTCTTTGTCCAAACTTCAAGCCATTAGTGAGCATTTTTCTTCATTTCTTTCTTGTTTGCCGAAAGTACCTAACCATTGATGAAACACCCCAAACTCGGCCCAAAAGCCTAACCGGATTTGATATGTTCCTCGAGTAAAACTTTAATTAAATCTCGTTTTGTTTATAAGAAAATATGATGGTTTCGTATAAAACAGATTAACTTAATGATCGCGTTGAAATCGTATTGTTAAATAATTTTGTATCTTCTTAAAACGTTATTTTTAAGAGAAAATTATAGATTAAAAGAAAACAAATTTTAATGAAAAACTTTTTATTATTATAAAAAGATAGGTGTCAAAAACAATTTAAGTTATTTTTTTGAAAATCATTTAATTATTTAGTAATAATTGTTCGTGGCAGATTAAAAATCTAAAACGCAAAATTAAAACAGTTCATAGCGGCCTTATTACAAAAATAACAAAACCCATAATAAATCCTAAGTAATAAAAATAAACTTAATAGGTTTATTTGAGAGAAACTCCGAAATACGTTGTTGAGCATTGGCCACCACGTAGTCCTCGCTGACCCGATCCATCGCGCTAAGAGTCACATGAAATATATCCCATAAAAGGGTGAGTCATAGACTCAATGTGTAACAAAACACTAATAGCCCAAATGATCATGGCCATTAAGCCCATTTAAAACATATTTAGCCATAAGCCCATTTTATAGCAAATCAAATAAAATCACTTAAAAATCACATGGATATATAAAATGAAATGCAAACCCAAGCCCACCTAAATATCCATTCGCTACACACCACCCGTACCTACCAATCACACCGTGGGGATTAATAAATCGACCCTCCATCCGCTACACACCATCAAAGGCAGTTGCTGCAGTCAACATGCACATCGCCCTTATAATTTTGTGGCATGGCCACCAGAGAGTTGTGACCGAAGTCACCGGATTCAAAATATGTGACCGAAGTCACCGGATTCAAAATATGTGACCGAAGTCACCGGATTCATATATGTGACCGAAGTCACAGGATAATGTGGTAAAACCACCGAAACACTTCCTCTTTATCAATAACACCCATATGCCCATGCACATACATATTATTCAGTTTTCATGCCATTTACCCCAAAATCATAGCAGAGTCATACTTATTTCATATTTATGCATATAGCAATATTAACAAAATATTGGGGTTAAACATACCTGAATATCATGTACCACTGAATGGTACCCTCAACCGTTACAATACATATTTTCATAGAAATCATATTTATTTTAGATCTATGAGAAATTTAGTATAATGTTACACACCTTATAACAGTGAGAACAATACCTTCCCGCTCGTCGACACCTAATTATTTATCACACTTGATTAGAACACACTAATACTTATAATCTACACTATTGATGAATAATCTAATTCCTTACCCTCGGAATCACGGACAACTGTTATATGTGGTTTCTCTCCGATGGATGGATCAAAACCCGATGACAAACCACGAACAAAAAGTGGCTCGGGTGTACGTACGACTTCAAACAAACGATCTTCGTTAGCAGAGGGTCCATAACCCGGTGGAAAATCTCGGATCCCCAATACAGCCCTTCGTTTGAAGTTTAAGGGTATAACAGAACCACCCCTCTTCCAAACACTCCTTACCGCTCTTTTCAAACCTATTTTGTTAGTTCCAAAATCTTACGTTTACGGGAAATGTCCGAGCGATAGAGTCCCCTAAAATGAAGTCGATTAGTAATCTTTCTAAAGAATGATATAACAAATAATATGATAATCCTTACCTTGAATGATCCCGAATGATCTCTCCTTAATCGTTGACTACGAAAAGAATCCTTAAAATCCCCTTCAAAGATTCGGCCAAGGAGAAAATAAAAGAATTAGATTTCTAAAATATGCTATTCTAGAAGAAAATAAAGAGAACGATTGATAGAAAATCCTTACTCGTAATACGGAGATTGATTCACCCTTACTTGAACTATTGGAGATTCGGCCTTATCAATTTAAAAGAAGAAAAATGGTGATTTCGGCTTGGACAAAAAGAGAAGAGAAAAGATAGTGTTTTTGGCTATGGTGGTTTCGATTTTTAATAAAAGAAAAGAAAGAAGAAGATGAAAATGAAGGATGGTTCGGTTTTAACAAAAGAGAAGAAAGAAATAGATGGTGATTTCGGTTATGGTGGAAGATGGTTTCGGTTAAGAGCAAGAAGAAGAAAAGAGAAAGAGAAAGAAAAAGAGAAAGAAAAAGAAAAGATGATAAATGCCCTTGATGATTTCGGCACAAGAGAGGAAGAAAAGAAAAGAGAATTGTCTTCTAAAATTCTTTGGTGTTTTCGGTAATGAGGGAAAAAGAGAAATGTAATTCAAACTTTTTGGTGCTTTTGGCTATAGAGGACAAGAACTTGAGAGAATAGACACTTAAACCAAAATGGTGAAAAATGAAAGCCAAAACAAAGCAAAACTTTTACCTAATGTCATTAACAAATTCGGCTAAGAAGAGAGCTTTTGGAGAAAAGTGAAAAGATGCACAAAATGTTAGAATTTTGGCCAACTATCACCCCCTAATCTCTTTGCCAAATTCGGCCAACACACATGCCAACATAATCCCCCTTTTTCCTCCTCATTTCTTCCCTATCATCCCCTTATTTCCTATCACAATTAAACCAATCCCCCTTAGCCCCTTATGCCATCTAGGTTCATGGTCAAATGACCATGGAAAAACTTCCAAAACATCATCCACACTTCAAGCCCTTTGTCCCCTTATCCTTCCATAACCTCATGATTCCATACCATAACTTCTAACTTGCCTTTTCCCCTTGGTCTACTATCCAAAAATAAAAGAAAGTCCATCCATTCTAGATAAGGCTTGACCGACACTATAGGAAAGAAAGCAAAAATTAAAATCCTTCCAATTGCTAGCTAGGAGATTCGAACCTCTCCCCTCATGCATTCACCCATGTGCCAACACCACCTTGCCAAATGACTTGTTATGCTTAAAACCTCATGCCAAATTTTCTTAAAGCCTATCTTGCTTAGTTCCATCTTAAGTCTTAAAAATTTAATATTTCTCTAAGGCATTCTCTTACATACTGAAGTTCCTAAAACTTCCAAAGTACACTCAACTACACATAGGCATGCAACAACATACAATTAAATTAAAAATGCATAGCCCCCAAATTCTGAATGTTATAGTTCTACCCCCTTAAAATAATTTCGACCCTAAAATTACCTGGCTAGAACAAGTGAGGGTATTGCTGTCGCATCGCTTTCTCCAGCTCCCACGAAGCTTCTTCCGATCCATGATTACGCCATAACACTTTGATGAGAGGAACTGATTTTCTCCGTAACACCTTTACATCCCGCTCCAGGATTTGAATTGGCTCCTCTTCATAAGACAAATCTGGTCTTAATTCCACCTCCTCAACTGGCACTACATGAGATGGATCCGACCGGTAACGACGTAACATTGAAACATGGAACACATCATGCATTTACTTCAACTCTGAAGGCAATTCTAACTGATATGCCACAGGTCCGACCCGCTTCAAAACCCAATAAGGTCCTATGAACCTGGGACTTAACATTCCTTTGTGACCAAATCTCATCACATTTTTCCAAGGTGAAACCTTTAGGAATACTTGATCCCCCACAGCAAACTCTATTTCCTTCAGGTTAAGATCTGCGTACGACTTTTGCCTGTTAGATGCCTCTTTTAACCGAGCCCGGATTACCTTAACCTTTTCTTCGGATTCAGCTACTATTTCTGGACCCAAAATATGATGTTCCCCTAGTTTTGTCCAACACGTAGGAGTGCGACACTTTCGTCCATATAGTGCTTCATACAGTGCCATCCGAATACTGGCTTGGTAACTATTGTTGTACGCAAATTCTGCTAACGGTAAGAACTCCTCCCAGCTTTCTCTGAAATCTATCACACATCCCCTTAACATATCTTCTAAAATTTGATTACTCGTTCGATCGCCGTCCGATTATGGATGAAATGTCGTCTCGAATCCAATCTGTGCCTAAAGCCTGATGTACTGCTTTCCAAAATTGAGACGTAAACCTCGGATCCCTATCCGAAATAATCGACACCGGCACTCTATGCAATCTCACAATCTCAGCTACATATAACTTCGCCAATTTCTGCAGAGAGTAATCAACCCGAACGGGGATAAAATGCACAGATTTCGTCAATCGATCCACTATCACCCATACCAAGTCTTTCTTAGTAGGTGTAGGAGGAAGCCCACTAACAAAGTCCATGGTGATTCTCTCCCACTTCCATCGGAATCTTTATCTACCAAGCAATCCGAAGGTACTTGATGTTCAAATTTTGACTTGTCGACACGTTAAGCACTTTCCCACAATTTTGTAACTCCCGCTTAAGACCAAAGCCACCAAAACCGATCTCAGAATCTCAAGATAACTTACTTCCTCCGGATGCATAGCATAAGGGCTACCATGCGACTCTGAAGAATCTTTTGCCTCAACTCTTGATTCCTCGGCATACAGATTTTACCTTTGAAACACAATATCCCATCGTTGTTAATACCAAAATCTTCTAATTCCCCATCCTGTACCTGTCGTAGCTTAGCACTAAGATCATCGTCTACCAACTGTCTCTCTTTCACTTGACTCAACCACGTCGGCTTTACTTGTAATTCTGTCAGTAAGCTTTCATCGTCATAAAGACTAAGATGTGCAAACATGGCCCTTAAATCTGACACCACTTTTCGACTTAGAGTGTCTACCACCACATTCGCCTTGCCCAGGTGGTATTCAATAGAACAGTCGTAGTCTTTCAACAACTCTATCCACCTTTGTTGTCTCAAATTTAGCTCCTTCTGAGTCAGTAGATATTTCAGGCTCTTGTGGTCCATGTATATCATTGACTTTTCCCCGTATAAATAATGTCTCTAAACTTTAAGAGCAAAGACTACTGCTGCCAACTCCAAATCATGCATCGGGTAATTAACCTCATGTGGCCTCAATTACCGAGACGCATATGCAACTACCTTCCCGTCTTGCATCAGAACACATCCTAATCCTATGTGAGAAGCGTCACAATACAACACAAAATCCTTCCCTGCCTCAGGTTGAATCAAAATTGGAGCTTCAATCAACACCTTCTTAAGCTTCTCAAAGCTCTCTTGCTGCTTATCTGTCCATACGAAAGGTACCTCCTTTCGTAACAATTTCGTTAAAGGTGCAGCTATCGATGAAAATCCTTCGACGAATCTTCTGTAGTAGCCTGCTAATCCCAAGAAACTGCGAACCTCAGATACGGACTTAGGTGGTTTCCAATCTAGTACTGCCTCAATCTTCCGAGGATCCACCCTTATTCCTTCTGCCAACACCATATGACCTAAGAACGCAACTTCTTTTAGCCAAAATTCACACTTGCTGAATTTGGCATAAAGCTTCTTCTCCCTTAACACTTGTAACACTATTTGGAGATGCTCATCATGCTCTATCTCGGACTTAGAATACACTAGGATGTCGTCTATGAACACCACGATGAACTGATCTAAGTAGGGTTGGAAAACCTGATTCATCATATCCATGAACGCAGCTGGGGCGTTTGTCAATTTGAATGGCATTACCAAAAACTCATAATGCCCATATCTTGTTCGGAAAGCTGTCTTATGGATATCTGCTTCTTTCACTTTAAGTTGATGATACCCCGACCTTAGATCTATCTTTGAGAATACCGCAGCTCCCTTAAACTGATCGAACAAGTCGTCGATCCTCGACAAAGGATACTTGTTCTTAATGGTCAGCTTATTCAACTGTCGATAATCTATACACATCCTCATCGTTCCGTCCTTCTTCTTCACGAATAGGACCGGTGCTCCCCATGGAGACACACTGGGTCGAATAAATCCACGATCAAGTAACTCCTGGATCTGAGCCTTAAGCTCAACCAACTCCTTCGGTGCCATTCTATACGGAGTAATAGAAACTGGCGCCGTTCCAGGCAATAAATCAATCCCGAATTCTACCTCTCGATCCGGAGGCAATCCTGAAAGTTCTTCCGGAAAAACATCTACAAATTCTCTCATAGTCTTGACCTCTTCAGCAGTTGCTTCCTTAGCCCCCAAGGCACTAACCAACATCAGAAAAACTACACATCCCTTTTTAACCATCTTTTCTACCTTAAGGGCAGATACTACATTTGATAAATAATTTCGTCTCTCGCCCATCACCACAACTTCTTTGTCATCAATAGAATTTAAGGACATCCACTTAGCAGCACAATCCACATTTGCACGATATTTCACTATCCAGTCCATGCCTAAGATCAGGTCGAATTCCCCGAATGGCAACTCCATTAAATTAGCCGGAAACTGCATCTCTTGAACTTCTAAAGGTACTTTCTTAAAGAGTTTATCTATTACTACTGTCTGTCCTAAAGAACTAAATACAGACCTCTTCCTAGGTATAGTCTCAGAAGTCACATGCAGAGTTCCAGATACTTCACTAGCGATGTATGAATGATTTGACCCTATATCTATCAAAGCAATAAAGGGCAACCCAGAAATCAGAAACGTACCCATGATAACATCAAAAGGTCACTATCTTCTCTGCGATGAATTGCATATACCGACTGGCCGTCTCGCCTCGATCTTACAATCGCCTCTGCCTGGAGTCCCGCGACCTCTACCAGAACCATTACTTCTTCCATTTGGACCACGACCCTTATCATTGTTATCCCCTCTCGCAAGCTGATTAATACCTCGACTCTTTGAAGCGGTTCTTATCTCAGATTCATCGGACAATCTTTAATCATATGATCTTTAGACCAGACTTGAAACATCCCGGTCTTTTTCCAACATTCTCCGGTGCATCTTCCCACATTGAGCACAAGTACGATGTTGTCCTCCCGTAGCAACCTGCTGACCTCGCGGCCCATCAACTCTAGGTTTCTTTTGAAAATTCCCGGATGACCCTAAAGACCCAAAGCTCCTCTTATTCTTATTCTGGCCTCTGTCCGGTTACTCGCCTCTCATCCGCTTAACTTCTTCAGCTATCCTTGCCCTATCCACTAAGACTGCAAAGTCTCTTTTTCGGTGTGGAGCAATCAACACTCGCAGTTCATCTCTCAGTCCATCCTCGAATCTGACACACTGCTCATATTCAGTAGCTACTATCCCTCTGGCATATCGACTAAGTCGCAAGAACTCTGCTTCATACTCAGCTATCGACTTATTTCCTTGCACTACATTCAGAAACGCCTTTCTCTGAGAGTCGATGTAGCTAGCTCCAATGTATTTCCCTTCAAATTTAACTTTAAAATACCCCCAATCCACTCGATCCACGGGGGTACTCTCCTTGACAAGTGAGCCACCACCGGTAGGCCTCATCACGAGTAGTGAAACAAGACCTTTAACTTTTCTTCAAAGAAGGGTCCAAATCGTCCATGATTCTCTCGATCGCCTCTAACCAAGATTCCACTACATTCGAGCTACTCCAGATACTCCTCCAAAACTCTCACTCCATTTGATCTAAGTCTCTCGACTCATCGACTTTCGAGACCCATTTCCCATACTAGCCCTCGCTACTCGTTCGAACTTCATGATGCGACTTGTGATATGCGTCATCTCCTCCATTTTGCTCTTGAAATTCCACCCCAACAATGGTGGCGAGCTTCATTTTGAAACCTTGACCAGATCTAACTGGTTCAAACACGACCACTCTTCCTCTCTCAAGTCCCACAACGACCACGCCCCTAGAACTCATGTCTACTATGCGTTTTATCTATTTTTACAAAAAGTCTTATGCATTAGAGTCTTTTCACTTCTTATTAAAAGAAAGTTTTATGTAACAGATATTTATTCAGTGGTTTTTCCATAGTAGTACACATACACCTAGGGTCTATGTCTCTAAAGTATAGTTTCCTTAGGCTTATCACTTTAAAATATCATACATTCACATCACTTTATCAATAAAGTACTTACCTGATGAACTTGGGCCGAGAACTCGGGTTCCATGCTTCTATAAAACCATTTTAACTTAAGAAAACTTTCGAAAAGTCATTTGGGCCTGATTTTGAAAACGTTGTGGGCTTCAAAACCCAAGGCCGAGAGTTTAAAACTGGGCTCTGATACCAAGTTGAAACACCCCAAACCCAGCCCAAAAAGCCCAACCGGATTTGATATATTTCTCGAGTAAAACTTTAATTAAATCTCGTTTTGTTTATAAGAAAATATGATGGTTTCATATAAAATGATTAACTTAATGATCGCGTTGAAATCATATTGTTAAATAATTTTGTATCTTCTTAAAACGTTATTTTAAGAGAAAATTATAAATTAAAAGAAAATAAATTTTAATGAAAAACTTTTATTATTATAAAAGATAGGTGTCAAAAATAATTTAAGTTATTTTTTAAAATCATTTAATTATTTAGTAATAATTGTTCGTGGTAGATTAAAAATCTAAAACGCAAAATTAAAACAGTTCATAGCGGCCTTATTACAAAAATAACAAAACCCATAATAAATCCTAAGTAATAAAAATAAACTTAATAGGTTTATTTGAGAGAAACTCCGAAATACGTTGTTGAGCATTGGCCATCACGTAGTCCTCGTTGACCTGATCCATCGCGCTAAGAGTCACCTGAAATATATCCCATAAAAGGGTGAGTCATAGACTTAATGTGTAACAAAACACTAAAAGCCCAATTGATCATGGCCATTAAGCCCATTTAAAACATATTTAACCATAAGCCCATTTTATAGCAAATCAAATAAAATCACTTAAAAATCACATGGATATATAAAATGAAATGCAAACCCAAGCCCACCTAAATATCCATCCGCTACACACCACCCGTACCTACCAATCACACCGTGGGGATTACTAAATCAACCATCTATCCGCTACACACCATCAAAGGCAGTTGCTGCAGTCAACATGCACATCGCCCTTATAATTTTGTGGCATGGCCACCAGAGAGTTGTGACCGAAGTCACCGGATTCAAAATATGTGACCAAAGTCACCGGATTCAAAATATGTGACCGAAGTCACCGGATTCATATATGTGACCGAAGTCACCGGATAATGTGGTAAAACCACCAAACACTTCCCCTTTATCAATAGCACCCATATGCCCATGCACAAACATATTATTCAGTTTTCATGCCATTTACCCCAAAATCATAGTAGAGTCGTACTTATTTCATATTTATGCATATAGCAATATTAACAAAATATTGGGGTTAAACATGCCTGAATATCGTGTACCACTGAATGGTACCCTCAACCGTTATAATACATATTTTCATACAAATCATATTTATTTTAGATCTATGAGAAATTTAGTATAATGTTACACACCTTATAACAGTGAGAACAATACCTTCCCGCTCGTCGACACCTAATTATTTATCACACTTGATTAGAACACACTAATACTTATAAATCTACACTATTGATGAATAATCTAATTCCTTACCCTTGGAATCACGGACAACTGTTATATGTGGTTTCTCTCCGATGGATGGATCAAAACCCAATGACAAACCACGAATAAAAAGTGGCTCGGGTGTACGTACAACTTCAAACAAGCGATCTTCGTTAGCAGAGGGTCCACAACCCGGTGGAAAATCTCGGATCCTCGATATAGCCCTTCATTTGAAGTTTGAGGGTATAATAGAACCACCCCTCTTCCAAACACTCCTTACCGCTCTTTTCAAACCTATTTTGTTAGTCCTAAAATCTTACGTTTACAGGAAATGTCCGAGCGATAGAGTCCCCTAAAATGAAGTCGATTAGTAATCTTTCTAAAGAATGATATAACCAATAATATGACAATCCTTACCTTGAATGATCCCGAATGATCTCTTCTTAATCGTTGACTATGAAAAGAATCCTTAAAATCCCCTTCAAAGATTCGGCCAAGGAGAAAATAAGAGAATTAGATTTCTAAAATCGACTATTCTAGAAGAAAATAAAGAGAACGATTGATAGAAAATCCTTACTCATAATATGGAGATTGATTCACCCTTACTTGAACTATTGGAGATTCGACCTTATCAATTTAAAAGAAGAGTGGTAATTTCGGCTTGGACAAAAAGAGAAGAGAAAAGATAGTGTTTTTGGCTATGGTGGTTTCGATTTTTAATAAAAGAAAAGAAAGAAGAAGATGAAAATGGAGGATGGTTCGGTTTTAACAAAAGAGAAGAAAGAAATAGATGGTGATTTCGGTTATGGTGGAAGATGGTTTCAGATTAAGAGCAAGAAGAAGAAAGAGAAAGAGGAAGAAAAGAGAAAGAAAAGAGAAAGAAAAGAAAAGATGAGAAATGCCATTGATGATTTCGCACAAGAGAGGAAGAAAAGAAAAGAGAATTGTCTTCTAAAATTCTTTGGTGTTTTCTTAGTAATGAGGAAAAAGAGAAATGTAATTCAAACTTTTTGGTGCTTTTGGCTATAGAGGACAAGAACTTGAGAGAATAGACACTTAAACCAAAATGGTCAAAAATGAAAGCCAAAACAAAGCAAAACTTTTACCTAATGTTATTAACAAATTCGGCTAAGAAGAGAGCTTTTGGAGAAAAGTGAAAAGATGCACAAAATGTTAGAATTTTGGCCAACTATCACCCCCTAATCTCTTTGCCAAATTCGGCCAACACACATGCCAACATAACCCCCTTTTTCCTCCTTATTTCTTCCCTATCATCCCCTTAATTCCTATCACAATTAAACCAATCCCCCTTAGCCCCTTATGTCGTCTAGGTTCATGGTCAAATGACCATGGAAAAACTTCTAAAACATCATCCACACTTCAAGCCCTTTGTCCCCTTATCCTTCCATAACCTCATGATTCCATACCATAACTTCTAACTTGCCTTTTCCCCTTGGTCTACTATCCAAAAATAAAAGAAAGTCCATCCATTCTAGATAAGGCTTGACCGACATTATAGGAAAGAAAGCAAAATTAAAATCCTTCCAATTGCTAGCTAGAGATTCAACCTCTCCCTCATGCATTCACCCATGTGCCAACACCACCTTGCCAAATGACTTGTTATGCTTAAAACCTCATGCCAAATTTTCTTAAAGCCTATCTTGCTTAGTTCCATCTTAAGTCTTAAAAATTTAATATTTCTCTAAGGCATTCTATTACATTCTGAAGTTCCTAAAACTTCCAAAGTACACTCAACTACACATAGGCATGCAACAACATACAATTAAATTAAAAATGCATAGCCCCCAAATTCTGGATGTTACAATTGAGACCAAATTATTTCACTCATTTTCCTTTGGAAAAATCGAATCTAGTTAAGCACTCCTTTTCCATCTTCCTTTTCCTTTTTACAAAATTCTCCAACCCTTCTTTCTTCTTCTCTAATCCATACTTCCATAGCCGAATATTCTTGCTCACTTTTCCTCCATAGCCAAACCCTTCATCTCTTCTTTATCATTTCTTCTCATTCGTGTTGACACTCACTCCTTTGATCAATCGATAAGTGGTTCTATTCTATCTTTTTACTTTTATTTTTCCTAGTCGAATGTGTGTTTATCAACATTCGAATATTCCCTTTGTTCCAATTGAAATATCTTCTTTTCATAACTCTTTACAATGTGATCACCTTCTAATGTAGAGTTATAGTGAAAGGCCAAAACTTTGACTCATCCGTAGCCATTGTACAATCGTTGGGAATCAGTTTTATAATCATTAAGGTAAGGGATTCGTTATGGTTCATTTCGATCTTTTTCGTTGACCGGTTAGTTTGTTAAATAGAATAGTGGCTGTGACTAATCAATTATATTTTAGGGACTAAATCGCTTGATCTATCCACTTGTTGATCATACGATTCTAGTGGTAAGCCGAATCCTTTCCTTAGCCAATCATCTCATATCAACGTAAAATCGTTCTATCTAAAATTTAAACCAATGGAGGTTTGTGGTGCCGATTCGAAAGGAAAGGCGAGCGGAGAACTCAAAAGGAGTGGATTTACAATTCCTACTCCTAAGTTCAAGAAAAGGGTGGTATCGACGGTTTGGGATTTTCCACCGGGTTGTGGACCATCATCCGGTGAAAGTAGGAAAATTGTGGTCGTTCACGGTTCTAGGGGTAAACATTTTAGATCATTTATTTTAGAGTTAGATTAATAAAATCACATATGTCGATTAATCGAGTGTTTTGATATCATAGGTGTTGACGATCAAGAAGGCCTAGTACTTACCGTAATTAGGTGTGTAATCTCACCGTTTTTTTGTGGGTTTTAAGATTCGATATCATATTGGAAATAAATCGTTATGGTTAAAATCGTAATATGGCGTAAACTGGGAAATTGGTCTAAATTACACTATTTTGATAAATTTGTCAAAAACAGTATTAATACTGTGAGAATTATGAAAATGCCCTAATAGGCCAAATTACAAAATGCCCCTAACTGTGAGAATTACGAAAATGCCCATAATGGGCCGAATTACGAAAATACCCCTAAGGGTCGATTTGATAGATTGCCCTAATGGCTCGATTTGCAAAGTGTTATAATGGGCCAAATTTTTGTAATGAATCTCTGAATTAATGATTGTTGTTTATATCTGTAAATATCATGATTTACTATGTATGTTACATTTACATAATTTTTGCATGGGATGGGAAAATGTTGAAGAGAAGTGATTCCAGGTGGTATTGCCACAAAAATGTTTGTTAATATGATTCATTATGATTCTGGTGGCTTGGCCACAATCAAAATTTGTTATAAATGGCAACTTGCCTGTGATTGGTTTGTTTGGCGGGGTGGGTTGACTTGATCTCCACAGGTGTGATGGGATGGTACGGGTGGTGTGTAGATGATGGATTATTAAGATGGGTTCGCTTGCATACTTTGCACATAATTATATTTGTATATATATTCTGTTTTATAAATGAGCTTAGGCCCAAGATTATGCTAAATGGGCTCTGACCCAAGTTATTGCTAAACGGGTTCAAGCCCAGTAGACAACGGTAAGGGGATTATGCACTGAGTTCTAGTAACTCACCCCTTTTCCTTAACCCTTGCAGGTAATGCTCAGTAACATGGATTTGGGCCATGGATGAGTCGGTGGAGGCCATACTTCAGAAACGGTGTTTCTTTTGAACTTTAGATTTCTATTTCCTTTTACTTTACTATTTTGGGTTTTTATGTTGTAATAAGGCCTCTAAAATATTTTAATTTTTGCTTTATGTTTGACGAACTTATTACGTTGCTTAAATTATTTTAAAATGGGAATTTTTCAAAAAACTTAAATAAGGATTTTCCAAAATAAATTAACAAATGGATTTCATAACAAACTTCTACGAATATTTTAACTCAGAAATTTTCTCTCGAAATATCAACGATATTTTCAAAAGTCATGGTTTATAAAATTTCTAGTTCAAATTTATCGATTTATCAATCAATATTCCAGGTTAATAGTATTTTAACAAATATTTCAAATCAAACTTGTTTTCTTGATTTTAACAATTCAATACCTTTTTTAGTACGAATCAAAAGGATTTAACATGTTTTCTCATGTGACATGTCAGATTCGGTCATAACACATGGGCCGGGTTTGGGGTGTTACATAGTGAGTGTGCATTAGACCATTCAAGGGTGTAGAAACTCAATATTGGTCATTGTGTTGAAACAAGAGAAGTTTAATGTCGCAACATAAGGAGCAGAATGCAAGAATCTTGAGACTGCCTTTAGTGTCGCGACACACTCCTAAAGCTACCCTAAACCTAAACATACTACCTTTGATGTCATGACACAAGCACTGGGGTGTGGCAACATCGGCCTTGTATGAGAAATACTTATGAGCCAATGACATTTTGGTCTGCACAATGAAAATTTAACACGAGAATGTCATCTGACCTAGGGTTGAGGATGACGACAACCCTAACTCTATAAATAGGCTCTTAGAGAGGATAGCTTTGGAGATTATCAAGTTTTCTTTGTAAATTTAGTTTTCAGTTTTTCCTTTTTCTTAGGTTTTAGATTTCTTTTTAGTTTATTTCTATTAGCATTTGTTGGATGATCTGGTTTGTAGATTCAATCAAACTCTTTGTGGATTCTGCGCTCATCAATTAAATACAATCAAGATTTCCTTTATACTCTATTCTTGAGTTACTCTTAATGTCCATTATTTTATCAAGTTTACTGTGTTTATGAAATCCATGAGGAACTAATCATCTTATGGGGGATTAGTGAGTGGAAGTGTGATTAATTAATTGTTATGTAGGGTTTTCTTTGCATATCAACTGTTTAGGAGAGCGAGAACTTAAACCCTAGGCTTGACGACCCTAGAAAGTCATTTAAGAGGAAATTAACCCAAAATTGGTATGACCTATCTATGAACACTTTAGGCCTGAATTGGTCTGAACTGTAAGGTCGAGAGATAAGTAGTTTTTTTAACTCATTAGTTTAGTGGAAGATTGAGAGATCCTGCTAGGGTAACGACTAGTTGATTGAATAGAAACCCGAGATAGGAATTAGTTATGATCGCCAAAACGAACTAATCACTCAGTTTTTTATCGTTCTTATTTTATGCATGTTATTTATTTCCTTAGGTTATAGGAAATTTCTCCATTTTATATTTATTTGTAGTATGATTTATTTAAAGTACTAATTATATCTATTTGCATTTAGGTTAGAATTAATCTAGTACTCGCCTCCTTTGGGTACAATCCTCGAAGTATTCACCCACTCTTTGTAATTATATTATAACCTGACCTGTATACTTGTGGACACCACCTCTATATTTCATATCTTCATACTCTAGACGTTGGTACGTACAGAGGCGGTCACAACCTAAAGTATATTTTGGGTCTTCAATTTTGCCATCACGAACTTTTATTGTGGTATCGATTCGCATTGTTGTCATCATCATCTTTCTATTTCTATTTGCGTGTTATTGCTACTGTCGGCCACCGTTGAGAAAAATTGGGTTATCATAGGTCACCGTTGGACCACTGGCAGACTCTTGTTGCTAGACCACTATCGGCCACCCTCCAGTTCACGTTTTTGTTATGCTGTCTCAGTTCTCGGGTTTCGTCGAAAAATAATTTTACCAAAATTCATATGTTTGTTTTCGGCTCACATATTTTATTCTAAATTAATAAATTTAACATCCTACGTGGAGATGATAGTCCATGGCCTAAAATATACTACCGAAAAAACAAATCAAATGACAAATAATTTTTTAGGAATCACAACTTTTGCAAAATTACTTTATCATCCATAACAATAAAATAATTATATACATTCATTCACGATATTTCCTTACAAGAATATTGGAAATAATTACAAGAATGTCACATCTTATCAAATATTAATCAAACAACTTGGAGAGATTCGTTCTTGATTTACATGATAAACATAGCACAACTTGGCTATGATACCAATTGTTGAAAAAAATCTAGTTTGAAAACTGTTTTCTTGCACAGTAGAAAATTGAAATTTTGAAAACTGGCCCAATTTGTGATATTTATAGCAATAAACCTTAGACCGAAATCATACCTAAGTTTTTGAATAAGCGGATCCTTAATGTTTTCTAGATTTCAACCAAACGATCTTCTCCGCTATTCTCATACCATGAACTGTTTCGAGTGAGGGCTCGAATCAATTGAATGAAAACATAGAACTAGAAAAAATTTTGTTTTCTTTTTGGGGTGAAAACGAAAATTCTCTCTTTTTAATAGAAATCAGTAGAATTGTTATTCTTGAAAAATATATTTAATAGTTGAGAATAAATTCTTTCTATTTTTCAACACAGTACAATCTCTCAAAGTTGTGTAAATAGTTCTATCAGTGCCATCTATATATGCAGAGAGAAAGTAAAACCCTTATTGAATTGTAAAGTTTATTTCAGATAGAAAAATAACTTCTTAGTCCAAACAGGAGAGGGAGAGGGGCTTATAGGGTGTGTTTCCCCTCATATGTATTATGATGAGGATTCGAGCCTCTCATTGTATTAGGCCCAATTATATGTGTTTTCTATTTAATCCAACCCAGTACATATTTTTCTATGTTCCAAAATAAACATTAATTTAACAATTAAATAATTTTTTCATCTAATTTTGCCCCGATAAAATTATAATGATTTTACCTTGGTAAAATTTTCAAGAAAATATATTCAATATTTCACAACTCAATTTGTTCACTATGACCGAATGATTTATTTTCATTTTAGAGCTTTAAAACTGCTCAAAAATATAAACTCATTGTTTCGATGATTTCTGAGTAATCCATGTACATTTGCAAATGAATCATTTCTCATTTTCATTTTCATTCCATTTCCATTTTGAGAAAACTACATCCATTTCCAAATGATTGCATTTATACATTTAAGAGAAAACCATCATCATTTCTGAATGTTTTCCATTTCTTTATTTCCATTCATTTTGTTCATTTTAGATTCAACACGCAATTCATTTTTGGTTTCAACAAGCTAGCGGAGGGACCGATTAGACATATGTAGTTAGGGCTGAAATGGTTTATAATTAAGTTTCGACTTTTTCCTATTAATTATAAACTGATTTAGTCATGAAGTCATTCTACTATAGTACCCTGACTGAGCTCCCCCTAAAGACATACCATTATGAAAGCATCTACTCAGTGCTCATCTAATGACCTTACCATAAGTGTGTTACCCTCATAGGATATCCTCGATCTCTTTGGGATAATATCCGTTCTACCAATATAATCATATTTTTAGGGGTGACCGTTCGATCAAATCAAATCAAATCAAATGAAAAAAATTTGAGTTAATCGAGTTGACGAATCATATTTTATCATCCTAAAATGATTTGAAATTTTCTCAAATCGAGTCGAGTGAGATGGAATTCGAATCGAATCGAATCGAATATATTTGTTCGAGTTAAATTTTAAAAAATAAATTTGGGTCCTTGTAACCATTGTCACCCATTGTAATAAAATTTGTCCACCTTAACCAAAATTTTATTAACTTTCATCACCAAATAATTTATTTATTAATCTTTTATATACGGGTTAGCTTCTTTGCTTGTTTAGTTGTTTCAATTATCTTGATTCTTGTCACTATGTATTTTGGAATTAAAAATATATTAAATGTAAAATGTGATTTTTTAATAAAAGTTATTTTAAAGATAAAATGTAAAATTGATACCAATATAAAATTTTAACACGAATATTTTATGGCATAATTAATAATTCAATTTTAATATAAATATTCAATATGACTAAACAATTCAATAATATAAATAATATAAAATGAGAAATTTAATTTAATAATATAAATAGTAGATATAAATAAAATTATTACTATTTATATTTAGTGATTTTCTTTGGATAATTTTGATTTTTTTATTTGAGAGTAAAGGGTGAGAAGTAAAAGTTTAGGGAAAAATAAAAAGTTTTGGAGAATAAAAGTTTGAGGAAAAGTAAAGAGGGTCGGGTAAAATTTTGAAGGAAAATATTAAAAAAAAAAATTGGAGGGGGATGAGTTTGGGGTAGATGGAAAGTGAGATGGGAAGGGAGTAAAAGTTTTAGGGGAAAAGTGGGAGGGAGTAAAAATTTTGGGGGAAAATAAAAAGTTTTGAAGGTTTTTGGGAGTAAAATTTTGAGAAAAAGTAAATGAGAGTAAAATTTTGGTGGGAAATGGATTTTGGTTAGATTGGGGGATTGGGATGAGAGGGGAGTAAAAGTTTTGGGGGGGAAGTGGGAAGGAGTAAAAGCTTTGAGGGAAAAGTAAAAATGTTTGGGAGTTTGGGGTAAAAATGTAAAATATTATAGTTTGATATTCGAATTATTTGAATTATTCGAGTTATTCGAATTCGAAAACTCAACTCGGTTCGAACTCAAAATTCAAAAAAAAGAATCGAGTTGACTCGAATAACTTGATTAACTCAAATAACTCAATTCGTTTAACTCGAAATTCAAATATTTTTTCAATTTTTTCGAGTCGAATCGAGTTTTGCCCACCCCTACGTATTTTATCTCATGGTAACCATTATCTTCCTTCATGAAAAGTCAATCACTATCAAATAGTGATCAAGTCATTCATCACAAACAAGAATGAACTGTGGCCACGTTTACTTTTCATCAACCATGTAATGCCAATGAGAGGATATCATTTACCCATGTATCGGGCTATGAATTCCACTATTGTGAATGATGCTACATACTACAGAAGTCATACACCAAACGCACCAACTTTCAGTTCCATATCTATTCAAACTCGGGCTTTTGCTTACATCAACGTTATGAGTCACGCGACATAGTCCATCATTCACTCAGGATTTAGGTATGCCACACTATGAACGTCACAAGTGAATAAACCATAAAAGGATTCAAATATATTCTTCTTGGGTCTAGTCCGATCATGTTGTCACATCTATGTCTTTATCTTCTGCGAGTTATCTGCTTCGATGCTCAAGAAAAAACATCCCCTCAATTGGATTTGATAGACGACATATTAGTCTTTTAATAGTTTTGCTCATTTACGGTTAAACTAAGGGCATGTTTATGTTTTTCAACTAATATAAGTTATATTTATGTATTATGATCCGACCACATAATAACATTTATTATTAGTTAAACATTAGACAACCAGTAAGTAACATTTGCTTCCATTTTGCTTTGCGTGCAAAAATAATGTGAGGACAATATATAAAGTATTAATGTAATTCATGAATAATTTTATTTCTCAATCTATTTGAAAAATTACAAGTGTACTTAGACCAAAATACTACACTTAGAGCACGAGATTAAAAAGTGGCCTTATTTTGGTAGGTGTCGAACAAGCCATCGGATAAACCATTCAATATTTGGCCTATGCATATGCAATTATCATTGTCCCATTTTTGCCTTTCTCAGGTTGCAGCAGTAGGTTCATTTTTATTCTCTTTCGGTTTTGGAGTATCCAAACCATAAGCAATATTCAAAGTTGATAGTAAGAAGTGCATCTTTTTCTACCATCGTTGGAAATTTTCACCATCAAACTAATCAAGCTTGGTAAAGTTGGAAGTCAACTCCCTTAGTCTTACAATTTCATGTGTTGTAGTATCCATCATGAAAACAAATAGAACCTTAAAAGTGTTAATGCGAAACTTCGGTGAGGAAAATCTTGAGCACATGAATGAAACATAAACAGAAAAATGAAGCAATAGGACAAGGCTCTAGAGCGTGTATCAAGCCACTATATTTAAGATTCTATTCGCCCCCACCTATACTCGGTGTGCAAATGAGTTTCAATCAAATTAACCTCGAGGATACAATGAAGCTAAGTGATTATTTGCGTTTTACACTGACAAAAATAGTCCACTAAGCACTGACTAGAGTATAACAGGAAAAATCAATTTCTATAAAGAATTTGTGTAGCTATGTATGGTTCCCTAACACGCTTCGGCTTGGGTTAATTTTTTTGGACCAAATTATATAGTAAATATTTGAAGGTTAAAATATACTTCAAATCTTTGTACTTGTCGTACATTTGGAATTTAATATTTATATTTTTATTGATTAGAATTTAATTCCGCTAATTTTTAATTTAAAATTTTAAGTCTAATTGTTAACACTGTTAAATTATTCTGTTGAATTTATTGGTGTGATATTTTGAAGTTAAAAAATTTTTACATGATATTTATATAACAAAAAACAACATTGCAATGAATTTGAGTTTAATAAATCATTTTAATAATGCTAACAACTCTTAAAAATCACATTAGTATTTTAGTCAAAATAAAATATCTAAACAAATTAATGATATTGTAAAATTGAAATACCAACTTATATTAAAAGTTATATTATAAAAGTTAAAAAGTGAAAATTAAAATTTAACCCTTACAAGAAATTTATGAGCCAAAAATTGAGTTTTTTTTTCTTTTCGTTGTAACACCTCCTCAAATTCAAACTTAGAAGGAATTACATATCATATTTTCTTCAATTACTTCATTCTTCAACTTTGGGCTTCTAATACGAAAATAAAGGTTAAAATCTAATCCGCGTGTCAATGTATAAAACCTGATGGACATTCTTTATATATATAATTATTAGTATAGTTTCAGCAAAAGTTATTAAATGCGTTATTAATTTTATTAAAATTCTTTTTGTTAAGTTTTTTTTGACATTTTAAAATTTTAAAATTTAAAATGTATGTGAAAAAGGTAATATTATAATATATTTAAATTTAACAAAAATTTAATGATATTAACATTTCTTTAAATATATGTTAGCATTTTAATTAGAATAAAATATTTACACTAACTATTGACATTATAAATATTGTGGTATAAAATTATGTCAAAATTTAAAGTATGTGATTAAATTTCAAATTTGAGTATATTATAGGAATTGAAATTGAAATTTGATAATTTTATATAATCTAAAAATAAAGGGACCATGATTGCTATTTAACCATTGTTGTTATTGATGTAAAAAAGGACATATGTAAAAGATAAAGGTTCATAATTGCAAGCTTGAAAGTTAGGCCTTCCTTTTATATATATATATATATATATATATATATAGTAGTAAGAATAGATAATATGTTATGAATGCTATTAAATGGATGTTCAACCTTTCACCTTTCATCTCCTTAACCTTCTACCTTTCATCTTTTCTAATCTTTCACCTTTCATTTTTCTTAAACCATTCATCTTCTTGTAACCTTTTTACTAGTTATGTATTAGAATATGAAGAGTATAATCTCCTTATATATATAAAGGAGTATACTACTGAAAAAGATGATGAAAAATATAGAAGGCAATATAAATCCTCATATTCTCATATCCATTTTTGTATATTATTTTTGTTTATAATACGTTATCAACATGAGCACTTAAATTAATCTAAGAGCTTTATGCTTTTTATTAGTTTGGATCAAGGTATGTAATACATTTTATCATATGTCCATTATGATAAAATTACTTATATTTATAATTTGTTTCATTTTTAAGGGTTCCACTAATCCCATAATTTGTTAAATACTTCTAACATAGTCAAATTACTTGTAATTTATTTTATGACTAAATTTTTATAATTACTTGAATATTTTTTCATGTTATGTTATACTTGAAAGTTTTGTTACGGGATTACGTATGTTTGCTTGAAAGTTTGTTAAGAACTATTTATATTTATATTAAATTTATATTGTAGCTATATCATCAATGTCGAACTTTACAAAACTTGAATTTATGGCCCTTGATAATACTGGAAAGAACTATTTATCATGGATGTTAGATGTTGAAATACACTTAGATGCAAAAGGCCTTGGTGAAACTATTAATGAAGGCAATGAAGCATCTAGTCAAGATAAGGCCAAAGCTATGATATTTCTTCGCCATCACCTCCATTAGGGACTAAAGACTGAATATGTGACTGTTAAAGATCCATTTGTCCTTTGGAATAGTCTATAAAGAAAGATATGGCCACCAGAAAATTGTAATACTTCCTAAAGCTCGCTATGATTGGCTACATTTGAAATTACAAGATTTTAAATCTGTGAGTGAATATAACATGGTTATTTTTAGAATCACTTTCCAATTGAAATTATGTGGAGAGAACATAACTGATGACGATATGTTGGGAAAAAAAACATACTCCACATTTCACGCAAATAATGTTGTCCTGCAAACGCAATATCGTGAAAAAGGTTTTAAGAAGTATTTTGATTTAATATCTTGACTTCTTATGGCTAAGCAAAATAATAAATTGTTAATGAAAAATGATGAGTCACGTCCAACTACCTCCACTCCATTCCCTGAAGCGAATGTGACATCATATGTAACACCCTAAATTTGGGCCTAGAATAAGTAGGTTCGTGTGTCGAGAGAATGGATTTTGTCGTTAAAAAAAATTAATATGTGGTTTATACTAAAATAGGATAATGGTCAATTTTAATTGACCCTAGATTATGCTAAAATTTGGGGATTTGATTTATATGCTTTATTTTTTACATAGTTTGTACCTCTACTTTTATAATGTGACTAATACATTTAAATAGTTAATTTTTCTTAAAATATTATTCAAATGTAAATAAATTATTTTATCATGAAAAGTTTGAATGGACATTTTCTTTTAAAAAATTATTATTGCATGTTTAGTTTAATTTTAGGAGGTTTAGGAAGGGTTGGTAGTGTTGGAAAAGTCCTAGGCTCGATCTAGGGCTTTAGCAAAATGTTGTTTTTAGGGAGGTTGGTGGTAGTCATAAGGCTTTTAAAATATTTTGGGTTGTAGATAACCCAATGAAGTAGGTGGTTTGGTGGCTTGGGGCGTTCTTAATAAGTTGGAGGTCAAAGGTTCAAGTCTTGGGTATGGCAAAAAATTTTATTTCGCATATGTTAGTATCAAGGCCAGAGTTTAGGCCTTATAATTAGTTGGGGCTGTTTCACAACATAAAGAAACGACCGCCCAAAGGGCAAAGGCATTAGGGGCAAGGTTCTAGTCGCATGCGTGCGCTAAATGTTGTGTTTTTTTTTTTTAAGAAAACCTGGAGTGCGACAGAAGGTTTATAATTAAGTAGGGAGGAAATATGACTCAAATAAAATACGCGGCGCAGTGGCAAGGGGTGTGTACCATAGTGAAAAGGTTGGAGGTTCGAAGCCCGGTGTTGTCGAATATTTTTTGGATTTTTTTGGATGATTTGGTCGCTGTGAAATAGGCCTTAAAAGAAGTTGAGAATGAAACATATCACAAGAAGAGTTCAGTGCGTGGTGGTAGCGTGTGGTTGTGCTTGAAGGTCTCGGGTTTGAGTTGCCCCATGCACAATAATTTTCTATTTTTCTCACAGCATGGGAAGGTGGTTGAAGTGGACCGAAACACCCAAAGAATGGCTACTGTTCAGGGAAGGCAATTTGAATGTAATTCAAATTGGATTTTTGGATAAATAAAAGAATTTTTGGATGGAGATGAAGATACAATTTTGAGATAATAAAGGAATTTAATTAGTGATAAGTTTGAGTCAATTAGGGAGTGTAGATATATTTATTTATTTATCTATCTATTTATTTATTTTAGTATATACATGGGTGCCGAAATTCTCTTTAAATGGAGAGGATACCTCTTCAATCCCGGCATTTGAACCCCATACTCTCAATCTTTTCTCTCATTCTCTTCTACAAGCCAAAACCCTAGTTGCTTTCTAATCTTTTCTTTTGAATTCTTCGAAGTCGAAACCTTTATTCCATTCTCTTCTTCATTCTTTTCTCTTGTGCCGATTTCTCCATTGTCAAATCATAGACCCCATTTAATTTCTTCATTAAAAGTCGAATCATCATGAGACTTCTTTGAATCATCTTCACTTCGATTTTTTGCAAAAACCAAATCCTTCCAAGTGCTAGCCGAATTCCTTGTGTTGAGGGCATTATTTCAGGATTTGAAGGAGACCTGACTGTCTAGATCTAAAAGCCGAAAATCATTAGTCTCTAAGTATCATACCTCTTTTCGGGATTTTAAGGTAAGGTAGTTTTCTCTAGATTTTCGTTACGTTAGATTATCGTATTCGTAATCTTAACCCTATGTTATGGATTAACAACCACATGTTACGATGGTAGCAACTGATAAGGTCCCTCGATGGAATCAAATATGGATCAGGCAAAGGAGGGGATTGGATCTGTAAAACCAATCCTTAAGTTTAAAAATGAGCAGTGCCAGCAGTTCGGGATTGGCCAGTAGGTTGTGGACCGGCATCCGAACAAAATCTTAGACAGATAGCAGTTTTAGCAACTTCTGATAGTGTCGACATAAAGAGTGTCGTCCTAACGGTAACCAGGTGTGTAACCTTTCACACTATTAGATTGAGTGCTAATATATATATATATATATATATGTATGTATAAATCTGATATTCTCTGTTAGATGCCGAAATCCTAGCATTATGATTAAAAACCCGAGAAGGGTAAAGGCTAAGCATCAGGTTAGTGATTTCTGTCCTTCTTCAGTAATATGCTCTATATGTCAATTTCTCTGTATGCTTGGGGTTGGGTGATTGATGAAAGGGAAGTACTGCTTTCTAGTGGCTTATGCCATTTCACCTAGTGACTCTATCACAACTCTGCTTCGGTGGCTTATGCCATTTCACTGGTGACTATGTCACAACTTGACGATAAGCGACTAATCGCAAGATGACGCCATCAATGGTGTGTAGCGGTGTGGGTTGATTGTAGAAATCCCCAATGGTGTGATCGATGTAAGGGTGGCATGTAGCGGATGGAAACCTAGGATTTGGTTGGGTTTTATGTATGTTATCTGCTATATTATGTTTTATATTTTGATCTATGGGCTAAGGCCCAATCTAATGGTGCACGAGGGTTGCACAATCGAGTTTCATGACTCACCCTATTATTTTAACAATTTCAGGTAGCAGATAACATACATAAAACCCAACCCAATCCTAGGTTTCCATCCGCTACACGCCACCCTTACCTGCCGATCACACCATTGGGGATTTCTACAATCAACCCACACCGCTACACACCATCGATGGTAGTCATCTGCAGTTAGCTGCTCATCGTCAAGTTGTGACATAGTCACCAGGCTGAAATGGCATAAGCCACTAGAAACAGAGTTATGATAGAGTCACCAGGCTGAAATGGCATAAGCCACCTGAAACAGAGTACTTCCCCTTTTCATCAATCACCCAACCCCAAGCATACAGAGAAATCGACATACAGAGCATATTACTAAAGAAGGACAGAAATCACTAACCTGATGCTTAGCCTTTACCCTCCTCGGGTTTTCAATCATAATGTCGATTTCTAAGATCTAACAGAGTATAACAGATTTATACATATATATATATATATATATATTAGCACTCAATCTAATAGTGTGAAAGGTTACACACCTGGTTACCGTTAGGACGACACTCTTTATGTCGACACTATCAGAAGCTACTAAAACTGCTATTTGTCTAAGATTTTGTTCGGATGTTCATCCATAACCCATCGCCAATCCCGAATCACGACACCGCCATTTTTAAACTTAGGATTGGTTTTACGATCCAATCCCTCCTTTGCCTCGATCCATATTTGATTCCATCGAGGACCTTATCATTGCTACCATCGTAATATGTAGTTATTAATCCATAACATAGGTTAAGATTACGAATACGATAATCTAACGTAACAAAATCTAGAGAAAACTACATTACCTTAAAATCCCAAAAGAGGTATGATACTTAGAGACAATTTTCTGCTTTTAGATCTAGACGGTCAGGTCTCCTTCAAATCCTTAATAACGCCTTAACACAGGGAATTGGCTAGCACTTGGGAGGATTTCAGTTTTTTGCAAAAAAAATCAGGAAGTGAAGATGATTCAAAGAAGTCTCACGGCTTTTAATGAAGAAATCAAATGGGGTCTATGATTTCGGTTTAATAGAGAAATCCACACAAGAGAAAAAGAATGAAGAAGAGAATGAAATAAAAGGTTTTGGCTTCTGAAGAATTCAAAAGAAAAGATTGCGTAAAGCAACTAAGGTTTTGGCTTGTAGAAGAGAATGAGAGAAAAGATTGAGAGTATGGGTTCAAATGCCAAATTGAAGAGGTATCCTCCATTTAAAGAGAATTTCGCACCCATGTATATACTAAAATAAATAAAAAGATAGATAAATAAATAAATAGATCTACACTCCCTAATTGACTCAAACTTATCACTAATTAAATTCCTTTATTATCTCAAAACTGTATCTTCATCTCCATCCAAAAATTCCTTTATTTATCCAAAATTCCATTTTGAATTACATTCAAATTGCCTCCCCTAACAAAAAGACCATCCTTTGGTGTTTCGTCCACTTCAACCACCTTCCCCACGCCTGTAGAAAAATAGAAAATTATTGTGCACAGGGCAACTCGAACCCGAGACCTTCAAGCACAACCACAGGCTACCAGCCACTGCACCAGAACACTTCTTGTGATATGTTTCATTCTCAACTTCTTTTGAGTGTAGTGGGTATTTTAGTGATATGCTAGATCTGGCTATAGTGTTTGGGCCGGGTTTGGGGTGTTACATCATATAATGGAAAGGATAAAGGCCACACTAGCAATCGTGGTCAAGGACATAGATATGGTCGTGGTCGTGGTCGTGGTTGTGGCCATGGTCATGGTCAAGGACGTGGACGTGAATGAGGTGGTCATTTCAAAAATACCCACTGCAAGTGGGATCATAAGGATGGAAAGAATGATAAAAATACAACTAGGAAAGTGGAAAGTTTGTGTTATCATTGTGGAAGTAAAAACCATTGGTCTCGTACCTGTCGTACACCAAAGCATCTTGTGGAACCATATCAACAACATATAAGGATAAAGGGAACAAAATAGAGACAAATTTTGTTTGTGAGAATGAAAAAGATGATTATGGCATTGTTGGTACAACTCATTTGGAATTTTTTGATTTCTTCACCACCCCTAAAGGAAAAAAATTGATCTTTTAATTTTATTATTATATTTTTAAATAATAAATTTTATGAAATTTTGTTATGTTATTAACAACATGGCTGTCGAAACCATTTTTAAATATCGGTTTTGAAAATGGGGATCGACTTTTAAAAATGAAAGTGGGAGTCGCCACCAATCCCTTTTTACTTAGGTGTGATTGGATCACCTTGTAAAACGTTTTATTTTTAAACATTTGATTTTGGTCTACGAAAAACAAGAAAATGGGTTCGGGAGTCGGCTACGTATGAGGAAGGGTTAGCACCCTCATAACGCCCAAAAATTGGTACCTAATTGATAAAATCATGTCCAAATGTTTGAAATTTAGAAAGTTTAAAATAAGATCCCTTATTAGAAGGAAAACCAAGACTTACTTATTTCAAAGAAATAAAAATACAACACCCAATAAATTAGGATATAGCATTTTATAACTTCGAAGCTAGGTGCATCTTTATTTTAGAAAATCCTTAACTCAAGACACAAAACATCACACCCAATGAGTTAGGATACAACATTTTGAGTTCTCAAGAATAAGTTTTTTATTTGAAACTTGAGATTTCTTTATTCCGAAAGAATATAAACATCACATCCAGCACGTTAGGACACGACATTTTTTAAACCCTCGTAATTAAAGTCATCTCATGATTTACAAAACTTGTTAAAAGGATATTTAGTTATTTAGCCAAACGGAAAATCACAACCCAAAGACATGTTAGGGCACTATTTCCTAATTTCTAAATACCTAAACATTGCCTTATTTTAAAATCTTTAAATAAAATATAGGAATTATGCAAAATACATTTTATTTAAAAAAACGATGATTTATAAAATATCACATAAATATCAAAAGTAATTGTGAAATAATGAAGAATAAAATAATTACACACTTATATGATATAAACAATGTAAACAATGCATAAATAAAAGAATAGTATATAATGATTTTAAATAAAATATAATATAAACAATATAAATAAAATTGATTAGATAATATAAATAAATTTTATAAAATTGATTTTTTAAAAGTATATAATATAATATAATACTATATAATATACAAAATATAATATAATAAATAATATAAAATATGCAATAATAAATTATTAAACAAGTAAAATAATATATATATAATAATAATTAAATATATATATAAACAAATAAAATATATATAGATTTTGTACTATTAATAAATTAATAAATATAAGGAAATAATATTTAATATTTAATAAGGTAAAATAATTAAATATAATATAAAATAAAAAATAAAACAAAGAAATAGGGTTAAAATAGCAATTAAATGATTAAAACAACTAAATTAAAACACGTGTTAAATTACGTTAAAATAGCGAAAAAGCATTAAAAGAACTAAATTAAAACACGCATTAAACTATAGGGTCTAAAATGGAAATTAAGCCAAATTTTAAAACGACGTCGTAATAGATTTTTAACTTTAAAAATAGTCCGAGGGTTTAATTAAAATAAAAATAAATTTTTAGGGTTGATTATAAAATAAAAAAATTAATTTGGACGAAATTAAAAAGACTGAAGAATACAGAAGTACTACGGATATAAATAGCCCAATTTTAAAAAACACGCGGATCCCTGGAACGGATCGGGTCAACACGCGGGTTGTCCATTGTAACGACGTCGTTTTTAACCTTATGGGCAACCTCCAAAACGGTACCGTTTCCTTATAGTTATAAAAACAAAAAAAAAAGTCAGATAAAATCATTTTTGAAATTGTTTTTTAAAAAAATTTGCAAACGCTCTCAAACTTCTCTTGCTTCTGTTCAGAACGGCCATCGGTCTTCAAAGGCTACGTGCCCCACGTGTCGTCTTGGATAGTGGTCGGAGAGCCAAATCCCTCCGTTTTGTCAGGTAACCTTCTTGCCTTTTCTTTTTTAGTAATCGTACAGAAAATAATGTTGATATGAAAATAAAAAAATAAAAAATAAAAAAATTAAGCAAATCACCTTCGGCTAAAAAATTTCTGTATTTTTATTTCTGAATCTTTTTTCTCTGTATTTGTGAGTGTTTGTGTCTATCCCCTCTTTTACAAAAATAACCAGGCTTTTATAGCCTTGAAAATAAAAATAAAAAAAGAATTTTCGATTTGTTTTCCTTGTTTGCTCTGGGTTTCCTTTCTTTTGCAAGTGGACAACGATTTTGGTGTCGAGGGACCTCCGCGCATTGATGACGGTGTGACTGGGTGCATGGATTGCGGTGCGATTGGGTGCAAGGCTTGCGGCGCGAAAGGAGCTGGGGTGCGATTGTGGCATTGATGGTGGCGCGACTGTTGGTGGGTACGAGACAAGGGCTGCGGCGCAAGGGTCCTTTAGAAACCCTAGGTTTCTACCAATTTTGCCTAAGCATTGGGCCTCTTTGGGCCGCTTATATCTAGGTCTGTGGGTTTAGCTGGGTCAGGTCTGTTTGTGGGTAGGTTTAGGTTTGGGTTTGCTGGGTAGTTTAGGGTATTGGATTCGGGCCTTAGGCCCATTTATTTGTTAATGGACTGGACATTATTATTTATTTTGTTTTTTTTTTTGTTTTGGTTTGTTTGATGGACCTGGGAAAAAATGGACCATTACAGCTGCCCCTCTTTGCTTATTGTTGTGAAACAAGAATAGAGAAAAGACTATAAAAGGACCAATTTTTCCCGGTTTTGGCCGAGCCTCAACTTCTTGATTTTCTTCAAGTGGCTTTTAACTCCACTGCAACCCCAGGGAAATAAAGCTGAAAGTGTCTTTTTGATCTGCTTCCTGCAACTTCAGGAAGATGAGATCTTCTTTCTTCAATCTATTCCACTGCAACCTCAAGGAGATAAGACTGAAATGTCTTTGATCTGCTTCCTACAACTTTAGGAAGATAAGATCTTTTGTTTTCTATTTTCTCCACTGCAACTTCAGGGAGATAAAATTTATGTTTTTAGTCTACTCCACTACAACTTCAGGGAGATAAGACTAAGACGTCTTCGATCTGCTTCCTACAATCTTAGGAAGATAAGATCTTCTGTTTTCGATTTGCTCCACTGCAACTTCAGGGAGATAAAATCTTCTGTCTTTAGTCTACTCCACTGTAACTTCAGGGCGATAAGACTAAAACATCTTCGATCTGCTTCCTACAACTTTAGGAAGATAAGATCCTCTGTCTTCAGTCTACTCCCTACAACTTCAGGGAGATAAGGCTGAAATGGTCTTCGATCTGCTTCCTACAACTTTAGGAAGATGAGATCTTCTGTGGTCGATTTGCTCCACTATAACTTCAGGAAGATAAAATCTTCTGTCTTTAGTCTACTCCACTGTAACTTCAGGGAGATAAGACTAAAACATCTTTGATCTGCTTCCTACAACTTTAGGAAGATAAGATCTTCTATGGTCGATTTGCTTCACTGCAACTTCAGGGAGATAAAATCCTCTGTCTTCAATCTACTCCACTGTAACTTCAGAGAGATAAGACTAAAACATCTTTGATCTGCTTCCTACAACTTTAAGAAGATATGATCTTCTACTTTCTTCAATCTGCTCTACTGTAACTTTAGAGAGATAAGACTGAAAGTGTCTTTTAATTCACTTTGTAACATCCGGGATTTAGGGGTCTTGCATTTTGATTCATATGTGTGTGATAGTATGTACTGTATGCTTGTTTGAGTATGTTTGGGGGCTTCGGGAAACTTTGGGGTTAGGTAGGAGCCTTAGCAAAATTTTGGTTTGAAGCTGATAAAGGGAGAGTTAGGGGCGTCAGGCCTTGAAGGATTTAATGTAGGGTTTATGAACACAAGTGGAGGAGTGGTAGAATGGCAAGGTGACGCCTAGGAGTAAGAGGGAGTTTGCGTCAAAAGGGAATTCAATGGGGAGGAGGTTCGAGCTACATGGACAGCATTTTGGGAGTTGTATTTTGCGTCAAGAGGGAGAGGTAGTGGATTCGGCAAGGGCACTTGGAAGGTGGAGGTTGGATAGGGTCAAACATTTTAAATGATAGGGGGAGAGAGTTAGTAGCAGTGGAATCATTCAAACTTGTTTGAATGAGGGGATGTGAGTAAAATTAGGAGGAAAAGAAGGGATAAGGAGAGGGGTTGAGAGTTGGCCGAATATGGGGTTCTAGGGGGTGGCATTTTCGGTCATGAGGGAGTGTTTCGGTTGGGGGCCTTTAGGTGTTGAAATTGAGTGTTAGTGGGGGGGAGAGTGTTCATTTTCATTCTTTGAGTTTCTCATTCTCTTCTCTAAAGCCGAACCATATCTCCTTCTTCTTCTCTTTTCTTTTTCATTTTGATAGCCCTCACTTCCCTTGTAAAAGTCGAATCTTTCCCTTCACCCTCTCCCATAGCCGATAGCTCTTAACCTCTATTTTTCTCTTCCTCTTTTTCATTTATTCTTTTATCTCCAAAAGCCAAATTCCATCTTTCTCTATATCATTTCTCTTAGTGGCCGAATGTACCTCTCACTTGTGAACCATAGTCAAACCTTTTGATCATCTCTATTTCTTCTTTTATTCATTGGTTTCAAGCCATCTCTTGACCGAGTTCTTTTTACTATTTCCCTTTGAATCTATTCCCATTTCATCTCTTAGAGGAAGCGCCATCATTCTGTCATTGCCTACTTTTCCCAATCGGTTCTAGTATTGGGGGTGATTCCGGGTTCTTTGTATAAGCCAATGCTAAAGAAGTTAAGGATTTTTCGAGATTCGATCAATCGAGGTAAGAAGGTTATAACGTGAGGCCGAAGGCCACTTTTTTGTCCATATGTGTTAGGGCTGAATCTATCATGGCTTATGTAGGGGATTTCGACAATCTCAACATGCAAGCATATAGCCTTCGGGATTTGATCGACTTTGGTAAGGGTGTTCTTGCAATCAAAGTGTACTTTTGGTTCCGTTATAGTATTATTTCACGTTTTAACCCGGGTCTTCTGACCAAAGACTTTGTTTGATGGATTCAATTATTAGCCAAGGAATGAAAGGGGTTGGACACGTTGTCCCTACCCCTAAGTTTAAGAAGCGATCAGTGTCAGCGGTTCGGGATTGGCCACCAGGGTGTGGGCCAGCTTCAGAGTAAGATCGTAGACAGATAGCAGTTGTGTCGATTAACGATAGTGCCGACATAGAGAGCGTGGTATTACGTGTTATCAGGTGTGTAATTAGCACATTGTTTCTGTACTTTCCTTGTTTAAGTTAAATAAATGCATGTGATATGTGTGGTAGCCGAACTAGTGGCCGTGGTGGTATTGCTACCCATAATGGGTAATCTGGTAACCAGGTTAGTATATTTCCTATATCAAAAATGTGGATGGATATATGTGGATCTATGTAAGCATGTAAATATGTATATCTAGACATGTTCATATGTTTTATGCCATTTCATCATAATATGCTGCATGTACATGGGGTTCGATATATATAATGGAAAGGGGAAGTGTGTATATATATATTTATATACGTGGATTAATGATGGCCTCGTGCCACATCGTGGATTGATGACAACCTTGAGTCTCATCATGGATATTTGTGATTTTAATCACGTGGATCAGTGGCTAGACCACTAAGTGGACTTTGAGCAGCATGACTGCCAGATAGGTGTGTAGCAGATGGAGGGTTGATTTAGTAATCCCCTGGTGTGTGGTGGCTGGATATACGGGTGGTGTGTAGCGGTTGGATTTTAGGTTGGGTTAGGGTGACATAAGGCATCATAATATGTGGTTTACCGATTTGATGTGGTTTTGGGGCTAAGCCCATTTGTGGAAACATGTGGTTTAATTGCACACTGAGTCAAAACGACTCACCCCATTTGTTTCAAACAATGCAGGTAATACATGATACTTTGGACGGGGTTGGAGAGGATTCGAGGTGGTTATGCAGAATCTATTTTTCTTAGTTCTATTTACGTTTTAAACTTTGCCTTACTTTCTGGGATATCTTTATTGTAATAAGGCTGCTTTAAATGTTTTGGGGTTATTATTATGGTTTTAAGTTAGTTCTTCTATCCGTTGATTAATTAAAAGATGGTATTAAGATATTACTAACCTAAGGGTAACAAATGAAAGTTTTGTTTAAAATTTTGGATCACTTATAAACAAACGGTTTTTCGGAAACTCAAGCAAGAGTAACAATTTGAACCCTATTTAGCCGTGAGTTTTTATGCATCGCCAAATTGCTAAGTTTACACGAGAAACCCTCTTTAAATGGAGTTCTTGTTTTAGAACTTAAAACTCATTTTTCACCTTTGAATCCAAACCATTTTCAACACCTTTCCCAATAACATTTCGAGTCCGATCGTAGTGTTTTGGGCCGAGTTTGGGGTGTTACAATTTGGTATCAGAGCTAAGTTCTAAACTTGGCCTTTGGGGGTTTTGAGGCCCACAACGTTTTTAAACTTTGAAATTGGTTTAAAAGAAAATTTTTTGGGAAATGGCTTTATGGAAACATGGCACCTGCATCTCCGACCCAAGTCCACCAGGTAAGTATTCCAAATCTTTGTATGATATATATGAGTGGGCTTGATGGGTTTCATGGGATGTAGACTATTTTAATTAGATTCTGATGGACTATAGGTTTAGTTTGAACAACTTATTAGAAATCATAAGACTTAAACCGAGCAAACAAACCTGTGAACCAGTCGCCGAGTTATGGTGTGGCAATAGGCATACGCATGTCTAAGATTAGATTCAGGGAGAGCTTGGTATTTAAGCAGTCCTAGTGACTCACCTCCTCTTCGCTGGAATCCTACCTGGTGCGTAGTGACTGTTCACTCTAACCATGAGGATTTGTTGACAGGCTAAACCTTATAATTAAAACCCAAAAGGGACTAGCCACCCTGTTTTGTAAAATCCTAAGGTAAACCCTAGTTTTTAAATTCCCAAATTACCCCTGATTCGTAAAAAAATTACCCTGGTTTTGGAAAATGACCGAAATACCCCTGAGTTGAAAATTACCGAAATACCCTTATTTTGGAAAATCACCCGAAACCTTATTTTGGAAAATTTCAAAAATGCCCCTGTAGGATAAAATTACCGAAATACCCCTGGGTTGGGAAATGACGAAAATGCCCCTCTGTGATGAATGTGAATTCGTGGATGCTATCTGTGTGATGAATGATGAGTATATGTGGTTTCTGGAATTAGGAAATAAGCCTAAAACTGAAACTATAGGTAGGTCCAAGTTCAAAAGAACCACTATTGAAATTATTTTTCATAAAAATTGTTCGTTATTAATAAGTGAAAAGGAATACTAATGCATAAAAATTTCTTTAAATCAGATTAAGACGCTATTATAGAGATGAGTGGTAGGGGACATGGACGTAATACGCGAGGACGTGGTAGAGGTGGGATGGCTATATCGGAACTAGCAGGCATGGGTCAGGAAATGAGGCACCACTACCGCCAACTGTAGAAGCGGAGTTTCAGGGTCAGACAGGAGGAGACGATGAGACAGCAATACCCTCACCTATTTTGACCAGGTAATTTTGGGGCTGAAATTTCTTTAAGGGGGTAGAACTGTAACATCTGGGATTTAAGGGTCTCACATTTTGATTCATATGTGTGTGATAGTATGTACAGTATGCTTGTTTGAGTATGTTTGGGGGCTTCAGAAACTTTGGGGTTATGTAGGAGCCTTAGCGAAATTTTGGTTTGAAGCTGATAAAGAGAGAGCTAAGGGCGTTAGGCCTTAAAGGATTTAATGTGGGGTTTATGAACACAAGTGGAGGAGTGGTAGAATGGCAAGGTGACGTCTAGGAGCAAGGGGGAGGAGGTTCAAGCCATATGGACAGCATTTTGGGAGTTGTATTTTGCGTCAAGAGGGAGAGGTAGTGGATTCGGCAAGGGCACTTGGAAGGTGGAGGTTGGATAGGGTCAAACATTTTTAATGATAGGGGAGAGAGTTAGTAGGAGTGGAATCATTCAAACTTGTTTGAATAATGGGATGTGAGTAAAATTAGGAGGAAAAGAAGGGATAAGGAGAGGGGTTGTGTAACATCCCAAAATTGGACCTAGTAGGATTGGGCCCATTGGGCCTTGAGTGTAGGAGTGTTTAAAATTTTTGAGAACAAGAAAATGGCATTATTTTGAGTTGGACTTATTAAAAAAGTGATTTTGGAAAGTTACGAGGTTTCTATGAAGTCTCGGGTTTAATTGGGCCTTAGGAAAAATTTGGTATTTTAGCACTTTAAGGAGATGGAGTAAGTGACCTTAAAGCATATGGAAATAATTGATTAAATACCTAGCATAAGTGAGCAGTTAGTAAAGAGGCTATGGCACCCATGTATTACCTTGAAGGAAGGAGTTTGAATCACATTGTATGCAATTTGACTTTTACTTTTGCTTTCCTTCCTTATGTGTCGGTCAAGGAATAAATATGGCAATGGTGGACTTCATTATTTTGCTAAGGTGGCTAAAAGAATAAGGCAAGGTTGAAGTTGGGGAAAGGAATCAAGAGAAATAGGAAAGAAAGGGGGACATGAGGCTAACTCCATGGATGATGTTTTGGAAAGCTTAGGAGGCCAAACTCTAATCCTAAAGGGGATGCATGTAGATGGTTTTGGAATAGTTAGGTGGCTGAAATTTTATTTTGGCTTTTGGTAAAATCCTAGCTTTGTTTTGGCCAGAAATCCTTTTGGCAACTTTATGCCATTTCTCTCAATTTTGCAACCCACCTTGCCGAAACATAGTAGAGCAATAGTGCATTGTTTTCCTCTCAAATTCTTTTCTTTTTCCTTTTCTTTGTGTCAAAATTACAAGCCTTGGTGACCATATGTTTCTTCTTTCTTTTTACTTTGGCCGAATTTCCCTAGCACATTTGTGCACTTTCTTGCTCTTTTGTTTGATCAAGATTTTCATCTCTTGTCTATCTCCCTTTTTGGATAGCCGAATCTTCCACCCTTCTATTGAACTCTCTTTTCCATTCGAGTGGTCATTTATGTACAATCGGTAAGTGAATTCTTTTCTATGATCATATTCTTTCCTCTTTAGCCGAATAAGTAATTATCACTATTCGATTGTAAATCGTGATCGTCACCGAAAATGGTGTTATCCTCCACTTCTTCATGTTTTATTCACTCTCTCATTTCGTAGTGCTTTAAGTGGGAGACCGTGTATTGTTCTAGCCAAATTCAAACGGTGGTAATTGGATCCAATATCGATAAGGATCGATTCTTGGTGCATCGAGGGAGATCACCATTGTGGTGTTGAAATCGGTAGAAAGCACAACTCGTAATCAAGGTGTGTAATCCCGTACCCTTCCGAATATATGTTTGAAATGGTGAGTAAGTCTCACATCTCTTTGAAAGTTTACATGAAATATTCTGTGATTCGGTATAAATACCAAATAAAATCGATAACTAGCAACCGTGATCACTCGGGAGTGCGTATATTCGTAGTGGTAATCGTATTTTGTAATAAAATAGTTTTGGTCAGAAACAGTGATGTGTATTTGAAAACTCACGAAAAATTGGATAAAAGGAATTAAAAAGTGAGTAAGATATCAGATTAAATCTTACTGTGTCTACTTTAATATGGAAGAAACGGAGAAGGAAAGGGAATACTATATTCTGAGATATGTTAATTTTAGTGAGACTGGTTCTGAATGACTTTGGGGTATTATGTTCTATTTTGGAAAAATCATATAAAATTGTACAAAGTGAATTATGGGACATAATTTATATTTATGGATTCCTTACTGAACCTATTTTCGATGGAAACAAGTGGGACTATAGATGAAAAGCGTACAGGAAGATATTTGTGATTAAGGAAAGAGAGGTCAGAATCATTGGACAGTGAAACAAGGAAAATTTTAAGGAATATACTGTACTAAATGGTTAGGCTAAAAATTCTGGAAAAATTATAGGAGAAAGATATATGTGTCTACTTTCAAGGAAAATTTACGGATTTAGATTTTGAGTTTTCTAACTTGAGTTATGGTCAATTTAGTCAGTATGACGCAGATGGACAATTTCGATTTTATGCTCCAAATTAGTAGTTAAGCCTAGGTTGTGAAATTACCATAATACCCTTAGAGGGTAAATTATCGAAATACCCCTGGATTGCTAGATTACCGAATTACCCTCAACGAGTAAAATTACAAAAATACCCTTATGGGCGAATTACTTAAAACGCCTTTATGGGTTAATTACTAATTGTCCCTAATGGGTCAAATACTGAAATTGCTTAATGAACTGAATTGACATATTACTTTATGGGCCAATCTGATATATTTTGTTATGAGGGCCAAAATATGTTTAATGGGCCAAATTTGTTAGATCGTTAAATGGGCCAAAGTTTGCTAGATCGTTAAATGGGCCAAATTGCTATTTTGACTAATGGGCCAAATTGATAACTTGTAATATGGGCTTTTTGTTGAAATTTACCTTATGAATATATTGTTATGCATTATCTATATATATATACATGACTGCATGGGTTGGGATAATTGACGAAGAGAAGAATGGCCTGTTGCTAAAAATCTAGTTCGGTGACTCTGTCACAATGGCCTGTTGCCAAAAATCTAGTTTGGTGACTCTGTCACAATGGCCTGTTGCCAAAAATCTAGTTTGGTGGCTCTGCCACAAACATTATAATTGGCTTAATGCCTGCTATTGGTGTGTTGGCAGGGTGGGTTGACTTGATCCCCACAGGTGTGTTGGTTGGTACGGGTGGTGTGTAGCGGATGGAAATTAGGCTTGGTTGGGAATTGCATATCACATGCATTATTTTTATATTGTACATTTGTAAATGGGCTCAAGCCCAACTAATTGCTTAAATGGTTTTAGCCCAGTGAACAACGGTGAGTGAGTTACACATTGAGTTCTAAGTAACTCACCCCCTTCTTTCTTAACCCTATAAGTAATGCTCCGTGAGGTGGACTTGGGCCATGGATGACTCGGTGGAGGCCATACTTAAGAAATAGTGTTATTAAATTTTAAATTTCTATTCCCGTTATTTTATTATTTTGGTTTAAGTTGTAATAAGGCCTCTGAACTATTTTATTATTTGCTTTATGGTTGGTTTACTTATTATTTTGCTTAAATTGTTTTAAACGAGAATTTTTCTAAAAGCTAAAATAAAGGTTTTCCAAAATCGATTAACAAATGGAATTCATAATAAAATTTTTACAAATATTTTTAATACGAAAATCTTCTTCAAATTTTCAATGTCATTTTCAAAAGTCATGTTTTATAAGATTATTAGTTCAAATCTAACGATTTATCAATCAATTTTCGAGGTTAGTAGTATTTTATCAAATGTCTCAAATCAAACTTGTTTTTCTTGATTTTAACAAAACTTATTTTAGTACGAATTTCAAATCCTTTAGGTGCCGAAATTGAGTGTTAGTGGGGGGAGAGTGTTCATTTTCATTCTTTGAGTTTCTCTTTCTCTTCTCTAAAGCCGAACCATATCTCCTTCTTCTTCTCTTTTCTTTTTCATTTTGATAGCCCTCACTTCTCTTGCAAAAGTCGAACCTTTCCCTTCACCCTCTCCCATAGCCGAAACCTCTTAACCTCCATTTTTCTCTTCCTCTTTTTCATTTATTCTTTTATCTCCAAAAGCCAAATTCCATCTTTCTCTATATCATTTCTCTTAGTGGCCGAATGTACCTCTCACTTGTGAACCATAGCTGAACCTTTTGATCATCTCTATTTCTTCTTTTATTCATTGGTTTCAAGCCATCTCTTGACCGAGTTCTTTCTACTCTTTCCCTTTGAATCTATTCCTATTTCATCTCTTAGAGGAAGCTCCATCATTTTGTCATTGCCTCCTTTTCCCAACCAGTTCTAGTATTGTGGGGTGATTTCGGGTTCTCTATATAAGCCAACGCTAAAGAAGTTAAGGATTTTTTGAGATTCGATCAATCGAGGTAAGAAGGTTATAACGTGAGGCCGAAGGCCACTTCTTTTGTCCATATGTGTTAGGGCCGAATCTAACATGGCTTATGTAGGGGATTTTGACAATCTCAATGTGCAAGCGTATAGCCTTCGGGATTTGATCGACTTTGGTAAGGGTGTTCTTGCAATCAAAGTGTACTTTTGGTTCTGTTATAGTATTATTTCACGTTTTAACCCGGGTCTTCTGACCAAAGACTTTGTTTGATGGATTCGAGTATTAGCCAAGGAATGAAAGGGTTGGACACGTAGTCCCTACCCCTAAGTTTAAGAAGCGGTCAGTGTCAGCGATTCGGGATTGGCCACTAGGGTGTGGGCCAGCTTCAAAGCAAGATCGTAGACAGATAGCAGTAGTGTCGATTAACGATAGTGACGACATAGAGAGCATGGTATTACGTGTTATCAGGTGTGTAATTAGCACACTATTTCTGTACTTTCCTTGTTTAAGTTAAATAAATGCATGTGATATGTGTGGTAGCTGAACTAGTGGCCGTGGTGGTATTGCTACCCATAATGGGTAATCTGGTAACTAGGTTAGTATATTTCCTATATCAAAAATGTGGATGGATATATGTGGATCTATGTAAGCATGTAAATATGTATATCTGGACATGTTCATATGTTTTATGCCATTTCATCATAATATGCTACATGTACATGGGGTTTGATATATATAATGGAAAGGGGAAGTGAGTATATATATATTTATATACGTGGATTAATGATGGCCTCGTGCCATATCGTGGATTGATGACGACCTTGAGTCTCATCGTGGATATTTGTGATTTTAATCACGTGGATCAGTGGCTAGACCACTAAGTGGACTTTGAGCAGCATGACTACCAGAGAGGTGTGTAGCGGATGGAAGGTTGATTTAGTAATCCCCTGGTGTGTGGTGGCTGGATATACGGGTGGTGTGTAGCGGTTGGATTTTAGGTTGGGTTAGGGTGACATAATGTATCATAATATGTGGTTTATCGATTTGATGTGGTTTTGGGGCTAAGCCCATTTGTGGAAACATGTGGTTTAATTGCACACTGAGTCAAAACGACTCACCCCGTTTGTTTCAAACAATGCAGGTAATACATGATACTTTGGACCGGGCTGGAGAGGATTCGAGGTGGCCATGCAGAAGCTATTTTTCTTAGTTCTATTTACGTTTTAAACTTTGCCTTACTTTCTGGGATATCTTTATTGTAATAAGGCCGCTTTAAATATTTTGGGTTATTATTATGGTTTTAAGTTAGTTCTTCTATCTGTTGATTAATTAAAAGATGGTATTAGGATATTACTAACCTAAGGGTAACAAATGAAAGTTTTGTTTAAAATTTTGGATCACTTATAAACAAACTGTTTTCGGAAACTTAAGCAAGAGTAACAATTTGAACCCTATTTAGCCGTGAGTTTTTATGTATCACCGAATTTCTAAGTTTACATGAGAAACCCTCTTTAAACGGAGTTCTTTTTTTAGAACTTAAAACTCATTTTTCACCTTTGAATCCAAACCATTTTCAACACCTTTCCCAGTAACATTTCGAGTCTGACCGTAGTGTTTTGGGTCGGGTTTGGGGTGTTACACGCTTCCTGCAACTTCAGGAAGATAAGATCTGAAACTTCACCGATATCGCTACACCGTCTACTGAATGACATGTCCTGTAGACTCGGTTTCATGTGTTATGAGTGACATGAATGCAATATGAAAATGATTAGGATTAGAATGCAATGACTGGAATGAATCAAATGCACCTAATGAAATTTGCTATGATACAAAAATGCTTTGAGTATGATTCCTACTCTAGGTGTTATCACTCATTTGTTCTTCATTTTTGTTCATTAATCACATTTTGCTTGACCAGCTTATCCCAATGTAATTTCTGAGTCAACCCATTTGAACCTCAAGACATGAAGTTGGTATCTCCCACTGCAATTTCAGGGAACGATATTTGGTTTCTCCCATATTTCTGTTACCACTCAGAGGTACTGAACTTGTATCACTTTTAATCCGTTACACCATTCCCTGGGTGTAATGACCAGATGTATGTTTCTAAAATTTTTAATAAATTACAGGGTATCCCAACAATGATCCCCTTGTTCGCTATTTGCCAATATGGTATCATCAACAAAATTGTCTTATCCAAAAAGAATCTAAAGAGGTAATCATTTTTAAATGTTTCCAGCCTGTAGGTTTGGTGAGTTCAGAACAATAGTCATGTTTCAGATTCCCCATATTATTTAGAAGCTTCTAGAGTAATATGCAAAACTCCTTTTATGAAAGTGTTTTTAGTCCATTAATCATTATTTCAATATAAAATGCTTGAAAAAGATCACAACAATAGACATGAAAGAAATTAATCAGGAGCATAGCTCGAAGCAAATAAGCTAATCAAAGATAACCAAGGCAATAAATGAAAATTGATTGGTATCTCTTAAAAAGAATAAATTGAATATAACAAAGGCTATAAAAGAAAATTAATTGGGGTGTTTCTTTGAAAATAATAAAGTAATCAAAGATAGAAAATTTAAAAGGGGTAAGATGGAAAACTAGGTGCCCCAGATATCGCAGCCTGAGCTTCTTTGTTCCAACTTCTTGAGGACCATTTTAAGCTCAATATGTGTTTAGGGGATCCAGAGTACTTTGTCGATGCCCCAAGACGTAACATACTTCCTCATTTCTAATTCAGACCTAGCAAGACTACTATATGCCCCACTTTTCAAAATTTGAGTCGTCCTTTTCGGGTTTTCAACTCAAAGCCCCTTTAGTCTCAAAGCGCCTTTTGTGGGTTTTTGCCTTGGCCTCTCCTTTTTTTTTTTTTTTTACTCAAGGCACCCTTTGCAGGTTTTCACCTTGACCCTTTTCCCTTTCAGGTAAAATCCTTATTGATTAAACCTAAATTCATCGGATTTGGCAAGTCTTCGCTATCCATCTTGGTCAATATGAATACTCCTCTAGAATAGGCCCTTCATAAGTCCTTCCAAGTTTGGCATATGCTTTCCTCTAAAATCATTTTGTAGAGGAAAATTCTTTTTCAGCATCAGGTTTCTTCGTGGAATTCCCTAAGATGAACTTCTATAAGATCAAATTATCTGGCCGTGACAAATAACTTTTAACCTTTTCTTCAATTAGGTTCAATTGGCCAAACTGTTTCTATTCCGATAAGAAATGTGTTGCCCCAGCAAGAGTCCTAGCCAACGTTCGGTAATCATAGAGAGTAGTGATAGCTTCTTATACCAATCTTTACAAGTATTAGCCACCCTTGTTTTTTGTCTTTCTCTTTTTTGGCATTTTTTGTTGCACTGTGATATGCTGACGGATCTTTGGACAAACTGTAAACTTAAACTTTGTACAGTTATTTAAATGTGATCCTTTATGGCATTCTGTTAGCATCTGATCTTTTTTTTTGTTGAAGAATTTGATGACTTCAACTCCGTAACATTGGCATACGAAGCTACTTCCACCTCTTAGTGGAGGAAACGATGACTATGCCGATGAGTCGATATTGGCGAAAAGCTTTTGACGAGATTGCCCCCATCACATCCATGCCCCGCATATGGAAAATTTGTGAAGAACTGGAGTAGGCACATGAATCTTGTCTTCTTTAATCTCGTATTTGTTGTATGACTGATGCAATCCCCTTTCATGGTGAATCAACAGTACCCAATCCTCTTTGTTTAGCCTGCTTCTTATTAGCCAAGGCATGTCCTGATATGATTGTGCGAAAACATTGTTAAATTCTTGAAAATAACTCAATGATGTCTTGCCTTATTTTTGTGGTAAGCTAGGCTTCAATCTTCACTCCTTTCCTAAGTTCGCAATGACCCTTTGTAGAGTAAGGTCTGTTTTCCATCTTGTTAAACCATTCTTAACAAGTCAGAAGATATATTACAATCTCTATTATTTTCAAAGTCCTTAGATCCCTTAGACCCATATCTCATTCAAAAAGAGAGTCAATAACAACGTCGCTCATGACGTTGATATCTGGATACCTAGGTACGAAGGCGAATAAATCTAAAGAATAAATGATTCTAAGGATGATTATTGGTATGGTCATAAATAAAGAATGAAAGAATAAAAACAAAAGAATGTACAGTATAAAATAGAAAAAATAAAAGAATATATGCTCAAATAGATGCATTTTATTGAAATAAAATTTTGAACATAAGCCTATTTCACAAAAAGATTCTTGTTGCCTCTAGGCTTAAGGCAACAAGCATGTTTTGCATATTACCCTAAATTAGCCCTAAAAATACAAGGATTTCTTTCACAATCTCATTATTCAAAACCCTTCCAAGTACGCAAGAGCTTGGAAACTTCGTTCTCTAATTCCCTCTTCATCTTCAAGGAGTAGCAACTTTCTTGTCTCCTCCTTCAATCACTGCATTCACTTCCTCATTAAAGTGATCAAGTTTTGATGGATCGTCGAACTTCACAACTCCCATTTTAATAAACCTTTCGACCAACTTTTTAAACGTATTGCAGTTTTCAATTGAGTGGCCCTTTATTCCCGCGTGGTACTCATATTGGGCATTCTCGTTATACCATTTTGGGAACGGAGGTTGCAACGGTTTTGAATAAAATGGGAACACCACATGTGCGTCAAAAAAACTTTGATATAGCTCCTCATACGGCATGGGGATTGGCGTAAATTAGAGCTTTGCAGAGTTATACCTACCGGTATTATTCGTTTTCTTTTCCTTCTACTTCAGGGCTTTTGAGGTCCCTTCTCCTCTTTCCTTCATTTCTACTAGAACAACCGGTTTGGCTTGATCGTTGCTCGGGTTAGCACCCATTAGGGAGTAAACGATGTCTTCCTCGTCATCCTCACTATTGTCCACTAAGCCATTCCTTTTTCCAAGTCTTCTGGCTAGTAACTGGGTCAGCTGACCTATCATATTCCTTTGGAATTCCCTTATTTCTTGTTGAATCTCGGTCAATTACCTCTGCATTTGTATTTGCATCTACTCTATCCTCACCAACCTTTGTTCCATGTTTTCCAGGTTAACTCTAAAATATTTTTACCTAATTAAGATTCTCTTGTAAAAGTCTAATGCAAATGATGTAATGCAAATGTATGAATACAAAGAGGCATCGATTCTGATCGACTTCATTGTAGAAAACTTTATTAGAAAACAAATTCTTTTACATAAAATGGACTACTATATGCTTTCACCCTAAATGTAACAAACCGAATTTGACCCTAATCGAAAGGTGGTTTTGGGACCATGAATCCGAGTTCGAGAAATAATTTAATATTTTATTCTGTGTTCAATATGTGTGAATTAAAATGTGTGAAAGTTTCGTAGAAAAATTTCATTGTTTGGGTGCTTAATTTGACAAAAAGAACTTAATCGCGTAAATTTTAAAAGTCTCAAACTATAGTGTAAAGTGCCTATTTGATGATGGCTTTTTAAAGTGGAGCATTAAAAGGGTAAATAACCCATTTTTGAGTTAGTGGGTGGCTTATGTCAAGAATACCCTTAAGTTATATGTTAGTTTTTATTTTATATTAAAGGTTAAATTAGTAATTGAATAATTACTTTTATAATATGTTAAAATAACATAAACAAAAGCCACCATCTCTATCATTCTCTCATGGCCGAATATTGAGAAAGAAAAAGGGGGGGTTTTGTTCTTTGATTTTCGACTTGGAGGCTTGATTTCAAGGTTAGTTTGAATTTAGTTTTTGTTAATTTTACGTTTTGAGATCGTTGCTTCAAACCGTAGCTGACCCATGTTAAAAATTTTGAATCTAAGCATGTTTGAAGTTCGGCTATTGATAGGTTTATATGGTTTTTGATGTTTGATGATGTTAGATAAAAGATAAGTTAAAAAATAGAATATTATGTATTGGAAATTTTGATGAATTTTTGTTTTTAGAGCCAAATTATAAAAATGAAATTTTAGAGGGGCTTATTTGCTAAATAATTAAAAGAAAAGGACTTGTATAGTCCTTATACATATTCGGCCCTTAAGGAGTATTGAGAAATTTGGTGTATTTTGTGTTTTAGGCAAATAGGACTAAATTGTAAAAATTTGAAATAATAGGGGTAAAATGGTAAATTGTCCATTTATGTGCTTAGGGACTAAATTGAGATGAAATGTACTTGAATGAGCTAAATTTTAATGTGTTTTAGATCAAGAGCAAAGAAAAACGGATTTAGATCGGGGAAAGACGAAGGTTCTCGAATAGCCGATTTGCACGGTCTATCGACAGCCGAGGTAAGTCCTTAAGCTAGATTATATTAAAGAATGAATTATGAATGTGTTTAATGACAATGTCTGATAAATTTTGGCATATTTTTATGTGATAGTCGAATGTATAGGTATTATATTGAGTTAGATATGTTTTGTTAACACTCTGTAAAGGTGTATAATTGATATGATATACAGAGTATACACTGATGTAAGTGATTAAATTGGTTACGGTATTATTGAAGTGTGCATTGGAATGTTGAAAATGCTGATATCTCGGGCTATTAGCCTAGCAGGCCTTGTGCCGGTGTTACTTATCAGGCTTAAATGCCTAGCAGGCCTTGTACCGGTGTTACTTATCAGGCTTTAATGCCTAGCAGGCTTTGTGCCGGTGTTATATTTTAGGCTTTGTGCCTAGCAGGCCTTGTGCCGAGGATCCATTTCAGGCTTACTGCCTAGCAAGCTTCGTGCCGGTGATTTATTTCGGGCTTTAATGCCTAGTAGGCTTTATGCTTGGATATGTCATAAATGGAGATTTTGAGAATCAAACAAGGTGAGACACATATATAGTGCTATGTGCTAAAGCTCGGGTAAGAATTAGCCTACTATATTAGCAAGGAATGAAGTGAGCTAAATTCTTATTGTTTTAGTTAAATATGATGTGATGAAATGGACAATTCAATAAGTATTTTATTTTATGATGTTGAGCTTATCATTAATGTGTATGAACATTTCTTATATGTAAACTCAGGTTATATACATGTATGTTACAGTGAAAATTCGGTTATAAAATGGAAAGATCAGTGATGAATGAGACAAAAGTGTTTGCTTATGTGTATAAGTCAAAATAGAAGATCGATGCCTAGATTGGTTCATGTGATTTGATAATGTACATGTTCATGATGACATAGCAACGAAATTAAATCAAGAGCGTTACTAGTATTCAGCTATGTACATTTTACATATTGAAATATTTATGTTCCATACTATAAGCTTGGATATTAACATGTTTAAATGTATGTTCATTACATTTATATTTGCTTGAGACTTACTAAGCTAGCAAGCTTACTGTGTGTGTGTTCTTGTCTACCTCTGTTTTATAGATTTTGATTCAAGCTACGGACTCGAAGGATCTTCAAAGAAGTCAACCACACTATCCACTCTCTTTTGGTACTGATAAACTTGGTTTTTGATTCAAAAGGCATGTATAGGTTAGACTAAGCTGTATTACTAATGATACTTAATCGTGTATATAATTATAGCATTGCGAAAATGGCTACTTATTTTGGGTTAAACTTCATCAATATGCTTGGATGAAATGGCTTGCTCATGATATTAATGAATGTTTGTATTCGATTGAAGTTTAGATATTATTGGAAATGTGGTAGGTGATATGAGTGTTATGTATTTAGTTGTAAAATCTTAACTTGGGATATTGAATGTTAAATATGGTTGTTACGGTTAGGCGATAATAATGATCTCATAATGAAAATTTGTATATGTAAGTTGATTTGTTAGATTCGTTTGTTAATCGTAAGTATAGGTAGTTATAAATTATATGGATAAGTGGTATGGAAGGTTTGGTCCAAGCGTGACTAAATATGCTTATATTTCTATGTTAATTTAGTTTGAGATCTATGTTTATGAATGGTCAATAGTGCACAAATTCGTGACATAGATTTCATGTATTGTGGAAGTTTAGTTAGTACATTCGGTCTTTGATCGTATGCATATAACATGCAAAGTTAATTAGTGATTATGGCATTAAAAGTTAAGATGATGTGCATTTTGTTATATGTATTTGTAAAAGGTATACTGTTTCTTAGTTTATAAGTGTGCAATCGGGTGACATATGCATGTAACCATATGATGCTTATTAATAGTTCTAACTATAAAGTTTTGATGTGCATTGGTTCGAAACAAGATTGTACATGAGGTATGGTTGCATGAAATGAATGCGAAGGTGGTGGTGCTAAGTAGGTGTTTGTATTTGTTTTGTGGTATATTATTAAAGAAATGTATATTGATTGATCATTCTGTATTCTTTGATGATTATATTGAATATACTTAGAATTTTAATCATACATATATGTGATAGATTAATAAAGAGAGATGTTAGGTAATTTTAATTTTTTTTTATAAATTGATATGAATATGAATTTGAGTTAGATGCTTGTGAAGTATGTATCTAGACATGTGTCAAATTCGGTTGTTTTAAAATAGGATGAAGTATATTGAATAAAAAGGGTGTTACATTTGATTGGTATCAGAGCTTACGGTTTAGTCGATTCTAGGACTACCGTAACGCGTGTGAGTCTAGCTATACATGCCTTTTTCATATATCGATAGTGTGGTGACTTCTGATATTCTGAACTGTGTTTTATATAGTAAATGGACACTGATCCTGAAAGAGCCGTAACGGATGATGTGGAAAGTGTAGTGCCTGACCATGCACATAGATCAGTGCCGGTAGACTCTCGACCAATTTCGGGTAGCCACGAGGAGGAGGCTAAACAAGCCTTCTATCAGATGATGAATGAGTGGTTTACCCAGTTTATCCAGACTAATCCGACTGTACACCAACCTCCACCCCCGAATAATCCAACTCCGATACCTTCAAGACTTCGATGATAGATCCGATGAGATCTAGTAGGCCTCAGGTTGATAAAATCAGAAATTTGGGGTAAAAATTCAAGGCCAATGATGATGATGACGCAGAGTGAGCCGAAATGTGGCTTGATAACACTATTCGGTACTAGATGAGCTATCCTGACTCTGCATTTAATGCTCAAGTGTGCTATATCTTTACTTCAGACACCGCATATCATGGTGGAATACACTAGTATCGATGGTTCCGAAAGAAAAGTGACGTGGATTTCTTCCGAATGAATTCCGTAAGAAATATATCAGTCAAAGATTCATTAATCAAAAACAAAAAGAATTTCTTGAACTGAAACAAGGAAGGATGACCGTGACAGAATATGAACGAAAATTTGTCAGGCTTAGCAGATATGCTAGAGAGTGTGTATCAACTAAAGCCATTATGTGCAAAAGGTTTGAAGACGGTCTAAATGAAGAGATAAAGTTGCTTGTTGGCATTCTTGAAATTCAAGAATTTGTGACTCTAGTTGAGCGAGCTTGCAAAGCTGAAGAGCTCGAGAAAGAGAAAAGAAAAGCTGAGACAGAAGCTAGAGACATTCATAAGAGGTCGTCGGGTAAGACTTTCCATTCCACATCTAAGAAGTTCAGAGATGATTTCACCGACATAAAGTTACTTCAGATTTACCTAGACGTGATCGACCTCCAGTGAGCTCCCGAGCTACCTCGATGGCCAGTGTTGGTAACGTTCCACAGAATCGAGTTGAATGCAAACATTGTGGAAAATGGCATTCTGGGAGTTGTAGAGTTCGTGATCGATCCTATTTTAAATGTGGATCCTCGGACCATTTTATTCGAGAGTGCCCGATGTTAGTGAAAGCGTAATACGGCATGTAACTCTAGACCGAAAGCAAAGCACTAGCACGTGATGACCACCAAGACATTCTGGCAATATGGGTGGCAGCCAGAGAGGGACGAAGAATACTGCAGTTCGATCTGAGGCAAGAGCTCCAGCTAGAGCTTATGTTACTCGAGCTAGAGAGGATGCTTCTTCTCCAGATGTCATTACCTGTACTTTCACCCTTTATGATATTACTGTGATTGCATTGATTGATCCTGGTTCGACCCATTCATATATGTGTGAAACTCTAGTATTCGGTAAGACTCTGCCAGTTGAGTCTACTGAGTTCGTGATTCGTGTGTCCAACCCTTTGGGTAGATGTGTGTTTGTTAATAAAGTGTGTAAAGGTTGCCCGTTGATGATTCGGGATTTTTAATGTTGTTGCCCTTCGATGAGTTTGATATAATTTTGGGAATGGACTAGTTAACTTCGCATGATGCAGTGGTGAATTGCAAAAGAAAGCTTATTGATTTGAGACATCAGAACGGTAAGATCATTAGAATTGAATCCAGTGATTTAAGTGGGTTTCCTACAGTTATATCCTCGATGTTAACCCGGAAGTATGTGAGAAAAGGGTGCGAAGCTTATTTGGCTTATGTACTGGATAATAAATTGTTTGAGAAACAGATTGAATCTATACCGATTGTATGTGAATACCCAGATGTGTTTCCTAAAGAATTACCGGGTTTACCCCCAGTACGAGAGATTGAGTTTAGCATTGAATTAGCACCGGGAATGACTCCGATCTCAATAGCTCCATATCGGATGGCACCTACTGAGCTAAAAGAGTTGAAAGCACAGTTGCAAGAGTTAACAGATAGGGGCTTTGCACGACCAAGTTTCTCTCCTTGGGGTGCACCAGTTCTTTTTGTGAAAAAGAAAGATGGGACGATGCGAATGTGTATCGATTATCGGCAAATCGAATAAGGTAACTATAAAGAATAAGTACCGTTACCTCGGATTGATGATTTGTTTGATCGGTTGAAAGGGCTTCAGATTTTGAAGATAGATTTGAGATCGGGTTATTATCGCCATGAGTCGAGATACGATGTGCCAAAGACGCATTCCGCATTTAGGTACGGACATTTTGAGTTTTTGGTTATGCCTTTTGGGCTTACTAATGCACCTCGCTATTTTTATGGATTTGATGAATCGGGTTTTTAGATAGTTTTTGGATCGATTTGTGGTAGTGTTTATTGATGATGTATTGATCTACTCCAAAGATGAAATCGAGCATACTGAGCATTTGAGATTAGTGCTACAAACTTTGCCAAATCAGCAGTTGTATGCGAAGTTTAGTAAGTGTGAGTTCTGGATGAAAGAGGTCAGCTTTTTGGGACATGTTGTTTCAACATCAGGCATTCGAGTTGATCCGAACAAAATCTCGGCTATACTTGATTGGAAGCCACCGAAAAATGTTTCCGAGATTCGAAGTTTTCTGGGACTTGCGGGTTACTATCGACGATTTGTGAAAGGTTTTTCTATGATAGCTACCCCATTGACAAAGTTGTTGCAGAAAGATGTCAGGTTCGAGTGGTCAGAAAAGTGTCAGAAAAGTTTTGATCAGCTGAAAGCCCTTTTGACAGAAGCTCCAGTGTTAGTTCAGCCTGAATCGGGTAAAGAATTTATTATTTATTCTGATGCTTCTTTGAATGGTTTGGGTTGCGTTTTGATGCAGGAAGGCAAAGTTGTAGCCTACGCTTCAAGACAATTGAAGCCTCATGAAAGAAATTACCCGACGCATGATTTAGAACTTGCAGCTATTGTGTTCGCAATGAAAATTTGGCGTCATTATTTATTTGGCGAGAAATGTCACGTTTACTCGGATCATAAAAGCCTAAAGTATTTGATGACTCAGAAAAAGTTGAACTTGAGACAACGTAGATGGTTAGAACTCATTGAAAGACTATGAGTTAGTGATTGACTACCATCCGGGAAAACCAACGTGGTTGCGTATGCATTAAGTCGAAAATCATTGTTTGCTCTTCGTGCATTGAACACACGATGGTTATGTCAAGTGATAGTTCGATCATAGCTGAGTTAAAAGCAAGACCGATGTTTATTCAGCAAATTTGTGATGCACAAAAAGCTAAAAAGATTTGATTGTTAAACGGGTTCAGTGTGGAAATAATGCAGAGTCAGAATTTTGAATTGATGAAAATGACTGCTTGAAATACAAAGGCCGAATGTGTGTACCGAGGGATGTGGAATTGATTCAGATGCTATTGAAAGAAGCTCATAATAGTCAGATGTCGATACATCCAGGTAGCACAAAAATGTATAATGACTTGAAGCAGTTCTACTGGTGGCCTGGTATGAAACGAGTTATATCTGAATTTGTTTCAAGGTGCTTAATTTGTCATCAAGTAAAAGCCGAACATCAGATGCCTTCTGGGTTGCTTCAGTCGATCATGATACCTGAATGGAAATGGGATAGAATCACTATGGATTTTGTATCTGGTTTGCCTATGACACCGAGCAAGAAAGATGCAGTCTGGGTTATAGTTGATAGATTGACCAAATCGGCTCATTTTGTACCAATTCGAACGGACTACTCACTTGATAAACTTGCTGAATTGTATATATCACAAATTGTGAGGTTGCATAGTGTGCCGAGTTCCATTGTTTCGGACAGAGACCCGAGTTTCACATCACAATTTTGGAAGAAGTTGCAAGATGCTTTAGGTACTAAACTTCATTTTAGTACAGCCTTTCATCCGAAGATGGATGGACAATCTGAGAGAACTATTCAGATACTTGAGGACATGTTGAGATGTTGCATTCTCGAGTTTGAAGGTACTTGGGAACGATACCTACCTCTGATTGAATTTGCCTATAATAACAGTTTTTAATCTAGTATCAAAATGGCGCCCTATGAAGCCTTGTACGGGCGAAGGTGTCGAACACCATTATACTGAACTGAGCTCAGTGAGAATAAGATACACGGGGTTGATTTGATTAAAGAAACCGAACAGAAAGTAGCTATTATTAGAGATAATTTGAAAGCTACCTCGGATCGCCAAAAGTCCTATGCTGACTTGAAACGTAAAGACATTGAATTTCAAGTTGGAGATCGAGTATTCTTGAAAGTTTCTCCGTGGAAAAAGGTACTCGATTTGGTCGAAGGCAAACTTAGTCCGAGATTCATCGGACCTTATGAAATTACCGAACGATTGGGCTGCTTCTTATAGGTTGAAGTTGCCTTCGAGTTAGAAAAGATACATGACGATTTCATGTTTCGATGCTTCGTAAGTCTGATCATCCGTCTCATGTGATCACACCATCCGAGATTGAAATCAATTCGATATGACGATGAGGAAGAGCCGATCCGTATTTTAGCTCGGGAAAAAAAAGAGTTAAGAAACAAGAAAATTCCATTAGTGAAAGTACTGTGGAAAAGGCATAGAGTTGAAGAGGCTACGTGGGAGCCTGAAGATTTAATGAGGCAACAATATCCGATGTTGTTTAACGGTAAGATTTTCGGGGACGAAAATCCTTAAGGGGGAGAGTTGTAACAGACCGAATTTGACCCTAATCGGAACGGTGGTTTCGGGACCACGAGTCCGAGTCTGTGAAATAATTTAATATTTTATTTTGTGTTCAATATGTGTGAATTAAAATGTGTGAAAGTTTCGTAGAAAAATTTCATTGTTTGGGTGCTTAATTTGACAAAAAGGACTTAATCGCAAATTTTAAAAGTCTCAAACTATAGCGTAAAGTGCCTATTTGATGATGGCTTTTACAAGGAGCATTAAAAGGGTAAATAACCCATTTTGAGTTAGTGGGTGGCTTATGTCAAGAATACCCTTAAGTTATATGTTAGTTTTATTTTATATTAAAGGTTAAATTAGTAATTGAATAATTACTTTTATAATATGTTAAAATAACATAAACAAAAGCCACCATCTTTATCATTCTCTCATGGCGAATATTGAGAAAGAAAAAGGGGGTTTTTGTTCTTTGATTTTCGACTTGGAGGCTTGATTTCAAGGTTAGTTTGAATTTAGTTTTTGTTAATTTTACGTTTTGAGATCGTTGCTTCAAACCGTAGTGACCCATGTTAAAAATTTTGAATCTAAGCATGTTTGAAGTTCGCTATTAATAGGTTTATATGGTTTTGATGTTTGATGATGTTAGATAAAAGATAAGTTAAAAATTAGTATATTATGTATTGGAAATTTTGATGAATTTTTGTTTTAGGGCCAACTTGTAAAAATGAAATTTTAAAGGGCTTATTTGCTAAATAATTGATAGAAAAGGACTTGTATAGTCCCTATACATATTCGGCCCTTAAGGAGTATTGAGAAATTTGGTGTATTTTGTGTTTTAGGCAAATAGGACTAAATTGTAAAAATTTGAAATAGTAGGGGTAAAATGGTAAATTGTCTATTTATGTGCTTAGGGACTAAATTGAGATGAAATGTACTTGAATGAGCTAAATTTTAATGTGTTTTAGATCAAGAGCAAAGAAAACGAATTTAGATCGGGAAAGACGAAGGTTCTCGAATAATGATTTGCATGGTCTATCGATACCGAGGTAAGTCCTTAAGCTAGATTATATTAAAGAATGAATTATGAATGTGTTTAATGACAATGTCTGATAAATTTGGGCATATTTTTATGTGATAGTCGAATGTATAGGTATTATATTGAGTTAGATATGTTTTGTTAACACTCAGTAAAGGTGTATAATTGATATGATATACTGAGTATACATCGATGTAAGTGATTAAATTGGTTACGGATTATTGAAGTGTGCATTGAATGTTGAAAATGCTGATATCTCGGCTATTAGCCTAGCAGGCCTTGTGCCGGTGTTACTTATCAGGCTTTAATGCCTAGCAGGCCTTGTGCCGGTGTTACTTATCAGGCTTTAATGCCTAGCAGGCTTTGTGCCGGTGTTATATTTCAGGCTTTGTGCCTAGCAGGCCTTGTACCGGTGATCCATTTCAGGCTTACTGCCTAGCAGGCTTCGTGTCGGTGATTTATTTTGGGCTTTAATGCCTAGTAGGCTTTATGCCGGTGATATGTCATAAATGGAGATTTTGAGAATCAAACAAGGTGAGACACATATATAGTGCTATGTGCTAAAAGCTCGGGTAAGAATTAGCCTACTATATTAGCAAGGAATGAAGTGAGCTAAATTCTTATTGTTTTAGTTAAATATGATGTGATGAAATGGACAATTCAATAAGCATTTTATTTTATGATGTTGAGCTTATCATTAATGTGTATGAACATTTCTTATATGTAAACTCAAAGTTATATACATGTATGTTACAAAGAAAATTCATTTATAAAATGGAAAGATCAGTGATGAATGAGACAAAAGTGTTTGCTTATGTGTATAAGTCAAAATAGAAGATCGATGCCTAGATTGGTTCATGTGATTTGATAATGTACATGTTCATGATGACATAGCAACGATATTTAAATCAAGAGCGTTACTAGTATTTAGCTATGTACATTTTACATATTGAAATATTTATGTTCCATACTATAAGCTTAGATATTAACATGTTTAAATGTATGTTCATTACATTTATATTTGCTTGAGACTTACTAAGCTAGCAAGCTTATTGTGTGTGTGTTCTTGTCTACCTCTGTTTTATAGATTTTTGATTCAAGCTACGGACTCGAAGGATCTTCAAAGAAGTCAACCACACTATCCACTCTCTTTTGGTACTGATAAACTTGGTTTTTGATTCAAAAGGCATGTATAGGTTAGACTAAACTGTATTACTAATGATACTTAATCGTGTATATAATTATAGCCTTCCAAAAATGGCTACTTATTTTGGGTTAAACTTCATCAATATGCTTGGATGAAATGGCTTGCTCATGATATTAATGAATGTTTGTATTCGGTTGAAGTTTAGATATTATTGGAAATGTGGTAGGTGATATGAGTGTTATGTATTTAGTTGTAAAATCTTAACTTGGGATATTGAATGTTAAATATGGTTGTTACGGTTAGGCGATAATAATGATCTCATAATGAAAATTTGTATATGTAAGTTGATTTGTTAGATTCGTTTGTTAATCATAAGTATAGGTAGTTATAAATTATATGGATAAGTGGTATGGAAGGTTTGGTCCAGGCGTGACTAAATATGCTTATATTTCTATGTTAATTTAGTTTGAGATCTATGTTTATGAATGGTCAATAGAGTACAAATTCGTGACATCGATTTCATGTATTGTGGAAGTTTAGTTAGTACATTCGGTCTTTGATCGTATGCATATAACATGCAAAGTTAATTAGTGATTATGGCATTAAAAGTTAAGATGATGTGCATTCTGTTATATGTATTTGTAAAAGGTATACTGTTTCTTAGTTTATAAGTGTGCAATCGGGTGACATATGCATGTAACCATATGATGCTTATTAATAGTTCTAACTATAAAGTTTTGATGTGCATTGGTTCGAAACAAGATTGTACATGAGGTATGGTTGCATGAAATGAATGCGAAGGTGGTGGTGCTAAGTAGGTGTTTGTATTTGTTTTGTGGTATATTATTAAAGAAATGTATATTGATTGATCATTCTATATTCTTTGATGATTATATCGAATATACTTAGAATTTTAATCATACATATATGTGATAGATTAATAAAGAGAGATGTTAGGTAATTTCATTTTTTTTTATAAATTGATATGAATATGAATTTGAGTAAGATGCTTGTGAAGTATGTATCTAGACATGTGTCAAATTCGATTGTTTTAAAATAGGATGAAGTATATTGAATAAAAAGGGTGTTACACTAAATCCTAAAGTTTTGATTTTTCAAAGCAATGGAGCTAGCTCTCAACAACGATCTGATTGTAGCTCATACCTCATGCTCAATACGTCAGTCTGCGTCGCCAAACTCTGTAGGTGGTCAGCTACCTCTCGAATCTGAAATATGGCTTTCCTCATGAGATAGTCCCTGTTTCTTACTTTACCGTGTGAATGATAGAGCTGTTCCTTCAAATGCCCTTCCCTTGTTTCAAGACACTCAATCCGAAGTTCATAATTGTGCAGTGTTGATTCTAACTCTTCAATTCTACCCTTCATTTCTTTAATCTTGTTCAGGCGTGCCTTTAACTCGATCACAGAATTGCAGCTTCGATGGTGATGAATTGATCGTCCAAGTTTAGCCTTTGATCTTCAGAAGAAGATTTGATCATTCACTCTAACTAGTTCCATACACTAAGTCACAATTCCATACTCAGAAAGATTCTTCCGCTTCCATGGCCCATAAAGATCAGAATTTTTCCTATCCAGGTGCAAAGAAAGAACTGCGAAGCTTCCAGAAAGTTTAGATTGTATTTGTTCCAACATTTTTTCAACTCTAAACCTAGATGAAAAGCGTTTATTCTGGTTCTTCTCATTGAATATATCAAATGGGGGATCAACACGAATTCCTTTCATTTCTCCACAACGAATCAAATCCCTTGCAATGTTGTTTGGAACACAACGAGGAGCTGAGAAGTTCACAATAGTCCATCCTTCATTCCTAGATGGCTCCACCAATTTCTTATTGTTAAAATTCCAACGCCCATTCCTTGGAAAGAAATCTTCACTATTGCCTACTCTTAACCTTGGTGCTAACAGAATACGTCCGTCTACTTAGGTGATCATCTTCATATGAAAGAAAAACACTGTAATGGTAGAAGTGTCCATCTGTACTTCCCACGCTCACTTTGAAGTGATTGGTGAATATAGTTACCTTCTACCCTTTAGTTCAAACACCACGTCTTGCCATAGGTGTCATACAATCTTCTTCGCATCTGATTCTGGAATGACATCAAGAGGCACAAGTGGCAGAAAAGGCAAGGATTCCAGTGCTGCCCCATTTCTCTCTTACTCAAACAAATTCACACCTTGAAATCTTCTTTCTAATTGGTTTTACTCTAACCATATACAAACGATTGCATTGTCTTCCACTTTATCAAGGAAACCATTCTCTATAACTAGCTTTCTAACTTAGTAACTGATCGTGAATCGACACCTCTTAATGTATAAAATGATGTGCATAAATAAAACACAAAAAATTAGCAATGCAGAATAAGATATAAAGCAAGTAAAATATGATGTTATGTAATGCGTGAATGCAGAGAAAGAGAGGTGTTGATTCTGAATTCAGTTACATTAGAAAAACTTTTCTAGAAAACAAATTTCTTTACATAAAACGGATCGCATACACGGCCTTGTCCTCATATTCCTTCTTCGCAAAAGTTAAGTCTTGCAAACTTCTAATAGATGCCTCCTCTAGCTCCTTTTTGCTTGATCTGGGACTCGAATCACTGCTCCATAATACTCGTTAGCTTCTTCAAGAAAGTAGAGACGTGGCGATTCTCTATTTTTCTTTATCAACTTGAATCCTTGGGTAATAAAGTCTTGTATTCCTTCACCGACTATCAGTCTTCTCTTGTTGTGTTCACTTAGACTATATTTGGACAAGACCGTATTATAATCCACTTTATCAAAAAAACCCGTCTTCTTATGACAAACTTTTCTATTTAGCAATCAAATTAGAAACCATCACCTCTTTTCTAAGATATGAATGCAATGCAATCAAAACAAAAGAGAACACGTTAGCATAGGAAAAATAAATAACATAGAACACCTATCAGGGTAACCACTAGGGTTTGACATAGTTCTACCTAGGGTAAGCCCCTAGGGTTCACTACATGTGGTTTAGCTCTAAAGCTAAGGTACCCGAACCAGCAGATTCCTCAATCCTCACCCATTATAGGCTCATATGGACCGAGTTCAGTTCAGGGAATACATTTCCCTATGGCCATGCGAAGGTGAAAACCGCACGAAGATATAGGTACGGATGTATTCCGGAAGCAATCCAGTAGCCCATGCGGAGGTGAAAACCTCACGAAGGCATAGTTTCTCACTCCCACTTAAGGGTGTGACCACGACGATCATGCAGTGTAATGCGAAACAATATATTTAAAAGCACATGCAATAAAAGGATCATATTTTTAAAATCAGAATTTTAAATTTGAACAAAAAGACATGAAATTATCAATTTTACGGCCTGACTCTCTTATTCCCCAGTGAAGTCGCCAAGTTGTCGAAACCATCTTAAATATCGATTTTGAAAATGGGATCGACTTTTAAAAATGAAAGTGGGAGTCGCCACCAATCCCTTTTTACTTAGGTGTGATTGGATCACCTTGTAAAACGTTTTATTTTACAACATTTGATTTTGGTCTACAAAAAACAAGAAAACGGGTTCGAGAGTCAGTTATGTATGAGAAAGGGTTAGCACCCTCATAACGCCCAAATATTGGTACCTAATTGATAAAATCATGTCCAAATGTTTGAAATTTAGAAAGTTTAAAATAAGATCCCTTATTAGAAGGAAAACCAAGACTTACTTATTTCAAAGATATAAAAACAACACACCCAATAAGTTAGGATACAGCATTTTATAACTTCGAAGCTAGGTGTATCTTTATTTTAGAAAATCCTTAACTCAAGACACAAAACATCACACCTAATGAGTTAGGATACAACATTTTGAGTTCTCAATAATAAGTTTTTTATTTGAAACTTGAGATTTCTTTATTCCGAAAGAATATAAACATCACATCCAGCACGTTAGGACACGACATTTTTTAAACCCTCGTAATTAAAGTCATCTCATGATTTACAAAACTTGGTAAAAGGATATTAATTATTTAGCTAAACGGAAAATCGTAACCCAGCACGCTAGGGCACTATTTCCCGAATTTCTAAATACCTAAACATTGCCTTATTTTAAAAACCTTTAAATAAAATATAGGAATTATGCAAAATACATTTTATTTAAAAAAACGATGATTTATAAAAATATCACATAAATATCAAAAGCAATTGTGAAATAATGAAGAATAAAATAATTACACACTTATATGATATAAACAATGTAAACAATGCATAAATAAAAAGAATAGTATATAATGATTTTAAATAAAATATAATATAAACAATATAAATATAATTGATTAGATAATATAAATAAATTTTATAAAATTGATTTTTTAAAAGTATATAATATAATATAATATAATATAATACTATATAATTTACAAAATATAATATAATAAATAATATAAAACTATGTAATAATAAATTATTAAATAAGTAAAATAATATATATAATAATAATTAAATATATATATAAACATATAAAATATATATAGATTTTGTACTATTAATAAATTAATAAATATAAGGAAATAATATATAATATTTAATAAGGTAAAATAATTAAATATAATATAAAATAAAAAATAAAACAAAGAAATAGGGGTTAAAATAGCAATTAAGCATTAAAAGAACTAAATTAAAACACGTGTTGAATTATAGGGATTAAAATAGCAATTAAAATGATTAAAAGAACTAAATTAAAACACGCGTTAAACTACAGGGTCTAAAATGAAATTTATGCTAAATTTTAAAATGATGTCATAATAGATTTTTAACTTTTAAAACAGTCCGAGGGTTTAATTAAAATAAAAATAAATTTTTAGGGTTAATTCGAAAAATAAAAAATTAATTTGGACGAAATTAAAAAGACTGAAGAATGCGAAAGTACTACGGACATAAATAGCCCAATTTTAAAAAACACGCGGATCCCTGGAACGGATCGGGTCAACACGCGGGTTGTCCATTGAAACAACGTCGTTTTTAACCCTATGGGCAACCTCCAAAACGGTACCATTTCCTTATAGTTATAAAAACAAAAAAATGTTAGATAAAATCATTTTGAAACTGTTTTTAAAAAAAAAAAAATTGCAAACGCTCTCAAACTTCTCTTGCTTCTGTTCGGAACGGCCATCGGTCTTCAAAGGCTATATACTTCACGCTACCGTCAGGATAATGATGGAGAGCCAAATCCCTCCATTTTGTAGTCACGGAAGTAGGTAACCTTCTTGCCTTTTCTTTTTTAGTAATCGTACAGAAAATAATGTTGATATGAAAATAAACAAAAATAAAAAATAAAAAAATTAAACAAATCACCTTCGGCTAAAAAATTTCTGTATTTTTATTCCTGAATCTTTTTTCTCTATATTTGTGAGTGTTTGTGTCTATCCCCTCTTTTACAACAATAACCAGGCTTTTATAGCCTTGAAAATAAAAATAAAAAAAAGAATTTTCGATTTGTTTTCCTTGTTTGCTGCTGGGTTTCCTTTCTTTTGCATGTGGACGACGATTCTGGCGTCGAGGGACCTCCGCGCGTTGATGAAGGCGCGACTGGGTGTATGGATTGTGGCGCGACTGGGTACGAGGCTTGCAGCGTGAAAGGAGCTGGGGTGTGATTGCGGCATTTATGGTGGCGCGACTGTTGGTGGGTGCGAGACAAGGGCTGCGACGAAAGGGTCCTTTAGAAACCCTAGGTTTCTGCCAATTTCTCCTAAGCATTGGGCCTCTTTGGGCCGCTTATATCTGGGTCTGTGGGTTTAGCTGGGTCAGGTCTATTTGGGGGTAGGTTTAGGTTTGGGTTTGCTGGGTAGTTTAGGATATTGGATTCGGGCCTCAGGCCCATTTATTTGTAAATGGACTGGACATTATTATTTATTTTGTCTTTTTTTTTGTTTTGGTTTGTTTGATGGACCCGGGCAAAAATAGGCCATTACAATGGTTATTATATTTATGTTTTAAATTATGTATGAAAATTTCATATATTCTAAAAATCCATGTGATATTTATTTGTTTTTCTTTGAAGAATATGAATACTTCTTAAATTCAATTAGCTATAAATGGTGAAGACTTATACTTAGCAAACAGTGCAACTACTCATACTACACTTAATAATAAGAAATATTGTTGCCTAGAGGAACTAAGTTTCAAATTAGTAATGCATTATGCTATCCTAAGTCTCAAAGAAATTTGTTGAGTTTTAAAGATTTTTGCGATAATGGATATCATATTGAGATAGTAAGTGAAGGGAATGATGAATATCTTCAAATTACAAGTATTATTCAAGGAAATAAAAATATTTTGGAGAAATTGTCTACACTCTCCTCTAGTTTGTACTACACGAGAATTAGTTCAATTGAAGCGCATGCTATAATAAATCAAAAGTTTACTGATGAATTTATTATTTGGCATGATCGGTTAGGCCATCCTGGTTCAATTATGATGCAAAAAGTTATTGACAATTCATGGGAACATTCATTTAAGAGCCAGTAAATTTTTCAAGCTAATAATTTTTCATATGATGCTTGCTCTCAAGGCAAATTAATCATTCAACCATCACCAACCATGATAAATTATGAATCTATCACTTTTCTAGAATGGATACAATAAGACATATATAGACCTATACACCATCCGTGTGGACCATTTAGATATTTTCTGGTTTTACTTGATGCTTAGACTAGATGGTCGCATGTATCATTGTTATTGACTTACAACCTGGCATTTGTAAGGTTACTTGCTCAGTTGATAAAATTACAAGCACATTTTCCAGATTTCCCTATCAAGACAATTCGTCTTGACAATACAATGATTTTTGTATGTCTACTAGAATAAGTGTTGAACATCTTGCAGCACATGTTCATACACAAAATGGTCTTGTTGAATCATTAATCAAACATCTTCAATTCATTTCAAAACCATTACTTATGAACTCAAAACTTCCAATTTCTGCTTGGGACATGTCATACTACATGCAGCATCACTAATTCGAGTCAGGCCAACAATTTATCATAAGTTCTTCCCGTTACAAATGGGTTTTGGTTGAGAACCAAATATTTCCCATTTGAGAATTTTTGGAAGTGTTGTATATGTTCCGATTGCTCCACCACAATGCTCTAAGATGGGTCCTCAAAAGAGGTTAGGAATATATGTTGGATATGAATCCCCATCAATAATTAAATATCTCAAGCCATCAATGGGAAATTTATTTACCACTTGTTTTGCTGACTGTCATTTTAATGAGTCGGTTTTTCCAATGTTAAGGGGAGAAAATAAATAGCTAGAAAAATAAATAGATTGGAATGAATAATCATTGTCTCATCTTGATCCTCGTACGCAACAATGTGAACTGGAGGTTCAGAGGATAATTCATTTACAAAGTTTAGTAAATCAATTGCTAAACACAATTACTTATCCAAAAATAGTGACAAAATCACATATACCAATTGTAAATGCTCCAATCAAATGTCCCTGAAGGACAAACTCTAGTTGCTAGTGAGTCTAAAGAACGTTTGAAGCGTGGTAGATCAGTTGGTTCCAGATATAAGAATCCTCAAAAAAGAAAAGAAGCAAAAATAGATGATGATCAGATTGAGGAAGCAATAAGTTTAGAAGGATCTCTAGAAGAGATTTTAGGCATGACTGAAGTTCAAGAAAAATCTCAAGTACCTGATAATGAAAAGATCTCAACAAATTATGTCATGTCAAGAATTAAGTGGAATCGAAATCAAATCGATGTCAATGACATATTTTCATGTGATGCAGCACTAGATATTTTGAATGACAATGTGGATTATGAACCAATATCAATTGAAGAATGTAGACAAATAGATGATTGGCCAAAATGGAATGAAGCAATTAATGCGGAGTTAAAATCTCTTGCGAAGAGAGATGTATTTGGACATGTAGTTCGTACACCTGAAGGTATAAAACCTATGGGATATAAATAGGTTTTTGTGAGAAAGAGAAATGAAAAGGGAGAAATTGTGAGATATAAAGTGCATTTGGTTGCATAATAATTTCCACAAAGACCTGATATTGATTATGAAGAGACATACTCTCTTGTGGTGGATGCAACTTGTAACATCCTAAATTTTTGGGCCTATGCATTTAATGGGTGAATATATGGAATGAGTTAATTTAAGTGTTAGGGGCCCAAATTTTAAGTTTTAAGGAGCCTAAATCTTCTAATTTAAGTTAGTTAAATTTGGCATTAGGGTTTAGGGAAGTGGACGGCATAAGGCTATTTTTTGGGGGAATTTTATTATATTTATTCTATGTGGATAATAAGCAGATAAAGGCTATTATTTAGGATTTAGTCTTTAAGGATAATAAGCGGATAAAGACTATTTTGAGGAGATAATAGATTAAGATAAGGAAAAGGGATAGGAGCTATCATGTGTGGCGGTGTTGGTGAAAATCAATCTCTAAAGGGAGGAATCGGTTTTCTATATAAAGAGGGGGTGTGCCGAAATTTTGGAAGCCTTTCTTTTATTTTCTTTTCTCATCTTCTTCCTCTCAAAAGCCGAAAACCACCATTTTCTTCACCCTTTCTTCCTCTCTAAAACTTCCTGGTTGGCCGAATCTTTTAACATCTATTGTTATTTTTCTTCTAATCCCTAAAAGCCAAAATCACATCTCTATTATTCTATTCTTCTCCTTAATATTCATTGGTCAAATCTCTCTTAGCCATCTCTTCAATTCTTAAATCTTCTAAAAATCGAAATTCTTAGATCTCACCTCCTGAAGTTGCCGAATTTTCTTTAGTAAAGTCTACTTGTGCCGAATCTGAAGAAAACAATAGGTATGTGTTGATTTTGAGTTTCCAATATTTCTCCGGCTTTTCAAAGTCCCTAGCCGAATGGCTATTTAGTGACTAATCAAGGGTTTTTCTTATTTTCGGCATTTCGGGATCTGAAGAGGAGTCCAACGCTTAGATCTCTAAGTCAAAGATCAGTAACACTCAAGTCGTGTTATTTCCGGGATTTCAAGGTAAGGAGATTGGTTTATTTATAAATATATGAAATCGGGTAGAACACTAACCATGGCCGAATATAGGAGAGGCCCTATTTTCACATCTTTTCGACTTTTTGAGCAAAGTTGTAGATCGGGATAACAATGATATCGACTAAGAATATTGAATTTCGCCATAGCAGGTGTGTAATACTTCCCCACCATTTAGATCTGTTTGACTAATATATGATTATAAAGTTTATATGTTATGATAAATGTCGAAATCCCGGCATAATGACGAAAACCCAAAGAGGGTAATCGCAAATCACCAGTCAGTGAATGTTTTGTTTATATGTTATAAGTATATTGATTTTATGTGATTGCATGGGTTGGGTTTGATGAAAGGAGGAAGTTATATGTTGTAGCGATTTTTACCGTGATCTGTTGTAACGATTTTTACCGTGATCTGTTGTAACGATTTTTACCGTGATCTGTTGTAGCGATTTTTACCGTGATCTGTTGTAGCGACTTTTGTTGTGATCTATTGTAGTGGCCACGGCCATGATCTGATGATGAGCAGCACGACTGTAGCGGTGTGGGTTGATTGTAGAAATCCCCAATGGTGTGAATGGCTGGTACGGGGGAGTGTGGCAGATGAAAACCTAGGATTTGGGTTGGGCTTGCATATTATTTTTATTATGTATATTAATTCTGATTATTTTAGTTGTATGGGGCCAAGGCCCAAATCTAATGGTGCATGAGGGTTGCACACTGAGTCTCGCGACTCAACCAATTAATTAACATTTCAGGTAGCATTTAGTGCATCGGAATGGGCTGGAGAGGAGCGCAAGGTGGCCATGCAAAAGAACATTTGGATCCAGCAAAAAGACTCTAGTTATTATTTTATATTCTTATTTAATGGATTTTAAATCTCGTTGTAATAAGGCCATGGACAACCAGTTTATATTTTGTTTTATTACGGGCTTTTATTACTTTTAGTTATTTAAGTTTTTATTTTTAATTGAACTAAGGTATGTATTTAAATTTGGGTTTTTAATTCATAAAGGCATATTTTATTTAAAACTATAAATTAAAAACTTTTCCCGAATAAATGGTTAAACTTTACCAAAATGTTTTTCTGAAAATGCGACATGTTTTACAAAATTTCCTTAGTGACATACCAAATCCGGTTGTAGTGTTTGGGCCGGGTTTGGGGTGTTACACAACTACTTTTTTGTTCTTAATTAGTCTGGCAATAAAGAAGGGCTTGATTTACGCCTAATGGATATATTTACAGTCTATTTATATGACCCACTTGATAATAACATTTACATGAAACTCCTAGAAGGTTTTAAATTACTAGAAGCAGCTAATTTATGTTCTCTGGAAATTACTCAATCAAAATAAATAGACCCATTTATGGATTAAAACAATTTGGGCGCATATGTTATAATCGCCTTAGTGAGTACTGATTGAAGGAAGGCTATAAGAATGATCCCATTTCCCCATGCATTTTTATAAAGAGGTTTGGATTAGGATTTGTTATAATTGTTGTGTATGTTGATGATTTAAATATCATTGGGACTCCTTAACAGATTTTAGTGACAATAAAGTGCTTAAAGAAAGAATTTGAAGTGAAATACCTTGGAAAGAAAAGATTTTGTCTAAGGTTACAAATTGAGCACCTAAAGAATGGAATCCTTGTGCATCAAACAACATATATAGAAAAAGTTCTAAGAATATTTTACATGCATAATGCACATCCGCTGAGCACCCCAATGGTTGTTAGGTCACTTTATGTAAATAAAGACCCTTTCCGTCTTCGGGAAAATGATGAAGATTTTCTTGGTCCTGAAGTACTTTATTTAAGTGCTATTGGAGCATTAATGTATCTTGCTAGTCATACACGACCCGATATATCATTTTTGTCAACTTACTAGAAATATTTAGCTCTTATCCAACCGAAAGACATTGGAATTGGGTTAAGCATGTTTTTCGTTATTTTCAAGGTACAAGAGATATAGGTTTATATTTCCCTAACCTACCCAAAACAAAATTGGTTGGTTTTGTAGATGCAGGGTACTTATCTGATCCTCAAAATGCTCGATCACAAACTGGTTATGTTTCCCCATATAGTGGTACTGCAATTTCTTGGCGCTCTATGAAACAAACAATTACTGCTACTTCTTTTAATCATGCTGAGATTTTGGTAATCCATGAGACTAGTCGTGAATGTGTGTGGCTAATGTCTGTAATTCATCACATTCATTGTGGTTTATGTTTTGAACAAAGAAGCTCCAATAGTCTTATATGAAGATAATACAGATTGCATTGCACAACTTAAGTAAGGATATACTAAGGGTGATAGAACAAAACATATATCACCAAATTTTTCTTCACTCATTATCTATAAAAGAATAGAGATATAAATGTTCAACAGATTCGTTCAAATGAGAATTTGATAGATCTTTTAACTAAAGTGTTCCCTATTGCTACATTTAAGAAGTTAATTTTCAACATTGGATTGCATTGTCCCACAAAGAAGGATTATGTATTATTTTTTCATTCATTGGATTTTTGTCCCACAGAGCTTTTCCTAGTAAAGTTTTTAATGAGACATATCCTTTATACAATGAACATACAAAGGAGAAGTGTTATGAATGCTATCAAGTAGATGTTCAACCTTTCACCTTTCATATTCCTTTCTTATTTATGTTTAAAATATAAAAAATCTAAACTCCCTAAATATAGAGAAGTATGCTACTTGAAAAGATAATGAAAATACAGAAGGTAATAGAAATCCTCGTATTTTTATATCATCTTTTGTCTACTATTATTTTTTGTTTATAATTTAGCAAGTATAATATAAGATTATATAGATATTAATTTTTAATTTTTTAAGTTAAATTTCCTGAAACGTAGTGAGAGCATTTTCTTGTAAATATAGGTAGATGTATTCACACAGCCACCGATTTGTATCGAAATGCTGCACACGCAGAGGCAAAAGGACACGGCTATTAAGGTTGCCACTTGCCAGTGTAGAGCAAACACGTTGAACTGCGGAAACTAATCTCTGCATGCAGATCGACATCTGCCTGTCTCCTCTTCCAACACGTGTCATTGTCAACACTCTCCACTCTCCTTTTAGTTGTCTTGCATCTTACACTTTGCATTTTTCCTCCCAGGTTTTCAATCGAAACATCATCTGCTCTCTCAGAAGATTCGTCATGGCCTCATCCACTTTCAAACTAATCAATCATCTACCACTCTCGGGTATAGTTCCTAAAATTAAGGGCTTACACAAATCGAATCTGTTCTTTTCTCATTCCTTTTTCTTTCTGTTGTTCTTCATTGCTTTTTCTCTCCCCTTTAAATCCTCGTCATATACTTAGTTCGATGATCATGTTTCAGAATTTGAAGTCATCTTCACGATAGATTAATTAGGTTCCTGTTTCAAATACTTTTCTGTTTTGCAGCATCCATCAAAGCCTGAAGCCAAGTTACAAATTAACCATACTAAAGGTTAGCTGCATACAATTTAGATTTTGTTGGTGATACTAGTTTTTGGTGTTTAGATAAGTAAGAAACTAATTTCAAGGCTTTGTTTAAGTGGTTCTAGGATGGATCATCCAGAATTGGAATGGGAAATCCAAGAATCATCAACAGGGGATAGTGAGAATGGCAAACTAAGTTGGTTGATGAGATTGGGAAGGAAAATATTTGTCACTGGAATTGTTATATCATCTGCACCACTTCTCTTTCCTCCAATTATGGCTATTTCTGCTATTGGGTTCGTCTGTACGGTCCCTTATGGAGTCTTATTAGTAAGCTATGTTTGCACTAAGACTTTAATGAGTAGGTTACTTCCAATGCCTTCGCGATCTGCCCCATTATTGTTGGAATATGGAAAAGCATGTAATGGCGAAGAAGAAGTAGTAGAAGAAACTAATGGAGTACAAAATGAAGTTATTAAAGGAGATCTTAGCATAGAGAGGGAGGAAGAAGAGTTAAAAGAGGACATTATTGAAGAAATTGAGGCTAGAATTGAATTGGTTGACAAGAAAAATGAGGAACCAGATAAAGGGGATATTTTGCAAAAGGGTGCATATCAGAAAGATGGTGTCCAAAATGATGTCGAGGGATCAGCTGGAGATGATAGTGAATTTATGAATGAAAGGCCATCCCTAGGTTTTGAAAAAGTTAAGGAAATAACAGGAATGCAAACACAGCAGCCAATGATAGGGGAATGTCGAAACAAACCGCCAGCAGAAAAGGGCCAGGGTATTGACGCTGTTGTCCAAAGAGACGAAAAGTGCAGCAGCAATCTTGTGAATGAAACGCCATTGGGATCCGGAAATGTGAAAGAGAAAGATGAATACGTTCAGTTAATTCGGGCCATTGATGCTTTAGTGAATGAGAAATTAAGAGGGACAACTGGAGAACAACAAAAAGAAAAGGAGGTTCAGGGAATAAATGAAGTTAAAGAGGAGGAATATGTGAGAGATAAACAGCCAATAGAGGAGGCCTGTAATGCTGTGATTGAGTTTGTGGAAGATGAGAAGAATGGCAACAATAAGGAGAACGAAACACAATTTCTGATGGAAAAGGTAGATGTGCATTTCACCCAGTCTACTGATATTGAAGAGGATGAAGAGTTAGTAAGGGAGACTAGGGGATTATTAGAAAAAATCCGGGACCAGGGGGAAAGAGGTTATATGGATGATAAGCCGAGTACAGAAAAAGTGCATGTTGGTACCGAGAAAGATGAGAAGCAAATTTTGCAAATTTCTGCAAATGCCGTCGCTGATTATGGGATGGAAATGCCAGCTAGTGAATCTGAAACCGAAGTAGAAAAAAATAAAGCTGATAGCAAAGAGAAAATGAAGGGATATGTGGAAATGGATATTCAGAAAAGGGAGCAACCAGTAGGGCCAGTGAGTGAAACTGCGAATGATGATAGTATTACAAAGGGGCTTACAGATGAAATTGCTACACCGATAGTAGGACAAGCTAAAGATGAAAACATTGTAGATCCAAGCTATCGACTGAATAAGGAGAAGAAAGATGTGGTTTTTTCCAATGAAGATGAAAGAGAGATCAATGACGAACAAGGGCTTGACCTGTCAGAAAATCTTAGTACAGTTAGTCTGCAGGGGTCTCCTCCAGAAGTGAACACTGAAGGTAGCATCTGCAATAGTTGCTTTTCAGCTTAATTAGTTTCATGTTTTGCTTTTGTTTATAAGGTTAATTGTGATTCTAATGATTATACTCCAATGCTACATATGCAGAAAGTTGGCCTTCATCTAGTTACTCACTTCCCCAAGACGCTTCTGATTCTTCAGATCTTCATGTTTCTACAAAAGCACAGGAAGCAGATAACACTAAAATTCCTGTAGAAAATGCCAGGGATGCCCCATCCAATGAGGTTTGGCCTAAGATAATTTATGTCGCAAGTCACGAAACTATTACTTTATATATATGTCTGTCAGTCTCATTAAGATCGGAAGCCATGCTCCAAATAGTTGAAGTATAAGGTCAGAATTCTTTTATTGATCTAACTGGTCTTATTGCCTGCTAGAATAGTCATGTACACATGTTCAATTTCAATTTAAATGATGTTCCCTTGTCTTGAGCATTTTTAAGGCGTAGTTTTTAATGAATTACCATGCCAGGGCATGTCCGTCCCTCGTGCCGGTAAACCCCTACTAGAACCATTTCTTTCCTATAAATGTGCTTACCACAAAGGATTATGAACGTGGATATGTACGTTTCTCATGAGTAGTTCATCGCATTGATCACACATTTAACTGTCATCTGACTGCAGGCAATACACTGTGAGGAGAAGATTTGGGAACAAATGAATGCTCTGAGAACAATAGTGGGGTATAAAGCCGCCCGAAGAGAGACATGCATAGATGAATTGAAAGCTCTGTATGTGTTCACTGGAATTGAGCCCCCTGCATCCTTGAAGGACACGTGTGATCCTGCAGAAGTCGATGCGAAGCTTGGGTTTCTCAAATCTGTAGTTGGAGTTAAATAGGAATGTGGTTCATTATGGACTTGCTTTTAGGTACTTGGTCGAACTTTACTTATTTAGTTTTATAGTTTGTGACGTTAGAGACATTAGATTTAAGAGTAGAGAAGCTTGGAGTGCAGGATATTGAATGAATTCTGTGTTGTGTCTTGGAGTGAGAACTCTGGAGGCCTTTTCCTTGCGGTAATAGTTCTCCAGCTTTTTTTTTTTTTTACAGAAAATTTATATTAGTAAATTTCTTTGTTCCTTTCCTTTTTTTTTCCTTAATCCGCATAGGGAACTTAAACTCTTCGTTTTTCTCATCTCGGTATCTGATTTTTTTTTTTTTTTACTTTTTGGTCATACTTAAACTAATTTTTTGTTCAAGTATCACTAAAAGTAGGGGTGAGTAAAACTCGATTCGATTCGAAAAATTCGAAAAAAAATTTGAATTTCGAATTATTCGAATCGAGTTAATCGAGTTAATCGAATCAACTCGAATTTTGAGTTTCGAATTTCGAGTTCGAATCGAGTTGAATTTTTAAATTCGAATAATTTGAATAATTCGAATAAACCGAATATAAACTATATTTTTTTATTTTTTTAAATTTTAGGCTTTTACCCATTTCTTCCCAAGCCCATCAAGACTCAAATTTCAAAATTTTTTTCCTAATCCTAAGTTCCTAACCTAATTCCTCTTTCTCCCCAAATTAAACCAATTTTTTAATTTTTTTAATTTTAAGATTTTATTTATTCACTTATTTACCTCAATTTTTATTGTATGATCATGTTTTAAAAATTTAAAGAAAATTATTTTTAAAAATTACATAAAATAAACAACACTAAAGTCATTTTTTAAAATTTAACTCGAACAAATATATTCTATTCGATTCGATTCGAATTTCGTCTCACTCGACTCGATTCAAAAAATTTCAAATTAAGTTAGGATGATAAAATACGATTCGAAAACTCGATTAACTTCGAAATTTTTCGATTCGATTTGATCGAATGCTCACCCCTAACTAAAAGTTGACTTTATTTAAAAAAAATTAACTTGGTATCCTATCTAAATTATGTATTTCATATCGTTAGTTTTTCAATTTAATTCGTTTGATTCGATGAAATATATTATTAAAAAATTTATGAAAATAAAAAATAAAATATATTTGTTAAAAGAATCGATCTAATCAAAGTTTATTAGTCCGGTTTAACCGATACAAGTCAAACTCTTATCTTCAAATATCTCAAAGTTGGTTACAGGTCAAACTCTATCTTCTCAGCATCTCAAATTTGGTTTGGTTTTAGACTCTGATGAAAGAACTTTTTATCTTGTCTGAAGTTGAAAAACAAAATTCTCGAATTTAAGAGGATGAAGAAAATAAGATAAAATAAAACAATTAATTTTTTTATATTTTAAAAGTTCGTAATAATCTATTAAACTAAAATAATTTAACTATTTGTGATTAAAATTTTTTATACTAAGTTAAAAAATAGTTTAGAATTTTTTTGAAATAGATTTAATGATTTGATTAACTAAGAAAAAATAATTTAAATATCACTTCTAAAAATTGTGAATAAGAAAAATTGAATTTAGAACTGTCAATTTGTGACTTGATTTTTTTAACATTCGAATAATTTATTTTAACACGCTTTTATCTTACAATGACGCAAAGACGTTGTGCGTGATGTGATACTTTATTTCAAAAAAATAAATTATTAAATTTTTGTTTAAGGTAGAATTTGAATTTGTTTTTAAAATATAGGCAGAATTTTTAGTATATTTAGTGAAATGTTAGGATATAATTGTTATGTTTAGAATTTTGTTATTTTTGGGTAAATTATTTTAATATAATTGGCATGCCAAGTGTTTCAGTGTAATATATTTGTCAAAAGGTACAATAAGGGGTTCCCAGATTTACAGTAAGTGTATTCGTCAGCATATTTGGCGAGTTAGGGTTTCTCATGTAAGTTGTGAATTGGGGGTTCGCCAGTCTTTTTAGGGAATTTGGATTCGCTAATCATAGATTGAGTTAGACTCGAATTAGGAAATAAAGATATGGTGTATTTATGAATACTTTACGTGCAAGTAACACCTTTCCTAAGTCAAGTAGGGTATCTTAAGATTTTCAAGACACTTAAGTTTATAAATGTGACCCTTAATTCATGAGAGTTCTCTCATTAAATATTCTATTGTTAAGTCTTTATTTCTGAATCAAGTTCGTAGCAATCAAGGTAAGTCTCTATCATGTTAGGTAATTCTTTAGAAAGCTAGGTTCATTTTCATGTGTGAATTTTGTAAGTATGGTCTGTTTAAGTAATCTGTGTGTATGTTTATATTGCAAACCAGCCGGACAATCCACTAGCAAGTATAAGGCAAAGCGAAGCTTGTTTAGTTTCTCAGTTTTTCAGTAAGTGATCTAAGATACAGCATAAGAATGTTCATTATTATGATTTTCATTCTGAATGCTTAAGGTTCGTATCTTGTGTGTAAATTATGATGGTTTTTAAGAACTTCGTTTTCAAACTAAGTTTCAAACGTAGCTCTCAATGAAATCTGTTTTCAAGTTTTGAGAATCTGTTTCGAAACGTGTTTTTAAGTCTATTTTTTTTTTAAAATACGTTTTATGTGAGCTCCTAAGCAAGCCAACTTTTTTAAGCATGTTTTACAAAACAGTTTTATAAACTGTGTTTTTACGAGATTTTGTGCGAGCTTATTACAAGTGTTTTCAAGTAAGCTCCCTATGCGAGCTCTTTGTGATATGTCTTTATGCGTGCTCCTTTACAAGCCATGTTGGACATATTGACATACCAAAGGATCATGAGTACTCACCACTTTGTTCCTGTGACTTTAGGCGTTGAGGCCTTGGAACATGTAGAGTGATAAAGGAATGTGGAACTATACTCTATTCACTGGCATATGTTGGTGTGCAGGAGAGTTTATTGCCTTGTGCTACATTTATGGGACATATTATAAGGACTCTTTGAGCTATTCTGAGACATTATAAGGAGATCCACATATCCAACGAGACTAAGATAAGTGTGGGCTTAAACATATCTTATATTCCTCAGCCATTTTAATAAGCGTGTTAAGTGCGAGAACATATTTTATGTTTCTCAGCAAGATAAGTATGTGAGCATGTTTTCATGTTGTATACGTTCTGTTTTCAAGAATGCACAAGTTAAGTTTTTAAGTATGAATTTTCAGTAACACATGCGAAACTGTTTTTCAAACTTATGTTTTCTGACAGGATCTGTGAACTGGGTCTCACAACCTCACCAGCAAACCAACACATGAAATGATGTTAATATTAAGTTTTCTTTATGTTTTAAAAGTTCTATTCTAAAAGCATACTGTGTTGATTCCTATTTAATCGTTGAGTTCGCAATGAACTTACTCACTCCTTTCGTACTTCGCAGGTAAGTAGGTCGTGGATAGCAGTGCCAGGTAGATGACTTGGCGAGGCTCACTTCTGACTGGATATTGGCAAACCTGGGAAAATAGGCGATGAGGTTTATTTTATGAGGGCTTTAGACTTATTATATTTTGATTCTATTATCCAAATAGGTCTTTTAAAGTTTTAGCTATTTTGTTTTGTGAACCATGACTTAAAATATTGATTATTTTATCTTACGAACAAAGTCGATGTTTTCATGCAAGAATGTTAGTTGAGTTGCTATTAAAATATGCGAGTCAAATTTATTACTAAGCACTGTTTTCTACGATCCCTGTATGTTTTTTATTCCAAAATTACAAGTGTACCCCTAATTTAGCAAACCCATGCATCAGACAAACACTGTTAGAGTACGAAACCCCTTGGCATGTATAATCCTTTGTTTGTGAAACTTGTTAGTATGCGAACCTTTGATGTGTGTTTGGGTGCAAATTTTATAAAATTATGTGAACTGTTGTATCGTAAACTTAAGCTATAAATGAATGATTTAACTTGTGTTGTGAACTTGTATGGGAAAACATAGTCTAAGTTGTTATTTGTCAACCTACGCTGATTTGCGAACTTGTACTCTTGTGTGAACTCATACTATTTGTATTATACAAACTTATATTGTATTTTATCATGTGTGCTAACCTTAACTTGTTCATATATGACCTATACCATCCTTTGTGGTTTTGTAAGCTCACATGTTTTTTGCTGTGTGAATTATTATCGCTGTTGTGTTTTAACTTAACACATTATCTGTTATTATTATGTGGTGTGTTGGAGGTTGGATTGGGAGTTAACAGAGAGTCACTTCGGTGGCTAATGTAGCTGCCAGATTTGGGTTAGACCTACTCAGTCAAATTTGGGGTGTTACATATTTGATGCTCTTTGGTGTGGTGGAGGGATACATTACCATGCTTTCAAGTTTGTCACTTTGGTGCCTTTTGGTGTGGTGGACAAATGTGTTAGCTATCTTACGAATTAACATTTCGGTGGTTTTTGGTTTGGGGAGGAGCCTGTGTATTGGAGTTGATATTATTAGAGTTTACTATGGGTGAAAATAAACTGAAATGTTAATAATGAATTTCAAATGTGAATATAGATTGTTAAAAGTAAAATCAAGTGTTGTGAACTAAATGAGATGAAAAGATAGTAATTAAATAGTTAAGATAATAATAATCTAATATGATAATGTGTTCTAAAAGTGTGTGACCTAGTGAACTCATCTTAAGTTGTAATACCCTATACCCGGACCGGTCGCTGAGCTCGAATACTAGGTCGCTACACCACCATCTCACATCAATTTCATCACAATTGTCACGGTTTAGTATACGTGCATCTTTATTTTCTTTTGTTACTACAACATTTATGTGAATATTAAGATATACAAACTCAATTTAATGTTTAATCAAGTTGTCAAATGACAAATGAACATAAAATAGGCATATTGGAACCCTTTAGCAAAATTTCCAAAACTGTTACGTAGGTATTGATACAGCCTTTACGATATCGATATTTTCCTTTAGTGGTATCAATACCATCTGGAAAATAGATACCAAATTAGCATTCTATTTCTCGCCAAATTTTGAAACATCAAAAATTATCGATACCTTTCACAAGGTATCGATAAACTTACCTTGAGTATCGATACTCGGGCCAAGGTATCGATACCAATTCTATATCCTGAGTCCTTGCACTTCTGAAGTTACAGAGGTATCATTTTTAAAATCCACATATCGGTACCTCTAGTCTAGACTACCAATTTCAACATATATCAACATTAAAATCATTTAAACTCAATCCTAAATAGCATGCTTCATTCACCTAGTTAAATAAACATCAACGTGTCCAAAATAACAATCCCAACATCATATTCACGTTCACATACTTCCAAACATAAATAACATGCAAACAACCCAAAAATTGACTTAGCAAAATCGATATAAAATCTACCACATTGCCTTAAACTCTCATATTGAAATAACCATTAACACCTACTATAGCAACTAAAGAATGGCTTGGATCAATCCCTTGAAGGCCACACCCTAACACTAGCAACACAACTACTCTGCAAAGGTTAAAATGGAGTGGATGAGATTAACAAGCTTAATGAATGCTTAGAACAACCACTATGTAAACAATTCATTATGCATCAACTAAACAGACATTTCTCATATTCATAACATATTTAACTATAATATCATATTTCACACATTTAACCACATGATTATTTAAGTATATATATCACATCACAAATAAACTATATTTAGTCACATTTAATCATATTATAAGATAGTTTGGCTCTTGAGGTTAGGAAACATAATGTGGACTCTATCACCACACATCGGATACACAGATCTCCAACACACCAATAATGACTTATAGAGTCATACATGTCCCATAAGTGTAGCGTATAGCTAACATTCTCTAACACACCAAACACATATATCCCGGTAAATGGAGCTTAGCTTACATTGCCTTATCTCTTTAAAAATTGTTCTTGGGCCCCAACACCCTAAAATCACATAAAAAAGGTGAGTACTCACAATCTTATGGTGTGCCAACTATATCCAACGGTCTCATAATAACACAAGGCCAAAATATCCACATTATTATCACATATTTACTTACCGATTTTCCACACATATTCATTGTATATTCTCATCATTAGCATATTATAAACACTGTCACATGGCATGAATAACATACCCACATACTCACTTTCACATTAGTCATCATAAGCTTATAACATATGTCATAACAATCTCATATATGTTCATAATTTCACAATTTCACAAGCATACATATATCACATTTAATCATAGGCACGAGAACACTTACTCTCAAAATTTAGAGTAAGGGTTTAGGATACCTCTAAATTCCCAATTACACAATGAATCATCTACTAGCAGTGATTCCAAAACTCTCACCGAATATCAACTTTCGTAAAAAATCGAGAGCTCAAACTAGCTCTTCCTCTAACTAGTAGAAGGCTCTAATGAATTTGAGACTTCACACATAACAATCACACAATACACACAATCAAATGATAGCCAATGATCCACTTAAACTAACCAAAACACAAGCCTAAGCTACCTTTTCATGTAACCAAACCCTTTAGCATGACGGACTTAAAATGCAAATATCTCGATCTCACTTAGCTTTTTCTCATGAAATGAGTTTCATTCATCCCCATATTCATTTACAACTAAACCCCAATCTTTAAACCATAAAAAACTACATGTTTCAAGGTATCAACTTTTGTCGACAAGTTTTGACCATAATAACGAAAATTCATAAAACTCGAGAATTTCTTAACAAAACTTCAAAGTAACTTTAGCAACCTTCTAACTATGTTAAAACAAGTTGAAAAGAGTTTAAAACCAAGTTTTAATCCACAAACCTAGAATCCACCATTAATGACCAAAATTTTGGATTTTTATCTAAAACATGTGTTTTAATGGCTATAAATTCAATTTAAAAGTCTAGATACCATTTAAAACTAATAGGAAGATGATTTGGTTACCTAAATGCAAGAAAAATGAACTTTGGCAAAATTTCGTAAAATCCATTCTTGAAGAAGAAGATGAAATTAATGACGTTTTTGGGTATTTTATTGGTTTCAATGGAGATTTATAGTTTAAGGAATGTTGGAAATCAATGGGGGATTAGGAATTGGAGATCAAAAGCAATTGGGAGAATAGGGAGAGCAAAGGGATGCCACAACTAGCAAGGATGAAAGAAATTTTGGGTAAATTGCTTCATAAAAACTCTTAGTTTTGACTATTTTACAAATCAGTCCTATTTCCAAAATTGAAGGTATTTAAAACTTATTTTCAAAAATTGATTTAATTTCCTAATAACTATTGTCGAAAACATTATGGGTTACCAAACTTACAGAATTCTGAGCACATATAGGCTAAAATTTCTAAAATACCCTCGAAACTTCTAGGCCCAATTTTAAGGTGTGAAATAAGTGATATTGAGAAAATTGAGGAATTAAACATGCCTAGTTAAATAAATGAAAATGTGATTTATACAAGTAACAAATGTCACAAATGGAGATTAGGAAAATAAAACATGTCAAATAACATGGACTCTACATAGTTTTTGAATAGGAATTTAATTAAATGAATTAGTTAACAAACCATCAATGAGTAAGTTGAGATTTTGCTCTTTGGTAAATTGAAATGAATCAATTAGTAATCCTAAAATGTGACTTAAATGAACTAACATGATATCTATAGGAGGGGCTCAACACTAATAAGGACTAGGATAAGTAAGTTTATCCTTGACTACTTATTAAGCTTTTTAAGCTCACGTGTTAGTTGTTTTTGTAACACCCCAAAATAATTCCTAAGAGTTTTGGGGTATTTTAGAAATTTTAGCATTAGAGTGTTTGGAATTTTGCAACATGGTATATCGATAATGTTTTCGAATATGGTTTTTAAAAAGTCAAATCAATTTTTGATAGTGTTTTGGAAACCTTTAATTTTAGAAAAAATGATTGATTTGTAACATAGTCAAAATTGTGAGTATTTATGTTGTAGTTTTACCAAATTTTAAAAACCAACCAAAAAAACCCTATTTCCCAATTTTATTTCACGATAGTTTTCTCTCCAAAGCTTGTTCTTGTCGTCCCTTTGCTCTCCCAAATCTCTCAATCGATTTTCTTTGTTAAATCTTCAATCATCTAATTTCCATCATTCCCCAAGCATTAAAACTTCATAAATCTTCAAGAAACTATTCAAAATTCCATCAATTTCTTCTTCTTCTTTGCGTATGGGTTTTTTGGGTTTTCAAAAAGTCTGATTTTCTTCCATCAAAGGTAACCAATCATTTACCCATTAGTTTTTAATGTTAGTAGGACTTTGAAACTGAATTTTTAATCGTTAAATTGCATGTTTTTATTGAAAGCCGAAAATAGAGTCATTAATGGTGAATTTTGGATTTTCGAATAAAAATATGATTTCAAAGTGTTAATCAATAGGTTTTGATATGATTAAGAGGTTTCTAAACTTGTTTTGAAATATCTTTAAGGACTTCTTGAGTTTTAATGAATTTTCAAAAATAACCATAAAACATGTCGAAAAAGTCGATACCATAAATTGAGTTTTTTTGTATAGTTTAAGGGTTGTGAAGTAGTCATAGGTGAATAATAAGATGAATGGAATTGGTTTTAGGCAAAAAGAATAAGTATAGACCAAGATATTTGAATTTAAAGTTTACTATTTTTAAGGTTTCGGTTACATGGGAACATATCTTAGGCTTATGTTTCTGCATGCTTGTAATGAGTCCTTAGCTAATTTTTAATGTATTATTCTGTGAATTGTTGTGTTAAAGTTTTGAATTCATTAGGACCATCTACGAGCTAGGAACGACTAGTTTGAGCTTTCGACATTTCAACGAAAGCGTAGTGGTGAGTGTTTAGATTAACTGCTTATGGACACGATTCAATGCATTATTTGGAAATTTAGTGGTAGCCTAAACCCCTACTCTAAATTCCGAGTGTAAGCTTTCTTGTACTCATGTTATCTTGTGAGATATGTGCTTGTGTTATTGTGAAATTGTGAACTGAAATGAGATGCTATATTTGTGTTATATGTTCATGATTATTATTGTGAAAGAGTATATGTGTAGGCATGTCATACATGCTAAGTGACAGTGATAGCATTGTCCAAATGATACAAATGTGAAAGTAATAAAAAATCGGTAAGTAATATGTGTGTTTAAATACATATATTTTGGCCTTGTAATACTTGAGACCATTGGATGTAGTTGGCATGCCATAGGATTGTGAGTACTCACCTATATGTATATGTGATTTAGGCGTTGAGGCCTTGGGACATGTTTGGAGAGATAAGGGAATGTGAGCTAAGCTCTATTCAACGAGACATGTTTGGTGTGTTGGAGAGTAATACAAGTTTCAATGCCCAAAATCAGGGTCATGAACGTGATGGGCCCAAATTTCCTCAAGGCCCAATAACAAGGTCGAAGGCCAAGCAAATTCAAGCAAGATTGAATGGGACCATCCAAGACTTTGTTACCAAGGCCCTAGATGTGCACACGACCAAAAACAATATCAAGATTCAATTTATTATTTTCAAGAAAATCAAGAAATTGAATATTGGTCCAATTTTGCTATTTCCAATAATTTCAAGAATCAAGAAAATCAAGATTCCAAATATTGGAAATCTTGGTCCAAGAAATTGAACCTTGCAGCCAAGGCACATTGGATTTCATGTACGAGATTGAACGAGCCAATTTCGAGAGAAAACATATCACAAGACCAAATTTTTGAAAAAATGGCCCATTAAGATGTCTATAAGCCTATCTTGAAGTTTGGAAAGTAATTTAATTGAATATCATGCCAAATTATCAAAGTGTCCCAAATTGTAAAATATTTAAACTTTAGGTTCAATTTTATTTTAATAGGTGAATCATCATGTAAGAACTCAGCCCAAGGAGCCGATTTAGTTCCCTTAGCCGAATTCCCATTAAAAGTCCACATTTAGAATTATTTTGTTTTTTATTTGATGAGTTGTCATGTTAGTTATTCTAGTAGGGTTAGGAAACTTTATTTTAGGGGCCTATAAGTAGCATGGACGTCCACCCCTATACATACATAATTGATTTTTTTTTAAGTTAATAATATTTCTCCTTGAGTTTTTCATCAAGAATTGCTCTTGAGTTTCTTTTAGAAGTTGTTTTAACAATCTTTTAGGTTGTGAGAATCATCTTCTAGCTTTTTCTTGCCATGATCTCTTTCTTGGAGGGGGAATTAGAACCATTGAAAGGAGTTGTGGATTCTTAATGTTTCCAAGGCTTCTTAGGATGTCATCTTCTCTTTTTTTAATCCTTAATTTAACATTTCTTGCTTATTTAAGTTAGTTCTTGCTATTTTGGCTTGCTAATTTTATTAATTTTTGTTCGAGGTTAAAGTTGCTTCAAGAAATACATTATCCTATCTTGTTCCATCAAGAAACACATCAAAATTAGGAGTTTTAATCTTTTCTTGTTGTTTCAAATATTTTTTCACAAGACAATTAGTTTTTGTTCTTAAAATCACTTCTAGCAAATTTGTTTGTTTTTGTGTTTCCAGATTTGGTTGGGGCATTTTCTTGAGGTCCAAGGATGGTTTCTTTCCATCCAAGAAAACCTCATTCGTTCTCTTTTGTTGTCTTTATCAGCCGATTCATCTTTCTTTTGTTTTAATTTCATTTGACTCTCCTTTGTGACAACTAATCTATTTTTTTTGTTTCTCGTTTCAGTTTACATTTGTCTAAAGATCTAGGTTTAATTCGCAACTTAGACAAAGTACGATCCTATTCTACACACATGTTGTATCATTCTTTATCATTTGGTATCTGAGCTAGTACGATCCTATTCTACACACATGTTGTATCATTCTTTATCATTTGGTATCTGAGCTGGGCGTTTTAGGTGTTTTTGGTTGATTTTTAAACTGATTTCCATTGCAAAACAGCCTATAAGCAGTTTTTACCAAGAATTTTTTTAAAAAAAATATTTTTGAGTGGATAAACATTTTTTCAATTGATCTAAAATTTTACATATTTTTCTTGGAAATATTTTAGAATATAAAAAAATATTTCCTACAAAAAATTGATCAAAAAGTCAAAAAATAGAAAAACATGAAAAAAATATTCTATGGATTAATTTTGTGCCGAAATTTTTCATATTAGATCTACATCATTCGATGAGGCTCCAGTTTAAATTTCGTGATTTTTGGAAATCAGGAACACCTCGAACAAAGTTTGTCAAATTGCTTCGCAATTTTTCGGGTTTTCAAGTTTCAATAATTTTCATTGACTCTTAGCCTTAGGTTTTCATTTGTTTTTGTTTTTTATTGGTCCTTTATGCATTCCAACTCTTTATTGTTTATTGTGTTAGTACGTTAAAGCACGTTGCACATTCCTTCCTTAGTGCAACATAATTCTTCTGTGTCTAGCAACTTTTGGACTCCTAGTGTCGTTAGGATATTTAGTAGCTAGATTCTTTAGCATTCTTATTGATTTTCATAAATGATCCTAAAAGACTCATAAGATTAATTCTTACCTCATTGAGAATTCAATTTTATTTTTGAGTGCATAACGGTGAGATTTGTTTAATTTTTTCTTTTGAGTGCTATGTTTTTTTTAAAGATTTGTCACAAGGTCTTGTAGTGGCAAAGGAAGTGATTACAGAGTGACACACTACTAGTGACCATCGAAAATCTGGTTGGTTTCGCAACAAAATTACAACGTGACCTCAGTGAAGTCAATGATAAGTTCGAACACAGGTTCAATAGGTTGCAACGAAATCTAAAGGATCAAAATGCTTGAGATAAAAAAAAATGGGACACTATTCTAGACACAATCATCAAAATTTGGAATGCCTAAGTACCAAAATTGAGTGTTGAAATCGTAATTCAGGAGACAAGGTTGATCAACCTTGTCGTCATGCAAATAATGCTCGATGTGTCTCTCATGTAAATGATGAAACTTTGGTTAATAATGACCATGGGAAACATTTTTAAGCAAAATCAAAGTTCTCAATTCTAGAATTTCATGGAAAGAATGATCAAGAGACTTATTTTCATGGAAAAAGTGGTCATAAATTAGTTTGTCAATTCAAGGGGATGGCAAAACTAAATAAGGAATACAATTGAGCTATCACCTTTTGTGCAATGTTATTGGTGTAGTTCAAATAATCATAAGGTTTTCCAATTTCCAATTAAATATCAAACTAGAGAAGAAAGCAAGTGTAACACCCTTAACTCATATCCGTCGCTGGAACAGGGTTATGGAGCATTACCAGAGTTTATAGTTCAATTACGGCTAATTCATGTCATTTACTATTCATTTTTGAAAATCAATCATAATCAATCATAATATCCCTTATATGGGCCCCCAAGGCCCAAAATACAATTAGAATCGAGTCGGGACTAAATCGAAATCACAGAAAATTTTTTGCGAAATCTCAAAATTTTTCTTAAGTGCAGGGGATACACGCCTGTGTGGTCATGCCGTGTGGGCATTCGATGTGAGGCACACAACCATTTTCCAACCCGTGTCCTTACTCATGTAACTCTTTGAATTGGGTCACACGGCCAGCCACACGTCCGTGTGCTAGACCGTGTGGACAATTTAATTTTCAAAAATTAGGTGTAGAAGTTACACGACTAGGACACACACCCATGTGCTGGACCGTGTGTCTCACATGGTGAGACACACACCCTTGTCTCTACCCGTGTGTTCAATTCTAAGCATTCTGTTTCTCAAATTTCAAGATGCAGAGGACACATGGCCAAACCACACGCCCGTGCGCATGGCTATGTGTCACACACGGTTGAGACACATGCCCGTGTGGACGAAAATAGGCCATTTTCATGACCACTTTTCTCACCCAAATCATCTTCAACCTACACCAATACATACATACATATACCAACCACTTCAAGACATTAAAACCAAGCCAATATTAACATTATATAAGATATATAATCACATGTATTCAAACTTACCTTTTGTAATACATATTTGCTTTCCATAATTAAATCAAATCATACCAAGCACACATATGTTAACCATTTTATAACCTCATCTATATATTTTCACTAAACATACTTTCATTGGCCATTCCAATGGCTAGATTACAAATAACCACTATATGTCAACTTTGGCCAAGTTAACCTATACATGCCATTATACCAAAATAAGTTTTCTATTTATACCAAAACGAGCTGAAGGATAGTGTGATGATGCTTCGACCCATTCCAACCTTTACGAGCTTCGGATTACTATAAAATAGAGAAAAAAATTAAGTAAGCATTTCAAATGCTTAGTAAGTTTGTATAACAATGCTTAGTAAGTTTGTATAACATGAATTTAACTTACCATATATTTACATTTAAGATAAGTATACAAAAATGCATCCAAGTAATTTGGCTAATAGCCTAAAACACACAACTTCACCAATCATGTTAGTCAAGTAATTTACATAATACCAGGAGCATGGATGAGCTCATCATTTAATGACTTTCATAAACATATGCTTTCCATATCATTATTCCATATTACATTTACATTTCCATGACAAATCATTTCAAGTTCAGTTTATCCATGTCAGAACTTTACCCGTTGAATTTATTTGAAATATCGATAGATATGCTCATGTAGTACACTTTAGTGTACAAAATTGAAATCTGTTAATTCATATCCAAGGGTACCCAATTAGGGCACATACTCAGGAAGCACTCTCTCAAGCCATATAACAGGATGCTCATGTGATCCATGTAACAGGAAGCTTATTCGAGCTAAACAGGAAACTCATAAGAGTTTTAATCAAGATGCTCATTGAGCTTAACAATTAACTCTGAAGAGTTATTATCAAGGAACTCCGGATAGCATAACAAGGAGTTCAAGTGAGCCATGTTAGGAAGCTTATAAGAGTCTATATGAGGACGCTCACGAAGAGCTACGCTTGTGTCCGCAATAAATGCTGGATCACAACTGATCGAATCATGTAACAGGAGGCTCACAAAGAGCTGCGGTAGTGTGCAACACATGCAGGTTCACTACCGATCAAGATGCTCAAGGAACTATATAACAGGATGCTCAAGAGGGATTATAACAGGATTGCTCGTCTGAGCTATATTCTGTCTGCAACATATGCAGGGCCACATTCAATATGAGAAATCATGTATCCATCGTTCATTATTTAAACAGAACTTAACATTTTTGGACATTATCGAACATGTGATTATTTCATTCATTTATAACATTTATATAATTCACATAAATGCATATCACATTCAATTCAAGCATAAAAATAAACCCAATTTAGTTACACGAACTTACCTCGTCACTTGTTCGTTTATGAAATTCTACTAATTTGATACTTTTTGTTTTCCTCGATCCAACTCAGTAATAGGAATTTTTTTATCTATATAAATGAATTTATCATCAATTTAATCCATTTCATAATTAATTTAATTCAATTCACATCTTAGACAAAATTACCATTTTGCCACTATACTTTTCATAAATGACAATTTCATCCCTAGGCTCGAAAAATAAAATTCATGCATTTTAATCCTTATTCCAAGCCTAACTAATTATTACATATAACATTTACAACACATATATTTCATAAAAGTTAAAATTCTCCATTAATTTTACATATTTACAATTTAGTCCCTAAATCATAATTTCATGAAAATTCACTTTACAAAAGTTGTATATCTATCAACAACCTTTCATTTTCTACCATAAATTTCAATTTTTTAGCATAATCATCCATGGAAAAATTTCTATACTTTAATATCTTTTCCAATTGATTCCCAAAGTAGATAGATTAAGTTATTCCGATCTCAAAAATATAAAAATTACTAAAAACGAGACAAGATTACTTACCCAATTAAGCCTAGAAAGCTTGCTTTCTCTTTCCTAGGGTTTCCATCTAATTGGGGATGAAGATGATATAAAAATGATGATATTAAACCTTTATTTAATTTACCATCTTTTAATTTTTCCACATTTCAATTTAGTCCTTTTCTATTTCTAATTTTCCATGGATGATTCATCAAAAATATCTACTAACTTTTCTTTAATGGTCTAATTACCATATAAGGACCTCAAATTGAATTCCATAGCTATTTGATACTTTTAGCTACTAGAATTTAACTTTTGCATTTTATGCAATTTGATCCTTTCCATAATTAAACATGTAATCTATAAAATTTTTTATCGAAATTTTTCATACATTTTTCCTATCATAATGCAAACCATGCAATAATATTAAAATAAATTTTCTTTATGACTCAGATTTGTGGTCCAAAAACTACTGTTTCGATTTCACTAAAATTTGGTTGTTACAGTAAGTATGACTTTGTACCTTTTGTTGACTCATACTATAGTGGAAAAGAGATTTGTGATGGTGAACTTTGTGAACCGAAAAAAGAGGATAGTGAGAATTTTTCATTAAATCTATTGAGTTAGATGAGATGGAAACGTCATGTTCTTCTACTGAGATGTATTGTATTGAATTGAATATTCATAATACTTGTGAGGGGGAAATAGGAAGTGTAATGGCCTAAATTCAGGGTTATCGGAAAAGTGATTCCGTAACCACAAGTTTGATTTAAAAAGAATATTTATTTTAAAAATTATAGCATGAATATTAATATGATAGGAAAGTCATATTAAAATATCAATGAAAAATTTTACCGATTTAGTGTTTAATTAGAAAAAAATATTGAAGAAATTATGTAAAAACAAGGTATCAAGACATCGATCTCGTAAATTGATTCAAAAATATTTTATAAATATTTATGAAATGTTGTTTTTGTGGTACTAAAATTTCGTTAGAAAATTTTAACGTTTGGGTAGTCAATTAAATAGAAAGGACTAAATTGAAAAAGGTGTAAAAGTTGCTAGAATGATTAAATAGCTTAAGTGTTTAATGAGAAAGGATTTAAAAGGCAATTAGACCCAAAATTATTTGGGCTACACGGCAAGGGAGTGAAATCAGCAAGAAAATTGATGATTTAAGGGCAAATTTGGAATATTGCATAATTAACTAAATAAAGTTAAGACTGAAGTGGAAATATCTAGAATTCTTTTAATTTTTCCTTCATTCTCATCAGCCAAAACGCCATAGGAGGGCTTATTTAAGCTTAGATTTCATAATTTTTTCATCAAGTGAGTTAATTCTCGCCTTTTTCTTGTAATTTTTATGTTTTTAAGACTTTTACAACTAGGTCCTACTATTAAATTCATTAGTTTTTTATTTTGATGAATTAAATTGAAAGTTAACATGGTTGAGCACTGGAATTTTATGATGAATAAACATATATTTGAAGTTTTAATTTTATCAAAAGATGGATTTACTAAATGTTTTTAGTAGAAATTGATTTTTAGGACTTAATTGTGAAAAAGTTTGGAATTAAGGTTTGATGCTGAAATTATGATTTCCAAATGTTGTGAAGTAGTTTAAGATGATAGAATAAAGTGTTAACTGAGGAAAAAATCAGCTCAAATGAGGGGTTAATTGAGTAGGGACTAAATTGTAAAAACTAAAAAATTTGGGGTAAATATGTAATTTCAAAAATTGGGAGGTATAAATTATGAAATAAATTAGATTAAAATTAGATCCTGATAAATGGAAAATTTTATATTATAGATCAAGAAATTGAAGATAAACGAGGGAAGGAAAAAGTTACCGAATAGTCCCTAAAATAACTACAAATTGTTATGGGTAAGTTTGTGTAACTTGAATTATATTCTTAAATGCTTGGAATGTATGTTTATTGATCTGAATATGGTTTGGATGTTCATTGTATGATATTTAATGAAAAATTGATAATTCTCGATAAAAAGGGGAAATAAATTTCGGTTGAATGAAATGGACTTTGATGGATCACTGAAAAGGGAATTGATAGTACAAAGGATCTAGTCTGGATGGGTGATCCTAATGATATAGCCTTCCCGAAGAATATGTGTTAAATGGATTTAGCTCGGACGGGTAATCCAAATTAAGCTCATTAGAGTAATTGTCATTGTAGGGGATTTAGCTTGGACTGGTAATCCCGCTGTAAGAAATGAGGTTTGCGGGAGTGTGCTCTCAGGAAAAAGGGTATGTCCATATGTGTACGAATTGACGGACCCGGAATTGTACAAAAAAGTGTAGTACTAAATATCCATCGAAATTTCAAGAAATTTAACGGGATAAATATGATAAATGGAAGAACATGAAAATTATGGAATTGATAAGCTCATCAATTATTTCTCTTTGTATTGAATTTATATGATGTTTCTTAGCTAATGCAAAAAGTTGAGTTTGTATGTGATAGGTATATGTTTATGTGAATTGGATGTGTGCTTGTGTTGTTAAATGATGAATGTTTAAGTATGGTAAGTATAATTCCTGTTGCATGAACTTATTAAGCACAATGTGCTTACCCCATTCTCATTTTCCCTATTTTGTAGTGCTCGGGAGCTCGAATGTCGGAGATTAGTCGGAGCCTTATCACACTATCAACCCATATCTTTTTGTATATGAAATGACTTATTTTGAAAAAATGGCATGTATGGACTAAATACCAATGTTTACATGGAAATAGATGTTTGTAACCTAGCTGTTGGCATGGTTAGAGTAAGTATAATTTTGGGATTTTGTGAAAAAACAATTTCCCTATGATTCCGATTTGGTTACAGTCCGGTTCTGATGCATAATTTGGGCTTCGAAAGCCCATCTAAGGGACATAATAATAATTTTTGATAAATAAATAGAAATTGGTTCCATAAGTTCCAATAATGCCCCGTACCCTATTCTGGCGACGGATATGGGTAAGGGGTGCTATATTTGTTCGTATCAAAGCTATGGTTTAGCTAGTTCTCGGACCGACGTAGCAAATATGGGATTAGCTATACATGCCATTATTTTATATTTGATAGTGTGATATCTCCTGACCATTTAAAATTTATTTTTCTTATAGTAAATGCCTGCAGACCTAGCTCAACCCGAGGAAGCCGAGAGTCATGCTCCGGCTTTAGAACGGGTACAGAGGGAAGTCGAAGTTACTAGTAGTAGAAGGTTCGAGATAGAGAACCAAGGTGAATAGGCTAAATTGGCCTTCTTTCAAATGATGAATGAATGGTTTAGTCAATACTTAAGAACTAACCCTGTAGTGCAGCAAGCTCAAGCTCCCCCTCTTGCTCCTCCACCAGTTCCTAAGATCCCACAGGGTACAGGTACTGAATCTGTCAGAAAAGGGAAAGCTCTGGTTGATAAAATTCAAAAATATGGGGCTGAAGAATTCTGAGCAGCAGTTGATGATGATCCCGAATAGATTGAATTCTGGTTAGAGAATTCTACTCGGGTTTTGGAGGAATTATCTTGCACACCATAAGAGTGTCTAAAATGTACAGTATTATTGTTAAAAGATACAACTTACCATTGGTGGAATACTAAAGCTTCAGTTGTTCCGAAAGAAGAAATTACATGGGAATTCTTTCAGACCGAGTTCAAAAAGAAATATATCAATCAGAGGTTCTTCGATCAGAAGAGAAAAGAATTTCTTGAGCTGAAACAGGGTAACAAATCAATATCTGAGTATGAAAGAGAATTTGTTTGATTGAGTAAATACGCTCGGGAATGGGTACAGTTAGAAGCTGAAATGTGCAAACAATTCGAAAAAGGGTTGAATGAATATATTAAGCTACTGATCAGAATTCTTGAAATTCAAGAGTTTGCTACATATGCAGAGTGAGCTTATAAAGTAGAAGAATAGAGCAAATAGAAGAAACAGTTGAGAGGGAAGCTCAAATTCTTAGTAAAAGATCGATGGGAAAATCCCAATTTTCTGCTTCAAAGAAATTGAAGAAATACTAGGATTGTTCAACCTCAGCCACTGGGTATTCGGGTAGAGAGCGAGGTTCTCAATGCATTAATCTAAGACCTTCGACTCCATCAGTGACCTATGTTGGCAGTTTTGGTACCCCTAAGCAAGATGCCAGTACTGTAATAAAGTTCATTTTGGAGAATGCTGGCTGAAGAGTGGAGCATGTTATAGATGTGGCTCTTTCAATCATTTCCTCAGAGATTTCCTGAAAGAATAGAAAAAAGAGACAAAACAGACATTGAAGCCGAGCAATCCTACTTTGAGGGGTAGACCACCTCGACCTACCGATAATGTTAGTGGTAGCCGAGGAGTTACAAAAGATACTACAGGCAGATCTAAAGCACGAGCACCAGCCAAGACATTTGCTATTTGTGTCAGAGAAGATGCCTCCATATCAGATATAATTACTTGTACATTTTCTTTACTTGATACTGATATTATTGCATTAATTGATCCTGGCTCCACAAATTCATACATATGCACAAAATTTGTATTTGTTAAAAAATTATCTGTTGAACCTACTGAATTTGTGGTTAAAGTCTCGAACCCCCTAGGTCAGTCTGTGATGGTGGATATAATTTGTAAAAATTGTCCATTGATAGTAAAAGGTATTTGTTTCCCGATTGACTTGATGTTATTGCCTTTTGATGAGTTTGATGTGATATTGGGCATGGATTGGTTAACTCAGCATGATATAGTAGTAAACTATAAACAGAAATATATTGTGCTGAAGTGTTAGAATGGTGAATTACTTCTGGTTAAATTTGATCAGACAGAGGGATTATCTGATGTGATTTCAGTTATGACAGCTCAGAGGTGTGTCAGAAAAGGGTATGATGCTTATTTGGCATATGTGTTAGACACTAAGGTATCTGAGTCAAAGATACAGGCAGTGCCAATTGTATATGAATTTTCTGATGTGTTTTTAAAGGAATTATCGGGGTTGCCACCAGAAAGAGAAGTGGAATTTTCTATAGATCTGATTCCGGGAACTACTCCGATCTCGACAGCTCTGTATCGTATGGCTCCTACGGAATTAAAGGAGTTAAAGACATAGTTGCAAGAACTTGTTGACAGCGATTTTGTCCGACCGAGTCATTCACCTTGGGGTGCTCTGGTTCTATTTATGAAAAACAAGGACGGGTCTTTAAGATTATGTATTGGTTACCGGCAACTCAACAAAGTCACTATAAAGAATAAGTACCCGTTTCCTTGGATTGATGATATGTTTGACCAGTTGAATGGTGCCACTGTATTTTCAAAGATTGATCTCCGATCGGGCTACTATCAGTTACGGGTAAAATAGTCAAATGTACCAAAGACAGCTTTCAGAACCAGGTACGGGCATTATGAGTTTCTTGTTATGCCGTTTGGGCTGACTAATACACCAACAATATTTATGGACCTGATGAATCAGATATTCAGACCGTACTTAGACAAGTTCGTGGTAGTTTTTATTGATGATATCCTTGTCTATTCCCGAGATGAAAATGAGCATGCAGATCATCTAAGAATTGTATTGCAAATCTTGCGTGAAAAGCAGTTGTATGCTAAATTTAGTAAATGTGAATTTTGGCTTCGAGAGGTGAGTTTCCTTGGGCATATTGTATCTATTAAAGGCATCAGAGTAGAACCGAGTAAAATTTTAGCCATTGTTAATTGGAGTCCACCGAAGAATGTATCTGAAGTTTGGAGTTTTCTGGGTCTAGCTGGGTATTATCGGAGATTTGTATAGGGGTTCTCTATGATAGCTTCTCCGATGACTCGACTATTGCAGAAAGATGTTAAATTTGAGTGGACTAATGAATGCCAGCAGAGCTTCGATAAACTGAAAGATCTACTGAAGAAAGCACCTATACTAGTGCAGCCTGAGCCGAGTAAGGAATTTATAATTTATAGAGATGCTTCGTTAAATGGTTTAGGTTGTGTCTTGATGCAAGAAGGTAAAGTTATAGCCTATGCTTTGAGACAACTTAAGCCACATGAAAGAAATTACCTGGTGCATGATCTTGAATTAGCTGCTATTGTATTTGCACTAAAAATATGGTGACATTACTTGTATGGTGTGAAATGTCATATCTATACTGATCATAAAAGTCTAAAATATTTGATGACACAGAAAGATCTGAATTTGAGACAGCGCATGTGGCTTGGATTGATAAAGGACTATGATTTGATTATTGATTACCATCTGGGTAAGGCTAATGTTGTTGCTGATGTTTTAAGTCAAAAATCTCTATTTTCTTTACGAGCTATGAATGCCCGATTGTCTTTGGTTGATGATGGTTCAGTCATAGCTGAGTTGAGAGTTAAACCGACATTTTATAGAAAATATGTGAAGCTTAGAAAAATGATGAAAAGTTACAGGCTAAACGGGTACAAAGTGGGTCAGGTAATGATTCAAAATTTCAGATTGAGACTAATAGTTGTTTATTATTCAGAGGTAGAGTATGTGTATCAAAGAATTTAGAGCTTGTCCAGAAGATTTTACACGAGGCACACAATGATATTATGTCCGTACATCCGAGAAGTAATAAAATTTATAATGATTTGAAGAAGATGTACTGGTGGCCAGGTATGAAACATGATATTTCTGAGTTTGTATCAAGATGTCTGATATGTCAATAGGTCAAAGCAAAAAATTTGGTACCCTCAAGATTACTCCAGCTAATTATTATATAGGAATGGAAATGGGAAGGAATTACTATGAATTTTGTGTCGAGATTACCATTGTCACCGAAAAAGAAAGATGCCATTTGGGCGATCGTTGATTGATTAACAAAATTAGCACATTTTATCCGGGTACGTATGGATTATTCTCTAAATAAATTGGCTGAACTGTATATATCTGAGATTGTCAGGCTACATGAAGTGCCAATCTCCATTATCTCTGATAGAGATCCCTGATTTACGTCTCGTTTCTAGGACAAGTTACAAGAAGCTCTGGGTACCCAGTTGTATTTCAGCACTGCTTTTCATCCTCAGATAGATGACCAATCTAAACAAGTAATTCAGGTATTGGAGGACATGCTTCGATGTTGTGTTCTAGAATTTGAGGGTAATTAGGAAAAGTATTTGTCTTTGATTGAATTTGCTTATAATAACAGTTATCAGTCTAGTATTAAAATGGCTCCGTATGAAGCTTTGTATGGTAGAAAATGTAAAGTTCCATTGTATTGGACAGAGCTTAGCGAGAAAAAAGTTATATGGGGCTGATTTGATTCGAGAAACCAAAGAAAAAGTAAAAGTGATTCGGAATAGCTTGAAAGCAGCCTCTGATCGTCAAAAATGCTATGCCGACCTGAAACAAAAAGAGATTGAATTTCAAGTCTGTGACAGGGTATTCATAAATGTATCATCATGGAAGAAAGTACTCTGATTCGGTCGAAAAGGTAAATTGAGCCCACGGTTCATCGGGCCATATGAGATTACGGAACGAATTGGACCGGTTTCCTATCGGTAAGATTTACCACTATAGCTTGACATAATTCATAATGTATTTCATGTATCTATGCTACGGAGGTACCGCTTAGATCCATCACATGTTATTTACCCAACAGATGTTGAAATTCAGCCTGATATGACTTATAGTGAAGAACCAGTCAAAATTTTGGCACAAGAGACAAAGGAGCTCAGAAACAAAAAGATAAACTTGGTAAAAATACAATGGCAAAAGCACGAGATTGAAGAAGCAACATGGGAACCGGAGGAGGCAATGAGGAAACAATACCCGAATCTCTTTACTGGTAAGATTTTCGAGGATGAAAAACCTTATAGGGGGAGAGTTGTAATTGCCTAAATTTAGGGTTATCAAAATAATGGTTTCGTAACCACAAATCCAATTTAAAAATAATATTTATTTTAAAAATTATAGCATGAATATTAATATGATAGGAAAGTTATATGAAAATATCGATAGAAAATTTTACCGATTTAGTGGTTAATTAGAAAAAATGAAGAAATTGGGTAAAAACGAGGTATCGAGACCTCCATCTCGTGAATCGAGTCAAAAATATTTTTATAAATATTTATGAAATGTTGGTATTGTGGTATTAAAATTTCGTTAGAAAATTTTAACGTTTGGGTAGTTAATTAAATAAAAAGGACTAAATTGAAAAAGGTGTAAAAATTACTAGAATGATAAATAGCTTAAGTGTTTAATGAGAAAGGATTTAAAAGGCAATTAGACCCAAAATTATTTGAGCTGGACGGCAAGGGCATGAAATCAACAAGAAAATTGCTGATTTAAGGGCAAATTTGGAATATTGCATAATTAACTAAATAAAGTTAAGACTAAAGTGGAAATATCTAGATTTCTTTTTATTTTTCTTCATTCTCATTAGCTAAAATGCCATAGGAGGGCTTCTTTAAGTTGGTATTTCATAATTTTTTCATCAAGTAAGTTAATTCTTGCCTTTTTCTTGTAATTTTTATGTTTTTAAGACTTTTACAACTAGGTCTTACTATTAAATTCATTAGTTTTTGATTTTATGGATAAAATTGAAAGTTACCATGGCTGAGTACTGGAATTTTATGATGAATAAACATGGATTTGAAGTTTTAATTTTATCAAAAGATGGATTTACTAAATGTTTTTAGTAGAAATTGATTTTTAGGACTTAATTGTGAAAAAGTTTGGAATTAAGGTTTGATGCTGAAATTCTAATTTCCAAAGGTTGTGAAGTAGTTTAAGATGATAGAATAAAGTGTTAACTGAGGAAAAATCAACTCAATTGGGAGGTTAATTGAGTAGGGACCAAATTGTAAAATCTATAAAATTTAGGGTAAATATGTAATTTCAAAAATTGAGAGGTATAAATTGTGAAATAAATTAGATTAAAATTAGATGCTGATAAATGGAAAATTTTATATTATAGATCAAGAAATTGAAGATAAAAGAGAAAAGGAAAAAGTTACCGAATAGTCCCTAAAATAACTACTACAAATTGTTACGGGTAAGTTTGTGTAACTTAAATTATATTCTTAAATGCTTGGAATGTATGTTTATTGATGTGAATATGGTTTGGATGTTCATTGTATGATATTTAATGAAAAATTGATAATTCTCGATAAAAAAGGGAAATAAATCCCAGTTGAATGAAATGGACTTCGATGGATCACTGAAAAGGGAATTGACGGTACAAAGGATCTAGCCCGGACGGGTGATCGTAATGATATAGCCCTCCCAAAGAATATGTGTTAAATGGATTTAGCCCGGACGAGTAATCCAAATTAAACTTATTAGAGTAATTGTCATTGTAGGGGATTTAGTCTGGACTTGTAATCTCGCTGTAAGAAATGAGGTTCGCGGGAGTGTGCTCTCTGGAAAAAGGGTATGCCTATATATGTACGAATTGACAGACCTGGAATTGTACAAAAAAGTGTACTACTAAATATCCATCAAAATTCCAAGAAATTCAACGGGATAAATATGAGAAATGGAAGAACATGAAAATTATGGAATTGATGAGCTCATCAATCATTTATCTTTGTATTGAATTTATATGATGTTGCTTAACTAATGCAAAAGTTGAGTTTATATGTGATAGGTATATGTCTATGTGAATTGGATGTGTACTAGTGTTGTTAAATGATGGATGTATAAGTAGGTAAGTATAATTCCTGTTGCATAATCTTACTAAGCACCATGTGCTTACCCCGTTCTCCTTTTCCCTATTTTGTAGTGCTCGGGAGCTCGAAGGTCAGAGATTAGTCGAAGCCTTATCACACTATCAATCCATATCTTTTGGTATATGAAATGACTTATTTTGAAAGAATGGCATGTATGGACTAAATACCAATGTTTACATGGAAATGGATGTTTGTAACCTAGCTATTAGCATGGTTAGAGTAAGTATAATTTTGGGATTTTGTGAAAAAAAATTCCCTGTGATTCTGATTTGGTTACGGTCTGGTTTCGATGCATAATTTGGGCTTCAAAGCCCATCTAAGAGACGTAATAATAATTTTTGATAAATAAACGGAAATTGGTTTTGTAAGTTCCAGTAATGCCTTGTACCCTATTCTGGCGACGGATACGAGTAAGGGGTGTTGCAGGAAGTGAGACAGAATTATGTGAAAAGACTGAGAGAAAAGAGACCTTAAGTGATAAAGGTCTACTTGATGATCCAAATTTGGGAAGTGAAAATCCATATGAGGAAAAATTGGAGAGTTCTCAAGTGGAAAAAGAAAAAGAAAAGCAAGAATATACCCATACAAAAGTGAGGGATGATTATGTTTCAACTAACCCTAACTCAAATTTGTTTAATGGTGTTTCTTTATTACAAGATTTCAAGGATCCATTTATGGACTTCTAATTATATTACTCTACCATCGAGAGACAATTTTACTTATGGAAAAGAGGTAAGTTGAACATTGATACTTCTTCAAGTGCTACTAGGTAAGAAAGGTAAGAAAACATTAGAAATTGATTTAAGAAGGCATAACTTGAATGTTTTTCTATAAGTATGCTACTGATTTTGTTTGTAAAATATTTCCATACAACATGTTTCCTTGTTGGTCAAATTTTATTAAATCTTGGTCTGAAAGTTCACTTGATTTTTTGGGTTTATCTAGGTATGTCAAGCTTACTTTTGTTGCATTCAATAGGTTTATTAAAGAACGTTATGCATTTGATCTTGCAACAAAATTTTCTACCTTAGACTTTAAATATGAATTTCTAAATAATGATATTAAACTTCTGGATTTTGATAATTATGTGAAATTATTGACTAATCTTTGGAAATTCTTTTGGATGACCATGCATATTCAAAGAAAGTTACAATTTGTTTTTTACTTGAACACTCATGTGCCTAACATTTATTTGTTTAGTGTTGATACCTTGTTTTTAAAGGACACATCAATGATCGAAACTAATTTTAAGGATCGAAGTAATGTCTTTGATCCCAGATATAGTTTTGGCATACACTTAGGTAACTATTTTTTTATTTTATTGTTATTTATTCTAATCTTTTTTATTTTTGTGCAACTAAAGATTCGGGGATGAATCTTCTTGAAGAAAGGGGAATGATGCGAGTCTCAAGGCCCAAAATCAAGCGCATGCACGTGATGGGCTCAAATTTCCTCAAGGCCCAATAATGAGGTCAAAGGCCAAGCAAATCCGAGAAAGATTGAACAGGACCATCCAAGACTTTTTTACTAAGGCCCTAGATGTGCACACGGAAAAAAAATAAAAAAATCAAGATTCACTTTTTATTTTCATGAAAATCAAGAAATCGAATCTTGGTCCAATTTTGTTGTTTCGAACAATTTCAAGAATCAAGAAAGTCAAGATTTCAAATATTGGAAATCTTGGTCCAAGAAACAGAATCTTGCAGCCAATGCGCATTAGATTTCATGTACGAGCTTGAACGAGCAAATTTCGAGAGAAAACGAATCACAAGACCAAGTTCTTGAAAACATGGCCCATTAAGATGTCTACAAGTGCATCCTGAAGTTTGGAAAGTAATTTAATTGAATATCAGGCCAAATTATCAAAATGGCCCAAATTGGAAAATATTTAAAATTTAGGTCCAATATTATTTTAATAGATGGATCATCATGTAAGAATTCAACCCAATGAGCCCATTTAGTTCCCTTGGTCGAATTCTTATTAAAAGTCCACACTAATAATTATTTTGTTTTTTTATTCGATGAGTTGTCATGTTAGTTATTCATTAGGGTTAGGAAAACATATTTTGGGGGCCTATATGTAGCATGGACATCCACCCTTATACACACAAAATTGATTTTTGTTTTTTTTAAGTTAATAATATTTCTCTTTGAGCTTTTCATCAAGAATTGCTCTTGAGTTTCTTTTAGAAGTTGTTTTAACAATCTTTTAGGTTGTGGTATTCATCTTCAAGCTTTTTCTTGCCAAGATCTTTTTCTTGGAGGGGGATTTAGATCCATTGGAAGGATTTTTGGATTCTTAATGTTTCTAAGGCTTCTTAGGACATCATATTCTCTTTTCTATCCTTAATTTATCATTTCTTGCTTATTTAAGTTAGTTCTTACTGTTTTGGCTTGTTGATTTTATTGATTTCTTTTTTAGGTTAAAGTTGCTTCAAGAAAGATGTTCTCCTATCTTGTTCCATCAAGAAACACATCAAATTTAGGAGTTCTAATCTTTTCTTATTGTTTCAAAATTCTTGTACAAAACAGTTTGCTTTTATCTTTAAAATCACTTCTAACAAATCTGTTTTTGTTTTGTTTTTCCAGATCTGGTTTGGGCATTTTCTTGGGGCCCAATGACGGTTTCTTTCCATCCAAGAAAACCTAATTTGTTCTCTTTGGAAGTCTTTACCAGCTGGTTCATATTTCTTTTGTTTTAATTTTGTTTGACTCTCTTTTGTGACAACTAATCTATTTTTTTTTTGTTTCTCATTTTAGTTTACGTTTTTCTAGAGATCCAGGTTAAATCCGTAACTTAGATGAGGTATGATCCTGTTCCACACTTGTGTCGTATCATTCTTTATCAGAGAGTGTTAGCTTAATGCTTCACTTACAAGACATGTTTGACTCTATGAGTCTATGTGTTGGGTTAGAGATCTGTGTATCCGATGAGTGGTGATAGAGCCCATTTTTACGTTTCTGAGCTCAAGTGCCAAATTATCTATAAATATGTTTGTGTATTGTGATGTATGCATGAATATGTATGTATTGGCTTTGTAAATCATCTATCGTATATGCATGTGAAGTAAAATATGTTAACTAAGTTAAAGCTACTATAATTATGCTACATGTATGTTTCGCTAATGTTTGATGACATCTTTGCATGTTCTAGGCATTCATTGAGCTTGTAAAACTCTCCCACTCGCTTTTAAAACCTTTGCAGATTAATTGTGTGCCGATGTGAGCAGTGTGGTTTTGAGGGGTGATCCGAGCAAGTCTATTTTCGTGTTTCCGTAGGTGTTGTTATTACTTGTTTACGTTTTGGGGACAAGACAATGTGGTAGAATTTACGCTAGTATTTGATATAATACTTAGGGTGCTTCCATGGTTAAATTGCTTTTAGGATTTTGAGTTTTGATTCGTATTATGCTTATTATTTCTCGAACTCAATTACAATGTTTTGGACAGTTATTTCAGCATTCTATTACTCGTATGATAATGTGGATAAAACATGTTGATTAGACTTTCATTGACATGATTTATATACTTAAAATTGTTGAATTTTTGACATTTGTAGCAAGGGTATAGATATTCGGGTTTAAATATCAATACCTCCATGATTTTTCAAAGTGAAGGAAGATAGTAATGTAATTTGGTATCGTACCCTATCTTGAGTATCAATACTCAGGGTGGGATAATCGATACTTTGGTAGAATAACTGATAATTTTAGAGGTTTGGATTTTATGTAAGAAACAGTAAGCAGTTTTTGTACCGATTTTCCAAGCGATATCGATACCACTAGAGAGAATTATTGATACCTCAATTTCAATATTGATACCTACATAGCCAGGTTTGAAATTTTACTAAATGGATCTTAAGCATTTGTAACTATGATTATAAGACTTTTAGATGAATATTTAACATGTGATGATGATAGTTAAAGAGCATGTTGACTAAAACCTATATGAATGATAATAATAATGTTTCTGTAAGAATGAGCTTTTAATTGTTGTGTAAGACATGATACGTCGATGTGGCATCCTGATATTCAGGCTCGACGACCAGGCCAAGTATAGGGTGTTATAGTTTTAAACATGTAGGTTTTGGATTCTTAAAAAGTCTAAGGTTTCAGCTTAGGAGTGCATCACCATCCATCTTAACGTTTCATATCATTTGTTATGGATGTCTTTGTTGTTAGAATTTGACATGTATATAAAAGACATAGTTTAGGTATTGTATTTGTGAAATTTAAGTTGTTATTAAGTCATTTTGATATTTTTAATCAAGCTTTATTCCATTATTTGGCATGAATGTGTTTATGACTTGTATTTTGAGCTTTAAATAAGTTTAGAAATTGATTTATAATGGTTTGAATCTCAATGATATGTTATGGTAGTGTATGGAGATGTTTTATTGTGTTTTAAACTAACTTCAGTACCAAGGGTCTAACTATAGATATTTTGCCTTAGAGGTATCACAATAAGTCAAACAGAATACAAGTTGCTACATTTCTAGGTAGTTGTTTCACAACATGGAATAGTTATATTGGAAAGGTATCATAATAAGTCAAACAGAATACGAATTGTTACATTTCTAGGTATTTGTTCTGCAACATGGAATAGATGTGTTGGAACAATTATCCCTACTCCTACGAACTTTAGTTTTTAGGCTTCGGAATGACCCCGAATGATGCCCAAACGTTCTCATATCGTGATGAGAACTTGGAAATGGTATTAAATGACCTTTAAGAACTCAAAAATGTTGAATGAAGAGTAAAATTTAAGGGTGGATTTTGAATTTGGTTTAACATTTTTTTACTCAAGTCGATTTGAAAAGTTGTATTTTGATCTATTTAAATGTAACCTTTGTAACAAGCCAAAAAATTTGTTATAAGATACGGAGAAAGGGTGTTGGGTTTGAAGGTATAGGGGTGGTTGACGGTGGCTTAGGCAGTGGTTTAGAAGTGTGGTAGCTTGGAGCAAGGTGTGACCTGCTGGCGGCTTAATGGAATTGGGGATGTGCAACTGCTGCTAGTTGGGGAGAAAATGTGGTGATGCTACTTTGGTTGAAGGGAAGGTGCAGTGTTAGGTTGAATTAAGGGTGTAGGTGCGATGGTGGAGCAACTAGCTAGGGTGGCCGATGGTATTAGGGAATAGAAGCAATGTGCTGTGACATTTAAAGGATTAACAAGGTGGTGTTTGGGCAGCGGTCGGAAGTAGCGATGGATAAGGAGAAGAGGTGGTTTGTAACACCCCTAACCTTTCTCCATCGCCATATCAGGGTTATAATACATTACTATACAATCAGGAACAATTAACATTAGAACATTCAAATAGACTAAACATATCATAATTCATCCAATCTCATGCACTTTGTCCCTAAATTGAGCCCTCGAGGCCATAAAAATAGTTTAGAACCAATTCGAGACTAATTTGAAACAAACTGGAAAGTTTAAGAAAAATATGCAAAATTTTCAAAACAGGAGTCACACGGCCGTGTGGTAAGGCCATGTGACATAGCCCCGCCATGTAAATATTGAACTAGGGACACACGACTATGTTGTAGCCCATGTCCTCACCCGTGTAAATCACTAAGTAGGGTCACACGCCCGTGTGCCAAGTCGTGTAACTCTCTGAGTTGGCCCACACGCTCGTGTGCTAGGCCATGTAACACACTGACTTGAACCCTAAGAAATTCTCAGATGACACACAATCGTGTCGCCAGGCCGTGTGCCTCACACAGCTATGCCCCAGGCCGTGTGAACCTAAAATTTACCTAAAATCAAGCCACTTCACAAACAATTCACACCTAACCAATTTAACCATTTGAGCAACATCCAAGGGACTTAAACATCATTCACCATTACATAAACTTGTCATTTTAAACACCCTAAATCAACCAACCAATGTGCCATTCAAAGACACCAAAATTATGTCAAAACATCAACTATCAAAACATGTCAAAATTGCTTCATTTCATGCATAATAACCTAGTTCAAATATGTACCAAAACATACCATAATTAATCATTTACAAATATGTTAAAATACTAAGTGACATAATTTGGTAAGTATCAAAGTGTACCAAACCAACATATTTACCTATATATACATGCCACTACCCTAGGAGATTCAAAAACTACAAACTTAGATGGATAGTGTGAGTCAGTTGATTGATCCTTCCAAAATGTCAACAATGATTATCTACAAAACAGACCACAAGAATAGGTAATCTTACATAAATTAGTAAGGATATAGTATAACATTTAATTTAAAAACAATTAGACACAAAAGTACAAACAGGGGCACGTATGTGCATTCAGGGGTACCGAAGTACAAACAGGGGCACGTATGTTGTAACACCCCAAACCAGGCCCATGCGTCACAACCAGATCTAACATGTCACATGAGGAAAATGTATAAAGTCCTTGTGCTTTGTACTAAAATAAGTGTTATTTGATTGTAATTAAGAAAAAAAAATTTGGTTGTAAATGTTTGATAAAATACTTCTAATCTTGAGAGGTTGATTGATAAAACAAAAATTTAAACTACTGTACCTTAAAACCGTGACTTTTGAAAAATAGTGTTGATAATTTGAGAGAAAATTTCAAAATTAAAATATTTGTAAAAATTTGTGTAACACCCCAAACCCGGCCTAACCGTTACGACCAGATCTGACATGTCACATAAAAGGGTTGTTTAAAAACTGCGCGTTTGTTAAAAATTTCGAGTTTAAATGTTTATTCTCTTGTTATCCACTTGTTAACATTTTGGAAACAGTTATTAAGGGTTTAGGAAATTCCCATATTGAACATTTAATAATAGTAGGCAGTAGTCAAATTAAAAGTGAAACCAACCAAAATACCAAAATTAACGTTGTAGAGGCCTTATTACAAATTTGTAAACCAAACTTATAGTAAAACAACTCCCATGATAAATATTAAACTAAAACCGAAATATTGAGCATGGCCACCTCGAGTCTGCCTCCGCTCCCAAATCTGCGATCTAATGATTACCTGCAAGATTTAAACAAAGGGGTGAGTCATCAAGACTCAGTGTGCAATTCCCCTTACCACGATAACCGGGCCTAAGCCCACAGTAATATGTTAGCCCAATGCCATGGCATATCAATAACTAGTGCAATGCAATTAAACCACATGTTTCCCAAATGGGCTTGGCCCAAACCACACAATCCATATACCACACATGGTGATGCAAATATGTTACCCAACCCAACCTAGAATCCATCCTCTGCACACCCCCGTACCAACCATTACACACTAGGGGACTAAATCGACCCTCCAACCACTACACACCTCGAAGCGCGCCATCGCAGTCAAGCGCTCATCGCTCTTAATACGTGGCATAGCCACCGGATAATGTGACAACGTCACTGAATCATAATATTGTGACATGAGTCACCGAATAATGTGGTAAAACCACCGGAACACTTCCCCTTTTCATTGTAACTTCCCGATCCCATGCATATGCAACATGTTATAATAATTCGTGTATGCAGTATGACATGTATGCAAATCATATATCAGATAACGTATGAAACGAATTACCATCATAAGCAGAATAGTGATATACAACATAATCAAGCTAACCAACCTCTAAGGGTATAACAGTAATTTTACCTACCAAGGGTATTTTCGTAATTTACCCACCAAGGGTATTTTCGTAATTTCGCACCTACAATGGCCCTCTCAGAGGTCTAATGTTACCCTGAGCGACTCGACTACCATTTTCGGTCGTCACCAGACTATTGGCCTAAAACTCGATTTTGGCCCATTTAGGCCCACACGCTAGTGTGGCCCACCTAACACAAATCTAGCCACGTATATAGGTTCCACCTAGTCTAGTTCACTATATACTATATCAACATACAATTTATTCCAATTGGGCCTATGGGCCCATTGGGCCGACTTCGGCCCAAGCAGCCCCAACCCACAAGAATACTACTGATGGCCTCAACTATCGCGTCGAAGCCCCACGTGTGCTCGCACGCTTGTGTGGCTACTAATGTCGTGTGACCGACATTTCGGCTTTGCCGCTCTACAGCTAGAGTAGAAAAGCACACATCTGATAGAACTCTGGTGCTAAACCGCGCTGCGACCACTCCTGTGCCCAACGCCCACCAAGGTTTGTTAACCCTCCTCCTGGCATGCTCTTTATATAGCTAGCTCTTCACCTTCATTCCTTGTATCTTTCCGATGTGGGATCCCTTCGTCAGTAGAGTTTAAATTCATCTGAAACTCTTATCGTCCAATCCGTAAAATAAATACCCCTTGCTCCTCATGAGATTCGAACCTAAGCTCTCCCCTCAGCTAATTCACGCCACTTGCCACTAAGCCACCAGCTCCTCTTGTGTCTTAAATCGTGCACAACTAAATATAAACTATGGCCAAATTTTAAGATCCAAGTAAAAAGAAAACCAAAATGCAAAAGCCAAGACTTGAACCTTGGACCTCATTCCTTCCTTGTGGGGTCACCCCCTTGTCTCTTATGTGGCGTCACTTTGCCACTACACCACACACTCTACTTGTGTCACTTTTCTCCATATTTTATTCTTAAGGCCTACTTGCCAACTTCCGTGTTTTTTTTTCACCTAAAACCAAAATTTCCCCAAAGCCAATATTTGATTCCGGGACTTCATAGAAGCCCCCTAACCTTCCAAAATCACTTATCTAAAAGGTCCAACTTGCACTTAAGCCGATCTCCTATCCTCCAAAAATTTTAAACACTACTACGCCTAAGGCCCATTGGGCTCAATTCTCCTAGGCCCAATTTCAGGATGTTACAAATCTACCCTCCTTAAAGAAATTTTGTCCTCGAAATTTCCAACTACTAATAGTCACACATCCTAACCTACCACACTACACTCTTGCTGCGCACTCTGATCTTAATAAAACTAATATACTTTCTAACTAAATCTTAGAACCCCTTCACATAACCAACTATCTACCACCGAAGCAACAGATATTTTTCACACATACATACAATTCCTATATTCAAGCATCACATCCACACATCGCAGAATAAATACAATCATTCTGCATATAACAATAAAAAGGAAACTTACGGATTTGGTGCCAGAGACTCGGGTGCCATACTTACAGAAAAGATATATATATATTCTAAACCATCCTTTGAAAACATTTTTGAACCCAAACCCACAGCCGAGTTTTTGAATCTGGCTCTGATACCATAATTGTAACACCCCAAACCCGACCTAACCGTTACGACCGGATCTGGCATGTCACATAAAAGGGTTGTTTAAAAACTGCGTGTTTGTTAAAAATTTCGAGTTTAAATGTTTATTCTCTTGTTATCCTCTTGTTAACATTTTGGAAACGATTATTAAGGGTTTAGGAAATTCCCATATTGAACATTTAATAATAGTAGGCAGTAGTCAAATTAAAAGCGAAACCAACCAAAATACCAAAATTAACGTTGTAGAGGCCTTATTACAAATTTGTAAACCAAACTTATAGTAAAACAACTCCCATGATAAATATTAAAATAAAATCGAAATATTAAGCATGGCCACCTCGAGTTTGCCTCCGCTCCTAAATCGGCGATCTAATGATTACCTGCAAGATTTAAACAAAGGGGTGAGTCGTCGAGACTCAGTGTGCAATTCCCTTACCACGATAACTGGGCCTAAGCCCACAGTAATATGTTAGCTCAATGCCATGGCACATCAATAACTAGTGCAATGCAATTAAACCACTTGTTTCCCAAAAGGGCTTGGCCCAAACCACACAATCCACATACCACACATGATGATGCAAATATGTTACCCAACCCAACCTAGAATCCATCCTCTACACACCCCCGTACCAACCATTACACACCAGGGGATTACTAAATCGACCCTCCAACCGCTACACACCCTCGAAGGCAGTCGCTGCAGTCAACTGCTCATCGCCCTTAAAATGTGGCATAGCCATCGAATAATGTGACAATGTCACCGAATCATAATATTGTGACATGAGTCACCGAAAATGTGGTAAAACCACCGGAACACTTCCCCTTTTCGTTGCAACTTCCCAATCCCATGCATATGCAACATGTTATAATAATTCGTGTATGCAGTATGACATGTATGCAAATCATATATCAGATAACGTATGAAGCGAATTACCATCATAATCAGAATAATGATATACAACATAATCAAGCTAACCAACCTCCAAGGGTATAACAGTAATTTTACCTACCAAGGGTATTTTCGTAATTTACCCACCAAGGATATTTTCGTAATTTCGCACCTGCAATGGCCCTCCCGGAGGTCTAATGTTACCCTGAGCGACTCAGCTACCATTTTTGGTCGTCACCAGACTATTGGGCCTAAAACTCAATTTTGGCCCATTCGGGCCCACACGTTCGTGTGGCCCACCTAACACAAATCTAGCCACATATATAGGTTCCACCTAGTCTAGTTCACTATATACTATATCAATATACAATTTATTCCAATTGGGCCCACGGCTCCATTGGGCCCACTTCGGCCCATCGTGGCCTAAGCAGCCCCAACCCATAAGAATACTACTGATGGCCTCAACTATCGCGTCGAAGCCCCACACGTGCACTCGCACGCTCTTGTGGATACTAATGCCGTGTGACCAGCATTTCGGCTTTGCCGCTCTACAGCTAGAGTAGAGAAGTACACACCTGATAGGACTCTGGTGCTAAACCACGCTACGACCACTCCTGTGCCCAACGCCCGCCAAGGTATGTCAACCCTCCTCCTGGCATGCTCTTTATATAGCTAACTCTTCACCTTCATTCCTTGTATCTTTCCCATGTGGGATCCCTTCGTTAGTAGAGTTTAAATTCAACTGAAACTCTTACCGTCCAATGCGCAAAATAAATATTCCCTTGCTCATCATGAGATTCGAACCCAAGCTCTCCTCTCAGCCAATTCACGCCACTTGCCACTAAGCCACCAGCTCCTCTTGTGTCTTAAACGTTGCACAACTAAATATAAACTATGGCCAAATGCTAAGATCCAAGTAAAAAGAAAACCAAAATGCAAAAGCCAAGACTTGAGCCTTGGACCTCCTTCCTTCCTTGTGGCGTCACCCTTTGTCTCTTATGTGGCGTCACTTTGCCACTACACCACACACTCTACTTGTGTCACTTTTCTCCATATTTTATTCTTAAGGTCTACCGGCCAACTTCCAGGGTTTTTTTTCACCTAAAACCAAAATTTCCCCAAAGCCAATATTTGATTCTGGGACTTCATAGAAGCCCCATAACCTTCCAAAATCACTTATCTAAAAGGTCCAACTTGCACTTAAGCTGATCTCCTGTTCTCCAAAAATTTTAAACGCTACTACGCCTAAGGCCCATTGGGCTCAATTCTCCTAGGCCCAATTTCAGGATGTTACAAATCTACCTTCCTAAAGGAAATTTCATCCTCAAAAATTTCCAACTACTAACAGTCACACATCCTAATCCACCACACTACGCTCTTGCTGTGCACTCTGATCTTAATAAAACTAATATACTTTCTAACTAAATCTTGGAACCCCTTCACATAACCATCTATCTACCACTGAAACAACAGATATTTTTCACACATACATACAATTCCTATATTCAAGCATCACATCCACACATCGCAAAATAAATACAATCATTCCGTATATAGCAGTAAAAAGGAAACTTACGAATTTGGTGCCAGAGACTCGGGTGCCATACTTACAGAAAAGATATAAATATTTTCTAAACCATCCTTTGAAAACATTTTTGAACCCAAACCCACAGCTGAGTTTTTAAAGCTGGCTCTGATACCATAATTGTAACACCCCAAATCCGGCCTAACCGTTACGACCGAATCTGGCATGTCACATAAAAGGGTTGTTTAAAAACTGCGCGTTTGTTAAAAATTTCGAGTTTAAATGTTTATTCTCTTGTTATCCTCTTGTTAACATTTTGGAAACGGTTATTAAGGGTTTAGGAAATTCCCATATTGAACATTTAATAATAGTAGGCAGTAGTCAAATTAAAAGCGAAACCAACCAAAATACCAAAATTAACGTTGTAGAGGCCTTATTACAAATTTGTAAACCAAACTTATAGTAAAACAACTCCCATGATAAATATTAAAATAAAACCGAAATATTGAACATGGCCACCTCGAGTCTGCCTCTGCTCCCAAATTCGCGATCTAATGATTACCTGCAAGATTTAAACAAAGGGGTGAGTCATCGAGACTCAGTGTGCAATTCCCCTTACCATGATAACCGGGCCTAAGCCCACAGTAATATGTTAGCCCAATGCCATGGCATATCAATAACTAGTGCAATGCAATTAAACCACATGTTTCCCAAATGGGCTTGGCCCAAACCACACAATCCACATACCACACATGATGATGCAAATATGTTACCCAACCCAACCTAGAATCCATCCTCTACACACCCCCGTACCAACCATTACACACCAGGGGATTACTAAATCGACCCTCCAACCGCTACACACCCTCGAAGGCAGTCGCTGCAGTCAACTGCTCATCGCCCTTAATACGTGGCATAGCCACCGGATAATGTGACAATGTCACCGAATCATAATATTGTGACATGAGTCACCGAATAATGTGGTAAAACCACTGGAACACTTCCCCTTTTTGTTGTAACTTCCCGATCCCATGCATATGCAACATGTTATAATAATTCGTGTATGCAGTATGACATGTATGCAAATCATATATCAGATAACGTATGAAACAAATTACCATCATAATTAGAATAATGATATACAACATAATCAAGCTAACCAACCTCTAAGGGTATAACAGTAATTTTACCTACCAGGGTATTTTCATAATTTACCCACCCAGGGTATTTTCGTAATTTCACACCTACAATGGCCCTTCCAGAGGTATAATGTTGCCCTGAGTGACTTGGCTACCATTTTTGGTCGTCACCGGACTATTGGGCCTAAAACTCGATTTTGGCCCATTTGGGCCCACATACTCGTGTGGCCCACCTAACACAAATCTAGCCACGTATATGGGTTCCACCTAGTCTAGTTCACTATATACTATATCAACATACAATTTATTCCAATTGGGCCCACAGGCCCATTGGGCCCACTTCGACCAAGCATTTCAACCCACAAGAATACTACTGATGGCCTCAACTATCGCGTCGAAGCCCCACACGCATGCGCTCTTCGCTCGTGTGGCTACTAATGCCATGTGACCAAAGATTTCGACTTTGCCGCTCTACGACTAGAGTAGAGAAGTACACACGATAGGACTACGGTGCTAAATCAGCACTGCGACCACTCCTGTGCCCAATGCCCACCAAGGTATGTTAACCTCCTCCTGGCATGCTCTTTATATAGCTAGCTCTTCACCTTCATTCCTTGTATCTTTTGATGTGGGATCCTTCACAAGAGAGTTTAAATTCAACTGAAACTTTTACCGTCCAATCCACAAAATAAATACTCTCTTGCTCCTCATGAGATTCGAACCCAAGCTCTCCTCTCAGCCAATTCACGCCACTTGCCACTAAGCCACCAGCTCCTCTTGTGTCTTAAACCGTGCACAACTAAATATAAACTATGGCCAAATCCTAAGATCCAAGTAAATAGAAAACCAAAATGCAGAAGCCAAGACTTGAACCTTGGACCTCCTTCCTTCCTTGTGGGGGTTGCCACTACACCACACACTCTACTTGTGTCACTTTTCTCCATATTTTATTCTTAAGGCCTACCTGCCAACTTCCAGGGTTTTTTTTTTCACCTAAAACCAAAATTTCCCCAAAGCCAATATTTGATCCCGGGACTTCATAGAAGCCCCCTAACCTTCCAAAATCTCTTATCTAAAAGGTCCAACTTGCATTTAAGCTGATCTCCTGTTCTCCAAAAATTTTAAACACTACTACGCCTAAGGCCCATTGGGCTCAATTCTCCTAGGCCTAATTTCAGGATGTTATAGTTTGTTATGAAATCCATTTGTTAATCTATTTTAGAAAATCTTTATTAAGGTTTTTAGAAAAATTCCCATTTAAAACAATTTAAGCAAAATATAAGTACGTCAAACATAAAGCAAAAATAAAATATTCTAGAGGCCTTATTACAACATAAAAATCCAAATAGTAAAAATAACGAAAAAGAACAGAAAAGTAATTTACTAAAGTTCGAAACATTTATTTTCGAAGTATGGCCTCCACCGAGTCATCCATGGGCCCAAGTCCTCGTCACCGAGCATTACTTACAAAGATTAAGAAAGGAGGGGGTGAGTTACTAGAACTCAGTGCATAATCCCCTTATCGTTATCCACTGGGTCTGAACCCGTAAAGCAATATCTTGGGCCGGAGCCCATATAGCATAATCTTGGGCTGAAGCCCATTTACGAAACAAACTGGGCCTTAGGCCTATAAACATGATAATGCAGATAATGTAATGCAACCCAACCCATCCTAGTAATCCATCCGCTACATACCACCCGTACCATCCCATCACACCTGTGGGGATCAAGTTAACCCACCCCGCCAAACACACCAATTGCAGGCAAGTTGCCATTTATAATAATTTGTGGCTGAGCCACCAGAAACGCTGCAGTCAAGCTACTTTTTATAATATTTGTGGCTAGGCCACCAGAGTTATAATTATGCGTGGCATAGCCACTATCTGATTAATGGCGAGCCACCGAATATCATATCTGGTAATATAATCACACGACCTTGGGTAAATATGATCGACACGAGTTGTTAATTCATATGTTAGGCACATAGCCCCGTGTAAATACGTTTAGCACAAAGCCATAATCACAATGGCACAAAGCTATGTTTAGGTTGGCACTTAGCCATTATCAGAATTTGTGGCAGAGCCACCAGAATATGTAGCAGAGCCACCAGAATCAGAATGTGGCAGAGCCACCAGGCAACACTTCTCTTCAACATTTATCCCAACCCATGCAATATGTAACATGTAACATACATAATTAAACATAATATCCACATGTATAAACAACAATCATTAATCCAGTAATTTATTGGGGTAAATCAGCCAATTATAGAACTTTGTAATTTGACCCACTAAGGTAAACTAGCAAATCGACCAAAAGGGCATTTCGGTAAATCGACCCATAGGGGCATTTCGGTAATTTTACCCATCGAGGGTAATTTGGTAATATCGCAACCCATGGGTATTTCGATAATTTACCCTCCAAGGGTATTTTCGTAATTTCACGACCCGAACTTAACTACTAATTTAGGGCATTAAAAATTGAAATTGTCCATCTGCGTCACGTTGACTAAATTGACTATAACTCGAGTTAATAAACTCTAAATTTATATCCATAAATCTAGACTCATATATATTCTTACTGCAATTTTTCCAGAATTTTTGGCTTAACCATCTAGTACATTTTATTCATTAAAGCTTCCCCTAATTCACTGCCAATGATTATGACCTTTCTTACCCTAAATTCAAATATCTCATTGTATAGTTTTCATATGTTGCTCCCACTTGTTTCTATTGAAAATAAACTCACTAAGGAATCTGTACATATAAATTATAACTCATAATTCACTTTTTACAATTTTGAATGATTTTTCAAAGAAAGGACAGAGAACCACGAAGTCATTCAGAACCGATCTCACTAAAATTAAAATATCATAGAATATAAAATTCCTCTTCCTCCTCTGTTTCTTTCATATAAAACTAGACATAGTAAGATTTAATTCGATATCTTATTCACTTTCTAATTCCCTTTCTCCTATTTTTCATGATTTTTCGAAATCACATCACTGCTCTAACCAAAAACTGTTTCATCGCAAAATATGATTTCCATTACGAACATACGCACGCTCGAGTAATTAGATATGCCAATTTCTGATTTTTCGATCTTTTGACCACATCACAAAACATTTCGTGCAAATATTCAGAGAAATGTGGGATTACACACCGTTTCAAACATGTATTCGGATGGGTACGAGATTACACACCTCATTAGGATTTCCTAGAGAACCACTCTTCATTGCCCCTAGAACAATATCAACCAAAAGTTAGCCTTGGATTTCCAAAAGATTTCATACCCAACATATTACTTACACTTGAATCACTTACCACTACGCGATCTTCCTCTACGGAGTCCTGATAATCAACCCCGCCTTCTGACTACCACCACTCGCTCCTTTACTGCCATTGATGTTAACGATCCTCACCCTTTAATTAACTAAAGAATCGGCAAAAGAGTGTTTCGGCTTAACTTAACTTAGAGAAAATTCGAATGGAAGAAAAGATTCAGCACAACAGTAAAATGTAAGAACCACTATTCGATTTTGGGACACATTGCAATGGAAACTGAAAGATAAGAAGAATGGAATCAACCACTTGAAGATTAGGAAGAAAAAGAAGTAGGGGTTTCGGCCAAAAAGAGATTTGCAACACACGGCTCAAATTGTACTAGCTAGAATTGGATGAAAAGAGAGAAAAGATGAGTAGAAGGAATACTATAGAAGAAGAGGGAATTTTAGCAAGGAGGAAATGTAACCAAAAGAAACAAAATATTGGATAAAGAAAAGTGACCCAAAATGTGAAAATACAAGGGAGAGCTAGAGATATTCGGCTTCTCCCCCTTTACCAAAAACCATGTATCATCTTTTCCAAAAGATGAGTGTTGACCCAAAATATCTTTCCAAAACATCACCCACATAACAAGCGAACGTGTTCCCTTCTCTTACCTTTTTCCTTCATTTCTTTCCTTGTTTTTCCCTTGCTTTCCTCCTTACCATATCCTTAGTCTTCTTTCCCAAATTAAAAAGTCTTCCTTACCTTTATAAAGCCATGGCCGACACATGGAAGAGAAGCACAAAAATTACTCAAAAATGCAATAGATGAAATTCAAACCTCAGACCATTAATACACTCGACACGCCACTTTCCACCTTTACCAATAGACTCCTTGTGCTAGCAAAATGCACACTTATTTCCTTAAGCCTTGATGCCACTTTCCTTCTCTCCTTAAAGTGCATAAACACAAAAATTTACCTATAGCCTAACTTCAACCAGGAACTTTCTAGAAACCCATAAGTTTCCAAAATCACCTTCCTAATCAGTTCTACTTGAAATAAAGCCATTCTTTTATTCTCCAAAAATTTTAAATACTTCCGTGCTCAAGGCCCAATGGGCCCAATCCTACTAGGCCCAATTTTGGGATGTTACAATTCTGCCCCCTAAAGAAATTTCATCCTTGAAATTTCCAACTATAGGAACAGTCACACATCCTAACCTAGCATACTACACTTTCGCTGCGCACTTTGATCTTAATAACACTAATTCTCTTTCTATCTTAATCTTGGAAACTCTTCACATCATCAAATATCTAATCCTCAGAAGCAAACATGTATTTATTACTCATTCATAAAATTTTCTACATTCAACCAAAACATACCCATCTTAATGGTGATGGAACAATCCCGAGCCCTATGCTCCTTAGACCTGCATCTCAAACATGTTCCTGACCTCCTCAAGCACTCACCTGGATGACGCTTTCCGCAATAATCGCAAGCCGAAATGTTTCGACGTGCCTTGACACGCTTCACAGAACGAGATTGCGACCCTAAAGAATCGCGATCCTTTTTCTTCTTACAGTCCATGCACCCAACTCGAAGTGCCTCATTGATTCCTTTAACCTCTTTTAATACTTCCTTAACTAACTGAGTCAGCTCATCAACCCCAACTCGATCATGAGATCCCGTCTCAACCACTGGCGATGCCGCGCCTCCCTTTCAGGCCTAATCCTCGATGTCGAGGGTCCAGCCCTAGCACCCTGACCTCTACCACGGCCTCGTCTATCGCGTCCATGTCCTCTAGCGCTCATATTAGCTAAGTTGATTTAATCTTATTAAGAGTCTTATGAATCAGTATACTATTCAATGTTTATTAAACGATATTATATGGAATATAGGAAGTAAAGTTGTTTTCGCAAAACGTATCCTAAGGTCTCAATCTCTATAGTTTCAGCTCCTAAAACTAAAAAGTTCAAGAGTATTTCTACAGTCATACCGAATAATTCTAAAATAAAAACATAAACTTACTTGACTTGGTGCCGGATACCTGTGGTGCCATACTTCTTTAGAACATGCATGTATAAATAAAAATTTTAAACAGCTTTGAAAACGTTTTTAAACCCAAACCACAGTCAAGTTTTGAAACTGGCTCTGATACCATAAAATGTAACACCCCAAACTCGGCCCATGCGTCACAACCGGATTTGACATGTCACATGAGGAAAACGTATAAAGTCCTTGTGCTTTGTACTAAAATAAGTGTTATTTGATTGTAATTAAGAAAACAAATTTGGTTGTAAATGTTTGATAAAATACTTCTAATCTTGAGAGGTTGATTGATAAACCGAAAATTTAAACTAGTGAACCTTAAAACCGTGACTTTTGAAAAATAGTGTTGATAATTTGAGAGAAAATTTCAAAATTAAAATATTTGTAAAAGTTTGTTATGAAATCCATTTGTTAATCTATTTTAGAAAATCTTTATTAAGGTTTTAAAAAATTCCCATTTAAAACAATTTAAGCAAAATATAAGTACGTCAAACATAAAGCAAAAATGAAATATTCTAGAGGCCTTATTACAACATAAAAACCCAAATAGTAAAAATAATGAAAAAGAGCAGAAAAATAATTTACTAAAGTTTGAAATATTTATTTCCGAAGTATGGCCTCCACCGAGTCATCCATGGGCCCAAGTCCTCGTCACCGAGCATTACCTACAAAGATTAAGAAAGGAGGGGGTGAGTTACTAGAACTTAGTGCATAATCCCCTTACCGTTATCCACTGGGTCTGAACCCGGAAAGCAATATTTTGGGCCGAAGCCCATGTAGCATAATCTTGGGCTAAAGCCCATTTACAAAACAAACTGGGCCTTAGGCCTATAAACATGATAATGCAGATAATGTAATGCAACTCAACTCATCTTAGTAATCCATCCGCTACACACCACCGTACCATCCCATCACACCTGTGGGGATCAAGTCAACCCACCCCGCCAAACACACCAATCGTAGGCAAGTTGCCATTTATAATAATTTGTGGCTGAGCCACTAGAAACGCTGCAGTCAAGCTGCTTTTTATAATATTTGTCAATGAGCCACCAGAGTCATAATTATGCGTTGCATAGCCACTATACTGATTGTGGCAGAGCCACCAGAATATCATATACAGTAATATAATCGTACACAGCCTTGGGTAAATATGATCGACATAGAATCGTTAATTCATATGTTAGGCACATAGCCCCGTGTAAATACGTTTAGCACAAAGCCATAATCACGATGGCACAAAGGCATATTTAGGTTGGCACTTAGCCATTATCAGAATTTGTGGCAGAACCACTAGAATATGTGGCAGAGCCACTAAAGTCAGAATGTGGTAGAGCCACCAGGCTACACTTCTCTTCAACATTTATCCCAACCCATGCAATATGTAACATGTAACATACATAATTAAACATAATATCCACATGTATAAACAACAATAATTAATCCAGTAATTTATTGCGGTAAATCGGCCAATTATAGAACTTTGTAATTTGGCCCACTAAGGGAAACTAGCAAATTGACCAATAGGGCATTTCGGTAAATCGGCCCAAAGGGGCATTTCGGTAATTTTACCCATTGAGGGTAATTCGATAATATCGTAACCCAGGGGGATTTCGGTGATTTACCCTCCAAAGGTATTTTCGTAATTTTGCAACCCCGAACTTAACTACTAATTTGGGGCATTAAAAATTGAAACTATCCATCTGCATCATGTTGACTAAATTGACTATAACTCGAGTTAAGAAACTCAAAATTTATATCTGTAAATTTTATTTGAATCTATACTCATATATCTTCTTACTACAATTTTTCCAGAATTTTTGGCTTAAGCATCTAGTACAGTTTATTCATTAAAGCTTCCCTGATTCACTGACCAACGATTCTGACCCCTCTTACCCTAAATTCAAATATCTTATTGTACAGTTTTCATATGTTGCTCCCACTTGTTTCTATTGAAAATAGACTCACAAAGGAATCTGTACATATAAATTATAACTGATAATTCACTTTGTACAATTTTGAATGATTTTTCTAAGACAGAACAGAGAACCACAAAGTCATTCAGAACCGATCTCACTAAAATTAAAATATCACAGAATATAAAATTCATCTTCCCCCTCTATTTCTCTCATATAAAACTAGACACAGTAAGCTTTAATTTGATATCTTATTCACTTTCTAATTCCCTTTCTCCTATTTTTCATGATTTTTTGAAATCAAGTCACTTCTACTAACCAAAAACTGTTTCATTGCACAATATGGTTTCCACTAAGAACATACGCACGCTTGAGTAATCACATATGCCGATTTCCGATTTTTCGATCTTTTGACCACATCAAAAAACATTTCATGCAAATATTCAGAGATGTGTGGGATTAGACACCATTTCAAACATGTATTTGGATGGGCACGGGATTACACACCTTATTAGGATTTCCTAGAGAACCACTCTTTGTTGCCCCTAGAACAATACCAACCAAAAGTTAGCCTTGAATTTCCAAAAGATTTCATACCCAACGTATTACTTACACTTGAATCACTTAGCACTACGTGATCTCCCTCTACGGAGTCCCGATAATCAACCCTACCTTCTGACTACCACCACTTGCTCCTTTACTGCCATTGATGTTAACGATCCTCACCCTTTGATTATCTAAAGAATCGGCAAAAGAGTGTTTCGGCTTAACTTAACTCAGAGAAAATTCGAATGGAAGAGGGAATTTCGACAAGGAGGAAATGTAACCAAAAGAAACAAAATATTAGGTAAAGAAAAGTGACCCAAAATGTGTAAATACAAGGGAGAGCTAGAGAAATTCGGCTTCCCCCCCTTACCAAAAACCATGTATCATCTTTTCCAAAAGATGAGTGTTGACCCAAAATATCTTTCCAAAACATCACCCACATAACAAGCCAACATGTTCCCTTCTCTTGCCTTTTTCCTTCATTTCTTTTCTTGTTTTTCCCTTGCTTTCCTCCTTACCATATCCTTAGTCTTCTTTCCCAAATTAAAAGGTCTTCCTTACTATAATAAAGCCATGACCGACACATGGAAGAGAAGCACAAAAATTACTCAAAAATGCAATAGATGGGATTTGAACCTCAGACCATTAGTACACTCGACACGCCACTTTCCACCTTTACCAATAGACTCCTTGTGCTAGCAAAATGCACACTTATTTCCTTAAGCCTTGATGCCACTTTCCTTCTCTCCTTAAAGTGCATAAACACAAAAATTTACCTATAGCTCAACTTGAACCCAGAACTTCCTAAAAATCTCGTAACTTTCCAAAATCACCTTCCTAATCAGTCCAACTTGAAATAAAGCCATTTTTTTATTCTCCAAAAATTTTAAATACTTCCGTGCTCAAGGCCCAATGGGCCCAATCCTAGTAGGCCCAATTTCGAGATGTTACATATGTGCAATTAGGGGTATCGAAGTAGAAACAGGGGCATGTATGTGCAATCATCAATAATTTTATATAAACATTTTAATTAAAGAGAAATTATATAAGATTGCAAGTAAAACTTTATTTACGTATTGAAATACGATTTAAACACAAGGACTACTCCTTAATTTTTCCTTTTCCTCGGTTATTGTCTTTTTGAATCAAATCTTGATCTATACGATAATTAAATACAATCTATTAAATTCACATTCAATTCAATACATTTAACCCTTAACTTTTATTGATTACACATTTTCTTTAAACTTTTATATTTTTCACAATTTAGTCTCTAAACTTAAAATCTCAAATTTTAGTAAAATTTTCCATTCAATCATGCTAGCCGAATATATATCCCTTTGTTCCTAGCCCAAATATATTCTAAATTCCACACCTTTACCCATGAATTCTAGCATTTAACTAATTCAACCCTTTAATCAAAAACTAATAAAAATCACATTACAAAAAATTCCAAGATCACAAGCAAGAATTCAAACTCATCATTACCATCAAGAATAATCAATATTCACTAATGGCAACATTTAAAATTTTTAACAGTTTCAAAAACGAAGGTTCGGGTTAGCTGAACCTAGTTGCAACAATTTCAAAAACATAAAAATTACAAGAAACGGACTCAAAACGGACTTACATGCAAAAAGAATTATGGCTGAACCTCCCTAAGCACTTTAATGGTGTTTTCCCTTTCAAAATTCGGTGGAACCATGGAGAAGATGATACAAATTTTATTTTTATTATTCTTTATCTTATTAATGGTTAATTACAATTTTATCTCTTTTTAATAAACATACCAAATGACAATTTTATTGTCCTTTACCGTCCATCTGACTTCTCTATGATCTAATTACTACTTAAGTCCCTTCTCTTTTGATAATTAAACTATCACATCATTACAATTCAATAATTACTAAGTTTTGCATCTTTTTTTCAATTTAGTCCTTTTCTTTAATTAGCTATTTAAACATTAAAATTTCTTAACCAAATTTTAATACAACTCTAATGACTCCGTAAATATTCTATAAATAACATTTACGAGTTGACACAACAAAAATTTGTGGTCCCGAAACCACTATTCCATCACCACTGAAAACTAGGCTGTTACATGGTAAATTTTAAGGTGTTAGTAAAATGGCTTTAAGAAATTAAATACAAACGCTTAACAATTAAAATAAGATTAAAATATTACTAATCCCATTCTAAACAAATTTGATAACAATTAATATATAATATATGTATATATATATTACTATTATCATATTAATTAAATAAAAAGAAAAAACTTTTATTTATGGTCATTAAAAAATATTTACAAAAACACAACAAATTATTAAAAACAAATCAATTAAATATCTGTACTAAAGAATAAATTTAAAAGAAAACAAAAAATTAACAGTTGGATCAAAATTGACCCTTTATTCAGCAAATTAAAATTTATTTGTCCACTTAGGAAATTTTTTTCTTGGAAATTTAAGTTAAAATCAATTCAAAAAAAGATTGGAGGGGTCATAAACGGTCCCGCTTAAATCTCAACTTCCTAGACTGAATTTGTTTTAATATAATAATCTAGAAAATATTGCCTAAGTTGGTTATTTGAAAATTTTAAGAATTTGATAAAGTGAGCGAGGTTTTATTCCGTTCAACTTTATCATCCCAGTAATGTTTCAGGCGTTGACCATTAAATACATTAAATGTTACCTGATTGTCCTGAACGCGCATGGTAAGCTCACCCTTCTGCACATCAATTGGGGTCCTTCTGATTACCGAGAAAGGCCTTCCTAAGATGATTGACACTTCTTTTTCTACTTCAAAATCTAAGATAATAAAATCAGTAGGAAAAATAAATTTCTCTACACGTACCAATACATCCTAAATTTTTCCTTCTGGATGTGCTAAGGACCTGTCTGCCAGATGAAGCGTAACCGTAGTTGGTCTGACTTCACCTATCCCCAATTTTCCAAATACAGACATGGGCATCTAGTTCATGGTCGCTCCTAGATCACACAATGCCTTACCACAATAAGATGCCCCGATGTTATAAGGTATGGTAAAGCATCCTGGATCCTTCATTTTTGGGGGTAGCTTATCTTGTAGGAATGCACTGCACTCTTTTGTCAATGCTACTGTCTCAAATTCTCCAAGTCTTCTCTTTTTGAACAAGATGTCCTTCATAAATTTGATTTAATTTGTCATTTGGTCAAGGGCTTCCCCTAATGGGATATTGATATGAAGCTACTTGAGTACATATAAGAACTTCTTAAATTGGACTTCTTGCTTCTGCTTATGAAGCTTTTGAGGGTAGGGTGGTGGAGGATTCTTAACTTGTACTAGGCAATTAATCTACTACGGTGGTTTTTCTACATCTAACAAAATTATTAGTTTAGCGGAATTGACCAGTTTAGGGGTTACCTAATTAGAGTTCATAGAATCTGGCTCCTATGAAGCTGGAGTTTCAACAAATGGTTGAACTTCCACTTTATCTTGAGCATCAGCAGGTTCTTCTTCAGCTTCAACAATATTGGGCTTTAATGTTCTTCCGCTTCTTAGAGTTACTTCTTTGCAATGCTCTTTACCTGGGTTTCTTGGATTTTTCATATCACTGGGCAAAGTGCCTTGTGGTTGATTCCTAAGTTTAATGGCAACTTGGCCCACTTGATTCTCCAAATTCCTTAAAGTGGCTTCATTCTTCGCCATATATGCTTTCAATAGGTTTTCCAAGCTATTAGAAGGTTCAACTTATGGCGGCTTCTAAACTTGTTGGGTAAATCCAGGTGGTTGGATTGGTCTGGGTTGCATGTAAGTGTTACTGGGTCTAGCTCCTTAGTTACTCCAATAAAAATTTGGGTGGTCTCGCCATGACGGGTTATAAAATTTGGACTGTAGTCTCTATCTACCTCTGTTCTTGTTCTGACTACCCATGTAATAAACAGACTCTGGGTTTGATGGGCAATTTTTGAACAAGTGCCCTTCCCCAGAATATACACAGGCTATGTTCTCGAATTGATTAGGTGGTTGTGTTGCAACATTATTAAACTCATTAGCAGTAAAATTCTTAAGAATTAAAAATCAAAGATACCGAGCTATAAGTGAAGTAAGGGTGTCCGCTTCATGTACTCCTACGACTCGTCTTCCTGAAGTTATTTGGTTGGTTGGCCACTAGTAATTATTGCTGCCAATTCTCTCAAAAATTTCATAAGCCTCATTATAATACTTAGAAAGGAGAGCACCATTTGTAAAAGTATCCGCCACCATCCCCGTGTGTGCGCTGAGACCATTATAGAATGTCTTTGTAACACCCCTAACCCGTATCTATCTCAAGTTTAGGGTTATAGAGTATTATCATACAATCTAAAACATTTATACTTAACTTCATTCAATAATATAAACAAATCATAAATGAATCATACACATACATACCGTCCCTAGATCGAGCCCTTGTGGCCCTGAAAATACCTTAGAAACGATTCGGGACCAATTTAAAATCATTTAAAAGGTCTAGGAAAAAGTCACAAACATTTGAAAACAAGGGTCACACGGCATTGTGGCTGGGCCGTGTGCCTGACACAGTTGAGACATACGCCAATGTCTCAGGCCGTGTAACCTTTGAACTAGGGACACACGGTCGCGTCCCACCGTGTCCTTGCCCGTGTAACTCTTTGAGTAAGGTCACACACCTGTGTGCCAGGCCGTGTAACTCTTAAAATTTTCCCTACACGCCCGTGTGCCAGGCCGTGTGCTAGGCCGTGTAACTCCCTGAGTTGCATACAAAGGAACCTTTAGGAGACACACGACCGTGTTTCCAAGCCGTGTGTCATACATGGTTAAATGACACGCCGATGTCTCAGGCCGCGTGGACCTAAAATTCACTTAAAAAAAGTCATTCCCAACACCATTTCATGCATGACCATTTGAACAAACTTGTGCATACTAAAAAGACATCAAATCATACCTAAACATACATATATTTGCCATTCCAAAGGTCTTAATTCTACTAACTAATATGCCATTCAAAGGCACCTCAAAAGCAATCAAAACATCAACAACTAAAAGATATCAACATTGATCCATTTCTTGCATAGTGACTTAGTTCAATCATATACCAAAACATTCCACAAGTATTCACTTTCATACCATTATAGTTACACCAAAAAAAGAAAAGAAACCTATCTACAAGCATGAACAATACTTACTGACATCGTTTAGTAAAGTATCAATTTGTACCAGAATAACCTATTTAGTCATATATACATGGCAATGCCTTAAGAGACACAAAAACTACCAACTCCGATGGATAGTGTGAGTCGGTTGATTGATTCTTCCAAAGGGTCAGCAACAGAACTCTACAAAATAATCCACAAGAACCGGTAAGTTTACACAACTTAGTAAGATCATAGTATTACTTTCAATCTAACACAATTAGATACAATTCATATACTATTAGATTTTAGGGTTACTAGAGTATAACAACACACATAAATGTGTTCAAGAGTATCGAAGTACAAATAGGGGCACGAATGTGCAAACAGGGGTACCAAAGTACAAATAGGGGCACGAATGTGCAAACATTCAATAATTAATTATCAACCTTTAGCTAAGGAACTATAATGTAAAAATTACAATAGAAATTCATTTACTTTGAAACACTATGAACTTACCTACTATTCGATTCCGACCAGCACGCAAGGATTAATCGCTATTTTTCCTTTTCCTCGGTTATTATCTCTTTTATCCAAGTTTTGATCTATATGATAATTAAATACAATATATTAATCTCATACATATTCCACATTTCATATAATATACACAACCCTTAACTTTTATTATTTACACATTTTCCCTAAACTTTTACGATTTTTGTAATTTAGTCATCTAACCCGAAAATCACCAAATTGACTATTTCATTGGAATCAAGTTATACTCGAATATTATAGGCCTTTTAACAGTCCCTATTGTACATCAAAATTCACCACTAAACCTTGAGACTTTGACATTTTAACAATTTAACCCTTAAATCAAAATCTAACAAAAATCACTTTAAAATTTAACCAAATACCATATTTAAGATTCTGTAACACCCCCAAACCTAGCCCAAACACCACGACCGGATCTGGTATGTCACTAAGAAAAGTTAATAAAACATGTCGCATTTTTGGAAAATATTTTCCTTGAGTTTAACCTTTTATTCGAGAAAAATTAATAAGTTGATAATTTAGATAAGCTATAAATTCTATGAGATGTTCTTATGAATTAAAAATCGAAACTTAAATACATGCCTTAGAAAGAGAAAAAAATGTAAACTTAAAATGTCGATAATAATAAAAGCCCAAAAATTAAAAGCTAAACGAAATATAAAGCTAATCGCATGTGGCCTTATTACAATGAAATTTAGAACCCATTAAATAAAAATATAAAATAATAAACTAAAGTCTTTTTTTTTCTGAATCCAAATGTTCTTTTGCACGGCCACCTTGCGCTCCTCTCCAGCCTAGTCCGATGCACTAGGTGCTACCTGAAAAATGTTTAATAATAGGTTGAGTCGTGAGACTCAGTGTGCAACCCTCGTGCACCATCCAATTGGGCCTTAGCCCCACAGAACAGAATAACATATTATCATGCAACATAAATTATGCAAAGCCCAACCCAATCCTAGGTTTCCATCCGCTACACACCACCCTTACCTGCCAATCACACCATTGGAGATTTCTACAATCAACCCACACCGCTACACACCATCGATGGCAGTCATGCTGCTCATCATCAGATCATGGCAAAAAGCCACTACAACAGATCATGGCAAAAGCCACTACAACAGATCATGGCATAAGCCACTACAACAAATCATGGCATAAGCCACTACAACAGAACACTTCCCCTTTCATCAAACCCAACCCCGTGCAATCATAGCAATCGACATACTTATAAAACATATCATCTTAATAGAAACATTCATTGAAGAATGACAAAGATCACTAACCTGGTGATTCACTTTTACCCTCCTCGGGTTTCCAACAATATGCCGGGATTTTGACATTTAATAGAATATTACAGATTTATATACATGCATACTAACAGACAATCTAATGGTGTGAAAAGTTACACACCGGTAAATACGTAGGACTACTCTCTATGTCAATACCCTTGCTAACCGAATCTACAACCTTGTTCAAAAGCCGAAAAAAATGCAAAGATAAAGCCTCTCCTATATTCGGCCAAAGTTAGTGTTTTACCCGATTTATACATTAAAATAAAACAAATCCCCTTACCTAAATCGATTAGATCCCGAAAGTAGGATGATTCGTGTGCTACCGATTTGGAAACCTAAGTGAGTGGATTTCCTTCAAATATTGGAATACCATAAATGAGAGAAAACACGTGATTAGCCAACTATTTAGCCATTCGGCTACTGCCTCCAAAAGCCAAAAGGATTGAAAGAAAACCCAAATCGAAACTTACCTCTGTAGAAGATTTTGGCTATCCCTTGTAGAATGATTCGACAATCATAGAAGAAGATCGAAGCGTAGAAGAGTAGAGATCTAGGAGTTTCGGCTCTTTAAGAAAATCCCAGAAAGATGAACTAGATGTGTTTTTCAGCTTTTTAAAAGAATTGAATGGGGTTTTGGTTTTGGCTTAGGAAAAGTAAACAAAAGAGAGCCTTAGAAATTTCGGCTAGGAAGTAATTTCGACAAAAGAAGAAAAAGAAAAAAAGTTTCGACAACAGAGAAAACTGAAAGAAAGTTCTCAGAGAAACTAATGAAATTTCAGCACAGAGAATAAGAGAAAAGAGTAGGGTTCAGATGCCGAAATTAAAGAGATTCCACCCCTATTTATAGTGAATTTCGGCACCCCCTAGAGTTGGAAATTCGGCTACCACTGTGACCAGTAGATCATATCCTAAATTTTCTCCCCTTATCCTTATCTGGCTACTCATCCACAGTGTCATGAATGACACTACCTCTTCCTTTCTTAATTAGCACATTATCTCCATCACTATCACATTAAATAAATCCCTAAATTTCCTCACTTATCTCACCTTGCAAGTGACCTAAATAACACCACCTCTTCCACCCTTTATCTGCCACATTATCTATATTATCCAAGTCAGTAAATCCCTCCTAATTTTAAGCCTTGTTGCCATCCAACCTTACCCACCTAAATGCCAAAAATTAATTAAATTAAAATTAAAGAATTGGGCTCCATGAAACTCGAATTTGGGCCTCCTATTCCCTGGTGTGGCGTCACCTCCTTGTTCCCTAAGTGGCGCTACTGACCACTGGGCCACAAGCCCATTTTGATATTTTAAACACAAGTACTACCTTTTAAGTCCTATAATGCCCAAACAGATAATTTTAATCAAGGTCTCTGCTTAAGCCTGAGCCCAATTTGGACCCCTAACACTTAAATTAACTCATTACACATATTCACCCATTAAACGCATAGGCCCAAAAATTTAGGATGTTACAGTTCTACCCCCTTAAAGAAATTTCATCCTTGAAATTTCCAACTAACTAGTAATCATTCTACCTAAGTCTCGCCACTATGCTTTTGCTGCGCACTAATTCTAAAGCCAAAATAAATACTTCTACCCCATTGTTTCTAAGTCGCTCCAGAATAGATTTTCGGGCTCCTGTGCCCATACCAGCCTCAGCAACCCTTTCTAACACCCTCAGCATCGCCTGAGACACCACATCATCTCCACTTCGTTCGTCTTGAAATTCCACCTCGCACCGGTGGAATTGGTATCTCGTTCAGATCCATGGCCGATCCCATGGTTCTAACACACTATCCTACCCTACCATGACCACGCCGGCGGACATCCTCAACCCTTTGTACTCATTCTTTTGATTGGCGTTTATCTGATTAAAATTTTATGAAGTATTAGCTCTTTTCACTGATTATCCACGAACAATTTTATGAGAAGTCATTTCGATAGTGATTATTTCGAATTCAAATTTATGCCTACAAGTTTCAGTCACAAGTCTATTCCTTCTAGTTATGAAGCTACTAATCACATACAAGCAACGTCCATGACCTACATTCCACACATAGGGGTATTTTCGTCATTACACTACCCAAGGGCATTTTCATAATTTTATCCTACAGGGGTATTTTTGTAATTTTCCAAAATAGGGTATCTTGGTGATTTTTCAAAATAAGGGTATTTTGGTAATTTTGTAATCCGGGGGTATTTCGATAATTTTTTTCAAACCAGGGTATTTCGATAATCTTGTAAATCGGGGTAAGTTGGTTATTTTTTCAAATCAAGGGTAATTTGGTCATTTTTACAAATCAAGGGTAATTTGGTCATTTTTACAAATCAGGGGTAATCTTTGGAAATTTTTAAAACTAGGGGTTATTTTAGTAATTCTACAAAATAAGGTGGCTTGTCCCTTTCAGGTTTTAATTATAAAGTTTGCCCCGTCAACAAGTCCTCGTGGCTAGGGTGAACAGTCACCACGCACCAGGTAAGATTCCAGCGAAGAGGAGGTGAGTCACTAAGACTGCTTAAATATCAGGCTCTTTCGGATCCAATCCTAGACACGCGTATGCCTGTTGCCACACCCTAACTTAGCGATTTGTTCACGGGTTTGTTTGGATAGATTAAATCTTATGAAATTAAGAAGTTTTTTAAGCTAAGCCTAATGTCCATTAAGTTCTAATTAAGATCATCTATGTCCCTCGAAGCCCATCAAGCCCACATGCATATATATATCACACAATTGAGTTCAGAATACTTACTTGGCGGACTTGAGCCGGAGACGCAGGTGCCATGCCGAGAAAACCATCCTGCACTATTTATAAATCATGCATGTTTAAAAAAAAACCATCTTTAGAAAACGTTTTGAGCCCAAAAACCCCAGAGCTGAGTTTTGAACTGGGCTCTGATACCAATTTGTAACACCCCAAACCCGACTTAAACACCACGACCGAATATGGTATGTCACTAAGAAAAGTTAATAAAACATGTAGCATTTTTGGAAAATATTTTCCTTGAGTTTAACCTTTTATTCGGGAAAATTTAATAAGTTGATAATTTAGATAAGCTATAAATTCTATGAGATGTTCGAAACTTAAATACATGCCTTAGAAAGAGAAAAAAAATGTAAACTTAAAATGTCTGATAATAATAATAAAAGCCCAAAAATTAAAATTGAAACGAAATATAAAGCTAACGGCCCGTGGCCTTATTACAATGAAATTTAAAACCCATTAAATAAAAATATAAAATAATCAACTAAAGTCTCTTTTTTTGCTGAATCCAAATGTTCTTTTGCATGGCCACCTTGCGCTCCTCTCTAGCCCGGTTCGATGCACTAGGTGCTACCTGAAAAATGTTTAATAATAGGTTGAGTCGCGAGACTTAGTGTGCAACCCTCGTGCACCATCAGATTGGGCCTTAGCCCCACAGAACAGAATAACATATTATCATGCAACAGAAATTATGCAAAGCCTAACCCAATCCTAGGTTTCCATCCGCTACACACCACCCTTACCTGCCAATCACACCATTGGGAATGTCTACAATCAACCCACACCGCTATACACCATCGATGGCAGTCATGCTGCTCATCGTCAGATCATGGCAAAAAGCCACTACAACCGATCATGGCAAAAGCCACTACAACAGATCATGGAATAAGCCACTACAATAGATCATGGCATAAGCCACTACAACAGAACACTTCCCCTTTCATCAAACCCAACCCCATGCAATCACAGCAATTGGCATACTTATAAAACATATCATCTTAACAGAAACATTCATTGAAGAATGACAGAGATCACTAACCTAGTGATTTGCTTTTACCCTCCTCGGGTTTCCAACGTTATGCCGGGATTTTGGTATTTAACAGAATATTACAGATTTATATACATGCATACTAATAGACAATCTAATGGTGTGAAAAGTTACACACCTGGTAAATACGTAGGACTACTCTTTATGTCGATACCCTTGCTAACCGAATCTACAATCTTGCTCAAAAACTGAAAAATTACGAAGATAAAGCCTCTCCTATATTCGGCCAAAGTTAGTGTTTTACCCGATTTATACATTAAAATAAAACAAATCCCCTTACCTAAATCGATTAGATCCCGGAAGTAGGATGATTCGTGTGCTACCGATTTGGAAACCTAAGCGAGTGGATTTCCTTCAAATCCCTGAATACCGTAAATGAGAGAAAACACGAGATTAGCCAACTATTTAGCCATTCGGCTACTGCCTCCAAAAGCTAAAAAAGGATTGAAAGAAAACCCAAATCGATACTTACCTCTGTAGAAGATTTCGACTATCCCTTGTAGAATGATTCGGCAATCATAGAAGAAGATCGAAGCGTAGAAGAGTAGAGATCTAGGAGTTTCGGCTCTTTAAGAAAATCCCGAAAAGATGAACTGGATGTGTTTTTCGGCTTTTTAAAAGAATTGAATGGGGTTTTGGTTTTGGCTTAGGAAAAGTAAACAAAAGAGAGCCTTAGAAATTTAGGCTAGGAAGTAATTTCGACAAAAGAAGAAGAAGAAAAAAAAGTTTCAGCAATAGAGAAAACTGAAAGAAAGTTCTTAGAGAAACTAATGAAATTTCAGCACAGAGAATAAGAGGAAAGAGTAGGGTTCAAATGTCGGAATTAAAGAGATTCCACCCCTATTTATAGTGAATTTCGACACCCCCTAGAGTTGGAAATTCGGCCACCACTGTGACCAGTAGATCATATCCTAAATTTTCTCCCCTTATCCTCATCTGACTACTCACCCACAGTGTCATGAATGACACTGCCCCTTCCTTTCTTAATTAGCACATTATCTCCCTTAATATCACATTAAATAAATCCTTAAATTTCCTCACTTATCTCACCTTGCAAGTGACCTAAATAATACCACCTTTTTCGCCCTTTATCTGCCACATTATCCATATTATCCAAGTCAGTAAATCCCTTCTAATTTTAAGCCTTGTTGCCATCCAACCTTACCCACCTAAATGCCAAAAATTAATTAAATTAAAATTAAAGAATTGGGCTCCATGAAACTCGAATTTGGGCCTCCTACTCCCTGGTGTGGCGTCACCTCCTTGTTCCCTAAGTGGCGCTACTGACCACTGGGCCACAAGCCCATTTTGCTATTTTAAACACAAGTACTACCTTTTAAGTCCTATAATGCCCAAACAGATAATTTTAATCAAGGCCTCTGCTTAAGCCTGAGCCCAATTTGGACCCCTAACACTTAAATTAACTCATTACACATATTCACTAATTAAACGCATAGGCCCAAAAATTTAGGATGTTACAGCTTCAAACACATGGTTATCATAAAAAACATTCAAGATTCATCAATGGTATTTTCAAAACTTTTAACAAATTCAAAAACGAAGGTATGGGCTAGCTGGACCTAGTTGCAACAATCTCAAAAACATAAAAATCATTAAAAACAGGCTTGAATACACTTACATGCAATGAAATGAACTTGACCGAATGCCATAGCCTATTCTATAGTGATTTTCGGTGGAGATGATATCAAATGAAATAAGATGAACATTATTTCTTATGTTATTTTTAGTTTTAAATTTACTGATTTACCTTTTTGCCCTTTAAAAATTATCAAAATTTCAATAATACTAATCCATGTACATCCACTATCAACATATATGGTATAATTACCATTCAAGTCCATGAACATTTACTTATAAAGCTATTTGACTCTCTTAACTATTAGAACTCAACTTTTTCACTTTTTACGATTTAGTTCTTTTCACTTAATTAAGCAATTAAGCATTAAATTTTCTTAACGAAATTTTAATACGACCTAAATAAAATCTCGTAGACATTAAATAAATAATAAAATGGAATTTGCAGTCCTAAAACCACTATTCCAATATCACTAAAAAATGGGATGTTATAGTCTCTAGCTGGATGTAATGTTGAATTCCATGATGAGGGCATTTTTGCAATAATTCTTTGAATCTCTCTCATGCCTCATAAAAAGATTCATCATCCATTTGCTGAAAAGTCGTGATCTCATTCCGCAACTTACCATTCTTGCTAGATGAGAAATACTTCAATAGGAAGCGTTCTGCCAACTCTTGCCATGTTGTAATTGAAGCGGGTGGCAACGAGTTTAACCAGGCTCAAGCTCTATCCCTTAGTGAATATGGGAAAACCTTTAGCCTTAGTTCATCCTCGGTTACTCTAGCCATTTTTAAGTATTCGCTTTCCTCTATAAACAATCTGAGTTGAAGGTGAGAATCTTCCATAGGCATTCCACTAAATTGGCCCACTATTTGAAGCATCTAAAACACAACAAGCTTCAGCTCAAATTATTGTGCCTCGATCTCGGGCCTTCTAATTCCTGAAATAAGCTCATGAAAAAGTGGCACAACATACTTTCTTAAGGCTCGATCCCTATCATCAGCAACAAGGATAGGATTTTGAGCATGATTTGCTCCATTTCCTTGATTTTTGGTTTTCATGGATCATCACTTCAGTTCGTCTTTGAGCTGTGTGTCCTTTGTCTAAAAGTTCTTTCAATTTTGGGATCTATTGGGAGTAAGTCAATAATTTGATCAATACTCATAAACACCTAAAAGAAAAACACAAAAATAATTAAATTAAAATTCAATAAAAAAATAGACCAAAATGTAAAATTAATAATTTAAAAAATAATAACTTTTTAACAAGCCCTGGCAATGGCGCCAAAAACTTGGAATGATGGAAATGTGCAAATGTACACAATCGTAACAAGTAATAAAGTGATAAGTATATGGAGTTATCATCTCCACAGGGACTATACAAGCAAATATTTATGAAATATATACTTACTCAATTTGGTAGTGGAAAAATATTTTGATGTAAATGAGCTATTACCTAAACTAAAAATTAACCAAGTAACAAATTAAATTAAATTAAAACACAAGGTGAAAGAAAATCTATAACAAGTTTAATCAATATGACATAGGTGTGTTAGATTAAGTTTATTCTTTAACTTAGAATTATTAAAACAATGTTTATGATGTTACGAATAATTCCATGACAATTGGGTCTTTTGCTAACCGATGCAAACATACTTATTAAAATCAATTAATCTTTCTAGCATATGTCTATGTTTAATTAATTAATTAATTTCCATAAGTGACATAAGACAAAGTGAAGCAATAATATATTTTCATACTAAAACTAATTTAGTCACAACAATATTAGGTTATGCAAGGTAAAAATATTAGTTAATACTATTACTCATTTAATCTAATTTTACACTTACGAAGATTAAACATGCACCAATTAGATATTTTGTCAATTAATTATAATTTTATTACGATTAAATAATTAATTCAATTGCAGCCTTACATTTATAATGCAAGAATAACATAGGCATGTTTTTATCTAAATGAACAAATTACAAAGCCTATAACATTACAGACAGGATTTAAACAATTTAAGTAGACAGAATGCAATAAATCTAGCACAAACACAATTTCAGTCATTTTAATTAAATTGAAAGCATCAAAACAGTTAGCATTCATGTAACACCTCTCACCTGTATTCAACATCGGTATAGGGCTACAGAGCATCACCTAACTTACAACACATTTAAACATACTTTTCTCATACATTTAATCAATAGATGCAATCATCATTCATACGAGCCTATGAGGCCCTAAACATGCATTGGGAATGGTTCAAGACTAAACCGATAACTTAAGAAACTTTCACGAACTTTGAAAATTTTATTCAAAATAGGGGACACACGCCCATGTGACCAGGAAATGTGTCTCACACGGCCACAAGACACGCTCGTGTCACAGGCCGTGTGGATAGGGTGAGCGTTCGATCGAATTGAATCGAATCGAATGAAAAAGTTTCAAGTTAATCGAGTTGACGAATCATATTTTATCATCCTAATTTGAATTGAAATTTTCTCGAATTGAGTCAAGTGAGATGGGATTCGAATCGAATAGAATCGAATATATTTGTTCGAGTTAAATTTTTAAAAAATAATTTTGGGTCCTTATAACCACTGTCACCCATCGTAATAAAATTTGTCCTCATTAATCAATTTTTTTGTTAACTTTCATCACCTCATACTTTATTTATTAATCATTTATATATGGGTTAGCTTCTCTGCTTGCTTAGTTGTTTCAATTATCTTCAAATTCTTGTCACTATTTATTTTGGAATTAAAATATATATTAAATGAAAAATGTGATTTTTTAATAAAAGTTATTTTAAAGATAAAATGTGAAATTGATACCAATATAAAATTTTAATACTAATATTTTATGGCATAATTAATAATTCAATTTTGATATAAATATTCAATATGACTAAAAATTCAATAATATAAATAATATAAAATGTGAAATTTAATTTAATAATATAAATAGTAGATATAAATAAAATTATTACTATTTACGTTTAGTGATTTTTTGGATAATTTTGATTTTTATTTGAGAGTAAAGGGTGAGAAGTAAAAGTTTAGGGGAAAATAAAAGTTTTGGGGAATAAAAGTTTGAGGGAAAGTAAATAGGGAGTAAAATTTTGGAGAAAATATAAAAAAATTGGGGGAGGGAGGGATGGGTTTGGGGTATATGGGAGGTAAGATGGGAAGGGAGTAAAATTTTTAGGGGAAAAGTGGGATGGAGTAAAATTTGGGGCAAAATAAAAGTTTTGAGGGTTTTGGGAGTAAAATTTTGAGAAAAGTAAATGGGAGAGTAAAATTTTGGTGGAAATGGATTTTGGGCAGATTGGAGGGTTGGGATGGGAGGGGAATAAACGTTTTGGGGGGAAAGTGGGAAGGAGTAAAAGTTTTGAGGGAAAATTTAAAAGGTTTGGGAGTTTGGGTAAAAATGTAAAATATTATATTTTGATATTCGAATTATTCGAATTATTCGAGTTATTCGAATTCAAAAACTCAACTCGATTCGAACTCGAAATTTGAAAAAAAAAATTGAGTTGACTCGAATAACTCGAATAATTTGATTTGTTTAACTTGAACTTCGATTTTTTTCAATTTTTTCCAGTCAAATCGAGTTTTGCTCACCCCTACGTGTGGACATTCGAAAGGGGAGCACATGGCAGTGTCTCAGCCCGTGTCCTACCCCATGTCCAAACAATGGAGCTTACTGACTTGGGTCACACGGCCAACCATGAGCCCATGTGTCTAGCCCGTGAGCCCTTCGAAGTGGCCACACACGCCTGTGTGCCAGGGCGTGTGGTAGGTATATTGACTTATACAGCACGGCCAAGCCACATGCCCGTGTGCTAGGCCGTGTGCAAATTAGGAGGCATACTGACTTATACCACACGCCCATGTGTGAGACCGTGTGGAGCATACTGACTTCATTTCAATTTTAGCAGCAAGGGACACACGGTCTTGTAACATGACCGTACGTCACACACGCCCGTGTCTCTGCCCGTGTGGACAAAAATAGGCTATTTACCAAGCCAAATTGCCACCCATATTTATGCTCACCTAAACAACCAAAATGGCACCAATTCATAGTACAAATAAACATCTAATTTAGCCACAATTAAGGCTAATTCATACCATTTCCAATACTAGCAATGTAACACCCCTATCCCGTGTCCGTCGCCAGATTAGGGTTAGGAGCCTTACCAGACAATTCAGAAAGTATTTACAGAAAATTCACACATTCAATCATCATTCTCAAACATAATGTCCCTTAAATGAGTCCTTGAGACCAATAGCATGCTTATAAATCGGGTCGGGACTAAACCGAAACACATACAAAATTTCATGAAAATTAAAAACTTTTCTAATATGCAGGGGATACACGCCCGTGGGGGGAGACCGTGTGCCTTCCATGAATGATAAACACCCCTGTGTGTCTTCCCTGTGTTCATATACTGACTTACTCTCCACGGCCACTGAGCACACCCGTGCATTGAGGCCGTGCACTCTTAGGCCACATATTGACTTCACCACCACGGCCATCGAGCACGCCCGTGTGCCATGGTCGTGTACTCTTAAGTTAGCTACTAACTTGATCCCACGGTCTCTAGGCACACTCGTGTGCCATGGCCGTGTGACATTATAGGTCATTTACAAGGCCAAAATGTCACCCACTTGGGGCAAACCAACAAACAACATATATCATCTCATTTCATTCACACATAACCATTCAAAACCAATTCCAAACATACCAATTTGCATGACCAAAATTAAATTATGCTCAAGCACTGATCATCTATATACTTACCATCTCAAAACCATTTCATATATCAACTAATCATACCAAAACAACTTCACATATCATATTCCTTTAAGCATATTACCAAAACATAACTAGCCAAATCAAATGGCTAAGCTCACTTTACATCTCATATCAAGGACTAGCCTATACGTGCCATATCTAGCCATATACATATTCAAAGTGTACCAAAATGATTTTAGTAGTGTGATGACAATCCGTGACGGTCCCGAGCCTTCAGTAGCTTTGACGACCTATAAAATAGAGAAAACACACACAGAGTAAGCTTTCCAAAAGCTTAGTAAGTCATAATACAAATAAACTTAGCATAAAGGCATATATGCATAAATTACATTGACACACATAACATTTACTTAGCAAACTATCACATATTTCTTTGGTTCATATACTTGAACACAATTGCCACATTCATTCATACAAGAATCATATGTATATATATATACAACTTTTTCTTAAACATTCTTGCATCTCAGTCTCGTTCTAATATTTAATCATACCTATCTTCAAATCAAAGTCATATAGGTACTTACCTTTTATACACACTTAATGTACATACCAAACATATCTGAAAAGACTATACATTCTCGTAATTGATCATAGCTCGCATTTACTCATTGAACAGTTTAGAATCTAATAAGATACTCAGAAACTCAGAATAATTGTAAAATACCAACGTCACAGCCATAGCTAAAATACTCATTCACTCATTCATAGCTTGTTTATAACTTATCAACCACAAAGGTTCAATACATACCTTAGCTAACACATAATTATTCAACTTCCAAGTTATTCAATGCTCGATATTACATGTTGATCATCCTTTAATATTAGTTCAACTTAATCGTACACTCAATGCTATATACATAATTGAAGCATATTAATCATCGCACACTTAGTGCCTATTCTTTTAACCGACTTGTCTCGGTGTCGCACTCATAGTGCCAATTCAATAACCCGAAGCTTTCATTTCATCGCACACACAGTGCTATTCATTTCTTATAATTGTACACTTAGTGTCGTGATTCGTAGTCGAAACTTAAAGGACATCGCACACTTAGTGCATTAATACAAAACCGAACTTAATTCGGTATCGCACACACAGTGCCAATCATAAAAGCTGAAGCTTCCATTACTTCGTACACCCAGTGCTATTTAACTCCATCTTAATTTCAATTACGCACACTTAGTGCCTCATTTCTCAACATCATACATGTAGCATTTCTAATTCAATAACTATCATTCAATTCACATTACATAGATATAAATTAACAACTTGTATTATATCCGAACTTACTTACTATATTAAACTTATCACGTGAATTTATTTGCATAATCCTCTCATAAGCATCCATTATCAAATTAGTCATATAAACAATTACAATTTCATGCAGGTACGTTTATTTGCATAGTGACTTACCTCGAATTTGATCTATCGGAATGAAAATGGCTACTCGTTTACTTTCGCTTTCCCGCGATCTAAGTCCTTTTTCCTGGGTTCTTGATCTAAACATATTCTGTAACACCCCAAACCCGGCCCAAACACCACGGTCGAATTCGAAATGTTACTAGGAAAGGTGTTGAGAAAATTTGGGTTTTAGAGGTGATTTCTAGTTTAAACTTAGCAATTTATTTAAAAATAAAACGTTTGAGTTGCACAAGTTCAAATCATTATTTATACGGAAATTTTGGGAAACCGAAAGGTTTATAAGTAATCTATATTTTGAAAACTTCATCTAAATTCAAGTGTTGTAGATATCTTAGAGTTTCTTTATAAATTAATCATTTGATAGCGGATCCAACTTAAAACTTAAAAATCCAAAGTATTTAAAGCGGCCTTATTACAATAAAAATACCCAAAAAGCAATTAAAAGTTTATAATGCACTTTTAAGAATAAAAACAGCTTCTGCATGGCCACCTTGAATCCTCTCTAGCCTGGTCCAAAGTATCACGTATTACCTACATTGTTTGAAAAACGAGGTGAGTCGTTTTGACTCAGTGTGCAATTAAACCACATGTTTCCACAAATGGGCCTAGCCCCGAAAACCACATCAAATCAATATACCACGTGTTATCATGCATTATGTTAACCCAACCCAACCTAATATCCAACCGCTACACACCTCCCGTATATCCAACCACCACACACCAGGGGATTACTAAATCGACCCTCCATCCACTACACACTTCTTTGGCAGTCATGCTACTCAAAGTCCACTTAGTGGTCTAGCCACATATCCACGTGATTAAAATCACAATATCCACGATGAGACTCTAGGTCGTCATCAATCCACGATGTGGCGCGAAGCCATCATTAATCCACGTATATAAATATATATACACACTTCCCCTTTACAATATATACCAAACGTGTGAACATGTCCAGGTATACATATTTTACATGCTTACATAGATCCACATATATCCCACCACATTTTTGATATAGGAAATATACTAACCTGATTACCGGATTACCCCTTTATGGGTAACAATACCACCACAGCCGCTAACTCGGCTACCACACATATCACATGCATTTAATTAATTTAAACATGTAAAGTAAAGAAACAGTGTGTTAATCACACACCTGATAACCCGTAATACCATGCTCTCAACGTCGACGCTATCACTGACACTACCGCTATTTGCCTATGATCCTGTTTCGACGCTGGCCCACACCCCGGTGGCCAATCCTGAACCACTGAAACTGACCGCTTGAACTTAGGGGTAGGGACTACGTGTCCAACCCCTTTCTCTCCTTGGCTGGTATTCGTATCCATCGAATAATAACTTAATCAGAAGACCCGGTCAAACGTTAAATCAAATCTAAACGAGACTAAATAATCATGCTAATTGAATAACCTTACCAAAGTTGACCCAAATCCCGAAGGTTCTCACTTGTACTTGAAAGTGCCAAATCCCTACATAAATCAATATTAGATTCGGCCTAACACCGATTGTCCAAAAAAAATGGCCTTTGGCTGAACCAAATACCTTCTTACTTTGATTGATCGATTCCCGAAATATTACTAACACCCCTAACGCTGGCTTCAAATTGAAGAACGCAAAGTTAAAGCTCTATAAAGATTCGGTCATACTAAGAAAATGAAGTTGGGCTCTTGGTTTCGGCAACCCAAATAGAAAAGAGCAATATTCAAATAAAAGAGAAACCCTTTACCAAAATACTATCATCGACTCCCCGGAAAGGGTAGAAGAATGGGACCTATTATGGGACATACAATGCATTACAGACGATGATCATTATGCTTCAACCGGTTATTCTATTCCACAGAGTTGACACTAGATGAATCGCCCTCTAACAAAGATAATCGAAAAGTGTTACTACCCAAGAGATATTCGACTTAGAATGATTCAGCAAGGAGATAAGACCTGAGGAGAAATGAAATAGAAGAAGAAAAGAAGGAGTAGAAATGAGAAAGAGAGAAGTAAAGGTGAATGGAAGATTAGGCCAAGTATCTAGTGGCTTGCAGGATTATTCGGCTTTTTGGAAGGAAGTAATTGATGAAAAAGAGAAAGAGATGGTTGAGGTTTAAGAGGTTTCAGTTATGGTGAAAGTGAAGGGTATATTTCGGCTTTAGAGAGTGAATAGAAAAGAGGAGAAAAGAGTTGAAAAGGAAAAAAATACACAAATGAATGAAAACAAACAAATAGCTTCACCTCACACCCCCTTTCTAAGCAATGCTTAAAGAAAAAAAAAACCAAAGAAAATTAACCCCCAACCACTAGAACAAATTCGACCTAACCCCACATACATGACCAAAATGCCACCCCTAGAACCCCATATTCGGCCAACTCTCATCCCCCTCTCCTCATCCCTTATTTCTCTCCTAACTTTACTCACATCCTCTCATTCAAACAAGTTTGAATGATTCCAACCTTCTATCCCATTCTCCACCACACATTCAAACACCTTGACCAATTCAAACTCCCATCTCCAAGTGCCATAGCCGAATCCAACTCTCCACTCCCCCTTGGCGCAAAAACAAACCCCAAAATGCTCCTCATGCTGCTCGAACCTCATCCCCCTTTGAACTCCTTTGACGCAAACTCCCCCTTGCTCCCATGCATCACCTTGCCACTCTACCACTCCTCCACTTGTCTTTATAAACCCCACATTAAATCCTTTAAGGCCGACGCCCCTAGCTCTCCCCTTATCAACTTCAAACCAAAATTTCACTAAGGTTCCTACATAACCCCAAGGTTTCCCGAAGCCCCCAAACACCCTCACATAGCATACAGAACATACTATCACACACATATGAATTAAAATGCGTGACCCTTAAATCTCGGATGTTACAGTTCTACCCCCTTAAAGAAATTTTTACCTCGAAATTACCAAGTGAGGATATTGTTGTCTCATCGTCTCCTCCGGCTCCCACGACGCTTCTTCTGAACCATGGTTCTGCGATAACACCTTGACTAGAGGAACTGACTTCTTCCGCAGCACCTTCACATCTCGTTCCAAAATTTGAATTGGCTCTTCTTCATAGGACAAGTCTGGCCTCAACTCAACTTCCTCCACTGGCACTACGTGAGACGGATCTGATCGGTATTGTTGTAACATCGAGACGTGGAATACATCATGCATCTGCTTCAATTCTGATGGCAACTCTAACTGATACACCACTGGTCCAACTCGCTTCAAAACTTGATAAGGTCCTATAAACCTGGGACTCAGCATACCCTTACGTCCAAATCTCATTACCTTCTTCCACGGTGAAACCTTCAAAAATACCCGATCACCTACTACGAACTCTATCTCTTTCTGCTTAAGATCCGCATACGATTTCTGTCTATCAGATGCCTCCTTCAATCGAGGTCGGATTACCTTAACCTTTTCCTCTGATTCTGCCACCATCTCTGGACCTAACACATGACATTCACCTAACTCTGTCCAACAAGTGGGAGTGCGACACTTCCGCCCATACAATGCTTCATATGGCACCATCCGAATACTAGCTTGATAACTGTTGTTGTACGCGAACTCTGCTAAGGGCAAGAATTCTTCCCAACTACCTCTGAAGTTGATAACACATCCTCTCAACATATCCTCCAACACCTGAATTACCCTTTCAGACTGGCCATCCGTCTGCGGATGAAATACCGTGCTAAAGTCCAACCTGGTGCCCAATGCCTGATGCAATGCCCTCCAAAACTGCGACGTAAATCTAGGATCCCTATCTGATATGATCGATTTGGCACCCCATGCAGTCTCACAATTTTCGCTACATACAGCTTCGCCAACTTCTGTAGAGAGTAATCCATATGAACAGGTATGAAATGAGTGGTTTTTGTCAACCGATCCATGATCACCCATACCGAGTCCTTCTTAGTAGGCGTAAGAGGAAGCCTACTAACAAAGTCCATCGTGATTCTCTCCCACTTCCACTGCGGAATCGTCACTAGTTGCAGCAGTCCCGAAGGAACTTGATCTTTAGCTTTGACTTGCTGGCACGTCAAGCACTTCCCCACGAATTTCGTAACTTCCTGCTACAAACCAGCCACCAAAATTGATCCCGCAAATCCTTATATAACTTGCTCCCTCTAGGATGCATAGCGTAAGGGCTACTATGCGATCCCCGAAGAATTTTTTGCCTCAACTCCACGTCTTTCGGCATACAGACCCTTCCACGAAAACACAATACTTCGTCGCTGTTCACATTGTAGTCCTCTAATCCCCCATCCTATACTTGCAAAAGTCGAGCACTCAGAACTTCATCCACCAACTATTTCTCTTTTACCTGACTCAACCATGTCGGCTTCACCTGCAGCTCCGCTAACAAATTCTCGTCGTCATAAAGCTAAGGTGAGCTAACATCGCTCTCAAATTCGATACTACCTTGCGACTTAGCGCATCTACCACTACATTTTCCTTACTCGGGTGATATTCAATCGAGCAGTCGTAATCCTTCAACAGCTCCACCCACCTTCGCTGTCTCAAGTTCAGTTCCTTCTGAGTCAGCAAATACTTCAGACTCTTGTTGTCCATATAGATCACCGACTTCTCTCCATACAAATAATGCCTCCACACTTTCAAAGCAAAAACCATCGCAGCCAACTCTAGATCATGCGTTGGATAGTTAACTTCATGAGGCCTTAACTGTCAAGATGCATAGGCCACAACCTTCCCTTCCTGCATCAGCACACAACCTAATCCCGTATGAGAAGCATCACAATATACCATAAAATCTTTCCCCGTCTCAGGCTGAATTAAAACCGGAGCCTTAGTCAAAACCCTTTTTAGCTTCTCGAAACTCTCCTGCTACTTGTCCGTCCACACAAAAGGTACCTCCTTTCTCAGCAACTTAGTTAGAGGGGTTGCTATAGAGGAAAAACCTTCGACAAATCTTTTATAATAACCAGCTAGCCCCAAGAAACTGTGAATCTCCGCCACCGACTTAGGTGGTTTCCAATCCAATACTGCCTCGATCTTCCGAGGATCCACTCTTATCCCATCTGCAGATACCACATGACCCAGAAATGTTACTTCTTTTAACCAAAGCTCGCATTTGCTAAATTTGGCGTACAACTTCTTTTCCCTTAAAATCTACAGAACCACCCGTAGATATGCGTCATGCTCCTCTTCAGACTTTGAATATACCAGAATGTCATCTATGAATACCACAACGAACTGGTCCAAATAGGGTTGAAAACCCGATTCATCATATCCATGAACGTAGCCGTTGCGTTCGTCAACGAACGGCATTACCAGGAATTCATAGTGCCCGTATCGAGTCTAAAACGCCGTCTTATGGATATCTGCTTCCTTCACCTTAAGCTGGTGATATCCTGACCTCAAATCAATCTTCGAAAAGACCGCAACCCCTTTGAGCTGATCAAACAAGTCGTCCATCCTCGGTAGCGGTTACTTGTTTTTTATCATCAGTTTATTCAACTGGCGGTAATCTATGCACATCCGTATAGAACCGTCCTTCTTCTTTACAAACAACACCAATGCTCCCCACGGAGACACACTGGGTCGAATGAAATCGCGATCTAACAACTCTTGGATTTGGGCTTTAAGTTCAACCAACTCCTTCGGTGCCATCTTATAAGGAGCGATGGACACCCATTTTGACCCAAAGGCGGTCGATTCCAAACTCCACCTCACGATCGGAGGCAACCTTAGAAGTTCTTCCGAAAAAATATCCACGAATTCCTTTACTGTTCTCACCTCCCCCATAACTGCCTCCTTAGCATCCAAGGCACTAACAAACATTTAGAAAGCCAAGCACCCCTTTTTTTCACCATCTTCTCTGCCTTAAGCGCAGACACTACATTAGACAAGTAGTCTCTCCTCTTCCCTATCACCACAACCTCATCATCTTCGAGAGTCTTCAACGTCATACGTTTAGCAGCACAGTCCTAATTCGCACGATACCTTACTATCCAGTCCATGCCTTGAAAGTCAAATTCTCCAAACGGTAACTCCATCAAATCAGCCGAAAACATAGACCCCTGAACCTCTAAAGGCACATCTCTAAAGAGTCTATCTACCACTACTGATTGCCCTAAAGGACTAAGTACTGTCATCTTTCTATGGGCAATTTCAGGTTGCACATTCAAGGTTCCAGACATCATGCTAGCAATATAAGAGTGATTCGACCCAAAGATCAATTAAAGCAAGAAAGGTAACCCAAGAATGAGGAGCGTGCACATGATAACATCTGATGCATCCCCCTCCTCATGATGTTTGGCTACGTAAACCAACCTAGGCCGCCTCAGATCTCGAGCTCAAGACACCTGCCCGATGCTCCATGACCTCGGCCAGAACCATTCCCTCCTCGGTTTAGACCACGACCTCTTGATATTTGTTGACCACCCCTTCTTGGCTGCACATACCTCTGACCAACTGTCCGAGTCCTAGCCACGTCCTGAGGACAATTCTTAATCAGATGGTCCCTTGACCCACACCTATAGTACTCCTTATTCCTTCCCCAGTACTCCCCTACATGAGACCTCCCACACTGAGCACACTGACGGGACTAACCTCCAGTAGCTGGCGTAAAAACACGAGTAGGTCCCTCAATCCTAGGCTTTTTCTGAAAACCCCCCGATGATACCGAAGGTCCATAACTCTTCTTATTCCTGCCTCTGTCTTTATCCCTATTTTGCCTCTTAGTTCACTTGACCTCCTCTGCTATCTTGGCTTTTTCCACCAACTCCGCAAAATCCCTCTCCCGCTGAGGAGCTATCAACACCCGCAGCTCATCTTGCAGCCCATCCTTAAATCTCACACAGCGCTCGTAGTCTGTAGCAATAATTCCCCGAGCATACCAGCTCAACCTCAAGAATCCTGCTTCATACTCAGCTACTGACTTACCCCCTTGTACTAGGTTCAAGAACGCCTTACTCTGTGAGTCCACGTAACTAGCTCCGACGTACTTCCCCTCAAACTTTATTTTAAAGAAACTCCAATCCACTCGGTCCACCGGATTACCCTCTCTGACAGTGAGCCACCATTGGTAGACATCATCCCGAAGTAAAAAATAGCACCCTTCAACTTCTCTTCAGCTGTGCAGTTCAGGTCATCCATGATCCTCTCGACTGCCTCTAACCAGTACTCCGCCACATCCGAGCTACTCCAGAAATACCTCGAAACACTTCAGCTCCATTAGCTCGAAGTCTCTCAGGAATGGACTTCCAAGTTACTGTCCCTGCACTCGCCCAGCCACTCGCTCTAGCATACGCAGCATTGCTTGAGACACTGCATTGTCTCCCCCTGTCTGACCTTGAAACTCTGCCTCTACAGCTGGTGGCAGTGGTGCTTCATTTCGACCCTGACCGACTCCTGCTGGTTCGACATAGCCATCCCGCCTCTCAAGACTTGCATATTACGACCACGTCCCCTAGAACTCATGTCTATCGTCGCGTTTTAGTGTTATTTAAAGAAATTTTTATGCATCAGTATTCCTTTTCACTTATTAATCACGAACAATTTTATGAAAAGTGATTTCGATAGTGGTTCTTTCGAATTTAGACCTATCTATAGTTCCAATTTTAGGCTTATCTCCTAATTCTAGAAACCACATACACTCATCAATCATCACACGGATAGCATCCACAAATTCACATTCATCACAGAGGGGCATTTTTGTCATTTTCCTACCCAGGGGTATTTTTATAATTTTATCCTACAGGGGCATTTTCATAATTTTCTAAAATAAGGTTTCAGGTGATTTGCCAAAATAAGGGTATTTTGGTAATTTTCAACTTGGGGGTATTTCAAAAATTTTGTAAATTAGGGGTATTTTGGTTATTTTCCAAAACCAAGGTAATTTTTACGAATCAGAGGTAATTTGGGAATTTAAAAACTAGGGTTTACCTTAGGATTTTACAAAATAGGGTGGCTAGTCCCTTTTTTGGGTTTTAATTATAAGGTTTAGGCTGTCAACAAATCCTCATGGTTAGAGTGAGCAATCGCTAAGCACTGTGTAGGATTCCAAAGAAGAGGAGGTGAGTCACTAGGGTCGCTTAAATACCAAGTTCTCCCGAATCCGTCCTGAGACATGCGTACACCTATTGCCACACCCTAACTCTCGATCGGTTCACAGGTTTGTTTGCTCTGTTTAAGTCTTATGATTTTTAAGAAGTTGTTCAAACTAAGCCTATAGTCCATCACAGTCTAATTAAAATAGTCTACATCCCATGAAACCTATCAAGCCTACTCATATCTACCACACAAATATTTGGAATACTTACCTGGCGGACTTGGGCCGGAGATGCAGGTGCCATGCTTCCACAAAGCCATTTCTCGAAAAATTTTCTTTTAAACTAATTTCAAAGTTTGAAAACGTTGTGGGCCTCAAAACCCCCAAAGGCCGAGTTTAGAACCGAGCTCTGATACCAAAATTGTAACACCCTAAACTTGGCCCAAACAACACTGCCGAATTCGAAATGTTACTGGGAAAGGTGTTGAGAAAATTTGGGTTTTAGAGGTGATTTCTAGTTTAAACTTAGCAATTTATTTAAAAATAAAACGTTTGAGTTGCACAAGTTCAAATCATTATTTATACGAAAATTTTGGGAAACCGAAAGGTTTATAAGTAATCTATATTTTGAAAACTTCATCTAAATTTGAGTGTTGCAGATATCTTAGAGTTTCTTTATAAATTAACCATTTGATAGCGGATCCAACTTAAAACTTAAAAATCCAAAGTATTTAAAGCGGCCTTATTACAATAAAAATACCCAAAAAGCAATTAAAAGTTTATAATGCACTTTTAAGAATAAAAATGGCTTCTGCATGGCCACCTTAAATCCTCTCTAGCCTGGTCCAAAGTATCACGTATTACCTGTATTGTTTGAAAAACGGGGTGAGTCGTTTTGACTCAGTGTGCAATTAAACCACATGTTTCCACAAATGGGCCTAGCCCCAAAACCACATCAAATCAATATACCACGTGTTATCATGCATTATGTTAACCCAACCCAACCTAATATCCAACCGCTACACACCTCCCGTATATCCAACCACCACACACCAGGGGATTACTAAATTGACCCTCCATCCACTACACACTTCTTTGGCAGTCATGCTGCTCAAAGTCCATTTAGTGGTCTAGCCACATATCCACGTGATTAAAATCACAATATCCACGATGAGACTCTAGGTCGTCATCAATCCACGATGTATGCCAAGCCATCATTAATCCACGTATATAAATATATATACACACTTCCCCTTTCCAATATATACCAAACGTGTGAACATGTCCAGGTATACATATTTTACAGGCTTACATAGATCCACATATATCCCACCACATTTTTGATATAGGAAATATACTAACCTGATTACCGAATTACCCCTTTATGGGTAACAATACCACCACAGCCACTAACTCGACTACTACACATATCACATGCATTTAATTAATTTAAACATGTAAAGTAAAGAAACAGTGTGCTAATCACACACCTGATAACCCGTAATACCACGCTCTCAACGTCGATGCTATCACTAACTGACACTACCACTATTTGCCTACGATCCTGTTTCGACGCTGGCCCACACCCCCGTGGCCAATCCCGAACCGCTGAAAATGACCGCTTCTTGAACTTAAGGGTAGGGACTACGTGTCCAACCCCTTTCTCTCCTTGGCTGGTACTCGTATCCATCGAATAATAACTTAATCAGAAGACCCGAGCAAATGTTAAATCAAATCTAAACGAGACTAAATAATCATGCTAATTGAATAACCTTACCAAAGTCGACCCAAATCCCGAAGGTTCTCACTTGTACTTGAAAGCTGTCGAAATCCCTACATAAATCAATATTAGATTCGACCTAACACCGATTGTCCAAAAGAAATGGCCTTTGGTTGAACCAAATACCTTCTTACTTTGATTGATCAATTCCGAAAGATCACTAACACCCCTAACGCTGGCTTCAAACTGAAAAACGCAAAGTTAAAGCTGTATAAAGATTTGGTCATACCAAGAAAATGAAGTTGGGCTCTTGGTTTCGACAACCCAAAGAGAAAAGAGCAAGATTCAAATAAAAGAGAAACCCCTTACCAAAATACTAGAACCGATTGGGAGAGTTGACACTAGATGAACGACGGCGCTCCCTCTAACAAAAGATAATCGAAAAGTGTTACTACCCAAGAGATATTCGGCTTAGAATGATTCGGCAAGGAGATAAGACCTGAGGAGAAATGAAATAGAAGAAAAAAAGTAGAAATGAGAAAGAGAGAAGTAAAGGTGAATGGAAGATTCGCCAAGGTTCTAGTGGCTTGCGAGATTATTCACTTTTGGAAGGAAGTAATTGATGAAAAGAGAAAGAGATGGTTGAGGTTTAAGAGGTTTCAGCTATGGTGAAAGTGAAGGGTATATTTTGGCTTTAGAGTGAATAGAAAAGAGGAGAAAAGAGTGAAAAGGAAAAACAAAATGCACAAATGAATGAAAACAAACAAATAGCTTCACTTTCACACCCCCTTTCTAGAATGCTTAAAGAAAAGAAAAAAAACCAAAGAAAATTAACCCCCCAACCACTAGAACAAATTCGGCACCTAACCCCCACATACATGACCAAAAATGCCACCCCCTAGAGCCCCATATTCGGACAACTCTCACCTCCCTCTCCTCATCCCTTATTTCTCTCCTAACTTTACTCATATCCTCTCATTCAAACAAGTTTGAATGATTCCAACCTTCTATCCCATTCTCCACCACAAATTCAAACACCTTGACCAATTCAAACTCCCACCTCCAAGTGCCATAGCCAAATCCAACTCTCCACTCCCCCATGGCGCAAAAACAAACCCCAAAATGCTCCTCATGTTGCTTGAACCTCCTCCCCCTTGGAACTCCTTTGACGCAAACTCCCCCTTGCTCCCATGCGTCACCTTGCCACTCTACCACTCCTCCACTTGTCTTCATAAACCCCACATTAAATCCTTTAAGGCCTAACGCCCCTAGCTCTCCCCTTATCAGCTTCAAACCAAAATTTCACTAAGGTTCCTACCTAACCCCAAGGTTTCCCGAAGCCCCCAAACACCCTCACACAGCATACAGAACATACTATCACACACATATGAATTAAAATGCATGACCCCTAAATCCTGGATGTTACATATTCAGAATTAACCCTTTTATTCACTTATTCATTCAATTCAATCCATTTACACATATTTAGGGCTATTTACAAATTAGACCTCATACTTGCACATTTTTTCAATTTAGTCCATTTTTCTCAAAGCATCAAATTTACAAAATCCACACGTACACATGCTTAGTCGAATGCATATACATCTCATACAAGTCTATATTTTCCATCAAATTTTCTATTTAGTCCTTCAAATTACCATTTTCTCAATTTAGCCCTATTTAGCTAAATTCATCAAAAATTCAAGAACAAAGTATGTTCATCTAGCTCATATTTTTCATTTAACACCAAAAATCATCAAAAAGCTTAACATATCATCAATGGCATATCAGACAAACATCATCAATTCTCAAAATTGAGACATGGGTTTTGTAGCTCTCAAAGCAACGATTACAAAAACGTAGAAATTATCGAAAACTGACTAAAACATACCTTGAATTTAAGCTTAAAACCAAGCCGAAACCTTGCTATCTTCTTCAATTCTTTTTTTCTTTTTGATATTCGGTGGTGTGTGGATGAATGAAATCCACTAACATGTTTATTTTATTATAATATAATTATAACTTATAAAATAAATATAAAATAACTTTTAACTTATAAAATAACATATAAAAACATGTTATAAAACCATGTTGCCATCCACTATAAATAAAATTGGCTTAATTGCCACATAAGTCCTATGAAGCCACAACACATAGGTGCTTTAGTAAATAGCAAGCAACTTTCACATTTAGTGCAATTTAATCCTTTTGTCAAATTAAACACACAGACAATCAAATTAGCTAACGAAAATTTAGCACATGCTTAAACACTCATCAATGACACAGAAAGTAATATTAAAATAATATTCAAACTCGAATTCGTGGTCCCGAAACCATTATTTCGACTAGGGTATAAATCAGACTATTACAATTCTCCCCCTTAGGGATTTTCGTCCCCAAAAATCTTACCATTAAATAGATTCGGATATTACTGTCTCATTGAGTTTTCAAGCTCCCCCGTAGCCTCTTCTATTCCGTGTCGATTCCACATTACTTTTACTAATGAACTTTTCTTATTTCTCAATTCTTTCACTTCACGAGCTAAGATACAGATCGATTCCTCTTCGTATGTCATATCAGATTGGATTTAAATCTCAGATGGGGCAATCACATGTGACTGATCAGATCAATATCTACGGAGCATTGAGGCATGAAACACATTATGGATCCTTTCGAGTTCAGAGGGCAACCTTAATCTATATGCAACCGGTCCAACATGTTCAATAATCTCATACGGTCCGATAAACCTCGTACTTAATTTGCCTTTACGTCTGAATCGAAGCACTTTCTTCCACGGATACACTTTCAAAAATACTTGGTCGTCGATCTCAAACTCTATATCTTTTCATTTCAAATCTGCATAAGACTTCTAACGATCAGATGCTGCTTTCAAACAATCTCGGATTAATTTCACTTTCTATTCTGAATCTTTTGTTAAGTCAACACCGTGTAGCTTATTCTCATTAAGCTCAGTCCAGTATAGAGGTGTACGACATTTACGTTCGTATAGAGCTTCATAAGGTGCCATTTTGATGCTCGTCTAAAAACTATTGTTATACGCAAATTTGATCAACAGCAGATACTGTTCCCACGAATCAATAAACTCAAGTATACAGCATTGTAACATATCCTCCAAAATCTGAATGATCCACTCGGATTGACCATCTGCCTGCGGATGAAAAGTTGTACTAAAATGTAATTTCGTGCCAAAAGCTTCTTGCAACTGCGACTTTAACTCTTTCAACCCTGTTGTGCCATTCTTTATGGAGCTATTGAAATAGGTGTAGTACCAGGAATCAATTCAATTCCAAACTCAACTTCACGAATCGGAGGTAAACCCGATAACTCTTTAGGGAACACATCAGAAAACTCACAAACAATAGGCGCTGATTCAACTTTCTTCTCAGATACTTTCGAATCAATCACATAAGTAAAATATGCCTCGTAACCCTTTTTCACATAACTTTGGGCTTTCAAAATAGATATCACACCAAGCATTCCATTCAAATCATTAAACTCAATTCGTACAATCTCATCATTAAGACACCTCAAATCAATTGTTTTTCTTTTATAGTTCCCAACAGCATCATGCATAAACAACCCATCCATACCCAAAATAATATCAAACTCATCAAATGGCAAAAGCATCAGATCAGCAGGAAAATAGATATCTCGAAACATTAACGAACAGTTCTTTCATGTTTTGTCAACCAAAACACTTTTACCTAAAGGGTTCGATACTTTTATAGTAAACTCAATAGACTCTATAGGCAAAGTCTGGCTGAATACTAATTTCATACATATATACAAATGCATAGAACTAGGGTCTATCAATGCAATCACAGAAATATCATAAAGAGTAAACGTACCCGTAATAATATCTGAAGATGAGGTTTCCTCACAAGCTCGAGTAGTATACGTTCTAGATGGCTCTCTAAATTTAGATTTTGCAACAGTATCTCTTGTAGACCTCTGACTATTACTAACATTTCTTGTATTTCGGGAAGGTCGATTTCTCTCTAGGCGTTATCTAATCTCGAATCCTAAATAGTCTCTTATTCAACAGACTCTGGGCAGTCTCGAATATAATGATCTAACGATCCACATCTGAAGCAAGCTTGATTATTCAATCTACAATTCCCCGAATGTCTTTTATTACAACGCTTACACTTGAGTCACTCGGATCTGACATTTTCAACACTCGCCATCATTGGGCAATCTCGAATGAAATGATTTTGTGATCCACATTTATAACAAACTCTATTGTTGTACTTGTCCCAACATTTTCCCACATGTCATCTTCCACACCGTCTACACTCAGGTTTGTTGCTTTTAGTACTTCCATCATTTGATTCAATTTGAGCTTGAGTTCCCAGACTAACATTTGGTCTCACACGATCTCTACTCATATGTCCGATTGAAACATTTAATCTATTTCTTACATCTCTATATTTCTTCGTCAAAGGTTGAGAGAAATTACTTATCGATCTTTTTCTTTCATTACGAGCTTCAGAATCGACTTTCTTAACATTATCGTCATTAGTAGCCCTAAACTCTCCGAATTCATACTTACAAATTTTATCAATCGGATGCTTATTCATACTTACAAATTTTATCAATCGGATGCTTCTTATTTCTCAAATTGAGTGAACCACTCACTCATCAACCGGAAGAAAGCTTGTTTAGCTTCTCTCATGACCGTCAGTCGGCCTTGAATTAGAAGGTACTGTCCCTTGCGTGGGAGCAGGCACATTACTTTCTACGTCGTTAGCTACGGCTCTTTCGGGATCCATTGCTATACAGAAATCACATTTACACGTCAGGATTCATCACACTATCACATTTCAGATATTATGGCATGTATAGCTAGACTCTGACACGCTACGTTAGTCCGAGAATCAGCTAAACCATAGCTCTAATACCAAACAAATGTAACACCTCTATCCCATGTCCGTGGCCAGATTAGGGTTAGGAGCGTTACCAGACAATTCAGAAAGAATTTAAAGAAAATTCATACATTCAGCATCATTCTCAAACATAATGTCCCTTAAATGAGTCCTTGAGACCAATAGCATGCTTATAAATCGGGTCGGGACTAAACCGAAACACATACAAAATTTCATGAAAATTAAAAACTTTTCTAATATGCAGGGGATACACGCCCATGAGAGGAGATTGTATACCCTCCACGGATGATAAACACCCCCGTGTGTCTTCCCCGTGTTCATATACTGACTTACTCTCCACGGCCACTGAGCACTCCACGGCCACTGAGCACGCCTGCACACTAAGGCCGTGCACTCTTAGGCCACATACTGACTTCACCACCATGGCCATCGAGCACGCCCGTGTGCCATGGCCATGTACTCCTAAGTTGGCTACTGACTTGATCCCACGGTCTCTAGGCACGCCCATGTGCCATGGCCGTGTGACATTATAGGCCATTTATAAGGCCAAAATGTCACCCACTTGGGGCAAACCTACAAATAGCATATATTATCTCAGTTCATTCACATATAACCATTAAAAACCAATTCCAAACATACCAATTTGCATGACCAAAATTAAATTATGCTCAAGCACCAATCATCTATATACTTACCATCTCATAACCATTTCATATATCAACTAATCATATCAAAACAACTTCACATATCATATTCCTTTAAGCATATTACCAAAACATAACTAGCCAAATCACATGGCTAAGTTCACTTTACATCTTATATCAAGGGCTAGCCTATACATGCCATATCTAGCCATATACATATTCAAAGTGTATCAAAATGATTTTAGTAGTGTTATGACAATCCGTGACGGTCCTGAGCCTTTAGTAGCTTTGACGACCTATAAAATAGAGAAAACACACACAGAGTAAGCTTTCCAAAAGCTTAGTAAGTCATAATTCAAATAAATTGTAACACCCCAAACTCGGCCCAAACACCACAACCGGATCTGGCATGTCACTTGAAAGGAATTTTATAGAATATCGCGAACTTCAAAAAATTTTAAGTTATTTTTAAAACACCAAGTTTAGTGGTTCAATTGAGAACTCGTTATTCATTTAAGGAAAAACTTAATTAGCCAAATCCTTGTGTTTAGGTGACATTTGAAAACACATGTAATTACATCTGATCAAGCTCGAGGGTTGTCGTAAGAAAAATCCGTTTGTAAACCCGTTAACTAAATTGTATGAAAAACTTTATTTGCATTTTGTAAAAACGCCACATCAATTATCTTATATTTAAAGCATCAAAAACTTAAAACCGAAATTTTAAACCAAATTAATAGTGGCCTTATTACAACATAGAATCCCAAAATTTTAAAGATAAGTAAAGTTCCATTTAAAACGAAAGAAAACCATGCATGGCCACCTCGTAGTCCTCTCTGGCCCAGTCTACTGCACTATGTACTACCTGTAAAATATTAAGCAAAGAGGGTGAGTCAAAAGACTCAGTGTGCAATTTCCAAACACCAGCATTGGGCCCAAGCCCATTCATTAACCATCTGGGGCTTAGCCCCTTTTTCATTATCACATTGGGCAAAGCCCATTCGAAATTGGATTGGGCCTTAGGCCTACAGTACAGAATAGAAGATAACATAGGCAAAATGATGCAAAAACCCAACCCAACTTAAATGTCCATCCGCAACACACCACCCATTCCTACCAATCACACCAGTGGGGATTTCTACAATCGACCCTCACTGCTACACACCATCGATGGTAGTCATGCTGCAGTCAGCTGCTCATCGCCAAAACATGTAGCATAGCCACTAAAACATTGTGACAACGTCACTGAAATATGTGGTAGAGCCACCGAAATAATGTGACAATGTCACCGAAACATGTGGCAAAGCCACCGAAATACTCTGCCCCTTTCATCATAATCATATCCCCCTATGTCCATGCAACATACGATCATAGTAATGTAAATGCAACATTTAATGGCATACTCAAGATATTCAAGGTATATGCATATTCATGTAACGACAACACTTATCAAGTATATTCAGAGAATGAACGCACCTGGTGTTACGATTTTTACCCTTTATGGGTACACAATGACCGTTACTATGTTTTCGGCTTTCCAAATAATATACATATATATATTAATAATGTACAAAGAAGATGTGGGAATTACACATTGTAAACATGAAGAACTACACTATCAATCTCGTTAACACCTTCACTCATAGGGATCACAGCGATCTGCTTATCCTGCTCTGAAACCGGCCCACAACCCGTTGGAAAGTCTCGAATGCCGGACACCGCACGTTTTTTGAACTTAGGGGTAGGGACTACGAGTCCAACCCCCTCTTTTGCTTGGCTGGTATTTGATTCCATGAAAAGATCTTGGTCAGAAGACCGGGTTAAGGCATTGAAGAAGATAAAAGTAAGAACACACACTCAAACGAAAAGGTTTCTTACCTAGATCGATAGAAACCGAAAGCTTCAGGCTTGGATTAAAAAATCGGTTGAGTCCCTACACAATCTCCACATTAGAATTGGTCCCCTAAACATAGATTAGAAGAAGTAGCCTTTCGGCCAAACCAGTTGATAAATAATCCTTTACCACTATTCGGCCAACCACACTTACCAAGAATCTTCCAACCGTAGGCCAGACGCAGAAAAGAATACGAACATGAAGCCCCTCCTACATTCGGCCAAAGCACCCCAAAGTACTAAGTTAACCCCTTCGGTTTAACAACCAGTAAGGGAATAAGAAAGAATCAAAAAAGAAAAGACGCTTACCATCAAACAGGAAGAAACCAATTTGAAAAAGTTAGGGGAATGAGTGACGGCAACCCACTGAAACAAGAACGAATGAAGAGAAATGAACAGTCAGAGATTTGGCTTTGAGTAGAAGAAATAGAAGAGAAAGATTAATTACTCACCAAAGAGTGAGATGAAGATTCAGCTATAAGAACAAATGGAAGCAAAAGAAATGAAGAAAGTACCATTCACTACTCTTATGTTCGACTAGAATAGAAAATGGTAGAGGGGAGGAGAATTTTGGCTTGACAAAGAAGAAGGTGATAGGAGGGTTTGGCTAAGGGGAAGTGAAGGGTAAAGTAAGTATGAAGCAAAAGAAAAAGAGGGCTATAAAAGCAAGAATCGAAATGGTGTGAAGGAATTTGGCTAAACACCAAAGAAAATGATTTGATCTGAAAGCAAAAGAAAAAACAAATGATGCTTGCTAAGAAGAGATTACTTACCGAAAATGAAATGTGTTAAGAACATACGGCACCTTCAAAGTTAAGCTACCCAAAGTGCACCCAAAAATGGCACACCTTCACTCTCAAAGCCGAAAATGTGAAAAGCAACTAGGCTAGGTTTCGGCACATCCCTAGCTATCACTAACCCGAATCCAACTCCCCCTAACAAGCTTCCACACTGGCCAACATTCTCACCAAGCCTCAAATCCCACACTTTTCTCCTACATTCACTCTCCTCCCATCATTCAAATCGGTTTGAATTATTCCACTCCCACTCCTCAAGGTCCCTAGCCGAATCCATCACCTCTCATCCTAACGCCAAAATAAACACAAAAAAGGCACACCATGCGACTCGAACCTGCTCCCTCATTGCTCCCCTATGGCGTCACTTACTTGCATCTTAAGTGGCATCTCCTTGCCACTTTACCACTCCTTTTCTTGTGTCAACAAACACAAGCAATCATCCTTAAAACCTGACCCAACTAGCTCTCCCCTAAAGTGCCCAAAATTTGAAATTTCACCAAGGCTTCGGCTTAACCTCGAGTCTTCCCGGGGCTCTCCAAACACAACGAATTAACAAATAAAGCATACCAAACAAATAGAAACATAACAGATGCAAAGCCCCTAATTCCTGGATGTTACATAAACTTAGCATAAAGGCATATATATTACATTGACACACATAACATTTACTTAGCAAACTATCACATATTGCTTTGGTTCATATACTTGAACACAATTGCCACATTCATTCATAAGAATCATATGTATATATATACAACTCTTTCTTAAGCATTCTTGCATCTCAGTCTCGTTCTAATGTTCAATCATACCTATCTTCAAATCAAAGTCATATAGGTACTTACCTTTTATACACACTTAATGTACATACCAAACTTATCTGAAACGACTATACATTCTCGTAATTGATCATAGCTCGAATTTACTCATTGAACAGTTTAGAATCTAATAAGATACTCAGAAACTCAAGATAATTGTACAATACCAACGTCCCAGCCATAACTAAAATACTCATTCACTCATTCATAGCTTGTTTACAACTCATCAACCACAAAGGTTCAATGCATACCTTAGCTAACAAATAATTATTCAACTTCCAAGTTATTCAATCCTCGATATTACATGTCGATCATCCTTTAATATTCGTTCAACTTAATCGCACACTCAGTGCTATATACATAATTGAAGCATATTAATCATCGCACACTTAGTACCTATTCTTTTAACCGACTTGTCTTGGTGTCGCACTCACAGTGCCAATTCAATAAGCCGAAGCTTTCATTTCATCGCACACATAGTGCTATTCATTTTTTATAATCGCACACTAAGTGCCGTGATTTGTAGTCAAAACTTAAAGGACATCACACACTTAGTACATTTATACAAAACCGAACTTAATTCGGTATCGCACACACAGTGCCAATCATAAAAGTCAAAGCTTCCATTACTTCGCACACCTAGTGCTATTTAACTCCATCTTAATTTCAATTACGCACACTTAGTGCCTCATTTCTCAACATCATACATGTAGCATTTCTAATTCAATAACTATCATTCAATTCACATCACATAGATATAAATTAACAACTTGTATTATATTCGAACTTACTTACTATATTAAACTTATCACGAAATTTATTTGCATAATCCTCTCATAAGCATCCATTATCAAATTAGTCATATAAACAATTACAATTTCATGCAGGTACGTTTATTTGCATAGTGACTTACCTCGGATTCGATCTATCGGAATGAAAACAGCTACTCGTTTACTTTTGCTTTTCCACGATCTAAGTCCGTTTTCCTGGGTTCTTGATCTAAACATATTCAGAATTAACCCTTTTATTCACTTATTCATTCAATTTAATCCATTCACACATATTTAGGGCTATTTACAAATTATACCTCATACTTGCACATTTTATCAATTTAGTCCATTTTTCTCAAGACATCAAATTCACAAAATCCACACATACACATGCTTATCCGAATGCATATACATCTCATACAAGTCCATATTTTCCATCAAATATGCTATTTAGTCCTTCAAATTACCATTTTCTCAATTTAGCCCTATTTAGCTAAATTCATCAAAAATTCAAGAACAAAGTATGTTCATCTAGCTCATATTTTTCATTTAACACCAAAAATCATCAAATAGCTTAACATATCACCAATGGCATATCACACAAATATCATCAATTCCCAAAATTGAGACATGGGTTTTGTAGCTCTTAAAGGAACGATTACAAAAATGTAGAAATTATTGAAAACCAACAAAAACATACCTTGAATTTAAGTTTAAAACCTAGCCGAAACCTTGCTATCTTCTTCAATTCTTTTTTTCTTTTTGATATTCGGTGGTGTGTGGATGAATGAAATCCACTAACATGTTTATTTTATTATAATATAATTATAACTTATAAAATAAATATAAAATAACTTTTAACTTATAAAATAACATATAAAAACATGTTATAAAACCATGTTGCCGTCCACTATAAATAAAATTGGCTTAATTGCCACATAAGTCCTCACATTTATAAAGCCACAACACATAAGTGCTTTAGCAAATAGCAAGCAACTTTCACATTTAGTGCAATTTAATCCTTTTGCCAAATTAAACATACAGACAGTCAAATTAGCTTACGAAAATTTAGCACATGCTTAAACACTCATCAATGACACAGAAAATAATATTAAAATAATATTCAGACTCGAATTTGTGGTCCCGAAACCACTGTTCCGACTAGGGTATAAATTAGATTGTTACAAGCAATCAACATGCTTATACCTCAAATTTTACTCAATCAAAACATACCAAAGTACATATACCAATCAACTAGTTAAACCTTTACCTAGCATACATCATTTTACACCAATTCACAAACACAATTCAAATCTAATATCAACCATTTAACATTTACTATGTCAATATCCATAAGCCTTATAACCTAAGCCATTAACATATTCATCCATGAACTCAAGATATCAACCATATATGCACATATATGCACATAACCAAATCCACTAAATTAAGCCAACACTCATGGCCATATTTACAAACCAAAACATATACCATTACAAGTCATTACAAATAACCAAAATCACAATCAACCCATAATCAAAATGACTCAAAATACCTATACATGCCAATACTTAAAATACCAAAGTTCAAAGGTACCAAATGATAGGTGGTAGTGCGAAACGATCTCTCATGATCCCCGAATCTAAGCTAGCTTCGATATCACTTTCAAATGCTCATTCACAAGACTATATAATTTCATCATCATTTCTTCAATTCAATGATAAAGTAGTTTATGTACATACCTGTACCATTTAGTACAAATCTCATGCACATTCTCAACTTTCATTTACCTGTTGAACCAAATATAGTAGGATGCTCAAGTTTCTCACACGATAAGTACCTATACCATGGCCCGAAGCCAAATCAAGGTAACTTATCCAAAATACTAATATCATGGTCTGAAGCCAAATCAGTCGAAATGCATGGTGATACGATCCGCCTCGGGGTGAGTCGAGTTGTATACAATTTTGCCCGATTGTCTACGAGAAAGTATCGTTTGGCTCATTTAATAATGATGCTTTAAGTAAATATTGGCGAAAGCTATGAAGAAGGAAGAAATGGAAAATTCGGCTAGCAACAAAAATAAAGGATAGTGATGGAATGGAAGGGAACAAACTCAAAGTAAGTAAGAACCACTACTAAAGAGTAATGACCCAAATACTTATAAGCTTCAAGGTCGATGATGGAAGTAGTGAAACCTCCACCCGCTACTTAGCAAAGTAGGAACCGAAGGTATATTTTAATGGGTGAACGCCACACTCTTTTAGAGTGATAAGTTCAGGATAGAAAAAAGAATAGGTTGATGCCACTAGCTTTGTAGATAAGCCAACAAGTCTTTAAACGAAATTTAAGAGAATCAAATCTCACAAAATGGTATAATTTCATTCAATATAACGTCCAAAAGTTCAAAAGTCCTCCAAAAGGCTTGTTTACAAATATTTATAAAGCTAACATATGCTAGTCGAATGGTCACTTAATAAAGTGCTAATAAAGAGCTGAATTAAGGCTCAAAGACCTTTGAAATTCTTGGATCAATTAACTCCTCTCTTTAAGATGCTTTAATCAGCTGACTCAATGCCCTTGAATGCTTTGAAAATGTCTCTTGGTTTCTCCTTTAGCTAGCTGAATAGACTCCAACAACTTAATGAAGTTTTTAAAGTATGAATTGAAGTGGAAGGGCTGCTACTAAAATTTAAAGGAAGTGTATTGCTCCTTTAAACTCTTTTTATTGATGCATAAAGCTTCTTTTTGTAACAGCCCCCTCTTTTGTAACCTAAATCACTTGAAAAGCCACCTTATTGAATGTGTAACAGCCTTTAAATTTAATGGTTGTAAGCTGAAAAACCACTTGCAATTAACACATGTAACCGACATATTAAACACATTTATTCAATGATTAAACCTAAAAACAAAGTAACAACTAACTTAAATAAATGAACTAACACTTATTCATCATTTATTCCAAAGAACTAGTTTAATTAAGAGAAGCATTATTAAATGAACTTTATCTCATGCATCAATAAATAATCCTAGTAACTAGATTATTTAGGAGCTACACTTATTAAATAAAATTCAAGAAAAACACTTATTAATTAAACTAAGATGAGTTGAATAAATGTCCGTAAACTCATTTATTAAACTAAGATGCTTAAATGCATGGTTTGTAATGCAAACTAAATGAACAAATTAGTTACTTAATGCAAAACTTAATTTAATAATGCGACTTAAACTAACATGGGAGTTTCATAATGCAAGTCATTATTTATGATGCATACTAAACTAACATGAAAGTTACATAATGCATTATTTTATTAAATACAGAACACACAAAGTGCAAGTTAAAATTAAAATATGCAAACTTATTAATTTAAATAAAACTTATTTAAATTAAAAGTCCTTAAAAACATTGGCCCAATAATCAATCAGGCCCATGAGATGTTTCATCTTGCACTTGGGCCCTTCAAGTTTAGGCCACTCTCGATGACGTCGAATGAAGTCGAACCATGATGCGACTAGGACTGCATCACATGGCCCGAAGCCAAATCGGTTTATCTCACACACAAAGTGCTATATCATGGCCCGGAGCCAACTCACTGTATCCCCTAATGACATGTCACTAGTATCCTAAACTATTCTTAAGGTTCAACCGGGATTTTGAGCGGTCGAATTATCGTAAAATCATTTCCAAACTTGTCCGTAGTCACATAATCGCAATTTATGCTATATCAAAGCGTATAAAATACATTTGAAATGAAATTATAACATACGAACTTACCTCGATTGCTAAAATGGCGAATCGAGTCAAGTATTCCGTAACTTTGTTCTTTCCCCAATCTAAGTCTGTATTTCTCCTTTCTTGATCTAAATATATTCAAAATTTACTTATTTAATCATCTATTTATTCAATTCAACCCAAAATATACATTTGACCTGTAACACCCCAAACCCGGCCCAAACACCATTACCGGATCTGGAATGCTACTAAGAAGAATTAGTAAAAACATGTCGCATTTTTGGAAAATATTTTCCTAAAGTTTAACCTTTTATTCGGGAAAAATTTAATAGGTTGATAATTTAGATAAGTTATAAATTCTATGAGATGTTTTTATGAATTAAAAACCGAAACTTAAATACATGCATTAGAAAAAAAAAGTGTAAACTTAAAATGTCTGATAATCATAATAAAAGCCCAAAATTAAAACTGAACCGAAATATAAAGCTAACAGCCCATGGCCTTATTACATTGAAATTTAAAACCTATTAAAAAAAGATATAATATAATAAACTAAAGTCTTTTGCTAATTCCAAATGTTCTTTTGCATGGCCACCTTGTGCTCCTCTCCAGCCCGGTCCGATGTAATAGGTGCTACCTGAAAAAATATTAAATAATAGGTTGTGTCACGAGACTCAGTGTGCAACCCTCATGCACCATTAGATTTGGGCCTTAGGCCCACAGAACAGAATAACAGATTAATATATATATAACAAAAACTATGCAAGCCCAACCCAAATCCTAGGTTTCCATCCGCTACACATGACCCTTACCTACCAATCACACCATTGGGGATTTCTACAATCAACCCACACCGCTACACACCATCGATGGCAGTCATGCTGCTCATCGTCAGATCATGGCAATAGCCACTACAATAGATCATGGCAGAAAGCCACTACAACAGATCATGGCATAAGCCACTACAACAGATCATGGCGAAAACCACTACAACAGATCATGGCAAAAGCCACTACACAGAACACTTCCCCTTTCTTCAAACCCAACCCCGTGCAATCACAGAAATCGGCATACTTATAAAACATACCATGTCGTAATGATGTCATGTGACTCTTTATTGGGATGAGACCGTTGTTTGTCGTGTCGTTGTGACGTTGGGTATTTGTTCATCAAGACATCGCCCCTTGTTTCAGCTTTTGACTTCAGCTTGCTCGAGAGACTCTAATTTGTTGTGTCTTTAAAAGTAAAAGTCCCCTTTTCTGATTGAAACATGGCAGATTCATCAAACATAACATCTTTGCTAACAATAATTTTGTCAAATTTCGAACACCACTGTAACAGCCCTATTTTGGGTCTAGTCAGAACAGTGGTTTCGGGGCCACAAATACAATATAAGAAAATTTATTTTTATTATATTTTTACGGTCTACAGTTTCAAGGAATGATTTCGTGAAAATTTCGTTCGAAAATTTCAACGTTAGCACTCAATTTAGTCAAAAGGACTAAATCATAAAAAGTGCAAAACTTGAGTTCTAGAAGATAAAGGTGTCTAATTGCTATGAAATTTTAAATTGGTGGTCCTTAAATGGTAATTAGTGAAACACCCCACACCTGGCCCACGAGCCTAGATCGGATCTGGTATGTTCCTCGATGTAAACCGGTTCAAAATTCTTTTGTTACTTTGAAAACTGTGTGTTTTGAAGATAGTTTGTTTGTGGGTTAGGCTCAAGTTGAAAACAAGTTTATTTTTATATTGAAAAACCATTTATTTTAGGTGACAAAATATTTAAAATTTATTTTAAATTAAATTGACTTAATCTTTAAATAACATAAATTCGTAACATAGTAATTAAAACAATAATAAAATCATCACTAAGGCCTTATTACATAAAACAAAACCCAAATAAAATTGAAGAGTACTTAAGTAAAATAAAACAAAATGTCCGAATTAAATAAAACTTTAAGCTGAGCATGGCCACCACAAGTTCTGCCGTCCCGGTCCATCACTGTTCATCACCTGAAACATGTTCCCACAACGGGGTGAATCAACAGACTCAATGTGTAACCAATACTAAAATTTAACAGATTTAGGCATACCATACATATCATGTTCACATAATAATAATGATGCAATCCCGAACCCACACTTAGATAAACTTTAAGCTGAGCATGGGCACCACAAGTTCTGCCGTCCCGGTCTATCACTGTTCATCACCTAAAACATGTTCCCACAACGGGGTGAGTCAACAGACTCAATGTGTAACCAACACTAAAATTTAACAGATTTAGGCATACCATACATATCATGTTCACATAATAATAATGATGCAATCCCGAACCCACACCTAGATACCATCCGCTACACATCCCCGTACCAACCTGCACACCGTGGGGACTACTAAGTCAACCCTCCATCCGCTACACACCATCGAAGGCAGTCGCTGCAGTCGACGTGCTCATCGCCCATATAAAATTTGTGGCATAGCCACCAGATTAAATAATTGTGTCATGAGACACCACATTCAGATAATGTAACCGGTTACCACATTCGATAATGTGACCAAGTCACCACATTCGGATAGTGAGCCCAAGTCACCACATTCACTTCCACTTTCTCAAATAACCCGAATGCCCCATATTTTTCATATTATGCATATCATACTTAAGTTCATATTCATGTCACTTTTCACATGTTAAATATAACATATTTCGTAATCTTAATAGGAGTAGGAAACGACACGAGTACTTTGTACCGTAACACGGTACCTTAGCCATATTCACATTCTTATAAACAAGCACATATCAAATATTGCCATAAAACATATTAAGAATTAGTGTGGAATACACACCGATTTGCTTAACTAATTCCTTGAAATCCAGAAAAAATCGATCTATTGCTTTAGACTTTTAAGTCCCTACATTCGCCAACATGGTAATATTTAGCAAAGGCCTATTCGGCCAAACTTAGTGTTTTCTTTTAAAGCCTAATCGGCTATAGCCCAAATCCCGAAGGATTTATGTAGTCAACTTCTTACCTTTGGTGCCGATTTGATGACTATTCAAATCCCGAAATCGCTGCTATGCTTCTTCTTGTATTCGGCCAAGCATTGAATCACTTAAATAGATTAGTTTTGGCTTTTTAAACGATTATCAAATAGATCAAGGTATCAAATCAGGCCTTGGTCGAACATACTTATGAGCTTACCTTCCAAATCTAATATCCCGAATTGGATCCTTGCTTCCTTAATATTGTCGAAAACCCTTGAATGTTGAAATCCCGGAGAACTCCTCTTTCTCTAGTCGACACCACCTAAATCCCGAAATTCCTTTCCATAGTTTCAGCCAAAATACAATATGAGGCATTAGTCCCTAAATTTTGACAGGCTTAAAAAGAAAAGAATGGAAACCGAGTCTAGATCTTACCCTTATTGAAGAATTCGATGGAACTCTTGCTTGAACCCTTAGCACTATTCGGCTGTGGCCTTGATATGTATCACAATTTCGATTCTTGAGGCTTAGAGAGAAATCAGCTAGGGCTATTGGTACTTTCGACTTTTGATTGTGTTTGTAATAGAAGAAGAAAAGAAAAGAGAAGAAGAGAATAATGGCAGAGAGAATTCGGTAGAGGAAAGAAAGAAAAGAATGGAGAAATTTGCTAGAGAATTTTGGCAGAGGCTTCCTTGAAGAGAAAAGAATGAATGAAGAATGGCCTTATCTTCTTTCTATTGCCGAAATTCCTAGGCTAGAGTCCCCTACTTGGCCACCACTCTTCCTATGTGATAAATTTTTATCTTTTATTTATCACCTTAATTAATCCCATCAATAATCCACTTAAAGTAATCTAATATTAAATCTATTATTTATCCCCTATTTAGTCGAAATTTTAAAGGAATAAAACTCCTCTTTAAGAGCCATAATGCAGTCCACCTCTCTTACGGAAGCAAAATAAAATTTCTTTTATTTGCTTCCCAAGTGACTCGATCCCTGGCCCAAATATACAAGCTTGTGGCGTCACTTGCTGGGCTTTTAAGTGGTGCCTTCAAGCCACTTTGACAAGCCTATTTGTGTGTCAAATTCCTCCTATTAATTTTCTTAAGGCCACCTTGCCTTAGTTTCCTCTTTTTAAACTTAACATTTCCATACATTTTCCAGGTTTCCAAAATGTTTACTTTCCTCTTTTAACTTAAGTTTCCAAAATGTTCACTTTCCTATTTTAGCTTAAGTTTCCAAAATGTTCACTTTCCTCTTTTAACTTAGGTTTCCAAAATGTTCACTTTCCTCTTTTAACTTAGGTTTCCAAAATCTTCACTTTCCTCTTTTTGAAACTTAACATTTCTAAATCATTTCTTACATTTCCAAGTTTCCAAAAATGTTCATAATACATTCATAACACATAAGACATGTCATTTCGTACAGTTAAATCGAAAATGCATAGGCCCTATTCAGGATGTTACAATTAGACCATTAATTAAGTTGGTGAACAAAAATGGACATGGTTAGACATGTCTCCAAAGTTTTTCATTAATGGCATTTTGGTCATTTAGTTATTAAAATTAATTAAAAACAAAAATAAAAGCCCAAAAATTTGTCCATCTTCCTCCTTGGCGGAAATTTGTAAGAGGAAGCCATGGCTAGGGTTTTTCAAGCTTCCAAGCTCGATTGTAAGCCCGTTCTAGCCCCATTTTTAATGATTTTTATGTTTTTGAAATCCTCGTAACAAGATCTACCTATTTCTACCATTAATTTGAAATATGGTTAAAGTCTAGGGTTTTAACCCATGAATAATATATGTGTATTTTGATGTTTGATGGTAGAAAATGCATGTTAGTTGTTTGTTAAATGACTTTTGCTAAGTGATTTTCGGTGAAAATGCTTAAAAGGACTAATTTGAAAAAGTTATAAAAATATGTAGTAAAAGTGTGTTTTAATGGAAATTGTGGGCTGTTATAGTTATGAAAATGATTCAGCTAGGCTTGTATGTCAAAGAAATTGAATAAAAATCATTTTATGAGCCTAGAGGCAAAAGTGTAAATATGACAAAGTTTAGGGTAAAATGTAAATTTTTCTAAAATATGATTTTGAACTGTATTGAGTAGCATAATGATTAAATTAGTTAAATGTGATGTTTTAGATCAAGAAAAACAAAGTTCGAGTCTAGATTGAGGGGAAAACAAATATTGGACAAATAGGTCATTTTTGTCGTTATCACATTCGAGGTAAGTTCATGTGTAAATAATGCAACATTTCATTATTAGGTATTTAATGCTTTAATATTGCATGAATTGTGAAATTATATTTGTGGATTTGATTAATGTTGACTCAATGATGATTAGACGAAAATTTGATACCTCAAAATCCCAGTTGAACTTGAGGAATAGTTAGGATACAAATGTCATGACATTAGGGTTATGAGTTTACATGTAAGACCATATCTGGGATATGGCATCATTATGAGATTTCGTGTAAGACCATGTCTGGGACATGGCATCGATATGTAATCCTATGTAAGACCATATCTAGGATATACCATTGGTATGATTCTATGTGTATGTGATTCCTGAGTATCCTTTAGTATTCCAAGTGGTTCAACAGGTAATCCAAAGATTATGTTAATGAAATGACAAGGTATGACCATGTTGAAAGGGTACAGGTATGTACGTAAAGTTTATAAGCATTGGCTTCATGATATTATGAATTCATGATCACTATGAAAGTGATTTTAAGTTAACCATAAGATTATTGGTTTATGTGTGTGATGAATAAATACATGGTAAAGTTGATTGAAATTTATGAAAAATGGCTTTTAGGCCAAATGAAATTGAGATATGAAATGTTTTATTTCCTTGATTGTCACTCAATGAATATGAAATGAAGGAAGATTGGTATTAATATTTATTAAAAATGTTTATGAAATCTTGTGATTTAGTGTTTATGTTTATCATGTGTAAATTCATGGTAGATTCGGTTATGTGTGAAAAAGGAAAGATTTGCATAATTGCGTATTAAAATGGTTATGACAGTATGAGAAGTTAAGAGTTTAAATCATTGAAAGATGTTAAGCTCTGGGCCTAAAAGTATGAATATGCGTAACTAATGTACATGTTACTATGATGCTTGAAATGATTTGTTAATGATTATTATGGTATGTTATATTGGGGAAATTACGAATGTTTGGCAAATGTTAAGATGTATTAAATTAGGCTTATAAATTGAAGGAGGTAAGCATTGTAATTGAGTAAGTTATGCCTATGAATATTTAATGAAGTTTATGTTGTGTTATGTTATGTTAGTTATATGAAAAATGTATGTCTATTGATGCTTATTATTTGCATACGAACTTACTAAGCTCTGTAGCTTACTCTCCTTCCTTTCTCATATCTTATAGGGTTTTATGCTAGCTCGAGTTGGAGATCGCCAGAGATGCTATCACACTATCAAGCTATCATCGTGGGGTAAAAGTGAATACAGACCTCTTAAGTTTATGGCATGTATAGGGACTCAGTTACTTTGTGATGGTGTCATTATGATTTAGCCAAAGGTATTGGCTTGTAATGGTTAAAGGTTTGATGTAATGTGTAGCCATGTGCATTGGCTTATATTGGCTAATTGGTTATAAGCTTATATCTTTATTCATATGCATATGCCAATGTCCTGTGATGTGGTTTGTACTTATTTGATATATATGATGGGTTGTAGTTTATGGCCTAAAGACCTAATGGTTGAATGTGGCCCAATAGTCTTATTATTGAATGTGACTTGGTATGTTCGGATTCGGTAAAGTATGATGTTAAGAGTGTGTATATGATGATATTGATATGATATGTTATTGTTTGTGTTTGTTGGTCTAAATGCATTTCTATGCTTAAGATTTTGCCATGTGATGTTGTGTGAGTATGTGCAAGTCAGGGTGGAAAAATGGCTTGGAAAATAACCTTGTAATTGTCCACACGGCGTGTGTCTAGGCCGTGTGTGACACACAATCAGCCCCATGGGCGTGTGATCCGGCCGTGTGTCCCCTATACCTTAATTTAGGTAAAATAAAATGTCCAGAATTCAGCACATAAGCAAAGACATGGGCGTGTGTCTCAGTCGTGTAGAGGACACGTCCTAAGTACACGGGCGTGTGACTTGGCCGTGTGACCTCTTTTGATGATGATTTCATAAATAGAATGTCCCCTATTTTGGACACGGCTTGAAGCACAGGCGTGTGATATGCCACACAGGCATGTCCCTTCACCCACACGGGCATGTGGACCTATTTCATGATGAAAATTTTCTAAGTATCCCAAAAGTTTTCTAAAATTCTCGGTTTAGTCCCGAACCACTCCCGATACATGTTTTGGGCCTCGTAGGCCCATAATAGGGACAACATGTTTGTAAACAAAAAGTTTTAAATTTGGATGGAAATTCATGTCTCGATTTTGTATAATTATTTGAATTTATGTTCCGTAACGCCTCGTACCCTGTTCCCGCGTCGAATACGGGTATAGGGTGTTACAGCGACAACTTAAAACCTTTTGTACCAGTAATGTATCCCAAAAGATGCATTTAATGGCCCTTGGTTTGAGCTTTCCCTAGCTAACTTTAGCATAAGTAGGACAACAAAAAATTCTAAGATTAGAATAAATTGGAGGATTACATGATCATATCTCCTCTAGAAAATTATCGTTCAATGCTCAATAAGGAGATCGATTTGCCAAATAACTTGTCAGGTTTACGGCTTCAACCCAAAATTCATTCCTTAAGCCTGTATTAGAAGCATGCAAATAGCCTTTTTCAGTAAGGTTTTGTTCATTCTTTTTGCAACTTCATTCTACTGCGAAGTTCCAACAAGGGTCAATGTCTTTCAATTCCTTCTCATTTGCAGAAATCATTAAACTCTGACAACTAGAACTTAATACCATTATCCGTTTTCAATCGCTTCACGAATTTTTTGGTTTGTTTTTCTAATAGTGTCTTCCACTATTTGAAGATTCCGCAGACTTCACTTTTCTATTTCAAGAAATAAGCTCAAACTTTTCTGGAGTGATCATCAATAAAATTTAAGAAATATTTATTACATCCTTTTGAGATGTCAGAAGATAGACCCCATAAATTGGAATGAATGTAATCTAGAGTCCTTTTTGTTCTGTGCACTGCTTAGTTGAAACTAACTCGGGCTTGTTTTTTGAAAATGCAATATTCGCAGAAACCTAACTTACCAACTCTAGTGTCTTTGAGAAGGCCTCTATGGCACAAGACTCCCATACCTTTCTCACTTATATGACTTAGTCATATGTGCAAAAGTTTAGTTGAATCAGAATTGATGGAGAAAGAGTCACATCGTGTCTTCGCGACATCAGGTTGATTCTCATCAGAACGTGGTGGTGATTTCTATTTTTCTTTGGTAATCACAGCCACACCAGTAACCGTTGACCCTTACAGAACGTATAAACTACCATTTTTCTGTCCTCTCATCATAACAAGAGCCCCACGAGAAACTTTTAAGTCATTTGACTCAATTACTATCCTACAACAGTTAGAATCCTTGTCGTTTTCGGCATCCTTTTTGATTTTATTTTGAATTTTCCAACATTCTACCTTAACATGGCCTACCTTTTTACAATAGCCATAATACTTGTCACAATTTCTGGATTTGGACCTTGCTTTAGACCTGTTTCGAACTACCTCTTGCAATTATAACTAAGGCTTACCTCTCTAATTTTTGTTTAGGCCTAACTCATTATTGAGTTTATCCTTACTCAGAAGACTCCTTTCACATCCTCGAATGATAGATTATCTCTCCCATAAATCAGAGTTTCCATGAAAGTTTTATAAGAAGAGGGCAAAGAGCATAACAACAACATAGCTTGATCCTCGTCACTAATCTTTGCTTCGAACTCTTTAAGTCATTAAGAATGGTTACAAACCTACTAATATGAGTTCTAATGGGCTCACCTTCATCCATTCTGAACATGTAGAGACATTGTTTTTATACTAACATATTGGTCAGAGATTTCATCATATATAAGGCTTCTAGTTTCTTCAATAACGTAGACGTTGTTTTCTCCTTCAGAACCTCCTATAACACATTATTCGTGAAGCATAATTGAATAGTGGATAGAGCCTTTCCATTGAGATCTTCCCATTCTGACTAATTCATATTTGCGGGCTTCTTCCCTAAAATGACCTCTTTTAGACCGTTTTGAACAAGTATTGTCATCATTCGAACTTGCCACAAACTGAAATTTGTAATTTCGTCAAACTTCTCAATATCAAACCTTGATGCTACCATCTTTGAATGGGTTGACTACGAAAATCAAACTAGCTCTGATACCAATTTGTAGGGAATAAATCTGATTAAACAACAAACAAAGTGAAGAAAATAATAATCGAAAAGATCGAACACACAAATTTTACATAGAAAAACTCCTTAAAAGAGGATAAAAAACCACAACCAAAAAGAGATTTCACTATAATAAAGGAGAGGACAAAAGATGAAGAGAATTAAAAGAAAAACCCGAAGCCCCACATGAAAACTCTTCGAAATAAAGAACAAAATTCTCGCAATCTAAATATCTATGTTGTGTAAAACCTAGAGTAACTAAGGCCTATTTATAGGCTAAAATTTGAAGCATATATGACTACAACCACTCCAGGTTAATTAAAGTTTAAATGGGAAACACATAACAGAGTTTAACTAGGAGAAGAAAAGCCAAAATAAATTTTGCTCAAAATAAGAGGCATTCTCCCACAATTTTCATATATATGTCATTACCAATCCTATATCTAATCATGTAATTCAATTACATGTCCTGGAATCAATCAACTTCATATTTGTACACTAATAGAAACTAAACTAGTAAGTTCCATATAAACTTACTTGTTCAAAATGTGAAAAGAGATTATACTTTAGAGACTAATATGTAATTTTTGCATTTCCCCAATTAACTCCACTTTGATCCAATTCTTGATCTATACAATTATTTCATATCACTAATCAATATCAAACATTTTCATACTATACTATGATATGCATAATTTCATATAATTTTGTTTTTATTCACTTTATATTTTATGTTTTATTCAATTTAGTCTTTAAACTCGAGATAAGCATAACTTTTGATTCTTAGCTCCAGATTAAAATTTAATTTCATATATTCTCATTAGAGACCATATAATTTCTATTCCTAACATAATATCATGATAATTTTTACATTTATTCAATTTGGTCCCTAATGCGACAAAGTTAAAATAAGCTAAAGTAACTTTACAATCTAGTACCTTCCATATTCTAAGCATAAAATCTATCAATTACAAGCCTAATTCTTCAAGAAATCAACAGTGGAAACTTTCTAAAACTTTAATGGTTTTACAAATTATTAAATGGGCTAGTTAAATCAAGCTTCCATGACATCAAATCTATAAATAATCTAAGAAAAGGACTTGAATTACGTACCAATTTAATGGTCGAATGGTTTAGCTTCAAAAATGGTTTTCTTCATTTTATTCCTAAGTTTAAATGGGTAAAAAAGATAAAGAATATGTAACACCCTATGCCTGACCCGATCGCTAGGTCTAGGTACCAAATGCCACGATTAACCTGAATGTATTAACAAAGTATCTAATCTAATTTAATTACATAGATAAATATCAAATTTCAAAATTTAACTTCAACTGAACTCATATCATACGTTTAATAAATTCTTACAACTTTGATACCTTAATAAACCTAATAGTTATTTATAATTTTGGGGTAAGACTCTAATACAAACATATCTAACTTAATCCCTGAGGCGTGCCTATAAGGGTGCCCCTCTATAGACATGAAACATCTACCTCGCCCATCTCCTAAGTCTAGCAGTGTCTAGCTTGGTCACTCCACTCAATTCTTGAGTCTTCATTTACCTTGCATACATGCAATAAATTTTGTAAGTTTAGAAGGACCTAGTGAGATCTATACATAGGTAACCATAAAAGACTACTTAAAGCTTTAGGAAAGTGAGATTTTATGCGCAGAGTTAAAACTTCTTGGATTTCATAGGAGAATTCGCTAATTTTGATGGCGTAGCCAATGACTTGCTCTATCTATGAGTCAACCTTTGGTGGGCATAACAACCAGTATGATAATAAACATGGTCCATCTAAAAATATTCTCTTATGGTTCTTGACCATGTTTACTATTGTTCCAGACCCTCATTATACCTTTCATGATGTACCTCACCACTAATACCCATATCCGCCATTGCAAGCTGACAATAACTCTTGGCGTTCAACCAAGTATTCATCATAACTGTGGATCCTTACCTTGACTCCTTTAATTCACACTAAACCTTATATGGATTTTTCATACCATTCCAGCGATAACCTACCTTTTGACGTAGCCTATGTTTGATCCCCTTTCCTGATTAAGGTCTCTTCCTAATATCCTCATTTGCGGACTTAAATAAGATTCCTAGTTGAATGAACAAACACCCCTTTTTCCTAGTGGACTCATGCCACGATGCAACCCCTAAATTACTTATTCACTTTAGTCCAATATTTTAGGAAACTCAAATCAATAGATAGTTTTTGGTGAATTATCTCCATCTCAGGTATCCCATGACCGTTTCCACTTTGTTATTCTCATATAGTCTTTCCCATGTTTTATGGCTCTGATGGACTCCCGTTTCTTCCACTACTTTCCAATAGACTCTCTATCCAAGATGGTCCTTAGCAGACTTCCTCTTTTGCTAGTCTCAATGGGCTTTCCCGCGCTACGTAGTCTTGTATGGACCTTTTTTTTCTTTATAGATCTCTAGTAGACTTTACCGATCAATCGTTTGACCCAGAATTTGCTTCATCAACTTACTTATCCTGTCCCAACATTAGATTATTCACCAACTACTGGCGAACTAATAATGATGAATACACCATACCTTGGAGAGGTTTTCCCTTCTATTACCTCTACCTTGTTAAGACCATATATTCTAATTCCTTTTTCCATCACAATTTGGTAGATTCCTTTATTAACATGCTAATCGCATTCTTGGACAGTTCTACCTGCTTTTCTCCTCTTCTTAGTTTTGTGGATTCTCTTACTATCTCGATTACTCGTGCTTTCACACGCCTCGCATTCATCCTATTGTACTACTCACCATATGAGAAATATAGTGATTTTTCTTTTTTATGCCCTAACAACTTCCTAGTTCCCCGTCCTAGTGAACTTCATTTGTTGTCGTAGCCAAGCTATGGTCTTACACAATATAAACCCATTCTTATAGTCCTGGGGGACTCCATATGTTGCCATAGCCTAGCTATGGTCTTACATAATATAAATCATGTTTATTATTAATAATCATGTTTAGTTCAACTAAACCAATGATTAAAATGATTAATGAACATGTCATCATCTTCCACTATCACTTGATTAAATAAAATGGTTTACTTACCATTTTAAACCTTCAAATAATTGTAATTTACGTTCTCAAGTCTTTTGATAATTAAAACTATATAGCTATTGGGCTTTACGATTTAGTCTCTGAGCCTTAATTATTTAATTGACAAAATTGGTTGACAAATCCTAAATATATTTTTATATTATTCTATTAAATATTCAAAATTAAAATTTACGAACTCAATTTATGAAAATGGAGTTCCAAAACTGCATTTTCTGGTACCAGTGAAAATCAAGCCGTTATAGTTTTCGCCCTAGGAAATTGCTTCGTTGTTGATAGAGGATGTAACAACCTGTTTTTAGTGAAATCAAAATAGTGGTTTTAGGACCACAAATCTGACATGAAAATATTTATTTTATTATTATTTTAAGGTCTATGGTATGTTACTAGTGTCGTATAAAAATTTTGTTAAGAAAATTTCCTGTTTGTATGTTTAATTTCATGAAAAGGACTAAATCGTAAAAGGTGAAAAAGTGTAGTTCTAGTAGCTAAAGGTGTTAAATGGCTATATAACTTTAATGTAAAAGGACTTATATGGTAATTATACCATTTATGTGGTAGTAAACATTTATGGGTTTGGTTTTATTGAATTAATGATATTTGTAAATGTTAAAAATGTAATTAGGTAAATAAATGTTAATTTAATAAAAACAAAAGAAAAAAATGAGTTATCATTTTCTAAACTTTTTCTTCTTCAACCAAAACTATCAAGACACCATAGCTAGGGTTCGACCATCTCTTTTTGATTGCATGGTATGTATTTTGATTTCGCTTTTAATAATTTTTATGTTTTCGGGATCATTGTAGCATAATCTAGCTAGCCTAGGGACTAATTTGTAAAATTGTTAAAGGATTAAGGTTTTTCTATAGACGTGTTTGTATGATTTATAAAGTTTGATGAAATATTATGAGTCCTTGTTGATAAATAAAACAAGTTTTCCAAAGTGATTTTTGATAAAAATGTTAATTAGGGATTTATTTCTAAAACTACTAAAAGTACATGGTGAAATTGTGAAATAATGATTTGTATGAGTTGATATGTGTTCATAATAAATTTGACTAGCATGGGTTAGGGATGAAATTGCATTAATTTTCATTTACGAGCTTAAGGACTAAATTGTAAAGAAGTTAAAATCTTAGGGGTAAAAATATAAATTTGTGAAAGCATGAATTTTGGATTAAATTTAATAATGTGTGAGTTAAATAGATTGAATCTGCTAATTAGATCAAGATAGACCTCGTACGCATTTAGATCGGGGTAAAGTTAAAGCTCGGATTAGTCGACTCTGTTTCTACACCTTATTCGTTGAAGTAAGTTCGTATGATTGTTTATCATTTTAATGTTATGTCTTAAATTATATGTAATATTTTGATTGTTATGTAACTAAAAATGAAAATCCAACGATGTTACAATGACTATCGAGCCCCGTTTGAACCTTAAGAATTCGTAGGATACAAATGACATGTCATTAGGATTTCCACGTTTCGAGTGTTAGTCTTGAATGTCCTACTGATGGCTGAGGTCCTACATTTGTTGTGGATACTCCATAGCTCATGTGAGCAGCATCATGTAGCTTACATTCCAACTCACATCTCATGTGAGTAGGCCCATTTCACAGCTCGTGTGAGTAATGATGTAAAGGAAAGGAAATGTTACGGTTATATGTTTAGCACACTTCGTGTGAGTTATCCTGCATATCCAATGATATTCTAAACGGTTCAACGGGCATGAAAAGGAAAAGAAATGGTACGTGTTCAATATGAACCATGATATGTATTTAGGAAAAGAATTGAAATGGTGAGTTCATTGAAAGTATGTTATGTTAAGGAAGATGATGAATTCAAATGAATTATGCTCATATATAATAGCTTACCTATATTAAGTTCATGTGAACCATGTTTGAATATGCTAAAATGTGTTGTTGTTGGTGCTTAGGCTTGTGCCAAGCTTGTGGTTGGATTTTATAATGCTTGTTCTTAATGTTTATTAATGAAATGGTAAGTTATGTTTTATGTTTTATGAACTTACTAAGCATTATGTGCTTACGTAGTTTTATTTTCTATGATCTATAGATAATTGGAAGCTCATTCGATTGGGAAGCTCATCAGAGACCTATCACACTATCCAGAGATTATATAAGTAGATTTTGAAGTTTTGGTCAAGGTTATAATGGCATGTATAGGTGGACTTATGTCTAATGTTTACTTGATGCTTATGGCATGTAATGTTGCTTTGAATTTGTGGTACTTATGGCATTTTGATGCATTGATGGTTGATGTTAGTATGGCTAAGTTAATGCATGTTTTTGAATGACCATACTAGTATGTGTTGGTGTAGTTTCAATGTGGTCAATTGTGGTAATCTTGGTATGGAAATAGGTTAGATGTGAATGGTTGATGAATGGCCAAGTATACACATGTTTAGGTATGTTTGATTGTTGTGATTGAGATGCCTTAATGGCATATTGGTTGTATGGATAAATGGTGTAACGAATTGGTCATTTTTATGCATGTTTTGGGTAGGTTATGATGCCTTATTCATATGAGAAATAGTGTTTAGGTTCATGTTTTGAATGGGTGAAAGAAATGGCTTGATTTTGGCCAATTTAGGTTCATGTTAGTTATATGACAAGCAAAAGCTTAAGTGTGGGGGTATTTGATAAACCGTAAAAGTAACATATTTTAACCCCATATTTAGTATGCTTTTGGATGATTTACCCCTGGATTTATGTAAAAAGGTGCTTTTAATCCTTTCTTTTCATATTTATACTCAGGAAAGCACCCGAGGACGGAAAGAACGAGAAATGGGCTTAAAACGGGCTAATTTGGACCAAAGTAGAAATTGACACGGCCTGGACTTCGAGCCACACGACCGTGCCTTGAAAATTAACTAAGACACGGTTATGCCACGATTTACATGGTCGTGCCCCAATCGACAGAATCGAGACACGACCTGAAAATGATTTACACGGGCGTGTACCATGGTCGTGCCCCTGTCGTGGAAAAGAGCAATTTCACTCGGATTTGGATACTTTGAGGAAAAGAAACACATTCCAAAGCCTATTCAAATATCGAGTAAGAAGTATTCTTGAATTAGGACACTTAGGGGCCAAGTAAAGCATTCTAAAAGTCTATATAAACACCCTAAGTGTATCCTGAAGGGGGCGGTTAGCTAGGCCAAGGAGCCGAGCCAGAAAGGTCAAAATTGTGGAAATTACTCGAAGATAGCCAGTTGATCCATCCCAAGAAGCCGGAATTATCCTTCAATTCCTTCAAGGGGTTTTAGGGATTTCTTATGTTTTGTGTTATCTTTTCTCTTGAGATTTTTTATTTAATTATAATGAACTAAACCCTTCAGATACCTGAAGGGGATGAAACTTAGATGATCTTGTTATTGTTTTCTGAATTATATGATAAATACTTAGTTTGTTCTTAATTATGCATACTTAATCCGAATCTGATGTGCTTAGGTGGAGGAGGAATAGACCTTGCTTAAGAGTAGATCTAGCATAATTAAGTGGAGTTTATCGCACGCCTAGAGATAAGGTGATGAGATTTTGTCTAATTAGGGTGAAACCTAATATGGGAGTCCATAGATTGATTTACTACTATTCTAGGGGGTTATTATTCGAGAAAGAGATTTCTATTAATTAACCTAAGGTTAGATGTTATTCGCCTCGAGAAAGGGTTTAATATACGTTAGGGAGTTTTACGGATCAAACTAAGTAATAAATCGTATGGTTCAGTGTTAGATAACAAATGAAGTCTAGGTGGATTCTTTCTGAAGGTATCGTCGTGATCAACTAAATTCTTTCTTCAAGTTATTTTCCAATTCGTTCTTTTTGTCTTCGTGTTTTTAGCTTAGTAGTCGTAAATTTAGATAAAAGCAACTTCACTTTATTTTAGGCTAAATAATAAAAAGAAAGTTAGTATTAGTACTTTTAGTTCCTTTGGGTTCAATAATTCGGTCTTGCCTAAGCTATACTACTGTTCGATAGGTACGCTTGCCTTTAATCATTGTCAGAGTTAGTTTCCAGGTTTGATCATTCTATTTATAAATTTTAAAACTCGACAAAAAAACGATCAATAGGCTTCGGCTAGAGGAGAAAAGAAAATAAAGTATAATAAGAAAAGATGAAGAAGAGGGTTTCGACTTTGGAGAAAAGTGTAGCAAGGAGAAGAAAAAGAAACTTGAATGACAATAGAGGATGATGAAAGAGATTCGACCTAAATTGCTTTTGGTAAACCTGAAGGGAAAGAAATGTACAAATGGGAAGATTTGTCAATAAGAGAGAAAAAGAGAAGAGGTTGAGAAGAACAATAAGAATTAAGGAGAGACCTTAGATGCACCCAGGGAGTTTCAGCACACAAAAGTTATGCAACCCGAAAATGAAAACTCACTCACCAATTCAACACACACACTCTTCTAAGCTTCCGATATTGCTAACACACATCCCAAGCCATCACCCCCTAGCCCTAACAACATACATAGCCGAAATGCCTCCCCACTCTCCAACATTCAGCCAACACTACCCACCTTCACCAAATCCCACGGTTCCCTCCTTGTTTCACTCTCCTTCACTCATTTGAACTAGAGGACCAAGGCCTCCATTCAAACACTTTGACTTCTTTAACCAACCACCATGAAGAGTCCAGCCGAATGCCAACACCTTAGCTCCCCAAACACAAAAAATAAAGCTCCAGGATGCTGCTGACAAGACTCGAACTCCTTCCCCCTGCTGCTCCCTTGTGATGCCACACTCCTACACCTTAAGTGGCGTCTTCTTGCCACTCCACCACACTTTTTCTTATGTCACCAAACATAAGAAATTACCCTTAAGACTACCTCCACCAGTTCTCCTCTAAAGTGCCTAAAAATAGATTTTTTACCATGGCTCTAACTTGACCCCGAGCCTTCCAAAAACCCTCTAACATACCAAATTACCAAACAGAACAAGCCAAACACACAAAAAACATAGAATGTAGAGCCCCTAATTCTAGGATATTACAGTTCTCCCCCCTTAAAGAAATTTCGGCCTTGAAATTTACCTGGTCAAAAGAGGTGAGGGTATTGTTGTCGCATCACATCTTTCGGCTCCTACGTGGCCTCCTTTGAACCGTGATTCTGCCACAGAACCTTAACTAACGGAACCGTCTTCTTTCGCAATACCTTAACATCTCGGTCTAAGATCTGAACTGGTTCCTCTTCAAAATATAAATCAAGTCTCACTTCGATTTCCTCCACTAGCACTACGTGAGATGAATCCGAACGGTAGTGCCTTAACATCGAGACATGGGATACATCATGTATCTGCTTCAATTTCGGAGGTAACTCGAGCTGATACGCCACTGGTCCCATAAGTTTCAACACTCAGTAAGGCTCGATGAATCTAGGGTTCAGCTTGCCCCTCCGTCCAAACCTTAAAACCTTCTTCCAAGGCGAAACTTTTAAGAAAACCTAATCACCCACAGAGAACTCTATATCCTTACGCTTCAGATCTGCATAAGATTTATGCCTGTCATAAGCTTCCTTCAACCGAGTCCGAATCAACTTAACCTTATCCTATGTTTTTGAAACCAATTCTGGACCCAACAACTGTCGCTCACCCAACTCTGTCCAGCAAGTAGGAGTGCGACACTTTCGACCATACAACACTTTATAGGGTGCCATCTAAATACTGGATTGATAGCTGTTGTTGTATGCGAATTCAGCCAATGATATAAAATCCTCCCAACTACCCCCAAAGTTGATAACACATCCTCTCAACATGTCTTCTAAGATCTGAATTACCCTCTCAGACTGACCATCAGTCTGTGGATGAAACGCTGTGCTGAAATCCAATCTTGTACCCAACACTTGATGCAACGCCTTCCAAAATCGCGATGTAAATCTAGGGTCTCTGTCTGATATGATAGACACAAGTACCCCATGCAACCTCACAATCTCTACTACATACAGCTTGGCTAACTTCTGCAATGAATAATTGACCCGAACCGGCATGAAGTGAGCAGACTTCATCAATCGATCGACATTTACCCACACTGAATCTTTCTTAATAGGCGTGAGAGGTAGCCCACCAACAAAGTCCATCGTTATCCTCTCCCACTTCCAAGGTGGAATCTTTACTGGCTATAGCAACCCTGAAGGCAATTGATGTTCCGCTTTCACCTGCTGACACATCAAGCATTTTCCCACAAATTTGGTAACTTCCTGCTTTAGACCTGGCCACTAAAACTACCTGCATAGATCCCGATACATTTTACTCCTACCATGATACATAACGTATGGACTACTATGCGCTTCCTGTAGAATCTTCTGCCTTAACTCGGAATCTTTTGGCATACAAGCCTTCCACGAAAGCACAATACCCCATCACTTCTCACACTAAAATCTTCTGTCTCATCACCTTCCACTAGCTGAAATTTAAAACTTAATGATTCATCTGCCAACTACTTCTTTCTAATCTAAATGACCCAAGAAAGGTTCACTTGCAGTTCAGCTAGCAAACTTCCATCATCATACAAGCTGAGATGGGCAAACATTGCCCTCAAGTCCGATATCACCTTACAACTCAACACGTCTGCCACTACGTTAGCTTTACCCGGGTGGTACTTGATCGAGCAGTCATAATCCTTTAATAACTCAATCCACCTTCGCTGCCTTAAATTCAACTCCTTCTAGGTAAGGAGATATTTCAGGCTCTTGTGGTCTGTGTAGATAATTGACTTCTCCCCATACAGGTAGTGTCTCCAAATCTTCAGAGCAAACACTACCGCAGCTAACTCTAGATCATGCGTAGGATAGTTAACCTCATGTGGTCTTAATTGCTGAGACACATATGCTACCACTTTCCTCTCTTGCATCAACACACATCCTTACTCTGTGTGTGACGCATCACAGTAGACAACAAACTCTTTCCCAGCCTCAGGCTGAATCAACACTAGTGCCTCAGTCAAAATTCTCTTCAACTTCTCAAAACTTTCCTACTGCTTATCTGACCAGACAAACGGTACCCTTTCCATAATGACTTGGTTAATCAGTGCGACTATTAACGAGAACCCTCAACAAACCTTCAGAGTACCCACCAAACCAAGAAAACTCAATTTACGCCACGAATTAGGCGATTTCTAGTCCAACACGGCTTCAATTTTCCAAAGATCAACCCTAATTCCCTCAGCAAACACAACATGTCCCAGAAAGGTAACTTCTCTCAACCAGAATTCACACCTACTGAATTTGGCGTACAGCTGCTTTTCTCTCAGAATCTGTAGAACCACCCGAAGATGTGAATCATGCTCCTTCTTCATCCTTGAATAAACCAAGATATCGTCTATAAACACTACGAAAAACCGATCCAGATAGGGTTGGAATACCCAGTTCACCATGTCCATAAACGCAGCTGGTGCATTCGTCAACCCAAACAGCATCACTAGGAACTCGTAGTGACCATAATGAGTTTAGAAAGTTGTCTTATGAATATTTTCCTCTTTAACCTTAAGCTGATGATAGCCTGACCTCAAATCTATCTTTGAAAAGATCGAATCGCCTCATAGTTGATCGAACAAATCTTCAGTCCTTGGCAACGGGTACTTGTTCTTAATTGTCAACTTGTTCAGTTGCCTATAATCAATGCACATCCGCATCGACCCATCCTTTTTCTTAACAAATAACACCGGCGCTCCCTAAGGTGACACACTTGGTCGAATAAAACCCCGGTCCAACAGTTCCTAATCTGAGCTTTAAGTTCCACCAGCTCCTTTGGTGCCATTCTATACGGAGCAATGGACACTGGCGCTGTTCCCGGAAGAAGATCAATACCGAACTCCACCTCGCGATCCGGAGGTAACCTTGGAAGCTCTTCTAGAAAAACATCAGAGAATTCTCTCACTGTTCTAACATCCTTTACAATCAACTCCTTAGCCTCCAGAGCACTGAAGAAAGTTAAGAACGCTTCACACCCTTTTCACATCATCCTTTCAGCCTTTAAAGCGGACACTATATTGGATAAGTAGTTCATTCTTTCACCTATAACTAACACCTCATTATCCTCGAAGTCTTTAACACTATACACTTAGCAGCACAACCCAAGTTCACTCGATACTTCACCAACCAATTCATGCCTAAGATCAAATCGAACTCGTCGAACGGCAATTCCATCAAGTCAGCCGGGAAAACTATCCCCTGAACCTCTAAAGGCACATTCCTAAAGAGTTTGTTCACCACTACAGATTGTCCTAAAGGGCTAAGCACAGTCATCTCTCTAGGAGCAATCTCAGATTCAATGTTTAGAGTTCCAGACACAGTACTAGCAACATAAGAATGTGTAGACCCAATATCAATTAATGCAATAAAAGGCAACCCAAACATAAGGAACGTATCGGTTATGACGTCCGGTGTATCACCCTCCTCTCAGCGTCTGGTTGCATAAACCAACCCAGGCAATCTGGCATCTGTGTTCCTAGCACCTTTGCCAGGTGCTCCACGCCCTCGACCAAAACTATTTCCACCCCTAGCGGGACTACGACCTCTCTATGGTTGCTGACCACCTCTTCCAAACTAAACATAATTCTGACCCACTGCCCGCTCTCTCTTTGGCTATTGCGGAGAGTCTCTTACCCGATGATCTACTGATCCACACCTGTAACATCCATTACTTCTTACCCAGCACTCCCCCAAGTGAAACTTCCCACACTAGCACATTGTTGAGGCCGATCAACAACAACAGGCCTCGCAACTTGACTTGGCCCATCGAACCTACGCCTCTTTTGAAAATTCCCAACTGATCCTGATGACCCAAAATTTCTTTTATTCCTACCCTTGTTCCTATCCTGATTCTTCCTTTCAGATCACTTTACCTCTTCGGCTATCTTAGCCTTCTCAACTAGAACGGCAAACTCTCTTTCCCATTGTGGAGCTATCAGTACTCACAACTCGTCCTTCAGGCCATCTTCAAATTGGACACAACGATCATGATTCGTTGAAATAATACCCCAAGCATAACGGCTTAGACGTAAGAATTTCGCCTCATACTCGGCACTGACTTACTCCGCTAAACCAAGTTTAGAAATGCCTTTCGCTGAGCGTCCATATAGCTTGACCCAATATACTTCCCCTGGAATGCAGACTTGAAGAAGTCCCAGGTAATACGATCAGCCGCTGTACCATCCCTTACCGTGAGCCACCACTGATACGCCTCATCTTGGAGGAGAGACATCACTCCTTTCAGTTTCTCTTCCGCGGTATAGTCAAGATCATCCATGATGCGCTCAACTGCTTCTAGCCAGCACTCAGCTACGTTAGGAGCCATACCAGAAATGCCCCTAAACATTTCAGCCCCATTGGTTCAGAGTCGTTTAGAAATGGATTTTCGAGCTACTGACCTCATGCTCGCTCCCACAACTCTCTCCAAAACACGCAGCATAGCTTGAGACACAGCATCATCCCCTCCAGTTTGGTCTTGAAATTCTGTTTTCACAACTGGTGATGCTGGCACTTCACCTTCTGCCTGTGCCCTAATTTCGAAAGTTCAGACCCAACACCCCGGCCTCTACCATGGCCGCACATGCCACGTCCATGTCCTCTAGCACTCATGACTACCAATGTGACTTAATCTGATTAAAATTTTTATGAATTAGTATTTTTTTTCCACTGTTTATTACAGAGCAGTCTTATGAAAAATAGCATTAAAAGTAGTTATCGTAAATACATATACACCTAAAGCTTTCAGTCTCTAAAGTTGAATTTCTTATACTAGCAATCATAGCACAATACAATTACTTCATGCAAAACAACCAATAGTCAGAAGACTTACTGTGCGGATTTGGTGTTGGGGACTCAGGTGCCACGCTTCCAGAAACCATGTATTTTATCTAAACTATTTTCCAAACCACTTTTGAAAATATTTTTGAACCTCATACACATAGTCGAGTTTTTAAAACCTGCTCTGATACCATAATTGTAACGCCCCAAACCCGATCAATACGTTACGACCAAATCTGGATTGTTACAGGAAGGGTAGTTTTAAAAACGTTTAACGGTACATCGTAACTTGTGAAAAACTTTTCATTTTAGTGATTCCATGTTAGGGGTAATTTAGAATTTGGTTTGGATATATCTTGCCAACTTCTTATTAGGTTATCCAGAAGCTGAAAATGGGTTTATTTTGTAAAGCCGGATTTAGAAAATTTTAGTGAGGTGACAGTTGAAAACAATGTTGAGGAACGTGACCTTTTGAAAATAATATTTGCAGTTCTATGAAAATCCCAAGTTTAATTATAATTTGCTTGTGAATCATTTGTTAACATTTTGAAAAAAACCGTTATTTATATTTTAGGAAAACCCCAAATTTGACAGTTTATAAATTATATAATATCAGTATTGAATCAAAACCCCAATTTTAAAGTTAAAGTGGCCTTATTACAAATCAAAATCCCAATTAAAAATAAACTTAAATAAGAGAACAAGTTTATGAAAGAAACAATAACGCATGGCCACCTCGAGTCCGCCTCGGCTCCAAATCTGCGATCTAGTGATTACCTGCACAATTAAGTAGAGGGGTGAGTCACCGATACTCAGTGTGTAAATTCCCGCATAACACAAACTGGGCCTTAAGCCCACAGATGCACATATATCACATGTATGCAATGCAGCCCAGCCCAATCTAGCTATCCATCCAAACACCCGTGGCATTACGCCACTATGGTTCTTGACCACCGTGGTCCCAGACCACTCTTGACAAAGTCACTATAATATATAATCGTAGGGCCAACCCACTGTGGTCTCAGACCACTGTGACGATCTCTGATAAGTTTATGTATTCGTGAGGCCAACTCGCTGTGGTCCTAGACCACCGAAACAAGTCACTGATATGTGTATTCGTGGTTTCAAACCACCGTGGTTCTTAGACCACCGTGATAATAGTCATTGATTCATGCTTCCCCTTTCATTCAATCCCAAGCCCATGCTCATTTTATCATGCTGAAAATGAATGCAACATATTCTCAACGTGTAACAGATAATAATTTCATACAAGTCTTATAATTAAAAGTATCATTATAGCAGAACTTACCGGTGTCTCCAACCTTACCCACGAGGGTGTCTCGACTATCAAACAGTAGTTTCGGCTTTTAGCCCACACAGTTAAAAAATCAAACAGTAAAGAAGCGTGTAAGTAATACATACATGATAACGCGTAACACTAAGCTCTCTACATCGACACTTTCACTAGCAGGGACAACAGCTATTTGTCTATCCTAGGCAGATATCGGCTCACTCCTACAACCTGGCGGATAGTCTCAAACCACCAAAACAGCACGTCTTTTGAATGGCAGATTAGAGATTACGAGCACACTGTCTTCTTTGGTTTGACTTACACTTGCATCCATTAAGAGACTTGATCAGTACTTTAAAGAAAAAAAACGGGTGGTTAAGGCAACAAAAGGGAAAAGGAAAGATAGACATCCCCAAAATTAAGAGAATCTCCTTACCTCCAGAACTCGAATGGTATGGTAAGGTTCGACAAACACTAGCTTCTCCAGCTTCGGACCACGAACGTTCGGCTAACAGAGTTTCCCAGAATAAACGTCCCAATAAGAGAAGAAAAAAAGAAAAAAGAAAGTTAACCGAAATATAAATGACAAACCAACTAGCCATTCGGATTTGGCCACATAAATTGAGAGAAAGAAAAGAAATGGGCAAAAGGGTCTCCCCTTACCCTAAACAACAGAATCGATTGAAAAGACTTCCTGCGGCCAAAGTTCCCTAGCACCTTGCTTCGCGATGTTTGGTTAACAAAAGAAATGCAAGACTCGATTAGGGTGGTGACAAAGAGGTTTCGACTAAGGTAATGAAATGAAAAATAAAAAGAACGGAGAATAACAAGGAATAACGAAGTTCAATTATGGAGAAACTCGTCAAGGACCAAGAGGAATAGGAGCGTCGGTTTAATGGAGAGAGTAAAGAAGTAAGAATGAGGGATGGAGGTTTAGTTATGGTGAAAGGTGAAGAAACGAAACACCAAGAGAGGAGGATGAGAAGTAGGCTTCAACTAGAGGAGAAAAGAAAATAAAGTACAAGAAGAAAAGATGAAGAAGAGGGTTTCGGCTTTGGAGAAAAGTGTAACAAGGAGAAGAAAAAGAAAGTTGACAAAGGAGGATGATGAGAAGAGATTCGGCCTAAATTGCTTTTGGTAAACCTGAAGGGAAAGAAATGTACAAATGGGAGGATTTGTCAACAAGAGAGAAAAAGAGAAGAGGTTGAGAAGAACAATAAGAATTAAGGAGAGACCTTAGATGCACCTAAGGAGTTTCGGCACACAAAAGTTAGGCAACCTAGAAAATGAAAACTCACTCACCAATTCGGCACATACACTCTTCTAAGCTTTCGATATTGCTAACACACATCCCAAGCCGTCACCCCCTAGCCCCAACAACATACATAGCCAAATCCCTCCCCACTCTCCAACATTCGGCCAACACTACCCACCTTCACCAAATCCTACGATTCCCTCCTTGTTTCACTCCCCCTCACTCATTTGAATGAGAAGACCAAGTCTTCCTCCACAATCTCCTCCACACCCTCCATTCAAACACTTTGACTTCTTCAACCAACCACCATGAAGAGTCCAGCCGAATGCCAACACCTTAGCTCTCTAAACACAAAAATAAGCTCCAGGATGCTACTGACAAGACTCGAACTCCTTCCCCCCTCTGCTCCCTTGTGACGCCACACTCCTGCACCTTAAGTGGCGTCTTCTTTCCACCCCACCACACTTCTTCTTATGTCACCAAACACAAGAAATTACTCTTAAGACTTACCTCCACCAGTTCTCCCCTAAAGTGCCTAAAAACAAAATTTTTACCAAGGCTCTAACTTGACCCCGAGCCTTCCTAAAACCCCCAAACATACTAAATTACCAAACAAAACAAACCAAACTCACAGAAAACATAGAATGCAGAGCCCCTAATTCCAGGATGTTACATAGTTGGTTACTCAATTATGGTTAAGTTTCTTTTTTGGTCACCCAACTAATCAAGTGTGTGTTTTGGTGTTTTTCCACTAAGTTCCATTAGATGTTTGATGAAAGGATGATGTGGCAGTTCAAAAATTGATATAATAACCAATTTAGCCCTAGACTTTTACATAACGTATCAATTGTCATAATTCTTTAAAATATTAACCCTTAACATTACAAAATTTCTCAATTTGCTCATAAATCTAAATAATCCAAAAAATATATAAAAATACATATTTTTTAAATAATAAATATAAAAAATATATAGCTAAAAAATTTACTTAAAAACCTCCCACTAGAGGTGCTCATGGGTCAGGCTGAGCCGTGTCCGGGTTGGACCCAACCAAAATTTTAGGCTCGTTTGCTAGGCCCAGGCCCGACCAGACTCAAAAAATAGGCCTAAAATTTTGCCCAAGCCTGACCCAAATAAAAATACTAAAACCTAAAATTTGGCTGAATTAGTATTAATTTTTATATTATTTTTTAAATATATAATACATCAAAATACTAAAAATATTAAAATAAATTTTTCCCAACAAATTAAAAATAAATTTTAAAAATATGTATACTTAAATAACACTAAGATAGGTGCAACTTAACAAGAAAATACCTCTAAAATAGTAACAAAATTAACAATAAAACAAGAGTTATACAATAACAACAAAATAGTAGCAACATAATATTGAAATGGTAGCAAAATAGTGAAAAAATAATAAGAAAATAGCAACAAAATAGTAAAAAATAGCAATAAAATAGTAAAAAAATAACATTTTTTTTAGCATATTCGGGCTGGGCCGGGTCGTGCTCGGGCAAAAAAAGCCTTACCCGAGGCTCAACCCATTTTCTAAAGAAGCCTTATTTTTTTGCTCAAGCCCATTTTTGAGCCTATATTTTTACCCAAATCCTCTCACTTTTCGAGCCGGCCTTTGGGTCAATCTACTATAACAACCCATTTTTCAGTTGTGTTGAAAATGGTGATTTCAGGGCCACAAATTCGACGAGTGAGTCCATAGTCAAATATAGAATTTCGTTGATATTTGATCTAATTATTTTTGTTAATTGAAAGAATAATCATGTTCAAGTGGTACGCCTCTAAAGTTAAGTGATTTTAAAAATGAGCTATCAAAACCTCGTTTCTATAAATCAAACCCATAAATATTTTATTAAATATTTACAAAGTGATATTAGGTCATATTAAAATTTGGTTAATAAATTTGAATGTTTAAAAGGTTAATTAGATAAAATGGACTTAAGTGAATAAGGTGCAAAAGTTTATTTCTAATAATTAAAGTGGTCAAATGGTTATGGAATCTTAAATTAATGGTCTTCTATGGTAATTATGCCATGTTATAAACTAATGGATGATAATAGGTTTATGTTTTGGTTTATTAGAATATATTATTAAGGGTAAATTGGTAATTTAGTAATTAAAACTTTAACAAAAATAAAAATAATGGCATCATCATCTTCCAAAAGCTTTGGTTGCGAAAATTGAAATTGAAGAACACCATTATTGGTGTTTGAGGTTCGGTCAAGTATTGGATGCGTGCATGTTAGCAATTTTATACTCGTTTCTTGTAATTTTTATATTTTTGAGATTGTTGCAATTATGTCCAACTAACTCGTATCTCCATTTTCGAAACTATTAAGGATTTTTATTTTTACCATTAATAAATCTTAGTTAATTTTGATATTACATGATAAATTTATAGTCTTGGTTGTTGATTAGAGCTAGTTTGTGAAATGATTTTGTTAGCTTTTAGTTAAAGGATCAATTTGATTAAATGTTAAAATTTACATGGAACTTGTGTGGATTTTGAATAAATATGGATTGTAATTGTATAAGAACATATTCGGCTAGCATGGGTATTTGAAAAATCTTGTTAAATTTAGAGTTCCAGGTTTAAGGACTAATCCGTGAGAAATGGAAAAGTTTAGGGAAAATGTGTAAATATAAAAACTTAAGGGTCATATGCATAAAAGCAAGTTTGAATATGTATTTGAATTTTATAAATTTGAATTTAATTATTATAGATCAAGATTTGATTCGTATGGAGGATAACTGAAGAAAAGGAAAAATTACGAAATAGTCCCTACGAGTCAACCATTCGTATATAATAGCTAAGTTCATTGTGTAAGTATGTGTATATGAATATTACTTTATATTTGTATTATTGTTTGCTGGATAATTGTATTTAACGTGAAATTTCATTATTTACCTATAATTTATTAAATATTATGATTAAGTACAAATGGTAAATGAATATTCTAAAGTCATGAATTTTGTGGTTGCACAAATTTAAATGAATATAAAGGACTTATGGTATGTGTATAAAAATAAGAAGTGCCTCTGAATGATTGATTGATCAATATTGTGAATATGATTATAATGCCTAGTTGAACGTAGTAAATGATTAGGATACAATTGGCATGCCAATAGGGTCAGTAAGTGCGCTTGTATGAGATTGCACTTCGATGCCTCTGTTTGCACTTCAATGCCTCTGTATACACTTTGGTGTCTCTGTTTGCACTACGGTGCCTTGATTACACATTTTTGCCTCTATCTGCACTTTGGTACCTCTGTTACGCATCGATGCCTTTGGTGTAGTGTAGTTACCCGAGTATCCGAGTCAAGTTACTTAGTTCATCGGGATATGTATTCATTGAATTACAACTTATTTATGTGCTTAAATGATATTGCATATTCTTGGTAGTAGTAAATGAAAAATGTTTCTATGAATTTCATGTTTATATGTGTGCATAGCTAAATTGAGGAAATGTGGTTTATGATAATGGTAAGTCCTTTGAGAAAGGGTTATTATGATATGTTTAGATATGTGAAAAAAATAATAATATGGTGTGTTTAAAGAATTAAATGGTTTATGAGTATTTTTTGAGTATTCGAGGTTGATCCATTTTGTTCAGCAGGTAAATAAAGCTTTAAAAGGGTATGTGATTACATGAAATGAACTATGATTTTTGAGTAATTATATGAATAATGATGAAATGTGTAATTGAAAGGAAATGATGATTTAGTATATATATATATGAGTGGTGTATTATGAAAGTGAAATGTTAGATATGTTCTATGCCATGTTTTGATTGGAATTATCTATGCAATGATACACCAACTAACCTTGTGTGATGGTGTGTATAGGAAAGGAAAGTTAGCTTATGACATAATGAAAATTATACTTAGCTGTTTAACTTAAAATGTTCGGTAAGTTAAGTTTCATTTATATGAGCTTACTAAGCATTAGTTGCTTACATAGTTATTGTTCTTTTCTCTATTTTGTATATTATCAGAAGCTCGACCGGTTGGAATCGTGTAAGAGCACAATCACACTATCCATTTGTCATTTTGGTAGTTTTGGTTGTTTTGGATTTCAGTTATAAATGGCATGTATTAGGAGTGTTTATGTTATTTATCAATGTGATGTAGTTTAAGTTTATTTGCCTATCTACCTTGATGTTGGCTTGTAATTCTAAATATAAGTATATGTTATGGTCACTAGTGAATGCCTTGAGATTTAGATGGCTTTTGGTTCATTGAAGTGTGAATGAAGTGGTTAAATGGTAGATGTGTGATGTAAGTTTAAAGTATGAATTTATAGCATTGGATTTGAAATGATTAGGATGTTAAAATTGTAGTACCAAAGAGGGTATATTGGATAGAGATTTAGATTACATGATATAAATGTGTTTTGGCATGTAATAAGGCTTGAATGTTGATATGATAATTTGGTTTGTTTTGAGTTTGTGACAAGCTTATATGTATCTTACCTAGTTGATGATTGCAAATGGAAGTGTAAAAATATGGTATGTAACATTTATGTATACTCATATGAAAGTAGGTAAAATATGGTTGAATAGTATGCTTTGAAATGGTTATTTGATATATATGAAGTATGCTTAATGAATGAATTTGAAAGGTTGAATTAAGTCAAGTTGATGTGTTGAATTGTGGTGTCAATTCTTGGCATATTGGTTATGTAATAGCCCGATTTTGGGCTAGTCGGAACACTTGTTTCGAGACTGCTAATCCGAGATTGAGGAAAATTATTTCAATGTTATTTTATGTGTTGTGGCATTGATATATGGCTAAGTGGAAATTTTGGTACTTTAATTTGAGCGATAGCATGCTTAATTGTAAAAAAGGACTAAATCGCCTAAAGTGCAAAAGTTCTATTTTTCAAGGTAGAGGTGTCTAATAGCCATAGAATATTAAATTGGAGGTCCTTAAAGTGAAAATAAGCCATTGAAGAAGGGATGGCCGACCATAGGGACAAGATTATTAAATGGGTCAATTGGTTAGGTGGAAATAAGTCATTAAATTGCTTTTTATGCATAAAATAAAGAAAAGAGTGATATCATCTTTTCTTCAACATTTTTCACCACTGAAAATACCAACTTAGAGGGGGTTTTGAAAGCTTTGAAAATTTCAGCAACTTATCCTCATCCAAGTAAGTGATTTTGGTGGTTTTATTTGATAATTTTTGTACTTTTGGAGTCTCCAAAGCTTAAGCTAGCTAATGAGGGGACTAATTTGCAATATGATTGAAATTCTAAGGACTTTCCATGAGAATGTTTATGTTGTTTGCTGATTTTTTATGGAAGAAAATGAATTTTAGAGAGATGAGAAACAACTTTGGTGAAAGGTGTAGTCATGAAAACACCTAAATGGGACCAAGTTGTAACGTTTGTGATTTTGTAATAAATGCATGAACTAGATGAAATTAAGAGTAGTTGTAAGAGAAATAAATGTTCAACTAGGCTTGTTTAATGATAAAATGTGTTGAAAATGATTTACGAGCCTAGGGGAAAAATCGTAATTTTGCCAAAGGTAAAATGGTCATTTTTGCCTAAGTATAGATTTTGAGGCATTATGACCATAAGATGTTTAAATGAGTAAATTTTATTGTTATAGACCAAGAAGAGCATGGAATCAACCTTGACCGAGGAAAAGGTAAGGTTACGGAATAGACCGTCGATTGACCCGTTTTGCACCGAGGTAAGTTTATATGTAAACGATGCATTTTATATACACATGTTGTTACTAACTGGTGCATTGTATGATTAAGGATATGTATGATTTAAATGGATTGAATTTGGTAGTTATTAAAAAATTTCGTATGAGTGACGAAATAGATATGTAAATGTGAAATAACATCCGTGGTAATAAATAGTGGGTTGTGTGCGATACCACTATAACAACTCTTGATGGGGGGGCTAAGTGCGATACCACCTTATTTCTTAATTATGGTGGGCTGTGTGCGATACCATTGTCTATTTATCATTTGGTGGGCTATGTGCGATACTACCATAACTATCCTTATTGGTGGGCTATGTACGATACCTCCCTATTAAAGTTTGATGGTGGGCTAAGTGTGAAACCACCGAGTAATTGGTATTATGAATGGTTTATTGAGAAATTATGATCTGTTGTATCATGTGACTTTGTGGTGTTAAATGCAGGGATGCATGTTAATGAATGTGAGCATTAAGCTCGTGATATGGTTAGAATGTGGTAAGAGAGGAAATGAGTAAGCATGATTATGAATGTGGATTTTTCTTGCTTAGTATGTAATGCTATTTATTATTTAACACATACTATGATGTTATTTATTTACATGTAAACTTACTAAGCTTAAAGCTTACTCCCCTTTCTTTTCCCTTGTTTTATAGAGTCAAAGAGCCGGGTCGGGATACGAAGCTAATTGGAAGTTCACCCACACTATCAACAAATCTCGGTATATCTAGAATTAGCATATTAAGTATGGCATGTATAGGGGCTAAACTAGGTGAATTGTTTTGTTATTTTGGCCAAGTGTGTATTGGCTCCCTTATGGGTGAACCTTTTTGTATATTGCCATAGTTGATGGCTCATTATGATTAATTTATGAAATATGAGGTTATTCAAGAAAGTGTTTATTACATAAATTTGATTTTCTTTATTATTTGTTGTATGGGATCTTGTTATGTGGGATAGGGTGACAAAAGAGCTTGGCAAGTAGCCTTGTTCATGTCCACACGGTTAGGCACACAGGCGTGTGTCTAGGCCGTGTGTGACACACAGTCAGTTCCATGGGTGTATGACCAGGCCGTGTGTCCCATTGCATGTTAGAATTTCAAGTCAGTAAGCTTAGTAGTAAACACACAAGCAGAGACACGGCCGTGTGACTCAGCCGTGTGGGAGGCACGACCACGAACATGGGCGTGTGCCCAGGCCGTGTGAAGTCTGCATCTTGATTTTAGAATTTAAACCACCACACGGTTGAAGCACACGGGCGTGTGATAGGCAGTGTGGAATAAGTCAGTATCGACCACGGCACACAGATACGGACGTGTGGCTAACCGTGTGATGCAAGTCAGTGTCGACCACGGGTGCAAGGCATGGGCGTGTGATATACCACACGGGCGTGTCCCATCTCACACGAGTGTGTGGCCCTTGTTTAGGTAAAATTTTCCTAAGTGGGTGCAAGTTTCTGATTTATTTCCAAAACCTTCCGGAAGTGTGTTTAGGGCCTCCTAGGCCTATTATAAGGATATTAGAGGTGTGTATGGAAAAGTTTTTAATTTGGAATGGAATTTGATAGCCCAAAGCTGTATGACCATGAGAGTTAAGTACGGTAACGCCTCGTATCCTGTTCCGACGTAGAATACGGGTAAGGGGTGTTACATGTTAGACACCTAAGTTGGTTGGTTTTGGCATGTTTTTGGTATATTTTAAAGTGTTTTGGTTATTTGAATGTTTGTGGAAATGGTGTGTCTTAGTGTACAAGATTTGAGATTAAAATGGCTTGATTTAGAAGCAACTTATACTACACACGGCACCCCACATGGCCATGTGTCATTATTGTTTTAGGTGCAGATTTCACACGGTCTCAGACATGGTCGTGTGTCACAAGTCAGTATGTAACACAGTTTGGCACACGGCCTGCGACATGGCCGTGTGGCCATATTTCGATTACTCAGATGGGCGAACACATGGGCTGGGACACGACCGTGTGTCCAGACTTCAAATGTTCACACGATCTGTGCTAAGTCACACAACCGTGTGACCCTTGTTTTCAATTTTCCAAAATTTTCCATTTTATTTCAAATTCATCCCAAAATGTCATCAAACTATTTTTAGGGCCCCGTAGGTTTAGATTAAGGCCCGTAAGTGTATGTTTTCTATAATTAAATTGTGTTATTGAATGTTATTAATTAAATTACATGAAAATTTTATTGTAAGTTAAATGTTTTGAATTGTAGTGTAATGCTCCGTAACCCTAATCTAGGATAGAGATGGATTTATGGTGTTACATCTACCTCGCACAACCTCTCCCTATTTTCGTATATAGCGATTTACAACTACAAAGAATGAGAAAGAGAGGCCAGCATTTTGGTTTTTAGAAAGGGAAAACAGAAAAAAATTCATTCTCGCTTTCAATATCTTTCATTGGCATCATCACCATTCTATTTCTAAGCTTCACCCTTATACCTTTTGACTCAACCATTACCATAACCACCCCAAGAGTCAATTTTGAAAAGAGAGAGAGAGAGAGAGAGAGAGAGAGAGAGAAGATTTCAATAATGCCAATTTGAGAAATTTAATCTAAAAAAAAAAAAAGAAGAAATAAGAAGTAAGCACGGAGTTGAGAACCTAAAAAGCAAATGATAGAAAAGAGTTAGAATTAGGACCAAATTGGGATAATTATATATAGAATTTATTATATTTTTGAAAATATTTATGTATATATATTTTTAGAATTAGGATCAAATTGAGATAATTTATAATGATGAGGGTTATTTTTAAAAATTATGACTAAATTAACATAATATGTAAAAATTAAGGGTTAAATTTATTATTAAACTATTTTTGAACTGGCACTTCACCATTCTATTAGAAACTTAATGGAAAATAAAAAAATTAATTAATTGAGTGACCAATTTAAAACATTTAATAGTTGGAAGGTTAAAAAACTAAATCATAATTGAGTTACTTACAACGTAATTTACCCAAAAAATACTTTTTTTAAATATAATTTTCGTGCTTTACCTTTTAATAGTTTTAATTAAGGAGTAAATTTAGATAGACAACATGATTATCTGCCATCAATTTAAAAATAAAATAACAATAAATTTAGATACTATAATAATATTATACCGTAATATAAAAAATAAAATAATCACACCACAGCTAATGGTGAATCCAAGACACATCTTAAGAGCTCGGGGGTACATAGCTCGACGAAAAAAGAAAACTGGAGAACACACAAGTAAACTAGTAGTGGGCCCTAAATAGTAGTGTGGATTTAAAGTGCAGCGGCATTCTATTTACAAGCAAAAAGAATTAAAATCAGAAAATGTTAACGCTTTTCTTCATTTCCTTATTTCTTATTCTCGTTCTCTCCGCTCTTCTCTTTAAGTTTGCCATTTCTGATGGTAAAGTTGTCTAAGAAATCCTGTTATGGTTTCATTTTCTTCTTTGGTAGCATTTAATCTAATTCTCTCAAATTTGTACCTCTTTGTTTTTATTTTTTTGGAATTTTCTTATACACTTCAGGAGATTTTACTTTACTATCTAGAAGGCATGTAAAGCCTGAAGAAATTGAAGATAAGGTAATTCCTTATATATTATTTCTGAAAGTTTAAGCTTTTTTTTATTGTTTTTTGGGGTATTTATATATATTTTTCCCCACTTTCCTTTTCTTGAAATTGGATAGGTTGTGTGGATTACTGGAGCTAGCCGTGGGATTGGTAAAATTTCTAATAGTATTTATTAATTTATTTTTGTTCATTTCCTAAATTTTGCTACTTATTTTGGGTTTGTAAAATTAATTCATTAAATTCAATTCATAACAATATGGTTTGAGGTTGTTTGTTAATTTTTGCATTTCTTTGATAATTATATGATTTTAGACTTCTTTTTGGGACTTAGAGCATATATAGTTTACTCATGCTAAATAACCATTTCTATTGTTTTTTTGTTTTTTGGTTATATAAATTGTTCCAAATATTGAAGAAACATCTCGTACCTAACTCTCATTGATATATCTATACAGTTCCAAGTTCCAGTAGTAATCATGCTTGACTTTTAGGTATAAGAAGTCAGCTACTTTTCTGGTCTATAGTAATAGACTAATGGTTCAAGACTTTGAGTTAGTTCTTTCTTTTTTGTCAATAAATTACCACAGAAAATGTCAGGGAAGGTGGTTTGAGTTATTGCCAAACCTAGATGCAGTGTAATGCTGCTTGGCCAGTTGGTAAATACCTTCAGAACGGCTCAACTAAAACAATCTCTTTGGTAAATGATGCCTGATAGAACTAACAGGGGGAACGGACCAGAGTGTTTGTGACATCTTGAATTGTCATCCTAAAATAAAAAGGGATTAATAGATAGTTTATCGTACCTTAAATCTTGCACATTAGATTTACACTTTTAGTGGTGCAAAAATCTATGCTTTTTCCATCAAAATAGATTAGGGTTCTGAAATTAAAGGCTATAAAATGTGTGCCTTAATTTTAATGTTGATATAGAGCATGCATACTAGGGTCTAGATAGAGAACACGTGGAGGTTGTGTATGGATAGCTTACTACTGACAGAATGCTCACTCACCAATTTAAAATCAATAATTATGTTATATTATAAATTGGTGACTACGACAAGTGGAATCTGAGGGTTTGTTTAAATTTCAAACACATTTTAACAGATTCTTGGATAGTCTTATTCCGTGAAGAACTGAAAATGTCTTTTCGTTCATCTTGTTTTATGTCCCACTTTTATAAATACTATGTTCTGCCGAATTTTAGCACAGGACAAACCTTATTTGAATATTGCAATTAAGTTCTTGCCCTACTTTTAAGAGGTTTCGTCTATTGATAGCTTTTGCCTTTGAGGGATTTTTGAGCTGTGTTCCCTTTGTTGATTGTCTGTCTTCTATGATGTGGCATAGATTTTCTTTTATTGTTTTGCAGTTGATTTGCTTTGCTGTTTCACATTTTTGTCACATTCTGTTTATAATGGTGTGTTTAGGAGAAATTCTTGCTAAACAATTGGCAAGTTTAGGGGCCAAACTTATTCTTTCTGCACGAAATGAAACTGAACTGGAGCGAGTTAGGAAACAACTTACTGGTATGCCTGAGGCCTGGGTCCTAGCTTTTAATTTTTAATAACAAATTTAAATTTATTTCCTAGTTGGCTTCTCTTTAGTATATAATATTAGTATGCTTGCAGGTAAATATGCACCTGAACAGGTAAAGATTTTGCCCCTTGATTTGACATCTGGAGAGGCTACACTCAAGGAAGCTGTAGACAAAGCAGAATCCTTTTTTACTGGTGTTGGTGTTGATTATATGATCCACAATGCAGCTTATGAGCGTCCTGTAAGTGTGCACAACCTAATTCTTGATAGAGATTCATCAGTCTTCTAGACTGCTGGATGGAAATATGTGTATTGAACTTACGTTTTCTAATGTTAACCAGGTTTCTTGAAACGAATGAAAATAGAATAGTAAAATTAAATAAATCATTAGGATGTCTGCTGAAGTCCACAGTATTGGCCTTTTTCTTCTTATTTTGGTTGGGAGGGGCAGCAATTGAATATTAATATTTAAAAAGGTGGTATTAAGTTTTGATCTGTGTTTAATTATTAATCATCATATTTCACTTCTCAAAGCTTTTGCTTTCAAACCTTTTACTGTTGAGGGTATCTATTTTCTCTTCAGTTGCATTGAAAAATATTTAATGCTTTTTCTTTTGCCAATTTGTTGAAATAAATACTTTTACTTGATAGATGTTTCTGTGGTGTCAAAGTGATAGATGGTTACCCCTTTCCATCCTGCTCCAAACCAAAAGAAACAGGTTTTTATCACTTTGCTTAGGGGTTAGTGTAGGAATGCTAATTTCCTTTTTCTGACAAAAAGTCCACATCTTCAATCCGTGATTACAATTTACAACTGCTCCTGCTAAGTATTCAGACACCATCTGCATATGGATTCCGTGGAACTCTTTAGGATTATGGTTTTATTAATAACAAGGCATCTTATGTAATTCTCTAACTCAAACAAACTGACTTGTATTGATAGTCAGTGCATGATAGTACATGATATGTTGCTATAATATTTCTAGAGATAGTTTCATAGCTGTTTATTTGAACAGTTGCATCTCAAGCATAGAATGGCTTTTCCTATGCTGTTTATTGTTATTATTATTGTTTTTGTTGTGTGCAGAAAACAACAGCTTTGGATGTAACAGAGGAAAGCCTTAAGGTATGACGGAGTCCTTGTGCAATAGTAATTTTTAGATCTAGTTGATATATTTGAAATTCCATATGTTGCTACAAAATTTCAAATGGTCATAGGTTTGCTGGGACAATATACGTTCTCAGTCTAGGTATCATGGAACATTACATATGGATTACATGTATAATTTTCTGTTGTCTTTAGAAAATAAATACTTCATTCTTTTTCTTTGCTACTAGGCTACATTCAATGTCAATGTATTTGGGACAATATGTCTCACACGGCTACTGACACCTTTTATGCTGAGGAGGGGAAGAGGTCACTTTGTTGTGGTATGTGGAACTGAATAATATTTCACCCATAGAAAATTGCAATTATTTTCTTTTAATCGTAAGTAAAAGGGAGTTATGTGAAGACTAGCTCATCCTTAAATATCGGATGAATTCTTGATATTTTTGGGGCATTTACATGGCTTTATACTTCTGGAAAATGGTTGATCAGATGCTGCATGCTGTAAGTTTAATTGCTATTCTTTGCATTTTACTTTGTGATACAGACTTCTTCTTTCCCCTATTTGCTGTCCATTGCTTAGCATCTTATATGTTGATGGCATGTTTTCTGAGTTGTCAAGAGCTGAAAGTAGAGTTATATTGTTTCCTTTTCTTTTGATTTTAATCAATTTTGTTGTGATAGATGTTTGGTTGATTGCAATCATGTGCAGATGAGCAGTGCTGCTGGAAAGACACCTGCACCTGGTCAGGCAGTGTACTCTGCTTCTAAATATGCTTTAAATGGATACTTTCATTCCTTGCGTTCTGAGGTATGTAGAGAATCTTTCCTGATGAGAAAAGGAATCATCTCATTGCCTTGTTTCAGGTTCTAAGAAATGATTCTTGTGAGATCCTATGCTGAACTAGTTTTTTGTTTGTAACGAACCAATGGGCCATTTCATAGCAACTATAAAAATTCAATTGCCATCTGAAGGTCAACTTTTTCCTTTAGCAGGTTTAGTCATTTTAACATGTTTTTAGTTTAAAAAAAAAAAGAAAAAGGCCTACTCTATAGTTTCTGATGCTGTAGTTCTATCATTCTATGGTTAACATTCACATGTTGTGGGGATACAAACATGCTGTTAGTAATAGTATATATCCTGAGTCAGAGAGTCATCCTGACTTAGGTCGGAACCAGGTGTTTAGAGATTGAAAGAAGTAAAACGATTTTTTGAAGGCTTAACATTACTAGGAATTCGGTTTGGTGACGCAACAGTTTTTGAGTAGTGCATATGCTGATTACATGGATTTCCTATCTATACTTGATTAGGGAAATCATTGTTCAGTATAAACAAATTCATATGTGAAAGCTGAATATTATTATGTAATTTGTTAGGGTTAAGAGTGTTATTTGGTTTAGTCATTTCTGTTTCTGCTAAAGCTTACTATTGATTCAATTGATATTTCTTAATGGTGCCACTGGGAGTAATTTCATCCTTTGCAAGGTTCCAATATGGGTTCTAGATATCTTCTGAGTTATGCAATTGAAATATCAAATGGTACAAGGAGATTATTGCCTTTCTTAAATTCACAATAAAAGTTCAAATTCCCTAGGATTTGTTGGTCATAGGGACAATTTTGACGTTGGATGCTGAATTTGGTGAAGTCTAGTCTGCGTAGTATACAACTAATCTTGTATTTGAAAAATAATGGTCTTCTAGTTCGGACCATTTATCTTTGCTTCTCTGTGTTATGCTGAGGATACTTTTTGGTGGTTTGAGATGTTTTCAACAGCCTTCTGAATGTGGAGGTCTCGTTGATTGAAAATTTGTACGTTGTTTTGCATGTAACATGGTAAATTGTTCAGTTCTTAGTGAATTGATTGATACTTTTTCAAATCTAGGAGTGGGAAGAGTGGGAAGAGTGGGAAGGGGGCAATTTAAAAGAGATTGCAATTGAAAAGCCTGGTAATGCACAGAAGTCCAACATCTCAGAGGGTTCAACTGTGATGATATGTTTTGTATTTCAATATTAAGTGCAATAAGGGTTACACTAATGAATAATGGAAGAGTTTGTTTAAAGATTTGTGGTTCTAGCATAGTTTTTGTAAGTGAATTTTTCAAGAAGTTTTTGGCTTAGCGTATTTTGACTGCAGCATGGGATTTGAGTTGAGGATTCCTTACACTCTTTTAGAGGTGGGCTAGTTTTATTAGAATTAAAGTTGTTTCGGGTTTCTCAGCTGTTAGGGAAGTTTGAAAACCTGTTAGAGTTTATATTGAAGGGACACTAACTCATGCGACCAAATTTTTTCTACTTACCTCCATGAAATGTGTGCATGGAAAGGGCATTGTTGAATGATAAAGGATGAAAACATTTTCTAACCTATCCCAGGTGTTTGGAAGAGCGAGTGGTTTTCTGCAGTTTATATGGCTAAGTTGATTTACTATTGATGACAACTTAAGTTTTTGTGTTTGTCAAAGGCTGTGTTTATTTATTTATTTATTTTTTATTATCCCTAAATTAGTAAGGGTATAAAGTTTGGGTGACTTTACTTTTCCTACCTAAAAGAAAAAAATTGTCTGGTTGTAGACTTAGCGTGGAAGTTGTCAGCTGGTAACATATACCACAAATTATGTTTTGTTTTCTAATGGCTATCTGTCTCCTGCTTTTTTTTTTTTTTTTTTTTTTCCTTTCTCTCATTCTTCCCCGTGGTCTTTTATTTTCTGGCATGCAGCTTTGTCAGAAAGGTATCAAGGTTACTGTTGTTTGCCCCGGGCCAATAGAAACATCAAATGGTTCTGGAGCAACTACTTCTGGAACTAAGGTTTCCTCCGAGGTTAGACCATTTTTTTCAACAGTAAATCTTTTTGGTTCTCAAAATGTTTTTCAGTTAACTGCAAATTTGTTGTCTTCCCTAACACCTATAAAAGTCAGTTTTTGTCCCTTTTTCGCTGCTGTTATGCTATCACAAGAAGTGAGCAAGGTTGTTACATGCTTTCTTGTACAAATGAAAAGTTTTCCTTCATGTTCATGCCCTTTAACAGTCATTTAGTATTGTGCGGTACTTGTGTAAAACATTTCTCAGATCCAATTGGTAGACACTGGACATGATTTTAATACTCTCTTTTTTGGGTCTATAGAAGCGTGTGTCAGCTGCAAGGTGTGTAGAACTCACAATAATTGCTGCCTCTCATGGTTTAAAGGAAGTTTGGATATCCTACCAGGTATTTGCGTAGTAGTTTAATTTCTTTTTGATCATGCATACTAGTTTAATTTCTTATCATTTGTTTTTCACTTTATGTCTAATGATGATCTTTTATGTTATGTGTCAATCCTTACAACTAGGAAGTATGAACAGTATAACCAATAACTATACGCTATATGTTAAATCTAGATAAGCAATCCAAGGATAAGGAGGTTGGGGTTTAGTTGGAGTGACTCCTAATTTTGTCAAAAGCAAAATGTAGAATAATGTTTGGGGGAAATTAAAAATATAAGAAATATAAAAATTTAAGCTTAATTGAAAAGAAGAAAGTATAAAGAAATCAGACACAATACTTGATACTAGATTTGCTACTTTCTTAAGGCACCTATGTCCTCTCCCTTAGTTTCGGTTGTTAAAGAGTCCAATCCATTATTTTTCTTGAGCTTTAGAAATAACTTTGGAGTCAAAGGTATAATTTCTGTAATCACTTAAATTTCTCAAGCTCAACAAGAAAAGTGTCATGTTGATTTTCTTTTTCTTAACTTAATGCTTTTTTATCTTACTTTTTTATTTACTAATTCATTTTTTATATAATAACAAACTTAGCTTTCAAAGTTACGACATTTTCCATTTTTGCTCCTACCTTTTATTTGAAGCAAATGAACACTTGGGCTTTTATTTTTAGTCAAATTAATCAGAAGTTAATTGAAAATATGACGTGATCATTAACTGCCTAACTTGGCCGTTAATTGTTGCCGTTTGATGGTTCACATGTATTTCACTGTTGGTTTTGTACTAACTTTATTTTATATGCCACCTTTGTAAATAATTTGAAAATTCAGAATTTTCAAAATTTTAAAATTACCAAAAACTAAGAAAGGAATAAAAACTTTTGAAATTAAAAAATATAAAAAATACATTAAGGGTTTGTTTCGATGGAATTTTAAAATTGTAGGTTTTAGAACACATTATTTCAAAATGTTGTTTTTGTGATTATTTTGTTTGCATACATAATTTTCTTAGAAAAATATAGGCTATTGAAATTTTATGAGTTAAAAATGTTATTAAAAGAAGAAAAATAACATAAAAAATATAAAATATAAAAAATGCGGCATGTATATCATTATATTTTAATAATATAAACTATAAAAAATATATTAGAATTACATGAAAATGATATTTTGACATTTAAGTTTTTATTTTATAATAGGATCATGTGTATGAAATGAAATAGAATTATGAAATATTGAAAATCACTTATTGGGGTAGAATTTGAATAGCATTTTAAGTTATTAAAATGCTATTTTGAAATTTCTTACAAATTTTGAAATTCTCTATTATTTTATTCAAACAAGTAAATTTATTTTTGGAAATTTGAAAACTTTGGTTGTGTTACATATTCTTAGGAAATTAAATTAGGTTTTTTATTCTCTTTCCTTATTTACACTATATAAACATATAAATAAACTAACTCTAGAGATGAAATATAGGTAACTTTTTGTCAATCTATTCTTCTCTTGTTTTCATTCTTCTCTTAGTAACCGTTAACATAGTATCAGAGCACCTTGACTCGATTTAGTGAATTTGTTGTTTTGAACACAAATCATTGGGGTATTTTTAGGTGTTTTTTTCAAAGTCATCTTTTGGGTACAACTCCGTCATAGGGAGGTGAACCACCAGCTCGACAGCCAAACTGTTAATTTTGGCGTCCAGGCTCATGTGCCACTAGAAGATCCAGGTACCCTCTTCACGTGCCGACTCGTGTGTGCGCATGGGGTGGTGTTAGGCCATCGACTTTTGTTTCCAATGTCAACTTGGTCCGATCATAGCCTAGTTGTTGGGAGCTTGATTGGTTGAAGGTTTGTGGGTTGTTTTTTGATTTTTTGAGGTTTCACATTGTTTCGGTACTGTTGACGGGTACTATTTGGGTGTTCACGACCACTGTTTGAGTATTGTTCAAGTGCTGTTTTGGGTTGTTTGTAGTCTTTCCTTTTGTGGGTTTGTTGGCTTTCATCATATCATGGTTCCCTTTGCTTCGTTTGCAGATCTAGGTAAATCTAATGCATGTCTTATTTCCTCTTCATCCAAATGATTTATCGATTTAGGAGCTATAGATCATATGATAGGTAATCTCAATTTTTCTCTACCTTTCAATCACAAAATTCACCTTCCCTTGTTACTATTGCTGAAGGATCCACCTATAAAGTTGTTGGTTCTGGAAGTATTAACCTAATGCCTATCACCTTATCATTAATATTAAATTTACCTAACATTTCCTTTAATTTAATCTGTCAGTAAACGTACCCATGACCTAAATTGCTCCATCTCGTTTTCTACCCGATCATTGTCTTTTAAGGATCTTGTAACGAACAACACTATTGGCAAATGACATGTGTTTAATGATCTTTATATTTTCGACTCGTGCATGGCTTGTCCCATTCTATCTCCGATCGAAGCACATTATTGATTGAGATATCCTTCTCTTTTTTTGTTGAAGAAGTTATGTACTTAATTTCAAGACCTACCTTTGTTGGAATGTGAAGTACGTTACTTTGTGAAGCACTGACGGAGCCTCTTGAGATCGAGATCTAAAAAATGAGCTAGTTTCACTTTTGAATTAGTACACTCAGATGTTTGGGGACCATGTTCGGTAGTATCTAGACTTGGATTTTGATATTTTGTTATGTTTGTTGATGAATATTCTCAAATGACATGGATATATTTTATGAAAAATCGGTCAGAGGTGTTTTCTCATATTCATGCTTTTTGTGCTGAGATAAGAACTCAGTTTCTTGGCCGGATTTTGTGCAACAATAATGCAAAATTTCGACTCTTGCAAGGCCTTTATGACCAAAAATGAGATTCTTCATCAATCCTCTTGTGTTGGCATGCTATCTCAGAATGGTGTAGTTGAACGGAAGAACAAACATCTCCTTGAGACAGCTAGAGCTCTTTTATTTCGAACTGAAGTAACAATTTTGGGTTGCTACTGTTTTGGCGGCCTGCTCTTTGATCTATTGCATGTTCCTCGTACTTGATGGTGATAACCCATACAATGTTCTATTTCCTTCCAAACCATTATTTCCTATAGAACCAAGAATTTTCTGGTGTACTTGTTTTGCTCGAGATGTTCGGCCTCATGTCCGCGTGTATTTTTTGGGATATTCTCATCTTCAAAAGGGGTATTGATGTTACAGGTTTAGACCTCATGAAATATTTGGTGCCTATTGATGTTGCATTCTCAGAACAAATATCATTCTTTTCAGAAGAGATGCCTTCAAATCTTCCAAAACTGGGGGAGGAAGATGATTGGTTAATATACACTGTCACTATTTGGACTCTTGCTCTGACAAGTCCATTGATTATTTAAGTTTGTTCCAGACGAAAAGAGACTTACGATACATGTCTGATGCCGGTGTTTCCATCATCAGATCCAACTCCAAGTGACCTTGACCTTCCCATTATTCTATGTAAAAGTAAATGCCAATGTACCTATTCTATTTTTAATTTTGTTTCATATAACCATTTGTCTCCTCCTTACTCTTTAATTGAATCCCTAGATTTTATTCTATTCCTAAGACAGTTCGAGAGGCTTTGAATCATCCTGGTTTCTATGATGCAATGTTGGAGGAAATACATGCTTTGGATGAAAATGGTACTTGGAACCTAGTGGGTTTACTTGTTGGTAAACAGGCTGTTGGGTGCAAATGGGTATGCACTGTTAAGGTAAATCCAGATGGCTTAGTGGCTAGACTTAAAGCTAGATTAGTTGCAAAAAGATATGCGCAGGCTTATGGAGTGGATTGTTCAGATATTTTCTCTGCTGTGGTAAAACTCACCTTTGTTTGTATATTCATCTCACTAGTCGCTTTTCATAAAATTGGCCTTTACAACAAATTAGATAATCAAGAATGTCTTTCTTTATGGGGATCTCGAAGAAGTATATATGGAACAATCGCTGGGTTTGTTGCTCAGGGGAAGCATGGAAAGGTTTGTCATCTGAAAAAAATCCTTTTATGGAATGAAACAAAGCCCTTGTGCTAGGTTTGGAAAGTTCAGTGAGAGAGTTCAACAGTTTGGGTTGAAGAAAAACAAGTGTGATCATTCAGTGTTTTAAAAACGATATGAGGTTGGAGTCATTCTTGTAGTATATGTTGATGATATTGTTATTACAAGAAAGACTTGGGTCATTTGTATCTCAAAGAAAGTATGTTCTTGATCTACTGGCAAAAATTGGAAAGTTGGTAGCTAAAACTTGTACTACTTTAATGGTTCCCAACGTGCATCTTACAAAAGATGATGGTGATTTCTTTGATGACCCCAAGAGGTATAGTCAGATAGTCGGGAAATTAAACTATCTCATTGTAACTCGTTCGAATATCACATTTGTTGTGAGTATTGTTAGCTAGTTTATGTCTGCACCCATGGTCAAACATTGGGCAACCCAATGGGCATACTCGTATCGAGTGTTTTGTAGATGCTAATTGGGTCAGATCTAAGATAGATAGGAGGTCTACTATTGGATACTGTGTTTTTGTTGGTGAAACTTAGTATCATGGAGGAGCAAGAAGTAGAATGTTGTATCTCTGCCTAGTGCAGAATTGGAATACAGGGTTATGACACAGTCCACGTGTGAAATCATGTGGATAAGACATTTGTTAATTGAAATCGGGTTGTTGTATTCGTAACCAGCAAAGCTCTTTGCGGTAATCAAGCAGTTCTTGAAGAATATTTACTTTAAATGGAAATGTTCTTAAAACTATTATTGTTCTTAACAATTGGTATCAAGATTTGAGTTATATATGTTATTACCATTGATATTTTATTATATCAATCTTGTATCAAACTTTGAATTTCATATGGTTGAATATTTTTGCAATTCATTCCAATAGCAAGCAATAGCAAGAAACAGGTAATATGTACTTGCAAATAATGGAGTCAGAGTCTGAAAGTCACTCTTGGCTTTTTAAGTTGTATAATGGAGAATTTTATTTAGTTTTCATGCATGAGACGAGTTGTCAACGTTCTTCTTGTGCAAGTAGTAGGTGAGAACAAATTTTGATGTTTTTTACTCTCTTTTCTTCAGCCTGTACTCGCGGTGATGTATCTGGTGCAGTACATGCCTACAATTGGCTATTGGCTCATGGACAAGGTATGGTCTGTCATTCTTATTTCAGTCCATTCCACGACATGACCTTATTTGTATGTTGATAGTCTCCCAAAGTTTCCATAAGACCCTGTAATACTGTTAACTGCTATTAAACTGTTGTTTCAGTTCATGCTTCTTGTGATTAATTTCTCAAAACCGTTTCGAGGGTTTTGCTTTATAGTTTTCTCCTTTTGTCACTATTTCAGTTGTATTTGATTTATATTAATCTAATGTGAGTTCGTCTAGGTTGGAGGGCGTCGAGTGGAAGCTGCTGCGCAGAAAGGCAACACCTACTCGTTGGGATTACTTTTTGGGAAAAAGAAGGCAGCTTGATCTCAACCATCTTAAATCCTTTTTCTTTTTTACTTGTTAGGCTACTGGGATCACAGGATGTAAAGAATATCTTAATTTCTGTTGCAGACCTGATTGAGATCTTTACTATTATGTCACCTTACCAAGCAAATCTATACCTATCTGTAAAAGTTATCCGTAACAATGGCATTGCTCAATTTCAATTTTTGTGTTCAACAACTAATATTTGGTATTAAATGATTTTGAAAGGTTATTTAGGGCATAGAATCTTTTAAGTATTTTGATGGATTAATAAAAGGGTTAGAAATAAAAATGGAAGGAAAGAAAAAATTGTGTAAAAGCTATAAGTTTTGAGTGTAAAAAGTCTTTAAATTAAAAAAAAAAAAAACAATTAAGTTCTTATTTTTATTTTTTCACTAAATTGGGTATTTAAATTTTAAAATGCATAAAAAATATTTTCAAATTTTTAAAAAAGTAATTAAGTCTTTTTTTTGGCACTTTGGGTATTTTAATTGTCAATATGCACTACTATTAAACTTAACTGCATTTAAAAATATTAAAAATAAAAATCAATAAAAGTTATAAAATTATTAAATTTTAAAAAATACAAAATTATTAAATTTGTAAGAAAATTATAAAATATATAGAAACATAAAAATTATACAATTTTATAAAGTTGTAAGAAAATTATAAAAGTGTAAAGAAATATAAAGTTTGTAAGAAAAATTATAAAAATTATCGTACCAAAAGAAATATTTTATAATTTTTTATAATTTTATTGATTTTATTTTTATCATTTTCACATATTACATTGTGTTGTAACATGTGAAGACTTTAATTGAAAAAAAATTAGGGTTCGTTAACTTTAACGGAAAATGGTTAAAGCTAATGGTTAAAGGACATTTTTAATGTATTTTATAGTTTTTATGATTTTATAAAAAACAAATTTTTATATTTCTTTTACTATTTTTATAAAAATTCTAATTTTCAATAAAATTTTAATAATTTTTATAAATTTTATTGATTTTTATTTTTATAATTATTTTTGCCACATATCACGTAGTAGTTGTGACACATAATGACTTTAATTGAAAAAATAAAGATAGTTTTAACTATTAATATATGTATAAAAACACTATTTTTAATATCATGTTTATGTTGCATAATCATGTTAAGTTCAAAATTACTTTGATTGACAATTCAATAGTTCCCGGTTATGTGGAATTTTTGGTATAATAACGAGAGATTATTTCTCTATATTAAATTTGATAATTTGACATTTATATATTGTTTTAAGGCTTAATATTTAATACATTGGTAGTTTATTTTTATTTCATAATCAGTTTTAAAAATTATCATGTGTATCTTTTAAAATATTTATTTTAATATTTTATTATATCTTTATAGGACAGTTTTTGACTTGTTTGTGGAGTTTAAAACTATAATGATAATGTACCAAATATTATTTCTTATTTTAATAATTATAAATGAAAATATTTGGCTTATGGTAGTTATTTCATTTAAATTTTAAATTTCTTGGCTTTTGACCCAGAGTAATCACTACGGGTGGTTTAGGCTTAAGCAAACATAAATGACACACTAAGCATGCTTAGGTCAAATAATAAAAGCCTCTTAAAGGCAAATAACCTACATACATAATAGGGTAGACAATTAAGGCCTATCAAGGGATCTTCCCTCATAAAAGGATTAGTGCTCCTCTTTAAAATATCCTCATCTTCGTCTACATTTTTAATTTGATGCTTCCTCAATTGAAGCTTCCTCATAGCACAAGATATGTAACACCCCTAACCCGTAACCATCGCCGAAATAGGGTTAAAAGCATTATCAAACGTTTGAAACATTTGTAAATATTTAACATCTTAACATAACAATTCACATTCATAGAGTCCTTTAATTAGGTTTACGAGACCTTAAACATGCATTAGAAAGGGGTCAGGACTAAACCGAGTACATACAAAATTTTTTGAAAATTAAACATTTTTCAAAGTTACAGAGGTCACACGCCCGTGTGGGCAGGCCGTGTGCCTCACACGGCCTCAGACACACCCGTGTGTCCAAGCTGTGTCAAAACAGGGCATACATACTGACTTGTCCACACGGCCGAGGACACGCCCGTGTGATTCACCCGTGGTCGACACTGACTTATTTCACACGGCCAGTCACACGCCCGTGTGTCCAGCCCGTGTGCGAGTCTGACTTGTTTCAATTTGCAAACTTAAGAGACACGGTCCAGCCACACGCTAGTGTGCTCAACCGTGTGGGCAAATATAGGCCATTTGCAAGGTCAATTGCCACCCACACTTTGGGTCACACCTACAACATCAAACCATATTAAATTCATACTCCAAAAGCATTCAAAACATATCAAAACATGCAAAATTTGACGCTTAATCACATCATACATTTGCATATATACTTCCTACTCAAATATACCAATTCAATACATCAACTTTCCTTCAAAACATATTACTAATACTTATTCTAAACCATTTCAACTCATAACAATTCCTCATCAATTAAATATCTAAATCATCCATGAACTCACCTATTTATGTATCATTTCATTAGTCTAACATTATGCACATAAAACCATACCAAATCATGCATCATAAAGCTTGAACTACTCATCCATAAACATATTCATTACCAAGCCATATCACATGGCTATATTTACACAACTCAAAACATTATCCAAATACTCTAGCCTATACATGCCATACTTCAATATATACAACTTCAAAAGGTACCAAAAGATAGTTCAATACTGTGGTGATGATCCTTGATGATCCCCGAGCTTCTCGTAGCTTTAATAATCTATAAAACAATCAAACAAACACACAGACAAAGTAAGCTTTTATAGCTTAGTAAGTCATAAGCAAATAAATAACAATTAAACATTTGTATTTAAAATCAACTAACCAAAATCACATATACATTAACCGATTACACAATTAATATGTTTACCACTCAAATATCTATCATATTCATAATATCTATTTAACAACAACTTTCAAACTCACATATATTCATAAGCACATATAAACTTATCTTTTACCACTTCAATTTATGTATCCATCAAAATCATATACTTACCTTGTTTTCTTATGCAAATTACAAATCACATACCTGAATCGTTTAGTTTGTTTTCACATCTGATCTCATCTCGATAATGCCTGTTGAACCATTCGAAATTAATAAGGATACTCGGATAGTCGGAAGGCTCGTACAATTCCAACGTCCCAGACATGGTCTTACATGTAATCACATATTGATGCCACTATCCCAGATAGGGTCTTACACGAATCAAATACGATGCAAACGTCCCAGACATGGTCTTACACATAAACACAAGTCGATGCCAACGTCCCAGACGTGGTCTTACACGAAAACACATATCGAAAATCCTATGTCATGACATATGTATCCTAACTATTCTTAAGGTTCGTACGGGGCTTTCGGACTTCTTATCTCAATCACTTCAAGCTCGTAATAGTTCTCCCATGCTCAATTTATTTTAGTATATTCATTCACAAAAGTGACAATTCAATTTGGCACTATTAAAATAGATATAAAAGAATTTAACAACATTTATTTACTTATGAACTTACCTTAGGTATTGACGGATGAAATCGACTACTCGACTACTTTCGACTTTCCCTGATCTAATTTCGATTTCTTTCGTTCTTGATCTAAATAAATTCAAATTTAACTAATTTAATCACACATTCATTCAATTTAATCCTCAAACACATATTTAGGCCTTTTTACACTTAAGCCCCTAAAATTTACATTTTTCACAATTTAGTCCTTATTTCACAAAACTCGAAATACACATAATTTCACTACTTCATGCTTAGGCCCAATCTTCCTTATGCTCATACAAGTCCATAAATTTTATTTATTTCACATTTTAGTCCCTCAAAATATTATTTTCACAATTTAGCCCAAATTACCCAAATTCATCAAAAATCCAAAGACAAAACATTATAATCTATCACATATCTTTTATTTTCTATCATCAAACAGCAAAAATCACAAGCTATCATCAATAGAAAAACACAAATTCATCATCAAAATCAAAAATTAAAACATGGGCTTTTTAGTACTCAAGCAACGATCACAAAAACATAAAAATTATCAAAAATAGAAACAAAAACATACCTTAATTTTTCTTATAATTGGCGAACCCTAGGAACACTGTTTTCTCTTCTTTTCTCTTAAAATTCGGCAATGGTGATGAAAAGATGAACACTTTATGTTTTGTTTTATTTTTATTTACTAATTTAACTAATTACTAAACTAGCCTTTTATTTTCATTTGAATTCCACTATCTTAAGCATTTTGTCCATCAAATATTCATATGGTTTAATAACAACATAAGGACTCCATATAGTAAAAGACATAGCAAATAGATACCTTTACATATAGTATGCTAGTTTTGCATTTTATGCGATTAAGTCCTTTTATCAAATTAAGCATGTAAACAAGAAAATTAAATCACGAAAATTTTACACATACAAATCCACATAATATAAGCACATAAAATAATATTAAAATATTTTTTTGACTCGAATTTGTGGTCCCAAAACCACTATTCTGACTAGGATCTAAACCAGATTGTTACAAGATATATGAGGGATCTAGTGATCCTAAATTCACGAGGGAGCTATGAATAAAGTTGTTAGATTCGCCTAATCAATCTTGATAGAATATGAAGTTTGTAAATATGTATGTATGCCTCTGAGTTAGGTATGTTAACTTCTAAATCTAAAACTATCTCTCTTGTTTTCCATTGTTTGCACCAATACTAAATTAAACATTAGAGGACACTCCAAAGATAAAACTCAAGTGCCTTTTAACCCTTTTCTCTTATTTTGTATATTATCTCACTTATCAAACTTATCAATGCAGCTTATTAAAACCGACATCAACAAATTGGTGTCGTATGTGAGAACTTCAGCCAAACAATCTAGCCAAACACGTTATCAACATTCAAACTCTTGAACTAAGGTTATCATTTCAAGCTACTTTTTAGTTGTCCATTGTTACTTTAACTACCAATCCACCTCCCAAACCCACAATAGTAGGAAACACTAAAATCTTCTCAACTACTTATATAACACCCCATATCAATCCCGACAACCAATATGGATAAGAGATGTTACTGGAACATTTTCTTAACTAGTAAACAATTTTTTTTTTCGTAAACACCGTTTCACGACTTGGTGAAAATTCTTTAAAACCATTCTCATAATTTGGAAAGCTTAAATAAATTTTTAAAATGATTTTGAATCATTCAAAAACCATTTCAAAACTCAATTAAGCATACATACATGTATCATATCAGTTTATAATTCAAAGGTTAACATAAACATTCAAGTAGTTTTAGAAGTCAAGAGATTTCATATAATCCAAATACTTCAATTCCTTTAATAGTCTAAGTCTCTATGTATATGCCACGATACAAGTAATAATTACAATCAACAAAGAAACATTAAAACCTCAAAATCTTGAATGGTGAAACAATGCTTCCAAGTCGGAACAATAAGCTTCTTGACAAGTCTACAACTTATGCATTTAAATAACTAGTGCATGAGATCGATGAGTATAATAACTACACAAGGATAAACCTACTTACCTATTTCTTATTAACATTGAGCCCTTAGGAGTAATAATTCAAAGTTTAATCATGACACACTGTAGCACTCCCTAAATTTCAGATAAGGATATGATACTATTGTAAGATGAAAAATAGCAACATTTTGAGAAAAATTAAGAAATTAGCTGATAAAGGATTCTTATGAAAATAAAGTTGATATTGTATATGAGAATTAATGAAAAGAATTTTAAAGGTGAGATTGTGGCAAAATGACTAAATTGCAAATTCTAAAAAAGAAGTTTGAGGATTAAAGTGCAAATTTGACCAAAATGTGAAAAGTGAGTTAATATTGCTTAATTGGAATAATAAGTTATAATATATATGTTGTGATGAAAATCACTTTTGGGACTAAATTGAAAAATATTTGAAAGTATATGGACTAATAAATTTACCATTTTTATCAAGAAACGAGTAAAATTGTAATTTTCTTCATCCAAGGATTATTATTAAGATTTAATTATGAAATATGAGTTTTAGATTGGATAAGTGCTTATTATTCGAAGAAATTGTGCTTTGAGGCAAAAGGCGTAAAATGATAATCTTATCATTTAAGGTATCATTTAAGGACATTTCGCCAATTTCGTAAGAATTTTTATAATGAAATATTAATTAGATTATATATTTGATGTGAGATAATTTTGGACTATTGAGTCATGTATTAGAAAAGTGGGCCACAAGTTATGGACTCTTAGATTTAAGTGTTGGATTTGGTCTTTTAGCCCACATGGATGATACTTTAAATGGGAAAAGGAAGTTAGAAAACGCCCCATCAGCCATTCTCTTTGCTGCTGCTGACCAGCCTCTTACATAGAGGTCTTCTTTTTCTCCTCTTTCATTTTTCAAGCTTTTTTTTCTTCTTAAAATCTCTTCAAAGATTCAACAACCACCCTAAGATTTTATTAAAACCACCTAAAAACTCTTTCATAAGCTTGATTCCACCTTCAAATTTCCATTTTTCAGTAAGGGTTTTCATGGGGTTGAGAGAGAAAATGAATGCTAGAGAGAGAAAGCTTCATCAAGATAAGAAGTGGTGATTTCTAATGTTTGGTTATTTAATATTAGTTGTTAAGTACGAGCTTGGAAAACTTAGATTCTAATGTTTGGTTATTTTTTGTATATGAGAGCATGAGGAAATGTTGGATGTTGGGTTTTCAAGCAAGAATGAGAGTGGATTCAAACATTTGGAAGTTTGATTTTAAGTATTGATGCATCCACGAGGTAGATACCTTTGGATATTCTTACCTTTGATATTCTAACAGGTTAAGAAATGGTAAATTGTGTAACACCCCAAACCCGGCCTAGAAGTTAGGCCTGAGTCTAGCGCGTCACATTGAAGTGTTTTTGCGAAAACCTTATTTTCATTAAAAACCCTTCTAGAGAAAAGTTAAGTAAAGTCTAGTTTGCTTTCAAAACGAGGTGTAGCCAAAAACCATTTCCTTGTTACTATGTAAAAATTTCCTTTGACAGCAGAAGCTCATTCTTAAAACACAATTATTTAAAAAAAAACTTGAAATATACTTAAAAGAAATAAATCCAGGTTCCATTTCAAAATTACAATGCATAGTGGAAGTAATATAATAATAACTAGAGAGAAACCTTATTACAATCCAAAATAAAATAACTTAAAATCTAGAATTTAGATATTAAGAAAAACAAGTCTAATCGTCTTGCTAGTTGCCACCTCTGAGTCTCTCCATCCGTCGAACTACTGAGGATCACCTAAGAAAAGTAAAAGAGGGAGTGAGTTTTCAAAAACTCAGTGTGTACGACCCTCATCAAACAAATAGCATACATATCATATTATTAACATAATAATATCATACATGCAATGCAGTGCAAACCCTCCCCAAATAATCCATCCGGTACACATCATCTCTATCCCGCCGAACAACATCTGTGGGGATTTCTAAATTGACCCACCCATTCGATACACATCAAGGGTAGCCTGGTTGCGGTACTACCTAACTTGTAGCAAAGCTGCTGATCATATAATGGGCTTAAAAAGCCATCGGTGGATCCACAATTGTCAAGCAACCATGCGATCCTCATATACTTCCTCTGTTCCATAATTCCCACCCATATGCATCCTAAACAGAATATCATATGAATGCAGCAAATGTACATGTAACATCCATAAATCTTACAATCAGTACATAGGGGTATTTTAGTCATTTCACAAATCAAGGGTATTTTGGTAATTCTACCCTATAGGGGTATTTCAGTAATTCTTAATGGTATGGGTCTTAATTACGAACCTTGGCCCGTCAACAAGTCCTCGTGGCTAAAGTGAATAGACACTACGCACCAGGTAGGATTCAAGAGAAGATAGGTCATTAAGACCGCTTAAGTACCAAGCTCTCCCTAGATCCTATCCTAGACATGCATATGTCCATTGCCACACTCTACCCTAGTGACTTGTCCACAGACATGTTTGATTATTAAATTAAGTTTTATGTTGTTTAAGAATTCATCAAAACTAAGCCTAGAATCCATTAAAACCCTAGCATGCATTTCTAAAATCCCATAAGGCCCACTAAGCCTAATCATGTCCATATAGCCCATTAAGCCCAATAATGTATATGTAGCCCATTAGGCTCGCTCATAATCAAATCATACGACCATCCACATCAATCCATCATTCAATTTCACATATCAACTCTTGCCAATTTGGGCCCACGAGCTCGATAGGCCCATTTAGGCCCTTTTGGCCCAGTTGGCCAAACAGTGGCCCGAGACCCTGATATCTCTCTCTTGGTCCCGTAGTCGTATCGGTGTTCCCACACAAATGTTTGCACACTCATGTGGTTTCTGGTGCCAACCTTTCGGCTTTTCGGCATTCTGGGTTTTTCGGGATTTCAGCTTTTACCGATTTGTCGAATGTGAAGTGTTTGTACACACCTAGTAAATGAGACGTGTTACACTATTCTCAGTCATAAACCTACAACCAATACCAACCTCCAATAAATCACACACTTAACCACAATATTTACCAAAAACCAAAGCCTTACCATACCTAATAGCCTTTCCTTAGCTACTACTCACGAATATCCCCGAGATCTGCATCAATCTTAATCGTTAAAGACAAATAATAGGTGACTTGTATCCACTTAAGTCAACCTTTCCTTTACTATAGACTATTAGGCCAACTTATCCCAAAATCAAGAACACTTACCCAAAAGCCGAAATGTATGGATAGCTTTTCGGCAGAGACTTGTAGATCCAAGCTTGATTCAATTTTTTCCAAGATATGATCCACCAAAAATCAAAGGAATGATGATAGCACGACAAAGATTTGGTCACTAGAGTATTCGGTACAAGGTTTGAGGTGATGAAGGAAACGGCTCCAAGATCAAAGGTTTTCGGCTTTTGAAGTCATGAATATTCGGTCCCCAACAATTAAGATGAAGGTGGGACGGCACAAGCAATGGAGAAAGAATAGAATGATATTTGATTTAAGGCTTTAGGAGAGAAGAAAAGAAAAAACATAAGGAAGAGGCGAGGTTTAGAAGAAAAAGTGAAGGAGAATTCGGTAGAGCACTATAGTTGCCGAAATAGCACAAAGGGAATTCCAATTGCTGAAATAGCACAGAGGGAATTCGGCACCCCCTATTTATACACAAAACCGAAACTCTTCCTACCCCCTAAAGTCCCAATCGGCTCCAACTCTTCCCCATCTCATCTCCTTGTTTTTCTCCCTAATAATTACCCAATCTTTTTCCTAAATTTTCTCTTCTGATCACTCTCCTTAGAGTCCATCATCACACCACTTCCAACCTTCTAGAAGACCAAAATTAAACTCCTAAAAAAAATACTAAGCTAGGATTCGGACCTAGGATCTCCTTGCTAGCCCATAACGCTACCTTCCTATACCCTAAGTGGCGTCACTTAGTCACTCCACCACAAGGCTCTTTGATGCCATTTTCCCTAATTTTATTTAAAAGCGCAACGACTCACCGCCCTGGTTCCTTTAATAATTAATTAAAAATTCCCTCTCTTTAAAGTTCGAACCCAGAACTTCTCCAACACCCCTAGACAGTCCAAGTTCATTAAACCCTTAAAGCCAACATGTCATTTGTCATTTTCTTGCTTAAAAAAATTTATGAGACCAAAGCCCAAAGCCCAATTCATCTAGGCCCAAAAATTCGGGGCGTTACAAATTGTGTGATTAAAATGAGTTTATGTTGAAATAAAATTTCTAAGTAAAAATTCGTAAGTTTTATGTTCTAAAATATTAAAATAAATAATTGATAAGTTGTGGTATAATATTTGGTTATCAAATGCCATATTGATTAATAAATGACCTTGAAACCAAGATGAGATATTCCATGTAAGACCATATCTAGGATATGGCTTTGGCATAGATTTATGTGGAACGAGATTCAGTAAGGTAGTAGTAAAGTTGATATTATGTCATGCTAGTTAAGGCTGACTAACAAGTATAATTCATGTTATGAATTGTGATGCTGAAATTATGTTTATTATAGTAAAGCATACTGATCTTTTTCATCAAGTGTTACATGTTCCTTGTTTACGTCATAGACATGAGAATAGTAAGCACCATGATGTATGCGAGAAGCAGTAAGAGAAAGAAACCACCCATATTGTGATATGAGAGATAAAACTGAGAAGTTTGATTAAGTAGAATGCAGGAGATGAGTAAGGTCGTTCAATGATGAAAAGATGAATAAGACCATGGCAATGAGAGAGCCAGTATAAGACCATGTCTGGGACATGGCATCGGCGTTGATATGTGTGCTAGGGTAAGACCATGTCTGGGACATGGCATCGGCCATATTATGAGTGCCAGTATAAGACCGTGTTTGGAACATGGTATCGGTATTAAGACAAGAGCCAGTGTAAGACCATATCTGGGATATGGCATCGACATTGACATGAGTTCCATATAAGACCATATCAGGGATATGGCATTGGTATTGATATGAGATTTCGTGTAAGACCATAGCGAGGCTATGGCATTATGATGACATGTAAAGTAATAGCTAGGCTATGAGGATAAGATACGAGTAAGATCATGTTGGAGTATGGTAATCAAGTAAACGACGTACTCAAATCTGTAAGACATTCTTTAACTAATAAGTGACGGTAAGATAAAGTAGAATTAAATGTTGAGTACTCAAGTAGATAGTAATGTAAAACATGAGTAAGTGAATACATTATTCTAATGTATTTGTGATAGAAACAATTGTAGCGTGATAAATGTGAAAACTCACTTGAGATGAGTTGTATGACTATAATGATATTTTATTAATGATGAATCATAAATCATATGCATGTAGTCACGAGAGTTAAGTTAAGAGGATCCGTGACCTCATGCTCCTTACCACCGCTGAATTATGATGAGATGTTATGAGAGTCAAATTGAGTAAATTTGTATGTGATTAATGCAGTATTCGTGTTAGCATTTTGAAAATGCTTTGTATCAAATTGATACATGATACTTTACTAGGTAGAGTAATTGCTATTGAACATGAAGTTGGAGTCCTAGGGGACTATGCTAAAAAGGGCTACCATTTAGATAAGAAATAGATAAAGTCCTGTATAAGACCATGTTCGAGGCATTGCCTTGGCACCAAGTTATGATTTTGTATAAGACCATATCTAGAAAATGGTTTTGAAAATGGATATGAGAATCATATAAGACCATATTTAGAATATGGCATCGATATATGACATGAAGCCCATGTAAGACCATATCCGGGATATGGCATTGGCATTTAGAGTTGACTCCATATAAGACCACCTCGGGGATGTGGCATTGGTTTCGTACCTATATGAATGACGATGAATATGCATCTTTGATTATCCCTAGTGATTAATGGGACACATAGATGAGTCTAGAGGTAGAAATGAAAATTTTACTAAAGCCACGTGAATTGGTAGAAATACGCATTTGTAAACGAGTCATGAAGAGAGGAGTACAATAAGTGGCACGGTAGGTGCTTAATAAAGGCAATTGTAAGAAAGTATGCCCAAATGCTTTAACGATTGTATTGATTATACAATGTTATGAACAAGAGAAAGTTAGCCTAGGCTATTGACTCAAGAGAGTAGGAAGCCTGAGGTGTATGTTTATCGAGATCTTCTTAAATTGATATTCTTTTGTCTCCTCGTAGCCTTATTTGGGTACTTTGAGGAGGAAGTTGGTGATAATTCTCGTACGAGAAGTGAAATTTCAAGTTTCGCTTTGTGTGATGGGATTTCGAGTAAATTGAATAGAGTTAATAAATTCGATAGAGATGTCCCTGTTAATGTGAGAAATGATGATGGTAGAAGTTTTAGATTAGCATAGCAAGAGAAACTCAGATGAGAGTGTGCTTAAGGTATGTTCTCAGTATGGAGAAAAGAGCAGATTAACGTATTGAGATATGATTTGAGTTTTGTGTATGTTCACACCTGATTCAATAAGGAGAATAAAATTATGTGTGTACGTGAGTAGAGAATATATTATAAAGATATGCTCATCAAAATGTTCAACCCATGATGGTTGAGTTGAAAGCTATAGAGGGAACTATCAATTGAAAGTTTTAGTACTGAGTTCAGTCTGAATCGAGAAAAAGAGTCAACAAGTTGGTGATCCAGAGGCGATCACTTTTGTGTCTGTGTTGTGAATTAGATGTTATGTAATGATCCATAGGAAAATCGATGTGTATTTCTGAATTTTAATGATTGAGAGTATCTTATACTACAGAAGATTTTGAAGACGAATTAGTGGAAATCGCTTGAGCTATTACAATGATGGGTATAGTCATTGTAATACTTCTCGAGATAAGCGGACATAAATGCAGTGGTGAATGGAAGATCCATGTTAAGCAATGCGAGTTAGTTACTCGGTTGACTCTAGTTGATAATATCCTAGTTTTAGCAAGGTTAATGACTATAGTGAGCCTTCCTTTCAGAATAGAAGAGCTCAAAAGCGTTAAAATAAATGGTATTTTAAACAAGTTATCCATGCTGGATGAGATTTCCGTTGTTGATGCTTCCTCGAGATAGAAAGTGAATGATGATGAATCCAGAACTTATACAGAAGTTTTGACATGAGATTTAGTATTGGCATATCTGATAAAGCAAGAATAAAGAAGTACATTTATGTGCATAAATGTTTGACAATAGAGTACTTTTCATGAGATGAATGAGTTTATGGTCAGAAGTGGTTGACCACAGAAAGCTGAGTTTTAAAAGCGTTCAATTTAGGATTATTTATAGCTGGTGAATGCTTTAATGAGAAAGTGAGGTAAAACCTTATAGATTTCTAGTGTGAATTGATAAAATTCCCAAGAAGGGGAAATGACATTCGGGTTGTAGTAAATCGACCTATAAGGATCCAAATGATTATTCAGATTTGTGAAGAGTTCCAAATTAGTGGATCATTGAGTATATGCCCGGGAGGAATAAGTACCTAGATCGCAAGTGGTGCTTCGACCTTATGTATTATAACTTAAAGATTGTTGTCAGAGGAAACTTGTGGATAAGTGACTTTGTGATTTTGAAGAATTTATGGAAATGTTTTAAGAATGTTGGTAACAACTCCTCCTGATAAGATTTTCGAGGATGAAAATCCCTAAGGGGGGAGAATTGTAAAGCTCAATTTAGGGTTTAGTCAAAACAGTGATCTCGAAATCACTAAATTGAGAAAAGAGAAAATTATTTTCATGTTATATTATGTGTTATAACATGTTTATAAAGATGTATGAAAGTTTTGGTGTTTTAATTTTAGCGATTTCATGCTAAATCGTGAAAAAGGACTAAATCGCATAAAGTGCAAAAGTTTCATTCTATAGGCTAAAGGTACCAAATAGCCATGAAATATTAATTGGAGGGTTTTAAAGGGCAATTAAAACCATCTTGAATATGATGGCCGGCCATGTAGGCATGAGGAGACAAGAGTTTTAATTTTTGGTCAAAGTTGGTGGGTTGAAATTGATGTTTTATAATAAAATAAAGAAAGGAAAAAGATATAATCTTTTTCTCTCTTCTTCTCCACCGAAAATGAGCAGCAACAAGGGGGTTTTGAAGCTTAAAATTTCAGCAAGCAATCCTCCTCCCTAGTAAGTGATTTTGATCATTTTTCTTGAAGAAAATTGTACTTTTGTGATCCCCAAAGCTTAAGCTAGCTAATGAGGGGACTATTTTACAATATGGTTGAGAGTCTAGGGACTTGCCATTAGAGAGTCTATGTTGTTTGATGAGTTTTTATGGAAGAAAATGAATGACAGGATGATGAGAAACAACTTTTGTGAAAGGATTTTTATGGAAAATACCTAAAATGGGTTATTATGCAAATGTTGTAATTTGTTCATTAAGGCATGAAATAGTTGCAATTGGAGATAGCTATAAGAGGATTAAATGCTCAACTAGGCTTGTTTAACAAGAAATTGAGATGAAAATTTATTTACGAGCCTAGGGGCAAAATCATAATTTTGCCAAAGTATAGGGGCAAAATGGTCAACTTTGCCTAGGTGGATTCTTTGTGGTAATATGATTATTAAGTGACTAAACGAGTAAATTTTATTGTTATAGATCGAAGAAAATGAGATTCAGACCTAGAACAGGGGAAAAGAGAAAGGTGGGCAAAAAGTCCTTTTCGGCCCTTTCGGCATCGAGGTAAGTTCATGTACGATTGTTGCGACTATGTATGAGACAATTTAATATTCCAATGTTGTATGGAAGGTAGATTTACACTGTGAATGTATGAAACATCCTTGATGAGATGTCAAGAGAACTGAATTTAAGAGTAACGAAAAATGTATATAGAATACTATGATAATGGTTAAAGTCTCGAGTAAGGCCATATTGGAATATGGTATTGGTGTAGGAGTTCGTATAAGATCATGACAAGGACATGTCATCGGTAAGATTATATGTGAAAGACCCTATTGGGGGTATGATGTCGATGAGAATTATGTGTATGAGACTCAAGAGAGTTATTTAACAATTTGAATGTAGGTGGTTATACCACGAGAAGTACAAGTTAGTGTTAGAACTGAATTGAGATGAATTCAATATATGATGAACCCCTAGTGGGATATGTGTTATTAATGCACCTTAGTTGCATGAGATAGATTTATTGTTGTACTGCGTGAATGTGAATGAGTATCATAGAAAGTCAAGTAAGAATGATAGTAAGTGAGGATGTTCACGGATGAACAATTGAATTTGTGAATGTATAGTAACGGTAAGCTTGTGCAAATGCACCTCATTGATGGCTGTTGATGGGCTATGTGCGTTACCATAAACTATATCATAATCGATGGGCTGTGTGCGATACCATCGCTTAGAAATGATTAGTGAGCTAAGTGCGAAATCACTATGAGTATTAATTAATGGTGGGCGGTGTGTGATACCACCCCATTAGAGATTCAATCGTGGGCTAAGAGCGAAACCACTGAGAGATTAGTGGTATGAGTGACTTATTTAGATGGTTGATGTATGGTTTCATGTGATTAAATGGTGATCAGTGCAGGAATGAATGCTATCCAGTACGAGCAATTGGCTGGTAACAGGGTAAGAGTGTGCTAAAATATTGAATGAGTAAGTTTCAACAATGGTTGAGTAAGTAACCGTGAGCTCATGAAAAAAGCTTATTATAATAACTTGTAGTCATGGATATTCAATGAATATTAGTGTTTGTCAGTTTATGTAGATGAACTTACTAAGTGTAACACCCCAAACTTGGCCTAGAAGTTAGGCCCGAATCCGGAATGTCGTATTAGAGGCACAATTCAAAAATGGTTTTGCTAATTAAGAATTTAAGGCCCAAAAGCCCAAAATCTAATAGACTTTTTAATTAAAAAATACCCATTTTATTATTTTAAGCATTTAGTAAACCAAGTTTGAACATAAGAGCTTACTTAGGTTTAATTATTAAATAAACATTTAATCTCAAAACCCAAATTAAATCCGAAGTCAAAACGAAGTACAAGGTCTTATTACGTCCACTGAAAATTAAGTAAATAAAACATGTATTTTGAAACAAATAAATGAAAATTCAAGCCTCTTGTAGTGTGGCCATCTCCAAGTCCTCTCCCACGTCGAGTCATCTATTCGAGATAACCTGAAACATTAAATTAAAGGGGTGTGAGTTTCGAAACTCAGTGTGCACAACCCTTGGCAAACAAATCACTTACAAATATTCACGTTGGGCCTAAGCCCTATCAAAATCGGTGGTCTTGGGCCTTATCCCACAAAGATCTCATATCATATCATATCGTATCATTCATAAAAAAATAATGCAAAACCCACCCCAAAAATCCATCCGCTACACACCATTTCCCTTCCAACCTTATGACTCCTGTGGGTAATTCTAGCTCGACCCACCTCTCCGCTACACACCAAGGGTAGCCCGATTGCGAAGATTATCAACGTTGCAAAAAAGTCGCTAATCATATATATTGGGCTTAAAGCCTCCTTTGAATCCATACCATACGGCCATGTGATCTTAGATCCATGCCATACGGCCATGCGATTCTCAAATATTGACACAGAGTCATCAATATATATGTTAGGCACATAGCCACGGTAAATATGATTGGCACAAAGCCATAATAATAGCACAAAGCCTTCGGTATTGGCACAAAACCCATAATCACGGCACGAAGCCCATATTAATGGCACACAGCCCTCGGTAACATTATCACTGCAGCATGGCTGCTCAGTGGCTAAAAGCTTACGGTGGATCCATACCATACGGCCATGCGATCCTCAAATCTTCCTCCGTACCATAATTCCCACCCATATGCATCATAAGCAGAATATCATATGAATGCATCAAACACAAAAGTAACATCCACAAACTCATATTCGTCACATAGGGGTATTTTCGTCATTTCACTACCCAGGGGTATTTTCGTAATTCTACCCTATAGGGGTATTTTGGTAATTTTACACTACAAGGTTATTTTGGTAATTTCGCGAATCAGGGGTATTCGATAATTTTGTAAACTAGGGTACTTTGGTAATTTCACAAATCGGGGGTATTTTGGTAATTTCACAAATCGGGGGTATTTCGATAATTTTGCAAATCGAGGGTATTTTGGTAATTTCACAAATTGAGGGTATTTCGATAATTTTGCAAACTAAGGGTATTTCAGTAATTTAGTAAATCGGGGGTATTTTGGTAATTTTACAAATCGGGATATTTTGATAATTTAGCAAATCGGGGTATTTCGATAATTTCACAAATCAGGGGTATTTTGGTAATTTCACAAATCGGGGGTATTTCAATAATTTCACAAATCGGGGGTATTTCAAAAATTTCACAAATCGGGAGTATTTTGGTATTTCGCAAATCGGGGGTATTTCGGTCCCTTTCGGGTTTTAGCTATAAACTTTGGCCCATCAACGATCTTTGCGGCTAAAGTGAACAGACACTACGCACTAGGTAGGATTCCAAAAAAGAGGAGGTGGGCCACTAGGGCCGCTTAAGTACCAAGCTCTCCCTAGATCCAATCCTAGACATGCGTACGCCCGTTGCCACACTCCAACCCCGTAACTTGATAATAGACATGTTTAATTAGAAAAATTATGTCTTATGGAATTTAAGAGTTGTTCAAACTAGACCTAAGGTCCATAAACCCTAACAAACATGTCTACGTCCCCATAAGCCCATCAAGCCCAAATCACTCTCTTACGGTCCATTAGCCCCAAATCTCATCATATGGCCTATTAGGCCCAAAATAAATCCAATTCATGTATCATGCATGACTAATTCAATTCGTATAACCAACCAAAACATTTCATCAAACTTAGCCTCAGGGCCTACCGGGCCCATTTAGCCACTTTCAACTTTTTGGCATTGCTGACATCGTGTGTAGTGTTTGTACACACACGTAACCATCTTGCTCGCAAACCCCTTAGTCACGAACCTACAATCATCATTACTAGCGATTAACCAAAGCTTTAACACGTACTTATAAAAAATTGAAACCTCACCGTACCCTTACCGTGTACCTCACATTCTAGTAGCCCTTCCTTTGCTACTATTGGCGATTATCCTCTAGGTCTGCACCCAAACGCCCACCAAGGTATATTAACTCTCCTCATAGAATGCTCTATATATAGCTAGCTTCCCACCTTCCTTCTTTGTATCTTACCGATGCAGGATCCCTCCGTTAGTAGAATTTAAATCCAACTCAAACTCTTCTCGTCCAATTCGCAAAATAAATACTCCCTTGCTGGTCATGAGATTCGAACTCAAGCTCCCTTGCACCCTTAATGATGCCTTGCCCCTAGACTACTCACTTTCTTGTGTCTAAAATCATGCGCAACTAAATATAACCCTATGGCAAAATTCTAGAGTCCATTTAAAAAGAAATCCAAAATGCAAGAGCCAAGACTCGAACCATGGACCTTCTTCTCTCCTTTTTGGCGTCACCCCCTTGCCTCTTATGTGGCGTCAATTTGCCACTACACCACACACTCCACTTGTGTCATTTTCTCCATATTTTATTCTTAAAGGCTACTACTAACTCTCAGGGTTTTATTCACCTAAAACCAAAATTTTTCCTAGGGCCTAACTTGAACCCAGGACTTCATAGAAGCCCCCCAACATTCCAAAATCACTCACCGAATAGGTCCAACTTGCACTAATGCCATTTTCTTGTTCTGAAAAATTTTAAACGCTCCCGTGCCCAAGGCCCAATTCTTCTAGGCCCAATTTTGGGATGTTACACTAAGAGTTATTGCTTACTCCTCTTTTTTTCTCATCTCTTATAGGTTTCTTTAGCTACATCGGGTTGGAGATCCCCGGAGATGTTTTCACACTATCGTGCAGATCCTTGGTATGAGGTATCAAGTCCTATTGAGTTATGGCATGTATAGGGCTAGAACTTAAGGTTGATTAAGTTGTGGTTAAAGGAGCTTAATTGTGTTGGGCTAAGAGGGATCATAGTTTAATTGTGTAAGGCCGTTACTGGTGGCTTGTGTTGTTGTAATTGTATGAGAGGAAAACCTTATTTTCATGAATCAAATGTATAAGTTCATTTGTTTTAGTTGATGATTTGAGACTTTATTGGATTAGTATATGTATGCATGCATTTGAGAGTGGTAAGAAGGCTCAGTAAATAGCCTCTAAGTGCCCACACGGTTAGACACACGGGCGTGTGTCTAGGCCGTGCATACTCTGCATATTATTATTAGAAAGAATAGACCGCGGGTGAATCCCACGGCCGTGTGCATGAGCCGTGTAAGGCACACGGTTTGAGCATGGGCGTGTGCCCAAGCCGTGTGGATTAAGTTAGTACCTCCCCACGGTTGGGAGACACGGGAACGTCAGGGCCGTGTGGACCAAGTTAGTAGCTCCCCACGGGCATTAGACACGGGGGTGCCTTAGAGGTACACGGGTGTGCCCCTGGACTAACACAGACGTGTGCCTTGGTTGTGGAGTATTTGGCAGAATGCTCAAGTTTTAAGCACGGTTTGGGGACATGGGGGTGTATGTGTCTACACACGGGCGTGTTTCAACATGCACGGGCGTGTGAACCCAGAATAAAAGAGAAAAATTTAAGAATAGAAAAAGCTCCGTGATAGTCTCGAGAGTCTTCGGGAATATGGGTGAGACTTCGTAAGTCAAAAACGAAGTTGTAAAGGTGGCTTAAGTGAGTAGTCACAATAAGCCTAAGTGGCATCATGAGGTTTTAGTACGGTAATGCCTCGGGCCTGGTTCCGGCTTAGAACCTGGGCTAGGGGTGTTACATTATTAATTGTTAGCGATGGGCTATGTGCGATACCATCGCCAATATTGCTAAATGATGGGATGTATATGTTACCACCTTATTATTTGTTACCAATGGGCTGTGTGCAATACCATCGTGCTCATTATTACATGGTGGGGTATGTGCGATACTACCTTATAAATTATTAAATGGTGGGCTGCGTACAGATCCACCGAGAGTTTGGTATTATTCTGAATGAATCATTGAGAAATTGTTTAAGTATATGTTTCATGGACTATTGTGATGATGAATGTAGGGATTGTGTGCTAATAAATGAGAGTACTATAATTGTCATATGTTTAGAATGTGGTAAGAGACGGAATGAGTAAGCATCATGAATGATTGAATGGGTAACCATGAGCTTAAGAGTAAATCTCATTATAATACATTGTGGTTGGCTATAATCAATGAATGTCAATAGTTGATTATTATTTTCATATGAACTTACTAAGCATTATTGCTTACTCCTATTCCTTTCCTATCTCTTATAGGTTAACTTAACTAGCTCGGGTTGGAAACCGCCGAAGATGCTTTCACACTATCGAGCAGTCACTTGGGTATAAGGTTTCAAGTCTTCTTGAGATATAGCATGTATATGGTTCTTATTTTGGTTTAATTAAGTCATAGTTAAAGTAGCAAAATGTGTTGGCCTAAAAGAGTTTATGGTTTAGTTGTGTATAGCCATGGATGATGGCTCATGTCAATTGTAATGGTGCTAGTAATAGTTCTCCCTTGTATATAGGAAGATAATTTGATTTTCATGATTTAAATGTGATAAATCAAGAGTTATAATTGATGATTTGAGAATGTTATGTGATGATGTTTGAATGTGTACAAGTGAAGGTGGCTAAAGGGCTTAGAAAATAGCCTTGAATTGGTCCATATAAGTAGACACACGGGCGTGTGTCTAGGCCGTATGTGACACACAGTCAGTCCCATGGGTGTGCGACTGGGTCGTGTGTCCCCTGCATAATGGTCCTGCAAGTCAGTGTCGACCACGGGCTAGACACACGGTGTGTGCCTAGGCTGTGTGGCCCTTATGAGTTTGCTGATGTCACAAATAGAATACCCAGGATTTTGCACACAGATGAGGACACGGGCGTGTCTGGGCCGTGTGGAGTACACGGGCCAAGAACGCGGGCGTGTGTCCGGCCGTGTGAAAACCCCTGTAGGTTTGAAAAGAAAATAATTCTATAGGGCATGGAACACGGGTGTGTGATATGTCACACGGACGTGTCCCGCTCTTCACACGGGCGTGTGGCCCAGTTTTATGTCAAAATTTTCTAAGTGTTTAAAAGTTTCGGTTTGGTTCTGAAGCATCCAGAGTATATGTAAAAGGTCTCGTAGACCCATGATAGGGATGTTATGATTGTAAACGAAAAAGTTTTGAATTGGAACAAATTTTATAGCCCAAAGTTGAATGCCCAAGCAAGTCAAGTCCGGTAATGCCTCGTACCCAGTTCCAGAGTTGAAGACGGGTAAGGGTTGTTACATTTAGTGGTATCAGAGCTATGGTTTAGTTGATTCTCAGACTAACCTAGTGTACGAGATTTTAGTTATACATGCCATATTACTACTCATGATAGTGTGATATCTCTCGGCTCTAACAAAATTGTTTTGTTAAGATAGAGATGATTCCCGGCCGAGCTATTTTCAATAATGTTGTAAGTGATAATAAGGTAATTGAAATGTGCTTATGTAGTGATGAAATTTAGAAAGGTATGAATAGAAGTTCATGACATGTGTGTGATAAGGTATGAAATGAGAACAATCCTAGGTTGAAGAACGAAATGAAAGTTATAATGTGATAAGCTTATCCATGGTGGTTCAATGTGCATGCGGTGTTATATACTCAACCTATTTGGTTAAGTGAATATGGTGTAAACATGCCCAATGAATGGGATATGCGTGTATATACAACTGTTTGAATGATGTATAATCAATATGTCCATATAGTTGAATCTCATGTGCGACTGTTAAAGTAGAGGATGTACAATGTTTTGATTTGTGACTCTGTTATGAAGCCACAAATATTATGATAGTGTAGGAGTTAAACTGAGAAGTTAAATTAAGTAGAACGCAGGAGATGAGTACGATCGTTCAATGGTAAATTGATGAATAAAACCATGGTTGGACCATGACAGTAAATGTGATCCCATATAAGACCATGTCTGGTATATGGCATTGGCAACGATACATGATTATGTGTAAGACCATATCTAGGATATGGTGTCGGCGTCAAATAGTGATTCTGTGTAAGACCACATCTGCGACATGGCTTCGGTAGGAAATCGTGTAAGACCATATCTGGGATATGGCATCGACATCGATATAAGATCCCGTGCAAGACCATATCTAGGATATGGCATTGGCATCGACAAGTGTTTCCATGTAAGACCGTATTTGGGATATGGCATTGGTATCGATATGAGATTTCGTGTAAGACCATAGTGAGGCTATGGCATTGTGACGACATGTAAGATTATAACTGGGGCTATGATATTGTAATATGAGTAAGACCATAATTGGACTATGGCAATCAAGTGAACGACGTACTCAAATCCGTAAGACGTTCTCTAATTTGATAAATGATTGTAAGAGAAATCAGAGTTAAATGTTGAGAACTTGAATAGATATTAATATGGAGCCTGCATTAGTAAAATTACTACTTGAGATTATGGATGATAGAAACAACGATAACATGAGTAGGTGTGAAAACTTGCCTGAAGCGAGTTGTGCAATTATGATGATATTTCATTAATGATGAATGTTAAATCATATGTGTGTAGTCGTGAGAGCCAAGTTAAATGCTTTACGACCTCACCCCCTTACCACTGTTGACTTATAATGATATTTTTACGAGAGTCAAGTTAAACAAGTTCATGACTATGAAATAAAAGAGTTCAGTGGCGAAACAATTAGTAATGTATATAGAGATAAAAGTAGTGGGAAGGTGAGAACAGTTTTGGAAAGAATATCTGAATGTTTTAAAGATTGTACTGATTATGCAGTGTTACGAGCAAAGAGAAAGTTGGACTCGACTATTTGACTCAATTGAGTAGGAAACTTGAGGTGTGCACTTACCAAGATCTTCCCAAATTGATGTTTATTAGTGAAAGGAATATCAAAGGAGTTTATGATGATGGAAATGGTTAGAGAAACAATATTCAAACCGTGAAAGTGTTTGATTATGACAACTATGGCGGAATGGATTATAATGACCTTTTTGAGTATTCTATATGGATATCCATTTCCCTTCAGGGGTTATATGGTTGTTCTTTTTACGAAATTGTGATCACATGAGAATGTTAGCTGACTGTAAAGTCAGACGAAACGGTTGTCGATTTGGTTGATTGCAATCGACATTCCTTTATCTCTTCATAATTCTATTTTGGTATTTTGAGGATGAAGTTGGTAATAATTTTTTTTTATGTGAGACTACTATTATGTTTCTGCTGGTCATGGTTATCTTTAAAGTGTGTTCTTCAGGCTGTGATAGTTATATCTACCATGATTGCGTTTTTAATTTGATCATAGAAAAGTGATAATTCTGGTATATGGATATCTCTGATTTTTGTATAAGATGTTAATAATAACAAAAGTATAAGAAGAAAAATCACAAGTTTCAAGTTGTGCGATGGATTTTTCAGACAAGTTGAATAAAGTCAATGCATTCTATTGAGATATCCTTGTTATTCTGAGCTAAGACGATAGTAAAGAATTTTAATTAGCATAACAAGAGAAATTCAAATGATTGTGTGTTTGAAATGTATTCTCAGTGTGGAGAAAAGAATAGATAGATGTATTGAGATATGATTCGAGTTATGTGTATACTTACACATGCTTCAATAGGGAAAATAAATTTTGTATATTCATTAGTAGGGAGTTAGGTAGTCTAAATGAGGAAATTAAATTCTAGAAAGTATAATACAGAGATATGTTTATTGAAATATTCTAACCAGGATGGTAAAGTTGAAAGCTATTGAAGGTACTATTAACTGAAAGTTCTAGTATTGAGTTCAGTTTGTATCGAGAAAAAGATTTTATGATATTTAGTGATGCGCTAATGAATAAATTGAAAGGTGTTTTTGTAACACCCCTTACCCGTGTTCAAAGCCAGAACCGGATACGAGGCATTACCTAACTCAACTTACTTAAACATGATGTTTCGGGCTATAAAATTTCGTTTCGTCTTAAAAACTTTCCATACAAACTCAAAACATACTCATCCTAGGCCTACGAGGCCTTAAACATACTACCAGAAAGTTTCGGGAATTCGAAAACTTTTACGCGCTTAGAAAAATTTTGCCTAAACAGAGGCCACACGCCTGTGCTGCTCAAGGGACACGCCCATGTGCCCTTGAGACATGCCCGTGTTTTTCACCCGTGGTTGACACTGACTTATTTCACACAGCCAGGCTCATGCTCGTGCCCTTATCCCGTATCCCTCACACGACCTAGACACGCTGTGTGCCAAAACCTTGGCATTCTGTTTATGACATCATCATTCCACTAAGGTCACAAGTCAAGGAACATGCTCGTGTCCTTAGACCGTGTGTCGAATTAAATTCCACATTTAAAGTGCAGACTTCACACAGCCTGCGCACACGCCCATGTCTAACGTCGTGCCTCCTACACGGCGAGACACACGACCGTGTCTCTGCTCGTGTGTTCACTACTGAGCATCCTAACTTTGTAAACCTAGCATGCAAGGGATGCAAGGTCGATCGACATGCCCATGGGGCTGACGATGAGTCCCACACGGCCTAGACACACGCCCGTGTGTCTACCCGTGTAGACATAAAAAGGCTATATTCCAAGCCAAATGCCACCTGCATAGTAGACATACTAACTCCAACTCATATAAACATCATTCATGACCTAAAGGGACATCCAAGAACTCAATTCAAAGCATTCACACAAGCATAAACTTTAGAATTTCATTATCATTGAATATATATAAACTTAACAAGTGATGGTCCATTTCTGATGACCATTTACAAAGTGACTTTGATAACATACATGGCCAACACTTTGGCTAACAATTGCGACTTAACAAAATACCAAATCTTATACATGCCATACTCAAAATAAGTCTAAATTGTTGTACCAAAGTGATGTTGATAGTGTTTGTAACAGCCTGATTTAGGGCCTAGCCGGGACAGCGGTGCGTGGCCAAGAATCCGATGTGAAATTATGAGTTTTCCAGGTTTATGCCATGTTTGCATGTTGGTATGAAAGTTTTGTAAAGCAATTTTATTAAGTTATGGTCAATTGGTCTAAAAAGGACTAAATTGCAAAAGTTGTAATATATGAGTTTCTAGAAGCTTTTTGCATGAAATAGCTCAAGATTAATAAATGTGAGTCCTTAGGTAGCAATTTGCCCAAAATTTATTTTTTGGACAAAATTGGCCTTAAGAGATTATTATGGAAATTTTTAAGAGGAAGGGCATTTTGGTCATTTGGCTTAATTAGTGATTAAAATAGGATAAAGATGAGAAAAATTCACTCATCTTCTTCCTTGTTGCTGTCAAAAATTTGGAGACACCATAGCTAGGGTTCTTCAATTTTTTCAAGCTCATAGTAAGTTCATCTTAGCCCCGTTTTTAATATTCTTCGTATTTTTGAAGTTCACGTGTTATGAATTAGCTAATTTTAGCTATAAAATGAGCTAAGATGCATGTTCAAAAATCTACCCTTGAATGACATGCTTGTTAAATGATGTTTTATGGAAGTTTAAGAGAGTTTGATGTTAGACAAACATCGTTTCCTTAATGAATTTCATGAAAAATAGTAGTAGGGACCATTTTGTAATAGTTATAAAATTGGTCATACCTACTAGAAATAGTGAGAATTGATGATTGTTGTAGAAGAGAAAATGTTTTAGTTTAGCATGAAGTTTAAGAAAGTTGCATGAAAATCATTTTACGAGAATTGGGGCAAAAGTGCAAATATTAGAAAGTATAGGGGCAAAATAGTAATTTTTCCAAAGTATGAGTTATTAGTCAATTTATTCAATATGGTTTTTAAATGATCTATTTATGATTATAGATCAAGAGAAATGAAGCCCGGATCGAAATCGAGGCAAGAACAAAGTCGAGGACTAAATTGCACATCTACATACATTTTGTATATTGAGGTAAGTTTGTATGATTTCTAAGTTTTATGATTTTTATCATTAATTTGCTTAGTATAATGTACAATAATTATATGAAATGATCATGTTATGTTCAATTCAGAAATCACGATAATATGTACAAGCAAGCCCCGATTGAAGATGAATTTCCCTGGGATACTCGATCTACCACACAAGATATCATGTAAGTCCAAGGCAAGCTTGGCATTGATCAAGATATCATGTAAGTCCAAGGCAAGCTTGGCATTGATCAAGATATCATATAAGTCCAAGGCAAGCTGGGCATTGATCAAGATATCATGTAAGTCCAAGGCAAGCTTGGCATTGATCAAGATATCATGTAAGTCCAAGGCAAGCTTGGCATTGATCAAGTTAGCAAGCAAGTTATCATGTAAGTCCAAGGCAAGCTTGGCATTGAGTATGTTATCAAGAGCAAGGCTTCATAGAATTCCATGTCAAGACATGGCCGTGAAACCAAGATGAGATAACCCATGTAAGACCATGTCTAGGATATGGCTTTGGTCAAACACCCCAAACCCGGCCCACAAGCCCTGACCGGATCTGGCATGCTTCTAGAGAAAAACCATTCGAATCTTATTTGGGCTTCGCCAAAAACTTGTGTGTTTTTGAAAACAGTTGATTTGGGTTGGGTTCAAAATTAAAACCCGTGTTGATTAGGTGTCAAAACAATTAATATTTATATTAATTGAAAAATTAACTTTAACTTCAAATCGATAAATGTCGATCATACTAAGTAGTTTAAATGCATGCATAGACAATTTAATACTTATGGCCTTATTACATCAAATAAAACCCAAATAATTCAAAACTTAAATAAATAAAAAATAAACTAATAAAATAAAGTCTACGAGTTATGCATGGCCACCATCGAGCTCCTGCCACCCAGTCCATCTCTGAGTGTCACCAGAAAAATAATCCCACAAAGGTGTGAGTCAAACAGACTCAGTGTGTACAACCAACACAAGTCTCAATTAAATTCAGGCATATCAAATCATACATAATAAACACATATAAACTATGATGCAAACCCGAACCCAACCCTAGATAACCATCCGCTACACATCACTCGTACCAACCATCACACCGTGGGGACTACTAAGTCGACCCTCCATCCGCTACACACCATCGAAGGCAGTCGCTGCAGACGACTTGCACATCGCCTTTATAATTTCGTGGCATAGCCACCAGATAATATTTTGTGACATAAGTCACCACATTCAGATTTCGTGACATAAGTCACCAAATTCTAATTACGTGACATAAGTCGCCACATTCAGATATTGGGGTATAAAACCACCAATTCACTTCCCCTTTACATATCACCCATATGCCCCACGTCAAACAAATCATGCAATATCATGCCTTATTTCACATTCTTATCACTATTGACATATGTGCCATCATAGATCACATCATACTCATAGTAGGAGTGCGTAAACGTACCTGAGTATTTTGTACCATTGCAAGATGCTCTTAGCCACATCTTAACATATTCTTAGTAACATATTTATCAAAACATAGCCGTAAATTAATTAAGGCTTAGTATGGGGTACACACTTGATTTACTTAGCAAGTTTACTGAAAATCCTGAAAACCCGATCTAGCATCCTAGATCCTTAGTTCCTACATTCGGCCAACCCTACACATGTTAGCAAAGAGCCATTCGGCTATATGATCAAATCTTGAAGGATTATTGCACCCAAAACTCTTACCCTGTTGCCGATTTGATTACTAATCAAATCCCAAAACGTTGTAGTCCTTCTTCCTTGTAATCGGTTAACACTAGATCAATTGACTTGGTTAGTTTTTGGCTTTTGAATAAGTAAGAAATAGATCTGAGCCACTTGGCCAAATGTCAGATTCACTTACCTTGTGGATCTGAATCCCGAAATTGATCCCTGCTTCTCTGGTGATATTGAGATTCCTATAGGCACATGTTAGATCTATTCTAACATTAAAACACAATAAAATGGCCTTTGGCCTAAGATCTTACTGCTTACCTTCGATCTAAAAATCCCGAATGCCTCCTCCCTTGTAGGCGCCTATAGTAGAATCTCGAAATTCCTAAATGAACCGATTTCATGTTTGATTAAATGCCGAATTTCAGCTTTTGTTCCACACATGTCGACAGAGAAGAAATAAGGAGAAATAATAGAGATTCGGCCATAACAGACTTACCTATCCAAACCGATTTGAGAAGGGATCAAAAGAGATCTCTAACTTGGTTGCTATTTGGCCAAGACTGAGAAGAGATGAGGTGGAAGAATTTCGGCAATGGATTAGGAAAATAATGAAGATTCGGTTTCAATGGAAAAAGAAAAATAATATTGTGGGTTGGCCTTTTAAGAATGTGGAGAGGGAGAGTGTGAAGCTTAGGAGTTTCGGCTATGGTGAATATAGGAAGAAGAAGATTTCGGCTAGAAAAGAAAACTGTGAGAAAAGGAAAAGAAGGAAATTCGGCTAGAGAAAGAGATGAGAAAGAAAAAGCAAAGTAAAAAGATGGACACTCTTGCTAAGAATTTCGACTAACACTCAAACACTAGCCTTTCCTTGCTTTTCTCCTATTTTATCTCTTCTTCCTCCATTCAAAATAATTAAAATAAATCTACATTTATCTCCTTGGCTTTAGCCGAATTTTAAAAGAATTCAAACCCATCTAAAGCTCCTTCCTCAGTCTCCCTATGCCGTCCACCTCTACTCCTTATTGCCGCAAAATAAAAGTTCTTATTTTGCCTCCCTTGTGACTCGAACCCTGGCCCATTTGCACCTGCTTGTGGCGTCACTTACAGAGGCTTTAAGTGGCGCCTCAAGCCACTTAACCAAGCCCATTTGTGTGTCATAACTCCCTACATTTTCTCTTAAGGCCACCCCCTTAGCTTCCTCTTTTAGATTTAAAATCTAATAATTTCTAAGGCACTCTCCTATTTTCTAAAGTTCACAAAATTCATACAACACATTCTTAACACACAAAGGCATCTTTGTTTCATATAATTAAGCAAAATGCATAAGCCATAATCTGGGATATTACATCTGGCATCATATTATGTCGGAAGAGATTTAGTATCCTCGGTTATTCACAGAAATTCATCGGGCAAATGAGTAAGCTAAAAGAAGATAGTAAGAAAGCTAAGAAAGTAAAGTTAGTATCAAGATGAAGTTAGATGAAGTTGAGTATTATTCATGTTGTGAATGAGAAAGTAGATATCATGATTATTGTTATTATAGTATACTGATCAATGTGATCAAGTGATACATGTATCATGGTTACCTTACAAGTATGATAATAGTAAGTGTCATGAGACATGTAAGAATTTATATGAGTAAGTAAGCTCTTTAGCTGAAATTCATGATACCATTGTTTATGTGAAATGGTTTATATTAAGCAATGATGATTGCTAAGAGTTGTTACATGCAAACTTACTAAGCTGCATGCTTACGTTATGATTCTTTCTTTCTATGCAGTCCCGCCAAGCTAACTCGTGGATCATTAAAGTCGGAGCTTGCAACACACTATCAAATCTTATTTTAGTATAGCCAAGTTACTTTACTAAGTATGGCATGTATAGGAAACATTCATTTTGTGGACATGTTTTAAGCAGGGCCTTTGTAAAGGCTATCAAGTTTATTATTCTTTTGTATATGGCTAAGTGATTGGCCAAATTTGACTAAGCATGTATATTTGTTGAGATCAATGATGCATGAAACACCCCACACCCGGCCCACGAGAATGGACCGGATCTGGTATGTTCCTCGAAGTAACCCGGTTCATATTCATTTGATTACTTTGGAAACTGTGTGTTTTGGAAGATAGTTTGTTGTGGGTTGGGCTCGAGTTGAAAACAAATTTATTTTATATCAAAAACCCATTTGTTTCGGTGACTAAATGTTTAAACCTATTTTAAATTAAATGGGCTTAATCTTTATAAAGCCATAAATTCATAACATAGTAATTAAAGCAGAAATAAGAATCGCCACGATGGCCTTATTACATGAAATGAAACCCAAAATAAAATTGTACAAAGACTTAAAATAAAATAAAGATTCAAATCAAATTAAACTTCAAGCTAAACATGGCCACCACAAGTTCTGTCCGTCCGGTTCATTCTTGCTCATCACACAAACATGTTCCCAAGCAGGGTGAGTCGATAGACTCAATGTGTAACCAACACTAAAACATAATAGAAATAGGCACACCATACATATCATATTCATATAAAAATTTAAGATAATGATGCAAACTCGAACCCAAACCTATATGCCGTCCGCTACACTCCACCGCATTCAACTTTGCACACACCGTGGGGACTACTAAGTCAACCTCCATCCGCTACACACCATCGAAGGCGCCATCGCAATCGACGTGCTCATCGCCCACTTAAGATATTATGGCATAGCCACTGATATTTGTGTCATGAGACACCACATTTAGATAATGTAACCGGTTACCACATTCACTTAGTGAGACCGAAGTCATCACATATTCTTAGTGAGACCAAGTCGTCACATATTCTTAGTGAGACCGAAGTCATCACATATTCTTAGTGAGACCAAGTCATCACATATTCTTAGTGAGACCAAGTCATCACGTTTCACTTAGTGAGACCAAGTCATCACATTCACTTCCCCTTTCTCAAATAACCCGAATGCCCCAAATTATACATATCATGCATATCATATTTAATTACACTTTCACATCACTTTTCACATGTTAAATATAACATATTTCGAAATCCTAGTAGGAGTAGGAAAATGTACCTGAGTACTTTGTACCATAATATGGTACTTTAGCCACATTCTTACACTTTCATATTAACATATATATCATATTTAAGCCATAAATCTATTAAGATTAGTGTAGGGTACACACGGTACCTTAGCCATATTCTTACACTTTCATATTAACACATATAATGAATTAAAGCCGTAAAATCTATCGAGATTTAGTGTAGGGTACACACCGATTCACTTAGCGATTCCTTGAGATTCTGAAAAGCTTGATCTAATGCTTAGATCCTTAATCCCTACATTTTTTTTATCACTTATTACTTTAATAAAAAGCCATTCGGCCATAAATCCAAATCCTAGTAGGATTAGTACACTAAGGCTTACCTTGTTGCCGATTTCCTATTATTCAAATCCAAAATTGATCACTTGCTTTCTTTAAGGATGTGAAATTCCTATAACCATATGTTAGATTTAATCTAACATTAAAACATAAACATGGCCTTTGGCGAATATACATATATCTTACCTTAAATCTTTTAAATCCCAAACTCTCTTCTTGATTAATGGAGATGCCAAAATACCTTAGATCCGAAATCTCAAATCCACCTTCCATATTTTGATCAATAAGATATAGGAGGATTAGACTAACTTTCGGCTTAAAAGAAAGGAATACAATTATAACTATAGATCCTTACCCTTTATATTGAAATCGATGATCCTCCCGACACCACTTGTAGATTCTACTAGAGACTTGATGAACAATCGGCTATGATCCCTTATGTATTCGGTTTCAAAGATGAAAGAAGAGAGGAATAATAGGCTTAGAAGGAATCGGCTAGGATGATAAAAGAGAAGAGGAAAAGAATGGATGCTCAAGAAGAATTTCGTGAGGGAGAGGAGAAAGAATATTTGGCAAAAGAAAAGAGAGGAGAATGAATAATGAATAGCCCTAGTCTCATCCTTTTATAGTTAAATTAGGCCAAGAATCCTTTGCTTGGCCACTACTCTTCCTTATGTGATAACTTTATCTCTTTAATTTTAAAACAAATAAAGTATAATCCTTATTATCTTCTAATTAGCCGAATTTAAAAGAGAGTGAAACTCCTCTTTTGCAAGCCTTGTGCCGTCCACCTCTTGGGCTTCTAGAAGATAAAATAAAACTTATTTTATTTGTTTCCCATGTGACTTGAACTCAGGCCCAACACCCTTTGCATGTGGACCATTTCCTGAGGCCCTAAGTGGCATCTTCAGGCCACTTTTCCAAGTCCGTTTTTGGGTCAAATTTCACGTGCTTTTTATTTTAGGGTCACCTGGCCCTAAGTTCCCCTTTGAACTTTAAAATTCGACATTTCGGGGTCATTTTTAAGTTTCCAAAAATTTTCGCGCGGCTCTGTAACTTGACATTTCCTAGGTTTCTAAAATGTTCACTTTTCTAATTTACTTAGGTTTCCAAAAGGTTCATTTTCCTAATTTTCTTAGGTTTCCAAAAATGGTCATTTTCCTACTTTCAACGTAACATTTCCATACATTCTCAGGTTTCCAAAATTATTCCAAATTTATTCCAAAACACATAAAACATGTCTTTTCGTACAATTTGGCCAAAATGCATAGGCCCTTTTCAGGATGTTACAATGCATGTAGTATTATTCTTAAAATTGGGTTGTTATTGCATCGTTGAATTGTGTATGGTTATGATGTTCATTTCAGTGTGGCTAAAGGCTTAGTAAATAGCCTGTAAGTGCCCACACAGTTGGACACACGGGCGTGTGTCAAGACCGTGTTAACCCTGCACCTTAGTATTATTAACCATAATAGGCCACGAGAAAATCCCACGGCTGTGTGTGTATGCCGTGAAAGACACACGATTTGGACATGGGTGTGTGCCTAGACCGTGTTAATTTAGTTAGTATATCAAGGATTAGCACATAGTTTAAGCCCACGAGCGTGTCATGGCCGTGCGAAATTAGTCAGTAACCTCCCACGGTTGGTAGACATGGGCATGTCTAAGCCGTGTGGAAATAGTCAGTAGTTCTACACGGTTTGTGGGCATGGGCGTGCTTAAGGGTACACGGGCGTGTTCCCAAGTTACACGGACGTGTGAACCCTACTTCAAAAATGAGTTATTTGATTTTAATTCCGAAAGTTTCCTGACATGAGTTAAAGGTCTCGTAGGCCCTTGTTATATGTGTTGACTAAGAAAGTGAAGTTTTTAAGTTTTTATAGCCCGTATTACATGTTTCAGTGAGTTCAAGCATAGTAACGTCTCGTATCCAGACCCAGTATCGGTCTTGGGTGTGAGGTGTTACAATGTTATTTCTGAACTCCTGCGTCCCACGATTCCTGAAGTATCTTGGCAATACTACATGGAAGGGAGAAATGAGAGTGGTAAGCATATAGCTTAGTAAGTTTGCATGGAATTAAATAGCAACAAAGAATTTATAAAGATACTCATCCATGGCATTAGATAACCATACACAGTGTCATAGGTTTTTTACCATAGCTTACTTGTATTTGCCCTTATCTAGCATTTACCGCGCCACATATTATAAACGTCCCTCATGAATTACTCGCGCATACCTATTTTTACTAAATCACATAAATTTAATACTAATCTCAATTCTATATTTGCTGCTAGATTATTTATCCCAACAATTCACTTGGTATACTCGAAGAATGCATATTCATTATCGCTATCATGAACTCGAAGCCAATGCCACATCCCAAATGCGGTCTTACATAGGATTACCTTTGAGTACCGATGCCATATCCCGGATATGGTCTCATACAGAACCTCACCTCAAGTATCGATGCCATATCCCAGACATGATCTTATACAATTCTCATTTTCAATACTGAAGCCATATCCCATATATGGTCTTATACGGAATCTCAACTCGGTGTCGAGGCCATGTCCCCGACATGGTCTTACACGGGACCTTAACTATCTCATGTCTCGATGATATTATTCATCCATTCATTATAGTCCAACCGGGACTTCAACATCTCAACTTTCTAATCCAACACCAGGTACACAATTTCATCGAATATCGTATAGCAATATAATATCAAACGTTCTCAAACTTACGAGCATAAATGTTGTATTTATTAGATACAAACTTGCCTCGATTTCGAAATAAGCTAAATCGTCGATATAGTCCGAGACTATATTCTTTTCCTGATCAAGGTTGATTCTTGGTTCTTCTTGCTCTATAATAGCAAATTAGCTCATTTTAATCATCACATTAATAAAATCATTTTAAAAATCATGCTTTGGAAAATTACTATTTTGCCTTCATACTTTAGAAAAATGACCATTTTACCTCTAGGCTCGAAAATAAATTCTAATAAAATTTCTACCTTTAATGAGCCTAGGTGAACATTTAATTCTCTTATGGCTATCATCAAAACCCAACATTTCACACATTTACTATCAATTTTACAACCTTTACAAGATGGCTCATTTAGGCGTTTTCATGGAAACACCTTTCACAAAAGTCGTTCATCTAACAACCAAGACTCATTTTATTCCTTAAAAATACAGCAAATCACATAAAAGATCTCATGGAAAAACTCTAAACTTTTCACCATATTGTAAATTAGTCCATGCTTTAGAAAGCTTAAGCTCTAGGGGTTCTAAAAGTACAACTATCATCAAGAAAAACCATTAAAATCACTTACTTGAATGGAGAAGAGTTTGCTGAAATTTTGAGCTTTCAAAACCCCTATTTTGCTTGCTATTTTCAATGGAGAAGAAGAGAGGAAAGATGATATCTTTTTCCTTTCGTTATTTAACTATAAATCCTCAATTTAATCCACCTAATCTAATAACTTTGACCAATTTTGAGAATGTTTGTCCTCTATGGCCGACCACTCAAATTCCAAAGGTCTAATGCACATTAAATGCCTCCAATTTCTGTTTTTAAGCTATTAAACCCCTTTAGGTTATAAAATGGAACTTTTGCACTTTATGCGGTTTAGTCCTTTTTCGCGATTAAGCTTGAAATCGGAAAAATTAAAGCACCAAAATTTTCATGCACTTATATAATCGTGCTCTAATTCATAAAATTAAATTAAAATAAATTCTCTCTGACCTGAATTAGTGATCCTAAGATGACTGTTCTGACTAGCCCCTAAATCGGGCTATTACAATTCTCCCCCTTGAGGATTTTCGTCCCCAAAAATCTTACTGGTGAAAAGGTTGGGATGTTGGTTTCTCATGGACTCCTCGGACTCCCATATAGCCTCTTCTATTCCATGTCTTTGCCATAGCACTTTCACCAGAGCTAAACTTTTGTTTCTCAATTGTTTGACCTCCCATGCCAAAATTTTAATCGGCTCTTCACCATAAGTCATTTCTGGTTGAATCTATACCTCTGATGGCATAATAACTTGTGAAGGGTCCGAACAGTATCGTTGTAACATGGATACATTGAAAACATCATTAATCTTCACTATCTCAGGTGGCAAGACCAATCGATAAGCTACCAGTCCTATCTTCTCGGTAACTTCATAAGGTCCGATAAAACACAGACTCAATTTGCCATTCACACCAAATCCGAGGACTTTTCTCCATGGTGATACTTTCAAAAACACTTCATCACCTACTTGGAACTCAATCTCTTTCCTTTTAAATTCGAATAGGTCTTTTTTCTATCCGAGGCTGCTTTTAGACATTCACGTATCACTTTTACTTTCTCTTCAGGTTCCCTGACTAAATCGACCCCGTGTATCTGATTCTCTTTAAGTTCTGTCCAATATAAAGGCGTTCGGCACTTACATCTATACAATGCTTCATATGGCACCATTTTAATACTTGACTGAAAACTGGTGTTGTAAGCGAATTCCACCAACGGTAAATATTTTTCCAATTACCTTGGAATTCTAAAACACAACATCGAAGCATGTCTTCAAGTATATGTATTACTCTTTCTTATTGCCCGTCGGTTTTTGGATGGAAAGCTGTACTGAAGCTCAATTTTGTGCCTAAAGCCTCTTGCAACTTTTTCCAAAACCATGAGGTGAATCTTGGATCTTTATCCGAAATGATTGATAATGGTACTCCATGAAGTCTTACTATCTTTGTCACGTACAGATCCACCAATTTATCAAGTGAGTAGTCAACCCACACTGGTATGAAATGGGTTGACTTTGTGAGTCTATCAACCACGACCCATACTGCATCTTTCTTTTTCGGTGTCAACGGTAAACCCTTCACGAAGTCCATGTTAATACGGTCCCACTTCCACTCAAGAACCATAATTGGCTGAAGTAGACCCGAAGGTACTTGGTGTTTAGCCTTACTTGTTGACAAATTAGGCATCTTGACACAAACTCGAAAATGTCTTTCTTCATGCTAGGCCACCAATACCACTTTCTCAAGTCATTGTACATCTTCGTGCTACTGGGGTGCATAGCTAAACATCCGCTATGTGCTTGATGTAAAGTCTTTCGAATAAGTTCTTCATTTCTGGGTACACAGACCCTACCTCAGAACATCAAACATCCATCAGGACTTATCCAAAAGTCTGACTCAATATTTGACTCACATAGAACTCTTTTGGCTTGTAAATCACTGTCACCTTTCTGAGCTTCACAAATCTCTTGGAGAAATAATGATCTAGCCCTCAGCTCGGCTAGAATAGAACCATCATCTAACAAAGCCATCCGAGTATTCATAGCTATCAGCGCAAACAATGATTTTCTGCTCAAAGCATCGGCGACTACGTTCACCTTTCCCGGATGGTAGTCAATCACTAAATCATAATCTTTGATCAACTCCAACCACCTTCGTTGCCTCAAATTTAATTCCTTTTGAGTTATCAAATATTTTAGGCTTTTATGGTCGATTAAAATTCGACACCTCTCACCATATAAATGGTGCCTCCAAACCTTTAATGCAAACACAATGGCAGCTAACTCTAAGTCATGGGTCGGGTAATTCTTCTCGTGCGACTTTAACTGTCTAGAATAATATGTTATCAGGTTGCCCTCTTGCATAAGTACACAACCCAATCCATTCAGGGATGCATCACTGTAAATTCTCTTCCGGTGCAGGTTGCACCAAAACAGGAGCCTCTATCAAAAACGCCTTTAGTTTCTCAAAACTCTATTGACACTTATCTGTCTGATCAAACTTTACATCTTTTTGTAAAAGTCTCGTCATTATCATGGAAAACCCCTTGACAAAACGCCTATAATAGCCGGCTAGCCCTAGAAAACTCCTTACTTCAATTACGCTCCTTGGCGATTTCCAATCTACAATTACTAAAATATTACTCGGCTCGACTCTAATTCCATCTCTCGAGACAATGTGCAACAGGTACTTGTTCTTCACAGTTACCTTGTTAAGTTGCCAATAATCTATGCATAATCTCATAGAACCATCTTTCTTCTTCACGAATAAAATGGGAGCACCCCATGGAGAAAAACTTGGTCTTGCGAAACCTTTATCCGTTAGTTCTTAAAATTGTGCTTTCAACTTTTTTAACTCGGTTGGGGCCATTCTATATGGAGTAATAGAGATGGGGGCAGTACCCAGTGTTAACTCAATCTCGAATTTGATCTCTCTAGCCGAAGGAAACCTTGGCAATTCTTCTGGGAAAACATCTGAATACTCACATACCATGGGTACCGACTCAATTTTCAACTCAGTCTCTTTAGCATTTATCACAAAGGTAAGGTAAGCTTCATACCCCTTTTTTAAATACTTCTGAGTCAACAAGGATGACACCAATACTGGTGATATGTCTTGCTCGTCTGATTCAACACGAATAAAATCCCCATTTTCACATTTCAACTTAATAAACTTCTTTCCACCATTCACGATTACATCATGAGTAACTAACCAATCCATCCCAAGGATGACATCAAACTCATCAATAACATAAGATCAACCGGAAAGCAATGAACCCTAATTGTCAAAGGGTAACCTTATACTCTATCAACCAACACATACTTGCCTAGGGGATTAGACGCTCTTACTACAAATTCATAGACTCTATAGGCATGCTCATGCTAGAGACTAATTTTATGCATGTATAAGAGTGGGTAGATCCGGATCAATTAAAGCTATAACTCGAGTATCATAAAGATAAAATGTACCCGTGATTACGTTAGGAGAAGATACCTATTCACGAACACGTATGACATATGTTCTCGCTGGTGCTCTACCCTCGACTCTTGCAGTCTGCTCTCTATATGGATTCTTGTTACTCATTTCATTTCCTAGATTTCTCTGCAGTCTTCCTCTAGCGGCACTTCCCGGTCTTACATTCTGAGAATTCTCTTTCTCGCCCAGCTCAGGGCAATCTTTGATAAAATGGTCTAAGGACCCATATCTAAAACAAACCTTCTTATTTGCCCCGGTACTCACCAGAATGACACCTGCCACACTGTGGGCATTTTGGTCTACTCGGTCGAACATTGCCCACACTCACAACTGATGTGGTCTGCACTTTAAACCCCAAAACCATTTGCCCTTACTTGGTTTGAAAACCCAACCGAAGTAGCTGGTCGAGTAGCAAAATCCCTCGATTTCTTAGATGAAGATTGGAGTGACTTATTCAGCTGTCTTTTCCTCAAGTCATGAGACTCAATTCAACTCTTATTTTCTCCATAGCCAACTCTTCAGCCTTACAGGCTCTATCTACCAACACTACAAATTATTTTAATTTGAGAACTCCAATGTATAAATGAATATCCTTATTTAGCCCGTCCTAGAACCTCTTACACATGATAGCCTCAGTAGACACGCAATCATGGGCATACTTACTAAGCCTTACAAACTCTCATTCATAATCGGTCACCATCATTCGGCCTTGTTTTAGTTCTAGAAACTCTTTTCTCTTATGGTCGATGAATCTCTGGCTGATATACTTCTTTCAGAATTCCTCTTGGAAGAATTCTCAGCTAACTCTCTCCCTTGGTACCATCGACACAAGGGTGTTCCACCACCAATAAGCCGAATCTATCAAAAGAGATACCACACATTTTAGGCACTCCTCAGGTGTACATGATAACTCATCAAATACCTTGACGGTATTCTCAAGCCGGAGTTTCGCTCTTTTTGGATCATCATCCTTACTAGCTCGAAATTCCTCGACTCTTTGTTTCTGTATCTAATCGACCAGAGGTCTTCCTCTTCTCACTACCTCAACCACTTGAGGAGCTACCGAAGCGGGTTGAGGAATAGGTGGGGGTGGAGGGTTGAGCATTAGAATTTGCTCGAACGTACTCAGTGTACTAGTTGCTCATCCTATGGACAAAGGCTTCTCGAGCCTCTTCACCTTAACCCAAGGTCTCGCGTCTGCTTTCTACTAGCATGGTCCCTTGTGCGGGAGCCAGTGCATTACTCGCAGCATCATCATTGCAGTCTAATTGGGATCCATGACTATATATAAAAACACAATTTAAAATGTTAGGAGCTGTCACACTATCATTACTCAAGTACTCTTACGTATGGCATGTATAGCTAGACTCATGCTTACGCTACATTAGTCTTAGAATCAAAAAATCGTATCTCTGATACCACTAAATGGAACACCCCTTACCTGTGTTCAAAGCCAGAAGTGGATACGAGGCATTACCTAACTCAACTTACTTAAACATGACATTTCGGGCTATTAAATTTTGTTTTGTCTTAAAAACTTTCCATACAAACCCAAAACATATGCATCCTAGGCCTATGAGGCCTTAAACATACTTCTGAAAAGTTTTGAGAATTAATCAAAACTTTTACGCGCTTAGAAAAATTTTGCCTAAACAAGGGCCACACGTCCGTGCTGCTCAAGGGACACTCTCATGTTCCCTTGAGACATGCCCGTGTTTTTTACCTGTGGTTGACACTGACTTATTTCACATCGCCAGACACAGGCCCATGCCCTTAGCCTGTGTGCCTCACATGACCTTGACACGCCCGTGTCTTAGCCCATGTGCCAAAACCTTGGCATTCTATTTATGACATCATCACTCTTCTAAGGTCACACGGCCAAGGCACACGCCCATGTCCTTAGACTGTGTGTCGAATTAAATTCCACATTTAAGGTAAAGACTTCACACGGCCTGGGCACACGCCCATGTCCAAGGCCGTGCCTCCCACACGGCTGAGACACACGGCCATGTCTCTACCCTTGTGTTTACTACTGAGCATCCTGACTTTGTAAACCTAGCATGCAGGGGACACACGATCGATCAACATGCCCATGGGGCTGACCGTGTGTCCCACACGGCCTAGACACACGCCCGTGTGTCTACCCGTATGGACATAAAAAGGCTATATTCCAAGCCAAATGTCACCTGTATAGTAGACATACTAATCCCAACTAATATAAACATCATTCATGACCCAAAGGCACATCCAAGAACTCAATTCAAAGCATTCACACAATCATAAACTTCAAAATTTCATTATCATTGAATATATATAAACTTAACAAGTGATGGTCCATTTCCGATGACCATTTACAAAGTGACTTTGATAACATACATAGCCAACATTTTGGCTAAAAATTACGACCTAACAAAATACCAAGTCCTATACATGCCATCCTCAAAATAAGTCTAAATTGTTATACCAAAGTGATGTTGATAGTGTGATTTCTAAACTCCTATGTCCCATGATCCCCGTATTATTTTGGCAATACTATAAGGAAGGGAGAACTGAGAGTGGTAAGCATAAAGCTTAGTATGTTTACATGGAATTAAATAGCAACAAAGAACTTATAAAGATACTCATCCATGGCATTAGATAACCGTACATAGTTTCATAGGCTCTTTACCATAGCTTACTTGTATTTGCCCTTATCTAGCATTTACCATGCCACATATTGTAAACGCCCCTCATGAATTACTCACGCACACTGTTTTTACTCAATCACATAACTTTAATACCAATCTCAATTATATATTTACTGCTAGATTATTTATCCCAATAATTCACTATGGATACTCAAAGAATGCATATTCATTATCACTATCATGAACCTAAAGCCAATGCCACATCCCGGATGCGGTCTTACATGGGATTACCCTTAAGTACCCATGCCATATCCCAGAAATGGTCTTATACGGAACCTCACCTCAAGTATCGATGCCATATCCCAAACATGGTCTTATACAATTCCCATTTTCAATACCGAAGCCATATCCCAGATATGGTCTTATACGAAATCTCAAATCAGTGCCGAGGCCATGTCCCCAACATGGTCTTACACGGGACCTTACCTATCTCATGTCTTGATGATATTATTCATACATTCATTATAGTCCAATCGGGGCTTCAACATCTTAACTTTCTCATTCAACACCAATTACACAATTTCATAGAATATCGTATAACAATATAATATCAAACATTCTCAAACTTATGAGCATAAATGTTGAATTTATCACATACAAACTTACCTCGATTTCGAAATAAGCTAGATCGTCGATCTAGTCGAGACTTTATTCTTTCCCTGATCGAGGTTGATTCTTGGTTCTTCTTGCTCTATAATAGAAAATTAGCTCATTTTAATCACCACATTAATAAAAGAATTTTAGTAATCATCCTTTGGAAAAATTACTATTTTGCCCTCATACTTTAGCAAAATAACCATTTTACCCCTAGGCTCAGAAATAAATTCTAATCAAATTTATACCTTTAATGAGCCTAGGTGAACATTTATTTCTCTTATGGCTATCATCAAAACCCAACATTCACACATTTTCTACCACTTTTACAACCTTTACAAAAAAGTTCATTTAGGTGTTTTCATGGCAACAACTTTCACAAAAGTTGTTCATCTAACAACCAAGACTCATTTTTTTTCACATACAAGCTCTCATGGCAAAACCCTAAACTTTTCACCATATTGCAAATTAGTCCCGTCTTTAAAAAGCTTAAGCTCTAGTGGTTCTAAAAGGACAACTATCATCAAGAAAAACCATTAAAATCACTTACTTGAATGGAGAAGAGTTTGCTGAAATTTTGAGCTTTCAAAACCCCTATTTTGCTTGCCATTTTCGGTGGAGAAAAAAAGAGTAAAGATGATATCTTTTTCCTTTCTTTATTTAATTATAAATCCTCAATTTAATCCACCTAGTCTAACAACTTTGACCAATTTTGACAATGTTTGTCCCCTATGGCTGGCAACTCAAATTCCAAGGGTCTAATTGCACATTGAAGACCTCCAATTTATATTTGTAAGCTATTAAACCCCTTTAGCTTATAAAATGGAACTTTCGCACTTTATACGATTTAGTTTTTTTTTTTTTTTGCGATTAAGCTTGAAATCGCTAAAATTAAAGCACCAAAATTTTCATACACTTATATAATTGTGCACTAATTCATAAAATAACATTAAAATAAATTCTCTCTGACCCCGGATTAGTGATCCCAAGATCACTGTTCCGACTAGCCGCTAAATTGGGCTATTATAGTTTTAATATCAGAGTGTAAAGAGGTGGTTTACATCTTTGGGTTGTTAGAGTTATGTCGAAAAGAATTGTTAGATTAGTGATCCAGAGATGATCACTTTTGTGTTTGTGTTGTGAAATTGATGTTATAATATGATTTGTGGAAAAACGCCATGTGCTTTCTGAATCCTGATTAGCTAGAATATCTAATGTTGCAGAAAAATTTGAATGTGAGACAGTGAAAATGGCTTGAACAATTACAAGAGTATATATAGTTATTGACATACTTCTCGGATAGTAGACATAGTATAGATATCTGGATGGAAAATCCATATTTAATCAATGCGAGTTACTTACTCAATTGACCTTAGTTGATAATATCCTAGTTTCAGTGATGTTAATGGCTAAAGCGAGTTTTTCATTTCGAAACAAAGGAGTTCAGAAGTGAGATAGTGAATGGTATTTTAAATAAGTCCTGAATGAGTTGTTTCAGATGTTAAAATTTAGGTCGGATAAGATTTCCATTATTATTGTTACCTTGAGATAGAATTTGTATGTTGATGAATCCAGAGCTTATGCAGAAGTTTTAGTATGAGACTCGGTAGTAGCATGTCTACTCATTTAAGAATAAGAAAATGGTACAGTTATATGCATAAATTTTTTGAAAATTGAGTATACATCATGATATGATTGAGTTTATGTTTTGAAGTAGTTGATCAGTAAAAGCTGAATTTTCAGAGTGTTCAAAGTCAGGACTATTACAGTCGATGAAGATCCTAGTGAGAAAGTGTGATAAAATACTATAGATTTCGAATTTGGATTGACATGACTTCCCAATGAGAGGGATGTCATCTGGATTGTAGTGAATTATTCAATAAGGATCTGAATGATCATTTTAGCATGTGTAGAGTTTACATTTATCAGATTATTGGGTATATGTGCCCTAGAGAAAGAGTAGTTTAAATTTTAAAGTTGAGCTCCAACCTTGTGTATTACAGCTTAAAGGTTTTTGGCAAGAGAAATTTGATGGTAAATCGATTTGTGATTTTGAAAATTTGGTGGAAACGTTTCTTGAATGTTGAAAGCAACTTCTTCTGGTAAGATTTTCGGGGACGAAAATCCCTAAGGGGAGAATTGTAACAGCTTGAATTAAGGGCCAGTCGAATAGTGATCTTAGGACCACTAATCCAGGGTCAGAGAAAATTTATTTTAATTTTATCTTATGGGTTATACCATGATTATAAGGGTGTATGAAAATTTTGGTGCATTAATTTTGGTGATTTCATGCTTAATTGGGAAAAAGGATTAAATCGCATAAAGTGCAAAAGTTTAATTATACAAGGTAGAGGTGTCTAATAGCCATAGAATATGAAATTGGAGGTCCTTAAAGTGCAATAAGGCCATTATAAGTGTGTTGGCTGGCCATATAGACAAGGGAGACAAGAGCATTTATTTTTGGTCAATATTTGGTGAAATTAGGTGATAAAAATGAATAAAATAAGATGAATAAAAGAAGATATCATATTTCACTATTCATCTATCCTCTTCCACCAAAAATTGAGAGAAAATAAGGGTTCTTGGAGTTCAAATTTTTAGCAAAACAAATCCCTTGCAATTAAGTGATTTTGGTGGTTTTATTTGATAATTTTTTTTACTTTTAGAACCCCCAAAGCTTAAGCTAGCTAATGAGGGGGCTAATTTGAAATATGGTTGAAAGATTAGGGATTTTTCATGATAGTGTTTATGTTGTTAGCTGAGTTTTTATGGAAGAAAATGAATATTAGGGAGATGAGAAACAACTTTTGTGAAAGGTGTTGTCATGAAAACACCTAAATGGGACTAAGATGTAACTGTTGTAGTTTGGTAATAAATCTATGAAATAGTTGGATTTGTGAGTAGTTGTAAGAGGAATAAATGTTCATCTAGGCTTTTTAATAAGAAAATGTGATGAAAAAATATTTATGATCCTATGGGCAAAATCATAATTTTGCCAAAGTGTAAGGGCAAAATAGTCATGTTTGCCTAAGTATAGATTATGAAATATTATGATTTATAAAGTGACTGAATGAGTAAGTTTATTATTCTAGATCAAAGAAAATAGGATTCGGACCTAGAACGGGAGAAAAGAGAAATATGGGCAAATAAGTCCCTTTCCACCCTTTTCGATATCGAGGTAAGTTCATGTGCTAAATAATGCAACTTTAAGTGAAATATTTAATATTTCGATCTTGTATAAATTGTATATTGCCTCCATGTATATATTATATATGTTTTGACAGGATGTTAAGACATGAAAGACTTAAATTGAATCTAAGAATAGAGTGAATGCAAATATGATAACATTGTGATAAATAAGGTTCCGTGTAAGACCATATTTGGAATATGGCCTCGGTGTGAGATTTCGTATATAACCATGTCAGGGACATGGCATCGATATGATATTTCATGTGAGACCCTATAGGGGGTACGATGTTACTATGATACTATATGTGTGAGACACAAGAGTATTCTTTAGTAGTTTGAACAATTCAACAGGTATGTTGAAAATGAGAAAGTATGTGGTTATACCATGAGAGGTATAGGTATGTGCCGGAATTTAATTGAGATGAATTCGGAATATGATGAACCCCTGGTGAGTTATGTGTAAATGATGCATCCTAATTGCATATGTTATATCTATTAATACATTACGTGAGTGGAAATGATTAATTTAGAAATATATTTAAGAATGATAGTGTGCGAGGATGTTCCCGAATGAACATTTGAAATAGGGAAATGTATGTGGATAAATATCTGTGAATGTGTAAATGGTGGTCAATGTGCATTACCACCTTATTAATTGTTAGTGATGGGCTGTGTGCGACACCATCACCAACATTTCTAAACAGTGGGCTGTGTGCGTTACCACCTTATTATTTGTTATCGATGGGCTGTGTGCAATACCATTGTGCTTAGGATTAAATGGTGGCTATGTACGATACACCTTCTAAATTATTAAATGGTGGGCTATGTGCGATACCACCTTATAAATTATTAAATGGTGGGCTGTGTACGGAACAACCGAGAGTTTGGTATTATTCTAAATGGATCATTGAGAAATTGTTTAAGTATATGTTTCATGGATTGTTGTGATGATGAATGCAGGGATTGTGTGCTAATAAATTAGAGTACTATAATTGTCACATGGTTAAAATGTGGTAAGAGATGGAATGAGTAAGCATCATGAATGATTGAATGGGTAACCATGAGCTTAAGAGTAAATCTCATTATAATACCTTGTGGTTGTGTATAATCAATGAATGTCAATAGTTGATTATTATTTGCATATGAACTTACTAGGCATTATTGCTTACTCCTCTTCCTTTCGTATCTCTTATAGGTTAACTTAACTAGCTCGGGTTGGAAAATGCCGGAGATGTTTTCACACTATCGAGCTATCACTTGGGTATAATGTTTCAAGTCTTTTTGAGTTATGGCATGTATAGGGTTCTTATTTTGGTTTAATTAAGTCATAGTTAAAGTAGCCAAATGTTTTGGCCTAAAAGAGTTTATGGTTTAGTTGTGTATAGCCATGGATGATGGCTCATGTCAATTGTAATGGTGCTAGTAATAGTTCTCCCTTGTATATGGGAAGATAGTTTGATTTTCATGACTCAAATGTGATAAATCAAGAGTTATAATTGATGATTTGAGAATGTTATGTGATGATGTGTGAATTTGTGCAAGTGAGGGTGGCTAAAGGGCTCGAAAAATAGCCTTGAATTGGTCCACACGGGTAGACACACGGGCGTGTGTCTAGGCCATGTGTGACACACAGTCAGTCCCATGGGTGTGCGATTGGGCCGTGTGTCCCCTGCATGATGATCTTGAAAGTTATTGTCAATCACAGGCTAGACACACGAGTGTGTGCCTAGGCCATGTGGCCCTTATGAGGTTGCTGACGTCACAAACAGAATACCCAGGATTTTACACACGGGCGTGTCTAGGCCGTGTGGAGCACACAGGCCAAGAACACAGGCGTGTGTCTGGCCGTGTGAAAACCCCTGTAGGTTCGAAAAGAAAATAATTCTACATGGGCATGGAGCACAGGTGTGTGATATGTCACACGGACGTGTCCAACTCTTCACACAGGCATGTGGCCCAGTTTTGTTTCAAAATTTTCTAAGTGTTTAAAAGTTTTGGTTTGGTCCCAAAGCATCCCGAGTATATGTAAAGGGTCTCATAGATCCATGATAGGGATGTTACGATGTAAATGAAAATGTTTTAAATTGGAACAAATTTTATAGCCCAAAGTTTAATGCCCAAGCAAGTCAAGTCTGGTAATGTTTCATACCCGGTTCTGGAGTTGAATACGGGTAAAGGGTGGTACACCGAGTCTTCAACCGAGACATCAACTTACATGTTTCCATTCATTTTCTCACCAAGACATTATTAATTGACTTCATGGAAATAATAAGCATTTCAAAAAATAATAAGTAATTTAAACACAGTAACACATGTAACCTTAATTTCACACAAACTTACCTCGGTACTCAAAATGTATATAGATGTTCGATTTAGTCCGCAACCTTATTCTTACCTTGATTTCAATCTGGGATTTATATTTCTTGATCTATAATGACAATTTCACTCATTTAATACTCACATTGACTAAATCGACTCATGAATCACACTTAGGAAAAATTACAATTTTGCCGTTAAACTTTCTCACAATTACACTTTTGCCTCTAGGCTCGTAAAATGATTTTTATTCAACTTCCTTGTATTTTAAGCTCAGCTGAATTATTCTATAAACTACAACAGCCCTTAATTTCCACTATTTCACTCATGTATGACCAATTTTATAACTTTTACAATTTTGTCCTTTTATGCATTTTTCATGAAAATCATTTAGAAAAAGATGTTTATCATACATCAAACTTTCATATTCTTCCTTAAAACATCAAAATACATGCATGTCATACATGGGTAAATTTTTGAACATAGACCCTAGCTCAAAATATAGCTAGAAATAGCTAGAAATAGCTAAATCGAGCTACGAGGATCTCAAAAATATGAAGAACATTAAAAACGGGGCAAAGAGACACTTACAATCAAGCTTGAAAGATGATCAAACCCTAGCTATGTCTTCCTTAGGGAATTTCAGCCAAGGAGAAGAAGATGGACACCATTTTGACTTCTTTTTCCCTTTTTAATCTTTTATTTACCAAAAAACAAAAATGCCCTTAATGATCCTTTCTTGAGAATTTTCCTTCCCATGTCTATTTTTTTCCATCTTAACCTATAATGGTCTAATTTCTAAATAAGGACTTCTAATAATTTTTATGATGCTATTTCATACTTAAACCTTCTAGATTTTCATATTTTCTAATCCTTGCAATTTAGTCCTAATGGACAATTTGATTACTAATTAATAAAATTCGTTTATGAAATTTTAACACAATAATGCAAATACCTCGTAAGCCTCATAAAAATAATTAAAATACATATTTCTACTTCAAATTTATGGTATCATACTACTATTCTGACTAGGCCCTAAATCGGCTGTTACATTGGAAGAAATTGCAAGAAGCTCTGGGTACGAAGTTGAATTTCAGTGTACCTTTTCATCCACAAACCGATGGTCAGTCTGAGAGAGTAATTTAGATTCTCAAAGATATGCTTCGATGTTGTGTTTTACAGTTTGAAGGCAATTGGGAGAAATATTTCCCGCTGGTTGAAATTGCGTATAATAATACTTTTCAATCGAGCATAAAGATGGCACCATATGAAGCTTTGTATCATCACAAATGCTGAACTCCATTGTATTGGACTAAGCTTAGCAGGAAACAGATTCGCGGGGTTGATTTGGTTAGAGAAACCAAAGATGAAGTGAAAATAATTTGCGATTACTTGAAAGCAGCTTCAAATCGTTAAAAATCGTACACGGATTTGAAACGAAAAGACATTGAATTTCAGATCGGTGACAAAGTATTCTTGAAAGTATCTCCATGGAAGAAAATACTTCGTTTTTGTCGCAAAGGAAAATTAAGTCGGTGATTCATCAGGCCATATGAGATTATTGAACGAATAGGGCCAGTGGCATATTGGTTAGCTCTACCATCAGAATTAGAAAAGATCCACAACGTATTTCATGTATCGATGTTGCACCGATATAGATCTGATCCATCACATGTGATTTCTCCATTAGAAATTAAAATTCGACTTGATATGACATATGACAAAGAATCGATCAGAATTTTAACTCGAGAGATCAAAGAATTGAGAAACAAATGTTTAGCATTATTGAAAGTCTTATGGCAACGTCACGGTGTCTAAGAGGCTACGTGGGAGCTTGAAGAAGCTATGAGAAAATAGTACCCTAACCTATTGACTAGTAAGATTTTCGGGGACGAAAATCCCTAAGGGGGAGAGTTATAACAACCCATTTTTAGTTAAATCAGAATAGTGGTTTTGGTACCACAAATCTGAGGTAAAAATATTTATTTTATTATTATTTTAATGTTTATAGTATGATTGAGTGATTGTGTGAAAATTTCTTAAAGAAATTTTATCATTTGATTGGTCAATTTGATAAAAAGGACTAAATCGCGTAAAGCGTAAAACTTGAGTTCTAATAGCTAAAGGTGTCTAATAATTATAGAACCTTAAAGTGAAGGTTCTTATGTTTTAATTAGACTATTTTAATTGTGAGTGGACAAAGATGGGCATGCATTATATGATTTTAATGAATTATAGTTAAGGTTAAAATGGTAAATGATAGTTAATACGTAAAATTATAATAAAACAAAGCCATAAAATTTCATTCATCTTCAACCTTGCCGAATTAAAAGAATAAAAGAGGCAAAATTTGCGGTTTTAACATTTGAACACTTCATGATCTAATTGTAAGTTCGTTTTTGCTCAGTTTTTAATGATTTCTATGTTTTTGTGATCGTTGCAACTAGTACCAGCTAGCCCAGTGACTATTTTACAAAACTGTTAAAGATTTTGAAAGTTGCCATTGATGGAAATATGTGTTCTTTGATGTTTGATGATGAAATATGAAATCTTGTAGTTAGATTTACCTATTTTGTAAAGTGATTTTGAGTAAAAATGCAAAATAAGGATTTAATTGAGAAATGTTGAAATTTTGTGGTTGAAATGTGAAATAAATGAAAAATATGGTCTGATAAGGGCATTATTTTAATTTGGCTAGCATGGGTTTATTGTGAATTTCATTAAATTGTGATTTTATGAAATAAGGGCTAAATTGTAAAAATATGAAATAATAGGGGCAAAAGTGTAAATGTGCCCTAAATTATATTTTGGATTTAATTGAATAAATGGATGATTGAATGAGCTAAATTTGATATTATATAGATCAAGAAATGGAGAATACAAACTTAGATCGAGGAAAGAACAAGATATCGCATTAGTCGACCTTGTTGTCGTTTTCACATCTGAGGTAAGTTCGTATGTAATAAACATTGTTATAATTATGCTTTAAATGCTTTGATATTGTATAAATTGTATATATGAGATTACAGTCATGTTTGATGACAATTCAGTTATGTATGACATTTAGATTGCGATTCAAGATAGCTTCAACTATGTATGGCACATAGTGTTCGATTCATAGCTTCGGCTATGTATGGCACTTAGTGTGTGATTTGAGATAGCTTCGGATATGTATGGAACTTAGTGTGCAAGATTAAAATAGCTTTGGCTATGTATTGGCACTTAGTGTGCAACAATTTGGGTATTCGACATCATTCAGTTCGGGTTTGAGTTTGTTACGGATTGGTTCAGGTATGTATATGAATCATACGAGCTTAGAGTCGAAAAAGTTATGAAGTTTGCATATAAACATATGATTAAGAATGTGGAAGGTTTTTTAGTATTTATGAATTACAAGCTAACAAGTTCAAATTGATGATTTGTGTATTTATGATTAGTTGAGTTTATTTCATACGAGCTTACTAAGCTATAAAGCTTACTTTATTCGTTTTTCTATGTTTTGTAGTGCTATTAAAGCTAGCTCGCATTAGAGGATCATCGAATATCGTTTCACACTATCCACCTTTCACTCGGTATCTATGAACTTGGTATTTTAAGTATATTGCATGTATAGGGACTTGGGTCATTTTTGGTTATTAATTGATAGTGATTTTGGCCATATGAATTGGCATTGTAAATGTTTATGTTTTGTTATGAATATATATAGCCATGATTGATGGTTTGCTTTTGGTATATTTGGTATGTTTGAATCATGTATATATATGTTTATGTCTTGTGTAGTGAGTTGGTTGATGGTTGTGTGATGATTGATGGTAAAAGTTTCATGAGTGTTAAATGGATGATTTATGGACATTGGTTTGCTTGTGAAATTAGAAGATATGGAATGGCATGAAATTAGATGGCATATTGTGGTATTTTTTTCTTGTATTGATGGGTAATGAAATGGTATGGAATATGCTTGGGATGAGATTGATTTAATGCATATTATGCCTTGAGTTAGTGCCTTTGAATTGTGGTGTAGGTACATGAAATTTGGGTGGGAAAAATGGTTTGGCAAATAGCCTATTTTTGTCCACACGGGCAGAGACACGAGCGTGTGTCTCATCCGTGTGTGACATAAGGACAAGTACACGGCCGTGTGTCCCCTGGTGTTGATTTTGAAATTAAGTCAGTATGCTCCACACGGCTTCACACACGGCTGTGTGACTTGGTCGTGTGGTAAAAGTTAGTATAGACTATAGGTTTGGCACGACCTAGCACACAGCCTAGCACATGGGTGTGTATGATCATTTTTAGGGCACACAGGCTAGCCACACGGGCATGTGTGTTAGCCGTGTGACCCAAGTCAGAGAGATACACGGGGTAGGACACGGGCTGGGACACGACCATGTGCTTCCATTTCGAATGTTCACACGGCTTGTGACATGGGCGTGTCTAGTGGTCGTGTGAGACACATAGCTTGACCACACGGGCGTGTGTCCCCTATTTTGAGGAAAAATTTTTGAGTTTCGTAAAAATTTCTTGAGCTATCAATTTGGTCTTGAACCACTCCCAAAGCATGTTTAGGGCCTAGTGGGCTTGTAATAGGGACAAATTGTTTGAGATTGAATGATGATTCTATGAATTGATTAAATGTGTGTAAAAAGTATTTTTAAATGTGATGTATGTCCGGTAATGCTCTGTAACCCTATCTGGTTTTGAATACGAGTGAGGGGTGTTACATCTTGTCCATTGGATCAAACTGTATTAATTGATCAAGTCTATAAATGTTGTCCACTAAAAATTTAAAATTTGACGTTTCTAGTGGATTTACTAATGATTCCTTTTGGTGATTTTGATGTAATTCTAGGTATGGATTGGTTAACTAAGCACGGGGTAGTTCTCTATTGTTGAAAGAAAAAAATTTTGATCCAAGATTCTGATAATGAGATGGTCGAAGATAGTGGTATTAAAACGAGTGGTTTAACTTGAATTGTTTCGTCGATTAAGGCTAATAAGTTATTGAAGCAAAGTTGTAAAGTTTTTCTAGCTTATTTTATCAACTCGAAACCAAAGAATAGTGAAATAAGTAACATTAGGACTATTTGTGAATTTCCTGAAGTGTTTCCGAGGAGTTACCAGGATTACCATGTTTAGTTTGCAATTGAAGTATTGTAACACCCCAAACCCGTAACCGTCGCCAGTTTAAGGTTAAAGGCATTACCGAACAATTCAAATCTTTACAGACATTTCATAATATTATTCAATGAATCAAATCAAAGTGTCCCTTGAGTAGACCTACAAGACCTTAAACATGCTTTAGAATAGGGTCGAGACTAAACCGAACACATACAAAAATTCTCAGAAATTTAAATTTTTTTCAAATTTACAGAGGTCACACACCCGTGTGGGTAAGCCGTGTGCCTCCCACGGCCTCAGACACGCTTGTGTGTCTAAGCCGTGTCAAAATAGGGCATACATACTGACTTATCCCCATGGCCTGAGACACGCCCATGTGCCTCACCTATGGTTGACACTGACTTGCACCACATGACCAGTCACACACCCGTGTGTCTTGCCCGTGGTCGAGTCTGACTTGTTTTGTTTTGTAACCATGAAGGACACGGTCAGGCCACACACCCTTGTGCTTAAACGTGTGGGCAATTATAGGCCATTTGCAAGGCCAAAATGCCACCTACACTTTGGGTCATCTCTACAAGCACATACAAGCATATTTCTAAACATAATTGGCAACCAAAAACACACCAAATGGTCATTATATCATCCTAATCAATCTCATTTCTAAGCATACCAACTTAGATGCCTAATAGCTCAACTAATTCACAAATAAACCAAGCATGATTCATCCATAACTTACCACTTCATCATAACCATCATTCATCAAACATATATACTCACTTTGCATCAATAAGCTTACCATTACCTTGACTATTTCATAACCATGGAATCATACCAAAACCAAACATAATATAACATGACTCTTCATTTATTACACAACCATTTAACTAGCCATATCACATGGCTATACACATATTTCAAACATAACTTAAGGTAACTAGCCTATACATGCCATACTTTAGTATATACATTTTCAAAAAGGTACCAAAATAAGATTGAGTAGTGTGATGATGATCCTTGACGATTCCTTGAGCCTTCAATAGCATTGATGATCTATAAAATAGAGCAAACACACACAAAGTAAGCTTTCAAAAGCTTAGTAGGCCATATACAAATAAACTTAACATATAATTCACATTATCATATCAATACATGAATCATTAACATATCTCAATTGCAAATTCATAATTCTTCATTGGCTCATTACTTAGCCATTTCTTATCAACCATCATATCTCTATCTATCTCATTTTCTCATATCACATTCATTCATATATCACATTTTAACTCATTGCATCTATGTACGTAATTACTCACCTTTCATGCCTATTCAAAGCATATACATCAAACGTGCCTAAAACGAATATACAACTCACATAGTCATTCATTTCTCAGACTTGCCCATTGAACTGTTCGAAAACAAATAGGATACTTAGAATACTCAAAATAGTCGTACAATGCCAACGTCCCAGACGTGGTCTTACATGTAACCAAATATCGATACCACTGTCCCAAACAGGGTATTACACGAATCAATACGATGCCAATGTCCCAGACATGGTCTTACACGAATATCTCAAATCGATGCCAACGTCCCAGACGTGGTCTTCAATGATGTTACATAACAGACACCTATGTCATGACATATGTAATCCTATATTGTCCTAGGTTCGCACGGGACTTCTCAAACACTGATTTATTGTCGATTCATCCTCAGATTTCATGTTCTCATCATTTCATGCACATTCATCATCATAAATTTTCATATAAACATACATATATCAATGTAAATACATTTATTTGTATATTGAGTTACCTCGGATTCGGATAAACGTATGGACTCGACTATTCGATCACTTTCGACTTTCCGCGATCCAAATCTATTTTCTTCGGTTCTTGATCTATACATATTCAAATTTAATCCATTTATTCACCAAATCATTCAATTCAATCCAATAACACATATTTAGGGAAATTTACAAATTAGCCCCCATATTTTTACATTTTGACATTTTAGTCCTTATTTCAGAAAATCACAAAATACACAAAATCTCTATACGCCCATTCTTAGCTGAATTCTCTATAGGTCCCTAGCAACCCATATTTTTCATTTATTTCACAATTTAGTCCCTCAAAATATTATTTTCTCAATTTAATCCAAATTACTCAGAATCACCAAAAACTCAAAGACAAACTATGTTAATCTAACACATATATTTCATATTTCATCACAAAACTTCACAAAGCTTGTGAATTCATCCATAGCACATTTCAAAATTATCATCAATACACAAAATTGAAACATGGGTTTTGATGAACACGAAGCAACGATTACAAAAACGTAGAAATTATCGAAAACCAAATCAAAACATACCTTGAATCAAACCAAAAACTAGCCGAAACCTAAATGTTCTTATTTCTTTTTCTTTTCTTTGTTTTTTGGCAATATAAAATGATAATAATCATATTTTTAATGGTTTTTTTATTATATTACATATTAATATACAAATGATAAAATTAACCTTTATAATTTAATCATAAAACCATATAATATAATAGCCTTAACCATCCATCCCATAATTCCATGGCCTAATTTCACTTTAAGGCCTTCACATTTAATAGCCAACTCAAATAAACACTTTAACATATGTATTGCCACTTTTACCTTTTATGCGATTTAATCCTTTTCTCAAATTGAACACACAAACAGACAAATTAATTCACAAAACTTTCACGCATGCTTAATTATGTATCATAGGCATGGAAAATAATATTAAAATATTTTTGTAAATTGGATTTGTGGTTCTGAAACCACTATTCTGACTAGGGTCTAAACCAGACAGTTATGATTCTCACCCCTTAGGGATTTTCGTCCCCGAAAGTCTTATCGTTGAATAGATTTAGATATTGTTGTCTCATTGAATCTTCAGGCTCCCACATAGCCTCTTCAACTCCGTGTCGATGCCACAGTACTTTAACTAATGAAATTTTCTTATTTCACAATTCTTTCACTTCACGAGCTAAGATATAGATCGATTATAATATGTGAATGATTATACGGTTATAATCTGTTTACGATTATGTATGAAATGTATGTTTAAATGTTTTGATTATACGGTAATGCTCTGTAACCATAATCTCATGACAGATACGGGTTAGGGGTGTTACAAGTATCTGCAAGTATACGGGTCGATTTGTAATATAGATTTTACAACAAAGTAGGTATGTACTCTGAGGATTGTATCCAAGGGTGGCATGTAACACCCCAAACTCGGCCCAGAAGTTAGGCCCGAATCTGGCGTGTCACATTAAAGTGTTTTTCAAAAACCATGTTTTCATTGAAAACCCTCCTTAATAATTAAAAACTAAGGTCTCCGTTTGTGTTTGTTCAATTTCAAAACATGGTTCATTGAAAAGTTAATCACTTTTTAAAACGTTATTAACTTCGTTAAAAATCTCTTTTAGTTGCGAAAGCTAATTTAAGGTAAAGAAGTTTAAAACGTATGTTTTTAAAAACAATAATTGGGTTAAAAACACGTCTATGTCTAACAGATATAAAACGTAACAAAATCTCAAATTTAGAATTAAACCCAAAGAGGCCTTATTACAAAAACTAAAACCCAAAATGGAATTTAAAACATATATAAAGTCCAAAGCATAACAGTCATGTGGTCACCTCTGATTCCCTCACAACATCGATCCTCCTAACACTGGGGATTAACTGCACAGTTAAAAATAGGGTGAGTCTACGAAAACTCAGTGTGTAATCCCCTTACTAGTGTAACAGTCAGTATACAAAAATAGAAACTGAAATAGCCTGGGCCAAAGCCCTTTAGTAGTAACAGTATAGTCCAGTTCAGAGCATATGTGGGCCAAAACCCACTACAATATCATTTGGGTCACAACCCATAATAGAATCAATTGGGCCCAGCCCAAACCAATACGTAACAAGTGGCCCTAAGCCCAGTACAATGACAAATCTCATAAACAGATATGCAACAGTATGAGGATGCATCCCACCCCGATCCAGCCAACACACCACCTATACCAACCCTACACTTACGTGGGGATAAAATTGACCCACCCAGCCAACACACCAAGCTTAGCACCGGTTGCGGTACTAAGTCAACAGAATGGCTAAAAGCCATAAAGATCACAGCAACGCTACCAGTTAACAGAACGGCTAAAAGCCATAAATAGAATGGTTATAAACCATAATCAAGATGGCATAGAGCCATAATCAGGATGGCACAAAGCTATCAGTAACTGTAATAAGTTTGGCACATAGCCATCAGCAACGATAATATGATCGGCACACAGCCACGGGTAATTATGATCGACACAAAGTCATTAGTATATATGTTAGGCACATAGCCACGGGTAAATACGATTGGTACAAAGCCATAATAAAGATGGCACAGAGCCATAGCTAGGTTGGCACAGAGCCAAAATCAAATTACCCGGCTTTATGCCGTTCGTCGATCCACAGTCGTCTCATACGACCCGTGCGACCTTAACAAATCAATACTGGATCCACAGTCATCTCATGCGACTTGTACGACCCTATCAGAACTTCTTCTATATCAATGCCCCAACCCCATGCAATATGTCGTGTATGTCATGCTCAATCATTACACGTGTATGCAAAATGGCCATGCTCAGTAACAGTCATTTAAACATATATTAAAAGCATATTAGTTACACGACCACAATCAAGTCAGTTAAAACACAGTCATAAGATCACATTCAAATCAGTCAAATTCATAGCACAAGTTAGTCATTTACCCACAAGGGCAAAACAGTTATTTTACCTTATAAGTGTATTTTGGTAATCCTACCCTTTAGGGGTATTTCGATAATTCTACCTTACAGGGGTTTTTTTGGTAATTTTGTAAACTAGGGGTATTTTAGTAATTTTACAAATCGAGGGTATTTCGATAATTTTGTAAATCGAGGGTATTTTGGTAATTTTACAAATCGAGGTCTCAATGACCTAACAGAAGGTCCACCGTCGCCTCGAGCAACTTAAATAACCTAAACAGTTACAACGGTGTAAATGGGCCAAAGGCCCAGTACTTGCCCCAAGTGGGCCCACACACTTGTGTGGCCTAATTAGCCCAAAAATAGCCTCGACTATACAAACGACACTGTTCAAACCAATAGAAACCATATAACATGCATTTTATCCATGTGGGGCCCACCAACCTAGTAGGCCCACACGATGTATTGCCCAAAATGACCCTAGCCATATGGACTACATGGCTCGGTTTAACATTTACCACAATATACAAATTTAATCTGTATGGGGCCGACAGGCCCATTGGGCCCACACGGCCTATTTCGGTCCCAACGCGGCCCAAAACGACCTAAGCCCATGAGAACGCTCATGGTGGCCTCAAACATCTTATGCCCATATTCGTGGGCTCGGTCCACCACACGTGCGATCGCACGCTCGTGTGGCATCATTCGCCAGTACATTGGCTTTTCGGCATTTTGTCGGTCTACAATCAGAAAGAGTGTAGTTACACACCTAATCGCAAAGTGCACCACGAATCCCTAGCACCGAACCTACCATATTCAAAACTAACGATTAATCACTCGATCAATACAGTTATTCTCTTTTTTTTCCAAACACATGTCAAAATCACATTGATACTTGGCTTAGTCGATCGAGATTCGATAAGTCCCCACCAGCTATTAGCAAGAATTGATCCCTTTGGTGCAATTATAGTCAAAACTGAAAGTAGGCCTTTGATCGCTTTTGGAACACACGCCTCTTTTTACTCCTCGAGAACGCCTAGGTATCAACCAACGTTAGTCCAAGGGAAGAGAGAGAGAGGATTCGACAGAAAGGAAATAGAACCATAATAGTAATAAAAAAATCCATTTAAGGAATCTCCATAACTTACACTTAACCTCGATAAACAGAGGAGAAGAACCCGCAACCTTATGATAGGAGAACAAAAATGAGAGTAAATTCGACAATAGATGAAAGAGAGATAGTAGGGTATTCGACTTTTACACACTTATGAACAAATGATAACAGTGTTAAACAAAAGGGAAATTCGGCTCAAGAGAAATAAATGGGGAAAAATAAAAAGAAAAAATGTAGAAAAAGATAAGAGATGCAATCGGGCAAGGGAAAAAAAAGGCAGAAAAGGTTGAAAAAGATGCCTAAATGGTAACACAGAAATGGCTAAGAAGAAAGTAGAGTGAAACAAAGTAAAAGAATGCACGTGAAACACCCCAAACCCGGCCCAAAAAGCCTAACCGGATTTGGTATGTTCCTTGAGTAAAACTTTAGCGAAATTACATTGTAAAGTATATATATTTTTTTATAAAACATTATTTTTAGAAGGAATTAATAAAATAAAAAGGAATCCAAACTTAAGAAAATTTCCTTGAAAACATTTATATATTAGAGACAAAAACCTTTTTAAATAATTATCGAAAACCAATTTAGTTATTTAATGGATATTTGTTCATGTCAAAATAAAAGTAAATCCAAACACGAAATGAAAGATAGTTTATAGTGGCCTTATTACATAAAATTGGCAAATTCATAATAAAGTCTAAGTAATAAAATTTAACTTAAAGAGTTTAAGTTGGAAAATCTCCACAATACTTGATACGAGCACTGGCCACCTCGAAATCCTTGCTGCCCCGATCCATCGCACTACGAGTCATCTGAAAAGTTATCCCATAAAAATGGGTGAGTCATAAACTCAATGTATAACACATACACTAAAAAGCCCATTTTATCATATGCTTTAAAGCCCAAAAATTTCACATATGGCCATAGGCCCATTTAATCAAATATTTAGCCCAAAGGCCCATTTAGCTCATATTTAGCCCAAAGGCCCATTTAATTCATATTTAGCCCAAAGGCCCATTTAATTCATATTTAGCCCAAAGGCCCATTTCATAACAGATCAAGTAATAATCATACAATATTACATAGTTATGTATATGAAATGAAATGCAAGCCCGGCCCAACCTAAATATCCATCCGCTACACACCCCCGTACCAACCAACACACCGTGGGGATTACTAAATCGACCCTCCATCCGCTACACACCATCGAAGGCAGTTGCTGCAGTCAACATGCACATCGCCTTTATTGTGGCAAAGCCACCAAAATAGATGTGACCGAAGTCACCTGATCGAAGTCCAAATTTCAAATACGTGACCAAAGTCACGGAGCCAAATATGTGACCGAAGTCACCGAGTCAAATATGTGACCGGCCACCGAGTCAAATATGTGACCAAAACCACCGAGTCAATTATGTGACCAAGTCACCAATTTCACATATGTGACCAAGTCACCGAAATTGTGGTAAAACCACCGAATACTTCCTCCTTTATTAAACATACCCATATGCCCATGCACATACATATCAAATCAGAATTTCATGCTATTTACCCACAAATCATAATATAGTCATGCTTATTTCATATTGATGCATATAGCAAAAATAAACGAAATATTGGGTAACATACCTGAATTTTGTATACAAATGATTGGTATCCACAAACAAAACATACCATCATATAATCACTTTTTAACAATATAAATCTATGGAAATTTTTAATGTATGGTTACACACCTAGTAACAGTGAGAACAATACCCTCTTGCTCGTCCACACCTAATTGATTAATACACTCGGTTAGTATAAACTATTGTTAACAAAACTATACTTATAGGCGATGGATCTAAATCCTTACCCTCATTCACGAATGACGATTATTTATGGTTTTCTCCACTAGATGGATCAAAACCCGCCGATATTCCACCAACGTAAAGTGGTTGGTTATACGCTTTACTTGAATAACCGATCCTTGTTAGCAGAAGGTCCACAACCGGGTGGAAAGTCTCTAACCCCCGATACTGCTCTTCGTTTGTAGTTCGATGGTAAAGGAATACCTCCTCTCTTCCAAACACTTCGCACAGCCCTTTTCTTACCTATCTTGTTGATCTTAGATCGCCCCTAAAATAACGTAGATTAGTGATCCATCTAAAGAAATTGATATTATCTAAAATAGTAATCTTACCTTGATGATTCGAATGGTCACTTAAAGGTTGTCTTCAACAAAGATCTTTGAAAAATCTTTTCAAAAGATTCAGCCTAGGAGAGAAAATAAAAGATTATAGTTCTAAATTTACTAAAGTGAAAGGAAATGATAAAATAATTAATAGAATTCTTACTTGAGTCCTTCAAGATTCGGCTTTAACAAAAGAGAGAAGAGAAATGGTGGTTTGGTTTGAGGAAAAGAAGAAAGGAAAAGAAAAGAGAAGGAAAAGGAGAAGGAAGAAAAGAGAAAGAGGAGAAGAAGATGATAATGGTGATTTCTCAAAAGAAAAGAGATGATTAGGAACTTTTGCACATTGGGCCAAGGAGGAAATTCTTGATCCTATGTGGTTTCGACAATGAGAGGAAGAGAAGAGAGAAATAAAGTGAAAAGAAAAGAAAGGAGAATTGATCAAAGAGAAAGGAGATTGATTTTGGAGCTTAGATGCATTCGGCAAAAGAGAGAAAATGAAGAAGAAAATGGTGCTTAATCTTTGTAGTTTTGGTTTCAAAAGAAAATGGGAGAAAGAAAGTAGTATTTGGTTCAATCAATTGAGGCTAAATCAAAAGCACAATTGTACCAAAGTGCCTAAGGTACATTCGGCCAAGGTAGGGGTTTTGGAGAAAAATTGATCAAAAAGAAAGTTAAAACAAAGAGAAGATCATTACCTAAATTCAATGACAATTTTGGCTATGAGAGAACTTTTGGAGAAATTGAGAAAAGATGGACAAAAGAATGTGTAAGACTTTTGGCTAACTCCCCCCTAATGGCAAAGCACAAATTCGGCCAAATCAATGCCAACATTATCCCTTTTTTCTCCTTGTTTCTTCCCTATCCACTCTTGATTTGCTATCAAAAAATAAACCACTCCCTTTAGCCTCCATGTTGTCTAGGTTCATGGTCAAATGACCATGAACACATCCCCAAAACATAGCCAAATATCATGCCTTTGTCCCTTCATCTTATCACCAACTTATGATCCCATGCCATAAGTTCCTAACTTCCTTTTCACATGGTCAAATAGCCAAAATTAAATGAATTCTCATCCACTCTAGAATATTCTTGGCCGACACTTATAAGGAAGAAAACAAAATTTAAAATCCTCCCTAATGCTAGCTAGGAGATTCAACCTTACACCTCAAGCACACATCCATACATCTTAACCACTTTGCCAATTACTTAACTTATGCTTGAAACTCCTTGTCATTAATTCTTAAGGCCTAATTTGTTTAGCTCTCTCTTCATTAATAAAAATTAAAAGTTTTACTAAGCCTTCACTTAATTAATGAAGCTCAAATAACTTCCAAAATTGCACTTAATAAATAAGCATGCAACATCATTCAATTAAGTAAAATGCATAACCCTAATTATCGAGGATGTTACAGCTTCTACCCCTTAAAAATAATTTCGTCCTCGAAATTACAGGCCGAATAAGTGAGGGTATTGTTGTCGCATCGCTTCCTCCGTTCCCCATGAAGCTTCTTCGATCCATGATTACGCCATAATACCTTGACGAGAGGCCGATTTTCTCCGTAAAACCTTTACATCTCGTTCTAAAATTTGAATTGGTTCCTCTTCGTATGACAAATCGATCTTAATTCCACCTCCTCATCGGGTACTATATGAGATGGATCCGAGCAGTAACAGCGTAGCATTGAAACATGGAACACATCATGCATTTGCTTCAACTCCAAGGTAAATCTAAGCGATATGCCACAGATCCGACTCACTTCACAATCCGATAAGGTCCAATGAACACAGGACTTAGTTTCCTTTGCGTCCAAATCTCATCACCTTTTCCAAGGTGAAACTTTAAGGAAAACTTGGTCCCCACAAGAAACTCTATTTCTTTCCACTTAAGATCTGCGTACAATTTTTGTCTGCATCGACGCTTCCTTTAACCGAGCCTCGGATTACCTTAACCATTTCTTGATTCACCACTATTTCTAGACCCAAAATCGACGTTCCCTAATTACATCCAACACGTAGGAGTGCGACACTTAGTCCATATAATGCTTCATATGGTGCCATCCGAATCTTTGGATTGGAAACTGTTGTTGTATGCAAATTCGCCAACGGTAAGAATTCCTCCCAACTTCCTTGAAATCTATCACACATCCCCTTAACATATCTTCTAAGATCTGGATTACTCTTTCGACCGACCGTCGATTGAGGATGAAATGTCATCTTGAAGTCCAACTGGTGCCCAAAGCCTGATGTAATGCTTTCCAAAATCGCGACGTAAATCTCGGATCTCTGTCCAAAATTATCGACAACGGCACTCCATGCAATCTCACAATCTCAGCCATGTATAACTTCGCCAATTTTTGCAAAGAGTAATCAACCCAATCGGGATAAAATGTGCAGATTTAGTTAATCGGTCCACTATCACCCAAATGGAGTCTTTCTTAGTAGGCGTAAGAGGAAGCCCACTAACAAAATCCATGGTGATTCTCTCCCACTTCCATTGCGGAATCTTTATTGGTCAGTAGCAATCCGGAAGGTACTTGATGTTCACCTTAACTTGTCGACACGTCAAGCACTTCCCTACAAATTCGTAACTTCCGCTTAAGTCCGAGCCACCAAAATTGATCTCGCAAATCTCGGTATAACTTACTTCCTCCGGGATGCATAGCATAGGGGCTACCATGCGATTCTGAAGTATCTTTTGCCTCAACTCCCGATCCTTTGGCATCTGATTTTACCTTTAAAACATAATACCCGTCATTATTAATACCAAAATCTTCCAATTTCCCACTCAACTTTTGTCAAGCTTTTCATTTAGATCTTCATCTACCAATCGCCTCTCTTTCACTTGACTTAACCATGTCGGCTTAACTCAAGTTACGCCAACAAGCTTCCGTCATCGTAGAGGCTAAGATGTGCAAACATCGCCCTTAAATCTGACACCACTTTTTGACTTAGAGCGTCTGCCACCACATTCGCCTTACCCGGATGGTACTCGATAGAACAGTCGTAGTCTTTCAACAACTCTATCCACCTTCTTTGCCTCAAATTCAGTTCTTTCTGAGTCAGTAGATATTTCAGACTTTTGTGGTCCGTGTATATCACTGACTTTTCCCCGTATAAGTAATGCCTCCAAACTTTAAGAGCAAAGACTACATTTGCCAACTCAAGTCATCGTCGGGTAGTTAACTTCATGTGGTCTCAATCTGAGACGACACGCAACTACCTTCCCGCCTTGCATCGTAACACATCCTAAACCCGTGAGAAGCGTTACAATACACAACGAAATCCTTTCCTACCTCGGGTTGGATCAAAACAGAGCTTAGTCAAAACTTTCTTGAGCTTCTCAAAACTCTCTTCTTTGCTTATCACCCACACGAAAGGTACTTCCTTCCTCGGCAATTTCGTTAAAGGTGCATTATCGATGAAAATCCTTGACGAATCTTGGTAATATCCGGCTAAACCAAAGAAACTGCGAACCTCGATTCACGGACTTAGGTGGTTTCAATCTAGCACGACCTCAATCTTCCGAGGATCCACCCTTATTCCTTCCGCAGATACCACATGGCCTAAAAATGCAACCTCTTTCAGCCAAAATTCACACTTCTTGAATTTGGCGTCACGCTTCTTTTCTCTTAAGACTTGCAACACAATTCGGAGATGCTCATCATGCTCCATTTCGGACTTAGAATATACTAGGATGTCGCCTATGAAAACCACAACGAATCGATCCAAGTAGGGCTAAAAAATCTGGTTCATCATATCCATAAACACAACTGGGGCATTCGTCAATCCGAATGGCATTACCAGAAATTCATAATGCCCATATCTAGTTCGGAAAGCCGTCTTATGGATATCCGCTTCTTTCACTTTAAGCTGATGATACCCCGATCTTAGATCAATCTTAGAGAATACTGCAGCTCCTTAAGCTGATCGAACAAGTCGTCGATCCTTGGCAAAGGATACTTGTTCTTGATGGTCGACTTATTCAACCGCCGTAGTCTATACACATCCTCATCGATCCATCCTTCTTTTTCACGAATAGGACCGGTGCTCCCTATGGAGACACACTAGGTCGAATGAATCCACGCTCAAGCAACTCCTGAATCTGAGCCTTCAACTCAACCAACTCCTTCGGTGCCATTCTATATGGAGCAATAGAAACTGGCGCCGTTCCAGGTAATAAATCAATTCGAACTCTACTTCACGATCCGGAGGCAAACACGGAAGTTCTTCCTAAAAACATCTACAAATTCCTTCACGATCCGACTTCATTAACAGCTGCTTCCTTAGCCTCCAACGCACTCACCAACATCGAAAGGCTTCACATCCCTTTCTAACCATCTTTTCGCCTTAAGAGCGGATACTACATTAGATAAGTAGTTCTATCTCTAGCCCATCACTACAAATTCCTTGTCATCAAAAGTTCTTAAGGACATTCTCTTAACAAACAATCCACATTTGCACGGTACTTCACAAGCCGTCCATGCCTAAGATTAGGTCGAATTCTCGACAGCAACTCCATTAAATCACCGAAACTGTATCCCTTGGACTTCTAGAGGCACTTCCTTAAAAGTTTGTCTACAACACTGCATGCATCCTAGAGGACTAAGTACGATCATCTTCTTAGGTACAGATTTGAAGTCACATGCAAAGTCCCGGATACTTCACTAGCGATATAGGAATGAGTTGACCTATATCTATCAAAGCAATAAAGGGCAACCCGAAATCGAAGCGTGCCGTGATAACATCAGTGCATCACCGTTTCTCTGCGATGAACCGCATACACGGACTGGTTGTCTCGCCTCGAGCTACCATCGCCTCTGCTCAAGTTTCGCGACCTCTCCGGAACCATTGCCCTTCCATTTGGACCACGACCTCTTATCGGTTCTTTGTCCACTTACATCGACTGATTAGCACCACGACTTGTTTGGGCGGTTCTTCTCCGAGTTCATCGGACAATCCTTGATCATGTGATCCTTCGAACCGCACTTGAAACATCCGCCGGTCTTCTTCCAGCATTCTCCTGAGTGCATTTTCCCACATTGAGAACAAATACGATTTTGTACACCAGTAGCAGTCTGTTGACCTCGCGGTCCATCATTCCTTGATTTCTTCTGAAAGTTTCCGGACGACCCCGAAGACCCAAAGCTTCTCTTATTTTTGCTCTGGCCTCTGTCCCGGTTCTGTCTCTCAGTCCGTTTAGCCTCTTCGGCAATTCTTGCCCTTTCTACTAAGATTGCAAAATCTCTTTCACGGTGTGGAGCAATCATCACTCTTAGCTCATCTCTAAGTCCATCTTCAAATCTGATACACCGTTCATATTCTGTAGCCACTATCCCTCTGGCATAACGGCTAAGTCGCAAAAATTTCGCTTCATATTCAGCTATCGACTTGTTCCCTTGGACCAAATTCAGAAATGTCTTCCTCTGGGAGTCGATATCTAGCTCCAACATATTTTCCTTCGAATTTCACTTTAAAATACCCCCAATCCAGACGATCCACAGGGGTACTCTCCTTGATAGTGAGCCACCACTGGTAGGCTTCATCATGGAGAAGTGAAATAGCACCTTTCAATTTCTCTTCATCAGTGCAGTCTATATCTTCCATGATCCTCTCGACTGCTTCCAACCAATATTCGGCTACATTAGGAGCTACTCCAGATACTCCCCTGAAAACCTCAGCTCCATTTGATCTTAGTCTCTCAGCTACTGACTTTTGAGACCCATTTCTAGAACTAGCTTCCGCTACTCGTTCTAAAACTCGCAGCACAGCTTGTGATACTGCGTCACCTCCTTCATTTTGTTCTTGAAAGTCTGCCCCAACAGTCGGTGGTGGAGCTTCATTCTCGGAACCTTGACCAGATCGAACTGGTTCCGACACAGTCATCCTTCCTCTTCCATGTCCACGACGACCTCGTCCCCTAGAGCTCATGTCTACTACGTATCTTATCTATTTTTTACCGAAAAGTCTTATGTATTAGAATCTTTTCACTTCTTATTAAAAGAAAGTCTTATGAAACAGATATTCAGTGGTTTTCGTAGTAGTATACAAACACCTAAGGTCCATGTCTCTAAAGTTTCCTTAGGCTTATCATACATTCATATCACTTATCAAATAAAGGTACATACCTGATGGATCTGGGCCGAGAATTCCGAGTGCCATGCTCTTATAAAACCATTTAACTTAAGAAAATTTTCAAAAAGTCTTTTGGGCCAAATTTTGAAAATGTTGTGGGCTTCAAAACCCAAGGCCGAGAGTTTAAAATTGGGCTCGATACCAAGTGAAACACCCTAAACCCGCCCAAAAAGCCTAACAGATTTGGTATGTTCCTTGAGTAAAACTTTAGCGAATTACATTGTAAAGTATATTTTTTTTATAAAACATTATTTTTAGAAGGAATTAATAAAATAAAAGGAATCCAAACTTAAGAAAATTTCCTTGAAAACATTTATATATTAGAGACAAAACCTTTTAAATAATTATCAAAACCAATTTAGTTATTTAATAGATATTTGTTCATGTCAAAATAAAAGTAAATCCAAACACGAAATGAAAGATAGTTTATAGTGGCCTTATTACATAAAATTGGCAAATTCATAATAAAGTCTAAGTAATAAAATTTAACTTAAAGAGTTTAAGTTGGAAAATCTCCACAATACTTGATACGAGCACTGGCCACCTCGAAATCCTTGCTGACCCGATCCATCGCACTACGAGTCATCTGAAAAGTTATCCCATAAAATGGGTGAGTCATAAACTCAATGTATAACACATACACTAAAAAGCCCATTTTATCATATGCTTTAAAGCCCAAAAATTTCACATATGGCCATAGGCCCATTTAATCAAATATTTAGCCCAAAGGCCCATTTAGCTCATATTTAGCCCAAAGGCCCATTTAATTCATATTTAGCCCAAAGGCCCATTTAATTCATATTTAGCCCAAAGGCCCATTTCATAATAGATCAAGTAATAATCATACAATATTACATAGTTATGTATATGAAATGAAATGCAAGCCCGGCCCAACCTAAATATCCATCCGCTACACACCCCCGTACCAACCAACACACCGTGGGGATTACTAAATCGACCCTCCATCCGCTACACACCATCGAAGGCAGTTGCTGCAGTCAACATGCACATCGCCCTTATTGTGGAAAAGCCACCAAAACAGATGTGACCGAAGTCACCTGACCGAAGTCCAAATTTCAAATACGTGACCGAAGTCACTGGAGCCAAATATGTGACCGAAGTCACCGGAGTCAAATATGTGACCGAAGCCACCGGAGTCAAATATGTGACCGAAGCCACCGGAGTCAATTATGTGACCGAAGTCACCAATTTCACATATGTGACCAAGTCACCGTAATTGTGGTAAAACCACCGAATACTTCCTCCTTTATTAAACATACCCATATGCCCATGCACATACATATCAAATCGAAATTTCATGCTATTTACCCACAAATCATAATATAGTCATGCTTATTTCATATTGATGCATATAGCAAAAATAAGCGAAATATTGGGTAACATACACGAATTTTGTATACAGATGATTGGTATCCACAAACAAAACATACCAACATATAATCACTTTTTAACAATATAAATCTATGGAAATTTTTAATGTATGGTTACACACCTAGTAACAGTGAGAACAATACCCTCTTGCTCGTCCACACCTAATTGATTAATACACTCGGTTAGTATAAACTATTGTTAACAAAACTATACTTATAGACGATGGATCTAAATCCTTACCCTCGGATTCACGAATGACAGTTATTTGTGGTTTTTCTCCACTAGATGGATCAAAACCCGCCGATATTCCACCAACGTAAAGTGGTTCGGTTGTACGCACTACTTCGAATAATCGATCCTTGTTAGCAGAAGGTCCACAACCGGGTGGAAAGTCTCTAACCCCCGATACTGCTCTTCGTTTGTAGTTCGATGGTAAAGGAATACCTCCTCTCTTCCAAACACTTCGCACAGCCCTTTTCTTACCTATCTTGTTGATCTTAGATCGCCCCTAAAATAACGTAGATTAGTGATCCATCTAAAGAAATTGATATTATCTAAAATAGTAATCTTACCTTGATGATTCGAATGGTCACTTAAAGGTTGTCTTCAACAAAGATCTTTGAAAAATCTTTTCAAAAGATTCGGCCTAGGAGAGAAAATAAAAGATTATAGTTCTAAATTTACTAAAGTGAAAGGAAATGATAAAATAATTAATAGAATTCTTACTTGAGTCCTTCAAGATTCGGCTTTAACAAAAGAGAAGAGAAATGGTGGTTTCGGTTTGAGGGAAAGAAGAAAGGGAAAAGAAAAGAGAAGGAAAAGGAGAAGGAAGAAAGAGAAAGAGGAGAAGAAGATGATAATGGTGATTTCTCAAAAGAAAAGAGATGATTAGGAACTTTTGCACATTCGCCAAGGAGGAAATTCTTGATCCTATGTGGTTTCGACAATGAGAGGAAGAGAAGAGAGAAATAAAGTGAAAAGAAAAAGAAAGGGAGAATTGATCAAAGAGAAAGGAGATTGATTTTGGAGCTTAGATGCATTCGGCAAAAGGAGAGAAAATGAAGAAGAAAATGGTGCTTAATCTTTGTAGTTTTGGTTTCAAAAGAAAATGGGAGAAAGAAAGTAGTATTTGGTTCAATCAATTGAGGCTAAATCAAAAGCACAATTGTACCAAAGTGCCTAAGGTACATTCGGCCAAGGTAGGGGTTTTGGAGAAAATTGATCAAAAAGAAAGTTAAAACAAAGAGAAGATCATTACCTAAATTCAATGACAATTTCGGCTATGAGAGAACTTTTGGAGAAATTGAGAAAAGATGGACAAAAGAATGTGTAAGACTTTTGGCTAACTCCCCCTAATGGCAAAGCACAAATTCGGCCAAATCAATGCCAACATTATCCCTTTTTTTCTCCTTGTTTCTTCCCTATCCACTCTTGATTTGCTATCAAAAAATAAACCACTCCCTTTAGCCTCCATGCCGTCTAGGTTCATGGTCAAATGACCATGAACACATCCCCAAAACATAGCCAAATATCATGCCTTTGTCCCCTTCATCTTATCACCAACTTATGATCCCATGCCATAAGTTCCTAACTTCCTTTTTCACATGGTCAAATAGCCAAAATTAAATGAATTCTCATCCACTCTAGAATATTCTTGGCCAAACTTATAAGGAAGAAAACAAAATTTAAAATCCTCCCCTAATGCTAGCTAGGGGATTCGAACCTTACACCTCAAGCACACATCCATACATCTTAACCACTTTGCCAATTACTTAACTTATGCTTGAAACTCCTTGTCATTAATTCTTAAGGCCTAATTTGTTTAGCTCTCTCTTCATTAATAAAAATTAAAAGTTTTACTAAGCCTTCACTTAATTAATGAAGCTCAAATAACTTCCAAAATTGCACTTAATAAATAAGCATGCAACATCATTCAATTAAGTAAAATGCATAACCCCTAATTATCAGGATGTTACAGCACGAGAGGTCACCTTTAGTGCAGTTTCGGTAGCATCCAAAAAAAGAGAAAAGTAGCTTCGATTTGGTAACTAAACTGATCAAAAGAAAAAAAAGAAAGAAAAACTCAACAATATCGAAATATGCACCGAAATCCCCCTTTGGTCGAATTTCTTAAAAGCTACAATCAAATTTCGGCTCTAACCTCCTCCAATTGCAATTCCTCATTTTTTCTCCTGCATTTTCTCCTCCAAATCCTTACCAACTTCTATCCCTATCCCATAAATCACTCCCCCAAGACCGATTCCATAAGCACCTTAGTAGAACTCCACTCCAACTCAAACACTAGGCGTCCCGTTAGCAAAATAAATATTTCATTGCTTATCCCAAGACTTGAACCTTAGACCCCTTGCCACACCTGGAATGTCACTTCCATTAGACCATAAGGCTCCTTATGTCACTTTTTAACCACAATTAACTATAAGATCTACTTCTAATCACCAAGGGTTCACTTAGGAGCAAAAATAATAATTTGTAAATGCTAGGACTTGAACCTCAGTCCTTCTATACCACCCTTGGCGTCACTTACCACTGGAGCCCAAGCTCCTTTCATGTCATAAATCCACCACATATATAAATAAGGCCTTCAAACTAACGCCAAATTCACTTAAGGGAAAAACTAAAATTTTTGCTAGAGCCCTGGTTTGAACCCAAGACTTCTCTAACACTCCCAACTCTTCCTAAATCACTTAGCCATTAAACTAAACCTGTAATTTGTGATATTTCATGCACACATAAACTTTTATGTGTAGTTTCTTGTGGCTCCCACGCACAAGGCCCAATCCTACTAGGCCCAAATTTAGGGCGCTACATGGCGAGTACTAAATCAATCTTAACCTAAACAATTAAATATCAAATTAATACTTTAAGTTAGTTATAGTATGGAATTAAAAAAGAAAGAAAGATAATTTTAGGGCTTCTTAAGCTAAAGATATAAAATAACATATTAAGAGTAAAATTAAAAGAGATAGAGAGAAATAAACTGAATCAAATATGAATATTTGTAATTAGCTTGCTTCAGAAATCTCAAGCAACTGTCATCTTGGGTTCTTCGTCAATCAACTAGTCGCTACCCTAGTAGAATCTTCCAGTCTCTCACTAACATAACATGTTAGGAAGAACTGCTTATCTTCTAACCTCACAGTCCTGACTAATTTGAGGTCAACGTGTTCACAGACGGGTAATACCAATTTTGGGTTAATTCCCACCTTGATGACTCTTTGGGGTTGTCAAGCCTAAGGTTTGTTTCACATTCTTTCTTTCCCAAATAATTGATTCATTGACTAAACCTACAAAATAGTTAAGAGGTCATGCTTTCACTCGTTAATCCCCCATGGAAGGATTAGTTCCTCATGGCTTTCATAAACAACATGGAATAAATGGAAGAATTAATCATAAGAATGGATTGAAATGAGAGTTTAAAAAAAGCTTGATTAATATTGACAAAAAGTATGAATCCTGTAACACCCCAAACCTGGCCTAGACGCCATGACTGGATTTAGCATGTCACATGGAAGGGCTGTTAAGAAAGTTGTGTGTTTGTAAAATGTTCGTATTCTCTAAAACTTTGAGTTTAGGTGTTTGTTATTAAAAACCCTTTTAGCTCAATATCCATTTTCGAAAAGTTGTGATTAGTTTGAAAACTACTTTTATTAGGATATTTGAGTTTGAATGGTTGATAAAATCTTGTTTACAATAGAAATCAGCTTCAGTGAATTTCAAACATGTGATATTTTGAAAACTATTTTCGACATTTAAGAGAACCCAGTGTTTAATCAATTATAGTTTGAATAACCGTTTGTTAACGTTTTGGTAAAACCATGAGGTATTAAGGTTTTAGGAAAATCCCGTATCGGACATTTAATAATAAGCAAAAACCAAATTAAAAGTTAAAACCAAATAAAATACCAAAGGCCTTATTACAAAACATAAACCCAATTTATAAGGTAAAGGAAAATGGGAATTACTAAAGAAACGATGTATGGCCACCACAGAGTCCGCCTCGGCTCCAAATCCTCAATGCTGAGTATTACCTGCAATATTAAAGTAGTGGGGTGAGTTACGAGAACTCAGTGTATAATTCCCCCATTAGGACAAAACTAGACCCAAGCCCACAGAAGCAAATTAGGCCTTAGCCCATATGGAAGTACAATGGCTCGAAGCCCAAACAGAAACAAACTGGGCCTTAGCCCTATCAGCAAGATAACAAAAATAATACATGCAATGTAACCCAGCCCAGCGTAATGTTCCATCCGCTACACACCACCCGTATCTAGCCTAACACACCCGTGGGATTTCTACAATTAACCCTCCATTCGCTACACACCTTGATGGAAGTCACACCGCTCATCGTCGAAATTTGTGGCAGAGCCACCATATTTCAAAATATAAGTGGCATAGCCACCAGATAAAATGTGACAGAGTCACCGAAATATGTGGCAGAGCCACCGAAATACACTTCCCTAATCATCAAAATCATCCCAATCCCATGCAACATACTATGGCATAATATTTAATGCATGCATGAATGTACCAATATAGCAGTTAAACAGTTTACATAGTCATGCCAAATCTAACCAAAATGGTATAATCGTAAATTTACTCACCTGGCTATTTCCAAACTTACCCGCTAGGTGTGTCTCGAGAATATACCCATTAAGGGTATTTCAATTTTAACTATTACACGGAATAATACATTACGAAACAAATAAAGATGTGAGTTTAAACACCTGATTACGCAAAGAACTATACCTTCCTGATCACCATCACCCTCACTAGCGCGGACAACAATAATTTGCCTATCCCAAATAGATGTTGGCTCCCTTCCACAACCCGACAGAAAATCCTAGATTACTGACACCTTACGCCATTTGAGCTTGGGAGCAGGATCTACTGAGTACACCTCCTTAGACTACCTTAAAGCAACCCCCTTTGATCGACTAGCACTTGCCTTTATTAATGAAGAACTACCCCACAACAGATTCAGCTAAGGCTTAGATCGAAGAGAAGTCGACAGAAGAGAGATTTGGCCCTTGTAGCAAGACCCCAGAACCCTTGATTCGGCTAAAGACAAAAGAAAAGATAAGATTTAAAAGATGACAGGAGAACCTCAGTTGAAGAAGAAATAGTAGTAAGAATACTGAAAAAGAATAAGGAGTTTTGGCTACCAACAAATGAAGAAGAAACCGATTCAAAAAGAATAGGAGAAGATTTGGTTGATTCCAAAAAAGAGGTAGAAGGAGATTCGGCTATAGCGTAACAAGATAAAGGAAAATCGATTTGCTTGGGACCAAAGTGACTATTCGACTTAAGGGAAGAAATAGGAGAAAGACAGCAAAGGAGAGGGTAGGTTTCGGCTATGATAAGAATTAAAGAGAAAATGGGACGAAAGTTGAGGAGAAAAGATGAAGAAAAAAGAATGCACAAGCGGTCAACTTTTCTATATTCGACTAATGCACAAGAGGGGAGAAAAGATGAAGAAAATGAGCTGAGAGTTTCAGCACAAACAAAGATAGGAAGACCCAAAATGAAAATAAAAAGAACCTTGCAAAATTCGGCACACACACACTAATAAAAACTAAAATGCTCCCTAAGCGCCTCTCCCACTTTCGGCCAAACACTTCACACACTCACTCCCACGATTCTCTCCCCATTTCTCTACTATCCACTCTCTATCACCCATTTGAAATCACCCAACCACCTTGACCAATTCAAACTTCCCAATCTCCTCTCCTCCTTCCATTCAAGCGGTGTGACCCAGTCTTCCCTCTCTCTTCCAAAGCTAAAAATAAAACCCAATATACAGCATGTGAGATTCGAACCCCACTCCACCTAGCTTCCACCCTGACACCACAACCAACACGCCACACACCTCACTTGTGTTATCAGAACACAAACAATTATACTTAAGTCCTGCTTCCAGTATCTCTCCCCCATTAAGTGCCAAAAAATCAAAATTTTACCAAAGATCCAACAGGACCCTAGGCCTCCCTAGGACCCCTAATCATGCCTACACACCAACATATCAAGCACAACATATGCAATTTCCCAAATTTTACAGACCCTCAGATCTTAGGATATTATAGTTTTACCCCCTGAAAGAAATTTCGACCTCAAAATTTACCTGGCTAAAAGAGATAAGGGTATTGATGTTGAATTGACTCTTCTGGCTCCCACGTGGCTTCCTCTGAACCATGATTATGCCACAACACTTTGACCAATGGAATTGATTTCCTTCTCAATACTTTAATATCCTGATCCAAGATCTGCACTGGTTCTTCTTCAAAAGACAGATCAGGTCTTACCTCAATTTCTTCCACCGGCACTATGTGAAATAGATCTAAACGGTAGCGCCTCAACATTGAAACATGAAAGACATTATGTATCTGGCTCAATTTTGAGGGTAATTCAAGCTGACAAGCAACTGGTCCCACACGTTTCAACACCCGATAAGGCCCGATGAATCTGGGGCTTAACTTGCCCTTCCGTCCAAATCTTAAAACCTTCTTCCAAGGTGAGACTTTCAAGAAGACGTGATCCTGCACTAAAAATTCTATCTCCCTACGCTTCAGATCCGCATATGATTTTTGTCTATTAGAAGCTTCTTCTAATCAATCCCGAACCAGCTTAACCTTTCCTCTGTTTCTAAAATCAATTCCGGACCCAACAGCTGTCGCTCACCTAACTCTATCCAATAGGTAAAAGTACGGCACCTACGACCATACAACGCCTCGTAGGGTACCATTTGAATGTTGGATTGATAGTTGTTATTGTACGCTAAATCAGCCAATGACAGGTAATCTTCCCAACTACCTCTGAAGTCAATCACGCAACCCCTTAACATATCTTCCGAATCTGAATTACTCTCTCTAACTGACCATCAGTCTGTGGGTGGAACGCTGTGCTGAAATCTAGCCTTGTACCCAAAGCTTCGTGTAACGCCTTTCAGAACCGAGATGTAAATTTAGGTTCCCTATCTGATATGATAGACATTGGTACCCCATGCAGCCTCACAATTTCTGCCACATACAGCTTAGCCAACTTTTTTAACGAATAATCGGTACGAACCGGTATAAAGTGTGTGGACTTAGTCAACTGATCAATGATTACCCACACTAAATCTTTCTTAGTAGGCATTACAGGTAGCCCACAAACAAAATCCATCGTTATCCTTACCCACTTCTAATGTGGAATCTTCACCGATTGCAGCAACCTTAAAGGCAACTGATGTACCGCCTTCACTTACTGGCATGTCAAACACTTACTCACAAAGTCAGTAACTTTCCATTTCAGACCAGGCCACCAAAACAGTTCCCGTAGGTCCCGATACAACTTGCTTCCATCGGGATGCATAGTGTATGGGCTACTATACGCTTCACGCAAAATCATCTGCCTCAACTCAGAGTCCTTTGGCATACAAATTCTTCCATGAAAACATAGCACCCCTTCACTGTTCAATCCAAAATCCACTGCCTCCCTATTTTCCACTTGCTAAAATCGAGAACCCAACGATTTATCCAGCGATTACTTCTCTTTAATCTGACCTACCCATGTCGGTTTCACTTGAAGTTTCGCTAACAAGCTGCCATCTTTGTATAGGCTGAGATGAGCAAACATTGCTCTCAAATCTGATATCACCTTATGACTCAACGCATCTGCCACTACGTTGGCTTTACCCAGGTGATACTCAATCAAGCAGTCATAGTCTTTCAACAATTCTATCCACCTTCGCTATCTCAAATTCAGCTCCTTTTGGGAGAGGAGATATTTCAGGCTCTTATGGTCCATATAGATAATCGACTTTTCTCTGTACAGATAGTGTCTCCATATCTTTAGGGCGAACACTACTGTAGCCAATTCCAAATCATGAGTGGGATAGTTCATCTCATGCAGCCTTAGTTGACGAGATGCATACGCTACCACCTTCCTTTCTTGCATTAACACACAACCCAAACCTGTGTGCGATGCATCACAATAGACGACAAATTTCTTCCCATCCTCAGGCTGAATCAACACTGGTGCCTCAGTTAGAATCTTTTTTAACTTCTTAAAACTTTCCTATTGTTTATCGGCCCAAACAAATGGTACTCCTTTACGCAATAACTTGGTTAAAGGTGCATCAATCAATGAAAACCCCTCAACAAACCTTCTGTAGTACTCAGCCAAACCCAACAAACTTCAAATTTTTGACACTGACTTCAGTGGTTTCCAATCCAATACAGCTTTGATCTTTTGGGATCAACCCTAATCCCTTATGCAGAAACAACATGCCCCAAAAAGGTCACTTCTTTTAGCCAAAATTCACGCTTGCTGAATTTGCCATACAGTTGCTTCTCTCTCAAAATCTGCAAAACTGTCCGAAGATACAGATCATGCTCTTCTTCCTTTCTCGAATACACCAAGATGTCGTCTATGAACACCACCACAAATCGGTCTAGATAGGGTTGGAAGACCCAATTCATCATGTCCATAAAAGTGGCTGGTGCATTAGTCAGTCCGAATGGCATCACTAGAAACTTGTAATGCCCATAACGAGTTCGAAAAGCAGTCATGTGAATATATGCCTCCTTGACCCTTAACTGATGGTACCCTGATCTCAAATCTATCTTTGAGAAAATTAAAGCTCCTCGCAGCTGGTCGAACAAATCATCAATCCTTGGTAGCGGGTATTTGTTCTTAATAGTTAACTTGTTCAATTGCCTATAGTCAATGCACATACGCATCGACCCATCCTTTCTCTTTACGAACAACACCAGTGCTCCCCACGGAGATCACTCGGTCGGATAAATCCCTGATCCAACTGCTCTTATATCTGAGCTTTTAGTTCAGCCAACTCCTTCGGTGCCATCCTATAAGGAGCGATGGACACTGGAATCGTTCCTAGAGGTAGCTCAATGCCAAATTCCACCTCGCGATCGTAACCCCAAAAGCTCTTCAGGAAAGACATCCAAGAACTCTTTCACCATTCTGACATCCTCTACAGACACTTCCTTAGCATCCAATGCATTAACAAAAGCCAGAAACACCTTGTACCCTTTTCGCACCATCTTCTCAGCCGTTAATACCGAAATCACATGGGACAGATAATATCTTCTTTCTCCTATCACAAGCACCTCTTCATCCTCTGAAGTCTTTAATATCATACGCTTAACGGCACAATCCAAATTTGCACGGTGGTTAACTAGCCAATCCATGCCTAAGATCATATCAAACACGCCGAACAGTAGTTCTATCAAATCTGCCGAGAATACAATCCCTTGTACTTTCAAAGGTACATTCCTAAACAAGTTGTTCACTACCACAGATTGTCCTAAAGGGCTAACCACAGATATCTCTCTAGTAGCAATATCAGATTTAATGCTCAAAGTCCCAGATACAGTACAGGCAACATATGAATGTGTTGATCCAATATCTATCAAAGTAGTAAATGGCACATCAAATATAAGAAACGTACCGGTTATGACATCTGGTGCGTCGCCATCCTCTTGCTAATGAGCTGCATAGACCAACCCGGATTGTCTTGCATCTGTATTACTAGCATCTCTACCTGATGCTCCACAACCTCGACCAAAACCATTACCTCCTCTAGCCGGACCCTGACCTCTCAGTGGCTGCTAACCACCTCTTCCTGGCTATGCAAATCCTTGACCTACCGACCGCACCCTAGCCAACTCTTATGGATAGTGTTTTATCAGATGATCCCTAGATCCACATTTGAAACATCCTCCAGTTCTTCTCCAAAACACCCCCAGATCTATTCTCCCACACTGTGCACAAGGTCGCAACTGACCTACAACAACTAGAATCACAACTCGAGCTGGCACACCTAACTTAGGCCTTTTTTGGAAACCCCCAAAAGAACCTAACATCTCAAAACCTCTCTTACCCTTGCCCCTATCCTTATCCCGGTTCTGCCTCTTCAAACGTTTAACTTCCTCGGTGATTTTTGCTTTCTCGACCAGAATGGCAAAATCTCTTTCTCGATGCGAAGCTATCAGTACTCGCAGCTCATCCTGTAAACCATCCTCGAACCGTACACAACGTCATAATCGGTTGTGACTATACCCCGAGCATAACGACTTAAGCGCAAGAACTCTGCCTCATATTTTGCCACGAATTTGTTCCCCTGGACCAAATTAAGAAATGCTTTCCCTTGGGTGTCCACATAACTCGCCCCAACATATTTTCCCTAGAACGCTGTCTTAAAGAAGTCCCAGGTGATACAATCAGCTAGAGTACCTTCCCTCACTGTGAGCCACCACTAGTATGCCTCATCTCATAGAAGAGACACTATTCCTTTCAATTTTTCCTTCGCCGTGCAGTCCAAATCATCCATAATCCACTCAACTACCTCCAACCAATATTCAGCTACATTTAGGGCCACTCCAGGAGTGCCCTTAAAAACCTCAGTTCTGTTTGCCCAAAGTCACTCAAGAATAGATTTTCGGGCCGCTGACCTAGTACTTGCTCCAGCAACCTGCTTCAGAACTCGCAGCATAGCTTGGGATAGAGCATCATCCCTCCAGCACGATCATGGGACCCCGTTTCAGTCACCGGTGATGCAAGTTCTTCCATTTCAGGTATGTGCCCACATGCCTCAAACCCAACCCCAACACCTCTACCACGTCTACTTCGTCCACATCCTCTAGTGCTCATGTTTTCTAGATTGAATTAATCTGATTACAAATTTTATAAATCAGTATGTAATTCTAATGTTTATTAACAAATGTCTTATGTGAAGCAAATATAAGGGTTGTTTTCGCAGATCGAACTTCCTAATGTCTCAGTCTCTATAGTCTTAGCTAACAGTTCAGTATACTATCACTAACTCTAGTAGTTTTTTTCTAAAATAATTCCATCATACTATTAAACAAAATCAGAAGTGTTACGAATTTGGTGTCAGAGACTCGGGTGCCATACTTCCCAGAAAAACATATGTTTTTAAACCATGTTTCAAACAAATTTTTGGAAAACATTTTCGAACACATTCCACAATCTAGTTTTGTAACTGGGCTCTGATACCACAAAATGTAACACCCTAAACCCAGCCTAGACGTCATGATCAAATTTACCATGTCACATAGAAGGGTTGTTAAGAAAGTTGCATGTTTGTAAAATGTGCGTATTCTCTAAAACTTCGAGTTTAGGTGTTTGTTATTAAAAACTCGTTTAACTCAATGTATATTTTCAAAAGTTGTGATTAGTTTGAAAACTGCTTTTATTAGGAGATTTGAGTTTGAATGGTTGATAAAATCTTGTTTACAACAGAAATCAGCTTCAGTGAATTTTGAACATGTGATATTTTGAAAACTGTTTTTGACGTTTAAGAGAACCTAGTTTTTAATCAATTATAGTTTGAATAATCATTTGTTAACGTTTTGGAAAAACCAACAGGTATTAAGGTTTTAGGAAAATCTCGTATCGGACATTTAATAGTAAGCAAAAACAAAATTAAAAGTTAAAACCAAATAAAATACCAAAGGCCTTATTACAAAACATAAACCCAATTTATAAGGAAAAGGAAAATAGGAATTACTAAAGAAACGATGTATGGCCACCACAGAGTCTGCCACGGCTTCAAATCCTCAATGCTGAGTATTACCTACAAAATTAAAGCAGTGGGGTGAGTTATGAGAACTTAGTGTATAATTCCCCCATTTGGACAAAAATGGACCCAAGCCCATAGAAGTAAATTGGGCCTTAGCCCATACGAAAGTACAATGGCTCGAAGCCCATACAGAAACAAACTGGGCCTTAGCCCTATCAAAAAGATAACATAGATAATACATGCAATGTAACCCAGCCCAGCGTAATGTTGCATCCGCTACACACCACTCGTATCCAGCCTAACACACCTGTGGGGATTTCTACAATCAACCCTCCATCTGCTACACAACTCGATGGCAGTCACGATGCTCATCACCAAAATTTATGGCAGAGCCACTAGATTATCAAAATATACGTGGCACAGCCACCAGACAAAATATGACAGAGTCACCGAAATATGTGGCAGAGCCATCGAAATACACTTCCCCAATCATCAAAATCATCCCAATCCCATGCAACATACTATGGCATAATATTTAATGCATCCATGAATGTACCAATATAGCAGTTAAACAGTTTACATAATCATGCCAAATCTAACCGAAAGGGTATAATCATAATTTTACTCACCTGGCTACTTCCAAACTTACCCGCTAGGTGTGTCTCGTGAATTTACCCATTAAGGGTATTTTGGCTTTTAACTATTACACAGAATAATACATTACAAAACAAATAAAGGTGTGGGTTTACACGCCTGATTATGCGAAGAACTATACCCTCCTGATAGCCGTCACGCTCACTAGCGCGGACAACAATAATTTGCCTATCCCAAACAGATGTCGGCTCCCTTCCACAATCCAGCAGAAAATCCTGAATTGCTGACACCTTACGCCATTTAAACTTGGGAGCAGGATCTACGAGTACACTCTCCTTAGACTCCCTTAAAGCAACCCCCTTAGATCGACTAGCATTCGCCTTTATTAATGAAGAACCGCCCCACAACAGATTCAGCTAAGGCTTAGATTGAAGAGAAGTAGATAGAAGAGAGATTTGATCCTTGCAGCAAGACCCCAGAACCCTTGATTTGGCTAAAGGCAAAAGAAAAGATAAGCCGATTTAAAAGATGACAGGAGAACCTCAGTTGAAGAAGAAATAGCAGCAATAATACTGAAAAAGAATAGGGAGTTTTGGCTACCAACAAATTAAGAAGAAACCGATTCAAAAAGAATAGGAGAAGATTCGGTTGATTCCAAAAAAGAGGTAGAAGGAGATTCGGCTATAGCGTAACAAGGTAAAGGAAATCGATTCACTTGGGGCCAAAGGGACTATTCGGCTTAAGGAAAGAAATAGGAGAAAGACAGCAAAGGATAGGGTAGGTTTCGACTATGATAAGAATTAAAGAGAAAAGAGGACAAAAGTTAAGGAGAAAAGATGAAGAAAAAAGAATGCACAAGCGGTTAACTTCTCTATATTCGGCTAATGCACGAGAGGGGAGAAAAGATGAAGAAAATGAGTTGAAAGTTTTGGCACAAACAAAGAATAGGAAGACCCAAAATGAAAATAAAGAGAACCTTGCAAAATTTGGCACACACACACACTAACAAAAATCGAAAATGATCCCTAAACACCTCCCCCACTTTCGGCCAAACACTTCACACACTCACTTCCATGATTATCTCCCCCATTTCCTCCATTATCCACTCTCCATCACCCATTTGAAATCACCCAATCACCTTGACCAATTCAAACTCCCCAATCTCCTCTCCTCCTTCCATTCAAACGGTTTGACCTAGTCTTCCCTCTCTCCTCCAGAGCTCAAAAATAAAACCCAATATGCAGCATGTGGGATTCGAACCCCACTCCACCCAGCTTCCACCTTGACGCCACAACCAACACGCCACACACCTCACTTGTGTTATCAAAACACAAACAGTTATACTAAGTCTTGCTTCCACTATCTCTCCCCTCTAAAGTGCCCAAAAAGTAAAATTTTATAAAAGCTCCAACACGACGCTAGGCCTCCTTAGGACCCCTAATCATTCCTATACAACAACATATGCAATTTTCCAAATTTTATAGACCCCCAGATTTTAGGATGTTACAAATCCATAGAAGTTGATCTCTTTTACAATCATGTCTCTTGAAGAAAGCAAATAACTAAAATTAGGAAAACCCAAGAACGAAAGAAAACAAGACTAAATTTAACTAAAGAAAACTAGGTTAAAACTTAGATCCTTGATATGTGCTGAAGGTGCCTATTTATAGCCTTCAGGTAGCCGTCGTCCTTTACCCTAGGTTAGCTGAAGTTTTTGAGCTTAAAGTTCAATGTGTAGACCAAAATGCCCCTGCTTCATGTTTTATTCCTGTCGCAGAGTCAATGTTGCAATACAAGAGGACTTGTGTCACGACTTAGCAACTAGCATGTTCCTCTATATCCATCTTCAGGGGTATGTCGCAACACCCTCAAACTGTGTCACGACATTGAAGGAAGTTTCTCACTTTCTCTATTCCACTCTCTATGTTGCGATATTGGATCCCCCATGTTACGACATAGCATCCATTATTGACCCAAAATGTCCTTTAATGGTCTCCTTCATACTCATAAAATACGTTAGCTCTCATTTAGTACTGATTCGGCCCTTAAGGTTAAAAAAAGACTCGATGTGCACATATCTTAAATGTAAAAAAAAAAAAACTAAAGAAACTAAATTAAAAATGTAACGAAAATGCTTATATTCAAGCTCCTTAAATGAAAATAAAATAGTTTAATCTGCTGCACCAAATTGTGGAAAATAAAACTCCCCCACAGTTAAGCCATTGCTTGTCTTCAAGCAATATAAACAATGATGAAAAATGATGACCCTTGAGTTAGTATGGTACAAGTATTGATTTCGAGGCATATGACTTAGGCATTTCACATTTACTAACAATTTCAACATGATGAGTAGTTGACTTACCACTTTTGATCACAAACATCTAGGTTCAGTATGTTACAAAATATACAAGTATTAAGGTTTTCACCAATAGGAATCCATCAAAAAATCATACAAGTACTTTGATTATACGAGTAGAATACAAATAGTCATCCATATGAATGTTCAGTATGATGTTCATTCATGTATAAGGATATTTAGGTCACATAAGATATTGAGGTTTGACCTTAGGGTCTTTTTATCAAAAAAAATTGTAACATTATGAGGCTTAGGACAAGTATGTAATTAAAAAATAGTAAGCATCAGAAGGTTACAAAAATGAAAATAATTTGGCACATCATATTGATCCCTATTCTTCCCCCATAGTGACCCTTACCCACTTATCGTCTTATTTCACCTTCTCTCTCCTTCATTGTCTATCCATCTTGAGGAAGTCATGGCATGACATAGTAACTATGGTAAGCCTTACGAGTTTTTTTTGTACACTAATGAATGAGCTTTTATTTTTGTTGTGACATTGTGACTTTCCTCTTTTTCAATACATCTCACTCATGAATGTTTTTTTCTCTATTTTAAGACTTTTTCTACTCGTACCAATTCTATTTTTGGGTTTTTTTTATTTTTGTTTCGCACATTAGGCTAACTTATTGTTCCAATACCACACCAATCTTTTCTATTTCACTCTAATTTTACAAATTCCACCGTAATGTATCTCTTTAACCCTCAATACGTGTGGCCAGATGTTTATAGTCGTGCTGTACAGGACAAAGGAAAAAAGGCATATACAAATTAATGATTTCAGGCTTGAGGTTTGTAATGTGGTTCATTAAGAAGTGTTTATAGGCTCACAATTAATACTAAAGGTGAAGTATAAATAGGATAGCTTATTGGCTCTGGATGTGTTCCAAACAATGCCTTAAGTCATCCTTAAATATCTCAACATGCATAAATTTAATCAACCCAACAAACACAAATTCAACAATTTATCATTCATACTAGCATGCTCGTTTCCTTGTACTTTCTGTATCACTTCATACAGATGATAGCTTAATACCTATTTACAGTGTAACATATAGAACTTTAGTAGTTTACTAATAAAAAATTTAAAATCTCCTATCACAATGCCAAATTTATTCACAAGCAACCTATGAACATGATCCTAACCAATCACTTGTAGTTCTACAAGCTAGCACACAAAAGACAAGAAAAATCAAAAGAAAATGTAAAAATTTGAAGCAAATTCTTCTATGCTACCCCATCACACTTTAGTTGACACATTGCTCTCATTGTGTAGCCCAATAATGGATAAGGAATAAAGTTACCCAATTGATCATTGTTGCTCCAATTGCTAATGGTGGGTACCTCCCCCTTTGATCATGTTACCTTGAATTGTTTGTGTCTCCTTCGTGTTGGGTTCCTACATAGAAAGTTTAACAAAGTGCAACAAAAGAAAAATTCTACTCATTAATCCTACTCCTACAAAGTCTAAAATAAATCATCCAATAATTAATACAAGTATTTTAAAATGAAATAAAAAAATTGCTCAATCCTCCTCCGAATAATCAAGGGGATGAGAATGCCTCTTCTCCATAGGATTTTCCACCCATTGAAGTCACATGGTGAGTTGCACTTCGTATGACAGGCCTTTTTGGTGTTGAAAATTATGGCTGAAATGCCGCTTCGTACTCGTCTTCTGTTTGAGAGTACTCTTGAGTAGCACCTTCCTTCTCAAGGTTTGCCCCCCATTCTATTGAGTCAGAGTCAACCTGAACATATCTAGAGGGTCACTTGGAGCATGTAACCCATTCATCCTTGCAATTTCTTAAAGTACTGGTCATGTTTCCTGCATCCACCTGATCATCTCATCTAGTTTTGCTTCAATTGTTCCGTTAGGTTCCTTTTTAACCTTTTTTGATTCTTTTTGTGTAACTGATGTTGGTACGAGCATTTTCTTCTCCTCATTTGATTCCATCTAGTAATTTATGTCTACTGAAGCTCAACCTACTATGTATATAATGTATCTCAAATGATACTCCTCGTAGGAAATGCTCTTTGTCCCTCATTGGCACTTCTACTTGGTGGCATAATGTCGTTACGAGGTGTGGCAAGAAAAGTCCAACTTTTTGGCTTTGCTGCACTATTCCATCTCTCGAAGGATCAAATGCCCTACACAAATTTGTTTCTCTATAGAATACTATATAATAGAACTGATCAGAATACATTAACGTTCGATACATTCAGTGCGGGTGCAATTCTAGTGCCAATGAATTGCATCCACATCTTAGCTACAGGAGATATAATAGCCTAATTAAATTTCATAAGTATCTTAGTATCTAACCTGTAATTCTAACTACCCTTGCCTCATGTCAAATATTTTATATCATCTTCTATGTCAATGTTTTGAAATCTCCCTAAATCTATACTATCAATAAAATCTATTTCATAAAATGAGATGTTATAAAATTCACAGATATCGTTAGGAGAAATTGAAATGTCTTCCCCTCGTACTTCAACGTCAGTGATTACTACGAGAAAAATTGCTCCCATTGATGATAACAAACCAAAGTTCAAATATTCTTGCAATGGACCATCGAGGGTTTGAGCCTTTGCTCTTAAATTATAGGTCTTCCCTGCGACTCCAAAAATCATTTTTCCATATTGGCATTATGGAATCTAACTGGGTCGAAAACATATGGAGTTTTCAGAACAGGAGTTCTCTTATTCTTTTTAGGAGGCATAATATTTCTAACCCGAATATGAACAGTATTTAATAAAACAATAAAAGATTGAGAATACTTGAACCTCAACTTTTGTTTACTCTGTATGTGTTTCCCTCTCTGTTTTTTTGTTGACAATACCTTCCAAAATAGCTTATTAGAATATGGAATGAGGGATTAGAAATATAGTGTTTGAGAAGAAGAGGGGTTTTAGAGGTTGAGGGTTTTAGAGAGGTTTTGGAAGAGTAAATGTTTAGAATGAAGTTAGATTAAATTAGAGGGATATTTTTATGATCAAAAAGGGTGTTTTTAGGGTGACACTTTAGGTAAATTAGTGATTATGCCATCGGGTTATGTAGTCGGATCTAGTCAACCCTACAAAAATTGCAGCGATGTCTGACATAAAAGGTTTGTATCTCAACATCCCTGGTAGACTACCTACGTAGTGACATCGAGGTTCAATGTTGCAACACACCCTACAGTTTTAGAACACTGATGGAACTATCTTCAATATCGTGACATGGGTAAGTAATGTCACGACATTTGGTTGATTTGTAAACTTTTCATTACTGCCCTTGATGTTACGACACATAGTTGTCTGTGTGTGATGTTGACCTTGTTTTCTACATTTTTGATCCGTTGACATGCTTCAAACATCTGCTGGACCTGTCTTCGACCTCTTTATAACCTATTAAATTTTTTTAGTAAAATATGTAGTTAGTACAGTTAGTAATGGTTAATTAGAAGAAAAATTTAGGTTTTGCTGTCGGACTCATCCGTCAGCTCAGTCAATATACACCGATGGGCTTCTTGTAATTTATTTCTATCTATATTAGTCCAACACCCATCAGGCCATTCTATTTGACCGTGATTGTCACATTCTCTAAATTTACCTTTCAGGCATACTTTAACGATTGACAACTTATTTCGTAGGTTGTAACTATCTGTAATCTGCATAGCCACATAACCATAAAACTACTTTAATTGGTGTTTAGTGTTTGTATGTTGGAGAAAGGTTACTGATTGCGCTTCATAATGGTTGTCTTTGGGGTTTCTATTTTTCACATTAATTAGGTATGCCTTTTCAGAATTACTTTTTAATGCTATCTGTAGAGAGATATAAAAAAAAGATTGCATTGTGTTACTAGAGTTCTGCTTCAGTGGGCCTGTAAATCCATCTATCAGACTACAAATAGTTCCCTTCTATGGTCCTTAAAGGAATCGAAAGTTCCATAACAACTGTAACATGAGGTTTATACACACTGACTGTTCAAACTGATAGTAACCTACTATATGATCATAAGTTTTATCAATATATATTTTTCTCACTCCTTTCAGAAGCTGACAAATTCCCATATCTCTAGGCTTTTGGGGTGCTTGCACTAAAATTAGGGATGCGAATAAAATGGTCAATTTAGGCTCATCCGTAGCGATCACTGGTTTCTCATCTTGGTGTCCTGTAAACTTCTAGATCGATAGACATTTTTCTATTAACTCTATCCTCACTATCATCATCTCTATTGACAGGTCTTTGTTATATTGTTCTTGTGGTTCAACATCACCCAAGGTTTCTAAGACGATGTTTTCTTGATTTATTTAATTCATAAAATTAGTGTCCATTTCCTCTGCTAGCTCTATATCTCCTCTTTCTAAAGTTCCATTTAAGTTGTCTAAATATTTTTCCGTTGGCTGTAAGGGATAATAAGAAAAAGATTCTCCATCTTCATAAGATCCTATGATAACATTTTATTATTTGTGTAGTTTTGGATTTGGAATGTATTGGTACCTTTATGATGGCATATTATTATGGTCATTCTCATCTTGGGGATTAGTAATCAGTGATTCTCCTGGATTTCCCAATCTTCTAAGACTCCTACCTCACATATTTCTTTGTCAAAATCAAAGTCTTCATCGGACCACATATAATAAAAATCATCCATTGCTTGTGTTGATAGACTTTTTATGTCTAAGATTCCTAAAATTAAACAAATGTTAGAACTATTGTGTAACAAAATAAATTGAAAATCGTACCTATAACCTACAAAGTTCCTAATTATTCCTTAACAAGCACAGGTTAAAATCTATCTAGTGATGTTTCCTCCCCAAAAATGACACTACCAACTTAACCGCCTCCAGATGTACTAATGTCCACAGTGTGAATATGGCAATAAAGTGAAGACTTACAAGACGATATCCGCAAGTATACCGGTCTAGTTGTAATATATATTTTACAACAAAGTAGGTAAGTACTCCTAGAATCATACCCAAGAGAGGCTAGAACTATATCAATATTATCCTGAACAATTAATGATCTAATTAATACATTAAGTCAGTTATAGTATGAATGCAAAAAAAGAGAGATGATTTTAGGGTTTATTAAACTAAAGAAATAAAATAACATATAAAGAGTAAAATTCATGAGATAGAGAGAAATAAAGTGAATCAAATCTGAAGATGGGTGATTAGCTTGCATCAGCAATCTCAATCAACTATCGTATCGGGTTCTTCGTCAATCAACTAGTCGCTACCCTAGCAGGATCTTCTAATCTTCCACTAACATAACGAGTCAGCAAGAACTTCTTATCTTTCGAATTCATTGTCTAGACTGGTTTGGGATTAAGGTTTTCACGAAAGGGCAATACCAATTTTAGGTTAATTCCCACCTTGATAACTTCCTGGGGTCACCAGGCCTAGAGTTTGTTTCACATTCTTCCTTTCCCAAACAATTGATTCGTTGAATAACCCTATAAAACAATTAAGATATCATGCTTCCACTCACCGTTTCTGGCATAAAAGGATTAGTTCCTCATAGTTTTCATAAACAACATGGAATAAATGGAAGAATTAATAATAGGGAATGGATTTAAATAAAGAGTTTAAGAAAAGACCGATTGATATTCATAATAAACATGGATTGTCACATCCCAAAAATCGGGTTAGTAGAAATTAGGTTAATAAATCGAGAGTGGTCATGACCAAAATGTTATTTAGATAAGTTTTTGCTCATTTGATAAATAAATATCAATTATAGTGATTGAGTAGTGGTAGAGCTGTCCTTGATGATCTAAGCTCGAACCCCTTCCCTCTCATTAGTTTCATTTTGGTGAAAATTTGTTTTAAACCCTTAGCACAAGTCATCCCATATTTTTATTATTATTTGTGCAGGTTTAAGAATAAGGATGTGAGTAGTCTAGTGGTTTATTAACTCCTTAGCTATTCTAGTGGTCTGAGGTTCAATTCCTAATGCCCACACTTTTCTATTTAATGTTTAAATTTTTTTTCTCCATGTGCTTTTAGTGCTTTTCGTCCACCCTATTTTCACCATAAATAGGAGGATTCCTTTCCTCCAATATAAGTCAAACTTGTCATAGTTAGAGGGTACATGATCACTTTTTTACTCCATGTCCCTTCCCTTACCATAACTTCACATCTTACCTATTTGCAAGATACATTGAACCCGACCAAGGTTGACCAAGCATTCCACCCTTCCATTGCCCTTCATACTCCCTTTCCATCTCACTTTCTTCCATTTTTCATTTCTTTTCTCACCTTTTTCTCTCCATTTTCGCCAACCACAACTACCATTCTTTTAATCATCTTTCTTTTTCCTCTACCATGACCCAATCCTCCTTCCACTGATCACCACCTCTCGTAGCCACCACACGTCCACTCTTCTCATCTCCCTCTTCTCATCGTCACCATGCGCCACCACAAATCCTCCTCTTCCTCCTCAACTTTTATTTTATTTTTCTTAGCTTACTCCTTTCTTCACCTGTCCTTAGCCAAACCAAATTACACCACCACCATTGGACCGTCGCTTAGCAACCATCGGACTTAGCTCCTCTATCATTAGACCATCGCTGAGCCATCGTCGTCCCCGCCAGTGACCAAAAACATTTCATTTCATTTCATTTTCCTCTCCTTGTACGATTTATATTTTTATTTTAATCAAACTCTTTCTTTCATTATAATGATCCTTTTTAGATTTCTCAATTTTCTGATAACACTCCTTCTCGATTCATTGATCGATTTGAATTAATTAAGTGTAGGTAAAGATCATTTTGGATTGTAAAAACCCTTATCCTAGTGTTTTCTTAACATGGTTTAATGGTATAGTTCCATGACTCATAGTGATAATTTATTATTAGTTATTTATGTAAAATGGTAATAATGCTACTTTGTATCACTTTGAAGGGTCGAACAATAATCGTAGGGGAGACCCCTAACTTCGCTTCAGAAATTATTCCCCTTTTGAGAGTCTTAGATCATCGGGTAAGTGATGTCGAGACTATATGTGATAGATCTATTAAGTGACAAAATATTTTCAAATCTACACTAATACATGTTACTTATGTGATAGATCGTTTTGCGAGATAAATCGAGTGAAACCATTAATAAGGGTTGAGGCAAATTAGATCTACAATCTAAGGTGTGGGATCAATATAATTTATTTGTGTGACATCGGTATTTTATAATTAATAATTTAATTATATTAAATATATGAATACTCTAAATATTCATGAAGAGTTGTATAATTATCTAGATTGGTATTAAGTAAGTGATTCCATAACAACCTGATTTTGGGCCTAGCCGGAACAATGGTTTTGGACCACAAATCTGACGAGGAAAATTTTATTCTTATTAAATTTTTATGGCCTATGATTTGACGAAACTATATCGTGAAATTTTGTTTGAAAATTTCAACGTTTGGCACTCAATTTAGTCAAAAGTACTAAATTGTAAAAAGTACAAAGTTGAGCTCTACATGTTAGATGTGTCCAATTGTTATGAAATTTTAAATTTGAGGTCATTAAATGATAATTAGACCATTGGTTAATTTTTTGGACAAAAATGGACATGAAATAGGTGAAATAGAATATTTTTAAGATGGGGGCATTTTGGTCAGTTAGTAATTAAAATGAATTAAAAACAAAATTAAAGGCCAATTTTTGTCCATCTTCAACCCCATGGCTGAATTTAACAAGGGAAAACCATGGCTAGGGTTTTTCAAGCTCCCAAGCTCGATTGTAAGTCCGTTCTAGCCCCGTTTTTAATGATTTTTATGTTTTTGAAATCCTCGTAACAAGATCTATCTATTTCTACCACTAATTTGAGATATGGTTAGAGTCTAGGGTTTTGAACCATGATGGATATGTGTTTATTTTTGTGTTTAATGATATAAAATGCATGTTTATGGTTAGAGAAACAACCTTTACTATGTGATTTTCAGTGAAAATGCTAAAAAGGAGTAATTTGGAAAAGTTATAAAATTTGTCATAAAAGTATGAAATAGTGGAAATTGTGGGCTTTTGTAGTTATGAAAATGGTTTGTCTAGACTTAAAATACAAATAAATTTAATTAAAATCATTTTACAAGCCTAGGGGCAAAATTATAAATATGACAAAGTTTAAGGGTAAAAATGTAATTTTTCCAAAATGTGAATTTTGGGTTAATTTGGGTAGGATGTTTAATAAATAAGTGAAATGTGTTGTTATAGATCAAGAAAAATGAGATTAGGACTTAGAACTGGACGAAAATAAAGAATATGACGAATAAGTCCTTTTTCACTAATTGTGCTACTGAGGTAAGTTTGTATGTAAATAATACATCATTTTTATTTATGTTTTAATATTTTGTTATATTATATGATATGAGGTTGAATATGGAGTAATTATTTGATGTAAATTATGAATCGTGATTTATTATGGATGAATTGGTAAAATGTTGAAAAGTGAGAACTCCCAGTTGAACCTTCGGAATAGAAAAGATACAAATGAGGTAGCTAGGTCACATGTCACATGTGTAGTACTAAGTGTAGGCCAGTATGTGTACAAGAGAGCTACGAGATGGTTTTAGGTCACGTGTGTAGTACTAAGTGCAGGCTACTACGTGTACCAGACGGATAGGTCGCATGTGTAGTACTAAGTGTAGGCTACTATGTGCACTCGATAGCTTCATCACATGTGTGGTACTAAGTGCAAGCCAGTATGTATAAGTGATGGTATTAATCACATGTGTAGTACTAAGTGCAGGCTACTATGTGCACCAGATAGTTTCGGCTACAAGGGTGGCACTATGTGTAGGCCACCGTGTATCTATTATTATTCCGATGAGTTCAACGAAAAATTGACTAAGTGAAAATACATGTGATCATGTAACAACTAAGTGTAATTCAACATGACTATGTGATGAATAAGCACAGGTATAAGTGTGAAAATTTATGAATAATGTGATTGATATTTGATCGAACCTTCGGTAAGATGAAATGGAGTAAGTGAAATTATGAAAGAGTAAATTTAGCAATAAAACAATTTTGGACAACATCAATTGTGTGACTTTGAAAAATCACCAAAAATGATGGAAATCAAATTAGAGGTTGAATAAGATATGAAATTAAAGCTGAATGAGTCTATTTTTGTATAAAAGAAACGATGTAAACAAAAAAAATTCATATTCTATGATATTTGAATTTTTGTGAGATAGAGTAAGAATGATTTTGGAATCCCTCGTTCCAAATTTGGAAAATCATTACAAATTATATAATAATAATTATTGTTTATAATTTGTATGATTAAAAATGAGTATAGTTTCAAGATAAAGAAATGGGAACATTATCAAAATTTTGCATGATGAGATAATTAATTTTTAGTGCAGAGGGGTCAGAACGATCAGACAGCGAAACATGGGAGAATTTAAAGAATAAACTGTAATTATTGGCTAAACTAAAAATTCTAAAAATTTTATGGTCATAAGATATGTGAGTCTTGTTTTAGGGAAAAGTTGCAGAACTTAATTCGGAGTTCTGTAACTCAAGATATAAATAAATTAGTGATTGTGACCAGAGTAGACATCTTGAGATGAACATGAATAAATAGTGGAACTATGTGCAATTATTATTGTATTATCTTCAGAACATATTGTGAAGATTTTTAAAAGCTTGTTAATAAATCACTTATTATTTACATACCTACTTACTATGCTATAATGCTTACCCTCTTTCCTTTCCTTTTTCCTATAATGTCACAGATGCTAGCTCGAGTTGCAGGTCATCGGAGATTCTATCACACTAACAAGTTATTGATTGGTATTAAATCAACGATCTTTAGGTATTTTTAAGTCTATGGCATGTATAGGGACTTGATTATGTGTGTATTTGTTCTTATGAGTTGGCCTATAAATGTTGGCCTATGCTATTTGATGGTTATTGTTGTATAAGGCCATTTAAGGTGGCTAATAATTGTTATGTTATAAGTCTATAATGATGCAATTCAATGATGTGTATGCTTGCATGTGTTGGATGAGTAAATGTGTGTAATTATGAGTGGTAAATGTGATTGGTTGTGTAAGTTGCATGATGTGCATAGTTAACTGTATGTGTTTCGGTAATGTCTCATACCCTATTCTAGCATTGAATGTAATACCCGAGATTTGGGGGTCACGCATTTTAATTTGTATCTGTATGTTGGTGTGCTTTGTATGCTGTTTGGATGTGTTTGGGGGCTTCGGGAAAACCTTGAGGTATGGGTAGAGGCCTTGGAAAAATAATTGTTTTAAGCTAATAGGGGAGAGTTAGGGGAACTAGGTCTTAAAGGAATTTTTGTGTGGATTATGACACAAGAATCAAGTTGGTAAAGTGGCTAGGAGGCGCCACTTAGAGTACTTGTGGTTGACGTGAGGAGAGAAGGGCCTTGGTTGCAAATTCTAGCAAGATTTTGGCATTTATTTTGCATCAAGGGGAGTGAAGAGTTGGGCGGCAATCGACTCAAGGGATGAGGAGGAGACTTGGTCAAGGTGTTTGAAATTGTGGCTAGGAGAAAAGATGGGAGTTTGACTCATTCAAACTCATTCTAATGAGAGGAGGGGAGGAAAAAGTGGAGAGAAAAGGAGGGTGAGAGTTGGCCGAATGTAGGACTTTGGGAGGGGAGTTGCATATTTGGTGGGAAAGCTTGGGTGTGCCAAAATTTAGAGTTGTCAAAGTGCCATTTAGTTACTTTCCTCTAGCCAAAATTTAACTTATTTCTCTCTTTGTGCTTATTCTTTTCTTTTGTACCAAAATTACATAGAATTCAACCCTTTTTCTCATTTGTTTGTCTTGGCCAAAACCTTAAAGACCCTTAAGGTCATCCTTAGTGTTCATCTTCTCTTCTTCTCCACTCTCTTCACAAGGCCGAACCTATCTCTTCCACTTTACTCTACTTTTCTTTTCATTTTGGTGACAAAGCCCTTACCTTCTTTTCATTTTAGAAGCCGTTCTTCCCTATACTCTACCCCTTGTGGCCGAATGCTCTACTTTCTTTTGGGGTCTTAGCCGAGCATACCACCAATTCATTATTTTCTCTTTTCGTGTTATCAAACTTTACGGAGGCCGAAGAATCAATTAGTGGCCTAATCTCTTTACCTCTGTGGTATTTCAAACCGATCTTTCTTGGTCAGATCTTTCAGTCGACTGTTAGTAAGTGAGGTAAGGATTCTTTTGTGTCCAAACTTTATCTCTTTCCTTCTGGGATTGTCGAAATCAAGAACTCTAATCCCATTTACCCATTTGATCAAAACCATGAGGGTAGGTTTCGGGATTCTTTGGAGCCAATGTTAAGAGGAAGGGCTTTCGGGATTTGATCGATAAGGTAAGAAGATAGTGCCATTCGACCAAAGGCCATATCTTTTAAGCATTAGCCGATTCTAACTATGGTGTGATAGGAAGGGTTCAACAAAGGTATAGGAGGAGTCTTCGGGATTCGGATCTATTTCGGTAAGGGTATTCAGTTAAATTATAGATATGATTCGTTTAGATTTTACGTATCGATTAACTAGGTTTTCTGATTAAGTGATATTCAATGGATGCGAGTACCAGTGGAGGAGAGAAAGGGGTAGTCCCTACCCCTAGATTCAAGAAACGTTCAGTTTCTGCGGTTCGAGATTGGCCACCAGGGTGTGGGCCAGCTTCAGAAAGAGACAAACAGATCACTGTAGTCTCTTCGAGTGAGGATGCTAGGGAAATCGAGAGTCTAGTGCTTCAGGTTATCAGGTGTGTGGTTAATTCGTTGTTTCTATGATTAGTCAATTAATTATATGTGTTATGTGTGTGATAACCGTTACAATGGTTGTGGTGGATTTGTTACCCTTAATTGGGTATCACAGTAACCAGGTTAGTACTTTATCTAAGGTGTGGATGGTTGATCATTGTGGATATTTTGAGCAAGTTGAATGCCTACCTAATATGTGCATGCATTATTATATCGTATCATTATAGCATGTTGCATATGCATAGGATCGGGATATATATGTTAAATGAAGGACCGGGTGTACATTTATGTACGTGTGGTGATTGGCTATGTGCCAAATCACGACTTGGTGTCGGCTATGTGCCACATCAAGGGATTGATGCTTGCTTTGTGCTTCATCGCGATTTGATGATGACCATGGGTCACATCGTGGATATCGAGATTCGGTCACATAGTGATCGGTGGCTTTGCCACGTTCTGTTTGGTCACTTAGGTGATTGGTGGCTAGGCCACGTTATATTTGGTCACAAGGTGATCGGTGGCTATGCCACGACTTTGGGTAGCTTGACTACCAAAGAGGTGTGTAGTGGTTGGAGGGTCGATTTAGTAACCCCCTGGTGTGTTATGGTTGGTACGGAGGTGTGTAGAGGATGGACTCTAGGTTGGGTTGGGTAACATATTTGCATCATCATGTGTGGTATGTGGATTGTGTGATTTGGGCCAAGCCCATTTGGGGAACACGTGAAATAATCACACACTGAGTTTGTTCGACTCACCCTATTTTCTTAAACAATGCAGGTGATGTATGATACATGGACCGGGCTGGAGTAGATTCGTGGTGGCCATGCAAAAGTTGTTTTAGTGTTTTATGCACTTAATTTTTAGTTACTTTTGGGTTAATATTCTTTTAAATGTTATAAGGCCATTTAAATATTTGGGGATTTTTATTTTATTGTGAGTCATTTGGATTATCGATTAAAAACTAAGAACAATTTTGGAAACAATTTACAACTTAAAGATTAAACTTGAGTTTTTAACATGAATATTTTAAATATCTCGATTTCTCTTGAAACTTCCAAACGTATAATGTTTTAGACTACACCCGACATTCAATGTTTTTGTTCTTTTATAAACTAAGGAAAATATATAAAATTCAAAACGTGTTTTCACCCATCAAATCAAATTCTTTCCAGACATATTTCGTCGTAGCATTCTGAATTCGGCCGTAGTGTTTTGGGCCGAGTTTGGGGTGTTACAGTTTGGTATCAGAGTAGGGTTCAAAACTCGACTTTGAGGGCTTTTGGGCCCAAAACGTCTTTCGAAAGTGAGTTTTACTAAAACTTGTATTTTCACAAGATGTTCAGGTTTTCTGGCATGGCACCTGAGTCTCCGGCCCGATGTCCACAAGGTAAGTACTTCAAACCGTTGCATGATTTGTATGTACGGTGTTGTGGGATCAGAGATTAGTAAGTTAGGGACTATTGAACTCTAGGATTAGCATACCCCAACACTAAATTTCATAAAACTTAACTCATTTCACCAAACCCGGGAATAAGTCGTGGAGTCCAAGTGTGGTAACAAACATGTGCATGTCTAGGCATGGATTCCGAATGAGCTGGGTATTTAAGCAGTCCTAGCGACTCACCTCCTCTTTTCTCGAATCCTACCTGGTGCGCAGTGATTGTTCACCTCAACCACGAGGACTTGTTAACGGGCTAAATCTATAAATAAAACCCGAAAGGGACCAGATACCCGATTTTAGAAACTAATCAAAATACCCCGATTTACAAAATTACTGAAGTACCCCAATTTGTGAAAATTTCTAAAATACCCCTAGTTTATGAAATTACCATACTACCCTTGATTTTCACCAAAATACCCTTATTTTGCAAAAATACCAAAATACCATTATTTTGCAAAATTACAAGATACCCCCGATTTGGAAAATTACCAAAATACCTTTTTAGGACAAATTACGAAAATACCCCTAGGTTGGGAACGGACGAAAATGTTCAAAGTGGTGAACGTGTGTAGTGGATAGTATTGATGAATGAATGAGATTTTCTGAGTTAGGGTGGAGGACTTGAGAAAAAACTTTGAATGACCGAAATAACTACTATTTAATGTCTTTATATAAAATTACGTGTGGATAATCAGTGGAACAATAAGTTAATGCATAAAATTTCTCAAACAGATTAAAACGCTACGATAGACATGAGTTCTAGGGACGAGGTCGTAGTACGCGTGGATGTGGTAGGGGCAGAATGTCAATATCGGAACCAGTTGGGTCTGGTCATGGATTGGGGAATGAAATGACACCGCCTACGGCAGAAGCGGAGTTCAAGATCAGACGGGTGGAGAGACGCAGTATCTCAGGTTATGCTACGAGTCTTGGAAAGAGTTGCGGGAGCGAATGTGGGTACCGGGTCCGGAAGTCCGTTTCTGAGAGACTTTGGGCGAATAGAGCTGAGATATTCAGAGGTGTCTCGGGGTGGCTCCAAATGCGATGGAGTATTGGTTGGAGGCAGTCGAGAGGATCATGGATGATTTGGACTACACTGCTGAGGAAAAGCTGAAGGGCACTGTATCTCTATTACGGGATGAGGCCTATCAATAATGGCTTACCGTCAAGGAGGGTGCTCCAGCGGGCCGAGTAGATTGGAGTTACTTCAAGGTGAAGTTTGAAGGGAAGTACGTGGGAGCTAGCTACGTGGACGCACAGAGGAAGGCATTTCTGAATCTGGTGCAAGGGGGTAAGTCAGTAGCGAAATATGAGGCAGAATTCTTGAGTTTAAGTCGGTATGCCAGAGGGATTGTTGCTACTGATTACGAACGCTACGTGAGGTTTAAGGATGGGCTCCGAGATGAACTGCGGGTGTTGATAGCTCCTCAGCGTGAGAGGGACTTTGCCACTTTGGTGGAGAAATCTCGGATCACCGAGGAAGTTAAGCGAGCTGAAAGGCAGAATAGAGATAGAGACAGAGGCCGGAACAAGAGAGGTTTTGGATCGTCAGGGTCTTCGGGGGGTTTCCAAAAAAAGCCTAGGATGGACAATCCTACTCGTGCTGTTGTGCCGGCTGCTGAGAATCAGGTCCGTCCATGTGCTCAGTGTGGAAGGATGTATGTAGGCGAGTGCTGGAGAAGGATTAGGGAATGTTTCAGGTGTGGGTCTAAGACTCACTTTGTGAGGAATTGTCCTTAGATTGCGGATAGGGCTTAGTCAGTGGGTCAAGGGTATGTGCAGTCAGGAAGGGGTGGTTTATAGGTGACGAGAGGTCGTGGGCTGAGCGGAGGAGGAAATGGTTTTGGTCGAGGTCGTGGAGCACCGGGTAGAGGTGTTGGGAGCTCAGATGCAAGGCAGCCAGGGTTAGTGTATGCGGCTAGACGTAGTGAGGAGGGGGACGCACTAGATATTATCACGGGTATGTTCCTTATTTATGGATTACCCTTTACTACTTTAATTGATGTTGGGTCAACACATTCGTACATTGCTAGCATGGTGTCTGGAACCTTGAATGTGAACTCTGAGACTGTCCCTAGGAAGATGACTATACTTAGTCCTTTAGGGCAATCTGTGGTAGTAGATAAACTCTTTAGAGATGTGCCGTTAGAGGTTTAGGGGGTGGTATTCCCAGCTAACTTGATGGAGCTGCCATTTGGGAATTTGACCTGATCCTAGGGATGGATTGGTTAGTAAGATACGTGCGAATCTGGCTGCTAAGCGCATGTCAATAAGGACTCCCGAGAATTTTGAGGTTGCAGTGATAGGTGAGAGGAGAGACTACCTGTCTAACATAGTGTCTGCTCTTAAGGCGGTGAAGATGGTGAATAAGGGGTGCTCGGCTTTTCTAATGTTGGTCAGTGCCTTGGATGCTAAGGGGGCAGCTGTGGGGGAGGTCAGGACGGTGAAGGAGTTTGCGAATGTTTTTCCAGAAGAACTTCTAAGGTTACCTCCGGATCGGGAGGTGGAGTTTGGAATTGACCTGTTGCTAGGAACAGCGCCAGTGTCCATTGCTCCTTATAGGATGGCACCAAAGGAGTTGGTTGAACTGATGGCCCAAATCCAGGAGTTGCTAGATCGCGGGTTTACTCGACCTAGTGTGTCTCCGTGGGGAGCATCGGTGTTGTTCGTAAAGAAGAAAGATGAGTCTATGCGTATGTGCATAGATTACCGCCAGTTGAATAAACTAATGATCAAGAATAAGTACACGCTGCCAAGGATAGATGACTTGTTTGACCAGCTCAAGGGAGTTGTGGTCTTTTTGAAGATAGATTTGAGGTCAGGATATCACCAGCTTAATGTAAAAGAGGTTGATATCCATAAGACAGCGTTTCAGACTCGATATGGGCACTACGAGTTCCTAGTAATTCCGTTCGGGTTAACTAACTCACCACCTGTGTTTATGGACATGATGAATCGGGTTTTCCAACCTTACTTGGATTAATTCGTCGTGGTGTTCATAGACGACATCTTGGTGTATTCAAAGTCAGAGGAAGAACATGATGCACATCTACGGGTGGTGCTACAAATTTTAAGAGAAAAGAGGCTGTACACCAAGTTTAGCAAGTGCAAATTCTGGTTGAGTAAAGTTACTTTTCTGGGTCACGTGGTATCCGCGGAAGGAATAAGGGTGGATCCCCAGAAGGTTGAGGCAGTACTAGAGTGGAACCACCTAAGTCGGTAGCAGAAATTTGCAGTTTCTTGGGACTGGCAGGGTATTATAGGAGGTTTGTTGAAGGGTTCTCTTCTATAGCGACACCTTTGACTAAGTTGTTGAGGAATGAGGTACCTTTTGTGTGGTCGGATAAGTAGCAGGAAAGCTTCGAGAAGCTAAAGAGAGTTTTGATAGAAGCCCTGGTTTTGATCCAGCCGGTGGCGGGGAAAGACTTTGTGGTATATTGTGATGCTTCTCACAGGAGGTTAGGCTGTGTAGTGATGCAGGAAGGGAAAGTGGTTGCTTATGCGTCTCGGCAGCTGAGACCCCATGAAGTTAATTATTCGACGCATGATCTGGAATCGCAGCAGTAGTTTTTGCTTTGAAAGTGTGGAGGCACTATCTGTACGGAGAGAAGTCGGTGATCTACACAGACCACAAGAGCCTGAAGTATCTATTGACTCAGAAGGAGCTGAACTTGAGACAACGAAGGTAGGTGGAGCTATTGAAGGATTACGACTGTTCGATTGAGTATCACCCGGGTAAAGCAAACGTGGTGGCGGATGCATTAAGTCAAAAAGTGGTGTCGAATCTGAGGGCTATGTTTGCACATCTTAGTCTCTATGACGACGGGAGTTTGTTGGCAGAATTGTAGGTGAAGCCGACGTGGTTAAGTCAGGTAAGAGAGAAACAATTGGTGGATGAGGTTCTGAGTACTTGACTTTAGCAAGTTCAGAGCAGAGAGTTAGAGGGTTACAGTGTAAACGGTGACGGAGTCCTGTGTTTCCGTGGCAGGGTGTGTATGCCGGAGGATGTAGAATTGAGGTTGAAGATTCTTTGGGATTCGCATGGTAGCCCTTATGCTATGCATCTTGGAGGAAGTAAGTTGTATAAAGACCTACGGGAACAGTTTTGGTGGCCTGGATTGAAGCGTGAAGTTACAGAATTTGTGGGGAAGTGCTTGACGTGTCAGCAGGTCAAGGCTGAACATCAAGTACCTTCGGGGTTGCTGCAACCAGTGAAGATTCCACTATGGAAGTGGGAGAGGATCACAATGGATTTCGTGAGTGGGCTTCCTCTTACGCCTACTAAGAAGGACTCGGTATGGGTAGTTGTGGATCGGTTGACAAAGTCTGCGCATTTCATACCAGTTCGGATTGATTACTCTCTACAGAAGTTAGCGAAGCTGTATGTAGCAGAAATTGTGAGATTGTATGGGGTGCCGGTGTGAATCATATCGGATAGGGATCCTAGATTTACGTCGAGGTTTTGGAGGGCGTTGCATCAAGCCTTGGGTACCAAGTTGGACTTTAGCACAGCATTTCATCCACAGTCGGACGGCCAGTCTGAAAGGGTGATTTAGGTGTTAGAAGATATGTTGAGGGGTTGCGTTATCGACTTCAGGGGTAGCTAGGAGGAATTCTTGCCTTTGGCGGAGTTTGCATACAACAACAATTACCAAGCAAGTATTCGGATGGCGCCGTATGAAGCACTGTATGGGTGAAAGTGTCGGACTCCTACGTGTTAGACATAATTAAGTGAACGTCATGTTTTGGGTCCAAAGATAATGGCAGAATTAGAGGAAAAGGTTAAGGTAATACGAGCACGGTTGAAAGAGGCATCTATAGACAGAAGTCGTATGCGGATTTTAAGCGAAAAGAGATAGAATTTGCTATGGGTGATAGTGTGTTCCTGAAAGTTTTGCCATGGAAGAAGGTGATGAGATTTGGACACAAGGGTAAACTGAGTCCCAAGTTTATAGGGCCTTATAGGGTTTTGAAGTGAGTGGGGCCAGTGGCTTATCAGTTGGAATTATCGTCAGAATTGAAGCAGATGCATAATGTGTTCCACGTGTCAATGCTCCGTCGATATCGATCGGATCCATCTCACGTAGTGCCAGTTGAGGAAGTTGAGTTGAAACCAGATTTTTCCTACGAAGAAGAACTGATTCTGATTTTGGAACGAGATGTGAGGGTGCTTCGAAAGAAATCAGTTCCTCTAGTTAAAGTATTATGGCATAATCACGGGGCAGAAGAAGCTTCGTGGGAGCCAGAAGAAGCGATGCGATAGTAATACCCTCACTTATTTTAATCAGGTAATTTCGAGGCCGAAATTATTTTTTAAGGGGGTAGAACTGTAATACCCGGGATTTGGGGGTCATGCATTTTAATTTGTATTTGTGTGTTGGTGTGCTTTGTATGCTATTTGGCTGTGTTTGGGGGCTTCGGGAAAACCTTGAGGTGTGGGTAGAGGCCTTGGAAAAATAATTATTTTAAGCAGATAGGGGAGAGTTAGGGGAACTAGGTCTTAAAGGAATTTTTGTGTGGATTATGACACAAGAATCCAGTTGGTAAATGGCTAGGAGGCGCCACTTAGAGTACTTATGGTTGACGCATCAGGGAGTGAGAAGGGCCTTGGTTTGAGCAGCTCTAGCAGCATTTTGGCATTTATTTTGCATCAAGGGGAGTGAAGAGTTGGGCGGCAATCAGACTCTGAAGGGATGAGGATGAGACTTGGTCAAGGTGTTTGAAATTGTGGCTAGGAGAAAAGATGGGTGTTTGACTCATTCAAACTCATTCTAATGAGAGGAGGGGAGGAAAAGTGGAGAGAAAAGGGGGGGTGAGAGTTGGCCGAATGTAGAACTTTGGGAGGGAAGTTGCATATTCGGTGTGAAAGCTTGGGTGTGCCGAAATTTAGAGTTGTCAAAGTGCCATTTAGTTACTTTCCTCTAGCCGAAATTTAACTCATTTCTCTCTTTGTGCTTATTCTTTTCTGTTGTACCAAAACTACATAGAATTCAACCTTTTTCTCATTTGTTTGTCTTGGCCGAAACCTCAAAGACCCTTAAGGTCATCCTTAGTGTTCATCTTCTCTCTTATCCACTCTCTTCACAAGGCCGAACCTATCTCTTCCACTCTACTCTTCTTTTCTTTTCGTTTTGGTGACAAAGCCCTTACCTTCTCTTCATTTTAGAAGTCGTTCTTCCCTATACTCTACCCCTTGTGGCCGAATGCTCTACTTTCTTTTGGGGTCTTAGACAAGCATACCACCATTTCACTCTTTTCTCTTCTCGTGTTATCAAACTTTGCGAAGGCCGAAGAATCAATTGGTGGCCGAATCTCTTTACCTCTGTGGTATTTCGAAATCGATCTTCCTTGGTCAAATCTTTCAGTCGACTACTAGTAAGTGAGGTAAGGATTCTTTTGTGTCCAAACTTTATCTCTTTCCTTCTGGGATTGTCGAAATCAAGAACTCTAATCCCATTTACCTATTTGACCGAAACCATGAGGGTAGGTTTCGGGATTCTTTGGAGCCAACGTTAAGAGGAAGGGCTTTCGGGATTTGATCGATAAGGTAAGAAGATAGTGCCATTTGGCCAAAGGCCATATCTTTTAAGTTTTAGTCGATTCTAACTATGGGGTGATAGGAAGGGTTCAACAAAGGTATAGGAGGAGTCTGTGGGATTCGGATCTATTTCGGTAAGGGTATTCAGTTAAATTATAGATATGATTCGTTTAGATTTTACGTATCGATTAACCAAGTTTTCTGATTAAGTGATATTCAATGGATGCGAGTACCAGTGGAGGAGAGAAAGGGGTAGTCCCTACCCTTAGATTCAAGAAACGTTTGATTTTTGCGGTTTGGGATTGGCCACCGGGGTGTGGGCCAACTTCGAAAAGAGACAAGCAGATCACTGTAGTCTCTTCGAGTGAGGACACTAGGGAAATCGAGAGTTTAGTGCTTCAGGTTATCAGGTGTGTGGTTAATTCGCTGTTTCTATGATTAGTCAATTAATTATATGTGTTATGCGTGTGATAACCGTTACAGTGGTTGTGGTGGATTTGTTACCCTTAATTGGGTATCACAGTAACTAGGTTAGTACTTTATCTAAGGTGTGGATGGTTGATCATTGTGGATATTTTGAGCATGTTGAATGCCTATCTAATATGTCCATGCATTATTATATCGTATCATTATAGCATGTTGCATATGCATGGGATCGGGATATATATGTTAAATGAAGGATCGGGTGTACATTTATGTACGTGTGGTGATTGACTATGTGCCAAATCACGACTTGGTGTCGGCTATGTGCCACATCAAGGGATTGATGCTTGCTTTGTGCTTCATCGCGATTTGATAATGACCATCGGTCACATTGTGGATATCGAGATTTGGTCACATAGTGATCGGTGGCTTTGCCACGTTCTGTTTGGTCACTTAGGTGATCGGTGGCTAGGCCATGTTATATTTGGTCACAAGGTGATCGGTGGCTACGACACGACTATGGGCAGCTTGACTGCCAAAGAGGTGTGTAACGGTTGGAGGGTCGATTTAGTAATCCCCTGGTGTGTTATGGTTGGTACGGGGGTGTGTAGAGGATGGACTCTAGGTTGGGTTGGGTAACATATTTGCATCATCATGTGTGGTATGTGGATTGTGTGATTTGGGCCAAGCCCATTTGGGGAACACGTGAAATAATCGTACACTGAGTCTATTCGACTCACCCTATTTTCTTAAACAATGCAGGTGATGTATGATACATGGACCAGGCTAGAGTAGATTCGTGGTGGCCATGCAGAAGTTGTTTTAGTGTTTTATGCACTTAAATTTTTAGTTACTTTAGGGTTAATTTTCTTTTGAATGTAATAAGGCCATTTAAATATTTGGGGATTTTTATTTTATTGTGAGCCATTTGGATTATCGATTAAAAACTAAGAACAATTTTGGAAACAATTTACAATTTAAAGATTAAACTTGAGTTTTTAACCTGAATATTTTAAATGTATCGATTTCTCTTGAAACTTCCAAACGTACAATGTTTTAGACTACACCCGACCTTCAAAGTTTTTGTTCTTTTATAAACTAAGGAAAATATATGAAATTCAAAACATGTTTTCACCCATCAAATCAAATTCTTTCCAGACATATTTCCTCGTAGCATTCCAAATTTGGTCGTAGTGTTTTGGGCTGGGTTTGGGGTGTTACATTGAATACGGGTAAGGGGTGTTACATTTAGTTGTATCAGAGCTATGGTTTAGTCGATTCTTGGACTAACATAGCGTGTGCAAGAGTCTAGATGTACATGTCATATGTGAACTGTGATAGTGTGATATCTCCCGACTCCGATGAGATTTGTTTTGGTTAAAGTAGCGATGCTTTCCAACTAAGCTACCATCGATAATGCTGAAAAGGGTTAAGTAAGTTCGTGTAACTTAGTGAATACATTGATTTTCCTAAATTGATTCTCTATGATTTGCGATGATATGTATGTGTTAATGGATACAATGGATTAACCATAAGTTGAGGAAAATGGATAAAATGTTATCGTTCTGATTGAACATTGCATTTCGATAAATCAGAGTGACTTTTTGCAGTGAATAACATGAAAAATTTATTTTAAGATGAGCTTATTACGATTGGTTGATATTTATATGTGATAATGCTGAGTGTGTTACTAAGATATTTGAAAATGTGTTCATGATTAGTAAAAACCTAGAGTTGTGTAATCAAAGTACATGATATTGTGTTGGTATTAAATGCTATATTATATGTGTGTGTGTGTATGAGAGTCAAAACTTTAAAGGCTTTACAATCTTTACCCCCTTACCGGTATAGTGTCATATGATAAAGTTCACGAGATTTACATTGACTAAGCTCACAAGTAGGGAACTAAAGAGTTCAGTGGTGGAATAATTAATAATGTGATCAAAGATGGGAATAACTTAGCGAGTAAAAAAGGTTATGAGATAGATATCAGGTTATTCTAAAGATTATTTGGAATGCACAATGCCACTGTTAGAGATGAAGTTAATCTCGGCAAATCGACTCATTCAGGTATGATGTCTAAAGACTGTACTTACTGGGAATTCTTCTAAATTGATTTTTTTAGTGAATGAAATTTTACGGATTAATGATGATAGAATTAGTCTGAGGAATGATGTTTGAATTGTAAAGATGTTTGAGTATGGCAGCTATAGTTGAGTAATTTATGACTATCTCTTCTGGGTATTCTGTGTATTTATACATTCTCAGAGGCGTATGTAATTGTTCATTTACTGATGAAAGCATCATTGGTTTGATTGATTTATGATCACCATTCCTCTATCTTCTATTAGTATTCTATTCCGTTATGTTTGAGATAAAAAGTTGATAGTGAATTCATATGAAACTATTCTTCTGTTTCTTCTGGCTATTATTTTAATATCCCAATTTAGGGCCTAGTCAGAATAGTGGTGTGAGACCACAAATATGAAGTAGAAATATGTGTTTTATGATTTTTACGAGGCTTGTGATGTGTTTGCATGATTGTGTGAGAATCTCATGAAAAAATTTTATTAATTAGTGATTAAATTGTCCATTAGGACTAAATTGCAAAGATTAGAAAATATGAGATTCTAGAAGATTTAAGTATGAAATAGCATCATAAAAATTATTATAAGTCCTTATTTATCAATTAGACCATTATATGTTAAGATGGACAAAAATGGACATGGGAAGGAAAAATCTCAATAAAAGGCCTTAACGGTATTTTAGTTATTTGGTTAATTAATGAATTAAAAAGGGAAAATTAAGCCAAAATCTTGTCCATCTTCTTCCTTTAAATGCCGAAATTTGAAAGGAGACATAGCTAGGGTTTCTTCAACTTCCAAGCCTGATAGTAAGTGCATCCTAGCCCCGTTTTTAATGTTTTTCGTATTTTTGAGATCCTCTTAGCTCGATTTAGCTATTTCTAGCTATATTTTGAGCTAGGGTTTATGTTCAAAATTTACCCTTAGGTAAGATTCTTGTTCTGTTCTTAATGATTTTTTTTTGTTTTTGAGATCGTTGCAACCTAATCTAGCTAGCCCAGGGACTATTTTGCAAAATTTTTAAAGGTTTAGGGTTTTTACATTGATGAATATATGTGTATTTTGATGTTTGATGATAGAAAATGTATGCTTGTTGTTAGATAAACAACATTTGTAAAGTGATTTTTGACAAAATTGTCATTTAGGGATTAAATTGAGAAATGTTGAAATTTTGTGGTTAAAATGTGAAATAAATGAAAAAATGGGTTGCTAGGGACTTAATTGGAATCCGGCTAGCATGGGTATAAGTTGAATTTCATGAATTTGCATTTTTATGAGTTAAGGACTAAATTGTAAAAATGTTGAAATATTAGGGGTAAAAGTGTAAAGTTTCTATAGTGTGTATTTTGGACTAAATTGAATTGATTTATGATTAAATAATCTAAATTTGATATCATATAGATCAAGAAAAGCAAAATTCAAATTTAGATCGGGGGAAAAATAAGGTGTTGGATTAGTTGATCTACTTTATCATTTTTACATTCGAGGTAAGTTCGTATGTAATAAGCATTGTTATATTCGTGTTTTAAATGCTTTAGTATTGACTATATTATGTATACTACATTAAGGATATATTCAACGGTGAATCAAAAACGAGAAATCCCGGTTGAACCTTAAGAATAGATTAGGATACGAATGACATGTCATTAGGGGTTATGTGATTGGGTGCTAGTTCGTACGTCCAATCGACGGCTGAGTTATCCGGCATGTGTTACAGATTCTCATTAGCTTGTGTGAGCAGTACCGTATAGCTTCGTCATAATCATCAGCTTGTGTGAGCAGACCCGTTGATAGCTCGAAAGTGAGCATGATATGTGATGTGAGATTATGATAGCTTCAGCTATGTATGTGGCACTTAGGGTTCAAGATTTCTGGATATTCGATATTATTCCGAATGGTTCAACGGGTATGTTGAAGATATGAAATAGTGAGAAATAGATACGTATCAGTACATGTATGTACATAAATTATATAAGCATTGAATCTATGGAAGTGGTGAGTTCATGGTTAATTATGTGTTTGAGTATATTTTAACATTGTGATTAAATGTTTTGTACTATGTTATGTTCATATTATTAAATGGTCATTGAATGGTGAGATTTTCTTATTCTTTCATATGAGCTTACTAAGCTTTATAGCTTACATTGTTTATTTTTACATGTTTTATAGTGAAATCAAAGCTAGCTCAGATTTGGGAATTATCAGAGACCTCATCACACTATCAAGCTATCACTTTGGTATTTTTGAATATATGATTTTGCGATATATGGCAAGTGTAGGAGCTTTGATCATTTTGGTATATGTTAGTAATGAATTTTGTCCATTTGAATTGGCTTATAAATGTTAAGTGCTTGGTTTGTATATAGCTATGACAGTTGGCTTAGTTCGGTATGTTGGTGATGAATATATATATATGTGTGTGCATATGGCTTTAGTTATGTGTTTGGTGAGGGATTTGTGATGCTTAATGATAATTGGAAATTAAGGATACTAAATGGATGAGATTTGAATTTGGTATGTTTGTGAATTTAGGCCAATTAGTGCATAATTGAAAAAGACCATTTAGATGATTTGAGAATGTGAAATTAGCATGAAATTGAATTGCATATTATTGTATTTATGTTACTTGTATTGTTGGTATTGAAATAGCATGAAATATATTTAGTTTAGAAGAGTTTGACTGCCATTTAAAGATGCGAATATGTGCCATTTGAGTTTGGCGTAGGTGTATACAAATTTAGGTTGTAAGATGGCTTGGTAAATAGCCTTTTTTTTCCACACGGGTAGGGGCACGGGCATGTGTCTCAGCCGTGTGTGACACACGGTCAGGTTACACGGCTGTGTGTCCCCTGGTGTGTAATTAGAAAACAAGACAGTATGCTCCACACGGTCCAGCACACAGGCATGTGACTTGGTCGTGTTGCATAAGTTAGTATACCCTACAGGATTGGCACGGCCTAGCACACAGCCTGGCCGTGTGACCCAAGTCAGAGAGTTACACGGGGTCAGACATGGGCTGGGACACAGCCATGTGATCTCATTTCGAATGTCCACACAGCCTATGACACAGGCGTGTCTTTGGCCGTGTGAGACGTACAGTTGGGCCACACGGGCGTGTGTCCCATGTATTTTGTAAAATTTTCTAAGTTTTCCAAAAATTTTATAAGTTATCAGTTTAGTCCCAAACCACCCCAAATGAATGTTTTGGGCCTCGGAGGCTCGTATTAGGGACAATGTGAATCATTTTGAATGATGTTTATTTGAAATTCGAAAATGTATGTGAAATGTATGTTATTTGTGAAATAAGTTCGATAATGCTCCGTAACCCTATTTTGGCGTTGAATACGGGTGCAGGTTAAATTTGAATACGGGGGTGTTACATGTTATTGATGTTTGTTTGATTTATATGACTTGAATTAGTTGGAAAATTATGCAAATGTTGTTGTAGGTTGAAGGTTAAATTTGGGTGAGAAATAAGGCTAAGAAATGGCCTTGTTTTGTCCACACGGGTAGACACAGGGCGTGTATCTTGATTGTGTGTGACACACGGCCTGGCACATGGGCATGTGGTTTGGTCGTGTGTCCCTTGTATCTTAAAATTTAGAAATAGAATGCTCAGAATTGGGTACACAAGCAAAGACATGGGCGTGTGTCTTAGCCATGTGTGCTACACAGCCTAGATCACGAGCGTGTGTCTTGGTTATGTGAAACTTGCACCTAATTTATGAAAGTTAAATTGACCACATGGCCTAGCACATGGGTGTGTGGTTGGCCGTGTTGCACAAGTCAGAGAGTTACACAGGTAAGGACACAGGCTGGGACATGGCCGTGTGCCTCACATAAAATGCCCACACGGCCTGAGACATGGGCATGTCACTTGGCCTGTAACTCCCCTAACCCGTAACCGTCGTCGGATTAGGGTTACAATGCATTACCGATCTAAACCCAACATAGAATAGGCATTCATATACATAAATCATACTTCTTTATTACAAGTTCGAATCAAATGAACTTCACTCGTATGGCTATCAAATTCCGAATTCATTATTGAACATACATCAATTATATAACATTACATCATAGCTAATCAAATTTTATTAATAAATATATATTACTCACTTTTGCATATATAAGAATTAACATATACCTTCTCATTCATAGAACATTTTAAAACATTATCTTAGAAACTATCTCACATGCATGTAGTCAGCCAACCATTTACCAAACCATTTTAAAAACGTCTCATAGCCAAATACACAAGCACATTATGACCAAATTATTAAAGCAACTCATAAGGCCGAATATGCCCAAAGTATTACATATTCAATAATCTAAACCTAATGAACATTTCATCAATAATGTACCCAGCTTCTCAAGGCATTTATACATTTATTCATATCCCATTATATCTACTAAGACACATTACATGCTCATAAGTACAATACATATACTAAGGCCGAATCTCATAGTCACTTACATCTTCTATTCGAACATGTTTTAAGCTTACTAAAAGAACTATTTATAAGTCATACATATCTTTACTCAATCAAGATATATAAACCAAAATACCATTCATACATATCATGAAACTTACTTACCCCATTATGCAAAATATCATGGTCAACATTTCACAACTATTAACTAACTCAATATTCAATCAAACCATGAACATCCATCCCACATAATATACTATATGGTATACTTCTAAAATTAGGTAAATACTTGATCAAGTACATATCATGAATAACTCCATTATCAAACCATATGACCAAACACAAGCATAATTACACTATGAAATATACTTCCATAATAAGTCAACACCATGACCAAATTTGCATAAGTCCTAAATGTTAAGATTTAGCCATTTCCGCATGGCATAATATATACATATACCTAGCCCAAAACAATCATTTCAAAATTTAACCCAGCCTATACATGCCATAGTTTCAAAAATTCAGCTTCTAAAATACCAAAATTAGTCGATAGTGTGATATACTTTGACGATGATCCTCGAGCTTGTAACTTGCTTCCCAAAATCTATAAAACAATGCAATTAAACACATATAGTAAGCTATCATAGCTTAGTAAGTTATAAGCAATTTTGTGATAACAATGCATTAAATCAATATATCAAAAATTTAATAAAAATTTAATAGACAACGATCCATCAACTACTCATTTACTTGTGCAACCACATAACATTCTTATCTCTCAAATTCAAGCCGAACATAATATGAATATTTTGTTCCCATGCATTATCGATATATTTAAGTTCCAAACTAGTCAAATCTATATCTTATACCAAATTTCCAAGCATTCCATCCAATCCACAAATAATCACTTACTCTTGATTTCAAATATCACATCTCGTAGTTTCAATACTTACCAAATTTGATCTTCAAAATTGAAAATTACCTCGTACCCTTATTACTTATTAATCGATTTTGCACACGTAGTGCTCGATAATTAACTTCACACACTTAATGCTCATTGACCTATTTTGCACACATAGTGCGCGGTAATTCAATTTGTACACTTAGTACATAATGACCGATTTTGCACACTTAGTGCTTGGTATTTTAAATTCGCACACTTAGTGCCTTAGTCAATCTTGTTACACATTTAATAATAATTAAACCTCAACTATAAATATACGAAATAGCCTATGTCAATCTCAATAATCAACATCCCATTTGGGTATACCAATAGCTCATAGACATACCTCACATTCGGCTATACTATACACACATATATATATCACGTTCGACTATATAAATAATATATATACATACTTCCATTAAATTTAATTCAACTCAATTGCTTAAAAACTTACCTCGAGTATCGACGGACTATATTTTATGACTATTCGACTAACTTTGCTTTTCCCCGATCCAATCCCGATCCTTTTTGTTCTTGATCTAATAAATTTCAAATTTATATAAATTAAGTATAATTCCATTGAATTTGATCCCAAAAAACACATAAATGGGCAAATTACCATTTTGCCTCTGACATTTTACACTTTTTACAATTCAGTCCATTTTGCACAAACACAAATTACATAAAATTTGACCACAATTCTTTAGGGCCGAATATTCATAGCCTTATTACAAGCTCATACATTTCACTTATTTCACATTTTGACCCCTCAATTTATAATTTTTACAATTTAATCCTACTTAGGCATTTCTACTAAAAATGCCTTAATTAAACTGAACAATCTAACATCCTATATTTATTTTCCATCACTAAACATCAAATTCATCAAACTATTAACAATGGCATTTCATGAATACATCATCAAATTCAAAAATTCAAGCTTAGGCTAGCTAGCATTCAAAGCAACGATCTCAAAAACGTAAAAATTATCAAAAATCGAACTCAAATTCAAACCTTAATTAAACATGCAAGGGCCGAAAGTTTTAAAAGCTCAAGCTCTTTCTTTCTTCTCTAATTTCAGCAATGGAGAACATAAAATGATAGAAAAGATGTTCATCCACTTGGTTTTATTATTATTATAATATTATAAGTTATCAAATTCACCAAATTTCAATTAATAAAATAATTTGATGACTCATTTACTAATACATGCATACCAACCGGCCACTACTCATAATGACTCATTTACTAATACATGCATACCAACCGGCCACTACTCATTCCTTTATGGTCAAATTACTACTTAAAGCCTCTAATTTATTAAGACAACAACAATTAGGCACTATCTCACACGATTAAGCCCTTTTTCAAAATTAAGCACCAAAACGATCAAATTTTAATACGAAAATTTCACACACACCAATTTACACATAATAAACATAGAAAATAATATTAAAATATTTTAATAAGTCAAATTTGTGGTCCCGAAACCACTATTCCAATTAGGGTCAAAATCAGGCTGTTACAACTCTCCCCCTTAAGGATTTTTGTCCTCGAAAATCTTATTGGTGAATAAATTTGGGTAACGTTCTTTCATCAAAGCCTCAAGTTCCCAAGTTGCTTCCTCAATTCCGTGCTTAAGCCAAAGCACTTTTATCAACAATATTTTCTTATTTCGTAACTCTTTCACTTCACAAGTCAGAATACGGATTGGTTCTCCCTCATAAGTTAGACCAGACTGTATATTAACCTCGAATGGACTAATCACATGAAAAGGGTCAGATCTGTACCTTCGGAGCATCGAAACATGAAAAACATTGTGGATCTTTTCTAGTTCAGGTGGTAATAGCAGTCTATAAGGAACCGGTCTGATACGCTCTATAATCTTATATGACCCAATAAATCTCGGGCTCAATTTGCCTTTGCGACCAAATCTGAGTATTTTCTTCCACGGTGAGACATTCAAGAAAACTTGATCTCCAATATGAAACTCTATATCTTTCCGTTTCAAATTTGCATATGATTTTTGACTCTGATGTTGCTTTCAGACTTTCACGGATTACTTTCACTTTCTGTTTAGTTTCTCAGATCAAATCGACCCCGTGTATCTTATTTTCACCGAGCTCAGTCTAATATAAAGGTGCACGACATTTATGACCGTACAAAGCTTCATAAGGTGCCATTTTGATACTCGATTGAAAGCTATTATTGTACGCAAATTCAATCAAAGGCAAGTATTTTTCGCACGTACCCTCGAACTCGAGACCATAACATCTCAACATATCCTCAAGTATTTGAATAATTCTCTCGGATTGACCATCCGTCTGGGGGAGAAAAGCTGTGCTGAAATGCAATTTAGTACCTAATGCATCTTGCAGTTTCTTTCAAAACCACGATGTAAACCTCGGATCTCTATCCAAAATAATAGAAATGAGTACCCCGTGTAGTCATACAATCTAAAAAATGTACAATTCGGCTAGCTTATCGAGTGAAAAATTTGTACGGATCGAAATGAAGTGTGTCGATTTTGTCAATATATCTACTATAACCCAGATTACATCTTTCTTACTCAGTGTCAGCGTAAACCAGATACGAAATCCATCGTGATTCAATCCCATTTCCATTCGGGTATCATAATCAGTTGAAGTAATCCAGATGGCACCTGATGCTCGGCTTTTACTTACTGACATATCAAACATTTTGACACGAAATCTAAAATATCTCATTTCATACCATGCCACCAATAATGCTGTTTCAAATTATTATATATTTTCGTGCTACCTGGATGAATATACAATCTACTATTATGAGCTTCATTACAAATCATCTGAATCAACTTAGGATCCTTTGGTACACATAGTTGGTTTTGAACCGCAAGCATCCCTCAGCATCAATCTGAAATTCTGAGTCAGCATTTGAACCACATTAATTCCTTTTTACTATCAAATTATCATCTATTTTTTGAGCTTCGCAAATCTGCTGAACAAATAACGGTCTCTGTTTCAATTCTATTATAATCACACAATCATCAGTTATAGTCATTTTGCATTCATTGCACGCAGAGCAAACAGTGATTTTTGGCTTAGGGCATCGGCAACCACATTAGCCTTCCCTGAGTGATAATAAATCACAAGCTCATAGTCTTTTAATAATTCCAACCATCGTCGTTGTCTGAAATTTAGATCCTTCTAAGTCATTAAGTACTTTAGACTTTTATGGTCGGAGTAGACATGGCATTTTTCACCGAACAGATAGTGACACCATATTTTTAGAGTAAAAAGTATAGTAGCTAATTCAAGATCGTGCATCGAATAGTTCTTTTCATGCGGCTTTAACTGTCTCGAAGCGTAGGCTACAACCCTACCCTCCTGCATCAAAACACAGCCCAAACCATGCAAGGATGCATCACTGGAGATAACAAACTCTTTACCCGATTCTGGCTGAACAAGTACTGGAGCTTCAGTTAACAAGTTTTCAACTGATCGAAACTTTTCTGACACTTTTCCGTCCACTCAAATCTAACATCTTTCTGAAGTAACTTTTTGATCGGAGTTGCAATCATTGAGAAACCTTTCACGAAGCGTATATAATAACCAGCTAGCCTCAGAAAACTTTGAACTTCAGAAATATTCCACGGGGTCTCCAATCCAGTATAGTCAAGATCTTCCTCAGATCAACCCGAATACCTGATGCTGAAACAACATGCCCTAGGAAGCTAACTTCGCGTAACCAAAACTCACATTTGTTGAATTTCATGTACAACTACTTATCACATAAAATCTGTAACACAAGTCTCAAGTGTTTGGCATGCCCGGTTTCATTACGTGAATAGATCAGAATGTCATCTATCAACACAACCACAAACCAATCCAAATACTGCTGAATACCTGATTCATCAAATCCATAAAAATAGCAGGGGCATTAGTGAGACCGAACGGCATCACTAAGAACTCGTAATAGTCGTATCTCATCTGGAAAGCAGTTTTAGGCACATTAGAGTCTCTAACTTGTTGCTGATAATAACCTGATCTTAAATCAATCTTTGAAAATATTGATGCTCCCTTTAGCTGATCATGTAACATCCTGAAATTTGAGATTTTATATTTTATATTATATCATGTGATAGGCTAGTTAATAGTGGTAATTGTGTATGTTTAGGGATCCTAAGAAGGCTCGGGGTTGAGTTGGGCCTTAGTAGAATTTTTGCGTTTAAACACTTAAGGGGGAGAAGGTAAGTGGCATCAAGGCTTAAGGAAATAAGTATGTAATTTGCTAGCACATGTGGACCTAGTAGAGTGGTATGGCGATTCATGAAGAGGCTTAAGGGGTGGAGTTCGAATCCCACCTATTGCAAATTTTTGATTAATTTTTATGCTTCTTTCAAAAGAGTTGGCCAAGGATATAAATAAGGAAAGGAAGACTTTCTAATGATGGAACGAAGACTAAGAAATATGGTAAGGAGGAAAGCAAGGGAAAAAATAATGAGAGAAATTAAGGAAAGAGATAAGGAAAGGGAAACATGTTGGTCGAATTTTTAGAAGGTGCTTGGGGAAAGAATATTTTTGGTCAACCATCATCTTCTGGGTGTTATGGGCACACGGTTTTGGTAGGGGGAAATGAGGGAGCTGAATTTCCTACAGCTTTTTACAAGTTTTGTGCATGAAAGGTATTTTTCTCTTTTTGAACATTTTTGTGTTTCTTTTACCAACCTCCTTTGTTTGGCTGAAACACTCAAATCATTTTTCTTTTTTCCTTTGTTTTGTCAAAACACTTAAGCCACTTTGCTCTTCTTTTCTTGTTTTCTCACCATTTCTCCTATCTTTCTCTCTTCTTTCTTTAGTTGATGGAGCATGAATCTTCTTCGTTTCTTTCTCTCAAAGTGGTTGAATCCTCTTAGCCACTATCTCTTCTCCATTTTTGTGTGATGGAAATTTCTCTTTGGTTGAATTGGGTAAGGGCTTCATTCTATTCCTTTCATCTTCTTTTCTTCCTAGCTGAATGTGTGTTCATCACTATTCGATTGTTCTACTTTGTTTCTAAACCGAAAAAAACATTCTCTCCTACTCTCTTATATCTTAATCATTTTCTTTTTGTAGTGTTATAGTGGGAAAGCCAAATCTTATACCTTTGACTCATCTGTAGTTATAAGTCCAATCGTTGAGAATCGATTCGTCATCATTAAGGTAAGGAGTTTCATTATGGTTCATTTTCATCTACTTCATTGCTCGTTAGTTTGCTAAATGGATGATGGATTTGACTAATCGGTTATTTTAGGACTATATCGCTCGTTCTTATCCACTCAATGTTCCTACGGAAGTAGTGGTAAGCCGAATCCTGTCCCTAAACAATTGCATTCTCTCATCATAGAATTATTCTAACCGAGACTCTTTCAATGGAGGCAAGTGGTAGAGTTATTAAAAGAAAATTGATAGAAGGGAAAAAAGGGAGTCGACTTGCAATCTCTACTCCCAAGTTCAAACGAAGGGCGGTATCGACAGTTCGAGATTTCCCATCGGGTTGTGGACCATCATCCGGTGAGAATAGACAAAACGTGGTCGTTCACGATACTAAGGGTAAGCATTTTTAGATCGTTGATTTAGATTTGGATTAAGAAAATCTCTTTGGTTGGTTAATCGAATGTTATGATGTCATAGGTGCCGACAATCAAGAAGGTTTAGTCCTTACCGTAATCAGGTGTGTAATCTCACACTGAAATCTCGTAGATTCACGATTCACTATCATGTTGTAAAATAGATTGTTGTTATTTACAAATCTATTAACCGTAATATGGCATAAATTGAGAAATTTTCTTAAATAACATGATTTCTAAAGGTCTTTCAAAATCGATATTAAATTGTTAAATTATGAAAATACCCCTATGAGCCGATTTACCAAAATGCCCCTATGGGCCAATTTACCAAAATGCCCCTATGGGCCGATTTGCTAGAACGCCTTAGTGGGCCGAAATATTAAATTGCTTTAATGGGCCAATTCAACGAAATAATTCACTAGATTATTGGTGGTTATATATTTATATGTGGATATTTATTATGTATGTTGCATTTTTACATTTTGCATAGGATGGGAAAAAAAATTTGTATGGAGAGCAGTGTAACATGGTGGCATAGCCACAATTTGTTTATTATTGTGCTTAATTATGATTTTCAGTGGCTTGACCACAATAATATATTATAGCAGCATGACTGCAAATTTGGTGTGAGCGGCGGGGTGGGTTGACTTGATCCCCACAAGTGTGATTGGCTGGTCGGGGTGTGATGGATGGATGGGTTGGGTTGTATACATTTCATATATATACTGTTATATAAATGGGCTTAAGCCCAAGGTGATGCTATGTGGGTCCAGGCCTAGTGGATGACGGTAAGGGGATTATACACTAAGTTCTAGTATCTCACCCCTTATTCTTAATCCTTGCAGGTAATGCTAAAAATGAGGACTTGGGCCCTTAGATGACTCGGTGGAGGCCATACTTTTGGAATAATATTTTCGAACATTAGTAAACTTCTTTTCCATATTATTTTTGTTACCTTTACTGTTTCGAGTTTTAAAATTGTAATAAGGCCTCTGGGATATGTTTTAATTTGCTTTATGTTTTGACGTACTTATTATTTTTTTAAATTGATTTAAACGGGGATTTTCTAAAATAAAAAATAATGGTTTTCCAAAATTGTTTAACAAATGGATTTCATAACAAATATGTACAAATAATTTAACTCGAATTCTCTTTTGAATTATTAACGTTATTTTCAAAAGTCACGGTTTTAAAGTTCACTAGCTCGATTTTTTATTCATTAATCAATATCTCAAAATTAGTAGTATTTTATAAAAAAAAATTATAACCAAACTTGCTTTCTTAACTATAACCAAATGACGCCTACTTTAAGAATCACACAATGTTTATACGTTTTCTTCATGTGACATGACAAATCTGGTCATACCGCATGGGCTAGGTTTGGGGTGTTACATTTTATGGTATCAGAGCACGGTTGCAAAACTCGATTGTGGTTTGGGTTCAAAATTGTTTTCTAATTCTGCTTGAAATTCGATTTATAAATACCTATTTTAGAAGAAGTATGGCACCACGGGGAATCCGGCACCAAGTCAGTAAGTTTTGTTTTCATTTTATGATTATTGTGATATGACTGTGGTAAGAAAACTTCAAGAAATAGAAATACTATAGAACTTTTAGCTTCAGGAGCTGAAATTATAGAGATTGAGCTTTAGGATATGTTTTGCAAAAACAACTTTACTTCTTATTGAGCTTTAGGATATGTTTTGCGAAAATAACTTTACTTCTTATACTCCATAAAATATTATTTAATAAACACTGAAATAGCATACTGATTCATAAGACTCGTAATTAGATTAACTTGACTTAGCAAACATGAGCGCTAGAGGACGTGGACGCGGTAGACGTGGACGTGGTAGAGGCCGAGGTGCTAGAGTTGTATTTGAGGCATCGGGACATATCCCGAAATGGACGCACCTACATCACCTGTGACTGAAGCTGGGTCACATAATCGAATGAGAGAGGATGACGCTCTATCCCAAATGATGTTGCAAGTACTAGAAAGGTTTGCTTTGGTAAGATCTGGGTCAACACCTCGTCGGTCGATATCGGAGTGGCTCAGATCTAATGGGGCTGAAGTTTTTAGGGGTATTTCGGGTGTAGCCCCCAGTGTAGCAAAGTACTGGCTTGAGGCGGTGGAGCGGATTATAGATGATCTGGATTGCACAACTGAGCAAAAACTGAAAGGGGTTGTGTTATTGTTGAGAGACGAGGCATATCAGTGGTGGCTCACAGTTTGGGAAGGCACTTAGGCTGATTGTATCACCTGGGAATTCTTTAAGACAGCATTTCAAGGAAAATATGTTGGGGCTACTATGTGATGCCCGAAGAAAAGAATTCTTGAATCTGGTTCAAGGAAGTAGATCTGTGATAGTTTATAAGGCAGAGTTCCTATGTCTGAGTCAATATGCTCGGGGTATAGTATCGACTGACTATGAACAGTGTGTGCATTTTGAGGATGGATTTCGTGATAAGTTACGGGTACTGATAGCCCTACAGAATGAGAGGAATTTTGCTACACTTGTGGAAAAATCTAAGATCACTGAGGAAGTTAAACACTCGAAACAACAAAATCAAGACAAGGATAGGGGCAAGAACAAGAGAGAATATGGGTATTCAGGTCCTGCTAGAGGTTTTCAGAAAGGCCCAAGAATGAGGGACCAGTTTGAGTGGGTGCTCCAACTACAACTAATCAAATTCAGCCATGTGTGGATTATGGGAAACTTCACTCGGGTGAATGCTGGAAGAGAACCGGTGGTTGTTTTAGATGTGATTCCAAGGACCATCGGTATAGGGATTGCCCTCGAGAGCCCACTCAGACTCAGGTAGTTTGTAACAGATTTGCATAGCCATCAGGAGGCCCTCAGCAGCCGACCGAGAGGCCGTGGGCCAGGTCGTGGTGGTAATGGCATAGGACGAGGTTAGGGTGCATCGGGTAGAGGTACCAGTAATAGGGGTAACACAGAGGTGAGACAGCTAGGATTGGTCTATGCGGTCAAACGTCGAGAGGATGGTGATGCACTAGACGTCATAACCAGTACGTTCTTCATATTTGATGTATCTTTTATCGCTTTAATAGACATTGGATCCACCCATTCGTATGTTGCATGTGCTGTGTCTGGAACTCTGAATATTAGATCTGAGATTATTGCTAGAGAAACAACTGTGATTAGCCCTTTAGGACAGTCGGTGGTAGTAAATAAGTTGTATAGGGATGTGCCCTTAGAAGTTTAAGGGGTAGTATTTCTGATGGACTTGATGGAACTTCCGTTCAGGGAGTTTGACCTTATTTTGGGCATGGACTGGCTGGTTAAGCACCGTACAAACTTGGACTATGCTACAAAGTGAATGATACTAAGAACTTCAAAGGATAAGGAAGTAATGATGATAGGTGAAAGAAGAAATTATCTATCTAATGTGGTATCTGCTTTAAAGGCAGAAAAGTTGGTACGAAAAGGGTATGGAGTGTTCTTAGCCTTTATCAGTGTTTTGGATACCAAAGAATTGTCGGTAGAGAGTGTTAGAACGGTGAAAGAGTTTTTTGACGTCTTTCTCGAGGAGCTTCTAGGATTGCCTCCAGATCGAGAGGTTGAGTTTGGCATTGAGCTATTGCCAGGAACAGCTCTGGTGTCCATTTCTCTTTACAGAATGGCACCGAAGGAGTTAGTGGAACTCAAAGCTCAGATCCAAGAGTTGATGGATCGTGGATTTATTCGAACAAGTGTGTCTCCATGGGGAGTGCCAATTTTGTTCATCAAGAAAAAAGGATGGATCAATGCGTATGTGCATCAATTATAGACAATTGAATAAGTTGACAATCAAGAACAAGTATTTGTTACCAAAGATCGATGATTTGTTCGATCAGCTGCGAGGAGCTTCGATTTTCTCAAAGATAGACTTGAGATCGGGGTATCACCAGTTAAAAGTCAAACAAGCAGATATTCACAAGACCGCGTTCCAAACTTGTTATGGGCATTACGAGTTCTTGGTGATGCCGTTCGGGTTGACAAATGCACCAATTGCATTTATGGATATGATGAACCGAGTCTTCCAACCCTATCTAGACTAGTTTGTAGTTGTGTTCATAGATGACATCTTGGTGTACTCAAAGATAGAAGAAGAGCATGATTCGCATCTACGGGTCATATTGTAGATATAAAGGGAAAAGCAACTGTATTCCAAATTCAGTAAGTGTGAATTTTGGCTGAAGGAGGTGACCTTTTTAGGGCATCTTGCGTCTGCCAAAGGAATTAGAGATGATCCTCGAAAGATCGACGCAGTATTCGATTGGAAGCCATCGAAGTTAGTGGTAGAAATTTGAAGTTTCCTAGGTTTGGTTGGATATTACAGGTGATTCATTTAGGGTTTTCGTTGATTGCTGCACCCCTAACTAAGTTATTACGTAAGGGAGTACCTTTTGTGTGGTTAGATAAACATCAAGAGAGCTTTGAGAAATTGAAGAAGATTCTGATAGAAGCGCCAGTATTAATTCAACCTGAAGCTGGTGAGGAGTTTATTGTTTACTGTGATGCATCACACATGGGCTTGGGATATGTGTTGATGCAAGGGAGAAATGTGGTGGCTTATGCATCTCGTCAATTAAGGCCACATGAGATAAATTATCCCACTCATGATTTGGAGTTAGTTGCAGTGGTGTTTGCTTTGAAGATATGGAGACACTATCTGTACGGAGAAAAGTCGATTATCTACACGGACCATAAGAGTCTGAAGTACCTCCTTACCCAAAAGGAGTTGAATTTAAGATAGCAGAGGTGGAAAGAATTGTTCAAAGATTATGACTGCTCAATCGAGTATCATCCAGGTAAAGCTAACGTAGTGGTAGATGCATTCAGTCATAAGGTGATATCGAATTTGAGAGCAATCTTCGCTTATCTCAGCCTTTATGAAGATTGTAGTCTACTAGCCGAACTTCAAGTGAAGCCTGCATGGGTAAGTCAAATTAAGGAAAAGTAGTTGTTAGATGAAGTGTTGGGTTCTTGACATCAACAAGTGGAAAGTGGTGAGATAAAGGATTTTGGATTAAATAGTGATGGAGTATTATGTTTTCGGAGGAGTTTGTATGACCAAGGATTCTTAATTGAGACAAATGATTTTGTGTGAGGCACACAGTAGCTCATATGCTCTGCACCCCGGGGGAAATAAGATGTACCGAGACCTCCGTGAGCAGAATTTGTGGCCAGGGTTGAAACGAGAGGTTACTGATTTCGTGAGAAAGTGCTTGACATGTCAACAAGTGAAGGTGGAATATCAATTGCCTTCAGGGTTGCTTTAACCAGTGAAAATCCCACCATGGAAATGGGAAAGGATAATGATGAACTTTGTTAGTGGGTTACCCTTTACGCCTACTAAAAAAGATTCAGTGTGGGTTATGGTGGATCTGTTAACAAAGTTTGCTCATTTCCTACCTGTTCGTACGGATTATACATTGCAGAAGTTAGCCAAGTTGTATATAGCAGAAGTCGTGAGGTTGCATGGGGTACCAGTGTCTATTATATCGGACAGGGATCCTAGGTTTACATCACAGTTTTGGAAGGCTCTACATGAAGCTTTGGGAACAAAGTTAGATTTCAGCATGGCATTTCATCCGTAGACTGATGGTTAGTCGGAGAGAGTAATCTAGATTCTATAAGACATGTTAAAGAGCTGTGTGATTGACTTCAGGGGTAGTTGGGAAGACTTACTACCATTGGAAGAGTTTGGATACAACAATAGCTGTTAATCCAGTATACAAATGGCACCCTACGAGGCGTTGTATGGTCGTAGGTGTCGTACTCCTACTTGCTGGCCTGAGCTAGGAGAGCGACAATTATTGGGTCCTGAGTTGATCTCGGAGATGGAGGAAAAAGTAAAGGTAATTTGAGCTCGATTAAAAGAAGCTTCAGAGAGACATAAATCTTATATGGATCTAAAGCAGAAAGAGATAGAGTTCTCTGTGGGTGATCACGACTTTCTGAAGGTCTCACCTTGGAAAAAGATCTTTAGATTATTTGGAAGGAAGCGCAAGTTGAGCCCTAGATTTATCAGACATTACCGTGTATTGAAGCGTGTTGGGCTAATAGCGTATCAGCTTGATTTACCTTCGGAGTTAAGTCAGATACATAGTGTATTCCATGTCTCAATGTTAAGGTGTTATCGTTTGGATCCGTCTCATGTTGTGCCAGTGGAGAAAGTTGAGATAAGACCTGACTTGTCTTTTGAGGAAGAGCCAGTTCAGATTTTAGATCGGGATATTAAGGTGCTAAGAAGGAAGTCAGTTCCATTAGTTAAAGTATTATGGCGCAATCACGGGTCAGAGGAAGCTACATGGGAGCTAGAGGACACGATCCGACAACAATATCTTCATATCTTTTAATCAGGTAAATTTTGAGGCTAAAATTTCTTTAGGGGGTAGAATTGTAACATCCTGAAATTCAGGATTTTATTTTTTATAGTATATCATGAGATAGACTAGTCAATAGTGTTAATAGTGTATGTTTAGGGATCCTAAGAAGGCTCGGGTTGAGTTGGGCCTTAGTAGAATTTTTGTGTTTAAGCACTTAAGGGGGAGAAGGTAATTGGCATTAAGGCTTAAGGAAATAAGTGTGTAATTTGCTACCACATATGGAGCTAGTAGCAGAGTCGTGTGGCGTTTCATGAAGAGGCTTAAGGGGTGGAGTTCGAATCCCACCTATTGCAAATTTTGATTAATTTTTGTGCTTCTTTCCAAAGTGTCGGCCAAGGCTATAAATAAGGAAATGACTTTCTAATGATGGAAAGAAGACTAAAGAATATGGTAAGAAGGAAAGCAAGGGAAAAATAAGGAATGAAATAAAGGAAAGAGATAAGGGAAGGGAAACATGTTGGCCGAATTTTTAGAAGGTGCTTGGGGAAAGAATGTTTTTGGTCAACCATCATCTTTTGTGTGTTATGGGCACATGGTTTTGGTAGGGGGAAATGAGGGAGCCAAATTTCCTATAGCTTTTTACAAGTTTTGTGCATGAGAGGTATTTTTCACTTTTTGAACATTTTTGTGTTTCTTTTCCCAACCTCCTTTGTTTGGCCGAAACACTCAAATCATTTTGTCTTTTTTCTTTTGTTTTGCCGAAACACTCAAGCCACTTTGCTCTTCTTTTCTTGTTTTCTCACCGCCTCTCCTATCTTTCTCTCTTCTTTCCTTAGTCGACCATATTTGGAGGATGAATCTTCCTCGATTCTTTCTCTCAAAGTAGCTGAATCCTCTTAGCCACTATCTCTTCTCCATTTTTGTGTGTTGGACATTTCTCTTTGGTTGAATCGAGTAAGGGCTTTATTCTATTCCTTTCATCTTCTTTTCTTCCTAGCCGAATGTGTGTTCATCACTATTCGGCTGTTCTACTTTGTTTCTAAACCGAAAAAAATCATTCTCTCCTACTCCCTTATATCATAATCATTTTCTTTTTGTAGTGTTATAGTGGGAAAGCCGAATCTTATACCTTTGACTTATCTGTAGCTGATAAACCGTAAAAGTAACATATTTTAGTCCCACATTTAGTATGCTTTTGGATGAATTATCCTTGATTTATGTAAAAAGGTGCTCTTAATACTTTTTTTCATGTCTTATACTCAGGAAAGCACCTAAGGATAAAAAGAACGTAAATGGGCTTAAAACGGACTAAATTTGGCCAACCCAAGAATTTGACACAGCCTGGCCCAAAGCCCACATGACCGTGCCTCGCTGATTACCTAGAGCATGGCCTACATGCCTGGTAATCTACATGGCCGTGTCCCAATTGACAGACCTAAAGCAAGATCTGAATCCCAACTCGCAACCTCGAATTGAGACACGACCCAACCCCGAATTACACGGGAGTGTGCTATGGGCGTGCCCCTGCCGCGGGAATGAGCAATTTCACTTGAAATTTGATTCTTGAAGCCAAAGAAACATACTCCTAAGTCTACTTAAACCCCTTAATAGTAATTCTACTTGAAAGAGGTATATAGGAGCCAAGTAAAGCATCTCAAAAGCCTATATAAGCAACCCAAGGCAGACATTGAAGAAGACAGACGGTTTTGGGCAGAGGCTTTTGCCGAAGCTTTCATCTTTTAGGGAATCACTTGAAGATAGCCAATGGATCCATCTCAAGAAGCCGGAGCTCTATTCAAGACGGAGGATCTCTTCTTCAATTCCTTCAGGGAATTTTAGGGATTTCTTATTTTTTGTTTTATCTTTTCTCTTGAGATGTTTTCTTATTTAGTTATGAACTAAACCCTTCAAATACCTGAAGGGGATGAAACCTATGATGGATTTTGTTATTTGATTTCTAAATTATATGATAAGTATTTAGTTTGTTCTTAATTATGTTACTTAATTTAATCTGATGTGCTTAGGTGGAGGAGGAATTGACCCTGCCTAAGAGTAGATCTAGCATAATTGAGCGTAGTTGATCGGGCGCCTAGAGATAGGATTACGAGATTTTTTCGGATTAGGGTGAAACCTAATATGGAAATCCATTGATCGATTTACTGCTTCCTTAAGGGGTTATTATGGGAGAACGAGAGTTCCACTAATTAACCTAAGATTAGACATTATTCGCCTCAAGAGAGAGTTTAATATAGGTTAGGGAGTCTCATGGATCAAGCTAAGTAAAGAAATCATATGGTTTGGGGAATAAATAATAAGTGAAGTCATAGGTGGATTCTTCCTGAGGGTATCGTCTTCATTAACTGAGTTTTCCAAAAGTCTTTCTCCAATTCATTCTTTTCTCTTTGCATCTAGTTTAGTTTTTCATTAGTTTCATAAACCAATCACTCCATATTTTAGGCTAAATAATAGAAAGAAGGTGAGTAGTAGTACTTTTAGGTTCCCTTGGGTTCGATAAGATATTCTTGCCTAAACTATACTACTGTTCAATAGGTGCACTTCCCTCTATCGTTGTCATAGTTAGTCTACAGGTTCGATCATTCTTTTTAAAAATTTTAAAACTCGATTATTTGACATGATCAAGTTTTTGGCGCCATTGTCGGGGAACTCTAAAATGTGAAGAAAACTCTATTTCTATTACTTTAGCCATTATTTATTTTATTAAATTTTAATTTTTACTAATTCTCTTTCTTTCTTTCTTAACTTGCGAGGTACCTCTAGTTTATGACTAGAAGAAACCAGAGAGGACCATTAGAATAAAAAAGTGATATTAAAGCTACTGCTCGCAGGAATTGTAGAGAAACTAGACGAGCTCTAGACTACCAAAGAGAAGAACAACAAGAAAGATCCAATCCTACTGAAGGGATGGGCAAAAACAATCCACCGCCAAATGTGCAAGAATAGAATGCTCCGTGTACTATGTATGGTTATGCTAAACCTAATTTGACAGGAGCAGAATCTAGTATTGTTAGGCTCGCTATAGCTGCTAATAATTTTGAATTAAAGCCTAACATAATACAGATGATTCAACAGTTTGTTCAATTTGATGGTTTTCAAGATGAAGATCCAAATACTGTAATATCCAGAATATAGGGGTTATGCATTTTTTTTAACTTAATTGTATGTGGTTGCATGCCTATGTGTAGTTGAGTGTACTTTGGGAGTTTTAGGAACTTTAGTATGTAAGAGAATGCCTTAGAAAAATATTAAATTTTTAAGTATTAAGATGGAGCTAAGCAAGATAGGCTTTAAGAAAAATTGGCATGAGGTTTTAATCATAACAAGTCAATTGGCAAGGTGGTGTTGGCACATGGGTGAATGCATGAGACGAGAGGTTCGAATCCCTTAGCTAGCAATTGGAAGGATGTTTATTTTTGTTCTCTTTCCTATAGTGTCGGTCAAGCCTTATCTTAGTATGGATGGATTTTCTTTCATTTTTGGATAGTAGACCAAAAGGAAAAGGCAAGTTATTAGTTAAGGTATGGAATCAAGTTGTTATGGAAGAATAAGGGGACAAAAGGCTTGATGAATGGGTGATGTTTTGGAAGTTTTTCTATGGCCATTTGACCATGAATGTGGATGGCATAAGGGGCTAAGGGGGTGGCTTAATTGTGATAGTGATTAGGGGGAAGATAGGGAAGAAATGAGGAGGAAAAAGTGGGATTGTGTTGGCATGTGAGTTGGCCGAATGTTGTATGGGATTAGGGGGTGATAGTTGGCCAAAATCTTAACATTTTGTGCATTTTTTTTCCTTTCCTCCAAAATCTTTCTTCTTAGCCGAATTTGTCATTGGCATTAGGTGAAAGTTTTGTTTTGTTTTGGCTATCATTTTTGACCATTTTGGTGTAATTGCCTATTCTCTCAAGTTTCTTTTTCTCTATTGCGAAAACACCAAAAGTTTAGAAGACATTTCTCTTTTCTTTTCTTCCTCTCTAGTCCAAATCATCCTAGCACTAAGGTCCTTTTCATCTTTTCTTTTCTCCTTCTTTCTCTTAGCCAAAACCATCCTCCATTTTCACCATAATCATAACATCTTAAACCTCCCATCTTTTTTTCTTTTCTTTTATTAAAATCAAAACCACCATCTTTCTTTCTTCTCTTTTGGTTAAAGTCGAAACCACCATCTTTTTCTCTTCTCTTTTGTTAAAGCTGAAACCACCATTTCTTTTCTTCTTAATTGTTAAGGCCGAATCTCTTTATAGTTCAAGTAAGGGTACAATCATTCTCCGCGTGTAACATCCTGATAATTAGGGGTTATGCATCTTTACTTAATTGAATGTTATTGCATGCCTAATTATGATTGATGTGTTTTGGAAGTTTATTTTTGAACTTCATTATATAAGTGATTGCTTAGTGAAATATTAATTTTTAATAATTAAGATGGAGCTAAGCAAGATAGGCTTTAAGAAATAATGACAAGAGGTTTTAAGCATAAGATGAGTAATTGGCAAGGTGGTTAGGACACATGGATGAATACTTGAGGGAGAGGTTGAATCCCTAGCTAGCAAATGGGAGGATTTTATTTTGTTTCCTTCCTATAGTGTCGGCCAACACTATTCTAGAAGGGATGGTCATCTTTTCTATTTTTGGTGAGTAGACCATGTGAAAAAGGTAAGCTAAAAGTTATGGCAAGGAATCAAGAAAGGATGGTAAGAAAGGGGGACAAAAGGCTTGAAGTAAGGACAATGTTATGGAAGCTTTTTCATGGTCATTTGACCATGAACCTAGTCGGTTTTAGGGGCTAAGGGGGATGGTTAATTGTGATAGCAATCAAAGGTTTAATGGGGAAGAAACAAGGAGGAAAAAGGGGGATCATGTTGGTTTAGGTTGGCCGAATTTTGCATAGCCATTAGGGGTGTTTGTTGGCCAAAATTTTAACCAAATTGTTCATCTTTTCCCTTTTTCTCAAAGCCTTGTATTTGTTTTAGCCAATTGGAAAATACTCAAAAGAGAACTTTTTCTTTTCTTGTAAGCCATTTGGTACTTTACCATTTCGGTTTCTTTCTCTTTGTAACCGAAATTACAAGTCTTCAAGAACCATTTTCTTCTCTTTTTCCTTATTGCCGAAAACACCAAAGAGACTTTGTTGACAATTTTCTTCTCTTTTCTCCCTCTCTTGTGCCGAATCATCTAGCATCAAAGGACATTCTTATTTCCTTTCTTTTCCTTTCTCTTTCTCCATTTTCTTTCTTCTTCTTTCTCTCAACCGAAACTATCACCTACCCTAACCAAAACCACCATTCTTTTCCTCTCTTTTGTCAACCTGAATCATCTTCCATTTTGATTTCCTTTCTTTTTTCTTTTACTGAAAATCGAAACTATTATAGCCAAAAATCACTATCTTTTTCTCTTCTCTTTTTTGTGCAATTGGAAATCACAAATTCTCTTATTCTATATCATCAAGGACGAATCTTCAAGTGATCAAGTAAGGTTTTTGTCAATTGTTTTCATTATCTCTTTCTATTATAACCGATTTAAAAACATAGTTCTCTTATTTTTCTTCTTTTCTCTCCTAGGCCGAATCCTTGGAAGGGATTTTTAAGAATCTTTTTGGAACCAACGTTTTAAGGGAAACCTTTCGAAATCATCCAAGGTAAGAACATCACTATTGGTTATATCAATCCTTTTAGATAGTTTATTAACTAACTTTATTTTAGGGGTGATTTTGAGACTAACAAGATAGGTTTGAAAAGAGCGGTACGAAGTGTTTGAAAGAGAGGAGGCACTGTTTTACCCTCGAACTTCAAACGAAAGTAGTGCGTACAACCAAACCACTTTTCGTTGGTGGGTTATCAGTGGGTTTTGATCCATCTAGCGGAGAAAAACCACAAATAATGGTTGTTCGAGAATCTGAGGGTAAGGATGTAGATCTCTCATCAATAGTATAATTTTATTAGTAATGGAAAAGGCAATCTTAGTGGAAAGGGCAAGAATAGCTGAAGAAGTTAAGCGGACTGAAAGACAGAGCCGGGACAGAGGCCAGAATAAGAATAAGAGGAGCTTTAGATCTTCAGGGTCATCCGGAATTTCAAAAGAAACCAAGAAATGAAGGACCACGAGGTCGTGACTACTACGGTGGACAACATCGTGCTTGTGCTCAATGTGGGAAGATGCACCGGAGAGTGTTGAAAAAGACAGGGGATGTTTCAAGTGCGGATCTAAAGACCATATGATCAAGGATTGCCCAAGAATTGAGATAAGGACCGCCAAAGACGTCGAGTGTTAATCAGTGGCAGAGGTGAACAATGAATTATAAGGGGTCGTGGTCCAAATGGAAGGGTAATGGCTCGTAGAGGTCGTGGAACTTGATGCAGAGGCGATGGTAGCTCCGGCGAGACACCAGTGCGGTATATGGAATTAAATCATGAGAGAAGACGATGGCCTTTTGATGTTATCACGTGCGTTTCGATTTTGGGTTGCCCTTTATTGCTTTGATAGATATAGGGTCAACTCACTCATATATCGCTAGTGAAGTATCTGAAACTTTGCATGTGACTTCTGAGACTGTACCTAGGATGATGACTGTATTTAGTCCTTTAGGATGACGGTAGTAATAGACAAACTTTTCAAGGAAGTGCCTTTAGAAGTTCAAGGGACGCAGATTTTAAGGTGATTTAATGGAGTTACCATTCGGAGAATTCGACCTGATCTTAGGCATGGATTAGCTAGTGAAGTATCGTGCAAATGTGGATTGTGCTGCTAAGCGAATGTCCTTAAGAACTCTTGATGACAAAGAAGTTATAGTGATGGGCGAGAGATGGAACTACTTATCTAATGTAGTATCTGCTCTTAAGGCAGAAAAGATGGTTAGAAAGGGATGTGTAGCCTTCCTGATGTTGGTGAGTGCCTTGGAGGCTAAGGAGGCAATTGTTAATGAAGTCAGGACTGTGAATGAATTCGTAGATGTTTTTCCCAAGAACTTCCGTGTTTGCCTCGGGATCGTGAGGTAAAATTCAGGATTGATTTATTGCACGAACAGGCGCCAATTTCTATTGCTCTATATAGAATGGAACCGAAGGAAGTAGTTGAGCTTAAGGCTCAAATTCAGGAGTTGCTTGATCGTGGATTTATCCGACCTAGTGTGTCTCCATGGGGAGCACCGGTTCTATTTGTGAAGAAGAAGGACGGATCGATGAGGATGTGTATAGACTACCGGCAGTTGAATAAGCTGACCATCAAGAACAAGTATCCTTTACCGAGGATCGACGACTTGTTCGATCAGCTTAAAGGAGCTGCGATATTCTCAAAGATTGATTTAAGGTCGGGGCATCATCAGCTTAAGGTGAAAGAAGTGGATATCCATAAGACGGCTTTCCAAACTAGATATGGGCATTATGAATTTCTGGTAATGCCATTCGGATTGACGAACGCCCCAGCTGCGTTCATGGATATGATGAACCAAATTTTCCAACCCTACTTGGATCAATTCGTCGTGGTGTTCATAGACGACATCCTGGTGTATTCTAAGTCTGAAGTAGAACATGATGAGCATCTCCGGATTGTGTTGCGAGTTTTAAGGGAGAAAAAGCTATATGCCAAATTCAGCAAGCGTGAATTTTGGCTAAAAGAGGTTACATTTTTAGGTCATGTGGTATCTGCAGAAGGGATAAGGGTGGATCCTCGGAAGATTGAGGCTGTGCTAGATTGGAAACCACCTAAGTCCATAACTGAAGTTCGCAGTTTCTTGGGATTAGCAGGCTACTACAGAAGATTCGTCGAAGGATTCTCATTGATAAACGCACCTTTAACGAAATTGCTGAGAAAGGAAGTACCTTTCGTGTAGGCTGATAAGTAACAAGAGAGTTTTGAGAAGCTCAAGAAGGTTTTGACTGAAGCTCCGGTTTTGATTCAACCTGAGGCAGGGAAGGATTTTGTCGTGTATTGTGATGCTTCTCACACGGGATTAGGATGTGTTCTAATGCAAGACGGGAAGGTAGTTACGTATGCGTCTCGGCAGTTAAGACCACATGAGGTTAATTACCCGACGCATGACTTGGAGTTGGCAGCAGTAGTCTTTGCTCTTAAAGTTTGGAGACATTATTTATATGGGGAAAAGTCAGTGATATACACGAACCACAAGAGTCTGAAATATCTATTGACTTAGAAAGAACTGAATTTGAGGCAGCGAAGGTGGATAGAATTATTGAAAGACTACGACTGTTCTATCGAGTACCATCCGGGCAAGGCGAATGTAGTGGCAGACGCTCTAAGTCAGAAAGTGGTGTTAGATTTAAGGGCGTTGTTTGCACATCTTAGTCTTTACGATGACGAAAGCTTGTTGGCAAAATTACAAGTTATGCCGACATGGTTGAGACAAGTGAAAGAGAGACAGTTAGTAGACGAAGATCTGAGTGTGAAGTTTCGGCAGGTGCAGAATGGGAAATTAGAAGATTATAGTATTAACAACGATGGGGTATTATGTTTTAAAGGTAAAGTCTGTATGCCGAGGGACCAGGAATTAAGGCAAAAGATTCTTCAGGAGTCGCATAGTAGCCCTTATGCTATGCATCCTAGAGGAAGTAAGTTATACCGAGATTTGTGAGATTAGTTTTGGTGGCCTGGTCTTAAACGGAAGTTACGGAGTATGTAGGAAAGTGCTTAACATGTCAGCAAGTCAAGGCTGAACATCAAGTACCTTCGGGATTGCTTTATAGATAAAGATTCCATAGTGGAAGTGGGAGAGAATCACCATGGACTTTGTTAGTGGGCTTCCTCTTACGCCTACTAAGAAAGACTCTGTATGGGTGATAGTGGACCGATTGACGAAATCTGCACATTTTATCCCAGTTCGGGTTGATTACTCTTTGCAAAAATTGGCGAAGTTATATGTGGCTGAGATTGTGAGATTGCGTGGGGTGCCGGTGTTGATTATTTCGGATAGAGATCCGAGGTTTACGTCTCAATTTTGGAAAGCATTGCATCAGGCCTTGGGTACCAGATTGGATTAGTATGGCATTTCATCCACAGTCTGACGGCCAGTCTAAACGAGTAATCCAAATTTTAGAAGATATGTTAAGGGGATGTGTGATGGATTTCAGGGGAAGTTGGGAAGAGTTCTTACCATTAGCAGAATTTGCGTACAACAACAGTTACCAAGCCAGTATTCGGATGGCACCATATGAAGCACTATATGGACGAAAGTGTCGCACTCCTACGTGTTGGACAGAATTAGGGGAACGTCATATTTTGGGTCCAGAAATAGTGACTGAATCTGAAGAAAAAGTTAAGGTAATCCGGGCTCGGCTAAAAGAAGCATCTGACAGACAAAAGTCATACGCAGATCTAAAGCGGAAGGAAATAGAGTTTGCTATGGGGGATGAAGTATTCTTAAAGGTTTCACCTTGGAAAAAGGTGATGAGATTTGGTCGCAAAGGGAAGTTAAGTCCCAGGTTCATTGGACCTTATCGGGTTTTGAAGCGGGTCGGACCTGTGGCATATCAGTTAGATTTGCCTTCGGAGTTGAAGCAAATGCACGATGTGTTCCATGTTTCAATGTTACGTCGTTATCGGTCGGATCCATCTCATGTAGTGCCAGTTGAGGAGATGGAATTAAGACCAGATTTGTCCTTGAAGAGGAGCCAATTCAAATTCTGGAGCGAGATGTAAAGGTTTTAAGGAGAAAGTTCCTCTCGTCAAAGTGCTATGGCGTAATCATAGATTAGAAGAAGCTTCGTAGGAACTGGAGGAAGCGATGCGACAGCAATACCCTCACTTGTTCCAACCAAGTAATTTTGAGGACGAAATTATTTTAAGGGGGTAGAACTGTAACATCCTGATAATTAGGGGTTATGCATCTTTACTTAATTGAATGATGTTGCATGCTTAAATATGATTGAGTGTGTTTTGGAAGTTATTTTTTGAACTTCATTAATTAAGTGAATGCTTAGTGATTTATTAAATTCTTAATAATTAAGATGGAGCTAAGCATGTTAGGCTTTAAGAAATAATGAAAAGAGGTTTTAAGCATAAGATGAGTAATTGGCAAGGTGGTTAGGATGCATGGATGAGTGCTTGAGGGGAGAGGTTCAAATCCCCTAGCTAGCAAATGGGAGGATTTTATTTTTTGTTTCCTTCCCAATAGTGTCGGCCAAGACTCTTCTAGATCTTTTTAATTTTGGTTATTTGACCATATGAAAAAGGTAAGCTAAAACTTATGGTATGGAATCATGAAAGGATGATAAGATGAGGGGGACAAAAGGCTTGAAGTAAGGGCATTGTCTTGGAAACTTTTTCATGGTCATTTGACCATGAATCTAGTCGGTTTTAGGGGCTAAAGGGGATAGTTAATTGTGATAGCAATCTAAGGGTTGATGGGGAATAAATATGGAGGAAAAAGGGGGATTATGTTGGCAAGCTAGTTGGCCGAATTTGACTTGGGTTAGGGGGTGTTAGTTGGCCAAAAACTCTAGCATTTTTGTGCATCTTTTCTCAATTCTCCAAGAGCTCTCCTCCTAGCCGAATTTTGCTAATAACATTTGGCAAAAGCTTTACTTTGTTTTGTTTCTCATTTTGACCATTTTGATTAAAATTTCTATTCTCTCAAATTCTTGTTCTCTTTAGTCTAAAGCATCAAAAGTTTGGAAAACCTTTCTTCTTTTCTTTTTCCCTCATTGCCGAAACTACCAAAGTTCAAAGAACTATTTTTTTTTTCTTCATTTCTTCCTCTTGGCTGAATGTGCATAGGTCCCTAAACCTATCTCTTTTCTTTTGGAATCATCTTCATCATCATCTTTTCTTCATATTCTCTTTCTCTCTTCTTTCAATTTCATTTTCTTTCTTCCTTCTCTCAACCGAAACTACTTTCTACTAAAACCAAAATCAACATTATTTTCATCTCTTTTGTCAACCGAATCATCTTCTATTTTAATTTCCTTTTCTTCTTTTCTTTCATTGAAAACCAAACCATTTTAGCCATAAATCATTATTTTTTTTCTCTTTTCTTTTTGTGCAAACCGAAATCACCAAATTTACTTTTTATTCTCTTCTTTTCTTGTTCAAGGCCGAATCTTCAAGTTCTCAAAGTAAGGTTTTTGTCAATTGTTTTCATTATTTCTTTTTACTATAGTTGATTTAGAAAAATAAATCTCTTATTTTTCTCTCCTAGGACAAATCCTTGGAAGGGATTTTTAAGGATCTTTGTTGAAGCCAACTTTTAAGAAGTGATCTTTCGAAATCATCCAAGGTAAGGATTATTAATTTCGATCGTATCAATCCTTTTAGAATGGATCACTAATCAACTTTATTTTAGGGTGATTTGAGACTAACAAGATAAGTAAGAAAAGAGCAAAGACGGAGTGTTTGGAAGAGAGGAGGCACTGTTTTACCATCGAACTTCAAACGAAGGGCTGTATCGGCGATAAGAGATTTTCCACCGGGTTATAGACCTTCTGCTAATGAAGATCGGTTATTTGAAGTAGTGTGTACAACCGAACCACTTTACGTTGGTGCGTTATTAGTGGGTTTTGATCCATCTAGCGGAGAAAAACCACAAATAACGGTCGTTTGAGAATTCGAGGGTAAGGATTTAGATCTCTCGTCAATAAGTATAATTTTATTAGTAATAGTATATTCTAACCAAGTGTGATAATTAACTAGGCGTTGACGAGCGGGAAGGTATCTTTCTCACAGTCATAAGGTGTGTAACCTTATAATAAAATCTCATAGATCTAAATTTTTAAATGTGATTATATGACAATGTGTTCGAAAATGATTGTGGATACCATTCATTGGTATACAATATTCAGGTATGTTTACCCCAATGTTTCGTTAATTTTGCTATATGCATAAATGTGAAATAAGTATGACTATATTATGATTTTGGGGTAAATGGCATGAAAAATGAATAATATGTATGTGCATGGGCATACGGGTGAATTTGATAAAGGGAAGTATTCTGGTGGTTTTACCACAATATCTGGTGACTTCGGTCACATATTTGAAATTTGGTGACTTCGGTCACATATTTGAAATCTGGTGACTTCGGTCACATATTTGAAATCCGATGACTTCGGTCACAATTTTGTCTGGTGGCCTTGCCACAAAATTATAAGGGCGATGTGCATGTTGACTGCAGCAACTGCCTTCGATGGTGTGTAGCGGATGGAGGGTCGATTTAGTAATCCCCACGGTGTGATTGGTTGGTACGGGTGGTGTGTAGTGGATGGATATTAGGTGGGCCGGGTTTGCATTTCATTATATATACATATCCATGTGTTTTAAATGATTATTATTTAATCTGCTATGAAAATGGGCTTTTGGGCTAAAAACGACTTAAATGGGCCTATGGCTATATGTGTGATTAATGGGCTTTTTAATGTATGTGTTACACATTGAGTTTATAACTCACCCCTTTTGTGGGATAACTTTTCAGATGATTCGTAGTGCGATGGATCGGGTCAGCAAGGACTCCGTGGTGGCCAATGCTCATATCAAGTATTTTGGAGATTTTCCAATTTAAACTTATTAAATTTTACTTCTTAGACTTTATTATGGGTTTTTGCTATTTTTATGTAATAAGGCCACTATAAACTGCTTTTAATTTTTTTGTGTTTGGATTTATTTTGCCATGAATAATTATTAATTAAATAACTAAATGGATTTTGATAAATAATTTAAACTGCTTTTGAAAACAAAATATATTTCCACAATATTAATAAATTTTTCATTAAATTTGGTTTTTTGTTAACTTATTATTTCTCTTAAAAATAATGTTTTAAGAAGATGCGAATTTACTTTACAATTAAATTTCAACCCGATCTTTAAGTTAATCTGTTTTATTCAAAAATCATCAAGTTTTTCTTAAATAAGTGAGAGTTTGCTAAAGTTTTACTCGAGGAACATATCAAATCCGGTCAGGCTTTTTGGGCGGGTTTGGGGTGTTTCAACTTGGTATCAGAGCTCAGTTTTAAACTCTCGGCCTTGGGTTTTGAAGCCCACAACGTTTTTAAAAGTTGGCCCAAATGACTTTTTGAAAAATTTCTTAAGTTAAAATGGTTTTATAAGAGCATGGCACTCGGAATTCTAGGCCCAGATCCATCAGGTATGTATCTTTATTGATAAGCGATATGAATGTATGATTAGCCTAAGGAAACTATACTTTAGAGACATGGACCCTAGGTGTTTGTGTACTACTACGGAAAAACCACTGAACATCTGCTTCATAAAACTTTCTTTTAATAAGAAGTGAAAAGATTCTAATGCATAAGACTTTTTCGTAAAAATAGATAATACGCGTAGTAAACATGAGTTCTAGGGGATGTGGTCGTCGTGGACGTGGAAGAGGAAGAATGGCTGTGTCAGAACCAGTTAGATCTGGTCAAGGTTCCAAGAATGAAGCTCCACCACCGGCTGTTGGGGTGGATTTTCAAGAGCAAAATGGAGGAGGTGATGCAGATCACAAGTCGCACTTGAGTATTGGAGCGAGTAGCGAAGCTAATCTTGGAAATGGGTCTCGAAAGTTAGTAGCTGAGAGACTAAGATCGAATGGAGCTGAGGTTTTCAGGGGAGTATTTGGAGTAGCTCCAAATGTAGCGGAATACTGGTTGGAGGCAGTCGAGAGGATTATGGACGATTTGGACTGCACTGCTGAAGAAAAATTGAAAGGTGCTATTTCACTACTCGTGATGAAGCCTACCAAGGTGGCTCACTATTAAGGAGAGTACCCACGTGGATCGATGGATTGGGGTATTTTAAAATTAAATTGAAGGAAAATACGTTGGAGCTAGCTATATCGACTCCCGAGGAAGACATTTCGAATTTGGTGCAAGAAAACAAGTCGATAGTGAGTATGAAGCGAGTTTTGCGACTTAGCCGTTATGCGGAGGATAGTAGCTCTCGAATATGAGCGGTGTGTCGATTTGAAGATGGACTTAGAGATGAATCTGCGGTGATGATTGCTCAAGACCGAGAAAGAGATTTTGCAATCTTAGTGGAAAGGGCAAGAATAGCTGAAGAAGTTAAGCGGACTGAAAGACAGAACCGGGACAAAGGCCAGAATAAGAATAAGAGGAGCTTTGGATCTTCAGGCTCATCCGGGAATTTCCAAAAGAAACCAAGAAATGAAGGACCGCGAGGTCAATAGACTGCTATGGGTGGACAACATCGTGCTTGTGCTCAATGTGGGAAGATGCACCCAGGAGAGTGTTGGAAAAAGACTAGGGGATGTTTCAAGTGCGAATCTAAAGACCATATGATCAAGGATTGCCCAAGAATTCAGATAAGGACCGCCCAAAGAAGTCGTAGGCGTTAATCAGTGGCAGAGGTGAACAGCGAATGATAAGGGCCGTGGTCCAAATGGAAGGGTAATGGCTCGTAGAGGTCGTGGAACTTGAGCAGAGGCGGTGGTAGCTCCAGGTGAGACAGCCAGTCCGGTATATGCGATTCGTCAGAGAGAAAACGGTGGCGCACCTAATGTTATCACTGTACGTTTTTGATTTCAGGTTGCCCTTTATTGCTTTGATAGATATAGGTCAACTCACTCATATATCGCTAGTGAAGTATCTGAAACTTTGCATGTGACTTCGAGATCTGTACCTTAGGGCGATGATCGCACTTAGTCCTTTAGGATGAGCGGTAGTAATAGACAAACTTTTCAAGGAAGTGCCTTTAGAAGTTCAAGGGACGCAGTTTTTGGCTGATTTAATGGAGTTACCATTCGGAGAATTTGACCTGATCTTAGGCATGGATTGGCTAGTAAAGTATCGTGCAAATGTGGATTGTGCTGCTAAGCGAATGTCCTTAAGAACTCTTGATGACAAAGAAGTTGTAGTGATGGGCGAGAGACGGAACTACTTATCTAATGTAGTATTTGCTCTTAAGGTAGAAAAGATGGTTAGAAAGGGATGTGTAGCCTTCCTGATGTTGGTGAGTGCCTTGGAGGCTAAGGAGGCAACTGTTAATGAAGTCAGGACTGTGAATGAATTCGTAGATGTTTTTCCGGAAGAACTTCCAGGTTTGCCTCCGGATCGTGAGGTAAAATTTGGGATTGATTTATTGCCTGGAACGGCACCAGTTTCTATTGCTCCATATAGAATGGCACCGAAGGAATTAGTTGAGCTTAAGGCTCAGATTCAGAAGTTGCTTGATCGTGGATTTATCCGACCTAGTGTGTCTCCATGGGGAGCACCGGTTCTATTTGTGAAGAAGAAGGACGGATCGATGAGGATGTGTATAAACTACCGGCAGTTGAATAAGCTGACCATCAAGAACAAGTATCCTTTGCCGAGGATCGACGACTTGTTCGATCAACTTAAAGGAGATGCGGTATTCTCAAAGATTGATTTAAGGTCGGGTATCATCAGCTTAAGGTGAAAGAAGTGGATATCCATAAGACGGCTTTTCGAACTAGATATGGGCATTATGAATTTCTGGTAATGCCATTCAGATTGACGAACGCCGCAGCTGCGTTCATGGATAGGATGAACCAAATTTTCCAACCCTACTTGGATCAATTCGTCGTGGTGTTCATAGACGACATCCTGGTGTATTCTAAGTCCGAATTAGAACATGATGAGCATCTCCGGATTGTGTTGCGAGTTTTAAGGGAGAAGAAGCTGTATGCCAAATTCAGCAAGTGTGAATTTTGGCTAAAAGAGGTTGCATTTTTAGGCCATGTGGTATCTGCAGAAGGGATAAAGGTGGATCCTCGAAAGATTGAGGCTGTGCTAGATTGGAAACCACCTAAGTCCGTAACTGAAGTTCACAGTTTCTTGGGATTAGCAGGCTACTACAAAAGATTCGTCGAAGGATTCTCATTGATAGCCGCACCTTTAACGAAATTGCTGAGAAAGGAAGTACATTTCGTGTAGGCTGATAAGCAACAAGAGAGTTTTGAGAAGCTCAAGAAGGTTTTGACTAAAGCTCGATTTTGATTCAACCTGAGGCAGGGAAGGATTTTGTCGTGTATTGTGATGCTTCTTACACGGGATTAGGATGTGTTCTAATACAAGACGGAAGGTAGTTGCGTATGCGTCTCGGCAGTTAAGACCTCACGAGGTTAATTACCCGATGCATGACTTGGAGTTGGCAGCAGTAGTCTTTGCTCTTAAAGTTTGGAGACATTATTTATATGGGGAAAAATCAGTCATATACACGGACCACAAGAGTTTGAAATATCTACTGACTCAGAAAGAACTGAATTTGAGGCAGCGAAGGTGGATAGAATTATTGAAAGACTACGACTGTTCTATCGAGTACCATCCGCAAGGCGAATGTAGTGGCGACGCCTCTAAGTCGGAAAGTGGTGTCGATTTAAGGCGTTGTTTGCACATCTTAGTCTTTACGATGACGAAGCTTGTTGGCGTAATTACAAGTTATGCCGACATGGTTGAGACAAGTGAAAGAGAGACAGTTAGTAGACGAAGATCTAAGTGTAAAGTTTCGGCAGGTGCAGAATGGGAAATTAGAAGATTATAGTATTAACAATGATGGGGTATTATGTTTTAAAGGTAAAGTCTGTATGCCGAGGGATCAGGAATTGAGGAAAAATATTCTTCAGGAGTCGCATAGTAGCCCTTATGCTATGCATCCTGGAGGAAGTAAGTTATACCAAGATTTGCGAGATCAGTTTTGGTGGCTCGGTCTTAAACGGGAAGTTACGAGTATGTAGGAAAGTGCTTGACGTGTCGACAAGTCAAGGTGAACATCAAGTACCTTCGAGATTGCTTCACCGATAAAGATTCCACAAATGGAAGTGGGAGAGAATCACCATGGACTTTGTTAGTGGGCTTCCTCTTATGCCTACTAAGAAAGACTCTGTATGGGTGATAGTGGACCGATTGACGAAATCTGCACATTTTATCCCAGTTCGGGTTGATTACTCTTTGCAGAAATTTGCGAAGTTATATGTGGCTGAGATTGTGAGATTGCATGGAGTGCCGGTGTCGATTATTTTGGATAGAGGTCCGAGGTTTACGTCTCGATTTTGGAAAGCATTGCATCAAGCCTTGGGTACCAGATTGGATTTCAGTACGGCATTTCATCCACAGTCTGACGGCCAGTCTGAACGAGTAATCCAAATCTTAGAAGATATGTTAAGGGGATGTGTGATGGATTTAAGGGAAGTTGGGAAGAGTTCTTACCATTAGCAGAATTTATGACAACAACAATTACCAAGCCAAGATTCGGATGGCACCATATGAAGCACTATATGGACGAAAGTGTCGCACTCCTACGTGTTGGGCGAAATTAGGGAACGTTATATTTTGGGTCCAAAAATAGTGACCGAATCAAGAAAAGTTAAGGTAATCCGGCTCGACTAAAAAGAAGCATCCGCGGCACAAAAGTCGACGCAGATCTAAAGTGGAAGGAAATAGAGTTTGATATGGGGATCAAGTATTCTTAAAGGTTTCACCTTGGAAAAAGGTGATGAGATTTGGTTGCAAAGGAAGTTAAGTCCTGTGTTCATTGGACCTTATCGGGTTTTGAAGCGGGTTAGACACATGGCATATCGCTTAGATTTGCCTTGAGTTAAAGTAAATGCACGATGTGTTCCATGTTTCAATGTTACATCGTTACCGGTCGGATCCATCTCATGTAGTGCCAGTTGAGGAGGTGGAATTAAGACCAGATTTGTCCTATGAAGAGGAGCCAATTCAAATTCTGGAGCGAGATGTAAAGGTTTTACGGAGAAGGTTCCTCTCGTCAAAGTGCTATGGCGTAATCATGGATCAGAAGAAGCTTCGTGGGAACCGGAGGAAGCGATGCGATAGCAATACCCTCACTTGTTCCAACCAGGTAATTTCGAGGACAAAATTATTTTAAGGGGGTAGAACTGTAACATCCTGATAATTAGGGGTTATGCATCTTTACTTAATTGAATGATGTTGCATGCTTAAATATGATTGAGTGTGTTTTGGAAGTTATTTTTTGAACTTCATTAATTAAGTGAATGCTTAGTGATTTATTAAATTCTTAATAATTAAGATGGAGCTAAGCATGTTAGGCTTTAAGAAATAATGTCAAGAGGTTTTAAGCATAAGATGAGTAATTGGCAAGGTGGTTAGGATGCATGGATGAGTGCTTGAGGGAGAGGTTGAATCCCTAGCTAGCAAATGGGAGGATTTTATTTTTGTTTCGTTCCCTATAGTGTCGGCCAAGACTCTTCTAGAATGGATGAGCATCTTTTTAATTTTGGTTATTTGACCATATGAAAAAGGTAAGCTAAAACTTATGGTATGGAATCATGAAAGGATGATAAGATGAGGGGGACAAAAGGCTTGAAGTAAGGGCATTGTCTTGGAAACTTTTTCATGGTCATTTGACCATGAATCTAGTCGGTTTTAGGGGCTAAAGGGGATAGTTAATTGTGATAGCAATCTAAGGGTTGATGGGGAAGAAATGTGGAGGAAAAAGGGGGATTATGTTGGCAAGCTAGTTGGCCGAATTTAACTTGGGTTAGGGGGTGTTAGTTGGCCAAAAACTCTAGCATTTTTGTGCATCTTTTCTCAATTATCCAAGAGCTCTCCTCCTAGCCGAATTTTGCTAATAACATTAGGCAAAAGCTTTACTTTGTTTTGGTTCTCATTTTGACCATTTTGATTAAAATTTCTATTCTCTCAAATTCTTGTTCTCTTTAGTCTAAAGCATCAAAAGTTTGGAAAACCTTTCTTCTTTTCTTTTTCCCTCATTGCCAAAACTACCAAAGTTCAAAGAACTATTTTTTTCCTTCATTTCTTCCTCTTGGCCGAATGTGCATAGGTCCCTAAACCTATCTCTTTTCTTTTGGAATCATCTTCATCATCATCTTTTCTTCATCTTCTCTTTCTCTCTTCATTCAATTTCATTTTCTTTCTTCCTTCTCTCAACCGAAACTACTTTCTACTAAAACCAAAATCAACATTATTTTCATCTCTTTTGTCAACCGAATCATCTTCTATTTCGATTTCTTTTTCTTCTTTTCTTTCATTGAAAACCGAAACCATTTTAGCCATAATTCACTATTTTTTTCTCTTTTCTTTTTGTGCAAACCGAAATCACCAAATTTACTTTTTATTCTCTTCTTTTCTTGTTCAAGGCCGAATCTTCAAGTTCTCAAAGTAAGGTTTTTGTCAATTGTTTTCATTATTTCTTTTTACTATAGTTGATTTAGAAAAATAAATCTCTTATTTTTCTCTCCTAGGACGAATCCTTGGAAGGGATTTTTAAGGATCTTTGTTGAAGCCAACTTTTAAGAAGTGATCTTTCAAAATCATCCAAGGTAAGGATTATTAATTTCGATCGTATCAATCCTTTTAGAATGGATCACTAATCAACTTTATTTTAGGGTGATTTGAGACTAACAAGATAGGTAAGAAAAGAGCGATGCTGTGTTTGGAAGAGAGGAGGAACTGTTTTACCATCGAACTTCAAACGAAGGGCTGTATCGACGATAAGAGATTTTCCACCGGGTTGTAGACCCTCTGTTAACGAAGATCGGTTATTTGAAGTAGTGCGTACAACCGAACCACTTTACGTTGGTGGGTTATCAGTGGGTTTTGATCCATCTAGAGGAGAAAAACCACAAATAACGGTCGTTCGAGAATCCGAGGGTAAGGATTTAGATCTCTCGTCAATAAGTATAATTTTATTAGTAATAGTATATTCTAACCAAGTGTGATAATTAACTAGGCGTTGAAGAGCGGGAAGGTATCATTCTCACAGTCATAAGGTGTGTAACCTTACAATAAAATCTCATAGATCTAAATTTTTAAATGTGATTATATGACAATGTGTTCGAAAATGATTGTGGATACCATTCATTGGTATACAATATTCAGGTATGTTTACCCCAATGTTTTGTTAATTTTGCTATATGCATAAATGTGAAATAAGTATGACTATATTATGATTTTGGGGTAAATGGCATGAAAAATGAATAATATGTATGTGCATGGGCATATGGGTGAATTTGATAAAGGGGAAGTATTCTGGTGGTTTTACCACAATATCCGGTGACTTCGGTCACATATTTGAAATCTGGTGACTTCGGTCACATATTTGAAATCTGGTGACTTCGGTCACATATTTGAAATCCGGTGACTTCGGTCATAATTTTGTCTGGTGGCCTTGCCACAAAATTATAAGGGCGATGTGCATGTTGACTGCAGCAACGCCTTCGATGGTGTGTAGCGGATGGAGGGTCGATTTAGTAATCCCCACGGTGTGATTGGTTGGTACGGGTGGTGTGTAGCGGATGGATATTAGGTGGGTCGGGTTTGCATTTCATTATATATACATATCCATGTGTTTTAAATGATTATTATTTAATCTGCTATGAAAATGGGCTTTTGGGCTAAAAACGACTTAAATGGGCCTATGGCTATATGTGTGATTAATGGGCTTTTTAATGTATGTGTTACACATTGAGTTTATAACTTACCCCTTTTGTGGGATAACTTTTCAGATGATTCGTAGTGCGATGGATCGAGTCAGCAAGGACTCCGTGGTGGCCAATGCTCATATCAAGTATTTTGAAGATTTTCCAATTTAAACTTATTAAATTTTACTTCTTAGACTTTATTATGGGTTTTTGCTATTTTTATGTAATAAGGCCACTATAAACTGTTTTTAATTTTTTTTGTGTTTGGATTTATTTTGCCATGAATAATTATTAATTAAATAACTAAATGGATTTTGATAAATAATTTAAACTGTTTTTGAAAACAAAATATATTTCCACAATATTAATAAATTTTTCATTAAATTTGGTTTTTGTTAACTTATTATTTCTCTTAAAAATAATGTTTTAAGATGATGCGAATTTACTTTACAATTAAATTTCAACCCGATCTTTAAGTTAATCTGTTTTATTCAACAATCATCAAGTTTTTCTTAAATAAGTGAGAGTTTGCTAAAGTTTTACTCGAGGAACATATCAAATCCGTTCAGGCTTTTTGGGCCGGGTTTGGGGTGTTTCAGAACACATAATGCATGTCATAAATAAAATATGTTGATCAATAATGGATGACATTAACTAAAGATGCATTTAATTAAACAAGACATATTAAAGACTAAAGTATTGAGCTGATTCAAGGTCAAATAAGCTGAATTTGAACTGGATGGAGCTCGTGGAGCTGGAAACGAGTTGGAATCAGCTTGCCAGTAGTGCAATGCTCGATTTGGATTGTCTGATGAAGTTCGTGGGGCGTGCTCGCATCATTCCCCATCTCTTTAAGGCGACTTGTCCTCAAGTCGAGTCATTGGTTTTCTGAACATAATTCCCTTTGCTTGGTTTTTCCTCGGTCAAATGGGGTAGATATTAATCGGGTCACCTGGAAAGGATAACCATGAATTAGCAAGAGATGTTTCAAATACACTTGCAATTCAAATGTGAGCAGCACCAAAGAAGTAAATCGCATGCAATTGAACAGAATCAAATTATCATATAAAAGAAATAATGCCTTGTCAAATTTTTGTAACAAGATTAAGTAAACTTCAAAGCATGCATATGATTTGAATGGATTCCACAAGTCAAGAATATCATTCGAATAATGAATCAAATGATAAACATAAGCATCACAAATAGGTAGTTGAGAAAATTCACATGGCTCATGAAATTGAACAATCAGATCTTGCATTGTACGATATATTCTCTCTCTCACACATGAATTATAAAAATTATCGAACACAAGAATCTTTTTGTCAACCATCAAGACAGATAGATCATAAATAGGCAGAATAGAACATTTAAACATATCATGACCTAAATGTTTTACAAAAATCAATTCATTAAAGCAAAGCTTATCATCATCCGAAGAGAACAAAAATGTATCAACAATTTTAGAAAACTTACCTTTAGCAGTAGAAAAATAAAGATCGTTCTTACTTTGCTTGAACAATACACACCTTCTCTCCTCAGGGTTGTAGTGTAGTTGTAGTTTCGCGATTGAATTAACCTTTCCCAAATGAATCGCAAACTTCATGGACAACCAAAGAAATTGTTTAAGGAACAAATGTAAATTGAAAACAAATTGAACCATTTTCGTTACCTTATTCAAAATCTACAAATCAAAATGATGAAAATTTTTCACACATAATTGACGTTGCTTGATTTTCCAACAAGATGAATTTAAACAAATTCCCGATTTGAAAACGTAATTTTGATTAATCATGCCAAAGTGTAGTAATGGTCTCGTCAAGTTAGACATGTCAATCCATAAAGATTTTTGTATACACAATATCGAGCAATCAAAACTCTTTTCAAACTTTAAAACAGATTTGCAAAAACTTGATGATTTCATAAAAGGGAACAAATTATTCATATAATTATCATAGTTAATCAGATTGGGATTCTTACATGAAATCTCATTGCCACGCAAGATCGAGTTTCAATTGAACACTACCTTATCTTCGAGTTAGTTAACGTAAAGTTTGGAGTTAGAAAAAATCGTCTCACCACCATTTGAAACTTCAACAATATTCAAGAAGGATAATTAACCATTCCTTAGGTCGAAGCTTTTACAAAGGTAAAGTCATCAAGGGGTATACGCACATTCAAGGAAGATAATAGAAACGTAGGGGTGAAGGAATCCTTACCTAACTTACCTTTGAACTCACACGGTTTGTTCTCGACTTCAGCCTTATCTTTGTTGATCATTCGAAAGAGTCTTTCATGCGGAAAGTATTGAAGTTGAGAGTTATTGATCGATCTTTTGAAAACTTGAAAAATAGGGATAGAACAAGAAAAACTTTCAAGGGGGTTAGTTGAATCACTCCTCACTTCTTCTTGCTCGTTCTCTTCTTTCACTTCTTTTTCCAACTCGATTTTTTTTTTGTTTCAATTTCTTTCTCTTCAATCTCTTTTTCTTCAAGTTCTCTCACTTTTTCCACGCTTTCTTTTTCAACTTCTTTTTCTGTATCAAATTCTTTTTCTTTTTTATAGGCTTTTTCAATGACTTTTTCAAGCTCTCTCAAAATTCGCTCATTTTCTCTCTTACTTGCCTCTTGCCTCACTTCTCTTTTTATTTCTTTTTCCTTGTTTTCTTTTTCTTTTCTTTTCTTTGTTTCTTTTCTATTACATGATGTTACAAAAGAATCATGACTAAAAGGATTTCCAAAAAGAAGGAAAATTATTTACATTTGGTTCACGAACATTTCTTTGAGAAGAATACTCCATGGATGTTTTCTTTGAAGTTCTTGAAGAAGTATATATATCATCTCAAAAATTAACTCGAAAGGATTCAAAATCAAGATCGGTCTCTTTTTGTCTTGGATTCCTTGATAAAAAAACTCTCGATCAGACCCTCTTTTCGAATAGGATTCATAACATGGGTCTTTTTGTCTCGAAGTCGATGGCGAAAAGGAATCATGATGGGTCTTCTACTTCAAGTAGTAATTGGGGGTATATCTTCGTGGGGTTCTCGGCTCCATTTTTTGACTTGAAGAAACTCGTTTAGAGGGGTCTCTTTGTTCCACACAATTTAATCTCTCGTGCAATTTATCGAATTTCAAATTCACCATGCTTCGTATTTCTTGCACCAAATATTGAAACTCTGATTAGGTGAAATCTTCGCGAGACATGATTTCACAAACCTCACGATTTCACTCAGAAAGAAGAAGGAAAAAGTGTCACTCTCGCTCGTGTTTACACTGGTTTGGCTTTTACCTCCACTCGAATGATCTCACTCGCTCGTGCCTTTTACCTCTCAAACTTTCTCTCGCAATTTCGTAGTCAGACTCGCCAAGGCCTTATCGTAGGCTTAGAGGTCTGTTGCAAACGGTTTAACAAAGGATAAAAATATGAGGGGGTTAAGGGTTGGTTGAAAGAAAATTTAAAGTCAGTTTAAGGTGTGGCGTTGGGGTAGGAAGAGAATGATAGAAGATCAAATGAACCTGATCGGGAATATAAAAAGAGATCAACAATAGAACACAATCTTTCACACTTTTTTTTACAAATTTTTTTTCACGAATTTTTTTTTGCACGAAAATAACACAAGAACTTTGAGATTACAACTTGATTTTTTTTTGAATTTTTTTTTGAAAATTTTTTCACGAACCTAATTCCGGAGTGAATACTAACTTTGATGGTCCTCATTTTTGTAGCTCTGATACCAAATTACACGATCCGTCTCAGGATGAGTCGAAACGTATTTGAGTTGCCCGATCGTCTACGAGGAGTAATTGAAAAGTTGTCGGAAAAGGGTGAAATAAGGTTAAAGTTACGGAAGCTTATCAAAAAGGTTAAGATTTGGATAGGAGATGGAGATAGGTTCGGTTTAACAAACGAGAACAAATGATAAATGTTAGGTGATATTTTGGTTAAATGATAAGAGATATTTGATGGAGAGGGATAGAAAAACTTAAACAAAGAATCGATTCAACACTAGGAAAGTGTCACCTCGGGTTCTATATTTGTTTAAGGTGGAAAATGGGAGTAGAGAAACCTCGACCCACTACTTAGAAAAGTAGGAACCTTGGTATAAAGGTGAACGCCACACTATATGATAGTGATAAGTTTGGATAGAAGAAAACGGGTTGACACCACTAAAAACTAGATAAGCCAACGAGTCTGCAACGAAATATGAGAGAAAATAATCTCACAAATTGAGCAGCATAACATTAACAAATTCCATAAGTTTTTTTTCAGTAGGTAGATTACATGTATTTATAGTGTCATAGAAGCTAGCTGAATGGTCACTTCTAATTAAGCTAACAATGAGCTCAAATGAAAAGTCTCAACTTTTGAAATTCTAGCCCAAATAACTCCATCTTCAATGTGAATAATTTCTTCAATTAAGTGGTCACAAAGTCCTTTGAAGTCTCCATGACCAATTGAAAAGTCACCTAACTCCATCCTTCAATGTGAGTAATTTCTTTAATTAAGTTTCTTTGAAAACCTTTTGAAGTCTCCATGAGCAACCGAAAATTCACCAGCATCTTTGATGGAGAATTGAATGATGTGATTAATTGCTTTCAAAGTCTTTTGAAGTCTCCATGTCCAATTGAAAAGTCACCAGCATCTTTGATGGAGAATTGATTGCATGAAGTGATTACTCATAAAGCAATCGGTTATGGATGTAGAAAATAAAGAGGCTGCCAAAATTAAAGAAGAATAATGCTCTTCTTTAATATAAAAACAACTTCTTAATGATGTATTAAGCCCCTTTATATCAGCCCTCTTGTGTAACCGAATTCACTTGAAAAGCCATCCTATTGAATTCATAACAGCCTTTTGAAATAATGGATGTGAGTTGAAAAGTCACCGCAATTAACACATGTAACCACACATTAATGCAATTATTAAACTTAAAACAAATTAACAACTAACTTAATTAAATAAGCTAACACTTAACATCATTTATTCTAGCAACCAGACTTAATTAAATAAACTAACATTTAAACATCATTTATTCCAACAACTAGCTTAATTAAATAAAGCATCATTAAATGAATTTAACTCATGCATCAATAAATTAACCTAGTAACTAGATTAATTAAAGAAACAAACTATTAAATTAAATTCATTAAAAGAACTCAATTTAATTAAACTAAATTGAGTTTAATTAATGACCAACAACCATTTATTGAACTAAGATGCTTAAATGCATGATTTAAAATGCAAACTAAATACACAAATGAGTTACTTAATGCATGACTTAATTAAATGCAGAACACATTATGCATGTCATAAATAAAATATGTTGATCAATAATGCATGACATTAACTAAAGATGGATTTAATTAAACAAGACATAATTAAAGACTAAAGTATTGAGCTAATTCAAGCTCAAATAAGATGAATTTGAACTGGATAGAGCTCATGGAACTGGAAACGAGCTGGGATCAGCTTGCCAGCAGTGCAATGCTCGACTCAGGATACTTGTCTGATGAAGTTCGTGGGGCGTACTCGCATCAACACAAGAAAGCCATAGCTTGGAAAATTTTTGACATCAAGGGAATAAACCCCGCGTTTTGCACCCACAAAATTTTAATGGAAGAAGAATATAAACCGTGTGTGCAACCTCAAAGATGATTAACCCTAACATGAAAGAAGTGGTCAAAGCTGAGGTAATTAACCTTCTAGATGTAGGAATAATTTATCATATTTCTGACAGCACTTGGGTAAGTCTTGTGCAGGTGGTTCCGTAGAAAGTGGGAATGACAGTAGTGCCCAACGAAAAGAATGAGTTAATTCCCACAAGAACAGTTACAGGTTGGAGAGTCTGTATAGACTATAGAAAGCTGAATGATGCCACCATAAAAGATCACTTTCCTCTACCCTTCATTGATCAAATGTTACAAAGACTATCCGGGCATATGTACTACTACTTCTTGGACGGACTCTCCGGCTACTTCCAAATCCCCATAGCTCCTGAAGACCAAGAGAAGACAACATTTACATGCCCATATAGTACGTTTGCTTATCGTCGAATGCCTTTTGCATTATGTAATGCTCCTACCACTTTTCAGCATTGCATGTTGGTAATTTTTGACGAACTCGTAGAGGACATCATGGAGGTATTTATGGATGATTTCTCGGTATTCGTAATTCTTTCTAGCTTTGCCTTAAAAATTTAAAATGAGTTCTAATTAGATGTGAAGAAACAAACCTTGTTTTGAATTAGGAAAAATACCACTTTATGGTTAGATAAGGGATTGTTTTAGGACATAAGATTTCTAGAAAAGGGATTGAGGTAGATAAAGCAAAAGTTGAAACCATAGAAAAATTACCTCCCCTAGTTCAGTGAAGGCTATTAGAAGCTTTTTAGGACATGCAGGTTTTTATAAGAGACTCATTAAAGGCTTTTCTAAAATAGCTAAGCCTTTGACAAAATTACTAGAAAAAGATGTTCCTTTTAATTTCAATCAGGAATGTTTAGATGCATTCAATGACCTTAAAGATAAATTAATAAATGCACCGATTATAATCGCACCTGATTGGGATTTACCCTTTGAACTAATGTGTGATGCAAGTGACTTTGCAGTAGGTGCAATTTTGGGACAACGAAGAGACAAGCATTTTCAGCCAATTTACTACGCTAGCCAAACATTAACACTCGTGCAAGAAAATTTCACCACGACTGAGAAAGAACTGCTAGCTGTAGTTTTTTCTTTTGACAAATTTAGACAATATCTAATATTATCGAAAGTTGTCGTTTACACTGACCATTCAACTCTTTGTCATCTTTTAACCAAGCCTGATGCAAAACCTAGACTCATACGATGAATTTTACTCTTATAGGAATTTGACTTGGAAATATAAGATAAGAAGGGAGCCGAGAATCTTGCAGCAGATCACCTTTCTAGAATTGAAAATCCACACACCAAAGAGCTTGACGAAGGTGAAATAAATGATTCATTTCCTGAAGAACAACACTTCTCTATAACCTATTCTGAGGTACCATGGTTTGCAAATATTGCAAATTATTTAGCAGCTAACGTTCTACCGAGGAAACTGACACATCACGAAAAGAAGCGATTCTTTGCTGATATAAAAAATTATTTTTGGGAAGATCCCTTTCTTTTTCGCATATGTGTAGATCAGGTAACTCGAAGATGTGTTATAAAGACAGAAGCAAAGAAAATCATGGAGCATTGCCATTCAAGACCATCAGGAGGACACTACAGTGGGATTAAGACAACACACAAAATACTTGAATCAGGTTTTTATTGGCCCACTCTATTCAAAGATGCCAACAGGTATGTTACATCATGTGATAAATGCAGAGGATAGGTAATGTCTCTAAACATGATGAAATGCCTCAAACATATATGTTATCATGTGAGATATTTGACGTATGGGGTATCGATTTCATGAGACCATTCCCCAATTCATTTGGAAATAAATATATCCTAGTAGCAGTTAATTACATGTCAAAATGGGTAGAAGCAGAAGCCTTACCTACCAATGATGCTAGGGTAGTAGTTAAATTTCTCAAGAAACTATTTTCCCAATTCGGGACACCTAGAGCCATCATTAGTGATAGGGGTACTCATTTCTGTAATACACAATTTGAAAAAGTTCTAAAGAAATATGGAGTATGCCACAGAACAGCCACCTCATATCATCCTCAAACCAGTGGGCAAGCTGAGGTAGCAAATCGAGAGCTTAAGCGCATTCTAGAAAAAATGGTTGAATCAAATAGAAAAGACTGAGCAGTTAAAGTAGATGATGCTTTATGGGCCTATAGAACAGCATTCAAAACACCTCTAGGAACATCCCTATACAAACTTGTATATGGGAAAAGCTGTCATCTACCATTCGAATTAGAACACAAAGCTTTTTGGGCAATAAAATTTTTGAATTCTAATCTTAATGTTGCAAGAAAGAAAAGAATGATGCAGATAAACGAGCTAGATGAATGGAGAGCTGAAGCCTACGAGAACTCAAAATTATACAAAGAGGCAACAAAGCGACGCCACGATGCTCGTCTAAAAAGGTCAAAACAATTTGAGGTAGGAGACTTTGTCCTACTGTATAACTCAAAGCTTAAATTATTTCCAAGAAAGCTGAAATCAAGATGGTCTGGCCCATTCATGATTAAAACAATTTTTCCATCCGGCACAATTGAGGTAACTCACCCCACTAAGGGCACATTCAAGGTAAATGGTCACCGACTTAAAATTTATAATGGTGCAGATTTTGGAGATATGAGAGAGGAGCTTCTACTCCATAAACCTTCTTTTAGAATCGAAAGCAGGGAAAGTCTAGCTTAAGACTATAAACAAGTGCTTCTCGGGAGGCAACCCGAGCACTAAACCACTAACATTTTATTTTCATCTTGCTAACACCTCACAAAAGTTAGCCCAATGGAAGTGCAGGTTTGGAAACACGGCCATAAACACGGGCATGCCAATGATTGTATGCAAGACACAGCCAAAAACACGGGCATGCCATTAACCGTGCATAAGCAGGAAAAAAATGACCTTCTTTAACACGGGCTGCGATATCATACCACGCCCGTGCCTCATCACCATGTAAAGCTACTAACTTACACAACACGGGTAGAAAACACCGTGCCTCACAACCGTGCAAGGTTACTGCCTTTTGACACACGGGCTAGACATGACCGTGCTATTCCATGTGCCAATATACTGACTTATCAGACACGGGCGTGTTAAGAGTCGTGCCCAAATAGGGAAAAATTTCTATAGTCAACAGGGCTGCGATACCAGAACACGCCCGTGCGATCAAACCGTGTGAAGCTACTGACTTGCCAAGCACGGGCGCGCCCAATGGTAACACGCCCATGCCAATAAAACTGAATGCGCCCATTCTTGAAAAACGTAAAAAGCACGGGCGATTTCAAAATGACACGGGCGTGTTAACTAACCCTGCCCCCTCATCTATAAATAAATTCTAACAGCCTTTTCCCCCAAATCCAAACCCTAAAATTAAGTTTTAAACGCTTCCTCCCCAAATTCAGCCATAAAAACCAGACTCCCCCTCCAAAATGCCACTTTTTCTCCCCAACTAACCCACACGGCCACAGCACCACTGTGCTCACACACCACGCCCCTACCCGGCCATGTTTACACTACGGAAACCAGCCCCACCACTAAATCCAGATGATGAGGAGGACCTTTGAGTCTCTTTAATTATCTACATTTTATTTTCTTATTTTTAGTGTTATTTTTAATTTTATTTTTCCTTTTATCATAATTTGCTACTTTTCTTCATTGCAAACTTTTATCATTACTTATCTAATCTTCGAAGTATTCCAAACATTTATTTATCTTACACCCCCGAAATATCTAACTGATGACTTCGCAGTTCTGATCACACATTCTACATACACGAACAAATCACTAGGAGTAATTCACTAATACATAAGTCATCTTCCATCCCGAACACTACCAACTCCCAAAAATCAACCAAAATTCAGGAAGTGGAACTCTATCCCTCTCTTTTGATCTTATATTAATTGTTTTTCATCTATCTTTGTACATTGAGGGCAATGTACATCTTAAGTGTGGGGGGTAATAGTGCCTAACTTTTCGTATGATTCTTAAAACCCTGAATTTAGTCTTGGTCTTAAGTATTTTTCTCATATTATTAATTAGGGTGAAATTTCTAATGATTTATGATTATTATTGATATGTTTTAGAGTAAGTCATAGTTAATTGTGCATTGATGATTAAATTTGCAGGATACTAGAGAATCCAGCATGAAAAGTCTACTTTCTAAAAATTAAAATTGATGGGTCATTGAATTGAATTTGAGTATTACCTTGAAATTCAAAATTTATAAGGATTGATGTCAAAACACCCATAATTTTTGTGAGATTTTGAGCCTTATAGAGCATAGATCCTTTTTTCATGCTCACTTTATCAATTATGAAGGTGCCAACTTTGAATTGTTATTCTAGAACTTGCCTCGTTTATACATGTCGAGACCACATTAATGATTTGATATACTGAGATGATAAAGGCACCTAGGTTTTAACCCATTCACTAAACTAAAAAGCCTACCCATACAAATTAACCCCTAGTGAACCCCGTTGAATCCTAACAACCTTTTTATTGACTCACCCACTAATATTAACCCAAAATCCCTTTGTATTTGTCATCAACATTCTTTTGACTACCCCTCTATCGAGAATTGATTTGATCAATTTCTGAATTAGGTTATTTCAATTATCAAAGTTCCTTCTATTATGTTTTTTTTTAGTTTATTCTTAAAATATATATATCCAAGTTTATTCAATATTACTAGTATACAAAAGAGCTTAGAGCATTTAAACTCCAATTGTTGAAGAAAAAGCTCGTATTAAAGTATTATCAAATTTCAAGTGAGGGAAATACTCGTTATTATAGAGTAATTAACAATAGTGGTATTATTAGTTTTCATTCGAAGTAAATATTCATATTTAGTTCAGTGTTTCTAGTTAGGTAATTTGTCAAGTCAATCTCGATTCTAACCTTCTAATTCAGCCTATATCCATACCTTTTAACCCAAGCCCCATTACAACCCTGATTAAAGACCTTTTAATTTGTGTATCATCTCATATACAGTGGTGGAGATTTGATTTTCAGGCAAGCCTATGGGATTAACTTTTCAGGTTTGACTTAGAGTGCTTATTCTTGAACCTTAAACACCTTTGAGTGATTTGAGTGAATCTTTAGTGAGGATGTCAGTCCTTGTCGATTTTGAATTAAAGGTAATTACTTAGATAAAGGGAGACATCTATGTTTTCGTACTACTACAAAGGTATGACTTATCTTGATTGAATCCTTAGGGTTCTTTGAGTTGAATTATCCATGTATAAATTATCTATGAATTATGATGAGACATTGTCGATAGGAATTATGAATTATGGAAAGTTCATTTTAATTGTTAGTTGAGAATTTTGCTTGAGGACAAGCAAAAGCTTAAGTGTGGGGGTATTTGATAAACCGTAAAAGTAACATATTTTAATCCCACATTTAGTATGCTTTTGGATGAATTACCCTTGATTTATGTAAAAAGGTGCTCTTAATCCTTTCTTTTCATGTCTTATACTCAGGAAAGCACCTAAGGATAAAAAGAACATAAAATAGGCTTAAAACGAACTAAATTGGGCCAACCCAAGAATTTGAGACGGCCTGGCCCAAAGCCCACACGACCGTGCCTCACCGATTACCTAGAGCACAGCCTCAACTCCATGACACACGGTGTGCATCATCCATTTACCACACACAGACGTGCCTAGTAATCTACATGGTCGTGTTCCAATTGACAGACCTGAAGCACGGCTTGAATCCTGACTCGCACGGGCCCAACCCTGCCCAACCCTAAATTACATGGGCGTGTGCCATGGGCGTGCCCCTGCCGCGGGAATGATTCACTCAGAATTTGATGCTTGAAGCCAAAGAAACATACTCTTAAGTCTACTTAAACACTCTAATAGTAATTCTACTTGAAAGAGGGACTTAGGAGCCAAGTAAAGCATCTCAAAAGCCTATATAAACAACCCAAGGGAGACATTGAAGAAGGTAGATGGTTTTTGGCAGAGGCTTTTGCCGAAGCTTTCATCTTTTAGGGAATCACTTGAAGATAGCCAGTTGATCCATCTCAAGAAGCCGGAGCTCTATTCAAGACGGAGGATCTCTCCTTCAATTCCTTCAGGGAGTTTTAGGGATTTCTTATGTTTTGTTTTATCTTTTCTCTTGAGATGTTTTCTTATTTAGTTATGAGCTAAACACTTTAAATACCTGAAGGGGATGAAACCTATGATGGATTTTGTTATTTGATTTCTAAATTATATGATAAGTACTTAGTTTGTTCTTAATTATGTTGCTTAATTTAATCTGATGTGCTTAGGAGGAGGAGGAATAGACCCTGCCTAAGAGTAGATCTAGCATAATTGAGAGGAGTTGATCGGGCGCTTAGAGATAGGGTTACGAGATTTTGCCAGATTATGGTGAAACCTAATATGGGAATCCATTGATCTATTTACTGCTTGCTTAGGGGGTTATTATAAGAGAACGAGAGTTCCTCTAATTAACCTAAGGATAGACGATATTCACCTCGGAGAGGGATTAATATAGGTTAGAGAGTCTCACGGATCAAGCTAAGTGAAGAAATCATATGGTTTGGGGAATAAATAATAAATGAAGTCATAGGTGGATTCTTCTTGAGGGTATCGTCTTCATCAACTGAGTTTTCAAAAAGTCTTTCTCCAATTCATTCTTTTGTCTTTGCATCTAGTTTAGTTTTTCATTAGTTTCATAAACCAATCACTCTATATTTTAGGCTAAATAATAGAAAGAAAGTGAGTAGTAGTACTTTTAGGTTCCCTTGGGTTCGATAAGATATTCTTGCCTAAACTATACTACTGTTCGATAGGTGCACTTGCCTCTACCATTGTCAAAGTTAGTCTACAGGTTCGATCATTGTTTTTATAAATTTTAAAACTCGACTGTTTGACACGATCTGTAGCCATAAGTCCAATCATTGAGAACTGGATTCATCATCGTTAAGGTAAGGAGTCTCGTCGTGGTTCATTTTGATCTCTTTCACTGTTCGATTAGTTTGCTAAACGGATCGATGGATTTGACTAATCGATTATTTTAGGGGCTAGATCGATCGTTCTTATCCACTCATTGTTCCTTCGAAATAGTGGTAAGTCGAATCCTATCCCTAAACAATTGCATTCTCTCATCATAGTATTATTCTAACCGAGACTCTTTCAATTGAGGCAAGTGGTAGCGTTATTAAAAAAATTGATAGAAGGGAAAAAAGGGAGTGGACTTGCAATCTCTACTCCCAAGTTCAAACGAAGGGCAGTATCGACAGTTCGAGATTTCCCACTGGGTTGTGGACCATCATCCGGTGAGAATAGACAAATCGTGGTTGTTCACGATACTAAGGGTAAGCATTTTTAGGTCGTTGATTTAGATTTGGATTAAGAAAATCTCTTTGGTTGGTTAATCGAATGTTATGATGTCATAGGTGCCGACGATCAAGAAGGTTTAGTCCTTACCGTAATCAGGTGTGTAATCTCACACCGAAATCCCATAGATTCATGATTCACTATCATGTTGAAAAATAGATCGTTGTTATTTACAAATCTATTAACCGTAATATGCCATATATTGAGAAATTTGCTTAAACAACATGATTTCTAAAGGTCTGTCAAAATCGGTATTAAATTGATAAATTACGAAAATGTCCCTATAGGTTAATTTACTAAAATGCCCATATGGGCCGATTTTCTAGATTGCCTTAATCGGCCAAATTATTAAATTTCTTTAATGGGCCGATTCAATGAAATAATTCACTAGATTATTCTTGGTTATATATTTATATGTGGATATTTATTATGTATGTTGAATTTCAACATTTTGCATGGGATGGGAAAAAAATTTGTATGGAGAGCAGTGTAGCCTACTGGCATTGCCACAATTTGTTTATTATCATGCTTAATTATGATTTCAGTGGCTTGACCACAATAATACATATTATAGCAGCTTGACTGTAAATTTGGTGTGAGCGGCGGGGTGGGTTGACTTAATCCCCACAGGTGTAATTGGCTGGTCGGGGGTGTAATGGATGGATGGGTTGGGCTGCATACATTTCATATATATACTGTTATGTAAATGGGCTTAAGCCCAAGATGATGCTATGTGGGTTCAAGCCCAATGGATGACGGTAAGGGAATTATACACTAAGTTCTAGTATCTCACCCTTATTCTTAATCCTTGCAGGTAATGCTCAATAATGAGGACTTGGGCCCTTGGATGACTCGGTGGAGGCCGTACTTTTGGAATAATATTTTCAAACATTAGTAAACTTCTTTTCCGTATTATTTTCATTACCTTTACTATTTCGAGTTTTAAAATTGTAATAAGGCCTCTAGGATATGTTTTAATTTGCTTTATGTTTTTACGTACTTATTATTTTTCTTGAATTGATTTAAACGGGGATTTTCTAAAATCATAAATAACGGTTTTCCAAAATTGATTAACAAATGGATTTCATAACAAATATGTACAAATAATTTAACTCAAATTCTCTTTCGAATTATTAACGTTATTTTCAAAAGTCACGGTTTTAAAGTTCACTAGCTCAGTTTTTGATTCATCAATCAGTATCTCGAAATTAGTAGTATTTTATAAAAAAAATTATAACCAAACCTTTTTTCTTAACTATAACCAAATGAGGCCTACTTTAAGAATCACACGATGTTTATACGTTTTCTTCATGTGACATGACAGATCCAGTCATGCCGCATGTGCCAGGTTTGGGGTTTTATAGATCAAAAAAATCATCAATGCACGACAATGGGTATTTATTCTTTATGGTCACTTTATTGAGCTGTCGGTAGTCGATGCACATTCTCAAAGTTCCATCTTTTTTCTTCACAAATATCACTAGAGCACCCCAGGGAGAGAAACTCGGTCAACCAAAACCTCTATCTGTCAACTCTTGCAACTGAGCTTTCAACTCTTTTAATTCATTCTGTGCCATTCTATATGGAGCTATCGAGATCGGATTCATCCCTGGCACTAACTCAATTCCAAACTCTACCTTCCGAACAGCTGGCAAACCTGGCAATTCTTCCAGAAAGACATTCGGTATTCACATACAACTGGTACAGATTCAATCTTCTTTTCGATCACTTTACTATCAATTAAATAAGCAAAGTAAGCTTCTCAACCCTTTCTCATAATCTTCTGAGTCAACATCGAAGATATCACTGTTGGTAACCCATTTAAATTGGTAGACTCAATTCGAATTATCTCATTATTCTGGCACCGCAAATTAATAGTCTTTCGTCTACAATTCACTACAATATCATTTACGATTAACCAATCCATGCCGAGAATGATATCGAACTCATCAAATGGTAGTAACATCAAATCAGACAGAAAACATGAATCTCAAATCATCAAAGGCCAATTATTGCACACCTTGTCAACTAGCACACACCGGCCCAAGGGGTTCGAAACTCGAATCACAAACTCAGTAGACTCAACAGGTAAAGTCTTACTGGATACTAATGTTTCACGCACATAAGAATGAGTTGAACCGGGATCAATTAGAGGATTAAACTAGTATTAAAGAGAGTAAATATACCAGTGATAACATCCGGAGATAAAGCTTCTCTTGGGCATGAATGGCATAGGCTCTGGCAGGCGCACAAGCCTTGGATCGAACAGCTGTATCCGTAGTCCCTCTCTGAGTACCACTTCTACCTCCCTCATTTCGGGATGGCCTACCTCTAACTGCAGCACCACTCAATCTCATACTCTGAGCATTATCCTTCTTAGCTAATTCTGGGCAGTCCCGAATGAAATGATCCTGCGAGCCACACTTGTAGCAAACTCGATTGTTGAACTTGCCCCAACAATCACCAAAATGTCACCTACCACACTATTGACACTTGAGTTTATTTGGTCGAGTATTTCCAACGCTAGCAATCGAGGTGGCTCGTGAACTCATTGGTGGTCGCTATCATATGGAAAACCCAGCATTAGTCTTAGATTGGCTACTGTCATTTCTAAACTTCTTTGATTCCATCTGAGAAGTTTTACTTCCTCATCTCTTGCAAAAATCTCTATCTTTGAACTCAGCTTTTCTTTTCTCTTTTCTGAGCTCTTCGGCCTTGCAAGCTCGCTCGACAAATACTACAAACTCTTTTATTTCAAGTATGCCAACAAGCAATTTTAGGTCTTCATTCAGTCCTTCCTTGAATCTTTTACACATAGCATCCTCGGTTCCAACACACTCTCGGGCATATCGGCTGAGTCTCATAAACTCACGCTCATAATTAGATAAGGTCATACGACCCTGTTTTAACTCGAGAAATTCTTTGTGTTTCTAATCAATGAATTGCTGACTGATATACTTTTTGTAAAACTCTATCTGAAAGAAATCCCAAGTGACCCGTTCCTTCAGAATAATCGAAACCAAAGTGTTCCACTAATAGTAGGTAGAATCCCGTAATAAAGATATAGCACATTTCAAGCACTCTTCGAGTGTACAAGATAGTTCATCAAAGACACAAATAGTATTATCGACCCAAAATTCATCCCGTTCAACATCATCAGTAGTTGTGGCCCTAAACTCTTCAGCTCCATATTTTCTGATTTTAACAATAGGAGGCTTATTTAATCTCTCAGGATTAATGATCGAAGGTACCACAGGCACTAGAGGTGGATTATCAGGGTTCGGGGGTTGTTGAACAACTAGATTAGTCCGGATATACTGATTAAACCAACCATTCATTATACTAAAAAAGGCTTACCTAGCCCCCTCATCTTGGTTACTCGTAGCTGGTCGAGATTCAACCGGCGTAGTCCCTTGCGTGGGAGTAGACGCCACACTCTCGACATCATCAGCTATGGCTCATTCGGGATCAAGATCCATTTTCTATAGGAAAGGAAAAAAGCATATTTCATTGTCAGAAGTCATCACATTATCACAGTAAAAATTATGGTATGTATAACTAGACTCACACGTGCTACATTAGTCCGAGAACCGACTAAACCGTAGCTCTGATACCAATCAAATTATAACACCCTTAACCCGTATCTATCACCGGATTAGGGTTCCAAGGCATTACCGACCTAAACCCAACCCAGAATAGCCATTCATATACATAAATCATACTTCTTTATTAAAAGTTCGAATCAAATGAACTTCACTCGCACGGCTATCAAATTCCGAATTCATTATTGAACATGCATCAATTATATAACATTTCATCATAGCAAATCAAATTTTATTAATAATTATATATTACTCACTTTCGCATATATAAGAATTAACATATACCATTTCATTCATAGAACATTTTAAAACATTACCATAGAAACTATCTCACATGCATGTAATCAGCCGACCATTTACCAAACCATTTTAAAAATGTCTCATAGCCAAATGCACAAGCGCATTATGACCAAATTATTAAAGCAACTCATAAGGCCGAATATGCCCAAAGTATTACATATTCAATAATCTAAACCTAATGAGCATTTCATCAATAATGTACTCAGCTTCTCATGGCATTTAAACATTTATTCATATCCCATTATATCTACTAAGACACATTACATGCTCATCAATACAATACATATACTAAGGCCGAATCTCATAGTCACTTACATCTTCTATTCGAACATGTTTTAAGCTTACTAAAATAACTATTTATAAGTCATACATATCTTTACTCAATCAAGATATATAACCCAAAATACCATTCATACATATCATGAAACTTACTTACCCAATTATACAAAATATCAAGGTCAACATTTCACAACTATTAACTAACTCAATATTCAATCAAACCAAGAACATCCATCCCACATAATATACTATATGGTATACTTATAAAATTAGGTAAATACTTGATCAAGTACATATCATGAATAACTCCATTATCAAACCATACTACCAAACACAAGCATAATTACACTATGAAATATACTTCCATAATAAGCCAACACCATGACCAAATTCTCATAAGTCCTAAATGTTAAGATTTAGCCATTTTTGCATGGCATAATATATACATATACCTATCCCAAAACAATCATTTCAAAATTTAACCCAGCCTATACATGCCATAGTTTCAAAAATTTAGCTTATAAAATACCAAAATTAGTCGATAGTGTGATAGACTTTGACGATGATCCCCGAGCTCGTAACTTGCCTCCCAAAATCTATAAAACAATGCAATTAAACACATACAGTAAGCTATCATAGCTTAGTAAGTTATAAGCAATTTTGTGATAACAATGCATTAAATCAATATATCAAAAATTTAATAAAAATTTAATAGACAACGATCTATCAACTACTCATTTACTTGTGCAACCACATAACATTCTTATCTCTCAAATTCAAGCCGAACCTAAAATAAATATTTTCTTCCCGTGCATTATCGATATATTCAAGTTCCAAACTATTCAAACCTATATCTTATACCAAATTTCCACATATCCAAATCACATTTTGTAATTCGTATAACAATCAATACGATTTTGTAAACATTTGCACATATCAACTTATATCATCCAAACTATACATTTAAAAGAAACATTCCATCCAATCCACAAATAATCACATACTCTTGATTTCAAATACCACATATCGTAGTTTCAATACTTACCAAATTTGATCATTGAATTGAAAATTAACTCGTACCCTTATTACTTATTAATCGATTTCGCACACATAGTGCTCGATAATTAACTTCGCACACTTAGTGCTCATTGACTGATTTCGCACACATAGTGCTCAGCAATTCAAATCATGCACTTAGTACATAATGACCGATTTCGCACACTTAGTGCTCAGTATTTTAAATTTGCACACTTAGTGCCTTACTCAATCTTGTTACACATTTATATATATACACACGTATAAGAATTAAACCTCAACTATAAATATATGAATTAGCCTATTTAAATCTCAATAATCAACATCTCATTCGGTTATAACAATAACTCATATACATACCTCACATTCAGATATACTATATGTAATACCCCAAACCCAGTCTATACGTTACGACCAAATCTAGCATGTTACAGGAAAGGTAGTTTGAAATGTAAAGGAAAATCAAAATTTTTGAAATAAAAACTTTTCATTCAGTGATTCTATCTCAAAGATAGTCTTAAAGAAAAGTATGTTTGAAGATTTTCTTACCATGAACTAAAGCAAAAAGTCGTAAATAGTTTTGTTTTACGAAAGTCGAACTCAGGGAATTCCATAAACGTGACAGTTGCAAATGATGTTTGAGGTTTTAAGAAAAATTTTGGATTATTTAGCTTAACATTTATTTGCTTCATATCTTTTGTTAACACTTTAAAAATATGATTGTTTATAGTTTTATTTTAGAAAACTCCTCATTTGACATTTCATACGGTATATAAAAGCCATATTAAAGAAAAAAACCCAAATTAAAGTTATGGAGGCTTTATTACATTGCAAAATCCCAAAATTAAAAAGTAAGCCTATTTAAGAAACGAAAATTTATGAGAAAATAATGCATGGCCACTTCAAGCCCACCTCGGCTCCAAATCTGCAACTAGGGGTTACCTGCACATTTAAGTAGAGGAGTGAGTCACCAAGACTCAGTGTGTAATTCCCCTTATAACACAATCGACTTTAAGCCCACAATAGCACGTTGGGCCTTAGCCATCACAAAATGGCATATGAAAAATATGTATGCAATGTAACCCATCCCCACCTAGGTTTTCCTTCCTCTACATCACCTGAAATAGCCAAACGCTTGTGGCCCCAAGCCATTGTGGTTCCAAACCATAGTGATACCAAATCACTATGACAGAGTCACGAAATATAATATGCAGGGCCAACCTACTGTGGTACCAAACCACTGTGATAATCACTGTTAAATTTATGTGGGGCCAACCCACTGTGGTACCAAACCACTAAGATAGTCACTGAATAATATATGTGGTGCCAAACTACTGTGGTACCAAACGACTGAGACATAGTAACAGGATTAAATATGTGGGGCCAACCCACTGTGGTACCAAACCACTGTGACAGTCATTAAATCACACTTTCCCTTTTCACATCATATCCCAAAGCCCATGCAGCATATTAACGTACTGAGATGAATGCAAACATACTTCCAATGTACAACAGATAATTAAATCATACATACATACATTTGAAAGTAGAATCATAGAAGTACTTTCCTGGTGTCTCAAACCTTTACCCACTAGGGTATCTCGACTATCCACACAGTCGTTTCGGCTTTTAGCCAACACAATTATTATGCGAAATAATAAAGAAAAATGTGAGCATTGCACACTTGATTACGCGTAAAACTAGACTCTCTACGTCGATGCTCTCACTAGCAGGGATAACAGTGATTTTCCTATCCCAAGCAAATGTCGGCTCTCTACCACACCCCGGGGAAATTCCCAAACATCTTTTAAACTTAGGGGCAGAGACTACGAGTCCACTCTCCTCATTAGTTTGACTAGCACTCGCATCCATGAAGAGATTTGATCATCACTCAGAGTGAAATGTCGCTTGTCTAACAAGAGAATCAATTAAGGCAAACTACAACTAATAAGGGATATAATAGCCAAGAACCGAAAAGAAGTGACCCTTACATTGGTAAATGATGAACCGCACAGTAACTGATTCTTTCTAGAATCAGAGATGAGTCGTGAGAAAACCAAAAGTTCGGCCTAGCAGTAAAAGTTGCCCCTTGAGTAATCGACTAAAAGAAACTTAGAGAATGAAAAATTATTGCACGAAGCTACCTTGCGATAATAATGGTGGTGAAACGCCATAATAGATTTGATAGAGAGAAATGGCCCTTCACACCTTAAGCTGCACGAGCATCAACGATTTGAGATGAAAAAGAACCAGAGATTCGGTTAGTGAAGAAGGAGATAGAGGAGTAGAGAAGAACAGAGAAAGAAGCCGAAAGAAGGAGAAGATGATTCAGCTTTCATCAAAAGAGAGAAAAGAAGAACATTACATTCAACACTCGAATAACAGGATGAAACTGATTCACTTGGGACCAAAAGAGCTATTCGGCTAAAGAGAGAAATAAAAAGGTGTCAATGGAGGAGCTGCAAGGTTTCGGCTATGGTGGAGATCACAAAAGAAGAGGTTCGGCTACCAACAAATAAAGTAGGAACCGGTTCACAGAGGATGGGGAAGGTTCGGTCGATGGGGAAAAAGTGTAGAGAAATAATGAGGAACCAAAGAGAGTTTTGGCTAGAGAAGAAGAAGTATAGGAGAAGAGAGTTTCGGCCAAGAGAGAATAACAGAGAAAAAAATTTATAGAGAAACAAAAAAAAAGATGAAGAGAGAAAGAAATGCCCAAATGGTCACTCTCTAATTCGGCTAAGGCCAAAGATGCAAAAAGGAAATGAAGAGAAAAGAACCCCAACGAATTTGCAACAACCGGCACCCCTCACACCCTATAGTCGAATATGCAAAGAAAGAAATGTCTAGGCCTCAAGAGAATTTCGGCACACCCCCTACTAGCTAAACTAAAATGCTCCCCCACACACTACCCACAATCGGCCAACAACTCTAACAACTTGAATCCCATGATCCCCTACTTGTTTCACTCCCCATCACGCCTTTTGAATTAGTAGACCAAGTGTTCCTCCACAAACTCCTCCACACCTTCCATTCAAATGCTTTAACCCAGTTAACAACCTCCTTTGAAGAGTACAAGCCGAATGCCAACACTTCACTACCTTGAGCACAAAAAAATAAAGCTCCCACGTGCTACTGACGAGGCTCGAACTCCTTTCCTCCTCGTGCTCCCTTGTGGCGCCACTCCCTTGCTCTTTAAGTGGCGTTATCTTGCCACTCTACCACACTCTATCTTTTGTGTCAACAAGCACAAGGAAATACTCTTAAGGCCTGCTTCAACCAGCTTTCCCCCCTAAAGTGCCCAAAAAAAAATTTTACCAAGGCTCTGGCTTAACCCCGAGCCTCCCCAAAACCCCCAAACATACCAAAATAACATGCTTAACGAGCCAAACACAAGAAATAGTGCAAAATACAGAACCCCTAATTCTAGGATGTTACAGTTCTACCCCCTTAAAGAAATTTCGACCTTGAAATTTACCTGATCAAAAGAGGTGACGGTATTACTGTCGCATCACATCCTCTGGCTCCCACGTGGCTTCCTCTAAATTGTGATTACGCCATAACACCTTGACTAGAGGAATCGACTTCCTTCTCAATACCTTGACATCTCGATCCAAAATCTGCACTGGTTCGTCTTCAAAAGATAAATCAGGTCTTACTGTAATTTCTTCCACCGGTATTATGTGAGATGGATTTGAACGGTAACACCTTAACATCAAAACATGAAATATATCATGTATTTGCCCTAATTTTGGAGGTAACTCGAGTTGATACGCTACTGGTCCCACACGTTTCAACACTCGATAAGGCCCGATGAACCTAGGACTCAACTTGCCTTTCCGTCCAAACCTTAAGACCTTCTTCCAAAGTGAGACTTTCAGAAAAACCCAATCACCCACAGAAAATTCTCTCTCCTTAGGCTTTAGATTTGTATATGATTTATGTCTGCCGGAAGCTTCCTTCAACCGAGCCCAAATCAACTTAACCTTTTCCTTTGTTTTCAAAACCAATTTCGGACCCAATAATTGTCGCTCACCCAACTCTGTCCAGCACGTATGGGTATGACACTTACGACCATACAATGCTTCGTAGGGTGCCATCTTAATACTAGATTAATAGTTATTGTTGTATGCAAACTCTTCCAACGGTAGGACATCCTCCCAACTACCCTTGAAGTCAATAACACAGCCTCTCAGCATATTTTCCAGAATCTGAATTACCTCTATGACTGACCATCAGACTGTGGATGAAACGCCATGCTGAAATCCAGTTTTGTACCTAACTCTTAATGTAATACCTTCCAAAATCGTGACGTAAACTTGGGGTCCCTGTTGGATATGATCGACACTGGTACCCCATGCAACCTCACAATCTCTACTACATACAGCTTGGCTAACTTCTGTAGCGAGTAATCAACACAAACTGGTATGAAGTGAGCGGACTTCATCAACCGCTCGACAACTACCTACACCGAATCTTTCCTAGTAGGCGTAAGAGGTAGCCCACTAACAAAGTCCATAGTTATCCTCTCCCACTTCCAAAGTGGAATCTTCACTGGCTGTAGCAACCCTAAAGGCAAATGATGTTCCACCTTTACCTGCTGACACATCAAGCACTTACTCACAAACTCGGTAACTCTTGCTTCAGACCTGGCAACCAAAACTATTCGCACAGATCCCGATACATCTTCCTCCTACCGGGATGCATCGCGTATTGACTACTATGCGCTTCCTGCAGGATCCTCTACCTCAACTTGGAATCCCTCGGCATACAAGCCTTTCCCCGAAAACACAATATCCCATCACTGTTCAAACTAAAATTCTCTGTCTGACCACCTTTCACTTACTGAAATTGATAACTTAATGATTCATCTGACAACTGCTTCTCCTTAATCTGACTTACCCATGAAGGCTTCACTTGAAGTTTAGCTAACAAGCTTCCATCATCATACAAACTGAGATGAGCAAATATTGCCCTCAAATCATATATCACTTTATGGCTCAATGCATCCGGCACTACGTTAGCTTTACAGGTGATACTCAATCGAGCAATCATAATCTTTCAACAATTCAACCCACCTCCGCTGCCATAAGTTTAACTCCTTTTGGGTAAGGAGATATTTCAGGCTCTTGTGATCTGTGTAGATAATCAACTTCTCTCCATACAAGTAGTGTCTCTAAGGTTTCAAGGCGAACACCACCGCAACCAACTCTAAATCATGAGTGGGATAGTTCACTTCATGTGGTCTCAATTACCGAGACGCATACGCTACCACTTTCCCCTCTTGCATCAACACACATCCTAACCCTGTGTGTGACGCATCACAATAAACGATGAACTCTTTTCCAGCCTCAGGCTGAATCAACACTGGTGCCTCAGTTAAAATCTTCTTTAGCTTCTCAAAGCTTTCCTGCTGCTTATCAGCCCAAGGAAATGGTACCCCTTTCCACAACAACTTGGTTAAAGGTGCAGCTCTCAACGAGAATCCCTCAACAAGCCTTCTGTACTACACAGCTAATCCCAGAAAACTTCAAATTTCTACCACTGACTTCGGTGGTTTCCAATCCAAAACAACTTCAATCCTTCGGGGATCGACCCTAATCCCCTCAGTAGACACAACATGCCCTAGAAAAGTAACTTCTATCAACTAAAATTCACACTTGCTGAATTTGGCATACAGCTGCTTTACTCTCAAAATTTGCAGAATAATCCGAAGATGCGAATCATGCTCCTCTTCCATCCTTGAATATACCAAGATATCATCTATAAACACTACGATAAACCGATCCAGGTAGGGTTAGAATACCCGGTTCATCATATCCATAAATGCAGCTGGTGCATTCGTCAACCTGAACAGCATCACTAAGAACTCGTAGTGACCATAACGAGTTCAAAATCAGTCTTATGAATATCTATCTCCTTGACATTAAGTTGATGATAACCTAACCTTAAGTCTATCTTCGAGAAGACCGAAATGCCTAGCAGCTGATTGAACAGGTCGTCAATTCTTGGCAACGGGTACTTGTTCTTAATCCGTCAACTTGTTCAATTGCCTGTAGTTAATGCACATCTGCATTGACCCATCCTTCTTCTTAACGAACAACACCAGCGCTCCCCACGAAGACACACTTGGTTAGATAAAACCCCGGTCCAACAGTTCTTGAATCTGGGCTTTAAGTTCCACCAACTCCTTCGGCGCCATCCTATATGGGGCAATGGACACCGGAGCTATTCCCGGAAGAAGATCAATACCAAACTCCACCTCGCGATCCGGAGGTACCCCTAGAAGCTCTTTTGAAAAGACGTCTGTAAACTCCTTCACCATTCTAACATGCTTTATAGTCAACTCTTTGGCCTTGTAACACCCCAAACCCAGCCCATGCGTCATGACCGGATCTGGTATGCTACGGGTTGAATCTTGAAAACTTTACTCTGAAGGGTTTTGGAAAAACTTAGTTTATTATAGCCGAATAATCAATTAAATGTAAAAGTTTTGAAACAACTTTAACATTTGCGTTGATTGAATTTGAAAAGCCCATTTATCATTTTATTTTATATTTATGACTTTGAAAAAACATAAGTTTGAAAAAAAAACCAATATAAAAAAACTAAAACCTAAGTTATTGAGGCCTTATTACAAAAATGTTCCCAAAAATTAAAACTTAAATTGAAACAAAACCGAAAATAGTCTATGTAGATAATAGTCTTAATGGCCCCTCGAGTCTGCCTCAGCTCCCATGTCCACGAACTACTGCTCATCTAAAAAGTGGAAAAAATAAAAGGGTGAGTCACAAAGACTCAGTGTGCAAATCTCAAAATCACATGAAAGCCTTGGGCCGACAAACACATTATGGCCCTTGGCCCATACACAATGGTAACAAAATATTTCATGCAACATGGGGCCCATCCCAAACCTAAGAGTCCATCCTCTGTACACCCCCGTACCAACCATCACACTGTGGGGATTTCTACAATCAACCCTCCATCCGCTACACACCACGTTGACAGCTGTCTTGCCATCATAAAGACTGATCACCATGTGACCTATGTGGCAAAGCCACCGATCGCTTATGCGAACCTCAGAAAATACATTATAGTATTTCGACAGCTATGCTGCCTGTCATAAAAATCGATCACTATGTGACCTATGTGGCAAAGCCACCGATCGCCTCGCGACCTGCTCCCCTTCCATAAATCAATCAATCCTATCCCATGCATACATACATGCAAGAATCAAAACATTAAGCCATTTAAACTAATCACAGACTTTCACATACATCGATTAGAGAAGTTTCTATGATTACGTACCTGGCATCCCTTGCCTACCCTTTTTGGGTATTACGACTGTTCATACAACCTCTCTTTCCGGCTTTTAGCCTATATCATACACATATATATTACAACAATACTTATGTGTTAAGGATCTACACACCTGGTTACGGTTAAGACGACACTGTCTATGTCGACACTATCAGAAGCCGCTACGACTGCTAATAGTCTAAGATTTTATCCTGAAGCGGTCCACAACCCGGTGGCCAATCCTGCACTATTGACACTACTCGCTTCTTAAACTTAGGGATTGGTTTAACACATCCAATCCTCTCTTTTGCCTGATCCATATTTGATTCCATCAAGAGTCCTTGTCAGAACTACTATAACGACATAGGGTTGTTAAACCATATCATATGATTAAGATCTTAAGTACGATAACGAATCTAACAAAAATCTAACGAAAATCCCTTACCTTAAAATCTTGAAATAGATAGGATACTTAGAGATTAAAGGTTTTTGGCTTTTGAGATCTGGATGATTCAATCTACTCTGGTTTCCCGAAGTGCCGCCCAAAAGAACATGAGATTAGTGGAAAAGTCAAACTAAAGATGGCCTATCAACCAACTAGCCATTCGACTATGGTCTCAAAAAAAATAGAAAGAGAAGGGAAAATGAACAGAAGAAATCGGCACTCACCTTATCACAGATAATTCGGCAACTCCTAGGGAATTTTCGCTTTGAGAAGATCAGAAAGAATGGATGATCTCAAGAGATCTATGAAGATTCAACTTTGATGAAGAAATCAACAGAAGAGAATAGGAGGTATTTGGCTATGGAGATGAGAAGAAAGTTCAGAGTTTCGGCCTTTGAATGAAAGTGAAGAATTTAGAGATTTCAACTTTTGAAGAATCAAAGAAAAGAAATTGCAGGGAATGACTGAGAGTTTCGGCACAGAGAATGAGAAAAAGAATAGGGTTCAAATGCAAGAATTGAAGAGATACCACCCCTATTTAGAGAGAATTTTTGGAAATTACTTATCAAAACCCGAAAGTGCCCTTTCTGATAACTAAAAATTAATCAAATAGTAGGGGAAATTTTGGCACCCCTTTTCCATAAAGAAACTGATTTCTTTCCCCCTCTAGGAGATGGAATTTCAGCCAACACTGCACTCAGCAGATAACTCCTATCTTTTCTTCTTTATCTTAATTTATTCATACCTTTAGAAGAGGCCTAAATAACACCACCTCTCCCTACTATTATCGGCACAATATCCACATTATCCAAACAGATAAATATTCCTATTCTAAAGCATCCTAGCCACCCCCACTCTCCTCTCCTTTGACGCCAAAATAATTAAAAATAAGTAGGTAATGCAACTCGAACCTTGGATCCCCTTATTGCTTTTCACGCCACTGTCCACTGGGCCACTAGCCCATTTTTGTGTTTTAATACGCGGATAATATCTTTTAAGCCCAGACCTATCTAGCTTTCCATTAAAGTGCCCAAACCGAAAATTTGATTAAGGCCTCAGCCTAAACCTGAGCCCAATCTGAGCCCCTTAAACACTCTAATTATCACATTGAATGTAACACACATCAAATTTAAAGGCCCATTAATTCAGGATGTTATAGGCCTCCAAAGCACTGATGAAAGCTAAGAACACTTCACACCCTTTTCACACCATCCTTTCGACCTTTAGAGCAGATACTACATTGGACAAGTAATTCCTTCTTTCGTCTATCACTAACACCTCTTTATCCTCAAGAGTCTTCAATACCATGCACTTAGCAACACAATCCAAGTTTGCTCGATACTTAACTACCCAATCTATGCCTAAAATCAAGTTAAACTCGCCGAACAATAATTCCATCAAGTCAACTAGGAAGACAATCCCTTGAACTTCTAAAGGCACACTCCTAAATAGTTTGTTCACCACTACAGATTGTCCTAAAGGGATAATCACAGTCATCTCTCTAGAAGCAATATTAGATTCTATGTTCAAAGTTTCAGATATAGTACTAGCAACATACGAATGTGTCGACCCAATATCTATTAGTGCTGTAAAGGGCAAACAAAAAATAAGGAACATACCAGTTATGACGTCCGGTGCATCGCCCTCCTTTCGGCGTCTAACTGCATAAACCAACCAGGCTGTCTCGCATCGGATTCCCAGCACCTCTGCCCGGCGCTCCACACCCTCGACCAAAACCATTTCTTCCTCTGACCGGACCACGACCTCTCAGTGGCATGTGACCACCTCTTTCGTCTGAGCATAACCTTGACCAACTGGCCGTGCTCTATTTGGCTCCTGTGGACAGTTCCTTATCCGATGATCCATAGATCCACACCTGAAACATCCTCTACTACCTACCCAACACTCCCCCGAATGGAATTTCCCACATCGAGCACACTGTTGAGACCGACCAATAGCAACAGGCTTTGTAACTCGACTCGGCCCATCAAACCTAGGCCTCTTTTGAAAACACCCAGTAGACCCTAACGACCTAAAATTTCTTTTATTCTTACCCCTATCCTTATCCTAATTTCGTCTTTCAGACTGCTTTATCTCTTCAGCTATCTTAGCCTTCTCAACTAGAACAATAAATTCTCTTCCCTATTACAGAGCTATCAGTACTCGCGGCTTGTCCCTCTGACCATCCTAAAATAAGAAACAATGCTCATGATCTGTTGAAACGATACCCCGCATAACGGCCTAAACTTAGGAATTTTGCCTCATACTTAGCAACTGACTTACTCCTCTGGACCAAGTTTAAAAATGCCTTCCTCTGAGCGTTTACATAGCTCGCCCCAATATACTTTCCCTGGAACGCTACCTTAAAGAAGTCCTAGGTAATGCGGTTAGCTGCTATACCATCCCTTACCGTAGCAACCATTGGTATGCCTCATCCCAAAGTAGAGACCCTCCTCCTTTCAGCTTTTCTTCTGTAGTACAATCAAGATCGTCCATGATTCGTTCAACTATTTCTACCAAGTACTTAGCTACGTTAGGAGCCACACCAGAAATACCCCTAAACATCTCAAATTTAATTAGCTCAAAGTCGCTCAAAAGATTTTTGAGCTCTCGATCCGTCTTACTCCATAACAGCTCCAAAACATGCAACATAGCTTGAGACACCGTATCGTCTCCACCAGTTTGGTCCTAAAATCCCGCTTTCGCAATTGGTGATGCCGGCACTTCACCTTCCGGCCCATGCCCTAATTCTGAAGGTTCATCCCCAATACCTGGCCTCTACCACAGTTGCACATACCATGTCCACGTCCTCTAGCACTTATGACTATGGATTCAACTTAATCTGATTAAAAGTTTTATGAATTAGTATTTCTTCCACTGTTTATTACCGAAAAGTCTTATGAAAATAGCATTAGAAGTAGGTTTTAGCAAGAATTACTTCTAAACGTCTCTATTCTTTGAGTTGTATTTCTCAAAACTATCTATCACAATATTTCATAAGAATTCAAGTAATAATTAGAAAACTTACAGTGCGGATTGGTGCCGGAGACTCGGGTGCCACACTTCTAGAAAACAAGTATTTTTTTCTAAACCATTTTCCACACCAACTTTTGAAAACATTTTGAACCCCATACCCACAGCCGAGTTATGTAAACCTAGCTCTGATACCACGATTGTAACACCCCAAACTCGGTCTATACATCACGACCAAACCTAGCATGTTACAGGAAAGGTAGTTTGAAACGTAAAGGAAAATCAAAATTTTTGATAAAAAAAACCTTTTCATTCAGTGATTCTATCTCAAAGATAATCTTAAAGAAAAGTATGCTTGAAGATTTTCTTACCATGAACTAAAAAAAGTCATAAACAATTTTGTTTTACGAAAGCCGAAATCAAGGAATTCCATAAACGTGACCGTTGTAAAAGATGTTTGAGGTTTTAAGAAAATTTCTGGATTATTTAGCTTAACATTTACTCGCTTCCTATCTTTTCTTAACACTTTAAAAATGTGATTGTTTATATTTTTATTTTAGAAAACTCCTCATTTGACATTTCGTACGGTATATAAAAGCCATATTAAAGCAAAAACCCAAATTAAAGTTATGGAGGCCTTATTACATTGCAAAATACCAAAATTAAAAAGTAAGTCTAATTAATAAACGAAAATTTATGAGAAAATAATGTATGGCCACCTCAAGCCACCTCGACTCCAAATCCAACTAGGGGTTACCGACACATTTAATCAAAGGGGTGAGTCACCAAGACTCAGTGTGTAATTCCCCTTACAACACAACCGGAATTAAGCCCACAATAGCACGTTGGGCCTTAGCCCTCACAATATGGTATATGAAAAATATGTATGCAATGTAACCCATCCCCACCTAGGTTTTCCTTCCTCTACATCACTTGAATCAGCCAAACGCCTGTGGCCCCAAGCCATTGTGGTTCCAAACCACTGTGATATCAAATCACAATGACAAAGTCATGAAATATAATATGTAGGGCCAACCCACTGTGGTACCAATCCACTGAGATAGTCACTCAATAATATATATGGTGCCAAACCACTGTGGTACCAAACCACTGAGACATAGTCACTGGAATAAATATGTGGGGCCAACCTACTCTAGTACCAAACCACTGTGACAGTCATTGAATCACACTTCCCCTTTTCACATCATATCACAAAGCCCATGCAACATATTAACGTACTGAGATGAATGCAAACATACTTCTAATGTACAAGAGATAATTAAATCATACATACATACATTCGAAAGTAGAATCATAGAAGTTCTTACCCAGTGTCTCCAACCTTTACCCACTAGGGTATCTCGATTGTCCACACAGTCGTCTCGGCTTTTAGCCAACACAATTATTATTCAAAATAATAAAGAAAAATGTGAGCATTGCATGTTTGATTATGCGTAAAACTAGACTCTTTACGTCGACGCTCTTACTTACAAAGATAACAGCAATTTGCCTATCCCAGGTAGACGTCAGCTCTCTACCACACCCCAGCAGAAAGTCCCGAACTGCTGACACGTCTTTTGAACTTAGGGGCAGAGACTACGAGTCCACTCCCCTCTTTAGTTTGACAGGCACTTGCATCCATGAAGAGATTTTATCATACTCAGAATGAAACGTTGCTTGTCTGACAAAAGAATCGATTAAGTCAGACTACAACCGATAAGGAATATAATAGCCAAAAACCAAAAAGAAGTGACCCTTACCTTGGTAAATGATGAACCGCACAATAACTGGTTTGTCCTCGAATAGATATGAGTTGTGAGAGAACCAAAATTTTGGTGTAGCAGTAAAAGTTGCCTCTTAAGTAATCAGCTAAAAGAAACTTTGAGAAGGAAAAAGTATTGCACGAGCTACCTTGCGATAATAATGGTGGTGAAATGCCACAATAGGTTCGATAGAGCGAAATGGCCCTTCATACCTTAAGCTACACGAGCATCAATGATTTGAGATGAAAAAGGACCAGAGATTTGGTTAGTAAAGAAGGAGATAGTGGAGTAGAGAAGAACAGAGAAAGAAGCCGAAAGAAGGAGAAGAAGATTTGGCTTTCATCAAAAGAGAGAAAAGAAGAACATTACCTTCAACAATCAAATAATAGGATGAAACTAATTCAATTGGGACCAAAGGATCTATTTGGCTAAAGAGAGAAATAAAAAGGTATCAATAGAGGAGCTGCAAGGTTTCGGCTATGGTGGAGATCACAAAAGAAGAGGTTCTACTACTAACAAATGAAGTAGGAACCGGTTCATAGAGGATAGTGAAGGTTCGGTCGATGGGGAAAAAGTGTAGAGAAATAATAAGGAACCAAAGAGAGTTTCGGCTAGAAAAGAAGAAGTAGAGGAGAAGAGAGTTTTAGCCAAGAGAGAATAACAGAGAAGATAGTTGGAGAAACAAAAAAAAAAGATTAAGAGAGAAAGAAATACCCAAATGGTCACTCTCTAATTCGGCTAAGGCCAAAGATGCAAAAAGGAAATAAAGACAAAAGAACCCCACGAATTTGCAACATCTGGCACCCCTCACACCCTATAGGCGAATATGCAAAGAAAGAAATGTCTAAGCCTCAAAAGAAATTCAGTACACCCCCTACTAGCTAAACTGAAATGCTCCTCCACACACCACCCACAATCGGCCAACAACTCTAACAACTTGAATCCCACAATCCCCCTTGTTTCACTCCCCATCACTTCTTTTGAATTAGTAGACCAAGTGTTCCTCCACAAACTCCTCCACACATTCCATTCAAATGCTTTGACCCAGTCAACAACCTCCTTTGAAGAGTCCAAGCCGAATGCCAACACTTCTCTACTTTGAGCACCAAAAAATAAAGCTCCCACTTGCTGCTAACGAGGCTCGAACTCCTCCCCTCCTCCTGCTCCCTTGTCACGACACTCCCTTGCTCCTTAAGTGGCATTATCTTGCCAGCTACCACACTCCATCTTTTGTGTCAACAAACACAAGGAAATACTCTTTAGGCCTACTTCAACCAGCTTTCCCCTCAAGTGCCCAAAAAAACAAAATTTTACAAAGGCTCTAGCTTGACCTCGAGCCTCCCCAGGACCCCCAAACATACCAAAATAACAAGTTTAACGAGCCAAACACAAGAAATAGTGCAAAATGCAAAACCCCTAATTCTAGGATGTTACACTATACACATATATATATATATATATCACATTCGACTATATCAATAATATATATACATACTTCCATTAAATTCAATTCAAGACAATTGCTTAAAAACTTACCTTGAGTATCGACGGACTATATTTTCTGACTATTTGACTAACTTCGCTTTTCCCTGATCCAATCCCGATCCTTTTTGTTCTTGATCTAATAAATTTCAAATTTAGCTAAATTAAGTATAATTCCATTGAATTTGATCCGAAAACACTTAAATGGGCAAATTACCATTTTTCCCCTGACATTTTACACTTTTTATAATTTAGTCCATTTTGCACAAAACACAAATTACACAAAATTTGACCACACTTCTTTAGGGCCGAATATTTATATCCTTATGAGAAGCTCATACATTTCACTTATTTCACATTTTGACCCCTCAATTTAAAATTTTCACAATTTAATCCTACTTAGGCATTTCTACTAAAAATACCTTAAGTAAACTTAACAATCTAACATCCTATAATTATTTTCCATCACTAAACATCAAATTCATCAAACTATTAACAATGGTGTTTCATGAATACATCATCAAATTCAAAAATTCAAGCTTGGGCTAGCTAGTATTCAAAGCAACGGTCTCAAAAACGTAAAAATTATCAAAAACCGAACTCAAATTCATATCTTAATTAAACATGCAAGGGCCGAAAGTTTTAAAAGCTCAAGCTCTTTCTTTCTTCTCTAGTTTCGGCAATGGAGAAAATAAAATGATAGAAAAGATGTTCATCCACTTGGTTTTTGTTTTATTATTATCATAATATTATAAGTTATCAAATTCACCAAATTTCAATAAATAAAATAATTTGATAACTCATTTACTAATACATGCATACCAACCGGCCACTACTCATTCCTTTATGGTCAAATTGCTACTTAAAGCCTCCAGTTTATTAAGACAACAACAATTAGGCACTATTTCATTTAACCATCAAATTTTCATTTTACGCGATTAAGCCATTTTTCAAAATTAAGCACCAAAACGATCAAATTTTAATACGAAAATTTCACACACACCAATTCACACATAACAAACATATAAAATAACATTAAAATATTTTTCTAAGTTAGATTCATGGTCCCAAAATCACTGTTTCGATTAGGGTCAAAATTGGGCTATTACATGGCCGTGTGAGCCATGCAGCCTACTTACATGGGTGTGTTAACGATGTATTAAAGAAAAAATTTAAAATTTTGTGAAAAAATCTCTGAGATCTCGATTTTGTCTTGACTTGATTTTAATGTTTTAATTAGGCCTCGAGGGTCCATTCAAGGGATAATATGATTAGTTTCGGTTATGAACAATAAATGACATGAATTACACGAAATTATTCTGTAAACTCCGGTAATGCTCTGTAACTCTATTCCGGTGACGGATACGGGTTAGAGGTGTTACATACATAGTCCACCTCGTCAAAAACAAACAATCACTTTCTCTTGAATTTTTCAGAGAGAATTAGAAAATGGTTGCTAGATCTTTATTTTATTAAGTTGGTAACTTTAACACACTAAGGGATTATCATCCCTTTCTCCTATTTGATATCACATATTAAAAAGTAAAACCAGGATTATTCCCTTATTTATAGAAAAGGAAAATGGAAATTTAGAAAAATGAATTATATTCTTTACAAAAGAATATTAATTTCCATGTCATTTATATTTTGATAAAATTAATTAATATAATTATTTATATTAATAAATTCAGTAAAATATATACAATTTGTAACATCCTAAAATTTAGTATCAGTATGCTGTTTTCTTTTGTTGGCGCTTAGTAGTGCAATAATTTTTATTTGTGTGGTTAAATGGTACCACGAGGGCTTAGGATTAATATTGGACATAGAATAATTTTTAGTAAATTGTGCTTTATTGGAGAGGAGCTTGTAACCTTAATGCTTAAGGTAAATTAAGTGATTAAACTAGCATAAGTTGAGCTAGTAGTAAAGTGGAGTTGGCACCATAAGTGTTCCTAGAGGGAAGGAGCTCGAATCCTTGATGAGCATGTGAATTTTGTTTATTTTTGTTTTTCCATTTTCATAGTGTCGGTTATGGATAAGATCTTGGATGAGTTGGATTTCAAATATTATGGCAAGAAGACTAAAGGAAAAGGTAAGCAAAACTTAAGGAAAAGAATCTTATAAAAAAAGGCATTAAGGGTGGACATAAGGCTTAATGTAAGGTGAATGTTTTGGAAAGTTTTGTGTGGAAAAAACTTTGACTTTGTGTCCATGTACTTGGAGGGTTTTTGGGGCTAGGGGGTGGCTGAAATTTTGAAGGCATTTGGATGAATTAGGAGCTAGTTGTGTACATCTTTCTTTTAGTTATTTTGTGTTTTCTCAAAGCTTTTCTCTCTAATTTTTCCTCCTCTTAGCCGAATGTATTTTGGACAAAAGGTAAACCATTCTCTTTTCTTTTGGTCATTTGAGTTTTGACCATTTCGGTTTTGAGTTGTTCTTTCTCCCCAAATTATGTTTTCTTTCTCTCCTCTTTGTGACCAAAAATACCAAAACATCAAAGACCATTTCTTCTCTTTTTCCCTCATTGCCGAATGTACATTGACCCAAAGTTCTTCTTTGAATCATCTTCTATCCTTGAGAACCAAAATCCAAACCTTCATTTCTATTCCCTTTTCTTATTTACTTCTCTTAAAAGACTCTCAAACATCATTCTCTCCCTAATTCTTCACCATGGCTGAATGTTGATGTGATATAGCGGAGTGCCGATTATTTCTACATTGATTAGTCGACCTTAGCCATAATAAGATCGTGTGGACAGGAAGTCCATCGTTCTGGGGACTTTATTAATTGACTTTCACTCTTTGAACGAAAGATTCCTGTGGCAATCAATATAGGGTCGAAAAGGGTTGTTAATAGCGTTTGGAAGAGGGGTGGTTCGCTATTCCCTCTAAATTCAAGCGAAGGGCTATTTTGGTAATTCGAGACTTTCCATTGGGTTGTGGACCCTCATGCGAGGAGAATCAATTATTCGAAGTTGTGCGTACTCGAGAGCCATTGACTGTTCATGGTTCTTCAACGGTTTATGAACCGTCAATCGGGGAAAATTGAAAGATAATTATTGTTCGAAATTCTGATGGTATCGACGAGCGGGAAAGTATAGTTCTCACCGTAATCAGGTGTGTAATTTCACACTTATCTCATGGGTTAGATATTGTACCGTAAGTAATAGAATAAAAATTGTAAAGTTGGTAAAATTGAAAAATATGGTATATTAACATTTTTTGTGTAAATGCATGAAATTGGTATTAAAGTTGTGGAAATTACAGATTTGTCCTTAATGGGTTAAACAGTGATATTTGGGGCCATATGAATTATTTTGATAAATTGGCCAAGTGTGAAATTTGTGAAAAGGGCCTCATGTGATTAATGGGCCAAATTTGCTAGATCGATTAATGGGCAAATTTGCTAGATCGTTTAATGGGCCAAATTTGCTAGATCGCTTAACGGGCCAACTTGTATTATGGGCCTTATGATGAAATCATTATATGAATATTGTTATGCTTTGTATGTGCATAAATTATTGCATGGGTTGGGATAAAATTGAAGAGAAGTGCTAGTGGCTCTGCCACAATCTAGTTCGGTGACTCTGTCACAATCTAGTTCGGTGACTCTGTCACAATCGAGTTCGGTGACCCTGTCACAATCTAGTTCGGATGGCTCTGCCATAATCTAGTTCGGTGACTCTGTCACAATCTAGGTCGGTGACTCTGTCACAATCTAGTTCGGTGGCTCTGCCACAAACATTTTAAATGGCTTTATGCTGCGATTGGTGTGTTGGCGGGGTGGGCTAACTTGATCCCCACAGTGTGTCTTTGGTTGGTGCAATGGTGTGTAGCGAGATGGAAATTTAGGCTTGGTTGGGAATTGCATATCACATGCATTTTATATTTGATATATATATATTGTACATTTGTAAATGGGCTCAAGCCCAATTATATGCTTAAATGGTTTTGACCCAGTGGACACGGTAAGTGGGTTACACATTGAGTTCTAAGTAACTCACCCCATTTTTCTTACCCTTTTCAGGTAATGATAATTGATGGAGGCTTGGGCCGGGGATGACTTCGTGTGGAGGCCATACTACGAATGATGGGTTATATATAAACTTTGAACTTCTTTTAAGTATTTCTATTTAAGTATTATTTTAGTTGCAATCTAATAAGGCCTCTGGTATTATTTTCATGGATGGATTTTAATATGTTTTAGATACTTAAATGGGACTGTTTTAATTTCTATAAATGTTTTCTTAAACTTGCGTATAAAAAGGGGTTTTTCTTAAATATCATCAACTCGTAAAATTTTTGTGAAAACTCTGTTATGAAATTATTTTAACTCTCTGAAAATCAAATTATAAACCCTTACGTTTTAAAATCATGGATTTCAAATTAATCTTGATTTTTGATAAACTCCATCCCCAAAATCATTTTGAAGATTTATTTTCTTTAAATCATTGATGACTAGATGTAAGTTCGATTTGTTTGGCATGCCAAATCTGGACTTAACGCATAGGCCGAGTTTGGGGTGTTACATTTTAAGGTATCAGAGCCAGTTTCTAAACTCGACTGTGGTTTGGGTTCAACAACAATTTTTGTTTTAAAAATTGTTCAAATTTCTAGACTTTATGTTTTAAAGGTAGTATGGCACCACGAGCATCCGGCACCAAGTCAAGTAAGTATTTGTATACTGAATATTATTATTGTGATATGATCATAGGAACACTCTAGAACTTTTAGTTTTAGGTGTTGAAAACAGTAGAGATCGAGACTATAGGATTGATTGCGAAAATAACTCTATCTCTTATAATTCATAAAATATATTTATTAAACACTGAAATAATATTTTGATTCATAAAACTTGTAATCAGATTAAATCGAATTAGTCATTATGAGCACTAGAGGACGTGGACATGGACGCGGTAGACGTGGCCGTGGTAGAGGACGAGGTGCTAGGGGTGTAACTGAAGCGCCGGGTCATATGTCAGAAATGGATGTACCTGCATCACCCGGGAGTGAGACTGGATCACATAACCATACAAGAGAGGACAATGCTTTGACTCAAGCAATGTTGCGAGTTCTAGAAAGGGTTGCTGGGACTAGAACTGATCCAACAGTTCGTGGATCAATATCAGAATGACTTAAATCAAGTGGTGTCGAGGTTTTTAGAGGTGTCTCCGGCGTAGCTCTGAATGTTGCAGAATATTGGCTTGAGGCAGTGGAGCGAATCATGGACGATTTGGAGTGCACCACTGAGCAGAAGCTAAGAGGACCGTGTCCTTGTTAAGGGACGAGGCATATCAATGGTGGCTTACTGTTCGAGAAGGCACCGAGGCTGCATTGGTTACTTGGAATTTCTTCAAAGCTACTTTCCAAGGGAAGTACGTCGAGACAAGTTATGTGGATGCCCGAAGGAAGGAATTCTAAAAATTAGTGCAAGAAAATAAGACGGTGGTAGCTTATGAGGCAGAATTTCTTCGCTTAAGCCGTTATGCTCGCACAATAGTGGCGACTGATCATGAGCGCTGTGTACGCTTTGAAGATGGGCTGAATGATGAGTTGTGGGTACTGATAGCCCCATAAAAGTATGGACTTTTGCCTCGCTTGTGGAGAAAGCCACGATAGCCGAGGAGGCTAAGAACTCAGAACGCTAGAACCGGGAAAGAGTTAGAGGAAAGAGGGACTTTAAGTACTCGGGTTCTTCTAAAAAGTTCTAGAAGAGGCCTCGAAATGATGAGTCAGCTCAAGTTAAAGCACCTGTGACTACCAATCAGAGTCGAGACTATGCTGACTGTGGGAAGCGATGCCCTGGAAAATGATGGAGGAAGACTGGTGCCTGCTATAAATGTGGTTCCAAAGATCATCAGTATAAGAATTGCCCTCGACGACTGATATGACTCAGGAAGCTCGTAACCCTGATGCTCAGCTAGCTAGAGGCACTCAATAGCCACCGAGAGGCCGTGGACCAGGTCGTGGTGGTAATGGTGTTAGACGTGGTCAAGGTGCACAGGGTAGAGGTAATGGCTTTAGAGGTAACGGGGAGGCAAGACAGCCGGGGTTGGTCTATACGATTAGGCATCAGGAAGATGGCGATGCACTTGATGTGATAACTGGTACATTCTTCATCTTTGATGTACCTATTACTCTTTGATAGATATCGAGTCTACCCACTCGTATATTGCTAGTGCCATATCTGGAAACCTGAATATTAGATCTGAGATTACCGATAGAGAGATCACGGTAATTAATCCTTTAGGACAGTCTGAAATTGTGAATAAACTGTTTAGAGACGTGCCCTTAGAAATCCAAAGAGAAATATTTTTAGCGGACTTGATGGAATTGCCATTCGGTGAGTTCGATCTTATTCTAGGCATGGATTGGTTGGCGAAGCACCAGACGCAATTGGATTGTACTGAAAAGCGGATGTCAATAAGGATTGTGAATGATGAGGAGGTAGTAATGATAGGCGAGCGAAGGAACTTTTTGGCAAATGTGGTATCTGCATTAAAGGTAGAAAAATTGGTGCGGAAGGGGCATGGAACGTTTCTAGCCTTAATTAGTGACTTGGATGCCAAGAAATTATCAGTGGAAGATGTGAGAACGGTGAAGGAATTTTTAGATGTCTTTCCTGAAGAACTTCCTAGTCTACCTCCAGATCGGGAAGTAGAGTTTGGCATTGAGCTTTTGTCTAGAACGGCTCCGGTGTCCATTGCCTTTTATAGAATGGCACCAAAGGAGTTAGCGGAGCTTAAAGCTCAAATTCAAGAATTATTGGATCGGGGATTTATTCAACCGAGTGTGTCTCCGTGGGGAGCACTGGTTTTGTTCGTCAAGAAGAAAGATGGGTCAATGTGTTTGTGCATTGATTATAGGCAGTTGAATAAATTGACGATCAAGAATAGGTATCCTTTGCTGAGAATCGATGACCTGTTTGATCAATTGAGTGAAGCTTCAATTTTCTTCAAGATTGATTAGAGATCAGGTTATCATCAACTCAAGGTTAGAGAGGCAGATATTCATAAGACGACATTTCAGACTCGTTATGGTCATTATGAGTTTTTAGTGATGCCGTTTGGTTTGACCAATGCACCAGAAACATTTATTGACATGATGAACCGAGTCTTTCAACCCTATCTAGACCAGTTCGTAGTGGTATTCATTGATGATATCTTGGTATATTCGAGGAATGATGAAGAGCATGACTTACATTTGCGCATTGTGTTGCAAATTTTACGAGATAAGCAACTTTATGCCAAATTCAGTAAATGCGAATTTTGGTTAAAGGAAGTGATTTTATTGGGTCATGTGGTGTCAGCCGAAAGAATAAAAGTTGATCCTTGGAAGGTAGAGGCTGTGTTGGATTGGGAACCACCGAGGTCAGTGGCTAAGTTTCAGAGTTTCTTGGGTTTGGCTGGTTACTATAGACGCTTTGTTGAGGGGTTTTCGTTGATTCTTGCACCTAACTAAGCTATTGCAAAAGGGAGTACCGTATGTGTGGTGATAAACAACAAGAAAGTTTCGAGAACCGAAGAAGATTTTAAGCGAAAGCACCAAGATCTTGATTCAACCTGAGGCTAGAAAAGAGTTTATCATTTACTGTGATACATCACACACGGGTTTAGGATGTGTGTTGATGCAAGGAGGAAAAGTGGTGGCTTATGTTTCTCGTCAGTTAAGGCCGCACAAAGTTAACTATCCTACTCATGACATGGAGTTGGTTGCGGTAGTATTTGCTTTAAAGATTTAGAGGCACTATCTCTACGATGAGAAGTCGATCATTTATACGGACCATAAGAGTCTTAAGTACCTCCTTACCCAAAAGGAGTTAAACTTGAGACAACGGAGATGGGTGGAGTTGTTAAAGGATTATGACTTTTCAATCGAGTACCGTCCTGGAAAGGCAACGTTGTGGTAGGCGCGTTGAGTCATAAGGTGGTATCGGAGTTAAGAGCAATGTTTACTCATCTTAGTTTGTATGAGGATGGCAGTTTGCTAGCGAAACTTCATGTGAAGCCATTGTGGTTAGAACAGATCAAGGAAAAGTAGTTGTCAGATGAAAAATTGGGTCCTTTACTGCAACAAGTTGAAAGTGGTATAATAGGGGACTTTGGATTGAACAATGATGGAGTGCTGTGTTTTCGTGGAAGAGTTTGTATGCCCATGGATTCAGATTTGAGACAAATGATTTTGAAAGAGGCACATAGTAGCCCTTATGCTATACACCCCGCAGGAAATAAGATGTATCGAGACCTCCGTGAACAGTATTGGTGGCCAGGGTTAAAGCGGGAAGTAATAAATTATGAAATTAAGTGTTTGACTTGTCAGCAAGTGAAGGCTATCAATTGCCGTCAGGCTTATTGCAACCGATAAAGATTCCTCTATGGAAATGGGAGCGGATAACAATGGACTTCGTTAGTGGGTTACCTTTAACACCTGCTAAGAAAGATTCCGTTTGGGTGGTAGTAGATCGATTGACAAAGACTGCTCATTTTCTACCAGTTCGTACGGATTACTCGCTATAGAAGTTGGCTAAGCTGTATGTATCTAAGATCGTGAGGTTGCATGGGGTACCAGTGTCTATCATATCGGAAGAGATCCTAGGTTTTCATCACGGTTTTGGAAAGCTTTACATGAGGCTTTGGGAACAAAGTTAAACTTCAGTACGACTTTTCATCCTCAGTCAGATGGTCAGTCAGAAAGTGTAATTCAGATTTTGGAAGACATGTTAAGAGGTTGAGTGATTGACTTCAGAGGTAGTCGGGAGGATTTCCTACCGTTGGCAGAGTTAGCATATAATAACACTTACCAATCCAGTATCCAAATGGCACCTTATGAAGTGTTATACGGTCGTAGGTGTCGTACCCCTACTTGTTGGACTGAATTGGGGGAACGACAGTAGTTGGGTCCTGAATTGATATCTGAGACGGAAGAAAAGGTAAAGGTGATTCGAGCACGATTAAAGGAAGCTTTGGATAGACAAAAGTCGTACGTGGATATGAAGCGTAAGGATATCGAGTTTGCGGTGGGAGATCAGGTCTTTCTGAAAGTCTCACCTAGGAAGAAGATTTTCAGATTTGGAAGGAAGGGCAAGTTGAGCCCTTGGTCCATTGGACCGTACCATGTGTTGAAGCGTGTAGGATCAGTGGCCTATCAGCTTGAATTACCTCTAGAGTTGAGTCAGATTCATAATGTTTTCCATGTCTCTATGTTAAGGCGTTAGCGATCAGATCTGTCTCATATAGTGCCAGTAGGGGAGGTTGATCTAAGGCCGGATTTTTCTTTCGAGGAGGAACCAGTGGAAATCTTAGACCGTGATGTTAATGTGCTAAGAAAAAATACCGTGCCATTGGTCAAAGTTCTATGGCGTAATCACAGTGTGGAGGAAGCTACGTGGGATCCTGAGGACAAAATTCGGCAACAATATCCTCACCTCTTCTCATTAGGTAAATTTCGAGGACAAAATTTTCTTTAAGGGGGTAGATTTGTAACATCCTAAAATTTAGTATCACTATTTTGTTTTCTTTTGTTGGCACTTAGTATTGCAATAATTTTTATTTGTATGGTTAAATGGTATCACGAGGGCTTGGGATTAATATTGGACTTAGAATAATTTTTAGTAAATTGTACTTCATTGGAGAGAAGCTTATTACCTTAATGCTTAAGGTAAATTAAGTGATTAAACTAGCATAAGTTGAGCTAGTAGTAAAGTGGAGTTGGCGCCATAAGTGTTCCTAGAGGGAAGGAGTTCGAATCCTTGATGAGCATGTGAATTTTGTTTATTTTTGTTTTTCCATTTTCATAGTGTCGGTTATGGATAAGATCTTGGATGAGTTGGATTTCAAATATTATGGCAAGAAGACTAAAGGAAAAAGGTAAGCAAAAACTTAAGGAAAGAATCATATAAAAAAGGGCATTAAGGGTGGACACAAGGCTTAATGTAAGGTGAGTGTTTTGGAAAGTTTTGTGTGGCAAAAACTTTGACTTTGTATCCATGTACTTGGAGGGTTTTTGGGGCTAGGGGGTGGCCGAAATTTTGAAGGCATTTGGATGAATTAGGAGCTTGTTGTGCACATCTTTCTTTTAGTCATTTTATGTTCTCTCAAAGCTTTTCTCTCTAATTTTTCCTCCTCTTAGCCGAATGTATTTTGGACAAAAGGTAAACCATTTTCTTTTCTTTTGGTCATTTGATACCATTTTCTTTTCTTTTGGTCATTTGAGTTTTGACCATTTCGGTTTTGAGTTTTTTCTTTCTCCCCAAATTATTTCTTCTTTCTCTCCTCTTTGTGACCAAAAATACCAAAACATCAAAGACCATTTCTTCTCTTTTTCCCTCATTGCCGAATGTACATTGACCCAAAGTTCTTCTTTGAATCATCTTCTATCCTTGAGAATCGAAATCCAAACCTTCATTTCTATTCTCTTTTCTTATTTACTTCTCTTAAAAGACTCTCAAACATCATTCTCTCCCTAATTATTCACCATGGCTGAATGTTGATGTGATATAGCGGAGTGCCGATTATTTCTACATCGATTAGTCGACCTTAGCCATAATAAGATCGTGTGGAAAGGAAGTTCATCGTTCAAGGGAATTTATTATTCGACTTTCACTCTTTGAACGAAAGATTCCTGTAGCAATCAATATAGGGTCGAAAAGGGTTGTTAATAGCGCTTGGAAGAGGGGTGGTTCCGTTATTCCCCCTAAATTCAAGCGAAGGGCTATTTCGGGAATCCGAGACTTTCCATCGAGTTGTGGACCCTCATCCGAGGAGAATCGATTATTCAAAGTCGTGCATACTCCGGAGCCATTGACTATTCGTGGTTCTTCAACGGTTTATGAACCGTCAATCGGGAAAATTAAAAGATAATTGTTGTTCGAAATTCCAAGGATATCGATGAGCAGGAAAGTATAGTTCTCACCGTAATCAGGTGTGTAATTTCACACTTATCTCATGGGTTAGATATTGTACCGTAAGTAATAGAATAAAAATCATAAAGTTGGTAATATTGGAAAATACGGTATGTTAACACTTTTTGTGTAAATGCATGAAATCGGTATTAAAGTTGTGGAAATTACGGATTTGCCCTTAATGGGCTATTATATTAAACAGTGATATTTGGGGCCATATGAATTATTTTGATAAATTGGCCAAGTGTGAAATTTGTGAAAAGGGCCTCATGTGATTAAAGGGCCAAATTTGCTAGATCGATTAATGGGACAAATTTGCTAGATCGATTAATGGGCCAAATTTGCTAGATCGATTAATGGGCCAAATTTGCTAGATCGCTTAATGGGCCAACTTGTATTATGGGCCTTATGATGAAATCATTATATGAATATTGTTATGCTTTGTATGTGCATACATGATTGCATAGGTTGGGATAAAATTGAAGAGAAGTGCTAGCGGCTCTGCCACAATCTAGTTCGGTGACTCTGTCACAATCTTGTTCGGTGACTCTTTCACAATCTAGTTCGGTGACTCTGTCACAATCTAGTTTGGATGGCTCTCCCATAATCTAGTTCGGTGACTCTGTCACAATCTAGGTCAGTGACTCTGTCACAATCTAGTTCGGTGGCTCTGCCACAAACATTTTAAATGGCTTTATGCTTGTGATTGGTGTGTTGGCGGGGTGGGTTGACTTGATCCCCACAGGTGTGCTGGTTGGTACGGGTGGTGTGTAGCGGATGGAAATTTAGGCTTGGTTGGGAATTGCATATCACATGCATTTTATATTTGATATATATATATATATATTGTACAGTTGTAAATGGGCTCAAGCCCAATTATATGCTTAAATGGTTTTGGCCCAGTGGACACGGTAAGTGGGCTACACACTGAGTTCTAAGTAACTCACCCCGTTTTTCTTACCCTTCTCAAGTAATGATAATTGATGGAGGCTTGGGCCGGGGATGACTTCGTGTGGAGGCCATACTACGAATGATGGGTTATATATAAACTTTGAACTTCTTTTAAGTATTTCTATTTAAGTATTATTTCAGTTGCAATGTAATAAGGCCTCTGGTATTATTTTCATAGATTTTTATTTCGTGGATGGATTTTAATATGTTTTAGATACTTAAATGGGACTTTTTTAATTTCTATAAATATTTTCTTAAACTTGCGTATAAAAAGGGGTTTTTCTTAAATATCATCAACTCGTAAAATTTTTGTGAAAACTCTTTTATGAAATTATTTTAACCAATTATTTCTTTGAAAATCAAATTATAAACCCTTATGTTTTAAAATCATGGATTTCAAATTAATCTCGATTTTTGATAAACTCCATCCCCAAAATCGTTTTGAAGATTTGTTTTCTTTAAATCATTGATGATTGGATGTAAGTTCGATTTGTGTGGCATGCCAAATCTGGACTTAACGCATAAGTAGGGTTTGGGGTGTTACACAATTAATATTTTGCATGAATCAAATTCATATATTAATTATATTCTTTCCAAAAGAATATTAATTTCTATCTCTTTTATATTTTGATTGAAATTATTTTATATAATTGTTTATATAAATAAATTCGGTAAAATATAAGAAATTAATATTTTTATGAATAAAATTTATATATTAATTATATTCTTTCAAAATAATATTAATTTCCATGTCTTTTATATTTTGACCGAAATTAATTAATATAATTGTTTATATTAATAAATTTTGTAAATTATATACAATTAATATTTTGTATGAATCAAATTCTTATATTAATTATATATATGTTCTCTATTTGTGTACAACAAGTTTGTACATATAATGTGTTTAATATTTAATTATCAAATTAAATTAATTCAACACTTTATTTAATTCATGTGACAACTAAATACAATACCAAATGTATATCGATTATGTTCGTTTCAACTATAGGGTGTGACCTTGTACATCTTGTAACATTGGTAGTAATGCTAGAACATTTCTAATATTACAAGAAATGAGTGGCATCTAGCAATGCATCATTTCCACCCAAATTAGAAGAAGTCATGATTCGACATAACCTTTCTATGATAATCTTTTCATGCATTATATTCATATATCCTTAATCTCTAGATTGGACACAAGTCATGGAATAGTCACACTTTTATAGCCAAATCTCAAATTTCTTGATTTTCTAAGCAGACTTGTCATGCCCTAGATTTTATTAATTATGTCGCGCTAGCTTATGTCACAATGAGTTAAATGGCTTAGTGGTTAAGTGTGTGATTTGTTTCCAAAATGCCTTAAGTTCAAGCCCCCCACAAGCACATCTTTTTAATTAAAAATTTTGACAATTTGAGCCATGTGTGAACACTCTTGCCATCCAACACTTGTTGCCATACTAGGGAAGATTCTTTCCTTGATTATAAGGTCAACATTCCCATAGTTCCACCCTTTTCACTCTGATGATCCACTTTTGGTGACATTGTCCCCTCAACTTGCCAAAACTCCTCATTTACCTTACCTTGGCCGGCTGTGCACCTAGACATCTCATTTTCACTTTTTATTTTTTTTTCATTTTTCTCTCTTCCTCTCCTTTAGCTGCCCCTCCTATTTGCTCCTCCCCTTTTCTCTATTTTTTCTTCCTTTTAACCACCTTGAACATACCTTTATCCTCATTACTTCTTTAGTCCACCACCACACAAGGTCGTCAAACCTCCATCGCAACACCACCTTCCCCTCATTGCCACCGCCACCGCCACCATCACATTGTTGCATTGCCGCTGCATCACCGCCATTGGACACCACCAAAATTCTTTATTTTTCTTATTTTCTTTTCCTCTAATCATAATCAATTTTTCTGAGCATTCAGTTCTGATTTTTTTTAATAAAAGGTTACTTCCCATTCTATTTTCTAATTTCTATTTTACATCTTATTACTTTATGATAGTGTGAAATTCCCCTCTTTAATCAACTCATCGTAGGAAGCTATGAAGCCCTATCCTTTCGATTTTACGTAATTATCGAAGATCATGTGTTCACGTTTTTCCCGTGCTTTTATTTTCAATTTGGATGATACTAATAATTTATTTTATTGTGCTTTCATGAAGTGAAATTCATAAATCCTAGATCCGTACCCCACTATTTGAAAGAGCGCATTTGTTAGTCGATTGAGTAAGTATTCTACTTAATCGTAAAAAATGAGGTTTATTCATTAAACTAACTTTAATTTGATATGAAATGGAATTCGTTTAATTTTAAGGATTCAAGATTCGATCTCCTCCCTTAGAGTGGAAACAGAGTTGTTGCTATTAGAATTGCAAAATCAAGTGTGGGGACCTATTTGATTTAAATAAATAATATTATAATTAATCAATATAAAATGTTTATATTGGAGAAATATTTAATTGATATTTAAATAAGTTTCTGAAATGTGATATTGGGCGAATACGTTAAGTATTCATAAGGATTGATAAAATCCGATAAAGAGGATTCCAAGTAAGTTTTTCTAAAACTTCATATTTCTATTGTTGATAAGTGAATTGGTGATTTTTCTATTAAATGTGATAATATGTAATTGGTAATACTTAGGAGATGTGATATATGGCGATTTGTATATGTATATACGATAAACGTGATATCAAATTATTGATGTTCTGATTCGTATGATAAACATGATAATATTCTGATATTCTGACTAACATGTTAAGCATGCCATATTTCTTATTCTAATTCATATGGTGAGCATGCCACTGTGATAAATCATATTGAGATCTAAATTCACATGTAAAGCATGCCTACTAAAAATATGTTATGTATGTCATATCACATGCATGTGGTTGGGAACATATGTATGGAGGAAGTACCTGGCAGTATAACTACAAATTTCTAGTGGCTTGACCATAATATTTTGTATCTGGCAGTATATCTACAAATTATCTGGTGGCTCGACCAAAATATTCTATTTCTGGCAACTCGGATGCACTATCTGGTGGTTTGTCCACATTATTGGTGTGTTATTGGATGGACAAGTTCTGGGAAACTCATTATGGTGTGTAGCAGAGATGGGTAAGATTTGCATCTGAAAATCTACACTAATTTCTAAAAAGTGTTGAATTGGCATCGTCACTATACATTCTGATAAATGTGATTTTGCGATTGAATGTTTTGTATCTTTATGATCCATTTACATTGTTGTTATGTGCTAAATTATGTTATTATGATTTGTTACCCATACTGGGCTTTTTAAACTCACCCCTTTAAATTCAAAATTTTCATATAATAATCAAGGTTAAGACGGGCTTGACTACAGAAGTTCTCTCGGTCATTTTTTAGAAAACTATATTTTTGGTATTCATTATTTTAGGATGTGCTTAATTGCTTTGGACTTTGGTTTTGGACATTGGATTTATTATGGTTTTTGGATGGTTTTGCATGACATACGTTTTAAAACTAGTACTTTAGATGTTATAATCAAATGATAATTAATTGATGAATTTTTCACAATAAGGTTAATCAAACTCAACGATAGTGTTTTCAAACTCGATACTTTGTTTTCAAAACTCAACACTACTTGCTCATGAAACTGATGGTTTACAAGTTATATTATATCTACATTTTCAAAATGACGAACAAGTTTTTAAATGTACAAATAGTCCGCTGCATTATTTTAACTGAAAAACTATGTTTTCTGAAAATTATCAACACTAGAATTTTTTTAAAAGATAAAGGATTTTGACGAACTCTTTCAAAAGGAAAAATTATAGACAATGTATGGCCTCTTTTAAATAAAACCAAGATGATGTTTTAAAATTAAATATGATTATTAGAAAATAGTTAAATAGTTTCTTACGCTATTAACATGGCCAATTTGATCTTCGAGATTCGACCATAACATCTAGGCTGGGTTTAGGGGTTATAAGACTACAATAAACAAATAAGTGTGATATCTCATATCAACTTATTCGAGCATAGCCATGCATTTCTAGTCTCACTTTATCAAGGGGCCTAAGATATTTCTCCCATTCTGTAGAAGGGATAAATCTTTTCTTGGTTAACCATATCCTACTGCATGGATTGTGGTATATCAAACATCAATCTTCATAGTACAACCTGTTATGGTAGACGTTTTGACTGTATCAAAATATATGACTCATAATGTTTGGAAAATGATGATCTCAAGTCTAAGGATCATATACAAAGTTATCACTATGAGTAATATTGTGGCTATTACATAATAATCCAAGAAACATACTCATAGCGGGTCAATCCAATATGTTGTTCTCTAACACATACTCATGTATTGATTTTGACATCCCTATGTTAATGACAATTTTTTGTCATCAATCAACTACACATTAGTCTCAATGCATTATTGTTGTCCAAGCCGACAATAATACTTGACTAAGGACCTTTTTAAGAATAATCATATTTTCTTAGGACTTCATTACAATTTAGTTTATTTATATACATAGAAAAAGAAACTGAAATGATAATGGCAATGCCTTATACTAATAAACAAGGTAAAACGAGTATGTGATTACAATCATATCATGATTACTCCTAGTCAATTGTCAACCACTTCGTGGTGGACCTTAGTGGTGTTCTTCATTCACTATTCATGCATAATAAATGTCAACTTTTGGGATTCTTTCAAAGAAACTACTAGCTCAAGGTTCAGCGGGGATACCTTTGGCAATGCCTATTTCGATGTGAGGTCTAGCAAAGTACCTCTTGTCAAAAACAAGATTTCTAATCTTTACCCAAAGAAGGATAAATTCGTAAGGGTGATGAGCAAACTCAGCACTAGTTTTGGTTTCCCCATCCATTGGTCCCTTCTTCGAGAAAATGTCTATGGTGCATGCCAACTAGAGGATGCCTATACGGCTGAAAGATAATACCAAAGTCTAAGAAAGGTTTATATTCTTGATGTGGTTGAATTGGTTTCAGTCATTAATGTGCTCCAACATTGTTTGAGGAACCCAAGTCCCAATGGTTATATTCTGACTTTTTCGGCCAATCAAGGAGTTGACTAGTCTGTGCCTTCTACCCTTCAAGCTTTGCCATACAATTTAGATAGTGAATTGGCACATGTTCCTTTAGGGAGCATCAGAGAGCCTCCATTATAGTTTTATCACAATTGTGATCTTTACCAAGAAATTGAACAATTATATCTTCAAGTCATGCTAATTTGCTTGTTACTAATGCGAGGCTTCACCACGTTCTCAATCTCATGACATGGATATTTAATCATTCCTTAGAGGAATTGAAGGAAAAGGCAATGCCACTATTGCACCATCGAGTAATCTGACAGCAAGGAAAAGGGTTAGATCTATTGAAGGCACTCAAAAACATAGAAGTAGTGAATGCCCACTCTTGGCGAGGCATCAATCAAATGAGGGACTTACTTGAGCCATTACTCACTCTGTAATGTCCCAAAAATTAGGGGTTGTAATTTATTTGCATAATTTCATGTTGTGCTTACTGAATTCACCTTTGGTAAATTCTTAGTTTCTTTCTTCTATTCTCCTTCTTACCTTTTGTATGTTCTTTTCTTTTTTTGAATAGCCTAAACACTTGTTTGGCTAAAACTTCTTCTTCCCATCTCTCTTCACATTTCATCTGTTTCTTTTCTTTTCCTCTCATCTTCTTTTCTACTCTTTTCTTTCCATAGCCGAACCTATTCTCCTATTTTGTTCTCAACACTCCTTCTCTTATTCCTTAATGTTTTAAGCCAAAGTTAATCTCTCCTTTCCCTTCCTAGTTTACTATCATCTTTGGGGTCGTCTTTTCTAGTTGCTAAAAGGAAGTTATTCATACCAAATTTTAAGGTAGGTATTGTTGACTCTTTTGTGTTGGTTAATGGTCGTGGCATGCTATTCGTTTCTCTAAGTGGTCGAATCTCCCCTTTCTTCTATAGTCTAACATTAATTAGTTTTAGGTGCCCTCGTCACATAGAATGGAGTAGCGTCCGGAAACATTTGAAACATTTCTCTCAAGCCTTGATCAAGTAAGTTTCGTACTTTGTGATCGGTTGAAGGACTGATCATGCCTGGGGGGTTTGGTTTCTGCAAAGGTGGATGTTAACCGCATCTTATTCAACTTTTCTAATATGGGTTTATTGAAATACAGGGTACAATGCAGGGTCATTAATCTTCTCTTATAATTAGAGAGGATTTAGCAAAACTCGGTAAAGCAAGGTAAGAATATGCGTGGTTTTGGGTTGCTGAATATTAAGGGGGTAACCTTTTTTGTTCGATTGACTAACTGTTGATCTTATCCAACGTAGGAGCAAAGCTAAGGGATTCGTGTCACATTCGTAATAATGGTGTGTAATCCCACACCCTTGCTTGTTTTGCTATCTTGTTGCTTTCATGAATCGGCTAAAAGTCAAATCTAGAAAAATTTGGAGTATCAACAACTGAGATCACTTGAGCGTGCAAGAGCTCATAGAGATGAGCCAAGCTACTATTGATGGGATAGACCGTTGGGAGTGTCACAAACTCTCTCGTGGAACTGAGGCCGAAATGGGCTTTGTGGGCCGAAGTGGGCCAAGTGGGCCCAACGAGTTAATGGGCCTACATGAGCGAAATTGATGGAAAGTGTCGGATGACTGATGCAACTAAGAAGTTCACAGAACTGACCAAAAATGGGCTGAATGGGCCATACGAGTGTGGGCCCATTTGGGCCAAAATTGGGCTTTAGGCCCAATTGCACTGTTTTGACCAGAAATGGAACCTGTGTCGCTCGACGCGATAGTTGGCCTTCGAAAAGGCTGTAGATGGGTGAATTATCGAATTACCCTTGGTGATGTAAATTACTGAATTACCCTTGATGGGTAAATTACCGAAATACACTTGGTGGGTAAAATTACCGAAATACCCCGAGGGGCAAAATTACCGTTTTACCCCCAAATGACCATTTTACCCTTAGTGGTAGGATCATCGATGTATGAGTCTAACTATATGATTGATGTTGATGATGATGCACTACTTACATGATTCAATTTAGCTACTTTATTTTAGTTTACTTTACCTAAATTTTTGGGTTAATAATTTTTGTAATAAGGCCATTGGAATTGTTTTTAACTTTTATTTTGTATTTCTTTTCAAACTGCTAATTTATTAAACACTGGTTTTAAAACAATAACTACTATTTTTAAAATATCATTATTTCGTAATTGTTTAAACCAAACTTCCGTAACAGACAAGGTTTCAGAAACAAATTAATAAATGCATAATAATATTTTTGAAAAGGAATGATTTCAAGTAAAACTTGTTTTGTTAATAAGCAATGAAAATTGGGATTTTTAAACTGTAAAAAGTTTTGATTCGTAGAGGCGTTTTCCAACGAACACAAAGTTTTCAAACAACACCTGATGTGGCACGCTAGATCCGTCATAACGTCTAGGCCGGGTGTGGGGTTTACATTAGTGATATCAGAGCCAATTTTAAAACTCGGCTGTGGAATGGGTTTTGAATATTTTTCAAATCTATTTAAATTCTGGTTTAGAAAAGTAGTGATATTACTAAAAGTGTGGCACACCGAGTCTCCGACACCAAATCATTAAGTTTTTATATTCTATACTTTATTATATGCTGAAATGGTTGTATTAAGAAACTACTAAGGACAATAGTAGTATACTGAAACTCCTTAGTTGTAGAAACCAAGAGACTGAAATTGTAGTAAATGCGATCCACGGGAATAACCCTAATTACTTTTTTCATAGGATATCTGTTAATAATTACATGAACTATAAGATGATTCATAAAACTCTTTAATTAGAAAATACGCTACATCGATATGAGCACAAGAGGTCGAGAAGGGGTACACATGGTCGTGGTAGAGGCCGAGGTGCTAGGGCTGGGTCCTCAGCATCAGGACATATGCTTGAAAGGGAAGCGCCGAGCATCAGCAGTGACTGAGACGGGGTCTCGTGACCAAGCAGGTGGGGATGATGCCCTATCCCAAGTGATGCTATGGGTTCTAAAAAGGGTAGTTGGAGCAAATCTTGGGCGGGGTCGAGGTCAATTTCGGCGACTTGATCGAGCAGGCGAGAAATCTTGAGGCATCTCTGATGTATCCCCGATTGTAGTAGAATACTGGTTGGAGGCTATAGAATGAATAATGGATGATCTTGACTGCATAGTAGAGCAAAAACTAAAGAGAGCAGTGTCCTTACTACGAGATGAGGCATACCAACGGTGGCTTACTATGAGGGAAGGCACGAAGGCTGACCGTGTGACTTGGGACTTTTTTAAGGTGGCCTTCCAAGGAAAATATGTCGGGGCAAATTATGTAGACGCCCGGAGAAAGGAATTTATGAGTTTGGTTCAGGGAAATATGTCTGTAGCGAAGTATGAGGCAAAGTTTCTACGATTAAGTTGGTATGCTCGGGGCATAGTCGCTGCTGAATATGAGCGCTGCATACAATTTGAGGATGGTCTATGGGATGAGTTACGAGTACTGATAGCCCCCTAGAGGGAAAGAGACTTCACTACCCTGGTTGAGAAGGCTAAGATTGCTGAAGATGTGAAACGCTCAGAGCATCAGAATCGTGAGCAGGATAAGGGCAGAAGTAAGAGGAATTTTGGGCCTTCAAGTTCTTTTGGTGGGCCTAGGAAGAGGCCTAGGTTTGATGGGCCAGCCCGAGGTGGGGTTCCTAATGTTGCAGTCAGACTGCAGCCTTGCGCTGAGTGTGGGAGATCTCATTTGGGAGAGTGCTGGAAAAGAACTGGGGCGTGTTTCTGATGTGGCTCCAGGTATCATTAGGTTAGAGACTGTACTGAGAGGCCCATTTAGATATAAGCTGCAGGTAAGGGTTATGTGCAGCCAGGGAGAAGTGGTCAGCCGCCACCGAGAGGCCGTGGTCCAGCCAGAGGAGGAAATGGGTTTGGACGAGGTCGAGGAGCACCGAGTAGAGGTGCTAGTAACACAGAGGTGAGACAGCCAGCGTTGGTATATGCTGCTCGGCGTCAAGAGGATGGCGACACACCTGATGTCATAATTGGTACGTTCCTCATTCGTGATGTGCCATTTATAGCTTTAATTGACATTGGGTCTATGCACTCATATGTTGCATGTACTGTGTCGGGAACATTGGGCATACAGTTTGAACTTGCTGATAGGGAACTGTCAGTGATTAGTCTACTGGGACAGTCAGTTAGAGTGAATAAACTATTTAGAGATGTGCCTCTAGAGGTCCAAGGGGTTTTCTTTTCGACAGATTTGATGGAATTTCCGTTTGGCGAGTTTGATCTCATATTGGGCATGGATTGGTTAGTGAAACACCGTACGAAATTGGATTGCGCTACTAAACGTATGGTACTAAAGTCTTCAGATATTGAGGAGGTGGTCGTGATAAGGGAGTGAAGGGACCATTTATCGAACGTAACCTCAGCATTAAGGGCTGAAAAGCTGGTTCACAAAGGTTGCGAGGCGTTCCTAGCTTATGTTAGCACATCTAATGTTAAAGGTTTGTCTATTGGGGATGTCAAGACGGTGAGTTTCTGGATGTATTTCCTGAAGAGCTTCCGAGGTTGTCACCCAATCGTGAGGTCAAATTTGGCATTGAACTCCTACCAAGAACGGCTCCGGTGTCCATCGCCCCTTATAGGATGGCACCAAAGGAGCTAGTAGAATTAAAGGCTCAAATCCAAGAGCTGCTGGATCAAGGATTCATCTGATAGAGTGTGTCACCATGGGGAGCACCGGTACTGTTCGTAAAGAAGAAGGATGGTTCAATGCGCATGTGTATTGAATATAGTCAATTGAACAAATTGATAATTAAGAACAAGTACCCTTTACCAAGAATAGATGAATTGTTTGACCAGCTGCGAGGAGCCGCAGTTTTCTCCAATATAGATCTTAGATCGGGATATCATCAGTTAAGGGTTAAGGAGGCAGATGTGTACAAGACTGCATTCTGAACTCGTTATGGACACTACGAGTTTTTGGTCATGTCGTTTGGGCTAACAAATGCACCAGCTGCTTTCATAGATATGAAGAACCGGGTCTTCCAACCCTACTTAGACCGGTTCGTGGTGGTATTTATAGATGATATTTTGGTGTATTCGCGAACCGAGGAAGAGCATGATGCACATCTTCGGGTTGTCATACAAATATCGAGAGAGAGTCAGCTTTATGCCAAATTTAGCAAGTGCGAGTTTTGGCTACGAGAGGTGACATTTTTGGGTCATGTCGTGTCTGTTGAGGGAATTAGGGTTGATCACTAAAAATTTGAGGCCGTATTAGATTGGAAGCCACTTGAAGTCGATGTCGAGATCCAAAGTTTTACGGTGCGGCGGGTATTACGAACGATTCGTTGAAGGGTTTTCACCGATTCTTTGCACCTAACTAAGTTCTTTGCGTAAAGGAGTATCATTTTTTTGGGTTGACAAACAGCAAGAGAGTTTTGAGAAACTGAATAAGATTCTGACTGAAGCTCCGGTATTAATTCAGCCAGAGGCTAGAAAGGAATTCATTGTCTACGGTGATGTGTCGTACACGGGCTTGGGTTATGTGCTGATGTAAGAGGGGAAGGTGGTGGCTTATGCGTCCCGTCAGCTTAGGCCGCACGAGGTTAATTATTCTACTCATGACTTGGAATTAGTTGCGATGGTATTCACACTAAATATTTGGAGACACTACTTGTACGGGGAGAAGTCAATCATTTCTACCGACCATAAAAGTATCAAGTACCTTATTACTCAGAATGAGTTGAACCTTAGGCAACGAAGATGGATAGAGTTGCTTAAGGATTATGATTGCTCGATTAAGTACCATTCGGGAAAAGCTAACATGGTAGCAGATGCACTGAGTCATAAGGTTGTGTCTAATTTAAGAGCAATGTTTGTTCGTCTCAGCCTATTTGACGATGGTAGTCTGTTAGCTGAACTTCAAGTGAAACCAATGTGGGTAGTTCAAATTAAAGAGAAACAGATGTTGGATGAGTTGTTGGTTCCTCGGTTCCAACAGGTGAAGAAGGGAGAGATTGTGGATTTTGGGTTGAAGAGTCAAGGATTATTATGCTTCTGTGGAAGAGTTTGTGTACCGAGGGACTCTGAGTTAAGGCAGTCGATTTTGCGGAGGCGCATAGTAGCCCATACACTATGCATCTTGGTGGAAACAAGTTTACCGAGATCTACGTGAACTGTACTTGTAACACCCCTAACCCAAAACTATCGTTGGAATAGGGTTAAGAGGTATTATCGATCATTCAGAACATTTACATATAAGTTTACAACACATAGTCAATCATCTTCCATCACTCTCATTTACAAACATGTTGTCTCTTATCTAGGTCTATGAAACCTTTATCACGTGCTAAAGAGGGGTCGGGACTAAATTGAACATATACTAAGATTCTCAAAAACATAACAACTTAACTAAAATACAGGGGATACACGTCCGTGGGGGTAGGCCATGCCTCACCCACGGCTATATGACAAACCCGTGTGTCCTCCTCGTGGTCATATACTACCAAAATCAACATGGTCACCAAGCATGCCCGTGTCCTAAGGCCGTGGAATACTAGATCATATACTGCCATTTCTCACATGGCCACCAAGCACGCCCGTGTCAAGGCCGTGTGCTACTAAGCTACATTCTTCCAATTCACCCACGGTCTATAGGTACACACGTGTACCACAACTGTGTGACATTATAGGCCATTTACAAGGCCAAAATGCCACCTATAAGGGTCAAACCTATAGTACATATTAACCAAAACATCTTATGCACATATTACCACCAAAAACATACCAAAATAGTCATTCAACCTGTGCATATTGGACAACCAAAGTAACCACACTAATAATACATCTAAGATCCATTTCAACCATGCTATCTTCCAAAACCAATACATATGACAAAAACATAGTACATTCATTTACTTAACTTAAAAGAATGATCATTTCATGAATCAACTAACCATACCAAAACATGTAATCATATAACTTATCTATCCAATTTCATCATCTCAAAACTTGCCAAAACATATGGCTAAGTTCATTTCATAAACATATACAAATAACTAGCCTATACATGCCATATTTCAACTATATACATCCTTTCAAAACTACTAAAATAGAATGCCGATAGTGTGATTTAAAAGCTGACGATCCCTAATCCGAGCAAGCTTTATTGACACTGCAAGGTAGAGAAACAATTCACACAGTAAGCTTCCCAAAGCTTAGTATTTTCGTAACAAAATACATTAAATCAAACATGTTATCATGTTGATTAATTCACAATCTAATATCTCATATCATCCAAACTAGTAAATTCAATAAAACTTTCACAAAATCATTCGAAATTTCATCTACCACATAGGTTTCAAACATACCTTAGCCAACACTTAGTTGTCAAATATTTAAGCTACTCAATACTCATGAATCACATAGATCGATATTCGTCCCTTCTTCAGTTTATTCGCACACTTAGTGCCTAAATAGTTAACCGAAGCTTAATTAGCATCGCACACTTAGTTCATCATATCAAACCGATCATGAATCGGTGTCGCACATACAGTGCCAACCACATAGTCGAAGCTTATATTACTCTGCACACACACAGTGCTATTTATCTCGATCACATTTTCGAATTCGCACACTTAGTGCCATTTAACTCAATCTATCACATAGCATCCACATTTAACAATATCATACCATTCATTTCATAATGTTAAACACAACTAAATATACGTATTATGTCTGAACTTACCTTGGATGCCAAACTATCGATACGGTCAATTAATCGAGCACTTTACCTTTGCCTCGATCTCGATCCGAACCTCTCCTCTCTTAGTCTCTACTAAGCTAATCCCTAGCCGAATTTCACAAAGCTTTCTTTCTTTCTTTTTCTTCAAATTTCGGCCAAAGAAGATGATAAAATGGCCATTTAATTCCTTTATGTTTTATTATAATAACATTAACACATAGTTTACCATTTTGCCCTTCCATTAAACATATAAAGCAATTATAAATCAATGCTAATTTGTCATTTAGCCATCCACCATCTTTAATAATGGCTTAATTTTCTCCTAAGGCCATCCTATAATGAAGACATCAACACTTAAGTACTTATAAATTAGCCCGTAGCTTTTACTCTTTACGCGATTAGGTCATTTCTCTTAATTTGACCCTAAAACGATCAAATGATCACACAGAATTTTCACGCAGACTATGTCACATACTATTCACATAAAAATAATATTAAATTAAAATTTTGACCTCAAATTTGTGGTCTAGAACCATTGTTCCAACTAGAGTATAAATCGGGCTGTTACAACTCTCCCCCCTTAGGGATTTTCGTCCCCGAAAATCTTACCAGTGAATAGTTGTGGATGTTGCTCTCTCATAACATTTTCAGGCTCCCACGTAGCCTCTTCAATTCCGTGTTTGTGCCACAATACTTTCACTAAAGAAATTTTCTTATTTCTCAACTCTTTGGTCTCTCGTGCCAAAATTTGAATTGGTTCTTCACTATACAACAAGTCTGACTGAATCTCAACTTCAGTTGGGGCAATCACATGAGACGGGTCTGATTTATATCGTCGAAGCATTGACACATGAAATACGTTATGAATCTTTTCTAACTCAGATGGCAATCTCAATTTATAAACAATCGGCCCAACTCATTCAATAATCTTGTAAGGTCCAATGAACCTCAGACTCAGCTTGCCCTTCCGACCAAAACAAAGTATTTTCTTCCACGGAGATACTCTCAAAAACACTCTGTCACCAATATCAAATTCAATATCTTTTCGTTTCAAATCTGCATAGGATTTCTGACGATCTGAAGCTGCTTTCAAACTGTCATGAACTGCATTCACTTTCTACTCAGTCTATTTTATAAGATCAACCCCGTGAATCTTGTTCTCACTCAGCTCAGTCCAATACAATGAAGTTTGACACTTTCGACCGTAAAGAGCCTCATATGGTGATATTTTGATACTTGATTGAAAAATATTGTTATACGCAAATTCTATCAACGATAAATGCTTTTCCCACGTGTTTTCAAACTCAATTATACAACATCTTAACATGTCTTTGAGGATCTGAATGATTCACTAGGATTGACCATCCGCTTGTGGATGAAACGCAGTACTAGAATACAATTTTGTGCCTAAAGCATCTTGTAATTTCTTCCAAAGTCGCAAGGTAAATCTCAGATCTCTGTCAGACACTATAGATAACGGTACTCCGTGTAATCTCACAATCTCATCGATATACAGTTCAGCTAACTTATCTAAAGAATAATCGATTCTCACTGGAATGAAATGAGTTGACTTCGTCAATCTGTCCACTATCACCCAGATCACATCTTTCTTGCTCGGAGATAAGGGCAAACCCGACACAAATTCCATCGTGATTCTTCCCATTTCCACTTAGGAATCATAATTGGTTGTAATAAACCGGATGGAACTTGATGTTTAGCCTTAACTTGCTAACAAACTAAACACTTCGACACATAGTTAGAAATGTCTCTTTTCATACCATGCCACCAATAGAACTGTTTCAGATCATTATACATTTTTGTACTTCCTGGATGTACAGTCAAATGGCTATTGTGAGCCTCATTCAAAATCATTTGAATCAACTCCAAATTTCTTAGAACGCAAATTCGATCTTTGAATCTCAAACAATCATTACTATCAACTCTAAATTTTGATTCAGCATTCGAATTACATTGAACTCTTCTTGCTAAAAACTCATTATCAATCTTCTGAGCCTCACATATCCGCTGTAAAAACAACAGTTTTACTTTCAGTTCAGCTACAACCACATCGTCATCACACAGATCTATTTGATTACTCAAAGCTCGTAAAGCATATAATGATTTACGACTCAAGGCATCCGCTACAACATTAGCTTTACTCGGGTGGTAATCTATCACAAGTTCGTAATCTTTTAATAATTCTAACGATCTTCTCTGTCACAAATTCAAATCTCTCTGAGTTATTAAATACTTTAAACTCTTATGATCAGTAAAAATGTGACACCTCTCTCCAAACAGATAGTGACGCCAAATCTTCAATGCAAACACAATCATAGCCAATTCAAGATCATGTGTTGGGTTGTTCTTTTCATGTGGTTTTAACTGTGTCAAAGCGTAGACAATATCTTTCCCTTCTTGTATCAGCACACAGCCCAAACCATTCAATGATGTATCACTGTAAACTATGAATTCTTTGCCTGATTCGGGTTGAATCAATACTGGTGCTTCTGTTAACAACAGTTTTAACTGTTCAAAACTCTGTTGACACTTTTCTGACCACTCAAATCTAACATCTTTCTATAACAACTTTGTCAATGGTGTTGCAATCATCGAGAAGCCTTTCACAAATCGTCTATAATATCTCGCTAGTCCTAGAAAACTATGGACTTTAGACACGTTTCTCGAAGATTTCCACTCCAAAATAGCAGAGATTTTATGCGGATCAACTCGTATCCTAGCAGTTGATACGATATGCCCCAGAAATCCGACCTCATGCAACCAAAATTCACACTTACTGAACTTTGCATACAACTGTTTCTCATGCAGAGTTTATAGCACGATTCTCAAATGCTCGGCACGCTGCATCTCATCACACGAGTAGATCAAAATATCATCAATGAACACTACCACGAAGCAATCCAAATACAGTCTGAAAATTCGATTCATCAGGTCCATAAACACTGCAGGAGCATTGGTTAGTCCAAAAGGCATCACTAAGAATTCGTAGTGTCCGTACCTCATTCTGAAGGCAGTTTTCGGTACATCGGATTCTTTAACTCTTAACTGATAGTAGCCCGATCTCAAATCTATCTTAGAAAATACTGTAGCTCCTCTCAGCTGATCAAACAAATCATCGACCCGAGGTAACGGATATTTGTTCTTTATCGTCACTTTGTTCAGTTGTCGATAATCAATACACATTCTCATAGCCCTATATTTCTTTTTCACAAATAATACAGGAGCTCCCCAGGGTGAAAAACTCGATCGTACAAACCCTCTATCGGTCAATTCTTGCAACTGAGATTTTAACTCTTTCAATTCTGTTGGTGCCATTTGTACGGAGCTATCGAAATAGGAGCAATTCCCGGCACTAACTCAATACCAAATTCAACTTCCCTAATCGAAGGTAATCTCGGTAACTCTTCTGGAAACACATCTGGAAACTCACATACCACAAGCACAGATTCAACTTTCTTTTCTAACACTTTTGTATCAATCACATATGCCAAATAAGCTTCGCAACCCTTTCTCACATAGTTCATAAATTTCATCGTAGATACAACAACTGGTAATCCTTTTATATCACTGGACTCAATTCGAACTATCTCACCATTCTGACTCTTCAATTTAATACTCTTTCTCTTACAATTCACGATGGCATTATGCAAAGTAAGCCAATCCATACCAGAATTATGTCAAACTCATCGAATGGTAACAACATTAGATTAACCGAAAAACATAAATCACGAAACATCAATGGGCAATTCTTGCACACTTTATCCACCAAAACACACTTGCCTAAGGGGTTTGACACTCTAACCACAATTTCAATAGTCTCAACAGGTAGAGTTTTACTCGATACTAGATTCACACACGCATAGGAATGAGTTGATCCTGGATCTATCAATGCAATAACATCAGTATCAAATAAAGTGAAAATACTGGTGATGACGTCTGGAGATGATACTTCCTCTCGTGCGCGTATAGCATAGGCTCGGATAGGTGCTCTTACTTTTGATCTCAGAGTTGTATCAGTTGTCCCTCGCTGACTTTCGCTCATATTTCTGATGTTCCGAGGTGGTCTACCCATAGCTGTCACATTACTCGGTCTTTCATTTTGAACATTTTCTTCTTCAACCATCTTTAGGCAATCTCGAATAAAATGATCTCGGGATCCACATCTATAACAAACTCTATTGTTGTACTTGCCCCAACATTCTCCCACATGTCGGCTCCCACATTGTCTACACTTAGGCTTGTTACTCTTAACACTGCCAATACTTGATTCATTCAGAGCTTGAATTCGTAAACTGATACTTTGTCTCGAATGATCTCTATTTGAATGTCCCAATGAAGCATTTGAATGATTGGTTGCATCTTTGTATCTCTTCGCTGAAGGTTGAGAGAATTTATTCATCGATCTCTTTCTTTCATCACGAGCCTCAAAATCGGCTTTCTTCTTTCTTTACTGAGCTCCTCAGCTTTGCATGCTCTTTCAACTAACACAAAAAATTCATTTATATCCAATATCCCAACCAAAAACTTAATGTCTTCATTCAATCCCTCTTTGAAACGTTTGCACATAGTAGCTTCAGTAGAAACACATTCTCTAGCATATTGACTCAATCGTACGAATTCACGCTCGTATTCTGTAGAAGAGAACCGACCCTATTTTAGTTCTAGAAACTCATTATGTTTATGATCAATGAAGCGTTGACTGATATACTTCTTTCTGAACTCAGCTTGAAAGAAATCCCAGGTGATTCTCTCTCTCAAAACTATAGATGTCAATGTCTTCCACCAATTATAAGCTGAATCCCTCAACAACGAAATAGCGCACTTAATACATTCGTCTGGAGTTAACGACATCTCATCAAATAATTTGATTGTATTCTCAAGCCAAAACTTGACTCTCTTAGCATCGTCATCAGATGTGGCCCTAAACTCTTCGGCCCGTACTTACGAATCTTGTCTACTGGTGGTTTATTCATTTTGTTCGGATATACAACTTGCGGCACAACAGGTACTTGTGGGGGTGGAGGTTGTGGAGCAGTCAGATTTGTTCTAACAAATTTTGAAAACCATTCACTCATCATACGGAAGAAGGCTTGCTTAGCCTCTCCTCCTTCATTACTTTCATTAGGCCTAGATGTGGCCGACATGTCCCTTGAGTGGGAGCAGACGCATTACCCTCTACGTCGTCAGTAATGGCTCGGTTGTGATCCATTACTATATTAAAACACATTTCAATTGTCAGAGTTCATCACACTATCGCAATTTCATAATATGGCATGTATAACTAGACTCACACACGCTACGTTAGTCCGAGAATCGACTAAACTGTAGCTCTGATACCAATAAAATGTAACACCCCTAACCCAAAACTATCATTGGAATAAGGTTAAAAGGTATTACCGATCATTCAAAACATTTACATCTAAGTTTACAACACATAGTCAATCATCTTCAATCACTCTCATTTACAAACATGTTGTCCCTTATCTAGGTCTATGAAACCTTTATCACGTGCTAAAGAGGGGTCGGGACTAAACTCAACATATACTAAGATTCTCGAAAACATAACAACTTAACCAAAATACAGGGGATACACGCCCGTAGAGGTAGGCCGTGCCTCACCCACGGCTACTTGACACACCCATGTGTCCTCCCGTGGTCATATACTACCAAAATCAACACGGTCACCAAGCACGCCCGTGTGCTAAGGCCGTGTACTACTAGATCATATATTGCCATTTCTCACACGGCCACCAAGCACGCCATGTCGAGGCCGTGTGCTACTAAGATGCATTCTGCCAATTCGCCCATGGTCTATAGGCACGCCCATGTGCCACAATCGTGTGACATTATATGCCATTTACAAGGCCAAAAAGCCACCCATAAGGGTCAAACCTACAAGCCATATTAACCAAAACATCTTATGCACATATTACCACCAAAAACATACCAAAATAGTCATTCAACCCATGCATATTGGACAACCAAAGTAACCATACTAATAATACATCTAAGATCCATTTCAACCATGCTATCTTCCAAAACCAATACATATGACAAAATCATAGTACATTCATTTACATAACTCAAAAGCATGATCATTTCATGAATCAACTAACCATACCAAAACATGTAATCACATAACTTATTCATCCAAGCATTCATCATCTCAAAACTTGCCAAAACATATGGCTAAGTTCATTTCATAAACATATACACATAACTAGCCTATACATGCCATATTTCAACTATATACATCCTTTCAAAAGTACCAAAATAGAATGCCGATAGTGTGATTTAGAAGCTGATGATCCCTGATCCAAGCTAGCTTTACTGACACTGCAAGGCAGAGAAATAATTCACACAGTAAGCTTCCCAAAGCTTAGTAAGTTCGTAACAAAATACATTAAATCAAAACAAGTCATCACGTAGATTAATTCACAATCTAATATCTTATATCATCCAAGCTAGTAAATTCAATAAACCTTTCACAAAATCATCTGAAATTTCATCAACCACATAGGTTTCGAACATACCTTATCCAACACTTAGTTGTCAAATATTTAAGCTACTCAATACTCATGAATCACATAGATCAACATTCATCCCTTCTTCAGTTGATTCGCACACTTAGTGCCTAAATAGTTAACTGAAACTTAATTAGCATCGCACACTTAGTGCATCATATCAAACCGATCTTGAATCGGTATCGCACACATAGTGCCAACCACATAGCCGAAGCTTATATTACTCCGCACACACACAGTGATCTTTATCTCGATCACATTTTTGAATTCACACACTTAGTGTCGTTTAACTCAATCTATCATTTAGCATCCACAGTTAATAATATCATACCATTCATTTCATATTGTTAAACACAACTAAATATACGTATTATGTCCAAACTTACCTCGGATGTCGAACTATCGATATGATCGATTAATCGAGCACTTTATCTTTGCCTCGATCTCGATCTGAACATCTCCTCTCTTGGTCTCAACTAAGCTAATCCCTAGCCAAATTTCAAAAAGCTTTCTTTCTTTCTTTTTCTTCAACTTTTAGCCAAATAAGATGATAAAATGGCCATTTAATTCCTTTATGTTTTATTATAATAACATTAACACATAGGTTACCATTTTGCCCTTCATTTAAACATATAAAGCAATTATAAATCAAGGCTAATTTGTCATTTAGCCATCCACCATCTTTAATAATGGCTTAATTTCCTCTTAAGGCCATCCTATAATGAAGACATCAACACTTAAGTACTTATAAATCAGCACATAGCTTTTACTCTTTACGTGATTAGGTCTTTTCTCTTAATTCGACCCTAAAACGATAAAATGATCACACAAAATTTTCACGTAGACTATGTCACATACTATTCACAAAAAAATATTAACATTTTGACCTCATATTTGTGGTCTCGAACCACTATTCTGACTAGGGTCTAAATCAGGATGTTACAGTACTAGTGGTCAATACTTAAGCATGAGGTTACTGATTGTGTAAGTAAGTATTTGACATGCCAGCAAGTAAAGGCTGAGCACCAACTGCCTTCGGGATTGCTGCAACATGTTAAGATTTCATTCTGGAAGTGGGAGAGGGTAACCATGGATTTTGTTAGCGGGCTACCCCTGACGCCTACTAAGAAAGATTCGGTATGGGTTATTGTTGATTGCCAGACTAAGTCCGCCCACTTGATACTGGTTCGCACTGATTACTCATTACAAAAGTTCACCAAGTTGTACGTGGTGAAAATTGTGAGGTCACATGGGTTACTGGTGTCTATCATCTCAGACAGGGACCCTAGATTCACATCTCGATTCTAGAGAGTGTTACACGAAGCTTTGGGTACAAGTTTGGATTTTAGCATAGCATTTCATCCGTAGACTGATGGTTAGTCAGAGAGGGTAATACAGATTTTAGAGGACATGTTGAGAAGCTGTGCGATCAATTTCAAGGGCAGTTGGGAAGACTATCTGCCATTAGCCAAATTTACTTATAACAACAGCTAACAATCCCGTATTCAGATGGCACCATACGAGGCATTATATGGTCGTAGGTGTCGTACCCTTACTTGTTGGATGAAATTGGTCGAGGGGGGACTGTTGGGTCCAGAACTAGTCTATAAAATTGAGGAGAAAGTGAAATTGACCCTTAATCGATTAAAAAAAGCATTTGATAGACAAAAGTCGTATGCTGACCTAAAGCATAGAGAGATAGAGTACTCTGTGGAGGATTATGTCTTCTTAAAGGTATCACTTGGAAGAAGATTTTGAGATTTGGATGGAAGGGCAAGCTGAGCCCTATATTCATTAGACCTTATCGGATAATAAAGTGTGCAGGACCGGTCTCCTATCAGCTTGAGCTGCCTCTTGAGTTAAACCAGATACATAATGTATTCCATGTTTCTATGTTGAGGTAATATCATTCTGACCCCTCACATTTAGTGTCGATGGAAGAGATCGAGGTAAGACCTAATCTGTTATTTGAAGAAGAACCGGTGCAGATTTTGGATCGTGATGTTAAGGTGCTGAGAAGGAAATCTGTTTCGTTAGTCAAAATACTGTGGCGTAATCATAGTTTAGAGAAAGCCATGTGGGAGCCTGAGGAGGCGATACGATAGCAATACCTTCATCTCTTTTGATCAAGTAAATTCGAGGCCAAAATTTTTTAAGGGGGTAGAATTGTAACGTCCCAACAATTAGGGGTTGTAATTTATTTGAATAATTTCATGTTGTGCTTGCTCAGCTGGCTATTTGAATGTATTTGGGGGTTATAGGAAGGCCTGGGTTCGAGTCTGAGCCTTGGAAAGATTTTGGTTTTTGACCCTAAAATGAGGAGGATTGGCAGTTGTAGGGCTTAAGTTAATTTGTGTGTGTTTTAGTAACACAAGTTGAGCATGTGGCTTAATGGTGTGGCGTCAAGGGGAGTGCAAGGAATGGAGGGGTTCGAATCCCACAGATAGAAAATTGGAGGCTTTTCTTTTTTGTGACAGGTGAGTGGAGGAAGCAGAGTTTGGATCAAACTCTTCAATAGGAGTTGGAGACTTGGTCAAATAATTCAAATGGATGGAGGAGAGCAATAGTAGGAGCAAAAAAGGGAGAAAATCAAGGAAGTGAGGTGTGTGGAAGTGTTAGCCATGAATGGGAGTGTGGCTAAGTGGGAATTTCAGCCAAGGGTGGTTATTGGGAAGTGCATATTCGGTTTGGAGAGGGGAGAGGGTGTCGAATTCTCTCTAGTTTTCTTTGGTGAGTTTTTGCATTTTGGGTATTTTTCCCTAGCATTACGGGTCATTTCTTTCTCAATTCACCTTTGCCGAATTCTTAGTTTCTTTCTTCTATTCTCCTTCTTACCTTTTGTGTGTTCTTTTTTTTTTTGAATAGCCTAAACACTTGTTTGGCCGAAACTTCTTCTTCCCATCTCTCTTTACATTTCATCTGTTTCTTTTCTTTTCCTCTCATCTGCTTTTCTACGCTTTTCTTTCCATAGCTGAACCTATTCTCCCATTTTGTTCTCAACACTCCATTTCTTATTCTTTAATGGTTTAAGCCAAAGCTAATCTCTCCTTTCCCTTCCTAGTTTACTGTCATATTTGGTACCATCTTTTCTAGTTGCTAGAAGGAAGTTGTTCATACTGAATTTGAAGGTAGGTAGTATTAACTCTTTTGAGTTGGTTAATGGTCATGGCATGCTATTCTTTTCTCTAAGTGGCCAAATCTCTCCTTTCTTCTATAGTCTTACATTAATTGGTTTTAGGTGCCCTCGTGACATAGAAGGGAGTAGCGTCAGAAAACAGTTGAAATGTTACTCTCAAGCCTTGATCAAGTAAGTTTCGCACTTTGTGTTTAGTTGAAGGACCGATCTTGCCTGGGGGTTTGGTTTCGGTAAGGGTGGATGTTAACCACATCTTATTCAACTTCTCTAACAAGGGTTTATTGAAATGCAGGGTACAGTGCGAGATCATTAATCTTATCTGATAATCAGAGAGGATTTAGCAAAACTCGGTAAAGAAAGGTAAGAATATGTGTGGTTTCGGGTTGTTGAATATTAAGAGGGTAAAACCTTTTTCTTTGATTGACTAACTGTTGATCTTACCCAACATAGGAGCGGGGTTAAGGGATTCGTGTCACGTTCGTAATCAAGGTGTGTAATCTCACACCCTTGCTTGTTTTGCTATGCGTTGTTCTATGAATCGGTCAAAAGCTGAAATATCGAAAAGTTAGAGTATCGACAACTTAGATCACTCGAGTGTGCAAGTGCTCGTAGAGGTGAACCGAGCCACTATTGATGGCAATAGACTGTTGGGAGTGTCATGACTCTTCGTGGAACTAAGGCCGAAATGGGCTTTGTGGAGCCGAAGTAGGCTAAGTGGGCCCAACGGGTTAACAGGCCCACATGAGCAAAATCGATGGAAAGTGCCGGATGACTGATACAACTGTGAAGTCTGCAGAACAGAGACCAAAAATGGGCTGAATGGGCCATACGAGCGAGTGGGCCTGTTTGGGCCGAAATTGGGTTTTAGGCCCAATTGCACCGTTTTGACCAGAAATGGAACCTGTGTCGCTCGAGATGACAGTTGTCCTCCGGAAAGGCCGTAGATGAGTGAATTAATGAATTACCCTTGGTGGGGTAAATTACTAAATTACCCTTGATGGGTAAATTATCGAAATACCATTGGTGGGTAAAATTACCGAAATACCCCTGAAGGGCAAAATTACCATTTTCCCCCAAATGACCGTTTTACCCTTAATGGTAGGATCATCGGTGTATCAGTAGTAACTGTATGATTGATGTTGATGATGATCACTATTTACATGATTTAATTATGACATGGTACACTGCATGGGTTGGGTTATGGATTTGGAGGAAGCACTGTACTGGTGGCTCTGCCACGTTATGCTGACTTAGTGGCTTAGCCACGTATACTGTTATTAGCAGCTAGTCTACTTTATTGGTGTGCTGGTTGTGTGGGTTAACTTGGTCCCCACTGGTGTGTTGGTCGGTACGGGTGTGTGTTCGTTGGACTGGGTTGGGTACATATTTGTTTTGCATATCACAGGGCTTCGGCCTAGACTGTTATTGAATAAGGCTTCAGCCCAGACCGTTACTGAATAGGGTTTAGGCCCAGATTATTACTGAATTGGACTTAGGCCCAGATTATTACTGAATAGGTCTTAGGCCCAGATTACTGTATGGGCATGAGCCCAAACTATGGGTGTAATAAGGGGATTACACACTGAGTCCTCGTAACTCACCCTTTCTCTTTAACTGTGCAGGTAATCCCCAGCCTTAAAGGATTTAGAGCTACGAGGGACTCAGAGGTGGCCACACGTCCTGTATGTTCTTGGGGTTAATTTAGCTACTTTATTTTAGTTTACTTTACCTAAAATTTTGGGTTAATAATTTTTGTAACAAGGCCATTGGAATTGTTTTTAACTTTTATTTGGTATTTCTTTACAAACTGCTAATTTATTAAACACGAGTTTTAAAACAATAACTACTATTTTTAAAATATCATGTTTCTACAATTGTTTAAACCAAACTTCCGTAATAGACAAGGTTTTAGAAACAAATTAATAAATGCATAATAATATTTTTGAAAAGGAATGATTTCGAGTAAAACTTGTTTTGTTAATAAGCAATGAAAATCGTTATTTTTAAAAGGTAGAAAGTTTTGATTCGTAGAGGCATTTTCCAATGAACACAAAGTTTTCAAACAACACCTGATGTGGTACGCTAGATCCGGTCATAACGTCTAGTTCGGGTGTGGGGTGTTACAGACTCTCTTACAGTTCCTATATTTCTGAGAATTCCTTCGATATCCAAGGTTTCTAATCCTCGAGTAAACTTTTTCAGGAGAAATTTTGATCCTCCTTCATCAGAGAATCTCCGGGGACAATCACTACAATTTAGTTGTCTATCCTTCTCTCTTCATTACAAGGTGTAACTCTTGTTATGTCAAGCAGTGACTTTCCTTGGCGTGGCTTCACAAAGTTAGTGCCCTTTTCCACTTCTCTAGGTTCAATTATTCAATAGTGTCTAAGCTTGTTGCCATCGCAATTAATAGAAGCCTTCTCCTCCTACCTTTCTTCCTAGTCATGTGAGGACCCTTTGCCCTTATGGCTCAAATTTCACAAATCTCATCTCTTGAGCACAACCTTTAGGGTGGGGCTTTTGAGATGCTAGTAAGTGATATAAATGAAAAATAAAAGACTTAGAGAGATCCATAAAATCTAGGGAAGACACCTTGGTTGATATTCATCGAAAGTACCAGAACTCGAGCGACATGATGGTGAGGTTGTCTGCCCAGCTTACAGTTTTGAAGAGAAACTATGGATATGCTCAAACATAAATTGATTAGCTGAAGGATAAGGTTGGCCACTTAGAAAAGGAAATATCTACCTTTGAGGAGAGGTTTAAGGCCTAAGAGGAATAGGACAAAGTTGATGTGGAGAATTGCGCCAATCCCAAAGGGAGGCCCTTAGAAAATATCAAGAAGATACCCAAAACAATCTCATTGAGGCTCTTCTAGAGTGGAAAGTGAACTTAATCCTGCATGACTAAGAGGACACAGGTCCTTTCAACCTGACAAATGTATGCTTCAAGCGTTTAGAGGGTGTTTCCAAGGATTCACTCTACATTGATGTTTAAAATCTTAAAGGTCAAAAGTGGGAAGCCTTTCAAGAGGAGTGGAGATAGTTTACTGTCTCTTCCGCCCTCACTACACCCATTACTAAGAGTGTTGAAGGGGACAAAGTAAGCATGGAGCAAAATCTTAAAGGTCACCCACAAACAACTAAAATTCCTGCCGAGCCTGACGAGCCAGCCTGTTGAAAGAGGAAACTAAAATTACCTTGCCTTACCTTGTACTTTTTCTTTAGTTATCATCTCTTTTTTTGTACAACTTATTTTATCAATGGAATGATCCTTTTACCTTTCCTTTCCGCCTTTATTCCATATTTAGCTTCTTTATCATGTATCAATTACAAATAACATCAAATTTCATGGTAAGGTGAGTCTACCATACCTGAGGAACCAAGCTAAGCTTCACGCACTATTCATACAAGGCCCATTCATCCTTCAAGTCAGAAGACCTCCTAAGCCTAGGCTCTGACATCAGTTCTTGTAATACCCTCAACTTGACCGATTCACCAGATTCAGATCTTGGGTGTTACATTGCAATTATAGACTTATACATGTTTAAGACACAAATTTTTAAAGAAACATATCTTATTAGTAACACCGCCCAACATAATCGTGTCTGGGTGAACAATGTATATAGAACTTACAAGGGTAATTATTCATTACATTTGGTTATATTGTCCCACTTATTTAGCCTCTAAGTAATATTACTAACTTAGATTATTTGGCCAACACAACTAAGTTGCCCTAAGGCTTATAAACAAATTACCGAGAATTGTACAAAACATTTTTTCAAAACGCCCATGCCCCCCACTCTATATGCATAATTTTCCACTTTGCCACTCCTTTGGCACAGCCCTGCTATCGTAACTCCTGGCACTTCCTTTACTTGAGACATAAAACACTAAGGGGAAAGTTTGATAGCACTTAGTGAGGAAACCCTCTTTTACCTAAGCCTTTATTTAAGGATTTCATCATTTTTTTCTTGATCATAACTTTGTCCCTATTGATTGTACAGACTTTGTCATAATCTCCCATACTGACTTGTAACACCCTTAACTCGTATTCATCATAGGAACAGGGTTACAGAGCATTACTGAACTTATTACTAAATAAACATACATTTCTCATACATTTTTCATATCCAAATAAAAGTCATACAAATACAATCATATAGTCCCTAACACGAGCCCTCGGGGCCAAAAACAAGCATTAAAAGTGGTTCGGGACTAAACTGAGAACTCAGGAAATTTTTGGAAAAACATAGAAAATTTTCAAAATACAAGGGACACACACCCATGTGGCCCGACCGCATGTCTCACAGGGCCAAAGACACGCCCGTGTCATAGGCCGTGTGAACACTCGAAATGGGATCACATGGTCGTGTCCCAGCCCATGTCTGACCCCGTGTAACTCTCTGACTTGGGTCACACGGCCAACCACAAGCTCATGTGACTAGCCTATGTACCCTTCAAAATGGCCTCACATGCCCGTGTACCAGATCGTGTGCTAGGCCATGCCAAAACTGTAGGGTATACTGACTTATGCAACACGGCCAAGTCACACGCCCATGTACTGGGCCATTTGGAGCATACTGACTTGGTTTCTAATTAAACACCAGGGGACACACAGCTGTGTCACCTGATCTGTGTCACACACGGCTAAGACACACACCCGTGTCTCTGCCTGTGTGGACAAAAATAGGCTATTTTCCAAGCCATCTTTCTCACCCAATCTTGTATTTACCTACACAAACCAAATGGCACATAACTTGGCATAAATAGGCATTCAAACCAATCTCAACCAAGCCTAATTCATGCTGATTCCATACCAAGAACAATAATGTTCATAACATCATAGTTTACCTATTCAAAACATACCAATATCACAACAAGCATTCATCTAGCAATTACCAATCACATAACATAGGCCACTTACAAATATATAAATAAACATCACCAAGCATGCCAAAATAATCCAAATCACATGGCTATACACTAAGCTAAAACACACATCATTTCCAAGACAATTCAAATGGTTAAATCCTTTACTAACATATATATCATACTAACCACAACTCCTATACATGCCATATAACCAAATACATAAGTTCAAAAGTATCAAAATGACAGCGGATAGTGTGATGAGATCTCCGATGACTCCCAAATCCTAGCAGACTACGATAATCACTATAAAACACGAAAAAGTAAACAAAGTAAGTTATAAAGCTTAGTAAGATCGTATAGTAATAAACTCAACTTACCATATGTACACAATTTTAGCAATTAAACATTTCATAATATAACTCATATTGATCAACAAACCTATCACATATTCATTCACAAGGTTAGATATGAAATTCACAAGTTTCTTTGATTCAATGCTTGTATGTTTCATGAACATACCTGTATCAACTCGCATCAATTTCATACTCATCCATATCCTTGATATACCTGTTGAACCATTTGGAATAATATCGGATACTTAGGAATCTCTCACCTTAAGTGTCAATACATAGCCGAAGCTATCACAATCTCATATCTCATATAATGCTCACTCTCGAGCTATCAATGGGTCTGCTGACGGTCAAGACATAACTACATGATGCTGCTCACAAAAGCTGACGAGAATCCGCAACACATTCCAAAAAACTTAGCCACCGGTAGATCGCACGGACCAGCACCCAAATCACATAACCCATAATGACATGTCATTCATATCCTAATCTATTCCTAAGGTTCAACCGGGATTTCCAATTTCCAAATCTTCGTCGAACATATCCGTAAGGTCATATTCACAATTAATTCAATAATAAAGCATTTAAAACACAATTATATTAATGCTTGTTAACATAGGAACTTACCTCAATTCACAAAAACGACGAAATGGATCGACTAGTCCAATACTTTGTTTTTCTTCTGATCTAGATACGAACTTCATTTTTCTTGATCAATATAATATCAAAATTAACTTACTCAATTATCATTCTCGTCAATTTAGCCCAAAAATCACATTATGGAAAAATTACACTTTTGCCCCTAATAGTTTAACATCTTTACAATTTAGTCCCTTGCTCATAAAAAATACAAATTCATGGAAGTAGGTCCCCACTCATGCTAGCCGAATTTTCCTTATTATCATAGCAGCCCATATTTTTTCATTTATTTCACAATTTAACCATGAATTTTACACATTTTACAAATAAATCCTTAATTTGCAATTTCAACCAAAATCACTTAACAATTGTTGTTTATCTAACAACAACCATTTATTTTCTACCATCAAACATCAAAATACACACATATTCATCAATAGTAAAACCCTAAAGCTTTAACAATTTTGCAAATTAGTCCCTGGACTGGCTAGATTAAGCTACAACGACTTTGAAAACATAGAAATCTTTAAAAACCAAGTCAAAAATCACTTACATGCATAAAGGATAATTGGCCAAACCTTGAAGCTCTTTTAATGGTGTTTCTAATTTGTATTTTCGGTGGTGGAAGCTTGTTTGGAAGATGATACTTTGTTATTTCTTTAATTTACTAAACTTATTAATTCATTTACTTATTTAACATTTGTTATAAATCATTAAAATTCATTTAACCATGTCCAAGAATAACCAATAACTTCATAAATGGGCTAATTACTACTCAAGGACCTCCGCTTTTAAGTTCTATAGCTATTAGACACTTTTGGCTAATAGAACTACACTTTTACGCTTTACGCAATTTAGTCCTTTTTATCGACTTGAGCATTCAAACGATGAAATTCTTAACAAAATTTTTACACAATCATACTATCATGCTGTAGACATTACAATAATAATAAAATAAATATTTCAACTTTGGATTTTTTGTCCCAAAACCACTGTTCTGATTTGCCTAAAATGGGTTGTTACATGACTTTCTTTCAAAGCCAAACCTCACTTTCCAATTCTCAGAATACCATGTTCCTCATTCATTTAGAGTCAACCCATAGGAACTACCTTCAGATGGTCATCACGAGAAACATTCTTCAGGTTATGCCGCGAAGGTGCCCTTTTCCAAAGATAGCCACAGAGTTTTTCCTTTTGGAGTCTCGTCACAAAGGCGTCCTTCGACAGAGATCGCCAAAAAGGCTTCCATTTAAAGATAGCCACAAAAGCTCACTTTTAATAGAGATCACCACAAAGGTACAAAAATTAGTGTTTTGATGTTAGGGATTTGCCTAAACTCACGATCGTAAGGTTTACCCCTCGTCACTGATACTCACCCAACTGTCCTTTACATATTGCATGGGCTTACATTATATGGTCTTCATAGTGCCATGTACATGGACTTGTTCTCATCAAAGATTCATGTTTTTAGTCCCGAAGGACCACTTTACCCTAAGTTTCATGTTTTTAGTCCGAATGACCCCTTTAGACGACTCGAGATCAGGACACATGCTCATCATCCACACTCATGCTTGATAGACTTATTCCTTTCAGACTTCTTCATAACAAATGCATTCGTGCTTCCAAACAAGTAACACATTCCCTTTAAACTTCATGCATAGACCTTTTATGCACTGACTTGGATATGATAGACACTTTCACAATAGACTTGGTCAAAGAGTGACTAACTCAAGACAAACACATTAATGCTTTTAGACATATATGCACACATACCATTTGTTTCCTTTTAGAGTCATGGAGTCATGCTTTACTAGTTTCAGTTTCATAATTTAGTCAATTAGCCAAAAAATATTTAGACTACAACATACATGTAAGAGTTAGTCTAGAGACTCACTTGTTAACCATAATATCAGCTTGGGCTCTAGTTCTAAGTTCTTCTTAGAGATTACAGCGACCATGTAACACCCCAAACCCGGCCCAAACACCACAACCGGATCTGGCATGTCACTAAGAAGTTTAGTAAAACATGTCACATTTTTGGAAAAACATTTGTTAAGTTTAAACATGTATTCCGAAAAACTTAATGATTTGATAATTTATAAAATATATAAATTTTATATAATGCCTTTATGAATTAAAAACCAAAATTTAGTACATGCCTTAGTTTATATTTTTTGCTGAAATTAGGTGTCCAATAATAGTAAAAACCCAACAGAAAGCCCAAAGTATAAGGATAGTGGCTCATGGCCTTATTACAATAAAATATAAAACCCAAAATAATTTAACATATTGAAGGAAAATTTAAATAAATGGCATCTTTGCTGTAACAATTCGAACTCTTGCATGGCCACCTTGTGCTCTCCTCTAGCCTAGTCCGATGCACTAAGTGCTACCTGAAAAATGTTAAATACTAGGGTGAGTCACAAGACTCAGTGTACAACCCTCGTGCACCATCAGATTGGGCGTTAGCCTCACAGAACAGATAACAAAATATAATATATCAGGAATTATGCAAAGCCCAACCCAATCCTAGGTTTCCATCCTCTACACACCACCCTTACCTGCCCATCACACCATTGGGGATTTCTACAATCAACCCACACCGCTACACACCATCGATGGCAGTCATGTTGCAGTTAGCTGCTCATCGTCAGATCATGGCAATAGCCACTACAACAGATCATGGAAAAAGCCACTACAACAGAACACTTCCCATTTCATCAATTACCCAACCCCGTGCAATCACAGAAACTGACATACATGTTTATCATATCAAATCAATAGAACCATTCACTTTAGAATGACAGAGATCACTAACCTGGTGATTCGCCTTTACCCTCCTCGGGTTTTCAATAGCTATATCAGTGTTTTGGCATTTAACAGAATATAACAGATTTATAAGCATATACTAACAGTCAATCCAAATGGTGTGAGAATGTTACACACCTAATTAATGCGTAGGACTACCTTCTATGTCGATACCCACGCTAATCGGATCTACTACCTTCTGTCTACAACTTTGCTCAAAAGTCGGAAGAACGCGAAGATAAGGCCTCTCCTATATTCAGCCAAGGGTTAGTGTTTTACCCGGATTATACGTTTAAATTAACAGATCTCCTTACCTTGAAATCCCGAAAGTAATATGATCTGAGTGCTACTGAACTCTGTCTTAGAATTCTGAGCGATTGAATCCCCTTCAAATCCTAGAATGCTGCAAATGAGAGAAAACACCCGATTAGTTAACAATATAGCCATTTGGCTAAGATATTTAAAAGACGAAAAAATATTGAAATCTTGCGAATTGACACTTACCTTTAGTTTTCTTCAAGATTCGGCACAAGCAGACACCACAGAAGGAATTCAACAATCACAGGAGATGAGATCTAGGGATTTTGGCTTTTAAGAAAATCTCAAAAAAGATGAACGAGAGAAATGTTCATGCGTTTTCGGCTTTTGGAATAACTAGGAATTGAAAAAGATGGGTAAGAAAGTAGATAGAGATATTCGGCCAAAGTGTTTGCAAGAGAAGAGAAGGTAAATAGCAGGGGTTTCAATTTCTGACAGAAGAAAAAAAAGAAGAAGAAAAGATGATTCTAGTTTGCCGAAAAGAGAGAAAGCTTGAGGCTATTTTTAGAGAACATAATGAAAAATTTGGCACACCCCCTTGCCTATACTAAACCGATTTTCCCCCTTCTCCTGTGTTTGATTTTCGGCCAACTCTGCAACCAAGAGATCACTGTTATCATTATATCCCTTATCCTTAACAGAACACTCATCCAATAGAGACCTACACCACACCACTACTTCCCCTTTATCAACATTATATCCACATAATTTAAAAGATAAAATCCCCTATTTTGTAGCCACATTGCTGTCCCCCTAGATCTCCTTGGGCTGCCGAAAATGGCCCAATTCCTTGGGCTCCAAGCGGCCACACTGGGGCCCCCTTCCTTTGCCTATTGGCGCCACTTATAGCTCCCTCTTACTGTGCCTCTTGTTCCTGGGCCACAAGCCCATTATGCCTATTACACTCTCAATACTTTATTTAAACCCAATAGTCTCTAAACAAAATATCTAGCCAAGACCTCGGCCCATTCCTGAGCCCAATTTGCACCTCTAAACCTCAAATTAACATTTTAAGCATACATCTCATAAAATGCATAGACCCAATAATTTGGGATGTTACAGTTCTACCCCCTTAAAATAAATTTCGGCCTCAAAATTTACCTGATCAAAAGAGAAGGGGATACTGCTGTCGCATAACATCCTCTGGTTCCCATGTCACTTCCTCCACACTGTGGTTTTGCCACAAAACCTTGACCAAAGGGACGAACTTCCTTCTCAACACTTTTACGTCTCGTTCCAAGATTTGCACTGGTTCCTTCTCAAAAGACAAATCTAGCCTTACTTCAATCTCTTCCACCGGCACAACGTGTGATGGATCAGAACGATAACGTCTTAGCATCGAGACATAGAACACGTCATGTATCTGCTCCAACTCTGAAGGCAACTCCAATCGATAAGCCACTGGGCCCACGCGTTCCAGTACCGATAAGGCCCAATAAGCCGGGGACTTAGCTTACCCTTCTGACCAAACCTCATTACCTTCTTCCACGGTGATACTTTCAAGAAGACTTGATCTCCTACTGTAAATTCCATCCCCTTATGTTTAAGATTCGCATACGACTTCTGCCGACTAGACGCTTCCTTCAACTGAGCCCAAATTAATCTAACTTTCTCTTCTGTTTCTGACATTAGTTCTGGGCCCACACCTGACGCTCACCCAACTCTGTCTAGCAAGTTGGGGTATGACATCTCCTTCTGTATAACGCTTCATAAGGCGCCATCCGAATACTAGATTGATAACTATTATTGTACGTGAATTTTGCCAAAGGCAAATACTCCTCCCAGCTTCCCTAAAATCGATGATGCAACCCTTAGCATATCCTCCAAGAGTGAATTACCTCTCGATCGACCATCGATCTATGGATGAAAAGCTGCTAAAGTCTAGCCTTGTTCCCATTGCCTGATGCAGAGCCTTCCAGAATCGTGACATGAACCTAGGGTCTCTATCCGATATAATCGACATAGGTACACCATGCAGTCTCACCACCTCAGCCACATACAGCTTAGCCAACCTTTGTAGAGAAAAGTTAACATGAATCGGTATGAAGTGAGCAGACTTCGTCACCGATCTACAATCACCCAAATTGAATCCTTCTTAGTGGGCGTAAGGGGTAACCCACTAACAAAATCCATCGTGATTCTTTCCCATTTTCCACTGCGAAATCTTTACCGGCTATAACAACCCCGAAGGCAATTGGTGTTTTGCTTTCACCTACTGGCACATCAAACACTTACTCACGAATCCTGTTATCTCTCACTTTAGACCTGGCCACCAGAATTGTTCTTGGAAATCCCGGTACATCTTAACCCCTCCAAGATGCATAGCGTAAGGGCTACTATGCGCCTCCTGAAGAATCATCTGCCTTAACTCCACATCCTTTGGCATACAAACTCTCTTACAAAAACACAAGACTCCATCACCATTCAAACTATAGCCCTCTCCTTCTCCACTTCGCACTTGCCGAAGTCGAGCACTCAAAACATCATCTAGAAGTTGCTTCTCCCTGATCTGACTTGTCCACATAGGTCTTACTTGGAGCTCAGCTACCAAACTTCCATCCTCATCTGAGACTAAGATGAGTGAGCAGTAGCCCTCAAATCGCTATCGCCTTCCTACTCAACAGATTCGCCACCACGTTAGCCTTACCCGGATGATATTCGATCGAGCAGTCATAGTCCTTCAAGAGATCAATCCACCTACGTTGCCTCAGATTCAACTCCTTCTGGGTAAAGAGATACTTCAGGCTCTTATGGTCCGTGTAAATAACCGGCTTCTCCCCATACAGGTAGTGCCTCTAAATCTTCAGAGCAAACACTATCGCCGCCAATTCAAAATCGTGCTAGGGTAGTTCAATTCATGCGGTCTCAACTGTCGAGATGCATATGCAACAACTTTTCCATCTTGCATCAACACACATCCTAAACCCATGTGTGATGCATCACAGTAGACGGTAAATTATTTTCCCGCCTCTGACTGAATTAACACTGGCGCTTCTGTCAAGATTCTCTTCAGCTTCTCAAAGCTCTCCTGCTATTTGTCAGTCCATACAAATGATACTCCCTTCCTAAACAACTTAGTTAAAGGTGCCACTATCAATGAGAACCCTTCAACAAACCTTCTGTAGTACCCGACCAATCCCAAGAAACTTCAAACTTCCACCACAAACTTCGGCGGTTTCTAATCCAATACGGCTTCTATCTTCTGAGGGTCCACCCTAATTGCCTCTGCGAAAACTACATGCCCTAAGAAAGTCACTTCCTTCAGCCAAAACTCACACTTACTGAACTTTACGTACAATTGCTTCTCCCTCAGAAGTTGCAACACCATGCGAAGATGTGCATCATGCTCCTCCTCAAACGTGGAGTAAACCAGGATATCATCGTGAACACCACGACGAACCCAGTTCATCATATCCATAAATGCCGCTGGCGTATTTGTCAACCCGAATGGCATCATAAAAAATTCATAATGATCGAACTAAGTCTGAAACGCCGTCTTATGAATGTCTCCTTCCTTTACCCTTAACTGATGATATCCCGACCTTAAGTCAATCTTAGAAAAGACTGAAGCTCCTTTGAGCTGATCGAACAGGTCGTCGATTCTTGGCAGTGGGTACTTGTTCTTAACCATCAACTTATTCAATTGACGGTAGTCCACACACATACGCATGGATCTATCCCTCTTCTTCACAAACAGGACCGGGCTCCCCACGGAGACACACTCAATTAGATAAATCGATGATCCAATAGTTTCTGGATCTGGGCTTTGAGTTCCACCAGCTCCTTCGGTGCCATTCTATACGGAGCAATAGACACTGGAGCTGCACCCAAAGTAGCTCTATTCCAAACTCCACTTTGCGATCTGGGGGTAATCCTGGCAATTCCTCAAGAAAAACATCTGTGAAATCCTTGACTATTTGAACCTCATCGACAGTCACCTCCTTAACATCCAAAGCACTGATAAAGGCTAGAAACACGTTACATCCCTTCCGAATCATCTTAACAGCTTTTAATGCGGACACTATATTGGACAAATAATTTCTTCTTCCTCCTAACACAACAACCTCCCCGCCTTCCGGGGTATTCAACACCATGCGCTTAGTCTCACAATCCAACTTAGCACGGTGTTTAGTCAACCAATCCATTCCCAAAATAAGGTCAAACTCTCCAAACGGTAATTCCATTAAGGCTGCCGGGAACACTACTCCTTGGGTCTCTAAAGGTATGTCCCTAAACAGTTTGTCCACTACCTAGATTGTCCTAGAGGGCTAACCACAGTTATCTTCCTAGTAGTTATTATGGTCTCAGATACCGCACATGCAACATAGGAGTGGGTTGACCCAATATAAATCAAAGCAAGGTATGGGCTATTACCAATAAGAAACGTACCAATTATGACGTCCGGTGCGTCACCATCCTCCCGTCGACGTGCTGCATAGACTAGACCCGGCTGACTTGCGCCTACATTTCCAACACCCCTACCAGGTGCTCCACGACCACCAAATCCATTTCCTCCTCTGGCCGCGCCACGACCCCTCGGTACTAGCTGACCACCTCTCCTACCTCGATCGAACCTCGTCCATGGTCAGGCTCGCTCCACTGTGGGCACATCCTTAGTCATATGCTCCGTGGATCCACACCTAAAGCATCCACCAGTTCTCCTTCTACACTCCTCATAATGCACCTTCCCACATGAAGGACATGATCGATTCTGACCCATCGGAGCACGAGCTGGCCCATCAGACCTAGGCCTTTCTAAAAGTTCCTAAATGATCCCGACGGCCCAAAATTCCTCTTATTTTGATTCTAATTCCGATCCTTATCCTTATTCTGCTTCTCAGTCTACTTCACCTCCTCAGATATTTTAGCTTTCTTGACCAGAACTGTAAAGTCCCTTTCTCGCTGCGGTGCCACTAATACCCTCAATTCATCCCTTAGTCCATCCTCGAACCGCATGCAACGCTCATAGTCAGTTGCTATAATCCCTCGAGCGTAACGGCTCAACCGTAGAAATTCGGCTTCATATTCTGACACAGACTTACTTCCCTGCACCAAGTTCAGGAATGCCCTTCTCTGTGCATCCACATAGTTGGCCTCGATGTACTTTCCCTGGTACGACTCCATAAAGAAGTCCCAATCAATATGATCTGCGGGAGTACCCTCATTCACCATGAGCCACCACTGATAGGCCTCTTCTTAAAGAAGAGACACGACCCCCTTCAACTTCTCCTCCACAGTGAAGTCAAGGTCATCCATTATGTGCTCAGTTGCCTCTAACCAATACTCAGCTGTGTTAGGGGCTACGCCAGAAACTCCCCTAAACATCTCTGCTCCGTTGGCTCAGAGTCGTTCAGACACAGACTTTTGAGCTCTTAAACTCGTGCCTACTCCAGCCACTCTTTCAAGGACCCGCAGCATCACCTAAGACACTACATCATCTCCACCCGTTTGGTCCTAAAATTTTCCCTCCACAGCTGGCAGATTCGATATCTCATTTCCTAACCCGTGGCCAGACCCTACTGGTTTGGACACGGTCATCCTACCCCTACCACGTCCACGCGGTGAACATCTTCGACCACTTGTACTCATCGTCCTAAGATCGCCTTTATCTGATTTAAGAAAATTTTATGAATTATTAACTCTTTTCACTGATTATCCACGAACAATTTTATGAAAAAGTAGTTTGATAGTGGTTCTTTCGAATTCAGAATTATATTTGAAAGTTCAGTCTCAAGTCTACTACCCTAATTTAGAGAATCACATACATTCACAATCAGCATACAAAGGGCATTCACAAACTTACGTTCATCACCTAGGGGCATTTTCGTCCTTTCACTACCCAGGGTATTTTCGTAATTTATCTTACAGGGGTATTTTCATAATTTTCAAAATAGGGTATCTTGGTTGTTTTACAAAATAGGGGGTATTTTGGAAATTTTGCAATCTGGCGGGTATTTCGATAATTTTGTAAATCGAGGGTATTTCGCTAATTTCACAAATCTTGGTAATTTTTACAAATCTAGGGTATTTTGGGAATTTTTTACAAATCAAGAGTATTTCGAAAATTTTACAAAACTAGGGGTATTTTAATGATTTTGCAAAATAGGGTGGCTGGTCCCTTTCGGGTTTTAATTATAAATTTTGGCCCGTCAACAAGTCCTCATGGCTAAGGTGAACAGTCACTATGCACCAGGTAGGATTCCAACGAAGTGGAGATGAGTCACTAGGACTGTTTAAGTACCAAGCTCTCCCTGGATCCAATCCTAGACATGCGTATACCTGTTACCACACCCTAACCCAGTGACTTGTTCATGGACATGTTTAATTAGATAAAGTTTTATGGAGTTTATTGTTTGGTGTAAGCTAGGCCTAAGGTCCAATAATTTCTATCTTACTAACCTATGGCTCCATAAAGCCCATTAAGCCCACATACATAACACACAATGGTTCAGAATACTTACCTGGCGGACTTGGGCCGGAGACGCAAGTGCCATGTCGAGAGAACAATCCTGTATTACATGTTTCTAAAACCCATCTTTAAAAAACATTTTGAGCCCCAAAACCCCAAAGTTGAGTTTTAAACCGGGCCCTGATACCAATTTGTAACACCCCAAACCCGGCCCAAACACCACGACCGGATCTGGCATGTCACTAAGAAGATCTAGTAAAACATGTCGTATTTTTGGAAAAACATTTGTCGATTTTAAACATGTACTCCGAAAAACTTAATGATTTGATAATTTATAAAAGATATAAATTTTATATGATGCCTTTATGAATTAAAAACTAAAATTTAGTACATGTCTTAGTTTATATTTTTCGTCGAAATTACGTGTCCAATAATAGTAAAAACCCAAAAGAAAGCCCAAAGTATAAGGCTAGTGGCCCATGGCCTTATTACAATAAAATATAAAACCCAAAATAATTTAACATATTGAAGGAAAATTTAAATAAATGGAGTCTTTACTGTAACAATTTGAACTCTTGCATGGCCACCTTGTGCTCCCCTCTAGCCCGGTCTGATGCACTAAGTGCTACTTGAAAAAAATGTTAAATAATAGGGTGAGTCACAAGACTCAGTGTGCAACCCTCGTGCATTATCAGACTGGGCCTTAGCCCCAAAGAATAGATAATAAAATATAATATATCAAGAATTATTCAAAGCCCAACCCAATCCTAGGTTTCCATCTGCTACACACCACCCTTACCTGCCAATCACACCATTGGGGATTTCTACAATCAACCCACACCGCTACACACCATTTATGGCAGTCATGCTGCAGTTAGCTGCTCATCATCAAATCATGGCAATAGACACTACAACAGATAATTGCAAAAAGCCACTACAACAGATCATGGCAAAAGCCACTACAACAGATCATGGCAAAAGCCACTACAATAGATCATGGCAATAGCCACTACAACAGATCATGGCAAAAGCCACTACAACAGAACACTTCCCCTTTCATCAATCACTCAACCCCGTGCAATCACAGAAACTGGCATACATGTTTATCATATCAAATCAGCAGAACCATTCACTTTAGAATGACAGAGATCACTAACCTGGTGATTTGCCTTTACCCTCCTCGGATTTTCACTAGCCATGCCGATATTTTGGCATTTAACAGAATATAATAGATTTATAAGCATATACTAACAGGCAATCCAAATGGTGTGAGAATGTTGCACACTTGATTAATGCGTAGGACTACCCTCTATGTCGATACCCACGCTAATCGGATCTACTGCCTACTGTCTACAACTTTGCTCAAAAGCCAGAAGAACACGAAGATAAGGCCTCTCCTATATTCGGCCAAGGGTTAGTGTTTTACCCGGATTATACGTTTAAATTAACAGATCTCCTTACCTTGAAATCCTGAAAGTAATACAATCCAAGTGCTACTGAACTCTGGCTTAGAATTCTAAGCGATTGAATCCCCTTCAAATCCTAGAATGCCGCAAATGAGAGAAAACACCCGATTAGTTAACCATATAGCCATTCAGCTAAGATATCTAAAAGTCAAAAAAAAGATTAAAATCTCGTGAATCGACACTTACCTTTAGTTTTCTTCAAGATTCGGCTGGCAGAGACACCACGTATGAATTCAAGAATCACGGAGATGAGATCTAGGGATTTTGAGTTTTAAGAAAATCCCAAAAAGATGAACGAGAGAAATGTTGATGCATTTTCAGCTTTTGGAAGAACTAGGAATTGAAAAGATGGGCAAGGAAGTAGATAGAGAGATTCGGCCAAAGTGTTTGCAAGAGAAGAGAAGGTAAATTGCAGGGGTTTTGGTTTCTGACAGAAGAAAAAAAAAAAAGAAAAGATGATTCTAGTTTACCAAAAAGAGAGAAAGCTTGAGGCTATTTTCAGAGAACACAATGAAAAATTCGGCACACCCCCTTGCCTATACTGAACCGATTTTTCCCCCTCTTCTGTGTTTGATTTTTGGCCAACTCTGCAACCAAGAGATCACTTTTATCATTCTATCCCTTATCCTTAACAGAACACTCATCCAACAGAGACCTACACTACACCAGTACTTCCCCTTTATCAGCATTATATCCACATAATTTAAAACATAAATCCCCTATTTTTTAGCCACATTGTCGTCCCCCTAGCTCTCTTTGGGCTGCCGATAATGGCCTAATTACTTGGGCTCTAAGCGGCCACACTGGGGCCCCCTTCCTTTGCCTATTGGCACCACTTATAGCTTCCTCCTACTGTGCCTCTTGTTCCTAGGCCACAAGCCCATAATGCCTATTACACTCTCAATACTTTATTTAAACCCAATAGTCTCTAAAAAATATCTAGCCAAGACCTCAGACCATTCCTGAGCCCAATTTGCACCTCTAAACCTCAAATTAATATTTTAAGCATACATCTCATAAAATGCACAGGCCCAACAATTCAGGATGTTACAGACCACTACTTTGGTGTGAAGAAATCATGAATAAAGCTTAGGATGTCTACTCTAGGATGAGGGATACTGTCTCTCCACTCTTATAACCTACTGATAGTAGGATTTTTAAGAGAGAGAAAGGATTTGCTCTATTTTTCTTAAGATGAAAATACTAATTGGAGGAGGAAGAGAAAAACCTCTTTTTCAATCCTGGTTGCCCAAATTTATACAACCCTTGTCCATATGATAAGTTGACACGTGTTACAATCCTAATCAAGCTGTCGTATGGGTGGTTCACAACTGTAAGGAAACGCATATGACAATTCACCCATATATTCATATAGATACTCATGATCTCATTTCATAATTTATTCCTAACTACCTGTTGAACATAACCAAGATCATTCTAGACAAATTTAGTTTGAAATACATTTCGGCGGTATCCTTAACACTCAAAATTCCTTGAAAACTTACTTAGTTACTTTTATAGAAATCCCTCATTACCCCTAAGCTAATTACTCACCTTACCTTTTTTCGCCAACAACATCGTTGGGCGGATAGTACCATATCAACCTATTCTCTTCAAAGACTTTGCCCAAGGACGCACTCATGAACTTCAACTCTTAGTCGAATCTAACATCTCGCATTCTCAAGACTTGTTCTAAAATTCTTGCAATATTCAAATATCAAGGCTTTACCCATATCTACTTTACTCTAGTACACTATCTATTCTTACTTTTACCTCACATCTTTTCCTCACCACTTACTATGGTGCACACTAGCGTAACACCCCTAACCCGTATTCGTCATCAGATAGGGTTATAGAGCATTACCATATGAACATAACTTAAAATCATTTATTTCAAACATTTAATAATCATAGAAAAATACATTCAAACACAAGCATATCGTCCCTTATTCGAGCCATCAAGGCCTTGAAAAGACTTTAGAAATGATTTGAGATTAAATCGAAAACATATGAAACCTTAAGAAAAAGTTGGAAAAATTCACACTGTAAAGGGTACACAACTGTGTGCCCCACACAGTTGAGACACATGCCCATGTCTCAGGCTGTGTCCTAGCCTGTGTTCGTGCCCATGTAACTCTCTGACTTAGGTCACACGGCCAAGCCACACGCCCGTGTGCCAAGCCATGTGCTAGGCTGTGTAACTTTCACAAAACAACCATTAAAACCTATAGGGGACACACGATCGTGTCGCATGGCCATGCGCCACACACAATGAGACACACGCCCGAGTCTTAGAATGTATGGACAAAAAATAGGCCAAAATCAAGTCATTCCTTTCACCCATTTTCAACAAGTACCTACAAGCCAAATGCACCAATGAACAAGGTACCAAAACATTCCAAAACATGCATAATAAGACCATTTCAATAAACCATAAATCCATACAACCAGTATGCCATTAAGTTAGCTCAATCACAATTTATCAAATCTATCCTAACATATGCATAATTGATCGCTCATCTAGCATTCATATCTAACCCATTTCTATACCAAAACTTACCATAATTCACCACATTGCAAACATTCCAACACATACCATTGTGGTCATAAAACCATGCCTTTATTTGACCATATAAACATCAATCATTATAGCATCAAATTGCTGAAAGCATACCAACCAAATTACCATATTTATAAGCCAAACATAACAACTAGCTCATCAAACACAATTCACCTATACATGCCATTATAACCATGACCAAAACATCAAAATATACCAATATAATCTCTAGATAGTGTGATAAGTCTCCGACGAGCTTCAAAATTGATCGAGCTTCTGATAATCTGTAAAACATAGAAAAGAACAACATCATAAGAATATAATGCTTAGTAAGTCCGTAAATCATGAACATAGCCTACTATTTCTATAACAGCCCGATTTAGTGCCTAGTCAGAATAGTGGTTGTGAGACCACAAATTCAAAGTAAAAATATGTGTTTTATGATTTTTATGATGTCTAAGACATGTTTGCATGATTGTGTGAAAATTTCATGAATAAATTTTATAAATTAGTGATTAACTTATTCATTAGGACTAAATTGCAAAGATTGGAAAATATGAGATTTGTAACATCCTAAAATTTGAATTTTATATGTTGCATTATTTTGGTGCTCAGCTAGTTAAACTATCCAATGTGTGTGTTAAGGAAGCCCTGAGAAGGCTCGGCATTTATTTGGATTTAGAAAAAAATTTTGGCATTTAGTACTTTAAGGAAATGGCATAAGTGACCTTAAAGCTTAAGGTAATAAAGTGGTTAATAGTTAGCATAAAGATGAGCAATTAGGAAAGGGGTATGGCACCATATGTGTTACCTTGAGGGAAGGAGTTCGAATCCCTTTGTGTGATGTGTGAATTTTATTTTATTTTTTTTCTTCCTTATAGTGTCGGTCAAGCTTGAACTTACAGTAAGTTAGACTTTTATTTTTATGGCAAGATGGCTAAGAGAAAAAGGCAAGATTTAAGTTAAGGAAAAGAATCAAATGGAAATGGTATGTAAGGGGAACATAAGGCTTATTCCAAGGGTGATGTTTTGGAAAGTTTGGGTGGCCAAAATTTTGACCAAATGGCTATGCACTTGGATGGCTTTTGGGGCTAGGGGGGATGACCGAATGTTATTAGCACTTTGGTAAAGTTTAGGTGCTAGTTTTTGGTCATTTCTTTTCATTAGCAAATAGTGTATCAAATTTTCTCTCAAACTCTTTTCCCTAGCCGAATGTGTCATGACCAATAGGTAAATTTTTGTTTGTTTTGGCCATTTCTTTTTGACCAATTTGGTATCATCTTTCATGCTCCTCAAATTCTCTTCTTCTTTGTGCCAAAACCATACAACCTTGAAGGGGTAATTTTCATTTCTTTTCTTCTCATTGCCGAATGCATAACCATATGAAGACCTTTTCCTTGTTCATTTTCTACCCTTAAAAATCGAAACTTAAACACCATATCCTCTACTTTTTTTTATTCTACTTCTTTTTTGTAAAAAACTTTCAAACATCATTTCCCATTTAATATTTTCACTATAGCCGAATTTTCCACTTCATATATATTTTCTTCTCAACCACTTTTCTACTCACACTTTGATCAATCAGTAAGTGTTTCATTTCAACATTTTTGTTTGTATTTTTATTTTACCCTTTCTTTTAGTTCTGAACCTATACCTTGGTGTGGAATGGCCATATTGATCGAGGCCATCACCATACCATCTCTCATACGAAATCACTTTTCTTTGCTATAGAAAATTAGTGGAAGGTCGAAACTTGGAGTTTTCGAAGTCATCGTTTAATTGCTAGGATTCGGTCCAAAATTCATAAGGTAAGGATTCTTTGAGGATTTTATAACCACTTTTTATTCGTTAAGATAGTGTTGATTAATCGATGTTATTATAGGGACTCTATCGCTCAATCTTCCAACTTGAGATCATACATATTTTTGTGGTAAGCCGACTTCACTCTAAGATCAATCGTTTATAATAACAAAATATTAGTTTGGACTAATATTTATTTTTCAATGGAGGCAAACAAGATCGAATCAAAAGGGGTAGAGATTGGTGATCGAAAAAGGAGCAAATTTACGATCCCTTCTAGATTCAAACGAAGGGCTGTTTCGATAATCCGAGGCTTTCCGCCGGGTTGTGGACCCTCATCTGGTGAGAATCAACTATTCAAAGTTGTTCGCAATTGTGAGGCATCAACGATTCGATTTTCCCCCGGGTTGTAGACTGTCAACCGGGGAGAAATGGCAAATAGTAGTTATTCGTGATTCTGAGGGTAAAAATCTAGACCGTTTATCTTAGAGTAGATTTCCTATAAATGTACATGATCTAATCGAGCGTTAAAAATATTTTTAGGTGTCGACGATCAAGAAAGTGTAGTGCTTACCGTAATCAGGTGTGTAAACTCACATCGTATTTCATGGGTTAGATAATTATATTATGTTAACCGCTTAATGAAATCACATGTTAGTGAAATCGGGTAAAATGGCATATTTATAACTCTTTTGGTAAAGAATATGAAATCGGTATTAAGACTGTGAAAATTACGAAATTGCCCTCAATGGGCCAAATTGAGAAAAGTGACTATATGGGCCAAATGTGATTTTTGATATATGGGCCAAATGTGATTTTTGATATAGGGGCCAAATGTGATATTTGATATATAAGCCAAATGTGATATTTGATATATGGGCCAAATGTAATATTTGATATATGGGCCAATTGTGATATTGATATAATGGGCCTTATTGTTCGTAATAAATAATTGAATGAATGGTTGTAAATGAATATGCATTATATACATGGATTGCATGGGTGGGATAATGATGAAGAGAAGTTCTGGTAGCTATGCTACATAAATCTGGTGGCTCTACCACAAATCTGAAAAATGGCAATGCCATGAAAACTTTGTAAATCTGGTGGCTTGTCCACAAATTGATATAAATGGCTTAATGCCTATTTTGGTGTGTTGGCGGGGTGGGTGACTATAGCTCCCCACAGGTGTGTTGGTTGGTACGGGTGGTGTGTAGTAGATGGAAATAAGGTTTGGTTTGGGAATTGCATATCACATTCATTTTATATATGTTATTATTGTATTATAATTGTAAATGGGCTTGGCCCATTGAATGCTAAATTGGATTTTTGGCCCAGTGGACAATGGTAAGTGGGTTACACACTGAGTTCTAGTAACTCACCCCGTTTTCCTTATCCCTTTCAGGTAATGATCATTGATGGAGACTTGGGCCGTGGATATCTTGGTGGAGGCCATACTAAAAAACGGTTAAATTTGGAAATTTGGATACCTTTAAATACTTTTAATTATTTTTCTATTTTGAATTAAGGTTTGTAATAAGGCCTCTTGATAATTTTTTATTTGGTTTTTGTTTGATGAAATTATAAACTGCTTTAAGTATTTTAATTGAGATTTTAATTTCTAAAAAAGCATAAATAAACATTTTATTCCAAATAAATATATATAAAAGGATTTCATAAAAATTTTCATAATAGTAACTCAAAAATTATTCTTAAGTTTTCATCAATTATTTCCAAACATATCTTTAATTTCTTTTAAAATTTTTCTCGAATCATTAAACGGTATTTTCAAATTTCGATTTATAAGATCTTACATCTCAAATTATTGATTTATTATTCAAATCTTTTGCTCGATAAAAACTTCGTCGAAACTTTGAAATCGGTTTTACTTAAAGAGGAATATAAGTATATTTACTTTGTGTGGCATGTCAAAATTGGCCTTAACGCATAGGCCGAGTTTAGGGTGTTACATTTTATGGTATCAGATCCAGGTTCAAAACTTGGCAGTGGTTTGGGTTCTAAAACATATTTTTTTCAAAACTATTTTGGATTATAGAACGTATGTTTTAAAGGTAGTATGGCACCACGGGTATCCGGCACCAAGTCAAGTAAGTGTATTGAAATTGAATGATTATTATTGTGATATGACTATAGGAACACTCTAGAACTTTTAGTTTTAGATGTTGAAACTATAGAGATTAAGACTATAGGATGCGTTTATGAAAACAACTCTCCCTCTTTTATATCATAAAATATCGTTAATAAACACTTAAATAGAATACTAAATCATAAAACTTGTAATCAGATTGAAACGAAATAGTCAATATGAGCGCTAGAGGACGTGGACGTCGTAGACGTGGCCATGGTAGAGGCAGAGGTGCTAGAGTTGTGTCTGAGGCATCGGGACATATGCCAAAAATGGACACACCGGCATCACCTGTGTTGGAAAATGGATCACATGACCGTATGAGAGAAGACATTGCTCTGTCTCAAGCAATGTTACGAGTTTTGGAAAGAGTTGCTGGGGTTAGATCGAGGCCAATAGCTCGTAGATCAATATCGGAGCGAATTAGATCAAATGATGCTGAGACCATTAAGGGTAATAGCCCCAAATGTCGCAGAGTATTGGCTCGAGGCTGTGGAGTGGATCATGGATGATCTGGAGTGTACCGTCGAGCATAAACTAAGAGGATCTGTGTCCTTATTGAAGGACAAGGTGTATCAGTGGTGGCTCACTGTTCGGGAAGGCACTCAGGCCGAATGTGTTACTTGGGATTTCTTCAAAACTGCATTCCAAGGAAAGTATGTTGGGGCAAGCTATGTGGATGCCTGAAGAAAGGAATTCTTAAATCTGGTTCAAGGAAATAAAATGGTGGCAGCTTCTGCAGCAGAATTTCTATGTTTGAGTCTTTATGCTCGGACTATAGTGCCTACTGACCATGAACGCTGTGTGCATTTTGAAGATGGGTTGAATGATGAGTTGCAGGTACTAATAGCCCCAGAATAAGAAAGGACTTTTGCCACGCATGTGGAGAAAGCCAAAATAGCTGAAGAGGATAAGAACTCGGAGGGGCAAAATCAAGAAAGAGATAGAAGCAGGAACAAGAGGGACTTTCGGTATCCAGGTCCTGCTAAAAGGTTTCAGAAGAGGCCCAGGAATGATGAGCCAGCTCAAGCTAGAGCACCTGCTGGTACCAATCAAATTCAATCATGTGCTGACTGTGGAAGATGACACCCTGGTGAATGTTGAAAGAGAACTGATGGTTGCTTCAAATGTGGTTCTAAGGACCATCAGCTTAAGAATTGTCCTCGACAGACTGCTCCAACTCAAGAAGCTCGTAACCATGATGCATAGCCAACTAGAGATGCTCAGTAGCCACCGAGGGGCCGTGGACCAAGTCGAGGTGGTAATGGCGCAGGTCGAGGTCAAGGTGCACCGGGCAGAGGTAATGGATTCAGGGGTAACGCAAAGGCAAGGCAGCCAGGGTTTGTTTATGCAGTCAGACACCGAGAGGATGGCGATGCACCTGATGTGATAATTGGTACGTTCTTCATCTCTGATGTACCTGTTACTGCTTTGATTGATATCGGATCTACCCATTCGTATGTTAATAGTGCTATATCTGGAAATCTGAACATTAGATCTAAGATTTCTAATAAAGAGATGACGGTAATTAGTCCTTTAGGACAATCTGTGCTAGTAAATAAATTTTTTAGAGACGTGCCCTTAGAAATTCAAAGAGAAATATTTTTGGCAGATCTGATGGAACTGCCTTTCGGTGAGTTCGACCTTATTTTGGGCATTTATTGGTTGGTAAAACACCAGCCGCACTTGGATTGTGCTGCAAAGTGAATGTCCATAAAGACTTTGGAAGATAAGGAAGTGGTGATGATAGGCAAACGGAGAAACTATTTAGCAAATGTGGTATATGCTTTAAAGGTAGAAAAGTTGGTGCGGAAAGGGTGTGGAGCATTCCTAGCTTCAATTAGTGCTTTGGATGCCAAGGAATTATCTATAGATGTTGTTAGGATGGTGAAAGAATATTTAGATGTCTTTCTCAAGGAACTTCCAGGTTTACCTCCAGACCAGGAAGTAGAGTTTGGCATTGAGCTTTTGCTCGAAATGGCTCCGGTGTCCATTGCTCCTTATAGGATGGCACCGAATGAGTTAGTGGAGCTTAAAGCTCAAATTTAGGAATTGGTAGATCGGGGATTTGTTCGACAAAGTGTGTCACCGTGGGGAGCACCGATCTGGTTCATCAAGAAGAAGGATGGTCGATGCGTATGTGCATTGATTATAGGCAATTGAATAAATTGATGATCAAGAATAGATATCCATTGCCGAGAATCGATGACCTATTTGATCAATTGCAAGGAGCTTCAGTTTTCTCCAAGATAGATTTGAGGATGGGTTATCATCAACTCAAGGTTAAAGAGGCGGATATTCATAAGACGGTATTTCGAACTCGTTATGGACATTATGAGTTCTTGGTGATGCCGTTTGGATTGACCAATGCACCAGCTACATTTATGGACATGATGAACCGAGTCTTTCAACCCTAGTTAGACCGGTTCGTGGTGGTGTTCATAGATGATATCTTGGTATACTCGAAGAATAAAGAAGAGCATGATTCACATCTGCAGATAGTATTGCAAATATTGCGGGAAAAGCAACTTTATGCCAAATTCAATAAGTGTGAATTTTGGCTGAAGAAAGTGAATTTCTTGGGACATGTTGTGTCAGCCGAAGGAATCAGAGTTGATCCTCGGAAGGTAGAGGCTGTGTTGGATTGGAAACCACCAAAGTCAATGGTCAAAATACAGAGTTTCCTAGGATTAGCTGGTTATTATAGACATTTTGTTGAGGGGTTTTCGTTGATTGCTACACCCTTAACTAAACTTTTATGAAAGGGACTATCATTTGTGTGGCAGAACAACAGTAAGAAAGTTTTGAGAAACTGAAGAAGATTTTGACGGAAGCACCAGTATTGATTCAACCTGAGGCTGGAAAAGAGTTTATCATTTACTGCGATGTGTCACACACGGGTTTAGGATGTGTGTTGATGCAAGGTGGAAAAGTGGTGGCTTATGCATCTCATCAGTTAAGGCCGCACAAAGTTAACTATCCTACTCATGATTTGGAGTTATTGCGGTGGTTTTTGCTCTAAAGATTTGGAGGCACTATCTCTACGGTGAGAAGTCGATCATTTATATGGACCATAAGAGTCTAAAATACCTCATTACCCAAAAGGAGTTGAACTTAAGACAGCGGAGGTGGATAGAGATGTTGAAGGATTACGACTTCTCAATCGAGTATCACTCTGGAAAGGCTAATGTGATGGCAGACGCGTTGAGTCGTAAGGTGATATCAGAGTTGAGAGCAATGTTTGCTTATCTCAGTTTGTATGAAGATGGCAGTCTGCTAGCCAAACTTCAGGTGAAGCCTATATGGTTAGGTCAGATCAAGGAAAAATAGTTATCAGATGAAAAGTTAGGTCCCTTACTTCAGCAAGTGGAAGGTGGTGTAATAGGGGATTTTGGATTTGATAAGGATGGAGTATTGTGTTTTCGCGGAAGAATTTGTATGCCTAAGGATTTGGATTTGAGACAAATGATTCTGCGATAGGCGCATAGTAGCCCTTATGCTATGCACCCCTGAGGAAATAAAATGTAGCGAGACCTCTGTGAGAAGTATTGGTGGCTAGGGTTGAAATGGGAAGTTACTAAATATGTGAGTAAGTGCTTGACTTGTCAACAAGTGAAGGTGGAACACCAATTACCATCGGGATTGTTGCAACCGGTAAAGATTCCATTATGGAAATGGAAACAGATAGCGATGGATTTTGTTAGTGGGTTACCCTTATCACCTACCAAGAAATATTTTGTCCGGGTAATAGTGGATCGATTGACGAAGACTACCCATTTTTTACCTGTTTGTATGGATTTCTCACTGTAGAAGTTGGCCAAGTTGTATGTAGCGGAGATCGTGAGGTTACATGGGGTACCAATGTCTATTATATCAGATAGAGATCCTAGGTTTACATCATGATTTTGGAAGGTTTTACATGAAGCTTTAGGGACAAAGTAAATTTCAGCACGGCTTTTCATCCTCAGTCAGATGGTCAGTCGAAAAGAGTAATCCAGATTTTGAAAGACATGTTAAGGGGTTGTGTGATTGACTTCAGAGGTAGTTGGGAGGATTTTCTACCGTTGGTAGAGTTTACGATAATAATAGCTATCAATCCAGTATCCAAATGGCACCCTATGAAGCATTGTATGGTCGTAGGTGTTGTACTCCTACTTGTTGGACTGAATTGGGGGAGCGACAGTTATTGGGTCCTGAGCTGATATCAGGGACGGAGGAAAAAGTAAAGGTAATTCAGGCGCGGTTAAAGAAAGCTTCAGATAGACAAAAATTTTATGTAGATCTGAAGCGTAAGAACATTGAGTTTGCGGTGGGAGATTAAGTCTTTCTAAAGGTCTCACCTTGGAAGAATATCTTCAGATTTGGAAGGAAGGGCAAGTTGAGCCCTAGGTTCATCGGACCGTACTGTGTGCTGAAGCGTGTAGGACCAGTGGCTTATCAGCTTGAATTACCTCCGGAGTTGAGTCAAATTCATAATGTTTTCCATGTCTCAATGTTGAGGCGTTATCGATCGGATTCGTCTCAGATATTATCGGTAGAGGAAGTTGAGTTAAGGCCTGATTTGTCATTCGAGAAAGAACCAGTGAAAATTTTAGATCGAGATGTAAAGGTGCTGAGAAGGAAAACTATGCCGTTAGTCAAGGTTCTATGGCGTAATCACGGAGCGAAGGAAGCTACATGGGAGCCTGAGGAGACGATTCGGCAACAATATCCCCATCTCTTTTAATTAGGTAAATTTTGAGGACAAAATTTTTTTAAGGGGGTAAGAATTGTAACATCCTAAAATTTGAATTTTATATGTTGCATTATTTTGGTGCTCAGCTAGTTAAACTATCTAATGTGTGTGTTAAGGAAGTCATGAGAAGGCTCAGGATTTATTTGGATTTAGAAAAAAATTTTGGCATTTAGTACTTTAAGGAAATGGAATAAGTGATCTTAAAGCTTAAGGTAATAAAGTGGTTAATAGCTAGCATAAAGATGAGCAATTAGTAAAGGGGTATGGTGCCATATGTGTTACCTTGAGGGAAGGAGTTCGAATCCCTTTGTGTGCATGTGTGAATTTTATTTTATTTTTGTTTTCCTTCCTTATAGTGTCGGTCAAGCTTGAACTTATGGTAAGTTAAACTTTTATTTTTATGGCAAGATGGCTAAGAGAAAAAGGCAAGATTTAAGTTAGGGAAAGGAATCAAATGGAAATGGCATGTAAGGGGAACATAAGGCTTATTCCAAGGGTGATGTTTTGGAAAGTTTGGGTGGCCAAAATTTTGACCAAATGGCTATCCACTTGGACGGCTTTTGGGGCTAGGGGGGATGACCGAATGTTATTAGCACTTTGGTAAGGTTTAGGTGCTAGTTTTTGGTCATTTCTTTTCATTAGCAAATAGTGTATCAAATTTTCTCTCAAACTCTTTTCCCTAGCCGAATGTGTAACACCGCAAACCCGGTCTAAATGCTATGACCAAATCTAGCGTGTTACTAGGAAGAAAACATTTTACAAACCATTATGTCGACTTGAATTGAAAGGAAAACTTTTGGGGTAGTTAAGAAAATTGTGACTGAACCGGGCGAATTATTAAAACGTTTTGAAACTTATTTTAGCGTGATAGAGTTACCTGGTTGATTATTATTCATTCGATGTATATCTTTAGAAAAGAAACTCGAAAAAATTACCTTAAGTTTATAAAACGTTAGATCATAAATTACTTGGCATGCCTTTTTCATTTAATAATAGTTTAAGGAAAAAGAAAGTAAAGAAAAATAACAAATCCCAAAGTAAAGTTTAAGTGGCCTTATTACAAGAACCGAAATCCAAAAGTTAAAGTAAATAAGAACTAAATTCAAATTAAATAGTGAAATTAATTGTCGAGCATGGCCACACGAGTCCACCCCGGCTCCGGATCCATGATCTAAGCATTATCTGCAAAATGTAATGGAAGGGGTGAGTCACCGAGACTCAGTGTGTAAATCCCCATCCCAAAAGATGTTATGCTCTTACACAGATTCATATAATTATTATGCATGTCATGCAACCCATTGACTAGTAATCCATCTGAGTCTCCCAAATCTACCCTTTGTGGCACCTAGCCACTGGTGGTACCTAATCACTGGTAACCAAAGTTACAGATATTCATGTGTGGGGCCAACCCACTTGTGGTACCTAACCACTGGTGATGATCCCTTAAATTGATATGTGGGGCCAACCCACTGTGGTACCTAACCACTGGGACAAGTCACAAATTAAGCACATGTGGTACCTAACCACTGGTGGTTCCAAACCACTAAGACTTAGTCACAAAATCATGATATGTGGCGCCAACCCACGTGTGGTACCTAACCACTGGTGACAGTCTGATAAACTATGCCTTCCCCCTCCTCTCATCATACCTATATGCTATGTATACGTTTCTTAATACAACATAATCATGCTTAATGCATAGGAAAATACAACATGGCACACACAGGTTTCACATAGATCAAGCACGATATTCACCATAATGGACTTACCCGGAGTCCTTGCTTATCCTGGAAGGGTAACGTAATGTTTCCCACTGTTATTCCAGCTTTTAACAAACACAACATTTAACATAACAACATATGAAGTGCGTAAGAGTTACACACTTGTTTCTCGTACTATTGCACTCTCAACTTTAACACTATCGCCACTCGAGACTACTACTACCGACCTATGATCTTCCTCCGATGCTGGCCCACAACCCGGTGGCCAATCTCGCACTCGACATCTTGCTTCGCTTCTTGTACTTAGGGTCGGGTTCACAAATCCAACCCTTCCCGCGCTTATCGGCATTCGAGTCCATAAACACACCTTGGTCATTAAATCACATTAAAGTAGTGAGAACAAACTAAAAGTAATCGGTGTTCACGGCGACGGCCCTTACGTAGTTCGATAAATCCCAGAGCCTTGAACTTGGCTAAAACAATGATTGAATCCCTTCAGTCTTCTTCTAGTTTCGGCACAAGTAGTCACCACAGAGGTGATTCGGCTTCTAAGAAGAACGAGTGGAAATCAACGTGATATTGAGAAAGTGATGAAGATGGGAAAGAGATAGCAAAGAAGAAAACAACAGTGACTTACCAATCCTAAGATGATGATTTGGCAAGAGCTGGCACAGGAGTGAATCCAAAATAGAAGTCAAAAATAGAAATAAGATTTTTAATGGTATGGTTAGGGGTTTGGGTTCTCAGAGAGATGGAGAAAACACTACTGAAAGGTGGCTAAAAGGGTTCGGCTATGGGAGAAGAAAGTATGGCAAAGAGGGCTCGGCTTTTAGGAAAATATTAAAGAGGAGAGGAGAGCTAGGGAGTTGCGGCAAAGAAAGGGAGAGAGAGATCACAAGAGAAAGGAAATTTCGTCTTGACTAGATGCAAAAGATGATAACTTATGCCTACTAATTTTGGCATATCAACCGAATTTCACCCCCTCTCCAGAGTTGGATTTTCAGCCAACTCTGCCGTCACCTGATAACTCTTATCCCACTTGTTATCTTAATCCATATCCTCCCTTTAAGAGAGGCCCCATTGGCACCAACTCCTCCCTTCATATTATCAACAAAATACAAGAATTAAAAATCCTATTTTCAAGCTATTGTGTCGTCCTCCCTTCCCCCCTTGGAGTGCCAAATTTTAGCCCAAAAACTTGGGCCCCAAATGACCAAGATTGGCCTAAGTCCTTCCACGAATGACGCCACCACTTGCTCCTCATGCACCACCAAACTTTGGCCACTAGCCCACCTTGCAATTTAAACACAGATACCCACTTTAATTATGTCCTAGCGTTCTTCATTAGAAAATTAACCCAGGTCTTAGCCCAAACCTGGGCCCAATTCGCACCTCTAAACCTCAAGCTAACACTTTAACCCTACAACACACAAAATGCATAGACCCACTTATACAGGATGTTACAATTCTACCCCCCTTAAAATAAATTTCAGCCACAAAATTTACCTGATCAAATGAGTTGAGGGTATTGCTGACGCATAACATCCTTCGACTCCCATGTCGTTTCTTCCGAACCGTGGTTCCGCCATAATACCTTCACCAAAGGGACTGATTTACTGGGCAATATTTTGACATCCCGATCAAAGATCTGCATTGGTTCCTCCTCAAAAGATAAGTATGGGCTCACCTCAATTTCTTCTACCAACACAACATGAGACGGATCTGAGTGATAGCGTCTAAGCATGGAAACATGAAACACACTATGGATTTGACTCAACTCTGGTGGCAACTCGAGCTGATAAGCTACTGGTCCCACTCGTTTCAACACTCGATAAGGCCCGATAAACCTAGGGATCAGTTTGTCCTTCCGACCAAATCTCAGCACTTTCTTCCATGGCGACACCTTCAAGAAAACCATGTCACCCTCTGCAAATTCTATATCCTTCCGTTTAAGATCGGTATAGGACTTTTGCCTGTCCAAAGCATCCTTCAGACGATCTTGAATCAACCTAACCTTCTCTTCTGTTTTAGCCACCAACTCTGGACCCAACAATTGTCGTTCTCCCAACTCCGTCCAACACATAGGGGTATGGCACTTCTGACCATATAATGCTTCATTTGGTGTCATCCAAATACTTGCCTGGTAACTATTGTTGTATGCGAACTCTGCCAACGGTAGAAATTCTTCCCGATGACCTCTGAAATCCAAGACACAACCCCTTAGCTTATCCTCCAAGACCTGAATTACCCTCTCCGACTGTCCATTCGACTGGGGATGAAATGCCATACTGAAATCCAACTTTGTTCCCAATGCCTGGTTCAATGCCTTCCAAAACCTCGGCGTGAACCTAAGGTCCCTGTCTGAGATAATCGACACTGGCACCCCAGGTAACCTCACAATTTTCGCCACATATAATTTAGCCAACCACTGGAGAGAGTAATCAACCCGAACTGGTATAAAATGTGCCGACTTTGTTAAATGGTCAACGATCACCCAAACCTAGTCCTTCTTAGTAGGTGTGAGGGGTAGCCCACTAACAAAATCCATTGTAATCCTTTCCCATTTCCACTGCAAAATCTTTATCGATTGCAACAATCTCGAGGGTAACTGATGTTCAGCCTTGACCTGTTGACACGTCAAACACCTACCCACAAATTCAATTACTTCTCGCTTAAGGCTCGGCCACTAGAACTACTCTTGCAAATCCCGGTACATCTTACTTTCTCTAGGATGCATAGCGTATGGACTGCTATGAGCCTCCTGAAGAATCTTCTACCTTAACTCCACATCTTTAGGCATGCAAACTTTCCCCTGAAAACACAACATTCCACCACTGCTCAAGCTATACCCCTCCAATCCACCATTCTGCACTTGCAAACACCGAGCGTTTAAGACTTCATCCAATAATTATTTTTCCTTAACTTGGTTTACCCACGTTAGCTTCACTTGCAGTTCTGCTAATAGACTTCTGTCATCATACAGAATAAGGTGGGCAAACAAAGCTCTTAGATCTACAACAACCTTACGGCTCAAGGCGTCAACTACCACATTAGCCTTTCCCGGATGGTACTCAATCGAGCAATCATAATCCTTCAACAGCTCGATCTACCTCCTCTGCCTTAAATTCAATTCCTTCTGAGTGAGGAGGTATTTCAAAATCTTATGGTACATGTACACAATAGACTTCTCTCCATATAGGTAATGTCTCCAAATTTTTAGGGCAAAAACCACTGCAGCCAACTCCAGATCATGAGTCGGGTAATTCACCTCGTGACGTCTCAATTGTCGACATACGCTACTACCTTCCCTTCTTATATCAGCACACATCCTAACCCTGTGTGTGACGCATCACAATAAATCGTAAACTCCTTCCCTGCTTCAAGTTGAATCAGCACCAGAGCTTCTGTTAAAATCCTCTTCAACTTCTCAAAACTCTCTTGTTGCTTGCCTGACCATGCAAACGAAACCCCTTTCCTTAGCAACTTGGATAACGGTGCTGCAATCAAAGAAAATCCTTCCACAAACCTTCTGTAATATCCTGCTAAACCCAAAAACTCTGAATCTCTACCACAGACTTCGGTGGTTTCCAGTCCAATAAGCTTCAATTTTTTGGGGGTCCACCCTAATCCCCTCAGTCGACACCATATGAGCCAAAAAGGTAACTTCCTTCAACCAAGACTCGCACTTACTAAACTTAGCAAACAACTGCTTCTCCCTCAGAATTTGCAACACCACACGAAGATGCGCATCATGCTCCTCCTCGGACTTGGAATAAACTAGAATATCATCGATCAACACTACAATGAACCGATCAAGATATGGTTGAAACACTCGGTTCATCATATCCATAAACGCTGCTGGGGCGTTAGTCAACCCAAACGGCACACCAAAAATTCATAGTGACCGTAACGAGTACGAAAAGCCATTTTATGGATATCTGCCTCCCTGATCTTAAGCTGATGATATCCCGACCTCAAATCTATCTTGGAAAAGGCTGAGGCTCCCTTAAGTTGATCAAACAAGTCATCTATCCTCGGTAACGGATACTTGTTCTTAATTGTCAACTTATTCAGCTGACGGTAATCAATGCACATTCGCATTGATCCGTCCTTCTTCTTAACAAAAAGCACAGGCGCTCCCCAAGGCGATACACTCACCGAATGAAACCTCGATCCAGTGATTCTTGAATCTACGCTTTCAACTCCACTAACTCCTTTGGCTCCATTCTATATGGGGCAATAGACACTAGCGCTGTTCCTGGTAGAAGGTCTACACCAAGCTCCACTTCGTGATCTAGAGGCAAACCCGGAAGCTCTTTCGATAGACGTCGATAAATTCTTTCACCGTTTGGACATTCTCCAAAGCTGATTCCTTAACTTCCAAAGCACAAATATAAGCCACAAACGCCTCATATCCTTTTTTCACTATCTTCTCAGTATTCAGAGCGGATACCACATTAGATAGGTAGTTCCTTCTCTCACCTATCATCACCACCTCTTCACCCTCAGCTGTTCTCAGCACCATGCGCTTAGTTGCACAGTCTAGACCCACCTAATACTTTACCAACCAATCCAACCCTAAGATTAGATCGAACTCCCTGAAGGGCAATTCCATAAAATTAGCTTGAAACATTACCCCTTAAAGTTCTAGAGGCACATCCCTAGATAGTTTGTCTACTACCATAGAGTGTCCTAGAGGGCTAATTACCGTCATCTCCCTAGTAGAAGTCTCATAGGCTAAGTTCAAAGTTTCCACTATACTACTAGCAACATAAGAGTGTGTCGATCCAACATCAATCAAAGCAGTATAAGGCAACCCAAAAATTAAAAATGTACCGGTTATGACATCCGAAGCGTCGCCCTTCTCACGACACTTCACTACATAGACCAACCCAGGCTGTCTTGGATCGGTACTTCCAGCACCCCTGCCCGGTGCTCCACGGCCTTGCCCGTCTCTATTACCACCCCTGACTGCACCTCGACCCCTCTGCAGTCACTGACCATCTCTCCTAAATTGGGTACACCCTTGATTCTCAATCTATGTCCTTACCGGCCTCCGTGGACAGTCCCTTATCCGATGATCCATTGACCCACACTCGAAACATCCCCTATTACCTGTCCAACACCCCCCGAATGAAACTTCTCACATAGGGCACACCGTGGTGTCCATTGAGCAGTAGCAACTGGCCTTGCAGCTTGATCCCAGCCACCAAATCTAGCTCTTTTTTGAGAACTTCCAGTAGACCCTGATGGCCCAAATCTCCTTTTATTTGTATTCGTATTCTGATTCTTTTTCTCGGTTTGCTTCACCTCCTCAGCAATCTTGGCCATTTCCACAAGAACGTCAAATTCCCTCTCTCACTGCGGAGCAATCAACACCTGCAGCTCGTTCCTTAGTCCGTCCTCAAACCTAACACAGCGCTCATGCTCCGTACCCACGATACATCGAGTGTACCTACTTAACCGTAAGAATTCTACCACGTACTCGATACCGACTTACTCCCCTGAACCAAATTTAGAAACGCCTTTCATTGTGCAACTATATAACTCGACCCCACGTACTTCCTCTGGTAAGCCACCTTGAAAAAGTCCCAAGTGATGTCATCGGCCAACGCACCTTCCCTGATCGTGAGCCACCACTAATAGGACTCATCCCGGAGAAGAGATACTATCCCTTTTAGCTTCTCATCGAATGTGAAGTCCAAGTCATCCATTTAGCGCTCTGTCACCTCTAACCAGTACTCTGCGGTGTTGGGAGCTACACCCGAAATTCCCCTAAATACCTCGGCTCCATTCGCCGAGTCGTTCGGACCTGATTTTGAGTCCCGTCCCTACGCCGCTCCAAAGAACTCTATCTAAGACTCGTAGCATAGCTTGCGACACTGCATCATCACCACCTGCCTACTCCTGATATCCGGCGCCTACAGCTGGTGGCGGTAGCACCTCATTTTTGACCCATAACCAGACCCTACCGGTTATTTTCATTATTTTTTGACCCTAATCGGACCCATACCCAGGGGTATTTTCATAATTTTAACCTATAGGGGTATTTTTGTAATTTTTCAAAATAAGGTATATTGGTAATTTTTCAAAATAGGGGTATTTTGATAATTTTGCAATCCAGGGGTATTTTGGTAATTTTACAATTCGAAGGTATTTTGGTCATTTACCTCAACCTAGGGCATTGTGGAAAGTTTTACAAAATTTAGGGTCATATAAGTAATTTACAAAGATAGGGTACTGGTCCCTTTTGGGTTTTAGTTAAAATTTTGGCCTGTTAATAAGTCTTTGAGGCTAAGGTGAACAGTCACTATGCACCAGGTAGGATTCCAGAAAAGAGGAGGTGAGTCACTAGGACTGCTTAAATGCCAAGCTCTTCCTGAATCCAATCCTAGACATGCATCTGCCTGTTACCACACCCTAGTCCTTCTGACTTGCTTACAGACATGTTTATTTAGGAAAGTTAAGTTTTATGCAAGAGTTTGTGTAACTAGGCCTATGGTCCACAAGCCCTAGTATAACTATCTACGTCCCTATAACCCATTAATCCATCATACATATATATATATATATCACAGAAAAGGTTAGGATACTTACCGGCGTGGATCAATGCTCGGAGACTGAGGTGCCATGCTTTTCGAAGTATGCATTTCTGTCAAATCATTTTTAGACCCTTTATTGAAAATATTTTGGGCCTTAAACCCACAGCCGAGCTTTTGAACTGGGCTCTGATACCAAAAATGTAACACCCCAAACCCGGTCTAAATGCTACGACTGAATCTAGCGTGTTACTGGAAGAAAACTTTTTACAAACCATTATGTCGACTTGAATTGAAAGGAAAACTTTTGGGGTAGTTAAGAAAATTATGGCTGAACCGGACGAATTATTAAAATGTTTTGAAACTTATTTTAGCGTGATAGAGTTACGTGGTTGATTATTATTCATTCGATGTATATCTTTAGAAAAGAAACTCAGAAAAAAATTACCTTAAGTTTATAAAAACGTTCATATCATAAATTACTTGGCATGCCTTTTTCGTTTAATAAGAGTTTAAGGAAAAAGAAAGGAAAGAAAAATAACAAATCCCAAAGTAAAGTTTAAGTGGCCATATTACAAGAACCGAAATCTAAAACTTAAAGTAAATAAGAACTAAATTCAAATTAAATAGTGAAATTAATTGTCGAGCATGGCCACCACGAGTCCACCCCGGCTCCGGATCCACGATCTAAGCATTATCTTTCAAATGTAACGGAAGAGGTGAGTCACCGAGACTCAGTGTGTAAATCCCCATCCCAAATGATGTTATGCACCTACACAGATTCATATAATTATTATGCATGTCATGCAACCCATTGCCTAGTTATCCATCCGAGTCTCCCAAATCTACCCCTTGTGGCACCTAGCCACTGGTGGTACCTAACCACTGGTAACTGAAGTTACAGATATTCATGTGTGGGGCCAACCCACTTGTGGTACCTAACCACTGGTGACGATCCCTTAAATCGATATGTAGGGCCAACCCACTATGGTACCTAACTACTGGGACAAGTTACAATTTAAGCACATGTGGTACCTAACCACTGGTGGTTCCAAACCACTAAGACTTAGTCACAAAATCATGATATGTGGGCCCAACCCACGTATGGTACCTAACCACTAGTGACAGTCTGATAAATCATGCCTTGCCCCTCCTCTCATCATGCCCACATGCTATGTATACGTTTCTCAATACAATATAATCATGCTTAATGCATAGGAAAATACAACATGGCACACACAGGTTTCACATAGATCAAGCATGATATTCACCATAATGGACTTACCCGGAGTCCTTGCTTATACCCGGAAGGGTAACGTAATGTTTCCCACTATTATTCTGGCTTTTAACAAACACAACATTTAACAAAACAACATATGAAGTGCGTAAGAGTTACACACCTATTTCTCGTACTATCATACTCTCGACTTTAACACTATCGCCACTCGTGACTACTACTATCGGCCTACGATCTTGCTCCATGTCGGCCCACAACCCGGTGGCCAATCTCGCACTCCTGATACTGCTCGTTTCTTGTACTTAGGGGCTAGGTTCACAGATTCAACCCTTCCTATCATTTGGCTGGCATTCGAGTCCATGAACACACCTTGGTCATTAAATCACATTAAAGTAGTGAGAACAAACTAAAAGTGATCGATGTTCATGGTGACAACCCTTACCTAGTTTGACAAATCCCAGAGCTTTGAACTTGGCTAAAATGATGATTGAATCCCTTCAGTCTTCTTCTAGTTTCGGTACAAGTAGTCACCACAGAGGTGATTTGACTTCTAAGAAGAACGAGTGGAAATCAATGTGATATTAAGAAAGTGATGAAGATGAGAAAGAGATAGCAAAGAAGAAAACAACAGTGACTTACCAATCTTGAGATGATGATTCGGCAATAGCTGGCACATAAGTGAATCCAAAATAGAAGCCGAAAATGGATATAAGATTTTTAATGGTATGGTTAGGGGTTTACGTTCTCAGAGAGATGGAGAAAACACTACTAAAAGGTGGCTAAAAGGGTTTGGCTATGGGAGAAGAAAGTATGGCAAAGAGGGTTCGGCTTTTAGGAAAATATTAAAGAGGAGAGGAGAGCTAAGGAGTTGCGACAAAGAAAGGGAGAGAGAGATCACAAGAGAAAGGAAATTTTGGCTTGACTAGATGCAAAAGATGATAACTTGTGCCTACTAATTTTGGCATATCAACCGAATTTCACCCCCTCTCTAAAGTTGGATTTTCGGCCAACTCTGCCGTCACCTGATAACTCTTATCCCACTTGTTATCTTAATCCATATCCTCCCTTCAAGAAAGGCCTCCTTGGCACCAACTCCTCCCTTCATATTATCAACAAAATACAAGAATTAAAACTCCTATTTTCAAGCTATTGTGTCATCCTCCCTTCCCCCCTCAGAGTTTCGAATTTAAGCCCAAAAACTTGGGCCCCAAATGGCCAGTACTTGGCCCAAGTCCCTTCCCTTAATGACGCCGCCCACTTGCTCCTTGCAGCACCACCAAACTTTGGCCACTAGCCCACCTTACAATTTAAACACAGATACCTACTTTAATTATGTCCTAGCATTCTTCGTTGGAAAATTAACCCAAGTCTCAGCCCAAACCTGGGCCCAATTCGCACCTCTAAACCTCAAGCTAACACTTTAATCCTACAACACACAAAATGCACAGACCTACTTATACAGGATGTTACAGAATGTGTCATGAGCAATAGGTAAATTTTTGTTTGTTTTGGCCATTTCTTTTTGACCAGTTTGGTATCATCTTTCATACTCCTCAAATTCTATTCTTCTTTGTGCCGAAACCATACAACCTTGAAGGGGTAATTTTCATTTCTTTTCTTCTCATTGTCGAATGCATAACCATATGAAGACCTTTTCCTTGTTCATTTTCTACCCTTGAAAACCGAAACTTAAATACCATATCCTCTATTTCTTCTTCTTCTTCTTTTTTTTGTAAAAAACTTTCAAACATCATTTCCCCTCCAATATTTTCACTATAGCCGAATTTTCCACTTCATACATATTTTCTTCTCAACCACTTTTCTACTCACGCTTTGATCAATCGATAAGTGTTTCATTTCAACATTTTTGTTTGTATTTCTATTTTACCCTTTCTTTTAGTACCGAACCTATACCTTGGTGTGGAATGGCCATATTGATTCAGACCATCACCATACCATCTCTCATACGAAATCACTTTTCTTTGCTATAGAAAGTTAGTGGAAGGCCGAACCTTAGAGTTTCCGAAGTCATCATTTAATTGCTAGGATTCGATCCAAAATTCTTAAGGTAAGGATTCTTTGAGAATTTATAATCACTTTTTATTCTTTAAGGTAGTGTTTATTAATCGATGTTATTATAGGGACTCTATCGCTCGATCTTCCATCTTGAGATCATACGAATTTTTGTGGTAAGCCGACTTCACTCCTAAGATCAATCGTTTATAATAATGAAATATTAGTTTGGACTAATATTTATTTTTCAATGGAGGCAAACAAGATTGAATCAAAAGGGGTAGTGATTGGTGATCAAAAAAGGAGCGAATTTATGATCCCTTCTAGATTCAAACGAAGGGCTATTTCGGTGATCCGAGACTTTCCGCCGGGTTATGGACCCCCATCCGGTGAGAATCAACTATTTGAAGTTGTTCGTAATTGTGAGGCATCAGCAATTCTGAATTTTCCACCGGGTTGTGGACTGTCAACCAGGGAGAAACGGGAAATAGTAGTTATTCGCGATTCTGAGGGTAAAAATCTAGACCGTTTATCTTAGAGTAGATTTCCTATAAGTGTGCATGATCTAATCGAGCCTTAAAAATATTTTTAGGTGTCGACGATCAGGAAAGTGTAGTGCTTACCGTAATCAGGTGCGTAATCTCACACCGTATTTCATGGGTTAGATAATTATATTATGTTAACCGCTTGATGATATCACATGTTAGTGAAATCGGGTAAAATGGTATATTTATAACTATTTTGGTAAAGACTATGAAATCGGTATTAAGACTGTGAAAATTATGAAATTGACCTCAATGGCCCAAATTGAGAAAAGTGACTATATGGGCCAAATGTGATATTTGATATATGGGCCAAATGTGATATTTGATATAGGGGCCAAATGTGATATTTGATATATCGGCCAAATGTGATATTTGATATATGGGCCAAATGTGATTTTTGATATATGGGCCAATTGTGATATTGATATAATGGGCCTTATTGTTCATAATAAATAATTGAATGAATGGTTGTAAATGATTATGCATTATATATGTGGATTGCATGGGATGGGATAATGATAAAGAGAAATTTTGGTAGCTATGCTACATAAATCTGGTGGCTCTGCCACAAATCTGAAAAATGGCAATGCCATGTAAACTCTATAAATCTGGTGGCTTGTCCACAAATTGATATAAACGGCTTAATGCCTATTTTGGTGTGTTGGTGGGGTGGGTGACTAAAGCTCCCCACAGGTGTGTTGGTTGGTACGGGTGGTGTGTAGCGGATGGAAATTAGGTTTGGTTTCAGAATTGCATATCACATTCATTTTATATATGTTATTATTGTATTATAATTGTAAATGGGCTTGGCCCATTGAATGCTAAATTGGATTTTTGGCCCAGTGGTCAATGGTAAGTGGGTTACACACTGAGTTCTAGTAACTCACCCCGTTTTCCTTATCCCTTTCAGGTCATGATCATTGATGGAGACTTGGGCCGTGGATATCTTGGTAGAGGCTATACTTAAAACGTTAAATTTGGAAATTTGGATTCCTTTAAATACTTTTAATTATTTTGCTATTTTGAATTAAGGTTTGTAATAAGGCCTCTTGATAATTTTTTATTTGGTTTTTGTTTGATGAAATTATAAATTGCTTTAAGTATTTTAATTGAGATTTTAATTTCTAAAAAAAACTTAAATAAACATTTTATTCCAAATGAATATATATGAAAAGGATTTCATAAAAATTTTCATAATAGTAACTCGAAAATTATTCTTAAGTTTTCATCAATTCTTTCTAAAAATATCTTTAATTTCTTTTAAAATTTTTCTCGAATCATTAAATGATATTTTCAAATTTCGATTTATAAGATCTTACATCTCAAATTATCAATTTATTATTCAAATCTTTTACTCGATAAAGACTTCGTTGAAACTTTGAAATCGATTTTACTTAAAGAGGAATCAAAGTATATTTACTTTGTGTGGCATGTCAAAACTGGCCTTAACGCATAGGCTGAGTTTGGGGTGTTACAAGATTCTAGAATATTCAAGTATGAAATAGCATTAGAAAAATTATTAGAGGTCCTTACTTAGCAATTAGGCCAATATTTGTCAAGATGGACAAAAATAGACATTGGAAGGAAAAATCTTAAGAAATAGGCCTTAAGGGCATTTTTTTCATTTGCTTAATAAAAGAATTAAAAAGGAAAAAGAAGTCAAAATTCATGTCCATCTTCTCCATGCTAGCTGAAAATTTCAAGGGCACCATAGCTAGGGTTACTTCATCTTTCAAGCTTGATTGTAATTACCTCCTAGCCCCATTTTTAATGTTCTTCATATTTTTAAAATCCTCGTAGCTCGATTTAGCTATTTCTAGCTATATTTTGAGCTAGGGTTCATGTTCAAAAATTTATCCATGTATGACATGCATGCATTTTGATGATTTATGGAGGTATATGAAAGTTTGATGTATGATAAACATCTTTTTCTAAGAGATTTTCATGATAAAATCGTAAAAGGACCTAATTGTAAAAGTTATAAAAGTTGTCATAAAAGTGTGAGTTAGTGGAAATTGCTGAATGTTGTAGTTATGGAAATGGTTGGGCTAGGCTTGAAATACAAAGAAATTGGATAAAACTCATTTTACGAGCCTAGGGGCAAAAGTGAAAATATGTGAAAGTTTTTGGGAAAATTATAATTTTGTCGAAGTATGATTCATAGGTTAATTTATTCAATGTGAGTATTAAACAAGTGAAATTGTTATTATAGATCAAGAAACATGAAGCCCAGATCAAAATCGAGGCAAGGATAAGGTTGTGGACTAAATTGAACAATTCCACATATATTTTGGTACCGAGGTAAGTTTGTGTGAAATTAAAGATACATAATGTTATTATGTTTTTAATTGCTTGATATTATGATAAATGAATATTATTTCTATGAAATCGATTAATGATGCTTTGATGAGAGTATAATGAAATTATGATAAGTTGAAGTCCCAGTTGAACATTAGGAATAGCAAGGATACCATTGTCACAACATGAGACAAAGAGGGTCCCGTGTAAGACCATGTTTAGGACATGGCATCGACATCAAATGAAGGTCCCGTGTAAGACCATGTCTGGGACATGGCCTCGGCACCAAAAAAATCTCGTGTAAGACCATGTTTAGAACATGGCATCGACATCAATATACGATCTCGTATAAGACCATATCTGGGATATGGCTTCGACATCGAGACATGAGATCCCGTGTAAGACCATATCTGGGATATGGCATCGGCATCTAGATGTGATCCCATGTAAGACCATATCTGGGATATGGAATTGGCATCGTGTTACATGTATGATGATATTGAGTATCCTTTGATATTCCAAGTAGTTCAATAGGTAAAGAGCTAAGTTTATGTTAAAGATGACAAGAGCAAAGTCTATGCTCAAGAGAATAAAAGTGCTAAAGTATGTGATGAAGTGATACAGGTACCCATGAGTAACTTATGAGAAATGAATGCAAAATGTGAAATGTGATTTGGTAAGAGTAAGCATGAGTAAGTTATGCCGATGTGCTTGAGAACTTGTGTATTATTTAGTGTGATGAATGGATGTTATCATGAGCCTTTATGTTGCTATTTATTTCATGCAAACTTACTAAGCTTTATACTTACCCCTCTCATTTCCCATTTCCTTGTAGTATCGCCAAGGTAGCTCGGGGATCGAAGGACGTCGAAGTTCTATTCACACTATCAAGTTATTCTTTTGGTACAGTAAAGTTCAATTATTTTGAGTATGTCATGTATAGGTACTTGGTCATTTTGTTTATGTCATATTGGTTAGCCAAGGTGTTGGCTGTTAATGTTACTTAATTCATTTTGTAAATGTCTATTAGAATTGGTCTATAATAGCTAAGTTATATATATATATTCAATGATGAAATTCATGAAGTGCAAGTTTATGCAATCAAATGAGTAGTGTGTGAAGTAGATGTAGGATGACTTAGTGATAGCTAAAGATGCATTATCGCTATGCTAAATGTTGCTTGAAATTGATATAAGTGTGAATGTTTTTCAGGGTGTTAAATGGCTTGGTATGTAACGCCTTGAATTTGGGCCTAGAAGTATTGGGCCTTGAGTTTGGGTCCGTAAAGAGGCTGTAAATAGGTATTTAATTGTGCAAGGAAGTGACACAATTAAATGTCTGCTCAAATGGTTAAGGGTCCTAAAAGGAGTTGGAAAAGTCTTGGGCTCAAACCTGGGCTTTAGCAAAAATTTTGGTTTTAAGTGAATAAAACCCTGGATGCTTGGATGTAGGCCTTTTAAATTATTGTGTTAAAAAAATGACACAAGGAATCATGTGGTCTAGTGGTTGTGGCGTCATTAAGGTTGTAAGGGAGCCTGGGTTCAAGTCTTGGCTCTTGCAATTTATTTTGGTTTTTCTTTTAAAGGAACCTGGACTTTGGCCTATAGACCTTTTTACTAATTGATGATATTTTGTTACACAAAAGAGCTTGTGGCAAAGAGGCAAGTGGCGTGTTGAGCTATTGAAGGGGGCTTAGGTTTGAATCCCCTTGCAAACAAAATAAAATTATTTTGCTACATGGGAATGGCAAGTGGTCAAATTGGATTGAAACTCTGGAAGGTTGTTTTGGACTTGGTAAAAGGGTGAAGGTTGAATTGGTCATGGAGAAAATGTAAGAGGAAAAAGGGGAATTCGAATGGGATGGTGGAGAGGTTGGAGGAGGGATTTTAGGAGTGGATTAAGGGTGGTGGATGGTTTGAGTGATTTTTCGGAGGAAATTTTGAGATTTTGAAAGGAAAGAGGGGTGTGTGCCGAATGAGAATTTTGGCTTATCAGAAATCGACTTTGAGTAGTCTTTTACTCTCTAATTCGGTGGCTTAAAACATTTTGGTTTTTTTTTTCTTGGAGGCCGAATTGTGCTAAGAGTGTGGGCAGTATCTTTTCGTTTTCGGTCATATTGAATACCTTTCGGTTTCTTCTATTCTCTACTTTGTGTTCCTCTACAAACCTCCTAACAAATCGATTCTTTTTCTCTCCTCTACCTCTTCACACTTTTACCGAATATTTCTTTTCTCTCTCAATTGGTTGACGTGTTTTTGGCCAAACACATTGTTATCTCCTCTCTTCCTTCTCTTAGCTTTTCTCTTTTCCCTCCTCTTTTGCTAGAGCTGAATAACCTCTGAACTTCTGTGCTAGTTGAATACTTGGTCTCAGAGGAGTGCGATTGTTTCTTCTCATGCCTCGATTTAAGGGTATGTTATGATGGTGGCCGAATACTTCTATCTCTCAGTCTCAATTCCGCAATTTGGGTGAGTTGTGATACTCCTGGTTCAATTATTTGCGTATATGATATTAGTTATTGAGTCGCGAATGGAATGCAAGTAGTTTTTTTTTTAAGGACTGAAGTGAAGTGATCTCCTGCGACAGCCTGAGTGAGATTGATTAAGGCGGGTGATAGGTAAGCCTCCAAACAAGAGTTTTGGGCTAAGGTTCTCTTCAATTGATTGATAAGCGACTAACCGAAGTTTTTGATTATTTTAGGTTGGTGTTCTTGTGAGTTAGTCACGCACGTTCACAATCAGGTGTGTATTTTTACCCTATACCTGATAGTCGGTTGATAAGCCGAAGGTGTGTAACAATTCCCTATATTCGATAGTCGGTGAGCAAGCGGATAGAGGGTGTGTAACCACACTCCTTTTAATCGTAGGTCGACAAAATGCCAAAAGGTCAAAGTACCGACGAATGATGCCACACGAGCGTGCGATCGCACGTGTGGTGGACCAAGCCACGAATATGGGCGTAAGATGGTTGAGGCCACCATGAGCGTTCTCATGGGCTTAGGTCATTTTGGGCCGCGTTGGGGCTGAAATAGGTAGTGTGGACCCAATGGGCCTATAGGCCCCACATGGATTAAATTTGCATATTGTGGTAAATGTTAGACCGAGCCATGTAGTCCACATGGCTAGGGTCATTTTTGGGCAATGGGTCGTGTGGGCCCACTAGGTTAGTGGGCCCTACACGGATAAAATGCATGATATATGGTTTCTATTGGTTTGAACTATGCTACTCGTATAGCCGAGGCTATTTCTAAGCTAATTGGGCCACACGAGCATGTGGGCCCACTTGGGCCGAGTAATGGGCCTTAGGCCCATTTACACCGTTATGATTGTATAGGTTATTTAAGTCACTCGAGGGGACGGTGGACCTTCTGTCGGGTCGCTAAGACCCCTCCCCCCCGAATTTGTAAAATTAACGAAATACCCTTGATTTTTAAAATTATCGAAATACCCCTGATTTGTGAAATTATCGAAATACCCTCGATTTGTGAAATTAATGAAATACCCCCGATTTGTGAAATTATCGAAATACCCTTGGTTTGCAAAATTACTTAAATACCCCTAATTTGTAAAATTAATAAAATATCCCCAATTTGTAAAATTCTCAAATACCATCTATTTGTGAAATTATTGAATACCCCCGATTTGGAAAACCCTAATTTGAAAAATTATCAAAATACCCTCGATTTGTAAAATTATTGAAATACCCTCAATTTGTGAAATTATCGAAATACCCCTAATTTGTGAAATTATTGAAATACCCCTGATTTGTGAAATTACTAAAATACCCTCGATTTGTGAAATTACCAAAATACCCTCGATTTGTGAAATTACCAAAATACCTCAATTTCTAAAATTATCGAAATACCCCTGATTTCTAAAATTATCAAAATACCCTCGATTTGTGAAATTATCGAAATACCCTCGATTTGTAAAATTATCGAAATATCCCGATTTGTGAAATTACTGAAATACCCCTATAGGGTACCCCAAAGGGTAGGATTACCGAAATACCCTTATAGGGTAAAATGATTATTTTGCCCTTGTGGGTAATGACTAACTTAGACTATGAATTTGACTATTTTGACTGTGATCGTATGACTGTGTTTTAACTGACTTGACTGTGGGCGTGTGACTGATATGCTTTTAATATATGTCTAAATGACTGTTACTAGGCATGGCCATTTTGCATACACGTGTAATGATTGAGCATGACATACACGACATATTGCATGGGGTTGGGACATTGATGCGGAAGAAGTTCTGATAGGGTCGCACGGGTCGCATGAGACTACTGTGGATCCAGTATTAATCTGTTAAGGTCGCACGGGTTGCATGAGACGAATGTGGACCGACGGACAGCTTAAAGCCATGGAATTTAATTATGGCTCTGTGCCATTTTGATTATGGCTTTGTGCCAATCATATTTACCCGTGGCTATGTGCCTAACATATATATTGACGACTCTGTGTTGATCATAATTACCCGTGCCTGTGTGCCGGTCATAATATCGTCACTGATGGTTGTGTGCCAAACATATTACTGTCACCGATAGCTTTGTGCCATCCTGATTATGGCTCTGTGCCATCCTGACTATGGTTTATAACCATTTTGTTTATGGATTTTAGCCGTTCTGTCCATGGTGCCGAGCCGTTCTGTTGACTTACTGCCACAACCAGTGCTAAGCTTGGTGTGTTGGTTGGGTGGGTTGATTTCATCCCCACAGGAGTGTAGGGTTGGTAAGAGTGGTGTGTTGCCTAGATCGGGCTGAGATGCATCCCCACACTATTGCATATCTGTTTATGAGATCTGTTACTGGACTGGGATTAGGCCACTTGTTTTGTTATTGGTTTGGGCTAGGCCCAATTGATTCTGTTATGGGATGTGGCCCAAATGATATTGTAGTGGGCTTTGGCCCACGTATGCTTTAAACTGGACTGTATTGTTACTGTTAAAGGGCTTTGGCCCAAACTGTTTCAGTTTTTGTTTCTGTATACTGATTGTTACTCTAGAAAAGGATTACACACTGAATTTTTGTAAACTCACCCCGTTTATTAACTTTTCAGCAAATCCCAAGACTTAAATAGATCGGTGCTGTGAGGGACTTGGAGAAGGCCACACACTGCTTATGTTCTCCATTTTGATTATTTATGTAACATCCTGTATAAGTGGGTCTGTGCATTTTGTGTGTTGTAGGGTTAAAGTGTTAGCTTGAGGTTTAGAGGTGCTAATTGGGACCAGGTTTGGGCTGAAACCTGGGTTAATTTTCTAATGAAGAATGCTAGGACATAATTAAAGTGGGTATCTGTGTTTAAATTGCAAGGTGGGCTAGTGGCCAAAGTTTGGTGGTGTCGCAAGGAGCAAGTGGGCGGCGTCATTAAGGGAAGGGACTTGGGCCAAGTACTGGCCATTTGGGGCCCAAGTTTTTGGGCTAAAATTTGGCACTCTAAGGGGGGAAGGGAGGACAGCACAATAGCTTGACATAGGAGTTTTAATTCTTGTATTTTGTTGATAATATGAAGGGAGGAGTTGGTGCCAAGGAGGCCTCTCTTGAAGGAAGGATATAGATTAAGATAACAAGTGGGATAAGAGTTATCAGCTGACGGCAGAGTTATCATCTTTTGCATCTAGTCAAGCCAAAATTTCCTTTCTCTTGTGATCTCTCTCTCCCTTTCTTTGCCGTAACTCCCTAGCTCTCCTCTCCTCTTTAATATTTTCCTAAAAGCCGAACCCTCTTTGCCATACTTTCTTCTTCCATAGCTGAACCCTTTTAGCCACCTTTCAATAGTGTTTTCTCCATCTCTCTGAGAACCGAAACCCCTAACCATACCATTAAAATCTTATTTCCATTTTCACTGCTTTTGGATTCACTCTGTGCGCCTCTTGCCGAATATCATCTCAGGATTGGTAAGTCACTGTTGTTTTCTTCTTTGTTATCTCTTTCTCATCTTCATCACTTTCTCAATATCACGTTGATTTCCACTCGTTCTTCTTAGAAGCCGAATCACCTCTGTGGTGACTACTTGTGCCGAAACTCGAAGAAGACTGAATGGATTCAATCATCGTTTTAGCCAAGTTCAAGGCTCCAGGATTTGTCGGTCTAGGTAAAGGCCGTGGCCGTGAACACCGATTACTTTTAGTTTGTTCTCACTACTTTAATGTGATTTAATGACCAATGTGTGTTCATGGACTCGAATGCCAGCCAAACGACAGGAAGGGTTGGATCTATGAACCCAGCCCCTAAGTACAAGAAGCGAGCAGTATTAGGAGTGCGACATTGGCCATCGAGTTGTGGGCCGGCATCGGAGCAAGATCGTAGGCCGATAGTAGTAGTCTCGAGTGGCGATAGTGTTAAAGTCGAGAGTGCGATAGTACGAGAAATAGGTGTGTAACTCTTATGCACTTCATATGTTGTTATGTTAAATGTTGTGTTTGTTAAAAGCCGGAATAACAGTGGGAAACATTACGTTACCCTTCCGGGCATAAGCAAGGACTCCGGGTAAGTCCATTATGGTGAATATCATGCTTGATCTATGTGAAACCTGTGTGTGCCATGTTGTATTTTCCTATGCATTAAACATGATTATATTGTATTGAGAAACGTATACATAGCATATGGGTATGATGACAGTAGGGGGAAGGCATGATTTATCAGACTGTCACCAGTGGTTAGGTACCACACTTGGGTTGGCCCCACATATCATGATTTTGTGACTAAGTCTCAGTGGTTTGGAACCACCAGTGGTTAGGTACCACATGTGCTTAATTTGTGACTTGTCCTAGTGGTTAGGTACCACAGTGGGTTGGCCCCACATATCGATTTAAGGGATCATCACCAGTCGTTAGGTACCACAAGTGGGTTGGCCCCACACATGAATATCTGTAACTTCGGTTACTAGTGGTTAGGTACCACCAAATGGCTAGGTGCCACAATGGGTAGATTTGGGAGACTCAGATGGATAACTAGGCAATGGGTTACATGACATGCATAATAATTATATGAATCTGTGTAAGAGCATAACATCTTTTGGGATGGGGATTGACACACTGAGTCTCGATGACTCACCCCTTCTGTTACATTTTGCAGATAATGCTTAGATCGTGGATCCGGAGCCGGGGTGGACTCGTGGTGGCCATGCTCGATAATTAATTTCACTATTTAATTTGAATTTAGTTCTTATTTACTTTAAGTTTTGGATTTCGGTTCTTGAAATAAGGACACTTAAACTTTACTTTGGGATTTGTTATTTTTCTTTCTTTCTTTTTCCTTAAACTATTATTAAACAGAAAAGGCATGCCAAGTAATTTATGATTCGAACGTTTTTATAAACTTAAGGTAATTTTTTCTGAGTTTCTTTTCTAATGATATACATCAAATGAATAATAATCAACCAGGTAACTCTATCACGCTAAAATAAGTTTCAAAACATTTTAATAATTTGCCCCGTTTAGCCACAATTGTCTTAACTACCCCAAAAGTTTTCCTTTCAATTCAAGTCGACATAATGGTTTGTAAAACATTTTCTTCCCAATAACACGCTAGATTCGGTCGTAGCATTTAGATCGAGTTTGAGGTGTTACATTTTTGGTATCAAAGCCCGATTCAAAAGCTCGACTGTGGGTTTCAGGCCCAAAATATTTCTAATAAAGGGTTTGAAAAATGATTTGACAGAAATGCATACTTCGGAAAGCATGGCACCTGAGTCTCCGGCACTGATCCTCCCAGGTAAGTATCCTAACCTTTGTTGTGATATATATATATATATATGTATGATGGATTAATGGGTTATAGGGATGTAGATAGTTATACTAGGGCTTATGGACCGTAGGCCTAGTTACACAAACTATTACATAAAACTTAACTTCCCTAAATAAACATGTCTGTGAGCAAGTCAGAAGGACTAGGGTGTGGTAACAGGCATATGCATGTCTAGGATTAGATTCAGGAAGAGCTTGGTATTTAAGCAGTCCTAGTGACTCACCTCCTCTTTTCTCGAATCTGCTCGATGCATAGTGACTGCTCACCTTAGCCTCAAGACTTGTTAATGTGCCAAAATTTTAACTAAAATCGAAGGGACCAAGACCTATCTTTGCAAAATTACTTATATGACCCTGAATTTTATAAAACTTTCCACAATGCCCTAGGTTGAGGTAAATGACCAAAATACCCCCGGATTGTAAAATTACCAAAATACCCCTAGATTGCAAAATTACCGAAATACCCCTATTTTGAAAAATCACCAAGATACCTTATTTTGAAAAATTACAAAAATACCCCTATAGGTTAAAATTATGGAAATACCCCTAGGTAGTGAAATGACGAAAATACCCCTAGGCAATAAACGTGAGTCCATGGATGTACTTGTGTGTGAAGCCTGTGTATGGTGCCCTGTTGGATGTTATTTGAATGTGAATTTTAGAATTAGAAATATAGACTTAAGAATTGAACTATGTAGACATAGTTCAGACTCGAAAGAACCACTGTTAAAATTTCCTTCCATAAGGCTATTCGTTGTTAATCATTGAAAGCAAAAGTTATTAACCCATAAAATTTCTAAATCAAATTAATTCATGAACGGTAGAATGAGCACTCGAGGTCATGGGCATATTACACACGGATGTGGTAGGGGTAGGACAATTGTGTCAAAACCGGTAGGGTCCGATTATGGGTCAAAAAATGAGGTGCCGCCACCACCAGCTGTAGGCACCGGATATCAAGAACGGGCAGGTGGTGATGATGCGGTGTCGCAAGCTATGCTACGAGTCTTAGAGAGAGTTGCTGGAGTAGGCGTAAGGACGGGGACTCAAAAATCTGTGTCTAAATGACTCTGAGCGAATGGAGCCGAGGCATTTAGGGGAATTTCGAGTGTAGCTCCCAACACCGCGGAGTACTGGTTAGAGGCGACAGAGCGCATAATGGATGACTTGGACTTTACATCCGAGGAGAAGCTAAAAGGGATAGTATCTCTTCTCCAGAATGAGTCCTATCAGTGGTGGCTCACGGTCAGGGAAGGTGCGTTGGCCGATGACATCACTTAGGACTTTTTCAAGGCGGCTTACCAGAGGAAGTACGTGGGGTCAAGTTATATAGATGCACAATAAAAAGCATTTCTAAATTTGGTTCAGGGGAGTAAGTCGGTATCTGAGTACGAGGTAAAATTTTTACGATTAAATAGGTACGCTCGGGGTATCATGGGTACGGAGCATGAGCACTGTGTTAGGTTTGAGGATGGACTAAGGGACGAGCTGCTGGTGTTGATTACTCCACAGCGAGAGAGGGAATTTGTCGTTCTTGTGGAGAAGGCCAAGATTGCTGAGGAGGTGAAACAAACCGAGAAAAAGAATCAGAACAGGAATATGGATAAAAGGAGTTTTAGGCCATCAGGGTCTACTGGGAGTTCTTAAAAAAGAGCTAGATTTGGTGGACAGGATCAAGCTGGAAGGCCAGCTGCTGCTGCTCAATGGCCACCACGGTGTGCCCGATGTGGGAAGTCCCATTCGGGGGAGTGTTGGATAGGTAATAGGGGATGTCTCAAGAGTGGGTCAATGGATCACCGAATAAGGGATTGTCCACGGAGGCCAGTGAGGACGTAGACTGAGAATTAAGGGCGTACCCAATTTAGGAGAGATGGTCAAAGACCGCAGAGGGGTCGAGGTGCGGTCAGGGGTGGTAATGGAAACGGGCAAGGCCGTGGAGCATCAAGGTGGTGTTGAAGTCTTGATGCAAGACACTGGGTGGTCTATGCAATGAGCGTTGTGAGGAGGGTGACTCACCAGACATCATAACCGGTACGATTTTAATTTTTGGGTTGCCTTATACTGCTTTGATTGATGTTGGATCGACGCACTCTTATGTTGCTAGTAGTATAGTGGAAACTCTGAACTTAGCCTATGAGACTTCTGCTAGGGAGATGACGGTAATTAGCCCTCTATGACACTATGTGGTAGTAGAAAAACTATATAGGGATGTACCCCTAGAACTTTAAGGGGTAGTGTTTCAAGCTGATTTGATTGAATTGCCCTTCGGGGAGTTCGATCTAATCTTAGGGATGGATTGGTTGGTAAAGTATCAGGCGGTTCTAGACTGTGCAGCTAAGCGCATGGTGCTGAGAACGACCAAGGGTGAAAAGGTGGTGATGATAGGTGAGAGAAGGAACTACCTATCTAATTTGGTATCCACTCTGAAGGCTGAGAAGATGGTTAGGAAAGGATGTGAGGTGTTTGTGGCTTATGTTTTTGCTTTGGAAGTTAAGGAATCAGCTTTGGAGAATGTCCGAATTGTGAAAGAATTTACCGACGTCTTTTCTGAAGAGCTTCCGGTTTACCTCCAGATCGCGAAGTGGAGTTTGGTATAGACCTTCTACCAGGAACAGCGCCAGTGTCTATTTCCCCATATAGAATGGCACCAAAGGAGTTAGTGGAGCTGAAAGCACAAATTCAAGAATTGCTGGATTGAGGTTTCATTCGGTCGAGTGTATTGCCTTGGGGCGCGCTGTGCTTTTTGTTAAGAAGAAAGACGAATCTATGCAAATGTGCATTGATTACCGTTAACTGAATAAGTTGACAATTAAGAACAAGTATCCATTACCGAGGATAGATGACTTGTTCGATCAACTTAAGGGAGTCTCATTCTTTTCCAAGATATATTTGAGGTCGGGATATCATCAGCTTAAGGTCAGGGAGGCGATGTCCATAAAATGGCTTTTCGTACTCGTTACGGTTACTATGAATTTCTAGTAATGCCGTTTGGGTTGACTAACACCCCAACAGCGTTTATGGATATGATGAACCAGGTGTTTCAACCATATCTTGATCGGTTCGTTGTAGTGTTTCTACGATATTCGTTTATTCCAAGTCCAAGAGGAGCATGATGCGCATGTTTGTGTGGTGTTGCAAATTTGGGAGAAGCGCTTGTTTGCTAAGTTTAGTAAGTGTGAGTTCGTTGAAGGAAGTTACCTTTTGGGTCATGTGGTGTCACGAGGGATTAGGTGGACCTCAAAAATTGAAGTCAGATTGGACCGAAACTCACCAAGTCTCGTGATGGAATTCTTTTACGGGTTTAGCGAGGATATTACGTAAGGTTTGTAGAAGGATTTTCTTTGATTGCAGCACCGTTAACCAAGTTACTTAGGAAAGGGGTTTCGTTTGTGTGATCAGACAAGCAACAAGAGAGTTTTGAGAAGCTGAAGAGGATTTTGACGAAAGCTCTGGTGCTGATTCAACCTGAAGCAGGGAAGGAGTTTACGGTTTATTATGATACGTTGCACACAGGGTTAGGATGTGTGCTGATGTAAGAAGGGAAGGTAGTAGTGTATGCTTCTCGACAATTGAGACCTCACGAGATGAATTACCCGACGCATGATCTGGAGTTGGCTGCAGTGGTTTTCGCCCTAAAAATTTGGAAACATTACTTGTATGGAGAGAAGTCTATTGTGTACACAGACCATAAGAGTTTGAAATACCTCCTCACTTAGAAGGAATTAAATTTAAGGTAGAGGAGGTGGATCGAGCTGTTGAAGGATTATGATTGCTCGATTGAGTACTATCAGGGAAAGGCTAATGTGGTAGCTGACGCCTTGAGCCGCAAGGTTGTGGCAGATCTAAGAGCTTTGTTTGCCCACCTTAGTCTGTATGATGACGGAAGTCTATTAGCGGAACTGCAAGTGAAGCCAACGTGGGTAAACCAGGTTAAGGAAAAACAATTGTTGGATGAAGTCTTAAACGCTCGGTGTTTGCAAGTGCAGAATGGTGGATTGGAGGGGTATAGCTTGAGCAGTGGTGGAGTGTTGTGTTTTCAGGGGAAAGTTTGCATGCCTAAAGATGTGGAGTTAAGGCAGAAGATTCTTCAGGAGGGTCATAACAGTCCATACGCTATGCATCCTAGAGGTAGTAAGATGTATCGAGATTTACGGGAGTAGTTCTGGTGGCCGGGCCTTAAGCGAGAAGTAACTGAATTTGTGGGTAGGTGTTTGACATGTCAACAGGTCAAGGCTGAACATTAGTTACCCTCGGGATTGTTGCAACCGATTAAGATTCCGCAGTGGAAATGGGAAAGGATTATGATGGATTTTGTTAGTGGGCTACCCCACACGCCTACTAAGAAGGACTCGATTTGGGTAATCGTTGACCGTTTAATAAAGTCGGTACATTTTATACCAGTTTGGGTTGATTACTCTCTCCAGCTGTTGGCTAAATTATATGTGGTGGAAATTGTGAGGTTACATAAGGTACCAGTGTCGATTATCTCAAATAGGGACCCTAAGTTCACGTCGAGGTTTTGGAGGGCATTGCACTAGGCATTGGGAACAAAGTTGGATTTCAGTATGACATTTCATCCCCAGTCGGATGGACAGTCGGAGAGGGTAATTTAGGTCTTGGAGGATATGCTAAGGGGTTGTGTCTTGGATTTCAGAGGTAGTTGGGAAGAATTTATGCCGTTGGCAGAGTTCGCATACAGCAATAGTTACCAAGCAAGTATTCGGATGGCACCATATAAAGCATTATATGGTCGAAAGTGATGTACCCCTACGTGTTGGACGGAGTTGGGAGAACGGCAGTTGTTGGGTCCAAAGTTGGTGGCTAAAATAGAAGAGAAGGTTAGTCTGATTCGAGATCGACTGAAGGATGCTTCGGACAGGCAAAAGTCCTATGCCGATCTTAAATGGAAGGATATAGAATTTGTAGAGGGTGACATGGTTTTCCTGAAGGTGTCGCCGTGGAAGAAAGTGCTGAGATTTGGTCGGAAGGGCAAACTGAGCCCTAGGTTTATCGGGCCTTATCGGGTGTTGAAACGAGTGGGACTACTAGCTTATCAACTCGAGTTGCCACCAGAGTTGAGTCAAATCCATAGTGTGTTCCATGTTTCCATGCTTAGATGCTATCGCTCAGATCCACCTCATGTTATGCCGGTAGAGGAAATTGAGGTGAGCCCAGACTTAACTTTTGAGGAGGAACCAGTACAGATCCTAGATCGGGAAATCAAAATATTGCGCAGGAAATTAGTCCCTTTGGTGAAGGTATTATGGCGGAACCATGGTTCAAAAGAAGTGACATGGGACTCGGAGGATGTTATGCGTCAGCAATACCCTCAACTCTTTTGATTAGGTAAATTTTGAGGCCAAAATTTATTTTAAGGGGGTAAAACTGTAACATCCTGTATAAGTGGGTCTGTGCATTTTGTGTGTTGTAGGGTTAAAGTGTTAGCTTGAGGTTTAGAGGTGCGAATTGGGCCCAATTTGGGCTGAGACCTGGGTTAATTTTCTAATGAAGAATGCTAGGACATAATTAAAGTGGGTATCTGTGTTTGAATTGCAATGTGGGCTAGTGGCCAAAGTTTGGTGGTGCCGCAAGGAGCAAGTGGGCGGCGTCATTAAGGGAAGGGACTTGGGCCAAGTATTGGCCGTTTCGGGCCCGAGTTTTTGGGCTAAAATCCGGGACTCCAAAGGGGGAAGGGAGGACGGCACAATAGCTTGAAAATAGGAGTTTTAAGTCTTGTATTTTGTTGATAATATGAAGGGAGGAGTTGGTGCCAAGGAGGCCTCTCTTGAAGGGAGGATATGGATTAAGATAACAAGTGGGATAAGAGTTATCAGGTGACGGCAGAGTTGGCCAAAAATCCAACTCTGGAGAGCGGGGGTGAAATTCGGTTGATATGCCGAAATTAGTAGGCACAAGTTATCATCTTTTGCATCTAGTCAAGCCAAAATTTCCTTTCTCTTGTGATCTCTCTCTCCCTTTCTTTGCCGTAACTCCCTAGCTCTCCTCTCCTCTTTAATATTTTCCTAAAAGTTGAACCCTCTTTGCCATACTTTCTTCTCCCATAGTCGAACCCTTTTAGCCACCTTTCAATAGTGTTTTCTCTATCTCTCTGAGAACCAAAACCCCTAACCATACCATTAAAAATCTTATTTCCATTTTCAGCTTCTATTTTGGATTCACTCCTGTGCCAGCTCTTGCCAAATCATCATCTCATGATTGGTAAGTCACTGTTGTTTTCTTCTTTGCTATCTTTTTCTCATCTTCATCACTTTCTCAATATCACATTGATTTCCACTTGTTCTTCTTAGAAGCCGAGTCACCTCTGTGGTGACTACTTGTACCGAAACTAGAAGAAGACTTAAGGGATTCAATCATCATTTTAGACAAGTTCAAGGCTCCGGATTTTTGATCTAGGTAAGGGCCGGGGCCGTGAACATCGATTACTTTTAGTTTGTTCTCACTACTTTAATGTGATTTAATGACCAAGGTGTGTTCATGGACTCGAATGCCAGCCAAACGACAGGAAGGGTTGGATCTTTGAACCCCTAGGTACAAGAAGCAAGCAGTATCAGGAGTGCGAGATTGGCCACCGAGTTGTAGGCCGACATCAGAGCAAGATCGTAGGCCGGCAGTAGTAGTCTCGAGTGGAAATAGTGTTAAAGTCGAGAGTGTGATAGTACGAGAAACAGGTGTGTAACTCTTACGCACTTCATATGTTGTTATGTTAAATGTTGTGTTTGTTAAAAGCCGGAATAACAGTGGGAAACATTACGTTACCCTTCCGAGTATAAGCAAGGACTCCGGGTAAGTCCATTATGGTGAATATCGTGCTTGATCTATGTGAAACATGTGTGTGCCATGTTGTATTTTCCTATGCATTAAGCATGATTATATTGTATTGAGAAACGTATACATAGCATATGGGTATGATGAGAGGAGGGGGAAGGCATGATTTATCATACTGTCACCAGTGGTTAGGTACCACACGTGGGTTGGCCCCACATATCATGATTTTGTGACTAAGTCTTAGTGGTTTGGAACCACCAGTGGTTAGGTACCACATGTGCTTAATTTGTGACTTGTCCCAGTGGTTAGGTACCATAGTGGGTTGACCCAACATATCGATTTAAAGGATCGTCACCAGTGGTTAGATACCACAAGTGGGTTGGCCCCACACATGAATATCTGTAACTTCGGTTACCAGTGGTTAGGTACCACCAGTGGCTAGGTGCCATAAGGGGTAGATTTGGGAGACTCGGATGGATAACTAGGCAACGGGTTGCATGACATGCATAATAATTACATGAATCTATGTAAGAGCATAACATCTTTTGGGATTGGGATTTACACACTGAGTCTCGGTGACTCACCCCTTCTGTTACATTTTGCAGATAATGCTTAGATCGTGGATCCGGAGCCGGGGTGGACTCGTGGTGGCCATGCTCGACAATTAATTTCACTATTTAATTTGAATTTAGTTCTTATTTACTTTAAGTTTTGGATTTCCGTTCTTGTAATAAGGCCACCTAAACTTTACTTTGGGATATGTTATTTTTCTTTCCATTCTTTTTCCTTAAACTATTATTAAACGAAAAAGGCATGCCAAGTAATTTATGATACGAACGTTTTTATAAACTTAAGGTAATTTTTTTTCGAGTTTCTTTTCTAAAGATATACATCGAATGAATAATAATCAACCAGGAAACTCTATCACGCTAAAATAAGTTTCAAAACGTTTTAATAATTCGCCCGGTTCAGCCACAATTTTCTTAACTACCCCAAAAGTTTTCCTTTCAATTCAAGTCGACATAATGGTTTGTAAAACATTTTCTTCCCAGTAACACGCTAGATTCGGTCATAGCGTTTAGACCAGGTTTGGGGTGTTACAATTTACATTCAAGTATTTTGATTTGGGTTGTAATAAGGCCTCTTTAAGTTTTTGGATTTTAACTTTGGGTTTTTATTTACTTTGGCTTGTATCTTTTAGAAGTAGGTCACAGTTTTCCAAAATGTTAATTGTTTTATTTTTCAACAACACTACATTTTCGCAACGTTTTCTAAATGGTTTCGAGACTTAATCTTTAAACGTCACATTTTCGTAAATCATTTGTTTTAAATTAAGCTTCCGCAACAATAAGGTTTTGAAGGTAATAACTTTTTCATAAACCTTGAAAAAAATAACTGACGTGATTGGGATTTTACTTAAGCTTTTAATTAAGAAGGGTTTTCAATGAAAACATGGTTTTCGAAAGACACTTCAATGTAGCACGCTAGATTTGGGCGTAAATTCTGTGCCGGGTTTGGGGTGTTACTGTAAGAGTATGCCCAAAGATCAATCATGAGATGGTTGTAATACTTGATTTACCATGTTTATTAATATAAAGCATTGTCATTATTATTTCAGTTTTTCCTTCTGTGTGTACAAATAAATTGTTTTATAATAATGTCCTGAGAATATTATGATTATTCTTAAAATATCCTTAGTCAAGTATTATTGTTGACTAGGACAATAATAATGCATTAAGACTAACATGTAGGTGATTGATGATAAAGAGTTGTCATTGATATGGAGTGTCAAAATCAATGCATGAATATGTGTGTTAGAGAACAACATATTGGACTCACCCGCTATGAGTATGTTTCTTGGATTATTATGTAATTGTCCCAACATTACTCATAGTGATTAATAAGTATATGATCATTAGACTTGAGATAATCATTATCCCAACATCGTGAGTCGTATATTTTATACAGCCAAATGTACAATCAGAATCGGGTTGTTCTATAAAGGCCGATGTTGGATATACCACAATCTATGTAGAGGATATTGTTGATCAATATAGATAAGTCCCTCCCACATAATGGGAGTAATATCTTAGGCCACTTGATTGAGTGAGACTAGAAATGCATGTCCATGCTCAAATAAGTTGACATGAGATGTCATACTAATTTGTATATCATAGTCTACTCAAGATATTAAGAAACATGGAATGGACTATACAAGTGTGACTATTCCATGACTTGTATCCATTCCAGAGATAAAGGACTTAAAGATTAATGCATGAAAGGTTAATCACAAAAAGTTATGTCGAATCATGACTTCTTGTAACTTAGGTAGCAATGATGCATTGCTAGATGCCACTCATTGTTTGTGACATTAGAATCGTTCTAGTATTACAAATAACGTTACAAGAACCTCTGTGGTCACACCCTATGGTTGAAATGAATGAATGAAACATAGTTGGTATTGTGTTTGATTGTCACATGAATTAAATTAATTAAAGAATTAATTTAATTGGGAAATCAAATATTGAATATATATTATATGTACAAGGATGTTGTACACATAATGAGAATTAATATATGAATTTGGTTCAGATATAAATTTAAATAAATATAGTTTATCAAAAATGTAATTATAACTTTTTGGGTATAATTAATGTAATTATAATTTTTGGTTAAAACATTATTATATTTACAAAAGAAATGCTTATTATAAAAGGTAATAAGTGAAGAAAAACCTTAAGGATTTGCTTGGAAAAGTCTAGCAGCCGTCAAGCAAATAAAACCTCTGAAAATAGTTTTTGGAGATTTTTGCCATTAATAGTCAAACCTGGTGGATTACGTAGAGGCTGACAACGTAAAGGTTACGCCTTGGTTTGACAGTAGATCAGAACTCTTGTTGCCGAGGCGTTGCTGTCTACTCAGATTGAAGTTTCGGTAACTTCGAAACCTTTATTTCACCCCGATTCGTTCCTCACACATGGATTCATGGTTTGGATCGTCGGGATTAATTTTATTTCGCTGGGCCATAGGGGTGCGGCATTCTAACAGTTACATGGTAAATAGCCTTATAATTGTCCACACGGGCATGTGTCTAGGCCGTGTGTGACACGCGATCAGTCCCGAGGGGGTGTTGGTAGGCTGTGTGTCCCCTGCATCTAATTTGCAAAAAATTTAGTTCGTCACACGGGCCAGTACACGGGTGTGTGACACGGCCCCTAAGTGCTTGCTGACATCATAAACATAATACTAAGGTTTTCACACATGGGCTAAGGCATGAGCGTGTCATGGCCGTATGAGGGACACGGGCCATAGACACGGGCATGTGTCAGGCCGTGTGAAAACCCCTGTAGGTTTGAATTGAAAAATAAAATCCACACGGACAAGGGACATGGTCGTGTGAGACCACACGGCCTGCCCACATGGGCGTGTACATATCCATAAGGGCGTATGGCCCTATTTTAAGTAAAAAATTTCTAAGTGTTTGAAAGTTTTCGGTTCAATCTCGGATCACCCTATGTGTATGTTTTGATCTCGTAGGCCCATAATAAGGAAGTTAAGAGTTTAAATGAAAAATTTTAAGTTGAAAAGAAAGTTCATTGCCTGATTTTGTACGAGTAAGTAAGTTAAGCCCGGTAATGCCTCGTACCCGATTCCGGCGTTAAATATTGGTAAGGGGTGTTACAATTTCAATGCATAATCTTAAAAATAGACATGAACCAATCCAACATAGCTTGGCACAAGCCTAAGCATCATCAACAACACAAGTTAATGACTAAACACGTAACTTAGCAAAATCATCTCATGGTAAGATAAATTTCATGAACATAGCAAACTTGAATTCATACTTTTCATAAACATGATTATACATACTTTGATCATCAATAATTCATACGTTTCCATAAGTTCTTAACTTAACCATTAGAATACTTACCTTTCCTTACATTTTCATGTCCATTGAACCACTTAGAATAATATCGGATATGCGAAAAGATCACACAAAGTGTGCTGAACATATGGTCGAAACAATTTCCTTTCCTTTTCCTTTACATCAGTTCTCACTCGAGTCAGAAATTGGTCTGCTCACACAAGCTGACGGTCAGAATGTAGCTACGTGATGCCGCTCACACAAGCTGACGAGTATCCGTAAAAATGCCAGAACTCAGCCATCGGTAGGACATTCAGGACCAACACCTGAAACATGGTAACCCTAATGACATGTCATTTGTATCCTATATATTCCTAAGGTTCAAACTGGGCTCGATAGTCGTTGTAACATCGTTGGATTTTTGTCGTGACATGATATGATGAATAGCATAATAGCATTTAAATCAAATAACATTAAAACGCTATTTAAACATACGAACTTACCTCAAATACAAAGACGACGAAATAGGATCACTAATCCGAGACTTTATCTTTCCCTTGATCTTGATCTATTCGAGGCTTAACTTGATCTAAATAATTAAATTTAATTCATTTAAAATTCACTCTATTTAATTCAGTCAAAATTCATACTTTTACAAAATTATGCTTTTTCCTCTATTATTTTAACTTCGTTACAATTTACCATAAGCTTGTAAATTAACATTTATGCAAGTTCATCCCTATATTATGCTTTTCGATTTACCTAGGGACTCATATCAACCCACAGAAATCATCAATTCACAATTTCATCATGATACTTTACTACTTTTACACATAAGTTCCTAAATGATAATTTCATCAAAAATCACTTAACAAAAGTTGTTTTTTTAACAACAAGGATTCACAACCTTTCATAAATTTTCAAGAATCACACAAATACATTCATGTCAAAGCCCTAATCCTTTAACAATTTTGTAAATTAGTCTTTGGCTAGCTAGATTAAGCTATAACGATTTCAAAAACATTAAAATCATTAAAATCGGGATAAAAATCACTTACATGCAAGCAAGAAGAGATAGCCAAATGTTCAAAGCTCTAAATGGTGTTCTTTCTTCTTCAATTTTGGTGGACGAAAAAGATGAATGAAAAAAATAGAATTTGTTTTGTTTATTTTAGCCTTAATAACCTAATTACCAAAATAACCTTTAAAAACTTTAATAATTTCAATAAAACCTATCCATGAATGTCCACTAACACATAAATTGGTTAATTACCATATCAGTCCTCTTACATTAAGGTTCTATATCCATTTGATACCTTTAACTAATATAAATCAACTTTTCACATTTTACGATTTAGTCCTTTTTACTTAATTACACATACAAACGTTAAAATTTTGTAAGGAAATTTTATACAACACTACTAACATACGTAGACATTAAAATAATAAATAAAATAACTATTTTTAATTGAATTTGTGGTCCCAAAACCACTATTTTGATTTCACTAAAACGAGTTCTTATAACTCTTCCCCCTAAAGGAATTTTCGTCCCTGAAAACCTTACCAGAAAAGAGGTTCGGGTATTGCACTTCATAACTTCTTCTGGTTCCCAGGTAGCTTCTTCTATTCCGTTTCATTTCCATAGAACTTTGACTAAATCTATGCTTTTATTTCTCAATTTTTTAACCTCTCAAGCTAAAATTATGATCGATTCTTCGTTGTACGTTATATTAGGCTAAATTTCGACATCAATAGGTGAGATTACATGCGAAGGGTCTGATCGGTACCATCGTAATATAGATACATGAAAAACATAATGGATCATTTCTAACTCCAACGGCAAAGCTAATCTATAAGCTACTGGTCTAATTCTGACAGTAATCTCATACAGCCCGATAAATTACGGACTTAGCTTTAGTTTACGACCGAATCGAAGAACTTTCTTCCAAGGCGATACTTTCAAGAACACTTTATTGCCAACTTGAAATTCAATGTCTTCTCTTTTTAAATCCATATAGGATTTCTGTTGATCTAAAGCTACTTTCAAACTGTCTTATATTACTTTAAACTTTTCTTTGATTTCTCATATCAAATCAACCTCGTGAAACTTTTTCTCACTGGGCTCAGTCATATACAATGGAGTTTGACATTTTGGACCATACAAAGCTTCATACGGTGCCATTTTTATACGTGATTGATAACTATCATTGTGCGTGAATTCAACTAATGGTAGAAATCTTTCCCAGTTGCCTTCGAACTCTAAAACACAACATCGAAACATTTCTTTGAGTATCTGAATCACTCGTTCGGACTGACCACCGATCTTAGGATGAAACGTAGTGCTAAAATGAAAATGAGTACGTAGAGACTCATGCAACTTGCTTCAAAATCGAGACGTAAACCGCGGACCTCTATCGAAAATGATAGAAACTAGCACCCCGTGTAATTTGACAACCTCAACAACATATAACTCTACCAATCTCTTGAATGAATAATCTGTATGCACTGGAATGAAATGTGCATATTTTGTTAGACGATCAATAATGAACCAAAATGCATCTTTCTTTCTTAGAGATAAAGGTAATCCCAATACAAAATCCATCGCGACGCGCTCCCATTTCCATTTCGGAATCATCACTGGTTGCAACAAACCATAAGGTACCTAATGTTTGGCTTTAACTTGCTAACAAACTAAACATCTCGATATGAACTATGAGATCTCTCATTTCATACCTGGCCAGCAATACTTTTGTTTCATATCACCGTATATTTTAAAGCTTCTAGGATGATACTATAAGTTTCCTGCAAAATCTTCTAAACGAGATTGAAATTTCTTGGAATGCAAATTTTGCCTTTAAAATACAAACTATCATCGAATCCAATCTAAAAATCTGAATCAAGAGTCGATTCAATCTATTTCCATTTGGCTAACAACACATCATCATATTTCTAAGCTTCATAAATCTATTGTAAAAACATCGGTCTAGCTTTCAACTCAGCTAAGATCGAACCATTATTAATTAACATCAATTACTTGTTCAACGCTCTCAAGGAAAATAAAGATTTTCTACTTAAAGCATCGGCAACAACATTAGCTTTTCTAATACAATAATCAATGACCAAGTCATAGTCTTTTAACAACTCGAGCCACCTACGTTGTCTCATATTTAAATCTTTCTGTGACATTAAATACTTCAGGCTTTTGTGATCTGTGAAGATATGACATTTTTCTCCGTATAAATGGTCTCACCAAATCTTTAAAGCAAAAGCAATCACTGCAAGCTCTGAATCATGTGTTGGATAATTATTTTCGTGTGGCTTTAACTGCTAGAAGCATATGCGATTACTTTTCCCTCTTGCATTAATACACAACCCAATCCATTTAGTGAAGCATCACTATAGATCACAAATTCTTTACTTGACTCTGGCTGAACTAACACCAGTGCCTTGGTTAACAATCCTTTTAATTGATTAATGCTTTGTTGACAATTCTCAAACCACTCAAATTTAACATCTTTCTGCAATAATCTCGTCAACTGTAGCAATCATCGAGAATCCCTTGACAAATCTTTTGTAATATCTGACTAAACCTAGAAAACTTTTAACCTTAGATAGATTTCTCGGAGGCCTCCAATCAACAACAGCTGAAATTTTGGTCGGATCAACCCTGATGCCCTCAGCTGATACAACATGTCCCAAAAATCAAAATAATTCTCAGCGTATAATTGCTTTTCCCACAAAGTTTACAAAACAATTCTCAAATGCTCAGCATGCTTTGTCACATCCTATGAATAAATCAAAATACAATTAATGAATACCAAGATGAATATGTCAAAATACGATTTGAAAATTTTGTTCATCAAATCTTTAAATACTGCAGGTGCATTAGTCAAACCAAATGCCATCACAAGAAATTCATAATGTCCATACCTGGTCCTAAACGCAATTTTCAACACATCTGAGTCTTTAACTCACAATTTATAGTAACCAGAATGAAGATCAATCTTTGAGAACACTGTTGCACCTTTCAACTGATCAAATAGATCATCAATACATGGCAATGGATACTTATTCTTGATCGTGACTTTATTGAGCTGTCGATAGTCAATACATAATCACATAGATCCGTCTTTTTTCTTAACAAATAAAATAGGTGCACCCCAAGGAGAAAATTTGGTCGAGCAAAACCCCTATCTATCAACTCTTGCAACTGTGCTTTCAACTCTTTCAACTCTATAGGTGCCATTCTATAAGGAGCTATCGATATCGGAGATGTTCTCGATATTAACTCAATAACAAACTCAACCTCTCTGATTGGCGGCAACCTAGGTAATTCCTCTGGAAACACATCTGGATACTCACATACCACTGGAACCAATTCTAGCTTCAACTCATACACTCTAGAATCAAGTATGTAAGCAAGATATGCATCACAGCCTTTTCTAACATATCTCTGTGCTAACATAGCCAAATTAACATTAGACATACTATCCAACCTATCTAATTCAATCTGAAGCTTTTCATCGTTTTGAAACATTAACACAATAAGCTTTTGTCTACAGTTCATAATAGCATCATGCACAGTTAACCAATTCGTACCCAAAATCACGTCAAACTCATCAAATGGTAATAACATCAAATCGACTGAAATGTTGCAACCCTGAATCATCAAAGGACAATTTTTACAAACCTTATCAACTAACACATACTGACATAGGGGGTTCGTTACTTTAATCACAAATTCAGTGGACTCAACAAGTAATTTCTTACTTGACACTAAATTTGTACCAGTGATAACATCTAATGCTAAAGCTTCCTCTCGTGTACTGATTGTGTAAGCTTTAGTCGATGCTCATGCCTCAGATGTCATAGCAGAGTCCTTTGTCCCACTGCGGCTATTACCCACATTTCTAGGGTTTCATGGTGGTCTACCTCTTACAGCTGTGTTGCTCAGTCGAACAGTTTGGTTCCTTTTTTTAGGCCTTCTAGGGCAATCGCGGATAAAATGTTCATATGAACCACATTTGAAACACACTCCATCTTTCACCTTGCACTCGTCAAAATGTCGATGTCCACATTATCGACAATCAGGCTTATTGTTCTTAACGCTGCCAATGCTCGCTACGGACGTAGCCTGAGGTTTTGAACTCACATGTTGTTTACCTCGGTCTCTAACAAAATATCCCACTGAAGCCGATGAATGGTTATGATAATCTTTTTGACTTCTTGGACGGCAACTGATATGATTTTCCCACTGACCTCTTACCCAATTCACAAGCCTCATAATCAGTTTTTCTTTTAGTTTTGCTCAATTTTTTAACTTTGTGTTCTAGGTCCACTAAAACAAAAAATTCCTTCAATTCTAGTATCCCGACTAACAGCTTTATATCATCATTCAATCCATCTTAAAACTGTTTACACATGGCAATCTCAGTCGGTACACACTCTCTAGCATACTTGCTCAATTGAACAAATTCTTTTTCAGACTCAGATATAGTCATCTGACCCTATTTAAGCTCAAGAAACTCTTTTTGTTTCTTATCAAGAAACCTCTGACTTATCTATTTCTTTCGAAAATTAATTTGAAAGAATTCCCAATCTACCCGCTCTCCTGGCACCACTGAAACCAAGGTGTTCCACCACTGATAAATTGAGTCTTTCAGTAAGGATATGACACATTTCAGGCACTCTGCCGATGTACAAGATAATTCGTCAAAAACCCTGATCGTGTTTTCTAACTAGAACTCGGCTATCTTTGGATCATTTTTAGATGTAGCTCTAAATTTTTCAGCCCCATATTTACGAATTTTATCAACTAGCAGTATGTTAACCCATATTGGTTCCAAACCCCGAGGAACTACGGGGATCGGTTGGGGAACAGGTGGGGGTAGAGGTCGTTGAGACATCAGGTTAATCATACGAACTCAGTAAACCACTAATTCATCATCTAGTAGAAGGCTTCCTTAGCCTCTCCTCCTTCACCCTCATATACGGGCTTACTGCCACTCAACGTTGCCCTGTGAATGGAGGCTTGTGCATTACTTTCAACCTCATCGAAATCAGCTCAGTTGGATGACATTTTCTATATGAAATCATAGTTCAAAATGATTCAAGAGTTATCACCCTATCAAAGGTTATATAATGGCATGTATTTCTAGGCTCGTACACGCTACGTTCAATCTCAGGATTGACTAAACTGTAGCTCTGATACCACTAAATGTAACACCCTTAACCCATATCTATCATCAAAATAGGGTTACAAAGTATTACCGTAAAAGCATAACTTAAATTCATTCATTTCCAAACATTTCACAAACATAGCAAAAATCCATTTAAACACATGCATATTCTCCCTTATTCGAGCCATCAAGGCCTTAGAAACACTTTAGAAATGATTCGGGACTAAATCAGGAACATATGAAACCTTAAAGAAAAATTTAAAAAATTTCACACTACAGCGGTCACACGGACGTGTGGGAAGGCCGTGTGCCTCACACGGCTAAGACACACGCCAGTGTCTCAGGCCGTGTAACATTACAAATATGGACACACGGCTATGTCCCGGCTTGTGTCTGTGCTATTGTAACACTCTGACTTGGGTCACAGGGCCAAAGTACACACCCTTGTGCCAGGCCATGTAGCTTTCGAAAAACAACCATTAAAGCCTATAGGGGACACAAGGCCATGTCACATGTCCATGTGTCACACAGACTGAGACACACTCTCATGTCTTAGGCCGTATGGACAAGAAATAAGCCAAAATTAAGTCATTCCTTTCACCCATTTTCAACAAGTATCTACAAGCCAAATGCACCTATGAACAAGGTACCAAAACATGCCTAAACATGCATAATAAGACCATTTCAATAAACCATAAATCCATACAACTAATATGTCATTAAGGCACCTCAATCACAATTTATCAAATCTATCCAAACATATGTATAATTAACCGATCATCTAGCATTCATATCTAACACATTTCCATACCAAAACTTACCACAATTCACCACAGTGCAAACATGCCAACACATACCACTTTGGTTATAAAAGGATGAATCTATTTGACCATATAAACATCAACTATTAGAGTATCAAAGTGCCAAAAGCACACCAACCAAATTACCATATTTACAAGCAAAACATAACAACTAGTTCATCAAACATAATTCACCTATACATGCCATTATAACTATGACCAAAACATCAAAATCAACCGATATAATCTCTGGATAGTGTGATAGGTCTCCGACGAGCTTTAAAACCTATCAAGCTTCTGATTGTAACATCCTAAATATTCGAGTATCATTATGTTGCTAAGTGTTAGTTCGGGTTTACTTGGAATTAGAATAAATATCAGTAAAGTGTACTTTAATGTAAAGAAATTAGGTGACCTTGAAACATAAGTTAATTAAGTACTAAAAGATGGCATAAGATGAGTAATTGGCAAAGTGGTGATGGCACCATAAGTTGGACTTGAGGGGAGAGGTTCGAATCACCTAGCATGCAATTAGGGAGTTTTTATTTCTGCTTTATCCTAGCATGTGTCGACTATGGATAAGATTAGGATGAGTTGGATTTTTTTTTTTTGGTAAGAAGACTAAGGGTTATGGAAAGCTTGAGTTAGGGGATAGAATGGCTTGAATTGGGGGATAATGTTTCTCTAACTTAAGGAAAAAGGAGGATGATAAGGCTTAAGAATAGGGTGATGTTTTGGAAACTTTCTAATGGCCTTTTGACCATGTATGTGGACGGCATAGGGGCTAGGGGGGATGGCCGATTTTGTTGATTGGCTTGGTAGGATTGGGTGTTGGAGAAACACATTCTATTTGGTCATTTTTGGCTTTGACAAAACATATTTCTCTCCATCTATTTTCTCTCTAGCCGAATTTGCCAACAACCTTGAGTAAACAACTCATTCTTTTGTCATTTTCTTTTGACCATTTCGGTTTAGTAGCTCTATTTCTCTCCAAATCTTTTCTTCTCATTGTGACCGAAAGCACATAAGCAAACAAGGATTTTTCTTTTCTTTTTTTCTCATTTTTCCTCCCCAATGCCGAATGCACTTTTCTCCTAAACTAAATTCTCTTTTCTTTCTCTTTTCCTTCTCTTTTCTTTCTCTTTTTCTCTTTCCTTTCTCTCTTTCTCTCTTGAAACAGAATCATATCACTTCCATTTTCCATTCTTTTATTTTTTTCTCAACTAAAGTCTCTTCAATATTTTTTTTTTCTCATGGCCGAATGTTAGATTGTTCTTGTGCCGAATCTTTTTCATTTTCTTTGTTTAGTCATAATCGAATTTTCCTTTAAGTCATAAGAATTCTTCTCACTCAATTCTTTTCAACCGTGGACAATAGTGAGATTTTTGGAGGGCAGGAACTCAAAGTGTTCTTGAGTATTGTGGATTGTTGGAATCGATCATAAGAGTTAAGGTAAGGAGTTTATTCAAGGATTCTCATATTATTCGTCATATTGGTATAGTTAGTTATTTAATCGATTTCGTTATAGGGACGTAATCGCTCGATCGTTCTTCTTGGAACAAGGATAATTGTGGTAAGCCAATCTCAAATATTTTAAAATCGTTAGCCATATTTCGATAATTATTAGTCGGACTAATGATCTTATGGCATTAGAAACATTCAAGATAGGGCAGAAAAGGGCAGTGCATAGTCTTCGAAAGAGGGGTGGTTCCGCTATTCCCCCTAAGTATAAACGAAGGCTGTTTGTGAATCGGATTTTCCACCGGGTTGCGGACCCTCATCCGAGGAGAACCAGTTGTTTGAAGTCATTCGTACTCCCGAACCTTTGTTCATTCGTGGATTCTCATCGGCAATGAATCAACAATCGAGGAGAAACCAAAATAGAAGTGGTTCAAATCACGAGGGAAAGATTTAGATCGTTTATCAATAGTGTAGTTTTAAAATATGATAGTGCTCTAATTTATCGTGTTACGTTTAGGTATTGACGAGCGGGAAAGTTTAGTACTCGCAATAACCAAGTGTGTAACTTCACACTTATCTCGAGTTAGATGTTAAACCGTAAGTATTGAGAAAAATCGTAAAGATGACAAAATCGAAAAAATACGTAATAAATAGTATTTTTGTGAAAATACATAAAAACGGTTAAAGTTGTGAAATTTACAAAAACGCTCTCAATGAGTTAGTTGGTAAATTGTAAATTTTATGTCTCATGTGTAAATGGGCCAAAAATATGCTAGATCGTTAAATGGGCCGAAAAGTATGCTAGATCGTTAAATGGGCCGAAAATATGCTAGATCGTTAAATGGGCCAAAAATATGCTAGATCGTTAAATGGACCAAAAATATGCTAAATCGTTAAATGGGCCAAAAATATGCTAGATCGTTAAATGGGCCGAAAAATATGCTAGATCGTTAAATGGGCCGAAAATATGCTAGATCATTAAATGGGCCAAAAATATGCTAGATCGTTAAATGGGCCGAAAATATGCTAGATCGTTAAATGGGCCGAAAAATATGCTAGATCGTTAAATGGGCTTAAGTTGCTAGATTGCTAAATGGGCTATATGTTATTTTGTGTTATGGGCTTTAATAAAAACTTGAAATATTGTTTCACTTGTAAATTGGGCTTTTTACTAAAATTATCATATGGATATAGATTGTTATGCATACATGTTTGCATGGGTTGGGATTTATGATGAAGAGAAGAAAGGCCTGTTGCCAAAAATCTAGTTCGGTGGCTCTGCCACAAATATTTAAATGGCTTATTGCCTCTAGTTCGGTGGCTCTACCACAAATATTTAAATGGCTTATTGCCTCTAGTTCTATGGCTCGCCACAATTATTTTAATGGCTTAATGCCTCTAGTTCGGTGACTTTGTCACAATCTAGTTCGTGGTTCACCACAACATTATTAAAATGGTCTTTATGCCTATGATTGGTGTGTTGGCGGGGTGGGTTGACTTGATCCCCACAGGTGTGAAGGTTGGTGCGGTGGTGTGTAGCGGATGGAAATTAGGTTTGGTTGGGAAATTACATTTTGCATGCATTTCATTTATTATATTGCTAAATCTATTTATGGGCTCATGCCCAAAATTATGACTTGATGATCGGCCCGATGGATATAGTAAGTGAGTTATACACTGAGTTCTGAGTAACTCACTCCCTTAAATTTTCCATCTCAGGTAATGGAAATTGACGTGGACTTGGGCCGAGGATGACTTCGTGGAGGCCATACTGCAAACATGGGTTTATAAACCTTGAACTTTTATTAAGTACTTTCTTTGAATTACTATTTTGGGTATGATGTAATAAGGCCTCTATTAATATTTTATGGATTTTATGTGTGGATGGATTTAAATTTTGCTTTGATATTTAATATGGGTTTATGTTAATCCTAAAATGTTTCCTTAAAATACTTTGGGTTTTCAAACATATGAGATTCTTTATCTATTCTTATTTTCAAATCCTTTTGAACTCTTTAAAAACTACTTCAACTTTTTGATAATTAAATACTAAATGATAAGATTTCAACTAATGTTTCTCAAATTCATCGAATTTAAATTATTTCTCTTGGTTTTTATTAAACTTTATTTTCAAAAAGTTTTGTAATACCTATTCACCTAAACCATTAGATAGATTAAAAGAATGCTCGATTTGTGTGACAAACCAAATCTCGTCTTGACGCATAGACCTGGTTTGGGGTGTTACACTGATAATCTATAAAACATAGAAAAGAACAACATCGTAAGCATATAATGCTTAGTAAGTTCATAAATCATGAACATAGCTTATAATTTCAATGCATAATATTAAAAATAAACATGAATAAATCCAACATAGCTTAGCACAAGCCTACGCATCATCAATAACACAAGATAGTGATTAAACACATAACTTAGCAAAATCATCTCATGGTAAGAGAAATTTCACGAACATAGCATACTTGAATTCATACTTTTCATAAACATGACTATACATACTTTGCTCATCAATAATTCATACCATTCCATAAGTTCTAAACTTAACCATTGGAATACTTACCGTTCCTTCCTTTTCATGCACGTTGAACCACTTAGAATAATATCGAATACACGCGAAGCTCACACAAAGTGTGCTAAACATATGGTCAAAACCATTTCCTTTCCTTTTCTTTTACATCGATGCTCACTCGATCCATAAATGGGTTTTTTCAAACAAGCTAACGGTCAGAATATAGGTACTCCACAAGCTAACTAGTATACGGAACAAATGTCAAACTCAGCCATCGGTAGGACATTCAGGACCAGCACCCAAAACATGGTAACCTTAATAACATGTCATTTGTATCCTATATATTTCTAAAGTTCAAACGAGGATCGATAGTCATCGTAACGTCGTTGGATTTTTGTCATGACATGATATGATGAATACCGTAATAGCATTTAAATTAAATAATACTAAAATGCTATTTAAACATACGAACTTAACTCGAATACAAAGACAAAGAAATAGGATCACTAATCCGAGACTTTATCTTTCCCTCGAATTTGATCCATATGAAGCTTAACTTGATCTATATAAGCCAAGGTAATTCAATTAATATTCATACTATTTAATTCAGTCCAAAATTCATACTTTTGTAAAATTATGCTTTTGCCCCTATAATTTTAACTTCTTTACAATTTAATCCTTAAGCTAGTAAACTAACATTTATGCAATTTCATCCATATATCATGCTTGCTGATTTACCTAGGGACTCATATCAACCCACACAAATCATCAATTCACAAATTCATCATGATATTTTACTACTTTTATGCATAAGTTCCTAAATTATAATTTCACAAAAAATCACTTAACAAAAGTTATTTATTTAATAGTAAGGATTTATAATCTTTCATAAATTTTCAAGAATCAAAGAAACACATTCATGCAAAAACCATAATCCTTTAACAATTTTGCAAATTAGTCCCTAGCTAGCTAGATTAAGCTACAACGACTTCAAAAACATAAAAATCATTAAAAACGGGATAAAAATCACTTACATGCAAGAAAGGTGAGATAGCCAAATGTTCAAAGCCCTAAATTTTGTTCTTTCCTCCTCAATTTCGGTGGAGGAAGAAGATGAACGAAAAAAAAATAGAATTTGTTTTGTTTAATTTAATCTTAATTACCTAATTACTAAAATAACCTTTAAAACTTTAATAATTCCAATAAAACCTATCCATGAATTTCCACTAACACATAAATGGTCTAATTACCATATGAGTCCTCTTACATTAAAGTTTTATAGCAATTTGATACCTTTAACTAATAGAACTCAACTTTTGCACCTTCAACGATTTAGCCATCAAAACTTTTTGAATCCTTCTTAACAAGACACTTCTTGACTTAATTACACATGCAAACGTTAAAATTTCTTAATACAAAACTCTTATTAGGAAGGTGATTTTGGAAAGTTACGGGTTTCTATGAAGTTTTGGGTTCAAGTTAGGCTATAGGAAAATTTTTTTGTTTAAACCCTTAAGGGGAGAAGGTAAGTGGCATCAATGCTTATGGAAATAAGTGAGTAAATTGCTAGCATAAAGGAGCATATGGTACAGAGGATGTGGTGTCACATGAAGGGCTTTAGGGAAGAGGTTCAAATCCCACTTGGTGTAAATTTTGATTATTATTTGTGCTATTCATCCATAGTGTAAATACCATGGTGGTATTTTAGGTAAGGAAGACTTTTAATTTTTGGAAAGGTGGCTAAGGAAATAAGGTAAGGATCAAGTGGAGAAAGAAGAAAAAAGAAAGGAAAGAGTAGGGAACATGTTGGCCCAAAGTGAGGAAGATGTTTTGGAAAGGATTTTCACAACATTTTCCTTTAGGTAAAAGGTAATACACGGTGTAAGTGGGAAAGGATAGCCTAATTTTCTTTAGGCAATTGGAAATTTTGGTGCTTAAGAGGTTGTTTTCTCCTTATCTTTTGGTTTCATTTTCTTTCTCAATTTTTCCTTTTAGCCGTAACTCCAAAGCCAAAAGAGAGCATTCTTTCTTTGTTTTACCAAACTTTCAAGCCAATCTTTGCTGCTACTTATCGTTCTCTTAGCCTTGGTTTCGAAGTTAATTGGTAAGGGGTGATTAGGCTGAATATTGGTGGAACTCCTTGCAATAGCCAAAGTGCAAAGCTGGATTTTAGAACCTAGTAGGGAAGGATCACGATTGTGGGGGTAATGAAGAGTGGTTCTTTAGGAAATTCGAATAAGGTGTGTAATCTCGTACCCTTCCGAATACATTTTTGAAATGGTGTAATCTCACACCTCTCGAATATCTGCATGAAATGTTTTGTGATTCGTTGAAAGATCAAAAATCGAAATCGGCATTTGTGATCACTTTCGGCGTATGTATGTTCAGTAGTAGAAACCATATTTTGCAATGAAACAGTTTTTGGTTAGCGAGAGACTTGATTTTGAAAAATCATGAAAAATAGGAGAAATGGAATTAGAAAGTGAATAAGGTATATAATTAAATCTTATTGTGTCTATTTTTATATGAAAGAAGCGAGTGGGAAGAGGTATTTATATTCTATGATATTTTAATTTTAGTGAGACAGGTTCTGAATGACTTCGTGGTTCCCTATTTTGTCTTGGAAAAATCATTAAAAATTGTAAAAAGTGAATTATGAGTTATAATTTATATTTATAAATTCTTTGGTGGGTCTATTTTTAATAGAAACAAGTGGGAGCAACTTATGAAAACTGTACAAGGAGATATTTGAATTTAGGGTAAGAGAGGTCAGAACTATTGGCCTGTGAAATAGGGGAAATTTAATGATTAAACTGTACTAAATGGCTGAGCCAAAAATTCTGGAAACATTGTAGTAAGAAGATATATGAGTCTAGTTTCAAGGAAAATTTACGGATCTAAATTTTGAGTTTCCTAACACAAGTTATAGTCAATGTAGTCATTATGACACGATGGATAGTTTCAATTTTTATACCCCAAATTAGTAGTTAAGTGCAGGGTTGCGAAATTAGGAAAATATCTTCAATGGGTAAAATTACGTAAATACCTTTGGGTTGTGAAATTTACCAAAATGCCTCTATGGGCGAATTACAAAATGCCCCTATGGGCCAATTTATCGAAATGCCCCTATGCGTCGATTTGATAGAATGCCCTCATTGGGCCGAATTACCAAAATACCCTTGTTGGGTTGACTGTTTGTTTTATCTTCGATATCGTTTGGTAGCACATGTATGACTATATTATGTTTTTATATATGTATATTGTGATGTATGATGCATTTTTTCATGTTGCATGGGGCGGGAATCTGAATGAAGAGAAGTATAGCCTGGTGGCATTGCCACAAATTCTTATAATGGCTATGTGCCAACCTAAATATGGCTCTATGCCATTGTGATTATGGCTTCGTGCCAAACATATTTACCTAAGGCTGTATGCCGATTATATTACCATATATATTATTCTGGTGGCCTCGCCACAAATTCTGATAATAGCTATGTGCCAATTTAAATATGGCTTTGTGCCATCATGATTAAGGCTATGTGCCGATTATATTATCGTTTATGATACCGGTGGCTCTCCACAAATATTATAAATGCAACTTGCTGCAATTATTATAAATGGCAACTTGCTGCATGAATTGGTGTGTTTGGTGGGGTGGGTTGACTTGATCCCTACAGTGTGATTGGTGATACGAGGTGTGATTGGATGGATGGGTTGGGTTGCATACATTGCACTATATATATATTCATTATGTAAATGGACTTGACCCAAGATTATGCTATATGGGCTCAGCCCAAGTTATTACTAAACGGTTCAAACCAGTGGATGACTGAGAAGGGATTATGCATTGAGTTCTTGTAACTCACCTCCTTTCTTTCTTAATCCTTGTAGGTAAGTCTCGATGATGAGGACTTGGGCCCATGGATGAATCGGTGGAGGCCATACTTGAAATAAATGTTTCAAACTTTAGTAAATTAATTTTCCGCTTCTATTTCGTTACTTTTATTATGTTGGGTTTTTGGGTTGTAATAAGGCCTCTGAATATTTTACTTTTGCTTTATGTTTGACGATTTATTATTTTGCTTAAATTGCTTTAAATGGGAATTTTCTAAAAACTAAAATAAAGGTTTTCTAAACTAGACTAACAAATGGATTTCATAACAAACTTATACAAATATTTTAACTCAAAAATTTTCTCTCAAATTATCAACAATATTTTCAAAGGTCACAATTTTATAAGTTCATTAGTTCAAATTATCGATTTATCAATCAACCTTCGAGGTTAGTAGTATTTTATCAAATATTTCAAATCAAACTTGTTTTCTTGATTATAATAATACCTATTTTAGTTCGAATAAAAAGGATTTAACATGTTTTCCTCATGTGACATGTCAGATCCGGTCATAACGCATGGGCCGGGTTTGGGGTGTTACATAAAGGAGGATTTTAGCTCTTATCGTTCTTCTAATATTGATTCATCTCTGCTATCCCTTATGGCAAAGGCTTCACAAGCATTATATGTAGAGCATGGATGTAACACTCCAAACCCGCCTAAACGTCATTGAGTTCTATTTTTAGCACTAAGAAAGTTTAGTGCCTCAACAGCTTAAGGTGTAACATCCCTAAATTGGGCCTAGTAGGATTGGGCCCATTGGGCCTTAAGCACGGAAGCATTTAAAATTTTTAGAGAACAAGAGAATGGCTTTATTTCAAGTTGAACTTATTAGGAAGGTGATTTTGGAAAGTTACGGGGTTTCTATGAAGTTTTGGGTTCAAGTTAGGCTATAGGAAAATTTTTTTGTTTAAACCCTTAAGGGGGAGAAGGTAAGTGGCATCAATGCTTATGGAAATAAGTGAGTAAATTGCTAGCATAAAGGAGCATATGGTACAGAGGATGTGGTGTCACATGAAGGGCTTTAGGGGAAGAGGTTCAAATCCCACTTGGTGTAAATTTTGATTATTATTTGTGCTATTCATCCATAGTGTCGGCCATGGTGGTATTTTAGGTAAGGAAGACTTTTAATTTTTGGAAAGGTGGCTAAGGAAATAAGGTAAGGATCAGTGGAAGAAAGAAGAAAAAAAGAAAAGGAAAGAGTAGGGAACATGTTGGCCCAAAGTGAGGAAGATGTTTTGGAAAGGATTTTCGTCAACATTTTTCCTTTAGGTAAAAGGTAATACACGGTTTGTAAGGGGAAAGGGATAGCCTAATTTTCTTTAGGCAATTGGAAATTTTTGGTGCTTAAGAGGTTGTTTTCTCCTTATCTTTTTGGTTTCATTTTCTTTCTCCAATTTTTCCTTTTAGCCGTAACTCCAAAGCCAAAAAGAGAGCATTCTTTCTTTGTTTTACCGAAACTTTCAAGCCAATCTTTGCTGCTACTTATCGTTCTCTTAGCCTTGGTTTCAGAAGTTAATTGGTAAGGGGGTGATTAGGCTGAATATTGGTGGAACTCCTTGCAATAGCCAAAGTGCAAAGCTGGATTTTAGAACCTAGTAGGGAAGGATCACGATTGTGGGGTAATGAAGAGTGGTTCTTTAGGAAATTGAATAAGGTGTGTAATCTGCACCTTCCGAATACATTTTTGAAATGGTGTGTAATCTCACACCTCTGAATATCTGCATGAAATGTTTTGTGATTCGTTGAAAGATCAAAAATCGAATCGGCATTTGTGATCACTTTCGAGGCGTGTATGTTCGTAGTAGAAACCATATTTTGCAATGAAACAGTTTTTGGTTAGCGAGAGACTTGATTTTGAAAAATCATGAAAAATAGGAGAAATGGAATTAGAAAGTGAATAAGGTATATAATTAAATCTTATTGTGTCTATTTTTATATGAAAGAAGCAGAGTGGGAAGAGGTATTTATATTCTATGATATTTTAATTTTAGTGAGACAGTTCTAATGACTTCGTGGTTCCCTATTTTGTCTTGGAAAAATCATTAAAATTGTAAAAGTGAATTAAAGAAGATATATGAGTCTAGTTTCAAGGAAAATTTACGGATCTAAATTTTGAGTTTCCTAACACAAGTTATAGTCAATGTAGTCATTATGACACGATGGATAGTTTCAATTTTTATACCCCAAATTAGTAGTTAAGTCCAGGGTTGCGAAATTAGGAAAATATCTTCAATGGGTAAAATTACAGAAATACCTTTGGGTTGTGAAATTTACCAAAATGCCTCTATGGGCCGAATTACAAAAATGCCCCTATGGGCCAATTTATCGAAATGCCCCATCGTCGATTTGATAGAATGCCCTCATTGGGTAGAATTACCAAAATACCCTTGTTGGGTTGTTGTTTGTTTTATCTTCGGGTGCACATGTTGACTATATTATGTTTTTATATATGTATATTGTGATGTATGATGCATTTTTCATGTTGCATTGACTGAAGAGAAGTATAGATCCACAAATTCTTATAATGGCTATGTGCCAACCTAAATATGGCTCTATGCCATTGTGATTATATTATTTACCTAAAGTCGTATGCTGATTATATTACCATATATATTATTCGGTGGCCTCGCCACAAATTACGATAATAGCTAGGGTGTGATTGGATGGATGGGTTGGGTTGCATACATTGCACTATATATATATTCTATTATGTAAATGGACTTCAGCCCAAGATTATGCTACATGGGCTCAGGCCCAAGTTATTACTAAACGGGTTCAAACCCAGTGGATGACGGTAAGGGGATTATGCATTGAGTTCTTGTAACTCACCCCCTTTCTTTCTTAATCCTTGTAGGTAAGTCTCAGTGATGAGGACTTGGGCCCATGGATGAATCGGTGGAGGCCATACTTCGGAAATAAATGTTTCAAACTTTAGTAAATTAATTTTCTGCTCTATTTCATTTCTTTTATTATGTTGGGTTTTTGGGTTGTAATAAGGCCTCTGGAATATTTTACTTTTGCTTTATGTTTGACGTACTTATTATTTTGCTTAAATTGCTTTAAATGGGAATTTTTCTAAAAACTAAAATAAAGGTTTTCTAAACTAGACTAACAAATGGATTTCATAACAAACTTATACAAATATTTTAACTCAAAAATTTTCTCTCAAATTATCAACAATATTTTCAAAGGTCACAATTTTATAAGTTCATTAGTTCAAATTATCAATTTATCAATCAACCTTGAGGTTAGTAGTATTTTATCAAATATTTCAAATCAAACTTGTTTTCTTGATTATAATAATATCTATTTTAGTTCGAATAAAAAGGATTTAACATGTTTTCCTCATGTGACATATCAGATCCGGTCATAACGCATGGGCCGGGTTTGGGGTGTTACATAAAGGAGGATTTTAGCTCTTATCTTTCTTCTAATATTGATTCATCTCTGCTATCCCTTATGGCAAAGGCTTCACAAGCATTATATGTAGAGCATGGATGTAACACTCCAAACCCAGCCTAAACGTCATGAACGGATCTGGCATGTCACATGGAAGGGTTGTTAAGAAAGTTGTATATTTGTAAAATGTTCGTATTCTTTTTAAAACTTCGAGCTTAGGTGTTTGTTTATAAAAACCTATTTAACTCAATGTCCACTTTAGAAAAGTTGTTATTAATTTGAAAACTGCTTTTATTAGGAGAATTGAGTTTGAATGGTTGGTAAAATCTTGTTTATAATAGAAATCAACTTCAGTGAATTTCGAACATGTGATATTTTGAAAACTATTTTCGACTTTTAAGAGAACCCAATGTTTACACAATTATAGTTTGAATAACCGTTTGTTAATGTTTTGGAAAATCAAGAAGTATTAACTTTTAGGAAAATCTTGTATTGAACATTTAATAAGTAGAAACCAAGTCACAAGTTAAAAACCAAATCAAATACCAAAGGCCTTATTACAAAACATAAACCCAAATTAAAATAAAAATTTAAAGTAAAGTAAAACGGGATTTACTAAAGAAACGATGTATGGCCACCACAGAGTCCGCCTCGGCTCCAAATCCTCAATACTGAGTATTACCTGCAAAATTAAAGCAGTGGGGTGAGTTACGAGAACTCAGTGTATAATTCCCCATTCAGACAAAACTGGACCCAAGCCCATAGAAGCAAATTGGGCCTTAGCCCATACGAAAGTATAATGGCTCGAAGCCCATACAGAAATAAACTGGGCCATAGCCTTATCAGCAAGATAACACAGATAATACATGCAATGCAGCCCAGCCTAATGTTCCATCCGCTACACACCATCCATATCCACCCTAACACACCTGTGGGGATTTCTACAATCAACCCTCCATCTGCTACACACCTCAATGGTAGTCACGCTGCTCATCGTCGAAATTGTGGCCGAGCCACCAGATTATCAAAATATAAGTGGCATAGCCATCGGACAAAATGTGACAGAGTCACCAAAATATGTGGCGGAGCCACCAAATACACTTCCCCAATCATCAATATTCCAATCCCATGCAATATGTCATAATATTATAGTGTATGCATGAACGTACTAGCATAGCAAATGATCAGATCACATACAATCATACTAAATCTGCCCAAACGGATATAGTCATAAATTTACTTACCTGGGTTATTCCCAGCTCACCTACTAGGGGTATCACAATAGCTTACCCATTATGGGTAATTTGGCTTTTAGCCGACATATAGAATAATACGAAACAAATGAGATAAGGTGTGAGTTTACACACCTGATTACGAGGAGAACTAGACACTCCTGATCGACGTCGCCCTCACAATCACGAACAACTACGATTTGCTTATCTGAATCAGATGTCGACTCCCTTCCACAACCTGGCGGGAAATCTCGAATGGCTGAGACCCTACGTCGTTTGAACTTAGGAGCAGAGGCTATGTGTCTACTCCCTTTAGACTCTCTTACCGATACCCCCTTAAAACGGCTATCTCTCGCCTCTATGAAGAAAGTCGCGATCAATAAAGTACTACAATGAGAAATGGTGATTGTCTAACAAGGGGTTTCAGCACTTACCACCACTTCCAAAATCTGAATGATTAATGAGCAGAGGAGAGAGTTGCTTGATCCCTAAAATAATCGGTCTAGACAAAGCTATAGATTCGGTTATAGCAGAGTGAAATGAAAAGAGAAAAGTCAAAAAGGAACCAAAGAGAGAACTCCCTACCTTGATCAGTGAGGAACCGAACATCCACAGATTCGGCTATGGCATGATGAGAGAAGAAAAAGGGGATTAGTCGAGAGAAATAGCCACTTCGGCTATGTGCAACATAAGACCGAAAAGAAAAGAAAGAAAAGCAAGAATACCATTGCCTTAATGACAAGATTGAGCCGAATGAATTTCAACAGACTGAAGAGGACCAAACCTCTTGCTTCTAGATATTCAGCTAACCCTGCTTAAGCAACTATAAGGGAGGGATTAGAGTTTCAGTTAGTGAAGAAAAGAACACAACCAAAAAGAAGAAGAGGGTTAAGCATTCGGCTGTGGAAAAGAGAAATGGAAGAATGAAAAAGTACCTAGACTCACCAGGTTCGACCAAGAGAGGAGGTGGTAAATCGCATAGAGACAGAAATGGAGTGTTGAAGAGATTCGGCTATGGTGACACAAGAGAGAATAAATGGTAAGTAGCTAGAAAGAGAGGTACAGAGGAGTTTCAAATTTAATGTGCACAAGAGAGAAAGATGAGAAAAGAAAAAAAGTAAAATAGCAAAAAGAGGTTGGGCAAGGAGAATGGAAGTAATCAAAATGTTTTTAGCCAAAAAACAAAAGAACACAAACTCTCAAATGAACACTTATAGAAAACGACACTCTCCCTACACACTTATGACCGAATGAGCTAAAATTTCCTAGGAAGCTAAAGAGAATTCGGCACACACACCCACTAACCAAAACCGATTATGCTCCCTAAGCCCCTCCCCACTTTCGGCCAAACACCTTCACTCACCAACTCCCACGATTCTCTCCCCCATTTCCTCCACCATCCACTCTCCATCACCCATTTGAAATTACCCAACCACCTTGACCAATTCAAACTCCCCAATCTCCTCTGCTCCTTCCATTCAAACGGTTTGACCCAGTCTTCCCTCTCTCCTCCAGAGCTCAAAAATAAAACCCAATATGCAGCATGTGGGATTCGAACCCCACTCCACCCAGCTTCCCACCTTGACGCCACAACCAACACGCCACACACCTCACTTGTGTTATCAAAACACAAACAATTATACTTAAGTCCTGCTTCCACTAGCTCCCCCCTTAAGTGCCAAAAAAAATTTACCAAAGCTCCAACACGACCCTAGGCCTCCCTAGGATCCCTAATCATGCCTACACAACAACATATCAAGCACAACATATGCAATTTCCCAAATTTGACAGACCCCCAAATTTTAGGATGTTACAATGGACTCTGGAGTCAGGCCCTCTAAGAGACCAGTGATCGATACAATGCTAAAATTACAAACCTGGCAGAGGCTATGAAAACTGGCGAGAGCTCTTTGGTTGAATTACGCGAGTTCATCAAGAATCAACCAACTTGATGAGCCATATTGTTGAATCATATTGTTGAATCATATTCATAAGATAATTTTTGTGAAATTTCCTCACAACAATAGTCCTAACGAACTTTCCCTATATTAGATAGTCTTGACAAACTTTCACATTAAGATGGTCCTAACGGACTTCCCACATTAGATAGTCCTGACAGGCTCCTCATGTTAGATAGTCTTGACAGACTTTCCACATTCGATAGTCCTAGCGGGCTTCCCACATTAGATTTTACCGGCAGACTTCACACATTAGATTTTACTGGCAGGCTTTCCACATTAGATATTCCTGGTTGACTTCCTAATTAGGTAGTCTTTGAAGACTTCCTACATTAGATATTCATGGTGGCCTTCCCACATATACAGTAATTTCTTGGCCATGGACTTCTATTCGTCCCACTAAGGGCCCTGAAACGTACCCCGAGGGGCTTTCAAACGTCCCAAAAAGGGCTCTTATACGTCCCACATAAGGGGCTCTCATATACAGGTTTGGTCTCCATATCTTTTAATCTCCTTTCATGACTTAGACCAACCGAACCTTCCTCAAAGCCACATAAACATAATGCATATTCAGTTCTTGTATATGACCTTCCAAACCTCCTTAAAACCACATACACAAATAGAATGCATATCATACACACATTCCGTCAATAAAGCAATGAATCATACAAAATATAAGACAGCAATTTTGTTGACATATCATAAACATACTTACTATCATCCAATAATATTCCTTTAATACGTAAAAACACATTACACCAAACTAATCATTCACTCAACATAACTAGCTTACAACCAATCAATTGCATCTCATTGAACAACATACATCACGCCAAAACACTCATCAATTCAATCATGATTAGATTTATAACTAATAGTATTTGCATGTCAATACATCACTGCAAGTTGGTTCACAATTGATGAAACATTAATTTATCATATTCAATATTTAATGAAACACTACATATCCATTCAAAATCTAAGTCCGAGAACTCACCTGGGAGTTGTTGCCAATTCCATTTTTGAAGCCCTTTTTTTCCCTTGCCACACGAGCCTCTTTAATCAATACAGTACAAAATTATATTAGAATCCAATTGTGACCATTCATTATCACAAATACCATAATTTCTTTACTTGCAAAGGCCATTTAAAAGATTATCTGCCACTTTACACCAAAATAGAATAGAACGAATAACTTACTAAAATCCTTAACTACCTTCCTTTTATTCAATATTCTAATGCAAAGAGATTAGAAAACTTACTAGCATTCAAGATTTCCAGTTTTTAGGACTAAATCCTTAGTCTCTTCCCTTTATGCACGAACATACATCAATATTTTTCTCTTACATGGAAAACAAAAGGAAAAAAGAATAGAAAAAAAAAGAATCATCCTTAGAGAAGAATGCTTCTCCTAATATATAGTCTTTTCGACCCCTATCACCAAAACCAATTCACAACCACTTGGAAATCATCATGTCTCCCACTAAGAAACTATCTAGCAAAAGGGCCATCATATCTTCAATATATGGACTTAAGTAACCATCTCGCTCATGGAACCAATGATTTGATCAAGCGATCAAAACTTTTGGATTTGAGAAAATGTTGATGAATATTGTGTTTATAAGCATTTATGTCACACCCAGTTTTCAATAAGTTCTAGAAATTAAGAAGAATTTGGGAGTTAATTGAAAGAAATAGTAGGTTCAACTAGAACTAGTGAAAAATCTAGAAATTTTATTAGCTAAATGGCAAATAGTTGGGTGTCAATTATGGTTAGTTAAGCTAGAATTGATCGGTTCCTTAATGGGAAACAAAATGATTATCGATAGATTGTTTATTTGGGACTTTGTTGATTATGTGTGAAAGGTTATATATATGTCTGAGAAGGATTTTTTTCTATAGCTAGAATTATTCTCATTTTTGTTTATGTTTTCTTCACTTTTGCATCATTTTCTTTAGTTTCTTGAAAGAAGAGAAAGTTTAAGAAAGACTAGCATGGTGCAGTGATCATGAGGAATTAGTTTGGACAGTAGTGAATCCGATAAGCTAGTAGGTTTCTTAATATTTCTGAATTCATGGATTTGAAATAAGAGAAGTTAAGGATTTCTGAAATGTTTGAAAAAAGCTTCTGCATGTTACAAGATTCTGGGTTTTAAAGCTTAAATACATTCGATTTAATTGGTGTATTAGTTGACGTGCTTAGCTGCTAGGATGTAGGAGGCTCTGACATTTGGAAAAAGCTAAGCTGGCTTGGGCGAAAAATGGTGGTGAGTTTTTATACTTCACTATTCGTATGTTATTCTAGTTACTAAGAAACATGTATGTTTTACACAAAATTCGGTTTGGGTTCTATGGCTATATATGATTGTCGTTATTTGGAAAGGTTATGCATGCATATGGTTGTGAAATTATATGAATGTTTGCAAGGATGTTCTCTAAATGTATGATAAAATTGTGTATCATTGAATTGGTGTGTGGCGTACTCCATGTTATAATAGTGAATGTAATGTTATGTGTGAAATGTATGCTTATAAAATGTGGAGTACAGAGGGAATTATTCTGGCGGGTTAGTTAAAGATAGAGAAATTGGTGTAAAGGAGGAATTGACAGATTGAATAGGGATTGGAATCACTGAAACGTGATTTGCCTGACCTTGCGGATAAACACTTTGAATCAACAAGATAAGGTGAGGAGGCTTGGTTTGATAAGTGGCCTACTAGCTTTAAGGTGTAGCTGTAACACCCCTTACTCGTGTCCGACGCCAAGACAGGGTACGAGGCATTACCGTACTTAACTTTACTTGAACATGTATTATCTGGCTATAAAATTTTGCTTTGACTTAAAACTTTTCCTTCTTAATCATAACATGTATATTATGGGCCTACAAGGCCTTAAACACCCATCCAGAAGAATTTGATTTCAACAGTAAACTTTCGCACTTTTTGAAAAATTTTGCCTAGACAGGGGCCACACGCCCGTGTTGTCCAAGGGACATGCCCATGTGCCCCTAAGACATGCCCGTGTTCTCCACCCATGGTCGACACTAACTTATTTCACACAGCTGAGCACACGTCCGTGTCTACAACCTGTGTCCTTCACACGGCATAGACAAGTTCATGTCCTCTGCCCATGGAGCTCTCTGTTTATAACGTCATCATACCCTTAATAGCACATGGCCAGGGCACACGCCTGTGTGCTAGCCCGTCTGACAAATCGTATTCTCGTAAATTAGTGCAGTGGACACACGGCCTCTTAACACACTCATGGGGCTGGCCGTGTGTGACACACACCCGTGTGTCTACCCGTGTGGACACTTAGAGGATATTTTCCAAACCAATTGCCACCCTGAAACATAAAAACACTTATACTGACTCGAGCAATACATAATGTAGCATTCATGTACTATGAATAATTCCTAAAACTTATAGAATTCTTAAAAACTCATCATCACAAATATATAGAACTTAACAAAGATTGGCCAATCTCTTTGGCCATATACAAAAAGGGTAGTAATCTTAATAGCCAACCCTTTGGCTCCCAATATGATATAACTCAAAATGACATAATCTCTATACATGCCATGCTTAAATTAAAACAACTTGACTATACAAAAAAATGATTGATAGTGTGATCTGAGCTCTAACGTCTTTGATTTTCGAGTTAGCTTGGCGATACTACAAGGAAGAAAGAAAAGAGAGAAGTAAGCATATAGCTTAGTAAGTTTGCATGAAAATCATATAACAACATATTGTTCATAATATACTCATCCATCATGAATCAGAATAACATAAATATCAAGTGCTTGAACTTACTTACTCATACTTACTCTTTACTCATCACATTATACATAATGGTTTCATGCTTGTATTTTTAATCATGGTACATATATCACTTAGTCACATAGATTAGCACTTTCTCTAATGTAAACATGAACTCATCTCGTCATCTTTATTAAATTGAATAAACTCTTTATCAATCTTCAATACCTTAGTTTATTACTATCTTTACTTGCTTAGCTTACTTATTACCTCTTCCGTACTAGACTCTTTTGCCCGTTGAATTACTCGAATACCAGAGGATACTCCATCTCATCAAACATGTGTCTCGATGCCAATGCCATATCCCAAATATGGTCTTACATGGGATCGCCTCTTAGTGCTGATTCCATATCCAAGATATGGTCTTACACGGGCTTCCTTAACTTGATATCGAAGCCATGTGTCAGACATGGACTACACGAGGCCTTCCTTAAATGATGTCGATGCAATGCGTCAGATATGGACTTATACGAGACCTTTCTTAAATGGTGTCGATGCCATGCGTCAGATATGGACTTACATGAGACCTTCCTTAAATGGTGTCGATGCCATGTCCTAGACATGGTCTTACACGAGACATTCCTCAAATGGTGTCGATGCCATATTCCAGACATGGTCTTACACGAGACCTTCCTTATTCGATGCTAAGGCCATGCCCCAAACATGGTCTTTAACAGGATCTACGTTCGGTACCGTTGCCATGTCCCAAACATGGTCTTACACGGGACCTACATTCCTTAGTGCCAATGCCATATGTCAGATATGGTCTTACACAGGCTTTCCTTGTCTCATGTTATGACATAGGTATCCACGTTATTCCAAGACTTCAACCGACTCACATCTCATACTTTAGCAAAATTACTATTTTACCCCTAAACTTTCTCATATTTACACTTTAGCCCCAAGGCTCATAAAGTGATTTTTATTCAAGTTTCTAGCCTTTCATGCTTAGCCGAATCACTTAGTCAACTATAGCATTCATCCATTCTCACTAAATCACACATGTATGACCAAACTCAAGATTGTCACAAACTAGTCCCTACATGCATTTTCATGGAAAATCACTTAGCAAAAGATGTTTCTACTACATCAAGCTTTTATATTCTTCCATAAAACATCAAAATACATGCATGTCATACATAAGCACATTTTTGAACATCCATTTTAGCTCACCCGATAGCTAAAAATAGCTTACTCATGCTACTAGTACTTCAAAAATACAAAGAATATCAAAAACCGGGCTTAGGAGAACTTACCACCAAACTTGAAAATTTTGAAGAACCCTAACATTGGCTATTGAAATTTTCGGCAGGTTGGGGAAGAAGATGAATGAATTTTTATCATCTTTTCACCTATTTAATCATTTAAATAACCAAATGACCAAAATGCCATTTTTGATAAACTTCCTATTTTAACTTATCCTTGCCCAATTTTGTCCAAAAACTAAAATTTAGGAAAATTGTTCATTAAAGACCTCTAATTAATATTCTAAAGCTATTTCCCACGAATAGCTTCTAGAATCTCACATTTTACAACTTTTGCAATTTAGTCCTTTTTGACAATCAACCACCATTTCACAAAAGTACTTCATGAAACTTTCACATTAGCATGCACACATAGTATAACCCTAAAAAAACTCATTCATAACCCTCAGATTTGTGGTCTCGTACCATTATTTTGACTAGACCCTAAATTGGGATGTTACAACTCTCCCCCTTAAGAGATTTTTGTCCCCGAAAATCTTACCAGTAAAGAGGTTTGGATATTGTTCTCTCATAGCCTCTTCTGTTTCCCACGTAGCTTCTTCCACACCATGTTTCTGCCACAACACTTTCACTAGTGCTATGCTCTTATTTCTCAACTGTTTCACCTCTCGAGCCAAGATCTTAATCGGATCCTCTTCATATGACATATCCGACCTTATCTCAGTTTGCGTTGAAGGAATCACATGTGCGGGATCAGAGCGATACCATCGCAACATCGACAAATGGAACACATTATGAATCTTTTCTAACTCTATCTGCAAGGCCAACCGGTATGATACAGGCCCAATTTTGTCTGTAATCTCATATGGCCCATAAATCTTGGACTCAATTTCCCTTTTCATCCAAATCTCATAATCTTCTTCCACGGGGACACTTTCAGAAATGCTTTATCACCCACTTCAAATTCAATTTCTTTTCTTTTCAAATCCACATACGACTTCTGTCAGTCAAGGTAGCTTCCATACTATTACGGATTAATCTTACTTTCTCTTCAGTTTCTTTTACTAGATCAACCCAATGGATCCGCTTCTCACTAAGCTCGGTCCAATACAAAGGAGTACGAAACTTACGACCATACAAGGCTTCATACGGAGCCATCTAAATACTTGACTGATAATTGTTGTTGTAGGCGAATTCGACCAAAGGTAGATATCTCTTCCAACTACCTACGAATTCTAGCACATAGCATCGAAGCATATCTTCAAGAACTTGGATCACTCTTTCCGATTGACCATCATTTTGAGGATGGAACGCAGTACTGAAATTTAATTTCATACCCACGGCCTCTTGCAACTTTTTCCAAAATCTCGAAGTAAACCTTGGATCTCTATCCGATATAATAGACATAGGTACACCATGCAATCTTACTATCTCTGCCATATACAACTCAACTAACTTATCCAGTGAATAATCAACACGTATTGGGATAAAGTGAGCCAACTTTGTTAATCTGTCCACAACAACCCACACAGCATCCTTCTTTCTTGGAGTCATCGGCAACCCCGTCACAAAGTCCATGGTAATCCGATCCCATTTCCATTCGGGAACCATCACTGGTTGAAGCAATCCCGAAGGCACTTGATGTTCAGCTTTCACTTGTTGACAAATCAAACACTTTGCCACAAACTCTGAAATATGTCTTTTCATCCTCGGCCCAATAAAACTTCCTCAAGTCGTTGTACATTTTCATACTACCCGGGTGCACTGACAAATAACCCGCAACCACATTTGCTTTTCTCGGGCGGTAGTCAATAACTAACTCATAGTCTTTCAACAACTCTAGCCACCGCCTCAGTCTTAGATTCAGATCCTTCTGATCCATAAAATATCTTAAACTCTTATGATCTGTAAAGATTCAGCATTTCTCACCATACAAATAATGTCGCCAAATCTTTAACGCAAAAACAATCGCAGCCAACTCCAAATCATGGGTCGATAATTCTTCTCGTGCGGCTTTAGCTGCCTTGAGGCGTAAGCGACTACCTTACCCTCTTGCATCAACATGAAACCGAGACCGTTAAACGATGCATCACTAGAAACCATGAACTCCTTCCCCGATTCTGGTTGAACCAAAACTGGTGCCTCAGTCAACATTTTTTTTAGTCTCTCGAAACTCTGTTGACATGTCTCAGTCCATTCAAACTTGACATCTTTATGCAATAGTTTTGTCATTGGGGTAGCAATAATAGAGAACCCCTTCATGAAACATCTGTAATATCCTGCTAATACTAAGAAGCTTCTAACCTTCGACACATTCTTCGGCTGTTTCCAATCCACAATAGCCGAAATCTTACTTCGGTCAACTCTACACCATCACCCAACACAACGTGTCCCAAAAATCCGACCTCTCTGAGCTAGAACTCGTTCTTGCTAAAATTAGCATACAACCACTTATCTCTTAAAGTTTGCAAGACAATTCTCAAATGCTCCTCATGATCGTTCTCATCCTGAGAATAGATTAATATATCGTCAATGAAAATGACTACAAACTTATCCATATATGGTCTGAAAACACGATTCATCGTATCTATAAAAATTGCAGGTGCATTTGTCAAACCGAACGGCATAACCAAAAACTCATAATGGCCATACCTCGTTCAAAATGCAATCTTCAACACATCTTGCTCTTTCACTTTGAGCTGATAATAACCCGACCTCAGGTCTATCTTGGAGAACATTGTAGCTCCTTTCAATTGATCAAAAAGATCATCAATCCTTGGTAAAGGATATCTATTCTTCACCGTCACCGTGTTGAGTTGTCTATAGTCTATACGCAGCCTCATAGACCCATCCTTCTTCTTCACAAATAATACCCACCCTACGGTGAGTAACTCGGTCTTACGAAACCCTTATCTGTCAACTCTTGCAACTTTATCTTCAATTCTTTCAACTCTACAGGTCCCATTCTATATGGAGCAACAGAAATTGGTGTCGTTCCTGGAATCAATTCAATCCCAAACTCGACCTCTCTCACTAGAGGTAATCTGGGTAATTCTTCCGGGAATACATCCGGATACTCGCATACCACTGGCACTGTTTCAAACTTTACCCCACTCTCTCGAGTATTCATCAGAAAGGCGAGATAGGACTCACAACATTTTCTCAAACATTTCTCCATCACTAAGGAAGAAATCATCACAGGTAAACTGTCTGTTCCACCTGATTAAACCCGAACCACATCTCCACTCTCACATTTCAATTCAATGTACTTACTACCACAGTTCATTAAAACATTATGGGTAGTTAACCAATCCATACCTAGGATTAAATTAAACTCATCAAACGGTAACAACATCTGGTCTACCGAAAAAAATGATTCTCAAACATCAAAGGATAATTTTTACACACCTTGTCCACTAACACATGCTTACCCAACGGGTTTGACACCTTAACCACAATATCTGTAGACTCAACGGTCATACTCAAACTAGATGCTAATCTCATACAAATATAAGAATGAGTAGACCCGAGATCTATTAAAGCAATAACAAGGGTGTCAATGAGAGAAAAAGTACCCGTTATCACGTTTGTGGAGGATGCCTCTTCGCGAGTGCAAATAGCATACGTCCTTGCAGGTGCCTGACCCTCCGGTCTCACAGTAGAATCTTTAGACGTACCTCTACCACTAGCCCTACGTCTTGGGTTCCTTGGTGGTCTACCCCTTATAGACACATCACTAGGTCTCATCTCTTGCTTCTCTTCCTTATCATCCCTTTCGGGGCAGTTTCGAATAAAATGGTCGGGGAACCACACTTATAACATTTTAAACTATTTCCCCAACACTCTTCGGTGTGATACCTACCATAACTTGGACACTCCAGTTTACCTTTAGCATTGCCCACACTTTCCATTGAGGTAGCTTGGACTCTCGAACCCGAACGAATATTGTCCGAGTCTCGATACGAATATCCCACTGAGGCTGTTGTCTGAGGATTCACTTCCTTGGACTTTTTTACTAGGCTTGATACGACTTGCCCATTGACCTTTTTCTAGCATCTCGGGCTTCACTCACAGCCTTTTTCTTTTCTTTACTCAACTCTCCGGCCTTACTTGCCCTTTCCACTAGCACCACAAACTCTTTCAACTCCAAAATACCCACTAGGAGTTCGATGTCCTCATTCAGTCCATCCTCGAACCTCTTACACAAGATGGTCTCTGTTGACACACATTCTTGAGCGTATTTGCTAAGCCTAACAAACTCGCACTCATACTCTGCTTCAACTCGAGGAATTCTTTCCTCTTTCGATCTGTAAATCGTTGGCTTATATACTTCTTCTAGAACTCTTCCAGAAAGAAGTCCCACATCACTCGCTCTTTCGGGACCACTAACGTCAGCGTTTTCCACCAGTGGTACATCGAATCTTTCAATAAGGATACGACACACTTCAAGCTCTCTTCAGGTGTATAAGAGAGTTCATCAAATACTCTCATCGAATTCTCTAACCAGAACTCCACCCTTTCACGGTCATCATCTACCTTAGCTCTAAACTCCTCAGCCCCATGCTTCCTAAACTTATCTACTGGGGGTTTCGATATCCTCACTACAACTATACCTTGGGGAGCCACAAGAATTGGTTGAGGTATAGGAGGAGGTGGAGGAGGTTGAGCATTAAGGTTCGCTCGAACAAAGTCCGAGTACCAATCACCCATCATCTGGAGAAAGGCCTCTCGTGCCTCTTCCCCTTGACCCCATGCCTCGGGTCCACTTTGCACAAGCACGGTCCCTTGCGTAGGAGTCGGTGCATTACTAGCTGCTTTATCAGCAGTAGATTGATCGGGATCCATATTCTATATAAAACAAGGTTTAAAATCATCAGAAGCCACCACACTATCATTGTACACTTTATGGCATGTATAGCTAGACTCTTACACCAGCTATGGTAGTCCTAGAACTGACTAAACCATAGCTCTGATGCCACTAAATGTAACATCCCTTACCCGGTTCTACGCCAGAATCGAGCTTAAGGCATTACCTTAATAAAATCCTTATGTTTGCCACTCAGGCTCATCAACTTCTCTCAAAAGTCATCCCAACAACCTCATTCTTAATTTACGAGGCCACATTCATACATACGAGGCCTCTCGAGACTATTTTGGAACTTTTTCAAATCTTAAAAATTTTCTCTTTTGCACAGGGCTAACACGCCCGTGTAATAAGAGACACGCCCGTGTGATAAGAGACACTCCCATGCCTTCAACCCATGGTGAACACTGACTTCACCCACACTGCCTTAAAACTTAGTCAGATGCCCATGTGACTAGCTCGTGGTCTATCCTAAATTAAAAGATTAACCTGCAGGGGGCCTTGCGGCCGAGAACACGCCAGATATCTTGTTGTGTGTCACACATAACCTAGACACACGCCCGTATATCTATTCACATTGACAAGAACAAAGCTATTTGCTAAGCTCTTCTCACCCCTTATGGCATTCACAACATGCACTCATACAACACATCCACAATCAACTTAAATTTAAAAGAAATATCACATAGAAAACTACATCTTTTCATATAATATGATATCCAACAACTATGGCATTATACAAAATTCACTATCCATCTAAAGGCCAACACATCTTAGCCATATATAATAAAAATTCACTAACTTTCAAGCCCCTATACATGCCATATACAAAACATTAAATCTCATATACATGCTCGTTGGCAAAAATTCACTGACTTTTGAAACATTTCAAGACATATCTTAACTTCTAGCCTATACATGCCATATTTCAACAATAAACATCTTTCCAAAAGTACCAAAAATAGATTGCCGATAGTGTGATAGAGATGCTGACAATCTCCGAATCCGAGCTAGCTTTACTAACACTGCAAAAGCAGAGAAACAAATCACACAGTAAGCTTTCCAAAGCTTAGTAAGTTCGTAACAAAATACATTACAATTAACTCATTCAATGAAATCAATGTACAAATTGAACCATGACATAGATAATTTACCAATGATACACAATTTCAACTATATCCAATACTCACATAGCATTCCATTCATCTACTTTCAACCTCACCAGCCACATAGGTATCATGCATACCTTTGCCAACACTTAGTTACTCACTATCCATACTATCCAACCATCACATAGATAATGACACAACTAAGCACATTATCAATCTCAACCACATACTCAAATATCTATTCATTCAACTCTTAAATCTATCATCAACCACTTAGGTTGAAACGTACCTTAATCAACACATAGTTACTCACCACTCATGCTACTCAATTTCTAGATATTACCTCTCGTTCAACCTTTGCTATTCCTTTGATAAATTCGCACACTTAGTGTCAATTTCATAACTGAAACATAACTGTCATCGCACACTTAGTACCAATATGTTAAACCAAACTTATATCGGTATCGCACACACAGTGCCAATTCAATAAGCCGAAGCTTCTATCTTTTTGCACACACAGTGCTAATCATTAAAGCTGCAGCAACTCAATTTCCCACACTTAGTGCCTCAATACTCGAACTTGCACATAACACATTCTATTCCATTAAAATACATTCATTCATTATTCATCACATAGATACTAGTTTAATAGCAAGTATTATCTCCAAACTTACCTCGGACGTTGATATACCAAAACAGTTGATTAATCCAACACTTTGTCTTTGCATCGATCTCGATCTGAACCTCTCCTTTCCTAGTCTATACACATTCAAATTTAATCCATTCAATCACCAATTCATTCAATTTAGTCCACACACGCTTATTTAGGGCATTTTACAAAATAGCCCTTACATTTTCACATTTTGACACTTTAGTCCCTATTTCACAAAATCATTAAGTTCACATACTTTCTTTTCACACAAGTTTAACCGAATTGCCCTTGTTTTCATACAAGCCCACACATTTCATTTATTTCACATTTTAGTCCATCAATTTTCACTTTTCACAATTTAGCCCAAAATACTCAATTTCACTAAAAATCCCAATACAAAATATGTTAGCCCAACACCAAGTTTTCATATTTCACTATCAACTACCATATAGCTCAATTATTCATCAATAACTCATCACAAAAACATCATCAATTCACAAAATTAGAATATGGGTTAACTAGAGCACGAAGCAACGAATACAAAAACGTAGAAATTATCAAAAACCGAGTTAAATTCACATACCAATTTGATCCTAAGCTTGTCGAAACCTTCAAAACTCTTAAGCCTTTCTTTTTCTTCTAGTTTCGATGGATGAACACCATTAAAATGCCACCATTTTTTCTTTATTTTATTATAATAACATTGCTTATTCATTTACTTATTTAGCCCTTTATTTAACATATTTAACATTTATATGACAAGGTTATTTTTGTCCCTTGCCACCCACTATCAATAATAATGGCCTAATTTCATTTTAAGGCCCTCTCGATCAATAACCAACTCAATTAAGCACTCTAACAATCAACACACAGCATTTCACACTTTATGAGATTAAGTCCATTTAACAAATTAAACACACAAACAATAAAATCTTCACACAGAAATTTCACGCAGGTTAAATCACATACTATAAACACTGGAAATAATATTAAAATATTATTCTGACCTTAGATTTGTGGTCTCAAAACTAATGTTCTGACTAGGGTCTAAATTGGGTTGTCACAACTCTCCCCTTTAGGGATTTTCGTCCCCGAAAATCTTACCAGTGAATAATTGTGAATATTGCTCTTTCATAACATTCTCAAGCTCCCACATAGCCTCTTCAACTCTGTGTTTGTGCCACAACACTTTCACTAAGGAAATTCTTTTGTTTCTCAACTCTTTGGTCTCTCGTGCCAAAATTTGAATCGGTTCCTCACTATACAACAAGTCTGACTGAATATCAACCTCAGTAGGAGCAATCACATGGGACGGATTAGATCTGTACCGTCGAAGCATTGACACATGAAACAAGTTATGAATCTTTTCTAACCCAGGTGGCAACATCAATCTATAAGCAACCGTTCCAACTCTCTCAATGATCCCATACGGCCAATGAACCTCGGACTCAACTTGCCTTTCCGGCCAAATCAAAGCATTTTCTTCTACGGAGACACTTTTAAAAACACTTTATCGCCAACTTTGAATTTAATATCTTTTTGTTTCAAGTCTGCATAAGACTTCTAACGATCTGAGGCCAATTTCAAACTATCTCAAATCACTTTCACTTTCTGCTCAGTCTCTTTTACAAGATCAACCCCGTGAATTTTATTCTCACTCAGCTCAGTCCAATACAATGGAGTTCGACATTTTCGACCGTAAAGAGCCTCATACGGTGCCATTTTAATGCTAGATTGAAAACTGTTGTTATAAGCGAATTCAATCAACGGCAGATGTTTTTCCCACGTATTCTCAAACTCAAGTACATGACATCTTAAAATATCTTTGAGAATCTGAATGATTCGCTCGGACTGACTATCCGTTTGCGGATGAAAAGAAGTACTGAAATGCAATTTTGTGCCTAACACATCTTGCAATTTCCTCCAAAATCGTGAGGTAAATCTCGGATCTCTATCAGACACAATAGATAGTGGCACCCCATGCAATCTCACATTCTCAACTATATCTGTTCTCATCGGAACGAAATGAGCTGATTTTGTCAATCTGTCAACTATCACCCAGATCGCATCTTTCTTTCTCGAAGGTAAAGGCAACCCCAACACAAAGTCCATCGTAATTCTTTCCCATTTCCACTCAGGAATCATAATTGGCTGTAACAAACCGGACGAAACCTGATGTTTAGATTTAACTTGTTGACAAATTAAACATTTCAACACAAAGTCAGAAATGTCCCGTTTCATACCATGCCACCAATAAAACTGGTTTAAATCGTTATACATTTTCGTACCCCCCGGGTGAACAGTCAAATGACAATTGTGAGCTTAATTCAAAATCATCTGAACCAACTCTGAATTTCTCGGAATACAAATCTGATCTTTAAATCTCATACAATCATCACTATCAACTTGAAATTCTAAATCAACATTCGATTCACACTGAGTTCATTTAGCCATCATTTCAACATCACTTTTCTGGGCATCGCAAATCGGCGTACAAACATCGGCTTTACTTTCAACTCAACCAGAACCACACTATTATCACACAGATCTTTCTGAGCATTCACTGCTCGCAATGCACATATAGACTTTTGACTCAAAGCATCAGCTACTACATTAACTATGTAACACCCCGCACCCAAGACTGACACTGGGTCTGGATACGAGACATTACTATGCTTAAACTCATTGAACCATGTACTTTTAGGCTATAAAATTTCGTTCCAACTTAAAAACTTCACTTTCTTAGTCAACACTTATAACAAGGGCCTACGAGGCCTCTAACTCATGTCAGAAAACTTTCAGGATTAAAATCAAATAACTCATTTTTTGAAGCAGGGTTTACACGCCCGTGTGACTTGGAACACGCCCGTGTACCCTTAAGCTTGCCTATGCCCTCAAACCATGTAGGGCTACTAACTATTTCCACACAGCTTAGACATGCCCGTGGGCTTAGACCGTGTGCTAATCCTTGACATACTGACTAAATTAACACGGTCTGGGCACACGCCCATGTCCAAACCATGTGTCTTACATGGCATACACACACGACCGTGGGATTTGCCCGTGGCCTATTATGGTCAATAATACTAAGGTGCAGGGTTAACACGGTCTTGACACACGCCCGTGTGTCCAATCGTGTGGGTACTTACAGGCTATTTACCAAGCCTTTAACCACCCTAAAATGAAGATCATAACCATACACAATTCAACGATGCAATAACAACCCAATTTTAATAATAATACTACATGCTTCATTGATCTCAACAAACATACATGCTTAGTCAAATTTGGCCAATTACTTAGCCATATACAAAAGAATAATAAACTTGATAGCCTTTACAAAGGCCCTTCTTAAAACATGTCCACAAAATGAATATTTCCTATACATGCCATACTTTGTAAAGTAACTTGGCTATACCAAAATAAGAGTTGATAGTGTGTTGCGATCTCTGACTTTAATGATCCACGAGTTAGTTTGGCGGGACTACATAGAAAGAAAGAATCATAACGTAAGCATACAGCTTAGTAAGTTTGCATGTAACAACTCTTAGCAATCATCATTGCTTAATATAAACCATTTCACATAAACAATGGTATCATGAATTTCAGCTAAAGAGCTTACTTACTCATATAGATTCTTACATGTCTCATGACACTTACTATTATCATGCTTGTGAGGTAACCATAATACTTGTATCACTTGATCACATTGATCAATATACTATAATAACAATAACCATGAGATCTACTTTCTCATTCACATCATGAATAATACTCAACTTCATCTAACTTCATCTTGATACTAACTTTACTTTCTTAGCTTTCTTGCTATCTTCTTTTAGCTTACTCATTTGCCCGATGAATTTCTGTGAATAACCGAGGATACTAAATCTCTTTCCACATAATATGATGCCAAAGTCATATCCTAGACATGGTCTTACATGGATTATCTTATCTTGGTTTCAAGGCCATGTCTTGACATGGACTTACATGAAGTCTTGCTCTTGATAACATACTCAATGCCAAGCTTTCCTTGGACTTACATGATAACTTGATTGCTAACTTGATCAATGCCAAGCTTGCCTTGGACTTACATGATATCTTGATCAATGCCAAGCTTACCTTGGACTTACATGATAACTTGCTTGCTAACTTGATCAATGCCAAGCTTGCCTTGGACTTACATGATAACTTGCGTGGTAGATCGAGTATCTTAGGGAAATTTATCTTCAATCGGGACTTGCTTGTATATATTATCGTGATTTCTTGCTTGAACGTAACATGATTATTTCATACAATTATTGTACATTATACTAAGCAAATTAATGATAAAAATCATAAAACTTAGAAATCATACAAACTTACCTCAATATACAAAATGTATGTAGATGGGCAATTTAGTCATCGACTTTATTCTTGCCTCGATTTTGATCCGGGCTTCAGTTTTCTTGATCTATAATCATAAATAGATCATTTAAAAACCATATTGACTAAATTGACTCATAACTCATACTTTGGAAAAATTACTATTATGCCCCTATACTTTTAATATTTGCACATTTTCTCAATTCTCGTAAAATGATTTTCATGCAACTTTCTTAAACTTCATGCTCAACTGAATCATTTTCTCTTCTATAACAATCATCAATTCTCACTATTCCTAGTAGGTATGATCAATTTTATAACTGTTACAAAATGGTCCCTACTACTTTTTTTCATGAAATTCATTAAGGAAAAGATGTTTATCTAACATCAAACTCTCTTAAACTTCCATAAAACATCATTTAACAAGCATGTCATTCAAGGGTAGATTTTTTAACATGCATCTTGGCTCATTTTATAGCTAAAATTAGCTAATTCATAACACGAGAACTTTAAAAATACGTAGAACATTAAAAATGAGGCTAAGATGAACTTACTATGAGCTTGAAAAAAATGAAGAATCACTAGCTATGGTGTCTCCAATTTTGTCCAAAATTTTATTTTTGGGCAATTTTCTATTTAAGGGCTCATAATTATTATTCTAAAGCTATTTCATGCAAAAAGCTTCTAGAAACTCATACATTGCAACTTTTGCAATTTAGTCCTTTTTGGACCAATTGACCTCAACTTAATAAAATTGCTTTACAAAACTTTCATACTAGCATGCAAACATGGCATAAACCTGAAAAAACTCATAATTTCACCTCGGGTCCGTGGCCTCACACCACTATCCCGACTAAGCCCTGAATTGGGCTGTTACAATTCTCCCCCCTTAGGGATTTTCGTCCTCAAAATCTTACTAGCAAAAAGGTTTGGATACTGATTTCTCATACTCTCTTCTAATTCCCATGTAGCTTCTTCGATTCCGTGCCTTTGCCACAATACCTTTACTAAGGCAATACTCTTATTTCTTAGTTGCTTAACTTTTTGAGCCAAAATCTTAACAGGTTCTTCACCATAAGTCATGTCGGGACGAATCTCTATTTCGAAGGGGAAATTACATGCCTAGAGTCTGATCTGTAGCGTCGAAACATGGACACGTGACACATATTATGTATCTTCTCTAATTCTGATGGCAAAGCCAAATGGTAAGCTACCGGCCCAATTCTCTCCGTAACCTCGTAAGGTCCAATGAAACGTGGACTTAACTTGCCTTTATGGCCAAATCTGAGAACTTTTCTCCACGGTGATACTTTCAAAAAGACTTTATCCCCAATTTGGTACTCGATCTCTTTTCTCTTTAAATTGAATAGGATTTACATCATGCGAGGTAGTTTTAAACATTCTCGAATTACTTTCACTTTCTCTTCAGCTTATTTAACCAAATCAACCCCGTGAATTTGATTCTCCTTGAGTTCAGTCCAAAACAAGGGAGTTCTACATTTACGCCCATATAGGGCCTCATAAGGCGCCATCTTTAAGCTCAACTGAAAGCTATTATTATAAGCGAATTCTACCAATGGGAGAAACTTTTCCCAACTACCTTGGAATTCCAAAACACAACATCTGAGCATGTCCTCAAGTACTTGAATTAACCTTTCTGACTGACCGTCAGTCTGAGGGTGAAAAGCTGTGCTAAAACTCAATTTTGTACCCAAAGCTTCTTGCAACTTCTTCTAGAATCTAGATGTGAATCTCGAATCTCTATCCGATATGATCGATAAGGGAACTCCGTGAAGTCTTACTATTTCTAAAACATATAAGTTTGCCAACTTGTCTAGGGAGTAATCCACTCGTACAGGTATAAAGTGGGATGACTTCGTGAGTCTATCAACCACTACCCAAACAGCATCTTTCTTACTCGGAGACAACGGTAAACCCGTTACAAAATCCATGGTGATACGGTCCCATTTCCACTCGGTAATCAAGATAGGTTGAAGTAAACCCGAAGGTACTTGGTGTTCAGCCTTTACTTGCTGACAAATCATGCACTTGGTGACAAATTCTGAAATGTCTTTCTTCATTTTCGGCCACCAATACTGTTGCTTTAGATCATTATACATCTTGGTGCTACTCGGATGTACAGATAAACATCCGCTATGTGCCCCATGCAAAATTTTATGAATAAGCTCCTCTTTTCTCGAAACACAAACTCTATCTCTGAATATCAAATATCCATTAGAATTAATTCGATAGTCGAATTCAGCATCTGACTCGCATTGAGCTCTCTTGACTTTCAACTTACTATCTTCTTTCTGAGCTTCAAAGATCTCTTGAAGGAACATTGGTCTAGCTCTCAACTTAGCTAAAATAGAACCATCATTGGATAAAGATATTTTTGAATTCAATGCTCTTAAAATAGACAGAGACTTCCTGCTCAAAGCATCGGCGACTACATTCGTCTTTCCTGGATGGTAGTCGATGACCAACTCATAGTCCTTTATCAACTCTAACCATCTTCGTTGTCTTAAGTTCAACTCTTTCTGCGTCATCAAGTACATCAAACTTTTGTGATCAGTGAAAATCTGACATCGTTCACCATATAAATGGTGTTCCAAATCTTCAAAGCGAAGACTATGGTAACCAATTCAAGATCATGTGTCAGATAATTTTTCTCATGAGGCTTCAACTGTCTGGAGACATAAGCAATTACCTTGCCTTCTTGTATGAGTACACAGCCTAATCCATTTAAGGATGCATCGCTGTAGACTACAAATTCTTTCCCTGATTCGGGTTGTACTAAGACTAGAGCTCCTGTCAGCATTGCTTTCAACTTCTCAAAACTTTGTTGGCATTTTTCTGACCACTCAAACTTCACATTCTTCTGTAACAATCTAGTTATCGGGGTTGCAATCATAGAAAACCCCTTGACAAATCGTCTGTAGTAGCCGGCTAGGCCCAGAAAGCTTCTAATCTTCGTGATGTTCTTCGATGGTTTCCAGTCTATTATAGCTGAGATCTTACTTGGATCTACTCGGACTTCATCTCTCGAGACAATATGTCCCAAGAATCCCACTTCCTTGAGCCAAATTTCACTTTTACTGAATTTGGCATACAACTGATTTTCTCGAAAAGTCTGTAAAACTATCCGTAGATGATCAGCATGTTCATTCTCGTCTCGAGAATAAATCAATATGTCGTCAATGAAAACGACTACAAACTTATCAAGGTATGGTCTGAAAATGCGGTTCATTAAGTCCATGAATACCGCAGGAGCATTGGTCAGCCCAAAGGGCATGACTAAAAATTCATAATGCCCATATCTTGTTAGAAAGGTAGTCTTAGATACATCTGAATCCTTCACTCTCAACTGGTAGTACCCTAATCTCAAGTCTATTTTGGAGAATACAGTCGCTCCTCTCAATTGATCAAACAAATCATCGATCCTAGGCAATGGGTACTTGTTCTTTACTGTCACTTTATTAAGCTGACGGTAATCAATGCATAATCTCATGGTGCCATCTTTCTTTTTCACAAACAAAATCGGAGCGCCCCATGGTGAACAACTTGATCTTACAAAGCCTTTGTCTGTCAACTCTTGCAATTGTAACTTCAACTCTTTGAACTCTGTTGGAGCCATTCTATAAGGAATAATGGATATTGGTACCGTACCGAGAGCTAGCTCAATGCCAAACTCAACTTCTCTAACCGGTGGTAATCCTGGTAATTCCTCAGGAAAAACATCCACATACTCACATACTATCGACACTGATTCAATCTTTAACTCTGTCTCTTTATCATTCAATACAAAGGCCAAAACTGCCTCATACCATTTTCTTATATATCACTGCGCTATCATATGAGAAATTATTACAGACGATCTACCTTGCTCATCTGATTCTACATGAAGAGTATCCTCATTCTCACATCTCATCTTAATGTATTTCTTCCCACAATTTACAATTACATTATGAGTAGTCAACCAGTCCATACCAAGAATGAGGTCAAATTCATCAAAAGGTAACAACAAAAGATTTGCTTTAAAGCAATGACCTCTAATCATTAATGGACAATCTTTACAAACCTTATCAACTAACATACTCTTGCTTAAAGGATTAGACACCTTAATCACAAATTTTGTGGTATCTATAGGCACACCCAAACCGAGTACTAATTTTATGCAAATGTAAGAGTGTGTGGATCCGGGGTCTATTAAAGCAATAACTTTAGTATTGTAAAGAGAAAAGGTACCCGTAATAACATCAGGGGAAGATTCCTCTTCGCGAGTGCGAATGGCATAAGTCCTTACAGGCTCTCTACCCTCGGGTCTCGCGGCCTACTCTCTCGGGTTACCTCTTCCACTTGCCCCACTTCCCGGGTTCCTCTATGGTCTCCCTCTGACCATACTCCCAGATCTCGGGTTTTGAGTTCTCTCTTCTTTAGTCATCTCTGGAAAATCCTTTATGAAATGGGCTTGGGAACCACATCTAAAACATGCATTTTCATGTGCTCGGTATTCTCCCAAATGGCGTCTGCCACATTGTTGACATTTAGGTCTGTCAAATCTAACATTTCCAACACTTGCAACTGAAGTGGTGCATGCTTTATTTCCTAATCTTTACTCTTGTATTTCCTTGAAAACCAGTGGAAGTAGCTGATCGAGCTGGAAAATCTCTTGACTTCTTGGATGACGATTGGAACGACTTGTTCCACTGTCTCTTTCTAGAATCGCGAGACTCTATTTCAAATTTCTTCTTCTCTTTTATTAGTTCTTCGGCTTTGCAAGCCCTTTCCACTAGTACAATGAATTTTTTAATTCGAGGACAGCAACAACCAACTTAATGTCCTCGTTTAAACCATCTTCAAACCTTTTACTCATAATGGCCTCAGTGGACACACATTCGCGAGGGTACTTGCTGAGTCGTACAAGCTCTCGCTCATAATTGGTTACTGACATCTTGCCTTACTTTAGCTCTAGAAATTCTTTCCTCTTCTGGTCTACAAACCTCTGGCTAATATACTTTTTCTTAAACTCTTCTTGGAAGAATTCCCATTAGATCTTTTCCCTTGGTACCACCGACACAAGGGTGTTCCACCATTGGTAAGCAGAATCTCTTAAGAGAGAGACTACACACTTCATGCATTCATCAGGAGTGCAGGATAGTTCGTTAAATACTCTGATAGTATTTTCTAACCAGAACTCAGCTCTTTCTGGATCATCATCTTTTCTAGCTCAGAATTCTTCTGCCCCATGCTTCCTGATTCTATCAATTGGAGGTTTACCTCCTCTTACCACCTCTACTACTTGAGGGGCTACTAGAGTAGGTTGTGGAATAGGCGGGGGTGGAGGGGTTGTGCATTCGGGTTCGCTCGAACGAACTCCGTGTATCAGGCATCCATCATATGGAGGAAGGCTTCTCTAGCCTTTTCTCCTCCTCCTTCTTGACTCACCGTAGTGGGTCTATTCTCATTCTCATACGAAACTGTTCCTTCTGCGAGAGCGGTGTGTTACTTTCTACATCATCCGCCTCAACTCCTTCGGGATCCATTTAATATATATATAAACATAATTTAAGTCGTTAGGAGTCATCACACTATCATTATAAAAACATTCTTACGTATGGCATGTATAGCTAGACTCATGCTCGTGCTACGTTAGTCCTAGAATCGACTAAACTATAGCTCTGATACCACTAAATGTAACACCCCGCACCCAAGACCGACACTGGGTCTGGATACGAGACATTACTATGCTTAAAATCACTGAACCATGTACTTTCAGGCTATAAAATTTCGTTCCAACTTAAAAACTTCACTTTTTTAGTCAACACTTATAAAAAGGGCCTACGAGGCCTTTAACTCATGTCAGAAAACTTTTTGGATTCAAATCAAATAACTTATTTTTGAAGCAAGGTTCACAAGCCCGTGTGACTTGGAACACGCCCGTGTACCCTTAAGCACGCCCATGCCCTCAAACCATGTAGGGATATTGACTATTTCCACAAGGCGTAGACACGCTGGGCTTAGACCGTATGCTAATCCTTGACATACTGACTAAATTAACACGGTTTGGGCACACGCCCATGTCCAAACCATGTGTCTTACACGGCATACACACACGGCCGTGGGATTTGCCCGTGGCCTATTATGGTCAATAATACTAAGGTGCAGGGTTAACACAGTGTTGACACATGCCCGTGTGTCCAATCATGTGGGTACTTACAGACTATTTACCAAGCCTTTAACCACCCTGAAATGAAGATCATAACCATACACAATTCAACGATGCAATAACAACCCAATTTTAAGAATAATACTACATGCTTCATTGATCTCAACAAACATACATGCTTAGTCAAATTTGGCCAATTACTTAGCCATATACAAAAGAATAATAAACTTGATAGCCATTACAAAGGCCCTTCTTAAAACATGTCCACAAAATGAATGTTTCCTATACATGCCATACTTAGTAAAGTAACTTGGCTATACCAAAATAAGAGTTGATAGTGTGTTGCGAGCTCCATCTTTAATGATCCACGAGTTAGCTTGGCGGGACTACATAGAAAGAAAGAATCATAACGTAAGCATACAGCTTAGTAAGTTTGCATATAACAACTCTTAGCAATCATCATTGCTTAATATAAACCATTTCACATAAACAATGGTATCATGAATTTCAGCTAAAGAGCTTACTTACTCATATAGATTCTTACATGTCTCGTGACACTTACTATTATCATGCTTGTGAGGCAACCATAATACCTGTATCACTTGATCACATTGATCAGTATACTATAATAACAATAACCATGAGATCTACTTTCTCATTCACATCATGAATAATGCTCAACTTCATCTAACTTCATCTTGATACTAACTTTACTTTCTTAGCTTTCTTGCTTTCTTCTTTTAGCTTACTCATTTGCCCGATGAATTTCTGTGAATAACCGAGAATACTAAATCTCTTTCCACATAATATGATGCCAAAGCCATATCCTAGACATGGTCTTACATGGATTATCTCATCTTGGTTTCAAGGCCATGTCTTGACATGGACTTACATGAAGTCTTTCTCTTGATAACATACTCAATGCCAAGCTTGCCTTGGACTTACATGATAACTTTCTAGCTAACTTGATCAATGCCAAGCTTGCCTTGGACTTACATGATATCTTGATCAGTGCCAAGCTTGCCTTGGACTTACATGATAACTTGCTTGCTAACTTGATCAATGCCAAGCTTGCCTTGGACTTACATGATAACTTGTGTGGTAGATCAAGTATCCTAGGGAAATTCATCTTCAATCGGGACTTGCTTGTATATATTATCGTGATTTCTTGCTTGAACGTAACATGATTATTTCATACAATTATTGTACATTATACTAAGCAAATTAATGATAAAAATCATAAAACTTTAGAAATCATACAAACTTACCTCAATATACAAAATGTATTTAGATGTGCAATTTAGTCCTCGACTTTGTTCTTGCCTCAGTTTCGATCCGGGCTTCGTTTTTCTTTATCTATAATCATAAATAGATCATTTAAAAACCATATTGACTAAATTGACTCATAACTCATAGTTTGGCAAAATTACTATTTTTCCTCTAACTTTCTAATATTTGCACATTTGCCTCAATTCTCGTAAAATAATTTTCATGCAACTTTCTTAAACTTCATGCTCAACTGAATCATTTTCTCTTCTATAACAATCATCAATTCTCACTATTCCTAGTAGGTATGACCAATTTTATAACTGCTACAAAATGGTCCCTACTACTTTTTTTTTCATGAAATTCATTAAGGAAAAGATGTTTATCTAACATCAAACTCTCTTAAACTTCCATAAAACATCTTTAACAAGCATGTCATTCAAGGGTAGATTTTGTAACATGCATCTTGGCTCATTTTATAGCTAAAATTAGCTAATTCATAATACGGGAACTTCAAAAATACGTAGAACATTAAAAATGGGGCTAAGATGAACTTATTATGAGCTTGAAAAAAATGAAGAATCCCTAGCTATGGTGTCTCCAAATTTTCGGCAGCTCAAGGAAGAAGATGAGTTGATTTTTCTCATCTTTTTCCCACTTAAAACACTAATTAGGCCAAATGACCAAAATGCCCTTCCTCTTAAAAATTTCTATTTAACCATATTAAGGCCAATTTTGTCCAAAATTTTATTTTTCGGCAATTTTCTATTTTAGGGATCATAATTATTATTCTAAAGCTATTTCATGCAAAAAGCTTCTAGAAACTCATACATTGCAACTTTTGCAATTTAGTCCTTTTAGACCAATTGACCTCAACTTAATAAAATTGCTTTACAAAACTTTCATACTAGCACGCAAACTTGGCATAAACCAAAACTCATAATTTCACCTCGGGTTCGTGGCCTCGCACCACTATCCCGACTAGGCCCTAAATCGGGCTGTTACAAACTTTACCCGGATAGTAATCAATTACAAGTTCATAGTCTTTCAACAATTTTAACCATCTTTTCTGTCGCAAATGTAATTCTTTTTGAGTCATCAAGTATTTCAAACTCTTGTGATCTGTAAAAATATGACATTTCTCACCAAATAAGTAGTGACGCCAAATCTTCAATGCAAACACAATTTCTGCCAATTCAAGGTTGTGCATCGGATAGTTCTTTTCATGTGGCTTTAACTGCCTCGAAGCATAAGCAATAACTTTGTCTTCTTGCATCAGCACACAACCCAAACCATTCAATGATGCATCACTGTAAACTATGAATTCTTTGCCTGATTTAGGCTTAACTAACACTGGTGCCTTTGTCAAAAACGCTTTCAATTGATCGAAACTCTGCTGGCACTTTTCTAACAATTCGAATTTAACATCTTTCTGTAGCAACTTCGTCAACAGGGTCGCAATCATCGAGAAGCCTTTCACAAACCGTCTATAATATCCCGCTAGTCCCAGAAAACTATGGACTTTTGACACATTTCTCGGAGGCTTCCATTCTAAAATAGCAGAGATTTTACTCAGATCAACTCGAATTCCCACAGCTGACACAATATGCCCCAGGAAACCAACCTCACACAACCAAAATTCACATTTGCTAAACTAGCATACAACTGTTTCTCACGCAAAGTTTGTAGCACAATTATTAAATGCTCGGCATGATACGTCTTATCACATGAGTAGATCAAAATATCATCAATGAACACCACAACAAAATGATCCAAATATAGTCTGAATATCCGATTCATCAAATCCATAAACACTGCAGGAGCATTTGTTAGTTCGAAAGGCATCACTAAGAATTTGTAATGTCCGTACCTCGTTCTAAAAGCAGTTTTTGGCACATCGGATTCTTTAACTCTCAACTGATAGTAGCCCGATCTCAAATTCTCAACTGATAGTAGCCCGATCTCAAATCTATCTTAGAAAACACTGTAGCTCCTTTCAGCTGATCAAACAAATCATTGATACGAGGCAACGGATATTTGTTCTTTATTGTCACTTTATTCAATTATCGGTAATTAATACACATTCTCATAATACAGTCTTTATTTTTCACAAATAGCACAGGAGCACCCCAGGGTGAGAAACTCGACCTTGGGAACCCTCTATCAGTTAACTCTTGCAACTGTGACTTTAACTATTTCAATTCTATTGGTGTCATTCTATACGGAGCTATTGAGATAGGAGTAGTCCCCGGCACTAATTCAATACCAAATTCAACTTCCCGATTCAGAGGTAATCCTAGTAGTTCTTCAAGAAACACATTTGGAAACTCACAAATCAGAGGCACAAGTTCAACTTTCTTTTCTGACACTTTTGTATCGATCACATATGCCAAATAAGCTTCACAACCCTTTCTCACATAGTTCAAAGCTTTCATATCGCAGATACAACGGCTGGTAACCCTTTCATATCACTGGATTCAATTCGAACTATCTCACCGTTCTGACTTCTCAATTCAATTCTCTTTCTTTTACAATTCACAATAGCATTATGCAGAGTGAGCCAATCCATACCTAGAATTATATCAAATTCATCTAATGGTAGCAACATCAAATTAGTCGAAAAACATATATCACGAAATATCAATGGGCAATTCTTGCACACCTTATCCACTAAGACAGACTTGCCTAAGAGTTTCGATACTCTAACTACAAATTCAGTAGACTCAATAGGTAGAGTCTTATTCAATACTAGATTCACACACACATAGGAATGAGTTGAACCCCGATCTATCAATGCAATCACATCAGTCTCAAATAGAGTAAAAGTACCAGTTATGACGTCTGGAGATAATGCCTCCTCTCATGCACGTATAGCATAAGCTCGGGCAAGTGCTCTTACCTCCGATCTCACTGTTGTATCGATGGTCCCTCTCTGGCTTCCACTCACATTCCCGGCATTTCTAGGTGGTCTACCCCTAACCGTCACATTACTCGATCTCACATTCTGAACATTTTCTTCCTCAGCCATCTTTGGGTAGCCTCGGATAAAGTGATCTCGTGATCCACATTTATAGCGAACTCTATTGTTGTACTTGCCCTATCATTCTCCCACATGTTGTCTTCCACATTATCTACACTCAGGTTTGTTACTTTTGGCACTATCAACACTTGATTCTATTGGAGCTGGAGTTCTTGGACCAACACTTAGTCTTGCACGATCTCTATTCGGATGTCCAAATGAAGTATGTGATCAATTGCTTGTATTTCTAAATCTCTTTGTCGAAGGTTGAGAAAACTTACTCATCGATCTTTTTCTTTCTTTATGAGCTTTAGAATCAGCTTTCTTCTTTTATTTACTGAGTTTCTCAACTTTGCATGCTCTTCCGACTAACACAACATTCGTTTATATCAAGTATCCCAACCAATAACTTAATGTCCTCATTCAATCCTTCGATGAAGCATTTACACATAGTAGTTTCGGTCAAAACACATTCCCGTGCATATTGACTCAATCTCAAAAATTCTCATTCATACTCTGTAACTGACATACGGCCTTGTTTCAGCTCTAGAAACTCTTTACATTTTTTGTCAATGAAGCGTTGACTGATATACTTCTTTCTAAACTCAACTTGAAAGAAATCCCAGGTGATTATCTCTCCCAGAACCACGAATTTCAATGTCTTCCACCAGTTATAAGTTGTAACTCTCAACAAAGAAACTGCACACTTGATATACTCATCAGGGGTCAACGACATCTCATCGAATGCCCAAATTGTATTCTCAAGCCAAAACTCAGCTCGCTCAGCGTCGTCATCAACTGTGGCCCTAAACTCTTCAGCCCTATACTTACGAATCTTATCCACAGGAGGTTTATTCAATCTAATCGGATCTACAACATGTGGCACAACAGGTACTTGTGGGGGTGGAGTTTGTGGAACAGCCAGATTCGTTCGAACGAACTCCGAAAACCACTTGCTCATCATTTGGAAGAAGGCTTGCTTAGCCTCTCCTCCCTCACTACTTTCATTCAGCCTAGATATGGCCGACGTTGTCCCTTTAGCGAGAGCAGGCGCGTTACTCTCAACATCGCCAGCAACTGCTCGATCGAGATCCATTACTATACAAAAACACATTCTCAACTGTCAGGATACATCACACTATTGCAATTATATATATATGGCATGTATAGCTAGACTCACACACGCTACGTTAGTCCGAGAATAGACTAAATTGTAGCTCTGATACCAATAAAATGTAACACCCCTAACCCGAGATCGATGCCAAAATAGGGTTAAGAGGAGTTACCTAACAATCAAAACATTTTACATCCATTCCACGACACAAAGTCTATCATCAATCATACATACTCAAATAAGAACATACAATCCCTCATCTAGGTCTACGAGACCTTAAACACATGTTATAAAGGGGTCAAGACTAAATTGAACACTAATGAAAATTTCCAAAATTTCAAATATTCTTCAATACTGTTGAGGTCACAAGCCCGTGCAATCAGGCCATATGCCTCACACGTTCACCAGACACACCCATGTGTCCAGGCTGTGCCAAAACAGAGTATGTATTCTGACTTCTCCAGACGGCCACCAAGTACGCCTGTGTGCTAAGGCTGTGTACTCTTAGGTTATATACTGAGTTATTCACGCGGCTACAAGGCACGTCCGTGTACCGTGGCTGTGCATACTTGGGTTAGCTACTGACTTTATCCCACGGTTACTAGGCACGCCGGTGTGCCATAATCGAGTAAGCAAAATAGGCCATTTACAAAGCCAATTTTCCACCCACACAAGGGTTTACCAACAACCTTCAAAACATTTCCATTTCATGCTTTTAAATGCACTTAAAACATACCATTTCATGCACTCAATAACCATCAACATTACCATCTACTTCCATATCTAACATCATCACAATAACTTAATTCAAAGTAACAATTGTACATCTCAAAACACGTATATATATATATATATATCAAACATTAAGTAATCCATATCATGAACCGTTTTCAAACCACATTTTTCATCAACCACACAATCATGAAATATACCACTTTTATAATTCATTCATGAATTCTACATCATTCAACTTCCTAGCCAACTCACATGGCAAGGATTAAACATTTCAAGGAATATCTTGACTTCTAGCCTATACATGCCATATTTCAACTATAAACATCTTTCCAAAAGTACCAAAAATAGAGTGTCGATAATGTGATAGAGATGCTGACGATCTCCGGATCCGAGCTAGCTTTACTGATACTGCAAAGCTGAGAAACAAAATCACACAGTAAGCTTTCCAAAGCTTAGTAAGTTCATAACAAAATACATTACAATTAACTCATTGAATGAAATCAATGTACAAATTGAACCATCACATAAATAATTTACCAATGATACACAATTTCAACTATATCCAATACTCACATAACATTCCATTCTTGTACTTTCAATTTTACCAGCCACATAGGTATTATACGTACCTTTGCCAACACTTAGTTACTCACTATCCATACTATCCAACCATCATATAGATAATGACACAACTAAGCACATTATCAATCTCAACCACATACTCAAAAATCTATTCATTCAACTCTTAAATCTATCATCAACCACTTAGGTTCAAACGTACATTGATCAACACATAATTACTCACCACTCATGCTACTCAATTTCTCGATATTACCTCTCGTTCAACCTTTGTTATTCCTTTGATAAATTCACACACTTAGTGTCAATTTCATAACTGAAACATAACTGTCATCGCACACTTAGTGCCAATATGTTAAACCGAACTTATATCGGTATCACACACACAGTACCAATTCAATAAGCCGAAGCTTCTATCTTTTCGCACACACAGTGTTAATCATTAAAGTCGTAGCTTCTATCGTTTCACACACACAATGCTAATTCAACTCTATATCAACTCAATTTCGCACACTTTGTGCCTCAATACTCGAACTTGCACATAACACATTCTATTCCATTAATATACATTCATTCATTATTCATCACATAAATACTAGTTTAATAGCAAGTATTATATCCGAACTTACCTCGAACGTCGATATACCAAAACAGTCGATTAATCGAACACTTTGTCTTTGCCTCGATCTCGATCCGAACCTCTCCTTTCCTAGTCTATACCCATTCAAATTTAATCCATTCAATCACCAATTCATTCAATTTAGTCCACACACACTTATTTAGGGCATTTTACAAAATAGCCCTCACATTTTCACATTTCGACACTTTAGTCCCTATTTCACAAAATCATTAAGTTTACATACTTTCTTTTCACACAAGCCTAACCAAATTTCTCTTGTTTTCATACAATCCCACACATTTCATTTATTTCACATTTTAGTCCATCAATTTTTACTTTTCACAATTTAGCCCAAAATACTCAATTTCACTAAAAATCCCAATACAAAATATGTTAGCCCAACTCCAAGTTTTCATCTTTCACTATCAACTAACACATAGCTCAATTATTCATCAATGACTCATCACAAAAACATCATCAATTCACAAAATTACAACATGGGTTAGCTAGAGCACGAAGCAACGATTACGAAAACGTAGAAATTATCAAAAATCGAGTTAAATTCACATACCAATTTGAGCCTAATCTTTTCAAAACCTTCAAAACTCTTAAGCCTTTTTTTCTTATAGTTTCGATGGATGAACACCATTAAAATGCCACCATTTTGTCTTTATTTTATTTTAATAACATTATTTATTCATTTACTTATTTAGCCATTTTTTTAACATATTTAACATTTATATGACAAGGTTATTTTTGTTCCTTTCCATCCACTATCAATAATAATGGCCTAATTTCATTTTAAGGCCCTCTCAATCAATAGCCAACTCAATTAAGCACTCTAACAATCAGCATACAACATTTTGTACTTTATGCGATTAAGTCAATTTCGCAAATTAAACACACAATCAATAAAATCTTCACACAAAAATTTTACACATGTTAAATCACATATTATAAACAAGAAAAATAATATTAAAATATTATTCTGACCTCAAATTTGTGGTCTCAAAACCACTGTTTCGACGAGGGTCTAAATCGGGCTGTTACATGGAACATGACCGTGTGCCTCACACCGAATGCCCACACAGCCTAAGACATGGGTGTGTCATTGGCCGTGTGAGCCATACGGCCTGGCCATATAGGCGTGTGTCCCTTGCACCTAAGAAAAATTTTGAGATTTTGCAAAAAAAAAAAAATGCTATGATCTTGGTTTAGTCTCGACTCAATTCTAATATGTATTTTGGGCCTCGAGGACTCATATGAGGGACATTATGATTGATTGTGATTGATTTATGAAGTGAATAGTAAATAACATAAATTAACTGTAATTGAATTGTAAACTTTAGTAATGTTTCATAACCCTATTCCAACGACGGACACAGGTTAGGAGTGTTACAATTAGCACTATCTCAAGCTTTATACATAGATAAGATATTGGAGTGCTATTCAATGATCAATTTGAATAAGAGAAATCAACCTTCCATTTCAAGATTTCATCTCTCTTTAGAAGACTACCCTAAAATAGCGAAAGAAAGAGAGAACATTAGAAAAGTTCCCTATGCTTCAGTAGTATGAAGTCTCATGTATGTTATGTTATGCTATGCATAGGCCCAGATATCTATTTTGTAGTGGGGTTGGTGAGTCAATATTAGGCTAATCCAAAACCAAGACACTAACAAGCAATTAAGCATACACTTAAGTATTTACAAAGAATGATGGATTATATGCTTGCGATGGATTATATGCTTGCGTATTCTAGAAGAGATCTGACTCCTATTAGATATATTTGTTTTGACTTCCAAACGTGTTAGGATTCATGGAAATAAACATCAAGTTGTGTTTTTGTCCTAAATAGTAGGCCCATAGTCTGAATAAGTGTCAAGTAGGGTTACGCTGCTAACTTCACTATAGAGGGTTGAATATGAGGTATGGAAAAGCTATGGCACTATAACAATATGGATATAACTAAATCTCAAAGAAACCACATAAGTACAAAACACATTGATACAAAGTATCACAAGAGAGACGATAGTGTTTAACGGAATAGTGGATTAGTCAAATATCACATATGAAGACAAACCTTGGGGATTTGTTTTTCCAAGATTCTACTAGCTAGAGATTTCTTTGGCAAATATATGGAGGGATACAAAAATGTTAAACACGACTCATCTACTTCACTAGGGCAAGTGGGAAACTATTGGATTCAAGGCCCTAATTGTAGTATTTTTGTCTTTGTAAACTTGTAATTTTTTTTAATAGATTGGTTAATAAAATTATTCATGAATTACATTAATACTTTGTATATTGCCCTCACATGGTTTTTGCACTCAAATAAAAATGGTAATAAATGTTGCTCACTGGTTGTCTAATATTTAATTAATATTAAGTTGTATTACGTAGTCAGTTTGTAATACAAAAAGACAACTTATATTAGTAAACAAACCTAAACGTTTTCTTAGTCTAATCATAAATGAGTAAACCGATTCAAATACTAATATGTCGTCTATCAAGTCCAACTGGGGAGTTGTTTTGTCTTAGGCATCGGAGTGGATGACTCCCAGAAGATAAGGACATAGATGTGACTGAATGGATTAGTAGTACATCGGACTAGACCCAAGAAGAAGAGATCCTGAATCTGTTTATGGATTTATTCACTTGTGACGTCCATAGCATGGCATACCTAAATCCTGAGTGGATACAGACTATGTATGCGTGACTCGTACACTTTGATGTAAGTAAAAGCTTAAGCTCAAATAAATAAAGAACCAAAAGCTAGTGCATTGGGTGTACAACTTCTGCAGTATGTAGCGTCACTCACAATAGTGGAATTCATATCCCAAGACATGGGTAAATAATGTCCTCTCATTGGCATTACATGGTTGATGAAAAGTAAACATAGTCACGGGTTGTTCATCTTTGTGATGAATGACTAGATTACTATTTAATAGTAATTGAATTTTCATGAAAGAAGATGTAATGGTTACCATGAGATAAAATAGTATTATATGGGAAGAGCAGATATTACCCCCAAGGAGATTAAGGATATCCTATGAGAGTAACACACTTATGACAAGGTTATTGGATGAGAACTAAATAGATGCTTTCGTAATGGTATGTCATTAGGGTGTGCTCAATCATGATACTATAGTGGAATGACTTCGTGACTAAATGAGTTTATAATTAATAGGTAAAAAGGTGAAACTTAATTATAAATTATTTGAGCCCTAATTACATATGTCCAATCGGTCCCTCTGCTAGCTCATTAAAACAAGAAATGAATTGCGTGTTTGAATCAAAACGAACAGAATGAATAGACATAGAGAAATGGAAAACATTTAGAAATGATTATGATTTTCTTTGAAATAGAGTAACGGAATCATTTGGAAATGAATGTGGTTTTCTCAAAATGGAAATGAGAAATGATTCATTTGCAAATGTAAATAACTTAGTTAAAAAGGATCGGGAGAACGAGTTTATGTTTTTGATCTACTTTAAAGCTCGAAAATGAAAATAAATCATTTGGTCATAGTGAACAAGTTGTGTTGTGAAATATTAAATATATTTTTTTAGAAATTTTATTAGGGATAAAATTGTCATAATTTTACTGGAGGTAAAATTGGGATGAGAAAATTATTTAATGTAAATATATTGAAGTTTATTTTTGGGAAATAAAAAAATAGAATCGAGTTGGATCAGATTACAAAGTACCCAGTCAAAAGTCCGGGAAGTACTCATAATTGGACTTGATGTGAGAGAAGCCCAAAAACCCCTCATGGATATAAGGAGGGCGGCAACCCTAGTAAGAATACTAGGGGGTGCCATCCACCCTAATCTTGCTCTAAGTAGGAAGTTATTTTTCTATTTGAAATAAACCTCTACAATTCAACAAGGATTTTACCTTTTTTTTCCTAAAATAGATAGCACCAGTAGGGCTATTAACACAACTTTGAAAGATTGTTACAATGCCAAAAATAGTTGAGAATAAATTCTCTCTATTCAATATATTTTTTCAAAATAAAAATTCTATCGATTTCTATTAAAGAAAAAGAGAATTTTCGTTTTCACCACAAAAAGAAAAAAAAAAACCTTTTCTAGTTTTGTGTTCTGATTCAATTGGTTCAAGCCCACACTCGAAACAGTTTGTGGTACGAGAATGGAAAAGAAGATTGTTTGGTTAAAAACCGTAAAACATTAAGGATCTGCTTATCTAAAACCATAAGTACGATTTCGGTCTAAGGTTTACTGCTATAAATATTACAAAGCAGGTTGATTTCCAAAATTTTAAATTTCAGCTATGCATTTCAAACCGTTTTCAAACTAGGTTTTTTTCAACATGAGCTTCCTTCTTTCATGTACTCTATGGTTGCAACCTGAGTATGATCACCTTCAAACAATTCTTGAAGGTTACTTTGATACCGATTGAAAAGATTATTTTGCTCCCTGTCCAAACACAATTTCTTAATGGATGTTCCAACATAGTTTAGAACAAGACTATTCTATAAAGGCAATAAAAGAGAAATAAACTCAGAGATTTCTACGAAGCCTCACTCTGTGAACGATTTATTCAACAATGCATTCATAAACCTATTCACTAAAGCTTAATATATCCTTGTAACAAGAAGCAATTACAACCTCAATAGATATCCCCAACTCGTTACAATCACTACCCAATTTACCTCACTTACAATGATATTCAACTCTCAAATAAAATCATATATAAAGATTGAAATTCAAAATAAATACTAAAAATTAACTAACAAAAAGCTCAAGTCAAGCACTCCAAAAAGATGAACTCAACAAGCATAGGTGTTGTCTATTTATAGCCAAACTCCAAGTAACCTTAAACTTATTTTTAAAGTTTGAATTTTTTTCTAATATTTCATGAATTAATATAATTCATAATTCATTCATTTTACCAAGACAAGTTTTATCCTTTATAATTAAAAAAGAATATCCTTTTAAAATACAAAAATTTCTATATTTCATCGACTTAAAGAAATAAGAAAATATTATTTATTTTATATCATAATAAATATTAGATTTTCAATTTTCAATTTTCAATTTTTAAACTCGAAAAATTATACGAACATATATTTAATAAGACACTAATTTTGAATGTTTCATAAGTATTGAACTTTCCTCACAACTCAAGTTCATTGTACTTTAATTTTCAAACGCAAAATTCAGAAATGGTCTTTTAGAAAAGATTTTCCAAAATCCTCAAAATGATCTTTTAAAAAGGTTATCCAAATTTCTATAACAATATTTTTTAAGTAACCGATTACACCTACATATTTTCATGTGATATTTTCATGTTTTATCACAGTTCGTCAAACTATTGAATATAAAAGATATGGAATTTCCATAACCGACTTGCTTTACTTAAAAAGTTGAGTTCCATGAAATCGTAGATGTTTCATTATTAAAGTTTTCGGTACAAAACAAAAGTAGATATCTCATCTTAAAGATCGAATATGATAGAACAAATGCTAAACAGCAATATTTGAAAAAGATTATTTAAGAAAAAAAAATTGAGGCAATATTAGTACTAGTCATTGTCTTAACCAGAAAAAGGGAAGAATTGTTGTATCGAGAGAAAATGTGCTATTATGTACACAGACATGTTACAAACCCATAAAAACAGCAGAAACTATTGCTCCACTTTGCCCATAATGAGGAAAAATACTACGTCCAAACCATTTCTCCCGTCAAACACAGTGATATCAATACTCATTAACAGAAAAGTAAAAGACACAAATGACCAAAGAAAAATAAGGGGGAAAAAAGGCATTGAATCCACTGAACAGATTTGATTACCAGTATGTCAAGCCAAAAATGCCACATGCCGACATCACTGTCCAAGATCCTTAGTTTGCAATAATTTAAGGATACTGGCAATCTTCAGTTCTGTAGAACCAGTTTCTATGCAATTGATGCCTTGCTAGAAAATGGAGACATATGAAAGAAGCCAAAGATTTAACCACCACCACTATCATGAAACCAAGTTAAACCATGAAAAAAGTACCAATGGTTGTTTGGCCTAGAACCTTCGAACTCCGATCAAGGCCATGAGAAGCAACCTATTCAAGATAATAGATTATTACAAATACCGGAAAATAAAAAATCAACTGTGTCCTGGACAAATAATATATATAAAACAAAAAGAAAGATCTGCAAATCACCATGTAAGTTAGAGCTGCATAACGTTCCTCATTCAAGTACAGCGGTTTTCCTCTATGCATTTCAATATCCTAGGTAAGAGAAGGAAGCAGAATAACACAAATGGATGATAAGAATGCCTTGTTATGAAATGGAAGTGCAGAGGCAAAACGAAAAGCAAACCTATAGACATTTATATTGTAAGATTCAGTGCTATAGCATGGTAACCATATGAAATTCAAATTAACAATTTTGATATCTCATAGAAGGTTCAAACAAATAATTAGTTCCTAAAGAACACTTACACTACACCTATAGAGATTTTTCCTGCAATACAAAACAAATGAGCTCCGGAATTTCTAACATTTTGGCAGTTTCAATCAAGTTAAAAATATCATGTAGATTGACCTTGATATTTCTAACATTTTGGCAGTTTCAACAAAAACTGCAATATGTCCGATCCTATAACAGTAATACTACCCAATATTTATCCGCTTCAACCTCAAGTTTCCAAAATACACAAATGACAGTAATACTAACTGATACTTTGCTAATAAGAAGAAAATGCTTCACCTCTTCACCAAATGCATCCAAATATGGAGAAGGCCAAGGAGCTTGACGCGCACATCTTTGCAGTAGGATTGTTGTTCTCTATTACAACAACAAAGACTATTAGCCACTTTCAGTTAATATTAGGTTAAAGTTCCAGGAAAATAATAGTAGATCAATACCCTTATCAACAGAAATACACCAATACCAGCACCACAGTTCATTGCATGAACCATGCATCCATTCTCCCTAGTAAGGAAAACATCAAAGAAAAAGGTCAGTACTTTAGATTTACTATAGTATCTTAAGAATCAAAATACCAGAGAATCATGGATAAATGCACATCTGAAGCACAAAACCAGAAAAAGTAAAGTTGAACATTGACCTGCAGCATGATTTCCAACTTGGAGAGCACAATCTACCACACAAAAGGCATAATGCAGGTTCAACAAGCGCAGCTTTGCAGTCAGGGCAACACTGCTTTATATACCTGTTGAAACACATTCTCATGAATGAAGATATTCTTCAAACAGGGACAATACCAGCATGTCTAAGAATGGATTTTGTATCAAACCTTTGTAGTAAGTCTTGATAAACATGAGGCAGGCTCATCAACTTAAACGGAACAGCAGGATTGCAGTAGAAAACATTTCGGAAACTGCAGGTCTCATACACCTTGTTGAAGTGATGAAACCATTTTAATGCAAATGATAGTACGGCTTCATCTTCAAGAACAACATCTATAGGAGGAATCTTAAACATCTTCTCTAGTTCTTCTATTTCATTAAGCTCCACTGAAGCACTTTCAATTGTATCCATCATGTCAGTTGTTGCATGAGAGGACTCCCACACATCATCTCTGTTGCAGAAAGGTGATGGGGAAGACGATTTAAGCAACTTCCACAACAATGCACATCTCCGTAAGTACGGGAAACTCAATCTTCGAATCATATCTTTAATATCACAAGAATGGTCGACATTATTTGACACAAAATACCAGTGAGCACAACCAGTTTCTCCAAGAATGCCACAGATATAAGTAACTAGGCGATTATGGGAATCTAATCCATCGGTCTTACAACACTGTCTCTGACAACATACAATTAAAGCCTGAAATCAACATATCACATTCAGAAAATATGTGGTGGTGCTAAATTACAGTGACTAAGAGTTACATTCATAGAAAATGGCTGCTCCAAGAAAAATTTCAAACAGTTAACGGAATCCTTTGAAACAAGTCCCTCATAGAAAACATCTTAAAGTCTTGGGTTCCTATGGTCTTTATAAGTTAGGCCTCCCCACTGGTCCACCTGCCAACGGATTTCAGGTTGGCTGCTTAACATATCAAACATTGTGTTACATTTTGTTGTTATTGCAAGTTGTTCAGTAATATCCCTTCCAAGTTCGTCACAAGGTAGGCTCTCTGCCTTCACCCACATGTGACGGGTAGCCACTTAAGTGATCTATACGAATTGGTTAAGTCTTCAATTGTCAGTGGTCTTCATATTAGAAATTGGGCCTCTGCACCTACTGCCAATTTGTTTAGGTTGGATGCTTAACATATCGTTTAGACAAAACCATATAAACATCACCCCAGATGTTTAGAAGCATCAATGTTTCTTTATATTGTTTCATTTGGCCAGAAATATTGTCCGTAATCAAAATTTCTTGTCCCCATCAGACACCCGAAAATTTAGGAAAGAAAAACCGTACAAATTGACCAAAGGAACCTATATATAAGGAGATAGTGGCAAACCTGAATCACAGAGACAACATAGAAAATATGCACAAGGGATGACAAGGACTCCTCACATGAGATAAATGGGCAGGGAAGACAGAAGAGAACCCAAATCAGTGATGAGAAAGGGTCACGAGCAAGAACAGGATGAGATGCCCGATTCCATAATTGAATGTCAGGATATAATGCTTCCTTATCATCATGCTTCAAGATACGAAGGAGCTCATCTGTCGTCATACAATCATGAGTCCAGCATTTTATTCAAGAATCCAAAAGTAAGACAATTTATCTGCTGTTTCTTATATTAATGCCAAAGATGATAAACATCCACTGATTCATCAACAAACACACACACACACACACACACACACACACACACACACACACACACACACACACATGTATATAATGCTGCTCCTTTCATTTACTTGTTTAAAGAGCATTCTCCCTCTCTATCGTCCCTCCATCACTATTGTTGATGGTTAAGTAGAAACAGCTCATCTTGTTAACATGAGTAGAAAGTTTTGTCATTTTACTTCAGTTTTAGCAAAAACTTATGTAGATTTATTTGTGATCCACAAACCATCAAAAGATTAGAATAAATCTCTATAACACATAAGCAGCATCAAACTTGGATACCATGATATCTATTCCTTAAATGTATCTACAACCTCAAGAATTTAGTATCAAACATTATTCATAAATCCGCCAAGTTCCAAATGAATCTCAAAGTAATAATTAGTGAAAACCATACCTTCTTTGTTATGTGTGGTGCTGTGGTTATCAAAGACAAGCCCAGAACATATAGACTCTGCAAATAGTTGAAGACCTCTAAATCTTTGGAGGGCATGAAGTGAATTTGTAGTGCTCAGGTTCTGGACAACTCTTTGCAACAAGGAAAATGTAAATTCACTAGAAGATTTAAATTCCTTATACAAAGAAGTAAGAGTATAATTTGCGGCCATATATGTCTTTCCACTGCGAGCAGCAATTTCTGTTGTCATAAGGGAATACTTAAGAGTATCCCATAGAATTATTGGGTGGCTTAACCTTGGAGATCCTAAGAATCTATCCTGCTTTTTTGAAAAATACATTTTGGACAGAACACGGGATATAGGCTCCAGATTCTGACTTAAACTTTCTTTTCTTTGAAGAGAAAGACCTTCAAAGAAATCAGGTCTCCCAACCACATTGGCAGCAGTTTTTAGAAGACACAAACCTTGCTGAAGCAGAAGAGAACATGTTTCTTTGTTCGCAGCAGATGAAGAACCTAAAGAAGGCACTTGATCAACAGTTGAAGTCATAGGCTGCCTTCCAGCCTTTCGGGAAGTCCCATTCACTCCAGGCAAGACAGAATTTGCTAGTCTGCGACACACAGGACACAGAAACTCTCCCTGACAAAGCAAACAAGTACAAGATCAACATCAAATGTTAAATGAGGATGAGGCAGAAGAATAATTTTTGTGAAGCCAGTACCTGATTGGGATCCACAATATGTGCCCCCTCAAAGAAACTCCTTCGGGCAAATCTGCAACAACAGAACAAGAAGATATATCTTATGCACTTTCAAGCAAGAGCACTTCCAGGCAGGCACCATCTGAAATGTCCAAGATAAAAGGCATTTCTGCAACATCTGGGTTCCTTGATAAACGAAATTACAAATAAATTTCACTAACCATCCAAATCATAAGGTCAAGACTCTCAAGGTGTTCTTATATGATACCTCCTTTGAAACCATATTCTAGAAGGAATAATAAAAAATCACGTGAAGATTACAAGAGTTTAGGAGGAGTCAACAGCAAAGAAGTCAATTGTTTCTATCAATTGTTGGGCCTTTCACATGTGTTTGAATTTTAGGAGCATTACCTCCACTTTCTGCAGTTTTTTTTGCTTTCTGTTAAGCTTTAGGAGTCTTCAGTTTAAATATCAGATTGTTTGCTTTGTTTTAGGGAGTTGAATCATTTGTTTTTCTTATATTGGAGTCTTGTCCATTCCATACGGACAGAATTAGTTGAGTGATTAAGATACTTGCGCACAATTTGTTAAATTTTCCCTTCAATCCACTAACTTTTTGAAGCTCCTATAATGTTCTCAGGGCTCAACTAACAGACTCAGTTATAAAAAGCATGATCAGGTTGAAATTAACCCAGACCACAAAGGTGGGTACAAGAGGTTTGAGGATTTGAAGGCACAGTTACAAAAACCATGATGAGGTTGAAATTAACCCAGGAATCAGGGGTAGGAGCCTCTGAATGGCAATACATTTAGGCATGGGAAGTTCCAATTACATGATTCCGGCTCCAAATCTACACTTAGAGTTTCATTAACAATGAATGGAATAAATCGAGATTGATTTTAGTGAGGAAATTTTAAGGTTTCAGTAGAGCATCCTTCACCAAAAGGACAATAAGAAGTCCAAAACAAAGAACTATAAGTTCACACCTCATAATTGCATTGAGAAAGATCAGTCGCACAAGGTTGCATGAGCCTTTGAATTTTATAGCTTAGTGAGGTTTAGACTTGTATTAACAGAAATAAGGAAATCTATCTAATAAGAACAAAATTGACATTTTCTAAGAAAGCTTACCTTTCCTTCAGTGATGATAAATAGCGATCAAGGCAACTCTGATGTACAGCATGCCCACAGGAAGAAAGATAAATCCCGTCACAATCTAACGGTCCAAACCCGTCATAAACAAGAGGCTGTGAAGTAGATTCTGTCAACTCTCTATCGACATCAGTGTTTTCAGTACCCAAAGGGTTTCCAATTGTCTCACTTGAAAGTGCAACAATGTACTTTCCAAGAATGTCAATTTCTGCATCCCTGTGGTTTCCTTGAGAACATTCAGTGGCAGAGGATACCACATCCGTTTTGAAACTTGAGCGTAACAAATTATTACACATTTCATTACGAATAGATTTGTACATATCTTCTTCCAACTTCTCTACATTGTATATACTACTGTCCCCCACATCAGTAGATGTTAAAGGTGCTTGAGTGCTCCTCACTGAAGGAAATCGAGACTTGAAAAACTCAAGAATGACATTTACCTCCCTATCTTGTCCCTGCCTGTTATTGTTAGACTCAATAACTGGATTTTCAGTCAACTGTACTGACGAAGAAGCCAATCCTGAACTGTGGGCAGAGGCATTTGAACCTGACTGATTGGATGACCTATTTGCAGGAGTATAACCCTGCTCCTCTGTATATTGATCCCATGATGGAGGACCTCTATCAACAAAGCTCAAAAGCCTAGATTTCTTTTTTAAGAAATAATAAAATGTTAATTCTGGCAGGAAAAAAAAAGAAGATTCTGTTTGTCTGAAAGTGATGGGTAACCTAAAGACTAATCACTTACTTGTAGAAGAATCAAGAAAGAAACAGGATCTTTGGAAGCAGGATCATGGCAAAGGGAGCAACTCTGTTGCACAGCACCCTCTGCTTCATGTTCCGAGTCAGAATCAGAAACTTCTGCTTCAGATTTTGAATCATCAGCAGTGGAACTGATGCTTGACAAAAACTTGGACTGCTCTGCTTTCATTTTAGCCTGCAGGAAAATTTACAGAATACAAAAACAATTCAACCCACAAACTAACAAATACACTGAGATCATGTTCCATTTTAGTTCAATTTCCACATTCTGATTGCCTCCACAATTATCCAAAGACAGCAGGCACATAATTGTCAAAGTTAATCAATTTGTTAATCAGCAGTCATGCAATGGACCTAGCCCTTAAGATGCAGGAAACTGTCAATAGCTCTTTAACCTGGCCAATGAATAACTGACACATCGATAATCCAATGTTTGGCAATCCCCCATTGAGATGAAAGTCAGACAAGTTACATAAAAATACAATATTCAAGAAGAGAGATATTGGCCAGAGTTGAATGATCCTCATTCTAATGGTATCACAGATTTTTCTTTATACAGGCAAAGTATGAGCTATTATAGTTAATGTTAGCTGAGGAGCAAGTTGCTAACCTGCTTCCTACGTGAATTTTTCAAGATTGCTTCCCTCACTTCAAATACACTTCAATATTTATCCTATTCCATACCACATGTTATTATGATATTACAACTTCTATTTTTCCAAATTCCAAGAATTCCTTCCATTTTATGCTCAACATAAATTCACAGAATTATAAGGCAAAAAATCTCACCAATATGGCAGCTTGTCTTTCACGAGCTTTCGCCTTGCGCATTTCACTATCAGAAGCTGAACCTGATGTCCTCCTCTCGGTATTAGAAGTAGATTTTGACAGGTGGCTGACCACTTCAGGTGCAAGTTGTTGCAGTTTGATCATGCACTGGGAATCAACTTCAGCGAACTTCTTCAATAAACTTTCAATCAGAGGAGAAAAACTGCTTTTGCTGGATTCCATGTAATTGTTTTCGTTGTCTTGCCGATGCATTCTCATTAATGCAACAAGAAGTGATAACAAGCTCTGGTTGCCAGCAGTATAGTTTAATGATTCAGTAATTGCTTCACTAGCAAAATCCAGCATGGAATTTGAATCTCCAATATGACGTTCTACACCACCAGATCCATTCTGCTGCAAATAAATGTCTAATGCTAGTGAAAGTAAGTGCAGTGCTGTCATTAGGATACCATCAGGTGCACGTGATTCAGTAAATTTATCAGTGAAAACAGAATAAAATAGAACTGCACGAATAATCTTAAGTGTCTCTCTGCATGTAGCAATCCTAGCGACTCCCTCAAGAGGAGGATATATCTTTGTCCACTTAGGCAACTGAGTAGTCATTGCAGAAACACCACAGAAACGCAAGTATCTTTCTTCTGCAACTTGCAAATCCCTTGAGTTCCAACGAGGGTGGTATAAATCCAGCTCCTTCCAATAGGCCCAACGCAATGAATACATTCCCTGAAATACATTAATATTATGAAATATTAACAGATCAAAGCCATTTTGACAACTCATAACATCAAACGGTATGTAAGACCAAAAATTCCAACCTGATTAAAGCCTGATGGATTAGAGTATACAGCAACCCTATCTAAAATTTCTTGAAGCTGGTCAGACTTGGAAAGCTCGCGTGGTAGAGATTTCAGTAGTTGACTGTGAGTAGCATCTCCAATGGCTAACTTATAAATCAGTTCTCTTTTCAAACTGTCAGCCGTATTGCGTCCACAAAATCTCCTTTCTAGTAATATTTGCATGATTAGAGTGAGCATTTCCTGAACAAGAACTGGCTCATACCTGAAAGATGGTACAGTGTCACATTATATCAAAATGAATGCAGAATCTTGCAAGTATCCTTAAGGATGCAAAGGAGTGCAAGTGTCTAGGCCATCTTTGCTACTTGATTTCATTTCAAAAGCAAAAAAAGCAAAACCAAAAAGAAAAAAATAATAACAAAATAGACTTCTGTGATTTGCAAAATAATGACTTCAATAGGGATTCATCATGCTCTCGTTGAAGTTACATAATCAATATATCATTTTACTTTTTGCTACATACATTTTCTTAACAGCAAATTTTGAGAATGTAAAATGAAGGCACAAAAACCACGTAGAAGCTGTGGCAACCATGTCAAGCATTAAATTTCTTAATAAAATGGTGCATTCATTCCTTAAAGTTATCCATTCAACTGGTAAAGCAATAAATCTTGGAGAAATCAACAAAAGGTATTTTAATGAAACTAAATGAACTTAAAAGCATTTTAATGATGTAAAACTAGAAGTTAAAAGGTGTAAATACATACTCATTTGACCTCTCAAGAGTAAGAGAGAGGTAGTTCAACAGCCCAAAGCGCTCTACAATTCTCTTAACATAGAGATCAGGAGGAGCTAGTGCAGCACAACACTGCATCAAGAATAAATCAAGCTCCAAGCCTTGTTCAGTCCTGAAAGTAAAGAACACCAGAAAGTACTTGACAACTAAGAAATGGAAACTTAGGGGACCTTTTCCCACTAGTTACAACTCGCAAATAAAGCACAATTTAACCTACCAGCGAACAGAGCGGTACCACTCGCAAGATACTAGGGCAGCATCGCCATTCTTCCGCCACATTCCAGCAATAACTTGAGCACAAAATACCCTAATCCGTAAAGGGTGCTCCATAACAAAGGCAGAGAACCCCAAAGGATTGCAGCCCTTAAGGATGTGGCAAAAGAAATCTACATGTGCTGGTAATGAACTTGCCAAACAAGCATTTGTTATATTTGGCATTATAGATTCACCATAAGACATTCTCAATGCCTTCTGCAAAAGCAAGGAAAATAATCGATATAATGGAACATGAACAGATATCTCTTGTGAACTAACATCATAAATGATATCTGGCCATTCGCTTAAACTCAAAACACGTAGAGTCGCTACTCCTATGCCACTGACATCCAAACCCATATAATCGCATGCAACAGGATCAATTTCAGCTGAAGAGCTTGTACTCTCAGAGCCTATATTTTTAGCAATCTCCATTTCATCACTTGCTCGATTTCCACTATATACAGGTGAAGAACATTGTGAGCTATGATTTTCACTAGAACCAGTTAGCTTCCCAAAATATTTGCCTTTCTTAATGTTGTACAAGGTTTTCTTTATTGCCAAAAAATTGCTATCAGAAATGCCACTACTATTTGGAGAAGATAAACTCTGAAGAGCAACAGGGGTACCGCCATCATCTTCCAACCAAGTCTCCAAAGCCCTCAAGCACTCCTGTATTAACCAGATGACAGTGGAGGGAATTGAATGATATATGGAATCAGATCCTATTTCAGTAGCCTTTGAAACACTCCTTCCTGTTACACTACAAACAGAACTCTCTTGGGAGAGCCTTCCTACTTTTGCATGTCTTATGCTATCTCCATCATCCACATCTTGCTTATAAGCGTAAGGAAGAAAGCTTGCCCCTTCATTTGTGGCAACAGAAAATGCACCATCTACCATAAGGGAGTGAATATTGGCAATAGAATGGCTTAAAACAAAAAGCAAATGCATAGCCTCATTTTCTTCTTCAATATGGAGGCCAGTTTCCCTCTTTATAGGGTTCATCCCTTGCACAAAAGTCAAAAGCTTTAGCCAAGCTCTTAAGAAGTCCTTCTGTTCATGGATTGCATATCTGGAGACTACATCATGGCTCATAACAACCCGAATGTCTTCAATTACACGGTTAGTGGTATCATACAAACTTCCCCACTTAGCAGCCTGCAAAAGAACAAACAAAAAGACTTACATAGACTGTAAAACTTCTAACGCATTACTAGTAAAATAAATTTTTCAATAACTGCTTTCAGGAGTTATTGTTTTCATTCCTATAACCAAATTGACATACAATGTGAGCAAATCTCAGGCTCTATTCTCTTTTCAATGCCCAAATCATTTGTCCTCAAGTAATTTTGGCCTAGTACATAAAAGGAATCAAGACTAATAGAAATTACCAGCAAACGACCATCTTCTCGAGCGCAAGCAAGAAAAATGTTTTCCAAGCATTTCAGTAGCATGTCCAATAGGTTCATCTCCTTCACAAGACGAGGAGTTAGTGTTGGCACTGTGAATATTTGGACAGAGAAAGTTGAGATCAGTGGGTATTTCTTATTGAAAATGCTGTCACTTCCCTCTTTTATGGCTTCATGTATAACAGTTGGGTAGTAACCTAAAAATGCTTTAGAAAATTCATTTTTGAAGATAGGCTCTGCCAGCAATTTCAGCAGCAGTTCATGGAGCTTCTTCACGACACCATCACCAAAGAACCTCTCTGCTCTAACCAGAATATCCAATAAACCATCTAGAGAAATTACCCTCCTAGCTATAAAACTAAGCAAACTGTCACTACACTTGCAAAATTCTATAAGCATCTCAACAACCACATAAGTAAGCTCATTTGCAGCCTTCCTCTGCTTGGCACCACAATCAGTTGCTCTCATATTTTCCTGAAATATACATTCTGCTGCGAATAGCTTGTTTTTCCAACAAATAAAGAGTGCATCAAGCACTGGACCAACAGAGTTTGCTAAGTTATCATCGAGTGGTCGAATCTGTTCAGAACCTTTATGCTTCGTGCAGAACCCCTCCTGTTTCCATGCCGTTTCATCCCCACAATCACAGCAACCGCCACCGGTATAGATAATCGTATAGTCATGATCCTTGTGATTCCCATTCCGGAAACAGGGAACACAAATAGCACAAGTTGGATCATGCTCACACGTCCGGCACCTATATGCAATGTCATTCGATCCCCAAACTGCACCACAAACACCACGTTGTTCAACACTCGAGTCCTCTAGGTTTTTCAAAGAGTTTGTCGGTTCAAACTGAAACATCAGCCACTGCAACCAAACCATACTCTCACGAAATTGATTTTTCATACTTAGGCACATCCATTTCTTAGACCTTAAACTAGCATCTTGTATTGACTCAGCCACATCCTCATCTGTAGGTAAGAGTGCGGAAACTATTTCTGGCAACAATAATCCATTACCATTAACAAAATCAATTATCCCCTCATAACGCTTCTCAAGGTACTCCATTGGAATCCCTAAAGCAGCTAACCTCTGATTACAAAATCAATAGTTCTTTTCAGCAATTCAATCCAATATTAACAAATTCACAAGGTATAATTAGAAAAAAAAAAGAATAATAAAATTCAACATTTTCACATTTTCACCTAATTGAATAATCAGAGGGAAAAAGAAAGAACAATGAACATACCCGTACGACTCGATCACGGGGCCTAATTGGCGAAGAATCGGCAGGCGATTCCATTTTATTACGGAAAATCAAATGCCAGTAACGAAGCAGCCAATCAGCGCAATACAAGCACGGGCGTAATCTGGAGCCTTCTTCACTCCCCAGGTTTACTTCTTCAATGGATTTTTTCTTTATCAAATTTGAAATTACCGAAAGGAAATTATCAAGTCCTGAATTGCAGAAACTTCATAGTCAGTCGTTCACCATGGGAATAGCATTGATGCGAACAGACCCATCGGTATTCCTCATATTTATACATACAATATATTAATTCAGTATTTATGTAAATAATAATCTCTCACTCTTGGCTTAACTAGTCTTCCGTCAAGGCGGTGGTTCAAGATTGCCTGGAATAATCTGAGAGATAGCGTGCTCTTGCTGTCCTCTGTTTGGATAATAATTATAATAATAATCTCACTTCTAAAAGCTTCATTGTTGCTTAAAAACCTTTATTGATGTCTTCCGTAAGAAAGATTAACCTTTTTTTTTTTTTTTCATTGTAGTGTTGGATTTTGGACTTGGTGGACGGTATAACCGATCCATCCATGTCTTATATGTGGGCTAAGAAACCCGGTCTTTAATGGCCTTTGTGACAATGGGTTGCCTGCCTTCCTTCGGCTTTGCTGGGTTTAGAATATTCCACCCATTTAGACTTGGAGTAATTGCAAGAATAGTCACATAATTGTACACTTGGTTATGTTTTAACACCCAACTATTATTCTTTTCAATTTAATCACGAGATTTTTTTCAAAATTAAATATTTTAACCACTCTTCCATTAATTTCGTTAAAGTCTAACATGGGCTTTATTTATTGGCCTAATAACAAATTCAATCTTTCAATTTATTTTTTGATATATAAATATATATTTCATATGAATCTATATTACTTTAAAGTAATTCTAATTCACAAATTACAAAACATTTTAAACATTTCTAATATTCAACATCTTTTTTTATGAAAAATCGATCACTTTATTGGAAAACCAAACAGCCAAACTTGAGGCAAAAGTTGAAGAAGAAGCCTCAAAGGACAAACGCTTTGCAAAAATTAAGGGAGTCTAAGAGGCGACGATCTTCATCAGCAGCCAGAACAACCGAATCAGGAGCTTCCTCCACCCAAAATCGATCCTCGCCTGTCCGTAACCCATCACAAGCCATTGCATGTGTGACCCTATTCCCAGCTCTACCCATAAATTAAAAGTGACAAGCACGGAGTGCTTTAGAAAGCTCCTCAGCTTCCCAGGTTAATGCACTAATCTCTGATAGATCCTCCACTATATCAACTAATTTGTAAGACCTCTTACCCGTGTTCAATGCCAGAGCAGGGTACGAGGCGTTACTGGACAATAACACTTGCAACTGAACAAATTCATGGCATAAATTTTCGTTTAAAATTTAAAACTTTATCTTATATCATCAAGTCCCTAAAACGGGCCTACGAGGCCCAAAACATGCTTTGAGATCGATTCGGAACTAAAACAAGAACTTTTAAAACTAGTGGAACATTTAGAAAATATCCTTGTTTTGGAGAGTCACATGCCCGTGTGGGCATGCCGTGTCCTCCACACGGCTGAGACACACAGCCGTGTCTCTGCCTGTGTGGCTAAGAAGTTGGTTATTTTCCAACCCAATTTCTACCCTATCATGCCCATACTTGAGTATAACTTGAATGACATATTTCATGATAGATTAAAGCTACCAAAACATCCATCACACACACGTAACAAGTCATAGCATACAATTTACTCAACCATGGAATGCATCATCATGAGTTTATAGCATAACCAATTTATTGGCCACATTAAATTGCCTTATACAACAATGAACTCCGAATATCATGGGTCATTATTCTAGGACAACTCATAGTAACATATGCACATGACCAAGTTCCCTATACATGCCATAACCATAAGTATAAAATCATCGATACCTAAGTAGTAAGCTTGATAGTGTGATAGATTCTCCGGCGACTTCCAACCCGAGCTAACCTGAGTACATTATAAACACAGAACACAATGGAGTAAGCTATAAAGCTTATTAAGTATGTATGTAAATAATAAACAATTGATTACCATGATTTTTACAATCCTCATTATAAGCTCCCAAAATAATAACATCATTATTGCATAAAATTTTAGAATTCATTTATGTTCATCTTGAGCTGTTTACTCGAGTTATAGTCACTAATTTATTTTTATCTAGAGTTACGAAACTCCAAATTAAGATCCGTTAATTTTCCCTGAAACTAGGCTCACATATCTTCTTACCATAAAATTTCCAGAATTTTTGGTTCAACCAATCAGTACAGTTTATTCTTTAAAGTCTCCCCTGTTTCGCTATCCGACAGTTCCAACCCCTCTTCACTACAAATTAATTATCTCGTTGTACAGAACTCGAATGACATTACCATTTCTTTCTATTGAAAATAGACTCATTTTTGAAATTCAAGAATATAAATTTTATCCCATGATTATTTTTGTACAATTTTTAATAAATTTCCAAAGTCAGAATAGGGGATTCCGAAATCATTGTAACCCTGTCTCACTAAAATCCAAATATCTCACCAAATGAAATTCTTTTGCTTATTTTTTTTCTTTTATGTAGAAATAGACTCAATAAGCTTTAATTTCATATCTCATTCAACCTCTAATTAAATTTCCACCATTTTTTTTTGTAATTTTTCAAAGTCATATGCTGCTGTCCAAACTGTTTTATTGCTAATTTTACTCTTTCATGTTTCCTTTATATTAATTTTCATTTAAACACATATAACACCAAAGTATATCCATGGTTAGCCATTCCAATAACTAGTCATTATCAAATATTTACAAGCCATTCATTGGCCAATTTAACCTATACTTCAACAACAAAGACTTGAACATATCATTTCTCAATTTAATTTGGCCTAAAAGCCTCACACATGATCATCAATCACATTTACCACATATTCATACATCATAAGCATGGACTTATAATTACAAGGTCATTCTCATAGGTATCACTTACTCGTTTACATTCTTACCAAAATTCGATCACATACCATGTAACAGCCCAATTTTGGGGCTAGTAGGAATAGTGGTTTTAGAACCACTAATTCAAGGTTAGATAAATTAGTTTTAATATTATTTTATGTTTTATGACATAATTATATGGGTGTATGAAAATTTTGGTGCATTAATTTTGGTGATTGCATGTTTAATTGTGAAAAAGGACTAAATCGCATAAAGCGTGAAAGTTTCATTTTACAAGCGAGAGGTGTCATATAGCTATAGAATCTTAATTGGAGGTTTTCTCCTTTTTAAAGGCAATACTCGGCCATAGGGGGGACAATAAGCTTAATTTAGTCAAAGTTGGTAGTGTTAGGTGATTAACGAATAAAATAAGAAGAAATAAAGAAGTTATCATCTTTTACTATTTTCATTTCTTCTTCACACCGAAAATTCAACAAGAAATAGGGGTTTTGAAGCTCAAACTTTCAGCCAATCAATCCTCTAGCAAGTAAGTGATTTTTGAGGTCTTTCTTGATAATATTTGTACTTTTGGAACCTCTAAAGCTTAAGTTAGCTAACGAGGGGACTATTTTCCAAATTGATTGAAAGTTTAGGTATTTTCCATGTGAGTGCTTATGTTGTTTTCTGAGTTTTTAGGGAAGAAAATGAATTATGGTTATTAAATAAACAAATTTTTTGAAAGGTGTTTCCATGAAAACACCTAAAATGACCTATTTGTAAAGGTTGTAAATTGAGTAGCTAATACATGAAATGATTGGTATTGTGAATTTTTATAAGAGTAATAAATGTTCAGCTAGGCTTGTTTAATGAGGAAATTTGATAAAAAAATGATTTAAGAGCCTAGGCGCAAAATCATAATTTTGCCAAAGTATAAGGCCAAAACGGTCATTTTTTGCCAAAGTAGAAATTTTGAAGTGTTTTGATTTATATAGTGATTAAATGAGTAAATTTTATTATTATAAATCAAGAAGAACGTGGAAACAACCTTGACAGGGGAAAAGGCAAGGTTTCGGACTAAGCCACAAATTAACATATTTTACACCGAGGTAAGTTTATATGTAAATGATACATCCCTATTATGAATGTTTTAACTATTAATGCATTGTGTGGATGTAATTGGTTATTTGTGAGGATTAATGAAATAGTAGAAAATGTGAAAATTCTCGAATGAACTTTTGGAAGAGAAATATGGGTACGGATGAATATCCGTAAATATGTAAATTTTGATGGGCTATGTGCGATACCACCTTGTTATTTATTAACGATGGGCTATGTACGATACCATCGTTTTTATTGATATTTTGGCGGGCTATGTGCGATACCACCGTAATTATCATTATTGGCGGGCTGTGTGCGAAACCACCGAGTATCTTGTATCATTCCGAAGTGTTCATCGAGAAACTATCTAAGTGGAATTACATGTGGTTTGTGGTGATAAGTGCAGGGCATAAGTACAAGAAAATGTGAGCAATGTATATGATATGTGGTTGGGATGTGGTAAGAGTTGAGATGAGTAAGCATGATTATGAGAATATGAATTGTTCTTACATAGTATGTAATGTTTTTGATTGATTAGCATATGGTATGATACATGTTTACATATATAATTACTAAGCTTAAATTTTACTTCCTTCTCTTTTCCCTTATTTTATAGTGTCGATGAGCCTGCTTGGGGTACGGAGATAAGCAAAGGATCACCAACACTATCAGCACATCTTGGTATAGTTAGACTTAGCATTTTGAGTATGGCATGTATAGGGACTAGACTTAGTTGAATGTCATATTGTTTTGGTCAAATGTGTTGGCTCATTCAAGGATGAACTCTTTTGTACAAGGCCATAGTTGATGGCTCTTTCTTATGAATCTATGAGAAGATAAGGTTATGCATGAATGTACAAGTTCCATGATTGGTTTACTTAGTTTATTTATGCATGAATGGGTTAAAGGTTTGATATGGTTTATGTTTGTATGAGTCGGGGTGATAGAAAGAGCTTGGCAAATAGCCTTGTTCTTGTCCACACGGGTAGACACACGGGCATGTGTCTAGGCCATGTGTGACACATGGTCAGCCTCATGGGCATGTGGTTAGGCCGTGTGTCCCCCTCACATGCTAGGTTTACAAGTTAGTATGCTCAGTAGTAAACACACGAGCAGAGACACGGCCATGTGTCTCAACCATATGGGAAACACGGCCATGGACATGGGCATGTGCCCAAGCCGTGTGAAGTCAGCACCTGCAATTAGGAATTTAATTTGCCACATGGCTGAAGGACACAGGCGTGTGCCTTGGCCATGTGACATTTATGGGGTGATGACGGCAGAAACCAAATGCTAAGGTATTTGCACACGGGCTAAGACACAGGCGTGTTGAGGCCGTGTGAGGGACACAAGCGTGTGTCCTGTCATGTGAAAACCTTTGTAGGTTTGAATTGAGAAATAATTCCATATGGGTGTGGAACACGATCATGTGATATGTTACACGGGCGTGTCCCTTCCTCTGCACGGGCGTGTGGACTGTTTAGTAAAAATTTTCTAAGTTTTTCTAGAGAGCTTTAAAATAGTTCGAGTTGATCCCAAACCATTCCTAAAGTGTGATTTAGGCCTCATAGGCTTGTTTAAGAGATGATATGAAAAAGTTTTAAATTTTGAATGGAAAGTCATGTTTCGGTATAGCATAATTGTTTACGTGTAAGCCTAATACTGCCTCGTACCCTGTTCTGGCGTTGAATATGGGTAAGGGGTGTTACATACAGAGCACATTGCTCATGAGTGTATACATACATATACCTGCACTTGATCGTTACATATTCACATTCATTTACACTTTAGTCATTTTCCCATTGAACACATCGGAATATTAACGGATACTCGGAACGCTTGCACATAAGTGCCAAATATATGTAGTCGAAGCTACCTCTTGTCACATTTCACATATATGCTCATTCTCGAGTTATTCATATTTACATTCTCGGGTCTGCTCACACAAGCTATCGGTCATACGTAACTACTGTAATAGCCCAATTTAGACCCTAGTCAGACAGTGGTTTTGGGACCACAAATTCGAGTTTGAATAATATTTTAATATTATTTTTTGTGCCATTGATGAGTGTTTAAGCATGTGTTAAATTTTCGTAAGTTAATTTGTCCGTTTGTGTGTTAATTTGAGCAAAGGATTGATTTGCATTAAATGTAAAAGTTGCATGCTATTTGTTAAAATACCAATGTGTTGTGGCTTTGTAAAGGTGGAGGCCTTATATGACAATTAAGCCATTATTGAATTAGTGGATGGTATAATGTCATAATAACCTTGGTATTAATTTGTCTTATATGTTTAATGGATGGGCAATGTAGTAATTGAATTATTAGCATAAATTAGTAAAAGAAACAATTGAAAGATGATAGTTATCATCTCATTTGAACCGAAAATAGCAAGGAAAAGAAAATATTAAGCCAAGCTAGGTTTCGACACTATTGTAGTCAAATTCAAGGTATGTTTTTAGTTGATTTTTGAAAATTTCTACATTTTTGCAATCGTTGCCTTGTCTACTATCAAGCCCATGTCTCAATTTGATGAATTGATGTTGTTCATGAGAAATGCCATTGATGTTATGTTGAGCTTTGTGATGACTTATAGTGTTAAATGAAAGATTTGAGCTAGATGAACATACTTTGTTCTTGAATTTTTGATGAATTTAGCTAATTAGGGTTGAATTGAGAAAATAATAATTTGAGGGACTAAAATGAAAATAAATGAAATGTGTGGACTTGTATTAGCATGGAAAGAATTCAACTAGCATATGTGCTTTGAAATTTTGTGTATTTGATGATTTTGTGCAATAGGGACTAAAGTGTTGAAATGTAAAAATGTGAGGACTATTTTGTAAAATGCCCTAATTGGGTGTGTGGACTAAATTGAATGAATTGGTGGTTGAATGGATTGTATTTGAATGTGTATAGACCAAGAAAGGAGAGGTTCGGATCGAGATCGAGGAAAAGATAAAGTGCTCGATTAATCGACCGTTTCGATAGTTCGACGTCCGAGGTAAGTTCGGATATAATACATGCTATTAAGATATGGTTTAGCATTATGAAATGAATATGTATATATGTATGAAATTGAGATGCTATGTGCAAGATTTAGTTAATGGCACTAAGTTTGCAAAATTGAAATCGAAATAAAAATGAATAGCACAGTGTGTGCGATATTGTGAAAGTTTCGGTTGATTGATTTGGCACTGTGTGTGTGATACCGAGATAAGTCAGTTGGAAGATTAGGCACTAAGTGTGCGATGACGAGTATGCTTCTATCACGTATATAGCACTAAGTGTGAGAATAAGTTGAACAAATATCAGAGGATGATTGACTTGTATTACGAGCATTGAATAGCCTTAAAGTTGAATAACTTTGTGTTAGCTAAGGTATGTATTGAACCTTTGTGGTTGATAAGTTTACAAATAAGCTATTAATGAGATTTTAGTCATGGATGATATGGTATAAATGTGAGAGAATGGATCTATGTGATGGTTATTATATACATTTGTTTGAATTGATGAAATAATTGTATTGTGTTTCGAACTTACTAAGCTTTTGAAAGCTTATTGTGTGATTTGTTTTCCTGCTTTGCAGTGTCAGTAAAGCTAACTCGGATTTGGGGGTTGTCAGTATCTCAATCACACTATCGGTAAATCTATTTTGGGTACTTTTGAAAAGATGTATATAGTTAAAATATGGCATGTATAGGCTAGTTATTTGAATCATATTAGAGATGTGTAATTAGCCATGTGATATGGCTAGATATATGATGGTTCTAAGCATGAATGGCTTGATATATATGATGCATATTTTAGTATGGCATGTGGGCAAAGAAAATGACTTTCAAATGGTAATCTTTGAGATGGTAAAATGTTAGTATGATTTAGTGAATTTGAGAATGAATGATGTTTAGTATATGAATGTGTTTAAGTAGTATAGGTTAGCTTATAAGTTGACATGTTTGGAAATGAAATTGCTTGAGATGATGTATCGATTATTGTTATGGAGTTGGTTGCCTAATTGCGTGTATAAAGATGCTTACATGTGCTTGTAGGATTAACCCATGTGTGGGTGGCAAAATTGGCCTTGTAAATGGCCTATTTTTGTCACACGGTTGTGGCACACGGGCGTGCCTAATGACCGTGGGAGAATGGCAGTATGTAGCTTGTTAGCACACGGCCTTGACATGGGCGTGTCTTCTAACCGTGGGCGTAAGTAGTATATGGCCTAAGAGCATACGGCCATGGCACATGGACGTGCCTGGTAGCCGTGTGGTTTCAATAGAATCGACCAAGGCCAGAGTACACTGGCGTGCTTGGTGGCCGTGGAGCAAAGTCAGTTTCGACCACGGGGAGGACACACGGGTGGTCTAGCAGCCATGGGAGGCACATGGCCTGCCCACACGGGCGTGTAACCCCTGAATCTTAGAAAAGTTTTAAATCTCCGAGAATGTCTGTAGGTGTTCCAGTTTAGTCCCGACTCGTTTCTTGCATGTGTTTAAGGTTTTATTGACCTATATAAGGGACTATTTAATTATGTTTGAATGTATTATGATGATGTTTGACTTTGTGTTGTAAATAGGATGTAAGATGATTCAATTGTTCGGTAATGCTTCTTAACCCTATTTCTGTGACGGTCTCGGGTTAGGGGTGTTACATTTTATTAGTATCATAGCTATGGTTTAGTCGATTCTTTGACTAACGTAGCGTATGAGTCTAGTTATACATGCCATATTATAAAATTGCGATAGTGTGATGAATTCTGACAGTTAAAAATGCATTTTCATATAGTAATGGAACCCGATCGAGCAGTTGTTGACAATGTAGAAAGCAATGCACCTACTCCCGCTTAAGGGACAGCGCCGGCCACATCTAGGCCAAATGATAATAGTGAGGGAGGAGAGGCTAAACAAGCCTTCTTCTATATGATGAGCGAGTGGTTCACGGAGTTCGTTCGAACGAATTCGGCTTCTCCACAACCTCCATCCCCAGAAGTACCTGTTGTGCAATAAGCTATAGATCCAATCAGATTAAATAAACCTCCTGTGGACAAGATTTGAAAGTACGGGTGAAGAGTTTAGGGCCACATCCGATGACGATATGGAGCGAGTAGAGTTTTGGCTAGAGAATATAATACGAGTATTTGATAAGATGTCATTGACACCTGATGAGTGTAAAAAATGTGCTATTTCATTGTTGCGGGATACTGCGTATAACTGGTGGAAAACATTGATATCTGTGGTTCCGAGAGAAAGAATCACCTAAGACTTCTTTCAAGCCGAGTTTAGAAAGAAATATATCAGTCAACGCTTCATTGATCAGAAACACAAAGAGTTTTTAAACTTGAAACATGGTCGTTTGTCCGTTACTGACTACGAGCAGGAATTTATAAGATTGAGTCAATACGCGAGAGAATGTGTTTCGACCGAAGCTACTATGTGTAAACGCTTCATAGAAGGGTTGAATGAGGACATAAATTTGTTGGTTGGAATACTTGATATAAACGAATTTTTTGTGCTAGTTGAAAGAGCATGCAAAGCAGAAGAACTCAGTAAAGAAAAGAAGAAAGCTGATTCTGAAGCTCGTGATGAAAGAAAGAGATCAATGAATAAGTTTTCTCAATCTTCTACAAAGATATTTAGAGATGCAAACAATCGTTCAAATCTTCGTTCGGACATTCAAGTAGAGATCGTTCGAGACAAATTGTTGGTCCACGAACTCAAGTTCTGATTGAATCAAGTGTTGGCAGTTTAAGAGTAACAAGCCTGAGTGTAGACAATGTGAGAGACGACATGTGGGAGAGTGCCGGGGCAAGTATAATAACAGAACATGCTATAAGTGTGGATCCCGAGATCATTTTATTTGAGATTGCCCAAAGATGGTAGAGGAAGAAAATGTTCAGAATGAAAGACCAAACAATGTGATGGTTAGGGGTAGACCACATAAAACACCAGAAATGTGAGTGAAAGTCAGAGAGGGACAACTGATACAGCTATGAGATCGGAGGTGAGAGCTCTTGCTAGAGCCTATGCTATACGTGCACGAGAGGAAGCATCATTTCTAGATGTCATCATCGGTACTTTCAATTTATTTGATATTGATGTCATTGCACTGATAGATCCAGGATCTACCCATTCCTATGTGTGCATGAATTTAGTATTGAATAAGACTCTACTTATTGAGTCTACTGAATTTGTGATTAGAGTATAGAACCCTTTAGGCAAGTGTGTCTTGGTGGATAAGGTGTGTAAGAATTGCCCATTAATATTTCGTGATTTATGTTTTCCGGTCAATTTGATGTTACTACCATTCGATGAGTTTGACATAATTTTGGGTATGGATTGGCTTACTTTGTATAATGCCTTCGTAAATTGTAAAAGAAAGAGTATTGAGTTGAAGAGTCAGAATGGTGAGATAGTTCGAATTGAGTCCAGTGATATGAAAGGATTACCAGCTATTGTATCTGCGATGAAAGCTATGAACCATGTGAGAAAAGGTTGTAAAGCTTATTTGGCATATGTGATTGATACAAAAGTGACAGAAAGAAAGGTTGAATCTATGCCTGTGGTTTGTGAGTTTCCAAATGTGTTTCCCGAAGAGTTACCGGGATTACCTCCTATTAGAAAAGTTGAATTTGGTATTGAGTTAGTGCCGAGAACTACTCCTATTTTGATAGCTCCATACAAAATGGCTCCAACCGACTTGAAAGAGTTGAAATCTCAGTTGCAAGAATTGACCGATAGAGGATTTGCACGACCGAGTTTCTCACCCTGGGGAGCTCCTATGTTATTTGTGAAAAAGAATAATGAAACTATGAGAATGTGTATTGATTATCAACAATTGAACAAGGTGATGATAAACAATAAATATCTGTTGCCTCGTATCGATGATTTATTTGATCAGTTGAGAGGAGCTACGGTGTTTTCTAAGATAGATTTGAGCTCAGGCTACAATCACTTGAGAGTCAAATAATCCGATGTGCCGAAAACTGCTTTCAGAACGAGGTACGAACATTACAAATTCTTAGTGATGCCTTTTGGACTAACAAATGCTCCTGCAGTGTTTATGGATCTGATGAATCAGATATTCAGACTTATTTGGATCATTTTGTAGTAGTGTTTATTAATGATATTTTGATCTATTCGTGTGATGAGATGCAACATGTCGGGCATTTGAGAATCGTGCTACAAACTCTGCATGAGAAACAATTGTATGCAAAGTTTAACAAATGTGAATTTTGGTTGCGTGAGGTTGGTTTTCTTGGGCATATTGTATCAGCTGCTAGGATACATGTTGATCCGAGTAAAATTTCTGCTATTTTAGAATTGAAGCCTCCGAGAAACGTATCTGAAGTTCAAAGTTTTCTGGGATTAGCAGGATATTATAGATGGTTTGTGAAGGGTTTCTCAATGATTGCGACTCGGTTGACGAAGTTTTTACAAAAAGATGTTAGATTTGAGTGGTTAGAAAAGTGTCGCAAAGTTTTGAGCAATTGAAAGTGTTGTTGACGGAAGCACTAGTGTTGATTCAACCCGAATCAGGCAAAGAGTTCATAGTATATAGTGATGCATCATTGAACGGTTTGGGCTGTGTGCTAATGCAAGAAGGTAAAGTCATTGCATACACTTCGAGACAGTTAAAACCACATAAAAATAACTACCCAACGCATGATCTAGAATTGGCTGCGATTGTGTTTGCATTGAAGATTTAGCGTCACTATTTGTTTGGAGAGAAATGTCACATCTATACTGATCATAAGAGTTTAAAGTATTTGATGACTCAAAGAGATTTAAACTTGCGACAAAGAAGATAGTTAGAATTGTTGAAAGATTACAAACTCGAGATAGATTACCACATGGGTAAAGCTAATGTTGTAGCTGATGCTTTGAGTCGGGGATCGTTATATGCTTTGTGAGCTATGAGTAATCAGATAGATCTATGTGATAATGATGCGGTTGTAGCTGAATTTAAAGTAAAGCCGATGCTTGTACAGCAGATTTGTGATGCTCAGAAAAATGATGTTACATTGATGGCTAAATGAACTCAATGTGAATCGAATACTGAATCTGAATTTGGAGAAGATAGTGATAATTGTCTAAGGTTTAAAGATCGAATTTGTGTTCCGAGAAATTCAAAGTTGATTTCAATGATTTTGAATGAAGCTCACAATAGTCATTTAACTGTGCATCCGGGGAGCACGAAGATGTATAATGATCTGAAATAGTTCTATTGGTGGCATGGCATGAAAAGCGACATTTCTGACTTTGTGTCGAAATGTTTAGTTTGTCAGCAAGTCAAGGCTGAACATCAAGTTCTATTTGGTTTATTACAACTGATTATGATTCCTGAGTGGAAATGGGAGAGAATTACGATGGACTTTGTGTCGGGTTTGCCCTTATCTTCGAGTAAGAAAGATGCAATCTGGGTGATAGTGGATAGATTGATGAAATCAGCTCATTTTGTTCCAATGAGAACCGATTATTATTTAGATAAGTTAGCTAAACTATATATCGATGAAATTGTGAGATTGCACGGAGTACTGTTATCTATAGTGTCTGACAGAGATCCGAGATTTACCTCACGATTTTGGAAGAAATTGCAAGATGCTTTAGGCACGAAATTGCATTTGAGTACTGCTTTTCATCCACAAATGAATGGTCAATTCGAGCAAATCATTCAGATTCTAGAAGACATGCTAAGATGTTGCATACTTGAATTTGAAGGTACGTGGGAAAAACACTTATAGTTGATTGAGTTTGCATAAAACAATAGTTTTCAATCTAGTATCAAAATGGCACCTTATGAGGCTCTCTATGGTCGAAAGTGTCGAACTCCATTGTATTGGACTGAGCTGAGCGAGAATAAGATTCACAGGGTTGATCATATAAAAGAGACTAAATAGAAAGTGAAAGCCATCCATGATAGTTTAAAAACGGCCTCAGATCGTCAGATATCCTAAGCAGATTTGAAACGAAAAGATATTGAATTTGAGATTGGTGATAGAGTGTTTTTGAAAGTATCTTCGTGGAAGAAAATACTTCATTTTGGCCGGAAGGGCAAGCTAAGTCCGAGGTTCATTGGACCGTATGAGATCATTGAACAAGTTGGGCCATTCTTATAGATTTAGATTGCCATCTGAGTTAGAAAAGATTCACAACGTGTTTCATGTGTCAATGCTTCAACGATACAGATCAGACCCTTCTCATGTGATTGCTCCTACTGAGGTTGAGATTCAGTCAGACTTGTCATATAGTGAAGAACCGATCCAAATTTTGGCACGAGAGATTAAAGAGTTGAGAAACAAAATAATTTCTTTAGTTAAAGTATTATGGCATGAACATGAAATTGAAGAGGCTACGTGGGAATCTGAGAACATTATAAGAGAGCAATATCTACACCTATTCACTGGTAAGATTTTTGGGGATGAAAATCCCTAAGGGGGAGAGCTGTAAGAGCCCGATTTAGATCCTAGTCAGAACAGTGGTTTTGGGACCACAAATCTGAGTCTGTATAATATTTTAATATTATTTTCTATGCCATTGATGAGTGTTTAAGTATGTGTTAAATATTCGTAAGTTAATTTGTCCATTTGTGTGTTAATTTGAGCAAAGGATTGATTTGCATTAAATGTAAAAGTTGTATGCTATTTGTTAAAATACCAATGTGTTGTGGCTTTGTAAAGGTGGAGGCCTTATATGAAAATTAAGCCATTATTGAATTAGTGGAAGGTATAATGTCATAATAACCTTGGTATTAATTTGTCTTATATGTTTAATGGATGGGCAATTTAGTAATTGAATTATTAGCATAAATTAGTAAAAGAAACAATTGAAAGATGATAGTTATCATCTCATTTGAACCGAAAATAGCAAGGAAAAGAAAGTATTAAACCAAGCTAGGTTTCGGCACTATTGTAGTCAAATTTAAGGTATGTTTTTAGTCGATTTTTGAAAATTTCTACGTTTTTGCAATCGTTGCTTTGTCTACTATCAAGCCCATGTCTCAATTTGATGAATTGATGTTGTTCATAAGAAATGCCATTGATGCTATGTTGAGCTTTGTGATGACTTATGGTGTTAAATGAAATATTTAAGCTAGATGAACATACTTTGTTCTTGAATTTTTGATGAATTTAGCTAATTAGGGCTAAATTGAGAAAATAGTAATTTGAGGGACTAAAATGCAAATAAATGAAATGTGTGGACTTGTATTAGCATGGGAAGAATTCGACTAGCATATGTGCTTTGAAATTTTGTGTATTTGATGATTTTGTGCAATAGGGACTGAAGTGTCGAAATGTGAAAATGTGAGGACAATTTTGTAAAATGCCCTAATTGTGTGTGTATGGACTAAATTGAATGAATTGGTGATTGAATGGATTGTATTTGAATGTGTATAGACCAAGAAAGGAGAGGTTCGGATCGAGATCAAGGCAAAGATAAAGTGCTCAATTAATCGACCGTTTCGATAGTTCGATGTCCGAGGTAAGTTCAGATATAATACATGCTATTAAGATATGGTTTAGCATTATGAAATGAATATGTATATGTGTATGAAATTGAGATGCTATGTGCAAGATTTAGTTAATGGCACTAAGTGTGCGAAATTGAAATAGAAATAGAAATGAATAGCACAGTGTGTGCGTTATTGTGAAAGTTTCGGTTGGTTGATTTGGCACTGTGAGTGCGATACCAAGATAAGTCAGTTGGAAGATTAGGCACTAAGTGTACGATGACGAGTATGCTTCTATCACGTATATAGCACTGAGTTTGCAAGTAAGTTGAATGAATATCAGAGGATGATTGACTTGTATTACAAGCATTGAATAGCCTTAAAGTTGAATAACTTTGTGTTAGCTAAAGTATGTATTGAACCTTTGTGGTTGATAAGTTTACAGATAAGCTATGAATGAGATTTTAGTCATGGATGATATGGTATGAATATGAGAGAATGGATCTATGTGATGGTTATTATATAATTTGTTTGAATTGATGAAATAATTGTCTTGTGTTTCGAACTTACTAAGCTTTTGAAAGCTTACTGTGTGATTTGTTTTCCTTCTTTGCAGTGTCAGTAAAGCTAGCTCGGATCTGGGGTTGTCAGCATCTCAATCACACTATCGGCAAATCTATTTTTGGTACTTTTGAAAAGATGTATATAGTTAAAATATGGTATGTATAGGCTAGTTATTTGAATCATATTAGAGATGTGTAATTAGCCATGTGATATGGCTAGATATATGATGGTTCTAAGCATGAATGGCTTGATATATATGATGCATATTTTGGTATGGCATGTGGGCAAAGAAAATGACTTTCAAATGGTAATCTTTGATATGGTGAAATGTTAGTATGATTTAGTGAATTTGAGAATGAATGATGTTTAGTATATGAATGTGTTTAAGTTGTATAGGTTAGCTTATAAGTTGATATGTTTGGAAATGAAATTGCATGAGATGATGTATTGATTATTGTTATGGAGTTGGTTGCCTAATTGCCTGTATAAAGATGCTCACATGTGCTTGTAGGATTAACCCATGTGTGGGTGGAAAAATTGGCCTTGTAAATGGCCTATTTTTGTCACACGGTTGTGGCACACAGGCGTGCCTAATGACCGTGGGAGAATGGCAGTATGTAGCCTATTAGCACACGGCCTTGACATGGGCGTGTCATATAACCGTGGGCGTAAGTCAGTATATGGCCTAAGAGCATGTGGCCATGGCACACGGACTGCCTGGTAGCCGTGTGGTTTCAATAGAATCGACCACGGCCAGAGGACACTGGCGTGCTTGGTGGCCGTGGAGCAAAGTCAGTTTCGACCACAAGGAGGACACACGGGTGTGTCTAGCAGCCATGGGAGGCACACAACCTGCCCTCACGGGCATGTAACCCCTGAATCTTAGAAAAGTTTTGAATATTTGAGAATGTCTGTAGGTGTTCCAGTTTAGTCCCGACTCGTTTCTTGCATGTGTTTAAGGTCTTATAGACCTCTATAAGGGACTATTTAATTATGTTTGAATGTATTATGATGATGTTTGACTTGGTGTTGTAAATAGGATGTAAAATGATTTGATTGTTTGGTAATGCTTTTTAACCCTATTCTGGCCACGGTCTCGGGTTAGGGGTGTTACAACTACTCACTGCTGCTCACACAAGCAGTTAGGTATCCGCAACACATGCCGGATTTCCCAGCCATTGGTAGAACTTATAAGACCAGCACCCGAATCACTTAACATTCACAAATTTGCTCACACAAGCTGTCAGGTATTCGCAACATATGCAGGGCTACCTAGCCACTGTTAGACGTACAAGACTAGCACCCATAATCACATAACACACATAGGCTCGTTCTCGAGCTATTCACATTTACATTCTCGGGTCTGCTCACACAAGCTGTTGGTCATACATAACTACTTAGTGCTGCTGACACAAGCTGTCAGGTATCCACAATATACCGGAATACCTAGCCACTGGTAGGACGTACTAGACCAGCACTCGGATTCACTTAGTCACAATTTCACATAGTTTTCACATTGTTACATTATGCCATGGTTCATCCATGGTCTTTTTCGTCAAATTATCATTTAGCACTAAACAGAATAGTTCAACCTTGTGTTTACTTATTCGAACCTTAGCTTCTAATATTCAACAAATAATACGAGTAATTTCATAAATTATTCTTCAATCTAACAAATAAACATTAATGTTTACCATATGAACTTACCTCGACTTAAAATGGCAAAAGGGACCGAGTCGTCAAATATTCGTCTTTCCCCTGTTCTAAGTCCAAAACTTGTTTTTCTTTATCTAAATTATTACATTTGACTTATTAAGTTATTATACTATTCAATTCAGTCCAAAAATCATATTATGGTAAAATTATATTTTTGCCCCTAAACTCTATCATATTTACACTTTTGCCCCTAAGCTCGTAAAATGATTTTTAATCAATTTCCTTGTATTTTAGGCCTAGTCGAACCATTTTCATAACTATAGTAGTCCACAATTTGCATTTATTCACACATTTTCATACATTTCTCAATTTTTTACAAACTAGTCCTTTTATGCGATTTCATTGAAAATCAATTAGTAAAAGTCGTTTATTACACACTGACCATTTATATTCTACCATTAGACATCAAAACACATGCATGTCATCCATGGGTAAATTTTTAAACACAAACCCTAGCTCAAAATAATGGTAGAAATAGCTAAACCGAGTTACTGGTATCTCAAAAATGTAAATAACATTAAAAACGAGGCTTAGATGCACTTACTATTGAGCTTGAAAGCTTGAAAACCCTAGCCATGGTGTCCATAGAAACATTTGGCCAACACATGAAGAATTTGAACATGTTTTTGGCCTATTTTCCCTTCTTATTTCTTTTAATTACCAAATGATCAAAATGCCCTTCATTAAAACCTTTAGCATTTTATCCATCATTGTCCATTTTTGTCCAAACTAGAATATAATGGTCTAATTACCATTTAAGGACCTCCAATTTAAAAACCCATTTCAAATAAGTACCTTAGCTTCTAGAACTCACATTTTTCACATATTGTAATTTAGTCCTAATTATCAAATTGGACACCCAATCGATAAAATTTCTTAACGAAAATTTCACACAATCATTCTACCACACTATAAACTTTAAAACTTAAGAGCAATAAATTTTTTTGCTTTGTATTTATGGTTTTTGAAACCACTGTTCTGTTTAGACCCTAAATCGGGCTGTTACAACTCTCCCCCTTTACGGGTTTTCGTCCCCGAAAATCTTACTAGAAGAAGTTGTTTCCAATTCTCATGAAACGCTTTCACTAATTTCTCAGAATCACAAATCAATTTAGCTTCATATATCTCTTTCCAATAACCTTTTAAATTTCACACACAGTGCCAGAGCATATTGTCAAAGACCTAAATTATTCTCTCAGGAACACATATACTTAGTTGATCTGTCAAATAAGAACTCGTTACCTATTGAAACATTCATGCGAATTTCATCAAATGATCAACATTCTAGCAACATCATCCATTTCAGGGATGGAGGTAATCTCGATATGAAATCTATAGTGATTCTATTTGTAGTACACCAGTATTATCGTTGATTGCAATAGTCCTGAGTGCTCTTGATGTTAGGCTTACTTGCTAACAAATAGACATCTTAACATCAATTTAAAAATATCGTGGTACATACTCAATCACCAGAACATCTTCTACATATCACTGCTCACCTTACTGCCCTTGAATAAATAGATGTGCTACTTTTGAGCCTCGTACGAAAACTTCTGCATAAGTTCTGGATTCATTTGTACGCAAATTTCATTTACTAACACATTCTTGAACCTCTCTAACTCGTAAGGAAAAAAAACCATCGCTTTAACTTTCAATATGGCTAAAATTAGATCCTCATTAATTAAGGTTAACCGTATAACCCATTCACAACATAAACAAAGATTCTTCCATTCAACATCTGTAATTATATCGGCTTTTCCAGAAATAAATTAATAACTACTAGCGATCTTCCAATAGCTAGGGTCTTTAACACTATCTTAACTTCAGATCTTTCTATAACATTCGTTACTTTAATCCTTGAAATCAGAGAACATGTGACACCTTTCGTCGAATAAATATATCACCAAATTCTCAATATGAACATAAAAGTGACCGTCTCTAAATCATTGGTCGAACAGTTCCCTTTTAATGTGGTATTAACCGTATAAAAATATGAACCATCACTTTACATTTTAGTACTATTTATACCCAGGTCATGCAATAATACTTAATTGAAAAACATAAACCTTTTTCTCAACTCAGGCTAAATCAGAATTGGTGATTCTGTTAATCATGTTTCAACTGTTTCTAACTTTACTAATAAGTAATACCACTAATTAGGCTTCTCAAGCACGATGGTCCCCCTCCATTACACCACTTGATTAACATTAATATTTTCTGATTTTCACATTTACTAATGTCAACTCAATTACAACTAGGAAGGACGGTGCATATCCAAACCGTCTTCCATTACTAATCATCACAATGTTGAACTTTGATAAAGCCATAACCATCAGATATTTTTAAAATCAAAATGCCAAAATAAATTCAACATTTCAACTGTATAGATAAATAATATTCTAGCTATAAAACTATACTGAAATTTAAGAACACAACTCCTGCCAAATGATAAACACCTCAACAAGGTCTCAAAGTAATTTCAAAGAAACATCACTCATCTGTACTATAATCAATTGTAACAGAAGCAACACAATCTTCTTGTACACTAAACAGAACAATGACCAGTAGGAACCGGATACCATCATCACACAAATTCTGTCATCATCTTCTCTTTAATAAAAGAAATGAAATACAAATGAAAGATAGTAAAATGTCGAACATAATCCAAACAGGTCAATAAGGCCTTCGCCTACCTGTATCTTTAGCTATCGTACCTCTTGCGATAAAAGTTTTACTTGAAAACTAAATAACCTCATATACCTCTGAGATTTATATAACACATAATATACCAGAAGGAACTAAGGTAGGTTACTCAACTATAATCACTACACTTAGCTATCAATACAATTCGAACATTATCTCACTGTCTAATTCTGTCATCATTAGGTTTATATTATTCCATCCACTATCATAAACCAACTTAGAAAAACTTCTAATTAGTACATTCTTTAGGTATCATACCTGTATGTTTTGTTTCATCGAAGTTGACTTCTTCAATCTTAGCCTTGCATAATCTGAATGATCTTCAAAATGATTGAATATCTCTTTTAGTTCTATCCTTACTTATTGACTCATTCTTTTATCTGGCCACCATAATAGTTGATCCGCTACTAAATTCTTTAGTCTCTCATTTGTGAGTTCATTCAACATGAATCTTATAAAATTTCATCATAACACACCAATTGTTTTAGGCAATTTAACACACATATTCATGTTACACAAATTTTCCGATTATCTTATTCGAATAGATGTGTGTATATATGCATTTCATAAATTTTGAAAAATTTTCTTATCGCATTCACCTAATCACACAAGTTAGGTACATTACATCATGTGAATGCCAAACAAACATGAATGCTTGTCATAACATAAACCTTCATTTAGTTTCACATTCCTATATTAGTTTCATTCATCAATTATCGAACTTTAAGTATCGATTTACAACATGTAATTTACTATCACATCCTGCCATACACAATATTTCTTTAATAAAATCATTCATTTAAGCTCAATTTCATGTTCACTACAAATTTATCCTTTAAATCCTCGTACACTTTCATTTACTACACTTGGTCAAATTAGAGAACGTCTTACGAAATTGGGTACTTCGTTTTGCACAATATCATAGTTCAACTATGATATTTCACATATACACATATTACACAACAAAGCTATAGCCCAGCTATGGTCTTATACGGAAATCACATAGTCACATTTTTCACATGCTGCCATGGTCAACCCATGGTCTTTATCGTCAATTCATCACATGTCTCTAAATAAAAATACCTATTTCCAGCGTTCTACTCGGTTTACACATTTAATTCCTTTTTCATAACTTTTCAACATTTATAACATTTTATTTATTGCATCAAATCACCATAATTCATCAAAATACGACATTCAACCAGGACAGTAACATTGTACCCAAAATTCTCAAATTATAGTTATTTCATTTTATACATCATCACATGCATATTATGAACTCTTATTCGTACCTTACCACATTTCAACTTATCACAAACACATTTTCAAACATCTCAGTGTCAATGTCAGCATTTTCGAAAATAGCTCGATTGGAAAGCGCCTATGTCTCAACAAAATAATTTCGTTAGAGCCTAGAGATATCACACTATCACGGTCCACATATGGCATGTATAGCTAGACTCTTACTCATGCTAGTCTGAGAATCGACTAAACCATAGCTCTGATACAACTAAATGTAACACCCTTTACTCGTGTTCAACGTCGAAACAGGGTACGAGGCGTTACCGGTCAATAACACTTGCAACTGAACAAATTCAAGGCATAAATTTTTGTTTAAAATTTACAGCTTTTATCTTATATCATCAAGTCCCTAAAACGGGCCTACAAGGCCCAAAACATGCTTTGGGATCGATTCGGGACTAAATCGAGAACTTTTAAAACTATTGGAACATTTAGAAAATTTCCTTATTTTGGAGAGTCACACGCTCATGTGGGCAGGCCATGTCCTCCACACGGCTGAGACACAAGGCCGTGTCTCTGCCTGTATGGCCAAGAAGTTGGCTATTTTCCAAGCCAATTTCTACCCTATCATTCCCATACTTGAGTATAACTTGAATGACACATTTCATGACATATTAAAGCTACCAAAACATCTACCACACACACGTAACAAGTCATAGCATACAATTTACTCAACCATGGAATACATCATCAGGATTTTATAGCATAACCAATTTATTGGCCACATTAAATGGCCTTATACAACAATGAACTCCGAATATCATGGGTCATTATTCTAGGACTATAACAACCCGATTTTGGGGCTAATCGAAACAGTGATTTTGAAACCACTAATTTGAGACCAAAAAATTAGTTTTAATATTATTTTATGTGTTATGGCATGATTAAATGAGTGTATGAAAATTTTGGTGCATTAATTTTAGCGATTGCATGCTTAATTCCGAAAAAGGACTAAATCGCATAAAGTGTGAAAGTTTCATTTTTCAAGATAAAGGTACTAAATAGCTATAGGACCTTATATTGGAGGTCCTTAATGTGTAATTAGGCCTTCTTAAGGTGATGGCCGGCCAAGGGGACAAGAGAATTAAAATTTGGTCAATGTTTGGTGACATTAGGTGACTAAATGAATAAAATAAGATAAAATAAAGAAAAAGGCTATCATCTTTTCATTTCTTTTCTTCTTCCACTAATTTTTACACTCAAGAAAGGGCTATGGAAGCTTGAAATTTTAGCAATCTTTAATCCTTGCTAGTAAGTGTTCTTGATGGTTATTTTTGATAATTTTTGTACTTTTGAAACCTCTAAAGCTTAAGCTAGCTGATGAGGGGACTATTTTACAAAATGGTTGAAAGTTTAGGGATTTTACATGAGAGTGCTTATGTTATTTATTGAGTTTTTAAGGAAGAAAATAAATTATGGTTGTTAAATAAACAACTTTTGTGAAAGGTGTTTCCATGAAAACACCTAAAAGGACCTTTTTGTAAAGGTTGTAAATTGAGTAGTAAATGCATGAAATGATTGGTATTGTGAGTTGTTATAAGAGTAATAAATGTTCAGCTAGGCTTGTTAAATGAGGAAATTTGATGAAAAATGATTTACAAGCCTAGGGGCAAAATAATAATTTTGCCAAAGTATAGGGCAAAACGGTAATTTTTCCAAAGTAGAAATTTTGAAGTGTCTTGATTTATGTAGTGATTAAATGAGTAAATTTTATTATTATAGATGAAGAGGAATGTGGAATCAACCTTGACCGGGGACAATGCAAGGTTACAGACTAAATTGCAAACTGGCATATTTTTTATCGAGGTAAGTTTATATCGGAACGATACATCCTTATTACGTATGTTTTTATTTATTAATGCATTGTGTGGATGTAAATGCTTATTAGTGAGAATTATTAAAAATGGTAGAAAATGAGAAAATTCTCGAATGAACCTTGGGATAGGAATATGGGTCCGGATAAATATCCGTAAGTATGTAATTATTATTGTTGGTGGGCTATGTGCGATACCACCTTGTTATTCATTAACGATGGGCTGTGTGTGATACCATCGTATTTACTATCATTGGTGGGCTGTGTGTAAAACCACCATGTAACCACTAATATTCCAAAGCATTCATCGAGAAACTTGTTTAAGTGAAATTACATGTGGCTTTGTGGTGATAAGTGCAGGGTATAAGTGCAAGTAAATGTAAGCAATGTTTATGATATGTGTCTGGGATGTGGTAAGGGTTGAAATTAGTAAGCATGATTATGAGGTTATGAATTGTTTTTACATAGTATGTAATGTTTTTGATTGATTAGCATGTGGTATGATGCTTATTGTTTACATATAGACTTACTAAGCTTAAAGCTTACTCCGTTCACTTTTCCCTTGTTTTACAATGTCGAAGAGCCAGCTCGAAATACGGAGATAATCAGAAGATCACCCACACTATCAGTACATCTTGGTATAGTTAGATTTAGCATTTTGAGTATGGCATGTATAGAGACTAGACTTGGTTGAATGTCTTATTGTTTTGACCAAATGTGTTGGCTCATTCAAAGATGAATTCTTTTGTATAAGGCCATTGTTGATGACTCTTTCTTATTAATCTATGAAATGATGAGGTTATTCATGAATGTGCAAGTTGTATGATTATTTAATTGGGTTATTTATGCATGAATAAGTTGGTTGTTTAATGTGGTTTATGATGGGTAAGTAGGGGTGGCAATAAGGGCTTGGTGAATAGCCTTATTCTTGTCCACACGGTCTACACATGCGTGTGTCTAGGCCATGTGCGACACACGGCCAGCCTTATGGCCGTGTGGTTAGGCCGTGTGTTCTCCTACATGCTAAGTTGGAAAGTCAGTATGCTCAGTACTAACCACACGGGAGACACGACCGTGTGTCTCAACCGTGTGGAAGACAAGGCCATAGTACATGGGCATGTGCCAAGGCCGTGTGAAATCTGCACCTGAATTAGGAATTTAATTTGCACACGGTCAAAGGACACTAGCGTGTGCCGTGGCCGTGTGACATTTATGGGGTGATGACGTCAGAAATAGAATATCAAGGTTGTTGCACATGGGATAAGACACGGGCGTGTCGTAGCCATGTGAGGGACACGAGCGTGTGTCCGGTCGTGTGAAAATCCCTGTAGGTTCGTAATGAGAAATAAATCTACACGGGTGTAAAACACGGGCATGTGAAGTTCCACACGGGCGTGTCCCTTCCTCTACAATTTTATTAAGAAATTGAAGCACATAAATTTTATCCCATGATTATTTTTTTACAATTTTTAATGAATTTCCAAAGTCAGAATAGGGGATTCTGAAATCATTCTGATCCTGTCTCACTAAAATCCAAATATCTCACCGTATGAAATTCTTTTGCTTATTCTATTTCATTTATGTAGAAATAGACTCAATAAGATTTAATTTCATATCTCATTAAACCTCTAATTAAATTTCCACCCTTTTTTTTGTGATTTTTCAAAGTCACACAACTGCTGCTGTCCAAACTGTTTTATTGCTAATTTTACTCTTTCATGTTTCCTTTATATTAATTTTCATTTACACACATATAACACCAAAGTATATCCATGGTTAGCCATTCTAATAACTAGTAATTATCAAATATTTACAAGTCATTCATTGGCCAATTTAACCTATACTTCAACAACAAAGACTTGAACATATCATTTCTAAATTTAATTTGGCCTAAAAGCCTCACACATGATCATCAATCACATTCACCACATATTCATACATCATAAGCATGGACTTATAATCACAAGGTCATTCTCATAGGTTTAACTTACTCGTTTACATTCTTACCAAAATTCGATCACATACCGAGCACATTGCTCATGAGTGTATACATACATATGCTTGCACTTGATTGTCACATATTTAGATTCATTTACACTTTAGTCATTTTCCTATTGAACACATCGGAATATTAAACGATACTCAGAACGCTTGCACATACGTGCCACATATATGTAGCTGAATCTGCCTCTTATCACATTTCACATATATGCTCGTTCTTGAGCAATTCACATTTACATTCTCGGGTCTGCTCACACAAGCTGTTGGTCATACGTAACTACTCAGTGCTGCTTACACAAGCTATCAAGTATCCGCAACACATGCCGAATTACCCAGCCACTGGTAGAACTTATAAGACCAGCACCCGAATCACTTAACATTCACGGGTCTGCTCACACAAGCTGTCGGTCAGATGTAGCTACACAGTGCTACTCACATAAGCTATCAGGTATCCACAACATATGCAGGACTACCTAGCCACTAGTAGACGTACAAGACCAACACCTGGACATCACATAATCACATAACACACATAGGCTCGTGCTCGAGCTATTCACATTTACATTCTCAGGTCTACTCACACAAGTTGTCGGTCATACGTAACTACTTAGTGCTACTCACACAAGCTGTCAGGTATCACAATATACCAAAATACCTAGCCACTAGTAGGACGTGTAACACCCTTTACCCATAATCGACGTCAGAACAGGGTACGAGGTGCTACCAGACTTATACAAAACAATTATGCAATACCGAGACATGACTTTCCACTCAAAAATTAAAACTTTTCGTAACATCTCTTAAACAAGCCTACAAGGCCTAAATCACACATTAGGAATGGTTCAGAATCAAATCAGACTCCTTTAAAGATCTCTAGGAAGACTTAGAAAATTTCCATCAAACAGTCTACACACCCATGTGGAGGAAGTGACACGCTTGTGTGGCATATCACATGTCCGTATTCCATAACCATGTGGATTTATTTCTCAATTAGAACCTATAGGGGTTTTCACATGGCCGGACACACCCCCGTGTCCCTGGCCCGTGTCCCTCATACAACCACGACATGCCCGTGTCTTAGCCCGTGTGTAAAAGCCTTGGCATTCTGTTTTTGACGTCATCACCCCATAAATGTCACACGGTCAAGGCACACACCCGTGTCCTTCGACTGTGTGGTGAATTAAATTCCTAATTTAGGTGCAGACTTCACACTGCCTGGGCACATGCCTTTGCCTTATGGCGAGTCCTCCACACGGTTGAGACACACGGCCATGTCTCCACCCGTGTGGTTACTACTGAGCATACTGTGTTACAAACCCAGCATGCAGGGGGACACACGGACTAACCACACACCCATGAGGCTGGTCGTGTGTCACACACAGCCTAGACACATGCTAGTGTGCCTACCCGTGTGGACAAGAACAAGGCTATTTGCCAAGCTCTTTTTACCACCCCAACTCATACAAACATAAACCATATCAAACCATCAACTCATTCATGCATAATTAAACCAAGAATCAACCATGCATCTTGCGCATTCATGAATAACCTCATCATTTTGTAGATTAATAAAAAAGAGTCATCAACTATGGCCTTATACAAAAGAATCCATCTTTGAATGAGCCAACACATTTGGTGAAAACAGTATGACATTCAACTAAGTCTAGTCCCTATACATGCCATACTCAAAATGCTAAATCTAACTATACCAAGATGTGCTGATAGTTTGGGTGATCTTCTGATTATCTTCGTATCCCGAGCTAGCTTTTTGACACTATAAAACAAGAGAAAAGAAAAGGGAGTAAGCTTTAAGCTTAGTAAGTCTATATGTAAACAATATACATCATAACACATCTTTATCAATCAAGAACATTACATGCTAAATAAGAACAATTCAAGTCCTCACAACCATACTTACTCATTTCAAACCTCACCATATCCCATACATAAATCATATAACATTGCTCACATTTACTTGCACTTATACCCTGCACTTATCACCACAATGCCACATATAATTTCACTTAGATAAGTTTCTTGATGAACACTTCGAAATGATACAGGATACCCGATAGTTTCGCACACAGCCCAATATTAATCAATAATAGGGTGGTATCGTACACAGCCTACCAATAATGATAATTACGGCGGTATCGCACACAGCCCACCAAACTGATAATAAATACGATGGTATCACACACAACCCATCGTTAATAAATAACAAGGTGGTATCACACACAACCCACCAACAATGATAATTACGCACTTACGGATATTTATCCGTATCCATATTTCTATTCTGAAGGTTTATCCGAGAAATTCCCATTTTCTACCATTCTCAATAAATCTCACCAATAAGCATTTACATCCACACAATGCATTAATAGGTAAAACATACATAATAAGGATGTATCATTTACACATAAACTTACCTCGATACAAAATATGTCAATTTGCAGTTTAGTCTGAAACCTTGCCTTTTCCCTAGTCAAGGTTGATTCCATGTTCTCCTTGATCTATAATAATAAAATTTACTCATTTAATCACTACATAAATCAAGACACTTCAAAAGTTCTACTTTGGAGAAAATTACCATTTTCCTCTTATACTTTGGTAAAATTACGATTTTGCCCCTAAGCTCGTAAATCATTTTTCATCAAATTTCCTCATTTAACAAGCCTAGCTGAACATTTATTACTCTTATAACAACTCATAATACCCATCATTTCATGCATTTACTACTCAATTTACAACCTTTACAAAAAGGTCCTCTTAGGTGTTTTCATGAGAAATCCTTTCACAAAAGTTGTTCATTTAACAACTAAGTTTCATTTTCTTCCATAAAATTTCAAAAACAAACGCTAATACTCTCATGGCAAAACCTTAAACTTTCAACCATTTTGCAAAATAGTCCCCTCATTAGTTAGCTTAAGCTTTAGGGGTCCCAAAAGTACAAAAATTATCAAGAAAGACCATAAAAATCATTTACTTGCAAGGAGGATAGGTTGTTGGAATTTCTAAGCTTTCAAAACCCCTCTTTTGCTGGTATTTTAGGTAGAAGATGATGAAGATGATATGTGTTATCATCTTTCTTCTTATTTTATTTTAATTTATCAATTAAGTCACCAAAACCTCACCTAACCAATTGACCATGTCTTTTCTTGTCCCAATGGCCTAATTGCACATTAAGGACCTCCAATTTAATATTCTCTAGCTATTAGACACCTCTAGCATGAAAAATACAACTTTAGCACTTTATGCAATTTAGTCCTTTTTCTCAATTAAGCATACAATCACCAAAATTAATGCACCATAATTTTCATGCACCTATATAATCATGATATAACACATATGATAATATTAAAAATAATTTCTCTGGTCTCGGATTAGTGGTTTTGAAATCACTGTTCCGACTAGCCCAAAAATCGGGCTATTACAGGACATACTAGACCAGCACCCAGATTCACTTAGTCACAATTTGACATAGTTTTCACATTGTCACACTATGCCATGGTTCATCCATTGTCTTTTCCATCAAATTATCATTTAGCATTGAACAAAATAGTTCAACCCTGCGTTTACTTGTTCGAACATTAGTTTCCAATATTCAATAAATAATACGAGTAATTTCATAAATTATTCGTCAATCTAACAAATAAATATTAATGTTTACCATACGAATTTACCTCGACTTAAGATGGCGAAATGGACCGAGTCGTCTAATATTTGTCTTTCCCCCGTTCTAAGTCCGAAGCTCATTTTTCTTTATCTAAAATATCACATTTGACTTATTAAGTTATTATATTATTCAATTCAGTCCAAAAATCATATTATGGCAAAATTCATTTTTGCCCCTAACTTTATCATTTTACACTTTTGCCCCTAGGCTCGTAAAATGATTTTTATTCAATTTCCTTGTATTTTAGGCCTAGCCAAACCATTTTCATAACTATAGAAGTCCAAAATTTGCATTCATTCACACATTTTCATATATTTTTCAATTTTTTACAAACTAGTCCTTTTATGCGATTTCATCGAAAATCACTTAGTAAAAGTTGTTTATTACACATCGAGCATTCATATTCTACCATTAGACATCAAAAAACATGCATGTCATCCATGGGTAAATTTTTAAACACAAACCCTAGCTCAAAATAATGGTAGAAATAGCTAAATCGAGTTGTAGGGATTTCAAAAATGTAAATAACATTAAAAACAGGGCTTGGATGCACTTACTATTAAGCTTGAATGTGTGAAAACCCTAGCCATGGTGTCCATAGCAAAATACGGCCAACACATGAAAAAGATGAACATGCTTTTGGCTTATTTTCCCTTTTTATTTCTTTTAATTACCAAATGACCAAAATGCCCTTCATTAAAACCTTTAGTATTTTATCCATCCTTGTCCATTTTTGTCCAAACTAAAATATAATGGTCTAATTGCCATTTAAGGACCTTAGCTTCTAGAACTCACATTTTTCACATATTGCAATTTAGTCCTAATTATCAAATTGGACACCCAATTGATAAAATTTCTAAACAAAAATTTCACACAATCATTCTATCACACTATAAACTTTAAAACTTAAGCGGATTTGTGGTTTTCAAAGCCATTATTCTGTTTAGGCCCTAAATCGAACTGTTACATAATTTCTCGATGATAGTTCTAGAATCCCCTTCTAAACTATTGAATGGAAACATATATCACAAGCAAATTGGAGACCATGGACAACTGCCAGTGTTTCAGCAGCAAACGCTGACCACACAGAACATGTAAGTTGGTTGTATGCTCTCAAAATTGGGCCTGATTCATCCCGAATAATAACTCCCGAACATTATTTCCTTTGTGCGATGACAAAACTCACATCTGTATTTACTTTAACCATGTTCGAATGTGGAAGAGACCATTTAATGAGAGCATTAGTTCAAACAAAGAGAAATAGTAGTCAATAATGTAACCCACAGTAATCGCGAATGAAGACCATTAATTCCCCCACTCACTACTGTCTACCCTCATGCACTAACTTATTATGGGTGTACCAAAGAGTCCATAATGTAATTGCTATTTTTTAATGCTTAGTCGTATTGTAAGTGTGGAACATCCATGATAGACACTCATGCAACCCCATTTGGTCCTCGTGTGGTGGGCTATCAGAGTGCAACACTACCCACACATCTAACGCAAAAGCACATAACCAAAGGACATGATTCACGTCCTCCACAATTGCCTAGCATTTGGAGAATTGAGAGTCATGTGCGAGTCATTTCCAATATAAACATGACTTCGTTGGTAGGTAATAATAGCCAAATTTCCACATCACAATCTGAATTTTGGGAGGGCACTGAATCGACCAAATCTTCTTAAACAATTAATGAACCAATGGCTGTAGATTAGGGGGCTATATCAAAAGGCGATAGCTACTACGAACAATGAAAATACCTGAATGTTACCCTCCCCAAACCAATCATCATCCTAAGGGAACGATGATAGTGGAATACTCTTAATGAGTTGAGCTTCATCAGCCAAGAAAACCAAATCAACTACACCCTCATTCCAAACCATTTCATCGGGCTTAATAAGATCTGAAACCCACCTAAATTGACTCACCCTATCTGATTGGACTTTTTTGTGGAATCGGGCTTGTAACCAACACTCATCGCAAATATTAATCCTCCGCCCTGTCCGTACCTTCCATTATATGCCCATTTCTAGTAGTTTTCGAGCGCTCCAAATACTCCTCCAAATCAATCATGGATTTGATCCTAATTGCACATGCAGGAACCCTGTAGTCAAGAAATATTACGCTTTAAGGATACATCCCGTCAAGGATGCCAAGTGCATGAACAAACGCCACCCCTATTTTGCCGACAATGCAATATTGAACTTTGAAAGATCTCAGAATCCCATCCCACCATCCTCTTTCAAATCATAAAGTGACTACCATGTACACCAGTGAATACCCTTCTTCCCAGTAGATTTCTGCCACCAACATCTAGCCATAGAGTCTTCAAGCTCCTTGTAAAATGATTTAGGTAACAGGAAACACAACATCGCATATGTAGGTAAAGATTGAAGGACTGATTTTATAAACACTTCTTTACCTCCAATTGAAAGAAGACAAGTACTCCACGATAATAATCGATTGCGAAACTTATCTCTCAAATTTACAAAAGCCCTCTTTTTACTTCTCCCCACAATACACGGCAAACTTTAGTACCTCTCTAAATTATCCGCATAAGGGACCCCCAAAATCCATCCAACATCTAACCAATTACCACATCCAAATTTGCACTAAAAAAGACACTTGACTTTGTAAAATTGATAAGCTGACCCGAGCTGCTCGCATAAAGTTGTAAAACATTCATGAGAGTAGAGGCCCCCACAGATGTAGCTTCCCCAAAAATAAGATTGTCGTCCACAAAAAGGAGATAAGTAATCTAAGGAGCACCTCTCACCACCTCTACACCCAAAATGTGCCCATTAAGACATGCCAAATGTAATAGTGCAAAAATCCCCTCTCCATAAATAATAAACAAATAGGGACTCAATGGGTCACCCTAGTGAAGCCCATGAGTCGGGAGAAACTTCGTACTAACCACCCCATTAACCACCACAAAATAGATAACCAAGGTAACACAACTCATTATGTGATCAACGTAAACATTGGAATAACCGCAATGAACTGCCATTCAACACGATCATAGGCTTTGCTCATGTCAAGCTTGAGCGTGAATGTCCCTTGATGACCTAATCTCATGTTTTTCAAAGAATGCAATATTTCATATATAACCATAATATTATCTGAGATAAGATGCCTAGGGAAAAAAGCACTCTAAGCTTCATTGATGCACTGAGGAAGCACTTCTGAAAACCTGTTAACCAGTGATTTCGAATCCACCTTATAAACAACATTGCGCAAAATGATGGGTCAAAAATGATCATGTTATGAGTATTTTTAACCTTAGGTATCAAAACAATGTGTGTATGGTTGACAGAATTGAAAAAGATATCACCTTGTAAAAGTCTAATGCAAAAAGATGCCACCTCACTGCCAAAGATATGCTAGAACCGCTGATAAAACATTGCCCCCAAACCATCTCCCTTAAATGCTTTAAGAGGGCTCATCAACTTCAGAGCGATATAGATCTCCTTAGGGGTAAAAGCCTTATTTAATCTTTCATTTATTTCGACAGATATGCAACTGTCAACCCTTGCCAAGACCACCTCCACATTCAAAACTCCCTATATTGTAGACAATGTCTCAAAATACTGTTGACCCACCCTTCCCACTCCATCCTCCCTTTCCACCACCAGCCCCGCGCTATCCTCTATCTTTTTTATGCCATTCAACCGCTTTCTATGTTAAGAAAATTGATGAAAGAAAGATGTATTCCTGTTGCCTAACTTCAACCAATTTACTCACGCCTACTGCTCCCAATACAACTTGTCTTTATCAGCTTCTAGGTTCATCTCTAAATGGACATCAACTAACTATTCCAAAACAACATCAATAGGGAACAATGCACTTAACTACTTAAGTCAATTCCAAAGGGATGTCTCAATCATCTTCTTCTAATGTTGAATACGATGATACCATTTATTCAAACCAACACTAACATAACTGAGCCTATTAGGGACCATGCCCATCGATTCCTCCCAAAGTCGTGATACTTTCATCTCACACGAATCCTCTATTATCCAAATACGACCTAATATCCTCTCCCATATCCTCATAAAACATAGGCCTAAATGACTTACCTAAATACGACCTAACAGGACCAATTGACCAGCCCCTTACTTGTGAAACCCTCGAACTAGGTCTCCTCCCCAAGATGTTATGGTCAACGTTCTCCTCAAAACCCGATTGAGGGAATTACCACCTAGATAGCTTGTGGATGGCGTAGATCGTGCTAATTAGCACCTCAAATCTGAGATTAAATCCCTTAACCATGCGCCTCTAAAATTTGGTTATCTCGAACCCTCCTCCCTAAGCCACAAATTTGATGGCACCGCAGCTCACCTGACCGAAGCGAACAGATAAATATCCCTACCGAACACTAAATCTTGACTCTCTTGTAAAATTTGATTCGGGCTAAAACTCTCTCCATGCCCCAATTCCCATAGAGGAAACAAAAAAGGGTTAACTTTTCATACCCAAATTAGGTCAGAGATCCATTCGGCAATGTAATTAGTTTCTTCCTCTTTAATGGTTTCCAAACATTGACCCTTACCCTTACTCCAATACACCTGCATAGTCTAAAGTAACTACCTTCCCAACATACTCTAAAAACTACCCGATGAAGTTCCCCATTTGGTTTGCCACCACCTCCGAAACAGAACCATGATGTAAATTCTGAACTAAAATCCAAAAATCCATCATATTCAATAGGACAGACAGAGGATCATCACCATCATGCAGTTGATACATCACTAGTAAGTGGGAATTAAAATTCCAAGGGCCCCCTGATTCAATACGATTAACGTCAACTTTGTGGTATGAACGGAAAAGAAATCTACCTTCTAACAGATCTATTATGGTTTACCCCCTATGGGATGCCAAACGTTTGCCAGCATCACCCTTATAGACTGAAAATTCACCACACTCATTGTCAAAAATGAACCCACAAAATAGTTCTTTAAAGAATCCCCAACTGCAGATTCGGGTGCGTCTAGTTTAACCACTTTCTCCTCCTCAGCATCCTCCAAAGATAAACCCGCCAAATTACCCTCCACGTCATACATTCCTATGATTCAACATCAGATAGCAAAAAAAGAAATAGAAACAAAGATCTAGACTCGGAAAATGTGCTAAGAAGGAAAGAAAAATGTGCCAAAAAGTACAAATTTTTAACGTGTCAAAACAAGTTAAATGTATCAATTTTAAGTTTTAAAAGCATTGTTTTAGAAATATTATACATAAATATATTCAATATCTTTTCTTACCTCTTTTGTTATCAATTACATTTCTATATTTGATTTTATTTCTTTATTATTAATTATTTATCACTCACTAATTTTGTTTCTTTTATATTTAACTCATTTTCCAAATCTTAATATAATTACATTAATCTTAATATAATTTTTATATTCATAATAACAACTCAAATTTCTTAATCAAATCATTTCATATCAATTAGTTCAACTTATTATCTTTTATTTACATACAACTATCAAGTAAATTATCATATATCTTTCAAGCTATTTATGATTGGCATTTTATATGACACATAATTATAATTATTCTACATATTTTCTTTACTCAAATCCAAGAATAAATTCCACATTCAAGTTTCATTTATAATATGATATTAACATTGTTATTCTTTTCATTTTCTAGCACATCATTGTAATTTCAATTCAATGTAATTCATTGTATACTTTACAAAGTGTATTCTTAAATATATTTTCTTTAAATCACCATTTACTACTTATCTTTTAAATCAAAAGTATCATATAACTTTTTAAATTATTTCAATTGTCTTAATAAAGTCATTTCACCAAATTTTCTTATAATTAAATAATATTAGATACTTATAATAGAAATATGAAGAATTCTCTTCAGTATTTATTTTGCTTGAACGTGAAAAGAAAAAAAAGAAGAAAAAAGTTTTTATTCATTTTAATTTTTCATCAATTACACCATTTTCATCCAAATATTTTAAGAATTTTATAGTCACCAAAGAGGAAAAGTGAAGTAGAGATATTAGAAAGTTTGATTATCTTGAAATCAATAAACTTGGATTTAAGAGTGAAGTAAGTTGAGAAGAAAGTGAAAATATTAAAGAGACAATGTAAGAATTTAAGTATTTTCTTATGGAATTCATGTTTCATTGAAGTAGAGACATGAGAAGGTGATTTCTTGTAACACCCCTCACTCATCCAAATGACCAGTACAGATGAGAGATGCCACCGGAACATTTTCATGTCAAAAATCTCAAATTTATTTAAGAAATTAAATGAGAAAATATTTTTATAAATTAATATAAAATTGATAAAACCAATTTTTGAGTTTTGGAATCTTATTAAAATCATTTTGAATCAATTTATAGGTGTTTGTGTAACACCCTTAACCCGAAACCTTCGCTGGAATAGGGTTAAGAGGCATTACCGAACAATCAAATAATTTCACATTCCATTTACGACACAAAGTCAATCATCATCATAACACATCAAGACATAATCAAATAGTCCCTTATTGAGGCCTACAAGACCTCAAACACATGCTAGAGAGGGGTCGGGACTAAATCGAACACTTACGAAAGTTTTAGAAATTTCAAACATTTAACAAGTCTGTTGAGGCCACACGCCCATGCCATCAGGCCATGTGCCTCATGCGGTCACCAGACACCTCATATGTCCAGGCCGTGCCAAAACAGAGTAAGCATTCTGACTTCTTCACACGGCCACCAAGCACACCCGTGTGCCATGGTCGTGTGCTCTTAAGCTAGCTACTGACTTATGCCCATGGCTAGTTGACACGCTCGTGTCAAGGCCGTGTACTATTAGGCTAGATCCTGTCATTTTCTCACAGCCATTAGGCACGCCCGTGTGCCATAATCGTGTTGGCAAAATGGGCCATATGTAAGGCCAATTTGCCACCCACACAAGGGTCAAACCCACAAGCACATTTAAGCATAATTACACACACAATTTGGCAAGCAATTTCATATCAAGTGATCGACATATCATCTCATACTATCTCATTTCTAATCAAGTCAACTTATAAACTAAAATTCACCATTTGAACACATTCAATACCAAACATGATTCCTCCTCAAATTCACTAGATCATACTAGCATCAATCTATCACCAATATTACCATTTATAAGACATATCCATTGCCATCAAAACATACCAAAACTCACTTCACATACTAAATCCACAAAAGCATAATTCAAGCATTTATCTAGCCACCTCACATGGCTATTTACACATCTCATACATAATTTACATATCTAGCCTATACATGCCATATTTCAACTATGTACATCTTTCCAAAAGTACCAAAATAGATTGCCGATAGTGTGATTGAGATGTTGACGATTCCCGAATCTGAGCTAGCTTTACTAACACTGTAAAATAGGGAAACAAACACATAGTAAGCTTTCAAAGCTTAGTAAGTTCGAAATACAATACAATTATTTCATCAAATCAAATCAATGTACATATTAAACCATCACATAGATAATTTACATTTGATACACAAATTCAACCATATCAAACACTCACATAGCATTCCATTCATTTACTTTAAATCTCATCAACCACATAGGTATCATATATACCTTTTCCAACACTTAGTTACTCACCAACCATGCTATTCAACCAATCGACTTTACATTCCAATCCACCTTTGCTAATCTCTTACTTTGTTCACACACAAAGTTCCAATTTGTAAACAATATGTAAATGCCATCGTACACTTAGTACCAAATCATTAAACTGAGCTTATATCGGTATCGCACACACAATGTCAATTCAATAAGCTGAAGCTTTTATCATCTCGCACACACAATGCCAATCATCTCTATCTCGATTCTAATTCCGCACACTTAATGCCTCTAATTCAATTATGCACATAGCATTTCTAATCTCATAATTATATAGATATTCATTCAATTCACACCACATAGAATATAAGTTAACAACATGTATTATATCCGAACTTACATTGGACGTCGAACTATCAAAACAGTCGATTAATCTAGCACTTTATCTTTGCCTCGATCTCGATCCGAACCTCTCCTTTCTTGGTCTATACACATTCAAATTCAGTCCATTCAATCACCCAATCATTCATTTTAGTCCAAAATGCATATTTAGGGCATTTTACATAATAGCCCTCATATTTTCACATTTTGACACTTTAGTCCCTAATTCATAAAATCACAAAATACACATAATTTCATTTCACCCATGCCTAGCTGAATTCTGTCTATATTCATACAAGTCCACACATCTCATTTATTTCACATTTTAGTCCTTCAATTTTTCATTTTCTCAATTAAGTCCAAAATACTCAATTTCACTAAAAATCCCAATACAAACTATGTTAGCTCAACACCAAGTTTTCATATTTCACTATCAACTAACACATAACTCAAGTATTCATCAATGACTCATCACAAAAACATCATCAATTCACAAAATTACAACATGGGTTAGCTAGAGCACGAAGCAACGATTACGAAAACGTAGAAATTATCAAAAATCGAGCTCAAACATACCTTGAATCAAGTACTCAATATGCTAAAACCCTATTTGCTTCAAATGGTTTTATTTTGTTCAAAAATCGGTGGAAAAGATGAGAAATAGCCATTAAATTTTTTTTATTTTGTTTATTAAACATTAATATGTCTTTTACTAATTTGCCCTTTTTATTAAACATATATAACCTTTATATATTAAGGTTATTCTAGTCTATTGCCACCCACTTTCACTAAATATGGCCTAATTGCATCATAAATCCTCCACATTATAAAGACAATAACAATTAAGCACTTTACAATCAGCACACAGCATTTTACACTTTACGCGATTAAGTCCTTTCTCTTAATTCGGCACACAATCGATAAAATTACCACATAGAATTTTCACACAAGCTATATCACACATAATCAACACCAAAAATAAAACTAAAATATTATTTTGACCTTGGATTTGTGGTCTCAAAACCATTATTCTGACTAGGGTCTAAACCGGTTGTTACATTTTGGAGTTGTCTGGGACCATATACGAACCTTTGAGGGCTTATTTTCCTTAAAACACAATGCTAGCACTATTAGGACCCTAGGTAATAGTGTTTATGGCCTTGGAGTTCAAACCTAGGTCCTTGAAGGGAGCATTCTATTGACCTATGTGCAATACTCTTGATAGGGGTATCAAACCCCAGGCACTTGAGTTCATTTTTTGCCCCCTTTTAATAAGGAAATGGTACCCACACCATGGTTATTAAACACAAGGTGTAAGGGACCTAAATCTTGAGTTTGAAAAACTTAGAACACATTAAAAATCACCTTCGAATAAAGCATAATTCAAAATGCTTCAAGAACGACCAAGTACAAGCAAGACTCTTCATAAAGCTTGCTGAAGTAAACCATTGTACAATGAAACATTCATGAATCAATGTTTGCATAATAAAGCCTATATGAACTGTGAAAAGTATATAACATAGGTAATGACAATATATCGCAAAGAAAAGAGAAATAAAAAAATAAAGAACACACAGATTTTACATGGAAACCATTTCGAGAAAAAAATCACGGACAGAGGAGAAGAAAATTTACTTTGTCGAATTTGAATAATTTACAAGAGGAATAGACTATGTCTATTTATAGGCTTGTAAAACCATATTCTAATAGGAGTGTAGTAAGATTGAAACACCTTATTCTAATCAATATCAAATAGATGGAGTTTAATAAGGTTTAAAAACCTTATTTAAAATAAAATAAAAAAAGTGTAGTTCTATAGGGATTTTTCTTTTATTTTATTTTACCATTGTATTTTATTTAAATAAGGATTCGGGTCACTTAATTCTAACAATCTCCACCTTGAAACGAATTCTCAATGAACAAGTTCTTCATCACGAACTCTCAACGAACAAGTTCCCCACCTCTTCCACAAAACCCCTTAAGGGTTTAACTTCAACAATGAACACCAACCAAGTCTAAGCAATGCTCAAACTTGGTTATAGGAAGTGACTTAGTCATCATATCTATAGGATTTTCATTAGTACTAATTTTGCTCACAACAATATCTCCACGAGCAATAATATCATGAACAAAATGATACCGAACATCAATGTGTTTTGTTCTCTCATGAAACATTTGATCTTTTGTAAGGAAGATGAGACTCTGACTGTCACAAAATACTGTGCTGATTTGAAGGTCTTCATTAAGCTCACTAAACAGTCCCTTCAACCAAATAGCTTCTTTACAAGCCTTAGTAATCGCGATGCACTCAGCTTTAGTGGTAGACAAAGTGACTGTAGTTAACAAAGTAGCTTTCCAATTGATTGCACAACCTCCGATTGTAAAGACATAACCAGTGAGAGATCTTCTTCTATCAAGGTCTCCAGCAAAATCAGCATCAATATACCCAATGACTCCATCTCTAGTTCTTCCAAACTGTAAGCAAACATCAATAGTACCTCGTAAGTATATTAAAATCCACTGAACTGCTTTCCAATGTTCTTTACCAGGATTTACCATGTATCTGCTAACTGCACTGACTGCATATGATAAATCTGAACGTGAACAAACCATAGCATACATGAGAGATCCCACTGTCTAGAGTATGAAACATGTGACATGTACTAAATCTCATCATCTAATTATGGAGACAAAGCCAATGAAAGTTTGAAATGGGATGCTAAAAGCGTACTATCAGGCTTAGCACTCTGCATATTGAACCTGCAAAGAACTTTCTCAATGTACCCTTTCTGACTTAGGTACAATTTACTTGATAATTTACTTGATTTTCTATCTCTGAGAATCTCCATACCAAGTATCTTCTTTGCTGGTCCCAAATCTTTCATCTCAAATTCTTCATTTAGTTGGGCTTTAAACTTTCTTATCTCTCCTTTATCATTTGCTGCTATCAACATGTCATCAACATAAAGAAGTAGGTATGCAAAAGAACCATCACTGTTTTTCTTAAAGTAAACACAGCTGTCAAAACGACTTCTTTTAAAATCATGAGAAGTCATAAAGGAATCAAACCTCTTGTACCACTGTTTTGGTGACTATTTCAAATTATAAAAGGACTTTTTCAGCAAGCAAACATAGTCCTCTTTTTCTAAGACTGTAAAACCCTCTGGTTGTTGCATGTAAATATCTTCCTCAAGTTCTCCATGCAAAAAATGCAATTTTTACATCTAACTGCTCAAGCTCCAAATCATGCACGGCCACAATACCAAGAAAAGCTCAAATTGAACTATGCTTTACAACTGGGGAGAACACATCTGTGAAGTCCACTTCTGGAATTTAACTGTAACCCTTTGCAATAAGCCTTGCTTTATATCTAGGTTCTTCAACTCCTGGAGTCCCTTTTTTCTTTTTGAACACCCATTTACAGCGAACAACCTTTTTACCTTTAGGAAGTTTCACAAGATCCCATGTTCTGTTCTTGTGGAGTGATTCCATCTCCTATTGCATAGCAAACATCCACTTTTCTGAGTCTTCACAGCTAACCGCCTCAGAATAATTAGACAACTCTTAGTTTGCATATATATCTTCAGTCACATTTAAAGCATAAACAACTAGATCAGCCTCGTCATACTTCTTTGGAGGTTTAATTTCTCTTCTAATTTTTTTTAGTGATAGAGTATTGTGGTGAAGAAGCAACTCTATTCTCAATTTTTGTACTGGCTTGAGGAGTCAACTCTGTATTAATCTTATGCTCCACCTACTTTTGATTTTATTTATTGGAAGAGTCTTTAAGAGATAAGTTAGGTAGTATAGCAGTTTCATCAAAAACAACATCTCTGCTAATCACAACTTTTCTATTTTCAGGACACCATAACTTATACCCTTTTACCAGCTTTATAACCAAGAAAAACACATTTAATGGATCTTAGTTCCAATTTTCAGTTATCAACATGAGTATACGCAAGACACCCAAAGATCTTTAAATCAGAATAATTAGCAGGATTACCAGACCATACCTCTTGTGGAGTCTTTTTCTCAATGGCAATGGATGAAGATCAGTTTATCAAAAAATATGCAGTAGAGGCTACTTCAGCCCAAGATGACTTTGGTAAGTTGGCATTTGACAACATACATCGAACCTTCTCTATGATCGTTCTGTTCATTTGTTCTGCAACGCCGTTTTGCTATGAAATATGACGAACTGTCAAGTGTCTCACGATCCCTTTTGACTTGCACAGTTTATTAAACTCATCAGAACAAAACTCTAAGCCATTGTCTGTGTGGAGGTATTTTATTTATTTTCCTGTCTATTTTTCAATCATAGTTTTCCAAGACTTAAATGCGAAAAACACATCGCTTTTCTACTTCAAGAAGAATGCCCAAACTTTTCTAGAAAAATCATTAATAAAAGTTAGCATATAATTAGCTCCACCTCTTAAAGGCACTCTTGATGGCCCCCATAGATTAGAATGAATATACTCCAACATTCCATTCGTGTTATGGGTTCCTCTGGTGAATCGAACTTTCTTTTGCTTCCCAAAAATGCAGTGCTCACAGAACTTCAGTTTGTAAATTCCTTGCCCATCAAGAAGTCCTCTTTTGCTCAATTCTGCCATGCCATTCTCACTCATATTCCCTTGGTGCATATGCCAAAGTTTAGTAATATCATCATCTGAAAAGGAAGAGGAAGCGACAGCTGCATCACCAATAATAGTAGAACCCTGCAAAACATATAACTTGGAAGTCTTTCTCTGCCCTTTCATCACAATGAGGGAACCTTTGGAAATCTTCAAAATCCCACTTTCAGCTAAGTATTTGAACCCTTTCGAATCAAGAGTACTTAATGAAATTAAATTTCTTTTCAATTTGGAACATGTCGTACGTCACTAAGTATTTTGACAACTCCATCAAACATCTTAACTTTAATTATTCCAACACCTATGATTTTACACGAAGCATTATTTCCCATCAAAACAACACCTTCAAACACTATTTTGTAATTTGTAAACCAACCCGATTGGGACTCATGTGGAAGGTGCAACCTGAATCAATGATCTACTTATCGCTCACTTTAGAATTGTTAACAGAAGTGGCTAGAAGTTCACCATCACTGTAGTCTTCTACAATATCAGCTTCACCGAAATTTTCTGGTTGATTTCCCTTTTGATTCGCAGCCTCCCTTTTAATCTTATTCTGAAGCTTATAGCACTCAGATTGAATGTGCTCTTTCTTCTTGCAGGAGTTACAAGTTTTACTTCCGTTTGAAGACTTCGATTTACCCTTAGATTTACTGCTAGGATTCTGTTCCTGTGTCCTTCCACGATCATAATCAGCATTCTAATCTTGTCTCCCACAAATAATGAGACCCTCTCCCTGAGAGTCAATTTAACCACAAGGTGCTTCATCTTATCATACGAGGTCAAAGAATCATAAACCTCATCAACCGTGAGAGACTCGCGACTATATAAAATTGTGTCTCTAAAGGTTGAATAAAATGGGGCAACGAACAAAGTAGAATCAACCCTAGATCTTCCTTATCATACCAAACCTCCATGGCCTCCAAGTTTGAGAGAATTTCTTTAAACACTATTAAGTGTTTGTGTACAGATGCACCTTCCTCTAAAAGATGAGCATAGAGACGTTGCTTCATATGCAACTTGCTGGTTAGACTTTTTGACATACATATTTGTTCTAGCCTCTTCCATAATGCAACGGCGGTCTTCTCCTTCATCACATCTTGTAAAATTTTGTTAGGAAAATGCAAACGTAACTGTGTTAGCACCTTTTGATCCTTGCACTTATTCTCTTCCTCCATCAGTATCGAAGGAATCTTATCTACCCCTAGTAGGGCTTCCTCAAAATCTATATGTGCAAGAACTGCCTGCATCTTTATCTACCATAATGTGAATCTGGTGTTACGATCCAATAGCGAAATTTCATATTTCAAAAATGCCATTACTGTGATCGAGATGAAAAATCCAGAAGCTATGATACCACTTTGTAAAAAGTATATAACGTCGGTAATGACAATATATCGCAAAGAAAAGAGAAATAAAAAAAATTAAAGAACACACAGATTTTATGTGGAAACCCTTTCGGGGAAAAAACCACGGGCAGAGGAGAATAAAATTTACTATGTCGAATTCGAATAATCTACAAGAGGAATAGACTATGTCTATTTATAGGCTTGTAAAACCATATTCTAAAAGGAGTGTAGTAAGATTGAAACACCTTATTCTAATCAATATCAAATAGATAGAGTTTAATAAGGTTTAAAAACCTTATTTAAAATAAAATAAAAGAAGTGTAGTTCTATAGGGATTTTTATTTTATTTTATTTTACCATTGTATTTTATTTAAATAAGGATTCGGGTCACTTAATTCTAACATGAACCATACAAAATGAATTCCATGACTATCCAGTCAATATCATAAGAAAATAGGGATATGTGTATGCATGCCCCTTAATAGAAGCCACGACTTCTAAATTTCAATTAATAACCATGTCACAAAATGATCACTAAAACATCTATTACAAATACATGTCCAGAGTAATATGAAACTAATATATGTATGCATAACTAATGACCTTTAGTACATGCCACTAGGAGCCAAAAACACAAATACAAAAGTTTCATACTCTCGGATGATAGCAATAGTGTGGGGTGGTGATCTGCGGAGTGAACTAAGCTCTCAAAAAATCAATTTAACCTATGCAAAAAAGACAACAATATGTCAAGCATAAATTTAGTAAGATAATATGGAAAATACTCATTGTACTTACCTTTCAAATCGTGGTTTGGAGACCATACAAAAGAGCATCAAAACATTTCAAAGTCATTACAATGGCATTTGAGTCACGATTGAGTAAACAAAAATAATCTCAATTGAATAGATCTTACACACATACACATACCTATAAGCATTTAACAATTTCCTAACCATTCATTCCCGGACAAATTTAGTCTAATATCATATTCAGTTTCAATAATTAATATCTTTATTCAAAAAATTAAATTAGTTTTAATTTTAGCCTTTATTAAGCTTTGTAACCTCCCTAACTGGCCTAGACGTTATAACCGATTCGGAGAGATATATTGGCCATCAAAATGACCTAAATAAAGCTTCACATTTCGAACATACTTTTAAATCATTTGTTTATTCGTTCAAAACTAATGAAAAAAATGTTCTCTTACTTTTTGCAAAACTATGTTAAATTTTAGAAATCGATTGGTTTTAGTATTGCATATTGATTATTTTGAAAACTAAGTCAAATTTTTTATTAAATGCAATAGAAAAGAGTGATATTGTCAGATTTTTATTAAAAACCAAGTTTCATGCGTAATCATTTCAAATACTAGTTTAAGTAATTTTTAAAACTTTAATGTCATGCAACCAAAACAATCCCAAAATAAAACCCATGCCACAGTCTAGATAAAATTAATTTCAGTACAAAAACAAATATTAAAAATAAGTTTAAAATACTTCAAATGTAAAAATATCTGAGTTTCTCCTTGATAGTCGTGTCCAAGTCCTAACCTCGATGATTATCTAAAAATACATCAGTAAACTAAAGAGTGAGCTAATAAGCTTAGCTTAAGTTATAACTCAAGCAATCAGTAAAAGGCCATAAAAATAGCAGTCCAGCCAACAATTAAACAAAGGGTAGTACAGATTCACAGTTCCAATATGTATAAACATGTTAATGCAATATTTTTAGAAAAGTTCCTACCCAACTCCGCTACACACCATAGTAAGAGCTCCCAGGAACTCATCTATCCAATAACATACCAGCTTGTGGACAAGCCACCAGTAATTATAGTCAAGCTTCTAGTAAGATGTGGACAAGCCACTAGTATTGCAAGCAAGCTACCAGAAATATGTGCACAAGTGCAATTAAGCTGCTAGTAAGTTGTGGACAAAACACCAGTATTGTAGTCAAGCTACCAGAAATATATGGACAAACCATCAGTATTGCAGTTAAGCTGCCAGAAATATGTGGACAAACCATCAGTATTGCAGTTAAGCTGTCAGTAAGATGTGGACAAGTCACAAGTATTGTAGATAAACTACTAGTATTGTGAACAAGCCACTAGTATTGCAAATAAACAACCAGTACTTCCTCCTTTCGTGATCGTCCCAACTTGAATACAATGCAAAATGACATGCAATAACAATAACAATATAACGCCCTCCACCTGACCTGATGAACCGGATCTGAGTATTGGGTGATCTTCAGTAACACCAAACCCTACCAAACGTTAGGACCGAATATGGGTCGTTCTGAAGAAGAACTTTTGAAACCCATTTTCTAAATCCACTTAAGTTTTGTTGAAAACTCGCTCATTTAAGTTATCTTGCTGAAATTATACTTAGTCCAATTTGAAAATTTAATTAAGTCAAGTTATTTCACAAATTTTCGGATGTGCTGATGTACGATAAAACATTTTTCGTGTTAATTTAGAAAAGCGTGTAATTCAAATTTTAATTAAAATAAATTATCCAACATATAAGAAAGTAACTAAAGTAAAGTATGATGAGGCCTTATTACATCAAAATAAAACAACCCAATAACAAAATTTAAAATAACTAAAATTAAAGTTCGTTTAATTCTAAATCCACCGCATGGCCTCCTCAAGTCCCTCCGGCTCCATGTCCATGATCTAAGCATCACTGAAAAAATAATGGAGAAGGTGAGTCACCAAGACTCGATATGTAACCCTTCCCCGTTTTAAAATATTTTTCATACACAACATATAACATTTAATATGCGAATAATGTGTACCCAACCTAGCCAACCATACGCCCTTTATCTACCCGTTGTGGTACCAAACCACGGGTGGTGCCAAACCACCGGTGACATATAGTCACAATGTGTTACCAAAACACCGGTGTCCAGTAGACACAAATCGGGTGATGGGGCCAACCCATCGTGTGATACCAAATCACTGGCAGACGATCCCATATCTCAAGTGGGGCCAACCCACGGTGGTGTTAACCACAGGGATAAGTCGCTATTGAGGTACCAAACCTCTGGAGGTACCAAACCTCTGGTGACATATAGTCACGGTGTGTTACCAAAACACTGGTGCCCGTCGGCACGATTAATACTGCCCCCTCCACTCATCAACCCACATCACAATCATAACAGAGATCATACATTTATCACATGTATTAAATAAATCATGCTTCCCAAAAGCATCATAATAATCTCATATAAATAGAGACTTACCGAGGTCCTTGCTTATACCATTTAAGGTACCAAATCCAAATCTACATCAAGCAGATTTACAAACAACAAATATTTATCACACATATTAACTGATATAAGTGTGTATGTACACACCTGTCACCACTGGATAGTCTAAATCCCGAAAAGGAGAGCCGACCACCCTAAATCTACTGCCCCTATATTCGGCCAAGACATGTGTTAGTACATTCGGCCAAATCAATCAATTTTAAGGGTTCTCCTTTTGAACCCGAATCCTTACCCTACGCTTTTGGATATTCAATCACAATACTCAATTCCGAATCGCTTCATCAATTACCACCGTTAGTAAACAAGCCATTAGCCTTGACTTTTAAATATTTGCAAACTAAACCCATGAAAACCGATTCTTACCAACACTTACCACTTGATTGGTCACAAATGATGGCTTGCTTTGTTGATTTCCAAAATCCCGGAACACCTAGACATAATCGGTTTCATTAAAGAGAGTTAATATCTTGTTATCAAGTGCCGAAATAGATCCTTACCTTCCCCCTAGAAGTCGACAAGTGCTAGGGGTCAATAAAGAAAATACTTGATCTACTTACCTTAAAACCGGATTGGAGAAATAGAGGGGAACACTAGGTTTGAGATTCGGCCAAGACTTGAAATTTGGAGAGGGGGTATTCGGCTAAGGTTTAGGGAAGATGCAAAGAAAATTAGTAAGAAGGGTGTTTAGAAATTTTGGCTATGAAAAATGAAAAAAAAAAGAAAAGCAATGTGATCCCTTGATGCTTTTATAAGCATTCGGCACCTCCCCCCCAAAGCTTGCCGTCCCACTCTTCTTTGAGGAGTTTAACCTTCATCCAACTTCCTCAATTTGCTCTTGACCACATATTTGACTTAATTCAAAATAATTTGAATACATCAAACTCCCAAATACAACTCTATTCTATCTCTTGACACCTATCAAAATAATTAAAAAACACATCAATTATCTCCTCATCCTATCTTTTATCACCTCTTCAAAATAATAATAAAATAAACTAATATTTATCCCACACTTCAGCCGAATTCAAGATCAAAAATGCTAAGCTTATCTTTATCCCCATTGAAGATTCCCTGCCGTCTACTGCCCTTTCCAAACTGCTGCTAAATAAATAAAACAACAATCCCATACTTCTAACAATAATAAAATAATAAAACTAATAAAATAAAAACACTCCCATCACCTTGCTTCATGCGTGCTTGCGTGCATGCCATGCAGGCCCTTCCCACGCCGGCCAAAAGAGAAATGAAATAAAAGAAAAAAACACGAAATGCGCCCCAGTGTCTCGAACCGAGACACGGAGAGAATCCCAAGTTTCCGCCACTTTTCTAACGCCTTTGTGCTATAACTCATCGCGACATTTTTATAAGCCATGCTTACTGCTCTTTATGCTTTGACGCTAAAAAAATTAACGCACACATGTGCTACCCCTTAGATTCGAACCAAGGACCTGAAACAGCAGCAGCCCTCTAACACGCCCCAGGCCACTACTCCCAATTTGACTTTCATGTCAAATGTCCTCATAATTTAAATATAAGGCCTTTATATCCTGGCCCCCCTTCTCTTTAACGCCCCAAAATAAAACAAAATGAATTCACCCCTTTCCAAGATTCGAACCCATGACCTCTCTCTCTCAAGTGACGCATGGAACCATTTAGCCAAGGATTTCTTTGTGTCATATTTCGCCCAAAGCTTTTATTTAACCCCCTATCTCCTAGCTTCCTTCCTTTTAAACCCTTAAGAAGAAATTTTTAATTCCACATCTGACCTTAATCAGGGTTATGTCAAGGCCCTAAATATGCTTAGAAATTAAAATATTTATTTCTACAAGCACCTAAGGAAAATTAATTAAATTTTTAACAACCCCCTAATTTAGGGTGTTACAATTACGCCTCCTTAAAAAATAATTTAGTCCTCGAAATTACTTACTATCGTCAATCGTGTATCCTTAACTCATCACCCCACGCTCTTCATGCGCATTACGATCTTAAAGATCTATCATACTTTCTACATATTCCCTAAGTCCATAATCCAAGTTCCATACACTTTTCTAGCAACCTAGGGTGAATTAACGTAACCATAACCAAGACAAATGAGGGTATTCCGAAAATAAGAAACTTACTCGTTGTCAAGTCTGGCACATCTTCCTCCTCGCGACGGCCAACTGCATAAACCAACCTTGGTTGCCTCGCCTCTACACCTTCAGTACCTCGGCCACGCCCGTTACCATTTCCATTACCTCTACCTGCACCTCGACCCCTCTCTGGTGGTCCTTCGTTTCTATCCGAGCACGGTTTCGACCCTCGGTTGATTCTTAGCTATCTTAGAGGACAATCCCTTACACGGTGATCGAATGACCCACATTCAAAGCACCCTTTTCTTCCAGCCAAACATTCTCCTGAATGGGATTTCCCGCATCTAGCACACTGAGGTGGCCACTGTGTAGGCTTTGTGGCTCTTCCTGATTCCCCAAATCTGGCCCTCTTCTCTACATTACTGCCCGATCCAGGCGATCCAAAGCCTCTCTTCTGGTTGCTCTTATCATGCTTTTGTCTTACGGTCTCCTTGATCCCTTCGACTACCTTAGCCTTTTCCACTAAAGACGAAAACTCACGAACTTGCTGCGGGGCAATCAGTAACCTCAAATCATCTCGGAGTCCGTCCTCAAAGCGAACACGTATTTCGTGTTCGATGGCCACGATACCTCTAGCATACCTACTCGGTCTTAAAACTCGCCTCATATTCCGCTCTCGACTTAGTTCCTTGTACTAGACCGGAAAAGCCTTCCTCTGCTGGCGTCGGTGTAGTGGTGCCCACATACTTCTTCAGCGGTTTTAAAGTAGTCCCACGTAAGATCATCACCGTGGCTCCATCCGAATCGTCACCACCACTTGTACGCTTCATCCTTTAGAAGCGACACCGCCCTTCACTTTTCCTCCTCGGTCAGTCAAGATCATCCATTATCCTTTACAGAGATTCCGGTAATACTACTGCTACTTGGGTGCCACTCGACACACACCGAACACCTCACTCAGTTGGACCGAATCCACTCGGGAGCAGATTTCGAGCTCCTAAATTTCCACCACCCACCACCAATTCGAGGACTCGCAACACCGCTTGCGACACCGCCTCTCCCGTCGATCTGCTCCTCTGCTCCAAAAAGCTGGAGGTGGTGGTGGCGGTGGTACATCGTTTTGAACCTTGTCTTGACTGACGAGGTTCGAGACACGTCATCCTACCCCTACTGGCGTCCACGGCGCCCGTCCTCTAGAACTCATTCTATCTCTGCGCTTTTAATCGATTAAGAGAAATTTTATGTATTAGCGTTTGTTCCACTTCATTACTCATGAAGAAATTTTATGAAGAAATTTTAATTAGAGATTCTTTCGTGCAAACAAAGTTTCATCTTCTATCTTAGTTCACACAAGGGAGTTCTTGCATCCATTCCTTAATGCTTTCCATACCTATTCGCTCTTGGACATTTACGCCATTTCTAACCTGAGGGTATTTTCGTCATTTTCCTCTGAGGTATTTTCGTAATAAAAGAGATTTTAAAACCTTAGTAAAGTAGGTTGTTTTTGCAATTCCCAACACTGGAGGGTATCATAAAAAAAAGAAATTGATAAGGTTTGAAGTTATGGCATTATTTCGAAAACCAGGGGTATTTTGGTAATTTTGTCCTTCGGGGGTAATTTTGTAATTTTTTTGTAAATCAAGGATGTTTCTGAGGGTCCCTTTTGAGAATTTTCGTTCTTAAAACGGTGATGTTGCAAAAATTTTGTACTCAGGGGCGTTTTGGTAATTTTATAAGTTGAGGCGCTTTCGTAATTTTTTCCAAAACCAAAGTGTTTCATTGAGGATTTCCAAAGCTGAGTTGAATATTTGAGAAATAGTTAAAATTTTTGGACTGAATCATTGAGTTGATGTTTTATGGACCAAGGGTATTTTAGTAATTTTACCCCTAAGGGCATTTTCGTAATTTTCCACAAATCGAACTTTTTCGGGGAAAACATTGTAAAAAGAGTTGTTCTTACTTTTGAAGGAGTGATTTGAAAAGTTTTAAAACCAAGTTTTGTTGTTTCTTTTTTTTTTTTTTTTTGAAAGTCAAGGCTAATTCCTTTCGGGTTTTAGTCATTATGTTTAGCCTATGACCGAGCCCTCTTGGTCGGGGTGAACCAAGCTACGCACCAAAGGGTTTCGTGTGGAGAGGAGGTGAGTCACGCGGATGCTTAAATACCAAGCTCCCACCGAACCTTTCTAGACATGCGCAGAGGTTACCACACCATGAGCCCCCGAGTTAGGGTGAACCCAAGCTACGCACTGGTAGGATACTGCGAAGAGGTGGTGAGTCACTCGACCGCTTAAATACCGAGCTCTTGGGTTCCAATCCTAGACATGCGTCTGAGGTTACCACACCTAGCTCGGTGACTAAGTCATAGATTGGTTTAGTTCTTTAAGTCTTATGTTTAGCTTGTGTGTTTGAGTAATCTAACCCTAGGGTTCAAATTCCTATAAGTCTATCTCGTTCCATGCTTCCTACCCTTCTACGAATATAATTCACAAAGAAGTTTAGAGTACTTACAGGCGGATCGGTCTTGGGAGACTCGGACCATCTTGCTTAAAACCCAAAAACAATTAATAAGGTCTACAAAAACATTTTTGGGCCTTGGGCCCCACAGTGAAGTTTTGAACTGGGCTCGATACTAATTTGTAATTGATTTCAAACCCTACCAAAGCGTTAGGACCAGAATATGGGTCGTTCTGAAGAAGAACTTTTGAAACCCATTTTCTAAATCCACTTAAGTTTTGTTGAAAACTGCTCATTTTAAGTTATCTTCTGAAATTATACTTAGTCCAATTTGAAAATTTAATTAAGTCAAGTTATTTCACAAATTTTCGGATGTGCTTAGATGTACGATAAAACATTTTCGTGTTAATTTAGAAAAGCGTGTAATTCAAATTTTAATTAAAATAAATTATCCAACATATAAGAAAGTAACTAAAGTAAAGTATGATGAGGCCTTATTACATCAAAATAAAACAACCCAATAACAAAATTTAAAATAACTAAAATTAAAGTTCGTTTAATTCTAAATCCACCGCATGGCCTCCTCAAGTCCCTCCGGCTCCATGTCCGCGATCTAAGCATCACCTGAAAAAAATAATGGAGAAGGTGAGTCACCAAGACTCGATATGTAACCCTTCCCCGTTTTAAAATATTTTTCATACACAACATATAACATTTAATATGCGAGAATAATGTGTACCCAACCTAGCCAACCATACGCCACTTGCTCTACCCGTTGTGGTACCAAACCACCGGTGGTGCCAAACCACCGTGACATATAGTCACAATGTGTTACCAAAACACCGGTGTCCGTAGACACAAATCGGGTGATGGGGCCAACCCATCGTGTGATACCAAATCACCGCGACGATCCCATATCTCAAGTGGGGCCAACCCACGGTGGTGTTAACCACGGGGATAAGTCGCTATTGAGGTACCAAACCTCCGGAGGTACCAAACCTCGGTGACATATAGTCACGGTGTGTTACCAAAACACTTTGGTGCCCGTCGGCACGATTAATCTGCCCCTCCACTCATCAACCCACATCACAATCATAACGGAGATCATACATTTATCACATGTATTAAATAAATCATGCTTCCCAAAGCATCATAATAATCTCATATAAATAGAGACTTACCGAGGTCCTTGCTTATACCATTTAAGGTACCAAATCCAAATCTACATCAAGCGGTTTACAAACAACAAATATTTATCACACATATTAACTGATATAAGTGTGTATGTACACACCTGTCACCACTGGATAGTCTAAATCCCGAAAAGGAGAGCCGACCACCCTAAATCTACTGCCCCTATATTCGGCCAAGACATGTGTTAGTACATTCGGCCAAATCAATCAATTTTAAGGGTTCTCCTTTTGAACCCGAATCCTTACCCTTACGCTTTTGGATATTCAATCACAATACTCAATTCCCGAATCTGCTTCATCAATTACCACCGGTTAGTAAACAAGCCATTAGCCTTGACTTTTAAATATTTGCAAACTAAACCCATGAAACCGATTCTTACCAACACTTACCACTTGATTGGTCACAAATGACGGCTTGCTTTGTTGATTTCCAAAATCCGGAACACCTAGACATAATCGGTTTCATTAAAGAGAGTTAATATCTTGTTATCAAGTGTCAAAATAGATCCTTACCTTCCCCTAGAAGTCGACAAGTGCTAGGGTCAATAAAAAAATACTTGATCTACTTACCTTAAAACCGGATTGGAGAAATAGAGGGAACACTAGGTTTGAGATTCGGCCAAGACTTGAAATTTGGAGAGGGGTATTGCTAAGGTTTAGGAAGATGCAAAGAAAATTAGTAAGAAGGGTGTTTAGAAATTTTGGCTATGAAAATGAAAAAAAAAAAAAAGCAATGTGATCCTTGATGCTTTTATAAGCATTCGCACCTCCCCAAAGCTTGCCGTCCCACTCTTCTTTGAGGAGTTTAACCTTCATCCAACTTCCTCAATTTGCTCTTGACCACATATTTGACTTAATTCAAAATAATTTGAATACATCAAACTCCCAAATACAACTCCTATTCTATCTCTTGACACCTATCAAAATAATTAAAAAACACATCAATTATCTCCTCATCCTATCTTTTATCACCTCTTCAAAATAATAATAAAATAAACTAATATTTATCCCACACTTCATGAATTCAAGATCAAAAATGCTAAGCTTATCTTTATCCCCATTGAAGATTCCCTGCCGTCTACTGCCCTTTCCAAACTGCTGCTAAATAAATAAAACAACAATCCCATACTTCTAACAATAATAAAATAATAAAACTAATAAAATAAAAACACTCCCATCACCTTGCTTCATGCGTGCTTGCGTGCATGCCATGCAGGCCCTTCCCACGCCGGCCAAAAGAGAAATGAAATAAAAGAAAAAAACACAGAAGCTGCCCCCAGGTCTCGAACCCGAGACCTGGAGAGAATTCCCCAAGTTTCCTGCCACTTTTCTAACGCGCCTTTGTGCTATAACTCATCGCGACATTTTTATAAGCCATGCTTCGCTGGCTCTTTATGCTTTGACGCTAAAAAAATTAACGCACACATGTGCTACCCCTTAGATTCGAACCAAGGACACAAACAATGACCCTCTAACACGCCCCAGGCCACTACTCCCAATTTGACTTTCATGTCAAATGCCCTCATAATTTAAATATAAGGCCTTTATATCCTGGCCCCCCTTCTCTTTAATGCCCCAAAATAAAACAAAATGAATTCACCCCTTTCCAAGATTCGAACCCATGACCTCTCTCTCAAGTGACGCATGGAACCATTTAGCCAAGGATTTCTTTGTGTCATATTTAGCCCAAAGCTTTTATTTAACCCCTATCTCTAGCTTCCTTCCTTTTAAACCCTTAAGAAGAAATTTTTAATTCCACATCTGACCTTAATCAGGGTTATGTCAAGGCCCTAAATATGCTTAGAAATTAAAATATTTATTTCTACAAGCACCTAAGGAAAATTAATTAAATTTTTAACAACCCCCTAATTTAGGGTGTTACAGATACGCCCTATAGCAGATGTAACTTAAGCTTTTTGCCTATGTAAAAGTTCTGTATATGAATGTGACAGAGTTTCTTATGGGTGTACATAATATGGTTACATTTACAATTCATGATAATAAAATTTCAGTATTCTTTATTTTTTTCTCAGTCTACTGTAGACACATTGGAATGCTACTTAAACATCTTATGCTCTAACTTGAACATGCCACTTAACTTCTTCTATATACATAACAACTCATCATGCCACTTCCTTTTAGTGTAGCCCTGGCATCGTTTGTAGCAGCGCATTTTTAGTAGTGTCAGAAATAGTAGTTTCAGGATAACGATTCCTACAAGCGAGCCAGTATTTTATTATTTATTTAATTTTTATAGAGTTGATATAGGGTCATATTAAATTTGATTAAGAAATTTAGATGTTTAATAAGTTAATTTTGTAAAAAAGACTAAATTGTAAAAGATGCAAAAGTTAGCCTTTATTAGTTACATGTGTTAAATTGCTATGGATATATAAATAGGTGGACTTAAAGGATAATTATACAACATCAATTGTTAGTTGATGATAAGGTGGTATGCTTCATGTAATTAAAGTTAATTTTAAAGGTTAAAAAGGTAATTTAATAATTAAAAAAAACATAAACAAAAGATGAATGCCTATCACCTTCTTCTTTATTTGGTTAAAACCAATTCTACCATGGATGCTTAAGCTAGGTTTCAGTAAAGCTTCATTTCACCTTGCATGGTATGCATTTTGAGCCTTGTTTTAGTGATTTTTATGTTTTTGAGTCCATTTTAGCTTAATCTAGTTAAACTGAGGACTAATTTATAATATTGTGAAACATTTTGGATTATGCCATTGGTGAAATTGAAGTGTTTTTGAAGTTAATGGTAGATTGTTAAACTTGGTTGTTAAATGAGACTATTTTATAAAGTAGTTTGTAAATGTTTTGATAGTTAAGGATTAAATAGTTAAAATAGGAAAATTTCATGGAATTTTAGTGAAATTTTGATAAAAGTGGCCTGGCTAGAGGCTAGGTATAATTTGACTAGCACGATCTTTCCATCAAATGTTGTTAATTTGTATGTTTTGAAGTTAGGTATTTAATTTCATAAAAGGTAAAATGTTAGGGTAAATTTGAAAAATGATGTTAGAAGGAATTAATTATGTAACACCCTGAATTTGGGCCTAGTAGGATTGGGCCTTGTGCGTGGGATCCGTTAGGAGAATGGACATTAAAGTTTATATGTGCAAGAAATATCACAAATTGGTTGTTGCTTTAATGGATAAGTGATTAGGAGTGTTTGGGAGTGTTGGAGAATTCTTGGGTTCAAACCTGGGCTTTAGCAAAAATTTATGTTTTCTCTTAAAGGAGCCTTGATGTTAGTGGGTGGGCTTTAAAAATATTTTTGGATGAATTTATATCACAAGGAGCAATGTGGTCTAGTGGAGGTGGCGTTACAAGTGAGCTAGTGGTAGGAGGTTCGGATCCTCGCTTGTGCAAATAGGGATTATTTTTATAGATGGCCATGGAATAAGGTGGAGTTGGACTGAGACTCTGTGGATAACTTGGTCATGAGTGTTTCAAGGAAATTTGAATTGAAGGTTGAGTGATTAGGGGAGTGTTTCAAGGGAAGAAGATTGGATGAGGGAATTTGATTGTAATTCAAACTCGGTTGGTGGCTAAATTCAAGGAGAAAATCAGGGAATTTGAAATGGAAAGGGTTGTTTGCAAAAATTTGAACTCCCCATTGTGCAAACTCAATCATAAGACCTTTTTCCCATAGTACTGAAATCTTTTGTGCCATTTCAATTTTTCTTTGTTTTCAGTTTCTTTTCCTCCTTTCTCTGTATTGCCGTGCATATTCTAAAATTTTACCGTTAATGCAACCTTTCTACCTCTTTGCCGTTTTAGTATAGAATTGAAAGGCTGAATATAGGAGTTGTTCTTACATGTTTGTGGCTATTCTATTCTTTCATCTCTAAACTAAACTTCTCCACCTTCTCCCTCTCTCATTTGTTTTGCGTGACAGAATACCTTCTGGTCTCTTCTCCCTCTTTTGCTCTTTGCCTATATAAGCTTCCTCCTTAACACTATCTTTATCCACCGTTTCTGATAGGAGTGTGACTGTTCTTCATGGGACTCAAGCCTAGAGTGTACCTTAGGAGGCCGAATACTCCTAAGTAGTGGTAAGTTGTTGTCCTTTTGGTTCCAATCATTGTCATTCAAGGTCTAAGTTAACAAGGTGGTAATGCTATACAGATTTTGTCAAGTTTTGGAAAGTGGCATTGATCGGTGGTTAAAGAGAGGAACCAGTTGTTATTCAAGGTAGGCATTCAGTACCATTTTGGAATTAGGTGCTATAAAGAAGGTGCTAGTGATAAAGTGATGGCAAAGGTGCCGGCTGAGATTGAGCGCGTAGCCTCTACTTCCAAGTTTAAGAGGCGTGCGGTGTCGGCTATTCGGGACTTTCCACCAGGATGCGAAAGGGTGGCTGCACCAAACTCTGGTTAGAGTCGGCTAGTCATAGTCGACCGATATAGTCAAGACAAGTGGTAGTCGACCTCTTGGTTAAGTGGTTGTTAAGAGTTTTTTCTAACACTATTTGATAAGTGATTAACTAAACGTTATGTTTGAAAATAGGTTCTAGTGATCAAGAATTTTTAGTACTCTATGTGATCAGGTAACAGTACCCTGTATTCGATAGTTGGTGAGAAAGTCGATAGAGTGTGTGTAACAGTATGCTATGTTTGATAACCAGCTGAAAAGCCGAAAGTATGTGTTGTTTACACTGCTATGACTGTAGATCGGCAAAATGCAGAAAAGCCAAAAATATGGCGTATGATGCCACACGAGTGGACGATCGTACGTGTGGTGAATCGAGCCCCTGACCATTGGCGTTAGTCTGTGGAGGCCACCACGAGCGCTCTCCTGGTCTTGGGCTGTTCTAGGCCTTGTTGGGCCAAAATGGGCCGTGTGGGCCCAATGGGCTTGAGGGCCACACGGATAAAATGCATATTATATGGTTTCTATTGGTTTGAACTGTGCTGCTCGCATAGCCGAGGTTATTTCTGGGCTAGTTGGGCCACACGAGCCTGTGGGCCCACTTAGGTTGAATAATGGGCCTTAGGCCCATTTACACCGTTGGTTTGTTTAGGTTACTTAAGTTGCTCGAGGTGAGATAGACCTTCTGTTGGGTCGTTAAGCCCCAGATTGTAAAATTATCGAAATACCATAGATTTTAAAATTACAGAAATACCTCGATTTGTAAAATTATCGAAATACCCTCGATTTGTGAAATTATCGAAACACCCCTGATTTGTAAAATTATCAAAATACCCTCGATTTGTGAAATTACTAAAATACCTCTGATTTGGAAAATTATCGAAATAGCCCGGTATGTAAATTACCTAAATACCCCTGTAAGGTAGAATTACCGTAATACCCCTGTAGGGTAGAATTATCGAAATACCCCTATAGGGTAGAATTACCGAAATACCTCTAAAGGGTAGGATTACTGAAATACCATTATAGGGTAAAATTACCGAAATACTCCTATAGGGTAGAATTACCGAAATACCCCTGAAGGGTTGGATTACCGAAATACCCTTATAGGGTAAAATAACTGTTTTGCCCTTGTGGGTAAATGACTGACTTGTGCTATGAATTTGACTGATTTGACTGTGATCGTATGACTGTGTTTTAACTAACTTGACTGTGGTCATGTGACTGATATGCTTTTAATATATGTTTAAATGACTGTTACTGAGCATGGCCATTTTGCATACACGTGTAATGATTGAGCATGACATACACGACATATTGCATGGGGCTGGGACATTGATACGGAGGAAGTTCTGATAGGGTTCACGGTCGCTTGAGACGACTGTGGATCCAGTATTGATCTGTTAAGGTCGCATGAGACGATTGTGGACCGACAGACGGCTTAGAGCCTCGTAATCTGATTTTGGCTCTATGCTAACCTAACTATGGCTTTGTGCCAATCGTATTAACTCATGGCTATGTGCCTAACATATATACTGATGACTCTATGTCGATCATAATTACTCGTGGCTATGTGCCGATTATAATACCGTCGCTGATGGCTATGTGCCAAACTTATTACAGTTACTGATAGCTTTGTGTCATCCTGATTATGGCTCTGTGCCATCCTGATTATGGTTTATAACCATTCTTTTATGGCTTTTAGTCGTTCTGTTAACTGGTAGCGTTGTTACGATATTTATGGCTTTTAGCCGTTCTGTAACATTCCAAGCTCGATCAAAACGTTACGAACGGATCTGGTATGTCATAAGGAAAGGTTGTAAAAGAAACTTCACGATTAAAATTTTTGAGTTTTGTTTTACAATACAAAAATCAGGGTCGATGGTTTTAGGAAAATGTGCCGTTTTGAAATAGTTTTTGAAGTTTTAAGAAAATCCCAAGTTTAATTATTTATTGCTTGTGATCCGTTTGTTCACATTTTGGAAAACGATTATCATGTTTTTAGGGAAACCCCATATTGATCAATTCATAAGAGATAACAACTAAATAAAAGTAAAATCCAAATTAAAATCCTAGAGGCCTTATTACATAACAAATTCCCAAATTTAAAATAAGTTTAAAATAAAGAAAAATGGAGTTTACGAATGAAGTAATGCATGGCCACCTCAGAGTCCACCTCAGCTCCAAATCTGCAACTAGGGGTTACCTGCAAAAATTAAGAAGAGGGGTGAGTCACCAAGACTCAGTGTGTAGTTCCCCTTACAAACGTAATTTGGGCCTAAGCCCACAAAAGCACATTGGGCCTTAGCATACACAATATGACATATTAAAAATGTATACAATGCAGCCCAACCCAACCTAGTTTTCCATCCTCTAGGTCACCGGAATCATCCAAACACCCGTGGCATCATGCCACTGTGGTTCTTAACCACCGTGGTCCTAGACCACTCGTGACAATAGTTGTAATAGCCCAATTTTGGGGCTAGTCAAAATAGTGGTCTCGAGACCACTAATCCGAGGTTGAGAAAATTATTTTAGTATTATTTTATGTGTTATGGCATTAATATATGGCTATATGAAAATTTTTGGTGCTTTAATTTTAACAATAGAGTACTTAATTGTGAAAAATGACTAAATCGCATAAAGTGCAAAAATTCTATTTTATAAGTGGGGGTACCTAATAGCTATAAAATGTAAATTTGGAGGATTTTAAAGTGCAATTGGGCCATTCATCTAGTGATGGCCGGCCATAGGAGGCTAGGGGGACAAGGGCATTAATTTTTAGTCAAATTTGGTGATAGTTGTTGACTAGTTGACTAAAATATGATAAAATAAGGGAAGGCCATCATCTTTTTTCTCTTCTCTTCCTCTTCCACCAATTTTTACACTCAAAAGAAGGGTTTTGAAAGCCTTGAGATTTCAGCAACTTGTCCTCACCCAAGTAAGTGATTTTTGGTGGTGTTAATTGATAATTTTTGTGTTTTTGGAGTCCCCAATGCTTATGCTAGCTAATGAAGGGACTAATTTGAGATATGGTTGAAAGTCTAAGGACTTGCCATGAGAGTATTTATGTTGTTAGCTGAGTTTTCATGGAAGAAAATAAATGTTAGGGAGGTGAGAAACAACTTTTGTGATAGGTGTTAGCATGAAAACACCTAAATAGGAGTTGAACGCAAAGATTTAGTTTGTGTCATAAATGCATGAAATAGTTGAAATGGTGAGTAGTTGTAAGAGAAATAAATGTTCATCTATGCTTTTTTATTGATAAAATGTGATGAAAAATAAATTACGAGCCTAGGGGCAAAATCATAATTTTGCCAATGCACAAGGGCAAAATGGTAATTTTTGTCCAAGTGTAAGTTTGATGTATTATGATCATAGAATGATCTAAACAAATGAATTTCATTGTTATAGTTCAAGAAGAGTGCGAAATTAACCTTGACCGTGGGAAAGGCAAGGTGATTGAGTAAATCGCTAGCTAACACGTTTTGCATCGAGGTAAGGTTACGTGTAAACGATGCATTTTACATGCACACTATTGTTGTTAATCAGTGCATAACATAATTGAGAACATGTATAATTCAAGTAGATAGAAAGTGGTAGTTAATGAATAATTCTTGTATGAATGATGGGATAGATAGGTAGGTGTGTTATATAAAATTTTGATGGTGGGCTAAGTGCGATACCACCTTGTTGTTTAATTATGATGGGCTGTGTGCGATACCATCGTCTGTTAACCTTTCTGGTGGGCTGTGTGTGATACCACCGTAATTAACCTTCTTAGTGGGCTATGTGCGATACCACCCTAATGAAGATTGATGGTGGGCTAAGTGCAAAACCACCGGGTAATGTATTTTGAGATGGTGATGTGTTACATTAAGTGACCCTGTGATGTTTAGTGCAGGGAAACCATTATTGAATGTATGCATCATGCTTGTAATGTGATTGGGATGTGTGAATGGAGGAAATGAGTAAGCCTAATACTGAATGTAGATTGATTTCTTGCTTAGCAAATAATGCTATAAAAATGTTCATTTATTTTAGAGTGTTATATTGTTTACATGTGAACTTACTAAGCTTTAAGCTTACTCCTCTCTCTTTCCCTTATCTTATAGGGCTTAAGAGTCGAGTTGGGATATGCCGATAACTAGAAGACCGCCCACACTATCTGCTTACTTCAGTATAATTAGATTAGTGATTTTGTATATGGCATGTATAGGACTAGACTAGTTAGATTATTTTGTTATTTTGACCAAAGGTGTATTGGCTCTTGCTAAAACATTAATTTTGTAAATTACCAAGAATGATGGCATAATTTATCATTTATGAAATTTCAATGTTATCAATGTGAGTGCATGTGGATTAAGAGAGGTTTGTTAGTTTGTTGAATAAACCTATGTAGAGTAAGATATAGGGATGCTAGAAGCTTGGAAAATAGCCTTCATGTGCCACACGGTAGACACAAGGGCGTGTGTCTAGGCCGTGCTAACCCTGCACCTTATTATTACTAATTAGAATAGGCTACGGGCAAATCCCACGGCCGTGTGCATGAACCTTGTAAGACACATGGTAAGGACATAGGCGTGTGCCAAGGCCGTGTGGATTAAGTCAGTAGCTCCCCATGGTTAGGAGGCACGGGTTTGTCCAGGCCATTTTAAATTAGTCAGTAACTTCCCACGGGCAAAAGACACAAGCATGTTGTTAGGGTACACGGGCGTGCCCCCATTTCACATGGGCGTGCCTTAGCCGTGAGAGTTTTGGCAGAATGTTGGGGTTTTTGGGCACGGTGTGAGCACATGGGTGTGTGTGACTACACACGGGTGCGTGTGTGTCATCTAGCACGGGCATGCACTCCCTATTTAGATGAAAAGAAATTTTATGGACCATAAAACTTCCGATATGGTCCCGAGAGTTCTTGTAGGTACGACTGAGATCTCATAGGTTGAGTGTGGAGTAGTTGAAGCAATTCGAGAAGAGTAGTCACGTTGAGCCTAAGTGGAGATCAGGTAAATTGTTGATAATGTCTCGTGCCTGATTTTAGTGGGGATTACGGGTAAGGGGTGTTACATTTAGTTGTATCAGAGCTATGGTTTAGTCAGTTCTAGGACTACCGTAGCGTGTGTGGGAGTCTAGCTATATATGCCATAAGCATATAATGATAGTGTGGTGGCTTCTGATGATTTTAAAAATTTGTTTTATGTAGTATATGAATTTCGATCAATCGCTGCTGATGACGCAGCTAGTAATGCATCGGCTCCTACACAAGGGACCGCGCCTGTGCAAAGTGAACCCGAGACTAGGAGTCAAGGAGAAGAGGCTCGAGAAGCCTTTCTCCAAATGATGAGCAATTGGTACACTGAGTATGTATGGGCTAATCCCAATGCTCAACCTCCTCCACCTCCTCCTATACCTCAGCCAGTTCCAGTGGCTCCCCAAGGTGTAGAAGTAGTGAGGAAAAATAAGCCCCCGGTAGATAAAATTCGGAAGTAAGGGGCTAAAATTTTAGAGCTAACAAAGATGATGACCCTGAGCGGGCGGAGTTCTGGCTCGAGAACTCAATGAGGGTTTTTGATGAACTCTCCTGTACACTTGAGGAGAGTTTGAAATGCGTTGTTTCTTTGGTGAGGGACTCGGTATACTATTGGTGGAAAACTTTGACATCAGTAGTTCCTAAAGAGAGGGTAACGTAGGACTTTTTCTTGGAAGAGTTCCAAAAGAAGTATATAAGTAAAAGGTTTATAGACTAAAAGCAAAAGGAATTCCTTGAGTTAAAGCAAGGAAAAATGACTGTGGCGGAATATGAACACGAATTTGTTATTTCGATGAAATGCATACATGAATGTGTATCCACGGAAGCTACCCTATGCAAGAGGTTTGAAGACGGGTTAAATGAAGATATCAAACTTTTAGTTTGGATCTTAGAGCTAAAATAATTTGTGATACTGGTGGATCGGGCTAGTAAGGCCGAAGAATTAAGTAAGGAAATGAGGAAAGCCCTGAGTGAGGCTTGTGATACGAAGAAAAGGCTGATGAGCAAGTCATACCAATCTCAATCGAAGAGGTCTAGAGAAGGGAACCCTCGGATGACTACGTCATTCGGGTACTCGCAGAGAGATCGAGGTAATATGTATTCGGGTTCAAGAGTTCAGGCCACCTCAATGGCAAGTGTGGACAATCCAAAGTCTAAGCCAGAGTGCCCAAGTTATGGCAGATATCACACTGGGGAGTGTTGGGGAAACAATCAAAATTGCTACAAGTATGGATCCTCTATCCATTTCATTCAAAACTCCTGAAAGAGATGACAAGAAAAAGAAGTAGGAGGTAAGATCAAGCAGTGCATCTTTTAGAGGTAGGCCACAAAAGAACCCTGGAGGTGGGACTAGTGGTAGAGGTGTATCACGAGACACTACTATGAGGTCAGAGGGTCGGGCGTCAGCAAGAACCTATACTGTTCACGCTCGAGAAGAGGCATCATTGTCGGACATAATAACGGGTACATTTTCTCTCTAGGACACCTCTGTTATTGCTTTGATTGACCTGGGGTCGACCCATTCTTATATTTTTATGGGATTGGCAATTAGTTTGAATATGACTATTGAGTCTACTGAATTTGTGATAAAAGTATCAAACCCCCTAGGAAAATAGGTGTTAGTTGATAAGGTGTGTAGGAACTGTCCTTTGACAGTTAGGGGTCATTATTTTCCGGAAAACTTTATGTTGCTGCCGTTTGATGAGTTTGACTTGATTCTTGGTATGGACTGGTTGATTGCCCATAGTGTTTTAGTGAATTGTGGTAGTAAATTTATTGAAATGAAGTGTGAAAATGGAGATGTTATTCGGGTTGAATTAGGTGAGTCAGATAACCTACTAGTGACGATTTCTTCCATGGTAGCTAAGAAATATTTGAGAAAAGGATGTGAGTCATATCTTGCCTTTGTACTGAATAGGCAAAAGTCTGAGGCAAAGGTTGAAACCGTGTCGGTTGTATGTAAGTATCCAAATGTATTCCCAGAAGAGTTACCTGGACTACCTCCAATCAGAGAGGTTGAGCTCAGAATTGAGTTAGTTCTGGGAACGACACCTATTTCCATCACTTCGTATAGGATGGCACCGTTGGTGTTCAAAGAACAAAAGGTCCAGTTGCAAGAGTTGACGGATAAGGGTTTTGCAAGACCAAGCTTTTCGCCATGGGCTGTTCCGATATTATTTGTGAAAAATAAAGATGGATCGATGAGATTGTGTATAGACTATAGACAGCTCAATAAGGTGACGGTGAAAAATAGGTATCCTTCTGAGGGATAGATGATCTATTTGATCAAGCGAAGGGAGGCGTGGTGTTCTCCAAGATTGATTTGAGATCCAGATATTATCAGCTGAGAATTAAGGAACAAGACGTGCCGAAAATAACATTTAGGACGAGTTATGGCCATTATGAGTTTCTGATCATGCCGTTCGGTTTAATGAATGCTCCTACGATTTTTATGGACTTAATAAATCGTATCTTTCGACCGTATTTGAACAAGTTTGTAGTTGTTTTTATCGATGACATATTGGTCTACTCTCGAGATGAGTGTGATCATGCAAAGCATTTGAGAATTGTCTTGCGGACCTTGAGAGACAAGCAATTATATGCTAAATTTAGCAAGAGCGAGTTTTGGCTCAGGAGGTTGATTCTAGGAGATGTTGTGTCGGGGAAGGCATTAGAGTTGATCCGGAAAGATCTCGGCTATTGTGGAGTGGAAACCACCGAGGAACGTGTCGAAGTCGAAGCTTTACGGGTTTGGCGGGTACTATAAGCGGTTCGTGGAGGATTTTCTATGATTGCTACTCAGATGTGAAATTATTGCGAAGGATGTTAAGTTTGATGGTGAAAAATGCCATGAGTTTTGAGAGATTGAAAATGTTGTTGATGAAGCATCGATTTTGGTACAACTGAGTCGGAAAGGAGTTTGTGGTCTCTGATGATCGTCCTTAGATGGTCTCAGTTGTGTGTTGATGCAAGAGGGTAAGGTGGTTGCTTATGCCTCGAGACAGCTAAAACTACATAGGAAGAATTATCCGACTCATGACCTAGAGTTGGCCGCAATCATTTTCGCGTTAAAGATTTGGCGACATTATTTATATGGTGAGAAGTGTCGAATTTTGACGGATCATAAGAGTTTGAGGGACTTGATGAATCAAAAAGAGTTAAATTTATGGCAATGACGATGGCTTGAATTATTGAAAGACCGCGAGCTAGTGATCGATTGCCATCCGGGGAAAGCAAATATAGTTGCAGATGCTTTAAGTAAAAAATCTTTGTATGCTTTGAGAACTATGAGCACGAGTTTATCATTGTCCGATGATGGTGCTATACTGGCTGAGCTGAGAGCTATGCCACTATTTGTCCAACAAATATGTGAAGCTCAAAGGAATGATAATGAGATGTTAGCTAAAAGAGCTAAGTGTGAATCAAGAACTGATTCTGAATTTCGGGTAAGTTCGAATGGTTGTTTAATGTTCCATGATAGAATTTGTGTACATAAAGATGATGAGTTAATCCGAGAAATTTTACAAGAAGCACATAATAGTCATTTGTCGATTACACCCGCGATCTGAAAATGTACAATGATCTGAAGAAATTCTATTGGTGGCCAGGAATGAAAAGAGACATCTCAAAGTATGTAACAAGATGTCTAATTTGTCAACAAGTGAAAGCCGAGCATCAGGTGCCTTCAGGATTACTTCTACCAGTGATGGTTCTCGAGTGGAAGTGCGATCGGATAACCATGGACTTCGTGATGGGGTTGCCTTTGACACTGAAAAAGAAAGATGCTATATGGGTTATCGTTGATAGGTTAACAAAGTTGGCTCACTTTATACCGGTACATATTGATTATTCACTAGAGAAGTTAGCTGGGTTGTATATTGTAGAGGTAGTAAGATTACATGGAGTGCCTATATCCATTATCTCGGATAGAGACCCGAAATTTACTTCGAGGTTTTGGAAGAAGTTACAAGAGGCCTTAGGTATAAGGTTGAATTTTAGTACTGCTTTTCATCCTCAAACTGATGGTCAGTCTGAGAGAGTAATCCAAGTTCTTGAAGATATGCTCCGATGTTGTGTGTTAGAATTCGAAGATAGTTGGGAAAGATACCTACCTTTGGTCGAATTCGTTTACAACAATAGTTATCAATCGAGCATACGGATGGCACCGTATGAGGCCTTATATGGTCGTAAGTGTCGGACTCCTTTGTATTGGACCGAGTTGGGTGAGAAGCAAATCCATGGGATTGATTTAGTTAAAGAAACTGAGGAAAAAGTGAAAGTGATTTAGGATAGTTTAAAAGCTGCTTCAGACCGACAAAAGTCGTATGCAGACTTGAAAAGAAAAGAAATTGAGTTTCAAGTGGGTGACAAAGTATTTTTGAAAGTGTCACCATGGAAGAAAATATTGAGATTTGGTCGAAAGGGTAAACTGAGTCCGAGATTCATAGGGCCGTATGAAATTATCGAAAGGATTGGGCCAGTGGCATATTAGTTGGCTTTACCGGTAGAGTTAAAGAAAATTCACAATGTGTCCCATGTATCAATGCTAAGGCGTTATCGTTCCAATCCCTCGCATGTGGTTTTTCCCACGAAAATTGAGATACGATCGGATATGACATATGAGGAAGAGCTGATTAAAATCTTGGCTCGAGAAGTGAAATAGTTGAGGAATAAGGACATAGCCTTAGTAAAAGTGTTGTGGCAAAAGCACGGTGTAGAAGAAGCTACGTGGGAACTGGAAGAAGCCATGAGAGAGCAATATCCAAACCTCTTTACCAGTAAGATTTTTGAGGATGAAAATCCCAAAAAGGGGGGATAGTTGTAACAGCCCAATTTTGGGGCTAGTTAGAACAGTGGTCTCGGGACCACTAATTTGAGGTTGAGGAAATTATTTTAGTATTATTTTATGTTTTATGACATTAATATATAGCTATATGGAAATTTTTGGTGCTTTAATTTTAGCAATAGAGTACTTAATTGTGAAAAATGACTAAATCACATAAAGTGCAAAAGTTTTATTTTATAAGGTGGGGGTACCTAATAGCTATAAAATGTAAATTTGGAGGATTTTAAAGTGCAATTGGGCCTCTCTTCCTCTTTCACCAATTTTTACACTCAAAAGAAGGGTTTTGAAAGCCTTGAGATTTTAGCAACTTGTCCTCACCCAAGTAAGTGATTTTTGGTGGTGATAATTGATAATTTTTGTGGTTTTGGAGTCCCCAATGCTTAAGCTAGCTAATGAGGGGACTAATTTCAGATATGGTTGAAAGTCTAGGGACTTGCCATGAGAGTATTTATGTTGTTAGCTGAGTTTTTATGGAAGAAAATGAATGTTAGGGAGGTGAGAAACAACTATTGTGAAAGGTGTTAGCATGAAAACACCTAAATTGGACTTGAATGCAAAGATTTAGTTTGTGTCATAAATGCATGAAATAGTTGAAATGGTGAGTAGTTGTAAGAGAAATAAATGTTCATCTATGATTGTTTATTGAGAAAATGTGATGAAAAATAAATTACGAGCCTAGGGGTAAAATCGTAATTTTGCCAATGTATAAGGGCAAAATGGTAATTTTTGCTCAAGTGTAGAGTTTGATGTATTATGATCATAGTATGATCTAAACGAAAGAATTTCATTGTTATAGATCAAGAAGAGCGTGGAATCAACCTTGACCGTGGGAAAGGCAAGGTGATTGAGTAAATCGCTAGCTAACACATTTTGCATCGAGGTAAGTTTACGTGTAAACGATGCATTTTACATGCGCACTATTGTTGTTAATCAGTGCATAGCATAATTGAGAACATGTATAATTCAAGTAGATAGAAAGTGGTAGTTAATGAATAATTCTTGTATGAATGATGGAATAGATAGGTAGGTGTGTTATATAAAATTTTGATGGTGGGCTAAGTACGATACCACCTTGTTGTTTAATTACGATGGGCCGTGTGCAATACCATTGTCTGCTAACCTTTCTAGTGGGCTGTGTACGATACCACCGTAATTAACCTTCTTGGTGGGGTATGTGCGATACCACCCTAATGAAGACTGATGGTGGGCTAAGTGCGAAACCACCGCGTAATGCATGCATCATGCTTGTGATGTGATTGGGATGTGTGAATGGAGGAAATGAGTATGCCTAATACTGAATGTAGATTGATTTCTTGCTTAGCAAATAATGCTATAAAAAGATCATTCATTTTAGAGTGTTATATTATTTACATGTGAACTTACTAAGCTTTAAGCTTACTCCTCTCTCTTTCCCTTGTCTTATAGAGCTTAAGAGCCGAGCCAGGATACGCCGATAACTAGAAGACCGCCCACACTATCTGCTTACTTTGGTATAATTAGATTAGTGATTTTGTATATGGCATGTATAGGACTAGACTAGTTAGATTATTTTTTTATTTTGACCAAAGGTGTATTGGCTCTTGCTAAGACATTAATTTTGTAAATTGCCAAGAATGATGGCATATTTTATCATTTATGAAATTTCAATGTTATCAATGTGAGTGCATGTGGATTAAGAGAGGTTTGTTAGTTTGTTGAATAAACCCATGTAGAGTAAGATATAGGGATGCTAGAAGCTTGGAAAATAGCCTTCGTGTGCCACACGGGTAGACACACGGGCGTGTGTCTAGGCCATGCTAACCCTGCACCTTATTATTACTAATTAGAATAGGCCACGGGAAAATCCCACGGCCGTGTGCATGAACCATGTAAGACACACGGTAGGGACATGGATGTGTGCCCAGGCCGTGTGGATCAAGTCAGAAGCTCCCTACGGTTAGGAGACATGGGTGTGTCCAGGCTGTGCTAAATTAGTCAGTAACTTCCCACGGGTGAAAGACACGAGCATGTTGTTAGGGTACATGGGCGTGCCCTAACCGTGTGAGTTTTGGCAGAATGTTGGGGTTTTTGGGCACGGTGTGAGCACATGGGCTTGTGTGACTACACATGGGTGTGTGTGTCATCTAGCACGGGCATGCACTCCTTGTTGAGATGAAAAGAAATTTTATGGACCGTAAAACTTCTGATATGGTCACGAGAGTTCTCGTAGGTATGATTGAGATCTCATAGGTTGAGTGTGAAGTAGTTGAAGTGATTCGAGAAGAGTAGTCATATTGAGCCTAAGTGGCGATTAGGTAAATTGTTTGGTAACGTCTTGTGCCCGATTCCGGCGGGGATTATGGGAAAGGGATGTTACAATAGTCACTCATGAAAAAATCACTATTATATATACTCGTGGGGCCAACCCACTGTGGGACTTGACCACCATGACGATCTCTGATAAATTACGCATACGTGGGGCCAACCCACTGTGGTACTTGACCACCGAGATAACTCACTAATTAAACATTCATGGTTTCAACCACCATGGTACTTAGACTACTCGTGACAAAGTCACTATCACATATACTTGTAGGGCCAACCCACTGTGGTACTTGACCACCATGACGATCTCTGATAAATTACGCATACGTGGGGCCAACCCATTGTGGTCTTAGACCACCGAGACAAGTCACTGGTATAAGCAATCATGGTATTAACCACCATGGTACTTGACCACTCGTGACAACATCATTCGTGACATTAGTCACTCATTCTCCCTTCACCTTTCAATCAATCCCGAGCCCATGCTCTTCACTTCGTGCACAATATGTATGCAACCAATATCACAGTGTGTATCAGATCATATTTCATACATGAAAACATCAAAATATACATACATACATATATATTAATAACAATATCATTATCGAGAACTTACATGGCATCTCCAACCTTACCCATAAGGCATTTTGCTTATCACATCAGCCATTTCGGCTTTCAGCCTTAACAGTTAATAACAAAACAATAAAGAAGGCGTGTGAGTAATACACACAATCAAGCTAATCAACCCTTAAGGGTATAACGATAATTTTACCTACCGAGGGTATTTTAGTAATTTTCCTACCAAGGGTAATTCGATAATTTTACAAACTAGGGATATTTCGATAATTTTACAAACCAGGGCTATTTTGGTAATTTTACAAACCAGGGCTATTTTGGTAATTTTACAAACCAGGGGTATTTCAATAATTTTACAACCTAGGGGTATTTTGGTAATTTTGAAAATTAGGACATTAACGGCCCAACAGAAGGTCCACTATCGCCTCGAACGACTTAAGTATTCTAAACAGAGATAATGATGCGAATGGGCCTAAGGCCCATTCTCGGCCCAAGTGGGCCCGCACACTCATGTGGCCCATTTCGCCCAAACCTAGCCACATATATGAGATTCACATAGTCTAGTTCACTATCTACTACTCAATCATACAATTTACTCATATGGGCCCCCAGGCCCATTGGGCCTACTTGGCCCCTTTCGGGCCATCGTAGCCCAACAGCCCATACCCACAAGAATACTCATGGTGGCCTCAACTATCGAGTCGAAGCATCCACATGTGTGCTCGCACGCTCGTGTGGCTACCATCACCGTGTGACCGGCATTTTGGCATTTACCGCTCTACAACTAGAGTAGGGCGAGATACACACCTGATAGGAATCTAAAGCTGCTAAACCGTGCTCTGAGCACTCCTACGTCCAACGCCAACCAGGTATGCTCTGCTCCTTCTCCTCCTAGACAGCTCTATATATAGCTAGCTTCTCACCTTCCTTCTTTATATCTTTCTGATGTGGGATCCATCCGTCAGTAGAGTTTAAATCCAACTCAAACTCTTGCCGCCCCAACTGAGCAAAATAAATACTCCCTTGCTTGTCATGAGATTCGAGCCCAAGCTCCCCTGTAGCATAATTCACACCGCTATCCACTTTATCAACTAGCTCCTTGTTGTCTAAAATCATGTGCAACTAAATATAAACCTATGGCCAAATTCTAAAGTCCATATAAAAAGAAAACCGAAATGTAAGACCCAAGACTTGAACCTTGGACCTCCTTCCTTCCTTTTGGCGTCACTCCCTTGCTTCTTAAGTGGCATCACTTCGCCACTACACCACACACTCCACTTGTGTCATTTCTCCACATTTTATTCTTAAAGCCTACCTACTAACTCTCAGGGTTTTATTCACCTAAAACCAAAATTTTTCCTAAGCCCAAGTTTGATCTCGGGACTTCATAGAAGCCCCCTAACCTTCCAAAATCACTCACCTACTAGATCCAACTTGCATTAAAGTCATTCTCTTGTTCTCAAAAATTTTAAACGCTACATGCCTAAGGCCCATTGGGCCCAATTCTACTAGGCCCAATTTCGAGATGTTACACGTTCTGTTGACTTAGTGCTGCAACCGGTGCTAAGCTTGGTGTGTTGGCTGGGTGGGTCGATTTTATCCTTACGTAAGTGTAGGGTTGGTACAGGTGGCGTGTTGGCTGGATCGGGGTGGGATGCATCCTCATGATATGTGTTTATGAGATGTGTCACTGTACTGGGCTTAGGCCACTTCTTCTGTTATTGGTTTGGGCTAGGCTCAATTGATTCTGCTATGGGCTGTGACCCAAATGATATTGTAGTGGGCTTTGGCCCACGTATGCTATTTGGATTGTCTTTATTCTTTGTTAAAGGCCTTTGGCCTAGGTATTTCGATTTCTATTTACGTATCTTGTTGTTACTCTAGTAAGGGGATTACACACTAAGTTTTTGTAAACTCACCCCGTTTTTAACTGTGCAGGTAATCCCCAGCGTTAGGAGGATCTGTGCTACGAGGGACTCGGAGGTGACCACACGACTGCGGCTGTTATGCTTTGGACTTTATATATGTTTTAAATTCTGTTTTGGGTTTAATTTCTGTAATAAGGCCTCTCTGAATTTAATTATGAATTTGGGATTTTGTTACATTTTATATCTATTAGATGTAGACGAGTTTTCAAGCCAATTACTATTTTTAAAAACATACATTTTAAACTTCTTTACCTTAAATTAGCTTTCACAACTAAAAGAGATTTTTAACGAAGTTAATAACATTTTTAAAAGTGATTAACTTTTCAATGAACCACGTTTTGAAATTGAACGAACAAAAATTGAGACTTTAGTTTTTAAATATTCAGGAGGGTTTTCAATGAAAACATGGTTTTCAAAAAACACTTCAATGTGACATGCCAGATTTGGACCTAACTTCTAGGCCGGGTTTGGGGTGTTACAAATTGTATACATTTTCTTATTTAAATGTTGGAATTGTATTAATTGAACAAAATCACAAATTTATATCAAGAAACAAATCAAGTGGACTTGAATCATGGGAAAGCTAAAGTATCATAATAGTTGCCAATTTTGTTCCTGTAACCATTTTTGTTTAGGTAAGTTTGTAAGTTAATTTAGCAGTTAATTGATTGATGTTTTGTAATTTAATGCTTACCAATATATGATTGGTTAATCAAATTCATTGGATTGAGAAACGAGAAAGACCATGATTAAAAGATATCATTGAATTTTTCTCGAAATAGGAAAGACCATAGTTGAAAGATACTGTGGCATTAAACCAGAATGAAAAAGACCATAGTTGGAAGATACAATGGCACTAAACCAAAAATGTGTAAGACCATAGCTGCAAGATACTATGGCATTAAATCTAATACAAATAAGACTACTTGAAAGATATTATGGCATCAAATTTGTAACGATCAAGCCATAATTGAAGGATACTACGACACTACATCGGGTATGTTTAAGACAATGGTTGGAAGATACCATAGTGTTCCTTGGAACGATGAATTATTTGAAAAGGTACATCATTAGATTGAATACTTGATTGAAATATTGAGGTTTTTGGTATGAGAATGAATCAAATGAACATATATATGCTTTATGGCTCAATGCATAATTAAGTTAAATAATCATGGTTTAGCAAATTATGTTACAATCTATATGAGCTTACTAAGCATAAATTGCTTATGTTGTATGTATTTTTCTCTTATAGATCTTGAAAAGCTTTGACAGTTGGAAGATCAAGTCGAGCACACACACTATCTGTTCATCATCTCGGTAAATGTTTTGGGTCATTTTTTTTTGTTTCTTTTGAATAACATGTATTAAGATCTTTTGGTTGGCTTGTCCATGTTTTTTATGTTTGGTATTTGATTTGGTAATATTTTGTAGTCATGTATATATGTTTGTACTTTAATCTAATGGTTTGGTTGTAAATGCTTTTGGTCTTTTGGTTGATGTTTATAATGATGTATATATATTTGTTGTTTAAAATATGGAATGAAATGGAATGTTTGAGTGGTACTAAATATATATATTTAAGGTGATAATTTGAGTTGAAAATGAGGGATTGTGAAAGTATACATGAATGGTATTGATGAATGGTAAGTTAGGTATGTGATTATTATGTTCAAGATGACATTAAATACAAGTTAATTTGGTCTGTGATTTTCTTTATTTTGACATAAAAATTGTAGTGTCAATGAGGGCACATTAGTTAGGCACTTAGGTTTATTGATTTCTTGCATGTTCTAGTTGTGTTTGATTGAGTTTTAATGTGTGAATGTGTTTAGAAATGGTTTGTCTTGGTGTGTAAGAAAGGGTTGTTGAATTGGCTTGCTTTAGGGGCTATTTTTGAAGCACATGGGATATCACATGACCGTGTTCCAAACATGATCACACCACACGACCGTGTGTAATTTTAAATTTTAGGTGGAGGTAGGTACACACGGTCATAGAAAGTTACACAGCCTGGCGACATAGCCATGTGACCTTACTTAGGGTTTGGAACACAGCTTATGACCGTGTGATGCTATTTTGAATACCCACACGGGCTAGGACATGACCTTGTATCCCATAGTTCAAATGTTACGCGGTTGGCCACACGACCATGTTTTTAGTCACATGGCCTGGCCAAATGGACATCTAACTCCTGTTTTTAGAATTTTAAATTTTTCTAGAATTTTCTATTTTGTTTCAAATTAGATCCTGATTATTCCCAATTTATTTTTAGGCCCCGTAGGCCCAATTTAAGGTCCATAAATGTATTTATGCATTTGATGAAATTGGAATTGAATGTTAATATTTAAGTTTGAGTAATTGATTCTAAATGATGTTGAATGTTTCAATTTGTATTGTAATACACTGTAACTCTAATTCAGCGATAGAGATGGGTTAAGGGTGTTACATTTAGTGGTATCAAGTCTATGATTTAGTCAGTTCTCGGACTAAACGTAGCATGTATAGAGTCTAGAAATACATGCCATTTTATAACCTGAGGTAGTGTGATATCTTCTGACTTAATTTGATTTTGTTATTTATATAGGTAAAAGATGGTATCTTAACATAACTGGCCTAATTTAGGTGAAATTGAGAGTAATATTCTAGCTTCGATATAGGGAATAGTTTATAGTGAACTTTTTTTTTGGGGCCGTGAAAGTGAGGTACGTGAATCTTTCTTCCATATGATGTTAGAATAGTTTACTAACTTTATGTGAACTAATCCGATGGCTCAACAGCCTCTGGCCACTCCCGTACCCCAGCCAACTCCCCTATTCCTTAAGGTACAGAATAGGTACGTGTAAACAAGCCTCCTGTTGATAGGATCCATAAATGCGGGGCTAAAAATTTTGATGTAAGGTTAAAGGCAATCTAGAAAAGGCTGAATTCTGGTTAGAAAATATTTCCAGAGTTTTCAATGAGTTTTTGTGTTCTCCCAACGGTTGTCTGAAGTGTGCAGTTTCTTTATTAAAAGATGAGGCATATCAGTGGTGGAATAGCTTGATAGAGGTGGTATCGAGAGATCGTGTAAGTTTAAACTTTTTCCAAATTTAGCTTAGGAAGAAATACGTCAGTCAATGATACCTTGATAAAAAAGTGAAAAGAGTTTCTTGAATTGAAGTAGGACCATAGAATTGTAGTTGAATATGAAAGAAAGTTTATATGGCTTAGTAAGTATGCTCGGGAATGCATCCCATCAGAAGCGATTATGTGTGCCCAATTCGAAGAGGGCTTGAATGAAGACATCAAGTTTCTTATTAGGATTCTAGAGTTGAAAGAATTTGTTGTGTTAGTAAATAGAGAGCAAAAAGTGGAAGATCTTGGCAAATCAAATAAAAAGTGGATTTGGAAGTTCGGGACTTGTGTAAAAGATAATTGGAAAAATCGTTCTTCTATCCTTCAAAGAAGATAAAAGAATTTTGCAATCACACGTCAGCTTCATCCGGATTTTCTGGGAGAGATTAAGGGAAGCAAGCTAACTCGAGAGCACAAGCTACCCCAATAACTAGTGTTAGTAGTGTTCGTAACGTAAACAAGCCAGATTGCCAAGATTGTGGTAAGAAACATTTTGGAGAGTGTCGGGTGAAGGAAGGATCATGCTTTAAATATGGTTCGTTCAATCATTTCCTTTGAGATTGCCCTAATAGATACGACAGGAGAAAGCTTAGAATGTTCGATCAGGGAATGCACCTTCTAAAGGTAGGATACCAAAGAATAGTGGAAATGAGGGAGTTAGTGGAAGTGGCATGAAGGACACTACAGTTCGATCTGAAGCGTGAGCCCTAGTTAGGGCTTATACGATTCGAGCTTGAGAAGATGCTTCAGCACCTGATGTGATTGCTGGTACATTTTCTCTTTTCAATGATACTATTTATGCTTTGATTGACCCGGGGTCAACACACTAGTGCATATGCACTAAATTAGTAACAGATAAGAAAATACTAGTAGAGTCAACTGAATTTGTAGTTAAGTAACTAATCTATTATGTTAGTATGTGTTAGTTGACAAAGTTTGTAAAAATTATCCACTGAAAATTCGGGATTGCAACTTTCTGGCTAATTTGATGCTATTGCCATTTGATGAATTTGATGTGATTCTCAGAATGGATTGGTTGACTTTTCATGATGCAGTTGTGAACTGTAGATGAAAATAAATTATTTTGAAATGTCAAAATGGTGAAATAGTCAGAGTTGAATCAGATAGAATTGATAGTTTCAGCAATATTATCTCTACTTTGGTAGCTTAGAAATTTGTTCAAAAAGGATTTGAGGCATGTTTAGCATATTTACTAGATACCAAACTTCAGAATCATAGTTGGAATCAATTTTAGTTGTTTGTAATTTTGCAGATGTATTCCCAGAAGAATTGCTAGGGTTACCAAAAATTAGAGAAGTTGAGTTTGTTATTGAATTAGTACCGTAAACTTCTTTGATATTGATTGCTCCTTACATAATGACACTGGTTGAGTTAAAAGAATTAAGAGCACAGTTACAAGAGTTGACAGATAGAGGTTATGTACGGCCTAATGTTTCTCCCTAAGGTGTACCTGTGTTATTTGTTAAGAAAAAAGACGGATCGATGCGTTTGTGTATTGATTATCGACAACTTAATAAAGTTACGATCAAGAATAAGTATATATTGCCTTGTATTGATGATTTGTTTGATCAATTTAAACATGCGTATGTAATTTCTAAAATCGATCTTCATTCTAGATATTATCAACTTCGGGTTAAAGATCTAGATGTGCCAAAAACACTGTCCAGAACCAGGCATGAACATTAGGAATTATTAGTTATGTCGTTTGGTTTAACGAATGCACTTGCATTATTTATGGACTTGATGAACATAATATTTTGACCGTTTTTAGACAAGTTTGTTGTTGTTTTCATTGATGATATATTGATTTATTTGAGGGATGAGACTGAGCATGCCCAGCATTTGAGCATTGTACTGGGAATTATGCGTGAAAAATAGTTGCTTTTAAAATTTAGTAAATGCAAGTTCTAGCTTTGAGAAGTTAGATTTTTGGACCATGTGGTATCGACAAATGGCATACGAGTGGATCCGAGTAAAATATCAGCTATTTTAGACTGGAATTACAGACGTTTCATTAAAAGGGTTTTTGATGATTGCTTTACCATTGACGAAGCTACTTTAGAAAGATGTAAAGTTTGTCTGGTCATTTAAATGTCAGTAGATTTTTGATTAGTTGAAAGTGATTTTAATTGAAGCCCCTGTGTTAATTTAGCCAGAGTCCGACAAAGATTTTGTGGTTTATAGCGATGCTTCACTTAATGGTTTGGGATGTGTTTTAATGCAAGAAGGCAAAGTTGTAGCTCATGCCTCTTGACAGTTGAAACCGCATGATAACAATTACCAGGCACATGATTTGGAGCTCAGAACTACTGTGTTTGCCCTAAAAATTTGGTGACATTACCTATACAGAGAAAAATGTCACATTTTCACTGATCATAAAAGCTTGAAATATATGATGTCCTAAAAAAAACTAAATTTGCGACAGCTTAGATAGTTGGAGCTGTTGAAAGAATATGATTTGATTATCGGCTATCACCCGGGAAAAACTAATGTTGCTGTGGATGCTTTAATTCAGAAGTCATTATTTGCTTTGAAAGCTTTAAATACTCGTTTGACGCTTGTTGATGATGGTTCCATTATTGCTGAATCACAAGTTAAACCGATGTTTCTACAATAGATCCATAAAGCTCAGAAAAAATGATCTTGAATTGGTTCCTAAATGAGAATAGATTAGTAAGTTATCATATTTAGAATTTCATATTGGTGTGGATGATAGTCTGTACTTCCAAAATAGATTATGTATTCCAAAAAATTCTAAAGTCAAATAGAAGATCCTATAGGAAGCACATAGTGTTATAACTCGATTTTGGGTCTAGTCGGAACAGTGGTCTTGGGACCACAAATCTGACGCAGTAAAACTTACTTTTATTACATTTTTATGGTCTACAGTTTTATGAAATAATTTCGTGAAAATTTCGTTCGACAATTTTGACGTTTGGGCACTCAATTTAGTTAAAAGGATTAAATTTCAAAAAGTGCAAAATTTGAGTTCTATGTGTTTAAGGTCTCCAATTTCTATGAGATTTTGAATTGAATGTCCTTGGATGGTAATTAGACCATTTTTTAAGTTAGTGGGCAAAAATTGGACATGGAGTAAGAGAATTTTTATGTTTTAAGTTAGGGGTATTTTGGTCATTTGGTAATTAAATGAATTAAAAAGAAAAAATCAAGCCAAAATCTTGTCCATCTTCTTCATGCTAGCCAAAATTTAGAGGAAGAAGACATAGCTAGGGTTTGGTCACTTTCAAGCTTGATTGTAAGTTCGTTCTTGCCCTGTTTTTAATGCTCTTTACATTTTTGAAATCGTTGTAACCCGATCATTCTATTTCTACCACAAATTTAATAAATAATCAAGGTCTACGGTTTGACCCATGTTAAATATTTTTGTCTTTTGATGTTTAATGGTAGATTATGCAAGTTTGATGTTGGATAAACAACTTTTACTAAGTGATTTTCGGTAAAAATTTCAAAAGGACCTGTCGGCCCATTTTTTGTTTGAAAACGGGCCGATTGGACCTATTTGTAAAGGTTATAAAATATGTAGTAAAAGTGCGATTTAATGGAAATTGTTGGCTGTTATGAGCATGAATAGATTTTGGCTAGGCTTGGGTTTTAAAGAAATTGAATACGTTTCATTTTACGAGCCTAGGGACCAAAATGTAAAAGGTTAAAAAGTTAGGGGCAAAAATGTAATTTTCCATAATGTGATTTCTAGACTGAATTAGATAATGTATGTATTAAATGAGCTGAATTTGCTATTATAGATCAAGAAAAACGAAGTTCGAACCTAGGTCGGGGGAAAAATAATTTGACGATTAGATCCATTTTCACTATTTTTGTATCGAGGTAAGGTCGTATGTACATAATGCAATGTTATATTTATATTTTAATGTTTTAATATTTCATGAAATGTATGATTGATTCTATGAGCATATTCGACAAAGTTCCGGTAAGAAAGAAACCCCGGTTGAACATTAGGAATAGATAAGATACAAATGTCATGACATTAGGGTTACTGAGATTATGTGTAAGACTATATCTAGGATATGGCATCTATATGAGACTTCGTGTAAGACCATATTTGGGATATGGCATCGATATGAGACTTCGTGTAAGACCATAGCTGGGCTATTGCAATCGATACGAGATTACATGTAAGACCATATCTAGGATATGGCATTAGTATGGTACTGTGTGTATGAGATTCCTGAGTATCCTTTAGTATTCCAAATGGTTCAACGGGAAATTCAATGGGTATGTCAAAGACAAGAAAGTATGTGATTATGTTACGAGTTGGTACATGTATGTACAAAAAACTCAAAGGAAATGAACTCGGTATATGATGAACTATTGGTAAGAATGTGATTGAGTATGTTATGTTCATGAGGTTTTAATGACATTTAGGTTGATATACGTATGTTACTTATATGGAAATTGTATGGTTAATGTTGTTCATTATTTGCATATGAACTTACTAAGCTATATAGCTTACTCCCTTTTCTTTCCCTTGTCTTTTAGTTTCACCAAGCTAGCTCGAGATTGGAGATCATCAGAGATCCATTCGCACTATCAACTATTATTTTGGTACCAATGAATTCAACATTTTGAGTTATGGCATGTATAGGGGACTTGGTCATTTTGTTATGTCATAATTGATTTGGCCAAATGTGTTGGCTTATATGGGTTGAAAGCTCATTTTGTATAAGGCCATTGAAAATTGGCTATTATTGGTTAAGTATATTCATATGATAATGCCTTTAATGGATTGGGAATATACTTGATTTGAGTTGATAAGTATGTGATGTTTGTGTATGATAGATAGTAGCATGTAAATGATGTGTTGTTGTCTTAGTTGTGGCTGATTTGGTTGTATGTAAATGCTTTGTTTGTTGATATGTTATGTTGTGTAGGTGTGTACATTAAAGAGTGGAAAAAAATCTTGGTAAATAGCCTTATTTTTGTCCACATAGGTAGATAGATAGGCATGTATTCTGGCCGTGTGTCCCCTGCACCTTAATTTTGAGAAACAGAATGTCCAGAATATAGCATATGGGTAGAGACACGGGCATGTGTGCTACACGGCCTTGGACACGAGCGTGTGTCTCAGCCATATGAAGTCCACTCCTATTTTATGAAAAATCATGAAATTTAAATCGACCACACGACCTAGCACATGGACATGTCCCTTGGACCACACGGGCATGTGAGCCTTATAATCTAAAATTTTTTCTAAGTTTTGTAAAATTTTCTTAAGCTCTCGGTTTAGTCCCAAACCATTTCCAAAGCATGTATTGAGCCTCGTAGGCTCGTTTTAGGGATGATATGAATGTGTATGAAAAGTTTTAATTTGAATGGAAATTTATGACTCGAAAATGTATGTTTGCTTATGTTTATGTCAGGTAATGCCTCGTGCCCTGTTCCGGTGTTGAATATGGGTAAGGGTTACTCAATTCATCCTGGTGGTAATAAAATGTATGGTGATTTGAAATAGATGACTGGTGGCAAGGTATGAAACGTGAGATTTCAAAATTCGTATCAAGATGTTTGATTTGTTAGCAAGTTAAAGTTGAACATCAGGTACCTTCGGGATTGCTACATTATGTTATGATTTCAGAGCGGAAGTGGGAACAAATTACCATGGATTTTGTGTTAGGGTTACCGTTATCTCCAAGAAATAAAGATGCCATTAGTTTTGTTGTTGATCATTTGACTAAATCTGCACATTTTATTCCTGTGTGTATAGATTATTCACTTGAGAAGTTGGCAGAATTATATGTTGCTGAGATTGTTAGACTACACAGTGTACCATTGTCGATTATTTCTGATCGGGATTCGTGAATTACTTCTAGATTTTGGACTAAATTACATGAAGGTTTGGGAATTAAATTACATTTTAGTACAGCATTCCATCCACAGACGGACGACTAGTCTGAACGAGTGATTTAGATACTCAAGAATATGCTTTGATGTTGTATTCTTGAATTTGAAGGTAGTTGGGAAAAATTTCTTTTGTTGGTTGAATTTTTGTATAATAACAGTTACCAGTCGAGTAGTAAAATAGGCCCGTATGAAGCTTTGTATAGACGAAAGTGTAGAACTCCATTATACTGAACAATTGAGTGAGAAAAAGCTTTTGAGAATAAATTTTACCCGTGAAACTGAAGAAAAAGTGAAGGTGATATGAGATTGTCTAAAAGCTGCTTCCAACCTTTAGAATTCATATGCTGATTTGAAAAGAAAGACATTGAATTTTGAGTTGGCAAAAAGTGTTTTTGAAAATATTTCCCTAGAAGAAAATTCTCCATTTTGGTCAAAAAGGATGTATGAAATTATTGAGAGTATTAGGTTAGTAGCTTATCATTTGGTGTTACCGTCAAAATTAGAGAAAATAATGTTTTCATATAACTTCCTAGATTAGGGGTTATGCGTTTGTGCATAATTCATGAGTAGTAGTTTTTGGCAGTGTTTGGAAGTGAATTAAGGGTTTTTAAAATCCTAGGATGGAAGAAAAGCTTTGGACAATTATTGGTTTTAAGTTAAAAACAAGAAGTGATGTGGAAAAGTGTCAAGGGCGCCACCTAAGGTGCAAGGGTTATGGCATCAAGTGAAGTACTTTGAGGAAGAGGTTGAATCCCATTGTGTGCATTTTGCTTAATTTTATGAAATAGCATGTTTCTTGTGATATGGATGTGTGGTGTGCATTTTAGAACCTTGGAAATGTAAGGAAATGTATAGAAATGTATGGAAATGTAAGGAAATGTATGGAAATGTAAGGAAATGGATGGAAATGTATGGAAATGTATGGAAATATAAGAAATGTATGGAAATGTATGGAAATGTAAGGAAATGTATGGAAATGTAAGGAAATGTAAGGAAATGTAAGGAAATGTCCACGGAAATGTAAGGAAATGCTTTAGAAATGATAAGTTAAAAGAGGAAAGTGAACATTTATGGAAACTAGGAAAATGATTTAGAAATGATTCAAAGAGGAAAGTGAACATTTAAAAACTTGGAAACGTAAGGAAATGTCAAGTTTAAAGAGCCAAATGAAAATTTTTGGAAACTTAGAAATGACTTAGAAATGTCGAGTTTTAAAGTTTAAAAGAGGAAATTAAGGCAAGGTGGCCTTAAGAGAAAAAGTATGTGAAATTTGACACACAAACAGGCTTGGAAAAGTGGCCTGAAGATGCCACTTAGGGCCTCTGGAAATGGCGCCACATGCAAGGGTGTTGGGCCTCGTATGGCCACAAGAAGTCCAATAGAATAAGTTTAAATTCGGCTCATCAAGGGAAGGGGGTGGACGGCATCTAGCTAAGACTTTAAGTGATTTTTATTTAATTACTTAAAGAGAAAGCAATGGACGGCAATAGGGACTCTTAAGGAAGAGTTTAATTCTCCTTAAAACTAGACTAAATAGGTGGATAAATGATGATTTATTTTAGATTATTTTCAAAGAGATAATTGAGGATTATTCTTTAATTTTTAATTAAAGAGATAAAGCTATCAAAATAGAAGAGTGATGGCCAAGTAAGGGATTCTAAGTTAGTAATTTAGGCTATAAAAGGAAAAGAGGCCATTCATTCTTTCTTCTAACTCTCTCTTTGCCGAATTCTCTCTAGCAAATATCTCCTTTCTTCATCGTTTTGCCAAGCCGAAAATACACCTTGTGTAGCCGAAACTTCATTACCAAATTGCTCAAACTCTTTTCTCTTCTTCTTTCATAATCTTCCAAAAGCTGAAAGTTTGCTAAAACCAAGGCCATAGCCGAATAGTTTTGAGACTTCAAACAAGGGGTTGTCGACTTCTGTATTAAGGGTAAGAACTAGTTATCATTCAATTTTCATCCTTTTTCTTTTAAGATTCACCGAAATCTAGGACTAACCCCATTAATATCTTGTTGCCGAAACTTTGAAGAGATCTTTTCGGGATTTGTTGAAGACAACTACAAGAAGGAGAAGTTCTTTTCCCGAAGGTACACCATAGGTCGCGTGTTCCCTAGTTATTCGGTGAATTTTGGGATTTAAAATCCACAAGGTAAGACATGCGAATATTTGACCAAGGCCTATTTTTGGTGTTTTAGATCTAGTTCATATTTATTCAAAAGCCGAAACTAATTTGTTAAAGTGATTTAAAGCTTTGCCGAATACATGAAAGAGTATAGTGAAGATTTCGGGATTTGGCACCAAGGTAAGTTTTAGTGTACTAATCCTACTAGGATTTGGATTTATGGCCGAATGGCTTACTAAGTATTAAATGATTGATTAAGTGTAGAGATTTAAGATCTAAGGCATTAGATCAAGCTTTTCGGGATTTGGATTGGAAACCTTAAGCGAATCAGGTGTGTACCCCACACTAAATCTCAATAGATTTACGGTTTTAATTCATTATATGTGTTAATATGAAAGTGTAAGAATATGGCTAAGGTACTGTGTGTACCCTACCCTAAGTTTTAATATGTTCATGGCTATGTTTTAAATTAAATGTGCATGTTTATAAGAATGTGAATATGGCTAAGGTACGATACTATGGTACAAAGTACTAAGGTACATTTCCTACTCCTACTAGGAATATGAATATATGTTATTTTTAACATGTGAAAAGTGATAAGAATGTGAATTAAGGCATGATTTTGCATATTGTGTATGAAATATGGGGGCATATGGGTTATATGAAAAGGGGAAGTGAATGTGGTGACCTAAGACCACAAACACGGTGACCTAAGACCGTGATATCGAATGTGGTGACCTAAGACCACGATGTCTGAATGTGGTGACCTAAGACCACGAAATCTGAATGTGGTGACCTAAGACCACGAATCGATGACCTAAGACCGTAATATGGAGTGTAGAGGAAGGAGGTTGACTTAGTAGTCCCCACGGTGTGCGAGGATGGTGCAGGTGGTGTGTAGCGGATGGCATATAGGTTTGGGTTGGGTTTCATCATATTGTTTAAATGTTTTATGAACATGTATGATATTGTATGCCTAAAATATTAAATTTTAGTGTTGGTTACACATTGAGTCTGTTGACTCACCCCATTGTGGGATTACTTTTCAGGTGACGACCAGTGATGGACCGGGCCGGCAGATGCTTAGTGGAGGCCATGTGAAGTTCAAATTTCTTTTATTTGGACTATTTTACTTTAAGTATTTTGAATTTAAATTTTGGGAATTATTTGATAAAATAAGGCCTTAGTAGAATTATTTTATTACATTTTTATTTATTGAGCTTACAAACTTTTATTTATTAAAAGATTAAGTAAATCTATTTTTAAAACAAAGCCCAAACGTTTTGTCACTTAAAGTAAAGGATTTTTAATAATGAAATGAACCTGTTTTCATCTCAAGCCCAACCCAAAACGATCTTTCTTCCAAATCACACAAGTTTTCCCTAAGTAATGAAGAATTTGAAACAGTTTACAGGGAACATACTAGATCCGGTCAAGGCTCGTGAAATTTGGGTTGGGGTGTTTCAGGTTTGGTATTAGAGCCCAGTTTTAAACTCTCAGCCTTGGGTTTAAGGCCCAAAACGTTTTCAAAGTTATGCCCAAAAAGGGATTTTGTGAATTAAGAAGGCTTTTCTGGCATGGCCCACTAAGTCTCCGACCCAAAGTCCACCAGATAAGTACTCCGATCTCTTGGGTGATCTATATTATGATTTGTAAAAGGGTAGAAATGGAAATTTAGAATAGAGATTTAAGTACTTGAACCTTAGGACAAGTGTACCCCAACAAAAACATAAGACTTAAATGCCTAACTAAACAAACTTGTGGTTAAGTCGCTAAGTTAGGGTGTGGTAACCATGGTGCGCATGTCTAGGATTGGTTTCGGTGGGAGCTTGGTATTTAAGCAGTCCGCGTGACTCACCTCCTCTCCACTCGAATCCTACCTGGTGCGTAGCTACGGTTCACCCTAACCAAGAGGACCTACACACGGGCTAAACCCCTAACTAAAACCCGAAAGGGACTAGCCATATTTTCATGGAAACCCTAGTTTTAAAATTTCTAAATTACCCTCTTGATTTGAAAAGATTATTTTTATAAATTTTCCTGAAATATTTTTGATTTACAAAATTACCAGTATGACCCCCCGATCTTCAAAAATTTCTGCAACAACACTGATTTGGAAAATAAATTCTCAAAAACGACCTTCAAGTTTTGTAAATTCCAAAATATCCTTGATTTATTAAGATTTATAAATTTACCCTGGTTTATTACTTTGAAATACCCTATAATTTCAAAATTTTTAAAATACCCGGGATTTTAAAAAATTACCAAAATACCCGTATTGACAACATCACCAAGGAACCTTATTTTGATAAATTGCGAAAAAATACCTCATAGGACAAACTACGAAAATACCCACGGTAGTGGAAAAACAACAACAATGGAAACTACAACATTTCTCGAATGAGCGAAAGTTCATAATTGATTGATGGATGTATGAATGTAAAGGCTGTGTGCATGTATGAATACGAAAGAACCACTTCTAAAAATTCTTTCCATAAAACTTCTTGGCAGTTAATCGGTGAAACAAAATTTTTAATACATAAAACTTCTTAATTAGATTAAATCGCGATGTTAGAAATGAGTTCTAAGGGGCGTGAACTTAGAGATTGTGCTGGAAAGTATGATGGCTCTATTAAGATCGAGTGGGCAAATAAAAGCATAGTGCGGTGAGAAGGATTGTCTGATTGTTAGTAAGTAATTTCGAGGACGAAATTATTTTTAAGGAGGGTAGAACTGTAACATCCTAGATTAGGGGTTATGCGTTTGTGCATAATTCATGAGTAGTAGTTTTTGGCGGTGTTTGGAAGTGAATTAAGGGTTTTAAAATCCTAGGATGGAAGAAAGCTTTGGACAATTATTGGTTTTAAGTTAAAAACAAGAAGTGATGTGGAAAAGTGGCAAGGGATGCCACCTAAGGTGCAAGGGTTATGGCATCAAGTGAAGTACTTTGAGGAAGAGGTTGAATCCCATTGTGTAACACCCCAAACCCGGTCAATACACCACGACCGAATCTGGTATGCTACTGAGGAAAAAGGTTTTGGGTGGTTTAGGTTTGAGTTTAAAAGTTTGAGGAAAACACTTAGCTAAAATTTTGTATTTGAAAAAAAACTTGAGTAGGTTTTGACTAAAATTTATGTTGTATTTGAAAACCCAGAGAGCTTTGAAAATTTATCTGAAGTGTAGGTAAATCTAATTTATGTCGGTTTGAAGTTTAAGTTGTTCCATATTATTACTAAAATGTCTTGTGCGAGTAGAAAACCATATTTAAGTTAGAAAAACAATTCGAGTTCATTTTGTTCTAAGTTATAGTATGATACCCGATGGTATAGTTTAAAACATCGTTTTTGAAGTTTTGAAAACGTTGTCTTGCCAAGTTTTAGCATATTTTAACACAAGTAGTTTGTTAAAGCATATTATAAATCTAACTTAAACGTAAACAAACATAATTTAAAAGGCCATTTACAACCCAAATAAACCAAATAGTAATAATAAAACTTAAGTACCAAATTTCTTAAAAGTCCGAGCAAAGCTTTATTTCAGTATGGCATGAGCACCTCGAGTCCATCCCGGCTCCGTGTCCGCGTCTATGTGTCACCTGAAATAGTCAAAGGAGAGGGTGAGTCGAGTGACTCAGTGTGTAAATCCCGCTCCCGAAGAACAACATGCTAACACACATCATACAAAGCAATATAATTAATGCAACCCGATCCTAACCATCCATATCGCCTTTTCTACCCCGTGTGGTACCAAACCACTGGTGGTGCCAAACCACTGGTGACATATAGTCACAATGTGTTACCAAAACACTGGTGTCCCAAAGACACAATTGTGCTACCAAAGCACTTTGGTGACCAAGTCACAAATCGATGATGGGGCCAACCCATCGTGTGATACCAAATCACTAGCGACGATCCCATATCTCAAGTGGGCCAACCCACGGTGGTTAAACCACAGGACAAGTCGCAATGAGGTGCCAAACCTCTGGTGTCCCAAAGACACAATTGTGCTACTAAAGCACCGGTGACCGTAGTCACAAATGCTGATGGGGCCAACCCATCGTGTGATACCAAATCACCGGCGTCAATCCCATATCTCACAAGTGGGGCCAACCCACGGTGGTTAAACCACAGGGACGAGACGCCGAGGTACCAAACCTCTGGAGGTGCCAAACCTCTGTGACCCAAAGTCACAAAGTGTGCTACTAAAGCACCGGTGCTCACAAGACAAAATATCACCGCTCCTCCACTGAATCACCCATACATGTCATAATCGACTCATATACAATATGCAATCATGTAACTCATGCAACCATGTCCAACATCGCATCTCATAGCATATATATATACAAAGATAGATCATCATATTCAAAGTATCCATAATAGGACTTGTAATAAAATAGACTTACCGGATCCGTACACATACCCCATTTGGGTATCCAATTATCCATCATATTGGTATCATTTTCAACAGGCAAACAGGTTTATTAATAACATTACTAGGTATCAGTGTGTTAGTTTACACACCTGGTAAGTACGAGTCTAGAAATCCCGACAAAAGCAATCTAAGTCCCTCGAGTACTAGCTTCTACAATCGGCCAAAACATAGGGTTAGACATCTATACATTCGCCAACATCATTTAGACCAAAAGGGTTTGTCGAAGCCCTTACCTTTCACCGATTTGGTTTCCTACCAAAACCGAATCACCCAATAATTCTCTTTAGCAATCGGCTACACCATAAAAGATGAACAGTTAATCTTTTGCTACCTTTGCCTTAATCGCACCTAAAGAAAAGATTGAAATAATAGCAATACCATGTACTTACCCCTACTTACCAATCGGTTAACAAAAGAATAGCGATTCCCTTGCTTAGATTTCACACTTCAAAGACCCTATAACAAAGAGAGATTAGTATCCTTCCAACATAACCCCTTTCGGCCCTTAATCAACCAACCTTGACAAAGTATAAGGAGAGAAAGGAGAGGACCATTCGGCCAAGGACTTACCCACCACCACACGATTGGAACCAAGCTCCCAACACCACCAAATACTCGGCCAAAGAACAAAACAAAAGGGAAGGGAAGATTCGGCCAAAACCAAAGAAGGTTCGGCTAACACTCTTAATCCCGAAAAGAAGAGTTTAAAAAAGAACAACAAGGAAGAAAGAATACTCTCGGTTTTGGATGAAAAAGAAATGGAGAAAAGTGTTTGGGAAGTGAGTTTCGGCTAAAATTGTTTTGGAAAGGAAGAAGATAGAATGATGGATGCTTTTGGTTTTGGAGGAAAAGAAATAAAGAAAAGGTTTAGGGAGTGGAGTTTGACACACACACAATGAACAAAAGAAAATAAAAGAAGTAGGAGAGGAGAGTACTTTCGGCAACTAAAGGCCAAAATCGGCAAGGGTAGGCTTATGATAGTTTTTGGTTTAGGTGAAGAAGAAATTAGAGGATGTAGGCTTTTGGTGAACTGTGTTACGGTCAAAAGTGAGGAGGCTGGTTTCGGTTTACTAACAACAAGAGAAGGAAAGGGAATGAGAGAGGCATTCGGCTTCAAAGAAAAAACAAAAGAAAAAGGATGAAAGCAACAAGTACATTCGGCAACTAGGCTTGACTTCACAAAGGAGAGATGGAGGAATTTCGGCTTGCTATTGAGAGAAGAAAAATTTCGGTTTACCAATAGAAGAAAAATGGAAAATGAAATGTTTCTTTTTGACAAAAAGAGGGGACTTAGCTTACCAAAAATGACCGAAACAATGCACCAAAATGCCAAGGCATATTCGGCCTTCCCCTCTCCCACACCAAGCCGTCACTTCCCCTCCTCCAACTCCCCCCAAATTTCGGCCACAATCCCCCCAAGAGCTCCCATTCACTCATTTGAAATGAGTGGACCAAGTCCTCCTCCCCACTTTGCTCTCCACCATCCAAGTCACCACTTGACCAAGTCCAAGGTAGAGTTTAAATCATCCACAACTCCTTCCTCCTATGCCGTCCAAAATGGTTGCAAAAGGGGTGGGATTCTTGCGACTTGAACCCTAGACCTCCCCCTTGGAGATGACGCCACCCCAAGCTCCTCCCTTGTGGCGCATGCCTTGCCACTTAGCTAGCTCCTTATTTGTGCTATATTTTCACTTAATTTAAATATAAACCCCAACACCTTCTGCTTCTATCCCCTAAAACCCAAGAACAAGAATTTCACCACCTATCCAGGCTCACACCTAGCCTATAACTAAATCCCGAAAACACCAAAACAACATTATAACAAGAAATAAACATGCAACAATTGCCAGAAATAAATTAACCCTTAACCCGGATATTACGCCTACCCCCTTAAAATAATTTCGACCTCGAAATTACCTCGATCGAAAGAGTTGTGGGTATTGCTGTCTCATCATATCCTCGGGTTCCCACGTAGCTTCCTCTACACCATGATTCCGCCAAAGAACCTTAACCAGAGGCACAGACTTCCTGCGCAGAACCTTTACATCCCGATCCAAGATCTGTACAGGCTCTTCCTCTATGGACATATCCGGATTTACTTCGATCTCCTCTACTGTTACTACATGTGATGGGTCGGAACGATATCGCCGAAGCATCGAAACGTGGAACACATCGTGAATCTGACTTAGCTCACCGGCAACTCGGTGATATGCAATGGTCCCACTCGTCTTAGTACCTTATATGGCCCAATAAACCTCGGACTAAGCTTGCCTTTCTTCCGAACCTTAACACTTTCTTCCATGGTGAGACTTTCAGGAAAACTCGATCTCCCACAACAAATTCAATATCTCTCCGCTTAAGATCGGCATAGGACTTCGCCGTCGAAGCTTCCTTCGATCGAGCTCAATCAACTTAACCTTGTCTTCGGTCTCAAAGAACCAACTCGGTCCCAATAACTGCTGCTCACTTAACTCGTCCAACAAGTCGGTGAACGACACTTCCTACCGCATAACGCCTCATAAGGTGCCATCTTAATGCTCGCTTGGTAGTCGTTGTTGTAAGCAAACTCACCAACGGTAGATACTCCTCCCAACTACCCTCAAGTCCAATACACAACCTCAAGCATATCCTCCAATATCTCAGATAACCCTTTCGATTGCCGTCGATCATGGATGAAATGTCAGTCTTTGAAATCTAACCGTACCCAGAGCTCGATGTAAAGCCTTCCGAACCTTGACGTGAATCAGGGGTCCCTATCCGAGATAATCGACACGGCACCCCGCGCGCTCACAATCTCGACACATACACTTCGCCAACCTCTCAGTAGTGAGTAATCCACCTCACCGAATAAAGTGAGCCGATTTAGTCACCGATCCATAACTACCCAAATCAATCCTTCTTGCTCGGTGTAAGCGGTAATCCACCGACGAAATCCATAGTGATCCTTTCCCACTTCCATCGCGAATCTTCACCGGTGAAGCAACCCAGACGGCAATCGATGCTCACTTTGACTACGACAAGTCGACACTTTCCTACAAACTCATCACCTCCTTTTTCGCACCCGCCACCGTAATCGTTCTCCGAGATCCCTATACATTTTGCTACCTCCGGGATGCATAGCGTAGGGCTGCTATGAGCATCTGAAGAATCCTCGCCTCAAATCAAGCATCTCTCGGCATACAAGCCTTCCCACGAAACACGTAACCCCATCATCGGACAAGTCAGAACCCTTCAAACCATTATTCTGCACCTGAGTCCTCTGCGCGCTCAAAACCTCATCCAACAACTGCTTTTCTCTGATCTGCTCAACCCAAGTAGGTTTAACCTGCAGTTCTGCCAGAATACTCCCGTCATCGTACAAACTCAAGTGGGCAAACAACGCTCTTAGATCCGAAACCACCTTACGGCTCAACGCGTCTGCCACTACGTTAGCCTTGCCCGGATGATACTCAATTGAGCAATCGTAGTCTTTCAACAGCTCAATCCATCGGCGCTGTCTCAGATTCAAGTCTTTCTGAGTCAGGAGGTACTTCAGACTCTTATGGTCCGTATAGACTACCGATCTCTCTCCGTACAAGTAATGCCTCCATATCTTTAGGGCAAAAACTACAGCCGCAAGCTCCAAATCGTGCGTAGGATAATTTACCTCATGTGGCCTCAGCTGTCGGGATGCGTAAGCCACCACCTTCCCCTCCTGCATCAGCACACAACCCAAGCTCAGATGTGATGCATCGCATACATCGTGAATTCCTTACCACCTCAGTCAATCGTAACCGAGCTTCACCAAAATCTTCTTCAACTTATCGAAGCTCTCCTGCTGCTTTTCAGTCCAAACAAACGGGACTCCCTTTCTCAATAATTTGGTCATCGGTGCTGCAATTAACGAGAAACCCTCTACAAATCTTCGGTAGTATCCTGCCAACCCCAGAAAACTCCGAATTTCCGCTACTGACTTAGGCGGCTTCCAATCCAGAACGGCCTCTATCTTTCGAGGATCCACTCTAATCCCCTCAGCCGACACTACATGACCCAGAAATGTCACCTCCCTGAGCCAGAACTCGCATTTACTGAACTTCGCATAGAGCTGTTTCTCCCTTAGAATCTGCAATACTACCCGCAAATGAGCATCATGATCCTCCTCAGTCCTTGAGTATACCAAGATGTCGTCGATAAAAACCACCACGAACTGATCTAGATACTGCTGGAACACCCTATTCATCAGATCCATGAAAGCTGCCGGTGCGTTAGTCAACCCGAACGGCATAACCAAGAACTCAAAGTGCCCATACCGAGTACGGAATGCCGTCTTACAGATATCCGCCTCTTTTACCTTCAATCGGTGATATCCGGACCTTAGGTCAATCTTTGAGAAAATCGACGCCCTTCACCGATCAAACAAGTCATCTATCCGAGGCGGTGGATACTTGTTTTTGATTGTCGACTTGTTGGGCATGGTAGTCTATGCACATCCGCATAGTACCGTCTTTCTTCTTTACAAAGAGTACCGGCGCTCCCCACGGCGAAAATACTTGGCCGGATAAAACCTCGGTCCAATAACTCCGGATTTGAGCCTTAAGCTCCACTAATTCTTTAGGTGCCATCCTCATGCGGAGCAATGGATACCGGCGCAGCTTAAGATAATGATCAATCCGAACTCTACCTCCGATCCGGTGGCAAACCCTAAGCTCCTCAGGAAACACATCCACAAATTCCCTGACTGTCCGAACAGTCTCCACAGAAGACTCCTTAGCCTCCAAGGCATACACATGCACCATATATGCTTCGCAACCCTTTCTAACCATTTTCTCGGCTTTGAGCAGATACCAAGTTGGACAGATAGTTTCTCCTATTACCGATCAAAACTACTTCATCACCCTACTGTGTGCTCGAAACCATGCGCTTAGCCAGCAAATTCAACTTCACTTTGATACTTACCCACCATCCATTCTCGAGAATTAGATCGAACTCCCCAAATGGCGCTTCCATCGATCGACCTCGAAAAGATACCCCTTGGAGTCTAGAGGTATCGCCTCTATACGCTTTATCTACCACTACAGAGTGACCTAGAGGGCTTATTACGGTCATCCGCCTAGAAGATATCTCGGAGTCTAAATCCATTGTCTCTACTATACTCGGCAACATAAGAGTGTGTAGACCCCACATCAATTAAAGCAAGATAAGGAGAACCAAAAATCAAAACGTCACTTAATGACGTCCGCAAGGCCGCCTCCTCTCGGCGCCTCGATATACCAATCCAGTATGTTCGCCTCGAACTACTGCACCTCGCCGGTGCTCCACGGCCCGACCGGCTGTACCTCCTCTGCCATTACCTCGGCCCCTCTGTGGCGGTCCATTATTTCTATATTGATTACGGCCCTGATTCTCTGATTGAATCCTAGCTAACTTGCGCGGACAGTCCCTCACTCGGTGGTCCAGCGAGCCACACTCAAAACAACCTCTGCCATCAGTCCAGCAGCCTCCCCAGTGAGCCTTTCCACAACGGTTACATCATGCGGCGGTCCTCGCCTAGCAAAGAACAAACCTATCCGATCGATTCGCCCACTCGGTCTAGCCCTTTCTGCATTGATTACCCGACGCACCCGAAGATCCAAAACTCCGCTTATGACGGTTCTGCCCATACCGCCTTACAGACTCTTTAATGCCCTCGGCAACCTTCACCTTTTCAACCAGAACCGCAAATTCACGCTCCTGCTGGGGCGCAATCAACAAGCTTAACTCGTCCCGCAGGCCATCCTCGAAACGAACGCACCTTTCCTCTTTCGTAGCCACCATACCCCTGGCATACCGACTCAGCCTCAGAAACTCGGCCTCATACTCCGATACAGATTTGCTCCCCTGGACTAACCTCAGAAATGCTTTCCTCTGCTCATTTATGTAATTAGCTCCGACATACTTCTTCTGATAAGCAGCCCGAAAATAATCCCATGTCAGATCTTCAGCTGCGGTGTTATCACGGACCGTGAGCCACCACTGGTATGACTCATCCCAAGAAGTGATACGATCCCTTTAATTTCTCCTCACCGTTAGGTCCAGATCGTCCATGATCCGCTCGTCGCTTCTAGCCAAGATTAAAGAAGGTAGGAGCAACACCGAGATACCCTAAGAATTCAAATTTCCCATTTGCCCAAGTCGTTCAGCACGATTTTCTAGCTCCTACGCCCCCACCTGCTCCAGCTACCCTCTCTAAGACCCGCAACATCGCCTGTGATACTGCATCATCGCCGGTCTGTTCCTGGAACTCACCACCTCCAGCTGGTGGCGGAACCCAGATCTCATTCTCGAACCACGCCTGTAACCCACGGGCTCGAAACAAATCATCCCATCGCGACCACGTCCACGACCACGTCCACCTCGGGTACTCATGACTAAATCTCGTCTGGTTAAGGAATTTTATGCATCAGTTATTATTCCACTATTTTTAAAGCAAAGTTTTATGAATATTAAAGAGACTTTGTTTTCGCGAGTCCATAGAATCCTATCAGTTTCAGTCTCTAAAGTAATCTTACTATCACTAGCCATTCAATCATATCAATATCACAACCAATAGTACGGGGTACTTACCTGGGCGAACTGGTGCCGGTGACTCGGTGCCATGCCCTTCAAATCATACTTTTAACAACAATATACTTGAAAATTTTTGTTTTAAAACATTTTGGGCCTCGGGCCCACAGCCGAGCTTTTGAACTTAGCTCTGATACCACAAATGTAACACCCCAAACCCGGTCAATACACCACGAATTTAATCGGTATGCTCTGAGGAAAAAGGTTTTGGGTGGTTTAGGTTTGAGTTTAAAAGTTTGAGGAAAACACTTCGCTAAAATTTTGTATTTGAAAAAAAACTTGAGTAGGTTTTGACTAAAAATTTATGTTGTATTTGAAAACCCAGAGAGCTTTGAAAATTTATCTGAAGTGTAGGTAAATCTAATTTATGTCGGTTTGAAGTTTAAGTTGTTCCATATTATTACTAAAATGTCTTGTCTGAGTAGAAAACCATATTTAAGTTAGAAAAACAATTCGAGTTCATTTTGTTCTAAGTTATAGTATGATACCCGATGGTATAGTTTAAAACATCGTTTTTGAAGTTTTGAAAACGTTGTCTTGCCAAGTTTTAGCATATTTTAACACAAGTAGTTTGTTAAAGCATATTATAAATCTAACTTAAACGTAAACAAACATAATTTAAAAGGCCATTTACAACCCAAATAAACCAAATAGTAATAATAAAACTTAAGTACCAAATTTCTTAAAAGTCCGAGCAAAGCTTTATTTCAAGATGGCATGAGCACCTCGAGTCCATCCCGGCCCGTGTCCGCGTCTATGTGTCACCGAAATAGTCAAAGGAGAGGGTGAGTCGAGTGACTCAAGGTGTAAATCCGCTCCCAAGAACAACATGCTAACACACATCATACAAAGCAATATAATTAATGCAACCCGATCCTAACCATCCATATCGCCTTTTCTACCCCGTGGTACCAAACCACCGGTGGTGCCAAACCACCGTGACATATAGTCACAATGTGTTACCAAAACACCGGTGTCCCAAAGACACAATTGTGCTACAAAGCACCGTGACCAAGTCACAACCGATGATGGGGCCAACCCATCGTGTGATACCAAATCACTAGCGAGGCGATCCCATATCTCAAGTGGGGCCAACCCACGGTGGTTAAACCACGTGGACAAGTCGCAATGAGGTGCCAAACCTCCGTGTCCCAAAGACACAATTGTGCTACTAAAGCACCGTGACCGTAGTCACAAATCATGATGGGGCCAACCCATCGTGTGATACCAAATCATCGGCGCCAATCCCATATCTCACAAGTGGGCCAACCCACGGTGGTTAAACCATGTGGACGAGACGCCGAGGTACCAAACCTCTGGAGGTGCTAAACCTCTGTGACCCAAAGTCACAAAGTGTGCTACTAAAGCACCGGTGCTCACAAGACAAAATATCACCGCTCCCTCCACTGAATCACCCATACATGTCATAATCGACTCATATACAATATGCAATCATGTAACTCATGCAACCATGTCCAACATCGCATCTCATAGCATATATATATACAAAGATAGATCATCATATTCAAAGTATCCATAATAGGACTTGTAATAAAATAGACTTACCCGGATCCGCATACATACCCCATTTGGGTATCCAATTATCCATCATACTTGGTATCATTTTCAACAGTGCAAACAGTTTATTAATAACATTACTAGGTATCGCAGTGTTAGTTTACACACCGGTAAGTACGAGTCTAGAAATCCCGACAAAAGCAATCTAAGTCCCTCGAGTACTAGCTTCTACAATCGGCCAAAACATAGGGTTAGACATCTATACATTCGCCAACATCATTTAGACCAAAAGGGTTTGTCGAAAGCCCTTACCTTTCACTGATTTGGTTTCCTACCAAAACCGAATCATCCAATAATTCTCTTTAGCAATCGGCTACACCATAAAGATGAACAGTTAATCTTTTGCTACCTTTGCCTTAATCGCACCTAAAGAAAAGATTGAAATAATAGCAATACCATGTACTTACCCCTACTTACCAATCGGTTAACAAAAGAATAGCGATTCCCTTGCTTAGATTTCACACTTCAAAGACCCTATAACAAAGAGAGATTAGTATCCTTCCAACATAACCCCTTTCGGCCCTTAATCAACCAACCTTGACAAAGTATAAGGAGAGAAAGGAGAGGACCATTCGGCCAAGGACTTACCCACCACCACACGATTGGAACCAAGCTCCCAACACCACCAAATACTCGGCCAAAGAACAAAACAAAAGGGAAGGGAAGATTCGGCCAAAACCAAAGAAGGTTCGGCTAACACTCTTAATCCCGAAAAGAAGAGTTTAAAAAGAACAACAAGGAAGAAAGAATACTCTCGGTTTTGGATGAAAAGAAATGGAGAAAAGTGTTTGGGAAGTGAGTTTCGCTAAAATTGTTTTGGAAAGGAAGAAGATAGAATGATGGATGCTTTTGGTTTTGGAGGAAAAGAAATAAAGAAAAGGTTTAGGGAGTGGAGTTTGACACACACACAATGAACAAAAGAAAATAAAAGAAGTAGGAGAGGAGAGTACTTTCGGCAACTAAAGGCCAAAATCGGCAAGGGTAGGCTTATGATAGTTTTTGGTTTAGGTGAAGAAGAAATTAGAGGATGTAGGCTTTTGGTGAACGTGTTACTGGTCAAAAGTGAGGAGGCTGGTTTCGTTTACTAACAACAAGAGAAGGAAAGGGAATGAGAGAGGCATTCTGCTTCAAAGAAAAACAAAAGAAAAGGATGAAAGCAACAAGTACATTCGGCAACTAGGCTTGACTTCACAAAGGAGAGATGGAGGAATTTGACTTGCTATTGAGAGAAGAAAAATTTTGCCACTAATAGAAGAAAAATGGAAAATGAAATGTTTCTTTTTGACAAAAAGAGGGGACTTAGCTTACCAAAAATGACCGAAACAATGCACCAAAATGCCAAGGCATATTCGGCCTTCCCCTCTCCCACACCAAGCCGTCACTTCCCCTCCTCCAACTCCCCCCAAATTTCGGCCACAATCCCCCCAAGAGCTCCCATTCACTCATTTGAAATGAGTGGACCAAGTCCTCCTCCCCACTTTGCTCTCCACCATCCAAGTCACCACTTGACCAAGTCCAAGGTAGAGTTTAAATCATCCACAACTCCTTCCTCCTATGCCGTCCAAAATGGTTGCAAAAGGGGTGGGATTCTTGCGACTTGAACCCCAGACCTCCCCCTTGGAGATGACGCCACCCCAAGCTCCTCCCTTGTGGCGCATGCCTTGCCACTTAGCTAGCTCCTTATTTGTGCTATATTTTCACTTAATTTAAATATAAACCCCAACACCTTCTGCTTCTATCCCCTAAAACCCAAGAACAAGAATTTCACCACCTATCCAGGCTCACACCTAGCCTATAACTAAATCCCGAAAACACCAAAACAACATTATAACAAGAAATAAACATGCAACAATTGCCAGAAATAAATTAACCCCTTAACCCGGGATATTACACATTGTGTGCATTTTTGCTTAATTTTATGAAATAGCATGTTTACTGTGATATGGATGTGTGGTGTGCATTTTTAGAACCTTGGAAATGTAAGGAAATGTATGGAAATGTATGGAAATGTATGGAAATATAAGGAAATGTATGGAAATGTAAGGAAATGTATGGAAATGTAAGGAAATGTAAGGAAATGTAGGGAAATGTCCTGGAAATGTAAGGAAATGCTCTGAAATGATAAGTTAAAAAGAGGAAAGTGAACATTTATGGAAACTAGGAAAATGATTTAGAAATGATTCAAAAGAGGAAAGTGAACATTTCTGGAAACTTGGAAACGTAAGGAAATGTCAAGTTTAAAGAGCCAAACGAAAATTTTTGGAAACTTAGAAATGACTTAGAAATGTCGAGTTTTAAAGTTTAAAAGAGGAAATTAAGGCAAGGTGGCCTTAAGAGAAAAAGTATGTGAAATTTGACACACAAACAGGCTTGGAAAAGTGGCTTGAAAATGCCACTTAGGGCCTCTGGAAATGGCGCCACATGCAAGGGTGTTGGGCCTCGTATGGCCACAAGGAGTCCAATAGAATAAGTTTAAATTCGGCTCATCAAGGGAAGCGGGTGGACGGCATCTAGCTAAGACTTTAAGTGATTTTTATTTAATTACTTAAAGAGAAAGAAATGGACGACAATAGGGACTCTTAAGGGAAAAGTTTAATTCTCCTTAAAACTCGACTAAATAGGTGGATAAATGATGATTTATTTTAGATTATTTTCAAAGAGATAATTGAGGGATTATTCTTTAATTTTTAATTAAAGAGATAAAGCTATCAAAATAGAAGAGTGATGGCCAAGTAAGGGATTCCAAGTTAGTAATTTCGGCTATAAAAGGAAAAGAGGGCCATTCATTCTTTCTTCTAACTCTCTCTTTCTTGAATTCTCTCTAGCAAATATCTCCTTTCTTCATCATTTTGCCAAGTGAAAATACACCTTGTGTAGCAAAACTTCATTACCAAATTGCTCAAACTCTTTTCTCTTCTTCTTTCATAATCTTCCAAAAGCCGAAAGTTTGCTAAAATCAAGGCCATAGCCGAATAGTTTTGAGACTTCAAACAAGGGGTTGTCGACTTCTGTATTAAGGGTAAGAACTAGTTATCATTCGATTTTAATCCTTTTTCTTTTAAGATTCACCGAAATCTAGGACTAACCCCATTAATATCTTGTTACCAAAACTTTGAAGAGATCTTTTCGGGATTTGTTTAAGACAACTACAAGAAGGAGAAGTTCTTTTCCCGAAGGTACACCATAGGCCGCGTGTTCCCTAGTTATTCGGTGAATTTTGGGATTTAAAATCCACAAGGTAAGACATGCGAATATTCGGCCAAGGCCTATTTTTGGTGTTTTAGATCTAGTTCATATTTATTCAAAAGCCGAAACTAATTTGTTAAAGTGATTTAAAGCTTTGCGAATACAAGAAAGAGTATAGTGAAGATTTGGGATTTGGCACCAAGGTAAGTTTTAGTGTACTAATCCTACTAGGATTTGGATTTATGGCGAATGGCTTACTAAGTATTAAATGATTGATTAAGTGTAGAGATTTAAGATCTAAGGCATTAGATCAAGCTTTTGGATTTGGATTGGAAACCTTAAGCGAATCGGTGTGTACCCACACTAAATCTCAATAGATTTACTGGTTTTAATTCATTATATGTGTTAATATGAAAGTGTAAGAATATGGCTAAGGTCTTGTGTGTACCCTACCCTAAGTTTTAATATGTTCATGGCTATGTTTTAAATTAAATGTGCATGTTTATAAGAATGTGAATATGGCTAATGTGCGATACTATGGTACAAAGTACTAAGGTACATTTCCTACTCCTACTAGGAATATGAATATATGTTATTTTAACATGTGAAAAGTGATAAGAATGTGAATTAAGGCATGATTTTGCATATTGTGTATGAAATATGGGGCATATGGGTTATATGAAAAGGGAAGTGAATGTGGTGACCTAAGACCACAAACACGGTGACCTAAGACCGTGATATCGAAATGTGGTGACCTAAGACCACGATAATGAATGTGGTGACCTAAGACCACAAAAATCTGAACGTGGTGACCTAAGACCACGAATGCGGTGACCTAAGACCGCAATATGGAGTGTAGCGGAAGGAGGTTGACTTAGTAGTCCCACGGTGTGCGAGGATGGTGCAGGTGGTGTGTAGTGGATGGCATATAGGTTTGGGTTCGGGTTGCATCATATTGTCTAAATGTTTTATGAACATGTATGATATTGTATGCCTGAAATATTAAATTTTAGTGTTGGTTACACATTGAGTCTGTTGACTCACCCCGTTGTGGGATTACTTTTCAGGTGACGACCAGTGATGGACCGGGCCGGCAGATGCTTAGTGGAGGCCATGTGAAGTTCAAATTTCTTTTATTTGGACTATTTTACTTTAAGTATTTTGAATTTAAATTTTGGGAATTATTTGATGTAATAAGGCCTTAGTAGAACTATTTTATTCTGTTTTTATTTATTGAGCTTACAAACTTTTATTTATTAAAAGATTAAGTAAATCTATTTTTAAAACAAAGCCCAAACGTTTTGTCACTTAAAGTAAAGGATTTTTAATAATGAAATGAACCTGTTTTCATCTCAAGCCCAACTCAAAACGATCTTTCTTCCAAATCACACAAGTTTTCCCTAAGTAACAGAAGAATTTGAAACGGTTTACACCGGGGAACATACCAGATCCGGTCAAGGCTCGTGGGCTGGGTTTGGGGTGTTTCGCCACATGTCAGTGTTGAGACGGTACAAACTGGATAGAATTTTGGCACCAGAAGCCAAAGAGTTGATAAATAAACACATAGCTTTATTTAAGATTCTTTTGCATCGTCATGGAGTCGAGGAAGCCACGTGGGAACCGAAAGAAGATATGAAAGTGCAATACTCAAACCTATTCCCTGGTAAGATTTTCGGGACGAAAATTCCTTTAAAGAAAGAGGTGTAACAACTCGTTTTCAGTGGTTTCGGGACCACGATTCTGACAAGCGAGTCAATATTTTATTATTTATTAAATTTTTATAGAGTTGATATAGGGTTTATTAAACATTGGGTAAGAAAATTAAATGTTTAATAAGTAAATTTAGTAAAAGAAACTAAATTGTAAAACTTGCAAAAGTTAGCCTTTATTAGTTAAATGTGTTCCTACAGCTGTTTTTATTTAGATAAGTTCGTAAGTTAATTTAATAGTTAATTTATTGATGTTTTATAATTTAATGCTTATCGGTATATGATTGGTTCATCAAATTCATGGGATTGAGAAAGAGAAAGATCATGATTGAACAATATCATGGCATTTTTCTCGAAATGAGAAGGACCATAATTGAAAGATATTATGGAATTAAATGTAAAACCCTATACTCGGCTCAGTCGCTAAGCCCAAATACAAGGATGCTACACCACCGTCACACGTCATTTATTTAGAAAATTGTTTCACAAGTAACCAATCGCCATCTTTATTTAATCATGTCTGTGAACTATAGTCGTACAACCACTTCTTATCGTTAGAACATGCCAAACATACACTAAGGGTATTAAAAATATCAAACAAACCTGCAAATGGGCCAAATTGTAAATTTCCAAAGCTGTTACGTAGGTATCGATACTGTCTCAGGGGTATCAGTATTTTCCTTAAGTGGTATCCATACCACATGGAAAATTGAGACCAAACTTGCATTCTGTTACTCATCAAATTTTGAAACATCGAACATCATTGGTACCTTTCATAAGATAGCGATAAACATACCCGAGTATTAATACTCGGGGTAAATATATCGATATGAATTCTCTATTCTCTCTTCCTGCATTTTTTAAAATACAAAGGTATCATTTTTAAAGCCATAATATCGATACCTTTGCTACAGGTTACAAAAATTTAGCATATGCAAGCATTAAAACAATTCAACTTAATCCCTCAATATCATGCTTCATTTACCTAATCAAATAAGCATCAAAATGTCTAAAATAGTAGCCCAAATACCGTGTTCAAGTCCACATGCTTCCAAACTTAAACAATTAGAAAATAGCCCAAAAATGACATACCAAAACCGATATAAGGTCTACCACATTGCCTTTATGTTCGATATAATAAATAAACTAATTACACCTACTATAGTAACTAAAAGAATGGCTTAGATCACTTCCTCGAAGGCTGTCCCTCACACCGGAAACACAACTACTTTGCAAAGGTTAAAATGGAGTGGCTGAGCTTAACAAACTCAGTGAATGCTCTGTAACACCCCTAATCCCGACCTAGAAGTTAGGCTCAAATCTGGTATGCCACATTGAAGTGTTTTTCGAAAACCATGTTTTCATTGAAAACCCTTCACAATTAAAAGCTAGAGTAAAATCCCATTTACTTCAGTTTAATTTTTTTGAGGTTTATTAAAAAGTTATTACTTTCAAAACCTTATTGTTGCGGAAGCTTAATTTAAAACAAATGATTTACTAATTGAGTTGCGAAAATGTAGTGTTATGAAAACAGTTATTGTTTTGGAAAACTGCTATCTACTTTTAACAGATAAAAATGTAATAAACTAAAAATCCCAAATTAAAAACCAGAAATTAAAAGAGGTCTATTACAACCCAATAAGAAAGCAATTTAAGTAAGGTAAAATAGAATACTAAAATTTAAAGCTGTTCGTAGTATGGCCACCCTCGAGTACTCTATTACGTCAAACCGCTTACTGAGGATTACCTAAAAAATTAAAAAGAGGGGGTGAGTTTACAAAAACTCAGTGTGTAATCCCCTTACTAGAGTAACAATCGATATCTGAAATAAAAATCGAAAGCGATGCAGGCCAAAGCCCTTTAACAAGAATAATGACAGTCTAGTTTAGATCATACGTGGGCCAAAGCCCACTACAATATCATTTGGGTCACCGCCCATAACAGAATCAATTGGGCCCAGCCCAAACTAATAACAAAACAAGTGGGCCTAAGCCCAGTATAGTGACAGATCTCGTAAATAGATATGCAGTAGTATGAGGATGCATCCCACCCCGATCCAGCGAACACACCACCCATACCAACCCTGCACTCCTGTGGGGATAAAATTGACCCACCGAGCCAACACACCAAGCTTAGCACCGGTTGTGGCACTAAGTCAACAGAACTGCTTGGCGCCATGGATAGAACGGCTAAAAGCCATAAATATCGCAACAACGCTTCCAGTTAACAGAACGGCTAAAAGCCATAAAAAGAACGGTTATAAACCATAATCAGGATGGCATAGAGCCATAATCAGGATGGAACAAAGCTATCGATAACTGTAATAAGTTTGGCACATAACCATCAGTGACGGTAATATAATCAGCACACAGCCACTGGTAATTATGATTGACACAGAGTCATCAATATATATGTTAGGCACATAGCCACGAGTAAATACGATTAGCACAAAGCCATAATCAAGATGGCATAGAGCCATAATCAGATAACACGGCTTTAAGCCGTTCGTTGGTCCACATTCATCTTATACGACACGTGCGACCTTAACAGGTCAATACTGGATCCATAGTCGTCTCATGTGACCCGTGCGACCCTATCAAAACTTCCTCCGTATCAATGTCCCAACCCAATGCAATATGTCATGTATGTCATGCTCAATCATTACACGTGTATGCAAAATGGCCATGCCCAGTAACATTTATTTAAACATAATTAAAAGCATATCAGTAACACGACCACAGTCAAGTCAGTTAAAACACAGTCATACGATCACAGTCAAATTCATAGTCAAAGCCAGTCATTTACCCACAAGGGCAAAAAAGTCATTTTACCCTATAAGGGTATTTCGATAATCCTACCCTTCAGGGGTATTTTGGCAATTCTACCCTATAGGGGTAATTTGGTAATTCTACCCTATAGGGGTATTTTAGTAATTTTACAAATCGGGGGTATTTAAGTAATTTTACAAATTAGGGGTATTTCGATAATTTTGCAAATCGAGGGTATTCATTAATTTTACAAACCAGAGGTATTTCGATAATTTTTCAAATCGAGGGTATTTCGGTAATTTCACAAATCGAGGGTATTTCGATAATTTTGCAAATTTGGGGTATTTCGATAATTTTGTAAATCAGGAGTATTTCGATAATTTTGCAAACCAAGGGTATTTCGATAATTTCATATATCGAGGGTACTTTGATAATTTTGCAAATCGAGTGTATTTTAGTAATTTTACAAACTAGGGGTATTTTGGTAATTTTGTAAATCGGAGGGTATTTTAATAATTTTACAAACTGGGGGTATTTTAGTAATTTTGAAAATCGAGGGTCTTTCAGTAATTTTGCAAAATAGGGGTATTTCTGTAGTTTTGCAAATCGAGGGTACTTTAGTAATTTTACAAATCAGGGTCTCAACGACCCAACAGAAGGTCCACTGTTGCCTCGAGCTACTTAAGTAACCTAAATAATCACAATGGTGTAAATGGACCTAAGGCCCATTACTCGGCCCAAGTAGCCCACACACTCGTGTGGCCCATTCAGCCCAGAAACAGCCACAGCTCAAACCAATAGAAACCATATAACATGCATTTTATCCGTGTGGGGCCCACCAACCTAGTGGGCCCACACGACCCATTGCCCAAAGCGACCCTAGCCATGTGGACTACACGGCTCGGTCTAACATTCACCACAATATGAAAATTTAATCCGTGTGGGGCCTATAGGCCCATTTTGCGGCCTAAAACGACCTAAGCCCATGAGAACGCTCATGGTGGCCTCAACCATCTTACGCCCATATTCGTGGGCTCGATCCACCACACGTGCGATCGCACGCTCGTGTGGCATCATTCACCGATACTTTGACTTTTCGACATTTTACGATCAGAAGGAGTGTGGTTACACACTCTATCAGCTTTCTCCTCGACTATCGAATATAGGGTACTGTTACACACCTGATCGCGAAGCGCTTCACGAATCCCTAGCACTGAACCTACCATATTCAAATCTAACTGTTAATCACTCGATCAATATAATTATTCTTCATTTTTTCCAAACACATGCTGAAATCACATTGATACTTGCCTTAGTCGATCGAGATTTGATAAGTCCCCACTAATTGTTAGCAAGAATTAATCCCCTTGTTATAATTATAGTCAAAATTGAGAGTAGGCCTTCGACCGCTTTTGGGACACGCGCCCCTCTTTACTCCTCGAGAACGCCTAGGTATCAAGCAACATTAGTCTAAGGAAAGAGAGAGAGAGAGGACTCGGCAGAAGGGAAAAAGAACCATACTAGCAACAAAAATCCATTTAAGGAATCACCATAAATTACACTTAACCTTGGCAAACAGAGGAGAAGAACCCGCAGCCTTATGATAGGAGAACAGAGATGTGAGTAAATTCGGCAATAGATGAAAGAGAGATAGTAGGGTATTCGGCTTTTACACACTTATGAACAAATGATAACAGTGTTAAACAAAAGGGAAAAAGAATGAAGGCAGACCAAGAGAGGTTGAATTCGACTCACGTTAAGAAATATAGGAAACAAGGAGAAGATAATAAAGAAAATCGAAACGAGAAAGACACAAAAAGATCAATGGAAATATTTGGCATTATAGATAGAAGAGAGAAAATAAAACAAATCGGCATAAAAGAAAGCAATTGCCAAAAATGCACCAAATGCACTCCCTAGCCGAATTTGCCTAAACAAAACTCTCCCCAATCGGCTCCAACTTCTCCCATTTCAAAATCATTCCCCATTCAAATTCAAATTCTTATGACCAATTCAACCACAGAGTTCCAGTCTAGTTCCAACACCTCCCCAGCACAAGCAGCAAAATAAACATACATTTGCGCACGCCAAGCCTCGAACCTCAGACTCTTTGCCACACATGTAGTGCCACCACCACTGCACCAACAGGCTCTTTATATCACATTTTACCTTCAATTAATTAAGAGGTCTAAAGGCCAAGGTCCAGGTTCCTTTAAAAGAAAAACCAAAATAAATTGCAAGAGCCAAGACTTGAATCCAGGCTCCCTTGCAACCTTAATGACGCCACAACCACTAGACCACATGCTTCCTTGTGTTATATTTTTAAAATAATAATTTAAAAGGCCTACATCCAAGCATCTAGGGTTTTATCCACTTAAAACCAAAATTTTTGCTAAAGCCCAGGTTTGAACCCAATACTTCTCTAATACTTCTCAGGACCCTTAACCACCAAAGCATACATACTTTTATGTTATCCACATGCACAACTAAATTCCAATTCCTCCGGCACACGAAGCCCATTTCTTTTAGGCCCAAAATTAGGGGCGTTACAAGACTCTATGCAAACAAGTCATTATGCAACAACAAACAATTATATAGCATATTCATAACATCCCTAATTCTATACCATGTTTCACATGTTTAATCATTTTCATCATACCTTTACTTACTATTCATAGGATTATTCAAGTATATGTATATTATAACACATATTAGATACATTTAATGATAGGATCATGAAACATGAAGTGGGCTCTATCACCACTCATCAGATACATGAATCTCCAACACACCACATAGACTTGTAGAGTCAAACATATCTTATATGTGAAGCATATAACTAACACTCTCCAACACAACAATCACACATATCCCATTGAATGGAGCTTGGCTTACATTCCCTTATCTCTCCAAAACTATCCTGGGCCTCAATGCCCCAAATATCACAACACAAAGGTGAGTACTCACAATCCTATGGCATGCCAACTATATCTAATGGTATCAAGGCTCACAAGGCCAAAATATCCACACCATCAACACATATTTACATATCAATTTCTGTACATGTTCACTACATATACATATCATTATCACATTATAACCGCTGGCATACATTATGAAACGTAACCACCTAATTACTGTCTCAACACATGAATTACATACTCGTATTTTCACTTTCATATCAGTCATCACCCACTTACAACACATATCATAGTATCTCGTACATACTCATATTTTCACAATTACACAACATACATTTATCACATTATAACGTAGGTTTGAGAACACTTACACTCAGAATTTAGAGTAAGGGCTTAGGCTACCTGTAAATTCCCAATTACATAATGAATCATCTACGAGCAGCAATTACAAAACACTGACAAAAAATTAGCTCCTATTGAAAACTAAAAGCTTAGGTGTGCTTTTCTTTGCCTTTATCTCTACTGGTTGAAGGTCCTATTGACTTCGATTCTTTAACAACACAAACCACACAAATATACAATCCACAATCAGCTAATAATTCACCTTAAATAGTCACAAAACATAAGCCTAAGCTTCATTCTCTTCTAACTAAAACCTCTAGCATGACAAACTTAAAATTTGAATAACTCGGTCTATACTTAATATTTTCATAGGAAACGAGTTTCATTCATCCACATATTCATTTACTATTAATTCTCAACCTTTAAGCTACACAAAACTACATGGTTCGAGGTATCAAAATTTTTTGACAAGTTTTGACCATTCTAACAAAAATTCATTAAACATGATAAACTCTTAAAGAAACTTCAAAGTAACTTTTGAAACCTTCTAATTATGTTCAAACAAGTTGAAAAAGACTTTAAAACCAAGTTTTATTCCTCAAACCTGAAATTCACTATTAATAACCAAATTTTCAGTTATTATCTAAAACATGCATTTTAATGGTTAGAAATTTGATTTAAAAGTCTAGGTAACATTTAAAACTAATAGGAAGATAATTGGTTACCTTGAATGCAAGAAAAATGAACTTTGGTAAAATTTTGAAAAATCGACTCTTGAAGAAGAAGATGAAATTAAATAGATTTTTGGGTGTTTTCTTGATTTCAATGGAGATTTATAGTTCAATGGATGTTGGAAATCAAAAGTAATTAGGATTTGAAGTAAAAATTGATTAGGAGAGTAAAAGAAACAAAAGGGCGGAAAGAACACAATGGGGGAAGTTTCTATCGTGAAATAGTTTGGAGAATGGGGGTTTTTAGGTTGATTTTAAAATTCTAGGTAAATTGCTTCATAAAAGCTCCCAATTTTAAATATTTTACAAATCAGTCCTATTTTCAAAATTAAAGATATTTAAAAACCATTTTCAAAAATTGACTTAATTTCCTAATAGCCATTGTTGAGAACATTATGGAATACCTACCTTATGAAATTCTGAGCTCATTTGGACTAAAATTCCTAAAATACCCTCGAAACTTCTAGGCCCTATTTAGGGGTTTTACAATTCTCCCCCTCTAAAAACAATCTCATCCTTGAAATTTACCTAAGCTAAACAAGTAAGGATATTGAAGTCTCATCGCTTCCTTAGTTTCCCAGGTAGCCTCTTCCCTTTTGTGGTTGTGCTACAAAACCTTAACCAATTCCCAGGTAGCCTCTTCCCTTTTGTGGTTGTGCTACAAAACCTTAACCAATAAAACTCTCTTATTTTGCAAACGAGCTAGAATCTCAACTGGTTCTTCTTCATAAGTAAGACCAGGTCGAACCTCGATCTCATTAACTAACACAACATGCAATAGATCCGAGCTATACTTACGTAGCATAGATATATGGAAAACATCATGAATTCTCTCAAGTTTTGGTGGCAACTTAAGACGATAAGCTACCGGTCTAACCCTCTCAACAACTTCATAAGGTCCAACATACCTTGGACTTAATTTACCCTTTCTTCCAAATCTTAAACCTTATTCCATTAAGAAACCTTTAAAAACACCTTATCACCACTAAGTTGAAACTTGATAACTCAACACTTCAAATTCGCATAAGACTTTTTCCTATCTATTACTGCTTTCAACCTTTCACATATCAATTTTACTTTCTCTTCAGTTTCACAAACTAATTCTCGTCTAGCAACACACTTTTCATCCGATTCTATCCAACACAAAAGAGTCCTATATTTCCTACCATACAATGCCTCAAACGGTGCCATGTGAATACTCGCTTGGTAACTATTATTGTAAGCAAACTCTACTAAAGGTAGATATCGATCCCAAGTACCATCCTCCACTTAGTGGTCAACTTATTCAACTTATTATAGTCAATACACATCCTCATGGTACCGTCTTTTTTCTTCACAAACAAAATCAATGCACCCCACGGAGATACACTCGGTCGAATGAATTGTCTATCTAACAACTCTTGTAACTGAATCTTTAACTCCTTGAGCTCTTTTGGTGCCCTGCGATAGGGTGCAATGGACACCGGTGTAGTATCAGGATAAAGTTCAGTTCCAAACTACACTTCTCTTTCTGGCGATAAGCCAAACAAATCTTTAGGAAACACATCAGCAAAATCCCTAATGGTTCAGGCATCGTGAACTCTCAAATCCTTACTAACTGAATTCATTATATAAGCTAAGTAAGCTTCACAACCTTTTCCCATCATCCTTTCAACTTTCAAGGCTGAAACCATATTAGAAAAAGAATCCCTGTCTTTCACCAAGCACAACGATTTCCAACCTATCACAATTTCTTAAGGTAATTTTATTAGTCTCAAACTCTACTTTAGCCTTATGCTCAGTCAACCAGTCCATACCCAAAATAACATCAAATCCATAAAATAGTAGTTCCATGATATTAACAGAGAAAACATGCCCTTGTATCATAAGAGGACACCTACGATAAACCTTATTCACAACAACACTATCTATGAAGGAACTAATTACAATCATACCAAAACTAGTAGTTTCTAAAGGAATCTCTAACCTACAAGTTAATTCACTCAGATTATACGAATGTGTAGAACTAGAATCAACTAAGGAAAACAATGGAATACATTGCAAAGTGAAAGTACTTGCAACAACATCAGTCGGATCTTGATCCTCAGGTTCCCTAATAGCATAAACCTGAGTTGGACCTCCAGACTCAACCTATGAGGCTACTATATGAGCAACAATCCAATGCCCAACCGCCCCCATTACCTCTACAGTGACCACGACCTCTAACAGGCGCAGTACTAGGTGCTGAACTTTAATTCTATGATACCTCTATTCTATTTGGATAGTCCCTAAGAAAATGTTCTTTCGAAACCACACTTAAAACATCCACCTGTCAACTTACCACATTCTTCAAAAAGCATACGATCACAATGAGCACAAAGCGGCCATCCAAAACCTCCAATTAAACCACCAGTGCTAGTCACAACATTACTCTACTATTTACACTGACTCAATTGAGACCCACGTCTCGTACCCCTACCAGAGCTGTAACTATCTCGTCCCCTCTTGGGCAGAAGTCCAAAAGCACCATCAAAAACCCTTTTACTAGTCTCAGCTACTACAGAACGAGCGGGCTAAGCCAAAGTCTCCTCTACAGCCTTTGCTTTTTTCACAAGCTCATCAAACAACTCTGTATTTTACGCCACTAAATAAACCCAAATCTCTTGAATGAGCCCAAAATGGAACCTCTTACAATGGTCCTTCTCAGTGAACACCATCTTAGAAACATACTGATTGAGGCACACAAACTTTGCCTCATAGTTAGCCACAGACAAACCACCTTGCACAAGATCCATAAATTCCCGCTTACAAGCTTTCATATATTGCTGGCCCGTAAACATCCTCCTAAACACCTTTAAGAAATAATCCCCAGTTAAATGATTAGTGGTTGTACCTCTGTATCATCCCGAATTAGGGCCTAGTCGAACAGTAGTTTCGAGATCACAAATCCGACGAGGAAAAGTTTATTTTTATTATATTTTCATGGTCTACAATTTCACAGAAAGATTTCGTGAAAATTTCATTCGAAAATTTCGACGTTTGGGCACTTAATTTAGTAAAAAAGACTAAATTGTAAAAAGTGAAAAAGTTGAGTTCTATATATTAAAGGTGTCAAGTTACTATGAATTTTAAATTGGAGGTCCTTAAAAGTTAATTAGACCATTGGATAACTTGATGGACAAAAATGGGCATGTATAGGACAAAATTGAAAGAAAAGCCTTAAGGGTATTTTAGTCATTTAGTGTTTTAATGAATAAAAAAAAAGACAAAATACAAGAAAATAATTTGCTCATCTTCTTCAAGTTGCTGTAAAAAATTTCTAGACTCCATGGCTAACGGTTTCAAGCTTTTCAAGCTTCAAAGTAAGTGTGTCTAAGCCCCATTTTTAATGTTCATCGTATTTTTGAAATCCCGGTAACTTAGTTTAGCTATTTATATCATTATTTTAAGCTAGATTTTAATTTTAAAAATTGACCCATGTTGAATAACTGTGTATTTTGATGAATTTTGGTAGATTATGCATGTTTATGATTAGAGAAACGAGTTTTATTAGATGATTTTCGATGAAATCGTATAAAAGGGGTTAAATTGTAAAATTTACAAATTGGTCATAAGTGTGTGAATTAGTGAGAAATTGAAGTTACCATAGAAGAGAAAAATGATCAGCATGTTATAAAACATAAGAATAAGGTCTGAAGTTTAATTTTCGAGTATTGGGGCAAAAGTGCAAATATGTAAAAGTTTAGGGTCAAAGTGCAAATTGTAAAGATATATGATTTTTGGGTCACATTGAATAACGTGACTAATAAATGAGATAATTTTGATATTATAGATCATGGAAAATAAGGTTCGGTCTTAGATCGAGGTTGTGGACCGAATTGGGAAATTTATCATTTTCGTGTCCGAGGTAAGTTCGTGTGTTAATAATATTGCAACACCATGCTTGAATTGTAATTCTCTATTGATATGGCATAAATTGTATGATTTAATATGTTTAGGAGAAGTTGATGGATGGTATGTATGTTATGGAAAATGTGATGTTTGTTGTGTTATGTGAAATTGAATGGCAAATTAATGTTACATGAATTGAATGTTAAATTAATATTACATGGGTTGTACGAGTTGCTACACAGCTGTGCCTGACGAGATTTCAACAAGTAAGTTCGAATAACCTAAAGTAAACCCATAATATGCCTAAATGCATGTTTTATGAATGTATGATAGTTGTATAAAATGATGGTATGAAAATTTATGAATTGGTAAAATATTGAAAAGTGAGAATTTTCGGTTGAACCTTCGGAATAGAAAAGATACAAATGAGGTAGCTAGGTCACATGTGTGGTACTAAGTGTAGGCCACTATGTATACAAGAGAGCTACGAGATGGTTTTAGGTCACGTGTGTAGTACTAAGTGCAGGCTACTACGTGTACCAGATGGATAGGTCGCATGTGTAGTACTAAGTGCAGGCTACTATGCGTACCCGATAGCTTCGATCACATGTGTGGTACTAACTGCAGGCCACTATGTGTAAGTGATGGTTTTGGTCACATGTGTAGTACTAAGTGTAGGCTACTATGTGCGCCAGATAGCTTCAGCTACAAGGGTGGTACTATGTGCAGGCCACCGTGTATCTGTTATAATTTCGATGAGTTCAACGGGAAATTGACTAAGTGAAAATACATGTGATTATGTAATGACTAAGTGTAGTTGAATATGACTAATTGATGGATAAGTGCAGGTATAAGTTTGAAAATTTATGAACAATAAGCTCGATATTTGAGCGAACTTTCGGTAAGAGGAAATGGAGTAAGTGAAATTATGAAAGAGTAAATTTAAAAATAAAACAGTTTTGGACAGCAGCAGTAGAGTAACTTTGAAAAATCACCAAAAATGGTAGAATTAGAATTAGTAGTTGAGTGAGATATGAAATTAAATCTTATTGAGTCTATTTTCATATGAAAGAAATATAGAAAGAAATAAAGTCTTTATTTTGAGATATTTAGATTTTTGGTGAGACTGGTTCAGGGTAATTTTGAGATCCCCTATTCTGACTTGGAAAAATAATTAAAAATTGTAAAAAAATAATTTTGGGACAGAATTTATATGGTTAGATTCCTTAATGAGTATGTTTTTAGAAGAAACAAACTATAACATCATTTGAATTCTGTACAAAAATATAATTAAATGTTAGCAAAGAATGGTCGGAATTGTTAAATAGCAGAATAGGGGAGACTTTAAAGAATAAACTGTACTAATTGGATATGCCAAAATTTTGGAAATTTTATGGTAAGAAGATAAATAAGTCTAGTTTCAAGGAAAATTAACGGATCTTAATTTTGAGTTCTGTGGCTCCAGATATAAATAATTTAATGACTATGACTCAATAAAATAGCTTAACTGGAATTTGAATAAATAGAAAGAATATAAAAATAGCATGTTATCGCATTACTTATTATTTTCATGCGAGCTTACTAAGCGTAAAGCTTACTCCCTACTTTCCATTTCTTTTAGTTTTGTCAGGCCAGCTGAGGGTTGGAGATCGTCGGAGGTAGCATCACACTATCGAGCCATTATCCTTGGAGTATTGGCATGTGTATGTGAAATGTTTTCAAGTGAGTGGCATGTATAGGGACTTAGTTTTTCTATGATGGATGTTGTTGTGATTAGTCAAATGTATTGGCTTATATTGATTTGTTGATTATAACCATGAGATGTGGCTTATGATGATTTTGGCTTGTAAGCCTATTTGTCCATGGTATGTGTTAATGTCTTGTTATGTGGTATAAGTGATTAAATAAATGACAAGGTCAAATGCATGTGTTTGAAAAGTTTTAATTTTGGGCGAAATTTGGTACCTCGATTTTGTACGATTGAGAATGTTTAAGTCCGATAATGCCTCGAACCCTGTCCTGGAGTTAGACATGGGTGAGGGGTGTTACAACCTCTCTTAACTGTATTCCACTAATGATGCGCCTCCCTAATAGGTAGAGACACAGTACAACCCAATTTCTCCTCATCAGAACAAGACATTTGCTCGAGGATCCTTTCTACTCCTTTCAAATAGTACTCATCTATGGTCTGATCGGTCCCTTTAACTCCAGAAAACTCTTTACCACTCAACGTCCAAAGATGATCAAGCAGCAAGCCCGATTCATAGGTGTAGGATTGGCAGGTGCTGAAGTAGGGTTAGCACCAACAATCCACTGAAACGCTCAAATTATTGTTTCCATCAGAGGGCCTACACTCTCATCAGGAATATTTACTCTATGTGGCAGCACAGGAGGTATAGAGGATGTACCATCCTCCTAAGCACTAGCTCTCACATTCACATGTCTAGGAGACATATCTAATTATCTAGCATACACACACAAACAAATAAATGGTGTGAGTGGTGGAGAAATGATCCAAGTCTCATTCCTGTAAACAAACTTTAGGATTTAAGGCAATGTGTTCCTATTCCTACTCCATATGCATCACAATAGGTGATATCTCATACGATTCAAACAATCAAAATAATTCAACCACTTTGGTTTCCAAGATCCATGGGTTGCGAAACCCCAATCAACATATCAACAACAATCACCTAGGTCAAAGAGTTATTAAACCTAGGCTTTGATACCACCAAATGTAACACCTTATACCCAACCTGGTCATCGAGCCCGAAGACAAGGACACTACACTACCGTCACGCATCATTTATTTAGCAAATAGTTTCACAAGTAACCAATTGTCATATATATTTAATCATGCATATGAATTATAGTCATATACACTAAGGGTGTTAAAATATCAAACAAACCTGCAAATGGGCCAAATTGGAAAATTTCCAAAACTATTACATAGGTATTGATACTATCTCAGGGGTATCGGTATTTTCCTTAAGTGGTATTGATACAACATGGAAAATCGAGACTAAACTTGCATTCTATTACTCAACAAATTTTGAAACATAAAAAATTATCGATACCTTTTGCAAGGTATCGATAAACTTACCCTAAGTAACGATACTCGAGCCGAGGTATCGATACGAATTCTCTATTCACTCTTCTTGCACTTTTGAAAATACATCATTTTTAAAGCCCTAATATCGATACCTCTACTCTAGGTTACAGAAATTCAGCATATGTAAGCATTAAAACCATTCAACTTAATCCCTCAATATCATGTTTCATTCACCTAATCAAATAAGCATTAGAATGTCTAAAATAGTAGCCCAAATACCGTGTTCAAGTCCACATGCTTCCAAACTTAAACAATAAGAAAATATCCCAAAAATGTCTTAACAAAACCAATATAAAGTCTACCACATTGCCTTAAAGTCCCATATAATAAATAAACCAATTACACATACTATAACAACTAAAAGAATGGCTTGGATCACTTCCTCGAAGGCCACACCGCTCAGACCAAAAATGCAACTACTCTGCAAATGTTAAAATGGAGTGGGTGAGCTTAACAAGCTCAGTGAATGCTCAGAACAACCTTTACATAAACAAGTCATTATGCAACAACAAATAGTCATATAGCATATTCATAACATCCCTAATTCTATACCATGTTTCACATGTTTAACTATTTTCATGCATACCTTTACTTACTATTCATAGGATTATTCAAGCACATGTATATTATAACATATATTAGATACATTTAATGATAGTTTGGCTCTTGGGATCATGAAACATGAAGTGGACTTTATCACCACTCATCAGATACATGGATCTCCAGCGCACCACATAGACTCGTCAAACATATCTCATAAGTGAAGCATATAGCTAACACTCTCCAACACACCAGTCACACATATCCCGTTGAATGGAGCTTGGCTAACATTCCCTTATCTCTCCAAAAACTATCTTGGGCCTCAATGCCCAATATCACAACACAAAGGTGAGTACTCACAATCCTATGTCATGCCAACTCCAATTGTATTAAGGTTCACAAGGCCAAAATATCCACACCATCAACACATATTTACATATCAATTTCACACATGTTCACTACATATACATATCATCATCACATTATGATCGTTGTTACGTATTATGAAACATACCCAATATTTACTATCTCAGCGTATGAATTACATACTCATATATTCACTTTCATATCTGTAACACCCCAAACCCGGTCTATGCGTAAAGACGAGATTTGGTTTGTTACATAGATCGAACTATCTTAACAATTAAAGTAAATCGAAAATTTCCAAAATCATCGTTTTATTTATAAGGTTTAATAAAATCCAAAAGAGTATTTTAAATTTGATGAATATGAAAAAAAACATTTATTGAAAATATCATTAATATTATATTGATAAAATCCTTAGAGTAAATTTTTTTTATAAGAGTTCAAAATATTTAAGAAAATATAAAGGAATTTCATATATTTGAAAACCCAAATTATTTTAAGAAAACAAAATAATTATAAACCCATATTAGTAGTCCAAAACATAATTTAAATCCATCAACACATAAAATCCATAAAATATTTATAGAGGCCTTATTACATCAAACCCATAATAGTAAATTATAGAAAGTCTTTAATAAAAGTTCAAAGTTTCATTAACCCTTATTTGTAGTATGGCCCCCACGAAGTCATCCTCGGCCCAAGTCCACGTCAATTTCCATTACCTGAGATGAAAAATTTGAGGGAGTGAGTTACTTAGAACTCAGTGTATAACTCACTTACTTATTCATTGGGCAGATCATCAAATCATTATTTTGGGCTTGAGCACCAACAGTTTAACAATATAAATAATAATATGTATGCAAAATGAAGTTCCCAACCCCAAACCTAATTTCCATCCACTACTCACCCCGTACCAACCATCACACTGTGGGGATCAAGTCAACCCACCCCGCCATCACACCAATCGTAGGCATTAAGCCATTTTATATTTGTGGTAGAGCCATGAACTAGATTGTGACAAAGTCACCGAACTAGAGGCATTGAGCCATTAATATTTGTGGCAGAGCCACCGAACTAGAGGCAATCAGCCGTTTAATTATTTTGTGGCAAACCCACCGAACTAGATTTTGGCAACATGCCTTTCTTCTCTTCATGATTAATCCCAACCCATGCAACATGTATGCAAAAATTTGTCTAAGTTTATATGATGATTTTTTTCAAAAGATTTGAATAACATAAGAGTCAATATTTCTAGTTTTTGTTAAGGCCCAAAATTTCGAAATAGCATTTATCCCATTTAGCAATCTAGCATCTTAAACCCAATTTACGATCTAGCTAAGAGTTTGGCCCATTTAACAATTTACCAGGCTTTTCGGCCCATTTAACAATTTATCAGGCTATTCGGCCCATTTATCGATCTAGTAGAGATTTCGGCCCATTTATCGATTTAGCAGAGATTTCGGCCCATTTATCGATCTAGCAAAGATTTTGGCCCATTTATCGATCTAGCAGAGATTTCAGCCCATTTAACAATTTAACAGGGATTTCGGCCCATTTAACTATCTATCCAAGATTTGACCCATTTACTAACTAGCAACTTATCGCCCATTTTACGATCTAATACATCTTTGGCCCATTTACACATGACATTTTAGTATTCATTTTACTACCTACACATCGAGGCGTTTTCGTAATTTTACATTTTAACAATTTTATGAATATTTCACCAAAACACCAAATATTTTGTATTATGCCGATTTGTCGATTTTTACGATTTTTACTCTATACCACGAATGACATCCAACCCGAGAAAAGTGTGAAGTTACACACCTTGATATCGTGAGTACTAAACCTTCCCGCTCTTCAACACCTAAACATAATACGATCTATTAGAACACTATTATTTATCAAAAATATTCTTTTGGGATTCGATCCAAATCCTTACCCCTTTGATTTTGAATCACTTCAATTTTCGGTTTCTCCTCGTTTATCGATTCGTTGCTCACTGAGAATCCACTAACATACAAAGGCTCGGGAGTACGAACTACTTCAAATAATTGATTTCCCTCGGTTGATGGTCCGCAACCCGGTGGAAAATCCCAGATTCCCGAAACAGTCCTTCGTTTAGTAATAGGGGGATTTACGGAATTGCCCCTCTTTCAAAGGCTATGGACTGCCCTTTTCTGCCCTATTTTGAATGTCTTCAATGACAAAAGATCATTAATCCAACCTTAATAATATATATCGAAAATAATACTAAAGGTTTTAAGGGTGAGATTTCCTTACCACAAAGATCCTTGCTCCACAATATGAGAATCGACCAAAAATGTTCCCTCAACACCTTAAATCGATTCTAAAGTTCTAAGATACACACGAACACTTGAGTTCCGGTCTTCCACTATCGCACTAAAGTATAACGAATGAAAACGTTAATAGAATGAACGATAAATTCGATCTAAGAGATCCTTCTTATCACCATCAAGATTCGGCCAAAACCATTATTAACTAAAATAAACTAAAAAGAACTCTTACCTAATGTCCACGGTTGAGAAGAAACGATTGAGAAGGATGTTTATGAATAGAGAGAGATTCGCAATGAATAACCAAAGAAAAGAGAAAATGGTTCAAGAATGACACACTAACATTCGACCATGAGAGAATATTATGAAGAAAGTATGATTGAAAAGATTAGATGAGAAAAGAGATGATGATGATGTTGTTTTGGTTTTCAAAGAGAAGAAAAGAAAAGAAAGAGATGAGTTTAGGAGCAAAGTACATTCGGCAATGGGGAAAAGAAAAGAAAAGAATGGCCTTTTGGTATTGGAGATTTCGGCACTTTGAAAAGGCATACAAAAGAGTACTAAAGTGATAGGCAAAATGACCAAATGGTCAAAAGATTAAGGCTTACCAAAAGATCAAATTCGCCAAAGGAGAAAGGTTGAGAAAAGAATTGCAAAACTTTGCACAAGATGTTAGGAATGATCAAAACTAATTCCTAATCCTAATCACTACTAACACATTCTACCTACCTCCCCTAGGCACAATGTCAGTCAAATTCATTGGTCAAATGACCATGAAATAATTTCAAAACATTTTCCTTGATACATGCCTTATGTCCCTTATCTTTCCAAAATTTCTTGATTCCCTACCATAAGTTAACAATTACCTTATTCTTTTAGTCTACTTACCAAAATGAAAAGTCCAACCTTACCATATATATTGCTTGGCCGACACTTGCTATACTTGTGCAAAAATAAAATTATCTAGATGCTAACCAAGGATTCGAACCACTCCCTCATGCCACAACTCATGCGCCAACACCACATTACCATTTACTCATCTTATGCTACACTTTGACACTTAAATTAACTTAAGTTTCAATGTCACTTAATCCACTTCATTAAATTCTCAAAACTAAAAATTATTCCATTCCCGAATAATTCTATACTCTTCTTCAGGACTATAATAAACACGAAAAAGAAGTAAGAAAATTTTCCTTCATAATCTAAGCACCAAAAACATGCAATAAAAATCAATAGTCGAATTTTAGGGTGTTACAACTCTACCCTCCTTAAAGAAAATTTCTTCCTCGAAATTTACCTGGTTGAAAGAGGTGAGGATATTGTTGCTAAATTGCATCCTCAGGCTCCCACGTAGCTTCCTCCGCTCCGTGATTACGCCATAAAACTTTAACCAACGGCACGATTTTCTTTCTTAGCACCTTAACATCTCGGTCTAAGATTTCCACCGGTTCCTCCTCAAAAGACAAGTCTGAATTCAACTCCAATTCTTCTACTGCATTTACTATGTGAAGGATCCGATCTATAGCGCCTCAACATGGAAACATGAAAAACATTATGAATTTGACCCAATTCGGAGGTAATTCAATTTGATAAGCCACTGGGCCAACACGCTTCATCACACGATATGGCCCGATGTACCTAGGGCTCAACTTGCCCTTCTTTCCGAATCTAAAAATTTTCTTCCAAGGTGAGACCTTCAGAAAGACCTGATCTCTCACAGCAAACTCAATATCCTTTCGCTTCAGGTCTGCATACGACTTCTATCTATCTAAGGCTTCCTTTAACCGTGCTCGAATAACTTTTACCTTTTCCTTTGTTTCAGATATCATCTTAGGACCCAACATCTGCCATTCGGTCAACTCAGTCCAACAAATAGGAGAACGACACCTACGACCATACAATGCCTCGTAAGGTGCCATCTAAATGCTAGACTGATAGCTGTTGTTATACGTAAATTCTGCCAACAGTAGAAAATCCTCCCAACTACCTTTGAAGTCAATCACACAACCCTTAACATGTCTTCTAGAATCAATCACTCTCCCGATGACCATCGACCGAGGATGAAAAGTCGTACTAAAGTTTAGCTTTGTTCCCAGAGCTTCATGCAAAGCTTTCCAAAATCGTGATGTAAACCTAGGATCCCTATCTGATATAATAGATACGGGTACCCCATGGAACCTCACAATTTCAGATACATACAGCTTCACCAACTTCTGTAACGAGTAATCCGTACGAACTGGTAGGAAATGAGCAATCTTCGTCAAACGATCAACAATTACCCAAACAGAATTTTTCTTAGTAGGTGTTAAAGGTAACCCACTAACAAAATCCATTGTTATCCGCTCCCATTTCCAAAGAGGAATCTTTACCGGCTGTAATAAACCTGACGCAATTGATGCTTTGCCTTCACTTGCTGACAAGTTAAACATTTTCCCACAAACTCTAAAATTTTACGCTTCAACCCTGGCCACCAATACTGTTCTCGAAGATCTCGATACATATTATTTCCTCTGGGGTGCATAGCATAGGGGCTACTATGTTCCTCCCGTAGAATCATTTGCCTAAATTCTAAATCTTTAGGCATACAAACCCTTCCACGAAAGCACAACACTCCATTCATATTTATACCAAAATCCTCTATTTCACCCCTTTCAACCTGCTGAAATAAAAGTTCCAACTTTTTATCTGATGTCTTCTTTTCCTTGATTTGTTCCAGCCACAGAGGCTTCACCTGAAGTTCTGCTAACAAACTACCATCCTCATACAAACTTAAATGAGCAAACATTTCTTTTAAATCTGATACCGCCTTACGACTTAACGCGTCAGCTACTACGTTAGCCTTTCTAGGATGATATTCGATTGAGAAATCATAGTCCTTTAATAATTCCACCCATCTTCTTTGTCTCAAATTCAACTCCTTTTGGGTAAGGAGGTACTTAAGACTCCTGTGATCTGTGTAGATAATAGACTTCTCACCGTAGAGATAGTGCCTCCAAATCTTTAAAGCAAAAACTATCGCAGCTAACTCCAAATCATGAGTAGGGTAGTTTACTTCGTGCGGTCTCAATTGACGAGAAGCATAAGCCACCACCTTTCCATTTTGCATCAGCACACAACCCAGACCCGTGTGAGACGCATCACAATAAACAGTGAATTCTTTTCCAGCCTCCGGCTGAATCAAAACTGGAGCTTCCGTCAGAATCTTTTTCAATTTCTCGAAACTCTCCTGCTATTTTCTAGTCCAAATATACGAAACTCCCTTCCGCAACAGTTTAGTTAGGGGTGCAGCAATCAACGAAAACCCCTCAACAAAGCGTCTATAATAACCAGCCAGACCCAAGAAACTCCAAATTTCAGCTACCGACGTTGGTGGTTTCCAATCCAAAATAGCCTCAATCTTCCGAGGATCCACCCTTATTCCTTCAGCTGATACCACATGACCCAAGAAAGTTACTTCCTTTAGCCAAAATTCGCATTTACTGAGTTTGGCATAAAGTTGCTTATCACGAAGTAGCTACTATACTATACGCAAATGCTTGTCATGCTCCTCATCATTTCTTGAATAAACCAAAATGTCATCTATGAACATTACCACAAACCGGTCTAAATATGGTTGAAAGACTCGGTTCATCATGTCCATAAATGCGGCTGGTGCATTGGTTAATCCAAATGGCATCACTACAAACTCATAATGTCCGTAACGAGTTTGAAATGCCATCTTATAAATATCTGCTTCTTTCACCTTAAGCTGGTGATAACCCGATCTCAAATCAATTTTGGAGAAAACTGAAGCTCCCTTCAATTGATCAAACAGGTCATCAATTCTCTGCGAAGGATACCTATTCTTGATCGTCAATTTATTCAATTGTCTGTAATCAATGCACATACGCATCGATCCATCCTTCTTCTTGACGAACAAAACTGGTGCTCCCCACAGAGACACACTCGGTCGAATAAATCCTCGATCCAGCAATTCTTGAATTTGAGCTTTAAGCTCTGCCAACTCCTTGATTGCCATTCTATAAGGAGCAATGGACACTTTGGAGCTTCTCCGCAAAAGCTCAATGCCAAATTCTACTTCCCGATCTGGAGGTATACCAGGAAGTTCTTCAGGAAATACATCTGGAAATTCCTTCACCGTTCTCACATCATCCACAGATAGCTCTTTGGCATCCAAAGCACAAATAAAGGCTAGGAATGCTCCATACCCTTTTCGCACCAACTTTTCTGCCTTCAACGCCGATACCACATTCGCCAAGTAGTTCCTTCATTCACCAATCATTATGACTTCCTTATCATCCGAGGTTCTTATTGTCATCCATTTTTTAGCACAATCCAAATGCGCCCGATGTTTGACCAACCAATCCATGCCCAGAATGAGGTCGAACTCGCCGAAAGGCAATTCCATCAAATTTGCCAAGAACACCTCCTCTTGAATTTCTAAGGGTACATCTCTAAACAGTTTATTTACAATTACCGACTGTCCTAAAGGACTAATTATTATCATCTCACTATCGGTAATTTGATTTTAGATTTAGGTTTCGGATATGGCGCTAGCAACATACGAATGGGTAGAACCAATATCTATTAAGGCGATGATGTACATCGAATATGAAGAACGTATCGTTATTACATCAGGTGCATTGCCATCCTCACGGCGTCTATCTGACTAGACCAGTTCAGGCTGTCTTGCATCCGTGTTCCCTCTAGGACCATTGCCTCGACCCGGTGCACCTTGACCATGTCCAACCCCATTACCACCACGACCGGTCCACGACCTCTCGGTGGTCAGCCGAGTACCTCTGGCCGGTGTGCATCATTATTACGAACTTCCCGAGTCGTATCCATACGTCGAGGATAATTTCTATCTTGGTGATCCATTGAACCGCATTTGTAACAAGCGCTGCTTTTCCTCCAACACTCTCTAGAATGCCTTTTCCACATTCAAAGACAATCTCAACCTCGATTATTAGTTACCGGTGCTCTACCTTGAACTGGTTCATCATTTCGAGGCCTCTTTTGAAATCTCTTTGAAGAACCCGATTGCTGTGTCTCTCTCTTGTTTCTAAATCTTTCCCGATTCTGACGTTCTGAGTTCTTAGCCTCTTCGGCTATCTTGGCCTTCTCCACAAGCGTGGAAAAAGTTCTAACTTCTTGTGGGGCAATCAGAACCCTCAACTCATCATTTAGCCCATCCTCAAAACGCACACAACGTTCATGATCTATTGATACTATTGTCCGAGCATAGTGACTCAAACATAAAAACTCAGCTTCATACGCTGCCACTATCTTACTCCCTTGGACAAGATTCAGAAATTCCTTCCTTCGGGCGTCTACATAACTCGTTCCAACGTATTTCCCTTGGAAGGCAGCTTTAAAGAATTCCCAAATAATTAGTGTAGCTTCGGTGCCTTCACGAACAGTAAGCCACCATTGATACGCCTCATCTCTTAGCAAGGACACAGCTCCTTTCAATTTCTGCTCAACAGTGCATTCCATATCATCCATAATCCGCTCCACAGCTTCAAGCCAATATTCAGCCACATTCGGAGCTACATCGAAAACTCCTCTAAAAACTTCTGCATTATTTGATTTGAGTCATTCCAAAATTGACCCACGAGTTGTTGGCCCAATTCTAGTTCCAGCGACCCTTTCCAAGACTCGCAGCATTGCTTGTGTCAAAGCATTGTCTTCTTCCATATGATCCTGTGATCCCCTCTCACTTACAAGTGACGCAGGTGCATCCATTTTCGGCATATGATTTGGTGCTTGATTCAAACACCTCGGCCTCTACCACGGCCACGTCTACCGCGTCCACGACCACGTCCTCTAGTGCTCATGATGACTAATTCGATTTAATCTGATTACAAGTTTTATGAATCAAAAATTGTTTCAGTGTTTATTAACGATGTTTTATGAGATTTGAGAGATAAAGTTGTTTTTCGTAACACATCCTATAGTCTCAATCTCTACGATTTCTAACATCTAAAACTAGAAGTTTTAGAGTGTTCCTATGATCATCATAATAATTATTAAGTAATAAATACTTACTTGACTTTTGCCGGATGCTTGTGGTGCCATACTGATCTTTAAAACATAATTGAATGATTTCATACAGAAATTATTTGTGAACCCAACCACAGCCGAGTTTTTGAAAATGGCTCTGATACCATTAAATGTAACACCCCAAACCCAGTCTATGCGTAAAGACGAGATTTGGTTTGTTACATAGATCGAACTATCTTAACAATTAAAGTAAATCAAAAATTTCCAAAATCATCGTTTTATTTATAAGGTTTAATAAAAACCAAAAGAGTATTTTAAATTCGATGAATATGAAAAAAACATTTATTGAAAATATCATTAATATTATATTGATAAAATCCTTAGAGTAAATTTTTTTATAAGAGTTCAAAATATTTAAGAAAATGATAAAGGAATTTCATATATTTGAAAACCCAAATTATTTTAAGAAAACAAAATAATTATAAATCCATATTAATAGTCCAAAGCATAATTTAAATCCATCCACACATAAATCCATAAAATATTTATAGAGGCCTTATTACATCAAACCCATAATAGTAAATTATAGAAAGTCTTTAATAAAAGTTCAAAGTTTCATTAACCCTTATTTGTAGTATGGCCCCACGAAGTCATCCTCGCCCAAGTCCACGTCAATTTCCATTACTTGAGATGAAAAATTTGAGGAGTGAGTTACTTAGAACTCAAAGTATAACTCACTTACTTATTCATTGGGCCAGATCATCAAATCATTATTTTGGGTTGAGCCAGTCAACAGGTTTAACAATATAAATAATAATATGTATGCAAAATGAAGTTCCCAACCCCAAACCTAATTTCCATCCACTACTCACCCCCGTACCAACCATCACACTTGTGGGGATCAAGTCAACCCACCCCGCCATCACACCAATCGTAGGCATTAAGCCATTTTATATTTGTGGAAGAGCCACCGAACTAGATTGTGACAAAGTCACCGAACTAGATGCATTGAGCCATTAATATTTGTGGCAGAGCCACCGAACTAGAGGCAATCAGCCATTTAATTATTTTGTGGCAAACCCACCGAACTAGATTTTGGCAACAGGCCTTTCTTCTCTTCATGATTAATCCCAACCCATGCAACATGTATGCAAAAATTTGTCTAAGTTTATATGATGATTTTTTTCAAAAGATTTGAATAACATAAGAGTCAATATTTCTAGTTTTTGTTAAGGCCCAAAATTTCGAAATAGCATTTAGCCCATTTAGCAATCTAGCATCTTAAACCCAATTTACGATCTAGCTAAGAGTTTGGCCCATTTAATAATTTACCAGGCTTTTCGGCCCATTTAACAATTTATCAGGCTATTCGGCCCATTTATCAATCTAGTAGAGATTTCGGCCCATTTATCGATCTAGCGAGATTTCACCCATTTATCGATCTATCGATTTGACCCATTTATCGATCTAGAGATTTGACCCATTTATCGATCTAGCAGATTTTGGCCCATGTAACTATCTATCCATTTATCGATCTACTAACTAGCAACTTATTGGCCCATTTAACAATTTAACAGAGATTTCGGCCCATGTAACTATCTATCCAAGATTTCGGCCCATTTACTAACTAGCAACTTATCGGCCCATTTTACGATCTAATACATCTTTGGCCCATTTACACATGACATTTTTAGTATTCATTTTACTACCTACACATCGAGGGCATTTTCATAATTTTCACATTTTTAACAATTTTTATGAATATTTCACCAAAACACCAAATATTTCATATTATGCCGATTTGTCGGTTTTTACGATTTTTACTCCATACCACGAATGACATCCAACCCGAGAAAAGTGTGAAGTTACACACCTTAATATCGTGAGTACTAAACCTTCCCGCTCTTCAACACCTAAACATAATACGATCTATTAGAACACTATTATTTATCAAAAATATTCTATTGGGATTCGATCCAAATCCTTACCCCTTTGATTTTGAATCACTTCAATTTTCGGTTTCTCCTCGTTTATCGATTCGTTGCTCGTTGAGAATCCACTAACGTACAAAGGCTCGGGAGTACGAACTACTTCAAATAATTGATTTCCCTCGGTTGATGGTCCGCAACCCGGTGGAAAATCCCGAATTCCCAAAACAGCCCTTCGTTTAGTAATAGGGGGATTTACGGAACAACCCCTCTTTCGAAGGCTATGGACTGCCCTTTTCTGCCCTATTTTGAATGTCTTCAATGACAAAAGATCATTAATCCAACCTTAATAATATATATCGAAAATAATACTAAAGGTTTTAAGGGTGAGATTTCCTTACCACAAAGATCATTGCTCCACAATATGAGAATCGACCAAAAACGTTCCCTCAACACCTTAAATCGATTCCAACGTTCTAAGATACACACGAACACTTAGTTTCGATTTTCCACTATCGCACTAAAGTGTAACGAATGAAAACGTTAATAGAATGAACGATAAATTCGATCTAAGAGATCCTTCTTATCACCATCAAGATTCGGCCAAAACCATTATTAACTAAAATAAACTAAAAAGAACTCTTACCTAATGTCCACGGTTGAGAAGAAACGATTGAGAAGGATGTTTATGAATAGAGAGAGATTCGGCAATGAATAACCAAAGAAAAGAGAAAATGGTTCAGCAATGACACACTAACATTCGGCCATGAGAGAATATTATGAAGAAAGTATGATTGAAAAGATGAGAGAAAGAGATGATGATGATGTTGTTTCGGTTTTCAAAGAGAAGAAAAGAGAAAGAAAGAGATGAGTTTAGGAGCAAAGTACATTCGGCAATGGGGAAAAGAAAAGAAAAGAATGGCCTTTTTGGTATTGGAGATTTCGGCACTTTGAAAAGGCATACAAAAGAGTACTAAAGTGATAGGCAAAAATGACCAAATGGTCAAAAGATTAAGGCTTACCAAAAGATCAAATTCGGCCAAATGAGAAAGGTTGAGAAAAGAATTGCAAAACTTTGCACAAGATGTTAGGAATGACCAAAAGTAATTCCTAATCCTAATCACTACCTCCCCCTAGCCACAATGCCGTCCAAATTCATTGATCAAATGACCATGAAATAATTTCCAAAACCTTTTCCTTGATACATGCCTTATGTCCCCTTATCTTTCCAAAATTTCTTGATTCCCTACCATAAGTTAACAATTACCTTATTCTTTTAGTCTACTTACCAAAAATGAAAAGTCCAACCTTACCATATATATTGCTTGGCCGACACTTGCTATACTTGTGCAAAAAAAAATTATCTAGATGCTAACCAAGGGATTCGAACCACTCCCCTCATGCCACAACTCATGCGCCAACACCATATTACCATTTACTCATCTTATGCTACACTTTGACACTTAAATTAACTTAAGTATCAATGTCACTTAATCCATTTCATTAAATCCTCAAAACTAAAAATTATTCCATTCCCTAATAATTCTATACTCTTCTTTAGAACTATAATAAACACGAAAAAGAAGTAAGAAAATTTTCCTTCACAACCTAAGAACCAAAAACATGCAATAAAAATCAATACTCGAATTTTAGGGTGTTACAATATCAGTCATCACCAACTTACAACACATATCATAGTATCTCGTACATGCTCATATTTTCACAATTGCACAACACATATTTTTCGCATTATAACATAGGTGTGAGAACATTTACACTCTAAATTTAGAGTAGGGGTTTAAGCTACCACTAAATCCCCAATTACACAATGAACCATCTATGAGCAACTATTCCAAAACATTCACCAAAAATTAACTCCGTTGAAAATCGAAAGCTTAGGCAAGCTTTCTTTGCCTTTATCTCTACTCGTTGAAGGTCCTATTGACTTTGACGCTTCAACAACACAAACCGCACAAATATACAATCCACAATCAACTAATAATTCACCTTAAATAGTCACAAACATAAGTTTAAGCTTTATTCTCTTCTAATTGAAATCTTTAGCATGACTAGTTGAAAATTTGAATAACTACATCTACACTTAATCTTTCCATACGAAATGAGTTTCATTCATCTACATATTCATCTACGACTAATTCCCAAACTTTAAACTACACAAAACTACACGTTTCAAGGTATCAAAAATTTTTGACAAGTTTTGGCCATTCTAACAAAAAATCATTAAAACATGATAAACTCTTAACGAAACTTCAAAGAAACTTTAAAAATCTTCTAATTATGTTAAAATATGTTGAAAAATACTTTAAAACTAAGTTTTAATACACAAACCCGAAATTCACTCTTAACAACGAAATTTTTGGCTTTTATCTAAAACATGCATTTTAATGGCTAGAAATTTGATTTAAAAGTCTAGATAACATTTACAACTAATAGGAAGATGATTGGTTATCTTGAATACAAGAAAAATGAACTTTGGTACAATTCCAAAAAATCCACTCTTGAAGAAAATGATGAAATTCAATAGATTTTTGGGTTTTTTCTTAGTTTCAAATGGAGATTTATAGTTCAAAGGATGTTGGAAATCAAAAGCAAATAGGACTTGGAAGTAAAAATTGGTTGGAAGAGTAAAAGAAAAAAGGGAAGGCAAGAACACAATGCGGGAAGTCTTTATCGTGAAATAATTTAGAGAATGGGGGTTTTTATGTTGATTTTACAATTCTAGGTTAATTACTTCATCAAAACTCCCAGTTTTAACTATTTTACAAATTAGTCCTATTTTCAAAATTAAAGATATTTAAAACCCATTTTTAGAAATTGACTTAATTTCCTAATAGCCATTATCAAAAACATTATCAAATACCAACCTTACAAAATTTCGAGCACATATAGACTATAATTCTTAAAATACCCTCGAAACACCTAAGCCCTATTTTGGGGTGTTACATTAAATCTGATACAAATAAGACCATAGTTGAAAGATATTATGACATCACATTAGTAGTGATCAAAACCATAGTTGAAAGATACTATGACACTACCTCGGGTATGTTAAGACCATGCTTGGAAGATACCATGACATTCCTTGGAATGATGAATTATTCAAAAGGTACACCATTGGAGTGAATATGATAAAGAATGAGATGGATGAATGTGGAAGTGGATCGTAAAGTTCGTCAAAGTCGCAAATTTGACTTAGGGCTTTAGACGTTCGAAAAGAAACTTGGATTTTTGACACAACTTGAAACGTAACCAAATCTAAGCTAGATAAAATAATTAAAATAAATAAGATAATTAAAATAGAATAATAAATCTACGATTAGAACAATAAGGAAGAAATTAAAGAAGATAGATGGAAAGATAGAATGGGGTTTGTAGAAGTCCTAAGAAGCCTTGGAAACGCGAAGAATCCACAACCCCCTTCAAGCGGCTCTAATTTTCCCTCCAAAAAAGAAAACTTGGCAAGAAAAATTCTTAGGATGACCCGTACAATTTGAAAAGATTGTTAAAACTCTTCTAAAAGAAACTTAAGAGAAATTCTTGAAAAGAAAACTAAAAAAGAATTTATTAACTCAAAAGAGAAGTTGAATAATAATGAATTGAATGATTTGTGTACAATGCAAAGGCCTATATATAGGCTAGCTAAATAAATGTAATTAAAACTTTTAAGTATACTAGAACTCTAATTTAAATCGATAAGTAGTTTTAAACTAAACTTTCTTGTTAATGAAAACTCCTAAATAACTTAAAACACTTAATAATTATAAAAATTCAGAATAAAATAATAACAAAATAATAAGAGCTAATTAATACAATATTAGGCTCATATATAATAAAAAGTAATCCTAAAACTCGAACCCAATATGAAACTTTTAGGCTTATAAGATCGATTGGGGTCCTTGAAGTGAAGTGCCTAAGTTTGTTAACATTTTCCACATGGGCTTATTGTCATAAATTGAAAGTTTAGGCCCAAGCAAAAAAATTAGTCCCTTTTAATTCATCATTGCTCCAAAATCCATTATCTTGAAGCTTTATCTTTTCTTCTCGAATTTTTTTCATGATAAAGCCTTGAACGAATAAGTTGAGTTTTGTCTTTAGTTGCTTGGATTTGGATATTATAATTGGGCCTTGAAGGAAACTAAGCCCATCTTTATTGGACCTTTGAATTGGACCGGGTTGCTCGTATCATTCCCTCTTCCACAAAAGGATTCGTCCTCGAATTTGCAATGTCAAAAGGAGAAAGGTCAGCGACATTAAAAGTGGCACTAACATCATACTCACTGAGAAGATTGATTTGATATGCATTATCATTAATGCGCTTGAGTACTTGAAAAGGTCCATCCCCATGTGGGTCTAGTTTTGTTTTGCATTTAGTTTGAAATCATTCTTTTCTCATATGGACCCAAACCCAGTCGCAGGGCTCAAAGATAATTTGCTTGTGCCCCTTACGAGCTTTGTTGGAATTTACTTTATTTGCTTTAGTGATTCATTTTCTTGCTTTCTCATGTATGGATTTCACCAATTCAACTTTCTTCTCACCATCTAGACTAGAAATTTTTTCTATAGGCAATGGCACAAGATCAAGTAGAGTTAGTGGATTAAAACCATAAACAAGTTCAAATGGGGAATAGGCAATTGTAGAATGAATAGATCAATTATATGAAAACTCAACAAATGGCAAACATTCTTCCCAATTTTTAAGGTTCTTACCCACAACAACTTGTAGTAAAGCACTTAAGACTCAATTGCCTACCTCAGTTTGTCCATCAGTTTGGGGGTGACATGTAGTAGAATATAATAATTTAGTTCCAAGCTTACCCCACAATACTTTCTAAAAGTGGCTTAGGAACTTTATGTCTCTGTTAGATATAATGGTGCGAGGTATCCTATGTAGGCGCACCACCTTTTTAAAGAATAAATCAACCACATGTGTAGTATCATTTGTTTTCTGACAAGGAACGAAGTGAGCCATCTTTGAAAACCTATTAATAATAGCAAAGATACTATCTTGACCCTTTTTTTTGGTGGAAAACCAAGAATTAAATCAATTGATAAGTCTACCCATGGTGAAGAAAGAATCGGCAAAGGAGTATAAAGTCAATGAGGCATTACCTTAGATTTTTCTTGTTTATAAGTACTACATTTAGAACATACCTTTTCAACATCCTTTTTCATGTGCGGCCAATAAAAATGTTCATGTAGAATACCTAGTGTCTTAGCGACCCCAAAGTGTCCCATTAAGCCTCTACTATGTGCCTCACAAATTAATAACTCTTTCATGGAACATTGTGGAACACATAACCTATTTAGGCGAAAAAGAAACTCATCTACAAGATAAGACCTATTAAAGGCACCATTTTCAAAATTGGAAAAAAAATTTGCAAAACCAATACCATTTAAGTATAAATCTTTTATATGTTCAAACCCTAAGACTTTAGCATTTAATGTAGTTATCAAGGAATATCTACGAGATAAGGCATCAACAACCACATTTTCTCTACCTGTTTTATAATTAATTGTATATGGAAATGTCTCTATGAATTCTACCCATCAAGCGTGTCTTTTGCTCAACTTACCTTGTCCCTTTAACCATTTTAGGGATTCATAATCTGTATGGATAACAAACTCATTTGGCAACAAGTAATATTGCTAAACCTGTAGAGATTAAACTAATGCCAACAACTCCTTATCGTAAGTTGAGTAGTTTAATTTCACCTCAGTCAATTTTTAACTAAAATATGTGGTTTTTTCTTGCATCAACAATGCACCAATTCTAATACCTGAAGCATTACATTCAAGTTTGAAAATATTAGAAAAATCAGATAATTTAAGAACTAGAGTAGAACATAACTTATCCTTTAAAGTTTGAAAAGCCTTTTCTTGAGCTTCTCCCCACTTAAAACCCACATGCTTTTTAATAACCTCAATTAATGAAGCGACAATAGTGGAGAAATCCTTCACAAAACGTCTATAAAAACTTGCTAAACCATGGAAAGATCTCACCTCGTTAATTGCTTTAGGAGTGGGCCACTCCCTATTAGCCTTTACTTTGTCCTCATCGACATGAATACCTTAAGCATTAACTATAAAGCTTAAAATATTAGTTATCACAATAAAAAGTGCATTTATCAATGTTGACAAATAACTTTTGTAACTCTTCACCAAAACTTCATCCATTTGCTTTTGTAACTCCTTTGTCTCCTCAGGATTGCTGCGATAAGCTTGACGATTTGGAATTATTGACCCAGGTACTAAGTAAAGTTGATGTTTAATACCTCTCAAAGGTGGTAATCCTTTAGGTGCCTCTTCAAAAATATCTTAATATTCCTACAAAATAGACAAAAAAAAACACTAGGTAAAGAGTCGTGAAGGTTAGTAAAAGATAAACAATTTTGCCTAAATCAGTTAAGGACGCAAGGTTGTTTAGTAAGTAAGGCTTGTTGCACATCTTTTCCACTCGCATAAATTTGTGAACCACTCTTTTTTCCTCACAAGAGGATGCACTCACCATTGGGCCATCATTAATTTGGCTATTTTCACTTTAGAGGCCTCTTTTCTCTTAGCCTTTTTTGAATTTTGTGTCTTAGTTCCTATAACCTCTTTACAGAACTACATCATCTTGGTTTGATCATTATGAACATTTTTCGAATCCAAATAAGCAAAAATGTACTTCTTCCTATGGAAAAGAAAGGAATATCAATTCAATTTACCATGATGAATAACATCACGATCGTACTACCGTGGTCTACCAAGTAATAAGTGGGTGGCATGCATGGGAACAACATCACACCAAACATCATCAATGTATGTCCCAAGTTTAAAAGTGATCAAGTACTCTTTTACCATGCAGACCTCTAAACCTTCATTAAGCCATTAAAGATGGTATGGTGTAGGGTGTTTGCTACATGGCAAAAAAAGAGAATCCACAAGGTAGCTACTCACAACGTTAGCGCAACTTCTTTAACACCCCTTACCCGTATTCAATGCCGGAACCTGATACGAGGCATTACCTAACTTAAATTGCTCAACATACATCATTGGACCATAAATTTTGTTTCAACTTAAAACTTTTTCATTCATATTCATAACGTTCCTATTATGGGTCTACGAGACCCTAAACATACATGCAGAATGGTTCGGGACTAAACCGAAGACTTTTGCACATTGAGAAATTTTTTGCCTAAAATAGGGCCATACGCCCGTGTGGAATGGAACACGCCCATGTGGGCAGGCTGTGTGGTCACACATGCCTATGTTCCTAGCCCATGTGGATTTTATTTTTCATTTTGAACCTACAGGGGTTTTAACACGGCCTAGCACACGCCCTTGTCCCTCAAACGGCCTAGACACGCCCGTGTCCTCACCTGTGTGTGAAAACCTTAGTATTCTATTTATGACGTCAGCAAACATTTAGGGGCACACAGTCTAGTCAAACGCCCGTGTGACGAATTGAATTTTTGCAAATTTGATGTAGGGGACACACAGCCTATCAAAACAACCATGGGGTTGACCGTGTGTCACACACGGCCTAGACATATGCCTTTGTGTCTACCCGTGTGGACAATTAGAAAGCTATTTACCAAGCAAATTGCCATCCTGAAAAACAAACACACTTATACAACCAAAAGCAACACATAACATAGCAATAATACACTAAGAAGAATCACTAATTCATCATGCATACACTTCACATTTCACTCAATCAATTGCGTGAACTTGCACTTCATGAATCTTATCATAATTGAATATATGAAACTTAACAAGTATCGACCAATTTCCATTGTCCATTTACAAAATGAATGAATAACCATAATAGCCAACACTTTGGCTAACAAATATGACATATCAAAATGACCAAGTTCCTATACATGCCATACTCAAAATAAGTCAACTTTACTATACCAAAAGAATAGTTGATAGTGTGATCCGAACTCCGATGTCCTACGGTCCCCGAGTTAGCTTGGTGATACTACAAGGAAAAAGGAAAAGAGAGTGGTAAGCATAAAGCTTAGTAAGTTTGCATGAAATAAATAACAACATTGAGACTTATAATAGCATCCATTCATCCCCTTGAATAATACATAATTTCTCAAACACATCAACATAACTTACTCATGCATACTCTTACCAATTTACATATCACATTTTGCATTCATTTCTCGTAAGTTACTCATGAGTACCTGTATCACCTCATCACATAACTTTAGCACTTTTATACTTTTTAAACATAAACTTATCCGTTTGTCACCTACACATAAACTTAACTCTTGGCCCATTGAACTACTTGGAATATCAAAGGATACTCAATCTCATCATACATGTATCACAATGCCAATGCCATATCCTAAATATGGTCTTACATGGGATCACATCTCAATGCTGATGTCATATCTCAGATATGGTCTTACACAGATCTCACATCTCTATATCGATGCCATATCCCAGACATGGTTTTACACGAGATCTTCTTTTGGTGCCGAGCCATGTCCAAGACATGGTCTTACACAGGACATTCTTCATTTGGTGCCAGTGCCATGTACCAGACATGGTCTTATATAGAACCTACATTCGGTGACGATGCCATGTCCCAGACATGGTCTTATATGGGACCTATATTCGATGCCGATGCCATGTCCCAGACATGGTCTTATACGGGACCTACATTCAGTGTCGATGTCATGTCCCAAACATGGTCTGACACGGGACTTACATTCAGTACCGATGCCATGTCCTAGACATGGTCTTACACGGGACCTTCCTTATCTCATGTTGCGACATATGTATCCTTGTTATTTCGAATCCTCAACTAGGACTTCAACATAACATATTTTCATCTTATTCTCATCGAGGCATCATTAGTTGATTTTCATAGAAATAATATTCGTCTCTCACAATATCAAGCAATTAAAAATATAAAAAACATTATGTAGTTTTAATTTCACACAAACTTACCTCGGTTCTCAAAATGTGTGTAGATGTTCGATTTAGTCCACAACCTTGTTCTTGCCTCGGTTTAGGTACGGGTGTTTCTTGATCTAATAAAAATTTCACTTTTTTAATACTCACATTGTCTAAATTGACCCATGAATCATACAGTGGCAAAATACAAATTTTGCCCCTAAACTTTTACATAATTACACTTTTGCCCCTAGGCTCGTAAAATGATTTTCATTCAACTTTCTTGTATTTTAAGCCTAGCCGAATCGTTTTCTTAACTACAACAGCCCCCAATTTCCACTATTTCACTCATGTATGACCATTTTCATGACTTTTACAATTTAGTCCCTTTTATGAATTTCTCATGAAAATCACTTAGAAAAAGATGTTTATCATACATCAAACTTCCATATTCTTCCATAAATCATCAAAATAGATGCATTTCATACATGGGTAAATTTTTGAACATAAACCCTAGCTCAAAATATAGCTAGAAATAGCTAAATCGAGCTACGAGGATTTCAAAAAATATGAAGAACATTAAAAAAGGGGCTAGGAGGTACTTACAATCAAGCTTGAATGACGAAAAAACCCTAGCTATGGTGTCCTTGTGATTTTCGGATATTGAGGATGAAGATGGACACAATTTTGACTTCTTTTTCCCTTTTGATTCTTTTATTAACCAAATGACAAAAATGCCCTTAAGGCCCTTTCTTGAGATTTTTCCTTCCCATGTCTATTTTTGTCCATCTTGACATATATTGGTCTAATTGCTAAATAAGGACTTCTAATAGTTTTTATGATTCTATTTCATACTTAAATCTTCTAGAATCTCATATTTTCCAATAATTGCAATTTTGTCCTAATAGACAAATTGTTCTCTAACTTATAAAATTTCTTCATGAAATTTTCACACAATCATGCAAGCATACTATAGCCTCTTAAAAATCATAAAACACATATTTCTACCTTGGATTTGTGGTCTCGCAACCACTATTTTGATTAGGCCCTAAATCGGGTTGTTACAATTCTCCCCCTTAGGGATTTTCATCCCTGAAAATCTTACCGGTAAAAAGGTTTGGATATTGGTTTCTCATAACCTCCTCGGGCTCCCATGTAGCCTCTTCTACCCCATGTCTTTGCCAAAGTACTTTCACAAGAGCTATACTTTTGTTTCTTAATTTCTTGACTTCTCATGCCAAAATCTTAACTGGCTTCTTCGCCATAAGTCATGTCGGGTTGAATTTCAACCTCTGTCGGTGTAATCACATGCAAAGGATACCGATAACGACGTAACATAGACACGTGGAACACATCATGAATCTTTTTCAATTTGGATGGTAAAGCCAATCGATAGGCTACTGGCCCTATCCTCTCGGTGATCTTATACAGTCCGATAAACGTGGACTCAATTTGCCTTTCCAGCCAAATCTAAGAACTTTCTTCCATGGTGACACTTTCAAGAATACCTTATCACCAACTTGAAATTTGATCTCTTTTCGTTTTAAGTTCGAGTAGGATTTTTTCTATCTAAAGCAGCTTTTAAACAATCACGAATTACTTTTACCTTCTCTTCGATTTCTCTAACAAGATCGACCCCGTGAATATGGTTTTCTTTGAGTTCGGTCCAATACAAAGGCGTTCTACATTTCGATCCATACAATGCCTCATAAGGTTCCATTTTCAAACTCGACTGAAAATTGCTATTGTAGGCGAACACTACCAACAGTAAGTACTTTTCCCAGCTACCCTGAAACTCAAGAACACAACACCGGAGCATATCCTCAAGTATCTGTATTAATCTCTCCGACTGTCCGTCGGTTTGTGGATGAAAAGCCGTACTAAAACTCAACTTTGTGCCCAAAGCTTCTTGCAATTTTTTCCAAAATCGGGATGTGAATCTCAGATCTCTATCTGTTATAATCGACAAAGGCACTCTATGTAGCCTTACAATCTCTGAAACATACAAGTCCGCCAACTTATCAAGTGCATAATCAACACGTACAGGTATGAAATGGGCTGACTTCGTAAGTCTATCAACTACAACCCATACGGCATCTTTCTTACTCGATGTCAATGGCAAACCTATCACAAAGTCCATAGTAATGCGGTCCCATTTCCACTAGGGAACCATAATAGTGTAACACCCCTTACCTGTAATTCCCGTCGGAACCGGGCCGAGGCATTACTGGATAAAAACCACATGATCACCACTTAGGCTCATCGTGACTACTCTCTTAAGTCATCTCATCAACCTCATTCTCGACTTATGAGACCTCACTCATACACACGAGGCTCTCAAGACTATATCAGAACTTTTTTTATTCTTAAAATTTTCTCCATCTAAACAGGGACTACACGCCCGTGCTAGATGACACGCGCCCGTGGGTAGTCACACATGCCCATGTTCACAAACCGTGCAAGAAAACTTAAGCATTCTGCCAATGCCCCACGGTTAGGGCACACGCTCGTGCTCACCACCCATGGTGTACACTGACCACCTAACACGGCCTTGAGTCTAGGCACACGTCCGTGTGGCTAGCCCGTGGCCTAAACTACTCAATTTTGCCAAAGTGACACGGCCAAGGCACACGCCTGTGGACTGGCCGTGTGTCACATATGGCCAAGACACATGCCTGTGTGTCTATCAACATAAACAAAAACTAAGCTATTTTCCAAGTTCTTTTCACTCCTCATTCATACACAACATGCACTCATCCAATCCATCTATAATCAACTCATATTGAAGTACAATCTCACATGGATAACTACATCTTTTCATATAATAAAATAGCCAACAACTATGGCCTTATACAAAATAGATTATCCATCTAAAGGCCAACACATCTTAGCCATTTACAACAAAATTCACTAACTTGTCTAGCCTCTATACATGCCATATACAAAACACTATGTCTCATGTACCAGAGTGTGCTGATATTATGGGCGATCCTTCAATTGATTCATGTATCTCAATTCAACTCTTTTGCTCTATAAAACAAGGGAAAAGAAAAGGAGTAGCTTTGAGCTTAGTAAGTTTACACATAAAGAATTTAAGCATTCTAGTATATGCTAAACAACAATTAGCATTACACTACCAAATAAATTGACATCCACAACTATGCTTACTCTTTCTATTCCTTACCACATTTCCAACGCATCATGAGTCACATACTCATAATCATCGACATGCACACCTGTACTCAATACCACATTTACTCAAAAGTATAACACATCATTTTATCACACTAATACATCCACACAGCTAAATTACTCGGTGGTTTTGCATTCAGCCCACCACAATCAGATAATAAGGTAGTATCGCACATAGCCTACTAGGAGGAAATCATAGTGGTTTCGCACATAGGCCATTGAATAATATACTTAACTATGGTATCGCACACAACCCATCGTTGTTAAGTATTAAGGTGGTATCGCACTTAGCCCACCATCAAATATTATCACTACACATCCACATATCTACTTACTCATTCATTCATTCATGATATCTACCACATTCATTCCACTTGAACCACATTGGTTCTCAATCATTCTCATTCATGCTCATTCATGCTACATAATAGTTAGTATTAAGAATGTATAAGTATAATCGCATTGATTACGTATAAACTTACCTCAGCACTCAAAAGTATAGAGATGTGCAATTTAGTCCACCACCTTGCTCTTGCCTCGATTTTGATCCAGGCTTCATCTTTCTTGATCTATAATGATAGATCAACTCATTCAATACACACATTGACTAAATTGACCCTTATCTCATACTTTAGCAAAATTACTATTTTGCCCCTAATCTTTATCATATTTACACTTTTGCCCCAAGGCTCGTAAAGTGATTTTCATTCAACTTTGTAGCCTTTCATGCTTAGCCGAACCATTTACTCAACTAAAGCAATCATCAATTCTCACTAAATCACACATGTATGACCAAACTTGAGACTTTCACAAACAAGTCCCTATATGCATTTTTCATGGAAATCACTTTGCAAAAGATGTTTCTACTACATCAAGCTTTCATATTCATCCATAAAACATCAAAATACATGCATGTCATACATGGGTACATTTTTGAACATCCATCTTAGCTCAACATATAGCTAAAAACAGCTTTCTCATGTAAATAGGACTTCAAAAATACGAAAAATATAAAAAATGGGCTTGGATGCACTTACTAGCAAACTTGAAAAGTTGAAGAGCCCTAACAATGGCTTCTTGAAAATTTCAGTAGCCTTAGAGAAGAAGAAGAATGAAATTCTATCATCTTTTCCCATTTTAATCATTGAATAGCCAAATGACCAAAATGCCCTTTTTGACAAGCTTTCTATTTTAACTCATCCGTGCCCAATTTTGTCCAAAAATTAGAAATTGGGAAAATTGCTCTTTAAGGACCTCTAGTTGATATTCTAAAGCTATTTCATACAAATAACTTCTAGAATCTTACATGTTGCAACTTTTGCTATTTAGTCCTTTTTGACAATTCAACCGCAATTTCATAAAATTGCTTCATGAAACTTTCACACTAACATGCAAACATGGCATAAACCTTAAAAACTCATACATATACCTCGAATTTGTGGTCTCGCACCACTATTTTGACTAGGCCCTAAATCGGGATGTTACAACTCTCCCCCCTTTAGAGATTTTCACCCTTGAAAATCTTACCAGTAAACAGGTTTCGATGTTGCTCTCTTATAGCTTCTTCTGGTTTCCACGTAACCTCTTCCACACCGTGTTTTTACCACAATGCTCTAGGGCTATGTTCTTATTCCTCAACTATTTCATTTCTCGAGCTATGATCTTAATTGGCTCTTCTTCATAAGACATGTCCAGTCTTATCTCAATTTCTATCTATGGAATCACATGTGAAGGATCGGACGGATACCATTACAACATCGACACATAGAACACATTATGTATCTTTTCTAACTCTACCGACGAAGCCAACCGATAAGCTACTAGCCCAACTCTGTCTGTAATCTCATACGATCCTATGAATCTTGGACTCAATTTCCCCTTTTTGTCCACATCTCATGATCTTCTTCCACGGGGACACTTTCAAAAAAACTTTGTCACCCACCTTAAACTCAATTTCTTTTCTTTTCAAATCTGCGTACGACTTCTATCGGTCCGAAGTAGCTTTCAGACCATCACGGATCACTTTCACTTTCTCTTTAGTTTTTTTCACTAGATCGACCCCATGGATTTGCTTCTCACCAAGCTCGGTCCAATACAAAGGAGTCCGACACTTATGACCATACAAGGCCTCATACGGAGCCATCCGTATACTCGACTGATAACTGTTGTTGTAGGCAAACTCAACCAAAGGTAGATATCTCTCCCAACTACCTTCGAATTCTAACACACAGCATCGAAGCATATCTTCAAGAACTTGAATCACTCTTTCAGACTAACCATCAGTTTGCGGATGGAACGCAGTACTGAAATCTAATCTCGTACCCATGGCTTCTTGCAACTTCTTCCAAAACCTCAAAGTAAACCTTAGATCTCTATCCGATATTATAGACACATGCATACCATGTAATCTCACTATATCTGCCACAATCAATCTGGCTATCTTATCTAGTGAGTAATCAACACGTACTAGAATAAAATGAGCCGACTTCATCAATCTGTCCACAACAACCCACACAGCATCTTTCTTTTTTGGAGTCAAAGGTAACCCCATCACAAAATCCAGGGTAACCCAATCCCATTTCCATTTGGGTACCATCACTGGCTGAAGCAATCCCGAAGGTACTTGATGCTCAGCTTTCACCTGATGACAAATTAGATATTTTGCCACAGACTCTGAAATGTTTCTTTTTCATACCCAGCCACCAATAAAACTTTCAGATTAACTATTCATCTCTTGGTACACAAATTCTGTCATGGTACAACAAACAATCATTCGAGCCCACTCGAAAATCAGAATCACTTCCTGATCCTCACTTAACTCTCTTAGCTTGCATCTCACTATCATTTCTCTGAGCCTCACATAACTATTGAACAAATAGTGGCTTAGCTCTCAGCTTTGTAAAATAGCACCATCATCAGACAATGCTAAACTCGTGCTTATAACTTTTAGAGCACACAAGGATTTCCTACTCAGGGCCTCCACAACCACATTTGTTAAGCCTAAAAAACTCGTGCTCATATTCTACTACTAACATTCTTCCTTGTTTCAACTCAAGGAATTCCTTCCTTTTTCGATCAGTAAATCGTTGGCTTATATACTTCTTCCAGAACTCTTCCAGAAAGAATTCCCACGTCACCCGCTCTTTTGGGACCACTGACGTCAATGTCTTCCACCAATGGTATGCCGAATCCCTTAGCAAAGATACGTCACACTTCAGGTTCTCTTTGGGTGTACATGAGAGTTCATCGAATACTCTCATTGAGTTCTCCAACTAGAACTTTGCTCTGTCAGGGTCATCATCTACATTAGCTCTAAAATCCTCAGCCCCGTGTCTCCTAATCTTATCCACCGGGGTTTCGATATCCTCATTACATCTATACCTTAAGGAGCCACTAGAATTGGCTGAGGTATAAGAGGAGGTGGAGGACGTTGAGCATTAGGGGTTGCTCGAACATACTCGAGTACCAGTTACTCATCATCTGGAGAAAGGCTTCCCGAGCCTCATCTCCTTAAGCCCCAATCTCGGGTTCACTCTGCACAGGCGTGGTCCCTTGCGTAGGAGCCGATGCATTACTAGCTATTTCACCAGCACTTGATGGATCGAAATCCATATATTATATCAAACAAAATTTAAAATCATCAGAAACCACCACACTATCCTTGTACAATTATGGCATGTATAGCTAGACTCTTTCACCCGCTACGGTAGTCCTAGAACCCACTAAACCATAGCTCTGATACCACTAAATGTAACACTCCTTACCCGTAATTCTCACTGAAACTGGGCTTGAGGCATTACTGGATAAAAACCACATGATCGCCAGTTAGGCTCATCGTGACTACTCTCTTAAGTCACCTCATTAACCTCATTCTCGACTTAAGAGACCTCACTCAAACACACGAGGCTCTCCAAACTATATCAGAACTTTTTCGATTCTTAAAATTTTCTCCATCTAAATAGGGACTACACGCCCGTGCTAGATGACACACTCCGTGGGCAGTCATACACGCCCATGTTCACAAACCGTGCATGAAAACTCAAGCATTCTGCCAATGCCCCACGGTTAGGGTACACGCCCGTGCTCACCACCCATGGTTACACTAACCACCTCACACGGCCTTGAGTCTAGGCACACGTCCTATGGCTTGCCCATGGCCTACACTACTCAATTCTACCAAAGTGACAAGGCCAAGGCACACGCCCCTGGACTGGTCATGTGTCACACATCGCTTAGACACATGCCCGTGTGTCTATCTACATGAACAAGAACTAAGCTATTTTCCAAGTTCATTTCACTCCTTATTCATACACAACATGCACTTATCCAATCCATCTATAATCAACTCATATTGAAGTACAATCTCACACGGATAACTACATCTTTTCATATAATAAAATAACCAAAAACTATGGCATTATACAAAATAGATTATCAATCTAAAGGCCAACACATCTTAGCCATTTACAATAAAATTCACTAACTTGTCTAGCCTCTATGCATGCCATATACAAAACATTAAGTCTCATGTACTAGAGTGTGCTGATAGTGTGGACGATCCTTCAATTGATTAACGTATCTCAATTCAACTCTTTTGCTTTATAAAACAAGGGAAAAGAAAAGGAGTAAGCTTTGAGCTTAGTAAGTTTACACATAAACAATTTAAGCATTCTAGTATAAGCTAAACAACAATTAGCATTATACTACCAAATAAATTGACATCCACAACTATGCTTACTCTTTCTATTCCTTACCACATTTCCAACGTATCATGAGTCACGTACTCATAATTATCGACATGCACCCCTGCACTCAATACCCCATTTACTCAAAAGTACAACACATCATTTTAACACACTAATACATCCACACAGCTAAATTACTCGGTGGTTTCGCATTCAGCCCACCACAATCAGATAATAAGGTAGTATCGCACGTAGCCTACCAAGAGGAAATCATAGTGGTTTCGCACATAGCCTACTAAATAGTATACTTAACTATGGTATCACAGTTAGCCCACCATCAAATATTATCACTCACATCCACATATCTACTTACTCATTCATCCATTCATTCATGATATCTACCACATTCATTCCACTTGAACCACATTGGTTCTCAATCATTCTCATTCATGCTACACACTAGTTAGCATTAATAATGTACAAGTATAATCGCATTGATTACGCATAAACTTACCTCGGCACTCAAAAGTATAGAGACGTGCAATTTAGTCCACCACCTTGCTCTTGCCTCGGTTTCAATCTGGGCTTCTTCTTTCTTGATCTATAATGATAAATCAACTCATTCAATACACACATTGACTAAATTGACCCTTATCTCATACTTTAGCAAAATTACTATTTTACCCCTAATCTTTCTCTTTTTACACTTTGCCCCAAGGCTCGTAAAGTGATTTTCATTCAATTTTGTAGCCTTTCATGCTTAGCTGAACCATTTACTCAACTAAAGCAATCATCAATTCTCACTAAATCACACATGTATGACCAAACTTGAGACTTTCACAAACAAGTCCCTACAACATTTTTTTATGAAAATCACTTAGCAAAAATGTTTCTACTACATCAAGCTTTCATATTCTTCCATAAAACATCAAAATACATGCATGTCATACATGGGTACATTTTTGAACATCCATATTAGTTCAACATAGAGCTAAAAAAAGCTTTCTCATGTTATTAGGACTTCAAAAATACGAAAAATATAAAAAACGGGGCTTGGATGCACTTACTAGCAAGCTTGAAAAGTTGAAGAGCCCTAACAATGGCTTCTTGAAAATTTCGGCAGCCGTGGAAAAGAAGATGAATGAAATTCTATCATCTTTTCCCATTTTAATCAATTAATAGCAAAATGACCAAAATGCCCTTTTAGACAATATTTTAACTCATCCATGTCCAATTTTGTCCAAAAATTAGAATTTGGGAAAATTACTCTTTAAGGATCTCTAATTGATATTTTAGAGTTATTTCATACAAATAACTTCTAGAATCTCACATTTTGCAACTTTTGCAATTTAGTCCTTTTGGACAATTCAATCGTAATTTCACAAAATTGCTTCATGAAACTTTCACACTAACATGCAAACATGGCATAAACCTCAAAAACTCATACATATACCTCAGACTTGTGGTCTCGCACCATTATTCCTACTAGGCCCTAAATCAGAATGTTACAAATAGGCTGAAGTAAACCCGATGGTACTTGGTGTTCGGCCTTCACTTGCAGACAAATCAAGCATTTAGATACAAACCCAGAAACATCTTTCTTCATACTCAGCCACCAATACCATTTCCTTAAATCATTATACATTTTTGTGCTGCCCGGATGTACAAATAAACATCCATTATGTGCCTCATGTAAAATTTTTTGAATGGGATCATCATCTCTTCGTACATAAACCCTATCTTGGAACATCAAACATCCGTTAGAATTAATCCAAAAATCTAATTCAACGTCCGACTCACATTGAACTCTTTTAGCTTGCAAGTCATTATCACCTTCCTAAGCTTCACAAATCTCTTGGAGAAACGTTGTTCTAGCTCTCAATTCAACTAGGATAGAACCATCATCTGATAAAGTCATCCGTGTATTCATGGCTCTCAATACAAACAAGGATTTCTTACTAAAGGCATCAGCAACTACATTCGCCTTTCTCGAGTGGTAGTCAATCACTTGCTCATAGTCCTTTATCAGTTCTAACCATCTTCGTTGCCTTAAGTTTAATTCCTTTTGAGTCATCAAGTACTTTAGGCTTTTATGATCGGTGAATATCCGACACTTTTCACCATACAAATGGTGTCTCGATATCTTCAATGCAAACACAATGGAGGCCAACTCTAAATCATGTGTTAGGTAATTCTTCTCATGTGGCTTTAACTGTCTAGAGGCATATGCTATCACTTTTCCCTCTTGCATAAGCACACAGCCCAATCCATTCAAGGATGTATCACTATAAATCACAAATTCTTTTCCTGATTTTGGTTGTACTAGAACTTGAGCCTCAGTCAACAATGTCTTTAGTTTCTCAAAACTCTATTGGCACTTTTCTGTCCATTCAAACTTTACATCTTTCTGTAATAGCCTCATCATCGGAGTCGCTATCATAGAAAATGCCTTGAAAAATCGTCTATAATAGCCAGCTAGACCCAGAAAATTTCTAACCTTTGATACATTTTTGGTGGTTTCCAATCAACAATAGCTAAAATCTTGCTTGGGTCAACTCAGATTCCATCTCTCGAGACAATATACCCCAAAACCCAACTTTTTTAAGCCAAAATTCACTTTTACTAAACTTGGCATACAACTGATTATCTTATAAAATCTGTAAAATGGTCCTCAAGTGCTCGGTGTGCTTATTCTCATCACGAAAATAAATCAATATGTCATCAATAAAAACCACAATAAATTTATCCAAGTATGGCCGAAAGATGCGGTTCATTAAATCCATAAACACAACAAGGGCTTTTGTTAAACCAAAAGGCATAACTAAAAAGTCATAGTGTCCATACCTCGTTTGAAATGTGATTTTCGACACATCTAAGTCTTTGACCCTCAACTGGTAATAATCAAACCTTAAGTCTATCTTGGAAAACACAGTGGCTCCTTTCAACTAATCAAACAAATCATCGATCCTTGGCAATGGGTACTTGTTCTTCACGGTTACCTTATTAAGTTGCTGATAATCTATACATAATCTCATAGAACCATCTTTCTTTTTCACAAATAATACTGGAGCACCCCATAGAGAATAACTCAGTCATGCAAAGCCCTTATCCGTAAACTCTTGTAACTGTGCCTTCAATTCTTTCAACTCAGTTGGAGCCATTCTGTATGGAGCACCGATATAGGTGCAGTACCAGGGGCTAATTCAATGCCAAATTTAACCTCTCTAACCAAGGGCAACCCTAGCAATTCTTATGGGAATACATTGGATACTCACATACTATCGGCACTAATTCAATTCTTAACTCAGTTTCTTTGGCATTCATCACAAAGGCAAGATAAGCTTCGTATCCCTTTCTTACATATTTCTGGGCAGACATATGAGAAATCACTACAGGCGATCTGTCCTGTTCATCTAATTCAAGACGAAGAGTGTCCCCATTTTCACATCTCAATTCAATGTAATTCTTTTTACAATTTACTGTCACATCATGAGCGGTTAACCAGTCCATATCATGAATTATATCAAATTCATCAAATGGCAATAGCATGAGATTCGCCTTAAAATAATGACCTCTAATCATCAATGGGCAATCTTTGCATACCTTATCAACTAATACACATTTACCTAAGGGATTGGACACTTTTATCACAAATTATGTAGACTCTACATGCATACTCATACTAGATACTAATTTCATGCAAATATATGAGTGGGTAGATACTGGATCAATTAAAGCAACAACATTAGTATCATAGAGAGAAAATAAACCCGTAATTACATCAGGGGATGACGTCTTTTTGCGAGTGCGAATGGCATAAGTCTTCTCAGGCGCTCTACCCTCAGATCTTGCAGCATGCTCTCTGGACGTACTGTTACTACTCGTTCCACTTCCCAGGTTTCTCTATTGTCTCCTTCTAGTAGTACTTCCCGACCTTGCACTCTGAATTTTCTCTTTTTCGACCATCTCGAGGCATTCTCTAATAAAAAATCTTGGGAACCACACTTAAAATAAGCTCTCTCATGTACTCAGCACTCACCAGGGTGACGTCTGCCACACTGTGGACATTCCGGTCGAGTGTTCCCAACACTAACAACTAAAGTGGCCTAAGCTTTAGACCCCGAGTACTATTTACCCTTACTTTAACTTGGAAACCCAGCTGAAGTAGCTGACTGAGTAGTGAATTCTCTTGACTTCTTGGATGAGGATTGAAATGGCTTGTTCAGTTGTCTCTTTCTTGAGTCCACGAGACTCCATTTAAGCTTTTCTATTCTCTTTAACCAACTCCTTGGCTTTACAAGCCCGATACACTAACACAAAAAATTTCCTTTAATTCTAGAACGCCAACAAACAATTGTATATCTTCATTTAACCCACCTTCAAACCTTTTGCACATAATGGCTTCAGTGGATACACATTTTGAAACAACCTAATTTTTGGGCTAGTTGAAAGAGTGGTCTCAAGAACACTAATCCGAGGTTGAGGAAAATTATTTTCACATTATTTTATGTGTTATTGCATAACTATATGGGTGTATGAAAATTTTGGTGCATTAATTTTAGTAATTTAAGGCTTAATTGTGAAAAAGGACTAAATCACATAAAGTGCAAAAGTTCTATCAAGATAGAGGTGTCTAATAGCCAAAGAATATCAAAATGGAGGTCCTTAAAGTGAAATTAGGCTAGTACAGGTGTGTTGGCCTCCATAGAGACAATGAGACAAGGGCATTTAATTTTTGGTCAAAATTTGGTGAAATTAGGTGATAAAAAATGAATAAAACAAGATAATAAGAAAAGATATCATCTTTCACCATTCACCCTTCTTATTCCATAGAAAATTGAAGAGAAAATAGAGTTTTTGGATTTCAAACTTTCAGCAAATCTATCTCCTTGCAAGTAAGTGATTTTAGAGGTCTTTCTTGATGATTTTTGTATTTTTGGAACCTCCAAAGCATAAGCTAGCTAATGAGAGGACTAATTTGCAATATGGTTGAAAGTTTAGGGACTTGCCATGAGAGTATTTATGTTGTATGCTGAGTTTTTATGGAAGAAAATGAATGTTAATGAGATGAGAAACAACTTTTGTGAAAGGTGTTATCATGAAACACCTAAATGGGACCAAGTTATAAATGTTGTGATTTAGTAATAAATGCATGAAATAGTTGGATTTGTGAGTAGTTCTAGGAGAAATAAATGTTTCACTAGGCATTTTTAATGAGAAAATGTGTTGAAAAATTATTTACGAGCCTAGGGGCAAAATCATAATTTTACCATAGTTCAAAGGCAAAATGGTCATTTTTTCCTAAGTAGAGATTATGATGCATTATGATTATAAAATGATTGAATGAGTGAATTTTGTGTTATAGATCAAGAAGAGTGCGAATTAACCTTAACCGGGGAAAAGGTAAGGTTTCGAATTAAACCGCAAATTAACACAATTTGCACCGAGGTAAGTTTACGTGTAATCAATGCATCTAACATACATATATTACTACTTATTGGTGCATTGTATGAATGAGATCATTCATGATTTACATGGATTGAATTCGCTAAATAATGAATAATTCTCGTATGAACGTTAAAATTGATAGGTAAGTGTGGAATATTATCCGTAGTAAATAATGGTGGGATGTGTGCGATACCACCTTAATTATTTATTGATTGGTGGGCTATGTGCGATACCACCTCATTACTTATTCACGATGGGCTGTGTGCGATACCATTGTTTATGTCATCATTTGGTGGGCTATGTGTGATACCACCCAATTAAAATTAATGGTGGGCTATGTGCAAAACCACTGAGTTTTTGGTATTATTTTGAATGGTTTATTGTGGAATTGTTAAGTGTTGTCTCATAAAATCATGTTGTGATAAGTGCAGGGAAGTATGTTAATAAATGTGAATATTATACTTGTGCGATGGTTGGAAGGTGGTAAGGGATGAAATGAGTAAGCATGACATGGATTGTGGATTGATCTTGTTTAGTATGTAATGCCATTTATTGATTAGCATATGTTATGATGTTTATTGTTTACATGTAAACTTACTAAGCTTAAAGCTTGTAATTGGAAGATCACCCACACTATTAGCTGATCTCGGTATATTTAGACTTATTATTTTGAGTATGGCATGTATAGGGGCTAGACTATGTGAATCGTTTTATTATTTTGGCCAAGTATGTATTGGCTCCTTTAAATATGAACTCTTTTGTATATTTCCATAGTTGATGGCTCATTATTACTAATTTGTGTAAAGATGAAGTTATTCATGGAAGTCTATGTTGCAAATTTGAGTTTCTTAGTGATTTGTTGAATGGAATTATATTGTGTAAGCTAGGGTGATGAAAGGAGCTTGGGAAATAGTTTTGTTCTTGTCCACACAGGTAGGCTCATGGGCGTGTGTTTAGGCCGTGTGAGACATATGGGCGGTCCCATGGGTGTGTGACGAGGCCATGTGTCCCTTGCATGTTAGTGTTCCAAGTCAATGTCAACCACGGGCTAGCCACATGGGCATGTGCCTAGGCCGTGTTCCCTATATGAGGTTGCTGATGTCACAAACAGAATACCCAGGTTTTTACACACGGGCGAGGACACGGGCATGTCTAGGCCGTGTAGAGCACATGGGCCAAGAAAACGAGCGTGTGTTAGGCCATGTGAAAACCCCTGTAGGTTCAAAATGAAAATAAATCCCACACGGGCTAGGGACATGGGCGTGTATGACCACACAGGCGTGTCCCATTTAACACGGGCGTGTGGCCCTTGCTTAGACAAATATTTTTATGTGCACAAAAGTTCCTGGTTGGGTTTCAAAACCCTCCGCAAGCATGTTTAAGGCCTTGTGGGCCCATAATGAGAATGTTTTGAGGGTGAATGAGATATTTCAAATTGAAATGAATTTGATAGTACAACTTTATGTGTTCAATTGAGATAAGTCTGATAATGCCTTGTACTCGGTTCCGACATCGAATACGGGTAAAAGTGTTACATTTAGTGGTATTAGAGCTATGGTTTACTTTGTTCTCGTACTATCGTAGCATGTGTAAGAGTCTAGCTATACATGCCATAAATGTATATTGATAGTGTGGTGACTTTTAACAGTTCTAAACTTTGTTTTTATATAGTAAATTGATCCCGATATAGCAGCTGCTGATGATGCAGGTAGTAATGCATCTGCTCATGTACAAGGGATGCGCTTGTAGAGAGTGGACCCGAGACTATGGGTCAAAGAGAAAAATCCCAAGAAGCATTTCTCCAAATGATGAGTAATTGGTACACTGAGTATGTCGAGCAAACCCTAATGCTCAACCTCCTCCGCCCCCTCCTATACCTCAGCCAGTTCCTGTGGCTCCTCAAGGTATAGATGTAGTAAGGATGACCAAGCCCTCGGTAGATAAGATTTGAAAGCAAGGGGTTGAGGAATTCAGAGCTAGTATAGATGATGACCCCGAGAGGGCGGAGTTCTAGCTTGAGAACTCCATGCGAGTATTTGATGAACTCTCCTGTACACCTGAGGAGAGCTTGAAATGCATCGTGTCATTACTGAAGGACTCAGCCTACCATTGGTAGAAGACGTTAACTTTGGTGGTTCTAAGAGAAAGGGTAACATGAGACTTCTTTTTGGAACAATTCCGAAAGAAGTATATAAGTCAGAGGTTTGTGGACCAGAAATGAAAAGAATTCCTTGAAATGAAGCAAGGAAAAATGACTGTGGCAGAATATGAGTACGAGTTTGTTAGGCTCAGCAAGTATGCACAAGAGTGTGTGTCTACAGAAGCTATCTTGTGCTAGAGGTTTGAAGATGGGCTGAATGAGGATATCAGACTTCTAGTTGGAATTTTGGAGTTAAAAGAGTTTTTGGTGTTGGTTGATAGGGCATGTAAGGCTGAAGAACTGAATAAGGCAAAGAGGAAACCCTGAGTGAGGCTCGAGATGCAAGAAAAAGACCAATGAGTAAGTCATACCAAACTCAATTGAAGAGGTCCAAGGAGATGAACCCTCGAACAACTGTCTCAGTTGGATATTCACATCGAGATTGAGGTAACACATACTCGGGCTTGAAAGTTCAAGCCACCTCAATGGCAAGTGTGGCCAATCCGAAGTCCAAACCAGAGTGTCCAAATTGTGGTAGGCAGCACACTGGGGAGTGTTGGGGAAACAACCAAAATTGTTACAAGTACGGTTCACCCGACCATTTTATCCGAAATTGCCCTGAGAGAGATGAGAAAGAAAGGAAGCAAGAAATAAGATCCAGTAATGTATCTTCGTGGGGTAGATCACAAAAGAACCCAGGAGGTGGGACCAGTAGTAGAGGTACACTTCGAGACTCTACTGTGAGACCGGAGGGTCGGGCACCTACAAGAACTTATGTCATTTGTGCTCGCGAAGAGGCATCATCTCCAGATGTGATAACGGGTACTTTTTCTCTTCATGACACCTCTGTTATTACTTTAATTGATCCGGGGTCTACCCATTCTTACATTTACACGAGATTGGCATCTAGTATGAGTATGAATGTTGAGTCTACAAAATTTGTAGTAAAGGTGTCAAACCCGTTGGCAAACATGTGTTAGTTGACAAGGTGTGTAGGAATTGTCCTTTGACAATTAGAGGTCATTGTTTTCTGACAAACCTCATGTTGTTGCCGTTTGATGATTTAACTTGGTTCTTAGTATGGATTGGTTGACTGCTTATAATGTTTTAGTGAACTATGTTAGTAAATTTATTGAATTGAAATATGAAAATAGAGATGTCATTCGGGTTGAATTAGGTGGATCAAATAATTTGCCTGTGATAATTTCATCTATGGTAGTCGAGAAATACTTGAGGAAAGGATATGAGTCCTATCTCGCCTTTGTGCTGAATACTCAAGAGTCAGAGGTAAAGGTTGAATCAGTGCCAGTGGTATGTAAGTATCCAGACGTGTTCCCGAAAGAGTTACCTGGATTGCCTCCAGTTAGAAAGGTCGAGTTTGGGATTGAGTTAGTTCCAGGTATGGAACCTATTTCGATTGCTCCGTATAGGATAGCACCATTAGTTGAAAGAATTGAAAGTTTAGTTGCAAGAGTTAATGAACAAGGGTTTTGCAAGACCAAGCTATTCACTGTAGGGTGCTCATGTACTTTTTGTAAGGAAGAAAGATGGGTCGATGAGATTGTGTATAGACTATAGATAGCTCAGCAAGGTGACAGTAAAAAATAAGTATCCTTTACCAAGGATAGATGATTTATGTGACAAATTGAAGGGAGCTACGGTGTTTTCTAAGATAGACCTGAATTTGGCTATTACTAGTTGAAGTTTAAGGAGCAAGATGTGACGAAAACTGTATTTCAGACGAGGTATGGCCATTATGAGTTTCTTGTTATGCCATTCGGTTTGACGAATGCTCCTGAAATTTTTATGGAATTAATGAACAGTGCCTTCCAACTGTATTTGGATAAGTTTGTAGCTGTCTTTATCGATGACATACTGATTTATTCTCGGGATGAGAGTGATCATGCAGAGCACTTGAGAATTGTTTTGCAGAATTTAAGAGACAAACAATTGTATGCTAAATTTAGCAAGAGTGAGTTTTGGCTCCGAGAGGTTGGATTCCTAGGACACATTGTGTCGGGTGATGGTATTAGAGTTGATGCAAGTAAGATCTTAGCTATTGTGCAGTGGAAACTGCCAAGAAATGTGCCAAAAGTTAGAAGCTTTTTAGGTTTACTACAGACGGTTCGTAAAGGGATTCTCGATGATTGCTACCTTAATGACGAAACTGTTGCATAAGGATGTCAAGTTTGAATGGACTGAGAATGTCAATAGAGTTTTGAGAGATTGAAAACATTATTGACTGAGGGAACATTTTTAATACAACCTGAGTCGGGGAAAGAGTTTGTGGTCTACAGTGATGCATCATTAAATGGTCTCGGTTGTGTGTTGATGCAAGAGGGTAAGGTATTAGCTTACGCCTCGAGACAGCTAAAACCGCATGAGAAGAATTATCCGACTCATGATTTGGAGTTGGCTGCGATTGTTTTCGCATTAAAAATCTGGCGTCATTATTTATATGGTGAGAAGTGTCGAATCTTCACCGATCATAAGAGTTTGAAGACTTAATGGAAAAAAAAGATTTGAATTTGCGACAACGGCGGTGGCTCGAATTAATGAAAGACTATGAGCTAGTAATTTATTATCATCCGGGGAAAGTGAATGTAGTTGCGGATGCCTTGAGTAGAAAATCTCTGTATGCTTTCAGAGCTATGAAAACGAGCTTCATGTTGTCTGATGATGGTGCTAAATTGGCTGAGTTGAGGCCAAACCGTTATTTATTCAGCAGATATGTGAGGCTCAAAAGAATGATAGTGAGATGCAAGCTAAGAAAGCTCAGTGCGGATTGGGGAATGATTCCGACTTTTGGGTGAGTTCAGATGGTTGTTTGATGTTTCACGATAGGATTTGTGTAGCTAAAGATGATGAGTTGATCCGAAAAATTTTACATGAAGCACACAGTGGTCATTTGTCAGTCCATCCCAATAGCACGAAAATGTACAATGATTTGAAGAAATTTTACTGGTGGCCGGGTATGAAAAGAGACATCTCTGAGTTTGTAACAAAATTTTTGATCTGTCAACAAGTGAAAGCCGAGCATCAAGGACCTTTGGGATCACTTCAGCCAGTGATGGTTCCCGAGTGGAAATGGGTTCAGATCACAATGGATTTTGTAATAGGATTTCCTATGACTCCGAGAAAGAAAGATACTGTGTGGGTTATTGTTGTTAGACTAACGAAGTCAGCTCACTTTATACCTGTGAGAGTGGATTATTCTCTTGATAAGCTGGCTGAGTTGTATATTACTGAGGTGGTGAGACTTCATGGGGTGCCTATATCTATTATCTCGTATAGAGACCTGAGATTTACTTTGAGATTTTGGAAGAAACTACTGGAAGCCTTGGGTACAAGGTTGAATTTTAGTACTGCGTTCCATCCTCAAACTGATGGCCAATCTGAAAGAGTAATTCAAGTTCTTGAGGATATGATCCGATGCTGTGTGTTAGAATTTGAAGGTAGTTGGGAAAGATACCTACCTTTGGATGAGCTTGCCTACAACAACAGTTATCAGTCGAGTATACGGATGGCACCATATGAAGCTTTATATGGTTGCAAGTGTCGGACCACTTTGTATTGGTTCGAGCTTAGTGAGAAGCAAATTTATGGGGTCGATCTAGTTAAAGAGACCGAGGAGAAAGTGAAAGTGATCCGTGATAGTCTGACAGCTGTATCAGACCGACAAAAGTCATACGCAGATTTGAAAAGAAGAGAAATCGAGTTCCAAGTGGGTGACAAGGTATTTCTGAAAGTATCCCCGTGGAAGAAAATATTCAGATTTGGTCGTAAGGGCAAATTTAGTCCACGATTTATAGGGCCATATGAGATTACCAAAAGATTGGGCCAGTGGCATACCGGTTGGCTTTATCGGTAGAGTTAGAGAAAATTCACGTGTTTCATGTGTCAATGTTGCGACGATATCATTCTGATCCTTCGTGTGATCCCTCCATCAGGAATTGAGATACGATCGGACATGATTTATGAAGAGGAGCCAATTAAGATATTGGCTCAGGAGGTTAAACAGTTGAGGAATAAGTGTAACACCCCTTACCCATAATTCCTGCTGGAATCAAGCCCGAGGCATTACTAGTTATAACCACATGATTGCCACTTAGACTCATCGTGGTTACTCTCTTAAGTCACATCAACAACCTCATTCTTGACTTACGAGGTCTCACTCATACTCACTAGGGCTCTCGAGACCTTATCAAAAACTTCTACGATTTAAAATTTCTCCAACTAAATAGGGACTACACACCCGTGTAAGGTGAGACACGCCCATGCCCTCAACCCGTGCATAAAAACTCAAGCATTCTGCCAATGCCCCATGGCTAGGGCACACGCCCGTGCTCACCACCCGTGGTGAACACTGACTACACCATATGGCTTGAAGTCTAGACACATGCCCGTGTGGCTAGCCTGTGGCCTATATTGCTCAAATCTATCAAAGAGACACGACCAAGGCACATCCCCGTGGGTGTGTGTCACACATGGCCTAGACACATGCCCGTGTGTCTATCCACATGGACAAGAACAAATCTATGTGCAAAGCTCTTCTCACCCCTCAAGTTTATACAACATATACTTATTCAACTCATCCATAAACAACTCAAATAGAAACACAATCTCACATGGATAACTACATCTTTACATATAATAAAGCGGCCAACAACTATGGCATTATACAAAATAGATTATCCATCTATAGGCTAACACATCTTAGCCATTTACAACAAAATTCACTAACTTGTCTAGCCTCTATACATGCCATATACAAAACATTTAGTCTAATGTACCGGAGTGAGCTGATAGTGTGGGCGATCTTCTAATTAATCCACGTATCTCGATTCAACCCTCTTTCTCTATAAGACAAGGGAAAAGAAAAGGAGTAAGCCATGAGCTTAGTAAGTTTAAACATAAACAATTTAAGCATTCTAGTATAAACTAAACAACAATTAGCATTAAACTACCAAATAAATTCACATCCACAATTATGCTTACTCTTTCTATCCCTTACCACATTTCCAAAATATCATGAGTCACATACTCATAACCATTGACATGCACCCCTGCACTCAATACCATATTTACTTGAAAATACAACACATCATTTTATCACACTAATCATCCACACAGCTAAATTACTCGGTGGTTTCACACTCAGCCCACCACAATCAGGTAATAAAGTAGTATCGCACATAACCTACCAAGTATAGTGGTTTCACGCATAGCCCACTAAACAATATACTTAACTATGGTATCACACACAGCCCATAGTTGTTAAGTATTAAGGTGGTATCGCACTTAGCCTACCATCAAATATTATCACTACACATCCACATATCTACTTACTCATTCATTCATTCATGATATCTACCACATTCATTCCACTTGAACCACATAGATTTTCAATCAATTTCATTCATTCTCATTCATGCTACACACTAGCTAGCATTAAGAATGTATAAGTATAACGCACTGATTACGCACAAACTTACCTTGGTATTCAAAAAGTATAGAGATGTGCAATTTAATCCACCACTTTGCTCTTGGCTCCATTTTGATCTGGGCTTTGTTTTTCTTGATTTATAATGATAAATCAACTCGTTCAATTCACAGATTGACTAAATTGACCATTATCTCATACTTTAGCAAAATTACCATTTTCCCCTAAACTTTCTCATATTTTTACTTTTGGCCCAAGGCTCATAAAGTGATCTTCATTCAACTTTCTAGCCTTTCATGCATAGATGAACCATTTACTCAACTAAAACAATCATCAATTCTCACTAAATTCCACATGTATGACCAAACTCAAAACTTTCACAAACAAGTCCTTACATTTTTCATGGAAATCACTTAGCAAAAGATGTTTCTACTACATCAAGCTTTCATATTCTTCCCTAAAACATCAAAATAAATGCATTTCATACATGGGTACATTTTTGGACATCCATCTTAGCTCAACATATAGCTAAAAATAGCTAACTCATGCTACTAGGACTTCAAAAATACGAAGAATATCAAAAAATGGAGCTAGAATACACTTACTAGCTAGATTGAAAAGTTAAAGAGCCCTAACAATGGTTTCTCTCAATTTTCGACAGCCTTGGGGAAGAATATGAATGAAAATTCTATCATCTTTTTCCTATTTTAATCATTTAATTGACAAATGGACAAAATGCCCTTTTGTCAAACTTTCAAATTTTAACCCATTCATGCCCAATTTTGTCCAAAAATTAGAATTTGGGAAAATTACTATTTAAGGACCTCTAATTGAAAATCCAAAGCTATTTCACACAAATAGCTTTTAGAATCTCATATTTTGAAACTTTTGCAATTTAGTCCTTTTGGACAATTCAACTGCAATTTAACAAAATTGCTTCATGAAAATTTCACACTAACATGAAAACATGGCATAACACTTAAAAACTCATACACATACCTCAAATTTGTGGTCTCGCACCACTATTTTGACTAGGCCCTAAATCAGGATGTTACAATAAGAGCATAGCTTTAGTAAAAGTGTTGTGGTAAAAACATGGAGTGGAAGAAGCTACGTGGGAACTGGAAGAAGCCACGAAAGAACAATATCCAAACCTTTTTACCGATAAGATTTTCGGGGAAGAAAATCTCTAAAGGAGGAGAGAGTTATAATAGCCCGATTTTGGGGCTAGTCGGAACAGTGGTCTCAAGACCACTAATCTGAGGTTGAGGAAAATTATTTTCATATTATTTTATGTGTTATTTCATAACTATATGGGTGTATAAAAATTTTGGTGCATTAATTTTAGTGATTTAAGGCTTAATTGTGAAAAAAGGACTAAATCGCATAAAGTGCAAAAGTTCTATTATGCAAGATAGAGGTGTCTAATAGCCAAAGAGCATCAAATTGGAGGTCCTTAAAGTGAAATTAGGCCATTATACTTGTGTTGGCCAGCCATAGAGACAAGGAGACAAGGGCATTTAATTTTTGGTCAAAATTTGGTGAAATTAGGTGATAAAAAATGAATAAAATAAGATAATAAGAAAAGATATCATATTTCACTATTCACCCTTCTTCTTCCACCGAAAATTGAAGAGAAAATAGAGTTTTTGGAGTTCAAACTTTCAGCCAAGCTATCTCCTCGCAAGTGATTTTAGAGGTCTTTCTTGATGATTTTTATATTTTTGGAATCCCCAAAGCTTAAGCTAGCTAATGAGAGGACTAATTTGCAATATGGTTGTAAGTTTAAGGACTTTCCATGAGAGCATTTATGTTTTTTTCTGAGTTTTTATGGAAGAAAATGAATGTTAATGAGATGAGAAACAACTTTTGTGAATGGTGTTATCATGAAAACACCTAAATAGGACCAAGTTGTAAATGCTGTGATTTAGTAATAAATGCATGAAATAGTTGGATTTGTGAGTAGTTGTAGGAGAAATAAATGTTTAGCTAGGCTTGTTTAATGAGAAGATGTGATGAAAAATGATTTACGAGCCTAGGGGCAAAATCATAATTTTGCCATAATTTAAGGGCAAAATGGTCATTTTTGCCTAAGTAGAGATTATGATGCATTATGATTATAAAATGATTGAATGGGTGAATTTTGTGTTATATATCAGGAGGAGAGCAAAATTAACCTTGACCGGGGAAAAGGCAAGGTTTCGGATTAAACCGCAAATTAACACAATTTGCACCGAGGTAAGTTTACGTGTAATCGATACATCTAACATACATATATTACTACTTATTGGTGAGTTGTATGAATTAGATCATTCATGATTTAAATGGATTGAATTCGATAGATAATGAATAATTCTCGTATGAACATTAAAATTGATAGGTAAGTGTGGAATATTATCCGTAGTAAATAATGGTGGGATGTGTGCGTTACCACCTTAATTATTTCTTGATTGGTGGGCTATGTGCTATACCACCTCATTACTTATTCACGATGGGCTGTGTGCGGTACCATCGTTTATGTCATCATTTGGTCGGCTATGTGCGATACCACCGTAAATATTCTTTTTGGTGGGCTATGTGCGAACCACCTTATTAAAGATTAATGGTGGGCTATGTGCAAAACCACTGAGTTTTTGGTATTATTTTGAATGGTTTGTTGTGGAATTGTTTAGTGTTGTCTCATACAATCATGTGGTGCAGGGAAGTATGTTAATAAATGTGAATATTATGCTTGTGAGATGGTTGGAAGGTGGTAAGGGATGAAATGAGTAAGCATGATATGGATTGTGGATTGATCTTGTTTAGTATGTAATGCCATTTATTGATTAGCATATGTTATGATGTTTATTGTTTACATGTAGACTTACTAAGTTTAAAGCTTACTCCTTTTCTTCTCGCTTGATTTATAGTGTCAAAGAGCCGGGTCGGGATACGAAGATAATTGGAAGATCACCCACACTATCAGCTGATCTCGGTATATTTAGACTTATTATTTTGAGTATGGCATGTATAGGGGCTAGACTAGGCAAATTGTTTTGTTATTTTGGCCAAGTATGTATTGGCTCCTTTAAATATGAACACTTTTGTTTATTGCCATAGTTGATGGCTCATTATTACTAATTTATGAAAAGATGAAGTTATTCATGGAAGTGTATGTTATAAATTTGAGCTGCTTAGTGATTTGTTGAATGGAATTATGTTGTGTAAGCTAGGGTGATGAAAAGGGCTTGGAAAATAGCCTTGTTCTTTTCCACAAGGGTAGGCACACGGGCATATGTCTAGGCCGTGTTAGACACACGGGCAGTCTCATGGGTGTGTGACGAGGCCGTGTGTCCCCTGTATGTTAGTATTCCAAGTCAGTGTTGACCACGGGATAGCCACACAGGTGTGTGCCTAGGCCGTGTGCCACATATGAGGTTGCTAACATCACAAACAGAATACCTAGGTTTTTACACACGAGCGAGGACACAGGCATGTCTAGGCCATGTGGAGCACACGGGCGCGTGTCCGGCCGTGTAAAAACCCCTGTAGGTTCAAAATGAAAATAAATCCCACACGGGCTAGGGACATGGGAATGTGTGACCACACGGCCTACCCACACGGGGGTCTCCCATTTCACATGGGTGTGTGGCCTCTATTTAGAAAAAAAATTTAAGTGCATAAAAGTTCCCAGTTGGGTTCCAAAACCCTCCATAAGCATGTTTAAGGCCTTGTGGGCCCATAATAAGAATGTTTTGAGGGTGAATGAGATATTTCAAATTGGAATGAAATTTGATTGTACAACTTTATTTGTTCAAGTGAGATAAGTTCGATAATGCCTTGTACCCGATTCTGGCATTGAATACGAGTAAGGGTTGTTACGCACTCTCGAGCGTATTTACTGAGCCTCACAAACTCATGCTCGTACTCAGTTACTATCATTCTACCTTGTTTCAGTTCAAGGAATTCCTTTCTTTTCTGGTCGATAAACCTTTGGCTAATGTACTTCTTCCGGAACTCTTCTTGGAAAAACTCCCAGGTAATCCTTTCCCTTAGTACAACCGACACAAGGGTGTTCCACCACTGATAAGCGGAATCTCTCAGGAGAGAAACCACACATTTCATGCACTCTTCCGGTGTGCAAGATAATTCATCAAATACCTTGATGGTATTTTCAAGCCAAAATTCTGCCATCTTCAGATCATCATCTTTACTAGCTCAAAATTCCTCGGCTCTTTGTTTTTGGATTCTACCAACCAGAGGCTTTTCTCTTCTTACCACTTCAACCACTTGGGGAGCTACAGGGGTGGGCTAAGAAATAGGTAAGGGTGGAGGGGGTTGCGCATTCGGGTTCGTACGAACGAACTCCATATACCATGCATTCATCATGGGAAAAAGGCTTCCCTAGCCTCTTCTCCTCCTCTTTGGCTCACAGTCATTGGTCTATTCTCATTTTCATTTGGCACCGTCCCTTCAGTGGGAGCCAGCTCGTTACTTTCTACATCATCTGCCACAGCTCTATTAGGATCCATTTACTATATAAAAACACAATTTAAATCGTCAGGAGTCGCCACACTATTATTATGTAAATACTCATATGTATGGCATGTATAGCTACACTCATGCATAAGCTACGTTAATCTGAGAATTGACTAAATCGTAGCTCTGATACCACTAAATGTAACACCCTTTACCCTTATTCAATGCCAAAACCAGATATGAGGCATTACCGAACTTAACTTGCTCAACATACATTATCGAACCATAAAATTTCGTTTCAACTTAAAAATTTATCATTCATATTCATAATGTCCCTATTATGGGTCTACGAGACCCCAAACATACATGCAGAATGGTTTAGGACTAAACCAGAGACTTTTGCACGCTTAGAAATTTTTTGCCTAAAACAGGGCCACACGCTCGTGTGGAATGGAACACGCCCGTGTGGGCAGTGTGTGGTCACACACACCTATGTTCCTAGCCCGTGTGGAATTTATTTTCCATTTTGAACCCACAGGGGTTTCACATGGCCTGGTACATGCCCGTGTCTATGGCCTGTGTCCCTCACACAGCCTAGACACACCCATGTCCTCACCTGTGTGTGAAAACCTTAGTATTCTATTTATGGTGTTAGTAAACATTTAGGGCTATACAGTCTAGTCACACACTCGTGTGCTGGCCCATGTGGCGAATTGAATTTTCACAAATTTGATGTAGGGGACACACGGCCTATCAACACACACATGGGGCAACTGTGTGTCATACATGACCTAGACACATGCCCGTGTGTCTACTCGTGTGGACAATTAGAATGTTATTTACCAAGCCAATTACCACCCTAAAAACAAACACATTTATACCACCACAAGCAACACATAGCATAGCAATAATACACTAAGAAGAATCACTAATTCATCATGCATACACTTCACATTCCACTCAATCAATTGCGTGAACTTGCATTTCATGAATCTTATCATAACTGAATATATGAAACTTAACAAGTATTGACCAATTTCCACTGGCCATTTACAAAATGAATGAGTAACCATAATAGCAAACACTTTGGCTAACAAATAAGGCATATGACCAAGTTTCTATACATGCTATACTCAAAATAAATCAACTTTACTATACCAAAAAAAATAGTTGATAGTATGATCCGAACTCCGACGTCCTATGATCCCAGAGTTAGCTTAGAGATACTACAAAGAAAAAGGAAAAGAGAGAGGTAAGCATAAAGCTTAGTAAGTTTGCATGAAATAAATAGCAACATTGAGACTTATAATAGCATTCATTCATCTCCTTGAATAATACACAATTTCTCAAACACATCAACATAACTTACTCATGCATACTCTTACCAATTTACATATCACATTTCGCATTCATTTCTCGTAAGTTACTCATGGGTACTTGTATCACCTCATCACATAACTTTAGCACTTTTATACTTTTTAAGCATAAACTGAGCCCTTTGTCACCTACACATAAACTTAGCTTGAAACACCCCAAACCCGGCCCAAAAAGCCTAACCGGATTTGGTATGTTCCTCGAGTAAGATTTTAGCGAAATCAAATTGTAAAATAATTTTGTCTTTTAAAACATTATTTTTAGAAGGAATTAATTAAATCAAAAAGGAAACCAACTTTAAGAAAATTTCTTTAAAACATTTATATATTAGTGAAAAACACATTTTTATTTTATTTATCGAAAAACCATTTAGTTATTTAATAGATATTTGTTCATGGCAAAATAAAAATAAATCCCAACACAAAATTAAAGATAGTTTATAGTGGCCTTATTACATAAAATTGGAAATTCCATAATAAAGTCTAAATAATAAAAATTAATAAGTTTAAGTAGGAAAATTTCCAAACTTCATTGTTTGAGCAATGGCCACCTCGAAATCTTTGCTGCCCCGATCCATCGCACTACGAATTATCTGAAAAGTTGTCCCACAAAAATGGGTGAGTTATAAACTCAATGTGTAACACATACATCAAAAAGCCCATTTTATCACATGCTTTAAAGCCCAAAAGTTTCACATATGGCCATAGGCCCATTTAACTCATATTTAGCCCAAAGGCCCACTTAGCTCATAATTAGCCCAAAAGCCCATTTTCATAGCAGATTAAAAGATAATCAATTAAATAACATGGATATGTATAAATAATGAAATGCAAACCCGGCCCAACCTAAATATCCATCTGCTACACACCACCCGTACCAACCAACACACCGTGGGGATTACTAAATCGACCCTCCATCCGCTACACACCATCGAAGGCAGTTACTACAGTCAACATGCACATCGCCCTTATAATATTGTGGCAAAGCCACCAAACAGATGTGACCGAAGTCACCTGACCGAAGTCCAAATTTCAAATACGTGACCGAAGTCACCAGATTCACATATTGACCGAAGTCACCGGAGTCAAATATGTGACCGAAGTCACCGGAGCCAAATATACGTGACCGAAGTCACCGAAGTCAAATATGTGACCGAAGTCACCGGAAATGTGGTAAAACCACCAAAATACTTCCTCCATTATCAAATATGCCCATATGCCCATGCACATACATATCAAATCAGATTTCGTGCTATTTACCCCACAAATCATAATATAGTCATGCTTATTTCACTTTTATGCAAATAGCAAAATGAACAAAATATTGGGGTAAACATACCTGAATATCGTATACCACTGAATGGTATCCAAAATCACAATCATATACATGGTCATATAGTCACATTTAAATATATGTAAATCTTATGAGATTTTTAATGTAAGGTTACACACCTAGTGACAGTGAGAACAATACTCTCTCGCTCGTCAACACCTATTTAATTATCACAATTGGTTAGTATAAACTTTTACTAATAAAACTATGTTTATTGATGAGGGATCTAAATCCTTACCCTCAGATTCTCGAACGACAGTTATTTGTGGTTTTTCTCCACTAGATGGATTAAAACCCGCTGATATTCCACCAACGTAAAGTGGTTCGGTTGTCCGCACTACTTCAAATAACCGATCCTCGTTAGCAGAGGGTCCACAACCCGGTGGAAAGTCTCTAACCGCCAATACTGTCCTTCGTTTGAAGTTTGATGGTAAAGGAATGCGTCCTCTCTTCCAAACACTCCGTACGGCCCTTTTCTTACCTATCTTGTTGGTCTTAAATCGCCCCTAAAAATACGATCGATTAGTAGTCTATCTAAAGAAATCGATATGATCTAAATTAATAACCTTACCTTGATGATTTCGAATGGTCACTTCTTAAGAGTTGTCTTCAACAAAGATCTTTGAAAAATCTTTTCAATGGATTCGGTCTAGGAGAGAAAATAAGAGATCATAATTCTAAATTTGCTAAAGTAAAAAGAAATGATGAAATGATTGACAAAACCTTACTTTTGAGTTCTTCAAGATTTGGCCTTGAATAAGAAGAAAAGAAGGATTGATGATTCGGCTTTAAGAAAAATAAGAAAATGAAAAAGATATTGATTTTAGCATAAATAGTTTCGGTTTTCAAAGAAATAAAAAGGAGAAAAGAAAATCGAAATAGAAATTGATTCGGTTGACAAAAGAGATGAGAATGATGTTGATTCTCAAAAGAAAAGAGATTGGTTTTGGAACCTATGCACATTCGGCCAAGGGGTAAAAATTGAAGAAAAGTGGTTCTTGAACCTTTGTAGTTTCGGCAAAGAGGGAAAGAGAAGAGAGAAATAGGATGAAAATGAAAAAGAAAAGGAGAAATGATCGAAGAGAGTAAATGGGTTTCGGTTATGGAAGAAATTGAATAAAGAAAAGTTTTTGGTAATGGTCAAGTGAGAAAAGATGAAAGAAAATGCCTTCAAAAGTGGTAATATTTTGGTACCAAAAAGAGAGAAAATCTTGAGAGGAAAAGAAGAAAAATAGTACCAATTTGGCCAAATATGATAGCCAAAACAAAACAAAGTTTTCACCTAATGCAAAAGATAATTTCGGTTTGGAAGAAAGATTTTGGAGAAAGGAGAAAAGATGGACAATTTGCTAAGATTTTTGGCTAACTAGCACCCTAATGGCTACACTAAATTTTCGGTCAACCTTAGCCAACATCATCCCCCTTTTTCCTCCTTGTTTCTTCCCCATCATATCCAAAATTTCCAAGACAATTAATCACTCCCTTAGCCCTTCATGCCGTCTAGGTTCATGGTCAAATGACCATGAACAAACTCCCAAAACATTGCCCAATATCATGCCTTTTGCCCCCCTCATCTTATCATCAACTTATGATTCCATACCATAAGTTCCTAGCTTCCTTTTTCACATGGTCAAATAGCCAAAATTAAGAGAATACTCATCCACTCTAGAACATTCTTGGCCAACACTATAGGGAAGAAAACATAAAAATTAAAATTTTTCCCATTTGCTAGCTAGGGGATTCGAACCTCTCCCCTCAAGCACTAATCCATGCATTCTAACCACTTTGCCAATTACTCAACTTATGCTTAAAACTCCTTGTCATTAATTCTTAAGGCCTAACTTGCTTAGCTCTCTCTTAATTAATAGAAATTAAAAGTTTCACTAAGCATTCACTTAATTAATGAAGCTCAAATAACTTCCAAAATACACTCAATAATAATTAAGCATGCAACATCATTCAATCAAGTAAGATGCATAACCCCTAATTATCAGGATGTTACATAGCTCTTGGTCCGTTGAACTACTCGGAATATCAAAGGATACTCAATCTCATCATACATGTATCACGATGCCAATGCCATATCCCAGATATGGTCTTACATGTGACCACATCTCAATGCCGATGCTATATCCCAGATATGGTCTTACACAGGATCTCACATCTCGATATCGATGCCATGTCCCAGACATGGTCTTATATGAGATCTTCCTTTGGTGCCGAGGCCATGTCCCAGACATGGTCTTACACGGGACCTTCTTTATTTGGTGCCAATGCCATGTCCCAAATATGGTCTTATATGGGACCTACATTCGGTGCCGATGCCATGTCCTAGACATGGTCTTATATGGGACCTACATTCGGTGCCGATGCCATATCCCAAACATGGTCTTATACGGGACCTACATTCGGCGTCGATGCCATGTCCCAAACATGGTCTTACACTGGACTTACATTCAATACCGATGCCATGTCCTAGACATGGTCTTACACGGGACCTTTCTTATCTCATGTTTCGACATATGTATCCTTGCTATTTTGAATCTTCAACTAGGACTTCAACATAACATATTTTTATCTTATTCTCATCGTGGCATCATTAGTTGATTTTCATAGAAATAATATTCGTCTCTCACAATATCAAGCAATTAAAAATATAAAAAACATTATGTAGTTTTAATTTCACACAAACTTACCTCGGTACTCAAAATGTGTGTAGATGTTCGATTTAGTCTACAACCTTGTTCTTGCCTCAGGTTCAGTCCGGGCTTCGTGTTTCTTGATCTATAATAACAATTTCACATGTTTAATACTCACATTGACTAAATTGACCCATGAATCATACTTTGGCAAAATTATGATTTTGCCCCTAAACTTTTACATAATTACACTTTTTCCCTTAGACTCGTAAAATGATTTTAATTCAGCTTTCTTGTATTTTAAGCCTAGCCAAATCATTTTCTTAACTACAACAGCCCCCAATTCCCACTATTTCACTCATATATGACCATTTTCATGACTTTTACAATTTAGTCCCTTATGAATTTCTCATGAAAATCACTTATAAAAAGATGTTTATCATATATTAAACTTTCATATTCTTCCATAAATCATCAAAATACATGCATGTCATACATGGGTAAAACCCTAGCTCAAAATATAGCTAGGAATAGCTAAATCAAGCTACGAGGATTTCAAAAATACGAAGAATATTAAAAATGGGGCTAGGAGGTACTTCCAATCAAGCTTGAAAGATGACAGAACCCTAGCTATGGTGTCCTTGTGATTTTCGGCTATAGAGGATGAAGATGGACACAATTTTGACTTCTTTTTCTCTTTTAATTCTTTTATTAACCAAATGACAAAAATTCCCTTAAGGCCTTTTCTTGAGATTTTTCCTTCCCATGTCTATTTTTGTCCATCTTGACATATATTGGTCTAATTGCTAAATAAGGACTTCTAATAATTTTTATAATGCTATTTCACACTTAAATCTTCTAGAATCTCATATTTTCTAGTTTTTGCAATTTAATCCTAATAGACAAATTGTTCACTAACTTATAAAATTTCTTCATGAAATTTTCACACAATCATGCAAGCATGCTATAGGCCTTTTAAAAATCATAAAACACATATTTCTAACTCGGATTTGTGGTCTCGCAAACACTGTTCTGACTAGGCCCTAAATCGGGCTGTTACAACTTTCACCATCAATGATATTTGAACAAAGTTTACCTTAAATCAAATACCTTGAATGGAATATATTACTCCTTTGAAGATCATGATTATCCCTCAATTAGATGTTGAGGGTGGGCTACACAACTAGACAACATGAATGAGGTAGTGGTTCCACCAACTCTTCTTCACCATAAAACTCACCTCCATCTTCAACATCATCAATTAATCTGGGCATATCTGGATCTATTTTAACGGAATCAGAGGTATACTCACCATCTTTTTTGATCAATAAAAGTCTCGTGTTGGCACAATCACAACTATAATGCCCACGCCCTTTGCACTTAAAACATTCAATTTCACTAGCTCTTTGTTGTTTTGGTGAAAAATTGGTAGAAATGGATTGCTTAGAAGATGTAGAAGAAGGTTTTGTAGGAGCCCCACTTTTCCACTCAAAAGGTTTAGTCTCATCATGTTTTGGCAGTAATTTATTAGTAGCATAAGGAGGTTTCAAATTCTTGAAAGTAGAATTAGAAGTCGTACCTCTATAATATTGTGATGCACCAAATGGATGAGATTAACATTGGTGAAACTGCCGCTCAATCTCAATTGCCTTATGCACTGTGTCCTTATGATCAATCTAGGTTTCAAGATCAAGAAAATTGACTATCGAAATGTTCAAGCCATCTAAAAATTGCACCATGGTAATCTCTTCATCTTCCCGGGCATTTGTTCTGTGCATCTGCATATCCATCTCTTTAAAGTACTTATCAACAGATCGATTTCCTTGATCAAGGCGTTGAAGTCTTCGTTTAATATCCCTATAATAATAAGGTGGGATAAAACATTTTCACATAATTTGTGTTAATTGTTCTCATGAATCAACATCTCGTTCACGATTCCTTTGGCGGTTCACAAGTTGAGTCCACCAACTCAATGCATAATCTGAAAATGCCAATATAGCCAATAGAACTTTCTCCTCCTCCAAACATCTATCACAACGTAACAAGATCTCCATTTTATCCTTCCAATCACAATATGCATCTAGATCATACTTTCCTCAGAATGGTGGAATTTTAAAATTTGGTTTAGCAATAGAAGATTAGCCTCGATTAGGAATACCCAAAGTTTCATCAATGTGACGATATTCACATCTACCAATATTAGAACGAATACGAAGTTGTTCATTTTCCCTATCATCATAACTATCACGAGCATGAGACTGTCGATTCAAATTAGTCTCCAAACAAGCAACAACTTGAGTTAGTATTTGAATTTGATTGGTAAGTTGATTAATGTTCTCTCATAGCTCCGTTCAACATTTAGTCAAATTGGCCTCAAATGTATCACATACCTCTTTCAATTGTTGATGTTGAAATTTTACTGTCCCCACAATATTCTCCAATGTAACATCTTGCTCTTTGTTATCGAATAGTATCTCATCATAGTTTTTACTATTATGAGTGTCACGAGTCATAGTGAAAGACTGGAAAAGCACAGTATTTCAAAAGAAAAAATTAAGCAAACCTCACCTTTATGCATTAAAAAAAGTATCAATGAGGTAAGAATTAATCTTTTGAGTCTTTTAAAAAATGTCTACATCAATCAATCAGAATATATTAGAATCAACTAACAAAGCAAACCTAATAGCACTATGAGTATAAAATCAGCTAGACACCAAAGAATTATGTTGTACAGAGGAACAAATGTGCAATTTGCTTTAACTACTAACACAAGAAACAATAAAATGTTAGAATGCATAAAGAATAAATAAAGGAAAACCTAAGGCTAAGCGTCAATGAGTATTGCTAAAGCCCGGAAAATTGTGAAGCAACTTGACAAACTTTTTTTGAGGTGTTCCTTATTTCCAAAAACCATGAAATTCAAATTAGAGCCTCCTCAGATAATGTAAATTTGATCTACAAAGTTTTGGCACAAAATCCAACCCATAGAATATTTATAATATTTTTTATTTTTTCATATTTTCTTTTTTCGTAATTTTTCAATCACTTTTTTTTGTGGGAAATATTTGTTTATACTTCAAAATAGTGCCAGGAAATATTATGTAAAATTTCAAACCATTTAAAAAATGTTTAACCATTGAAAATTATTTTCCTAAAAACTGTCTAGGTAATAAAAAATTTAAGGCTGCTTGTTGGAAATCAGTTTATAAGAACAAAAAGAACACCTAAAAATGCCCAAGTCTAATACCAAATGATAAAGAATGAGACAGATGAATGCAAAAATAGATCGTAAAATTTGTCAAAGTCACGGATTTGACTTAGGGCTCTAGACGTTCGAAAAGAAACTTAGATTTTTGACACAACCTAAAACGCAATCAAATCCAAGTTAGATAAAATAATTAAAATAAATAACTAAGATAATTAAAATAGAACATTAAATCTACGATTTGAAAAATAAGGAAAAAATTAAAGAAGATGGATGGAAAGATAGAATGTGGTATGTTGTAACATCCCGAATTTGGGCCTAGTAGGATTGGGCCCAATGGGCCTTGGGCGCAGTAGCAGTTAAAATTTTTGAAAATAAGAGAACGATTTTAATGCAAGTTGGATCTAGTAGCTGAGTGATTTTGGAAGGTTAGGGGGCTTCTATGAAGTCCCGAGTTCAAGTTAGGCCCTAGGAAAAAATTGGTTTTAGGTGAAAAAAACCCTGGGAGTTAGTAGGTAGGCTTTAAGAATAAAATGTGGAGAAAATGACATAAGTGGAGTGTGTGGTGTAGTGGCAAAGTGATGCCACTTAAGGAGCAAGGGGGTGACGCCATAAGGGAGGAAGGAGGTCCAAGGTTCAAGTCTTGGCTCTTGCATTTTGGTTTTCTTTTTATATGGATTTAGACCTTGGCCATAGATTTATATTTAGTTGCACATGGTTTTAGACATAAGAGGATCTTATGGCTTAGTGGCAAGTGGCGTGAATTGGTTGATGGGAGAGTTTGGGTTCGAATCTCATGACAAGCAAGGGAGTATTTATTTTACGGATTGGACGGCAAGAGTTTGAGTTGGATTTAAACTCTACCGACGAAGGGATCCCACATCGAAAAGATACAAAGAAGGAAGGTGAGAAGCTAGCTGCCTAGGAGGAGAAGGAGCATACCTAGTTGGCGTTGGGCATAGGAGTGCTCGAAGCACGGTTTAGCAACTTTAGATCCCTATCAGGTGTGTATTCTCTCTACTCTAGTTGTAGAGCGGCAAATGCCAAAATATCGGTGACATGTCGATAGTAACCACACGAGCGTGCGAGCGCACGTGTGGGGCTTCAATGCGATATAGTTGATGCCATCAGTAGTGTTCTTGTGGGTGTGGGCTATTAGGCAAAGTGGGCCCAATGGGCCCGGGGGCTCATTCGCATCATTATCTCTGTTTAGGATACTTGAGTCGTTCGAGGCGACAGTGGACTTCTGTTGGGTCGTAAAGACCCCTAGTTTGCAAACCAAAACCCTTGGTTTACAAAATTACCAAAATACCCCTGGTTTGTAAAATTACTGAAATACCCCTGGTTTGTGAAATTACTGAAATACCCCTGGTTTGTGAAATTACAAAACACCCCCAATTTGTGAAATTATCGAAATACCCCCGATTTGTGAAATTATCGAAATACCCCAATTTGTGAAATTACTAAAATACCCCTAGCTTATGAAATTACCAAAATACCCTCAGTTTGTGAAATTATCAAAATACCCCCAATTTGCAAAATTACCGAAATACCCCCAATTTGCAAAATTAATATTTTACCCCTAAACGACAAAATGACCGTTGTACCCTCGTGGTAGTACTAGCATTTTATGTGTTAATTGTATGATTGATTATGTTTGAGATACACTGCATACAAAAATTAGTTATGAGTAGAATTACCGAACTACCCCTGAATGGTAGGATTACCGAAATACCCTTACAAGGTAAAATGACTGATTTGCCCTTGTAGGTAAGTGATTGGCTTGTGCTATGATATGACCAGTTTGGCTATGGTTGTATGATTGATATGCTTTTATTACATGTTTAAATGATTGTTATTGAGCATGGCCATTCTACCTACACGTGTAATGATTGAGCATGACATACACGACATATTGCATGGGGTTGGGTTATTGATGATCAGGGAAGTGTATATCGGTGGCTCTGCCACATTCTGTATAATGGCTATATGCCAACCTAAATATGGCTTTGTGCCATCTTGATTATGGCTTTGTGCTAATCGTATTTACCCAAGGCTGTGTGTCGATTATATTACCGTCGCTGATGGCTATGTGCCAAGCATACTATAGTTAGTGATGACTATGTGTCAATCATATTTACCCAGGGCTGTGTGCCATTATATTATTATTTCGGTGGCTCTGCCACACATATCGGTGACACTGTCACACTAAAGGATGGCTTGGTGCCTCATTATCGTATCAGTGATTTGATCACATGTTGATCGGTGGCTAGACCGCGTTATATTGACTTTGAGCAGTGTGTCTGTCAGCATGACTGCCAAAGAGGTGTGTAGAGGATGGAGGGTTGATTGTAGAAATCCCCATAGGTGTGTTGAGGATAGACTTATGAAGCAGAGTGTAGAGGATGGAATACTAGGTTAGGCTGGGTTGCATTGCATTCACTATTTATGCCATGTTGTTAGGGCTACGGCCCAGTTCGACTCGTATGGCTTCGGCCAATTTCAATACTGTGGGAGCTAAGGCTCAATGTGCTTCTGTGGGCTTAGGTCCAGTTATCGTTCGTATAGGGGATTACACACAAAGTTCTTGTGATTTTGCAGGTAATTCCTAGCTTTGCAGATTTGGAGCCGAGGTGAACTCTGTGGTGGCCATACGTCGTAGCTTAATAAATTCTGTTTTGCAGTACTATAGATTTTATTTAAATTTGGGTTTTTGTTTTCTAATAAGGCCTTTGGTATTTTGTTTTGGTTTTAGCTTTTAATTTGGTTACTGCTTATTAATTTTGAATGTTCAATTTGGGTTTTTCTATAATATTAATACACGGTTTACAAACTATAATGGATAAAACTCTGGATTTTCTTATCGTTGATAACTTTTTTTCAAAATATCGCATGTCTACAATAATTTACATGTCAGTTTTTTGAAACTCATTGAGTTGGATTAATTATAAACAAGATCATCGAAAATAGCAACGAAAATGTTTTTGCAAAGAGAACTATAAAACAAATTGGATTTTCACAAAATTTGATATTTTTAACGAACGCGTAGATTCTTTAACAATATTTCCATGTGACATGCCAGATCCGGTCGTAATGTCTAGGCTAGGTTTGGGGTGTTACATATGTAGAAGTCCTAAGTAGCTTTGGAAACACGAAGAATCCACAACTCCCTTCAAACGGCTCTAATTTCTCCTCCAAAAAAGAAAACTTCAGAAGAAAAAGTTTGAAGATGATCCCGCAATCTGAAAATATTATTAAAACTCTTCTAAAAGAAACTCAAGAGAAATTCTTGAAATGAAAACTCAAAGAGAATTTATTAACTCAAAAGAGAAGTCGAATAATAATGAATTGAATGATTTGTGTATAATGCAAATGCCTATATATAGGCTAGCTAAATAAATCTAAATAAAACTCTTAAGTATAATTGAACTCTAATTTAATCTAAACAAGAAGTAGTTTTAACTAAACTTTCTTGTTAACAAAAACTCCTAAATAACTTAAAATACATAATAATTATAAAAAAATTAGAATAGAATAATAAAATAATAAGAGCTAATAAATACAATATTTGGCTCATATATAATAAAAATTAAGCCTAAAACCCGAACCCAATATGAAACTTGGATCGATTGGGGTCCTTGAAGTGAAGTGCCTAAGCTTGTTAACATTTTGCACATGGGCTTGTCATCATAGATTGAAAGTTTAGGCCCACACACAAAATTAGTCCCTTCTAATTCATCATTGCTCCAAAATCCATTGTCTTAAAGCTTCAACTTTTCTTCTCAAATTTTTTTCATGATAAAGTCTTGAACAAATATGCTGTGTAACACCCCAAACCCGGCCTAGATGTTACGACTGAATCTGGCATGTCACATGGAAAGGTTGTTAAAGAATCTATGCGTTCATTAAAAATATTAAATTTTGTTGCTTGTGAAAAACCCAATTTGATTTATAGTTCTCTTTGTAAAAACATTTTTTGTTGATATTTCCGATGATCTTGTTTATAATTAATCCAAACTCAATGAGTTTTAGAAAAACGACATTTAAATTAATAAGCAGTAACCGAATTAAAAGCTAAAACCAAAACAAAATACCAAAGGCCTTATTACAAAACAAAAACCCAAATTTAAATAAAAATCTATAGTACCGCAAAATGGAATTCATTAAGCTACGATGTATGGCCACCACAGAGTTCGGCCACCACAGAGTTCACCCCCTTGTCTCTCATGTGGCGTCACTTTGCCACTACACCACAAGCTCTTCTTGTGTCTTTCTCTCCACATTTTATTATTAAAGCCTACCTACTAACTCCTAGGGTTGTTTTCACCTAAAACCAAAATTTTCCTAAAGCCAAAGTTTGAACCCGGGACTTCATAGAAGCCCTCTAACCTTCCAAAATCACTCACCTACAAGATCCAACTTGCATTAAAGCCGTTCTCTTGTTCCTAAAAATTTTAAATGCTCATATACCTAAGGCCCAATGGGCCCAATCCTACTAGGCCCAACTTTGGGATGTTACATGTTGAGTTTTGTCTTTAGTTGCTTGGATTTGGATATCATAATTGGGCCTTGAGGGAAACTAAGCCCATCTCTATTATGGCCTTTGAACTAGACTGAGTTGCTCGTATTAGAATACTTGATTGAGCTTTTGAGGTTTGTTGTACGAGAATGAATCAAATGAACATATATATGCTTTATGACTCAATGCATAATTAAGTTAAATAATCTTGGTTTAGCAAGTTATGTTACATTCTATACGAGCTTACTAAGCATAAATTGCTTACGTTGTCTGTATTTTTCTCTTGTAGATCTTGAAAAGCTTTGATTGTTGGATGATCAAGTAGGAGCACACACACTATTCGTTCATCATCTCAATAGATGTTTTTGGTCTTTTTTGTTTTTGGTTATGAATGACATGTATTAGGATCTTTGGGTTGTCTTGTCCATGTTGTTTACATTTGGTATTTGATTTGGTAATATTTTGTAGGCATATATATGTTTGGTACTTTTATGTAATGGTTTGGTTGTAAATTCTTTTGGTCATTTGGTTGATGTTTGTAATGATGTAAATATATATGTTTTTTAAAATATAGAATAAAATGGAATGTTTGAGTACTACTAAGTATATATATTTAAGGTGATAATTTGATTTGAAATTGTGGGATTGTTGAAAGGATACATGAATGGTATGGATGAAGGGTAAGTTAGGTGTAACACCCTTATATCGTATTCGCCACTAGAGTAGGGTTACAGAGCATTACCGTACAAATGTAACATTGAAACATTCATTTCATACATTATTGTAAACATAATCTAATACATTCAATCACATACATAACGTCCCTTGATCGAGCCCTCGAGGCCCTGAAAATATCTTAAGAACAATTCGGGATCAAATTGGAAACAATTAGAAAGTATAAGAAAAAGTTAGAAAAATTGGACTATAGGGTTTACATGGCCAAGACACACACCCGTGTCTCACGCTGTGTAACTATTGAAATAGGGACACACGATCGTGTCCCAGTCCTTATCTCGTGTAACTCTATGAGTTGGGTCACATGGCCAACTCACACACTCGTGTGTCAGGTCGTGTAACTCTCAAAATAGCCACACACGCCTATGTGCCAGGCCGTGTGCTAGGCCATGTAATAGACTAACTTGCATGCTTTAAAACCTACAAAGGACACATGACTGTGTCACATGGCCATATGTCACACATGGCTGAGACACACGCTCGTGTCTCAGGCCGTGTGGACATGAATTTACCCAAAAAAAACCATTTCCAACACCAAACCACTCAAACAAATAAAGGTCTTTGGTACACCATATCGAGGCATTAAAACATGACCCAAAACCTACATAAAATTACCAAATCAATAGTCCAAAATCATTCAAAAAATATGCCATACTAGGCACCTCAATATCAATTGCCAAAACCTCACAAATCATGCAAACTTTACTATATACATTCATCAACTAAAAAATTCCAAAAACCTAATAAACATATAACCTAAAGTAGCTCCATGACTCAAACCATCAAATGATACCAATAAACCATTCTCATTCATTATCAAAAGTGACCAAAAGTACCTTCTAAAGTAAGCATCATAACCTATTATTCATATATGGCACCAAAACGCAAACACATTTACTTATTATATACATATTCATCAAATACCATTTTATAACATCCTAAATACGTTTCAACCCTAAATTCAACTACTTAAGTTTATACATGCCACTACCTTAGGATATAGAAAAACTACCAAAGTCGGTGGATAGTGTGAGCTGAAGATTTGATCCACCCAAAGTCTCCACAACAATGATCCATAAAACAATCCAAAAAAAAAAACAAATAAGCTTGTAGAGCTTAGTAATAACATAACATACCGTTTAATCCGTCAATAAATTTAATACAATTCATTAATTATTCAATTCAGAATCAATGAAGCCTAAACAGAGTATAAAGTATATCTAGGGGTACCGAAGTACAAATAGGGGCACGTCTGCGCAATTCACAGGTACCAAAGTACAAACAGGGGCACATATGTGCAATTTAGAGCTATCGAAGTACAAATAGGGGCACATATTGCAATTCATCATTATTCTTCTAATAACGTAATAATTAAAGCATCATAATATAAGTACACAAATAGAAAATTCATTACATATAAAAAAACACTATGAACTTACCTCGATAATTAGAGCGTATAAACGGAATCGACTAATCCGAGGCTTTAGCTTTTCCCTGATCTAAATTCGTTCTTGGTCTATTGATCATGCAAGTAAGAAGAAGTGGTCGAATGTTTCAAACCTTAAAAATGGCTTCTTCCCCTTGAATTTCGATGGAAGCCTATTTTGAAGAAGATAAATGCTTTGTTTGACTTAATTTTGACCTTATTTAGTCATTTACCTTTTTAACCTTTAAAATTATTCAAAATTACATTAATTGTTGTAACATCCCCAAACCCGGCCCACAAGCCCTGACCGGATCTGGTATGTCACTGCGGAAAAACGGTTGGAAAATCTTTGACTTTAGAATAAAACTTGAACATTTTGTTAGAGTGTGTCCATTAAAAATTATTTAATAATATAAGCTCGATATAAAATACGTGAATTAAAACTTTATTATAATTTATTATATTATAAATCATTTGAAGAGAATATATCTAAGTATAATATAAACTCCGATAATCGTAAATAGAATACTTTAAATAAAAGTGGCCCTTATTACAACCAATATTAAACAAAACACTTAGTATATAAAAAAAATATTTCTTAAAGATAATCAAATTAATCTCCTTCTGCATGGGCCACCTTGCATCCTCTCCGACCCATCCGATCAACAAGTCACTGCGATGTTGGATAAATAATTGGGTGAGTCACACGGACTCGGTGTAATTAAACCATCGATATCCACCCACATGTTAGCCACAAATCAACCCAAATTATCAAATGCAACATGTAAATATAATCATTTAGACATTACCACAATCTGGGCTTGGCCCACATTCACGTATGTTCTCATAACATACCAATCCACATTCAAATACTGGGCTAGGCCCTTTTCTCATTAATTCATCGACATCGGGCTTGGCCCATTTCCACGTATGTTCTCATAACATACCAATCCACATGTCATATTGGGCTTGGCCCATTTCCATAGCATTTCTTAACGGAACAATGCAACATGAAACCCAACCCAATCCTAAGGTCCAACCGCTACACACCCCCTTATCCAGACTACCACACACCAGGGGACTATCGAGTCACCCTCTCCTTTTCCTCCAAAAAGGCAACCAAGGCCATCCACGATGTAGCGTGTAGCTAACATCAAACCACGATGGAGCACACAAATCCATCAAGCCACGATATGGCATAAAGCCGATATCAATCAAGGTAACCACGCCAACTAAATCGCAAAGATCCACAACGCGACCTCGGTCGGCGCCAATCCACGATGTAACACAAAGTCGACATCAACCACGCACTCAAGTACACCTGCACCTTCTTTCGTAAACCCACCCATGCACATGTAACATAATATAATGCGAGATGATGCATGTGCATGATATTCACAATCATAGGCATACTCACATATTAAAATCAATTATCACATATAAACCAATTTGCTACTAACTTGGTCATCATCATACCCCTTCAAGGGTATCAATTTCACATTTATCGCACTTGTTAGCAAACATATTAAACAGCAAATATCACATGAAACCCTAAACAATGGCTAACTACACACCTTATAACTCAAGCTCTAAACCCTCGACCCGACGCTATCGTTTAGCGAGACTACCGTTATCGCCTATCGTTTTCAATGACGCCCACACCGGTGGCCAATCACGAACCGCCGAGACAGCTCTTTTCTTAAACTTCGGATAGGACTTTCCTTTACCTTCTTGACCAAGCATCCATGTCCATTAATGATATCTTAATCGAGCCAAATGGTTAACCGATAACATTATAATCTAAATATACCAAATTTAACTACACTTACTAATATTCTTACCAACGAATCGAATCCGGAAGCTTGATTACCCTTGTCGAAATCCCTAAATGGCCACAAATGAATCGGTTATCACTTATTTACCAAATATGGCACGTGGTCAATACCATGAATCACTTACCTTACTTACCAAAATCCCGAATCACCACTTCGCTATGTAGTCATTGAAAACCCTATATTCCGTATGTTAAAATTGGCTAAAACATAATTCCAAAAATAATGGCCCTTGGCCGAATGTCACAAGTCACTTACCTTGATGACTTCAATTCCCGAAAGGCTCCCAACGTTTGTCAAGAGAGACTACAAGAAAGTAGTCGATTTACACCTTCCTTGATGATTCGGCTTTACTAGAAAAAGGAGAAAAAGAGAACTTTCTTGGCTTTAAATTTCGGCAATGGAGAGATCAATAAAAGATGAACTCCCTCCTATTAAAATTTGGCACACAAAAGGTAAAAAGAAAACCAATTTTCGGCAGCTTCTCCTTATAAGCTTCAAGGCCGAATGGCACATCCCCAAGAGTCCAATTTGCCACCATTTAATCCCTAATAAAATTCCTCCTTATCACAATCAAAATAAACCAATAACAACTCCTATTTACTAATTTAAACTAAATAAAATAGTCCTACAATTATCCTACCACTATCTAAAATAATTAAAAATAAAGTAAGCTTATCACTTACCTACCAGCCGAATTCAAAAAGGACTAAACATTAGCAGCTTAATCTTTATCCATTGAAGCTCCCATGTGCAGTCCACCTTCACGCCACCTCTTCATGGCAGCAGCAAAAGAAAAACCCCACCTGCAGCCTCCAAGGTTCGAACATGGGACCAACCTGCTGCACACCTTTCCCCCAACGCCCAGGCCACTCGGCCACATTGAATTTCTTGACATAAAGCCCCCACATTTATTTTTAAACCCTTCCTACCTCAGCCCATCACAAGCAAAATATAAAACGCCCAAACTGCTGCTCCAGCCCTCGAACCCGCACTCTCTCCTCCCTCCAGCGCCTAAGTGACGCACGCTAGCCACTTGACCAATGAGTTCTTTGTGTCAAAACACACCCCAACTCCTTTTAAGGCTTCCATCCTCAGAAGCGCCATAACCCAAAAATATTAAAACCACCTTTTGCTTTGGCTTGACTCGAACCCAAGCCCTCAATGGCGCTACTTCCACCCCTTAAGCAACAAGATGAATCCACTTGTACCAAGCCCATTCTTGTGCCATAAATTACCGAAAATTATTCTTAAGGCCTCCTTGGCCCGATTCCTTTTCCACTAAAAATCCAAAATTTTCCAAAGTCTTCCCGTTTACTCCGAGCGTTCTCAACACCTCCAAAACACAACCAAGCATACCCAAAACCTACTAGAACTTAAATTATACCCAACATGCCTAGCCCCTAAACCAGGGTGTTACAATTCTACCCTCCTTAAAATAATTTCGTCCTCGAAATTACTTACTACCATGCAATTCTAACTCCCTACTCTACGCCTCTGCTGCGCACTCTGATCTTACTAAGACTATCATACCTTCCCAACACAGTCTCTAAGTTCGCACTCAAAATGCCATACACCTCTCTTAGCAACACAGAAAAGGCTAATTCACAAGCAAGCAAAGCAATCAAAGCATGTACCAAAGCAAAGGAGCTTACCCGCTATCACATCCTTGGTTGACTCTGACTAGAACCATTCCTTCCATGGCTTGAACCACGACCTCTCGTTGCTTGAGGACAGTTCTTAACCAAATGGGCCTTCGACCCATACCGAAAACACTTCTTACTATTTCCCCAACATTCTCCTGAATGAATTCTCCCACACTTAGCACAGGAATGATTCCCATTCACATACACTGGTGTACGAACAGGATTCTCGATCCTTGGTCTTTTCTGAACATTACCAAACGATGCTGATGGTCCAACATTTCTCTTATTCTCGTTCCTATTCTTCTCTCGGTTCTCTCTTATAGCCTTCTTAACCTCTTCAGCGATCCAAGCTTTCTCCACTAAAATGGCAAAGTCTCTTTCTCCGTATGGCGATCAACTCCCGCAACTCATCTCGTAGCCCATCTTCGAATCGAACACTTCTTTCGTAATCGAGAGTACGATTCCTTTGGCGTCTCGACTTAGTCGCACAAACTCACTTCATATTCGCTACCGACTTATTCCTTGCACTAGATTTAGAAACGCTTTCCTTTGCGAGTCCAAATAATCGGCTCCTACATACTTCCCTTCAACTTGGCCTTAAAGAAATCCCAATCCAATGATCCGCGGACACCTTGTTTGACAAAGAGCCACCAACGATAAGCTTCAATGCGAAGCAACGAAACAATGCCCTTCACTTTTCTTCATTGGTGCGGTCAAATCATCCATGATTCTTTCAAGCGCTTCTAGCCAATACTCCGCCACGTTAGGAGCTACTCCCGACACTCCTCTAAAGATCTCGGCTCCGCTCGATCTAAGCCTTTTCGACATCGACTTCGAGTTCCATTTCCTCTACTAACTCCCGCTACTCGCTCTAGCACTCGCAACATGGCCCGCGATACTGCGTCATCTTCTCCTGTCTGATCTTGCTCCTCCACGTCCACTGCTGGCGGCACTTCATTTTCTGACCCATGGCCAGACCCTATCGATTCCGATGCTACCATTCTACCTCTACTGCGTCCCCTAGAACTCATCTCTATCGTCTTGATTTATCTGATTAAGAAGTTTTATGCATTAGTAATTGTTCCACTATTTAACCGCGAGCATATTTTATGAATGAAAGATTTTAGAAGTAGTTCTTTCGATCATACAAGGGTTCAGTTCGAGTTTTACTACTCTAATTCAGAGAATCACTTTCACATTCATCAATAGAGTGAAGACACATTCATTCATCATCAAAACACATTCATTCCCTAGCAGAGGCACACTCAGTGGTATCTACCACCCACATTCACTATTCGGACCTTCCTGCCCGTTTCTACCCTAGGGGTATTTTCGTCATTTTCCTACAGGGGTATTTCGGTAATAAACCAAAGTGATTCCAAAACTGTAATAAGTTAAGATTTTTTTTTCGCAAATTGGAGATATAACAGGATTTTGAAAACCAGGGGTATTTTGGTAATTTTGTCAACCAGGGTAATTTTGTAAATTTCCAAAGTCAGGGCATTATTTTGAAATACAAAGATTTGGATACTTTTGCAAAGTGAGAGAATTTTATTAAAGTTGGGGTTATCTCAGAAATTTTGAAAGTCAGGGGCATTTTAGTAATTTTAAACACAGGGGTGTTTTCGTAAATTTTCCAAATCGGAGTATATTGATATTTTGGAAACTAGAGATTTTGGTATTTTGCAAAGTAAAAATCATTTTAATAAAAGTTGAGGGTAGTGCGGTAATTTTACAATACAGGGGCATTTTTGTAATTTTGTCACTAGGGGCAATTTGGTAATTTTGGTAAATCGAGAAAAATGTTTTTCAAAACCAGCTTTGGGGTTTACAAACCAAAAAGGGTAAATTTGAAAATTTTAAAACCAAGAATTTTAAAACAAGAAGGCTAATCCCTTTCGGTTTTAATAATTGGTTCACTGTGAACAAGTCCTCTTGGTTAAGGTGAACCAGTAGCTACGCACTGTAGGATTCAAGTGGAGAGGAGGTGAGTCACGCTGATTGCTTAAATACCAAGCTCCCACCGAATACCACTCCTAGACATGCGCACAAAGTTGCCACACCTTAACACTACGACTTACTTGACAGTTTGTTTAGTAACCTTAAGTCTTATGCACATGTTTGAGTAGACTAGCCTTAGGGTTCAACTGATCCTAATTCACTAATCTACGAGCCCAACAAAGCCCATAACAATTCATATAACAAATTACTTCACAAGTCCAAGTACTTACCGTGGACTCGGTAGGAGGTATAGGTGCCATGCCGAAAAACACGAAATAAAAGCCCATATTTTGAAAAGCCCATTTTGAAAATGTTTTTGCCCAAAACCCTCAAAGTCGAGTTTTGAATCTGGCTCGATACCAATCAGAACATCCCCAAACCCGCCCACAAGCCCCGACCGGATCTCGGTATGTCATCGCGAAAAACGGTTGGAAAATCTTTGACTTTAGAATAAAACTTGAACATTTTGTTAGAGTGTGTCCATTAAAATTATTTAATAATATAAGCTCGATATAAAATACGTGAATTAAAACTTTATTATAATTTATTATATTATAAATCATTTGAAGAGAATATATCTAAGTATAATATAAACTCCGATAATCGTAAATAGAATACTTTAAATAAAAGTGGCCCTTATTACAACCAATATTAAACAAAACACTTAGTATATAAAAAATATTTCTTAAAGATAATCAAATTAATCTCCTTCGCATGGGCCACCTTGCATCCTCTCCAACCCGTCCGATCAACAAGTCACCGCGATGTTGGATAAATAATTGGGTGAGTCACACGGACTCAATGTGTAATTAAACCATCGATATCCACCCACATGTTAGCCACAAATCAACCCAAATTATCAAATGCAACATGTAAATATAATCATTTAGACATTACCACAACTGGCTTGGCCCACATTCACGTATGTTCTCATAACATACCAATCCACATTCAAATCATCGGCTAGGCCCTTTTCTCATTAATTCATCGACATCGGGCTTGGCCCATTTCCACGTATGTTCTCATAACATACCAATCCACATGTCATATTGGGCTTGGCCCATTTCCATAGCATTTCTTAACGGAACAATGCAACATGAAACCCAACCCAATCCTAAGGTCCAACCGCTACACACCCCCTTATCCAGCCTACCACACACCAGGGGACTATCGAGTCACCCTCTCCTTTTCCCTCCAAAAAGGCAACCAAGGCCATCCACGATGTAGCGTGTAGCTAACATCAAACCACGATGGAGCACACAAGAATCCATCAAGCCACGATATGGCATAAAGCCGATATCAATCAAGGTAACCACGCGAACTAAATCGCAAAGATCCACAACACGACCTCGATCGGCGCCAATCCACGATGTAGCACAAAGTCGACATCAACCACGCACTCAAGTACACCCGCACCTTCTTTCGAAACCCACCCATGCACATGTAACATAATATAATGCGGAGATGATGCATGTGCATGATATTCACAATCATAGGCATACTCACATATTAAAATCAATTATCACATATTAACCAATTTGCTACTAACTGGTCATCATCATACCCCTTCAAGGGTATCAATTTCACATTTATCGCACTTGTTAGCAAACATATTAAATGTGCAAATATCACATAAAACCCTAAACAATGGCTAACTACACACCTTATAACTCAAGCTCTAAACCTCGACCCGACGCTATCGTTTAGCGAGACTACCATTATCCGCCTATCGTTTTCTGCTGACGCCCACACCCGTGGGCCAATCACGAACCGCCGAGATAGCTCTTTTCTTAAACTTCGGATAGGACTTTCCTTTACCTTCTTGACCGCATCCATGTCCATTAATGATATCTTAATCGTAACCAAATGGTTAACCGATAACATTATAATCTAAATATACCAAATTTAACTACACTTACTAATATTCTTACCAACGAATCGAATCCGGAAGCTTCGATTACCCTTGTCGAAATCCTAAATGGCCACAATGTAATCGGTTATCACTTATTTACCAAATATGGCTCGTGGTCGAATACCATGAATCACTTACATTACTTACCAAAAATCCCGAATCACCACTTCGCTATGTAGCTGTTGAAAACCCTATATTCCGTATGTTAAAATTGGCTAAAACATAATTCCAAAAATAATGGCCCTTGGCCGAATGTCACAAGTCACTTACCTTGATGACTTCAATTCCCGAAAGGCTCCCAACGTTTGTCAAGAGAGACTACAAGAAAGTAGTCGACGACACCTTCCTTGATGATTCGGCTTTACTAGAAAAAGGAGAAAAAGAGAACTTTCTTGGCTTTAAATTTCGGCAATGGAGAGATCAATAAAAGATGAACTCCCTCCTATTAAAATTTGGCACACAAAAGGTAAAAAGAAAACCAATTTTCGACAGCTTCTCCTTATAAGCTTCAAGGCCGAATGGCACATCCCCAAGAGTCCAATTTGCCACCATTTAATCCCTAATAAAATTCCTCCTTATCACAATCAAAATAAACCAATAACAACTCCTATTTACTAATTTAAACTAAATAAAATAGTCCTACAATTATCCTACCACTATCTAAAATAATTAAAAATAAAGTAAGCTTATCACTTACCTACCAAATTAATTCAAAAGGACTAAACATTAGCGACTTAATCTTTATCCATTGAAGCTCCCATGTGCGGTCCACCTTCACGCCACCTCTTCATGGCGTGAAAAAAGAAAACCTCAGAATATCCTCGAAAAGGGCCTATGCATTTTGGCCAAATTGTGCGAAAAGACATGTTTTATGTGTTTTGGAATAAATTTGGAATAATTTTGGAAACCTAGAAATGCATGGAAATGGAAATGAAAATGGAAATGGAAATGAAAATGAAAATGGAAATGGAAATGAACATTTTTTGGAAACTTAGACATTTTTGGATACTTAGACATTTTGGGAAACCTGAACATTTTGGAAACCTGAACATTTTGGAAACCTGAACATTTAGGAAACCTGAACATTTTGGAAACTTGAACATTTTAGGAAACTTGAACATTTTGGAAACTTGAACATTTTGGAAACCCAAACATTTTGGAAACACGAAAATACAGAGTCATGCTGAAAATTTTAGGAAACTTAAAATTGACCCTTAATGTTGAATTTGAGAGCCAAAGGGGAACTTAGGGCCAAGTGACCCTAAAATATACAAGACATGACATTTGCCCCAATAACGAACTTGGAAATGTGGCTCAAGATGCCACCTAAGGTCTTAGGAAATGGCCCAAATACAAGAGGTTTTGGGCTGAGTTTGAGTCATCCAGAAGCAAATAATGAAGGCTTTATTTTTGCTTCCGTATAGGTGAGGTGGACGGCATGGGTTTGTAGAAAAGGAAGAGTTTTATTCACATAAATATGTGAATAATAAGAGATAAATAAAGGAGTTTTATTCACATAAATATGTGAATAATAAGAGATAAATAAAGGAGTTTTATTCACATAAATATGTGAATAATAAGAGATAAATAAAGGAGTTTTATCCATATAAATATGTGAATAATAAGAGATAAATAAAGGAGTTTTATTCACATAAATATGTGAATAATAAGAGATAATATTATCTTAAGGAGAGTGGTGGCCAAGTCAAGGACTCTTGGCCTAGCAAATTTAGCTATAAAAGGAGAACCCAAGGTCTTTTCCTCTCATCTTTCCAAGTAGCCAAAAATCCTTTGCTCTCTCTCCTCTCAAATTTTCTTTCTATCTTTTCTTCTTCTCTTTTCTTCATCTGTCAAGCCAAAACCTTTTCTTTTGATCCCCGATAAAATCTCCATAGCCAAACCACAAACTCTAGGCAAGGAAGCAATCGGTCAAGGCATTAAGGATCTTTTACAATCTGCTTAATACAAGGAGGAATCTTTCGGAAATCTAAGGATCCAAGGTAAGATATTTTATTCGATTAAAGGTTATGATGTATATGTTAGATTAGATCTAAACATGAAAATTTCGATGTACATATAGGGCGAAATTCTCTTGATTTAGAATTTGTATGGTAAGTGATATTCGCCAAGGCTTAATTTTGGTATTTGGAATTATTTTCATTATTTCAAAAGCGAAAACTCACATGGTTACATGATTTAGTATTAGCCGATTTCAAGGAAAAGGATACTAGTAATTTGGATTTGATTTACAATCATCCAATTCGGCAACAAGGTAAATAATACAAATCCTACTAGGATTTGGTTTTAAGCCAAATAGGTTTGTTAATATGTTTTAATAATTGGCGAATATAGGAGATAAAGATCTAGATCGGTAGATCGTTCTTCGGGATTTCAAGGAACCTATTAAGCGAAAAAGGTGTGTACCCTTACTATCTTTCGATATTGTATGGCTAAATATTTTAATATATGACATGAATAATAATGTGAATGTGGCTATGTACCACAAATGTGGCAAAAAGTACCTGTGCACGCTTCCTACTTCGATAGGATTGTGAAAATGTTATTTAATAACATGCGAATATATGTAAATAAACATGAAATTAATTAAGATATGCTATGTATATGTTTTGGGGCATTCGGGATTTATGTGAAAGGGGAGAACAGTGTTGACTTGGTCTCACCCACGAAAAATGTTGACTACGGTCACATTGCGAAAATATGTCGACTACGGTCACATTGCGAAATTTTGGTAACTTCGTTACAATAGTGTCTAATGACACAACGTGGAGAGTAGCGGATGGAGGGTTGACTTAGTAGTCCCTACGGTGTGTTGGTTGGTACGGTGGAGAGTAGCGGATGGCATATAGGTTTTGGGTTTGGGTTGCATCATAATTTCATTATTACATGGACTTGATGATTTGAACGTGAATGCCCGATTTATTGAATGATAGTATAGTGTGCACATTGAGTCTGTTGACTCACCCCATTGTGGGAATTATTTTTCAGTGATGAGCGGATTTGACCGGCTTGGTAGACCATGAGGAGGCCATGCATCACTTGAAGAATTTATTCGAATTTGGACTTTATTTAATTTTAATACTTTTAATTCTATTTTGGGTTTACTTGATGTAATAAGGCCATAAGGCCCAAAGGATTATTCTTTGTTTTTTTTTACATTACTTTTTAATATTTTGCTAAGAACTATTTTGGACATGTCACTTCGAATTGGATTTACAAGATTAAATAAATGGGTTTTCAATCTAAGCCCAATCCAAACAACATTTTTCTAAAAATCTACAATTTTCTCTAAGTATCGAATGTGCTCGAAACCGGTTTACATTAGGAACATACCAGATCTGGTCCATTCTCGTGGTAGGGTGTGGGTGTTTCAATTGGTATCGAGCCCGCTTTAAACTCTCTACCGTGGGCTAAGGCCCAAAACGCTTTCAAAGCGAGCCAAATGATTTTTCTTTGAAACATAAGCGTGTTTTATGGCATGGCCCCTAAGTCTCCAATTCAGCATCCACCGGTAAGTACCCTAACTATATGTGTGATTCTATGAATCTGATAAGGGTAGAAAAGGCATGGAACGAGAATAGAATGATAGGAATTTGAACCCTAGGATTAGTCTACTCAAACACAAATACATAAGACTTAATACACTAGACAAACTCGTGATTAAGTCACCAAGCTAGGGTGTGGTAATCTGTTGTGCGATGTCAGGAGTGGATTCAAGAAGAGCTTGGTATTTAAGCAATTCCTAGTGACTCACCTCCTCTTTACTCGAATCCTACCAGTGCGTAATGTAACTGCTCACCCTAACCAAGAGAACTTAGTCACAAGCTAAACCCAATAACTAAAACCCGAAAGGGACTAGCCGTATTTTTATGGAAACCCTAATTTTAAAATTTCTAAATTACCCTCTTGATTTGAAAAGAATATTTTATAAATTTTCCTAAATATTTCGATTTACAAATTTACTAAAATACCCCTAATGATAAAATTACAAAATGCCCTTGGTTTATAAGATGTCCAACTACTCAATAGTTTTACCAAAATTTCATTATGTTATAAAAGTCCAAAACCCTAATTTACAAACTATCAAAATACCGTGAATTTTGGAAAATTACAAATTGCCCTAACTTACCAAAATTTTCAAATGACCACGATTTCCAAAATTTTTGCAACATCCCCATTTTGAAGGAACAATTTTGAAAAGAACCCTCAAAGTTTTACAACTTTTGAAATACCCCAAATTTATTAAATTTTACAAATTTACCTCGATTTGTGAAAAATTACCAAAATACCCCGAGGTCAAAAAAAAATTACCAAATACCTCGAATTTAAAAAAAATTCCAAATTACCCTAGACTTTGAAGTTTTCAAAATAATTTTTGACAAAATCACCAAGGAACCTTAATTTGAAAAATTACGAAAATACCTCAGAGGATAAATTACGAAAATACCCCGTAGTGGAAAACAACAAATGAAAAAAAATACAACGTTTCTCTGAATGAACTAAGGTTCATAATTGTTTGATGGATGTATGAATGGATGAAAAGACTGTGCATGTATGAATACGAAAGAACCACTCCTAAACTCCTTTTCATAAAATTGTTCGCGGTTAAACAAAGGAACAAAGTACTAAGGCATAAAACTCTTTAATCGATTAAATTGCGACGTTAGTAATGAGTTCTAGTGGACGTAGTCGAGGTAGTATCTAAGAAATGTGTTAGTTTTGTTCGGATCAGAGTCTTGCGCAGTAGTAAGCATAGTCTGGTGAGAAGGATTGTACGATCATTAGTAAGTAATTTCGAGGACTAAATTATTTTAAGGGGTAGAAGCGTAACATCCTCGAAAAGGGCCTATGCATTTTGGCCAAATTGTGCGAAAAGACATGTTTTATGTGTTTTGGAATAAATTTGGAATAATTTTGAAACCTAGAAATGCATGGAAATGGAAATGAAAATGGAAATGGAAATGAAAATGAAAATGGAAATGGAAATGAACATTTTTGGAAACTTAGACATTTTTGGAAACTTAGACATTTTGGGAAACCTGAACATTTTGGAAACCTGAACATTTTGGAAACCCGAACATTTAGGAAACCCGAACATTTTGGAAACTTGAACATTTTAGGAAACTTGAACATTTTGGAAACTTGAACATTTTGGAAACCCAAACATTTTGGAAACCTCGAAAATCTGAGTCAGCGAAAATTTTAGGAAACTTAAAATTGACCCTTAATGTTGAATTTGAGAGCCCAAAGGGAACTTAGGGCCAAGTGACCCTAAAATATACAAATACATGACATTTGCCCCAATAACGAACTTGGAAATGTGGCTCAAGATGCCACCTAAGGTCTTAGGAAATGGCCCAAATACAAGAGGTTTTGGGCTCGAGTTTGAGTCATCCAGAAGCAAATAATGAAGGCTTTATTTTTGCTTCCGTATATTGAGGTGGACGGCATGGGTTTGTAGAAAAGGAAGAGTTTTATTCACATAAATATGTGAATAATAAGAGATAAATAAAGGAGTTTTATTCACATAAATATGTGAATAATAAGAGATAAATAAAGGAGTTTTATCCATATAAATATGTGAATAATAAGAGATAAATAAGGAGTTTTATTCACATAAATATGTGAATAATAAGAGATAATATTATCTTAAGGAGAGTGGTGGCCAAGTCAAGGACTCTTGGCCTAGCAAATTGGCTATAAAAGGAGAACCCAAGGTCTTTTCCTCTCATCTTTCCAAGTAGCCAAAAATCCTTTGCTCTCTCCCTCTCGCCAATTTTCTTTCTATCTTTTCTTCTTCTCTTTCTTCATCATCAAGCCAAAACCTTTTTCTTTTGATCCTGATAAAATCTCCATAGCGAAACCACAAACTCTAGGCAAGGAAGCAATCGGTCAAGGCATTAAGGATCTTTTACAACCGCTTAATACAAGGAGGAATCTTTCGGAAATCTAAGGATCCAAGGTAAGATATTTTATTCGATTAAAGGTTATGATGTATATGTTAGATTAGATCTAAACATGAAAATTTCGATGCATATATAGGGCCGTGAATTCTCTTGATTTAGAATTTGTATGGTAAGTGATATTCGCCAAGGCTTAATTTTGGTATTTGGAATTATTTTTCATTATTTCAAAAGCGAAAACTCACATGGTTACATGATTTAGTATTAGCCGATTTCAAGGAAAAAGGATACTAGTAATTTCGGATTTGATTTACAATCATCCAATTGACAACAAGGTAAATAATACAAATCCTACTAGGATTTGGTTTTAAGCCAAATAGGTTTGTTAATATGTTTTAATAATTGGCGAATATAGGAGATAAAGATCTAGATCGGTAGATCGCTCTTCGGATTTCAAGGAACCTATTGCGAAAAAGGTGTGTACCTTACTATCTTCGATATTGTATGGCTAAATATTTTAATATATGACATGAATAATAATGTGAATGTGGCTATGTACCACAAATGTGGCAAAAAGTACCCAGGTACGTTTCCTACTTCCGATAGGATTGTGAAAAATGTTATTTAATAACATGCGAATATATGTAAATAAACATGAAATTAATTAAGATATGCTATGTATATGTTTTGGGGCATTCGGGATTTATGTGAAAGGGGGAGAACAGGTGTTGACTTCGGTCTCACCCACGAAAAATGTTGACTACGGTCACATTGCGAAATATGTCGACTACGGTCACATTGCGAAATTTTGGTAACTTCGGTTACAATAGTGTCTAATGACACAACGTGGAGAGTAGCGGATGGAGGGTTGACTTAGTAGTCCCTACGGTGTGTTGGTTGGTACGGGTGGAGAGTAGCGGATGGCATATAGGTTTTTGGGTTTGGGTTGCATCATAATTTCATTATTACATGGACTTGATGATTTGAACATGAATGCCTGATTTATTGAATGATAGTATAGTGTGCACATTGAGTCTGTTGACTCACCCCATTGTGGGAATTATTTTTCAGTGATGAGCAAGTGATTTGACCAAGTAGGTAGACCATGAGGAGGCCATGCATCACTTGAAGAATTTATTCGAATTTGGACTTTATTTAATTTTAATACTTTTAATTCTATTTTGGGTTTACTTGATGTAATAAGGCCATAAGGCCCAAAGGGATTATTCTTTGTTTTTTTACATTACTTTTTAATATTTTGCTAAGAACTATTTTGGACATGTCACTGAATTGGATTTACAAGATTAAATAAATGGGTTTTCAATCTAAGCCCAATCCAAACAACATTTTTCTAAAATCTACAATTTTCTCTAAGTATCGAATGTGCTCAAACCGGTTTACATTAGGAACATACCAGATCTGGTCCATTCTCATGGTAGGGTGTGGTGTTTCAAACCCCACCGCAGCCTCCAAGGTTCGAACTCGGTACCAACCTAGTGCACACCTTTCCCCAACGCCTGTGCCACTTACCACATTGAATTTCTTGACATAAAGCCCCACATTTATTTCTAAACCCTTCCTACCTCATTTCATCACAAGCAAAATATAAACGCCTAAATCGCTACTCCACCCTCGAACTCCGCTCTCTCTTCCTCTAGCGCCTAAGTGACGACGCTAGCCACTTGACCAACGAGTTCTTTGTGTCAAAACACGCCTAACTCCTTTTAAGGCTTCCATCCTCAGTAGCGCCATAACCCAAAAATATTAAAACCACCTTTGCTGCCGCTTGGACTCGAACCCAAGCCCTCAATGGCACTACTTCCAGCCCCCTTAAGCAGCGCATGAAGCCACTTGTACCAAGCCCATTCTTGTGCCATAAATTACCGAAAATTATTCTTAAGGCCTCCCTTGGCCCGATTCCCTTTTCCACTAAAAATCCAAAATTTTCCAAAGTCTTCCCGTTTACTCCGAGCATTCTCAACACCTCCAAAACACAACCAAGCATACCCAAAACCTACTAGAACTTAAATTATACCCAACATGCCTAGCCCCTAAACCAGGGTGTTACAATTGTAACACCGCCTACCCATATTCGACGTCGAAATAGGGCACGAGGCATTACTAAACTTATACACAAACAATTATACATAACCGAGACGTGACTTTTCATTCAAAATTAAAACTTTTCATAACACTTCTAAACAAGCCTATGAGGCCTAAATCACACTTTAGGAATGGTTCGGCATCAAATCGAACTCTTTTGAAGCTCTCTAGAAAAACTTAAAAAATTTTCACTAAACAGTCCACACGCCCGTGTGGAGGAAGGGACACGCCCATGTAGCATATCACATGCCCGTGTTCCACACCCGTGTGGATTTATTTTTCAATTCAAACCTACAGGGGTTTTCACATGGCCAGACACACGTCCGTGTCCCTCACATGGCCTCGACGCGTCCATGTCTTAGCCTGTGTGCAAAAACATGGGATTCTGTTTCTGATGTTATCACCCCATAAATGTCACACGGTCTAGGCACACGTCCGTGTCCTTCGACCGTGTGGTGAATTAAATTCCTAATTTTAGGTGCAGACTTCACACGACTTGGGCACATGCCCATGTCCATGGTCGTGTCTTCCACACGGCTGAGGCACACGGTCGTGTCTCCGTCCATGTATTTACTATTGAGCATACTAACTTGAAACCTAACATGCAAGGGGACACATGGCCTAACCACACGGCCATGAGGTCGACCGTGTGTCACACACGGCCTAAGCATACACCCATGTGAATACCCATGTGGACAAGAACAAGGCTATTTGCCAAGTTCTTTCTGTCACTCCAACTCATACAAACATAAACCATATCAAACCATCAACCCATTCATGCATAAATAAACTAAGTAAACCAATCTTAGAACTTGCACATTCATGAATAACCTCATCTTCTCATAGATTCATAAGAAGTTGCATTAACTATGGCCTTGTACAAAAGAGTTCATCTTTGAATGAGCCAACACATTTGGCCAAAACAATATGACATTCAACTAAGTCTAGTCCCTATACATGCCATACTCAAAATGCTAAGTCTAACTATACCAAGATGTGCTGATAGTGTGGGTGATCCTTGGCTTATCTCCGTGTAACGCCCTAAAAATCTTGAAACCCTAATTTTTGTGCATTAAAGTTAGTATGTATGTGTAGCTCTTAGATTATTAATATTAAGGTATTACCGGGATTATTTGAAGCCTTAGAGATAGGGAAGACCATAAGGACAAATTTATTTTTCTTGCTTTAATGGACCCTAGTCTCAGGCATGAGGACTCTTAAGTAGATGAAGAGAAAATAAGACACAAATGGGCTTGTGGTCCAAGTGGCGTCACTTGGGAGCTATAAGGTGGCATTTGTGTGAGCTGAAGAGGTCCAAGGTTCGAGCAGTAGGAGTGTATTTTTGGAGTGTTTTATTTTACGTAGGTGGACGACAAGAGTTGTGTTAGTTTTGAACTCTTACCATGGAGAGTTTGAAGTAAGCAGGACTGATGGATGCGGAGGAGATATCGGATAAGAATAAGGGATTATCAGAGAGAAAAGTTAGGAGATGGGGAGTAAGGATGTGATGGTGCCGACTAGGACTCTAAGGGAGGAGAGTATTTGGCCTGTGGCTTTAAAAGGAGAGGGGGCCGAATGCTTGAAAGGTTCTTTGAGCATTCTCTAGTTTTTCTTTTCCCCCTTAATCGTTTTTACTATAGCCGGGCTAACATCGAGGATATTACTGTAGGAAACTCACATAAATCACTAGATCCAATTCTGATGATCTCACCGCTCTGACATCTCAAATCAATAAGCTTTCTTTTGCAATTCACCACTGCATCATGTGAAGTTAACCAGTCCATTCCCAAAATTATGTCAAACTCATCGAAGGGCAACAATATTAAATCAACTGGGAAGCAAGAATCCTGAATCATCATCGGGCAACCTCTACACACTTTATTAACAAATACACATCTACCCAAAGGGTTGGACACACAAATCACAAACTCAGTAGACTCAACTGGCAGAGTCTTACTAAATACTAGAGTTTCACACACATATGAATGAATCGAACCAGGATCAATCAATGCAATCATAGTAGTATCATAAAGGGTGAAAGTACCGGTAATGACATCGGGGGAGGAAGCATCCTCTCTGGCTCGTGTAGCATAAGCTCTAGCTTGAGCTCTAGCCTCTAATCGTATTGCAGTGTCCTTCGTCCCTCTCTGACTGCCACCTACATTGCCTGAATGTTTGAGTGGTCTATCTCGTGCTGGCGCACTGCTCGGTCTAGTGTTTTGAGTTGTATTTTGCTCGGCTAACATCGGGCACTCTCGAATAAAATGATCCGATGATCCACATTTAAAGCAGGACCAATCACGAACTCTACAACTCCCAGGATACCATTTCCCACAATGTTTACACTCGGCCCGGTTCTATGGAAATTACTGACACTAGCTATCGACGTGGCTCAGGATCTCACTGGAGGTCGATCACGTCTAGGTAGGTCTGAAGTGGCTTTATGTTGACTAGGGTCATCTCTGAACTTCTTATGCACAGAATGGAAAATTTTACTCGATGATCTTTTTCGAGTGTCTCTAGCTTCTACTTCAGCTTTTCTTTTCTCCTTTCCGAGCTCTTTGGCTTTACAAGCTCGCTCGACTAATGTCACAAACTCATTGATTTCAAGAATACCAACAACTAACTTTATGTCTTCATTCAGGCCGTCTTCAAATCTTTTACACATAATGGCTTCGGTAGATATACACTCCCGAGCGTAACGGCTCAATCTGACAAACTTTCGCTCATATTCCGTCACAGTCATGTGACCCTATTTTAATTCCAAAAATTCTTTCCGTTTCTGATCGATGAATCTCTAACTGATATATTTCTTACAGAATTCAATTTGTAAGAAGTCCCAAGTTACTTTTTCTTTCGAAACTACGGATACCAAGTGTTCCACCAAAGATGATAGGCGGTGTCCCAAGTAGAGGTATAGCACACTTTAGGCATTCATCTGGAGTACAAGATAACTCATCGAGTACCCAAATAGTGTTATCAAGCCACATCTCGGCTCGCTCTGCATCATCATTATCATTGGACTTGAATTCCTCAGCCCTATATTTCCTGATTTTATCAATGGGAGGCCTGCTAGGTCTCATCGGATCTATCATCGGGGTGCTAAAGGTACCGAAGTTGGATTATTTGGGGGTGGAGGTTGTTGTACAGCCGGATTAGTCTAGATAAACTGGGTAAACCATTCGTTCATCATCTGATATAAGGCTTGTTTAGCCTCCCCCTCATGGCTACCCGAAATTGGTCGAGAGTCTAATGGCGCTGATCCACACGCGGGAACAGGCGCAACGCTCTCCACATCATCAGCTACAGCTCTATCGGGATCAGGATCCATTTACTATATAAAATACAATTGAAATTGTCAAGTCACCACACTATCATATATACAATTCAAAGGCATGTATAGCTAGACTCTTACACACTCATCGTAGTCCTAGAATCGACTAAACCATAGCTCGATACCAATAAATGTAACACCCTTAACCCGCACTCCATCGCCGAATTAGGGTTATAAGGCGTACTTAACTAGACACAATTTAGCACAGTCATATATGGAATAAACCCAATACGCATATTTAAATTTCCATATCAACAAATGATGATTAAGACTTACATTACAAACAACCATGATTCATAATGCAATACATCATTACTCATAATCTATACAAGTTTCAATCAAGCTTCCACATAACAACACCAAATTTCATATGTTAAACATATATAAATACATCTATTTCATTAGTATAATATCAACATATCTTTTTTATACCTTATGCAAATATGCATAATATAAACGAATAGATCCATGATACTCTATTAGCTTTTCCTTCTCATATGTGACATTCGAACATTATAGCATAACCAAACATACACATCATGCTATCATAATATGCGCAATGTCCCTAAAACAAAAATCATGTCAAACCATAATTATCAATTCATCCTACCTTATTAATTAATGGACACAAAGATTATTGAATAACCTACCAAACACGTATGATATGTGACTAGTCCAAAATATATAAATATAACCAATCCATTGACCATATATTCGGTCCTCAATTTAAAACTCTAATGATCAACCCAAAAGATAAGTATACACATGTTCATGACCAGCTCTGAATTATAACCAACCACATAATAATTTAAATAGAAAAATCCACACGACATAATATGCATACTTATACATGTATATATATAATACATATAAATGATTATTTCTATATAACCATATTAAACTTCCAAGCATAATATGCACACCTCTTATACCAAAAATTAAAACAAACCATTATATCAATCATACAAATGATGCTTAACCAAAAGTAATAGCCTTATTCGCAAGGCCATATATATATACATTTACAAAACCAAACATCATTCATTCAAGTCATAATTCAGCCTATACATGCCTTTGATTCGAAAAGTAAACATATATATACCAAAGACAAGTGATAGTGTGGTCGACTTTCTTGATGATCCCCGAGCCAGTAGTTGAATCAATGATCTATAAAACAGAAATACAAACACATACAGAGTAAGCTCACTAGCTTAGTAAGTCTTAAGCAAAAGATAATTCACTAATCAAGCACTTTAACATTTTAATCAATAAATGTAGGACATTGTATATGTATATTTCGATATGCAATTGATACAAAACTGAATACTAGTAATGTATTTACTCAATTACTTATACTTCACTACCATCAACCTGCAACTCATCAAAGCACAAAGTACATATGTTACATGAATCGCATGTTTATAATCATGTAAATTCAACATTCATATCCATTACATTATCACACCAAAAATTCTATTATTTCTATATTCATACTCCTCAATTATGAGCTCAAATTCACATAACATCCTTCTTAACATAATATATTTCAACTCAAGTAACATTAATCACAACTTACCTTACTTATGATGAATTCAAATGGGACTTATGCTTACCTGAGTTTTTAACACAATAGATTCACTATGTTACACCTCGAGTAATTTATGGTTCCTTCATTTTAAAGTATCACCCAAGATTAAGCCCGCTAGGCACGAAGCTTCGAATATATCAAACGGCACTAGGCCACTAGGCACGGCTTGAATATTAACACATTTAACTTTGTGATACACGAGATTAGTACTAAACTATTATCCATCTCATATTCTTCCTTTTACTTATTAATCCAAACATACATATTCACATTGTGTTTACCAAATTAATTTCACTACAAATTCATACTCCACATTCGGCCAACATGTATAATTATGCTTTAAATATTCAAAATCATCATATACTATGTTCAGAAATAATTCTTTAGGCGATACTTGCTTAAGGACTTACCTCGACTGTCGACGAACCACGTAATCTGGCTAGTCGATAACCTTTGTCTTTCTTCGATCCAAATCTATTTTTCTTTGTTCTTGATCTAAACACATTAAAATTTAGCTCATTCAAGTACATTTCATTTCAATTGAGTCCCAAAACACATAAATGGGCAATTTACCACTTTACCCCTAATGTTTCACATTTTTACAATTTAGTCCTATTTGCATAAAACACAAAATACACAAAATTTCCCCATGCTACTCAAGAGCCGAATCTTCCTAGGGACCTTACAAGTCCATTTATTTCATTTATTTCACAAATAAGTTCCTATAAAAATTTATTTTTACAAATTAGCCCTAAATACTCAATTTCATCAAAACTTCCAATACAAAACATACTAATCTTTAACATATCTTTCATCTAAAATCATTTAACATCAAAAACCACATGAACACAACAATGGCCGAACATCAAGCATGCTTAGATTTAAAAATTTTAACATGGGATTTTAACATGGGTCAGCTACGGTTCAAGCAACGATCTCAAAACGTAAAAATTATCAAGAACCTAAATCAAACTAACCTTGAATTTGTGATTGAAGTTGCAAATTCAAAGGAAACCAAACTTCATTTCTTTTCTCAACATTCACCAAGCAAATAAAAGATGATAATGGCCATTTTTTTATGTTTTATTTAACATAAATATGACATTTATTCATTTACCTTTATAACCTTATTATAAATAATTATACAATATAAAAATTAAGGTTAAACATGTCATATGTCACCCACTAACTTAAAAATGGGTTATTTACCCATTTAATGCTTCATATTTGTAACATCCTGAATAGGGCCTATGCATTTTCAGTTTGATTGTATGAAATGACAAGCTTAAGCACTAAGAATAAATTTTTGATATTTTTGGAAACTTGAACATTTTGGAAACCTAAACATTTTGGAAACCTGAACATTTTGGAAACTTGAACATTTTGGAAACCTGAACATTTTAGAAACTTGAACATTTTGGAAACTTGAACATTTTGGAAACCTGAGCATTTTGGAAACTTGAACATTTTGGAAACTCGAACATTTTGGAAACTTGAACATTTTGGAAACACAAGATGTAAGAAAATGGCAAGTTCTGAGCCGATCGAAAATTTTAGGAAACTTAGAAATAAGGCCGGAATGACAAATTTTAAAGCCCAAAATAGGAAATAAGGGCAAGAGGGCCTTAAAAGAAAAAGTTGGTGAAATTTGACACACAATCGGGCTTGGAAAAATGGCCTGAAGGTGTCACTTAAAGTTTATGGAAATGACCTGAGTTCGAGTCACTTGGAAAGCAAATATTGAAGGTTTTATTTTGGCTTCCAAGGCTAAGGGTGGATGGCACCTAATCCTAGTAAGGGAGGAGTTTTATTTCGGTTAAAACTTGATTAATGAGTGATAAATAAGAATTTTCTTTTAATAAGATAATTGAGGAGATATAGGATGAATTAAATACTTGTGATAATTAAATGATAATATTATCACTTGTGGGGAAGTAGTGGCCAAGTCAAGGACTCTTGGCATAGCAATTTCAGTTAAAGGAGGAGAGTTGGAGACTTTTCTCTCATCTTTTCATTTGTGTGCCGAAAATTCACTAGCCCCTATTCTCTTTGCCGAAATTTCTCCTAAGCAAGGACTCCATCTTTTCTTCTCCTCTCTTTTGTCATTGATAAGTCAAAACCCTTCTCTTTTAATCTCTGTTAAATCTCCATAGCCGGATCTCTCAGAACTCAAGACAAGGAAGCAATTGATTAAAGGCATCAAGGTAAGGTTAAGCCATTCAATTTCCTTTCTTTCTTTTCTAGTTGCCAAAAGTAAAAGGCCTAATCCTATTCTTGATCATGGCCGAATATACAAGGGATCTCGTGTTTCCACAATTACCAATATAAAGATCAAGGATCTAAGGTAAGAACAATTAATCTTTGTTCTTCTAATTGCTTTAATCAAGATTTAAGAGAAATAACCTCTTTTATGTCTCTTGGCCAAATATCAAAGGAAGAGTTTTGGATTTTGGATTCAAGGAAATTAAGGTGAGACACATTTGGCCAAGGCTTGTGTGATTACTTTGATCAATTCTTTAATTATTAAAAAGCCGAAAACTAACCCATATTGAGATTCCAGGTTGGCCAAATATCAGGTAAAGAAAAACCAAGTTTTCGGGAATTGTATAAACACCAAATCGGCAAAGGTGAGTCTTTTTACAAATCCTACTAGGATTTGGTTTTGTTTTAAGCCAAATAGGTTTATTAATGTGACTTATATGATGGCCGAATATAGGAGTTAACAGATCTAAAGTTAGATCGGGATTTTCAAGATCTCAAGGAACCTTTTTAAGCAAATCAGGTGTGTACCCATACTAACCTTCAATGTGATATATGGCAAATATTAATTATATGATTATACATAAAAATGTGAATACGGCTAAGTACCCTAATGTGGTACAAAAGTACTCAGGACGTTTCCTACTTCTGATAGGATTATGAAATATGTTATTTTATAACATGTGAATATATGTATATGATTATGAATTTATGTATGTTATGCATGATATATATATATATTTTGGGGCATTCGGATTTATGTAAAGGGAAGAAGGTGTTGACTTGGTCTCACCATATGAAGGTTTGACTTGGTCTATGGTGACCACGGTCACAAATATTTGAATTTGGTAACAAATATTTGAATTACATTATTTGAATCGGTGTCTAATGACACAAATTACATGGGCGATGAGCACGTCGACTGCAGTGACTGCCTTCGATGGTGTGTAGCGGATGGAGGGTTGACTTAGTAGTCCCCACGGTGTGAATGGCAAGTACGGGTGGTGTGTAGCGGATGGACCATTAGGCTTGGGTTTGGGTTGCATCATAATTTATTTTATATGAATCTGATGTTTGAACATGTATGCCTGATTTTGTTGAATGTTAGTACTGTGTGCACATTGAGTCTGTTGACTCACCCCATTGTGGGAATTATTTTCAGGTGATGAGCAGTGACGGACCGGGCCGGTGGACCTTGAGGTGGCCATGCTACATTCGGAGATTTTATTTTATTTGGACTTTATTTTATTTGGTACCTTAAACTTTATTTTGGGTTTACTTGATGTAATAAGGCCATAAGGCCCAGTGGATTACTCTTTATTTTTACTTTACTTATTTTTTTGTGCTAAGAACTATTTTGGACATATTAAATCAAATTGGATTTACAAGATTAAATAAATGGGTTTCCAATCTAAGTCCAACTCAAAATAATAGTTTTCCAAAATTTTTATAAATTTCTCTAAGTAACGGAAATTATTGAAACCAGTTTACTTTAGGAACATACCAGATCCGGTTCAGGCTCGTGGGCCGGGTGTGGGGTGTTTCAATATTAAAAAGCCATTCTCATTCTAGCACTTTACTCTATAGCCTGCAACTTTTACACTTTACACGATTAAGTCCTTTTCGTTAAATTAAACACTTAAACGATAAATTTTTCTACGAGACTTTCACACACATTAATTCACATATAATAAACACAAAATATAATATTAAAATATTTCTCAGATTCGGATTCGTGGTCCCGAAACCACCATTCTGACTAGTGTCAAATTCAGTCTGTTATAATACATACTTACCTTTATTAAATACATGTACATTAATATAGATTAGAAAATTTCAATTCAACCAAATTGCTTAAAAACTTACCTCGGATATCGACAGACTAGATTTCCCGACTATTCAATTAACTTTGTTTTTCCCCGATCCACTCCTAATGCTTTTTTTCTTGATCTAAATCAATTTAAAATTAAGCTCATTCAACATATTTTCATTCAATTTAATCCAAAAACACATAAATAGACAAATTACATTTTTACCCCTAATATTTTACATATTTTACAATTTAGTCCCTATAGCATAAAACACAAAATATGCACAATTTGCACACACTATGGTTAGGCCGAATGTTACTCATGCTCATATAAGTTCATACATTTCATTTATTTCATATTTTAGTCCCTTAAAAATTTATTTTTTTCAATTTAGTCAAAATTACTCAAAATCATCACAATTTCCAATACAAAACATGTTAATCTAAAACATATCTTTAATATTTTTTCATTAAACATTACAAAACACAAATACTCATCAATGACCGAACTCAAAATATGCATCAAAATTAGAAATTCTAGCATGGCTCTAATAGCATTCGAAGCAACGATTTCAAAAACGTAAAAATTATAAAAAAACTGAACAAAACACATACCTAAATCAAAGCTTCCAAAGGCCGAATGTAGCTTAAGTCTTTTTCTTTCTCCTTTCTTTTGTTTTCGGTCAAAATGGATGAACAACATGCATGTTATTTTCTTTTTTTTTTGTTTTATTATAATATAACTTATAACATTATTTTATTATTAACTTAACATATAATAAACATATAAATGCATAACATATATGCATGTTACCGTCCACTACTCTTGCGAAATGGATAATTTACAACATAAGGCCTCCTCTTGTAAAGACACATCAATTTTAATCACTCAATCAAGAAAAAGGCTACTTTTACCATTTATGCGATTTAGTCTGTTTTCTTAAATTAAACACACAAATGGACAAATTAACTCACGAAATTTTAACACATGCTCAATCATATATCATAGGCACTGAATATGATATTAAAATATTTTACTGACTCAGATTTGTGGTTCCAAAACCACTATTCTGATTAGGGTCAAAATCAGGCTGTTACAATTGCCTACATGGTTGAACACACGGGCGTGTGGCTCGACCGTGTCTTTCAAGTTTGCAAATTGAAACAAGTCAGTGTCGACCATGGGTTGGACACACGAGCGTGTGACTGGCCGTGTTCTGCAAGTCAGTGTCGACCATGGGTGCGCATACGGGTGTGTCTTAGGCCATGTGGACAAGTCAGTATATATGCCTTGTTTTGCCACGGCTTAGACACATGGGCGTGTTTGAGGCCATGTGAGGCACACGGTCTGCCCACACAGGCGTTTGACCCCTGTAGCTTTGAAAAATGTTTAAATTTCAAAAAAATTTGTATGTGTTTGGTTTAGTCCCGACCCCTTTCCAACACGTGTTTAAGGTCTCGTGGATTTTATTAAGGGACTATATGCATATATCTTGATATGTTTGGACGATGATATGCTTTGTGTTGTAAAATGTTTGTAAATGTTCCAGATTGATCGGTATTGCTTCTTAACCCTAGATCGGTAATGGCTACGGGTTAGTGGTGTTACAATTCAATAACATATAAAATTTACCAACATATGTATCATTTAGCTCAATCTAATCATAAGCATTTCTAAGCAAAAACCATCCACAAACTTACCAATTCATTTTAACATCTTTTCATCCATAATATACCAACTTTGCATCACAAAACATAGATCAAATATTACCATATACACATCCATTTGCAAGCCATATCACATAGGTTTTATATATAACTCAAAACCTCAACCATTTCAACTAGACTATACATGCCATACTTAAATATGTACACATTCAAAAGGTACCAAAATAGAGTTTAATAGTGTGGTGATGATCCTCGATGATTCTCGAGCCTTCTGTAGCTTTAACGATCTATAAAACAATGCAAACACACATAGAGTAAGCTTAGTAAGCCATATACAAATAAACTTAACATATAAACATTTATACCCATTTAAATCATAAGAACTTCAGCATATCTCAATAGCATTTACATATTTCTTATTAGCTTCATTGTAACAATCCATTTGCTTGACAACAAATTCCATCTCTATGTATCTCATTAGATCATAGTACATTCATACATATATCACATTAAGTCTTAACAAGACTATGCACTTATTTCACTTGAGCAAATTCACATTTACTCACCTTTCAAACTCAAACATAGTATTTATTTCTAACGTACTTGAATCGATTACACATTTCACATAGTCTTTCGCTTCTCGAATTTGCCCGTTGAACCATTTGGAATCAAGTAGGATACTCAGAATGCTCGTACAATGCCAACATCCCAGACGTGGTCTTACATGTAATCAAATATCGATGCCACTATCCCAGACAGGGTCTTACACGAATCAAATACGATGCCAATGTCCCAGACTTTGTCTTACACATAAATTTGAAATCGATGCCAACGTTCCAAATGTGGTCTTACACAATAACACATATCGAAATCCCTATGTCATGGCACATGAATCCTATCTATTCCTAAGGTTTGTACGAGACTATTCAGACCTTGACACATTGTCGATACTTTCTTGCATTTCACATGAATATCTTCTAAATCCATTCATCACAATTCAATACTAAATGAACATGAATAAATCATCTTAAATACATTAATTTGTATATAGGCTTACCTCGTACAAATATAGATGGACGAATTCAACTATTCGATCACTTTCGACTTTCCTCGATCTAAATCTGTTTTCTTTGGTTTTTGATCTATACATATTCAAATTTAACTCTTTTATTCCCCAAATCGTTCAATTCAATCCAAAAACACACATTTATGGCAATCTACAAATTAGCCCTCATATTTTCACATTTTGATATTTAAGTCCCTATTTCACAAAATCACAAAAGACACAAAATTCCCCTGTACCCATGCTTAGCTGAATTTTTATCATGATCATACAAGTCCATACATTTCATTTATTTTACATTTTAGTCCCTCAAAATATTATTTTCACAATTTAGTCCAAATTACTCAAATTCACCAAAAATCCAAAGACAAAATATATTAATCTAACACATATCTTTCATATTTCATCAACCAACATCACAAAGCTCAAGCATTCATCAATGGCACATTTCAAAATCATCATCAAATTCCTAAATTAATACATGGGTTTGGTAGTATTCAAAGCAACGATTACAAAAACGTAGAAATTATCAAAAATTGGAACAAATACATACCTTAATTAGACCTAGAAGTGGTCGACTATGTAAAAGCTTCAAACCTTCTTTTTCTTTTCTAATTTCAGTGGATGAACACACATAATGGGTTAATTTTAAGCTTTTGTTATAATAATAACCTTATTTAATCATTTTCTAATTTAGCCTTTTAATTAGCATATAAAATTTATATTCATTAAGGCCATTTATGTCCATTATCTTACATGATGGTTTAATTGCTTCATAAGGCCACCACATTAATAAAGACATAACACATAAGTACTTTTAACACATGGCATGCTAATTTTTCATTTTACGTAATTAGATCCTTTTATCAAATTAAACACACAGACAAATAAATTAACTCACAAAACTTTCAGACATGCTTAATAACATACTGCAAACACAGAAAATAATATTAAAATATTTTTTTGACTTGGATTTGTGGTCCCGAAACCACTATTCTAACTAGAGTCCAAACTGGACTGTTACAAGATTAACAAATGGATGAGTGACTAATTAACGAATGAATTAGGGTTTAAATTTTAGTTAGTTAATTAAATTATGTGTAAGTAAGGTTGTTTGATTCGTAAAACTCTTCATTTTAGAAATACCATGGTTTGACTGAATGGTATAGGGTGATAATATCATCAAGTTATTTTTTTATTGGTTTACCATAAGAACTAATGCGATTTCGTATCAACTTGAAGGACTAAAAGTTACCGATCAAGGAGATCCTTAATTTGATAACAAAGACAACTAATCCAAGTCTCGATTTAAGGATTCATCTACTGGCTTAGATCCAAGTGAAATCTCCTCTAATAGGATTGCAAAAATTGGATCTACGGTTTAAGGTGTGGGGACTCATTCCTGATAATAATTAATACAATTGATTAAATAATAAATAATAATGATATTTTAAATTTGTTGTTTTTGGTTATATGATTCCTAAAATATAAGTATGTGTGAATACGAGCGTATTCATAGAGATCGGTAAAAACCAATAAATGAGGATACCAAGTAAGTTAATCCTAAAACTCTAAGATCTGTAGTGGTGATTTGTTGATTGAGTGATTCTATAATATGTGTTAATATGTTATTTCCATTTCTTATGTCATGTGATTTATGGCTGAGATAATATGATTATTGATATTCTGATCTGTGTGAAAAATATTATGTGTTATCATTCTAATTTATGGATTCACATGTTGAGAATGCCTTATTCTGAAATTCTGATTTGCATGATGGAACGGTGGAAATGTGCAAGTGTACACAATCGTAACAAGTAATAAAGTGAAAAGTAAATGTCGAGTTATCGTACCCACAGGGACTGTAAAAAAATTATTTATGAAAATGTTTTCAAACACTTTGGTGAAGGAAAAATATTTGGATTTGAGAAATATTTTAAAGTAAAGTAAAATAAAATAAAATTCTAATGCACGATTTCAAAAGCTGATTTTAATCAAGATGATATAATTGCGTTGGATTAATTACATTTCTTAGCTTAGAATTATTAAATCATGTTTATACTTGTTACGAATAAATCATGGGAACTTGGTAATTTGCTAACTTATGAACATATTTACAAATTAAAAAATCCATCCGGCTCTTGTACACATTTCTATGTACCGATTAAACAGACTTAGAAGTAAACATGTTATTGCACATACATACTTATTAAATTAAGCAATCTCTTGCATATTCCTATGTGATTTGTAACACCCCAAACCCGGCCTAGAAGTTAGGCCCGAATTTGGAATGTCACATTCAATTCAAAACGGTTTTGCTAATTAAGAATCTAAAGCCCAAAAGCCCAAAATCTAATAGACTTATTAATTAAAGATAAAAAAACCCATTTTATTATTTTAAGCATTTAGTAAACCAAGTTTGAACATAAGAGCTTACTTAGGTTTAATAATTAAATAAACATTTAATGTCAAAACCCAAATTAAATCTAAAGTCAAAACAGTACAAAGCCTTATTACATCCATCGAAAGTAAATAAAAACATGTACATTGAAACAAATAGATGAAAATTCAAGCCTCTTGTAGTGTGGCCATCTCCGAGTCCTCTCCCACGTCGAGTCGTCTATTCGGGATTACCTGAAACATTAAATTAAAGGGGTGTGAGTTTCGAAACTCAGTGTGCACAACCCTTGGCAATCAAATCACTTACAAATATCCACATTAGGCCTAAGCCCTATCAAAATCGGTGGTCTTGGGCCTTAGCCCACAATAACCTCATATCATATCATAACGCATCATATACACACAAGATAATGCAAAACCCACCCCAAAATTCATCCGCTACACACACATTTCCCTTCCAACCTTATGACTCCTGTGGGGAATTCTAGCTCGACCCACCCCTCCGCTACACACCAAGGGTAGCCCGGTTGCAGTACTACCAAATGTTGCAGCAAAGCTGCTAATCAAATATTGGGATTAAAGCCTCCGGTAGATCCATACCATATGACCATGCGATCCTCAAATCTTCCTCCGTACCATAATTCCCACCCATATGCATCCTAAGCAGAATATCATATGAATGCATCAAACACAAAAGTAACATCCACAAACTCATATTCAACACATAGGGGTATTTTCGTCATTTCACTTCCCAAGGGTATTTCCGTAATTCTACCCTACAGGATTATTTTTGTAATTTTCCAAAACATGGGTATCTTGTAATTTTGCAAAATAGGGGTATTTTGGTACTTTCACAAAATAGGGTATTTTGTTAATTTTGCAAATCAAGGTACTTTGATAATTTTGCAAATTAGGGTATTTTGGTAATTTTGTAAATTAGGGGTACTTCAAAAATTTTGCAAATTGGGGGATTTTGGTAATTTAGTAAATTAGGGTTATTTTGATAATTTTACAAATTGGGGGTATTTTGGTAATTTCACAAATTAGGGGTACTTCGATAATTTTGCAAAGTGAGGGTATTTTGGTAATTTCATAAATCGAGGGTACTTTGGTAATTTTGCAAATTAGGGGTATTTTAGTAATTTCGCAAACTAGGGTATTTTGGTAATTTCATAAATCAATGGTACTTCAATAATTTTAAAAACTGGGGGTATTTTGGTAATTTCACAAACTAGGGGTATTTTGGTAATTTTACAAATTAGGGGTATTTTGGTAATTTTGCAAATCGGGGGTACTTTGGTAATTTTGTAAACTGGGGTATTTTGGTAATTTTGTAAATCAAGGGTACTTTGGTAATTTTACAAATTAGGGGTGTTTCGGTAATTTTACAAATTGAGGGTATTTTGGTAATTTCATAAATTAGGGGTACTTCAGTAATTTTGCAAACTACAGTATTTTGGTAATTTTACAAATCGAGGGTATTTTGGTAATTTTGCAAATTAGGGGTATTTTGGTAATTTTGCAAATTAGAGGTACTTCGGTAATTTTACAAATCGAAAGTATTTTGGTAATTTTATAAATCGAGGTATTTTGGTAATTTTACAAATTAAGGGTATTTTGGTAATTTCGTAAATCAGGGGTATTTTGATAAGTCCGCTAATCGGGGGTATTTTGGTAATTTCACAAATCGGGGGTACTTCAGTAATTTTACAAATCAGGGGTATTTCAATAATTTTGCCAACTGGGGCTATTTTGGTAATTTCACAAATTAGGGGTATTTCGATAATTTCACAAACTAGGGGTATTTTGGTAATTTTGCAAATCAAAGGTATTTTGGTAATTTCACAAATTGAGGGTGTTTCGATAATTTCACAAACTAGAGGTATTTTGGTAATTTTGCAAATTGGGGGTATTCCGGTAATTTTGCAAATCAGGGTATTTTAGTAATTTTGCAAATCGGGGGTATTTTCGGTAATTTTACAAATATAAGGGTAATCGGTCCCTCTCGGGTTTTAGTTATGAACTTTGGCCCATCAATAAGTCCTCGCGACTAAAGTGAATAGACACTACGCACTAGGTAGGATTCCAGAGAAGAGGAGGTGGGCCACTAGGACCGCTTAAGTACCAAGCTCTCCCTAGATCCAATCCTAGACATGCGTATGCCCGTTGTCACACCCTAACCCAACGATTTGTTCACAGACATGTTTAATTAGAATTAAGTCTTATGGAATTTAAGAGTTGTTCAAACTAAGCCTAAGGTCCATAAACCCTAACATATATGTCTACGTCCCCATAAGCCCATCAAGCCCAAAACACTCCCTTACGGTCCATTAGGCCCAAATCACATCATATGGCCTATTAGGCCCAAAACAAATTCAATTCATGTATCATGCATGACTAATTCAATTCATATAACCAACCAAATCATTTCATCAATTCTTAGCTTCAGGGCCCACCGGGCCCATTTAGCCACGTTCGGCTTTTCGGCTTTTTGGCATTGCTGATATCGTGTGTAGTGTTTGTACACACCTGATAACCACATGCGCTGCAAACGCCTTAGTCACGAACCTACAATCGACATTACTAGCGATTAACCAAATTTTAACGTATACTTATCAAAAACTGAAACCTCACCGTACCCTTACCGTGTACCTCACGTTCTAGTAGCCCTTTCTTCGCTACTATTGGCAATTATCCTCTAGGTCTGCACCCAAACGCCCACCAAGGTACCTTAACTCTCCTTATAGAATACTCTATATACAGCTAGCTTCTCAACTTTCTTATTTGTATCTTTCTGATTAGCAGAGTTTAAATCCAACTCAAACTCTTGCCATCCAGTCCACAAAATAAATACTCCTTTGCTTGTCATGAGATTTGAACCGAGGCTCTCCCATTAGACAATTCACGCTACTTGCCACAAATCCATCAGCTCCTCTTGTGTCTAAAATCATGCGCAACTAAATATAACCAGATGGCAAAATTCTAGAGTCCATTTAAAAAATAAAACCAAAATGAAAGAGCCATGACTTGAACCTAAGACCTCCTTAAACCAAAATGTAAGAGCCAAGACTTGAACCTAAGACCTCCTTCCTTCCTTGTGGCGTCACCCCCTTGTCTCTTATGTGGCATCACTTTGCCACTACACCACAAACTCCACTTGTGTTATTTTTTTTTCAACATTTTATTCTTAAAGCCTACCTAGGGTTTTATTCACCTAAAATCAAAATTTCCCTAAAGCCAAAGTTTGAACCCGAGACTTCATGGAAGCCCATCTTCCAAAATCACTCACCTAATAGATCCAACTTCCACTAATGCCGCTCTCTTGCTCTTAAAAAATTTTAAATGCTCTTACTCCCAAGGCCCAATGGGCCTAATTCTACTAGGCTCAAATTCGGGTCGTTACATGATTCAACTGATTAATTCAACCTAATAAGCATATAAAAGATCATGTGAGATAACAAAGTATTTTTACCTTGAAACAAGTTAATCACAAAAATCTTACAAGCTATGCAAGGCATATGTATCACTAAATACAATGCTAATTTAATCTTCAGCTGCCTTAGAAGGATTAAACATGCACAGATTAAGTATTGTGTCCATTAATTACAATTCCAATGCGTTTAAATAATTAATTCAATAGCTATCAAACAATTATAATACCAGATAACTTAAAATGGTTTTACTTAATCAAGCATTTTTTCGAGGCCTATAACAGCATAAACATAATTTTAATAATTTAAGAGAACGAAACGCATTCAACCCAACATGAATTAAATTCAATCTAAGCTGATTAAATTAACCATTTCAATAGCATAAACATTCATAAACATGTTTGTCAAAACAACAACGAAATTTAAAGAGATAGGGAACAAGAAGCAAATCTGGTGTTTCTCCGCGGCTTGACTGATTGCTCCGTTCTTCATTCTCCGTTGTCCTCAGCTATCAAGGCGGCTTATGAACACTCCACTTGCTAGTCCAAATGGCTGGAAAAACACCTCTTCTCCAAGAGGGGAAATCAGCACAAGAAGGCTTGGGTGTTTTGGAGAAAATGAGAGAAATAGAGAGAAAAGATGTGAATGAGAAGTGAGGGATTGAGGGATGGTTTGAATGATCAGCAAGGGGTGGCATTTATAGCTGATTGTGGCTGCTAAAAATAGAAAATAGTAGCAACCAAAGAGACCTCCCTTGGCTGGCCATCTATGTGGCAAAATTGATGGTTTTAACTTTGCTAAATATAGCATGGGGCAAATCTACAAAGCCACTAAATTTGGATGGGTTTGAATGCAACTTTGAAAAGTCTTCAAGGGCTTCTTTGAAACTTAATTAATCAGCTAATAAGCTGATTTGGCCCAGCAATATGGACGGTTTGGGCTGCCCAATTCTTTGCTTGGTTCGGTTCAACCGGTTTGGTTCAACTGATGCGGTTCATCTGGGCCTTCTCATAATTAATTAAGATTGATTTATTTAGCCCAAATTAAATTGGGAATAAATTAAGATTAATTATATTATGATAACATATTCATAATTGGACTGTCTTGGGCTGGAAATAAATTTGCCTTGATACTACAAATTGCTTCTCGGGTTTATTCTTCGAGCAGTGTCTGCCGGGTCAATTTTCGCCTTTTGTACGAATCTATCGAAAATAGTCAAAATAAATAAAAATTAACTATGAAATTAATTAAAATTCACCATTTTCATATTTTTAGCACAATTTGATTATTTTAATATATATAACTATTTTCCGACAAGAATTTAATCGAAACTGCATATATTTAGTCAAAAAGGGCATGAAAAACTATATAAATTTCTGTGTTTCCACATGATAAGCATACCATTATGAAAATAAATAAGATCTGATTTGCATGTTAAGCAGGTCATATTCTGATAATTTGATTTGCATGTAAAGCATGCTACTGAAAAATCTGATCTATATGCCATATCACATGCATGGGGTGGGAAAAATGTATGTAGGAAGTATCTGGCAGTAAATCTGCATTTTCTAGTGGCATGTCCACATTATTCTGTATTTGGAAGTAAGCATGCAATATATGGTGGTTAGACACACTATTCTAGTTCTGGCAGCACGACTGCACTTCTTGTAGCTAGTCCACAATTATTAGTGTGATATTTGTAACACCCCAAACCAGTCAATACGTTATGACCAAATCTGGTATGTTACCAGAAAGGTAGTTTTGAAAATTGTTTAATGAAACATCGCAATTTGAGAAAACATTTTTCTTTTTTGTTTGATAACTCCAAGTTGATGATGATTGATTAGAGTGTATTATGTTGTAACCACTACTTACTAAAATATCAAGAAGTAGAAATCGGGTTAAATTCATAAAACATACTTTAGAAAATTTCGTTTAAAATAGTGTTGAGTAATGTGACTTTTGGAGAAAAGAAAGAAATAGAGATTTATTAGTAGTTCTAAGAAAATTCCAAGTTTTAATTACTTATTTCTTGTAATCCGTTTGTTAATATTTGGAAAACCTGGACATACGTTTTTAAGAAAACCCCATTTTGACAGTTTATAACATAAATAAAATCAGCATTTAAAACCAAACCCCAAATTTAAGTTAAAGCAGCCTTATTACATAATAAAATCCCAAATTAAACTAAGTTCAAAATAAAGTAATGAAATTTACGAGAGAAATAGCAACACATGGCCACCTCGAGTCCATCCCGGCTCCAAAACCCGCCATCTATTGATTACCTGCAAAAATTAGCGGTGGGGTGAGTCATCGAGACTCAGTGTGTAAGTCCCTGTATAACGCAAACTAGGCCTAAGCCCATTCAATACAGCATATGTCACATGTATGCAATGCAGCCCAACCCAGTTTAGCTCTCTATCCAAACACCTGTGGCATTATGCCACTATGGTTCTTTGACCACCGTGGTCCTAGACCACTCGTGACAATAGTAACTCGTGACGAAGTCACTATTTTATATACTTGTGGGGCCAACCCACTATGGTCTTAGACCACCGTGACGATCTGTGATAAATTACGCATACGTGGGGCCAACCCACTATGGTACTTGACCACCAAGACAAGTCACTAATTAAACATTCGTGGTTTTAACCACTGTGGTACTTAGACCACTCGTGACAATAGTCACTTATTCTCCCTTCTCCTTTCATTCAATCCCGAGCCCGTGCTCTTTACATCATGCACAATATGTATGCAACTATAATCACAATGCGTAACAGATACTATTTCATACATGTATAACATCGCACATGCATACATGCATATAATTAAGAATATCAACATCGAAGAACTTACTCGGTGTCTCCAACCTTACCCATAAAGGTATTTTGCCTAACACATCAGTCATTTCGGCTTTCAGCCATTGCAGTTAATAACACAATAACAAAAATGCGTGTGAATAATACATATTTGATAACACGTAACACTAAGCTTTCTACGTCGATGCTTTCACTAGCAGGGACGACGGCTATTTGCCTATCCCAAGCAGACGCTGGCTTTCTACCACAGCCCGAAAGAAAGTCTCAAACCACCGACACCGCACGCCTTTTGAACTTAGGAGCTGCAACTAGAGGTTCACTCCTTTTCTTGATTGACCCACACTTGCATCCATGGTAAGGGTCTTTAATTAGGAAACTAGATTAACACAGCGGGAGAGAAAGAAATAATACGTGGTAAACAAAAGGAAGCTTCTTACCTCAACCAACGAAAATCGAGCTTTTAGAAAATTGGTTTATGAAACTAATTGAATCCCTAGATAGCATCAATATTAGAATTGATTCTCAAAGTAAACAAAAGAAGTGGCCTTTTGACCAAACAACCCGATACAAAACCCCTTACTACCTATTCGACCAACATCCACTTACCAAGATCCCCTCAAAAGTAGGCCGCACGAAGAAGAGATGATGAAAATACGCCTCCTACCATCGACCAATGCCCAAAGATACGAATCAAAACCTTCGATTAGCCAAACCAAAGAGAGAAAAGAGAAATCAAACGAATAGAAACACAAGGGAAAGAAGGCTCCTTATCGAAGAACACAAGTATGTCGATTGAAGAGGCTATATATTCGGCTATTAGCAACCAAAATGAAAAGGTGCAGGTTCGGCTGTAACATCTTGAATTAATGGGCCTATGCGCCTAGTGTGTGTATATATTTAAGGTGTTAATTTAACTATTAGGGGTCCAAGTTGGGCTCAGAATATGGTCAAGGCCTTGGTGAATTCTTGCTTGGGCACTATAAGGTTTAAAAGGTGGTATCTGTGTTTAAAATATCAAAATGGGCTTGTGGCCCAGTGGTCTGTGATGCCATTTAGGAAGCAAGGAGGTGACGCCATACAAGGGGAGTAAGGGGCCCAAATTTAAGTTTCATGGAGCCTAATCTCTTTTAATTTAAGTTAGCTAATTTTCAGCATTAGGGTTAGGTGGAGTGGACGGCTACAAGGCTCAAATGTAGGAGGATATATGTATAGAATAATGTAGATATTATTGTTGATAATATGAAAGATACAAGGGAAAAAGATAGGAGCTATCTGCAAGGCTAGGTGTTGGCCGAAATTCTATCACCTAGAGGAGTGAAGAAATCGGCTTCTTTAATGGCAGAGGGGTGCCAAAATTTCCATGCTATTTGATTAATTGATTGGTTATTAGGAAGGGTGTTTTCGGTTTTAAGCAGTAGGTGCCAAAATCTTCTATAAATAGATGGGATATCTCTTCAATTCTTGCATTTGGAACCCTATTCTTTTCTTCTTTTCTTGTGCCGAAATTCTCAGATTCCTCTGAAATTCTTTTCTTTTGATTTCTTCAAAAGCCGAAACCTCCCAATCTTCTTAACATCTTCCCTTTCAAAAGTCAAAATCCTGAATTCTTTTCTCATCTCCATAGCTGAATATACCCTATTCCTTCACCGATTCCCTCAACTAAAAGCCAAAACTACTTAGATCTCTTCTTATTTTCTTCTCTTCTTGATCTCCTCAAAAGCCGAGAATTCTTAAGAGTTACCAAATTTCCTGTAAAGGTAAGTGTTGGCCAGTGCTATTATTCTTGTTATTTTTCAGCTTTTAAGCCAAAGCCAAATGGCTAGATGGTGTTTAGGACCTTATCCTTCTCTTTTGATCTTGACATTCTCTTTGTAGGAATCAAATCATTTCTAAGTTAGAAGTTGGTAAGCATTCAATCATGTTCTCTTTGAAAGTAAGATGGTTTTCTATTTCATTTATTCATTTATGTGAGATCTTAACTTCATGATGTGGAGTAACAACCATGTGTTGTGATAATGGTTCTGACAAGGACTTATGACGGATTTAAATATGGATTAGGCGAATGAGAGAATCCCTACATTTAAGAAATAAGCAGTATCTGTCGTTCGAGATTGGCCACTTGGTTGTGGACCAGCTTCTGAACAACACCTTAGGCAGATAGCGGTGGTGTTGGCTACGGATATCGTTGACTTAGAGGGTCTCGTTCTAATAGTAATAAGGTGTGTAGTTCTCTAGCACACACTTTCTAATTGTTCTTTATGTGTTATAGGCTAAAAAACTGGAAAGTGGCTGTGTAGACATCCAAATAAAGCCCTAAAAGGGTTAGGCAAGGACGCAAGGTACGCAATCATAGAAATCACTATGTATGATGAAATATATGAAAGTCTACATGATGTTTTCCTTATGTATGTATTCATGGGGGGAAATATGATAAATAGTGGAAGTGCATGATGGGTTACATGATGACCGTTGGTAGAAATCCCACGAATATAAACATGGGTCAAATGGTGATCGGTTGTACAAATCCCACAAATAAAATGTTAGGTCACATAGTGATCGGTGGCAATGCCATGTTTAATGATTTCTGAATAACAGAAACAGGTAGTTCGGCTATCATTATGGTGTGTAGCGGATGGAGGGTTGATTGTAGAAATCCCCAAGGAGTGACGGTTGGTACGGGTTGGTGTGTAGAGGATGGATTTCCAGGATGGGTTGGGCCATTCATTATGTATTGTTTATCATGTAATATGATTGTTGCCTCTATGTATGGGCCTAGGCCCATAATGTGTTTGTGGGCCTCAGGTCAGTGTGTTGGAAATTTATGCACTGAGTCTTGGTGACTCACACTTTCATTTTCTCTACTCTTTCAGATGAGCAGTAGATCGTGGACATAGAAATCGAGACGGACTCGAGGGGCCATCAAGACTATTACTATTTCCATAGACTATTTTTGGTTTTAGTTTTCATTTATGTTTTAATTTTTGGGAACATCTTTGTGTAATAAGGCCTCCATAACTTAGATTACGATTCATTATCTTATTATGTTGGGTTTTACAAACTTATGTTTTTTTAAAGTCTTAAATATAAAATGAAATGAAATGATAAATGGGCTTTTCAAAACCAATCAACGCAAGTATTAGAGTTATTTTGTAAAACCTCACATTTAACGGACTATTCGGCTAAAATAAGCTAAGTTTTTCCAAAACCCTTCAGAGTAAAGTTTTTAAGATTTAACCTGTAGCATACCAAATCCGATAATGACGTATGGCCGGGTTTGGGGTGTTACATTTTGGTATCAGAGCCCAGTTCAAAACTCGGGCTATGAAATGGGTCTAGTGATGTTTTAACATGGATTTGAAAAAAATTCTAGAAGATATGGCCTTCGAGTCTACCAGCACCCGATCCATGCAGGTAAGTACCCTAACTCTTGTTGTGATATACTTATTGGGTTGATGGGCTTTATGGACATAGACTAGGATAATAATAGTGATGGACTCTAGGCCTAGTTAAACAACTCTTCAATTTCATAAGATTTAAATCCAACCAAACAAACCTGTGAACAAGTCGCGAGATTAGGGTGTGGCAACAGGCATACGCATGTTTAGGATTGGATTCAAGGAGAGCTTGGTATTTAAGCAGTCCTAGTCGTTAGAATCCTACCTGGTGCGTAGTGACTATTCATCTTAGCCATGAGGACTTGTTGACGGGCCAAAATTTATAATTAAAACCTGAGAGGGACCAGCCACCCTATTTTGTAAAATTACTAAAAACCCTCTAGTTTTGAAATTTTCTGAAATACCCCTAATTTGTAAAATTACTAAAACACCCCTGAGGTGTAAAATGACCAAAATATCCCTGATTTGTGAAATTATCGAAATACCCCCAGACCCCTCAAATTACCAAAATAACCTTATCTTGAAAAATCACCAAGAAACCCTATTTTGAAAAAAAATTATTACGAAAATACCCCTGTAGGATAAAATTACGAAAATACCCTTAGATAGTGAAATGACGAAATGCCCCTAAGTGAGGAATGTGAGTTCGTGAATGTTTGCTTGTGTGGTTGATGAATGTATGTGATGCTCTGATTGATGTGAAATGAATGAGAATTCTAGAATTAAGAATACAAACTCAAGGACCGAACTTGTAGATAGAATACGAATTCGAAAGAACCACTATTAAAACTACTTTCCATGAGACTGTCCGTCATTAATCAATGGAAGAAAACTAGTAAATCATAACATTTTTAATCAGATAATTCGCAACGGTAGAATGAGCACTAGAGGATGTGGTATGCGTGGTCGAGGTAGAGGCATGATTGTCGTGTCAGAACCCGTAGGGTTTGGTCACGAGTCCGGGAATGAGGTACCAATGCCACCAACTGTGGAGGCAGAATTTCAAGATCAGACGGTCGGAGATGATGTTGTATCTCAGGCTATGTTAAGGGTTTTGGAGAGAGTTGCTAGATCAGGTGTGGGCACAGGAGCCCAGAAATCTGTGCCGGAGCAACTTAGGAGCAACGGGGCAGAAGTGTTTAAGGGAATCTCTGGTATAGCCCTGAGCTCAGCTGAGTATTAGTTAGAGGCATTTGGACGCATAATGGATGATCTGGATCTCATGGAGGAAGAGAAATTGAAAGTAGTTATCTCTCTCTTGAGGGATGAAGCCTACCAATGGTGGCTCACGGTTAAGGATGGTATGGTGGCTGACCGCATCACATGGGAGTTCTTCAAAATAGCGTTTCAGAACAAGTACGTTGGATCGAGCTATGTGGATGCGCAGCGCAGAGCATTCCTGAGCCTAGTTCAAGGAAGCAGGTCCGTAGTGGCGTACGAAGCAGAATTCTTACGCTTGAGCCGTTATGCTCTAGGGATAGTGGCCACGGAGCATGAACGGTGTGTTCGATTTAAGGATGGCTTGAAGGACGAATTATGTGTGTTGATAGCTCCGCAATGAGAGCGAGAATTTACGGTACTTGTGGAGAAGGCTAAGATAGCAGAGGAGGTGAAACAGACTAAAAAGTTAGACCGGGATAGAGATAGGGGTAGAGGTAAGAGAAACTTTAGATCATCGGGGACAAATAAAAGTAATCAAAAAAGACCTAGGCCAGACGGGCCGAGATGAGATAATAGACCTTCTGCTGCTAATCAGACACCGAAGTGTGCTCAATGTGGTAAATCCCATGCAGGCGAGGGTAGAGTGGGCAGTGGAAAGTGCTTTAGGTGTGGGTCTTTTAACCATCAAGTTAGGAACTGTCCGCAGCTGAAGGGCAATGAGGGGCCCATGGGTCAAGGGAATGTCCAGCCTAGCAGAGGAGGTCGTGGGGTAGCCAGAGGTGGTAACGATTCTAGTCAGGGCCGTGGAGCAGCAGGGTGAGGGGCCGAAAGCACTGAAGCGAGACAGTCGGGGTTAGTCTATCTTTGTCGGGGCGTCGAGAGGAGGTCGCGACCGGATGTTATAACCGATACATTTTTAATTTTTGGTTTGCCTTATATTGCATAAATTAACATCGGATCGACACATTCATATGTTGCTAGTAGGGTATCTAAAACTTTAAGTGTAGATGCTGATGTGTCCTCTAGGGAAATGACTGTAGTAAGCCCATTAGGACATTCTGTGGTGGTAAATAAGCTTTATCGAGAAATACCTTTAGAGGTTCAGGGGATAGTTTTCCGAACAGATATAATGGAATTACCATTCGGGGAGTTTGATTTAATCCTAGGCATGGATTGGCTTGTGAAGTATCAAGCTAATCTAGATTGTGCAGCTAAGCATATGGTGTTAAAAACCCCTGAGGGTGACGAAGTGTTGGTAATAGGAGAAAGGGGGAACTGTCTGTCGAATGTGGTAACCGCCCTAAGAGCAGAAAGGATGGTGAGAAAAGGGTGTAAGGCAGGCTTAATGTTTGTTTGTGCTATGGAAGCTAAGGAACTAACAATGGGAGACATTAGGACAGTGAAGGAATTTCCTGATGTTTTCCCCGAAGAGCTTCTGGGATTACCTTCAGATCGTGAAGTGGAGTTTGGAATCAATCTTTTTTCGGGAACAGTGTCGGTATTGATAGCTCCATACCGAATGGCACCAAAGAAGTTGGTGGAGTTGAAAGCGCAGATTCAAGAGTCGTTGGACAAAGGGTTTATTCGACCTAGTGTGTCGCCGTGGGGAGCACCGATTTTATTCATTAAGAAGAAGGATGGGTCAATGCATATGTGTATTGACTATCACTAGTTGAATAAGTTAACGATCAAGAACAAGTATCCATTGTCGAGGATCGATGACTTGTTTGATCAGTTGAAGGAGGCCTCAGTCTTTTCGAAGATAGATTTTTGAGGTCAGGGTATCATCAGCTTAAGGTTAAGGAGGCTGATATTCATAAGACAGCCTTTAGAACTCGCTATGGTCACTATGAGTTCATGGTGGTGCCATTTGGGTTAACCAACGCGCCAGCAGTATTTATGGATATGATGAACCGAGTGTTCCAACCCTACCTAGATCGGTTTGTCATGGTTTTTATTGATGACATCTTGGTTTGTTCAAGATCGAGAGAAGAGCATGACTCATATCTACGAATAGTTCTGTAGATTCAAAGGGAAAAGCAGTTGTATAGAAAATTCAGTAAGTGTGAATTTTTGCTGAAGGAGGTTACTTTTCTAGGGCACGTTTTGTCGGCTGAGGGGATTAGGGTAGACCCTCAAAAGATTAAAGCGGTGCTGGAGTGGAAACCACCTAAGTCCGTGGTCGAGATTTAGAGTGTTACAGGTGCGGCGGATACTATCGAAGGTTAAATCAAGGATTCTCTTTAATTGCGGCACTGTTGACCAAGTTGTTACGAAAAGGTGTTTCGTTTGTTTGGTCTGATAAGCAACAAGAGAGTTTCGAGAAGTTAAAAAAGGATTTTGACAGAATCTCCGGTGTTGATTCAGCCGGAGGCTGGGAAGGAATTTGTGATTTATTGTGATGCTTCACACACGGGATTAGGATATGTGTTGATGCAAGATGGAAAGGTTGTAGCATATGCATCTTGGCAGTTAAGACCGCATGAAGCAAATTATCCCACCCATGACCTGGAATTGGCGGCAGTGGTCTTTGCTTTGAAGATTTGGAGGCATTATCTTTACGGGGAAAAATCTATCATTTTCACTGATCATAAGAGTTTGAAGTATCTTTTGACTCGAAAGGAGTTGAATTTAAGATGTAAGAGGTGGATCGAGTTGTTAAAGGATTATGGTGTCCGATCGAGTATCATCCGGTAAAGCCAATGTGGTGGCGGATGCTCTAAGCCGTAAGGTGATCTCGACTTGAGAGCGATGTTTGCTCACCTTAGTCATGCGACAAAGGGAGTTTATTGGCGAAACTTCAAGTGAAACCCTCATGGGTCAGTCTGGTTAAGGAAAAGTAGCAAACGGATGAGTTCTTTGAAGGAAGGTTCGGATGGAGCAAGTGAAAAACCAACGAGTTTAGTATGAATGAGGAAGGGTTATGTTTCAAGGGAGAGTGTGCATCTTTGAGGATCTGAGTTGAGGCGTAGGATTTTGCAAGAAGCACATAGTAGTCCATACGCTATACATCCCGGAGGGAGTAAGATGTATCGAGATTTACGGGAACAGTTTTGGTGGTCGAGCTTAAAACGAAAAGTGACCGAAGTAGTGGCGAAGTGTTTAACCTATCAGCAAGTAAAGGCAAAGCATTAGTTACCATCTGGGTTGTTACAACCAGTGAAGATCCCTCAGTGAGAAATGGAAGGAATCACAATGGACTTTATTAGTGGGCTACCTCTCACGCCTACTAAAAAAGATTTAATTTGGGTGATCGTTGATCGGTTGACGAAGTTCGCTCATTTTGTATCAGTTCAGGTTGACTATTCCTTACAAAGGTTGGCTAAGCTGTATATAGCGAAGATTATGAGGTTGCATGGAGTACCTGTGTCGATTATCTCAGACCGAGATCCTAGGTTTACGTATAGGTTTTGGAGGGCATTGCATCAAGCGTTGGGTACAAAGTTGGATTTTAGTAAAGCATTTCATCCTCAGATCGATGGACAGTCGGACCAGGTGATTCAGATCTTGGAGGACATGTTAAGGGGTTGTGTCATAGATTTCAGAGGTAGTTGGGAGGATTTCCTGCCATTGGTGGAGTTTACGTACAACAACAGTTACCAGTCAAGTATTCGGATGGCACCCTACGAAGCTTTGTATGGGCGGAAGTGTCGTACCCCTACTTATTGGATGGAATTAGGGGAAAATGAAATTTTGGGTCCAGACTTGGTTGCTGAGATGGAGGAGAAGGTGAAACTGATTCGGGCTAGACTAAAAGAGGTGGCAGATAAAAAGAAGTCCTATGCTGACTTAAAGCGTAAGGACATAGAGTTTACAGTAGGTGACAAGGTATTATTAAAGGTGTCACAGTGGAAAAAGGTGCTAAGATTTGGGCGAAAGGGGAAATTAAGTCCCTGCTTCATCGGACCTTACCAGGTGCTAAAACGAGTATGACCAGTAGCATATCAACTTGAGTTACCCTTGGAGCTAAGTCAAATTCACAATGTATTTCACGTCTCTATGTTAAGACGTTACCGTTCGGATCCATCTCATGTAGTGCCTGTGGAGGAAATCATGGTAAGACCCAATCTATCCTTCGAAGAGGAATAGGTGGAAATTCTGGATCGTGATATCAAGGTGTTGTGAAGGAAAACGGTTCCATTGGTTAAGGTGCTGTGGCGGAACCATGGTTTTGAAGAGGAAACTTGGGAACCAAAGGAAGCGATGAGACAGCAATACCCTCATCTTTTCTGATCAGGTAATTTCGAGGCCGAAATTTCTTTAAGGAGGATAGAACTATAACATCCTGAATTAATGGGCCTATGCGCCTAGTGTGTATATATTTAAGGTGTTAATTTAACTGTTAGGGGTCCATGTTGGGCTCAGAATGTGGTCAAGGCCTTGGTGAATTCTTGCTTGGGCACTATAAGGTTTAAAAGGTGGTATTTATGTTTAAAATATCAAAATGGGCTTGTGGCCCAGTGGTCTGTGACGCCACTTAGGGAGTAAGGAGGTGACGCCATACAAGGGGAGTAAGGGACCGAAATTTAAGTTACATGGAGCCCAATCTCTTTTAATTTAAGTTAGCTAATTTTTGGCATTAGGGTTAGGTGGAGTGGACAGCTACAAGGCTCAAATGTAGGAGGATATATGTATAGGATAATGTAGATGTTATAGTTGATAATATGAAAGATAAAGGGAAAAAGATAGGAGCTATCTCAAGGCTAGGTGTTGACCGAAATCCCATCACATAAAGGAGTGAAGAAATCGACTTCTTTAATGGCATGGGGTGTCGAAATTTCCATGCTATTTGATTAATTGATTAGTTATTAGGAAGGGTGTTTTCGTTTTTAAGTAGTAGGTGCCAAAATCTTCTATAAATGGAGGGGATATCTCTTCAATTTCGGCATTTGTAACCCTATTCTTTTCTTCTTTTCTTGTGCCAAAATTCTTAGTATTCCTCTGAAATTCTTTTCTTTTGATTTCTTAAAAAGTCGAAACGTCCCAATCTTCTCAACATCTTCCCTTTCAAAAGTCGAAATCCTGAATTCTTTTCTCATCTCCATAGCCGAATATTCCCTATTCCTTCTGTCGATTCCCTCAACTAAAAGCTGAAACTACTTAGATCTCTTCTTATTTTCTTCTCTTCTTTATCTCCTCAAAAGTCGAGAATTCCTAAGAGTTGCTGAATTTCCTGTAAAGGTAAGCGTTGGCCAGTGCTATTATTCTTATTATTTTTCGGCTTTTAAGCCAAAGCCGAATGGCTAGATGGTGTTTAGGACCATCCTTAGATTGACATTCTCTTTCTGATCTCGTGTTCTCTTTCTTTGGGCGGCATTCCGGGATTTGTAGGGAACCAAATCACATAGGATTCTAAGTCAGAAGTTGGTAAGCATTCGAATCACGTTCTCGGGATTGAAAGTAAGATGGTTTTCTCTAGATTTTCATTATATTCGTTTATCGTATGTGAGATCTTAACTTCATGATGTGGAGTAACAACCATGTGTTGTGATAGTGGTTCTGACAAGGACTTATGACGGATTTAAATATGGATAAGGCGAAGGAGAGAATCCCTAAGTTTCAGAAATGAGCAGTATCTCCCATTCGAGATTGGCCACCTGGTTGTGGACCGGCTTCTGAACAACACCTTAGGCAGATAGCGGTGGTGTTGGCTACGGATATCGTCGACTTAGAGGGTCTCATTCTAATAGTAATAAGGTGTGTAGATCTCTAACACACACTTTCTAATTGTTCTTTATGTGTTATGCGCTAAAAAGCCAGAAAGTGGCATTGTAGACAGCCAAATAAAGCCCTAAAAGGATTAGGCGAGGATGCTAGGTGCGCAATCATAGAAATCACTATGTATGAGGAAATATATGAAAGTCTGTATAATGTTTTCCTTATGTATGTATGCATGGGGGAAATATGATAAAGAGGGGAAGTGCATAATGGGTCACATGATGACCGGTGGTAGAAATCCCACGAATATAAACATGGGTCAAATGGTGACTGGTGGTACAAACCCCACAAATAAAATGTTAGGTCACACAGTGATCGGTGGCAATGCCATGTTTAATGATTTCTGAATAATAGAAACAGGCAGTTCGGCTGTCATTATGGTGTGTAACGGATAGAGGGTTAATTGTAGAAATCCCCAAGGAGTGACGATTGGTACGGGTTTGTGTGTAAAGGATGGAATTCTAGGATGGGTTGGGCCATTCATTATGTATTGTTTATCATTTAATATGATTGTTGCCTCTATATACGGGCCTAGGCCCATAATGTGTTTGTGGGCCTCAGATCAGTGTTTTCGAAATTTATGCACTGAGTCTTGGTGACTCACGCTTTCATTTTCTCTACTCTTTCAGATGAGCAGTAGATCGTGGACATGGGAGCCGAGACGGACTCGAGGGACCACAAGACTATTACTATTTCCATAGACTATTTTTGGTTTTAGTTTTCATTTATGTTTTATTTTTGGGAACATCTTTGTGTAATAAGGCCTTCATAACTTAGATTCCAATTCATTATCTTGTTTGGTGGGTTTTTACAAACTTATGTTTTTTTTAAAGTCTTAAATATAAAATGAAATGATAAACGGGCTTTTCAAAACCAATCAACGCAAGTATTAAAGTTATTTTGCAAAACCTCGCATTTAACGGACTATTCGGCTAAAATAAGCTGAGTTTTTCTAAAACCCTTCAGAGTAAAGTTTTTAAGATTTAACCTGTAGCATACCAGATCCAGTAATGACATATGGGCCGAGTTTGGGGAGTTACATCAGCTATGAAGAAGAAGCAAGTAGCCAATGGTCTAGGAAGATTCACCTACTACCCAGAGAATCAAGGAGAGAAGAGAGACAAAGAGAAAGAGATGAGAGATAGATTTCGGTTTGAAGGAGAAGAAGTAAAGGCGAAAAGGGGTTTCAGCTTGACAATAGAGGGGATGAGAGTAGATTTAGATTCAGTTATGGTGCTTAAGAGAAGAGCAAAGAAGGGAAAGGGATTCAGCTTGCAAAGAAGATGGCATAAATAAATGTGAAGGGTGAATGACAAGGGGATATTCGGCAAAGAGGTGATTTGATAAACTTCAAGGAAAGAAATGCCTGAGTGGGAGGTTTGTAATCCAGAGAAAGGGATGAGACAAGAGTTGAAACACCAAAGAAGAAGGAGAGGAACCTCTAGATGAACTTAGGCAATTTCGGCACACAAAGACTAAACAACACCAAAACAAAAACAAAAGCTCGCCAATTCGGCATACCCTCATAAGAGCTCTCGGTTTTGTTATCACCCCCAAATGCCAAAATTCACTACCCCATACACCACATAGCCGAAATTCTTCTTCCCCCCTTCACCAACTTTTGGCCAACACTCAAAGACAAACTCAAATCCCATATTTTCCCCCTACTTTCACTCCCATTCATCCCTTTGAATTGGAAGACCAAGTCTTCCTCCACAAACTCCTCCACACCCCTCATTCAAACAATTTGACTCCTTCAATACTTATCCTTGAAGAGCCCTTGCCGAATCCACCACTCTAACTCCCTAGGCGCAAAAATAAAGCTCCAAAGTGAGGCTTATGGGATTCAAACCTCCTCCCTGCTACTTTCCCCTTGTGACGCCACTTCCTTACACTCTAAGTGGCGTCTCCTTGCCATTTTACCACCTCTTTTCTTGTATCATCAAACACAAGTATTTATTCTTAAGACCTGCCTCTGCTAGCTCCCCCCTAAAGTGCCTAAAGACAGAATTTTTACCAAGGTTCAAGCCTAACCCCGAGCCTTTCCGGGACCCCTAAACACACAAAATCAACAAACAAAACATGCCAAACACACAGAAGCATACAATAACGCAGAGCCCTTAATTCTTGAATGTTACAATTCTACCCCCTTACAGAAATTTCGGCCTCAAAATTTACCTGGTCAAAAGAGGTGAGGGTATTGTTGTCGCATCACATCCTCTGGCTCCCATATGGCTTCCTCTGAACAGTGATATAACCACAAAACTTTAACCAATGAAATTGCTTTTCTTCATAATACTTTAACATCTCGATCTAAGATCTAAACTGGTTCCTCTTCAAAAGATAAGTCAAGTCTTACCTCGATTTCCCTAACCAACACTATGTGAGATGGATCCGAACAGTAGTGCCTTAAGATTAAGACATGAAATACATCATGTATCTGCTCCAATTATATAGGTAACTCGAGCTGATAAGCTACTGGTCCCACATGCTTCAACACTTGATAAGGCCCGATGAACCTAAGGCTTAGCTTGCCCTTCCATCCAAACCTTAGAACTTTCTTCCACGGTGAAACTTTTAGAAAAACTCGATCACCCACAGAGAACTCTATATCCTTATGCTTTATATCTGCATAAGATTTCTATTTATTAGATGCTTCCTTCAACCGAGTCTGAATCAACTTAACCTTCTCCTCTGTTTCAGAAACCAATTCCAGACCCAATAACTGTCGCTCACCCAACTCTGTCCAGCAAGTAAGAGTGCGTCACTTCTATCCATGTAACACTTCATAGGGTGCCATTTGAATATTGGATTGATAGTTGTTGTTGTATGTGAATTCTGCCAATGGTAGGAACTCTTCCCAACTACCCCTAAAGTCGATGATGCAGCCTCTCAGCATGTCTTCCAAGATCTGAATTACCCTCTTCGATTGGCCATCAGTCTGTGGATGAAATGCTGTGCTAAAATCTATCCTTGTACCCAATGCTTGATGCAATGCCTTGCAGAACCTCGATGTAAACCTGGGGTCTCTATCTTGTATGATAGACACGGGTCCCCCATGCAACCTCACAATTTCCACCATAGATAACTTGGCTAACTTCTGTAATGAGTAATCAACCTGAATCGTATGAAGTGTGCAAACTTTGTCAACCAATCCACAATTACCCACACTGAATCCTTCTTCACAGGTGTAAGGGGTAGCCCACTCACAAAGTCCTTCGTTATCTACTCCCACTTCCAAAGTGGAATCTTCACTGGCTATAGCAACCCCGAAGGCAATTGAAGCTCTGCCTTCACCTGCTGACACGTCAAGCATTTACCCACAAATTTAGTCACCTCTTGCTTTAGACCCAACCAACAAAACTATTCTCCCAGATGCCGATACATCTTACTTCCTCCAGGATGCATAGCGTATGGACTACTATGCGCTTCTTGTAGAATCTTCCGTCTCAACTTGAAATCCTTTGGCATACAAGCCTCTCCTCGAAAGCACAATACCCCATCACTGTTCACACTAAAATCTACTATCTCATCACTTGCCACTAGATGAAATTTAGGACTTAGCGATTCATCAGATAATTGCTTCTCTTTTAGCTGACTGACCCAAGAAGGCTTCACTTGCAGTTCCACTAGCACACTTCCATCATCATACAAGCTGAGATGGGCAAACATTGCCTTCAAGTCTAATATCAGCTTACGACTCAATGCATCTGCCACTACATTAGCTTTACCCGGATGGTACTCAATCGAACAATCATAGTCTATCAACAATTCAATCCATCTCCGCTATCTTAAATTCAACCCCTTTTAGGTAACGAGATACTTCAGACTCTTGTGGTCCGTGTAGATGATGGACTTCTCCCCCATATATGTAGTGTCTCCAAATCTTCAGAGCAAACACTACCACAGCTAACTCCAGATCATTCGTGGGATAATTCACTTCATGTGATCTCAACTGCCAAGACGCATAAGCCACCACATTCCTTTCTTGCATCAACACACATCCTAACCCTGTGTGCGATGCATCACAGTAAACTACAAACTCTTTCTTGGCCTCAGGCTGAATCAACACTGGAGCTTCAGTTAAGATCCTCTTCAGCTTCTCAAAACTCTCCTGTTGCTTATCTGCCCAGACAAACTGCACCCTTTTCTGTAACAACTTGGTTAATAGTGCAGCTATTAGCGAAAATCCCTCAACAAACCTTCTGTAATACCTAGCCAAACCAAGAAAGCTCAAATTTCTGCCATAGACTTAGGAGATTCCCAATCCAATACAGCTTCAATTTTCGAGGACCAACTCTAATTCCCTCGACAGACACAACATGTCCTAGAAAGGTAACTTCTCTTAACCAAAATTCACACTTACTGGATTTGGCATACAACTACTTTTCTCTTAGAATCTGCAGAACCACCCGAAGATGCGAGTCATGTTCCTCTTTTGAAGTTGAGTAAACCAAAATATCATCTATGAACACCACGATAAACTGATCTAGATAGGGTTGGAATACCCAGTTCATCATGTCCATAAATGTAGCTTGTGCATTTGTCAACCCAAACGGCATCACCAAGAATTTGTAGTGACCATAACGAGTTCAAAAAACTATCTTGTGGATATCCAGCTCCTTAACCTTAAGTTGGTGATAACCGAACCTCAAATCTATTTTTGAAAAGACCAAAGCACCTCGCAACTGATCGAACAGATCGTCTATCCTAGGCAGCTGGTACTTATTCTTAATTGTCAACTTGTTTAGCTGCCTATAATCAGTGCACATCCGCATTGTTCCATCCTTCTTTTTAACAAATAACATCGACACTCCCCAAAGTGATACACTGGGTCGAATAAAACCTCGGTCCAACAGTTCTTGAATTTGGGCTTTCAGTTCCACCAACTCCTTTGGCACCATTCTATATGGGGCAATAAGCACTGGCGCTGTTCCTAGAAGAAGATCAATATGAACTCCACCTCGCGATCTAGAGGTAACCCTAGAAGCTCTTCTGGAAAAACATCGGAGAATTCGTTCACCGTTCTAACATCCTTTATAGCCAACTCCTTGGTATCCAGAGCACTGATGAAAGTTAAGAATGCTCCACACCCTTTTCGTACCATTTTTTCAGCCTTTAGAGCAGACACTACCTTGGACAAGTAGTTCTTCCTTTCGCCTATTACTAAGACTTCATTATCCTTAGGAGTCCTTAAAACTATGTGCTTAGCAGCACAATCCAAGTTTGCTCGATACTTCACTAACCAATCCATGCCTAATATCAAATGGAACTCCCTGAATGGCAGCTCCATCAAATCAGACGAGAAAACCATCCCTTGTACTTCTAGAGGCACGCTCCTAAAAGTTTGTTCACCACTATAGATTGTCCTAAAGGGCTAAGTACAGTCATCTCCCTAGTAGCAATCTCAGAGTCTAAGTTAAGAGTTCCAGACACAGTACTAGTAACATAGGAATGTGTTGATCCAATATCAGTCTGTGCAGAAAAAGGCAAATCAAAATAAGGAACACACCGATTATGACGTATGGTGCATCGTCCTCCTCTCTGCTTCTAGCTGCATAGACTAATCGTAGCTGTCTTGCATCTATGCTTCTAGCACCTCTACTCGGTGCTCCATGTCCACGACCAAAACCATTTTTTCCTCTGGCCGGACCGCGACCTCTCTGTGGCTGCTGACCACCTCTACCAGGCTGTACAAAATTCTGACCTACTGGTCGTGCTCTATTGAGCTCTTGTGGACAATCCCTTACTCGATGATCCTTTGATCCACATCTATAGCATCCATTACTTCTTACCCAACATTCTTCCAAATGAAAATCCCCACATGTAGCACACTGTTGTGGCCGACCAGCAATAACGGGCCTCGCAGCTCGACTCGGCCCATCCGACCTAGGCCTTTTCTGAAAATTTCCAGTAGATCTTGACGGTCCAAAACTTTTTTTTAATCCTACCCTTTTTCCTATCCTGGTTCCGCCTTTCAAATCTCTTTGCCTCTTTGGCTATCTTAGCCTTTTCCACCAAAATAGCGAACTCTATTTCCCATTGTGGAGCTATCAGTTTTCAACTCGTCCCTCAGACCATCCTCAAATCAGACACAATGCTCATGATCTGTAGACACAATACCAGGAGCATACCGACTTAGACGCAAGAATTCTACCTCCTACTCAGCCACTGACTTACCTCCCTGAACCAAGTTAAGGAATGCCTTCCGCTGAGCATCCACATAGCTCGACCCAATGTATTTCCCTTGGAATGCTGACTTAAAGAAGTCCTAGGTAATGCGTTCAGTTGCTGTGCCATCCCTAACTGTGAGCCACCATTGGTAAGCCTCATCTCGAAGAAGAGACACAACTCCTTTTAGTTTCTCTTTCATGATGCAGTCGAGATCGTCTATAATCCGTTCCATCGCTTTTAACTAGTACTCTGCGATATTAAGAGCCACACCAGAAATGCCCCTAAATACTTTAGCCCCATTTGCTCAAAGTCGTACCGACAAAGATTTGGGCCCATTGATCCCATGCTCCCTCCAGTAACTCTTTCCAACACATGCAGCATAGTCTAAGACACATCATTGTGTCCACCTGTTTGATCCTAAAATTCTAGTTTCGTAACTGCTGATGCTGGCATCTCACCTTCCGGCCCAAGCCTAGATTCTGAAGGCTCAGCCCCAACTCCATAGCCTCTACCACGGCCACGCACACTGCATCCACATCCTCTAGCACTCACGATTATCGATTCGACTTAATTTGATTAAAAGTTTTATGAATTAGTATTTTCTTCCATTGTTTCTTACAAGAGCAGTCTTTTGGAAATAGCATTGTGAGTAATTTCCACCAACTCATATAAACCTAAAGTTTCAGTCTCTAAATTCGAGTTTCTGAGTACTAGCATTCATAAAATAATGCATTCACTTCACACAAAACAATCAAAGGTCAGAAGATTTACCGTGCGGACTTGGTGCCGAAGACTCGGGTGCTATGCTACTAGGAAACATTTCTAAACCATTTTCTAAACCATCTTTTTGAAAAAATTTTGCACCTCATACCCACAGCTGAGTTTTTGAAACCTAGCTCTGATACCACAAATGTAACACCCCAAACCCAGTCAATACGTTACGACCAAATCTAGTATGTTACCGGAAAGGTAGTTTTGAAAATCGTTTAGCGGAACATCGCAATTTGAGAAAACATTTTTCTTTTTTGTTTGATAAGTCCTAGTTGAGGGTGATCGATTAGAGTGTATTATGTTGTAACCACTGCTTACTAAAATATCAAGGAGTAGAAATCGGGTTAAATTCGTAAAACATACTTTAGAAAAATTTGTTTAAAATAGTGTTGAGTAATGTGACTTTTGGAGAAAAGAAAGAAATAGAGATATTATTAGTAGTTCTAAAAAAATTCCAAGTTTTAATTAATTATTTCTTGTAATCTTTTGTTAATATTTGGAAAACCTGGATTTACGTTTTTAAGAAAACCCCATTTTGATAGTTTATAACATAAATAAAATCAGCATTTAAAATCAAACCCCAAATTTAAGTTAAAGCGGGCTTATTACATAATAAAATCCCAAATTAAACTAAGTTCAAAATAAAGTAATGGAATTTACGAGAGAAATAGCAACACATGGCCACCTCGAGTCCATCCCGGCTCTAAAACCCGCCATCTACTAGTTACATGCAAAAATTAGCAGAGGGGTGGGTCATCGAGACTCATTGTGTAAGTTCCTGTATAATGCAAACTGGGCCTAAGCCTATTCAATACGGCATATGTCACATGTATGCAATGCAACCCAACCCAGTTTAGCTCTCCATCCAAACACCCGTGGCATTATGCCACTATGGTTCTTTGACCACCGTGGTCCTAGGCCACTTGTTACAATAGTCACTCGTGACAAAGTCACTATTTTATATACTCGTGGGGCCAACCCACTGTGGTCTTAGACCACCGTGACGATTTGTGATAAATTACGCATACGTGGGGCCAACCCACTGTGGTACTTGACCACCGAGACAAGTTACTAATTAAACATTCGTGGTTTCAACCACCATGGTACTTAGACATCTCGTGACAATAGTCACTCATTCTCCCTTCTCCTTTCATTCAATCTCGAGCTTGTGCTCTTTACATCGTGCACAATATGTATGCAACTATAATCACAATGCGTAACAGATACTATTTCATACATGCATAACATTGTACATACATACATGCATATAATCAAGAATATCAACATCGAAGAACTTACCTGGTGTCTCCAACCCTACCCATAAGGGTATTTTGCCTAACACATCAGTCATTTCGGCTTTCAGCCATTTCAGTTAATAACATAATAACAAAAATGCGTGTGAATAATACACACTTGATAACACGTAACACTAGGCTTTCTACGTTGATGCTTTCACTAGCAGGGACGACGGCTATTTGCCTATCCCAAGAAGACGTTGGCTCTCTACCACCTCTCGGCGAAAAGTCCCGAACCGCAGACATCGCATGCCTTTTGAACTTAGGAGTCGCAACTATAGTTTCGCTCCCTTCTATTGATTGACTCACACTTGCATCCATGGTAAGGGTCTTTAATCAGGAACCAGATTAACACAGTGGGAGGGAAAGAAAGAATACGTGATAAACAAAAGGAAGCTTCTTACCTCGACCAACGAAAACTGAGCTTTTAGAAAATTGGTTTATGAAATTGATTGAATCCCTAATTAGCACCAATATTAGAATCGATTTTCAAAGTAAACAAAAGAAGTGGCTTTCAGCCAACCAACCCGATAAAGAACCCGTTACTACCTATTCGACCAACACCCACTTACCAAGATCCCCTCGAAAGCAGGCTACGAAGAAGAGATGATGAAAATACGCCCCTACCATCAACCAATTCCCAAAGATACGAATCAAAACCTTCGATTAGCCAAACCAAAGAGAGAAAGAGAAATCGAATGAATAGAAACACAAGGGAAAGAAGGCTCCTTACCGAAGAACACGAGTATGCCGATTGAAGAGGCTCTATATTCGGCTATTAGCAACCACAATGAAAAGGTGCAGGTTTGGCTATGAAGAAGAAGCAGGTAGCCAATGGTCTAGGGAGATTCAGCTACTACCCAGAGAAACAAGAAGAAGAGAAGAGAGGTAAAAAGAAAGAGATGAGAGATAATTTTTGGTTTGAAGGAGAAGAAGTAGAGGAGAAAAGGGGTTTCGGCTTGACAAGAGAGAGGATCGAGTAGATTTAGATCCGGTTATGGTGCTTAAGAGAAGAGCAAAGAATGGAAAGGGATTCGGCTTGCAAAGACTGTAATATCCCAGACTATGGCTTATGCATAATTGCTTAATTGAATGTGAAAGCATGCCTTTGTATGTATAAATGTGTTCTATTAACCTTAGTAAGTAGGTGAACGCTTTAGAAATTATTTAATTTTAAGTCTAAAGAGGGAGTTAAGCCTGATAGGCCTTATGAAAATAAATGGGGGAAATAAAACACACAAACAGGCTTGGAAAAGTGGCCCAGAGGCGCCACTTAGGGCCTCTAGGAATGACGCCACCAGCAGGGTAAATGGGCCAAGGTTCGAGTCGCATGGGAAGCTAAATGGAAGCTTTTATTTTTGGTAATAAGGAGCAGTAGTGGACGGCAAAAAGGAGTCTATGGGAAGAGTTTAAGATGAGGTCAAATTCTTTTGGAATTTAACCTAAGGTAGGAGAATAAGTGTTGGCCGAATAAGGTTCTCTAGGTAGACTAATTAGCGAGAAAAGGGAAAGGGTGGCTATTCCTCATTCTCTCTTTCCTCTGCGAATTCTCAAGTAAAACTCCTCTCTTCTCTTTTATTTTTTTCAAAGCCAAAATACCACGTGTTCTAGCCAAACTTCTCCCAAATTAGACTAGTCTGATTCTTTCTAAGCCTCGTATTCCTCTCTTTTCATCCTTGTGAGCCGAATGTCTCTAGTATCCTTCAAAGCTGAATTCTTCACCTTTTTCTTCTTCTTTTTCATCAAAGGCCGAATACCCTCCTCTTAAAACCCCACCATAGCCGATTCTTCCTAAGCCCATACTCTCTCTTTGTTTTCCCTTGTTAAAGCTGAAATCCTATAGTGTTCATCAAAAGCCGAAATCGAGTGGTTAGCATTCAGGCCATAGCCGAATAGCTCTAGGGATTGAAGTAAAGGTGCTGTTGATTTTAATATTAAGGGGGTCTTCCGGGATTCAGTAGTTGTCGACTACAAAGAAAAGCACAACAAAGTTTCAGGATTTCTAAGATTTAAGGTAAGGCATGTATTCGACCATAGGCCACTTTTATGTGACTTAAAGTTAGAATTAAATCTAACCAATGCCTATAGGTATTTCGACATCTCCTCAAGGCAAGTGACAAGTTTTCGGGATTTCAAATCACAAGGTAAGCACATAGGTACATTCGGCCAAGGTCTATTAGTGATTTAAGATCTAATTCTTATTTACTTAAAAGCCAAAAACTAACCAAGTCGAATGATCTAGCATTGGTCAATTGAAGGAAGAAATAACACAAAGTTTTTCGGATTTGAATTATAGTGAAATCGGCAACCAGGGTAAGAATTTGATTACAATAATCCTATTAGGATTTGGTTTTATAGCCTAATGGCTTTTTACTAATATGTTAGGGTTGCCCGAATATAGGAATTAAAGATCTAAAGCGATAGATTGAGTTTTCGGGATTTCAGTGAATTGCTAAGTAAATCAGGTGTGTACTCCACACTATCTCTTAATAGATGTAAGGCAAGATTTAATATATATATTATAGTAATGTGAATGTGGATAAGTTACCATACGATGGTACAAAGTACTCAGGTACGTTTTTCCTACTCCTACTAGGAATATAATACGATCTATTATGGCACATAAGTGCAACTATAAGAATGTGAATAAAGCATAAGGCATAATTTTTGCATGTTTTGCATGACATGGGCCATATGGGTGATATGTAAAGGGGAAGTGAATTGGTGGTTTTATACCCCAATATAAGAATGTGGTGACTTATGTCACAATATCCGAATGTGGTGACTTATGTCACAATATATGAATGTGGTGACTTATGTCACGAATATATATATATATCTGGTGGCTATGCCACAAAATTATAAGGGCGATGTGCACATCGACTGCAGCGACTGCCTTCGATGGTGTGTAGCGGATGGAGGGTTGACTTAGTAGTCCCCACGGTGTGATGGTTGGTACGGGTGATGTGTAGCGGATGGTTATATAGGCTTGGGTTCGGGTTTGCATCATTTATTTAAATGCTATGTGAATATGTATGATTTGATATGCCATATCTATTGAGACTTAGTGTTGATTGTACACATTGAGTCTGTTTGACTCACCCCGTTGTGGGAATATTTTTCAGGTGATGATTAGTGATGGACCGGGTAAGCAAGAGCTCAGCGGTGGCCATCCAAAGCTCAGAAACTATTTTCATTTTATTAGTTCTATTTAAGTTTTGAATTATTTCGGGTTTTTATTTAATGTAATAAGGCCAAAGGATTAAATTGTTTATGCATGCTTTCAAACTTCTTATTATGATAATGATTATTATCTAATTAAAGTAAATTTCTCATAAATACTAGAGTTGAATGTATTAACATCTAAACAATACGGTTTTTTTTTTAATTTAAGCCCAACCCAAATCAACTATTTTCAAAATCACATAAGTTTTTGGCAAAGCCCAAATAAAATTTGAAAGGTTTTTCTTTAGAAGCATACCAGATCGGTCAGGGATTGTGGGCCGGGTTTGGGGTGTTTTAGTTTGGTATTAGAGCCCAGTTTTAAACTCTCGGCCTTGGGTTTAAGGCCCAAAACGTTTTCAAAATTAAGCCCAAAAGAATTTTGTGAAAAATTCTGAGAAATAAGTAGGTTTTCTGGCATGGCACCTGAGTCTTCGACCCGAAGTCCACCAGGTAAGTAGCCCTATCTCTTGTGTGATTTATGATATGAATTGTAGAAGGGTAGAAATGGAACGTAGATTAGCATGATAAGTACTTGAACCTTAGAACTAGGTTACCCCAACAATTACATAAAATTTAAGTGCCTAATTAAACAAATTAGTGGTTAAGTCACCGAGTTAGGGTGTGGCAACTATTGTGCACATGTCTAGGATTGGTTTCGGTGGGAGCTTGGTATTTAAGCAGTCCGTGTGACTCACCTCCTCTCCACTTGAATCCTACCTGGTGCGTAGCTTCGGTTCACCCTAATCAAGAGGACTCGACCACGAAGCTAAATCCAATAATTAAAACCCGAAAGGGACTAGCCACGCTTTTATGGAAACCCTAGTTTTAAAAGTCAACAAACTACCCTTTTGAATTGTGAAAATTATTATTTTGGAAAAACTTTCTAAGAATTTTAATTTGCAAATTACCTAAATACCACAGTGGTAAAAATTACTAAAATGCCCTTGGTTCTAAAATTTCCATATTACCTTGATTTCAATAAAATTTCCCTACTTTGCAAGAATATCCAAAACTTTACAAAATATCAAGACACCTGATTTGGAAAATTTACTGGAATTACCCACGATTTGTAAAACGACCAAATTACCCTTAACTTTAAATAACCAAAATACCCTCATTAAGGAAAATCAACGAAGTACCCTCAAATTAAAAACCTTTAAAAACACCTTGTTTTGAAAAGTAACCAGGAACCATATTTTACGAAAAATTACCAAACAGACCCTGGCTTCAAAAATTACAAAAATACCCCCAGTGTATAAAATTCACCCTTGAAATTTTCTCAACAAGTATTTTAATTTTTGTAAAATATCAACAATCTCTATTTTGCAACATTTTCAAATACCCTAATTTGAAAAATTACCAAAATACCCCTATAGGACAAAATGATGGAAATACCCCTAGGTAGTGGAAAACAACGAACAACGACAATTACAACATTTCTCTGTAATGGACGCAAGTTCATGTGTGTGACTAAATGAATGATGTGAGACTGTATGTGTATGAATCGAAAGAACTACTTCTTAAAACTATTAAACATAAAATTGTTCGTGTTAAATCAGTGGAACAAAACTAATACATAAAATTCTTTAATCAGATAAACGCTAAGCGAAAGTATGAATTTAAGGGGACGTGGTCGTAACGTTGCGTGGCCGTGGAAGAGGCCGAATGATCGTGTCTGAACCCGTTAGATCGGGTCAAGGATCTGAGAACAAAATGCCACCACCGCCACCACCAGTCGCTGATGTGGAATATCAGGATCAGACCGGGGATGGCGTAGTGTCACAGGTGATGTTGCGGGTTTTAGAAAGGGTTGCTAGAGCAGGTGGGGGCATGGGAGCTCGAAAGTCGGTACCTGAGTGACTCTAAGCCAACGGAGCTGAAGTGTTCCGTGGTGTATCAAGTGTGGCACCCAGTACCGCTGAATACTGGTTGGAGGCGACTGAGCGGATTATGGATGAGCTCGACCTAACTTACGAGGAAAAGCTAAAAGGGTTGTTGTCGCTTCTCCGCGATGAGTCATATCAATGGTGGCTCACGGTGCGGGATGATGCTACAGCTGAAGAACACACTTGGGAATATGTTAAGGCGGCATACTAGAAGAAGTATGTGGGTACTCATTATATCGATGCTCAGAGGAAGGCATCTCTAGGGCTGGTTCAAGGGAACAAGTCCGTGGCTGAAATCTGAGGCTAAATTTCTAAAATCGAGCCGTTATGCTCGAGGCATAGTGTCAACTGAGCATGAGCGGTGTGTTCATTTTGAGGACGGACTGAGGGGTGACCTAAGATTATTAATAGCCCCATAACAAGAGCGGGAATTTACTGTGTTAGTGGAAAAGGCTAAGGTAGCCGAAGGTATCAAGGATTCTGTAAGGCAGAACACTGATCGGAATAGGTAGAAAAGAGGTTTTAGATCATCGAGGCCATCTAGGAATCAGCAAAAGAGGCCTAGAGTTGATGGGCCGCGAGGTCAGCAAGCTGCTGCTAGAGGGCAGTATCGTACTTGTGATCAGTGTGGGAAGAAGCATTTAGGAGAGTGTTGGAAAAAGACAAAGGATGCTTCAAGTGTGGGTCCAAGGACCACATGATTAAGGATTGTCCCGAGAGAACCGAAGGGGGGCGATTAGTAGGTCAGGGATCTAACCAGGCTGGAAGAGTTGAGATGCAGCCACCATGAGGTCGTGATTCTACCGGGCAGAGGTAATGTGTTGGTAGAGGACGAGGAGCACCGGGCTGAGGTGTTGGTAACACGGAGGCAGAACGGTACCGGTCTAGTTTATGCGGTTCACCAAGAGAAGACGAAGACGCCGGATGTCATAAGCTGCACGTTTCATATTTTGGCAAACCCTATGTTGCTTTGATTGATATGGGCTCGACCCATTCTTATGTTGCATGTAGTATAGTTGAAACACTAGGCATAGCCTCGAACTTTCTAGTAGGGAGATGGTCGTAGTAAGCCCACTAGGTCAAGCTGTAGTGGTGAATAAGATGTTTGAGAGTACCTTTGGAGCTTCAAGGAATGGTATTTCTAAGCGATTTAATGGAATTACCTTTTGGAGAGTTCGATCTCATACTTGGCATGGATTGGCTAGTAGAGTATCGGGCTGTATTGGATTGTGTAGCCAACCGAATGGAGTTAAGGACCCCTGAGGATGAAGGGATAGTTATGATAAGAGAAAGACAAAACTACTTGTCTAACGTAGTTTCGGCATTAAAGGCGGATAAGATGGTTCGGAAGGGGTGCAAGGCATTTTTGGCCTTCATTAGTAATTTGGATGCAAAAGAAGGGGGAGTTAGTGGAGTTAGAACCGTAAGGGAGTTTGTGGATGTTTTTTCGGAGGAGTTACCAGGAATACCCCCAGACAGGAGGGAATCGAATTATTGCCGGGAACAACTCCTGTATCAATCGCTCCATACAGAATGGCACCTAAGGAGTTGGTTGAGCTCAAGGCACAAATCCAAGAATTGCTAGACCGTGGGTTTATTCGACCCAGTGTGTCTCCATGGGGAGCACTGGTCTTGTTTGTGAAGAAGAAGGACGGAACTATGCGCATGTGCATAGATTATCGATAGTTAAACAAGCTGACCATCAAGAACAAGTATCCTCTGCCAAGGATAGATGACTTGTTCGATCTGCTTAAAGGAGTTGCGGTTTTCTCGAAGATAGATCTAAGGTTTGGATATCATCAGCTTAAGGTGAAGGAGGCTGATATCCATAAGACGGCCTTCCGAACAAGGTACGGGCATTATGACTTCTTGGTAATGCCGTTCGATTTGACTAATGCCCCAACCATGTTTATGGATATGATGAACTAGGTTTTCCAACCCTATTTGGATCGGTTCATTGTCGTGTTCATAGATGATATCTTGGTATATTCAAAGTCTGAAGAAGAACACGATGAGCACCTCCGAGTTGTGTTGGAAATGTTGAGGGAGAAGAAGCTCTACGCCAAATTCAGCAAGTGTGAATTTTGGATTAAGGAGGTTACGTTTTTAGGACATGTGGTATCTACTGAAGAAATAAGGGTGGATCCTCGGAAGATTGAGGCAGTTCTGGATTGGAAACCCCCTAAGTCTGTGGCAAAAGTTAGCAAGGTTGTATGTAGCGGAGATTGTAAGGTTGTACGGAGTACCGATGTCAATCACCTCGGATAGGGATCTGAGGTTTACATCTCGATTTTAGAAAGCTCTACAGTAGGCTTTAGGCACCAAATTGGATTTCAGCATGGCTTTTCACCCACAGTCTGACGGGCAGTCTAAACGAGTGATCCAAGTGCTAGAGGATATGTTAAGAGGCTGTGTGATAGACTTCAGAGGAAGTTGGGAAGAATATTTGCCTCTAGCGGAATTTGCTTACAACAACAGCTATCAGGCCAGTATACAGATGGCACCATACAAGACGTTGTATGGACGAAAGTGCCACACTCCTACGTGTTGGACGGAGTTGGGAGAACGTCAAATTTTAGGTCCAGGGTTAGTAGCGGAATCGGAGGAGAAGGTTAGTATAATTCGAGCTCGATTGAAGGAACCATTCGATAGACAAAAGTCATACGCAGATCTCAAACGGAAGGAGATAGAATTTGATGTGGTAGATCAAGTGTTTCTTAAAGTATCGCCTTGGAAGAAGGTGATGAGATTTGGTCGAAAAGGGAAGCTAAGTCCAAGGTTCATAGGACCCTATCGGGTATTGAACCGAATCGGACCAGTGGCATACCAGTTGGAATTGCCATCGGAATTGAAGCAGATGCACGACGTATTCCATGTTTCCATGCCTCATATTCCTCTCTTTTCATCCTTGTGAGTCGAATCTCTCTAGTATCCTTCAAAGCCAAATTCTTCACATTTTTCTTCTTCTTTTTCATCAAAGGCCGAATACCCTCCTCTTAAAACCCCACCATAGCTGATTCTTCCTAAGCCCATACTCTCTCTTTTTTTCCCTTGTTAAAGCCGAAATCCTATAGTGTTCATCAAAAGTCAAATCGAGTGGTCAAGATTCAAGCCATAGCCGACTAGCTCTAGGGATTGAAGTAAAGGTCTTTGTCGATTTTAATATTAAGGGGTCTTAGGATTGATGGTTGTCAATTACAAAGAAAAGCACAACAAAGTTTTGGGATTTCTAAGATTTAAGGTAAGGCATGTATTCTACCATAGGCCACTTTTATGTAACTTAAAGTTAGAATTAAATCTAACCAATGCCTATAGGTATTTCGACATCTCCTCAAGACAAGTGACAAGTTTTGAGATTTCAAATCACAAGGTAAGCACATAGGTACATTAAATGAAGGTCTATTAGTGATTTAAGATCTAATTCTTATTTACTTAAAAGCGAAAACTAACCAAGTCGAATGATCTAGCATTGGCCGATTGAAGGAAGGAATAACACAAAGTTTTTCGGATTTGAATAATAGTGAAATCGACAACCAAGGTAAGAATTTGATTACAATAATCCTATTAGGATTTGGTTTTATAGCCGAATGGCTTTTTACTAATATGTTAGGGTTGGCCGAATATAGGAATTAAAGATCTAAAGTGATAGATTGAGTTTTCGAGATTTCAGTGAATTGCTAAGTAAATCAGGTATGTACTCCACACTATCTCTTAATAGATGTAAGGCAAGATTTAATATATATATATATATGTTATAATAATGTGAATGTGGCTAAGTTACCATACGATGGTACAAAGTACTCAGGTACGTTTTTCCTACTCCTACTAGGAATATAATACGATCTATTATGGGACATAAGTGCAACTATAAGAATATGAATAAAGCATAAGGCATAATTTTTGCATGTTTTGCATGACATGGGGCATATGGGTGATATGTAAAGGGGAAGTGAATTGTTGGTTTAAACCCCAATATAAGAATGTGGTAACTTATGTCACAATATCCGAATGTGGTGACTTATGTCACAATATATGAATGTGGTGACTTATGTCACGAATATATATATCTGGTGGCTATGCCACAAAATTATAAGGGCGATGTGCACGTCATTGCGATGTTGCCTTTCCTGGTGGTGTGTAGCGGATGGAGGGTTGACTTAGTAGTCCCCACGGTGTGATGGTTGGTACGGGTGATGTGTAGCGGATGGTTATATAGGCTTGGGTTCGGGTTTGCATCATTTATTTAAATGCTATGTGAATATGTATGATTTGATATGCCATGTCTATTGAGACTTAGTGTTGATTGTACGTATTGAGTCTGTTTGACTCACCCCGTTGTGGGAATATTTTTCAGGTGATGATCAGTGATGGACCGGGTGGGTAGGAGCTCAGCGGTGGCCATGCAAAGCTCAGAAACTATTTTAATTGTATTAGTTCTATTTAAGTTTTGAATTATTTCGGGTTTTTATTTGATGTAATAAGGCCAAAGGATTAAATTGTTTATGCATGCTTTCAAACTTCTTAGTATGATACGATTATTATATAATTAAAGTAAATTTCTCATAAACACTAGAGTTGAATGTCTTAACATCTAAACAACACGGTTTTTTTTAATTTAAGCCCAACCCAAATCAACTGTTTTCAAAATCACATATGTTTTTGGCAAAGCCCAAATAGAATTTGAAAGGTTTTTCTTTAGAAGCATACCAAATCCGGTCAGGGCTTGTGGGCCGAGTTTGGGGTGTTTCAAAGAAGATTGCAAAAATAAATGTGAAGGGTGAATGACAAGGGGATATTCGGAAAAGAGGTGGCTTGATAAACTTCAAGGAAAGAAATGCCTGAGTGGGAGGTTTGTAATCCAGAGAAAGAGATGAGACAAGAGTTGAAACACCAAAGAAAAAGGACAGGAACCCCTAGATGACCTTAGGCAATTTCGGCACACAAAGACTAAACAACACCAAAACGAAAACAAAATCTCACCAATTCGGCACACCCTCACTAAGAGCTCTCGGTTTTGTTATCACCCCCAAATACTGAAATTCACTACCCCATGCACCACATAGCCAAAATTCTTCTCCCCCCTTCACCAACTTTCAGCCAACACTCAAACACCAACTCAAATCCCATATTTTCCTCCTACTTTCACTCCCATTCATCCCTTTGAATTGGAAGACCAAGTCTTCCTCCACAAACTCCTCTACACCCTTCATTCAAACAAATTGACACTTTCAACACTCATCCTTGAAGATCCCTTGTCGAATCCACCACTCTAACTCCCTAGATGCAAAAATAAAGCCCCAAAGTGAGGCTTGTGGGATTCGAACCTCCTCCCTGCTGCTTTCCCCCTTGTGACGCCACTTCCCTGCACTCTAAGTGGCGTCTCCTTGCCACTTTACCACCTCTCTTCTTGTATCATCAAACACAAGTATTTATTCTTAAGACCTGCCTCTGTTAGCACCCCCCTAAAGTGCCTAAAGACAAAATTTTCACCAAGGTTCAAGCCTAACCCCGAGCCTTCCCGGGATGCCCAAACACACCAAATTAACAAACAAAACATGCCAAACACACAACATCATACAATAACGCAGAGCCCCTAATTCTTGGATGTTACAATATTGGATGAACGAGTTCTTAGGAACTCTTATCGATATGTAGTGGAGATGAGTAGGAAAATTTATAAAGTGTGCATCGTTTTTAAAGTATGCATCGACATGTTCATGGATAAGAATCAGTATTAGAACTTGTGATTATTATAATTATTGTTATGATGAGATTGATATGTAAATATGTATGTGATTTTATTTGTGTTGATCTCACACTGGGCTTTTAAAGCTCATCCATTCTTAATTCTGACTTTTTTAGAAAATAATCAAGATTAGGACGAGCTCGGCTTACGGAGGTGCTCTCGGTCATTTTTAGAAAAATATATTATTTTGGTACTCGATATTTTGGGGATGTGTTTTTATTACTATGGAGTTTTGCTTGGTATTTTCTTTTGGACTTTGGATTTTTTTTTGCATGATTTAGGTTTGAAAATTATCATTTAAAAGATTGTGGAATTGACAATTTCTGATGGATTTTTCATAACTAAGACAAATAAGGCCCAAAAAGGGTGTTCTCAAAATTCAATACTTTGTTTTTGAAACTCAACACTATCTACTTACAAAATTGATATTTTATGAAATATACATTAAATCTATGTTTTGAAAATGACAAACGAGTTTTACATATGCAAATTATCCGCTGTGATGTTTTAATTGAAGTATGACACTTTCTGAAAAAAATATATATCAAAACTTGAGTTCCTAAAGGTAAATAATTTCAAACAAAATTCAGTTTTCTCAACAAGGCCATTTTTAGCAACGACGATTTTTAAAAGAAAATAGCTAAATGATGTTTTTGCACCATTAATATGGAAAATGTGATCTTTGAGATTCGATAATAACGTTTAGGCCGGGTTTAATGGGTCACACAGTAGGCCCGTATCTGAGGTCTAGGGGGGAGAGGTAGAACACCCTAACCCGTATCCGTCGTCGGAGTAGAGTTAAAGGCATTACCGAATAGATTGGAAACTTTTACAAACATTTCATAATAAAGTTCATCAATCACAATCAAATTGTCCTTTTATAGGTCATCAAGACCTTAATCATGCTGTAGAATAGGGTTGGGACTAAACTAAATGCATATAAGATTTCTCGTAAATTTAAAACTTTTCCAAAGTTATAAAGGTCACATGCCCGTGTGGGCTAGCCATATGCCTCCCACGACTACTAGACACACCCATGTGTCTAGACCGTGCCAAAATAGAGTTTGAATACTGACTTCACCACACGGTTCCCAGGCACGCTCGTATGCCATAGCCGTGTGTACTTAGGCTAACTATTGACTTATACCCACGGCTACTAGGCACGCCCGTGTTCCATAACCGTGTAGGAAAAACAAACCACTTGCAAGGTCCAAATGCCACCCACACAAGGGTCAATTCCTACAAGAAAATTACCAATTCATTTCATACACACTTGACATCCAAAAACATGTCAAACAATCAACACATCTTTATATTCACACTTATTTTCAATTATACTACTTTGTCCAACTAAAATCACATATACATTCAAATATGATTCATCCACATTTACCTTTCATATAATCATTCCTTTGCTCAAATATACATACTCATAATGCATTCATATGCTTTCCATAACTTTGACCATTTTAGTAACTATCAAGCCATACCAAACTATGCATTATATAACAAATTCACTCTTACATATTAACAACATTAAACTAGCCACATCTCATGGCTATTTACACAAATTTCAAACATAATCCAAAATGACTAGCCTATACATGTCATATATAGCTATATACATATTTCAAAGGTACCAAAACAAGTTGAGTAGTGTGATGACAATCCTCGACGGTCCCCGAGACTTAAGTAGCTTCGACGATCTATAAAATAGAGAAAACACATAAAGAGTAAGCTTGCAAAAGATTAGTAAGCCATATACACATAAACATAACATATAATACACATATTCAATTTGATAAGATTTCATTTACAGTTCTCATAGAAAATTCATCTCATATTCATTGGCTCATAAGCTTAGCCATATCATACCAAATTCTTCAACTTCAATATAACTTATACACATAGCTCATTCGAGCATATTCTCATATATTGCCTCATCATTCCAATTCACATATTCATCTTAGTAAGTTCACATAGATACTTACCTTTCATGCACACTTAGTATACATATCAAATATACTTGAAACCGATATACAAATCTCATAGTTATTCATATCTCAGATTTTCTCGTTGAATTGTTCGGAGTCTAATAGGATACTCAGAGTGCTTAGAATAATCGTACAATGCCAACGTCCTAGATGTAGTCTTACATGTAACCAGATATCGATGCCACTATCCCAGACAAGGTCTTACACGAATCAATACGATGCCAATGTCCCAAAAATGGTCTTCACGTAAAACTCGTATCGATTCCAACGTCCTAGACATGGTCTTACACGAAATATCAAATCAATGCCAACATCCCAGACATGGTTTTACATGATATCACATAACAAAAACCTAAGTCATGACATAGACTACCCTATCTATTCCAAGGTTCAAACGGGACTTCTCGGACATTGTTACTATGTCGTAACTGATCGTTGTTTTTTCAAGTTTTAAAATTTATAATGAATGAGATCGAACTTGGAAACTAACTCTGACAATGATTAAAGGCAAGTATACCTATCGAACAGTAGTATAGCTTAGGCATGATCAGATTGTTGAACTGAAAAGAACTAAAAGTACTAATACTAACTTTCTTTTTATTATTTAGCCTAAAATAAGTGAAGTTGCTTTAATCTAAATTAATGACTTACTAAACTAAGATGCAAAGACAAAAAGAATGAATTGGAAAATAACTTGAAGAGAAACTCAGTTGATCACGTCGATATCCTCAGGATGAATCCACCTAGACTTCACTTGTTATTTAACACTGAACCATATGATTTATTCACTTAATTTGATCCGTAAGAGTCCCTAACGTATATTAAACCCTCTCTCGAGGTGAATAACATCTAACCCTAGGTTAATTAATGAAAATCTCTTTCTCAAATAATAACCCCCTAGAATAGCAGTAAATCGATCTATGGACTCCTATATTAGGTTTCACCCTAATCTAACAAAATCTCGTCACCCTATATCTAGGCGTGCGATCAACTCTGCTTAATTATGCTAGATCTACTCTTAAGCAGGGTCTATTCCTCCTCCACCTAAGCACATTAGATTTGGATTAAGCATACATAATTAAGAACAAACTAAGTATTTATCATATAATTCAAAAAATAATAATAAGATTCATCTAGGTTTCATCCCCTTCAGGTATTTGAAGGGTTTAGTTCATAATGAATAAAGAAAAAATCTCAAGAGAAAAGATAAAACCAAACATAAGAAATCCCTAAAACCCCTGAAGGAATTGAATGAGAGATACGCCGTCTTGAGTAGAATTTTGACTTCTTGGGATAGATCGACTTGTTATCTTCGAGTAATTCCCACAAATCTAACCTTCTGGCTCGGCTCCTTGGCCTAGAGAACCACCCCTGACAAAAGCCTTAGCAGAAGGCTTCTGCCGAACTCCCCCTTAAGTTGCACCCTTGGGTGTTTATATAGACTTTAAGATGCCTTACTTGGCCCCTAAGTATCCTAATTCAAGTATAATTCCTACTCGGGTGTTTAAATAGGCTTTGGAATGTGTTTCTTTGCCTCAAAGTATCCAAATCCGAGTAGAATTGCTCTTTTCTACGGCAGGGACACAACCATGGTACACGCCCGTGTAAATTATCTTCAGGCCGTGTCTCGGTTCTGCCGATTGGGGTACGGCCGTGTAAATCGTGGCATGGCCATGTAAATCGTGGCATGGTCGTGTCTTAGTTAATTGTCGAGGCACGATCGTGTGGCTTGAAGTCTATGCAGTGTCGATTTCCACTTTGCCCCAAATTGGCCCGTTTTAAGCCCGTTTCTCGTTCTTTTCGTCTCTAGGTGCTTTCTTGATTATAAAACATGAAAAGAAAGGATTAAGAGCACCTTTTTACATAAATCAAGGGCTAAATCATCCAAAAACATGCTAAATATGGGGTTAAAATATGTTACTTTTACGGTTTATCAAATACCCCCACACTTAAGCTTTTGCTTGTCCTCAAGTAAAATTCTCAACTTATAATTAAAACGAACTTTCCATAATTCACAATTCCTATCAATAATGCCTCTTCATAATTCATAGTTAATTTATACGTGAATAATTTAACTCAAAGACTCTTAAAGATTCAAACAATATAAGTCATATATATGTAGCATGAAAACATAGGTGTCTCCCCTTATCTAAATAATTACCTTTAATTTAAAACCAACAAGGATTGACATCTTCACTAAAGATTCACTCAGAGTACTCGAAGTGTTTAAGGTTAAGAATAAGCACTCATAAGTCGAACCTGAAAAGCTAATCCCATAGGCTTGGCTGAAAATCAAATCTCCACCACTGTAATATGAGATGATACACAAATCAAAAGGTCTTTAACAAGGTTGTAACGGAGCTAGGGTTAAAGGTGTGGATAAAGGCTGAATTAGAAGGTTAAAATCGAGACTGACCTGACCAATTACCTAACTAAAAAATGAACTAATAACTTGAATAATTATATCACATGAAAATTTAAATTCCAATAATACTAGCTTCTTTTTCAAGAAGTTGAATTTAAACGTATAAGCTCTTAGAACATAGAACTGATAATGAATGTACTTCATTTTTTTAATTTTTTATTTTAAGAACAAACTAAGTAAATACATAATAAAGAAAGAACCTTATCAACTGAAATAAACTAATTAGGCAACTGATCAAATCAATTCTCGATAGAATGGTAGTCAAAAGAATGGTGATAACAAATACAAAGGGTTTTTGGGTTAAAATTTTGCAACACCCCAAACCCAGCATAGACGCTACAACCGGATCTGGTATGTCACAAGGAAAGGTTGTAAAAGAAACTTCGCGATTAAAATTTTTGAGTTTTGTTTTACAATACAGAAATCAAGGTCGATGGTTTTAGGAAAATGCGTTGTTTTGAAATAGTTTTTGAAGTTCTAAGAAAATCCCAAGTTTTATTATTTATTGCTTGTGATCCGTTTGTTCACATTTTGGAAAACAGTTATTACATTTTTAGGGAAACCTCGTATTGATCAATTCATAAGAGATAACAACTGAATAAAAGCAAAATCTAAATTAAAATCCCAGAGGCCTTATTACATAACAAATTCTCAAATTTAAAATAAGTTTAAAATAAAGAAAAATGGAGTTTACGAAAGAAGTAACGCATGGCCACCTCAGAGTCCACCTCGGCTCCAAATCCGCAACTAGAGGTTACCTGCAAAATTAAGCATAGGGGTGAGTCACCAACACTCAGTGTGTAATTCCCCTTACGAACGTAATTTGGGCCTAAGCCACAAAAGCACATTGGGCCTTCGCCCACACAATATGGCATATTAAAAATGTATGCAATGCAGTCCAACTAAACCTAGTTTTCCATCCTCTAGGTCACCGGAATCATCCAAACACCCGTGGCATCATGCCACTGTGGTTCTTAACCACCGTGGTCCCAGACCACTCATGACAAAGTCACTAATATATATAATTCTGGGGCCAACCCACTGTGGTCTCAGACCACCGTGATGATCTCTGATAAGTTTATGTATACGTGGGGCCAACCCACTGTGGTTCTAGACCACCGAGATGAGTCACTGATAAGTATACATGGTTTCAAACCACCGTGGTTGCACACCACCGTGACATAGTCACTCAATAAATACGTGGGGCCAGCCCACCATGGTTCCAGACCACTCGTGATAGAGTCACTGAATCACACTTCCCCTTTCATTCATATTCCCAAGCCCATGTAACATAATGTCATACTGATATGAATGCAGCATACTTTCAATGTACAACGGACAATTAATTCATAAATACATATATCCGAAAGTAAAATCATAGCGGTACTTACCCGATGCCTCCAACCTTACCCACAAGGGTACATCAACTATCTAAATAGTTGTTTCAGCTTTCGGCCAACACAGTTAATAACACAAATTAATAAGCAAAGTGTGAACATTACACACAGTCACACTAATCAACCCCTAAGGGTATAACGATAATTTTACCTACCGAGGGCATTTTAGTAATTTACCTACCGAGGGTAATTCGTAATTCTACTCATAACTAATCCATGTATGCAGTGCATCTCGAACATAATCAATCATACAATTAACACAGACAACATTAGTACTACCACGAGGGTATAATGGTCATTTGTCGTTTAGGGGTAAAACGATAATTACACACTAAGGGTATTTCGATAATTTTATAATATGAGGGTATTTCGATAATTTCGCAAACTAGGGATATTTTGGTAATTTCGCAAGCCAGGGTTAATTCGGTAATTTCTCAAACTAGGGGTAATTTAGTAATTTTACAAACCAGGATAATTCGGTAATTTTGCAAACTAGGGGTACTTCGGTAATTTCACAAACCAGGGGTAATTCGGTAATTTTGCAAACTAGTGGTAATTTGGTAATTTTGCAAACTAGGGGTATTCGGTAATTTCACAAACTAGGGGTAATTCGATAATTTTACAAACTAGGGGTAATTCGGTAATTTTGCAAAGCTCGGATTGACCATCCATTTGTAGGTTAAAAGCCGTAGTGAAATGCAATTTAGTACCTTGGGCTTCTTACAGTTTCTTCCAGAATCATGAAGTAAACCTCAGATCTCTGTCAGACACAATAGACAATGGCACTCCATGCAATTTCACAATATCAGAAATATAAAGCTCAGCTAACTTATCAAGTGATTAATCGGATCGTACTAGAATAAAATAGGCTAATTTCGTCAGTCTGTCGACTACAACCCAAATTGCATCTTTCTTTCTTGGAGTCAACGACAAAACAGAAATAAAATCCCTCGTCACTCTATTCCATTTCCACTCGGGAATCAGAATCAATTGTAGTAAACCAGATGGAACCTAATGTTTGGCTTTTACTTGTTGATAGACTAAACATTCCAAAACAAAGTCAGAAATGTCTCGTTTCATACTAGATCACCAATAGTGTTGCTTTAGATCATGGTACATCTTTGTACTACCCGGATGAACAGATAAGCGACTATTATGGGCTTCATTCAAAATTAACTGTAATAACTCTGGATTTCTCGAAACACAGATTCGGCCTCTAAATCTCAAGCAATCATCATTATCAACTCGAAATTCAGAATCAGAATTCATATCACATTAAGCTCGCTTTTCTAATAAGTCATTATCAACTTTTTGAGCATCACAAATTTGTTGTAAAAATAGCAGTTTCGCTTTCAATTCAGCTAAACTGAACTATCATCAGACATGTCCAAATGAGCATTCATAGCAGACAATGCAAACAGTGATTTTTGACTCAGTGCATCAGCAACAACATTTGCCTTTCCCGGATGATAATCTATTACAAGCTTATAATCTTTCAACAGCTCTAACCATCTTCTCTGTCGCAGATTCAATTCTTTTGAGTCATCAGATATTTTAGACTTTTATGATCTAAAAATACGTGGCATTTCTCACCAAAAAGATAATGATGCCAAATCTTTAACGCAAACACAATAGCAGCTAGTTCAAGATCGTGTGTTGGATAGTTCTTTTCATGCGGCTTCAATTGTCTCGAGGCATAAGTTATAAATTTTCCTTCCTGCATCAAAACGCATCCCAAACCATTCAATGAAGCATCACTGTAAATCACGAATTCCTTACCCGATTCTGGTTGTATTAAAACTGGTGCTTCAGTCAACAGAGTTTTCAACTGATCAAAGCTTTTCTGACATGTATCAGACCATTTAAACTTCACATCTTTCTAAAGCAATCTTGTCAACGGAGTAGCAATCATTGAAAAACCTTTTACAAACCTTCGATAATAACTAGCAAGTCCCAAAAAGCTACGGACTTCAAGCACATTCTTCGGAGGTTTCCATTCTAGAATAGCAGAAATCTTTCTTGGATCAACTCGTATTCCAGAGTCTGATACAATATGTCCCAGAAAACCAACTTCTCGTAGCCAGAATTCACATTTACAGAACTTTGCATATAATTTCTTAACTCGTAGAGTTTGCAAAATAATTCTCAGATGCTCAGCATGCTCAGTTTCATCACGTGAATAAATCAAGATGTCGCCAATGAACACTACAACAAATTGATCTAAAATGGTCTAAAAATTATGTTCACGAGATCCATAAAAACAACAGGAGCATTCATTAGTCAGAAAGGCATAACTAAAAATTCATAATGCCCATACCTCGTTCTTAAAGTAGTTTTTGGAATATCTGAATCTTTTACCCACAATTGATAGTATCCCGATCTTAGATCTATCTTTGAAAACAAAGTGGCTCCTTTAAGCTGATCAAATAAATCATCAATTCTGGGCAGAGGATATTTTTTCTTTATAGTCACCTTGTTTAACTAACGATAATCAATGCACATTCTCATCGTGCCATCTTTCTTTTTCACAAACAAAATAGGAGCACCCTAAGGTCAGAAACTCGGTCTTGCAAACCCTCCATTAGTTAACTCTTGCAACTTTGACTTTAACTCTTTCAGTTCTGTTGGTGCCATTCTATAAAGAGCTATCAAAATAGGAGTCATTCTTGGTAACAAATCAATACCAAATTCAACTTCACGTATCGGAGGTAATTCTGTTAATTCTTTAAAAAATACATCACGAAATTCACAAATAATTGGCACTGATTCAACTTTCTTTTCTAACACTTTTGAATTAATTACATAAGCAAAATAAGCTTCATAACCCTTTTTCACATAACTCTAAGCTTTTAACACAGATATCACAACAGATAACCTATTCAAATCATTATATTCAATCTGAATTATTTCATCATTCAGACACCTCAAATCAATAGTCTTTCTTTCACAACAGCATCATGCAACGTCAACTAATCCATTCCCAGAATTATATCAAACTCATCAAATGGTAATAATATCAGATTAGCCAAAAAACAAACATCTCAAAGCATCAATGGACAATTCTTGCATACTTGATAAACCATGACACTTTTTCCTAAGGGGTTAGATACTCTAATAACAAATTAAGTAGACCTACATGCACAGTCTTACTGGATACTAAGTTCATGCATATATACGAATGTGAAGAACCTGGGTATATCAATGCAATCACAGAAGTACCATAAAGAGTAAATTTACCCGTTATAACATCTTGAAATAAAGCTTCCTCATGAGCTCGGATGGCATATGCTCTGGCAGACACTCTAGCTTCAGATCTTGCAACTGAGTCTTTCGTAGTTCTTTGACTACCACTAACATTTCTTGTATTTCGAGAAGATCTACCCCTCGTTGAAATAATATCAGATCTTGGATTCTGAACAATCTCTTGCTCAACAAACTCTAGGCAATCACGGATGAAATGATCTAACGATCCACATTTGAAACAAGCTCGATCATTCAATCTACAACTACCTAGATGTCTTTTACCACAGTGCTTACATTCAAATCATTCAGATTAGACATTTCCAACATTGGCCATTGAAGTAGCGGAAGCTTTGAAACATACCTGAAACGATATACAACTCACATACTCATTCATTTCTCAAACTTTCCCGTTAAATCATTCAGAATCAAATAAGACACTCAAAATGCTTGGAATAGTCGTACAATGCCAACATCCTAGACGTGGTATTACATGTAACAAGATATCAATGCCACTATTACAGACAGCATCTTACGAATCAATATGATGATAATGTCCCAGACATGGTCTTACACGTGTATCTTAAATTGGTGACAACATTCCAGATGTGGTCTTACACGATATCACATAATGGACACCTATGTCATGCCATATGTAATCTTATCTATTCCTCGGTTTGTACGGGACTTCTCAGACACTGATTTATTGACGATACATTCTCGAATTTCATGTTTTCATCATTTCACACACATTCATCACCATAAATTTTCATATGAACATACATATATCAATGTAAATACATTTATTTGCATATCGACTTACCTCAGATTCGGATAAACAGAAACAAACTCGGCTACTCAATTACTTTTGATTTCCTACGATCTAAGTGATATATTGGAAGAGAAACTTCGATTTTCGGGGACCTTCAGACAATCTGATGGGATTACCTGTAGATACGGTGAAATCAAGATTAAAAGATAAAAATGGTCCTTGCATTTCCTGGTCTGACATTAGGGATGCTATGGGAAAAGCCAATAGTGATGGACATTTTTCACTGTTCACATTTGTCGTATAGGGGCTGATTGTGTTCCCAAAAGCTCCGGGATATGTGAGTGTGGAGTTAGCGGGTTTTCTATTTTAGATTGAAAAAGGGGTGAATCTTACTCTAGCAGTCTTAGCTGAAATCATCATTTCACTTAATTTCATCAGAAGGAAAGGAGACGAGCATTTCTTAGGATGCACACGGTTGTTTTTCATATAAATGAAAAGCCATTTTAGGTGCCTTAACCTCTTTCGTCAGGTGTTTGTTCCTTCGAACAGGCATATATAGGAATTTCTTGAGAGTGAGTAGCCTCCAAATCAATTGATTAAGGAGTGGGTTCAGAACCTTAGTACAGTAACATACCAAGAAATAGAATGGAGGGCTCCATGGATGATTCGGAGATGGTACTCATTGGGTGCGGTGCTCATTTATGGGTTCCCTTAATTGGCATATGGAGAGCCATCAGTTATTCCTCATTGATAGTTCTGAGCCAATATGAGTATGATCAATGTGTACCTACTACAACTGGTTTAAATAAGGATTTTTGAAGAAATTAGAAGAGATACGAATTAAGTGGGTCAAACCTTGAGCTTACAATCAGGAACCTTTTTCAACCATTCCCCCTCGAAAACATCTATCTAGTGGAGCCTAAAAAGAAGAAAAATCTATGTGTCTGTGCAATTTAATGGAAAAAAAAGGTCCCAGATGACATAGCTGAGCTAATAGAAAAGATACGATTTAGAGACGTGTGAAGGGAGAGGTGAAGAGGTCAAACAGCAATGAGAGCAACATCAGGCATATGTAAAGGAAAAGGAGGAAGAAATCATGAGACAACAGCAGCAACATCGTTTAGACATAAGAGGTAGAGAGGATGAACTAAGAATACAGTTAGAACGACGTCAATGAGAAAATCTGACTTATTCACTCATATTTAGAGGTTGGAGGTGGATCCAAGTTTGTGGGCTAATGAACTCCAGAAAGCGCGAGAGCAAGAGTGAACTTGGAGGAGGGTGCCTAATGAGAAAACTGATGAATTGAGGTGTTGAAGGAGGAAATTTTTTGTCTGACTAAATAATTAAAGACAAAAGAATAGCAAAACAAAGAGGTCATGAAAGAATATACACAGCTTGCGGAGCATTTTGTCACAGTGAGACAAATGCCATTAAGCCGACACGAGGTGTTTCCAATAATGAATAGGGAGGGTCCGGTTTTTGCCAGCAAGCTGAAGACATATATTAGCAGATTGAAGAACTCAAAAAAGAATCTACCCCTTTTGCAACTAAGGAAAAGCCTGCAATGAAACTCCTGGAGGTGGCTTCAGCACATTACCAAAAGTTCATCAAGCTCATGAGGAGGAAGAAGAAGAACAGCGAGTAGAGATTTGCCTTATGGCAATTGGATCGATTAGGATTTTCTTTAAGTATGAATGAAAAATGAAAAAAACTTTGTAAGCCAAACAATTTTTGAACCTTCTATGAAAGAAAATGTTTATATTCAAGTATATTTACGATAAGGTGCCCCAATTTCATTCATTCATCCATTCGTTCATTTGTTTATTCAGAAACATCATTTAAAAAAATAAAAATAAAAGAACAATTTTTATAACAAATCCAAATAATTTTCTAACATTGGAAATCAATTTCATTCGAAAAAGGACTAAGGATAGCTCACTGGTATATCACTCGCTCAAAAGCCAAAAAGATGATGGAAGAAGAATTAGCACGCATGGCCAAACTGGAGGAACATATGGACAAGATGATGGAAATGATGACTACAATGGTCAAAGGCAAGGCCAAGGTAGGAGAAGGAAGTAGCACTTTAGACAATCCAATCCCTTTTTGCAGTGATACATGGGTATATCACGAAGATTTATCGCTTCAAGCACCAGGTGTGACCATTCAAATCCCAAGAGTAAATGAGTTGCCTACAAGCGAGGAGCCAAGAGAAGTAGACAAGGAAAAGTCAATTATGGATGAAAAAGTTCATAAATTCAGCCTAATTAAGGAACTTTTGAAAGCCATCGAAGGATTAGACACCTTCGGATCTATAGAAGTAGAATGCTTGTGCCTAATTCTCGATGTGGTCATCCCACCAAAATTTAAAGTTCGTTACTTTGAAAAAATCAATGGTAGTAGTTGCCCCATTACTCACATCCCCATGTACTGTAGAAAAATGGCTACTTACTTTAAAGATGAGAAATCGCTAATGCACATATTTCAAGATAGTTTGATCGAATCTACGACTCATTGGTATGTAAAGTTGGATAGGACCCGTATTCAAACTTAGAGAGAGCTTGGACGGGCGTTTCTTGCTCAATACAAGTATATTGTAGACGTGGCCCCAAACCACCTAACTCTGTAGAACATGGAAAAATAGTCCAATAAGAGTTTTAAGGAATACACATAATTGTAGAGGGACCTACCATCGCAAGTACAACCCCCGCTTATGGGAAAAAAAGACCACTATTAAGTTTGTTGGTACGCTAAAAGGCATATACTATGGTATGATGGTAGGAAATGCGTCTAAGACCTTCGTAGATATGGTATTATTCTGAGAAATGATAGAGAATACATTAAAATTGGGCAAAATAGATGATCCTTTGAGCGCGAAGAGAGTTATTGCTGGGAAGAAAAGGAACTAGAAATGCAAACAATCGCACCAGGCAGATGCCCCTACTCTTACTTTCCATACCCGAGCCCAATACCTCTACGCCCTCAAGACCTAGCTGTAAATGCTACCAATACTTCACCATTTATGTATCGTCCACCTGTACCTGTTACAAATACCCCATGTTAACTATGCCAACCTAGTCCTCACAGGCCCAAGTCCAGTAAGGCCACCATGAGAGAGGCCTATGTTTGATCTAATTCCCATCTCCTACGCAGAACTCTTTCTTCTAATGGAGAAAAGCCTCCTTGTACCTACACACAAGAAACCAATGCAATCGCCATTTCCAAAGTGGTATGATGCCAATGCTCGATGTGAGTATCACTTTGGCAATCCAAGTCATATGATCTAGAATTGCTTAGCACTAAAATATAAGGTGCAAGATCTTATAAGGGAAGGAAAGAAAAATTACCAACGAGAGAATACACCGGATGTCAACACAAGTCCGTTACCAAACCACAATCGAACAATTAATGCTATAATTGAAGAAAAGTGCCTTCAAAGGAGAAAACTGGAAGAAATCACACCCCACTCAAATGACTATTCGACATCTTGAGGAAGTCAAATCTAATTCAGCCACCAAGTTCTATAATGGGAATTGATATGGATCAAATATGCAAGTTCCACCAAGGAGCTCGAAGACATTCAATCAAAGTTTACCAAACGTTTAGGGAACATATATAGTGTCTCTTGGATTCTTTCCAGCTAGAGATACAAGAGGTGTTAATTCCAATGATATAAACATGTTAGATGCGAAACATATCACTATCACTTATGGAAAGAAAATCCCTATTGAAAAAGAGTCAATCTCAAAGGCCGTATAGGATAATGTGTTGGTCATCAGGGTTCCTGATCCTTTTAAGTATGGAGATGACCAACGAGTTCCTTGGAGATATGACTATGTGGTGGTTGGATTTGATGCCTCTAACGTCTTAGGACTTAATGGCATAACTCAAAGTAGACATTGTTACAAGCCAACTATAGTGGGGAAAGAACCTTGTGGTAAGGACGTGATTTAAGAAAATCAACCCGAAATTGACGATAAAGAAGCCAATAAGAAAATCAGGGAGGACAAAAAGGGAGAAGTTGAGAATGATGAAGTTAACAAATTTTTGCATCTAATAAAGCACAGTGAGTATAGCATGGTCGAGCAGTTGAACAAAACATGAACAAGAATTTCTTTGCTGTCACTACTTTTCAACTCAGAGCCACACAGGGAGGCTCTTGTACGAGTTCTAAAACAGGCTTATGTCACTCACAACGTGTCAATGGATAATGTCAGTTACTTAGCAGGGAGCATTTTGGCCCCAAATTACATATCTTTCAATGATGATGAAATAGCCTCGAATGGAAAAGGAAGTACCAAGGCACTACACATTTTAGTAAAGCATAAACACTATTCTGTGGCTAAGGTCTTGATTGACAATAGGTCATCAATCAATGTCCTACCTTTGTCAACATTGTTGAAGCTGCCCGTGGACACCTTGTACATGGTATCGAGCCCTTTAGTGGTGCGACCTTTTGATTGCACCAAAAGAAGAGTGATTGGTGAAATAGGGATTCCCTTATTGGTAGGAGCCTTCTTACAGTACGCTATTGGGAAACCCCTGGATTCATTCGGCTGGAGTGAAAAAAAAGAAAAAAAAAGAAATGAGATGCCTTAGAGGCTAATGAAGATTTCAAAAAGAAATTGATCCTCTATTTGAGCCTATTTTAGCCCTTTATTTGGCATCCAAACTCGAGCTAACACTATAACCTTGGATCAAGTCCATCTCTGATTGCTTATGGCTGGTTTAAATTAGGGAATTAATCTACTTGGAGAATGTAAGAGTCTATATAAAGAAAATTTTGCTTAGATCAATAAAAAAGAAAAAAAAATAAAACAAAAAAAACCAAAAAAAAAAAAAAAGAGAGAGCAAGAAAAAGGAAATAGATTGAAGAATATCTACTTTAAAATGCAATTTTACGAAAAAGCATGGTACAGGGTTCATAATTGGAAAAGTCCAAAGTCAGGAAAAGGAAATTCGACTTCATGAAATTTAACAAGTTGACTTCATAATTGGAATACCACAGAACAAGGATGGTATTCGGCTTGGGAGAAGAAGAAAGAAAGGAAGAAAGAAAGAAAAAGAGAAAATCAATAGAATGAAGATGGAGGGAGAGGAAGTGTATTCAAAAAAAGTGAAATGAAAAGGGAAAGACCTGAATGGTTAAAAATGCTACACGAGATGCCACAAGGAGAGGAAAACTCGAAATGAAAAAGAGAAAATATCAAACAGTAGAGAAAGAATTCGGCTTCTACACTCTCCCCAACTGTCGAAAATGCACCAAATGACATACCTTTAGTCGAAATCCCCCTTACTCTAGCTTCCCATTTCGGCTATGACTCCCCTCATATCACAACTCCTTCAAAATCTCCACTGATTTCTCATCGAATTGCTCTCAACTTCCCATTCAAATCCATTCAAATTTGATGACCAAGTCTCCAACTCCCTTTGTAGAGTTTGAACCAAACTCTACCTCTCACACCATAGAGACATAAAATAAATCCCCCTTATTGCATGCCATGGGATTCGAACCCACTCCCACTCACATGCCCAACACGCCACTTGCCACCACAACATAAGATCTCTTGTGTCACAAAACAAGCACACTTAATAAATATGCCCATTAAGTTATAATCTAGGTTTCCAAAAGAGCAAAAATTAAAATTTTTCGAGAGGCCATACTTGAACCAAGGCTTTCTAAATACCCCCATACACACCCAAATCACTTAGCCATTGATGCAGACAAGCAATTTGGTCAGAACATGAAAAATTAAAGACCCTATATTTTGGGGCGTTACAATTCTAGCCCCTAAAATGAAATTTCAGCCTCAAAATTTACCTGGTCAAAAAAGTGGGGATATTGTTGTTTCATCACCTCCTTAGGCTCCCACGTGGCTTTCTCGGTACTGTGATTATGCCAAAGCACCTTGACCAAAGGAACAGATTTCCTCCTTAATACCTTAACATTATGATCCAATATTTGCACCTGTTCTTCCTCAAAAGTCAGATCAGGTCTAACCTCAATCTCCCCAACTGTCACTATATGTGAGGGATTAGAGCGATAACGCCTCAGCATGGAGACATGGAACACATCATTTATCCTATTTAACTCAGGAGGCAACTCGAGTTGATAGGCGACCAGTCCCACACGCTTTAATATTCGGTAGGGTCCGATGAATCTAATGCTTAGTTTACCTTTCTGTCCAAATCTAAAAATCTTCTTCCATGGTGAGACCTTCAAAAAGACATAATCTCCCATAGAGTACTCTATCTCTTTACGCTTTAAATCTGCATATGACTTCTGCTTCTCAGATGCTTCCTTTAACTGATCTCGAATAAACTTTACTTTTTCTTTGGTTTCAGAAACTAGCTCTGGCCCCATAACTCACCGCTCACCAAGTTCTGTCCAACAGGTAGGGGTGTGACACCTATGACCATATAACGCCTCATACGGTGCCATCTGAATACTAGATTGGTAGCTGTTGTTATATGCGAACTCTGGTAGAGGCAAGCAGTCTTCCCAACTGCCTTTGAAATCAATTACATAGCTTCTTAACATGTCCTCCAATATCTGAATCACCCTATCTGACTGGACATCCGTCTGAGGATGAAATGCCGTACTGAAGTCCAACCTTGTACCCAAAACCTCGTGTAATTTTTCCAGAATCGAGATGTGAATCTAGGATCTCTGTCTAAAATGATAGAAACTTGTACCCCATGCAGTCTCACAATCTCAGCCACGTATAACTTAGCCAACTTCTATAATGAATAATCAGTGCAGACCAGTATAAAGTGGGCAGATTTAGTCAGTCGGTCAACAATAACCTATACCAAGTCCTTCTTAGTTGGCGTTAAGGGTAACCCACTTACAAAATCCATGGTTACCTTCTCCCACTTCTAGAGTGGAATCTTTCTTGGTCGCGATAACCGGATGGCGATTGGTGTTCAAATTTAACTTGCTGGCATGTCAGACACTTACCCACGAAATCAGTAACCTCACGCTTTAGCCTTGGCCACCAGTATAGTTCACGTAGATCTCGATACAACTTGTTTCCACCAGGATGCATAGCATAAATACTGCTATGAACCTCCTGTAGGATAGACTGCCTCAGCTCAGAATCTCTCGGTATACAAACTCTCCCACAGAAACATAGTACTCCCTCACTATTCAGCCCAAAAGTTACAGTCTCCCCCTTCTTAACCAATCGAAAATGAGGAACCAATGATTCATCAACAATCTGTTTCTCCTTAATTTGTTCAATCCATATCGGTCTCACTTGGAGTTTAGCCAACAAACTACCATCTTCAAATAGGCTGAGATAAGCAAACATTTCTCTCCGATCAGATACAACCTTATGGTTCAGTGCATCAGCTGCTACGTTAGCTTTACCAGGATGGTACTCAATCAAGCAATCATAATCCTTAAGCAACTTTATCCATCTTCGTTTCCTAAGATTAACTCCTTCTGAGTAAGGAGGTACTTGAGGCTTTTATGGTCTGTATAAATAATAGACTTCTCACCGTATAAGTAATGCCTTCAGATCTTCAGTGCGAATACCACGGCAGCTAACACCAAGTCATGAGTGGGGTAATTAGCCTCGTGAGGCTTAAGCTGACGAGACGCGTACGCAACCACCTAACCCTCTTGCATCAACACACAACCCAATCCAATGTGCGATGCATCACTGTAGACAATGAATTCTTTCCCAGACTCTGGCTATATTTATATAGGGTCTTCCGTTAAAACTTTCTTCAGTTTCTCAAAACACTCTTGCTGCATATCAGTCCAATTAAATGGTACCCTTTTAAGTAGTAACTTAGTCAGAGGTGCAGTAATCAGTAAAAACCCCTCAACAAAATGTTTGTAATATCCAGCCAGACCCAGAAAGCTTTAAATCTCAGACACAGTATTTGGTGGTTTCTAATTCAATACGCCTTCAATTTTTTGAGGATCAATCCTAATCCCCTCGGCAGATACCACGTGACCCAGAAATGTCAATTCTCTCAACCAAAACTCACACTTGTTGAACTTTACGTATAACTTCTTTTCCCTCAGAATCTGTAAAATAATTTGAAGATGTGTATCATGATCCTCCTTGATTAGTGAATACACCAGCATGTCATCTATAAACACCACCACGAATCGATCGAAACAAGGCTGGAATACTCAGTTCATCATATCCATAAAAGTAGATGGTGCATCCTTCAACCCAAACGACATTACTAGAAATTTGTAATGACCATAACGAGTCCTGAACGCAATCTTATGCATATCCGCCTCCTTAACCTTTAGCTAATGGTACCTAGATCGAAGATCTATCTTGGAGAAAACCAAAGCTCCTCGCAGCTGGTCAAATAGATCATCTATCCTCGATAAAGGGTACTTATTCTTAATCATCAATTTGTTCAGTTGATGATAATCGATGCACATTCGCATGGATCCATCTTTCTTCTTCACGAATAACGCTGGTGCTCCCCATGGAGACACACTCACTGAATGAACCCTCGGTCCAGTAGCTCTTGAATTTGAGCCTTTAACTCCACTAGCTCCTTCGGTGCCATCCTATAAGGGGTGATGGACACCAAAGCTATTCCCGGTAGGAGCTCAATACCAAATTTGACCTCACGATTTGGAGGCAACCCAGGAAGCTCTTCAGGAAATACATCCGGAAACTCCTTGACTGTTCTGACATCTCCAACAGAAGGACCTTTAGAATTAGAACTGCTGACATAAGCAAAAAAAATTCTCACAAACTTTGCGAACCAGTTTCTCAGCCTTTTATACTGGGATTACGTTAGACAGATAATCTCTTTGCTTCCCTAACACAACCACCTTCTCATCCTCAGAAGACTTCAACACCATATGCTAAGCAGCACAATCCATGTAACAACCCAAACCAAATCAAAACACTACGACCGAATCTGGCATGTTACATGGAAGAAAACATTTGAAAACCTGTTTGTCGACTCAAGTTAGAAAGTAAACCTTTGCCTTTATGGAAGAACCTAGTATATATTGTATAAATCGAAAAAACATTTTAACCCTTAGACTTAAGAAATTAGAGTGAACATGTTATTAATGCTAGTTAATCAGTTACCCGAGGGTAAAATTAGGGAAAATCCTAAAAGTTTATTTAATTTTGAAAACTTCCATTTAGAACTTACTAGGCATGGTTTCAGTAATTAAACAAAATTGTAAAGAAATTCTACCCAAAAGAATAGTCCCAAAGAAAAACTAAGTGGCCTTATTACATAGCTGATAACCCAAATTTAAAATAAAATAAATCCAAAATAACCATTTAAAACAAAAGAAATGTAATCTTGAGCATGGCCACCTCGAGTCCTCCCGGCTCCATATCCACGGTGTAGGAATTACCTGCAAGATGATAATGGAAGGGGTGAGTCACCAAGACCCAATGTGTAAATCCCCATCTCGAAGATATTAAACTTTTACACAGTTTCATATGCCAATATGAATGTTATGCAACCCATCCAACCTATCCAACTGAACTCCCAATTCTACCCCGTGTGGCACCTAGCCACTGGTGGTACCTAACCACTGGTGGTTCCAAACCACTGGTGACCGAAGTCACAAATAATCATTAGTGGGGCCAACCCACTGTGTCGTACCTAACCACTGGTGACGATCCCTTATCTCGATATGTGGGGCCAACCCACTTTGGTATCAAACCACTGGGACGAGTCACAAGAATATAGATATGTGGTACCTAACCACTGGTGGTTCCAAACCACTGAAACTTAGTCACAATATCATAGTAAGCGGAGCCAACCCACTGTGTGGTACCTAACCACTGGTGACAGTCTAAAAATATTCCTTCCCCCTCCTCTCATCACCCATTCTCATGTACATGTTTGCCACCAAGTATTATCATGCTTAACATATAGAATAACATATGTAAAATAACATGGCACTGACAGATTCCAATATATGCAATTAACATTTGCAGCCATAGCAACTTACCCGGCATCCTTGTTATCCACACAGGTAAATTTGTGATTTCTGCCGTTATTCTGGCTTTTATCAACACATAATAAATAACATATTAAACAAAGAAAGTGTGTAAGAGTTACACACCTGATTACTCGTAACACCAAGCTTTCCATGTCAACACTATCGTTAACTGACACTATAGCTATCTGCCTACTTTCCTGTTCAAAGGCTGGCCCAGAACCCGGTGGCCAATCCCTCACCGTTGATACTGCCCGCTTCTTAAACTTAGGGGCTGGGTTTACCGTTCCCACCCTTCCTATCACTTGACTGGCATTAGAGTCTATGAATACACCTTGGTCACTAAATCGGGTTAAAGCAATGAAACGAATCGTAAAAACTAAAACCCGAAGTTAGAACCCTTACCTAAATCGACAAGACCTGAGGTTCTAGGCTTGATTCACAACCTAACAAATCCCGAGAGTCCAAAAGAAAGCGTCACCACCCCACCTACATTTGGCCAAGCATCAAATAGATTTGGACTTCTGCCCTTGGCATCTAGCACAATAAGAGATGATTGAAACAACAAGAACACTTACCACCACACTAACAAAGTCAACTGGGAGCGGAGGAGAATAGGTAACGATGTTCTGCTTCTACAGGAACTGAAAGAACCGATTATGAGTGCCACAGAATTTGGCTTATAAGTGAATAAGAACTATACATAACAGATTTCAAATCCTGGCTTTTCTTCTTATAGAAAATGATAGAGGGAAGGGAAAAGGGGAGAGAGAGATTCGGCTAAAGCACAAAGAGCTTACCCAACTACCAAAATTGCTCTGCTATGAAACGAAAAAGATGAACAAGAAAGGTGCTTTTTAACAAGTGATATTCAGCTAACAGGGATTGAAAGAGATGAAGAGACAAGATGAGAAATGGAGTTTTGGCGTAGATATTAATGACAAGAAAGAAAAAATGAAACCAAGATGGCAAAAGAAAAACAAGCAGGTTTCAGTCATGCATAAACAAAGAAAAAATTGAGGAGAGGAGTGGAAGATGTTTGACTTAATGAAAGAAAAAAGGAAAACAAAATGTTAAGAGAGGGTTTTGGTTTCGGCAAATAAGAGAAAAACAAAATGCACCAAATAGCATAGGTGTTTCGGTTTTTTTTTTTTACACCAAGAAAGAATAAAAGAGCCTCTTGATACCAACTAGCTTAGCCGAAAATGCTCACACCTCCCTCAAACTAGCTTAACATTCGGTCACCCCTAAACCAACACCCCCAGAAGAAATTCAGCTAACTCAACCCTTCTTCCTTCAAACACTATGCCGTCTCTTCCATCCATCCTTGAATCCCTCTCATCCACTCATTCAAACCAATTTGAATGAGTCAAACTCCTAAAATTTCTCTTCACCATCTATTCAAAACTTTGACTTAGTCCACTCTCCCCTTTCTAAGCATCCCAGCCGAACTCCACCTCTGCTTCCCTTGACAACAAAAAGAGTTCTCAAAATGAGAGCATCGCGGCTTGAACTTGATCCCTCAAGCTCTTCTTGTGACATCACCTCCTTACTCCCCAAATGGTGCCTTCTTGCCACTTTACCAAGGCACTCCTTGCATCCATACATGCCACCAACTACCCTTAACACCCCACTCATTCAGCTCCCCCTTCTAAGTACCAAAAACAAAAATTTTGCTAAGGCTCTAGCCTATCACCAAGGTTTCCCGAAGCCCCCAAACACACCCAAACAGTCATACAGAGGTGCTAACACATATGTATGAATTAAAATACGAGTCCCCTAAATCCCAGATGTTACAGTTCTACCCTCTTAAAGAAATTTTGACCTCGAAATTACCTGATCAAAAGAATTGAGGGTATTGCTGTCGCATCACGTCCTTGGGCTCCCATGTGCTTCTTTTGCTCCATGATTTTGCCACAACACCTTCACCAAAAGAGCTGATTTCCTACGCAACACCTTGACATCCCGGTCCAAGATCTGTACTGGTTCTTCCTCAAAGGTCAGGTCTGGGTTCACTTCAGTTTCTTCCAGTGACACAACATGTGACGAATCTGAACGGTAGCGTCTAAGCATGGAAACATGGAATACATCATGGATCTGGCTCAATTCTGATGGTAACTTGAGCTGGTAAGCTACTGGTCCCACACGCTTCAACACCTTATAAGGCCCGATAAACCTAGGGCTCAGCTTGCCCTTCTGACCAAATCTCAGCACTCTCTTCCACGGCGACACCTTCAGGAAAACCTTGTCACCCACTGAAAACTATATATCCCTCCGCTTGAGATCGACATAGGACTTCTGCCTGTCTGAAGCTTCCTTCAGACGAGCCCAATCAGCTTAACCTTATCCTCTGTTTCAGCAACCAATTATGGACCCAACATCTAACGTTCACCCAACTCTGTCCAACATGTAGGGGTACGACACTTCTGCCCATATAGTGCTTCATACGGTGCCATCTGAATACTTGCTTGGTAACTATTGTTGCATGCGAACTCTGCCAACGGTAGAAATTCTTCCCAAGTACCTCTGAAATCTAAGACACAACCCCTTAACATATCCTCTAAAATCTAAATCACCCTTTCTGATTACCCATCTGACTGTGCATGAAATGCCATACTGAAATCCAACCTTGTACCCAATGCCTGATGCAATGCCTTCTAGAACCTTAACGTGAATCTAGGATCTCTATCTGAGATAATTAACACTGGCACTCCATGCAGTCTCACGATTTCTTCCACATACAACTTAGTTAACCTTTGGAGTGGATAGTCAATCCGAACTGGTATAAAATGAGCCGATTTTGTCAAACGGTCCACAATCACCCAAACTGAATCCTTTTTAGTAGGCGTGAGGGGTAGCACACTGACAAAATCTATCGTAATCTTCTCCTACTTCCACTGCGGAATCTTTATCGGCTGCAATAGATCCAAAGGTAACTGGTGTTCGACTTTGACTTGCTGACACGTCAGACACTTACTTACAAATTTCATTACCTCCTGCTTCAGACCCGGCCACTAAAACTGCTCCCACAAATCTCAATACATCTTACTACCTCTCAAATGCATAGCATACGGACTGCTATGTGCCTTTTGAAGAATCTTTTGTCTCAACTCCACATCCTTCGGCATGCAAACCTTTCCCTGAAAACACAACACACCTTCACTGCTCAAACTATACCCCTCTAATCCACCATTCTGCACTTGCAAACATCAGGCACTTAAAACTTCATCTACCAATTGCTTTTCCTTAACCTGGTTTAACCATGACGGCTTCACTTGTAGTTTCGCTAGTAGACTTTCATCATCATATAGGCTAAGGTAAGCAAACATTGCTCTCAAGTCTGACACCACCTTACGGCTCAACGCGTCTGCCACCACGTTGGCTTTCCCCGGATGGTATTCAATCAAGCAGTCATAGTCCTTTAGCAACTCGATCCACCTTCGCTACCTCAAATTCAACTCCTTCTGAGTAAGGAGGTATTTTAGACTCTTGTGATCTGTGTAGACGACAGACTTCTCCCCATACAAGTAATGCCTCCAAATCTTCACAACGAAGACCATTGCGGCTAACTTCAGATCATGTGTTGGATAGTTCATTACGTGAGGTCTCAACTATCGAGAAGCATACGCTACCACTTTCCCTTCCTACATCAGTACACATCCTAACCCAGTATGTGACGCATCACAATAAACCGTAAACTCTTTCCCTGCCTCAGGCTATATTAAAATCAGAGCTTCTGTCAGAACCCTCTTTAACTTCTCAAAACTTTCTTACTACCGGACTGACCACACAAGCGGAACTCCCTTCCTTAACAACTTGGTTAACGGCTGCTGCAATTAAAGAAAACCCTTCCACGAATCTTCTGTAGTACCCTGCTAAACCTAGAAAACTCCGAATCTTCGCCATAGACTTAGGTGGTTTCCAATCTAATACTGCTTCAATCTTCTGAGGGCCTACCCTAATCCCCTTAGTTGACACCACATAGCCCAAAAAGGTAACTTCTTTCAACCAAAACTCGCACTTACTAAACTTTACGAATAACTGCTTCTCCCTCAGAATCTGCAAACCCATATGCAGATGTGCATCATGCTCCTCTTCAGATTTTGAGTACACCAGAATGTCGTCTATAAACACTACGACAAACTGATCCAAATATGGTTGAAAAACTCGATTCATCATATCCATAAATGCTGCTGGCGCGTTGGTCAACCCAAACGGGATTACCAAAAACTTGTAGTGACCATAACGAGTACAAAACACCGTCTTATAAATATCTGCCTCCTTCACCCTAATTTGGTGATACCCCAACCTCAGATCTATCTTAGAGAAAACTAATGCTCCCTAAGTTGATCAAACAGGTCATCTATCCTCGGGAATGGATACTTATTCTTAATTGTCTACCTATTCAGTTGACGGTAATCAATACACATCCGCATTGTTCCGTCCTTTTTCTTAACAAAAAGTACAGGTGCTCCCTAGAGTGATACACTCAGTCGGATAAAACCCAGATCCACCAATCCTTGAATTTACACTTTTAGCTCCACTAACTCCTTCGGTGCCATCCTATATTGGGCAATAGACACTGGCACGGTTTCGAGTAACAGGTCTATACCAAACTCAACTTTGCGATCTGGAGGTAAACTCGAAAGCTCTTCTGGAAACACATCAGTAAAATCCTTTACCGTTTGAACATCCCCACAATTGAGACCTTGACCTCCAAGGCACACACATGCACCATGAATTCCTCACATCCTTTCTTTACCATTTTCTCGGCCTTCAAAGTGGATACCACATTGGATAGGTAATTTTTTCTATCACCTATCATCACCACCTCTTCACCCTCGATAGATCTCAACATCATACATTTAGCTGCACAGTCCAGACTTGCCTGATACCTCACTAGCTAGTCCATCCCTAAGATCAAATCGAATTTCCCTAATGGCAGTTCTATCAGATCAGCCAAAATACTACCCCTTGAAGTTCTAGAGGTACATCCCTATATAGTTTGTTTACTTCTACCGAGTGACCTAAAGGGCTAATTACAGTCATCTCCCTAGAAGAAGTCTTGTATGCTAAGCTCAGAGTTCCCACTATACTAATAACAACATAGGAGTGCGTCGAACCAACATCTATTAAAGCAGTATAAGGCAATCCAAAAATTAAGAACATACCGGTTATGACGTCTGGTGTGTCGCCCTCCTCTCGACGCCTCGCTGCATAGACCAACCCAGGCTGTCTTGTATCAGTATTCCTAGCACCTCTGCCCGGTGCTCCATGGCCTCGCTCGTTACCATTACCTCCCCTGGATGAACCTCGACCCCTCTGGGGTTGCTGACCATCTCTCCTGAATTGAGTACATCCTTAACCCTCAAATTGAATCTTGGCTGGCCTCAACGGACAATCCCTTATCCGGTTATCCATCGACCCGCACTCAAAACACCCTCTGTTAACTTGTCTTACATTCCCCCGAATGAGACTTCCCATATCGAACACACCGTGGCGACTACTAAGTAGCAACAGCAGGCCTTGTAGCCTAACTGCGGTCCACTAAATCTAGCCCTTTTCTGAGGATTCCCAGCAGACCCTGATGGCCCAAAACTCCTCTTTTCCCTATTCCTACTCAGATTCTGCCTCTCAGTTCGTTTCACCTCCTCAGCTATTTTGGCCTTCTCCACCAAGACAGCAAATTCCCTCTCTCGCTGTGGAGCAATCAATACTCGCAGCTCATCTCTCAGCCCATCCTTAAACCTGACACTGTGTTCATGTTTCGTAGCCACAATACCCCGAGCATAACAACTCAACCTTAAGAATTCTACCTCGTATTTCAATACTTACTTACTCCCCTACACCAGGTTTAAAAATGCCCTACGCTACGCATCTATGTAACTAGACCCAACGTACTTCCTCTGATAAGCCACCCTAAAGAAATCCCAAGTGAGATCATCGACCATCGCACCATCCCTGACCATGAGCCACCACTGATAGGACTCATCCCGAAGAAGAGACACTATCCCTTTAACTTTTCATCAGCTGAAAAATCTAAATCGTCCGTTATGCGCTCTGTCGCCTCTAACTAGTACTCAGCAACATTGGGAGCTACCCTAAAAACACCCCTGAATACTTATGCTCCATTAGCTTGAAGTCGTTTAGGCACGGATTTTTGAGTCTCTATCCCTACGCGTGCTCCAGCAACTCTTTCTAGGACTCGCAGCGTAGCTTGCGATACTGCATCATCACCACCTACCTGTTCTTGATAATCGGCGCCTACAGCTGATGGCGGGCGGTACCTCATTCTCTGACCCATAACCGGACCCTACCGATTCTAACACAATTGTCTTACCCCTACCACGTCCACGCGCAATATGCCCACGACCTCGAGTGTTCATTCTATCATTCGCGATTTAATCTGATTAGAAATTTATGGGTTAATACCTTTTTCTTTCAATGATTAACAACGGACTATCTTATAGAAAGAAGTTTTTAAGTGGTTCTTTCGAATTTGAACTATGTCTACATAGTTTGGTTCTTAAGGCAGTATTCCCTAGTTCTAGAGTTCCTACTCAGTAAGCATCCAATGAAACACCACACATATGCATCAACCACACCAGTACTTTCATGGACCCACAATTTCTGCCTAAGGGTATTTTTATCATTTCACTACCCACGGGTACTTTCGTAATTCTACCTTATAGGGGTATTTTTATAATTTTCCAAAATAAGGGTATCTTGGTAATTTACAAATCGAGGGTATTTTAGTAATTTTACAATTCGGGTATTTTGGTAATTTTATAAACTAGGGGTATTTTGGTAACTTTGTAAATCGAGGGTTATTTTGGTCATTTACGTCAACCTAGGGCACTGTGAAAAATTTTACAAAATTCAGGGTCATATAAGTAATTTTGCAAAACTAGGGTACTGGTCCCTTTCGGGTTTTAGTTAAAATTTTGGCCTGTTAACAAGTCCTCATGATTAAGGTGAACAATCACTACGCACCAGGTAGGATCCCAGTAAAGAGGAGGTGGGCCACTAAGGCCGCTTAAGTACCAAGCTCTTTCTGAATCCAATCCTAGACATACGTATGCCTGTTACCACACCCTAGTCCTTCTAACTTGCTCACAGACATATTTATTTAGGGAAATTAAGTTTTATGTAAGAGTTTGTGTAACTAGGCCTAAGGTCAATAAACCCTAACATATCTATCTACGTCGCTTTAAACCCATTAACCCTATCATGTATATATATATCACATCAAGGATTAGGATACTTACCTGGGTGGATCGGTGCCGGAGACTTAGGTGCCATACTCTTCCCAATATGCATCTCCCCGAAAATCACTTTATAAACCCTTTTATTGAAAATATTTTGGGCCTTATACCCACAGTCGAGCTTTTGAACCAGGCTCTAATACCACAATTGTAACACCCCAAACCCGGTCAAAATGCTATGACCGAATTTGGTATGTTACATGGAAGAAAACATTTGAAAACCCATTTGTCGACTCAAGTTAGAAAGTAAACCTTTTCCTTTATGGAAGAACCCAATATATATTGTATAAATTAGAAAAACATTTTAACCCTTAGTCTTAAGAAATTAGAGTGACCATGTTGTTAATGCTAGTTAATCAGTTATCCGAGGGTAAAATTAGGGAAAATCTCGAAAGTTTATTTAGTTTTGAAAACGTCCATTTAGAACTTATTAAGCATGCTTTCAGTAATTAAACAAAATTGTAAAGAAATTCTACCCAAAAAAATAGTCCCAAAGAAAAACTAAGTGGCCTTATTACATAGCTGATAACCCAAATTTAAAATAAAATAAATCTGAAATAACCATTTCAAACAAAAGAAACATAATCTTAAGCATGGCCACCTCGAGTCCTCCCAGCTCCATATCCACAGTCTAGGAATTACCTGCAAGATGATAATGGAAAGGGTGAGTCACCAAGACCCAGTGTGTAAATCCCCATCCCAAAGATATTAAACTTTTACACAGTTTCATATGCCAATATATATGTCATGCAACCCATCCAACCTATCCAACCGAACTCCCAATTCTACCTTTTGTGACACCTAGCCACTAGTGGTACCTAACCACTGGGGGTTCCAAACCACTGGTGACCGAAGTCACAAATAATCATTAGTGGGGACAACCCACCGTGTGGTACATAACCACTGGTGACGATCCCTTATCTCGATATGTGGGGCCAACCCACTGTGGTACCAAACCACTGGGACGAGTCACAAGAATATAGATACGTGGTACCTAACCACTAGTGGTTCCAAACCACTAAGACTTAGTCACAATATCATAGTAAGCGGAGCCAACCCACTGTGTGGTACCAACCACTGGTGACAGTCTGAAAATATTCCTTTCCCCTCCTTTCATCACCCATTTCTCATGTACATGTTTTCCACCAAGTATTATCATGCTTAACATATAGAATAACATATGTAAAATAACATAGCACTGATAGATTCCAATATATGGAATTAACGTTTGCAGCCATAGCAACTTACCCGGCATCATTGCTTTTACCCACACAGGTAAATTTGTGATTTCTACCATTATTTTGGCTTTTATCAACACATAACAAATAGCATATTAAACAAAAAAAGTATGTAAGAGTTACACACTTGATTACTCGTAACACCACACTTTCTACGTCAACACTGTCGTTAACTGACACTACAGCTATCTGCCTACTTTCCTATTCGTAGGTCACCACAACTTGTGGCCAATCCTCACCGCCGATCATCGCCTTTCTTGAACTTAGGTGCTGGGTTTACCGATCCCACCCATCCTATCGCTTGACTAGCATTAGAGTCCATGAATACACCTTGGTAAGTAAATCGGGTCAAAGCAGTTAAACGAATCACAAAGAACTAAAACCCGAAGTTAGAACCCTTACCTAAATTGACAAGACCTGAGGTTCTAGGCTTGATTCACAACCTAACGAATCTCGAGAGTCCAAAAGAAAGCGTCACCACCCCACCTACATTTGGCCAAACATCAAATAGATTTGGATTTCTGCACTCGGCATCTAGCACAATAAGAGATGATTGAAACAATAGAACACTTACCACCTCACTAGCAAAGTTGACTAGGAGCGGAGAAGAATAGGTAAGGACGTTTTGCTTCTACAAGAATCGAAAGAACCGATTGTGAGTGCCACAGAATTTAGCTTATAAGTGAATAAGAACTATACGTAACAGATGTCAAATCCTAACTTTTCTTCTTATAGAAAATGATAGAAGGAAGGGAAAAGGGGAGAGAGAGATTCGACTAAAGCACAAAGAGCTTACCCAACTACCAAAATTGCTCTACTATGAAACGAAAAAGATGAACAAGAAAGGTGCTTTTTAACAAGTGATATTCGGCTAACAGGGATTGAAAGAGATGAAGAGACAAGATGGGAAATGGAGTTTCGGCCTAGATATTAATGACAAGAAAGAAAAAATGAAACCAAGATGGCAAAAGAAAAATAATCCCTTTTAAGTCTACCCTTATCATTCTCGCGATTCTGGCACTCAGAGCACTTTACATCCTCATCAATTTTTACTTTCTCAACAAGGGCAGTAAAGTCTCACTCCTTTTACAGAGCTATCAGCACAAGTAACTCATACCGGAGGCTATCCTCGAATCGCACACAATGTTCATACTCATTTGTGACTATACCGCGAGCATAACGGCTCAATTGTATGAATTCTGACTCATCTACTGCCACTGTCTTATTCCCCTAGGTTAGGCTTAGAAATTCCTTTCTTCGGACGTGCACATAACTTGCGCCCATATCCTTCCCTTGAAAGGCCGTCTTGAAGAAATCCCATGTCAAACAGCCGGCCTGCGTACCCTCTCTCACAGTGAGCCACCAGTGGTACGTCTCGTCTTGTCGTAAGGACACTGCTCCCTTAAGCTTCTGTTCCACAGTACAGTCAAGGTCATCCATTGTTCGCTTGGTAGCCTCTAACCAATATTATGCCACGATTGGGGCTACATTAGAAACTCCCCTGAAGATTTTTGCTCCATTAGACCGGAGTTGCTAAAAATTGACCCTCGGCCCACTGACCCAGTACTTGCTCCAGCAACCCTTTCAAGAATCGATAGCATTGTTTGAGATAGAGTATCATCCCCAACTGCTCTGTCATGAGACCCTGTCTCAGTTACTGGTGAGGCTGGTGCCTCCCTAGCAGGCATGTGACCCGATGCTAATGACCCAGCCTTAGTACCTTGCCATCTACCGTGGCCTTGTGTACCCCTTCCGTGAGTACCTCTTGTACTCATATTGATATAGTTCCAGTAATTATTAACAGATATTTTATGACAATTAGGATTTAAAGTTTCCATTTTTGCAGATCGGGATATCTTAATACAGTTTCCAGTCTTCTACAATCTCAATTTTCCCTAACAAGAGAGTTTTAGCAAAGTACTACTATCTATAGTAGTTTCTCAGTACAACATTTTAGTCTATAGCACTAAACAGTGTCAGAGAACGTACAAATTTGGTGTCGAAGACTCGGGGTGCCACACTTTTAATAACAACCTTTCAATTTTCTTTCCAAAACCAAAATTTATACAATTTTAAAAAATTTTCAAGAACCCATTCCACAGTCGAGTTTTGCAACTAGGCTCTGATACCACTAAATGTAACATCTCAAACCTTGCTTAGACATTACGACCAGATCTGACGTGTCACATTGAAGTGTTGATTTGAAAACTAGTCTTGTCGATGAAAGTTCGAGATTAAAGTTTTAAATCCCTTTTAACTAATTGCTATTAAAAATGTTGGTGTTGTAAAATCAAAACTTGTCGTTCACTTATTGGTCATTTCATTTGTTACAAGTTTATTAATATGAAGTAAAAACCCTGGGAGCTTTTCTAATTATAAACCCTAAAATTTAAAATGCGTGATTTTCTTTCGAAAATAGATATTATTTTGAAAAACCCGATTTTACTAATCTAACAAGTACAAATAAGGAGTCAACACCAAATAAAAGTTAATCCTTAAATGGCCTTATTACATAATCAAACCCAAATATAAATTAAAAATATTTAAGTCTCAAGCGAAAAATCAGTATTCACGTGGCCACCTCCGGGTCCCTCGCGGCTCCAAATCGTTTAAGGCTGGGGATTACCTGTATAGTTAAAAGAAAGGGTGAGTTTGTGAAAACTCAGTGTGTAATCCCCTATCAGTCAAATAATAATTGTTGCAAGCAGAAATAGACTAGGCCTAAGCCCTATACGATAACAGATCAGTCTTGGCTTTAGCCCTATACAGTAACAGATTAGTCTAGGGTTTAGCCCTATACAGTAACAATGTGGGTTTAGGCCCAAAATAATAGCAGTACAAAACAGAGATGCAACCCAACCCAATCCAGCCAACACACCACTCGTACCAACCAACACACCATGTGAGGACTAAGATGACCCACCCAGCCAACACACCAATATCGCAGCATAGTTTCTAATAATAACGTAGCAAAGCTACTAGCAATAGTAAACGTGGCCCAGCCACTAAAATCAAAATATGTGGTGAAGCCACTAGAATAGTAAAAACGTGGCAGAGCCACTAGTACAATACTTCCTCCAAATCAGAATCCCAACCCCAGTGCAGAATGTCGTGTCATAAATATTATGTGTGTGCAATATGTCATATTCATAAATAGTCATATAGATATCATACGCACATCAACTAAACTACCACTAGTGGTATAATGGTTATTTCGTCGGTTAGGGGTAAAATGGTAATTTCACCCCTAAGGAGTATTTTGGTTATTTTACTCATTAGGGGTATTTCGATCTTTTTACTTCCTAAGGCTATTTCTGTCATTTTACTCATTGGGGGTATTTCGATCATTTTACTACCTAGGGGTATTTAGTTATTTTACTCCCTAGGGGTATTTCTATCATTTATTCATTAGGGTCTCGGTACAGTTAACGACCTTTCTAGAGGCCCACAGTCGCCTCGAACGACCCGAATAACCTATATGGGCAAAACATTGTAATTGGGCCCCAGGTCAATTACACGGCTCAGGTGGGCCCACACGCTTGTGCAACCTATTCAGCCCAAATTTCGTCACGGCTATACAAACTTCGCAACCCAATCTAGTATTATTCGCTTACCATGGATTTTACTGATGTGGGGCCTATGAGCCAATCTCGGCCCAGCGAGGCCCATTATGACCCAAGCCCACGAGAACACTTGTGGCGGCCTCTACAGACCAGCACCCATGTTTATGGGCTCGGTTTACCACAGGCACAGTCACCCTCTCATGTGGCATCATACGCCATATTTTTGGCTTTTCAGCATTTCGTCGATCTATAATTATAGCAGTGTAAACAACACATACTTTCGCTTTTCTGCCTATCATCGAATATCGCATACAAATACACACCTGATTGCAACAACGAAGAGTGCGAATAATCTGGAGCACGCAACCTATAACCAACACAACACAAGGTTAATGCATACTCTTAATCCACAAACTTTATTTACTAAACCACAACCACTCACCTTGCTAGAACTAATAGATACTAACGCCTTCCTGTTGATCAAGGGCGATTTCCCCCTCTTAACATGATTCGGCAGAGCAAAAGTTGTTAGAAGACAACCATGCATTCGGCCCCCAAGAGAAAAAGAAGGGAAAATCGAAGCTTGTTAAAAGAGCCAAAAGAAATCTGACTAAGAACAAAATAATAAAGTGGTTGTAGAACCCCCTTACCAATACCAATAAACAAACGTATTTCGATAGTAGTCAGTCAAGAAGATTCGGCCCGAACCAAGAAGACAAAGAGATTTGAAAGGGAGAGAGTATGAGAATTCGGCCTAATAGAGACAGGAAAACAAAATTTGGGAAAGAAGAAGAGATGGGAGTAAAAGAGAAGAAGGTTACCAATTCAGCAAAAAGAGAAATTGGCACCACAGAACAAGGATGGTATTCGACTTAAGAGAAGAAAGAGAGAAGAGGGAAGAAAGAAAGAAAAAGAGGAAAACAACAGAATGAAGAGGGAAAGAGAGGAAGTGTATTCGGCAAAAATAAAATGAAAAGGGAAAGACCCAAATGGTCAAAAATGCTGCACGAGATGCCACAAGGAGAGGAAAACCCGAAATGAAAAAGAGAAAATCCCGAACAGTAGAGAAATAATTTGGCTTCTACACTCTCCCTAACTGCCAAAAATGTACCAAATGACATACCCTTAGCCGAAATCCCCCTTACTCTAGCTTCCCATTTCGGCTATGACTCCCCTCACATCCCAACTCCTTCAAAATCTCCACCGATTTCTCCTTGAATTGCCCCATCCTCTCATTCAAATACATTGAAATTTGATGACCAAGTCTCCGACCACCTCTGCAGAGTTTGAACCAAACTCTATCTCTCAGACCACAGAGACTTAAATAAAACCCCTTTATTGCATGCCATGGGATTCGAACCCACTCACACTCACATGCCCCAACACACCACTTGCCACCACAACACAAGATCCCTTGTTTCACAAAACAAGCACACTTAATAAATATGCCCATTAAGTTACCATCCAGGTTACCTAAAGAGCAAAAAATAAAATTTTGCCAAAGGCCATACTTGAACCCAGGCTTCCTAAATACCCCCATACACACCCAAATCAAGTAGCCATTGAAGCAGACAAGCAATTTGGTCAGAACATGAAAAATTAAAGACCCTATATTTTGGGGCATTACAGGACATCACTGGACCGTTGGTCCTCTACCCTAGGAGCCCCCAAAAATCCCATTTTCCCTCCCTTTTCTAAAATAAACATTTCTTTTAAATAAATAAATAAAGCTTGATTTTGGGACAAATTTTGATTTTTTTTAAAAAGAGAAAGTTTAGATTTTAACAAATAAAAATATGTTTTTTTTTTAGTTGTTTTAAAGGAAAGTTTAAAATTTTAAAACAAATTTTTATTTTTTTCAACTATTTCAAGGTAAAAGCTTTAATCTTTAAGAAAAATAGTGTTTTGTTAAAAAAAAAAGGAGAAAGTTTAGATTTTGAAAAATAAAATATGTTTGTTTAGTCATTTTAAAGGAAAGCTTAAAATTTCAAAATAAAGTTTCGATTTTTTCAACTATTTCAAAATAAAACTTTAACCTTTAAGAAAAATAGTGTTTTTATAAAAAAAAGGAGAAAGTTTAGATTTTGAAAAATAAAAATCTATTTTTTAAGTCATTTTAAAGGAAAGTTTAAATTTTTAAAATAAAGTTTTGATTTTTTAACTATTTTGAAATAAGATTTTGATTTTAAGAAAAGTAATAATTTTTTCTAAAGAAAAATTTGATTTTGCAAAAAAAAAAAATTGAGACACTGCATACCTGAGGCTCCATGTAACATCCTGAAATTGGGCCTAAGAGAATTGAGCCCAATGGGCCTTGAGCGTAGTAGCGTTTACATTTTTTGGAGAACAAGAGATCAGCTTAAAAGCAAGTTGGACCATTAGATAAGTGAGTTTGGAAGGTTAGGGGGCTTCTATGAAGTCCCGGGTTCAAGTTAGGCCTTAGGAAAAATTTTGGTTTTAGGTGAAAAAAACCCTAGAGGTTGGTGGGTAGGCCTTAAGAATAAAATGTAGAGGAAAATGACACAAGTGTAGTATGTGGTGTAGTGGCAAAGTGACACCACTTAAGGACAAGGGAATGACGCCACAAGGAAGGAAGGAGGTCCAAGATTCTAGTTGTAGCGTTTGCATTCCTTTTAGATTATTTTTATTAAATGAATTTAGACCTTGGCCATAGGGTTATATTTAGTTGCGCATGGTTTAAGACACAAGTAGCTAGTTGGTAAAGTGGCTAGCGGCATGGATTATGCTACTAGAGAGCTTGGGTTCGAATCTCATGGAAAGCAAGGGAGTATTTATTTTGCGGATTGGACGGTAAGAGTTTCAGTTGAATTTAAACTCTACTGACGAAGGGATCCCACATCGAAAAGATACAAGGAATGAAGGTGAAGAGCTAGCTATATAAAAAGCATTCCAAGAGGAGAGTTAACATACCTTGGTGGGCGTTGGGCATAGGAGTGGTCGCAGCGCGGTTTAGCACTAGAGTCCTATCACGTGTGTAACTCTCTCTACTCTAGCTGTAGAGCGGCAAAGCCAAAATGCCGGTCACACAGCATTAGTAACCACACGAGCGTGCGAGCGCACGTGTGGGGCTTCAACGCGATAGTTGAGGCCATCAGTAGTATTCTTGTGGGTTGGGGCTGCTCGGGGCACGATGGGCTAAAATGGGCCCAATGGGCCCATGGGCCCAATTGAATAAATTGCATGATGATATAGTATATAGTGAACTAGATTAGGTGGAACTTATATACGTGGCTAGATGTATGTTTGGTGGGCCACACGAGCGTATGGGCCTAAATGGGCTAAAATCGGGTTTTAGGCCCAATAGTCCGATAAAGACCGAAAATAGTAGTTGAGTCACTCAAGGCGACATTGGGCCTTTAGAAAGGCCATTCCAGGTACGAAATTACAAAAATACCCTTGGTGGGTAAATTACCAAAATACCCCTAGTAGGTAAATTACTATTATACCCTTAGGGTTGATTAGCTTGATTATGTTGTATTTTGGTTATTTTGATTATGATGGTAAGTCGTTTCATACGTTACATCTGATATATATTCTACATACATGACATACCACATACACGAATTATTATGCCATATCGCATGGGTATGATGAGAGGAGGGGGAAGGTATTTCAGACTGTCACCAGTGGTTTTGATCACACAGTGGGTTGGCCCCGCTTTCCTTATTATTTGTGACTAGTCTTAGTGGTTTTGACCACCAGTGGTTTTGACCACACGGATAATATTTGTGACTACGATCACCAGTGGTTTTGACCACACATGGATTATTGTGACTCGTCCCAGTGGTTTGGTACCACAGTGGGTTGGCCCTACATGTTGATTACGGGATTGTCATCAGTGGTTTTGACCACACGGTGGGTTGGCCCCACCATATGATTTGTGACTACGGTCACTAGTGGTTTTGACCACACTTATATGATTTGTAACTACGGTCACCAGTGGTTTTGACCACCAGTGGTTTTGACCACACGGGGTAGACACAGGAGTTCGGTTGGTTAGGTTGGGTTTGCATGATTTGCATATTGACATACCAAATGTGTAAGTGCCTTGTTATTATCGGGATGGGGATTTACACACTGAGTCTTGGTGACTCACCCCTTTCCCTTACATTTGCAGATGAAGCATAGATCGCGGATGTGGAGCCGGGGTGGACTTGAGGTGGCCATGCACTATGTTTTTGATTTTATTTATTTCCTTCAATTTGGTTTTGGTTTTGTAATAAGGCCGCTAAGTATTAATTTGGATTTTTATTTCTAAGTTATATTTTAATTATTTTATGCATATGTTTTATAACTTGATTTGCTTTATTAACCGGAATTAAATCGAAGTTTACAAAATTATACTTTATATCGGGTTTTTCAACGTTACCATCGGGTGACATTATTCACAAGGTAATGACAAAGTTAACGAAGAGGATTTCAAACCTAAATTTTCAAACCAACTAGTAACAACAAATGGATTCTCAAGCATGAGTTCTCTGGATTTTTAAAGCAACATAAAAATGTTTTTAACATCACCTTGTATAGGGTTTTTCTAAACTTTAAGAACGATAAAAGAGTTTCCAATAAAATTTAACCAGAACTGATTTATTCAAACATTTTTACCCAGTAACATGCCAGATTCGATCGTAATGTTTAGGCCGAGTTTGGGGTGTTACACTCCACCGCCGAAGGCCTTGGGCTCTCTTGTGGTGGAGCCTTGGCCAACATAGAAGTTGAAAGAGAAAGAGGAAGAGGTTTTTTGTTTTGAAAAACAATGTGTAATGCCCCGAATTTTGGGCCAAGAAGTTTTGGGTTTTGAGTGTAATGACAACGAGGAGGTTGCACGCATAAGTTAAGTTGTGCAGTTTAGTATCAGAATGGGCCTGCTGGTCTGGAGGTTGAGAGAGTGTTAGGGAACCTCATGGTTTCGGGTTCGAGTCATAGGGCAAACATTTTAGGTACTTTATTTTGTTTTGATTTAGTTAATAATTATAAGTATTTAAAATTATTAAATTTTTAGTTTTATGAAAGGAACTGATTTTATTTTTTCTTTTTATTTTGTTGGCTTTTCTGTGTTCACGTTCTCCTCTCCTCCCCTCTCTTGTGCTTTCTAAAAATTCTTAAAATAGTTGGTTTGTAGATTCGGGATTTTTCGCCTATGCCGTCTTCTCCGATCGCAAATAGGTGTGGGATTCGAACTGTAACTACAGTATTTTTTATTATTATATGCTAAATGGTTTTTGCAAACTTATGATTTGGGCTTCCTTAAATGAATGTCAAACCGAGGATTTTGAGTTGTAGTCGATGAAAGTGATGAGAAATCTCCACTTTATGGTATACTTTGATAGGGTAAAGGTTAGGGACAATTTTGGCGGCCAAAATAGACTTTTCGGAGCTGAGTTGGGGTGGTTTCGTAGCCTCCCTGACAGCTACACGGGCATGTGCTGAGGCACACAGCCTTGTGGATTTTTGAATTATGGTTTTTGACCGATTTTGGGTGCCACACGGCCTAGCCACACGGGCGTATGGCCGATTGTGTTGCTTTTCACATGACCGTGTCTTTGGGGAACATGGGAAATTGAGATTCTACGTCTTAGGCCTGGCCACACAGTCATGTGACTGATTTGGGGAAATTAGGGCTTCTACATAGGCATGTGTTTTGGGACACACTGTCGTATGATTGATTTGGGTCCTGGAGATTCCATACTGGCGTGTGTATCAAGAAACATGGCCGTGCCTAATTGCCACACGGGCGTGTGACACCTTCACACGGCCGTGTCGATCTAGCACTTGATTATATCAAAATTGGATAGTGAGTTACAAGGTCGTGTCCCTGCACCACACGGGTGTGTACCTCTATCACACGGGCATGTGCCACCCCTCTCACGGGCGTTTGGATCCCCACACGGTCGGAGCACTTTGGTGTGTGGCCCTAACTCACCAAATTCTAATTTTCTGGCAAATCGAATGCCATCGTGACTCTGTGTGTTTCAACCCTTGGCTAAGCATTAGCAAGGGTAGGTATGACTCCACTCTGACTTCGATTTATGTCTGTTAATTGTGGTTGGTTGTGTTAAACTCGATACTGAACTTGAGCTGTGAATGTGCACATATCTAATTCTGTAACTGACTGATTGGAGGTGAGTGTCTGTTTCTGATTAACTATCTGTAACTGGTATTTTGATTGTGTTCTTCTGACTACATACATGCATATGCATTCATACATTTGCACAAAATTATTTTGGGTGGGAATTTGAAGAGAAAGGAGATTTACGATATGATCTGCCAGTTTTACTGCAACTCATCTGTATAACGGATTACTACATTGCACTATACCGCATGTACGTTAGCTATGCTACGTACCACTATCTGATCTGGCAATCTTACTGCAACTCATCGGTATAGTAAATTACCGCATTGTACTGTACCACATGTACGTTAGCTACACTATGTACTATTATATGATTTGGCAGTTTATACTGCACGTCTGTACTACGGTTTATCGCATTCCACAGTACAGCTTATACACTAGCTTTGCTGCGTAATTTACGATTTGGCAGTTTATCTACATTCTGACAACCCAATGCCTAGAGGGCGAGGGCGGTCCCAATTCCCTGAGGCTCGTGGACAATGCTGATGATCATCATTGCTGGGTAACCTGGGATGACAACCTATGGGGTATAAGGTTGGATGGGCTTTTCAAGGTCCTATTTAGTGTTCAAGGATGGGTGGGTTGATAAAATCCCCACAGTAAGTGTAGGGTTGGACGGAGATGGTGTGTTGGCTAGATGGGTGGGTTATTTTATAACTCATTTGCACTCATATGCATCTAATTAACACTAGGACTGAATGTGATACTGTGACTGCAATATCTGATTGACTATTTGACTAAAATATTTGATTGTCTAATTGACTGAAATGTCTAATTGTATCATTCGACTAAAAGGCACTCATGCCTAAGGGAACCTTGTGTGATGGGCTAAGGCCCAAACTGATTCTAATTATGGAAAGAGCTTAGGCCCAGTATGTAACTATTGATAGTTTCCGCTACCGTGTCTGATTGGGCCATATAACTGTAAAGTTACATATGGGTTATATTGATTATTGGTGAACATGCTCAACTTTCATCTGATGGTAAGTTTGCTTTATATATATATATATATATATATATCGGTCAGTTTGTTTAGTTTGGTAGGTTGGTTCTTCTTCGCCATTGAACCTGAACTGCTTTTAAGCCTTTCTATTTCTATTCTATTTTTGTTTCCGTAGCTTTACCAGTCTTGATCTTACACTGAGCTCGAGTAGCTCACCCCCTTTTGTTTCCCCTTTTAGGTACCACTTCGATTTTTGATGATGGACTCGGTATGCGAGGTCTCAGACAGTCTTGGTGGATAAACTATGATTATCTTAATTTTGGTTTTATTTGTTATTCGGTTAAAGTTTAAACTGTAAGGAAGTATAATGCTGTGGTATAGTTTCCGATTTATGTTTTATTCACATTTGTTAGACAATTTTGGTTTACTGAGATAAATTATTTTGTGAAATTTCCTACGATCACTTCGGTGATCAATGTGACATCCCGAATTCGGTCTAGACTTCTAGGACGGGTTTGGGGTGTTATACAATGAGGTTAAAAGGAAAGAATGAATAGATTTTTTTCATTTATATGTGCTAAAAATGGGTAATTTATTCTCACCCCCTTACTTTTTAAATTTACAAAAAATACCCTATTTTTTTTTGCAGCAACGCCTCGCTCTCTAACTTGTTTACACCTGTAACCCTTTTATTTATTTAAACATTCGATTTAATCCAAAATTTAAAACTTAAAAGCAAATTCATTGTTGCATAAGTCCTCTGTCTTTCACATTTTTTTATCTTTTAGTCCTAATATTAAGCTATGTCATTTTGTTTCCCTCTTTAATAAATAATTTACACTTACATCTTCCATTTCACTTGCATTTATACATTATATATTTAATTTTAATTATGCACTTTATTTTAATGTTTTATATTTACTCACACTTGTATAATTTTTATTTATTCTTATTTCTTTTTATTTATTTTCATGTCTATTTTTTTACACATTCCCTTACATATATTTTAATATTATTTATTTATAGTTTGATTCTTTTATTGTATTATGAATAAGGAGTTATTATTATTATTATTATCATCATCATGTTAAGGTCTTATTTATTTCATTTTTCTTTTTGTTATTGCCATTTTGAAAGAGTTTTAACTTTCCATTAAATTTAGCCAATTTAATTAATTTTCCTATTTTATTACTAGCCGCTTTTAAAAGAGGGAATTTTAGGTCATTTTTCCATCCTATAATTGTTGACATGAAGTTAGTTAAGAAGGTGTTATATTTTAATGAAACCATAAGGTTTTTACATTTGGATTTAGGTTAGTCCTTAAGATCTTACCTACCATTTACCTTAGAAAATTATAAATAATATGTAAGATATTTTTAGGGTTTTAAATTAGTTTTAAAAATCGTATAAGATTAGAATCTTAAGTTAATATGTAAATATTTTTAGGACTTTATTCAAGATTAAAACTAAAGATTTTTGTAGGTAAATTTTAAATCACGAGTAGGTCTTTCTAAGTTTTTTTTTTTATTTTAGAAACTTTTAAGAAAGCTAATAAATGTTATTTAAGATTTATTATTTTAGGATTTTGACTAATTTAAATATTAGATCAATAATTTTAAAGTAAGATAAATCATAAACCCAAGATAGGATACTTTTGTAAGATCTTCATAGGTTCGATGTTATTAATTAAATCTTTTAAAATAATAATAATAAAAGAACTAATAAGTTGTAGATGCATTTTAATATTTCTCTTAATTCGTTGATAATTTCTAGGTTTTGTTAGAATTCTAAAATAGAATTAATTTTACTGAACAAAAATTATTTTACTGGAATTATTTAGGTATCCTTTAGGGTTTCCATTAAAAGTAAAAATATCTAATTTAAATTCAAATTAGATAAGATTGGTGAACACATCTTAATTAAGCTACAAGTAAATTGGAGGTGTTTCCTTTAGAGTTTTTATTTAAGATTTGTAAAAGATTTTAGCTTAGATTAAGATATTAATATGCTTAAATAAAAAAATCTAGCTCTTAAGACCTAGTAGGACTATCCCCAGATAGGCGTTGTGGGGGTGCTATAACCTTCCCTACACGTAACCATACTCCTGATCCTGAAATTTGGTGATGAGATCGAGTCTAGATTTTTAGGATTTTTTCGTGGTATTAATTCTAGATTTTTAGACAATAGTTGGCTAACCAACCTATCCCTAATTGGTTAGTGGGGACTCGACGTAATTTAATCCCTTCGTGTCTAGCTTTGCTTACTAGGCCCTCGTACTCTTATGTAGGCAATGTTATGACAGACTTATTAGGTAATTAGTCCATAAAGTTATTAGATGGATGGTAATAGGCCTTTGTTATCTTAAATTGTATGGTTGTTTAAAGGGTAATTATGTAAATAATTAATTTAACTAGAGAAATTAAAAAAATTGGTTGTTATTTTTCATAAATGGTTTTCTTCTTCACCAAAATTGAAAAAGGAAGAAACACCATTGAAACTTGGAAGATTCGGTCCTAGTTCCCTTGCATGTAAGATCAAATTATGTTTATTTCTTTTAATTTTTATGTTTTTTTGACTATTGCAACTAGGTCTAGCAAACCCTAACCTTTATTTTAGAAATTGTTAAAGATTTTAGACGTTGCCATTGATGAATTCTTGTCATTTTGAATGTTAAAAGATAGGATTGAAGTGTTAGTTGTTGACTTTGATTAGTTTATTAGTTGGTTTTTGATAGTTTTAGTAAACGGAGTAAAATTATTAAATACTTAAAATTTCATGGAAATTGTGGAATTAGTGAATAAGTGTGGACTATCCTAACTTAGAATGAAATTTGGCTAGCTGGGAGAAATTATAAAAAATTTGTTATTATGGAAATTGTAACTTTAAGGAGTAAGTTGTAATCAATGTAAAAGTGTAGGGAACTGTGTAATTAAAGAAAAGTTGAGGGTTTTATATATTGAATTGAACTTCAATTGATTGTAAAATTCATGAGTTTAATTGAATTATTTAATATATCAAGAAACGAGTGGAAAAGATATTAACCGAGAGAAGGGAAAACTTGTAGAATAGGTCCATGTGTTTTGTTTGGAGGTGGTAGTAGGTAAGTTCATAGTGCCTTGTTTCTTATTACAATTAACTTATGATGTACATAGCTATTGGTTTATAATTTGATTATAAATATATTACAATGTAAATTTCAAATGTTACATAGATCTGTATGAAATTGAGAAAATATTTCTATTATGATGGTGCTTGAATTTTATTAAGTTTATATATGAAGAAAGTGAATTGGATACTATTTACGGAAATGAATCAACATACGTGCCCCTGTTTGTATTTCGATACCTCTAAATGTACAAAAGTGCCCCTGTTTGTACTTTAGTACCCCTGAATGCACATTCATGTTCTGAATGCACTTTAGCACCTCGGTATTGCATCGTTAATGCCCATGAAAATGAAGTATTGACCTATTGAATAAACCGAGTTTAATTAATTTGCAGTAAAAGTTATACTATGACCTTACTAGGCTATGTAAGCTTATGCTTTCCTTGTGTTATTTTGTAGATAATCTTTTTTGAATGTTTGGAAGGATCGACTACAAAGCTCAAACTAACCATCTAACTTGGTAGTTTTTGTATCTCATTCGTGGGTCATGTATCTAGGTTTTTGTCGGGAGAATGTTAGTGTTAACTCTTTGGATGCTGTCATGTAATATTCAAATATGATATATATGTATATATTGATGATTATCATGGCATGTATATGGACTAGAAATGTTAATATGTTCAGTTATGATGGTTGATATAGATTTGGTTGTCTTTATGAAACTTTTGAATAGAGTGTGATGTTGAATTGCTTTCAAATTGAGGTTCCTTTGAATGACATATTGCTTAGAATTTATAGGTAGTTTATTTGGTATATTGGTGAGTGTTTAAGCTGTGTTTTGAGTAATTGAATGAATGAGCCAGTGATATGTCTTAATGAGCAGGGATAAGTGTTGGAATGGCTTGTTATAGGGGTTAAATTTGTACACACGTTCTGGGAAAAAGGCTGTCATACGATCGTCTACCACACACAGCCTGACCACACAGTTGTGTACAAATTATAAAATTGGTGTAGGTTTCACATGGTTTGAGACACGGGCTAAGACATGACCGTGTGTCTCAAGTTAGTAGGGTACACGAGCTAGCACAAGTCTTATAACACAGCCATGTGTACCAAGTAAGTGAGTTATACGGTCCATGACATAGGCTTGGACACGACCGTGTGTCCCTACTTCAAATGCTCACACGGCCTGGACACACGACCGTGTGACCCCTGCTCTTCTAATTTTTCTGAAATTTTCTATTTTGCTTCAATTAAATGCCAAATTATTTGTTCGTATTTAAAGTTAAAGGCTATGTTTTGTACAATAATACTCCATAACACTAATATGGGGATGAAGGTGGGCTAGGAGTGTTACATTTAATGGTATCAGAGTCACAATTTAGTCCATTCTAAGACTAATGTAGTGTGTATAGAGTCTGATGCATACATGCCACAAATACCCTGTGACAGTGTGACGCTTTTGATCTAATCTAATATTGTATTTTCTTATTGATTTAAGATGTCGGGTCAATCAAATCGAGTTGTAGTTAACGAAGCTGAAAGCAATGTTCAAGCTTCAAACCTTGAAGCAAGTATTAGTGTAATTGTTCCACAGTCTTTGGTGATGAGATGACAAATGTATTTCGTGGGATGATTAACTAGTGGTTCAATGAATTTAAGCAAACAAATCCTGTAACTCTGCAGCCTTGACCCCCTACAGTGCCTCCTCTAGTACCCTTATATCCTCAAAATTCTGTACGTGTGACAGCTACCCGATTGTCTGTGGACAAGGATAGTAAATGTGGAGCTGAATAATTTAGAGCTAAAGTTGACGATGATCCTGCAAAAGCGGAGTACTGGTTAGTGAATACGAAGAGAGATTTATAGTATTGATGTGCAGTTCTAAATATTGTTTGAGATGTGTTGTTTCATTACTAAAAGACGAAGCATACTCATGGTGGGGCAATTTGAGCACAATGACATCAAGTGATCGTATTAATTGAGATTTCTTCCAAATTGAATTCAGTAAAAAGTATGTAAGTAGGTTATTTCTTGATAAGAAAAAGAAAGAATTCCTTGAATTAAAACAAGGAAATCGGTCTATAACTTAGTATAAACGAGAGTTTGTGTAGTTAAGCAAGTATGCACGTAATATAGTTTCAAATGAAGAAGAAATGTGTATTAGATTTGAAGATGGGTTGAATGATGACATTCATATGTCTATAGTAGCATTAAAATCATGGGAATTTGTAAAACTTTTAGTACGAGCTTAGAAAATTGAAGAAATATACAATAGTAAAGGACAATTAGATTTGAAATTTTGAGATCTTAACAAAAGATGGTCATTTAAGTCTGTTCAAACTTTTCCATCAAAAGAGTTCAGACATGAAGCAAGTCGGTCGACTACCCCTTCAGGGTTTACTGGCCGAGATAAACCAAAGCCAAGCAATTTGAAGTTTGTTAATTCTCTAGTGGCTAGCGTTGGAAGTGTGAGGAATGTTGAGAGAACTATCCTTTCTTATGATGATTGTGGCAAGAGGCATTAGGTGAGTGTCGGTCATAGTTGGGAGCTTGCTTCCATTGTGAATCTACTGATTTTTCCTTTGTGATTGTCCAAAACGAAAAAATGATTTGGGAAATCAGACAAGCAAGCCTAAAGCAACCTCACAGAGAGGTAAACGACCTAGAAATGGTAGAAATACTAGTTCTGGTCGAGGAAAGAATAGTGACATGAATGAATGATCTGAAGCGAGAGCACCAGCCAGAGCATATGCAATCAGAGCTCGTGAGGAAGCTACTGGCCAAGATGTTATTGCTGGTACATTTTCTCCTTTTTATATTAATTCTTATGCATTAATTGATCCTGGATCAACTTAATCTTACATATACAATGCATTAGTAGACAAAAATAATTTGCTTGTTTTGTCCATTGATTACACTGTTAAGTTAATGAATCCATTAGGTCAGTGTGTTTTAGTTAACCAGATTTGTAAATCGTGTCCATTGAAAAGTTCGAGGTTACGACTTTCCTGCTAGCTTATGTTATTACCATTCAATGATTTTAATCTTATTTTGGTAATGGATTTGTTATCTAAACATGATGCAATTGTGAGTTGTCAAAGGAAGCGAGTGAGTTTGAAATGTCCGAATAGTAAATATATTTGTGTTAAGGCAGATGGATTCGATTCTACGACAAGTATGATTTTAGCAATGTTAGCTTATAATTTGATTAGAAAGGGATGCGAAGCTTATTTGGCTTACGTTCTCGATTCGAGAGTAGCAAAATCTAAAATTAATCATGTATTGATTGTTAATGTTTTCCCTAAAGAATTTCTTAGGTTACCACCGACTCGAGAAGTCAAATTTTTAATTGACCTTATACTAGGAACAACTTCAATTTCAATAGCGTAATACAGAATGGCTCTGTAACATCCTGAAAATGAGCCTATGCATTTTTGATTTAATTATACGAAATGGCATGTCTTATGTGTCATGAATGTATTATGAACATTTTTTGGAAACTTGGAAATGTAAGAAATGATTTAGAAATGTTAAGTTTCAAAAAGAGGAAAGTGAACATTTTAGAAACTTGGAAATGTAAGGAAATGTCCCGAAAATGTAAGGAAATGTCTTGTCCCGAAAATGTAAGGAAATGTCTTGTCCTGGAAATGTAAGGAAATGTCTTGTCCTGGAAATGTAAGGAAATGTCTTGTCTTGGAAATGTAGGGAAATGTCCTGGAAATGTAAGGAAATGCTTTAGAAATGTTAAGTTAAAAGAAGGGAACTAAGGCAAGGTGGTCTTAAGAAAATTTATGGAGGAAATATGACATGAAATTGGGCTTGGAAAAGTGGCTTGGAGATGCCTCTGGAAATGACGCCACATACAGGGGTATTGGGCCAAGATTCGAGCTGCAGGGGGAGCAAAATAAAAGTTTTATTTTGCAGCAGAGATTAGCAGCAAGGGACGGCACAAGGCTATAATTTAGGAGTTTTTATTCTTTTATTTTTAAGAGATAAATGGTGGATAAATAAGGGATAAATAATAGATTTATTTTAAGAGATAATTGATGGATTATTGGTAATTTAAATAAAGAGATAAAGAGGAAAATAAGGGAGGAGTGATGGCCAAGTAAGGGACTCTAAGCTTAGTAATTTCGGCTAAGCTAGAAGAAGGGATAGCCGAATATCATTCATACTTTTTACCTCTCTTTCAAGCACTCTTTTCTCTCCAAGCTATCATCTTCTTCTTCTTTTCTTTTTATCCATTCTAGTAGAACTTCCCATTCCCTATTTTCACCATTGCCGTTACCCTTAATACTCCATACCCTTTTCTTTTGTGACCCTTGTAGATGCTTCTAATCCATAACCCTTATTACTCCTTTCAAGAGCCGAATATATAGGGTACTTCTAGTCGAATTTTTATCAAGTTCAAAGCCGAATATCTCAGTGGAGATTGACATAGCTGCTATCAAATTCTTCAGTAAGGGTAAGATCTCATTTAGTTTCATCCTTTTTCTTTTAAGATTTGCCGAAATCTAAGACTAACACCATTAATATCTTGTTGCCGAAACTTTGAAGAGATCTTTCGGGATTTACTAAGTGTCGACTACAAGGAAGGAGAAATTCTTTTCCCGAAGGTACACCATAGGCCGCGTGTTCCCTAGTTATTCGGTGAGTTTCGGGATTTAAAATCCTCAAGGTAAGTATCTATAGCATTCGGCCAAGGCCATTTTGAGTAAATAGATGTGTTTCATTAATATTTAAAAGCTGAAACTAATCTATTCAAGCAATCTAGTGATTGCCATACAAAGTTTCCGGCATTTGATTAGACATCAATCGGCAGCAAGGTAAGAATTTAAGTGTACTAATCCTACTAGGATTAGGATTTGTGGCGGAATGGGTTTTCATTAAATCTCTAATATGGGTCGAATGTAGGGAGTTAAAGATCTAAGGCAGTAGATCAGATTTCGGGATTTCAGTGAATTTGTTAAGCGAATCAGGTGTGTACCCCACACTAAATTTCAATAGATTTACGGCTTTAATTTATTATATGTGCTAATATAAAAGTGTAAGATTATGGTTAAGGTACCATGTTATGGTACTAAGTACTCAGGTACGTTTTCCTACTCCTACTATGAGTATGATAAGTTTTGCTATGGCATATACATAAAATTATAAGAATGTGAATAAGGAATATGATATAGTTAATGCATATTTGTATGACATGGGGCATATGGGTTATATGAAAAGGGGAAGTGAATGTGGTGACCTAAGACCATGATAACTGAATGTGGTGACCTAAGACCACGATATCTGAATGTGGTGACCTAAGACCACGATATCTAAATGTGGTGACCTAAGACCACGAATTTTATAAGGGCGATGAGCACGTCGACCGCAGCGACTGCCTTCGATGGTGTGTAACGGATGGAGGGTTGACTTAGTAGTCCCCACGGTGTGCAGAACGGTATGAGTGATGTGTAGCGGATGGCATATAGGTTTGGGTTTGGGTTGCATCATTATTTTATATCTGCTATATGATTATGTATGTGATGTGATAATATGCCTGAATCTATTTGGACATAGTGTTTGTGTACACATTGAGTCTGTTGACTCACCCCGTTGTGGGAACCTTTTTCAGGTGGCGATCAATAATGGACCGGGTTGGCAGGAGCTTAAAGGTGGCCATGCACAGCAAGGAATTTATTTAATTTGGATTTTTATTTTATTAAGTACTTTAAATTTTTTTTTTTTTTTTGGGAATTATTTGATGTAATAAGGCTATAGTAGAACTACTTTACTTTGCTTCTATTTATTAAGCTTACAAACTTTTATTTATTAAAAGATTAAGTAAATTTATTGTAAAACAAAGCCTAAACGTTTTGTCACCTAAAGTAAAGGATTTTAATAATGAAATAAACTTGTTCTCAACTCAAGCCCAACCCAAACCAATCTTTCTTACAAAACACACAAGTTTTTCCTAAGTACAAAAGAAAATTTGAATCGGTTTACATCGAGGAACATACCAGATCAGGTCAAGGCTCGTGGGCTGAGTTTGGGGTGTTTGAATTTGGTATCAGAGCCCAATTTTAAACTCTCGACCTTGGGTTTAAGGCCCAAAACGTTTTCAAAGTTAAGCCCAAAAAGAATTTTTGTGAATTAAGCAAGATTTTCTAGCATAGCCACAAGTCTCCGACCCGAAGTCCACCAGGTAAGTACTCTGATCTCTTGGGTGATCTATATTATGATTTGTAGAAGGGTAGAAATGGAACGCAGAATAGAGATTTAGTACTTGAACCCTAGGACTAGTTACCCCAACAATTACATAAGACTTAAATGCCTAATTGAACAAACCTGTGGTTAAGTCGCCGAGTTAGGGCGTGGCAACCATGGTGCGCATGTCTAGGATTGTTTCGGTGGGAGCTTGGTATTTAAGCAGTCCGCGTGACTCACCTCCTCGCCACTCGAATCCTACCTGGTGCATAGCTACGGTTCACCCTAACCAAGAGGACTTATACACGGGCTAAACCCCTAACTAAAACCCGAAAGGGACTAGTCGTATTTTTATGGAAACCCTAGTTTTAAAATTTCTAAATTTTCCTCTTGATTTGAAAAGATTATTTTTATAAATTTTCCTGAAATATTTCTGATTTACGAATTTACTAAAATACCCCTAGTGGTAAAATTATACAAATGCCCTTGGTTTATGAAATTTCCAAATACCCACAGTTCTTATCAAAATTCCATTACTTTGCTTAAAGGAACCCTAAATTTACAAAATATCAAAATACCTTGATTATGGAAAAAAATTTACGAAATTACCCCTAACCTGCAAATTATCGAAATACCCCCGAGTTACAAAATTACCAGAACGACCCCCGATCTTCAAAAATTTTTGCAACAACACTGATATGGAAAACAAATTCTCAAAAATAACCCTCAAGTTTTGTAAATTCCAAAGTACCCTTGATTTATCAAGATTTACCAATATACCCGGGTTAACTACCAAAATACCTTCGGATTTCAAAATTTCCAAAATACCCCCGGGAATGCAAAATTTCCAGAATACCCTTATTGACAAAAACACCAAGGAACCTTATTTTGACAAATTACGAAAAATACCCCTGTAGGAGAAATTACGAGAATACCCCTAGGATAGGAACAGATAGAAATGTTCGAAGAGTAAATGTGTATGTGAGATACTATGGAATGGATGTGCTTTTGTGTGAACTTTGGAATTGTGCATAGGAAATGTGTTACTTTTATTAAGATCAGAGTGCACAGCAATAGCGTAGTATGGTGAGTTAGATTGTATGATTGTTCATTAGTAAGTAATTTCGAGGACGAAATTATTTTTAAGGGGGTAGAACTGTAACATCCTGAAAACGGGCCTATGCATTTTTGATTTAATTATACGAAATGGCATGTCTTATGTGTTATGAATGTATTATGAACATTTTTTGGAAACTTGGAAATGTAAGAAATGATTTAGAAATATTAAGTTTCAAAAAGAGGAAAGTGAACATTTTGGAAACTTGGAAATGTAAGGAAATGTCCCAAAATGTAAGAAAATGTCTTGTCCCGGAAATGTAAGGAAAAGTCTTGTCCTGGAAATGTAAGGAAATGTCCTGGAAATGTAAAGAAATGTCTTGTCCTGGAAATGTAAGGAAATGTCCTGGAAATGTAAGGAAATGTCCTGGAAATGTAAGGAAATGTCTTGTCTCAAAATGTAGGAAATGTCCCGAAACGTAAGGAAATGCTTTAGAAATGTTAAGTTAAAAGAAGGAACTAAGGCAAGGTGGTCTTAAGAAAATTTATGGAGGAAATATGATATGAAATTGGGCTTGGAAAAGTGGCACTGAGATGCCTCTAGAAATGGCACCACATACAGGGGTATTGGGCCAAGGTTCGAAGTTAGAGGGGAGCAAAATAAAAGTTTTATTTTGCAGCAGAGATTAGCAGCAAGGGATGGCACAAGGCTATAATTTAGGAGTTTTTATTCTTTTATTTTTAAGAGATAAATGGTGGATAAATAAGGGATAAATAATGGATTCATTTTAAGAGACAATTGATGGATTATTGGTAATTTAAATAAAGAGATAAATAGGAAAGTAAGGGAGGAGTGATGGCCAAGTAAGGGACTCTAAGCTTAGTAATTTCGGCTAAGCTAAAAGAAGGGATAGCTGAATATCATTCATACTTTTTGCCTCTATTTCAAGCACTCTTTTCTCTCAAAGCTATCATCTTCTTATTCTTTTCTTTTATCCGTTTCTAGTTAACTTCCCATTCCCTATTTTTACCATTGCTGTTACCCTTAATACTCCATACCCTTTTCTTTTGTGACCCTTGTGGAAGCCGTATCCATAACCCTTATTACTCCTTTCAAGAGTCGAATATATAGGGTACTTCTAGTCAAATTTTCATCAAGTTCAAAGCCGAATATCTCAGTGGAGATTGACATAGCTGCTATCGAATTCTTCATGAGGGTAAGATCTCATTCGGTTTCATCCTTTTCTTTTAAGATTTGTCGAAATCTAGGACTAACCCCATTAATATCTTGTTGCCAAAACTTTGAAGAGATCTTTTGGGATTTACTAAGTGTCGACTATAAGGAAGGAGAAATTCTTTTCCCGAAGGTACACCATAGGCCACGTGTTCCCTAGATATTCGGTGAGTTTCGGGATTTAAAATCCACAAGGTAAGTATCTATAGCATTCGGCCAAGGCCATGTTGAGTAAATAGATGTGTTTCATTAATATTTAAAAGCCGAAACTAATCTATTCAAGTAATCTAGTGATTGCCGATTTCAAGAAAAGAGGATACAAAGTTTTTGGCATTTGATTAGACATCAATCGGTAGCAAGGTAAGGATTTAAGTGTACTAATCCTACTAGGATTAGGATTTGTGGCCAAATGGGTTTTCATTAAATCTCTAATATGGGTCGAATGTAGGAGTTAAAGATCTAAGGCAGTAGATCGGATTTCAGATTTCAGTGAATTTGTTAAGCGAATCAAGTGTGTACCCCACACTAAATCTCGATAGATTTGGGGCTTTAATTTATTATATGTGCTAATATAAAAGTGTAAGATTATGGTTAAGGTACCATGTAATGGTACTAAGTACTCAGGTACGTTTTCCTACTCCTACTATGAGTATGATAAGTTTTGCTATGGCATATACATGAAATTATAAGAATGTGAATAAGAAATATGATATAGTTAATGCATATTTGTATGACATGGGGCATATGGGTTATATGAAAAGGGGAAGTGAATGTGGTGACCTAAGACCACGATAACTGAATGTGGTGACCTAAGACCACGATATCTGAATGTGGTGACCTAAGACCACGATATCTGAATATGGTGACCTAAGACCACAAATTTTATAAGGGCGATGAGCACGTCGACTGCAATGACTGCCTTCGATGGTGTGTAGCAGATGGAGGGTTGACTTAATAGTCCCCACGGTGTGCAGGATGGTACGGGTGATGTGTAGCGGATGGCATATAGGTTTGGGTTCGGGTTGCATCATTATTTTATATCTGCTATATGATTATGTATGTGATGTGATAATATGCCTGAATCTATTTGGACATAGTGTTTGTGTACACATTGAGTCTGTTAACTCACCTCGTTGTGGGAACCTTTTTCAGGTGACGATCAGTAATGAACCGGGTCTGCAGGAGCTTAAAGGTGGCAATGCACAGCAAGGAATTTATTTAATTTGGATTTTTATTTTATTAAGTACTTTGAATTTATTTTTTTTTGGGAATTATTTGATGTAATAAGGCCATAGTAGAACTACTTTACTTTGCTTCTATTTATTAAGCTTACAAACTTTTATTTATTAAAAGATTAAGTAAATTTATTTTAAAACAAAGCCTAAACGTTTTGTCACCTAAAGTAAAGGATTTTAATAATGAAATAAACTTGTTCTTAACTCAAGCCCAACCCAAACCAATCTTTCTTACAAAACACACAAGTTTTTCCTAAGTACAAAAGAATATTTGAATCAGTTTACATCGAGGAACATACCAGATCCGGTCAAGGCTCGTGGGCCTGGTTTGGGTGTTTCAGGCTCATACTGAGTTGAAAGAATTGAAAGTACAATTGCAAAATTGCTACTTCGTGGATTTATTCGACCATGTGTGTCACCTTGGGTGCTCTAGTTTTGCTCATAAAAAAGAAGGATTGGTCGATGAGATTATGTATAGATTATCGACAGTTGAATCGGATTACTATTAAGAATAAATATCCATTACCTTATATTGATGATTTATTCGATCAGTTGAAGGGAGCTATCGTATTTTCAAAGATTCATTTGAGATCTGGGTATTATTAGTTGTGAGTTAAACAGTCAGTTGTACTGAAAATTGTATTCAGAACTATATATGGTCACTATGAATAACTAGTGATGCCATTTGGTTTAACTAATGCTCTTGCAGCATTCATGGACTTGATGAATTGGGTATTTCAGCCGTATTTAGATCTATTTATTGTGCTATTCATTGATGATCTCCTGATTTATTCATTGAACGAGTCAGATCATGCCGAGCATTTAAGAGTAGGGTTACAAACTTTGCGTGAAAAACAACTTTATGTGAAATTCAATAAATGTGAATTTTAGTTACGGGAAGTTGGTTTTTTGGGACATGTTATCTCTGCTGATGGAATCAGGGTCGATCCAAATAAAAGATCTGCGACCGTTGATTGGAAAATTCTGAAGAATGTTTTTGAGATTCGAAGTTTCTTGGGCATAACAGGATATTATTGGCCTTTTGTTAAAAACTTCTCCATTATAGCATCTTCGATGACTAAACTACTGCAAAAAGATGTTAATTATGTTTGGACTGAGAAATGCTTGAAAAGTTTTGAGCTGTTGAAGAATATGCTAATAGAAGCTTCTATTTTGAGTTAACCTAAATCCAGGAAAGAATTTATTGTATATAGTGATACATCTCTTTGTGGTTTAGGATGTGTTTTGATGCAAAGTGGAAAAGTAATTACCTACGCTTCTAAGCAGTTAAAGCTTCAAGAGCAAAATTGCCCAACACATTATTTAGAGTTAGCTACAGTTGTTTTCACTTTGACAATTTCGAAACATTTTTTGTACGGAAGAAATGTATTTTTTTACCGATGATAAAAGTTTGAAATATTTAATGACTCGGAAAGAATTAAATTTGCGGCAGCGTAGATGGTTCGAATTATTAAAAGATTATGATCTGATAATTGACTATCATCCTGGGAAAACTAATATCATTGCAAATGCTTTGAGCTGGAAGTCCTTATTTAATATTAGAACACGATGGTTCTATCATGGTTGAGTTGTTGATAAAGCTGGTATTTTTATCAGAGATTCAAGAATTCTAGAAATTGTATTCAAAGTTGTTATCGAAGTTCAATGTAGTTAAAAGTGAACATGATTCTGAATTTTGTATCAGAAATGATGATTATTTATATTTTCGAGGTTGATTGTGTGTACCGAATTATGTGAAGTTAAAGTAAGAACTTTTAAATGAAGTTCACGATAGTGTTTAATCGATTCATCCTAGGATAGTGAAAATGTATAACGATTTGAAACGAAGTTATTGGTGGCCTAGTATGAAGAGAGAAATAGCAAAATATGTAACCCAATGCTTAGTTTGCCGCCAGTGAAAGCCGAACATCAGGTACTGTTGGGTTTGTTACAACTAGTAATGATTCCTAAATGGAAGTGGGAACGAGTCACTATTGATTTTGTTTCAAGACTACTTATAACTTCGAAAAGAGAAAGAGTCTATTCGGGTCATAGTGGAGAGATTGACAAAATTGGCTCACTTCATACCTGTTAAGATTGATTATTCGCTCGAGAAGTTAGCTGAGTTGTATGTTGCTATAATAGTGAGACTACACGGAGTACCATTGTCAATCACATCAGATCGTGATCCATGATGTGCCTCCATATTTTGGGGAAAGTTGCATAAAGCTTTAGGCTCGAAATTGAATTTTAGTACTGCTTTTCATTCAAAAACAGATGGTCAGTTTCAGCGAATTATTTAGATTGTGGAAGATATGTTGTGGTGTTGCATCATTGAATTTAGAAAAATATTTACCGTTAGCCAAATTCATGTATAATTACAGTTATCAGTCAAACATTAAGATGGCTCCGTACGAGGCTTTGTACAGATGCAAATGTAGAAGTTTGTTGTATTGGTCTAAATTAAATGAAAGAAAGTTAGCTGGGGTTGATCTAGTAGGAAACTGAAGGAAATGTTCAAGTTATTTGAGATAACTTAAAGGCTCCGTCTGATCAACAAAAATCTTATGCTTGTTTGAAATTTAAAGATATAGAGTTTCTTTCAGTTGGTGGAAAAGTGTTCTTGAAAGTTTCACCCTAGAAGAAAGTGATGCGTTTTGGTAGAAAAGGGAAGTTCAGTCCCAGATTTATCGAACCATATGAGGTTTTGGAAAGAATTTGACCACTAGTGTATCGTTTGGCAATACCTTTAAAACTTAACAAAATACATAATGTTTTCCACGTTTCAATGCTTCATCGATATCGATCCGATCCGTTGCATATTTTGTCAATGGAATAAATTGAGTTCCAGACTGATTTAACTTACAATGAAGAACCTGTAAAAATCTTGGCTCAAGAAAAAAAAGCGTTGAGGAATAAGTCTACACCTTTAGTTAAAGTATAATGGCAACGTCATGGGATTGAAGAAGCGACATGGGAAACGGAATAAAATATGAAGTCTCAGTATCCAAACCTCGTCTCTGGTAAGATTATCGAGGATGAAAATTTATTTAGGGGGAGAGTTGTAATATCTCATTTTTAATGGTAACAAAATAGTGGTTTCAAGACCACAAATCTGATATGTGAAGTTGAGTTTTATTATTTAATTAATGCTTATAGGGTTGCATTGGATTCATGTTAAATTTTAGTGATAAAATTTTAACGTTTGGATGGTTAATTAAGTAAAAAGGATTAATTTGTGAAAGGTGCAAACCTTAGTACTTAAAGAATTAAATTGATTTGATAGCATAATTACAAATTGAATGGGGGCTTATTAGGTAAGTAGTCCATAAGGTTATTGGATGGATGGTAATGGGCCTTTTTTATGTTAAATTGTGTGGTTGTTTAAATGGCAATTATGTAAATAATTAATTTAACTAGAGAAATTAAAACAAAATGGTTGTTATTTTTCATAAATGGTTTGTTCTTCACCAAAATTGGAAAAATAAGAAACACCATTGAAGCTTGGAAAATTCTATCCAAGTTCCCTTGCATGTAAGCTCAAATTATGTTTATTTCTTATAATTTTTATGTTTTTGATACTATTGCAACTAGATCTAGCCAACCCAAACCATTATTTTAGAAATTGTTAAAGATTTTAGATGTTGTCATTGATGAATTCTTATTATTTTGAATGTTAAATGATGGAATTGAAGTGTTAGTTGTTGATTTGATTAGTTTATTAGTTAGTTTTTGATAATGTTAGTAAATGGAGTAAATTGATTAAATACTTAAAATTTCATGGAAATTGTGGAATTAGTGAATAAGTGTGGATTGTCCTAACTTAGAATGAAATTCGGTTAGCTTGGAGAAATTGTAAAAAATTTGTTATTATGGAAATTGTAACTTTAGGGATTAAGTTGTAATAAATGTAAAAGTGTATGGAAAATGTGTAATTAAAGAAAAGTTGAGGGTTTTATATATTGAATTAAATTTTAAGTGATTTTGAAATTCATGAGTTTTGTAACAGTTTGGTTTTGACGCTAGTCGGAATAGTGCTTTCGGGACCACAAATCTGAGTTAGAAAAATATTTTAATATTATTTTTTGTGTCTACAGTATGTGATTAATCATGTGTTAAAGTTTTGTGAATTAATTTCATTGTTTGTGTGCATTATTAGAGAAAATGACTAAATCATAGAAAATGCAAAAGTGACTTGCTATTAGTTAAAGGGCTATATTGACATGGCTTTATGAATATGAGGTCCTTATGTTGTAAATAGACCATTGAAATGGTTGATGGACATTTATGACCAACCATTATGTGTTATTATATATTATTATTAAAGGTTAAATTTGTAAATTAAGAAATAAGTTGAATTAAAATAAAACAAAAGCTAAAATAGTGTTCATCTTTGGTGTCTCCACCGAAAATAAGAAAGAAAAAAAAGAGTTTAGAGCTCTTGAATATTCGGCCCTTGTCTAAGCTCAATTAATGTATGTTTTGGTTTTGATTTTTGATAATTTCTACGTTTTTGTGATTATTGCTTCGTGTTCTTTCAAGCTCATGTCTTAATTTTGTGAATTAATAATGATTTTGAAATGTATCATTGATGAATTCATGAGCTTTGTGATGAGAGTTGATGAAAAATGAAATATATGTGTTAGATTAACATGTTTTGTCTTTGGATTTTTGGTGAATTTGAGTAATTTGGGCTAAATTGTGAAAATAATATTTTGAAGAACTAAAATATGAAATAAATGAAAAATATGGGTTGCTAGGGACCTATAGAGAATTCATCTAAGCATGGGTTATATTGAATTATGTATTTTGTTATTTTATGAAATAGGGACTAAATGTCAAAATGTCAAAACATGAGGGCTAATTTGTAAATTTCCCTAACTGTGTGTTTTTGGATTGAATTGAATGATTTGGTGAATAAATGGGTTAAATTTGAATATGTATAGATCAAGAATGAAGAAAACAGATTTAAGCTGTGGAAAATCGAAAGTGATTGAGTAGCCGAAATTGTCCATTTATATCCGAATCTGAGGTAAGTCTATATACAAATAAATGTATTTGAATTGGTTTATTTATGTACCTGTGAAATCTAGATTGTGATGAATGTGTTCGAGATGATATGTACATGAAATTCGAGAAAATATCGACAAGGTGTCAATATCTGAAAAGTCTCATACGAACCTAGGAATAGATAGGATTTCATATGTCATGGCATAGGTTTTCGATATGTGATATCGTGTATGACCACGTCTGGGATGTTCGCATTGCTATGAGATTTACGTGTAAGACCATGTCCGTGACATCGGTATCGTATCTGATTTTCGTGTAAGACCCTGTCTGTGACTGTGGCAATGATATTTGGTTACATGTAAGACCATGTCTGAGATGTTGGAATTGTACGACTATTCCAAGTATTTTGAGTATCCTATTTGATTTCGAATGGTTCAACGAGAAAATTTGAGAAATGAAAGACTATGTGAATTGTGTAACCGTTTCAGGTACGTTTGATGTGTATGCTTTGTTTAAGCATGAAAGGTGAGTATTTATGGACTTGCAAAAGAGAAATATGCACATAGATGTAAGGTGATAAAATGTGATATATATATATATGATTATAATATGAGCCAAAGAGATGATTTGAGATATGATATGTTGGTAAGCTATGGATAACAAATGAGCCAAAGAAAATGTTATGAATTTGCAATTAAAGAACATTAAAGATCTTGTATTAATATGATTATGTGTGTTTTATGTTATGTTTATTTGTATATGGCTTACTAAGCTTTTGAAAGCTTACTCTGTGTGTGTTTGCATTGTTTTATAGATCGTTAAAGCTACAGAAGGCTCAGGGATCGTCGAGGATCGTCATCACACTATCCAATCACATTTTGGTACGTTTTGAATATGTATAGATATTAAGTATGGCATGTATAGTCTAGTAAGTTTGATTATGTTTTGAAAGGTGTAAAAATTAGCCATGTGACATGGCTAGATAATGAATATGATGTGAATGAGTAATTTATGTTAGATGATGCATAGCTTGTTGTGGTTTGATGTCTATTGAGATGATCAAATTATGATATATTATATGATGCTAAGCTAGTATAGTATTAAAGAAAAGGTGTTATATTGTGATGGTAAGATTGTGGATGAAACTTGCTTAGAAATGTTTGTGATTAGATGGAGCATAAGTTAATGTGTTTGTTATGCTCATGAGTGGTTAAAAAGAATGGTCATGTTGGTATGTTTTCATTGCTTTTGATACTTGGAATGATGCTCATTTGTGCTTGTAGGGATTGCCCAAAGTGTGGGTGGCAATTTGGCCTTGCAAATGGCCTCTAATTGCCCACACAATTGAGCACAAGGGCATGTGGCTCGACCGTGTCCTTTGTGGTTGTGCTTCATAACAAGTCAGACTTAACCACGTGCTAGACACACGGGCGTGTGACTGGCCGTGTGGTGTAAGTCAGTAGTGACCACAGGCGAGGCACACGGGCGTGTCCATGGCCGTGTGGACAAGTTAGTATGTATGCACTATTTTGACATGGCTTAGACACACGGGCATGTCTGAGACCGTGTGAGGCACACGGCCTGAACACACGGGCATGTGACCTTTGTAACTTTGAAAAAAATTTAAATTGCTAAAAATTCTGTACGTATTCAGTTTAGTCCTGGCCCCTTTCTAAAGCATGTCTCGTAGACCTAAATATGGGACACTTTGATTACATAATGATTAGTTACAATGTGAAATGTTTGTAAAAGTTTCGATCAGTCCGATAATGCCTTTAACCCTAGATTGGCAATGATTATGGGTTAGGGGCGTTACATTTGATTGGTATCAGAGCTAGGTTTTAGTCGATTCTCGGACTAACATAGCGTGTGAGAGTCTAGCTATACATGCCATATATATGAACTATGATAATGTGATGAATCTTAACGTGTAAAATGTGTTTTTCGTATAGTAATAGATCCCAAAAGAGCTGTAGCTGACGATGTTGAAAGCAATGTGCCTACTCTCGCTCAAGGGACAGAGCCATCTGATTTGAGACTAGCTACTAGCTGTCAGGAAGGAGAGGCTAAACAAGCCTATTCTAAATGATGAATAAGTGATTCACTCAATCCGTTAGAACGAATTCGGCTTATTCACAACCTCCGCCCCCGCCTAATCCTCCTTAGACTTCTGCTATACCTTCTATTATGAATCTGAATGTGATGAATAGGCCTCTAGTCGACAAAATCCGTAAATATGGGGCTTGAAACACCCCAAACCCGGCCCACGAGCTTTGACCAGATTTGGTATGTTCCTCAAGTAAACTGGATTCAAGTTTTTTTGTAACTTAGAGAAACTTGTGTGATTCTAAAAAATATTGTTTTGGGTTGGGCTTGTGTTGAAACGGATTAAATTTTATTTTGAAAACCCTTTTAATATTAAGTGATAAAACATATAGAGTATATTAAAAAATGAATTACTTAGTCTTTAACTCAATAAAATTTGTAACATAATTAAACAATAAATGTAAATAAAATGGTTCACCATGGCCTTATGGCCTTATTACATCAAACAAATCCAAATAGTTCAAAGAACTTAAAAGAAATAAAAATGTCCATTAAAAATAAAAACTTCCAAGATAAGCATGGCCACCACAAGTTCTGCCGTCCCGGTCCATCACTGTTCATCACTTGAATCATGGTCCCACAACGGGGTGAGTCAACAGACTCAATGTGTACACATCACTAAATCATAATCGAATCAGGCATAACAATTATTACACATTCATATCATAGCATACAAATTATGATGCATTCCCAGAACCCAAACCTATTAAGCCATCCGCTACACTCCCCCGTACCAATCAGTACACCGTGGGGACTACTAAGTCGACCCTCCTTCCGCTACACTCCATATCGTGGTCTTAGGTCTCCGCATTCATGATCTTAGGTCACCACGTTCAGATTTTTGTGGTCTTAGGTCACCACATTCAGATTATTGTGGTCTTAGGTCACCACATTCAGATATCACGGTCTTAGGTCACCGTGTTTGTGGTCTTAGGTCACCACATTCACTTCCACAAAAATAAACCCATATGCCCCATATAATAGTAATATGCATAAATATGCCAGAGTTCACATTCTTATTCTTATTCTCATGTTACAATTAACATATTTCATAATCCTAGTAGGAGTAGGAAACGTACCTGAGTACTTTGTACCATAACATAGTACCTTAGCCACTTTCATATTCTTAATATCACATATATTAATTAAACGTAGCCATAAAACATATTATGATATAGTGTGGGGTACACACCTGATTTGCTTAACGAATTCCTTGCAATCTCGAAAAAACCGATCTATTGCTTTAGATTTTTAAGTCCCTACATTCGGCCAACATGATAATATTTAGCAAAGGCCTATTCGGCCAAACTTAGTGTTTTCTTTTAAAGCCTAATCGGCTATAACCCAAATCCCAAAGGATTTATGTAGTCAACTTCTTACCTTTGGTGCCGATTTGATGACTATTCAAATCCCAAAATCGCTGCTATGCTTCTTCTTGTATTCAGCCAAGCATTGAATCACTTAAACAGATTAGTTTCGGCTTTTTAAACGATTATCAAATAGATCTAAGTATCAAATCAGGCCTTGGCTGAACATACTTATGTACTTACCTTCCAAATCTAATATCCCGAATTGGATCCTTGCTTCCTTAATATTGTCGAAAACCCTTGAATGTTGAAATCCCGGAGAACTCCTCTTTCTATAGTCGACACCACCTAAATCCCAAATTCCTTTCCATAGTTTTGGCCAAAATACAATATGAGGATTAGTCCCTAAATTTTGACAGCTTAAAAGAAAAGAATGGAAACCGAGTCTAGATCTTACCTCATCAAGAATTCGATGGAACTCTTGCTTGAACCCTTAGCACTATTCGGCTATGGCCCTGATATGTATCACAATTTTGGTTCTTGAGGCTTAATGAGAAATAGGCTAGGGCTATTGGTACTTTCGGCTTTTGATTGTGTTTGTAATAGAAGAAGAAAAGAAAAGAGAAGAAGAGAATAATGGCAGAGAGAATTCGGTAGTGGAAAGAAAGAAAAGAATGGAAAAATTTGCTAGAGAATTTCGGTAGAGGCTTCCTTGAAGAGAAAAGAATGAATGAAGAATGGCCTTATCTTCCTTCTATTGCCAAAATTCCTAGGCTAGAGTCCCCTACTTGGCCACCACTCTTCCTATGTGATAAATTTTTATCTTTTATTTATCACCATAATTAATCTCACCAATAATCCACTTAAAGTAATTTAATATTAAATCTATTATTTATCCCCTACTTAGCTGAAATTTTAAAGGAATAAAATCCTCTTTAAGAGCCATAATGCCGCCCACCTTCGCTTACGGAAGCAAAATAAAATTTCTTTTATTTGCTTCCCAAGTGACTCGATCCCTGGCCCAAATATACAAGCTTGTGGCGTCACTTGCTGGGCTTTTAAGTGGTGCCTTCAAGCAACTTTGACAAGCCTGTTTGTGTGTCAAATTCCTCCTATTAATTTTCTTAAGGCCACCTTGCCTTAGTTTCCTCTTTTTAAACTTAACATTTCCATACATTTTCTAGGTTTCCAAAATGTTCACTTTTCTCTTTTAACTTAAGTTTCCAAAATGTTCACTTTCCTCTTTTAACTTAAGTTTCCAAAATGTTCACTTTCCTCTTTTTGAAACTTAACATGTCTAAACCATTTCTTTCATTTCCAAGTTTCCAAAAATGTTCATAATACATTCATAACACATAAGACATGTCATTTCGTACAACTAAATCGAAAATGCATAGGCCCATTTTCAGGATGTTACAGTTCTACCCCCTTAAAAATAATTTTGTCCTCGAAATTACTTAAATAATCGTACATCCTAACTCACCACACTACACTACTGCTACGCACTCTGATCTTAAAACTAACAAATCTCCTATGCACAATTCCAAAGTTCACATCCAAGGTTTCATACCATTCACTAGCAATACAAGAACAAACTAGCTCTATAATAAACAGGGCAATAAAGGAATTTCAGAAATAAGAAACTTACCCGTTGTCATATCTGGCACATCACTCTCCTCACGATGGCCAACTGCATAAACCAACCTTGGTTGCCTTGCATCAGAACCTTCAGCACCTCCGCTTGGTGCTCCACGACCACGGCGGAACCATTTCCTCCATGGTTCGGACCACGACCTCACTGAGGCTGCTGTCCACCTCTACCAGCCTGATTAACATTCTGAGCTGCTGATCGACTTTCATCTTGTTTCTTAGGACAATCTTTGAGCATATGGTCCTTGGACCCACACCTAAAACATCCTCCCGTCTTTTTTCAGCATTCCCCTAAGTGCTTCTTTCCACAATGATTACAAGGACGATACTGCCCTCCTATACCAACTTGCTGACCTAGTGGCCCATTAGCTCTGGGCCTTTTCTACACATTTTCCGTCGATCCTGACGACTCATAATCTCTCTTGGGTCTATTCCTATCAGAGTTCTACTTAACCGAGTCATTGATTCCCTCGGCTACCTTAGCCTTTTCTACCAACGCGGAAAACTCCCGCTCCTGATGTGGAGCTATCAATAACCTAAGGTCATCCTTTAAACCGTCTTCAAAACGGACACATCGCTCATGTTCCGTTGCCACTACTCCTCGAGCATATCGACTTAACCTCAGAAATTCACTTCATACATCAAGCATCGACTTGTTCCTTGAACCACCCCGGAAAAGCTTTCTCCGCTCATCAATATAACGTGCCGACATACTTTTTTGATATGCCTCCTTAGCATACTCCCGTGTCGATCCTCGGCGGTGGCACCATCCTCACCGTTAACCACCATTGATATGCTTCATCTCTTAGTAGTGCCACCATTCCTTTCAACTTCTCCTCCGGGTCGATCGAGCTCATCCATAATGCGCTTCGGTTGCTTCCAACCAAGACTAAAGCAGACTGGTGCCACACCGGATACTCCACGGAACACTTCAAATTTCATATTGGCTTGGAGTCGCCGGTCAGATTTTGAGCTCCGTATTTTCACCCGTGCAACCACCATTTCCAAAACTCAGTAGCACAACTGCGATACTGACATCATCCCCGTCTCGAGCCTCGCGCTCGACACCAATAAATGGGGTGGTGGTGGCGGTGGTAACTCATTGTCAGACCCTTGACCCGATCAAATGGGTTCTGACACAACCATTCTTCCTCTACCGCGTCCTTGATGACCGCGTCCTCTAGAATTCATATCTAACGATGCGCTTTAGCCTGATTTAAGAAAGTTTTATGAATTAGCCCTTATTCCACTGATTATCCACGATGAAGTTTTATGAAAAGAATTTTAAGAGTGGTTCTTTCGTATTCATACATGCACACAGTCTTCACATTCATACATCCATCCATATATTATGAACTTCTGTTCATTCAGAGAAATGTTGTAGCTTTCATTGTTGTTGTTTTTCCACTACCCAGGGGTATTTGCGTAATTTGTCCTACATGGGTATTTTCGTAATTTGTCAAATAGGGTTCCTTGGTAATTTTGTCAAGAAGTATTTCATAAATTTTAAAATCCCGGGGCTTTTCGGCAAATTTGAAAATTCTAGGGTATTTTGGTAATTTTGAATTTCGGGGGTATTTTGGAAATTAACCAGGGTAAATTTGTAAAGTTTAATAATTTAGGGATAATTAAAACTTTGAGGGTTCTTTTTGAGAAATTTATTTTCCAAAATGATAAAATTGCAAAAAATTTTGGAAATTAGGGTCATTTTGGAAATTTTGGTAAGTTAGGGGCAATTTTGTAATTTTCCAAAATCAAGGTATTTTCGATAATTTGCAAATAAGGGTTTTTGGACTTGTTATAAAATAATGAAAATGTTGATTAGAACTGTGGGTATTTTAGACATTTGTATAAACCAAGGGCATTTTTGTAATTTTACCACTAGGGGTATTTTTGTAGTTTTATAAATCAGAAATTTTTCGGAGAATTGTGTAGAAAAGATAGTTTCCATGAATTAAAGAAAAATGATTTTAAGAGTTTTTAAAATTAGGGTTCTTATTAAAGAAAAACATGGCTAGTTCCCTCTCGGGTTTTAGTTATTGGGTTTAGCCTATGTCCGAGTCTTCTTGGTCAGGGTGAACCAAAGCTACGCACTAGGTAGGATTCAAGTGGAGAGGAGGTGAGTCACACTGACCGCTTAAATACCAAGCTCCCACGAAACCATTCCTAGGCATGCGCATGTGAGTTGCCACACCCACTAAGTCTTCGGGTTAGGTGAACCGGCTACGCACTGTAGGATTCTGCAAGAGGAGGTGAGTCACTAGGACCGCTTAAATACCATGCTCTTCCGGATCCAATCCTAGACATGCGCACAAGGTTACCACACGCTAACTCGATTGACTTAGCCATAGGTTTGTTTAGTTAGGCATTTAGGTTTTATGTAGTAGTTAGGGTAGACTAGTCCTAGGGTTCAAGTACCTATCATTCTATTCTACGCTCCATTCCTTTTCTACCCTTCAGAAATCACATAATCACATAGATGGTTGGGGTACTTACCGGTGGATCATGGGTCGGAGACTTAGGTGCCATGCCATCAAACCCGCCTATTTTCGAAATACTTACATAAAACTCATTTGGGCTCGATTTGAAAACGTTTTGGGCCTTAGACCACAGCCAAGAGTTTAAAATCGAAATACCCCAAACCCCCAAACCCTACCACAGATTTGACCAGATTTGGTATGTTCCTCAAGTAAACCGGTTTCAAGTTCTTTTGTAACTTAGAAAACTTGTGTGATTCTAAAACAATATTGTTTTGGGTTGGGCTTGTGTTGAAACGGATTAAATTTTATTTTGAAAACCCCGCTTTAATATTAAGTGATAAAACATATAGAGTATATTTAAAAAATGAATTACTTAGTTTTTAACTCAATAAAATTTGTAACATAATTAAACAATAAATGTAAATAAAATGGTTCACCATGGCCTTATGGCCTTATTACATCAAACAAATCCAAATAGTTCAAAGTACTTAAAAGAAATAAAATGTCCATTAAAATAAAACTTCCAAGTTGAGCATGGCCACCACAAGTTCTCGCCGTCCCGGTCCATCACTGCTCATCACCAAACATGGTCCCACAATGGGGTGAGTCAATGACTCAATGTGTACACAGCACTAAATCATAATCGAATCAGGCATAACAATTATTACACATTCATATCATAGCATACAAATTATGATGCATTCCCAAAACCCAAACCTATTAAGCCATCCGCTACACTCCCCGCACCAACCTGTACAATCGTGGGACTACTAAGTCGACCCTCCTTCCGCTACACTCCATATCGCGGTCTTAGGTCACCGCATTCGTGGTCTTAGGTCACCACGTTCAGATTTTTGTGATCTTAGGTCACCACATTCAGATTACTGTGGTCTTAGGTCACCACATTCAGATATCACGGTCTTAGGTCACTGTGTTTGTGGTCTTAGGTCACCACATTCACTTCCCCAAAAATAAACCCATATGCCTCATATAATAGTAATATGCATAAATATGCCAGAGTTCACATTCTTATTCTTATTCTCATGTTACAATTAACATATTTCATAATCCTAGTAGGAGTAGGAAACGTACCTAAGTACTTTGTACCATAACATGGTACCTTAGCCACTTTCATATTCTTAATATCACATATATTAATTAAATGTAGCCATAAAACATTTTATGATATAGTGTGGGGTACACATCTGATTTGCTTAACGAATTCCTTGCAATCCCAAAAAACCGATCTATTGCTTTAGAATTTTAAGTCCCTACATTCGGCCAACATGGTAATATTTAGCAAAGGCCTATTCGGCCAAACTTAGTGTTTTCGTTTAAAGCCTAATCGGCTATAACCCAAATCCCGAAGGATTTATGTAGTCAACTTCTTGCCTTTGGTGCTGATTTGATGACTATTCAAATCCCAAAATCGCTACTATGCTTCTTCTTGTATTTGGCCAAGCATTGAATCACTTAAATAGATTAGTTTCGGCTTTTTAAACAATTATCAAATAGATCTAAGTATCAAATCAGGCCTTGGCCGAACATACTTATGTGCTTACCTTCCAAATCTAATATCCCAAATTGGATCCTTGCTTCCTTAATATTGTCGAAAACCCTTGAATGTTGAGATCCCGGAGAACTCCTCTTTCTCTAGTTGACACCACCTAAATCCCGAAATTCATTTCCATAGTTTCGGCCAAAATACAAATGAGGGATTAGTCCTTAAATTTTGACAGGCTTAAAAAGAAAAGAATGGAAACCGAGTCTAGATCTTACCCTTACTGAAGAATTCGATGGAACTCTTGCTTGAACCCTTAGTACTAATCGGCTATGGCCCTGATATGTATCACAATTTTAGTTCTTGAGGCTTAGTGAGAAATCGACTAGGGCTATTGGTACTTTCAGCTTTTGATTGTGTTTGTAATAGAAGAAGAAAAGAAAAGAGAAGAAGAGAATAATGGCGAGAGAATTTCGGTAGAGGAAAGAAAGAAAAGAATGGAGAAATTTGCTAGAGAATTTCTAAGAGGCTTCCTTGAAGAGAAAAGAATGAATGAAGAATGGCCTTATCTTCCTTCTATTGCTGAAATTCCTAGGCTAGAGTCCCCTACTTGGCCACCACTCTTCCTATGTGATAAATTTTTATCTTTTATTTATCACCTTAATTAATCTCATCAATAATCTACTTAAAGTAATCTAATATTAGATCTATTATTTATCCTCTATTTAGCTGAAATTTTAAAGGGAATAAAACTCCTCTTTTAAGAGCCATAATGCCATCCACCTCTCTGCTTCTGGAAGCAAAATAAAATTTCTTTTATTTGCTTCCCAAGTGACTCGATCCCTGGCCCAAATATACAAGCTTGTGGCGTCACTTGCTGGGCTTTTAAGTGGTGCCTTTATGCCACTTTGACAAGCCTGTTTGTGTGTCAAATTCCTCCTATTAATTTTCTTAAGGCCACCTTGCCTTAGTTTCCTCTTTTTAAACTTAACATTTCCATATATTTTCCAGGTTTCCAAAATGTTTACTTTCCTCTTTTAACTTAAGTTTCCAAAATGTTCACTTTCCTCTTTTAACTTAAGTTTCCAAAATGTTCACTTTCCTCTTTTAACTTAAGTTTCCAAAATGTTTACTTTCCTCTTTTTGAAACTTAACATGTCTAAACCATTTCTTTCATTTCCAAGTTTCCAAAAATGTTCATAATACATTCATAACACATAAGACATGTCATTTCGGACAATTAAACCAAAAATGCATAGGCCCATTTTCAGGATGTTACAGGGCTTAAGAGTTCAGGGCCACTAATGATGACGATGCTGAGAAAGCTGAGTTTTGGCTTGAGAACACAATCCGAGTGTTTGATGAAATGTCATTGACCCCTTGTAACACCCCAAATTCGGCCTAAAAGTTAGGCCCCAATCCAGAATGTCACATTAAAGGCACAATTCAAAACGATTTTGCTAATTAAGAAATTAAGGCCCAAAAGCCCAAAATCTAATAAACTTATTAATTAAAGATAAAAACCCATTTTATTATTTTAAGCATTTAGTAAACCAAGTTTGAACATAAGAGCTTACTTAGGTTTAATAATTAAATAAACATTTAATCTCAAAACCCAAATTAAATTGGAAGTCAAAACGGAGTACAAGGTCTTATTACGTCCACTAAAAATTAAGTAAATAAAACATGTATTTTGAAACAAATAAATGAAAATTCAAGCCTATTGTAGTGTGGCCATCTCCGAGTCCTCTCCCACGCCGAGTCGTCTATTCGGGATTACCTGAAACATTAAATTAAAGGGGTGTGAGTTTCGAAACTCAGTGTGCACAACCCTTGGAAAACAAATCACTTACAAATATCCACATTGGGCCTAAGCCCTATCAAAATCGATGGTCTTGGGCCTTATCCCACAAAGACCTCATATCATATCATATCGTATCATTCATAAACAAATATGCAAAACCCACTCCAAAAATCCATCCGCTACACACACCATTTCCCTTCCAACCTTATGACTCCTGTGGGGAATTCTAGCTCGACCCACCCCTCTGCTACACACCAAGGGTAGCCCGGTTGCGGTACTATCGAACGTTGCAACAAAGCTGCTAATCAAATATTGGGCTTAAAGCCTCTAGTGGATCCATACCATACGGCCATGCGATCCTCAAATATTGACACAGAGTCATCAATATATATATGTTAGGCACATAGCCACGGTAAATATGATTGGCACAAAGCCATAATAACAGCACAAAGCCTTCGGTATTGGCACAAAGCCCATAATTATGACACGAAGCCCATATTAATGGCACACTGCCCTCGGTAACATTATCGGTGCAGCATGGCTGCTCGGTGGCTAAAAGCCTACGGTGGATCCATACCATACGGCCATGCGATCTTGGATCCATACCATACGGCCATGCGATCCTCAAATCTTCCTCCGTACCATAATTCCCACCCATATGCATCCTAAGCAGAATATCATATGAATGCATCAAACACAAAAGTAACATCCACAAACTCATATTCGTCACATAGGGGTATTTTCATCATTTCACTACCCAGGGGTATTTTCGTAATTTTACCCTACAGGGGTATTTTGGTAATTTCACAAATTAGGGGTATTTCGTTAATTTTAAAACCAAGGGTATTTTGGTAATTTCACAATTTAGGGTATTTTGATAATTTTGCAAATCGGGGTATTTTGGTAATTTTACAAATTAGGGGTATTTCGATAATTTCACAAACTGGGGGCATTTTGGTAATTTCGTAAATCAGGGGTACTTTAGTAATTTCACAAATTGGGGGTACTTCGATAATTTCATAAACTGGGGGTATTTTGGTAATTTCAAAACTTGGGGGTATTTTGGTAATTTCATAAGTCAAGGGTATTTTGGTAATTTTACAAATCGGGGGTATTTTGGTATTTTTACAAACCGGGGTATTTTGGTAATTTCACAAATTATGGGGTATTTCGGTAATTTCACAAATCGAGTATTTTAGTAATTTCCCAAATTAGGGGTATTTTAGTAATTTTAAAAATTAGGGGTATTTCGATAAATTCACAAATCAGGGGTATTTCAGTAATTTCACAAATTGGGGGTATTTCGATAATTTTATAAATTGAAGGTATTTCGATAATTTTACAAATCAGGGGTATTTCGTTAATTTCACAAATTGGGGGTATTTCAATAATTTCACAAATCGGGGGTATTTCGGTATTTTACAAATTGAGGGTATTTCGATAATTTCACAAATCGAGGGTATTTCAATAATTCACAAACCGGGGGTATTTCGATCCCTTTCGGGTTTTAGTTATGAACTTTGGCCCATCAACAAGTCCTCGCAGCTAAAGTGAACAAACACTACGCACTAGGTAGGTTTCCAGAAAAGAGGAGGTGGGCCACTAGGGCCGCTTAAGTACCAAGCTCTCCTTAGATCTAATCCTAGACATGCGTATGCCCGTTGCCACACCCTAACCAAGTGACTTGTTCACAGGCATGTTTAATTAGAATTAAGTCTCATGGAATTTACGAGTTGTTCAAACTAAGCCTAAGGTCCATAAACCCTAACATATATGTCTATGTCCCCATAAGCCCAAATCACTTCCTTACGGCCCATTAGGCCCAAATCTCATCATATGGCCTATTAGGCCCAAAATAAATCCAATTCATGTATCATGCATGACTAATTCAATTCGTATAACTAACCAAACCATTTCATCAAACTTAGCCTCAGGGCCCACTGAGCCCATTCACCACTTTAGCTTTGTCGATTTCAGTGTGTAGTGTTTGTACACACCGTAACCACGCAATCGCAAACCCCTTAGTCACGAACCTACAATTGACATCACCTAATGATTAATCATAACTTACTATACACTTATCAGAAATTGAAACCTCACCGTAACCTTACCGTGTACCTCACGTTCTAGTAGCCCTTCCTTCACTACTATTGGCGATTATCCTCTAGGTCTACACCCAAATGCCCACCAAGGTATATTAACTCTCCTCATAGAATGCTCTATATATAGCTAGCTTCTCACCTTCCTTCTTTGTATCTTACCGATGTGGGATCCCTCCATTAGCAGAGTTTAAATCCAACTCAAACTCTTCTCGTCCAATTCGCAAAATAAATACTCCCTTGCTTGTCATGAGATTCGAAACCAAGCTCACATGCACCCTTAATGACGCTTTGCCACTAGACCACAAGCTTCTCTTGTGTCTAAAATCATGAGCAACTAAATATAACCCTATGGCAAAATTCTAGAGTCCATTTAAAAAAAAAATCCAAAATGCAAGAGCCAAGACTTAAACCTTGGACCTCCTTCCCTCCTTTTTGGCGTCACCTCCTTGCCTCTTATGTGGTGTCACTTTGCCACTACACCACACACTCTACTTATGTCATTTTTCTCCACATTTTATTCTTAAAACCTACTACTAACTCTCAGGGTTTTATTCACCTAAAACCAAAATTTTCCTAAAGCCAAAGTTTGAACCCGGGACTTCATAGAAGCCCCCCAACCTTCCAAAATCACTCACCTAATAGGTCCAACTTGCACTAATGCCGTTCTCTTATTCTTAAAAATTTTAAACGCTCCCGTGCCCAAGTCCCCATGAGCCTAATTCTTCTAGGCCCAATTTCGGGATGCTACAAATATACCCTTCTTAAAGAAATTTTGTCCTCAAAATTTCCAACTAACTACTAAACGCACCACTCAAGTCACACCACTATGCTTTCACTGCGCACTCTGATTAAGAATTTTATGAAATTAGCACTTAGTTTCACTTGTTTAGGGTACATGTCTTATGTAAGTAACAATAATTTCTTAGAGTTATTCTGCGGTCGAGAATCCACTACAGGCTTAAGTATCCTACGGGCTTTAGTCTCTAAAAGCCTATTTTTAAGTAGCACATTATCTATACAGTTCAATAATTCAAACAATAGCAGAAAAACTTATTTGGCTCGACGTCGAGGGCTCGATAAACCACACATCAAGAATCTGCCAAAACTTTTTTTTAAAAAAAACCCAAAATTCAAGGCCCATTCACAGCCTGAGCTCTGCAACCTAGGCTCTGATACCATTAAATGTAACACCCCAAACCCGGCCTAGAAGTTAAGCCCGAATCCGAATGTCACATTAAAGGCACAATTCAAAACGATTTTGCTAATTAAGAAATTAAGTCCCAAAAGCCCAAAATCTAATAGACTTATTAATTAAAGATAAAAAACCCATTTTATTATTTTAAGCAGTTAGTAAACCAAGTTTGAGCATAAGAGCTTACTTAGGTTTAATAATTAAATAAACATTTAATCTCAAAACCCAAATTAAATCGAAAGTCAAAACGGAGTACAAGGTCTTATTACGTCCACTAAAAATTAAGTAAATAAAACATGTATTTTGAAACAAATAAATAAAAATTCAAGCCTCTTGTAGTGTGGCCATCTCCGAGTCCTCTCCCACATCGAGTCGTCTATTCGGGATTACCTGAAACATTAAATTAAAGGGGTGTGAGTTTCGAAACTTAGTGTGCATAACCCTTGGAAAACAAATCACTTACAAATATCCACATTGGGCCTAAGCCCTATCAAAATCGGTGGTCTTGGGCCTTATCCCACAAAGACCTCATATCATATCATATCGTATCATTCATAAACAAATATGCAAAACCCACCCCAAAAATTCATCCGCTACACACACCATTTCCCTTCCAACCTTATGACTCCTGTGGGGAATTCTAGCTCGACCCACCCTCCGCTACACACTAAGGGTAGCCCAATTCTAGATTATCAACGTTGCAAAGAAAGTCGCTAATCAAATATTGGGCTTAAAACCTCTACTGGATCCATACCATACGGCCATACGATCCTCAAATATTGACACAAAGTCATCAATATATATATATGTTAGGCACATAGCCACGGTAAATATGATTGGCACAAAGCCATAATAATAGCACAAAGCCTTCGGTATTAGCACAAAGCCCATAATTATGACACGAAGCCCATATTAATGGCACACAGCCCTCGGTAACATTATCGGTGTAGCATAGCTGCTCGGTCGCTAAAAGCCTACGGTGGATCCATACCATACGGCCATGCGATCCTAGATCCATACCATACGACCATGCGATCCTCAAATCTTCCTCCGTACCATAATTCCCACCCATATGCATCCTAAGCAGAATATTATATGAATGCATCAAACACAAAAGTAACATCCACAAACTCATATTCGTCACATAGGGGTATTTTCGTCATTTCACTACCCAGGGGTATTTTCGTAATTCTACCCTACAGGGGTATTTTGGTAATTTCACAAATCAAAGGTATTTCGGTAATTTTACAAATCAAGGGTATTTTAGTAATTTCACAAATAGGGGTATTTCGATAATTTTACAAATTAGGGGCATTTTGGTAATTTCGTAAATTAAGGGTACTTTAGTAATTTTACAAATCGAGGGTACTTCAGTAATTTCATAAATTGGGGGTATTTTGGCATTTTCACAATGCGGGGGTATTTCAGTAATTTCACATGTCGAGGGTATTTCGGTAATTTTACAAATCGGGGTATTTTGGTATTTTTACAAATTGGGGGTATTTTGGTAATTTCACAAATTAGGGGTATTTCGATAATTTCACAAATCGAGGGTATTTCGGTAATTTCACAAATTAGAGGTATCTCAATAATTTCACAAATCGAGGGTATTTGGTAATTTCACAAATCGAGGGTATTTCGATAAATTTACAAGTCGGGAGTATTTTAGTACTTTTACAAATTAGGGGTATTTTGCTAATTTCACAAATCGGGGGTATTTCGATAATTTCACAAATTAAGGGTATTTTGGTATTTTCACAAATCAGGGTATTTCGGTAATTTTACAAATCAGGGGTATTTCAGTAATTTCACAAATCGAGGGTATTTTGATAATTCGTAAATCGGGGGTATTTCGGTCCCTTTCGGGTTTTAGTTATGAACTTTGGCCTATCAACAAGTCCTTGCAACTAAAGGGAACCGACACTACGCACCAGGTAGGTTTCTAGAAAAGAGGAGGTGGGCCACTAGGGCCGCTTAAGTACCAAGCTCTCCCTAGATTCAATCCTAGACATGCGTATGCCCGTTGCCACACCCTAACCATTGACTTGTTCATAGGCATGTTTAATTAGAATTAAGTCTTATCGAATTTACGAGTTGTTCAAACTAAGCCTAACCATAAACCCTAACATATATGTCTACATCCCTATAAGCCCAAATCACTCCCTTACAGCCCATTAGGCCCAAATCTCATCATATGGCCTATTAGGCCCAAAAAAAATCCAATTCATGTATCATGCATGACTAATTCAATTCGTATAACCAACCAAACTATTTTATCAAACTTAGCCTCAGAACCCACCGGGCCCATTTAGTAACTTTCGGCTTTGTCGATTTCGTGTGTGTAGTGTTTGTACACACCTGGTAACCACGCGCGCTGCAAACCCCTTAGTCACAAACTTATAATCGATATCACCTAACGATTAATCATAACTTAATATAACTTATCGAAACTAAAACCTCACCATAACCTTACCGTGTACCTCACGTTCTAGTAGCCCTTCCTTCGCTACTATTGGCAATTATCCTCTAGGTCTGCACCCAAACGCCCACCAAGGTATATTAACTCCCCTCATAGAATGCTCTATATATAGCTAGCTTCTCACCTTCCTTCTTTGCATCTTACCGATGTGGGATCCCTCCGTTAGCAGAGTTTAAATCCATCTCAAACTCTTCTCGTCCAATCCGTAAAACAAATGCTCCCATTTAAAAAAAATCCAAAATACAAGAGCCAAGACTTGATCCTTGGACCTCCTTCCCTCCTTTTTGGCGTCACCCCCTTGCCTCTTATGTGGCGTCACTTTGCCATTACACCACACACTCCACTTGTGTCATTTTTATCCACATTTTATCTTGAAGCCTACTACTAACTCTCAGGGTTTTATTCACCTAAAACCAAAATTTTCCTAAAGCCAAAGTTTGAACCCGGGACTTTATAGAAGCCCCCCAACCTTCCAAAATCACTCACGTAATAGGTCCAACTTACACTAATGCCGTTCTCTTGTTCCTAAAAATTTTAAACGCTCCCGTGCCCAAGACCCCATGGGCCTAATTCTTCTAGGCCCAATTTCGGGATGTTACACCCCTGATGAGTGCTTAAAATGTGGTGTTTCTTTGTTACAAGATGCGACCTTATCAGTGGTGGAAGACTTTGATTTTCGGTGTTCCAAAAGAATGAGTTGTATGGGATTTCTTTTAGTCTGAGTTTCAGAAGAAATACATTAGCCAGAGATTTATAAAAAACAGAAAGAGTTTCTGGAATTGAAACAGGGTCACATGTCTGTCACCGAGTGTGAACGAGAATTTTTGAGATTAAGCTACTATGATCAAGAATGTGTTTCGACTGAAGTAATAATTTGTAAACAGTTTGAAGACAGCCTAAATGAAGATATTCATTTGCTAGCTGGAATATTGGGTTGTGCTTGTTGATCGAGCATGTACAGCTGAGGCACTCGGGAAAGATAAAAAAAAAAGATGAGTCTGAAGCCAAAGATGTGAAAAAAAAAGATTTCTTAGTAAATCATTTCAGTCTGCTTCAAAGAAATTTAGGGATGAACATAGCCGCTCAAAGGCTAATTGGGACATTCGAACAGAGATCAAGCTAGATCGTAATTGAACTTCAAAGCTCCAGCTACTTCAATGGCTAGTGTTGGAATGTTCGATCCGAACGACCTGAATGTAAGTATTGTTGTAAAAGACAACCAGGTAGTTGTAGATTGAATGATCGATCCTGCTTCAGATGCGGATCATTAGACCATTTCATCTGAGACTGCCTAGAGTCTATTGAAGAAGAGATTGTTTAGAATTTGAAGTCAAATAATGCTTCAGCTAGAGGTAGACCTTCTCAAAATACAAAGAATGTCAGTGGTAGTTAGAGAGCTACAAAAGATACAGTTGCGAGATTTGAAGATAGGGCACCTACTAGAGCTTATGCCATTCGAGCCCGTGAGAAAGCTTCATCTCCAGATGTTATTATGGGTATTTTTACTCTTTATGTTACTTCTGTCATTGTATTGATAGACCCATAATCTACTCACTCGTATGTATGCATGAAGTTAGTATCCAGTAAGATATTTCCTGTTGAGTCTATTGAATTTGTGATTAAAGTATCGTACCTCTTAGGTAAAAATGTCTTGGTTGACAAAGTATGCAAGAACTGTCCGTTGATGTTTCGAGATGTTTGTTTTCCTGCTGATCTGATGCTATTACCTTTTGATGAGTTTGATATATTTCTGGGTATTGATTGGTTTACATTGCATGATGATGTTGTGAATTGCAAAAGAAAGATTATTGATTTGAGACTTTAGAATGATGAAATAGTTAGGATTGAATCAAATTATTTAAATGGATTGCTGGCTATGATATCAGTGTTGAAAGCTCAGAGTTATGTGAAAAAGGGCTATGAAGCTTACTTTGCTTATGTGATTGATTCAAAAGTGACGAAAAAGAAAGTTAAATCAGTGCCAGTTGTTTGTGAATTCCCTGACGTGTTTCCTGAAGAACTACCGGATTATCTCTGATACGTGAAGTTAAATTTGGTATTGATTTAATGTCGAGAATGGCTCCTATTTCGATAGCTCCGTATAGAATGGAACCAACAGGATTGAAAGAGTTGAAGTCACAATTACAAGAGTTGACCAATAAGGATTCGCACGACTGAGTTTCTCACCTTGGGGTGCTCCTGTCCTATTTGTGAAAAAGAAAGATGGCATGATGAGAATGTGCATTGATTACCGTCAGTTGAACAAAGTGACTATTAAGAAAAAATATCCTCTAGCCAGAATTGATGATTTGTTTGATCAGCTTAAAGGAGCCACTATGTTTTCTAAGATAGATCTGAGATCGGGATACTACTAGTTGCTAGTAGTAAATTTTGAAAACTATTCGATATTTTGAAAACTACCTTAGATTGACAAGATGAAATTGAGCATGTTAACGAGCATTATGAGTTTTAGTAGTTATGCCTTTCGGAGCAAAATTTTAGCAAATGCTGTCTCTTCGCTGACTTTTTATGGATTTGATGATTACTACCCATTGACTAATTTTTAGATCGAAATTTGAATGGTCCGATAAATGTCGAGCTTTGATCGATTTGTTGTTGTATTAACTTGAATTTCGATCTATAGTGATGATTAAATGGTCCGATCTGAGAAGATGGTTAGATGCCTCGAGAAAATTGAAAAAGATTACGAGCTTGTGATAGATTATCATCTCTTCTGAAAATGTCGTGTTTTCAATCATAAAAGCAAATGTCATTGCTGATGCATTGAGTCAGAAATCACTGTTTGCATTACGTGCAATGAATGCTCATTTAGATTTTTCTGATGATGGTTCAGTTTTGGCTGAGTTGAAAGCAAAACCATTCTTTTTACAACAAATATGTGATGCTCAGAAGATTGATAATGAAATGATAGCGAAACGAGCTCAGTGTGATTTGAACTCCGATTCTAAATTTAGAGTTGATGATGATGATTGTTTGAGATTTTGAGATCAAATTTGTGTTCTGATAAATCCAGAATTGATTCAGTTGATTTTGAATGAAGCTCATAACAGTCGTTTATCTGCTCATCTGAGAAGTACAAATATGTACCATGATTTGAAGCAATTGTATTGGTGGCCTGGTATGAAGCGAGATATCTCTGATTTTGTATCGAAATGCTTAGTCTATCAGCAAGTTAAAGCTGAACATCAGGTGCCATTTGGTTTGTTACAACCGATTCTAATTCCTGAGTAGAAATGGGACAGAGTGATGATGGATTTTGTTTCAGGGTTGCCATTGAATCCAAGGAAGAAAGATGCAATTTGGGTCGTAGTTGACAGATTGACGAAATCAACCCATTTTATTCCAGTACGATCTGATTACTCACTTGATAAATTCACTGAGCTTTATATGTCAGATATTGTGAGATTGCACGGGGTGCCACTGTCTATTGTGCCTGATAGAGATTCGAGGTTCACTTCACAATTCTAGAAAAAACTGCAAGAGGATTTAGGTACTGAATTGCATTTCAGTACAGCTTTTTAGCCACAGAAGGATGGTCAATTCGAACGGATTATTCAAATACTCGAGGATATGTAAAGATGTTGCATACTTGAGTTTAATGATATATGGGAACAATATTTGCCATTGATTGAATTTGCGTACAATAATGGTTTTCAGTCGAGCATCAAAATGGCACCTTATGAAGCTTTTTATGGACGCAAATGTCGAACACCTTTGTACTGGACTGAGCTAAGTGAAAATAAGATACACGGGGTGATATGATAAAAAACTAAGCAAAAAGTTAAAGTGATTCGTAATAGTCTGAAAGCCGTGTCAGATCGTCAAAAATCCTATACAGATTTGAAACAAAAAGATATTGAGTTTGAGATTGGTGATAATGTGTTCTTGAAAATATATCTATGGAAGAAAATACTTCATTTTGGTAAAAAGGCAAATTGAGTCCGAGGTTCATTGGGCCGTATGAAATTATCGAACGTGTTGGACTTTTTGCATACAGATTGTTATTGCCACCAGAACTATAAAAGATTCATAATGTATTTCACGTGTCAATGCTTCGTCGATACAGATCTAATCCATCACATGTAATTTCTCCGTTTGAGATTGAAATTCGATCCGATATAACTTACGAGGAAGAACCAATTCGCATCTTAGCTCGCGAAGTTAAAAAAATGCGAAATTTTAAATTCTATTAGTAAAAGTGTTATGGCATCGACACGAGAGTGGAAGAGGTTACGTGGGAGCCTGAAGATACTTTGAGACAACAATATCCGAATCTATTTAACGGTAAGATTATCGGGGACAAAAATCCCTAAGGGGGAGAATTGTAATAGTCTGATTTTGACCCTAGTTGGAATAGTGGTTTTGGGACCACAGATCTGAGTTAGAAAAATATTTTAATACTATTTTCTGTGTCTACAATATATGATTAAGCATGTGTTAAAGTTTTGTAAATTAATTTCATTGTTTGTGTGCTTAATTAGAGAAAATGACTAAATCGCAGAAAATACAAAAGTGACTTGCTATTTTTAAAGGGCTATATTGACATGGCTTTATGAATATGAGGTCCTTATGTTGTAAATGGACCATTGAAATGGTTGATGGACATTTATGACCAACCATTATGTGTTCTTATATATTATTATTAAAGGTTAAATTTGTAATTTAAGAAATAAGTTGAACTAAAATAAAATAGAAGCTAAAATAGTGTTCATCTTTGTTGTTTCCACCGAAAATAAGAAAGAAAAAAAAGAGTTTAGAGCTCTTGAACATTTGGCCCTTGTCTAAGCTCAATTAATGTATGTTTTGGTTTCAATTTTTCATAATTTTTATGTTTTTGTGATCGTTGCTTCGTGTTCTTAAAAACTCATGTCTTAATTTTGTGAATTGATGATGATTTTGAAATGTACCATTGATGAATTCATGAGCTTTGTGATGATAGTTTATGAAATATGAAATATATGTGTTAGATTAACATGTTTTGTCTTTGGATTTTTGTGAATTTGAGTAATTTGGGCTAAATTGTGAAAATAAAATTTTGAAGGACTAAAATGTGAAATAAATGAAAAATATGGGTTGATAGGGACCTAAAGAGAATTCGACTAATTATGGGTTATATTGAATTTTATGTATTTTGTGATTTGATGAAATATGGACTAAAATGTCAAAATATAAAAATATGAGGGCTAATTTGTAAATTGCCCTAAATATGTGTTTTTGGATTGAATTGAATTATTTGGTGAATAAATGGGTTAAATTTGAATATTTATAAATCAATAACCGAAGAAAACGGATTTAGACCGTGGAAAATCGAAAGTGATTGAGTAGCCAAAATCGTCCGTTTATGTTTGAATCTGAGGTAAATCTATGTACAAATAAATGTATTTGAATTAGTTTATTTATGTACCTGTGAAATTTAGATTGTGATGAATGTGTTCGAGATGATATGTACATGAAATCCGAGAAAGTATCGACAAGGTGTTAATATCCAAAAAGTCCCGTACGAACCTAGGAATAGATAGGATTTCAATGTCATGACATAGGTTTCCGATATGTGATATCGTGTAACACTACGTCTGGGACATTAGCATCGATATGAGATTTACGTGTAAGACCATCTCTGGGACATCGGCATCATATCTGATTTTCTTGTAAGACCTTGTTTGGGACAGTGGCATCAATTTTTGGTTACATGTAAGACTAGGTCTGGGACGTTGGCATTGTATGATCTGAGTATCCTATTTGATTCTGAATGGTTCAACAGGAAAATCCGATAAATGAAAGACTATGTGAATTGTGTAACCGTTTCAAGTACGTTTGATGTGTATGCTTTGTTTAAGCAGGAAAGGTGAGTATTTAAGGACTTGCAAAAGAGAAATCTGTGCATAGATGCAATGTGATAAAATGTGATATATGTATGATTATGATATGAGAAAAATGTTATGAATTTGCAATTAAGGAACATTAAAGATCTTGTAATAATATGATTATGTGCGTTTTATGTTATGTTTATTTGTATATGGCTAAACAAATAAGCCAAAGAAAATGTTATGAATTTGCAATTAAGGAACATTACAGATCTTGTAATAATATGATTATGTGCGTTTTATGTTATTTTTATTTGTATATGGCTTACTAAGCTTTTGAAAGCTTACTCTGTGTGTGTTTGCATTGTTTTATAGATCATTAAAGCTAGAGAAGGCTCGGGGATTGTCGAGGATTGTCATCACACTATCCAATCACATTTTGGTACTTTTTGAATATGTATAGATATTAAGTATGGCATGTATAGTCTAGTAAGTTTGATTATGTTTTGAAAGGTGTAAAAATTAGCCATTTGATATGGCTAGATAATGAATATGATGTGAATGAGTAATTTATGTTAGATGATGCATAGTTTGTTATGGTTTGATGTCTATTGAGATGATCAAATTATGATATATTATATGATGCTAAGCAAGTATAGTATTCATGAAAAGATGTTATATTGTGATGGTAAGATTGTGGATGAAACTTACTTAGAAATGTTTGTGATTGGATGGAGAATAAGTTAATGTATTTGTTATGCTCATGAGTGGTTAAAAAGAATTGTCATTTTGGTATGTTTTCATTGCTTTTGATGCTTGGAATGATGCTCATTTGTGCTTGTATGGATTGCCCAAAGTGTGGGTGGCAATTTGTCCTTGCAAATGACCTATAATTGCCGACATGGTTGAGCACACGGGCGTGTGGCTCGACCATGTCCTTCGTCATTGTGTTTCAATACAAGTCAGACTCAACCATGGGCTAGACACATGGGTGTGTGACTGGCCGTGTGAATTAAGTCAGTGGCGACCACGGGCTGGACACACAGGCGTGTGATTGGCCGTGTGGTGCAAGTCAGTAGCGACCATGGGCGTGTCCACAACTATGTGGACAAGTTAGTATGTATGCCCTATTTTGACATGGCTTAGAGACACGAGCATGTTTGAGATCGTGTGAGGCACACGGCCGTGTGACCTCTGTAACTTAGAAAATATTTTCAAATTTTCAAAAATTTTTGTACGTGTTCGGTTTAGTCCCGGCCCCTTTTTAAAGAATGTTTAAGGTCTCGTTGACCTAAATAAGGGACACTTTGATTACATAATGATTAGTTACAATGTGAAATGCTTGTAAAAGTTCCAATTAGTCTGGTAATGCCTTTAACCTGAGACTAGCGATGGTTATGGGTTAGGAGTGTTACAAGTTTAATTCAATTATGTAATAGATCAAGAAACGAGTGGAAAAGATATTAAACTAGGGAAAGGAGAAGTTACAAAATAGGTCCCTGAGATTTGTTCAAAGGTGGTAGTAGGTAAGTTCGTAGTGGCTTATTTATTATTATAATTAAACTATAATGTTTATTGCTATTGGTTTATAATTTGATTATAAATATATTACAATGTAAATTTCAAATGTTAAATAGATGTGTAAGAAATCGAGAAAAGATTAGTATTACGATGGTGCTTGAATTGTATTGAGTTTATATATGAATGAAATTGGATTTTGTTTACAGAAATGAATGCATATACGTGCCCCTATTTGTACTTCTGTACCCTTGAATGCACATTCATGTTCTGAATGCACTTTAGTACCTCGGTATTGCATCGTTGATGTCCATGAAAATGAAGTATTGACCTATTGTATAAATCGGGTTTAATTAATTTAAAGTGAAAGTCATACTATGACCTGACTAGGCTATGTAAGCTTATGTTCTCCTTATGTTGTTTTGTAGATAATCTTTGCTGACCGTTTGGAAGGATCGACCATAAAGCTCACATTATCAATCTAATTTCGTAGTTTTTGTATCTCATTTTTGGGTTGTGGCATGTATATAAGTTTTTGTTGGAAGAATGTTAGTGTTAATAGTTATGGATGCTATAGAAGGTTAATTAACTCTTTGGATTGTGTCATGTAATATTGAATGATATCTATGTATATATTGATGATTATGCTAACATGTATTTGGATTAGAAATGTTAATATGTTCGGTTATGATGGTTGATATAGATTTTTGGCTGTCTTTATGAAAATTTTGGATTGAGTGTGATGTTGAATTTCTTATAAATTGAGGTGCCTTTGAATGGCATATTGGCTAGATTTTATATGTTGTTTATTTGGTATATTGGTAAGTGTTTAAGGTTTGTTTTGAGCTATTGAATGAATAAGCAAGTGATATGTATTGATGAGCAAGGATAAGTGTTGGAATGGCTTGCTATAGAGGTTAAACTTGGTACACATGGCCTGGGAAATGGGCTATCACACGGTCGTGTGCCACACACGGTCTAACCACATGGTCGTGTGTAAATTATAAAATTTGTGTAGGTTTCATAGGGTCTGAGACACGACCATGTGTCTCAAGTTAGTTGGTTACATAGGCTAGCACACGGCCTACAATACGACCATATGAGCCAAGTTAGTGAGTTACACGGTCCATGACACGACCGTGTGTCCCTACTTCAAATGCTCACACGGTCTGATATGTGTTACACGATCAGAACACATGGCCATATGACCCCTGCTTTTCAATTTTTTAAAAAATTTTCTTTTTTTGCTTCAATTTAATCCTGAATTGTTCCTAAACTATTTTTAGGGCCCCGAAAGCTTAATTTAAGGCCCAATTGAGATTTTTTGTTCTGATTGAGATGAATTATTAGTAATTATACTTAAACAGAATTATTTTTTTCGGTTTTAAAGTTAAAGGTTATGTTTTGTACAGTAACACTCCACAACCTTAATTTGACGATGAAGACGAGCTAGGGGTGTTACATTGAAGCATTATTGGGGACACCTTGTTCCAACAATACATCAAGCTGAGGGCCAAATAGATAAAAGACTAGAAGAAGCGATAGCAAGAAATGACAACCACACCCACTTCATCACAAAAGTTGGCACGGGCTCAACAAGACATTGGTGAGAATAGTCATCCAAAGTTAGATTGGATGCTTTATTGGATCCAAGAATCGAGAGAAATTTTTCAAGATTTTGCCAGGAAAAATAACTTCCAAATCCCCAATTATACACTTGATATGTTTAGTCCGATGAATATGGAACAAGAAGAAGGAGCGTAGGAAAATGAAGAGGAAGGATACTAGGAGGATGACAACGAGGATGAGGAGATGGACAATGAGGATGATGATTGAACTATTTTTTTATTTTTATACAAACTTGTATTAATTTTTGGATAATTTTAATTTAGACTTTGTAGGAGTAGGAGTAATAAGAAAATTTTTAGTATGTTGTATTTTTTTTTTAAGTTTTCTATGTGGGAACCCAACACTAAGGAGACACAAACAAAATTCAAATTTTATATGAGCAATGGAGGAAGCACATATCAATAGAAGTTGAGCAATCACAATCAATCGAGTAACTTCTTTCTTTATGTTTTAACGAGCTACACATTGAGGATAATGCATCAACTAAAGTGTGGGGGTAACATAAGTTGTTTTCTTTTTAATTTTAAATTTATTGCAATTTTTTTCTATCTTTCAGTGTGCTTGAGCTTGTATAAATACAAGTGATTGGTTAGGAGCATGTACATAGGTTGCTTGTGTTCATGAATAAATTTGGCATGATGATAGGTGATTTTAAATTTCTTATTATTGAAGTACTAAATTTCTATATGTTACATGTAAATAGGTATTAAGTCGTCGTTTGTAACAAGTGATATAGAAAATACAAGGAAACAAGCACGATACTATGAATTGTAGATGGTCGAATTTTTGTTTATTTGGTTGATTAAATTTGTGTATGATGAGATATTTAGGGATGACCTAAGGCATTTTTGGAACACATCAAGAGCCAAAAAGTTTTCCTATTTATATTTCACCTTTGGTACCAATTTTTGAACCTGTTGACCTTTCTTGATGAACCTCATTACAAACTCTAAGCCTAAAAATGATAAATTGTATGTACCCTTTTTCTTTGGTCCTACACTATAGGATTATAGACGTCTAGCCATACATATTGAGGGTTAAGAAGATACATTAAGGTGGAGTTTGTAAAAACAAAGAGAGCTATGAAGGATTAGTGTGATGTAGGAACTATAGGTTACCCCAAAATTTAAAAAAAAAAAGGAAAATCCAAAAAGAAAACCCATAAGAGTAGAAAAAGTACATGAAAAGCCAAAAAGCATTCTTTAGTGAGAAAAAAATTGAAAAAGAATAGTGAAAAAGTCATAACAATAGGAAAAACTCGTTTAGTGGGGCATTGAAACTCGTAGGCTAGTCATAGTTACTATGTCATGCTATGATTTCCTATATGGAGAGAAAAAGAAGGTGAGAGTAGGAGAGAAAAAGAAGGTGAGTGTAGGAGAAAGGGTAAGGGTCACTAAATACGATGTGTCAAACTATTTTCATGCTTGTAACCTTTGGATGCTTACTATTTTTGAAGTTCATACCTATCCTAAGCCTCAGTCCATTACAAGTCAAAAAGCCCTATGTGACCTAAATATCCTTATACATGAATTGACATCATACTAAACATTCACATAAATGACTATTTATATTCTACTTGGATAATCAAAGTATTTATATGATTTGTTGATGGATCCATATAACAAGTGTCTCATGTGAAATGATAAGCAATTTGTGCAAGTATACATGTCATATCAAGTAATAAAGTGATGAGTGAGTATCGTTTCCACGAGGATTGGATTGAGGCACAAAAGTGGTTAGGTTATTATAATAAATTTAGAATAATATTATAGCAAAATAATTATAAGAATGTAGTGGTAAACAGAAGGAATATTAATGTGAACAAAATGTGTAACTGATGAATAATTGAAAATGCTATGGCAATACAAGAGCAAAAAAGCAAAGGCAATTTTGAGAATAACTACGTGAATGATATGCAACGAATAAATAAATGACTAAGAATGATATGGAAAAGCTACGATAGTAAAGATAAGGGTTAAGCGATGTTATGTCAGAAGGTTGGGATTACTAAAAATCTACTGTTCCTATCAGCAATGCCTCAGCAAAATCATACTTAACCTACTGCCCAGAAGAGTTTTAAGGTGGCATGTTTCTTCCAAGAGTAGAAACCTCAAGTTACCTAGTGTAACACCCTTAACCCGTATCCGTCGCCGGATTAGGATTACAGGGCATTACTAGACTTAGTACAAATCATAGCAAAATAATTACTATTTAAATAGTCATAACCGAATACATAGTACTTATCGATATACTATCTGTAACACCCCAAACCTGGTCAAACGCTATGGCCGAATCTGGTATATTACAGGGAAGAAAACATTTTAAAAACCCGTTTGTTGTCTCAAGTTAAAAAGTAAACCTTTGGTTTTATGAAAGAACCCAGTATATATTGTGTAAACCGGGAAAACATTTTAACCCTTACTCTTAAAAAATTAGAGTGGCCGTGTTGTTATTACTAGTTAATCAGTTACCCGGTGGTAAGATTAGGAGAAATCCCAAAAGTTTATTTAGTTTTGAAAACGTCCATTTATAACTTACTAGGCATGCTTTCAGTAATTAAACCGAATTGTAAAGAAATTCTACCCAAAAGAATAGCCCCAAAGAAAAACTAAGTGGCCTTATTACATAACTGATAACCCAAATTTAAAACAAAATAAATTTGAAATAACCATTTAAAACAAAGGAAACGTAATCTTGAGCATGGCCACCTCGAGTCCTCCCGGCTCCATATCCACGATCTAGAATTACCTGCAAGATGGTAATAGAAGGGGTGAGTCACTGAGACTCAGTGTGTAACTCCCCATCCCGAAGATATTAAACTTTTACACAGTTTCATATGCCAATATGTATGTCATGCAACCCATCCAACCTATCCATCCGAAACTCCCAATTCTACCCCTTGTGGCTCCTAGCCACTGGTGGTACCTAACCACTGGTGGTTCCAAACCACTAGTGACTGAAGTCACAAATAATCACTAGTGGGGCCAACTGTGGTACCTAACCACTGGTGACGATCCCTTATCTCGACATGTGGGGCCAACCCACTGTGGTACCAAACCACTGAGACGAGTCATAAAAAATATAGATATGTGGTATCTAACCACTGGTGGTTCCAAACCACTGAGACTTAGTCAAAATATCATAAAAAGCGGGGCCAACCCACAGTATGGCACCTAACCACTGGTGACAGTCTGAAAATATTCCTTCCCCATCCTCTCATCACCCATTTCTCATACTTAACATATAGAATAACATATGTAAAATTACATGGCACTGACAGACTCTAATATATGCAATCAACGTTTGCAACCATGGCAAACTTACCCGGCATCCATGCTTTTACCCACACGGGTAAATTAGTGATCTCTCCATTATTCTGGCTTTTAACAACACATAAAAAATAGCATATTAAACAAAGAAAGTGTGTAAGAGTTACACACCTGATTACTCGTAAGACTACGCTTCCTACGTCGACACTGTCGTTAATCGACACTACCGCTATCTGTCTACTCTCCTGTTTAGATGCTGATCCACACCCAGGTGGCCAATTGCGAACCGCAAATACATCCCTCTTCTTGAACTTAGGGGCTGGGTTCACATATCCAACCCCTCCTAACGCTTGGCTGGCATTTGAGTCCATAACAATCCTTGGTCACTAACCGAATTAACACAAAGAGTAACAACAAATGGAAATATGAACTCGAATGGAAAGGTTTCTTACCTAGGCTGGCAGATCCTGAAACGTTGGGCTTGATCCACAAGTCAAGTGAATCCCGAATATCCAAACGAAGCGTTACCACCTTACCTATAATCGGCCATACATCAAATAGAATCGAATCTCTACCTTCGGTATTAGCGCAATAGGAGATGATTAAAAGACAGGAACACCTATCACAACATTAGCAAAATCGATTGAAAGTGGTGGAGAGATATCGACAATCTGCTGCTACAAGAACCGAAAGAAACGATTATGAGTGCCAGAGAAATTCGGCGTATAGATGAATAAGAATTGCTTAAAACAGAAGACAATTCGACTTTTATTCTTATAGAAAACGATAGAGAAAAAGGAAAAGAGATGAGAGAGATTCGACCAAGGTACTAAGAACTTACCCCAAATGCCAAAATTATTCCCCTATGAAAAGAAACACAAAAAGAAAGATGATCTTTAATAGGTGATATTCAGCCAAAGTGATGAAAGAACAGAGAGGAGAGTAACAGAGATTTCAGCTAACAATGAATGAATAAGATGAAGAGGAGGAAGGGGATATGAAGTTTCGGCTCTTGCTAAATCCAAATAAAAGGAAGAAAAAGAGAATAAAGTTGCGACAGGGTATAGCTTCAGAGGGTTTTCGGCTTTTGCAAGCAATCAAAAATGAGAAGAGAGTTAGGGAGTTTCAGCTAACAAGAGATGGAAAAGATAAGGAGGAAGAATAGATGGAGTTTCGATTTTAATGTCAAAGGCAAGAAAATAACAAAGATGATGAGTAAAGGGTAATGTAGTTTCGGCCAAACACCAAAAATACAAAAAAAAAAAAAAAGAGAAGGCTTTAGGGGACAATTCAGTTTTGACCAAAAAGAAAAGAAAACAAAGTACTCTAGATACCATCTAACTAAACCAAAATGCCCAACACCTCCCTAAGGCTATCATACCATTCGGCCACCCTAAACACTCCAGGACCTAATGCTCACACCTCCTACCACTATTCAAATTTCGGCTAACACACACCCCAACTCAATCCCTACTTTTTCTCCTTGCTTTTCTCCTGCTCACACATTCAAATCTGTTTGAATCTTTCAAACCCCTTATTTTTCTCTCTTCCATTCATCCAATCTGTTGACTCCTTCAACCCTTATCCAACAAAGTCCATCCTGAGCACAATTCATCCTGGTCTTGGCATCAAAAAGATATGAACAAAAGGGATTTCTGCTGCTCGAACCAAGGCTCCCTCACTCCCCAGAGGTGTCACTTCTTTAAGCCCTAAGTGGCACCTCCTTTGCCACTTTACCAAGGCACTCCTTGCATCCAAACATGCCACCAACTACCCTTAACACCCCACTCATTCAGCTCCCCCTTCTAGGTACCCAGAAATAAAATAAAATTTTTGCCAAGGCTCTAGCCTATCACCAAGGTTTCCCGAAGCCTCCAAACACACCCAAACAGTCCTACAAAGCGTGCTAACACATAGGTATGAATTAAAATGCGAGACCCCTAAATCCTGAATGTTATAGTTCTACCCCCTTAAAGAAATTTCGGCCTCAAAATTACCTGGTCAAAAGAGTTGAGGGTATTGCTGTCGCATTAGGTCCTCCGGCTCCCACGTAGCTTCTTCTGTCCCATGATTCTGCCATAACACCTTTACCAAAGGAACTGATTTCCTACGAAAACTTTGACATCTCGATCCAGAATTTGCACTGGTTCCTCTTCAAAAGACAAATCTGGGCTCACTTCAATCTCCTCCACTGGCACAACATGAGGCGGATCTGAACGGTAGCGTCTAAGCATGGAAACATAGAATACGTCATGGATCTGGCTCAATTCTAATGGTAACTCGAGCTGATAAGCTACTGGTCTCACACGCTTCAACACCTTATAAGGTTCGATATACCTAAGGCTTAGCTTGCCCTTCCGACCAAATCTTAGCACTTTCTTCCACAGCGACACCTCTAGGAAGACCTTGTCACCCACTGCAAACTCTATATCTTTTCGCTTAAGATCGGCATAAGATTTTTACCTAATCTGAAGCTTCCTTCAAACGAGTCTGAATTAGCTTAACCTTATCCTCCGTTTCAGAAACCAACTCTGGACCCAACAATTGACGTTCACCCAACTCTATCCAACCTGTAGGAGTACGACATTTCCGCCCATATAGCGCTTCATGCAGTGCCATCTGAATTCTTGCTTGGTAACTATTGTTGTATGTGAACTCTGCCAACGGTAGAAATTCCTCCCAACTACCTTTGAAATCCAAGACACAGCCCCTCAGCATATCTTTCAAGACCTGAATCACTCTCTCTGGCTGCCCGTTAGACTGTGGATGGAACGCTGTACTAAAATCTAGCTTCGTTCCCAATGCTTGATGTAACGCCTTCCAGAATCTTGACGTGAACCTAGGATCCCTATCGGAGATAATTGACACCGACACCCCATGCAGTCTCACGATTTCTGCCACATACAACTTAGCCAACCTTTGGAGGGAGTAATCGACCTGAACCAGAATAAAATGAGCCGATTTTGTTAAACGGTCCACAATCATCCAAACCGAATCCTTTTTAGTAGGTGTGAGGGGTAGCCCACCGACAAAATCCATCGTAATCCTTTCCCACTTCCACTGCAAAATCTTTATCAGCTGTAACAGACCCGAAGGTAACTGATGTTCAGCTTTGACTTGCTGACATGTTAGATACTTACAAATTCTGTTACCTCCTACTTCAGACCCAGCCACTAGAACTGCTCCCGCAAATTTTGGTACATCTTACTACCTCCTAGATGCATAGCGTACGGACTGCTATGTGCCTCTTGAAGAATCTTTTGCCTCAACTCCACATCCTTCAGCATGCAAATTTTTCCCTGAAAACACAACACACCTTCACTTCTTAAACTATATCCCTCCAATCCACCATTCCGCACTTGCAAACGTCGGGCACTTAAGACTTCATCGACCAATTATTTTTCTTTAACCTGGTTTACCCATGTCGGCTTCACTTGCAGTTCCGCTAGCAGACTGCCGTCGTCATATAGACTAGGGTGGGCAAACATTGCTCTCAAATCTGACACCACCTTATGGCTCAACGCGTCAGCCACTACGTTGGCCTTCCCGGATGGTACTCAATCGAGTAATCATAGTCTTTTAGCAACTCAATCCACCTTCGCTGCCTCAAATTCAACTCCTTCTGAGTAAGAAGGTATTTCAACCTCTTGTGATCCGTGTAAACGATAGACTTCTCCCTATAAAAGTAATGCCTCCAAATTTTCAGAGCAAAAACCACTGCAGCCAACTCCAGATCATGCGTCGGATAATTCACTTCGCGAGGTCTCAGTTGTCGTGAAGCATACGCTACCACTTTCCCCTCTTGCATCAACACACATCCTAACCCTGTATGCGACGTATCACAATAAATCAGAACTCTTTCCCCGCTTCACTGAATCAAACCGAGCTTCACAAAATCTTCTTCAACTTCTCAAAACATTCTTGTTGCTTGTCCGACCACACAAACGAACTCCCTTCCTTAATACTTGGTTAATCTGCTACCGCAATTAAAGAAAACCCTTCCACGAATCTTCTGTAGTACCCTGCTAAACCCAAAAAACTCTGAATCTCCGCCACAGACTTAGGTGGTTTCCAATCCAATACAGCTTCAATCTTCCGAGGATCCACTCTAATCCCCTCAGCTGACACCACATCACCCAAGAAGGTCACTTCCTTTAACCAAAACTCACACTTACTAAATTTTTCGAACAACTGCTTCTCCCTCAGAATTCTCAGAACCATACGAAGATGTGCGTCGTGCTCCTCCTCAGACTTCGAGTACACCAAAATATCATCTATAAATACCATGACGAACCAATCTAAATATGGCTGAAACACCCAGTTCATCAGATCCATGAATGCTGCTGGTATGTTGGTCAACCCAAACGGCATCACCAAAAACTCGTAGTGACCGTAGCGGGTATGAAACATCGTCTTATGGATATCTGCCTCCTTTACCTTTAGTTGGTTATACCCCCTTGTCTCTTATGTGGCATCACTTTGCCACTACACCACACACTCCACTTGTCCCTATTCCTATTCAGATTCTACCCATTGGTTTGTTTCACTTCCTCAGCTATTTTGGCCATCTCCACCAGAACAGCAAATTCCCTCTCTCGCTGTGGAGCAATCATTACCCGCAGCTTCATCTCTCAGCCCGTCCTCAAACCTGACACTACGCTCATATTTCGTAGCCACAATACGCCGAGTATAATGGCTCAACCTTAAGAATTCTTCCTCATATTCGGATACTAACCTACTCCCCTACACCAGGCTTAAAAATGCCCTATGTTGCGCATCTATATAGCTGGACCCGACGTACTTCCTCTGATAAACCGCCTTAAAGAAATCCCAAGTGATATCATCGGCCATCGCACCATCCCTGACCATGAGCCACCACTGATAGGACTCATCCCGAAGAAGAGATCCCCTTCAACTTCTCCTCAGCTGAAAAATCTAAATCGTCTATTATGCGCTCTGTCACCTCTAACCAGTACTCAGCAACATTAGGAGCTACCCCAGAAGCACCCCTGAATACTTTCGCTCCATTAGCCCGAGTCATTCAAACACAGATTTTCGAGCCCTCGCACTCCCCACCGCTTCCAAAGAATCCTCTCCAAAACTCGCAAAGATCACCGCGACACCGCTCATCACCACCCGCTTGATCCTAAAACTCAGCGTCCACAGCTGGCGGCGGTGGTACCTCATTATCTGGCCCATAATCGGACCCTACCGGATTCGACACAATTGTCCTACCCCTACCATGTCCGCGGCAACACGCCCACGACCTCGAGTGCTCATTCTACCGTTCGCGATTTAATCTGATTAGAAATTTTATGGGTTAATACATTTTTCTTTCAATGATTAACAACGGACTATCTTATGGAAGGAAGTTTTTAACAGTGGTTTTTTCGAATTTGAACTATGTCTACATAGTTCGGTTCTTAAGTCAGTATTCCCTAGTTTTAGAGTTCCTACTCAATCAGCATCCAATGGAACACCACACATATGCATTAACCACACCAGTACCTTCATGGACCCACATTCATTTCCTAAGGGTATTTTCGTTATTTTGCTTACCTAGGGGTATTTTCGTAATGTTAACCTACAGGGGTATTTTCGTAATTTTCAAAAATAGGGTATCTTGGTGATTTTTTAAAATAAGAGTATTTCGGTAATTTTGCAAATCGGGGTACTTTGGTAATTTCATAAACCAGGGGTATTTTGGTAATTTTGTAAATCGAGGGTTATTTTGGTCATTTACCTCAATCAAGGGCACTGTGGAAAATTTTACAAAATTCAAGGTGATATAAGTATTTTTGCAAAACTAGGGTACTGGTCCCTTTTGGGTTTTAGTTAAAATTTTGACCTACTAACAAGTCCTCACGGTTAAGGTGAACAGTGACTACGCACCAGGTAGGATCCCAGTAAAGAGGAGGTGAGTCACTAGGACTGCTTAAATACCCTATTAACCTAAGGTCCATAAACCCTAACCTATCTATCTATGTCCCTATATCCCTATTAACCCTATCACGTATATATATCACATTAGGGATTAGGATACTTACCTGGGTGGATCGGTGCCAGAAACTCAGGTGCTATGCTCTTCCAAATATACATCTCCCCAAAAATCATTTTACAAACCCTTTTATTGAAAATATCTTGAGCCTTATACCCACAGCCTAGCTTTTAAACCACGCTCTGATACCACAATTGTAACACCCTAAACCCGGTCAAACGCTACGGTCGAATCTGGTATGTTATAGGGAAGAAAACATTTAAAAACCCGTTTGTTGTCTCAAGTTAAAAAGTAAACCTTTGCTTTTATGAAAGAACTCAGTATATATTGTGTAAATCGGGAAAACATTTTAACCCTTAGTCTTAAGAAATTAGAGTGGTCGTGTTGTTATTACTAGTTAACCAGTTACCCGATGGTAAGATTAGCAACAATCCCAAAAGTTTACTTAGTTTTGAAAACGTCCATTTATAACTTACTAGGCATGCTTTCAGTAATTAAACCGAATTGTAAAGAAATTCTACCCAAAAGAATAATCGCAAAGAAAAACTAAGTGCCCTTATTACATAACTGATAACCCAAATTTAAAATAAAATAAATCCGAAATAACCATTTAAAACAAAATAAACGTAATCTTGAGCATGGCCACCTCGAGTCCTCCCGGCTCCATATCCACGGTCTAGGAATTACCTGCAAGATGGTAATGGAAGGGGTGAGTCACTGAGACTCAGTGTGTAACTCCCCATCCCAAAGATAATAAACTTTTACACAGTTTCATATGCCAATATGTATGTCATGCAACCCATCCAACCTATCCATCCGAAACTCCCAATTCTACCCCTTGTGGCACCTAGCCACTGGTGGTACCTAACCACTGGTGGTTCCAAACCACTGGTGACCGAAGTCATAAATAATCATGAATGGGGCCAACCCACTGTGTGGTACCTAACCTGTAACACCCCAAACCCGGTCTATGCGTTAAGACTAGATTTGGTTTGTTACTTAGATCGAACTATCTTAATAATTACGGTGAATCGAATTTTCAAAAAAAACATTTTTAATTACAAGGTTTAATAAAACCAAAAGAGTATTTTAAATTTGATGTATATGAAAAAAAATTTATTGAAAATATCATTAATATTATATTGATAAAATCCTTAGAGTAAATTTTTTATAAGAGTTCAAAATATTTAAGAAAATGATAAAGGAATTTCATATATTTGAAAACCCAAACTATTTTTAGAAAACAAAATAATTATAAGCCCATATTAATAGTCCAAAACATAATTTAAATCCATCCACACATAAAATCCATAAAATATTTATAGAGGCCTTATTACATCAAACCCATAATAGTAAATTATAGAAAGTCTTTAATAAAAGTTCAAAGTTTCATTAACCCTTATTTGTAGTATGGCCCCACGAAGTCATCCTCTACCAAGTCCACGCCAATTTCCATTACCGAGATGAAAATTTGAGGGAGTGAGTTACTTAGAACTTAGTGTATAACTCACTTACTTATTCATTGGGCAGATCATCAAATCATTATTTTGGGCTTGAGCCCGCCAACAGTTTAACAATATAAATAATAATATGTATGAAAATGAAGTTCCCAACCCCAAACCTAATTTCCATCCACTACTCACCCCCGTACCAACCATCACACCTGTGGGATCAAGTCAACCCACCCCGCCATCACACCAATCGTAGGCATTAAGCCATTTATATTTGTGGCAGAGCCACCGAACTAGATTGTGACAAGGTCACCAAACTAGAGGCATAGAGCCATTAGAATATTTGTGGCATAGCCACCGAACTAGAGGCAAATAGCCATTTAATTATTTTGTGGCAGAGCCACCGAACTAGATTATTGGCAATAGGCCTTTCTTCTCTTCATCGTTAATCCCAACCCATGCAACATGTATGCAAAATAGTTTATGATCAAATAATGATTTTATCAAAAAGGCCCATTTAACATAAGAGTCAATATTTCAAATTTTTATTAAGGCCCAAAATTACAAAATAACATTTGGCCCATTTAGCAATTTAGCATCTTAGGCCCAAATTTACAATCTAGCAAAGAGTTCGGCCCGTTTATCAATCTATCAGGGGTTTTGGCCCATTTAACGATCTAGCAGAGATTTCGGCCCATTTTTGATCTAACAGAGATATCGGCCCAATTATCGATCTAGCAGAGATTTCGACCCATTTATTATTTATCAGGGATTTCGGCCCATTTAACTATCTATCCAAGATTTCGGCCTATTTTACTAACTAGCAAAATTTTTCGGCCCATTTACTAATTATCAAACTTATCGGCCCATTTTTACGATCTAACACATTTTCGGCCCATTTTACGAAGACATAAAAATTTACATTTTTCCATCTAACTCATCGAGGGCTTTTTCGTAATTTTCACCATTTTAACCGTTTCCATGTAATTTCACCAAATACCAATTATTTCATATTATAACGATTTTGTCATTTTTATGATTTTACTCAATACCACAAATGACATCCAACCCGAGAAAAGTGTGAAGTTACACACCTTGATATCGTGAGTACTAAACCTTCTCACTCTTCAACACCTAAACATAATACGATCTATTAGAACACTATCATGTATAAAATATACTATTGGTATTCGATCCAAATCCTTACCCTTTGATTTTGAATCACATCTATTTTTGGTTTCTCCTCGCTTATCGATTCGTTATTCATCGAGAATCCACTAACGCATAAAGGCTCTGGAGTATGAACTACTTCAATAATTGATTTCCCTTGGTTGATGGTCCGTAACTCGGTGGAAAATCCTGGATTCTCAAACCTCCTTCGCTTATACTTAGGGGATTAACGAACCTCCCTCTTCCTAACACTATACACCGCCTTTTCTTCCCTATTTTGAATGTCTTCAATGACAAAATATCATTAATCCAACCTAATAATATATCGAAAATAATACTAAAGGTTTTAAGGGTGAGATTTCCTTACCACAAAGATCCTTGCTCTACAATATGAGAATCGACCAAAACGCTCCTCAACACCTTAAATCAATTCCAACATTCTAAGATACACACGAACACTTGAGTTCCGGCCTTCCACAATTGCACTAAAGTATAACGAATGAAAACGTTAATAGAATGAACGATAAATTCGATCTAAGAGATCCTTCTTATCACCATCAAGATTCGCCAAAACCATTATTAACTAAAATAAACTAAAATAACTCTTACCTAATGTCCACGGTTGAGAAGAAACGATTGAGAAGGGTGTTTATGAATAGAGAGAGATTCGCTATGAATAACCAAAGAAAAGAGAAAATGGTTCAAAGAAAGGCACACTAACATTCGCCATGAGAGAATATTATGGAGAAAGTATGATTGAAAAGAAATTAAAAGATGAGAGAAAGAGATGATGATGATGTTGTTTCAGCCAAAGAGAAGAAAAGATAAAGAAAGAGATGAGTTTAGGAGCAAAGTACATTCGACAATGGGGAAAAGAAAAGAAAAGAATGGCCTTTTGGTATTGGAGATTTCGCACTTTGAAAAGGCATACAAAAGAGTACTAAAGTGATAGGCAAAATGACCAAATGGTCAAAAGATTAAGGCTTACCAAAAGATCAAATTCGCCAAAGGAGAAAGGTTGAGAAAAGAATTGCAAAACTTTGCACAAGATGTTAGAAATGACCAAAACTAATTCCTAATCCTAGCCAAGCTACTAACATATTCGGCCAACCTCCCCCTAGCCACAATGCCGTCCAAATTCATTGGTCAAATGACCATGAAATAATTTCCAAAACCTTTTCCTTGATACATGCCTTATGTCCACTTATCTTTCCAAAATTTCTTGATTCCCTACCATAAGTTAACAATTACCTTATTCTTTTAGTCTACTTACCAAAATGAAAAGTCCAACCTTACCATATATATTGCTTGGCCGACATTTGCTATACTTGTGCAAAAATAAAATTATCTATATGCTAACCAAGGATTCGAACCACTCCCCTCATGCCACAACTCATGCGCCAACACCACATTACCATTTACTCATCTTATGCTACACTTTGACACTTAAATTAACTTAAGTATCAATGTCACTTAATCCACTTCATTAAATTCTCAAAACTAAAAATTATTCCATTCCGAATAATTCTATACTCTTCTTCAGACTATAATAAACATGAAAAAGAAGTAAGAAAATTTTCCTTCATAATCTAAGCACCAAAAACATGCAATAAAAATCGATACTCAAATTTTAGGGTGTTACAACTCTACCCTCCTTAAAGAAAATTTCGTCCTCGAAATTTACCTGGTTGAAAGAGGTGAGGATATTGTTGCCGAATTGCATCCTCAGGCTCCCTCGTAGCTTCCTCCGCTCCGTGATTACGCCTTAAAACTTTGACCAACGGCACGGTTTTCTTTTTTAGCACCTTAACATCTCGGTCTAAGATTTCCACTGGTTCCTCCTCAAAAGATAAGTCTAAATTCAACTCCAATTCTTCTACCGGTACTATGTGTGAAGGATCCGATCTATAGCGCCTCAACATGGAAACATGAAAAACATTATGAATTTGACCCAATTCCGGAGGTAATTCAATTTGATAAGCCACTGGGCCAACACACTTCATCACACGATATGGCCCGATGTGCCTAGGGCTCAACTTGCCCTTCTTTCCGAATCTGAAAATTTTCTTCCAAGGTGAGACCTTCAGAAAGACATGATCTCCCACATCAAACTCAATATCCTTTTGCTTCAGGTCTGCATACGACTTCTGTCTATCTGAGGCTTCCTTTAATCGTGCTCGAATAACTTTTACCTTTTCCTCTATTTTAGATATCATCTCAGGACCCAACATCTGCCGTTCGCTCAACTCAGTCCAACAAATAGGAGAACGACACCTACGACCATACAATGCCTCGTAAGGTGCCATCTAAATGCTAGACTGATAGCTGTTGTTATACGCAAATTCTGCCAATGGTAGAAAATCCTCCCAACTACCTTTGAAGTCAATCACACAACCCCTTAACATGTCTTCTAGAATCTGAATCACTCTCTCCGACTGACCATCTGACTGAGGATGAAAAGCCGTACTAAAGTTTAGCTTTGTTCCCAGAGCTTCATGCAAAGCTTTCCAAAACCGTGATGTAAACCTAGGATCCCTATCTGATATAATAGATACGGGTACCCCATGCAACCTCACAATTTCAGATACATACAGCTTCGCCAACTTCTGTAACGAGTAATCCGTACGAACTGGTAGGAAATGAGCAGTCTTCGTCAAACGATCAACAATTACCCAAACAGAATTTTTCTTAGTAGGTGTTAAAGGTAACCCACTAACAAAATCCATTGTTATCCGCTCCCATTTCCAAAGAGGAATCTTTACCATCAGAATAAACCTCGACGGCAATTGATGCTCCACCTTCACTTGTCGACAAGTTAAACATTTTCCCACAAACTCTAAAATTTCACGCTCAACCTCGCCACCAATATCGTTCTCAAGATCTCGATACATCTTATTTCCTCCGGTGCATAGCATAGGGCTACTATGCGCCTCAGAGAATCATTTGCCTAAATTCAAATCTTTAGGCATACAAACCCTTCCACGAAAGCACAACACTCCATTCATATTTATACCAAAATCCTCTATTTCACCCCTATCAACCTGCTGGAATAAAGGTCCCAACTTTTCATCTGATGTCTACTTTTCCTTGATTTGTTCCAGCAACAGAGGCTTCACCTGAAGTTCTACTAACAAACTTCCATCCTCATACAAACTCAAATGAGCAAACAATGCTCTCAAATCAGATACTGCCTTACGACTTAACGCGCCAGCAACCACGTTAGCCTTTCCAAGATGATATTCAATTGAGAAATCATAGTCCTTTAATAGCTCCACCCATCTTCGTTGTCTCAAGTTTAATTCCTTCTGAGTAAGAAGATACTTAAGACTCTTGTGATCCGTATAGATGATAGACTTTTCACCATAAAGATAATGCCTCCAAATCTTTAAAGCAAACACTACCGCTGCTAACTCCAAATCATGAGTAGGGTAGTTTACTTCGTGCGGTCTCAATTGACGAGAAGTATAGGCCACCACCTTTCCATTTTGCATCAACACACAACCTGCACCGTGTGAGACGATCACAATAAATAGTGAATTCTTTTCCAGCCTCCTATTGAATCAAACCGAGCTTCCATCGTAATCTTCTTCAATTTCTCAAACTCTCTTATTATTTTTCGGTCCAATTATACTAACTCCTTCCGTAATAGTTTAGTTAGGTGCAAGAATCAACGAAAACCCCTCTACAAAACGTCTGTAATAACCAGCCAAACCCAAGAAACTCTAAATTTCAGCTACCGACGTTGGTGGTTTCCAATCCAGAATAGCCTCAATCTTCCGAGGATCCACCCTTATTCCTTCATTGATACCACATGACCCAAAAGTCACTTCCTTTATCCAAAATTTGCATTTACTGAATTTGGCATACAGTTGATTATCCCGAAGTAACTGTAATACAATTCGTAAATACGAGTCATGCTCCTCATCATTTCTTGAATAAACTAAAATGTCATCTATGAACACTACCACAAACCGATCTAAATATAGTTGAAAGACTCGGTTCATCATGTCCATAAATGCGGCTGGTGCATTGGTTAATCCAAACGGCATCACTACAAACTCATAATGTCCGTAACGAGTCCGAAATGCCGTCTTATAAATATCCGCTTCTTTCACCTTAAACTAGTGATAACCCGATCTCAAATCAATTTTGGAGAAAACTTAAGCTCCCTTTAATTGATCAAACAGATCATCAATTCTCGGCAGAGGATACCGATTCTTGATCGTCAATTTATTCAATTGTCTATAATCAATGTACATACGCATCGATCCATCCTTCTTCTTGATGAACAAAACTGGTGCTCCCCACGGAGACACACTCAGTCAATAAATCCCTGATCCAGCAATTCTTGAATTTGAGCTTTAAGCTCTACCAACTCCTTCTTGCCATTCTATAAGGAGCAATGGACACCGGAGTCGCTCTGCAAAAGCTCAATGCCAAATTCTATTTCCGATCTAGAGGTATACCGAAGTTCTTCGGAAAAACATCCAAAATTCCTTCACCGCTCTCACATCATTCACAGATAACTCTTTGGCATCCAAAGCACAAATAAAGGCTAGGAATGCTCCATATCCTTTCCGTACCAACTTCTCTGCCTTCAACACAGATATCACATTTGCCAAGTAGTTCTTTCGCTCACCAATCATGATGACTTCCTTATCATCCGAGGTTCTTATTGACATCCATTTTACAAAGACAATCCAATTGCGCCGATGTTTAACCAACCAATCCATGCCCAGAATGAGATCGAACTCGCCGAAAGGCAATTCCATCAAATTCACCAAGAATACCTCCTCTTGAATTTCTAAGGGCACGTCTCTAAACAATTTATTTACGATTACCGACTGTCCTAAAGGACTAATTACTGTCATCTCACTATCGATAATTTTAGATTCTAGATTCAGGTTTCTAGATATGGCGCTAGCAATATACGAATGGGTAGAACCAATATCTATTAAGGTAGTAATAGGTACATCGAAGATGAAGAACATACCAGTTATTACATCAGGTGCATTGCCATCCTCGCTGCCTAACCGCATAGACTAGTCCAGTCGTCTTGCATCCGTGTTCCTCTAGGACCATTGCCTCGACCGGGTGTACCTTGACCACGCCCAAATTTCCATTACCACCACGACCGGTCCACGACCTCTCGGTGGGTCTGCCGAGTACCTCTAGCCATACAGTGCATCATTATTATGAACTTCCGAGTCGTATCCATACGCCGAGGATAATTTCTATATTGGTGATCCATTGAACCGCATTTGTAACAAGCGCCGCTTTCCTCCAACACTCTCCAAAATGCCTTTTTCCACATTCAAGACAATCTCGACCTCGATTATTAGTTACCGGTGCTCTACCTTGAATTGGTTCATCATTCCGAGGCCTTCTTAAACCTTTTGAAGAACCCGACATCGTGTCTCTCTTGTTTCTAAATCTTTCTATTCGACGTTTTGAGTTCTTAGCCTCTTCGCTATCTTGGCCTTCTCCACAAGCGTGGCAAAAGTTCTAACTTGTTGTGGGGCAATCGTAACCCTCAACTCATCATTTAGCCCATCCTCAAACGCACACAACGTTAGTGATCTGTTACACTATTGTCCAAGCATATCGACTCAAGCGTAGAAACTCAAATTTCATACACCGCCACCGCCTTACTCCCTTGGACTAGATTCGAAATTCCTTCCTTCTAAGCGCCTACATAACTCGCTCCAACATATTTCCTTGTAAGGCGCCTTTAAAGAATTCCTAAGTAATCAATGCAACTTGGTGCCTTCTCGAATAGTAGGCCACCACCGACACGCCTCATCTCTTAACAAGGACACACACTCCTTTCGGTTTACGCTCAACAAAGGCATTCCATATCATCCATAATCCGCCCACGCCTTCGAGCCAATATTCACCACATTTGGAGCTACACCGAAACTCCTCTAAAACTTCGCATTATTTGACTTGAGTCGTTCAAATTGACCCACGAGTTGTTGGCCCAATTCTAGTTCCAATGACCCTTTCTAGGACTCGCAAAGATCGCTTGTGTCAAAGCATTATCTTCTTCCATGTGATCACGTGATCCTGCCTCACTCTCAAATGACGCAGGTGCATCCATTTTCGGCATATGATTTGGTACTTCAGTTGCAGCACCTCGTCCTCCGCCACGGCCACGTCTACCGCGTCCACGACCATGTCCTCTAGTGCTCATGATGACTAATTCGATTTAATCTGATTACAAATTTTATGAATTAGAAAAATTTGTTTCAGTGTTTATTAACGATGTTTTATGAGATTTGAGAGATAAAGTTGTTTTTCGCAACACATCCTATAGTCTCAATCTCTATGAACTTTAACATCTAAAACTAGAAGTTCTAGAGTGTTCCTATGGTCATATCATCATCATCATAATAATCATTTAACAATGAATACTTACTTGGCTTGTTGCCGGATGCTTGTGGTGCCATACTGATCTTTAAAACATAATTGAATGATTTCATACAAAATTATTTGTGAACCCAACCACAATGAAGTTTTTGAAACTGCTCGATATTATTAAATGTAACACCCCAAACCCTATCTATGCGTTAAGACTAGATTTGGTTTGTTACTTAGATCGAACTATCTTAATAATTACTATGAATCGAAATTTTCAAAAAAATCATTTTTAATTACAAGGTTTAATAAAACCAAAAGAGTATTTTAAATTTGATGTATATGAAAAAAATTTATTGAAAATATCATTAATATTATATTGATAAAATCCTTAGAGTAAATTTTTTATAAGAGTTCAAAATATTTAAGAAAATGATAAAGGAATTTCATATATTTGAAAACCCAAATTATTTTTAGAAAACAAAATAATTATAAGCCCATATTAATAGTCCAAAACATAATTTAAATCCATCCACACATAAAATCCATAAAATATTTATAGAGGCCTTATTACATCAAACCCATAATAGTAAATTATAGAAAGTCTTTAATAAAAGTTCAAAGTTTCATTAACCCTTATTTGTAGTATGGCCCCACGAAGTCATCCTCGCCCAAGTCCACGCTAATTTCCATTACCCGAGATGAAAATTTGAGGAGTGAGTTACTTAGAACTCAAAGTATAACTCACTTACTTATTAATTGGGCCAGATCATCAAATCATTATTTTGGGCTTGAGCCCATCAACAGTTTAACAATATAAATAATAATATGTATGCAAAATGAAGTTCCCAACCCCAAACCTAATTTCCATCCACTACTCACCCCCGTACCAACCATCACACCTGTGGGGATCAAGTCAACCCACCCTGCCATCACACCAATCGTAGGTATTAAGCCATTTATATTTGTGGCAGAGCCACCGAACTAGATTGTGACAAGGTCACCGAACTAGAGGCATAGAGCCATTAGAATATTTGTGGCATATCCACCGAACTAGAGGCAAATAGTCATTTAATTATTTTGTGGCGAGCCACCGAACTAGATTATTGGCAATGTGCCTTTCTTCTCTTCATCGTTAATCCCAACCCATGCAACATGTATGCAAAATAGTTTATGATCAAATAATGATTTTATTAAAAAGGCCCATTTAACATAAGAGTCAATATTTCAAATTTTTATTAAGGCCCAAAATTACAAAATAACATTTGGCCCATTTAGCAATTTAGCATCTTAGGCCCAAATTTACGATCTAGCAAAGAGTTCGGCCCATTTATCGATCTAGCAGGGATTTCGGCCCGTTTATCAATCTATCGTGGGTTTCGCCCATTTAACGATCTAGTAGATTTCGCCCATTTTCGATCTAATGAGATATCGACCCAATTATCGATCTAGCAGAGATTTCGGCCCATTTATTATTTACCAGGGATTTCGGCCCATTTTACTAACTAGCAAAATTTTTCGGCCCATTTACTAATTATCAAACTTATCGGCCCATTTTTACGATCTAACACATTTTCGGACCATTTTACGAAGACATAAAAATTTACATTTTTTCATCTAACTCATCGAGGGCTTTTTCGTAATTTTCACCATTTTAACCGTTTCCATGTAATTTCACCAAATACCAATTATTTCGTATAATAACGATTTTGTCATTTTTATGATTTTACTCAATACCACGAATGACATCCAACCCGAGAAAAGTGTGAAGTTACACACCTTGATATCGTGAGTACTAAACCTTCTCGCTCTTCAACACCTAAACATAATACGATCTATTAGAACACTATCATGTATAAAAATATACTATTGGTATTCGATCCAAATCCTTACCCATTTGATTTTGAATCACTTCTATTTTTGGTTTCTCTTCGTTTATCGATTCGTTATTCGCTGAGAATCCACTAACGTACAAAGGCTCGGGAGTATGAACTACTTCAAATAATTGATTTCCCTCGGTTGATGGTCCGCAACCCGGTGGAAAATCTCGGATTCCCGAAACCGCCCTTTGTTTATACTTAGGGGGATTAACGGAACCTCCATTCTTCCGAACACTATACACCGCCCTTTTCTTCCATATTTTGAATGTCTTCAATGACAAAAGATCATTAATCCAACCTAATAATATATCGAAAATAATACTAAAGGTTTTAAGGGTGAGATTTCCTTACCACAAAGATCCTTGCTCCACAATATAAGAATCGACCAAAAATGTTCCCTCAACACCTTAAATCGATTCCAACATTCTAAGATACACACGAACACTTGAGTTCCGGTCTTCCACAATCGCACTAAAGTATAACGAATGAAAACGTTAATAGAATGAACGATAAATTCGATCTAAGAGATCCTTCTTATCACCATCAAGATTCGGCCAAAACCATTATTAACTAAAATAAACTAAAAATAACTCTTACCTAATGTCCACGGTTGAGAAGAAACGATTGAGAAGGATGTTTATGAATAGAGAGAGATTCGGCTATGAATAACCAAAGAAAAGAGAAAATGGTTAGGCAAAGGCACACTAACATTCGGCCATGAGAGAATATTATGGAGAAAGTATGATTGAAAAGAAATTAAAAGATGAGAGAAAGAGATGATGATGATGTTGTTTCAATTTTCAAAGAGAAGAAAAGAGAAAGAAAGAGATGAGTTTAGGAGCAAAGTACATTCGACAATGGGGAAAAGAAAAGAAAAGAATGGCCTTTTTGGTATTGGAGATTTCGGCACTTTGAAAAGGCATACAAAAGAGTACTAAAGTGATAGGCAAAATGACCAAATGGTCAAAAGATTAAGGCTTACCAAAAGATCAAATTCGCCAAAGGAGAAAGATTGAGAAAAGAATTGCAAAACTTTGCACAAGATGTTAGAAATGACCAAAACTAATTCCTAATCCCACCAAGCTACTAACATATTCTACCAACCTCCCCTAGCCACAATGTCAGTCCAAATTCATTGGTCAAATGACCATGAAATAATTTCCAAAACCTTTTCCTTGATACATGCTTTATGTCCCTTATCTTTCCAAAATTTCTTGATTCCCTACCATAAGTTAACAATTACCTTATTCTTTTAGTCTACTTACCAAAAATGAAAAGTCCAACCTTACCATATATATTGCTTGGCCGACATTTGCTATACTTGTGCAAAATAAAATTATCTAGATGCTAACCAAGGGATTTGAACCACTCCCCTCATGCCACAACTCATGCGCCAACACCACATTACCATTTACTCATCTTATGCTACACTTTGACACCTAAATTAACTTAAGTATCAATGTCACTTAATCCACTTCATTAAATTCTCAAAACTAAAAATTATTCCATTCCCGAATAATTCTATACTCTTCTTCAGGACTATAATAAACACGAAAAAGAAGTAAGAAAATTTTCCTTCATAATCTAAGCACCAAAAACATGCAATAAAAATTGATACTCAAATTTTAGGGTGTTACATAACCACTAGTGACGATCCCTTATCTCGATATGTGGGGCCAACCCACTGTGGTACCAAACCACTAGGACGAGTCACAAAAATATAGATATGTGGTACCTAACCATTGGTGGTTCCAAACCACTGAGACTTAGTCACAATACCATAATAAGCGGGGCCAACCCGCTGTGTGGTACCAAACCACTGGTGACAGTCTGAAAATATTCCTTCCCCCTCCTCTCATCACCCATTTCTCATGTACATGTTTACTATCAAGTATAATCATGCTTAACATATAGAATAATATATGTAAAATTACATGGCATTGACAGACTCCAATATATGCAATCAACATTTGCAGCCATAGCAAACTTACCCAGCATCCGTGCTTTTACCCACACAGGTAAATTAGTGATCTCTGCCGTTATTTCGGCTTTTAACAACACATAACAAATAGCATATTAAACAAAGAAAGTGTGTTAGAGTTACACACCTGATTACTCGCAAGACTACGCTTCCTACGTCGACACTGTCGTTAATCGACACTACCGCTATCTGTCTACTCTCCTGTTTAGATGCTGGTCCACACCTGTGTGCCAATCGCGAACCTCGTGCATGCCCTCTTCTTGAACTTAGGGTGGGTTCACGGATCCAACCCTCCTAACGCTATCGGCATTTGAGTCCATAACAATCCTTGGTCACTAACCGAAGTAACGCACAGAGTAAGAACAAATGGAAATATGAACTCGAATGGAAAGGTTTCTTACCTAGGCTGACAGATCCCGAAATGTTGGGCTTGATCCACAAGTCAAGCGAATCCCAAATATCCAAACGAAGCGTCACCACCTTACCTATAATCGGCCATACATCAAATAGAATCGAATCTCTGCCTTCGACATTAGCGCAATAGGAGATGATTAAAAGACAAGAACACCTACCACAACACTAGCAAAACCGATTGAAAGTGGTGGAGAGATATCGACAATCTGTCGCTACAAGAACTAAAAGAAATGATTATGAGTGCCAGAGGAATTCAGCGTATAGATGAATAAGAACTGCTCAAAACAGATGACAATTCTGGCTTTTCTTCTTATAGAAAATGATAGAGAAAAAGGAAAAGAGATGAGAGAGATTCGACCAAGGTACTAAGAACTTACCTCAAATGCCGAAATTATTCCCCTATGAAAAGAAACACAAAAAGGAAGATGATCTTTAATAGGTGATATTCAGCCAAAGTGATGAAAGAATAGAGAGAAGAGTAACAAAGATTTCGGCTAACAATGAATGAACAAGATGAAGAGGTGGAAGGGGATATGGAGTTTCGGCTTTGCTAAATCCAAATGAAAGGAAGAAAAAGAGAATGAAGTTGCGGCATGGTATCGCTTCAGAGGGTTTTCGGCTTTTGCAAGCAATCGAAAATGAGAAGAGAGTTAGGAAGTTTCAGCTAACAGGAGATGGAAGAGATAAGGAGGAAGAATAGATGGAGTTTCGATTTTAATGTCAAAGGCAAGAAAATAACAAAGATGATGAGTAAAGGGTAATGTAGTTTTGGCCAAACACCAAAAATACAAAAAAAAAAAAAAAAGAAGGCTTTAGGGGACAATTCTATTTTGACCAAAAAGAATAGAAAACAAAGTACTCTAGATACCATCTAACTAAACCAAAATGCCCAACACCTCCCTAAGGCTATCATAACATTCGGCCACCCTAAACACTCCAGAACTGAATGCTCACACCTCCTACCACCATTCAAATTTTGGCTAACACACACCCCAGCTCAATCCCTACTTTTTCTCCTTGCTTTTCTCCTGCTCACACATTCAAATATGTTTGAATGTTTCAAACCCCTTATTTTTCTCTCTTCCATTCATCCAATCTGTTGACTCCTTCAACCCTTATCCAACAAAGTCCATCTCGAGCACAACTCATCCTGGTCTTGGCATAAAAAAGATATGCACGAAAGGGGATTTCTGCTGCTTGAACCAAGGCTCCCTCACTCCCCTGAGGTGTCACTTGTTTAAGCCCTATGTGGCACCTCATTGCCACTTTACCAAGGCACTCCTTTCGTCCAAACATGCCACCAACTACCCTTAACACCTCACTCATTTAGCTCCCCCTTTTAAGTACCCAAAAACAAAAATTTTGCCAAGGCTCTAGCCTATCACCAAGGTTTCCCGAAGGCCCCAAACACACCCAAACAGTCCTACAGAGCGTGCTAACACATAGGTATGAATTAAAATGCGAGACCCCTAAATCCCATATGTTACACTATCAGAGAATACTTAAACATTTATGCACCTAGCTTATATCTATTCAACTAATACATATATATATATATACTAACATTTTTCAACAATTAGCAAAGGTCACTATTCATTTGGTCATTTAAAATCCCATTAACCAAATATGCTCATGTTTATAATCACTTTCCTAAACGATTTCTCAATCATTAAAGACCAAAAATATCTATATATCAAAACCTTACCTAACCAAGACTAGGATGTAACCAAAATCATACCAATTGCCAAAAACATTCAACTAGACTATGATCATATTTCTTATAATCATCATAGCCAAATTATCCAAGTCATACATATCTTACCATAACCTAAACATATAAAAATCAAGCTTTATACATATACATATACATATACATATCATGTCCGAATATGCACAACCCAAAGACATAACCCATAATGTCATTCATACCAATCATGAAAGTATAATTACTATAGCATACAAATACCATGACCGAATATTCACAACTATGATTAACTCAATTCATTCATTCTTCGTAACCAAATACCAAACATAAACACATTAAAGTTTATACTCCAAATTAAGTTAATACCATAGCCGAATCTATATAAAGCCATAATACCACAATTTAGCTATTTTCACATGGTATTTATACAAATACACACCATTCAAAATCAACTCAAAAGTGACATAGCCTATACATGCCATAGTTTCAAAAGAAGTACTAATTGTAAAGTACCAAAGTTAGTTGATAGTATGATAGACTTGACAATGATCCCCGAGCTCTATTCTTGACTTCAAAACCTAATAAGCAACACAACAACCACACAAAGTAAGCTATCTTAGCTTAGTTACATATAACAATGCTTTAAAACATTATAAAAGAAAATTTACACATTTCATGACCCTTAAACCGAATATTCCAACATTCAATAATAGGATTCACATAAGTATATAATCCATTCCTCAATTTAATACAATTGCATACTAAACTATCACCTTTCATAGCTCCACAAACCGAATATACATACATTTAACAATTGATTTCTTATACATATACTACTTACAAAATCTATACTTACCATTTAAATAATAATCTCTCATAGCATCAAAACTTACCAAATTCAATCTTTAGATTTATATTTACTCTTACCTTTATTGCTCATCAACCGAATTTATGCACCCAAAATGTTCTGAAGTTCAATTCATACACTTAAAGTTTTCTTGCTTGATTTCGCACACTTAGTGCTCAGAAATTCAGTTCGCACACTTAGTGTTCGAAAGTTCAATTCGCACACTTAGTGCTCATTATCCGATTTCCTGCCCATCCATACAAATACATATATCCTTATCTTCAATCATATATATACATATACTCATTTCCAGATCAACTCATTCATCCCATAGAACATTATCACATTCGGCAATATTCAATACATATATACACACCTTATTTGAATACAACCATTTCACATTTCAATACCATATTTGATTATATCATTGATATATATGCACATTCCATTCGGATGAACCAAAGACTTATATGTCTACCCCACAATCGACTAAATACATCTCTCAATCAACATCACATTCGACATTAAGACATTATACATACTTACCTTTATTAATTGCATGTACATTAATATAGATTATAAAATTCAATTCAACCCAATTGCTTAAAAACTTACCTCGGGTATCGACAGACTAGATTTCTCGATTATCCAATTAACTTCATTTTTCCCCGATCCACTCCTGACCCTTTTTGTTCTTGATCTAAATCAATTTCAAATTAAGCTCATTCAACATATTTTCATTCAGTTAAATCCAAAAACACATAAATAGGAAAATTACATTTTTACCCCTGATATTTACACTTTTTACAATTTAGTCTCTATAGCATAAAACACAAAATTTGCAAAATTTGCACACACTATGCTTAAGCCAGATGTTACTCATGCTCATATAAGTCCATACATTTCATTTATTTCACATTTTAGTCCCTCAAAAATTTATTTTTTCAATTTAGTCTAAATTAATCAAAATCATCAAAATTTCCAGTACAAAACATGTTAATCTAAAACATTACAAAACACAAATAGTCATCAATGACCGAACTCAAAATATGTATCAAAATTAGAAATTCTAGCTTGGGTCGAATAGTATTCGAAGCAACGATCTCAAAAACGTAAAAATTATCAAAAACCAAACAAAACACATACCTAAATCAAAGCTTCCAAAGGCCGAATGTAGCATAAGTCTTTTTCTTTCTCTTTTCTTTTGTTTTTGGTCAAAATGGATGAACAACATGCATGTTCTTTTCTTTTATTTTTTATGTTTTATTATAATATAACTTATAACATTATTTTATTATTAACTTAACTTATAATAAACATATAAATGCATAATATATATATATATATATGTATGTTACCGTCCACTACTCTTGCAAAATGGATAATTTACAACATAAGGCCTCATCTTATAAAGACACATCAATTTTAATCCCTCAATCAAGAAAAAGGCTACTTTTACCACTTATGCGGTTTAGTCCTTTTTCTTAAATTAAACACACAAACGGACAAATTAACTCACGAAATTTTAACACATGCTCAATCATATATCATAGGTACTGAATATGATATTAAAATATTTTACTGACTCAGATTTGTGGTTCCAAAACCACTATTCTGATTAGGGTCAAAATCAGGCTGTTACAATTGCCTACATGGTTGAACACACGGGCGTGTGGCTCGACCGTGTCTTTCAAGTTTGCAAATTGAAACAAGTCAGTATCGACCATGGGTTGGACACATGGGCATGTGACTGGCCGTGTTCTGCAAGTCAGTGTCGACCATGGGTGCGCATACGGGAGTGTCTTAGGCCATGTGGACAAGTCAGTATGTATGCCTTGTTTTGCCACGGCTTAGACACATGGGCGTGTCTGAGGCCGTGTGAGGCACACGGCCTGCCCACACAGGCGTTTGACCCCTGTAGCTTTGAAAAATGTTTAAATTTCAAAAAAAATTTGTATGTGTTTGGTTTAGTCCCGACCCCTGTTTTGATTAGGGTCAAAATCGGGCTGTTACAACTAGCTTGTGTCTTAGGCCTTTAATATGGTACCCTGCACCATTCCCTTCTGTATGAACACTACTCTATGTCTAGAGTTTACTACAAGTATCTATCGAGTACTTGCCCATATCATTCAACCACAGTCTAACTAATCTAATCTTTTCATAATTTAGATTAATTTAAGAGTATGTTGCACAATCGGCTATGTCTAGGGATTGCTTACATACATTGTAAAGAATAAAAGATCTGAATGAAATAGTAAAATAACTTAGATTTATACTGTCGCCATTAAAAGCAGTTAAAGATTCATCAAAGCAATCCCAACCTTATGAGATATAACTCATAGGTTGGCAAACAAAATTCAACTCAAACATCATTTTCATCACTGTAATTCACGAAGGAACACATTAGAAATAATAGAAGAACGTCGGGAATATAGTGTTTGCTTGTCCAATCCATACTCCAGCTGCACAGTGTCCTGAGGTGGCTGAGAGGGGTTGCCTACATCTTTCCTTTTCATGTCTCTATTTAGCTGTTACCTTATAATTTGCCTAAGGATCTCTACCCGCAATTTTATGCCCTAGGGTTTTCTCCTTTTATTCTTTTTAAATATTTTTTTCCTTTTAGGATAATTTCAACAGCCTCAAGATTTATCTTCTCCATTTATTGTAACACCCCATACCCGGCTTGGTCACCAGGCCCCAATATCAAGGTGTCACACCACCGTCTCATGTCAAATACAACAAGTAAAAGCTCATTCCCAACAAAACGTCTTCCATTTTAACATTCATATAAGTTTTATGATGAACACATGATGATTATCAATAGGACATGTTAATTGTACTTCGAATGAGCTTATAGCATCAAAAAATCATGCTTTAGGACTATTTAGCAATTTTTACAAATATGTCACGTGTGTATCAATACTATGCATGTTGTATCGATAATTCTCCCAACTAATATCGATATCGCTTGGAAAATCGATTCCAAACTAGCTTACCATTTCTCAATAAAAAACCCAACTATCGAAAAATATCGGTACCACTAAACAAGTATTGATAATTTCACCGCCTAGTATCAATACCAATTAGCAAGATTGACTTCTTGCACTTCAAAAATTTCAAAGGTTTCATTTTTAACATACGAATATCAATATTTATGCTTTATACCAGAAAAATACAACATTTTTAAGCATATAAGTCATTCCAACTTGTACCAGTTTAACATGCTACCATATCATCATCTAATAAACACCGTAACAACCATAATAATAGTTTCAAACATCAAAGTAAATTCGAGTAATAATCAACGTGTTATGAATCAAATTTCAAAATCCTAAGAGCAATTAAATCATGGAAACAACCCAAAATATCATACCAATAGAAGCACTAAGACTACCACATTACCTTATTCCCAAACCATAACCAAATAATAAGCACCTATGAATAACGAAAATGGACTTGCTTGGTTGACCCCTCGAAAAGCCACACCGTTCATACTAGCACTCAACTAATCTGCAAAGTTTAAAAAGGTAGTGGGTGAGCTTAACAAGCTCAGTGAATGTCTAGAGTAACCACAATGTAAACACAATATCGAATGTTAATCGAGAGCATACTACAACACATTCACAACCATGTTCCATTTGAATCAGAATTACATGTTCATGTTTCATTAATTCATCTCACAATAATTCAACAAGACTAAAACAACATATACATGCTTTAATAACTCACAAGTTTAACTTATATATTCACAGACATTCACAAGTTATATGAAAATAACCCAACCCACACTTACATATGCAATTTACTATGAGAACATACAAATGTTTTCATGTAACTTAACTCAACTCATTTAACATATTATTCACAAAAAAGAAACCATCTCTTGTTTTATTGTCATAACATATAAGACATGCTAAAACGATAAATTGGCATAGCAACCACATCCTCATTTAGACATACATCACATTACACATATAAACATTTTAAGATAATTTGGAACTTGAGGATGAAACATAAAGTGAGATCTATCATCACTCATCGGATACACGGATCTTCAACACACCATCCATAGACTCATGAGTCAAACATGTCCCATAAGTGAAGCATAAAGCTAACACTCTTCAACACACCAAACATATCTCATTGAATAGAGCTTAACTCACATTCTCTTATCTCTCCAAACATGTCCCAGGACCTCAACGCCTAAATCACATAACTCATATAGGTGAGTACTCACAATCCTACGACAAGCCAACTATATCCAATGGTCCCATAAGGTCACAAGGCCAAAATATCCACAATTACACAATTTTAATTACTGATTTAATACACATCATCTTTGCTCATATTCATCAGTTCATATCACAAACTTGTACACAATGCATGCTTATTGAATTCACATTTAATTGCACTTAAAGTGCCACAATAATGTTTATTGAGCCATCACATATCCATCAACATATGAGTTCATTAAAATTAGTTTATCACATACAAAACTCGTTACATTAGCATCATATTTTGAAATTCAATATATACATACTTACTAACTTTTGTACACTTTCACTGCACATCTTTATATCACTAATACAACATCATTATTTTCATTCGGTATATTTAACATTCCCACAACACAATACAATTCACAATATTGCGTCATAATAATTAATCCATAATTATTCACATATTCACATATTTTCAAAAATAAAATAAGGAAAATAGAAAACTTACACTCAAAACTTAGGATAGGGTTTTAGACTATTCCTAAGCTCCCAATTAACACTATGAATTGTGTCTACAAGTAGAGATTCCAAACACTCACCAATTACACTTTCGTCGAAAAGTCAAAAACTTAAACTAGCTTTTCCTTGCCTTTTGCCTTGCTCGAAGAAGGTTTCAACGGTTCCGATGCTACACTCATATTAACCACACAATATACACAATCAATACTCAACCAAAGACTCATTTAAACAAACCAAAAATGCAAGCCTAAGCTATATTCCTCAAGAAACTAAAATTTTGACTAACAAACTTCAAACTCAACTATCTCAGTCTATACTTAATCTTTTTGCCTAAAACGAATTTCGTTCATTTAATTATTTACCTACGACTGATTCTCAACCATTAAACTACTCAAAACTACGCGTTTTAAGGTATTAAAATTTTCGACATGTTTATGATAATTTTCGTGAAAATTCATTAAATCCGTAGAATCCTTAACAAAACTTTATTAATGTTAGAAACATTTTAATCATGTCAAAAATAATTGAAAAACACTATGAAACCACATTTTTTACTCGAAATCATGAAATTCGACATTAACGACCTATATTTTGACTTTTATTTAAAACATGTGATTTAATGGCTGAAAATTTAGTTTTTAAAGACTAGTTAACATTAAAAACTCATAAGCAATCAACTTTTTACCTTTGATGATGAAAAATGGAGCATTTGATCGAAAACCCAAAAAACCCACAAGCTTGACAATGGAGAAAACTATGGTGTTTAGGGTGCTTTTCTTGGATTTTAAAGAGGTTTATAACTTAATAGATGAAAGAAATCGAGAGGAACTAAGATTTGGAGTTCAAAATTAATTGAAATAGCAAGAGAGAATATGGGATGGTAAGCACAAATTTTCGGGTTGTTTTTACATGAAATTACTTGCAGAAAGGAGTTTATTAAAACTCTCAATTTTACCTATTTCACAAATTAGTCCTATTTTCAAAATTAAAGGTATTTAACACACATTTTCAGAAATTGATTTAATTTTCTAAAAACCATAATTGAAAGCATTACCAATATGTCATGTCACAAAATTCCAAACACTGTAAGGCTAAAACTCCTAGGCCCTATTTTGGGATGTAACATTTATCTGGTACAAGTAGAGTTAATTGAAACCGATATATACTTGAATGTCGACTAGACACCTTCTCAAAGATTGCCACAAAGACACGAAATGGTAATCGACCACCCTTTTGCCCCGGCAAAACTTCACTACTTTTATTTCTTGTTCATTATCCTACACTTGCCAATACCACAAAACACAACCTTTCCCCGAGCAACTAAAAGCACCTAATATTTAAACGTAGCCCAAGTTCTAATGTAATGTTAAAAATACTAATGAAATGTTCTAACATGCAACTAGATGTACTTAAGTACAAGTGATTAACTAGGTCAAAAGGCATAAAATATAACTCTTTTCAAGAGTTATCACACACTTAAACCTTAGTTATTGCTTCTCCTCAAGAAAAATATGCATAAATGTGGAACGATGGAAATGTGCCAGTGTACACAATTGCAACAAGTAATAAAGTGACAAGTAAATGTCGAGTTATCGTACCCACAGGGATTGTGAAAAGAATTATTTATGGATGCAATTAAAAACACTTTGGTGAAGAAAAATATTTTGATTTTGAAGAAGTGATTAAAAACTAAAATTTATCTAAGTAAAATAAATAAAATAAAAATAAAATTTCAAAGCACGATTTCAAAAGATGATTTGACATAATTGTGTTAGATTATTTACATTTCTTAACTCTAAAATTATTAAACTCATGTTTATGTTGTTACGAATAAATTCACGGTAACTCAGTAATTTGCCAAATATTGCTCATACATACTTAGTAAAGTAACTAATCTCTTGAACATTTTCCAATGTCAATTCAAAAAGTAATCAATATTCATAAGCACATAAAAGATTAAGCGAGGTAACAATGTATTCCTACCTTGAAACAATTTAATCACAATAATCTTGCAAGTTATGCAAGGCTAATGTATTGTCTAATGTCGTCACTAAGTTAACCCTCAGCTACCTTAGAAGATTAAACATGCACTAACTAAGTATTGTGTCAATTAATTACAATTTTAACCCATTTAACTAATTAATTCATTAGTTACCTTACAATCATAATGCAAAAGTAACTTAGTCATGGTTTTACTTAATCAAACATCTTACCTAGGCCTATAACAACATAAACATAATTTTAATAAATTTAAGTGGACAAAATGCAATCAACCTAACAAAAATTAAATTCAAGCCATATTAATTAAATTGAACATATCAACATCACAAGTGTTCATAGACATGTTTATAACAACAACAATAAAATTAAAAGGATAAGGAATAAGAATTAAATTTGGTGTTTCTCTGAGGCTTGACTAGCTCCGCTCCTCCTTCTCCACTTGTTCTTGTTGAACTGAGGCTTTCACGAACACTTGAATGCTTCTTCAAATGGTGGTTGAAGGACTCTTTTCCAAGAGGTGAAATCGGCAAGGGAATGGGAAGGAAAATGAAGAACAAAGGAAAGGGTTTGAGGAGAGAAAGTGAGAGAGAAGTGAAAGGATGAGAGGTTTTGAGGTCTGTTTGAAATAAGCAGTGAAGGGGGTATTTATAGGTTGAGTACGCTGCTAAAAATAGAAAAATTCAGCAGCCATAGACTCCCCCCATGGCCGGCCACACATGTGGCAAGTTTGAAGCTTTCAAACTTGCTAAATTTAGCTAGGGGCAAATCTAGAAAGACTTGAATAGTGGAGAGGTTTGAATGCAATTTCAAGGAAGCTTCAAGGGCTATTTTGCAAGCCAAATAATCAGCTAAATAAGCTTATTGGGTCAACATCTTGGACGGTTTCGGACAACCCATTGCTCGGTTGGACCGGTCTTCTCAGTTTAGTAGCCTCTTTTCATTATTAATTAATAATAATTAATTAACCCAAAATCTATTGGATTAAAATTAAAATTAATTATATTATGAATTAATATTCAAAATTTGGACCATCTTAGGCTGAAAAATTATTTCACCTTGATGCTTCAAAATTGCTTCTCGGTTTTATGCTTCCAACAATGTTTGCCGAGTCATTTTTTGCCCTTTGTGTGAATTTATCAAAAATAAATCAAAATTTATTAAAAAATTAATTAAAATTCAACATGTTAATAATTTAAGTACAATTTAATTATTTTATAATTATTATATATTTTTGACAATAATTACTAGAAAATTGCATGAATTTGAGTTAAAAAGTGCATGAAAAAGTGTCTGTATTTTCGTGTTTCCAAAATGCCATCATTTTACCAACACACCAGACTAGCTCATACTACCAGGCTATTCGAAGAAAAACAAGTACATTAGTTCTCAACAATCTCCCTTTTTCCAAAACCTCGTTCATGTGTCAAAGGCTTGCTCAACAAAGGCAATGCAAAAAAATTTCCCTAAATACATAATCTCCTCAATACTCATGCATTCCTTCTTTTGGCCTATAGCAACCATCTTTTAATTTACTTATTTCATTTATCACCTAAACATAAGTTACTTTATTTAAGAATAATTAGAATATATTAATCATGTTTATGCTTTTTTTAATTAGTATTATTGTTATTTTTAGGGGATTTAGCATGTCATTAAATTCTTTAACTTGACAATCACAGTGGAGGCATACACCAAATTGTCGAGTACTCAATCATGCCAAAATTTAAACTGAAAGTCACCTATGAAGCTCAAACTTTTGACTAAAAAGATGGATGGAGCATACATCTACCTCCTTAGCTACTCAGTCCTTTTTGCTACAGTGGAGTGCCCCTAATTTTATTTTCATGAAACACACTCTTACTTAGACTCACCTTTCTAATCAACAGCATGATGGAGCAAACAAAGTGATGTTAACCTACTTGGTAATTCTAAAAATTGGAGTGCCTACTTTCCTTTATTAAATAATGACATGGTAATATAACTAATGTTTGGATTTAAAATTCCCTAAGTTCATTAAAATATTCCTACTATATCCCCCAAAAAATAAAAACAGCACACTAAGTATAGGACATCCTATTTTTAGAAATTAATTTCCAAGCATCTTAACCTAAGCTAAATTCACTCAATCCATTGTCACATGTTCTAGATATATCGAAAAATATAAACTCATCATCGAACATTGTAAGTATAAAATGTACTTCTTATAAACAAAATAGTAATTTAGTAGTTACAATGCAGTGGCAAAACATCCATATTATATAAAGTACAACCTAAATGCACAATACACCCCCAAACCTAAGGGAAGCATTGTCCTCAATGCATGTGCATGCAACAAAAATATAGTTGTGGATAGACAAATGTCATGACAAAATAAAGTGAAATACATGATCATTAAAAGAAAAGAGAAAAGAAAAAAGTTATCTGGTTTTGGCTGTATTGTAGGTACTTTATTCAGTTCTTTATGTGGACTTGCGGGCACTAAAACACCCCACACCCGACCCATAAGAATGGACCGGATCTGGTATGTTCCTCGAAGTAACCCGGTTCAAATTCATTCAAATACTTTGAAATCTGTGTGTTTTGGAAGATAGTTTGTTGTGGGTTGGGCTCGAGTTGAAAACAAATTTATTTTATATCAAAAACCCATTTGTTTCAGGTGACAAAATGTTTAATTTATTTTAAATTAAATGGCCTTATTCTTTATAAAGCCCTAAAGTCATAACATAGTAATTAAAGCAGAAATAAAAATCATCACGATGGCCTTATTACATAAAAAGAAACCCAAAATAAAATTGTACAGGATTTAAAATAAAATAAAGATTCAAATTAAATTAAACTTCAAGTGAACATGGCCACCACAAGTTCTCGCCGTCCCGGCCTATTACTCGCTCATCACCAAACATGTTCCCACAACGGGTGAGTCGATAGACTCAATGTAACCAACACCAAAACATAATAGAAATAGGCACACCATACATATCATATTCATATAAAATTCAAGATAATGATGCAAACCCGAACCCAAACCTATATGCCATCCGCTACACTCCACCCGCACCAACCTCGCACACCGTGGGGACTACTAAGTCAACCTCCATCCGCTACACACCATCGAAGGCGTCATGTAGTCGACGTGCTCATCGCCCACTTAAAATTCGTGGCATAGCCACCACATTCAGATAATGTAACCGGTTACCACATTCACTTAATGTGACCGAAATCACCACATTCACTTAGTGAGACCAAGTCATCACATATTCTTAGTGAGACCAAGTCATCACATATTTTAGTGAGACCAAGTCATCACATATTCTTAGTGAGACCAAGTCATCACATATTCTTAGTGAGACCAAGTCATCACATATTCTTAGTGAGACCAAGTTCACTTAGTGAGACCAAGTCATCACATTCACTTCCCTTTCTCAAATAACCCAATGCCCCAAATTATACATGTCATGCATATCATATTTAATTTCACTTTCACGTCACTTTTCACATGTTAAATATAACATATTTCAAATCCTAGTAGGAGTAGGAAAATGTACTGAGTACTTTGTACCATAATATGGTACTTTAGCCACATTCTTACACTTTCATATTAACACATATATCAAGTTTAAGCCATAAATCTATTAAGATTAGTGTAAATACACACGGTACCTTAGCCATGCTTTTCCCATTCTTAATAACACATTTAATTTAAAACATAGCCATGAACATATTAAAACTTAGAGTAGGGTACACACATGATTCACTTAGCAATTCCTTGAGATTCCGAAAAGCTTGATCTAATGCTTAGATCCTTAATCCCTACATTTGTTTTATCACTTATTACTTTAATAAAAAGCCATTCGGCCATAAATCCAAATCCTAGTAGGATTAGTACACTAAGGCTTACCTTCTTGCCGATTTCCCTATTATTCAAATCCCGAAATTGATCTCTTGCTTTCTTTAAGGATGTCAAAATTCCTATAACCATATGTTAGATTTAATCTAACATTAAAACATAAACATGACCTTTGGCCGAATATACATATATCTTACCTTAAATCTTTTAAATCCCAAAACTCTCTTCTTTATTAATGGTGATGCCGAAATACCTGAGATCTGAAATCTCGAAATTCACCTTCCATATTTCGATCAATAAGATATAGGAGGGATTAGACTAACTTTCAGCTTAAAAGAAAGGAATTCAATTATAACTATAGATCCTTACCCTTTATATTGAAATCGACAGATCCCTCCTGACACCACTTTAGAGATTCAGCTTAGAGACTTGATGAACAATCGGCTATGATCCCTTTATGTATTCGGTTTCAAAGATGAAAGAGGAGAGGAATAACAGGCTTAGAAGGAATCAGCTAGGATGCTAAAAGAGAAGAGGAAAAGAATGGATGCTCAAGAAGAATTTCTATGAGAGGAGAGGAGAAAGAATATTTGGCAAAAGAAAAGAGAGGAGAATGAATAATGAATAGCCCTAGTCTCATCCTTTTATAACTGAAATGAGGCCAAGAATCCTTTGCTTGGCCACTACTCTTCCTTATGTGATAACTTTATCTCTTTAATTTTAAAATAAAAATAAAGTATAATCCTTATTATCTTCTAATTAGTCGAATTTAAAAGAGAGTGAAACTCCTCTTTTGCAAGCCTTGTGCCATCCACCTCTTGGGCTTCTAGAAGCAAAAATAAAAATTATTTTATTTGCTTCCCATGTGACTTGAACTCAGGCCCAACACCCTTGTATGTGGCGCCATTTCCAAAGGCCCTAAGTGGCATCTTCAGGCCTCTTTTCCAAGCCCGTTTGTGTGTCAAATTTCACGTACTTTTTCTTTTAAGGCGTCCTTGCCTTAATTAACTCTTTTAAACTTTAAAACTTGACATTTCTAAGTCGTTTCTAGGTTTCCAAAAATTTTCGTTCGGCTCTATAAACTTGACATTTCTTAGGTTTCCTAAAATGTTTACTTTCCTCTTTTAGCTTAGTTTCCAAAATGTTCACTTTCCTAATTCAGCTTAGTTTCCAAAATGTTCACTTTTCCTCTTTTAGCTTAGTTTCCAAAATGTTCACTTTTCCTCTTTTAGCTTAGTTTCCAAAATGTTTACTTTTCTCTTTTAGCTTAGGTTTCCAAAATGTTCGCTTTCCTAATTTACTTAGGTTTCCAAAATGGTCACTTTCCTATTTTTAATGTAACATTTCCATACATTTCCTTACATTTCCATACATTTCCTTACATTTCCATACATTTCCATACATTTCCATGCATTTCCATACATTTCTTACATTTCCAAGGTTCTAAAATGCGCACCACATATCACAAGAAACATGCTTTAAGCAAAATGCACACAATGGGATTTGAACCTCTTCCTCAAAGTACTTCACTTGTTGCCATAACCCTTGCACCTTAGGTGGCGTCCTTGCCATTTTCCACATCACTTCTTGTTTTTAACTTAAAACCAATAATTGTCCAAAGCTTTCTCTTCCATCCTAGGATTTTAAAACCTTTAATTCACTTCCAAACACCGCCAAAACCTACTACTCATGAATTATGCACAAACGCATAATCGCTAATCTAGGATGATATTATGCAAATTACTTAAATCCTTCTCACCGCTATAATCGATCTTAATAGAACCATCATGTAACATTCAAACTCGCCCAAACGTTAGGACCGAATATGGGTGAATTCTGGAGAAAACTTTTGAAACCCATTTTAAAATCCAATTTAAGTTTTGTTGAAAACTTCTCGTTTTGGTTATCTTCTTGAAATCATACTTAGATTAAACTCGAAAATTTAATTGAAGTCAAGTTATTATACCAATTTTGAATGTGTCCGCTGACACGATAAAACATTTTCGTGTTGATTTAGGAAAACATGTGATTTTAATTTAATTTTAATAATGTAGCTTTAAACAAGTATCCGACATATGAGTAATAACAAAAATAAAGTTTATGGAGGCCTTATTACAACCCAAATAAAAACAAACCAATAATAAAATAAAATAACTAAGTTAAAGTTCATTTAATTCAAGTCCACTGCATGGCCACCTCGAGTCCCTCCGGCTCCATATCCATGATCTATGCATCACTGAAAAAATAATGGAGAAGGTGAGTCACCAAGACTCGATATGTAACCCTTCCCGTTTTAAAACATTTTCATACACAACACATAACCATTAATATGCGAATATTAAATACCCATCCTAACCATCCAAGCATACACTTGTCTACCCGTTGTGGTACCAAACCACCGGTGGTGCCAAACCACTGGTGACATATAGTCACAATGTGTTACCAAAACACGGGTGTCCGTGAGACACGGATCAATTGATGGGGCCAACCCATCGTGTGATACCAAATCAGCGGCGAGACGATCCCATATCTCAAGTGGGGCCAACCCACGGTGGTGTTAACCACGAGGGACAAGTCGCTATGAGGTGCCAAACCTCTGGAGGTACCAAACCTCTGGTGGCCGTAGTCACGGTGTGTTACCAAAACACTTGGTGCCCGTCGGCACAATAATCTGCCCCTCCACTCACTAATCCCACATCAGTCATATATACATATATGTTTCATGCCATCACATGCTTAAATCTCATGCATCAATACATTATGCTTACCAAAAGCATCAAATAGCATATTCAAGCAGTACTTACGAATTGCCAACTATCTGATATGGTATATTATCCAATGCTACAATAACCAAATTAGCATTCACAATATTTAGCACATTTAATAAGTTATACGTGTGTATGTACACACATCACCAACAAAGAGTCTAAATCCGAAAAAAGAAGAAATCGGCCTCCCAAGATCCACTTGTTCCTATATTTAGCCAATGTCAATGTTAGTACCCAAAGGCCTATTCGGCCAAATCCAAAATTTAAGAGGGTTCTCTTATGGGTCCCAAAACCTTACCCGAATGTCTTGAGTATCAGCCTTTTGTTTCACCACCCTAAAATCGGCACTCAATAAGTTAGTAGCCTTCGGCTAAATCGATTAACAACTAACTAACTAAAGTAGATCTTACCATTACTTACCAGAAATCGAATACTAGAGATCGGGCTGAGTCGACTTCTTTACTTCCACAGTACATAGAAGAATCGGTTACCAAAAGCGTTTAGAAGCCTCATAATCATTGCCAAAATCGGCACTTATCCCCCTTGTAAAAGAAAATCAACAGAGATCAGGAAAGTGAGTATAGACATTCGGCCAAGATCACTTACCACCTTATGAACCGATTGAAGGAGAGTCTAGAGGAGATTATTCTTGTTTGTTATTCGGCCAAGACTTGGAATATGGAGAGGGAAATTTGGCTATCAAAAAGGACAAAGAAAGGAAGACAAAGGAAGAAATCGGCACTTCAATAGGTATATTCGGCCAAAGAAAGTTAGTAGGGAGGAAAGAAGTTTGATTCTTGAAATAGGGGATAGGTTGAGTGGAGGAAAGAAGAAAAATAAAGAGAAGAGAAGAGTGGGGGTTTTCGGCCAAGCTATGAGAGAAGAGAAAGTTTGGAAAAAGAAAAGAAAAGAATGGAATGTGGGAGAGTGCCTAGAGTACTAAAGAATTGGCCTCCCTTTCTAACACCTAGTCTCCATGCCGATTACTCCTCTTCAAGGAGTTTAAAATTGACCAACATCTCAAATCATTCTAGGCCACACATTTGTATTAATTCAAATTAATTTGAATTAATCAACAAGCTATTTTCCTCTACTAAATTATCATAATTTAATCCCCAATTAATCCAAATAAAACCAAACAATATCTTCATTATCCTATTATCTAAATAATAATTAAAAGAGATTAAAGAGAAAAACTCTCTCCTTGTTGCCGTCCCACTATAATGCAAAAGAGGATTTTTGTGACTCGAACCAAGGCTCTCCTTGCTCCCTTGGTGGCGTCACACTAGCTCTAAGTGACCTCACTTTTGCCACTTTGCCAAGGCCTTTTTAGTGCCCAATTTCCTTCATTTATTCTTATAACACCCTCCCTGCTAAGGCTCCACCCTTTAAAATTAAAAGCTAAAATTTCCTACCAAACCGAGCTAACTCAAAGCCTTAATTTAAGCTCTATTATTCCATAAATAATATCGCATCAGTTCATACATAAGGAAAAACAATTAACTTCCAAATAGCCCCATTTTTGGGATGTTACAGTTCTACCCCCTTAAAATAAATTTCGTCCCGAAATTACTTAGCTAAAACAGATGAGGGTATTGCCGCCGTATCACATCCTCAGGTTCCCACGTAGCTTCTTCCACACCATGGTTCTGCCACAGCACTTTCACTAAGGGCACTGACTTTTTACGCAGAACCTTCACATCACGATCTAAGATCTGAACTGGTTCTTCTTCAAAAGATAAATCCGCATTCACCTCGATCTCCGCTACTGGTACCACGTGCGATGGGTCTGACCGATACCGTCTCAGCATTGATACGTGAAAGACGTCATGTATCGACTCGATTCTGCCGCAACTCTAGGCGATAAGCTACGGTCCCACTAAACTTTACAACTATATATGGCCGATGAACCTTGGGCTTAGCTTCCTTTTCGCCCAAACCTTAGTACCTTCTTCCAAGGCGACACCTTGGAAAACCTTATCCCTCGCATACTCCATTTCCTTGCGCTTAAGATCGACATAGGACTTACATCTATCGATGCTTCCTTAAGACGGGCTCGAATCACCTTCACTTTATCCTCAGTTTCCGTTACCAATTCTGGACCCAACACCTGTCGTTCACCCAACTCCGTCCAACACGTCGGAGTTCGGCATTTCCGTCCATACAGTGCTTCGTATGGTGCCATCTGAATACTCGCTTGGTAACTATTGTTGTAGGCGAACTCGGCTAAAGGTAAAAATTCCTCCCAACTACCTCGGAATTCCAAGACACAACCCCTCAGCATATCTTCTAAGATCTGTATGACCCTTTCGGATTGCCCGTCTGACTGAGGATGGAAAGCTGTGCTGAAATCTAATCGCGTACCCAACGCTTGATGTAACGCTTTCCAAAACCTCGAAGTGAACCTTGGGTCCCTATCTGAGATAACTGATACGGGTACACCATGCAATCTGACTATCTCGGCCACGTATAACTTTGCTAGCTTCTGGAGTGAGTAATCCATTCTCACCGGTATGAAGTGAGCTGATTTAGTCAGACGGTCTACGATTACCCAAACTGCATCTTTCTTGCTGGGCGTAAGGGGTAGCCCGCTGACGAAATCCATAGTGATCCGCTCCCACTTCCACTGAGGGATCTTTACTGGTTGAAGTAACCCTGATGGCAACTGATGTTCAGCCTTAACCTGCTGACATGTCAGACACCTTCCTACGAACTCAGTCACTTCACGCTTCAACCCCGGCCACCAGAACTGTCTCCGTAAATCTCCGTACATTTTGCTGCCTCCAGGATGCATAGCGTATGGGCTGCTATGAGCATCCTGGAGAATTCTTTGTCTCAATTCCACATCCTTCGGCATACAGGGCCGTCCTTGGAAACATAATACACCATCACCGGTCAATCCGTACCCTTCTAAACCACCATCCTGAACTTGCATCCTCTTAGCATTTAACCCTTCATCCACTAACTGTTTGTCCTTAATTTCCTCGATCCATGTTGGCTTAACTTGAAGCTCTGCCAAAAGGCTTCCATCGTCATATAGGCTCAACTGAGCAAACATTGCTCTTAAGTCCGCCACAACCTTAGGCTCAATCGTCGACCACCACGTTAGCCTTACCTGGATGATATTCGATTGAACAATCGTAGTCTTTTAATAGTTCAATCCATCGCCGTTGCCTTAAGTTCAAGTCTTTCTGAGTCAGAAGATACCTCAAACTTTTGTGATCCGTGTAGACTATCGACTTCTCCCCATAAAGATAATGTCTCCATATTTTCAAAGCGAAGGCGACCGCTAACTCAAGTCGTGAGTTGGGTAGTTAACCTCATGCGGTCTCGGTGACGGACGCGCATAGGCTACTACCTTCCCTTCTGCATCAGCACACATCCCAGACCGGTGTGAGATGCATCACAATAGACTGTGAACAACTTCCCTGCCTCGGGTTGTACTAAAACCGGAGCTTCCGTCAAAATCTTCCTCAACTTATCAAAACTTTCTTGCTGCTTCTCTAACCATACAAATGGAACACCTTTCCTTAGCAACTTAGTCAACGGTGCTGCGATCAGAGAGAACCCTTCCACAAACCTCCGATAATACCCTGCTAAACCCAGAAAACTTCGTATCTCTGCCACCGACTTAGGCGGTTTCCACTCCAACACCGCTTCAATCTTGCGGGGATCCACTCTAATCCCTTCCGCTGACACTACGTGACCCAAGAAAGCCACCTCCCTTAGCCAAAATTCGCACTTACTGAATTTGGCATATAACTGTTTCTCCCTCAGTACTTGCAAAACTATTCGCAAATGCTCGTCGTGCTCCTCCTCCGTCTTAGAGTAAACCAATATGTCGTCTATGAACACTACGACAAATTGGTCCAAGTACTGTTGAAATACTCTATTCATTAAATCCATGAGCATGCGGGTGCATTGGTCAACCGAATGGCATCACTAGAAACTCGTAATGCCCATACCAAGTTCGAATGCCGTCTTGTGAACATCGGCCTCCTTCACCTTAAGTTGATGGTAACCCGACCTAAGGTCTATCTTGAAAACAAGCGCCCCTTCAATGGTCAAACAAGTCATCGATCCGAGGCAATGGGTACTTGTTTTTGATCGTTAACTTGTTTAGCGGCGGTGAGTCGATGCACATCCGCATAGAACCGTCCTTCTTCTTGACAAACAATCTGAGCGCTCCCCACGGAGATATACTAGGTCGAATAAACCCCTATCCAAGAGCTCTGAATTTGAGCCTTGACTCCACCAATTCCTTTGGTGCCATTCGATATGGTGCTATTGATCGGGTCTTTGTTCGGTAGCAAATCTATACCAAATTCGACTTCCCGATCTGGAGGCAGACCCGGAAGTTCTTCTGGGAACACATCAGCAAATTCCCCAACCGTTCGGACCTTTCCAACTACTGACTCCTTAGCTTCCAAAGCACAGATTTGAACCAAAAATGCCTTACAACCCTTCTTGACCATCTTCTCAACCTTCAAGGCAGACACCACGTTGGATAGATAATTCCTTCTATCACCTATCATAACCACTTCATCATTTTCAGTCGTCTTAAGAACCATGCGCTTAGCCGCGCAATCCAAATTCGCCTGATACTTAACCAGCCAATCCATTCCAAGGATCAAATCGAACTCCCCAAACGGTAGTTCCATCAGATCAGCCACAAATACTACCCCTTGGAGTTCTAGGTGCGTCTCTATAAAGTTTGTCTACCACTACGGGTGACCTAACGGACTAACTACGGTCATCTCCCTAGAAGCGGTTTGAGTTTAGGTCCAAAGTCTCTACCACACTACTCGCTACGTATGAATGTGTAGACCCCACATCGATTAATGCATAATAAGGAAGACCAAAAATCAGAAACGTACCGGTTATGACATCCGGTGCGTCACCCTCCTCGCGACGCCTCGTCGCATAGACTAAGCCAGGCTGCCTAGCCTCTGTGTTGCCTGAACCTCTGCCCTAAATTCCACGACCTCGGTTAGGACCGTTGCTTCCTCGGCCATTACCACGACCCCTCTGTGGTCCCACATTTCTATCCTGAGCACGGTTACATCCCTCAGGTGGTTCTTAGCTAGTTTAGAGGACAATCTCGACCGATGCTCCAAAGACCCACACTCAAAACATCCTCTATCATGGGTCGAACAACTTCCCCAATGGGTCTTTCCACAGCGGTTACACTGAGTCGGCCTCTGATTAGCAGTCATGGGCCTTGCCGCCTGATTTGACCCACTTGGCCTAGCCTTTTTCTGGACACTACCACTGGATCCAGCTGACCCAAATCCTCTCTTTTGATTATTCCTACTATAATTTTGTCTCACAGCCTCCTTGATCCCTTCGGCTACCTTAGCCTTTTCCACTAGAGATGAAAACTCACGAACTTGCTGCGGGGCAATCAGTAACCTCAAATCATCTCGGAGTCCATCTTCAAAGCGGACACAGCGCTCGTGTTCAGTAGCCACGATGCCTCTAGCATACCTACTCAGTCTTAAAAACTCCGCCTCATATTCCGCTACTGACTTAGTTCCTTGCACTAACCCTAGAAAGGCTTTCCTCTGAGCATCTGTATAACTGGTGCCCACATACTTCTTCTGATAGGTGGTTTTGAAATAATCCCAAGTCAGATCATCTGCCGTAGCGCCATCTCGAGCTATCGACCACCAGCGATCGCTTCATCCTTTAGAAGCGACACGGCCCTTTCGGTTTTCTTCCTCGGTCGGTCAAGATCATCCATGATCCTTTCGATTGACTCTAGCGATGATTCTGCTTGCACTTTGGGTGCCACTCGACACACCGGAACACTTCCACCCGTTGGACCGAATTCGCTCGGGAGCAGATTTTGAGCTCCCAGATTTCCACTAGCTCCGACCACCAACTCGAGAACTTCATAACACGACTTGCGTCTGACCTCACCCCGTCGATCCTGCTCCTCGGCTCAAAAAGTGGAGGTGGTGGTGGCGGTGGTACATCGTTTTCAGAACCTTGTCCCGACACGCGGGTTCGGACAATCATCCTACCCTACCACGTCCACGGCGTCCCGTCCTCTGGAACTCATTCTATCTACTGCGCTTTTAATCGATTAAGAAAAATTTTATGCATTAGCATTTGTTCCATTTTCTTATTCGCGAAGAAATTTTATGGATAGAGTTTTAATCGGAGGTTCTTTCGAGCAAACAAGGTTTGGTTTCTAACCTAGTTCACACAAAGAAGTTCTTGCATCCATTCCTTAATACTTTCCATACCTATTCGCTCTTGGGACATTTACGCCCATTTCTAACCGGGGTATTTTCGTCTTTTTCCTCTGAGGTATTTTAAGTAATAAAAGAAATTTTAAAACTTTAGTAAAGTAGGTTGTTTTGCAATTCCCAACACTTGGAGGTATTATTGAAAATTGGTAAGGTTTGAAGTTATGGCATTATTTGAAAACCGGGGTATTTTGGTAATTTTGTCCATCGGGGTAATTTTGTAAATTTTGCACGTCAAAAATGTTTTTAACCATTGTAAAACTCGAGGTCCCTTTGCAAATTTTCCTTTCTTAAAAGCGTTCTTTGTTTGCAAAAGTTCAAAAGTCAAGGTCATTTTGGTAATTTTGCGGTTTGAGGCGTTTCGTAATTTTCCAAAACCAAAGTATTTTATTGATGATCTTCAAAGCGGGGTTGAATATTTGAAAAGTAGTTGGAATTTTGGACAAAATCATTGAGTTGATATTTTATGAACCAAGGGCATTTAGTAAATTTTACCCCAAGGGCATTTTCGTAATTTTCCACAAATCAAACTTTTCGGGGAAAACATTGTAAGAAGAGTTGTTCTTATGTTTGAAAGAGTGCTTTTAAAAGTTTTGAAGAAAAATTAGGGTTTTGTTGTTTTCTTCCTGTCCAAAAACATGGTTAGTTCCCTTTCGGGTTTTAGTTGTTATGTTTAGCCTATGATCGAGCCCTTTTGATCAGGGTGAACCAAAGCTGCGCACCAGGCAGGTTTCGTGTGGAGAGGAGGTGAGTCACGCGGACTGCTTAAATACCAAGCTCCCACCGAACCTTTCTAGACATGCGCACGAAGGTTACCACACCACTGAGCCCTCTGGGTTAGGGTGAACCCAAGCTACGCACCAGGTAGGATACCTGCGAAGAGGTGGTGAGTCACTCGGACTGCTTAAATACCGAGCTCTTAGGTTCCAATCCTGACATGCGTCTGGGGTTACCACACCCTAGCTCGATGACTAAGTCATAGGTTGGTTTAGTTCTTTAGGTCTTATGTTACATTTGTGTGTTTGAGTAATCTAATCCTAGGGTTCAAGTTCCTATAAGTCTATCTATGTTCCATGCTTCCTACCCTTCTCTGAATATAATTCACAAAGAGGTTTGGATGTACTTACAGGCGGATCGGTCTTGGGAGACTCGGGCCATGCCGTTCAAAACCAAAAATACTTTAAAAAACCTACAAAACATTTTTGGGCCTTGGGCCCCCACAGTAGAGTATTGAACTGGGCTCTGATACCAATTTGTAACAGCCCAAACCCGGCCCAAACGTTAGGACCGAATATGGGTCGTTCTGGAGAAAAACTTTTGAAACCCATTTTAAAATCCAATTTAAGTTTTGTTGAAAACTTCTCGTTTTGGTTATCTTCTTTGAAATCATACTTAGATTAAACTCGAAAATTTAATTGAAGTCAAGTTATTATACCAATTTTGAATGTGTCCGTGACACGATAAAACATTTTCGTGTTGATTTAGGAAAACATGTGATTTTAATTTAATTTTAATAATGTAGCTTTAAACAAGTATCCAGACATATGAGTAATAACAAAATAAAGTTTATGGAGGCCTTATTACAACCCAAATAAAAACAAACCAATAATAAAATAAAATAACTAAGTTAAAGTTCATTTAATTCAAGTCCACCATGGCCACCTCGAGTCCCTCGGCTCCATATCCGCGATCTATGCATCACTGAAAAAAATAATGGAGAAGGTGAGTCACCAAGACTCGATATGTAACCCTTCCCGTTTTAAAACATTTTCATACACAACACATAACCATTAATATGCGAATATTAAATACCCATCCTAGCCATCCAAGCGCCACTTTATCTACCCGTTGTGGTACCAAACCACTTGGTGGTGCCAAACCACTGGTGACATATAGTCACAATGTGTTACCAAAACAACGGTGTCCGTGAACACGGATCAATTGATGGGGCCAACCCATCGTGTGATACCAAATCAGCGGCGAGGCGATCCCATATCTCAAGTGGGGCCAACCCACGGTGGTGTTAACCACGAGGGACAAGTCGCTATGAGGTGCCAAACCTCGGAGGTACCAAACCTCTGGTGGCCGTAGTCACGGTGTGTTACCAAAACACTTGGTGCCCGTCGGCACAATAATCTGCCCCTCCACTCACTAATCCCACATCATCATATATACATATATGTTTCATGCCATCACATGCTTAAATCTCATGCATCAATACATTATGCTTACCAAAAGCATCAAATAGCATATTCAAGCAGTACTTACGAATTGCCAACTATACCGATATGGTATATTATCCAATGCTACAATAACCAAATTAGCATTCACAATATTTAGCACATTTAATAAGTTATCGTGTGTATGTACACACTGTCACCAACAAAGAGTCTAAATCCGAAAAAAAGAAATCGGCCTCCCAAGATCCACTTGTTCCTATATTTAGCCAACTTGTCAATGTTAGTACCCAAAGGCCTATTCGGCCAAATCCAAAATTTAAGAGGTTCTCTTATGGGTCCCAAAACCTTACCGAATGTCTTGAGTATCGACCTTTTGTTTCACCACCCTAAAATCGGCACTCAATAAGTTAGTAGCCTTCACTAAATCGATTAACAACTAACTAACTAAAGTAGATCTTACCATTACTTACCAGAAATCGAATACTAGAGATCGGGCCTGAGTCGACTTCTTTACTTCCATCTGAGTACATAGAAGAATCGGTTACCAAAAGCGTTTAGAAGCCTCATAATCATTGCCGAAATCGGCACTTATCCCCCTTGTAAAAGAAAATCAACAGAGATCAGGAAAGTGAGTATAGACATTCGGCCAAGATCACTTACCACCTTATGAACCGATTGAAGGAGAGTCTAGAGGAGATTATTCTTGTTTGTTATTCGGCCAAGACTTGGAATATGGAGAGGGAAATTCGGCTATCAAAAAGGACAAAGAAAGGAAGACAAAGGAAGAAATCGGCACTTCCAATAGGTATATTCGGCCAAAGAAAGTTAGTAGGGGAGGAAAGAAGTTTCGGTTACTGAAATAGGGGATAGGTTCGAGTGGAGGGAAAGAAGAAAAATAAAGAGAAGAGAAGAGTGGGGGGGTTTCGGCCAAGCTATGAGAGAAGAGAGAAAGTTTGGAAAAAAGAAAAGAAAAGAATGGAATGTGGGAGAGTGCCTAGAGTACTAAAGAATTGGCCTCCCTTTCTAACACCTAGTCTCCATGCCGATTACTCCTCTTCAAGGAGTTTAAAATTGACCAACATCTCAAATCATTCTAGGCCACACATTTGTATTAATTCAAATTAATTTGAATTAATCAACAAGCTATTTTCCTCTACTAAATTATCATAATTTAATCCCCAATTAATCCAAATAAAACCAAACAATATCTTCATTATCCTATTATCTAAATAATAATTAAAAGAGATTAAAGAGAAAAACTCTCTCCTTGTTGCCGTCCCACTATAATGCAAAAGAGGATTTTGTGACTCGAACCAAGGCTCTCCTTGCTCCCTTGGTGGCGTCACACTAGCTCCTAAGTGACCTCACTTTTGCCACTTTGCCAAGGCCTTTTAGTGCCCAATTTCCTTCATTTATTCTTATAACACCCTCCTGCTAAGGCTCCACCTTTAAAATTAAAAGCTAAAATTTCCTACCAAACCGAGCTAACTCAAAGCCTTAATTTAAGCTCTATTATTCCATAAATAATATCGCATCGGTTCATACATAAGGAAAAACAATTAACTTCCAAATAGCCCCATTTTGGGATGTTACACAAATTTAGGAGTGGTTCTTTCAGATTCATACATGCACACAGCCTTTTCATTCATTCATTCATCCATCAAACAATTATGAACCTTAGTTCATTCGAGAAACATTGTAGTTTTTTGTTCATTTGTTCACTACTCGTATTTTCCACTACTCCCATGGGTATTTTCATAATTTGTCAAAATAAGGTTCCTTGGTGATTTTGTCACAAAGTATTTTTGGTATTTTTAAGTTCTCGGGGTATTTTGGAAAATTTTTGAAATCCGAGGGTATTTCAAAAATTTTTTTAGACCTTGGGGATATTTTGGTAATTTTTCCACAAATCGGGGTAAATTGTAAAATTTTAAAATAATCGGGGATATTTCAGAAGTTGCAAAACTTTGAGGGTTCTTTTTGAGAAATTTATTTTCCAAAACGATGAAGTTGCAAAAATTTTGGAAGTTAGGGTCATTTTGGAAATTTTAATAAGTTAGGGGCAATTTTGTAATTTTTGAAAAATCAAGGTATTTTTCCTGATAGTTTGCAAATTAGGGTTTTTGAACATTTATGAAATTTTGGCAAAACTGTTGAGTAGTTGGGTATTTTATAAATCAAGGGCATTTTTGTAATTTTACCATTAGGGGTATTTTTGTAAATCAAAATTTTTTTCAAAATTTGTGTAAAAAGAAATAATTTTCGTGAATTAAAGAGAGAACATATGATTTTAAGAATTTTAATATTAGGGTTCTAAAAATGGCTAGTTCCTTTCGGGTTTTAGTTATTGGGTTTAGCCTATGACCGAGCCTCCTTGGTCGTATGCGAACCAAAGCTACGCACTGTGCAGGATTCGAGTGGAGAGGAGGTGAGTCACGCGATCGCTTAAGTACCAAGCTCCCAATGAAACCATTCCTAGACATGCGTCAAATGTTGCCACACCCACTAAGTCCTCAGGTTAGGGTGAATGTAGAGCTACGCACTAGGTAGGATTCCTACGAAGAAGAGGTGAGTCACTAGGACCGCTTAAATACCAAGCTCTTCAGGATCCAATCCTAGACATGTGTACCATGGTTGCCACACCCTAACTTGATTGACTTAGCCATAGGTTTGTTTAGTGTATTAAGTCTTATGTATTTGTGTTTGAGTAGACTAATCCTAGGGTTCAAGTTCCTATCATGCTATTCTACGTTCCATTCCTTTTCTACCCTTCTATAATTCACATAATCACAGAGATAGATAGGGGTACTTACCTGGTGGACTGCGGGTCGGAGACTTAGGTGCCATGTCATCAAACCTGTCTACTTTCGTAAATATTTTCATAAAACTCATTTGGGCTTGTTTTGAAAACGTTTTGGGCCTTAGGCCACGTGCCGAGAGTTTAAAATCGGGCTCGATACTAAATCGAAACATCCCACACCCTACCACAAGAATGGACCGGATCCGTATGTTCCTCAAGTAACTCTTGCTTCAAATTCATTCAATACTTTGAAATCGTGTGTTTTGGAAGATAGTTTGTTGTGGGTTAATGGAGTTGAAAACAAATTTATTTTATATCAAAAACCATTTGTTTCAGTGACAAAATGTTTAATTTATTTTAAATTAAATGGGCTTATTCTTTATAAAGCCCTAAAGTCATAACATAGTAATTAAAGCGTAAATAAAAATCATCACGATGGCCTTATTACATAAAACGAAACCCAAAATAAAATTATACAAGATTTAAAATAAAATAAAGATTCAAATTAAATTAAACTTCAAGTTTAACATGGCCACCACAAGTTCTACCGTCCCGTCTATTTCGCGCATCACCAAACATGTTCCCACAACGGGTGAGTCGATAGACTCAATGTGTAACCAACACCAAAACATAATAGAAATAGGCACACCATACATATCATATTCATATAAAATTCAAGATAATGATGCAAACCCGAACCCAAACCTATATGCCATCCGCTACACTCCACCCGCACCAACCTCGCACACCGTGGGGACTACTAAGTCAACCCTCCATCCGCTACACACCATCGAAGGCGTCATCGCAATGACGTGCTCATCGCCCACTTAAAATTCGTGGCATAGCCACCACATTTAGATAATGTAACCGGTTACCACATTCACTTAATGTGACCGAAATCACCACATTCACTTAGTGAGACCAAGTCATCACATATTCTTAGTGAGACCAAGTCATCACATATTCTTAGTCATCATCATATTCTTAGTGAGACCAAGTCATCATGTCATCACATCATCACTTCCCCCTTTCTCAAATAACCCGAATGCCCCAAATTATACATGTCATGCATATCATATTTAATTTCACTTTCACGCCACTTTTCACATGTTAAATATAACATATTTTGAAATCCTAGTAGGAGTAGGAAAACGTACCTGAGTACTTTGTACCATAATATGGTACTTTAGCCACATTCTTACACTTTCATATTAACACATATATCAAGTTTAAGCCATAAATCTATTAAGATTAGTGTGGGGTACACACAGTACCTTAGCCATGCTTTTCCTATTTTTAATAACACATTTAATTTAAAACATAGCCATGAACATATTAAAACTTAGAGTAGGGTACACACATGATTCACTTAGAAATTCCTTGAGATTCCGAAAAGCTTGATCTAATGCGTAGATCCTTAATCCCTACATTTGTTTTATCACTTATTACTTTAATAAAAAGCCATTCGGCCATAAATCCAAATCCTAGTAGGATTAATACACTAAGGCTTACCTTGTTGCCGATTTCCCTATTATTCAAATCCCGAAATTGATCTCTTGCTTTCTTTAAGGATGTCAAAATTCCTATAACCATATGTTAGATTTAATCTAACATTAAAACATAAACATGGCCTTTGGCGAATATACATATATCTTACCTTAAATCTTTTAAATCCCAAACTCTCTTCTTGATTAATGGTGATGCCGAAATACCTTAGATCCAAATCCCAAATTCACCTTCCATATTTCGATCAATAAGATATAGGAGGGATTAGACTAACTTTCAGCTTAAAAGAAAGGAATACAATTATAACTATAGATCCTTACCCTTTATATTGAAATCGATGATCCTCCCGATACCACTTCGTAGATTCGGCTTAGAGACTTGATGAACAATCGGCTATGATCCCTTTATGTATTCGGTTTCAAAGATGAAAGAAGAGAAGAATAGTAGGCTTAGAAGGAATCGGCTAGGATGCTAAAAGAGAAGAGGAAAAAGAATGGATGCTCAAAAAGAATTTCGGTAGAGGGAGAGGAGAAAGAATATTTGGCAAAAGAAAAGAGAGGGAGAATGAATAATGAATAGCCCTAGTATTATGTATTTGTGTTTGAGTAGACTAATCCTAGGGTTCAAGTTCCTATCATGCTATTCTACGTTCCATTCTTTTTCTACCCTTCTATAATTCACAAAATCACATAGATAGATAGGGGTACTTACCTGGTGGACTGCGGGTCGGAGACTTAGATGCCATGCCATCAAACCTGTCCACTTTCAGAAATATTTTCATAAAACTCGTTTGGGCTTGTTTTGAAAACATTTTGGGCCTTAGGCCACAGTGAGAGTTTAAAATTGGGCTCGATACTAAATCGAACACCCCCACACCCAAATTTCACAAGAATGGACCGGATCTGGTATGTTCCTCAAAGTAACCCGGTTCAAATTCATTCGAATACTTTGAAATCTGTGTGTTTTGGAAGATAGTTTGTTGTGGGTTGTGCTCGAGTTGAAAACAAATTTATTTTATATCAAAAACCCATTTGTTTAAGGTGACAAAATGTTTAATTTATTTTAAATTAAATGGGATTATTCTTTATAAAGCCCTAAAGTCATAACATAGTAATTAAAGCAGAAATAAAAATCATCACGATGGCCTTATTACATAAAACGAAACCCAAAATAAAATTGTACAGTACTTAAAATAAAATAAAGATTCAAATTAAATTAAACTTCAAGCTGAACATGGCCACCACAAGTTCTACCGTCCCGGTCTATTACTGCTCATCACCTGAAACATGTTCCCACAACGGGGTGAGTCGATAGACTCAATGTGTAACCAACACCAAAACATAATAGAAATAGGCACACCATACATATCATATTCATATAAAATTCAAGATAATGATGCAAACCCAACCCAAACCTATATGCCATCCGCTACACTCCACCTGCACTAACCTCGCACACCGTGGGGACTACTAAGTCAACCTCCATCCGCTACACACCATCGAAGGCGATCATTGCAATGATGTTCTCATCGCCCACTTAAAATTCGTGGCATAGCCACCACATTCGAATAATGTAACCGGGTTACCACATTCACTTAATGTGACCAAATCACCACATTCACTTAGTGAGACCAAAGCCATCACATATTCTTAGTGAGACCAAGTCATCACATATTCTTAGTGAGACCAAGTCATCACATATTCTTAGTGAGACCAAATCATTACATATTCTTAGTGAGACCAAGTCATCACATATTCTTAGTGAGACCAAGTCATCACGTGTCACTTAGTGAGACCAAGTCATCACATTCACTTCCCTTTCTTAAATAACTCAATGCCCCAAATTATACATGTCATGCATATCATATTTAATTTCACTTTCACGTCACTTTTCACATGTTAAATATAACATATTTCGAAATCCTAGTAGGAGTAGGAAAATGTACCTGAGTACTTTGTACCATAATATGGTACTTTAGCCACATTCTTACACTTTCATATTAACACATATATCAAGTTTAAGCCATAAATCTATTAAGATTAGTGTGGGGTACACACGGTACCTTAGCCATGCTTTTCCCATTCTTAATAACACATTTAATTTAAAATATAGCCATGAACTTATTAAAACTTAGAGTAGGGTACACACATGATTCACTTAGCAATTCCTTGAGATTCCGAAAAGCTTGATCTAATGCTTAGATCCTTAATCCCTACATTTGTTTTATCACTTATTACTTTAATAAAAATCCATTCGGCCATAAATCCAAATCCTAGTAGGATTAATACACTAAGGCTTACCTTGTTGCTGATTTCCCTATTATTCAAATCCCAAAATTGATCTCTTGCTTTCTTTAAGGATGTTGAAATTCCTATAACCATATGTTAGATTTAATCTAACATTAAAACATAAACATGGCCTTTGGCCGAATATACATATATCTTACCTTAAATCTTTTAAATCCGAAACTCTCTTCTTGATTAATGGTGATGCCGAAATACCTTAGATCCGAAATCCCAAATTCACCTTCCATATTTCGATCAATAAGATATATGAGGATTAGACTAACTTTCGCTTAAAAGAATGGAATACAATTATAACTATAGATCCTTACCCTTTATATTGAAATCGATGATCCCTCCCCGACACCACTTTAGAGATTCTGGCTTAGAGACTTGATGAACAATCGGCTATGATCCCTTTATGTATTCGGTTTCAAAGATGAAAGAAGAGAGGAATAATAGGCTTAGAAGGAATCGGCTAGGATGCTAAAAGAGAAGAGGAAAAGAATGGATGCTCAAGAAGAATTTCTAGCAGAGGGAGAGGAGAAAGAATATTTGGCAAAAGAAAAGAGAGGAGAATGAATAATGAATAGCCCTAGTCTCATCCTTTTATAATCAAATTAGGCCAAGAATCCTTTGCTTGGCCACTACTCTTCCTTATGTGATAACTTTATCTCTTTAATTTTAAAATAAAAATAAAGTATAATCCTTATTATCTTTTAATTAGTTAAATTTAAAAGAGAGTGAAACTCCTCTTTTGCAAGCCTTGTGCCGTCCACCTCTTGGGCTTCTAGAAGCAAAAATAAAACTTATTTTATTTGCTTCCCATGTGACTTGAACTCAGGCCCAACACCCTTGTATGTGGCGCCATTTCCAAAGGCCCTAAATGGCATCTTCAGGCCTCTTTTCCAAGCCCGTTTATGTGTCAAATTTCACGTACTTTTTCTTTTAAGGCCTCCTTGCCTTAATTAACTCTTTTAAACTTTAAAACTCGACATTTCTAAGTCATTTCTAGGTTTCCAAAAATTTTCGTTCGGCTCTGTAAACTTGGCATTTCTTAGGTTTCCTAAAATGTTTACTTTCCTCTTTTAGCTTAGTTTCCAAAATGTTCACTTTCCTAATTCAGCTTAGTTTCCAAAATGTTCACTTTTCCTCTTTTAGCTTAGTTTCCAAAATGTCCACTTTTCCTCTTTTAGCTTAGTTTCCAAAATGTTTACTTTTCTCTTTTAGCTTAGGTTTCCAAAATGTTCACTTTCCTAATTTACTTAGGTTTCCAAAATGGTCACTTTCCTATTTTTAATGTAACATTTCCATACATTTCCTTACATTTCCATACATTTCCATACATTTCCTTACATTTCCATACATTTCCATACATTTCCATACATTTCCATGCATTTCCATACATTTCCTTACATTTCCAAGGTTCTAAAAATGCACACCACATATCACAAGAACATGCTATTAAGCAAAATGCACACAATGGGATTCAACCTCTTCCCTCAAAGTACTTCACTTGTTGCCATAACCTTGCACCTTAGGTGGCGCCCCTTGCCACTTTTCCACATCACTTCTTGTTTTTAACTTAAAACCAATAATTGTCCAAAGCTTTCTTCCATCCTAGGATTTTAAAAACCCTTAATTCACTTCCAAACACTGCCAAAACCTACTACTCATGAATTATGCACAAATGCATAACCCCTAATCTAGGATGTTACAGGCACTGATCTTATATGCCATCTTCCTTTAGTGGGTTTACATCTTTGCCTTTCTTATCACTTTCTATGAGATCATCGATCAACTGATCAATTGCACGATCCTGTGTAGTCACAAAGGCTAGTGGAGATGGTGGTACATGAGTTTTGCTTTTTATGGTGGTAAGAGTTCTAGTAGTAGTAGGGTTATTATGTCCTTCCTTTCCTTCTTATTTATCCTTCCCAATCTCAACGGATGTTGACTTCTTAGTTTCCTCAGTAGCTTGTCCAAGATCAGCATTGGTCAGCAGAGATTACGAGTCGACTCTCCTCCCCAACTTGACCGACACTTACATCCATGAATAGACTTGATCAGAGGTCAGAGAGAAACCTTTGATTGGCTAACCAAAAGATTCGATTAATATAGAGTATGAAGGAAAAGAGTCCAAATGTGTAAGACTAAAGAAACTCCTTACCTTAAGAAACTAAATGGAATGGTGGACTACAACACGTTCGGCTACTGAGCCTTCCTGGAGTAAATGTTCCCAACACGAGAGAAGATAGGGAGAGATTAGTCGCGAACTAATAACAAGAGTAAATTAGCCATTAGGCTATGACCATACAGAACCGAAGGGAAGTAAAAAGAAAAGGATCAACAGAGTCTCCCTTACCTTGACCGACAAAATCGATTGAAGAGGAGACTCTCCTGCGGCCCAAGACTCCTAGCACCTTGTTTCCAGATATGCGGCTAGTAGCAAAGAAAGATGAGAGAAACAAGTTACAACGATGGCATAATCTACTTCAGCAGAGAACCCCAAAACTGATTTATGATAGAAGAAAGAGTGGACGGCTTCCTTAGGAGAAGTAACTAGATGAGAAGAACGAGAAGTTCCTTACCTTAATCAGAGTGTAATCGAATAAAGTCCTAGGGGATTCGGCAGAAGCAGACAATGCCAAGAAGACTTCAGCTCACTCCCAAAATAAGAGGAAAGAAACAAAAAGGGGACGAGTACTGAGGTTCAGTCAGAAAAAGAAGACAAAAGGAGTAGTAGAAGAAGAAGTAAGGGTTTTGACTTTTGAAGAAGAAGTAAGAAAAGGTGGAAGAGATGAATAGAGGGATCCAAATATACGACTGAGGGTTGGGAGAGGGTTTGACTTAAGAACAAAGGAAATAGAAAGAAAAGAAGAAGAAAGAAAAAGGTGGTCACACAACTTTCGGCTAGTGTCAAAGAAGCAAAAGAGATAAACAGAGGAAGCTGACAATTTCGGTACAGAGAGGAATAAGGAAACTGAATAAGAGAAAAGAAGAATTTAAGGATACTAGCAAAAATCGGCACTCACCTCTCTTAATGACCGAATATGCTAAAATGAAAATAAACAGTTGCCTAAGACCTTTAGAATTTCGGTACACCACCTACGCTAGCACTAAACCGAATTCTCCCCCTTCTCAAGCTTCCTACATTCGGCCAACATCTCCACCATGGCCACATTCCTTGATTTCCTCGTACTTCCACTCCCCAACATCCATTTGAATTAGTTTGACCAATTCAAACTCCTCAAGCCCCTCATGTCCACAGATTTGAACACATTGACCCATTCAACCAACAACCTTGAAGAGTCCCTGCCGAATCCACTTTCTCCCCATCCAAGTGCCAAAATAAAGCTTCAAAATGAGGCTTATGGGATTCGAACTCCTCCCCTTCAGCTTCTACAAGTAACGCTACCTCCACCTAGACGCAAGCTTCTTTGTGTCATTAATTGCACACAAGTAGACTTAAGGCCTGCTCCTACTAGCTTCCCCCCTAAAGTGCCCAAAAACAAAATTTTCACTAAGGCCCTGGCTTGACCGCGAGCCTTCCTAAGGCCCCCAAACACACCAAATTAACAAGCAGAACAAGCCAAACACACAGAAAACATAAAATGCAGAAACCCTAATCTAGGATGTTACAGTTCAACCCCCTAAAGAAATTTCAACCTCGAAATTTACCTAATCAAAAGAGATGAGGGTATTGCTGTCACATCACCTCATCTGGCTCCCACGTGGCTTCCTCTGAACCGTGATTTCGCCACAAAACTTTCACCAATAGAACTATCTTTCTTCTCAAAACTTTCACATCTCGATCTAAGATCTGAATAGGTTTTTCCTCAAAAGATAAGTCAGGTCCTACTTCAATTCCTTCCACCAGTACTATGTGGGATGGATCCGAATGATAGCGCCTTAACATCGAGACATGGAACACATCATGTATCTGCATCAATTCTAGGGGTAACTTGAGCTGATAAGCTACTGGTCCCACACGTTTCAACACTCGATAAGGCCCGATGAACCTAGGGCTCAACTTGCCCTTATGTCCAAACCTCAGAACCCTCTTCCCAGGTGAAACTTTCAGAAAAGCCCAATCACCCACTAAGAACTATATATCCTTACGCTTCAGATCTACATATGATTTCTGCCTGTTGGAAGCTTCCTTTAATCGAGACTGAATCAACTTAACCTTTTCCTCCTTTTCAGAAACCAATTCCAGACCCAACAACTGTCGCTCACCCAACTCTGTCCAGCAGGTAGAGGTACGACACTTACGACCATACAACGCTTCATAGGGTGCCATCTCAATACTAGATTGATAACTATTGTTGTATGCGAATTCTGTCCCAACTACCCCTGAAGTCAATTATATAGCCTCTCAACATGTCTTCCAAGATCTGAATTACCCTCTAAGACTGACCATCAGTCTGTGGATGAAACGACGTGCTGAAATCTAATCTTGTACCCAACGCTTGATGTAACGCCTTCTAGAATCGCGATGTAAACCTAGGGTCTCTATCTGATATGATAGACACTGGTACCCTATGTAACCTCGCAATCTATGCTACGTATAGCTTGGCTAACTTCTGAAGTGAATAATTAACTGGAACCAGTATGAAGTGAGCGGACTTCGTCAACCAGTCGACAATTACCCACACCGAATCTTTCTTAGAAGGCGTAAGAGGTAGTCCACTAATAAAATCCATCGTTATTCTCTCCTATTTCCACATTGGAATCTTCACTGGCTATAACAATCTCGAAGGCAACTGATGTTCTACCTTTACCTGCTGACACGTTAAGCACCTACTCACAAACTCGGTAACTTCTCACTTCTACCCTGGCCACCAAAACTATTCTCACAAATCTCGGTACGTCTTACTCCCACCAGGATGCATAGCGTATGGGCTACTATGCGCTTCTGCAGAATATTCTGCCTTAACTCAGAATCCTTTGGTATACAAGCCTTTTCACGAAAGCACAATACCCCATTACTGTTCAAAATAAAATCTCTTGTCTTACCACCTTCCACTAGCTAGAATTTAGAACTTAATGATTCATCCGACAACCTGCTTTCTTTAACCCGACTTATCGAATAAACTCCCATCCTTATACAGACTGAGATGAGTAAACATTGCTCTCATGTCTGATATTACCTTACGGCTCAATACATCCACCACTACGTTAGCTTTACCCGGGTGATACTCGATTGAACAGTCATAATCTTTCAACAATTCAATCCACCTCCGTTGCCTTAAATTCAGCTCCTTCTGGGTAAGGAGATATTTTAGGATCTTGTGATCTGTGTAAATAATCGACTTCTCTCCATACAAGTAGTGTCTCCAGATCTTCAGAGCGAACACTACCGCAGCTAACTCCAAATCATGCGTGGGATAGTTCACTTCATGTGGTCTCAATTACAGAGACGCGTACGCTACTACTTTCCCCTCTTTCATCAACACACACCTTAGTCCTGTGTGCAATGCATCACAATAAATGACAACTCCTTCCCACCTCAGTCAATCAACACCGGTGCCTCCACAAAATCCTCTTCAATTTCTCAAAGCTTTCCTGCTTATCCGTCCCGTAAAAATGGTATCCCTTCCAGAATAACTTGGTTAAAGGTGCAACTATCAATGAGAATCCTCAACAAACCTTCTCAGAGTACCCAACTAACCTAAGGAAACTTTGAATCTCTATTACTGACTTGGTGGTTTCCAATCTAGAACAGCTTCAATCTTTCGGGATCCACCCTAATTCCTCAAAGAGACACAACATGCCCCGTAAAAGTAACTTCTCTCAACCAAAATTCACACTTGTTTAACTTGGCATACAATTGCTTCTCTCTCAAAATCTACGTAACCACTCGAGTTGCGAATCATGTTCCTCTTCACTCCTTGAATAAACCAAGATATCATCTATGAACACTACAACAAACAGATCCAGGAAGGGTTGGAATACTCAGTTCATCATAGCCATATATGTAGCTGGTGCATTTGTCAACCCTAACGGCATCACTAAAAACTAATAATGACCGTAACGAGTTTGAAAAGCTGTCTTCTAAATATCCGCTTCCTTGACCTTAAGCTGATGATAGCGTGACCACAAGTCTATCTTTGAGAAGACCGAAGCGTCTCACAGTTGATCGAATAGATCATTAATCATAGGCAACAGGTACTTGTTCTTAATCGTCAATTTGTTCAATTGCCTGTAATCAATACACATCATCATCGATCCGTCCTTTTTCTTAACTAATAACACTGGTGCTCCCCATGGTGACACACTTGGTCGGATAAAACCCCGGTCCAACAGTTCCTGAGTTTGAGCTTTAAGTTCCACAAGCTCCTTCGATGCCCTTCTATATGGGCCAATAGACACTGAAGCTATCCTCGGAAGAAGATCAATACCGAACTCCACCTCGCGATCTAGAGGTAATCTTGGAAGCTCTTCTAGAAAAACATCAGAGAATTCCTTCACCGTTCTAACATCTCTTACAGACAACTCATTGGCTTCCAAAGCACTGACGAAAGCTAAAAATGCCTCACACCCTTTCCTTACCATCCTTTCGGCCTTTAGGGTAGATAGGACATTGGACAGATAATTCTTTCTTTCGCATATCACCTACACCTCTTTATCATTAGGAGTTTTCAACACCATGCGCTTAGTAGCACAATCCAGGTTCGCTCAATACATAACTAACCAGCCCATGCCTAAGATCCAATAGAACTCGCCAATGACAATTCCATCAAGTCAGCCGGGAAAACCATCCCTTGAACCTCTAAAGGCACCTTCTTAAAGAGTTTGTTTACCACTACAAATTGTCATAAAGGGCTAATCACAGTCATCTCTCTAGAAGCAATCTCAGATTCTATGTTTAAAGTTCCAGACACAGTACTAGCAACATACAAATGTGTAGATCCAACATTTATCGGTGCTGTAAAGGGAAAACCAAAAAAAGGAATGTACCGGTTATGACGTCCAGTGCATCGCCCTCCTCTCGACGTCTGGCTGCATAAACCAACCTAGGCTGTCTCGCATCTATATTCCTAGCACCTCTGCCTGGTTCTCCCTGCCCTCGACCATAACCATTTCCTCCTCTGGTCAGACCACAACCTCTCGGCGGTTGCTGCCCAACTCTTCTAGGCTGTACATAACCCTGACCAACTGGTCGTGCCCTGTTTGGCTCCTATGGACAGTCCCTTACCAAATGACCTACAGATCCACACCTAAAACATTCTCTATTTCTTGCCCAACACTCCCCTGAATGGAATCTACCATATCTAGCACACCGCTGAGTTTGAGCAATAGCAACAGGCCTCGCAACTTGACCCAGCCCATCCAACCTAGGCCTCTTCTAGAAACTCCCAACAGATCTTGACGTTCCAAAACTCCTTTTATTCCTACCCCTGTCTTTATCCTGGTTCTGTCTTTCAGATTGCTTCACCTCTTCGGCTATCTTTGCCTTCTCAACTAGAACAGCAAACTCCTTTTCCCGTTGTGGAGCTATCAATACTCGTAACTCCTCCTTCAGACCATCCTCAAATCAAACACAACGTTCATGATCTGTCGCAAAAATACCCCAGGCATAATGGCTTAAACGCAGGAATTCTGCCTCACATTCGGCAACCGACTTATTCCCCTGGACCAAGTTTAGAAATGCCTTCCTCTGGGCGTCCACATAGCTCGACCCAATATACTTCCCTTGGAATGCTGACTTAAAGAAGTCCTAGGTAATACGATCTGCTAATGTACCCTCTCTTACGGTGAGGCACCACTGGTGTGCCTCATCTCGAAGAGGAGACACTACTCCTTTCAACTTCTCTTCCGTGGTACAGTCAAGATCTTCCATTATCCGCTCGACTGCCTCTATCCAGTACTCAGCTACGTTAAGAGCTACACCAAAAATACCCCAGAATATCTCAACTGAATTAGCTCGGAGTCACTCCGAAACAGATTTTTGAGCCACTGATCCCATGCTCGCTCTAGCAACCCGCTCTAAGACACACAACATAGCTTAAGACACAGCATTGTCTCCACCATTTTGGTCCTGAAATCCCGTTTCCACAATTGGTGATGTCGGCACTTCACCTTCCGGCCCATGCCCTGATTCTGAGGGTTCAGCCTCAACACCCCAAATTTCTACCACTGCCACAAGAAACACGTCCACATCCTCTACCACTCATGACTATCGATTCGACTTAATCTAATTATAAGTTTTATGAATTAGTATTTCTTCCACTGTTTATTACCGAACAGTCTTATGAAATTAGCATTAGAAGTAGATTTTCGCAAGAAATATTTTTAAGGGTCTTTATTCTTAGAGTTGTATTTTTTAAAACTATCCATCACAACATTTCATTAAAATTCAGCAATAATCAGGGAACTTACCGTGCGGATTGGTGTCAGAGACTCGGGTGCCACACCTCCAAAAAATATGCAATTTCTAAACATATATATTTTTTTCTTCAAACCAACTTTTGAAAATGTTTTGAACCCTAAACCCACAGCCGAGTTTTGTAAACCTGGCTCTGCTATCAGAATTGTAACACCCCAAACCCGATCAACACGTTAAGGCCAAATCTGGTTTGTTTCAGAAAGTTAGTTTTGAAATTTTTATCAAAATATCATAGTTTGAGAAAAACTCTTCATTTAGTGATTCCAATTTGAGGACAATTAAATATTTTGTTTGTGTCTATCTTACCAACTTCTTATTAACATATCCCAGAGTTGAAAATGGGATAATTTTGGAAAAACCCACTTAGGAGATTTCAGAAGTGTGACAGTGGGAAAACTACGTTGCGATTTAATAAAATCTTCACATCAATAGGTTATTCACATGTCATCTTTTATTAACACCTTGAAAACTATTTGTTTGTGATTTCAATTTTCAGAAAAAACCACATATTCGATAATTTTATAAAATGTGCAATAACAACATTAAATCAAAACCCAAATTAAAGTTATAGCGGCCTTATTACATAATAAAATCCCAAATTAAAATAAGTTTAAATAAAAGAAACGAGTTTATGAGAACCCCAAAACTGATTTATGATAGAAGAAAGAGTGGACGGCTAGATGAGAAGAACGAGAAGTTCGTTACCTTAATCAGAGTGTAATCGAATAAAGTCCTAGGGGATTCAGCAGAAGCAAACAATGCCAAGAAGGTTTTGGCTCACTCCCAAAATAAGAGGAAAGAAACAAAAAGGGGACGAGCATGAGGTTCGATCAGACAAAGAAAACAAAAAGAGCAGCAGAAGAAGTAGGGGTTTCAACTTTTGAAGAAGTAAGAAAAGGTGGAAGAGATGAATAGAGGGAACCAAATATACGGTTGAGGGTTAGGAGAGGGTTCAGCTTAAGAACAAAGAAGATAGAAAGAAAAGAAAAAGAAAGAAAAAGGTTGTCACACAACTTTCAGCTAGTGTCAAAAAAGCAAAAGAGATGAACAGAAGAGGCTGACAATTTCGCCATAAAGAGGAATATAGAAGCCGAATAAGCAAAATGAAGAATTCAAGGAGACTAGCAAAAACTGGCACTCATCTCCCATAATGACTGAATATGTTAAAATGAAAAGAAACAGTTGCCTAAGACCTATGGAATTTTGGCACACCACCTATGCTAGCACTAAATCGAATTCTCCCCCTCCTCAAGCTTCCCACATTCAGCCAACACCTCCACCATGGCCACATTCCTTGATTTCCTCCTATTTTCAATCCCAACATCCATTTGAATTGGTTTGACCAATTCAAACTCCACAAGCCCCTCATGTCCACGCATTTGAACACATTGACCCATTCAATCAACAACCTTGAAGAGTCCCTACCGAATCCACTTCTCCCAATCCATGTTCCAAAACAAAGCTTCAAAATGAGGCTTATGGGATTCGAACTCCTCCCCTTCATCTTCTACAAGTAATGCCACCTCTACCTTGACACAAGCTTCTTTGAGTCATCAATTGCACACAAGTAGACTTAAGGCTTGCTCTTACTAGCTTCCCCCTAAAGTGCCCAAAAACAAAATTTTCACCAAGGCCCTAGCTTGACCTCAAGCCTTCCCAGGACCCCCAAACACACCAAATTAATAAGAAGAACAAGGCAACCACATAGAAAATATAAAATGTAGAACCTCTAATCTAGGATGTTACACTACTACTCTTTAGCCTAGACTAACTCTTCAGCTAGTTGGTACTACTGACTTTTAAACAACAACTTCTTTTGCTTTAGCTACTTTAGGGAATTCAATATTTGCTGGTCAAATGAGCCTCGAGGGACTGAAGTTGTTGCTGTGGAAACACGTGTGGCAATAGAAGCCTGACTTTGTTGAGTCTCCGATGCAGTTCAACGCCTCTGAGCTTGGCAAAAATTGCCTTTATTAGTCCACCCTTGTTAAGGGTAATATCCTCAGCATTAGTAAGAGGAACATTAGAAGTCTTGCATAATGCAATAATGAGAGAAGGAAAATTTAAACTTTCGTCATTCTTCTCAGCACAATGATTGACTTCTTAAAAAATGATCCTTCTCACATTAACCATTCTACCTTTTACAATAGAATGCAACAACATCATCCTTTCCTTGGAAATGGTGGTATTGTGCGTGGATGGCATAAGCTAACTTTTTAAGAAATGATACCACACTTTCCCAATCGGTTTTAGTGAATCCATTTAAACAGTGTAGCATTCCTGACTAGAGATAACCCTTTTGTATGTTTAAAACATAAATCCTTCAAAACTTGTGTCAAACCCTCTATTGTGATGTTATCTGCAAACTCAATATGTTCATCTTGTACCTTTTTAAGGCCAAGTGGGCATTTATATTGTCCTCATCAAGCAGTACAAAGGGGCCGCTTACATAGATGAATGGAGAATCAAGGGAGTTCACATGGGCATAGAACTCCCTAACTACTCTGCCCAAAACATCCTCTGGGTGCAAGCAGAAAATGCCCCACCCATGCTGCTCTGCTATCGACGACACAAACTCGTCATACCCCATATAAGGTTCATCCTTAAATAAAAATCCTTGCTCAAAACAAAAAGGTTGCTTTAGAATATTATGTGAGTACCTTGTAGTCGCAGTAGAGTTGAAGAATATCTTTGGTTGAGAAAAGTTAGTGTCCGATGACTCCGCAGTTTTAGAAGCTTTCTTAACTCGAGCAATTAAGAAAGAACAAAGAGAAATTTTTGAGAGATGCAGTGTAAAGAAAATGAAGTAGAGGTTGAAAATAAAGAAACCATAAAGGTGAGAGCGTTATGAGAAAAGTAAAACGTGAACAGTTGGGGAGAGGGAAATAAGGGTGTAACAGCCCGATTTTGGGTCTAGTCAGAATAGTGGTTTCGAGACCACAAATCTAACGTAAGAAAATTTATTTTATTATTTTTTATGGTCTACAATTTCTCGGAACAATTTCATGAAAATTTCGTTCAAAAATTTCGACGTTCGGGCACCCAATTTAGTCAAAAGGACTAAATTGTAAAAAGTGCAAAACTTGAGTTCTAGAAGTTAGAGCAGTCAAATTGCTATGAAAATTTAAGTTGGAGGTCTTTAAATGGTAATTAGACCATTGTTTAATTTTTTGGACAAAAATGGACATGAAATAGGTGAAATAGAATATTTTTAAGTTATGGGCATTTTGGTCATTTAGTAATTAAAATGAAATAAAAACAAAATTAAAAGTCAATTTTTGTCCATCTTCAACCCCATGGCCGAACTTCACAAGGGGAAACCATGGCTAGGGTTTTTCAAGCTTCCAAGCTCGATTGTAAGTCCGTTCTTGCCCCGTTTTAAATGATTTTTATGTTTTTGAAATCCTCGTAACAAAATCTATCTATTTCTACCACTAATTTGAGATATGGTTAAAGTCTAGGGTTTTGACCATGATGAATATGTGTGTATTTTTTTGTTTAATGGTAGAAAATGCATGTTTATGGTTAGAGAAATGACTTTTACTAAGTGATTTTCGGTAAAAATGCCTAAAAGGACTAATTTGTAAAAGTTATGAAATTTTTCATAAAAGTATGAATTAGTGGAAATTGTGGGCTGTTGTAGTTATGAAAATGGTTCGGCTAGGCTTAAAATAGAAGGAAATATTAAAATCATTTTGTAACACCCTAATTTGGGCCTAGTAGGATTGGGCCCATTGGGCCTTTGCCATGGGAGCGTTTTAAAATTTTTGGGAAGATGAGAACATTATTATTACAAGTTGGACCTATTAGGAAGGTGATTTTGGAAGGATAGGGGGCTTCTATGAAGTCTCGGGATCAAACTTGGGCTTTAGGAAAATTTTGGTTTTAGGTGAATAAAACCCTGAGAGTTAGTAAGTAGGCTTTAAAAATAAAATGTGGAGAAAAATGACACAAAAAGAGTTTGTAGTGTAGTGGCAAAGTGATGCCATATAAGAGACAAGGAGGTAACGCCACAAGGAAGTAAGGGATCCAAGGTTCAAGCCTTCGCACTGGCATTTCATTTTGATTTATTTTTAAGTGAACTTGGAATTTGGCCCATAGATTTATCTTTAGTTGCGCACGATGTTAGACACAAGAAAGTAAGTGGTCTAGTGGCAAGGCATCATTAAGGGTGCAAAAGAGCCTAGGCTCGAATCTCATGACAAGCAAGGGAGTATTTATTTTGTGGATTGGACGACCAGAGTCTGAGTTAGATTTAAACTCTACTGATGGAGGGATCCCACATCGGAAAGATAGCAAGAGGGAAGGTGAGAAGCTAGCTATAAATGGAGGTGTCTATGAAGAGAAGAAGCACACCTTGGTGGGCGTTTGGGCATAGGAGCATTCAGAGTGTGGATTAGCTTCAGACTCCTATCAGGTGTGTATTCTCTCTAATATAGCTGTAGAGCGAAAAATACCAAAATGCTAGTCACACGAGCGTGCGAGCGCACGTGTGGGAGCTTGGACGCGATAGATGAGGCCAGCTTTAGTGTTCTTGTACGTTTAGGCTGTTTGGTCCGAAAGGGACCAAGTGGGCTGTAACAACCCAAACCCGGCCCAAAAGTTAGGCCCAAATCTGGTGTGTCACATTGAAGAAAATGTATAAAGGATTTGAAATTCGTACTAAAATAAGTTTTGTTAAAATCAAGAAAAACAAGTTTGATTTGAGACATTTGATAAAATATTACTAACCTCGAAGATTGATTGATAAATCGTTAGATTTGAACTAATAATCTTATAGAACGTGACTTTTGAAAACGACATTGAAATTTTGAAGAAGATTTTCGTATTAAAAATATTTGTAAAAAATTTTATTATGAAATCCATTTGTTAATCGATTTTGGAAAACCTTTATTATGATTTTAGAAAATCCCATTTAAAATAATTTGAGTAAAATATAAACACATCAAACATAAAGAAAAATAAAATAATCCAGAGGCCTTATTACAAATAAAACCCATAATAGCAAAAGTAATAAAACGGAATATGTAATTTAATAAAGTTCGAAACACCAATTTCTGAAATATGGCCTCCATCGAGTCATCCATGGCCTCAAGTCCTCGTCACTGAGCATTACCTACAATGGTTAAGGGAAGGGGGTGAGTTACAAGAACTCAGTGTATAACCCACTTACCATTGTCCACAAGGCCAAAAATCCAATTAAGCATTTATTGAGGCAAAGCCCAATTACAATTATAACATAATAACATGTATATAATATGCATGTGATATGCAATTCCCAAACCAAACCTAGTTTTCCATCCGCTACACACCACCCGTACCAACCAACACACCTGTGGGGAGCTTTAGTCACCCACCCCGCCAACACACCAAACTGGGCATTAAGCCATATATCAAACTGGGGATTAAGCCATATATCAATTTGTGGACAAGCCACCAGAATTTTGTAGCAAAGCTACCAAAACTTCTCTTCGTCATTATCCCAACCCATGCAAATCATGTATATAATGCAAAACAATTCATAATGATGTATTCAGATATTCTTTACAAATTTTATGGCCCATTATAACAATTTATCAAAGTTGGCCGATTAAGCAAATATCATCTTGCCCATTTTGCATATTTTCAGATCGGCCCATATAATCATATATCAATTTGGCCCACATAACAAAATATATCAGATTGGCCCATTAATCAATATGTCCATTAGGCCCATGAGGCAATATGTCAATTCAAATTTATTAAGCAATTTCAGATTTCACCCATTAACACTTTACAAATCGCCCAATAGGGCATTTCCATAATTCGCCCATAAGGGCATTTTCATAGTTTGGCAACTGCATTCGCTAAGGGTAATTCAAGAATCTTACCCACTAAGGGTATTTCGCAATTTACCCTCTAAAGGTATTATGGTAATTTCGTAACCAAGGCTTAACTACTAATTTGGGGCATAAAGTTTGAAATCGTCCATCTCGGCCATAATCGACTAAATTGGCCATAACTCGAGTGAGGAATCTCAAAATCTAAATCCGTAAATTTTCCTTGAAACTAGACTTATATATCTCCTTACTAAAATATTTCCAGAATTTTTGGCTTAACCATTTAGTACAGCTTATTCCTTAAAAATTCCTTGTTTCACCGTCCAACAATTCGACCTCTCTCTACCCAAAATTCAAATATCTCATTGTACAGCTTTTCATATGTTGTTTTCACTTGTTTCTATTGAAAATATACTCACTAAGGAATCTTTAAATATAAACTATATCTCTTAATTACTTTGTACAATTTTATATGATTTTTCCAAGATGATCGTGAACCACGAAATCATTCGTAACCGGCCTCACCGAAATTAACATATCTCGTAATATAAAATTTATTTTCCTTCTCCGTTTCTTCCTTATCAAAATAGACACAGTAAGCTTTGATTTGATGTCTTATTCACTTATTAATTCCCTTTCTCCTATTTTCATGATTTTTCAAAAACACGTCACTGCTTCTAACCGAAACTATTTTATTACAAAATACGTTTACCACTACGATCATACACACGCCCGAGTGATCACGGATGCTGGTTTCCGATTTTCTTCAGTATTTCGACCGATTCACAGAATATTTCATACAAACTTTCCAAGAAGTGTGAGATTACACACCATTTCAGATATGTATACGAAAGGTACGGGATTACACACCTTATTTGGAATCTGTAACACGATATTCTCCACGGCACCTAAAGATACAATCGGTTAACAATTAATCCAAAACTCAATTTACCACTTCAACCAATATTTTGATTGATTAAAAAATCTATATCACTTACCAACAATCCGAGTCTCTTATTACGAGGGATAGATCGAGCGATTAAGTACCTAAAACATATAGTCGATTAATAATCCTTCAATCCGATTAATACAATAACCAAGGAAGTTATTGAAAAAGACTATGAGAGAGCTTCCTTACCTTGAACAATGAAATTCCCGTTTCACACAATCTTCCTATGGCTAAGGTCGATTAAGTGATGTGGTAGAAAATTGGCACTCCTCTATACCACCACAAAGAAAGAAATGGTTTTATTGGAGGGAGTACAAAAATATGATGATTCGGTTCCTTCCAAATCAAAACTTATATTCAGCTATGTGAAATGATTATACCAAAGTTTGTGATTAAAAGATGGTGTCGATTTTGAGAAGAGAAAGAATTAGAGAAATAGTTGAAAGAAAGAGAAGATGGGAGGTTGGATAAATGATAGATGATTCGGCTATCAAGAGAGAGATAAACAAGAGATGAAAATCTTGATCAAACAAAAGAGTAAGAAAATGCACAAATGTGCTTGAAGAATTCGGCCAAAGCAAAATGAAAGAAGAAAAATATGGTCACCAAGGCTAAGAATTTCGGCACGAAGCAAAGGAAAGTATTGAGAGAAAAACACCAAATTGTGCAAAAGTGATTTTGGCCTAATCAACACCAAAAATCCTACCAAAAGACTAACCAATTTTGGTTATCACTCTAGAGCCCCTAAAACCGTCTACATACATGCTCTAAAGGTCAAAAACTTTGCCAACCATCCTTTCCATAACCTTTCCCTTGAAATATGCCACATGTTCCCCCTACATTCCCTTTTTCTTTTGATTCCTTTCGCTAACTTCATCCTTGCCTTATTCTTTTAGCCACCTTACCAAAAATAATGAAGTCCACACTTGCCAAAATTACTCCTTGACCGACACAATAAAGAAGGGAAACATAAAAAAAATAAAAGCCAATATGTACACAAGGTGATTCGAACTCCTTCCCTCAAGGTAACACATATGGCGCCATATCCCCTTTGCTAATTGCTCACTTATGCTAGCAAAAAGCACACTTATTACCTTAAGTCTTAATGCCACATACCTTCTCTCCTTAAAGTGCTTACACAAAAATTTACCTATAGCCTAACTTGAACCCGGAACTTCATAGAACCCAATAACTTTCCAAAATTCGTCTAATAAGTTCAACTTGAAATAATACCATTCTCTTGTTCTCAAAAATTTTAAACACTTCTGTGCTCAAGGCCCAATGGGCCCAATCCTACTAGGCCCAATTTCAGGATGTTACAATTCTACTCTCCTTAAAGAAATTTCGTCCTCAAAATTTCTGATCAACTACTAAACACATTGCCCAAGTCACACCATTATGCTTTCGCTGCGCACTCTAGTTCTTAATAACACTAATTTGCTTTCTATCTAAGTCTTGGAAACTCTTCACATCATCAAATATCTAACCCTCAGAAGAAAACATGTATCACCCATTCATAAAATTTTCTACATTCAACCAAAACATACCCGTCTTAATGGTGATGGAACAATCCCGAGCCCTATGGTCCTTAGACCCGCATCTCAAACATGCTCCTGACCTTCTCCAACACTCACCCGGATGACGCCTTCCACAATAATCGCAAGCCAAAAAGTTTGGACGTGCCTTGACACGCTTCACAGAATGAGATTGTGACCGTAAAGAACCACGATCTCTTTTCTTCTTATAGTCCACACACCCAACTCAAAGTGCTTCACTGATTTCCTTAGCCTCTTTCAATACCTTCTTAACTATCTGAGTCAGCTCATCAACCCCAACTCGATCATGAGATCCCGTCTCAGCCACTAACGATGTCTGCGCCTCCCTTTCGGGCACATGCCTTGGTGCCGAAGATCTATCCCTAGCACCTCGACCTCTACCACGTCCACGTCTACCGCGTCTACGTCTTCTAGTGCTCATGTTCACTAAGTCGATATAATCTGATTAAGAGTTTTATGAATCATTATGCTATTCGATGTTTATTAAACGATATTTTATGGAGATAAGAAGTAAAGTCATTTTCGTAAACGCATCCTATAGTCTCAATCTTTATAGTTTCAACATCTAAAACTAAAACTTCTAGAGTGTTCCTATAGTCATATCATAATAATCATAGTTATATAATGATAATAGGTACTTAGTTGACTTGGTGCCAAATACCTGTGGTGCCATACTTCCTTTAGAACACGCATTTATAAATTAAAATTCAAATAGCTTTAGAAAAATGCTCTTGAACCCAAACCACAATCGAGTTTTGAAACTAGGCTCTAATACCATAAAATGTAACACCCCAAACCCGGCCCAAAAGTTAGGCCCGAATCTGGTGTGTCATTGAAGAAAACGTATAAAGGATTTGAAATTCTTACTAAAATAAGTTTTGTTAAAATCAAGAAAAACAAGTTTGATTTGAAACATTTGATAAAATACTACTAACCTCGAAGACTGATTGATAAATCGTTAGATTTGAACTAATAATCTTATAGAACGTGACTTTTGAAAACGACGTTGAAAATTCGAAGAAGATTTCGTATTAAAAATATTTGTAAAAAATTTTATTATAAATCCATTTGTTAAACGATTTTGAAAAACCTTTATTATGATTTTAGAAAATCCCGTTTAAAATAATTTGAGTAAAATATAAACACGTTAAACATAAAGCAAAATAAAATAATCCAGAGGCCTTATTACAAATAAAACCCATAATAGCAAAAGTAATAAAACGGAATATGTAATTTAATAAAGTTCGAAACACCAATTTCTGAAATATGGCCTCCATCGAGTCATCCATGGCCCCAAGTCCTCGTCACTGAGCATTACCTACAATGGTTAAGAGAAGGGGGTGAGTTACAAGAGCTCAGTGTATAACCCACTTACCATTGTCCACTGGGCCAAAAATCCAATTAAGCATTTATTGAGGCGAAGCCCATTTACAATTATAACATAATAACATGTATATAATATGCATGTGATATGCAATTCCCAAACCAAACCTAGTTTTCCATCCGCTACACACCACCTGTACCAACCAACACACCTGTGGGGAGCTTTAGTCACCTACCCCGCCAGACACCAAACTAGGCATTAAGCCATATATCAAACTGGGCATTAAGCCATTTATCAAACTTGGGATTAAGTCATTTATCAATTTGTGGACAAGCCACCAGAATTTTGTAGCAAAGCTACCAGAACTTCTCTTCGTCATTATCCCAACCCATGCAAATCATGCATATAATGCATAACAATTCACAATGATGTATCCAGATATTCTTTACAAATTTTTTGGGGGTATTACACTCAAATAGGGATTAAATTGTGAAATGTGTAAAATTCATGGTTAAATTGTGAAATAAATCAAAAATTTGGGCTACTAGGGACTTAATTGAAATTAGGCTAGCATGGGTATAGGTTCAATTACTTGAAATTGAAATTTTATAAGATTAATCGACTTATATCACCATTTTTGCATTCAAGGTAAGATCGTATATAATAAGCATTATTATAATTGTGTTTTAAATGCTTTAATATTGCATAAATTGCAAATACGACCTTGCGGATATATTTGACGATGATTCGGTAAGTGTGAAATCCTGGTTGAACCTTAGGAATAGATTAGGATACAAATGACATGTCATTAGGGGTTATGTGATTGGGTGTTGGTTCGTATGTTCTACCGGTGGGTGAGTTATCCAGCATGTATTGTAGATTCTCGTCAGCTTGTGTGAGCAGCACTGTGTAGCTTCGTCATGACCGTTAGCTTGTGTGAGCAAACTCATTGATAGCTCGAGAGTGAGCATTATATGTGATATGAAATTGAGATAGCTTCTGCTATATATGTGGAACTTAGTGTGAGAGATTTTTGGGTATCCAATAGTATTCTAAATGGTTCAATGGGTATATCAATGATATGGATGAGTATGAGATTAATACAAGCTTGTACAGGTATGTACGTGAACTATACGATCATTGAATCGAAGAGTTTGATGGAAATTGTGCTTAATCTTGGATTGAATACATATGTTATGTTATGCTTCAAATTTGAATTGCATTATATGATGTTTATGTTATTGAATTGTTGGTTGGTAAGTTTTACTTATTCAGCTTACGAGCTTACGAATCTTTATAGCTTACTTTGTTTATTTTCTGTGTTTTATAGTGTTTTCGAAGCTAGCTCAGATTTGGGATTCGTCGAAGACCTCATCAAACTATCTAGCTTCTATTTTGGTATTATTGAGCTTATGTTTTGGTTATATGGCATGTATAGGAGTTATGGTCATTTTGGTATATTTGGTAATGGATTTAGCCATTTAAGTTGGCTTGTAAATGAAGAATAATGTGTTATGCATTTTGCCATATGTTTTGGCTTATATTTGGTATGTTTTTGCTCATGTATAAATATGTGTAATTGGCCTTTAAATGTGTGGTTGATTATTGATAGGATATGCTTGTTATGAATAGCCATTAAGGATACTAAATGGTTGAGATTTGATTATTGGTATGCTTATGAAACTAGGCAAAATAATGCATGTTTGAAAGTCATTATATTATTGATTTGAGATTGTGGATTTGGTATGTTTTGAGTTGATAAAATAGGATGTAATGAATTATATGTTTCTTAGCATGGAAATAACATGAATTGTGATTGATTAAGGTTGGTTGAATGCATATTTATGCCATATTTTGTGCCATTTGATTTGGTGTAGGTATATGAAATTTTGGGTGGCAAGATGGCTTGGTAAATAGCCTATTTTTGCCTACACAAGCGTGTTTCTTAGCCATGTCTGACACACACAAAGTTACACTGTTGTGTGTCCCTAGTCCAGATTTAAAATCATGTCAAGATGCTCCACATAGCCTGTAACACTCATGCAGACTTGGCATGTGGCATAAGTCAGTATACCTTACAAGTTTGACACGGCCTAGCACATGGCCTAGTACACGGGTGTGTGATGCCATTTCGAAGGACACACGGGCTGGTCACACGGGCGTGTGGTTGGCCGTGTGACCCAAGTCAGTGAGTTACACGGGGTCAGACACGGGCTAGGACATAGCTATGTGATCTCATTTCGAATGTCCTTGTGGCCTGTGACACGGGCGTTGTTCCCTATATTTTGAAAAATTTTCTAAGTGTTCCAAACATTTTTTGAGTTATCGATTTAGTCTCGGACCACTCCAGATGCATGTTTGGGGCCTCGTAGGCTCTTATTAGGAACAATGTGAATGATTTTGAATGATGTTTACATGATATATAAATATGTATGTGAAATGTATGGTTATTTGCAAAATAAGTTTAGTAATGCTCTGTAACCCTATTCCAGCATTGAATACGAATGAGGGGTGTTACAGTTATTGGTATTAGAGCTACAATTTAGTCTATTCTAGGACTAACGTAGCGTATGTGAGAGTCTAGCTATACATGCCATATATAACCTGTGATATTGTGATATCTCCTAACAGTTTCAAATCGTGTTTTCTTATAGTAAATGGATCCCAACTGAGCTGTAGCTGATGATGTTGAAAGTAATGCGCCAGCCTCTCTGCACAGAGTAGCGCAATTTGAGTCGAGACCCATATTGGGTAGTTGAGAGGGGGGCTAAGGAAGCCTTCTTCCAAATGATGAACGAGTGGTTTACAGAGTTTGTTCAAACAAATCCGGCTACTTAGCAACCTCCACCCCTACCTAATCCTCAATCGATTCTCGTAGCTCCTCAAGGTATAGAACTTTTAATATAAAGTAAGCTAGCTATTGATAAAATCCAAAAATATGGGGCTGAAGAGTTTAAAGCTACAGTTGACGACGATCCTGAGAGAGTCGAATTTTGGCTTGGGAATACGACTAGAGTATTTGATGAATTATCGTGCACGCCAGTTGAATATGTAAAACATGCCGTATCACTTCTGAGAGACACTACATATCAATGGTGGAATACTTTGATATCGGTAGTGCTGTGAGAATGGGTCACGGGAATTCTTTCAAGCCAAATTTAGAAAGAAATACATCAGCAGCAGCTTATCGACCAAAAGCGCAAAAAGTTTCTAGAGCTAAAACAAGGTCGAATGTCTGTAACCGAATGCGAGAGAAAGTTTGTAAGACTCATTAAATATGTTCGAGAATGTGTTTCAACCGAAGCAATTATGTGTAAAAGATTCGAATACGGGTTAAATGAAGATATCAGATTGTTAGTCGAGATTCTAGAGTTGAATGAATTTGTGGTGCTAGTTAACAGAGCTTCTAAAGCCAAAAAACTTGGTAAAGAAAATAGAAAAGCTGATTTCAAGGCTAGAGATTTGAGAAAGAGATTGATGAGTAAACCATATGAATCTTTGTCAAATAAATCACAAGATTCATATAATTGATCAACAACTTCAGTGGGTTATTCAAACAGAGATTATGGAAAGCAATACACGAGTCCTAAAGCTCAGGCTACTTCAGTGTCGAGTGTGGCTAGTGTGAGAAACAATAAACTTGAGAGTCAACAATGTGGAAGGTGACATTTTGGAGACTTCTAGATGAATAATAAATGTTGTTTTAAATGTGGCTCGCAATATCAGTTCATTCGAGATTGTCCCAAGTTACTCGAGAATGATAGATATCATAATGCAAGATCGAGTAATACAGCTGCTAGATGAAGACCACCTAGAAACGTGAGAAATGTATCCAGTAGCAAAGGAATGAAAAAGGACTCTGCTGTGAGATTCGAAGCTAGAGCAGCAGCTAGAGCTTATACTATTCGTGCTCGAGAAGATGCGTCGTCACCAGATGTTATCACCGGTACATTTTCTCTCTATAACACTAATGTAACCGCTTTGATTGATCCTGGATTGACTCATTCATATATTTGTTTGAATTTAGTGTCTATTAAGAGTTTGTCTGTTGAGTCTACTAAGTTTGAGATTAAACTATCGAACCCCTGACGCAAGTATGTTCTAGTTGATAAAGTTTACAAGAACTGTCCTTTAATGACTCGGGGTTACTGGTTTTCGATAAATTTGATGCTATTATCATTTGATGAATTTGATGTAATTATGGGTATGGATTGGTTGAAGCTACATGATGCTGTTGTGAATTGTAGATGAAAGAATATTGAATTGAAATGTTAGAATAGTGAAATCCTTCAAACTGAATCAGATAAGTCAAGTGGATTGCCTGTTGTGATATCATCGATGTTAGCTCAGAGATATGTGAGAAAAGGTTGTGATGCTTATCTTGCATATGTACTGGATATAAAAGTATCTGAATCAAAGATTAAATCAGTACCAGTGGTATATGAATATTTAGATGTGTTTCCAGAAGAATTGCCTGGGTTGCCACTGATCAGAGAGGTCGAGTTTTCTATTGAATTAGTATCGAAAACATCACCAATATCGATAGCTCCGTATAGAATGGCTCCGACAGAATTGAAAGCTCAGTTGCAAGAGTTAATAGATAGAGGTTTTGCACGACCTAGTTTTTCACCCTGGAGTGCACCAGTTCTGTTCATAAAGAAGAACGACGGATTGATGAAAATGTGTATTGATTATTGTCAGCTCAACAAGATTACGATTAAGAATAAGTATCATTTATCGAGAATCGATGATTTATTTGATCAGTTGAAAGGAGCAACAATATTTTGAAGATTGATCTACGGTTTGGTTAATATCGTTGAGAGTAAAAGATTCAAATGTGCCAAAAACTGCATTCAGAACAAGGTACGGCATTATGAATTTCTTGTTATGCCTTTCACATTAACTAATGCTCCTGTAGGTTTTATGGATTTTATGAATCAAATATTTAGACCGTATTTAGATAGATTTGTTGTTGTATTTATGGACAACATTCTGATTGAATCCTATGATGAATCTGAGCATGTTGAACATTTGAGAATTGTGCTATAAACTTTGAGAGACAAGAAACCCTTCGCTAAATTTAGCAAATGTGAGTTTTGGCTCCAAGAGGTTGGATTTTTTGGGCATACTCTTTCATCGAAAGGCATCCGAGTAGATCCGAGTAAGATTTCAGCAGTTGTTGATTGGAAACCACCAAGAAATGTATCTGAAGTTAGAAGCTTTCTGAGATTAGTTAACTACTATAGACATTTTGTAAAAGGGTTCTCAATGATGGCTACATCGATGATTCGTTTTCTACAGAAAGATGTAAAATTTGACTTGTTCGAGAAATGTCAACAGAGTTTCGAAAGGTTGAAAGCATTGTTAACAGAAGCACCAATTTTTCATCCTGAATTGGGTAAAGAGTTTATGATATTCAGCGACATTCCATTGAATGGTTTGGGTTGTGTTTTGATGCAAGAGGTCAAGGTGATAGCTTATGCTTTCAGACAGTTGAAAACTCATGATTAGAATTATCCGACGCATGATTTAGAGTTGGCTGCTATGATTTTTGCATTGAAAATTTGGCAACATCATTTATATGGTGAAAAGTGTCATATCTTTACTGATCACAAGAGCTTAATGTATATAATGACTTAGAAAGATTTGAATTTACGACAACGAAGATGGCTAGAGTTGCTGAAAGACTATGAGTTAGTAATTGATTATCATCCAAAAAGTGAATATAGTCACGGATGCTCTAAGTAGAAAATCTTTATTTGCTTTGAGAGCTATGAATACTCAGTTAACTTTATCCGATGATGGTTCGATTCTATCAGAGTTAAAAGATAAATCGTTAATTCTTCAACAAATTTGTGAAGCTCAGAAGTGTGATAATGAGTTGCAAGCTAAAAGGGTGCAATGTGAGTCGACTACTGATTTAGACTATTAGATCGGATCTAATGATTGTTTAATGTTCCGAGGTAGAATATGTGTACCAAAGAATTTTGAGCTTATTCAGAAAATTCTATATGAAGTACACAGTGGTTGTTTATCTATTCATCCATGGAGTACTAAAATGTACAATGATTTAAAATAGTTGTACTGGTGGTCAGGTATGAAACGAGACATTTCAGAGTCTATGTCGAGATGCTTAGTTTGTAAAAAGTCAAACTTGAAAATCAAATGCCTTTAGGATTATTAAAGCCTGTGATGATACCAGAGAGGAAATGGGATAAAGTTATGATGGATTTTGTAACGGGATTACCCTTATCTCTGAAAAATTAAAAATGTTATTTGGGTTGTTGATGATCAACTGACAAAATCGACACATTTCATTCCATTACGTACGGATTATTCTCTTGATAGGTTGGCTGAATTGTACATCTCTGAGATCATTAGATTGCACGAGGTGCCAGTTTCTATTATTTCGGATAGAGAATCAAGGATTACGTCGCGATTTTGGAAAAAATTACAAGAAGCTTTAGGTATACGATTACATTTTTGTACTGCATTTCATCCACAAACTGATGGTTAGCCTGAGAGAGTAATTTAGATTCTTGAAGATATGGTTCGTTGCTTTGTTTTAGAGTTTGAAGGCAACTGGGAGAAATGTTTACCATATGAAGAATAAAGATGGCAACGTATGAATCATTGTATGGTCACAAGCATAAAGATATGCTTTGTATAACAACAGTTTTCAATCAAGCATAAAGATGGCAACGTATGAAGCATTGTATGGTCACAAAAATGCCGAACTCTATTGTACTGGACCTAGCTTAGTCAGAAAAAGATTCACGGGGTTGATTTGGTTAGAGAAACAGAAGAGAAAGTGAAAGTAATTTGCGATAGTTTGAAAGCAGCTTCAGATCAATAAAAATTGTATGTGAATTTGAAACGTAAAGATATTGAATTTCAGATAGGCGACAGAGTATTTCTAAAAGTATATTCATGGAAGAAAATCCTTCATTTTGGTCACAAAGGCAAATTGAGTTCGCGATTTATTGGGCCGTATGAGATTATTCAAAGAATAGGACCAGTGGCATATCAGATAGCTTTACTGTCTAAGTTAGAAAGGATCCATCATGTGTTTCATGTTTCGATGTTACGATGATATCGATCGGATCCATCGCATATCATCTCTCTGGCAGAGATAGAATTCAACCTGATATGACATATAACGAAGAACCGATCAGAATTTTAGCTTGAGAGGTTAAAGAGTTGAGAAATAAACACATAGCTTTGGTAAAGGTTTTTTTGGCAATGGCACGATGTCGTAGAAGCTATGTGGGAGCCTGAGGAAGCTATGAGAAAATAGTATCCTAATCTCTTTTCTGGTAAGATTTTCGAGGATGAAAATCTCTGTGGGGGGAGAGTTGTAACAACTCGTTTTTAGTCAAATCAGAACAGTGGTTTTGGGGCCACAAATCTGAGGTCAAAATAATTATTTTATTTTTATTTTAATGTCTACAATGTGATAATATGATTGTGTGAAAATTTCGTTAAGAAATTTTATCGTTTGAATGGTCAATTTGATAAAAAGGACTAAATCCGTAAAGTGTAAAACTTGAGTTTTATTAGCTAAAGGTGTCTAATAGCTCTAGAATATTAAAGTAAAGGTCCTTATGTGAAAATTAGACCATTATTAACGTGGGTGGACATTTATGGACATGCATTAAGTGATTTTTAATGTTTAATAACCAAGGTTAAATGTGTAATTCAATAATTAAGATAAAGTAAAATAACCTAATCAAATCTATCATCTTCTTCATATTATTATTCCACCAAAAATTCATGTTGGAGAAGCCATAGGTGGGGTTTGAAGCTTTGGTCATCTGTTAGTGTAACACCCCAAACTCAGTCAAAACGCTACGATCGAATCTGGTATGTTACATGGAAGAAAACATTTGAAAACCCGTTTGTCGACTCAAGTTAGAAAGTAAACCTTTGCCTTTATGGAAGAACCCAGTATATATTGTATAAATCGGAAAAACATTTTAACCCTTAGTCTTAAGAAATTAGAGTGACCATGTTGTTAATGCTAGTTAATCAGTTACCTGAGGTTAAAATTAGGGAAAATCCCGAAAGTTTATTTACTTTTGAAAACGTCCATTTAGAATTTACTAGGCATGCTTTCAGTAATTAAACAAAATTGTAAAGAAATTCTACCCAGAAGAATAGTCCCAAAGAAAAAGTAAGTGGCCTTATTACATAGCTGATAACCCAAATTTAAAATAAAATAAATCTAAAATAACCATTTAAAACAAAAGAAACGTAATCTTGAGCATGGCCACCTCGAGTCCTCCCGGCTCCATATCCACGGTCTAGGAATTACCTGCAAGATGATAATAGAAGGGGTGAGTCACCAAGACTTAGTGTGTAAATCCCCATCCCAAAGATATTAAACTTTTACATAGTTTTATATGCCAATATGTATGTCATGCAACCCATCCAGCCTATCCAACTGAACTCCCAATTCTACCCCTTGTGGCACCTAGCCACTGGTGGTACCTAACCACCGTGGTTCCAAACCACCGGTGACCAAGTCACAAAAATCATTAGTGGGGCTAACCCAATCGTGGTACCTAACCACCGGTGATGATCCCTTATCTCGATATGTGGGCCAACCCATCGTGGTACCAAACCACTGGGACGAGTCACAAGAATATAGATATGTGGTACCTAACCACTGGTGGTTCCAAACCACTAAGACCTAGTCACAATATCATAGTAAGCAGGGCCAACCCACTGTATGGTACTTAACCACTAGTGACAGTCTGAAAATATTCCTTCCCCCTCCTCTCATCACCCATTTCTCATGTACATGTTTGCCACCAAGTATTATCATGCTTAACATATAGAATAACATATGTAAAATAACATGGCACTGACAGATTCCAATATGTGCAATTAATGTTTGCAGCCATAGCAACTTACCCGGCATCCTTGCTTTTACCCACACAAGTAAATTTATGATTTCTGCCGTTATTCCAGCTTTTATCAACACATAACAAATAGCATATTAAACAAAGAAAGTGTGTAAGAGTTACACACCTGATTACTTGTAACACCACGCTTTCTACGTCGACACTGTCGTTAACTGACACTATAGCTATCTGCCTACTTTCCTGTTCAGAGGCTGGCCCACAACCCGATGGCTAGTCCCTCACCACTAATACTACCGACTTCTTGAACTTGGGGGCTAGGTTTACCGATCCCACCCCTCCTATCGCTTGACTGGTATTAGAGTCTATGAATAGACCTTGGTCACTAAATCGGGTTAAAGTAGTGAAACGAATCGCAAAGAACTAAAACCTGAAGTTAGAACCCTTACCTAAATTAACAAGACCTGAGGTTCTAGGCTTGATTCACAACCTAATGAATCTCGAGAGTCCAAAAGAAAGCGTCACCACCCCACCTACATTCAGCCAAACATCAAATAGATTTGGATTTCTGCCCTCGGCATCTAGCACAATAAGAGATGACTGAAACAACAGGAACACTTACCACCACACTAACTAAGTCAACTGGGAGTGGAGAAGAATAGGTAATGACGTTCTGCTTCTACAAGAACCGAAAGAACCGATTGTGAGTGCCACAGAATTTGGCTTATAAGTGAATAAGAACTATACATAACATATGTCAAATCCGACTTTTCTTCTTATAGAAAACGATAGAGGGAAGGGAAAAGGGGAGAGAGAGATTCGGCCAAAGCACAAAGAGCTTACCCAACTGCTAAAATTGCTCTGCTATGAAACGAAAAAGATGAACAAGGAAGTGCTTTTTAACAAGTGATATTCGGCTAACAGGGATTGAAAGAGATGAAGAGAAAAGATGGGAAATGGAGTTTCGGCCTAGATACTAATGACAAGAAAGAAAAAATAAAACCAAGATGGCAAAAGAAAAACAAGCAGGTTTTAGTCAAGCATAAATAGAAAAGAAATTGAGGAGAGGAGTGGAAGATGTTTCGGCTTAATGAAAGAAAAGAGGAAAACAAAATGTTAAGAGAGGGTTTTGTTTCGGCAAGTAAGAGAAAAATAAAATGCACCAAATAGCATGGGTGTTTCAGTTTTTTTTTTTTTGCCACCAAGAAAGAATAAAAGAACCTCTTGATACCACTAGCTTAGCCGAAAATGCTCACACCTCCTTAAGGCTAGCTTAACATTCGGTCACCCCTAAACCAACACCCCCAAAAGAAATTCAGCTAACTCAACCCTTCTCCCTTCAAACACTATGCCGTCCCTTCCATCCCTCCTTGAATCCCTCTCCTCCACTCATTCAAACCAATTTGAATGAGTCAAACTCCTAAAATTTCTCTTCACCATCTATTCAAAACTTTGACTTAGTCCACTCTCCCCTTTCTAAGCATCCCAGCCAAACTCCACCTCTGCTTCCCTTGACAACAAAAAGAGTTCTCAAAATGAGAGCATCACGGCTTGAACTTGCTCCCTCAAGCTCCTATTGTGGCGTCACCTTCTTACTCCCTAAATGGCGCCTCCTTTCCACTTTACCAAGGCACTCCTTGCATCCATACATGCCACCAACTACCCTTAACACCCCACTTATTCAGCTCCCCCTTCTAAGTACCCAAAAACAAAAATTTTGCTAAGGCTCTAGCCTATCACCAAGGTTTCCCGAAGCCCCCAAACACACCCAAACAGTCAAACAGAGCGTGCTAACACATAGGTATGAATTAAAATGCGAGACCCCTAAATCCTGGATGTTAAAGTTCTACCCCCTTAAAAAAATTTCAACCTCAAAATTACCTGATCAAAAGAATTGAGGGTATTGCTGTCGCATCACGTCCTTGGGCTCCCACGTAGCTTCTTCTGTTCCATGATTTTGCCACAACACCTTCACCAAATGAACTGATTTCCTATGCAACACATTGACATCCCGATCCAAGATCTGCACTGGTTCTTCCTCAAAGGACAGGTCTGGGTTCACTTCATTTCTTCCACTGACACAACATGTGATGGATCTAAACGGTAGCGTCTAAGCATGGAAACATGGAATACGTCATGGATCTAGCTCAATTCTGATGGTAACTCGAGCTAGTAAGCTACTGGTCTCACACGCTTCAACACCTTATAAGGCCCAATAAACCTAGGGCACAGCTTGCCCTTCCGACCAAATCTGAGCACTCTCTTCCACGGTGACACCTTCAGGACAACCTTGTCACCTATTGCAAGCTCTATATCCCTCCGCTTGAGATCGGCATAGGATTTTTGCCTGTCTGAAGCTTTCTTCAGATGAGCCCGAATTAGCTTAACCTTATCCTCTGTTTCAGCAACCAATTCTGGACCCAACAACTGACGTTCACCCAACTCTGTCCAACATGTTGGGGTACAACACTTCCACCCATATAGCGCTTCATACGGTGCCATCTGAATACTTGCCTGGTAACTATTGTTGTATGCGAACTCTGCCAATGGTAGAAATTCTTCCCAAGTACCTCTAAAATCCAAGACACAACCCCTTATCATATCCTCTAAAATCTGAATCACCCTTTCTGATTGCCCATTTTACTGTGGATGAAACGCCGTACTAAAATCAAACAATCCACCCAATGCCTGATGCAACGCCTTCCAGAACCTTGACGTGAATCTAGTATCCCTATCTGAGATAATTGACACTGGCACTCCATGCATTCTCACGATTTCTACCATATACAACTTAGCCAACCTTTGGAGTGAATAGTCAATCTGAACTGGTATAAAATGAGTTGATTTTGTCAAACAATCCACAATCACCCAAATCGAATCCTTTTTAGTAGGCGTGAGGGGTAGCCCACTGACAAAATCCATTGTAATCTTCTCCCACTTCCACTGCGGAATCTTTATCAACTGTAATAGACCCGAAGGTAACTGGTGTTCGGCTTTGACTTGCTGACACATCAGACACTTACTTACAAATTCTGTTACCTCCCGCTTCAGACCCAGCCACCAAAACTGCTCCTGCAAATCTCAATACATCTTACTACCTCCCAGATGCATAGCGTACGGACTACTATGTGCCTCCTGAAGAATCTTTTATCTCAACTCCACATCCTTCGGCATGCAAACCTTTCCCTGAAAACACAACACACCTTCACTGCTCAAACTGTACCCCTCCAATCCATAATTCTGCACTTGCAAACATCGGGCACTTAAAACTTCATCTACCAATTGCTTTTCCTTAACCTGGTTTACCCATGACGGCTTCACTTACAGTTTTGCTAGCAGACTTTCGTCATCATACAAGCTAAGGTGAGCAAACATTGCTCTCAAGTCTGACACCACCTTACGGCTTAACGCGTCTGCCACCATGTTGGCTTTCCCCAAATAGTATTCAATCGAGCAGTCATAGTCCTTTAGCGACTCAATCCACCTTCATTGCCTTAAATTCAACTCCTTCTGAGTAAGGAGGTATTTCAGACTCTTGTGATCCATGTAGACGGTAGACTTCTCCCCATACAAGTAATGCCTCCAAATCTTCAGAGTGAAGACCACTACGGCTATCTATTGATCATGCGTCGGGTAGTTCATTTCGTGAGGTCTCAACTTTTGAGAAGCATACGCTACCACTTTCCCTTCCTGCATCAGTACACATCCTAACCTAGTATGCGATGCATCACAATAAATCAGAACTCTTTCCCCGCCAGTCAGATAAAATCGGAGCTTATGTCAGAACCCTCTTTAACTTCTCAAAACTTTCTTACTGCTGGACTGACTACACAAACGAAACTCTTTTCCTTAACAACTTGGTTAACGGCGCTGCAATTAAAGAAAACCCTTCCATGAATCTTTTGTAGTGCCCTGCTAAACCCAGAAAACTCAGAACCTCCGCCACAGACTTGGGTGGTTTCCAATCTAATATCGCTTCAATCTTCCGAGGGTCCACCCTAATCCCCTCATCTGACACCACATAGCCCAAAAAGGTAACTTATTTCAACCAAAACTCGCACTTACTAAACTTTGCGAATAACTGCTTCTCCCTCTGAATCTGCAAAACCACACGCAAATGCGCATCATGCTCCTCCCCAGATTTTAAGTACACCAAAATGTCGTCCATAAACACTATGATGAACTGATCCAAATACGATTGAAAAACTCGATTCATCATGTCCATAAACAGTACTGGCGCGCTGGTAACCCAAATGACATTACCAAAAACTCATAGTGACCATAACGAGTACGAAATGCTGTCTTATGAATATCTGCCTCCTTCATCTTAAGTTGGTGATACCCCGACCTCAGATCTATCATAGAGAAAACTGATACTCCTTTAAGTTGATCAAACAGGTCATCTATCCTCGACAACGAATACTTGTTCTTAATTGTCAACTTATTCAGCTGACGGTAATCAATACACATCCTCATTGTTCCGTCCTTCTTCTTAACAAAAAGTACAGGTGCTCCCTAGGGTGATACACTCGACCGGATAAAACCCTGATCCAGTAATTCTTAAATCTGCGCTTATAGCTCCACTAACTCCTTCGGCGCCATTCTATATGAGGCAATAGACACTGGCGCGGTTCTGGGTAGTAGGTCTATACCAAACTCAACTTCGCGATCTAGAGGAAAACCCAAAAGCTCTTCTGGAAACACATCAGTAAAATTCTTTACCGTTTGAACATCTCCCACAATTGATTCCTTGTCCTCCAAGGCACACACATGCACCATGAATGCCTCACATCCTTTCTTCACCATTTTCTCGGCCTTCAAAGCGGATACCACATTGGATAGGTAATTTCTTCTATCACCTATCATCACCACCTCTTCACCCTCGATAGATCTCAACACCATACGTTTAGCTGCACAGTCCAGACTTGCCTGATACCTCACTAGCCAGTCCATCCTTAAGATCAAATCAAACTTCCCGAATGGTAGTTCCATCAGATCAGCTGGAAACACTACCCCTTGAAGTTCTAGGGGTACATCTCTATATAGTTTGTTTACTTCTACCGAGTGACCTAAAGGGCTAATTACAGTCATTTCCTAGAAGAAGTCTTGTATGCTAAGCTCAGAGTTCGCACTATACTACTAGCAACATAGAAGTGCGTCGAACCAACATCTATTAAAGCAGTATAAGGCAATCCAAAAATTAAGAACGTACCAGTTATGACGTCCGGTACGTTGCCCTCCTCTCGACGCCTCACTGCATAGACAACCTAGGCTATCTTGCATCAAGATTCTCGGCACCTCGCTTCGGGGCTTCACTACCGCCTCGCTACCATTACTTCCCTAGATGAACCTCGACCCTCCGAGGTTGTCGACCATCTCTCCTGAATTGAGTACGTCCTTGACCTCAAATCAATCTCGACTAGCCTCTGTGGACAATCCCTTATCTGGTGATCCATCGACCTGCACTCAAAACACCCTCTATTACCCGTCTAACATTCCCCAAATGAGACTTCTCACATCGAACACACCGTGGTGGCCACTGAGTAGCAGCAGCAGGCCTTGCAGCCTGACTCAGTCCACTAAATCTAGCTCTTTTCTGAGAATTTCCAGCAGACCCTAATGGCCCAAAACTCCTCCTTTCCCTATTCCTACTCAGATTCTGCCTCTTGATTTGTTTCACCTCCTCAGCTATTTTGCCCTTCTCCACCAAGACAGTAAATTCCCTCTCTCACTGTGGGGCAATTAATACCTGCAGCTCATCTCTCAAATTTCATCCTCAAACCTCGACATCGCTGCTCATGTTCCAGAACTACAATACCCGAGCATAATGGCTCAACCTTAAGAATTCTACCTCGTGATTCGACATCGACTTACTCCCTCGCACTGTGTTTAAAATACCTACGTTGCGATCTATGTAACTAGACCCGACGTACTTCCTCTAATAAGCCACCCTAAAGAAATCCCAAGTGAGATCATCAGCCATCGCACCATCCCTGACCGTGAGCCACCACTGATAGGACTCATCCCGAAGAAGAGACACTATCCCCTTCAACTTCTCCTCAGCTGAAAAATCTAAATCATCCATTATGCACTCTGTCGCCTCTAACCAGTACTCAGTAACATTGGGAGCTACCCTAGAAACACCCCTGAATACTTCTACTCCATTAGCTTGGAGTCATTCGGGCATAGATTTTTGAGTCCCCGTCCCTACGCCTGCTCCAGTAACTCTCTCTAGGACTCGTAACATAACTTACGATACAACATCATCACCATCTGCCTACTTCTAATAATCGGTGCCTATAGCTGGTGACGGCGATACCTCATTCTCTGACCCATAATCGGACCTTACTAGTTTCGACACAGTTGTCCTACCCCTACTATGTCTGTGCGTAATATGCCCACGACCTAGAGTGCTCATTCTACCGTTCACGATTTAATCTAATTAGAAATTTATGGGTTAATACCATTTTCTTTCAATGATTAACAACAGACTATCTTATGGAAAGAAGTTTTTAACAGTGGTTCTCTCAAATTTGAACTATGTCTACATAGGTTAGTTCTTAAGGCGGTATTCCCTAGTTCTAGAGTTCCTACTCAATCAGCATCCAATGGAACACCACACATATGCATCAACCACACTAGTACCTTCATGGACCCACAATTATTACCTAAGGGTATTTTTGTCATTTCACTACCTAGGGATATTTTCGTAATTCTACCCTATAGGGGTATTTTTGTAATTTTCCAAAATAAGGGTATCTTGGTAATTTACAAACTGAGGGTATTTTATTAATTTTGTAATCCGGGGGTATTTTGGTAATTTTATGAACCAGGGGTATTTTGGTAATTTCATAAATCGAGGGTTATTTTGGTCATTTACCTCAACCTAGGACACTGTGAAAAAATTTACAAAATTCAGGGTCATATAAGTAATTTTACAAAACTAGGGTACTGGTCCCTTTCGGGTTTTAGTTAAAATTTTAGCCTGTTAACAAGTCCTCACGATTAAGGTGAACAGTCACTACACACCAGGTAGGATCCCAGTAAAGAGGAGGTGGGCCACTAGAGCCGCTTAAGTACCAAGCTCTTTCTGAATCCAATCCTAGACATGCGTATGCCTATTACCACACCCTAGTCCTTCTAACTTGCTCACGCATATTTATTTAGGGAAATTAAGTTTTATGTAAGAGTTTGTGTTACTAGGCCTAAGGTCCATAAACCCTAACATATCTATCTATATCCGTTTAAACCCATTAACCCTATCACGTATATATATATCACATCAGGGATTAGGATACTTATCTGGGTGGATCGGTGCCGGAGACTTAGGTGCCATGCTCTTCCCAATATGCATCTCCCCAAAAATCACTTTACAAACCCTTTTATTGAAAATATTTTGGGCCTTATACCCACAGCTGAGCTTTTGAACCAGGCTCTGATACCACAATTGTAAACCTCAAACCCGATCAAAACACTACGACCGAATCTGGTATGTTGCATGGAAGAAAACATTTGAAAACCCGTTTGTCGACTCAAGTTAGAAAGTAAACCTTTGCCTTTATAGAAGAGCCTAGTATATATTGTATAAATCGAAAAAACATTTTTGTAACATCCTGAAAAGGGCCTATGCATTTTTGGTTTAATTATATGAAATGACATGTCTTATGTGTTATGAATGTATTTTGAACATTTTTGGAAACCTGGGAATGTATGGAAATGTTACGTTAAAAGAGGAAAGTGAACATTTTGGAAACCTAATTTAAAAGAGGAAAGTGAACATTTTGGAAACTAAGTTAAAAGAGAAAAGTGAACATTTTGGAAACCTAATTTAAAAGAGGAAAGTGAACATTTTGGAAACCTAAGTTAAAAAGAGGAAAGTGAACATTTTGGAAACTTAAGTTAAAAGAGGAAAGTTAAACAAGGTGGCCTTAAGGAAATTAATAGAAGAAGTTTGACACACAAACAAGCTTGGAAAAATGGCCTGGAGATGCCACTTAGGGCCTCTGGAAATGGCGCCACATACAAGGGAATTAGGCCTAAGTTCGAGTCACATGGGAAGCAAATAAAAGAAGTTTTATTTTTGCTTCTAGAAGTAGAGAGGTGGACGACATTAAGGCTCTTAAAAGAGGAGTTTTATTCTCTTTAAATTTTGGCTAAATAGGGGATAAATAATAGATTATTTTCAAGAGATAAATGATAGAATATTTCTTTTATTTTATGAGGTGATAAGAGGAGAAAAGTGAGGAAGGGCTGGTGTTTGAGTGCTAGTCGAAATTCTTAGTTGAAGTATCCATCTTTTTCTTCTTTTTGTTTAGTCTCTCATCTTCTCCCTAGCTGAATGTCCCTCTTTTCCTTCTCTACCAACCTTCCTTGCTAGCCAAAACCATTCTCTTCTTATAGTCACCATAGCCGAAACTCATAAAGCTTCACACTCTCCCTCTCCACATTTTTTAAAGGCCGAACCCCAAAATTATTTTCCTTTAATTTAATTAAGGCCGAATCTTCATTAACTCCCTAAGCCATTGTTGAAATTCTTCTACCACATCTCTTCTCAGTCTAGGCCAATAGCAACCAAAGTTAGAGATCTCTTTGATCCCTTCTCAAATCGGTTTGGATAGGTAAGTATGCTATGGCAATCTCTTTATTTCTCTTTATTCCTCCTCTGTCGACATGAGTAGAACAAAAGCCAAAATACAGCATTTGATTTGAGTCTTATTCAACCATGAAATTAGTTCTTTTAGGAATTTTAGGATTTGTTTTGGAGTATGCCGACTTCTAGAGGAGAGCATTTAGGATTCGGTTATCTAAGGTAAGGCATGGATTCGGCCAAAGGCCATTGATTATGTTTAAGTGATTGGAATCAAATCTAATATATGAGTCTATAGGTGATTTCGACTAATACCAAAGGGAATTAGCAATTTCGGGATTTAGATCCCTAAGGTAAGTGTACATGAATATTCGACCAAGGCTTATTTTGGTATGAAGATCTATTTCTTATTTCGCTTAAAAGCTGAAACTAATTAGTTAAGTGATTTTAATGCCTAGCCGATTGCAAGGGGAGAACTCTGCGAAGTTTTGGGATTTGACTATAGTCAATTCGACAGTAAGGAGTTAAGAATCTAAAGTGTTAGATCGACTTTTCGGGTTTTTAGGAAAGCATTAATATCAGGTGTGTATTCCACACTAATTCTTAATATGTTTTATGGCAATATTTAATATGTGCATGTTTACCGTGTTACGGTACAAAGTACTTAGGTAAGTTTCCTACTCCTACTAAGATTACGAAATATGTTATATTTAACATGTGAAAAGTGACATAAATGTGAATTTAAGTATGATATGCATGATATGAATAATATGGGGCATTCGGGTTATATGAAAAGGGGAAGTGAAAGTGGTGACTTGGTCTCACTATCCGAATGTGGTGACTTGGTCACATTACTCCGAATGTGGTAACTTCTACACATTATCGAATGTGGTGTCTCATGACACAATTATTTAATCTGGTGGCTAAGCCACGAATTTTATATGGGCGATAAGCACGCCGATTAATGATCGCCTTCGATGGTGCATAGCGGATGGAGGGTTGACTTAGTAGTCCCTACTGTGCGCAGGTTGGTACGGGGATGTGTAGCGGATGGCATCTAGGTTTGGGTTCTGGTTGCATCATTATCTTGAATTATTATGTGAACATGATATGTATGGTATGCCTAAATCTATTAAATTTTAGTGTTGGTTACACATTGAGTCTATTGACTCACGCCTGCTAGGGAACATGTTTCTGTGATGAATAAAGATGGACCTGACTCAGAACTTGTGGTGGCCATGCTCACTTTAAAGTTTTATTTAATTTGGACATTTTATTTTATTTAATTACTTTACAAATTTTATTTTGGGTTTTGTTTTATGTAATAAGGCTATAGTGATGATTTTATTCTTGTTTTAATTACTATGTTACAAATTTATGTTATTTAAAGATTAAGTCAATTTAATTTAAAATAAACTTTAAATGTTTTGTCACCTAAAATAAATGGGTTTTCAATATAAAAATAAAATTGTTTTCAACTCGAGCCCAACCCACAAACATACTATCCTCAAAACACACAGTTTTCCAAGTAACAAAAGAATTTTGAACCTGCTTACATCGAGGAACATACCAGATCCGTCCGGGCTCATGGGCCAAAAGGGTGTTTCAGTTTGGTATCAGAGCCTAGTTTTAAACTCTCATCCTGTTGGCTAAGGCCCAAAACGTTTTCAAATCGAGCCCAAATGAGTTTTATGGAAGTATTTCTGACAATAGGCAGGTTTGATGGCATGGCACCTAAGTCTCGACCGTAGTCCACTGTGTAAGTACCCCTAACCATCTGTGTGATTATGTGATTTATAGAAGGGTAGAAAAGGAATGGAACGCAGAATAGAATGATAGGTACTTGAACCCTAGGACTAGTCTACCCTAACTACTACATAAGACTTAAATGCCTAACTAAACAAACCTATGGCTAAGTCAATCGAGTTAGGTGTGGTAACTCCTGTATGCATGTCTAGGATCGATTCTAAGAGCACTCGGTATTTAAGCAGCCTAGTGACTCACCTCCTCTTGCAGTGAATCCTACCGTGCGTAGCTTCTGCTCACCCTAACCCGAGGACTTAGTGGGTGTGGCAACCCCTCAAGCATGCCTAGGAATGGTTTCAGTGGGAGCTTGGTACTTTAGCAAATCAGTGTGACTCACCTCCTTCCACTTGAATCCTACACTGGTGCGTAGCTTTGTTCACCCCGACCAAGAAGACTTGGTCATAGGCTAAACCCAAAGAATTAAAACCCGAAAGGAACTAGCCATATTTTTTAAGAACCCTAATTTTAAAACTCTTAGAATCATTTTTCTTTAATTTGTGAAAACTATTTTTTCCACACAATTTTTCAAAAATTTCGATTTATAAAATTACAAAAATACCCCTAGTGGTAAAATTAAAAAATGCCCTTGGTTTATAAAATGTCTAAAATACCCACAGCCTAATCAACATTTTCATTATTTTATAACAAGTCCAAAACCCTTATTTGCAAATTATCAAAATACCTTGATTTTGGAAAATTACAAAATTGCCCCTAACTTACTAAAATTTCCAAAATGACCTCGATTTCTAAAATTTTTGTAACTTCATCGCTTTGGAAAATAAATTTCTCAAAAGAACCCTCAAAGTTTTGCAAATTTTGAAATATCCTCAATTATTAAACATTACAAATTTACCCAAAGTTAATTACCAAAATACCTCGAGAATGGGAAAAATTACCGAATACCCTTATTGACAAAATTACCAAGGAACCCTATTTGACAAATTACGAAAATACCCCTATAGGACAAATTACGCAAATACCCCTGGGTAGTGGAAAAACAACAATAATGAAAGCTACAACATTTCTCTGAATGATCAGAAGTTCATAATTGATTGATGGATGTACGAATGTGAAGACTGTGTGCATGTATGAATACGAAAGAACTACTCTTAAAATTCTTTTCATAAAACTTCGTCGTGGATAATTAGTGGAATAAGGGTTAATTCATAAAACTTTCTTAAATCAGATTAAAGCGCATCGTTAAATATGAGTTCTAAAGGACGCGATCGTCATGGACGCGGTAGAGGAAGAATGGCTGTGTCAGAACCCATTAGATCGGGTCAAGGGTCTGACAATGAGTTACCACCGCCACCACCACCCCCAAATTGTTGGTGTCAAGCGGCAGCTCGACGGGATGATGTCAGATCATAGGTCAGGTCATGAAGTTCTAGAAATGGTGGCTGGAGCGGGCGAAAATATGGGAGCTCGAAAGTCTGTACCTGAACGACTCCGAGCCAATGGATATGAGGTGTTCCGTGGAGTGTCTGGTGTGGCACACAGTACAGATAAATTGAATCTTGGTTGGAGGCAACCGAGCGCATTATGGATGAGCTCGACCTGACCCCTGAAGAGAAGTTGAAAGGAATGGTGGCACCGCTACGCGATGAAGCGATCAATGGTGGTTAACGATTCGGGATGGTGCCACAACCGAGGATCCGACCGGGATTATGTTAAGACAACAGACGTAATAAGTATGTGGGGACCAGATATATTGATGAGCAGAGGAAGGCTTTTTTGGGGCTGGTTCAAGGGAACAAGTCAGTAGCAACGTATGAAGCTGAATTTCTGAGGTTGAGCCGATATGCTCGAGGTGTAGTAGCAACTGAGCATGAACGCTGTGTCCATTTTGAGGACGGACTAAGGGATGATTTGAGATTGTTGATAGCACCGCATCAGGAGCGAGCGTTTTCTGCTTTAGTAGAAAAGGCCAAGGTAGCCGAGGGAATTAAGGATGCTACAAAGTAGACTATGGATCGAAATAGGCTAAAAAGAGGTTTTGGATTGTCTGGGAAGGGTCAAAAGAGGCCTAGAGTTGATGGGCCAAGAAATCAGCAAACTGGTACAAGATGGCAGTATCGTCCTTGTGATCATTATGGAAAGAAGCACTTAGGGGAGTGCTGGAAAAATACGGGAGGATGTTTTAGGTGTGGGCCCAAGGACCATATGCTTAAAGATTATCCTAAGAAACCAGATGAAAGTCGATCAAGAGCTCGTAATGTTAATCAGTGGTAGAGGAGGACAATGACCTTCAACGAGGTCGTGGTTCAATAATGAGGTAATGGTGCCGGGCGAGAGGACGTGGAACACAAGGTAGAGGTGTCATAACACCGAGGCAAGCGGTAGGGTTTGGTTTATGTAGTTCACCAGAGGGAGGATGGTGACACACCGGATGTTATAACCGGTACGTTCCTTATTTATGGCAAGCCTTATTATGCCTTAATTGATATGGGCTCGACCCATTCTTATGTTACATGTAGTGTAGTGGAAATAATAGGCCTAGACTCTGAACTTTCTGATAGGTAGATGACTGTAGTTAGCCCATTAGGCCAAACTGTAGTGGTGGATAAGATTTTTCGGAGTGTACCTTTAGAGATTCAAGGAGTGAACTTTCGGGCTGACTTAATGGAATTACCCTTTGGGGAGTTTGAAGTCATACTTGGAATGGACTGGCTAGTAGAGCACCAAGCCGTGTTGGATTGTGCGGCTAAACGAATGGAACTAAGGACCCCGAAGGATGAAGTAGTGGTAATGATTGGAGAAAGAAGAAGCTACATGTCTAACGTAGTTTCGGCGTTGAAGGCTAAGAAAATGGTTAGGAAAGGGTACAATGCATTTCTGGCTTTCGTCAGTGCTGTAGACACAAAAGAAGGGGGAGTTAGTGGAGTTAGAACAGTAAAGGACTTTAAAGACATATTTTTGGAGGAATTACCAGGAATACCCCCAGATAGGGAGGTGGAATTTGGAATAGATTTGCTACCGGGAACAACTCCTGTGTTAATCGCCCACAATCGAATGGCGCCAAAGGAGTTAGTGGAGTTCAAGGCTCAAATCTAAGAATTGCTTTGGATCGTGGGTTCATTCGACCCAAGGTGTGTCTCCATGGGGAGCACCGATCCTGCTTAAAGAAGAAGGATGAAACTATGCGTATGTGCATAGATTACCGCCGCTTAAATAAGCTAACCATTAAGAACAAGTATCCTTTGCCAAGGATTGATGACTTGTTTGATCACCGAAGGGGCCGCAGTATTCTCAAAGATAGACTTAAGGTCGGGATATCATCGCTTGAAGGTGAAGGAGGCGATATCCATAAGACGCCTTTTAGGATAAGATACGACCATTTTGAGTTTGTAATAATGCCGCTTATTGATGTTAACGCCCACCGCGTTCATGGATATGATGAACCGAAGTTTTCCAACCTTATCGATAGGTTCGCCATCGTGTTCATCGACGATATTTTGGTGTACTCTAAGTCCAAGAGGAGCATGATGAGCATCTCCGAGTTGTCTTGCAAGTGTTAAGGGAGAAGAGTTTCATGCCAAATTCAACAAGTGTGAATTTTGGCTCAAGGAGGAGGCGTTCTTAGGGCATGTGGTATCCGCAGAGGAATAAGAGTGGATCCTAGGAAGATCGAAGCGGTGTTGGATTGGAAACCACCTAGGTCCGTGGTGAGATCCAAGTTTCTTAGGTTTGGCAAGTGCTATTACGTAAGGTTTGTGGAAGGGTTCTCGCCTATAGCCGTGCCTTTGACAAAGTTGTTGAGGAATGAAGTACCCTTTGTATGGTCGGATAAGCGGAGGAGAGCTTTGAGAAGCTTAAGGAGGTTTTAACTAAGCTCCAAGATTGATTCACCAGAGGCGTGAAAGGAATTCACGGTGTATTGTGACGCTTCCTATACTGAGTTTGTGTTGTGTATTGATGCAAGACGGAAAGGTAGTCGATATGCATCTCAAAGATTTAAGGTCGCATGAGGTTAACTACCCAACCCATGACTTGGAATTGGCAAGAGTGGTTTTCGCCTTAAGGTGTGGAGGCATTATCTCTATGGAGAAAGGTCGGTGATCTACATAGACCACAAGAGCCTTAAGTATCTGTTGACTCGTAAGGAGTTGAACTTGAGGCGTGAAGGTGGGTGGAGTTATTGAAGGATTATGATTGCTCGATAGAGTACCACCCGCAAGGCGAATGTGGTAGCCGATGCCCTAAGCTCAAGGTTGTGTCGGATCTAAGGGCTATATTCACTAACTTAAGTTTGTATGATGATGGAAGCCTGTTGGTAGAGTTGCAAGTCAAACCCACATGGCTGAATGAGGTGAAAAGAGGACAGTTGACTGATAAGGACCTAAGTGCTAAGTTACGACAAGTACAGAACGGAGAGTTAGAGGATTATGGCGTTAATGATGAAGGAGTATTGTGCTACAAAGGAAAAGTCTGTATGCCGAAGGACGAGGAGTTAAGATAGAGGATTCTTCGGGAAGCGCATAGTAGCCCTTATGCTATGCATCCCAGAGGCATTAAGTTGTACAGAGATCTAAGAGAACAATTTTGGTGGCCTGATCTTAAACGGGAAGTTACTAAATTCGTGGGAAAATGCCTGACGTGTCAGCAAGTTAAGGCTGAACACCAAGTTCCATCGGGATTGCTTCAGCCAATCGAGATTCCACAGTGGAAGTGGGAAAGAATTACCATGGACTTCATTAGTGGGCTTCCCCTTACGCCTACTAAGAAGGACTCGGTATGGGTAATAGTGGACCGTTTGACAAAATCCGCACACTTCATCTCGGTAAGAGTGGATTATTCCTTTAGAAGTTAGCCAAATTATACGTGGCAGAGATTGTAAGGTTACACGGAGTGCCGGTGTTAATTATTTCGGATAGAGACCTAAGGTTCACGTCTCGATTTTGGAGGGCACTTCATCAAGCTTTAGGCACTAAGTTGGACTTCACTACGGCTTTTCATCCACAATCAGACGGGCAGTCTGAACAGGTAATACAAGTGTTAGAGGATATGTTGAGAGGCTGTGTGATGGATTTTCGAGGAAGGTGGAAGGATTACTTGCTTTTAGCATACAACAACAGTTATCAGGCTAGCATTCGGATGGCACCATATGAAGCATTGTACGATCAGAAGTGTCGAACTCCTACTTGTTGGACTGAGTTAGGAGAACGTCGAGTTTTGGGACCAGAGTTGGTGGCAGAAACTGAAGAGAAGGTTGAGATAATCCGAGCATGGTTAAAGGAAGCCTCTGATAGGTAGAAGTCTTACGCCGAGCTCAAGCGAAAGGAAATAGAGCTTGAAGTGGGAAACCAAGTGTTTCTGAAAGTCTCGCCTTGGAAGAAGGTGATGAGGTTTGGTCGGAAAGGGAAGTTAAGCCCAAGGTTTATAGGGTCCTATTGAGTACTAAAGCGAGTTGGGCCAGTGGCATATCAGCTAGAGTTGCCACCAGAGTTGCAGTGGATGCACGACGTATTCCATGTATCCATGTTACGTCGCTACCAATCGGATCCATCCCATGTAGTACCAGTTGAAGAAGTGGAGCTAAGGCCAGATTTATCCTATGAGGAAGAGCCGATTCAAATCTTGGAACGAGACGTGAAAAGATTACGAAGGAAGTCAATTCCTCTAGTCAAAGTGTTGTGGAGCAATCATGGATCGGAAGAAGCTTCGTGTGAGCTAGAAGAGGCAATGCGACAGTAATACCCTCAATTATTTTAGCTAGGAAATTTCGAGGACAAAATTATTTTAAGGGGGTAGAACTGTAACATCCTGAAAAGGGCCTATACATTTTCGGTTTAATTGTACGAAATGACATGTCTTATGTGTTATGAATGTATTTTGAACATTTTTGGAAACCTGGGAATGTATGGAAATGTTACGTTAAAAGAGGAAAGTGAACATTTTGGAAACCTAAGTTAAAAGAGGAAAGTGAACATTTTGGAAACCTAAGTTAAAAGAGGAAAGTGAACATTTTGGAAACCTAAGTTAAAAGAGGAAAGTGAACATTTTGGAAACTTAAGTTAAAAGAGTGAAAGTGGAAACAAGGTGGCCTTAAGGAAATTAATAGAAGAAGTTTAACACACAACAGGCTTGGAAAAGTGGCTCTGAGATGCCACTTAGGGCCTCTAGAAATGGCACCACATACAATGGAATTGGGCCTAAGTTCGAGTCACATGGGAAGCGAATAAAAGAAGTTTATTTTTGCTTCCAGAAGCAGAGAGGTGGACGGCATTAAGGCTCTTAAAAGAGGAGTTTTATTCTCTTTAAATTTAGGCTAAATAGGGAATAAATAATAGATTATTTTCAAGAGATAAATGATAGAATATTTCTTTTATTTTATGAGGTGATAAGAGGAGAAAAGTGAGGAAGGGCTAGTGTTTGAGTGCTAGCCAAAATTCTTAGTTGAAGTATCCATCTTTTTCTTCTTTTTGTTTAGTCTCTCATCTTCTCCCTAGCCGAATGTCCCTCTTTTCCTTCTCTCCCAACCTTCCTTGCTAGTCGAAACCATTCTCTTCCTATAGTCACCATAGCCGAAACTCATAAAGCTTCACACTCTTCCTCTCCACATTCTTTAAAGGTCGAACCCCAAATTTATTTTCCTTTAATTTAATTAAGGTCGAATCTTCATTAACTCCCTAAGCCATTGTCGAAATTCTTCTACCTCATCTCTTCTCAGTCTAGGCCAAATAGCAACCAGGTTAGAGATCTCTTTTGATCCCTTCTCAAATTGGTTTGGATAGGTAAGTATGCTATGGCTGAATCTCTTTTATTTCTCTTTATTCCTCCTCTGTCGACATGTGTAGAACAAAAGCCAAAATATAGCATTTGGTTTGACTCTTATTCAACCATGAAATTGGTTCTTTTAGGAATTTCGAGATTTGTTTTGGAGTAAGCCAACTTGTAGAGGATATCATTCAGGATTCAGTTATCTAAGGTAAGGCATGGATTCAGCCAAAGGCCATTGTTTATGTTTAAGTGATTGGAATCGAATCTAATATATGAGTCTATAGGTGATTTCGACAAATACCAAAGGGAATTAGCAATTTCGGGATTTAGATCCCTAAGGTAAGTGTACATGAATATTCGGCCAAGGCTTATTTTGGTATGAAGATCTATTTCTTATTTCGCTTAAAAGCCAAAACTAATTAGTTAAGTGATTTTAGTGCCTAGCCGATTGCAAGGGGAGAACTCTGCGAAGTTTCGAGATTTGACTATATTCAATTCGACAGCAAGGAGTTAAGAATCTAAAGCGTTAGATCGAGTTTTAGGTTTCCAGGAAAGCATTAATATCAGGTGTGTATTCCACACTAATTCTTAATATGTTTTATGGCAATATTTAATATGTGCATGTTTATCGTGTTACTGTACAAAGTACTCGTGCGCTTCCTACTCCTACTAGGATTACAAAATATGTTATACTTACCATGTGAAAAGTGACATAAATGTGAATTTAAGTATGATATGCATGATATGAATAATATGGGGCATTCAAGTTATATGAAAAGGGAAGTGAAAGTGGTGACTTGGTCTCACTATCCGAATGTGGTGACTTGGTCACATTATCTAAATGTGGTAACTTCAGCCACATTATCTCAATGTGGTGCCTCATGACACAATTATTTAATCGGTGGCTAAGCCACGAATTTTATATAGGCGATGAGCACGTCATTGCAATGATCGCCTTCGATGGTGTGTAGCGGATGGAGGGTTGACTTAGTAGTCCCCACTGGTGTGCAGTGTTGGTACGGGATGTGTAGCGGATGGCATCTAGGTTTGGGTTCGGGTTGCATCATTATCTTGAATTATTATGTGAACATGATATGTATGGTATGCCTAAATCTATTAAATTTTAGTGTTGGTTACACATTGAGTCTGCTGACTCACCTCGTTGTGGGAACATGTTTGGTGATGAACAAGGATGGACCTGGACTACAGAACTTGTGGTGGCCATGCTCGCTTTAAAGTTTTATTTAATTTGGAAATTTTATTTTATTTAAATACTCTACAAATTTTATTTTGGGTTTTGTTTTATGTAATAAGGCTATAGTGATGATTTTATTGTTGTTTTAATTACTATGTTACAAATTTATGTTATTTAAAGATTAAGTCAATTTAATTTAAAATAAACTTTAAATGTTTTGTCACCTAAAATAAATGGGTTTTCAATATAAAAATAAAATTGTTTTCAACTCGAGCCCAACCCACAAACAAACTATCCTCAAAACACACAATTTTCAAAGTAACAAAAGAATTTTGAACTGGTTTACATCGAGGAACATACCAGATCCGGTCCAGGCTCGTGGGCCGGGTGTGGGGTGTTTCAATTTTAACCCTTAGTCTTAAGAAATTAGAGTGGTCGTGTTGTTAATGCTAGTTAATCAGTTACCCGAGGGTAAAATTAGGGAAAATCTCAAAAGTTTATTTAGTTTTGAAAACGTCCATTTAGAACTTACTAGGCATGCTTTCAGTAATTAAACAAAATTGTAACAGCCCAAAGAAAAACTAAGTGGCCTTATTACATAGCTGATAACCCAAATTTAAAATAAAATAAATCTGAAATAACCATTTAAAACAAAAGAAACGTAATCTTGAGCATGGCCACCTCGAGTCCTTCCTACCCATATCCACGGTCTAGGAATTACCGCAAGATGATAATGGAAGGGTGAGTCACTAAGACCCAAAGTGTAAATCCCCATCCCAAGATATTAAACTTTTACACGCTTCATATGCCAATCGTATGTCATGCAACCCATCCAACCTATCCAACCGAACTCCCAATTCTACCCCTTGTGGCACCTAGCCACTGGTGACCGAAGTCACAAATAATCATTAGTGGGGCCAACCCACTGTGTGGTACCTAACCACTGGTGACGATCCCTTATCTTGATATGTGGGGCCAACCCACTGTGGTACCAGACCACTGGGACGAGTCAAAGAATATAGATATGTGGTACCTAACCACTGGTGGTTCCAAACCACTGAGACTTAGTCACAATATGATAGTAAGTGGGGCGAACCCACTGTGTGGTACCCAACCACTGGTGACAGTCTGAAAATATTCCTTCCCCCCTCCTCTCATCACCCATTTCTCATGTACATGTTTGCCACCAAGTATTATCATGCTTAACACATAGAATAACATATGTAAAATAACATGGCACTGACAGATTCCAATATATACAATTAATGTTTGTAGCCATAGCAACTTACCCGACATCCTTACTTTTACCCACACAAGTAAATTTGTGATTTTGCCATTATTTCGGCTTTTATCAACACATAACAAATAGCATATTAAACAAAGAAAGTGTGTAAGAGTTACACACCTGATTAATCGTAACACCACGCTTCCTACGTCGACACTGTCGTTAACTAACACTACAGCTATCTGCCTACTTTCCTGTTTAGAGGATGGCCCATAACCCGGTGGCCAATCCCTCACCGCTGATACTGCCCGCTTCTTGAACTTACGGGCTAGGTTTACCGATCCCACCCCTCTTATCGCTTGACTAGAATTAGAGTCCATGAATACACCTTGGTCACTAAATCGGGTTAAAGTAGTGAAACGAATCGCAAAGAACTAAAACCCAAAGTTAGAACCCTTACCTAAATCGACAAGACCGAGGTTCTAGGCTTGATTCACAACCTAATGAATCCCGAGAGTCTAAAAGAAAGCGTCACTACCCCACCTACATTCGGCCAAACATCAAATAGATTTGGATTTCTGCCCTCGACATCTAGCACAATAAGAGATGATTGAAACAACAGGAACACTTACCACTACACTAACAAAGTCAACTGGGAGCAGAGGAGAATAGGTAACAACATTCTGCTTCTACAAGAACCGAAAGAATGGATTGTGAGTGCCACAGAATTTAGCTTATAAGTGAATAAGAACTATACATAATAGATGTCAAATCCTGAATTTTCTTATAGAAAACGATAGAGGGAAGGGAAAAGGGGAGAGAGAGATTTGGCCAAAGCACAAAAAACTTATCCAACTGCCAAAATTGCTCTACTATGAAACAAAAAAGATAAACAAGAAGGTGCTTTTTAACAAGTGATATTCGGCTAATAGGAATTGAAAGAGATAAAGAGAAAAGATGGGAAATAGAGTTTCGGCCTAGATATTAATGACAAGAAAGAAAAAATGAAACGAAGATGGCAAAAGAAAAACAAGCAGGTTTCGGTCAAGCATAAACAAAGAAGAAATTGAGGAGAGGAGTGGAAGATGTTTTGGCTTAATGAAAGAAAAGAGGAAAACAAAGTGTTAAGAGAGGGTTTTGGTTTCGGCAAATAAGAGAAAAACAAAATGCACCAAATAGCATGGGTGTTTAGGTTTTTTTTTTTGACACCAAGAAATAATAAAAGAACCTCTTGATACCACTAGCTTAGCTGAAAATGCTCACATCTCTCTAAGACTAGCTTAACATTCGGTCAACCCTAAACCAACACCCCCAAAAGAAATTCGGCTAACTCAACAATTCTCCCTTCAAACACTATGCCGTCCCTTCCATCCCTCTTTGAATCCCTCTCCTCTAATCATTCAAACCATTTTGAATGAGTCAAACTCCTAAAATTTCTCTTCACCATCTATTCAAAACTTTGACTTAGTCCACTCTCCCCTTTCTAAGCATCCCAGCCGAACTCAATCTTTGCTTCCCTTGACAACAAAATGAGTTCTCAAAATGAGAGCATCGTGGCTTGAACTTGCTCCCTCAAGCTCCTCTTGTGCCGTCACCTCCTCACTCCCCAAATGGCGCCTCCTTGCCACTTTACCAAGGCACTTCTTACGTCCATACATGCCACCAACTACCCTTAACACCCCACTCATTCAGCTCCCCCTTCTAAGTACCCAACAACAAAAATTTTGCTAAGGCTCTAGCCTATCACCAAGGTTTCCCGAAGCCCCCAAACACACCCAAACAGTCATACAGAGTGTGCTAACACATAGGTATGAATTAAAATACGAGACCCCTAAATCCTGGATGTTACAGTTAGCTTGCATATAAGTCTATTTTGTCCGTTTTTGTTGATTTTTGTGTTTTGAGATCGTTGCAGCTTAATCTAGCTAGCCCAGGGACTATTTTGCAAAACTTTTAAAGGTTTAGGGTTTTCTATTGATGACTCTATGTGCATTTTGATGTTTAATGATAGAAAATGTATGGTTGTTGTTAGATAAACAACATTTGTTAAGTGATTTTTAGTAAAATGTCCAAATAGGGATTAAATTGTAAAATGTGTAAAATTCATGGTTAAATTGTAAAATAAATGAAAAATAAGGGCTGCTAAGGACTTAATTGAAATTCAGCTAGCATAGGTATAGGTTGAATTATATCAAATTGAATTTTTATGAGATAAGGACTAAATTGTAAAAATGTTAAAATATTAGGGGTAAAAGTGTAAAGTTTCCTTAATGTGTATTTTGAGCTAAATTGACTAGAGTGATGATTAAATAAGTTGTTTTTTATTTCATATAGTTCAAGAAAAGCGAAATTCAGATTTAGATCGGGGGAAAACAAAGTATCAGATTAATCGACTTTATTTCACCGTTTTTGCACTCAATGTAAGTTCATATGTAATAAGCATTATTATGATTGTGTTTTAAATGCTTTAATATTGTATAAATTGAAAATATGACCTTACGGATATATTTGACAATGATTTAGAAAGTGTGAAATCCCGGTTGAACCTTAGGAATAGATTAGGATACAAATGACATGTCATTAGGGGTTATGTGATTGGGTGCTGGTCCATACGTTCTACCGATGGGTGAGTTATCTGGCATGTATTGCAGATTCTCGTCAGCTTGTTTGAACAGCACCGTGTAGCTTCGTCATGACTGTCAGCTTGTATGAACAGACTCGTTGATAGCTCGAGAGTGAGCATTATATGTGATATGAGATTGAGATAGCTTCGGCTATATATGTAGCACTTAGTGTGCGAGATTTTTGGGTATCTGATAGTATTCTAAATGGTTCAACGGGTATATCAATGATATGGATGAGTATGAGATCAATACAAGCTTGTGCAGGGATGTACGTGAACTATACGATCATTAAATCAAAGAGTTTGATGGAAATTATGCTTAATCTTAGATTGAATACATATGTTAAGCTATGCTTCAAATTTGAATTCCATTATATGATGTTTATGTTATTGAATTGTTGGTTGGTAAGTTTTACTTATTCAGCTTATGAACTTACTAAGCTTTATAGCTCACTTTATTTATTTTTTGTGTTTTATAGTGTTTTCGAAGCTAGCTCGGATTTGGGATACGTCGAAGGCCTCATCACACTATCTAGCTTTGATTTTGGTACTATTGAGCTTATGTTTTGGTTATATGGCATGTATAGGATTTATGGTCATTTTGGTATATTTGGTAATGGATTTAGCCATTTAAGTTGGCTCGTATATGAAGAATGATGTGTTATGCATTTTGCCATATGTTTTGGCTTATATTTGGCATGTTTTTGCTCATGTATAAATATGTGTAATTAGCCTTTAAATGTGTGGTTAATTATTGATAGGATATGCTTGTTATGAATAGCCACTATGGATATCAAATGGTTGAGATTTGATTATTGGTATGCTTATGAAACTAGGCAAAATAATGCATATTTGAAAGTGATTATATTGATGATTTGAGATTGTAACACCCCTTACTCGTATTCAGCACCGGAACCAGGTACGAGGCATTACCGAACTTATCTTGCTTTAACGTACAACTTTGGGCTATCAAATTTCATTCCAACTTAAAACTTCTCTTTCACATTCATAACATCCTTATTATGGGCCTATGAGGCCTTAAACAGGCAAACGGAGAGTCTCAGAATCAAACCGGGTACTTTTGTGTACTTAGAATTTTTTTTCCTAAACAGGGTCACACGCCCATGTAGGCAGGCCGTGTGGTCACACACGCCCATGTCCCTAGCCCGTGTGAAATTATTTTTTCATTTCGAACCTATAGGGGTTTTCACAAGGCTAGACACATGCTCGTGCCTTTGGCCCGTTTCCTTCACACGGCCTAGACACGTCCGTGTCTAGCCCGTGGTCGACACTGACTTACAACACTAACATGTAGGGGACATATAGCCTGGTCACACACCCATGGGACTGAACGTGTGTCACACACGGCCTAGACACACACCTATAAGCCTACCAGTGTGGACAAGCTCTTTTTATCACTCTAACTCATACAACATGAATCACATTAAATCATTTACTAAGCAACCCAATCATGCAACATACATTCCATGAATAACCTCATCTTTTCATAAATTAGTAATAATGAGCCATCAACTATGGCTATACACAAAAGAGTTCATCCTGAAAGGAGCCAACGCACTTGGCCAAAACAACAAGACATTTCACTAAGTCTAGCCCCTATACATACCATACTCAAAATGCTAAGTCTAAATATATCGAGATGAGCTGATAGTGTGGGTGATCTTTCGATTACCTTCATATCCTGAACTGGCTCTTTCACACTATGAAACAAGGGAAAAGAAAGGGATAAGCTTTAAGCTTAGTAAGTTTACATGTAAACTATAAACATCATAACATATGCCAATCAATCAACAACATTACATAATAAGCGAGAACAATCTCATTTCCATAATAATTCTTACTCATCTCATCTCTTACCACATTCCATCCATACCACAAATAAAATGCTCACATTTACTTGCACACATCCCCTGCACTCATCACCACAAACCACATGATATATTTACTGAGACAATTTCTCGATGAACCCCTCAGAATGATACTAAGTACCCGGTGGTTTCGCACACAACCCAACAATAGTTAATAATAGGGTGGTATCGCACAGAGCCCACTAACAAGAATAATTACATTGGTTTCGCACATAGCCCACCAAATATCAATATAAACGATGGTATCGCACACAGCCTACCAAAAAGGGATATTTACGGTGGTATCGCACACAGCCCACAAAATAGTTATTACGAGTATTTTTCGCACTTACGTATTTATCTCGAGGTTCATATGAGAATTTCTCACTATCTGTCAAATCCAATCAATCACACTCACAATTTATCTTATTCATACGATACATCAATAAGTAAAAACATATGTATTAAAGATGTATCGTTTACACATAAACTTACCTCGGTGGAAAATGTATTAGTCGACGACTTAGTACGTAACCTTGCCTTTTCCACGGCCAAGGTTGTTTCCACGCTATTCTTGATCTATAATAATAAAATTCATTCATTCAATCACTTTATAATTTATGATACATCAAAATTTCTACATAGGCAAAAATGACCCTTTTGCCCTCATACTTTGGCAAAATTACTATTTTGCCCCTAGGCTCGTAAATAATTTTTCATCACATTTTCTCATTAAACAAGCCTAGATAAACATTTATTTCTCTTACAACAACTCACAAAACCAATTACTTCATGCATTTATTACTCATTTACAACCTTTACAAATAAGTCCTATTTAGGTGTTTTCATGGTAACACCCTTCACAAAAGTTGTTCCTCAACCTACTAACGTTCATTTTCTTCCATAAAAGCTTAGCAAAAAACATGAACACTCTCATGGAAAGTCCCTAAACTTTCAACTATTTTGCAAATTAGTCCCCTTATTAGCTAGCTTAAGCTTTGGGGGTTCCAAAAGTACAAAAATTATCAAGAAAGACCCATAAAATCACTTACTTGCAAGAGAATAGCTTGGCTAAAAGTTTGAACTCCAAAATCATCTAATTTCCCTTCAATTTTTGGTGGAGAAGAAGCATGAATAGTAAAATATGATATCTCTTTTATTTATCTTATTTTATTAATTTTTTATCACCTAATTTCACCAAATTTTGACCAAAATTTAATGCCATTGTCTCCTTGTCTCTATGGCCGGCCAACACACCCTTAATAGCCTAATTGCACTTTAAGGACCTACAATTTAATATTCAATTGGTATTAAACATCTCTACCTTGTATAATAGAACTTTCACACTCTATGTGATTTAGTCCTTTTTCATAATTAAGCATGAAATCACCAAAATGAATGCACCAAAATTTTCATACATCCTTATAAACATGCTATAACACATAAAATAATATCAAAATAATTTTATTCAACCTCAGATTAGCGGTCCTGAAACCACTGTTCCATTAGGCTCAAAATCGAGTTGTTATAGAGATTGTGGATTTGGTATGTTTTGAGTTGATAAAATATGATGTAATGAATTATATGTTTCTTAGTATGGAAATAGCATGAATTATGATTGATTGTAGTTGGTTGAATGCATATTTATGCCATATTATGTGCCATTTGATTTGGTATAGGTATATGAAATTTTGGGTGGCAAGATGGCTTGGTAAATAGCCTGCTTTTGTCCACAGAGGCGTGTGTCTCAGCCATTTGTGACACGCGGTTAGGTTACATGGCCGTGTGTCCCCTGGTGTATTTTTTGAAATTATATCAGTATGCTCTACACGGCCCAGCACACGGGCGTGTGACTTGGCCATGTGGCATAAGTCAGTACACCCTACATTTTTGACACGACCTAGCACACGACCTGGTACACTGGCGTATGAGGCCATTTCAAAGGTGTAACAACCTATTTTTGGTCAAATCAAAACAGTGGTTTTGAGACAACAAATCCAAGGTCAAAATATTTATTTTATTATTATTTTAATGTTTACAGTATGATTGAATGGTGGGTTGAAAATTTCATTAATAAATTTTATCGTTTGGTTGGTCAATTTGATAAAAAAGACTAAATCGCGTAAGGTGTAAAAGTATTGTTCATTTAGTTAAAGATATGAAATACCTATGAAACTTAAAAGTATAGGTCCTTATGTTGTAATTAGGCCATTAAAAATTGGGTGGACAATTATGGGTTTATATTAAGTGAATTTTGATGTTTTAATTAAATGATAATTTAGAAATTTATGTAATTAAGTTAATAAAATAAAACAAAAACAAAGTTTGGGTGCTTTTCATCTTCTTCTAGCCGAAACTAAGGGAGAAGAAACACCATTTTGGGGCTAACATTCGACTAAGGCTTTTTTTCTCAATTAAGGTATGATTTGTGTCCCGTTTTTTATGATTTCAACATTTTTGAGATCGTTGCAGCTAGGTCTAGCTAGCCCATGGACTAATTTGTAAAAATTTTAAATATTTTGAATGATGCCATTGATGAATACATGAGTATATTGATATTTGATGATAGATTTTGAATAGTTGTTGGCAGTTAAACAAGTTTTGTAAAGTGATTTTTAGTGAAAATGCAAAATAGGGATTAAATTAAGAAATGTGTAAAGTTAGTGGTTAAAAGGTGAAATAAATGAAAATATTGGCTACTAGGGGCATAATAGTAATTCAGCTAGCATGGGTATAATTGGAATTGCACTAACTTGTGATTTTATGCAATAAGGACTAAATTGTAAAAAAGTGAAGTATGTGGGGCAAAAGTGTAAATGTACTTTAAAGTATGTTTTGGACTAAATTAAATGAATAGATAATTGAAAAATTTAATTTTGAATATATTTAGATCAAGAAAAGTGAAATACGGACTTGGATCGGGGAAAGGATAAAGTTATCAACTAATCGACTCGATTCGCCGTTTTAGCATCTAAGGTAAGTTCGTACATAATAAGGATTATTACAATTATGCTTAAAATGCTTTGATATTGCATAAATTGTGTATATGAGATTGTAATCATGTTTGACGATAATTCGGATATATATGGCACTTAGTGTGCGATTCGGAATAGCTTCGGCTATATATGGCACTTAGTGTGCGATTTAGAATAGCTTCGGCTATATATGGCACTTAGTGTGCGAGACCAAGATAGCTTCGACTATATAAGGCACTTAGTGTGTGATTTAGAATAGCTTCGGCTATATATGACACTTAGTGTGCGAGACCAAGATAGCTTCGGCTATATAAGGCACTTAGTGTTCGAGATTCTAATAGCTTCGGCTATGCATTGGCACTTAGTGTGCGAGATATCGAGTATTCGACAATATTCTTAAAAGGTATGAATTTGTTACGAATTTGTACAGGTAGGTACATGTAAAGTATGAAATTCAAATAGAAAAGGTTTTGAATTTACATATAAGCATATGAATAAGCATATAGAAGGTTTGTTATTATCATGAATTATATGTTAAATAGTTCAAATTGATGATTTTGTATTATAAATTTTTGAGTATATTTAGTACGAACTTACTAAGCTTTATATCTTACCTTATTTGTTTTTCCCGTGTTTTATAGTGAATACAAAGCTAGCTCGGATTTGGGGATTTTCGGAGGCTACGTCACACTATCCAACCATCATTTTGGTACTTTTGAACTTATGGGTTGATTATATGGCATGCATATGAACTATGGTCATGTTGGTCATGTTTGGTAGTGAGTTTTGCCATTTAGGATGGCTTGTAAATGTATTTGTTTTGATTTGTGTATATAGCTATGAGAGTTGGCTTGTTTTGGTATGTTTGAGCATAGTGTATGTACATATAAGTATATGACTTATGTTATAAAGTTTATGGAATTAGTATCATGCTTGTGAATTGGTTAAATGAATTATGTTTGGAAAATGTTTATAGATGTGTTAATGCTACTTTTTGAGGTGTTTAATATTACTTAGAAATGGTTGATGAATTGATGATGTTGTGATTGAGGTTAAAGCTAAGAAATGCTTCGATGAAATGGTAGGAATTATGTTTGATGTGGTTATCTTGAGTTGCCTATTATGCTATGTTTTGGTGCCATATGTGTAGGTGAAGGTGTGTATCAAAAAGGGTGGTAAAATGGCTTGGTAAATAGCCTATTTTTGTCCACACGGGCATGTCTATCAGCCATGTGTGATACATGGTCATGAAATGCGACCGTGTGTCCCCTGGTGTTGAAATTGAAATGAAGTCAATATGCTCCACACGGTCTCACACAGGGGCATGTGATTGGCCGTGTGATACAAGTCAGTATACCCCCTAATTGGCACACAGCCTAGCACACAGGCGTGTGACTTGGCTGTGTTACATAAGTAAGTATACCCTACAGGTTTGGCACGGTATAACACATGGCCAAGCACACAGACGTGTGTGGCCACTTCGAAGGGCACACTGGCTAGACATATGGGCGTTTGGTTGGTCGTGTGACCCAATTTATTATGTACCCCTTATTTTCAAATGGCCTGTGACACGAGCATGTGTGGTGGCGGTGTGAGACACATGACCTGGCCACACGGGCATGTGTTCCCTGATTTGAAGAAAAAATTTGTTAAGTGGTGAAAATTTCCTAAGAATTGGTTTAGTCTCGAACCACTCCCAAATCATGTTTAATGCCTCAAGTCTCTTAATAGGGACAAATATATTAAGATTGAATGTTGAATGATTGAATTGAACAATTGTATGTTAAATATTTGTTTAATTGTTTGGTAAGTTTGGTAATTGATACGACCTCACTTCGGTGATGATTCGAGTTGTTTAGTTGCCAAATCGTAAAAATGGAGAAGTTTCGTTCAATTCGGATTTTAGGGGAATTTAGCTAAATGTACGCTTAAATGGAAGGTTTTCAAAGAGTTTTAAGATAGATTAAGGATAGGTTCGGCTAGGTGTTGAAACAAAGTAAACCAAGGATGATAATTGTAATGGTTAAGTGAAAGGATGATGAAGATTCGGCTAACAAGGAAACAAAGTGATTAAGTTGATAGTTGTAGACGAAATGGAAATAGGGTTTAAGGGTCAAGAATGAACCAATACTATGAGTGAGTATTGACCCGAGACTTATAAGACACTTAATGTGGACTGATGATGTAGATAGGACCTTGACCCGCTATCTAGGAAGATAGGAACCAAAGGTATAATTTGGGTGAACGCCACACTTGGAATTGAGTGATAAGTTCAAAAAGAAACAAGGTAGACGCCACTAGTGATGCTAGATAAGTCACCTTGAGTCTTAAACGAAATAGGAGAGTTGAATAACTCAAAAATGTTATAAACATTCATCAAATGAGAAAAAAAATTTCTAACCAAAATAATGTCTTCTTACAATCTATTTATAGGCACTATTATGACTATTCAAATGCCTATTTGTGACCTTTCACCTCAAGCAATTAACTAAGGTTTTTTTACAAGCTTTAATTTCGTTTTTAAGTCATGTAGGGAAGCCAATAGTCATGTCTCTTCACTTGATTTTGGTGTAGATGAAAAGGCATGTCTCTTCACTTTATTGTTGACTTAATGAGCCCTTAATATGCTTTTTGGTGTCCCTTCATCTCCCTTAAACCGAATGTCAAAAGACTTGTGCATTCATCTCTTTAATTAGCACCATAACTAGCTTTGAGTTTATGAAACTGATAAGACTTAAAGAGTCACTCTTGGTCCATTTGAACAGCCACAATAATGAGCTTTGAGTGCTTCAATATCCACAAAAAATGCTCCCTTTAAGCACCAGCAATTTAAGTGACCAAATGCACACCATTTTATTCCAAAACTGAACAGCCAATTGAATGTGACAGCATTTGATTCTTCTTGGCAAACGAACAGCCCTATTGTAGCTTTAAATTATGTGTCCAGCCTTTTGAACTTTCCTATAACAAACTATTAGCACTCAATTAATTTATTTAAGAATAAGTAAACACACTATAACTTATGCATTAAACAGTAACAGCCAAATCAAATAACATACTTATTGAACAAACTCAAACAACTAAGATACTTAAATGCGTGGCTTAAGAAATAAACTAAATTAACAAATAAGTTACTTAATACATGACTTAATTTAATGATGCAAACTTTAACTAACATGGGAGTTACATAACGCATGTCATAATTTATGATGCAAACTTTAACTAACATGGGAGTTACATAATGCATGACTTTATTAAATGCAGAACACATATTAATGATGTTCAAACTATGACATAGTTAAAGACTCATATTAATGATGTTCAAACTATGACATAATTAAAGCTGAAACTAATTTATCTAAAAATAACAATGATAGAATTAATTGATTTATTCCAGCTAACTAAAATGCATAAATTAAAACGACTTGGGATGAGCTTAATGAGCTAGGTACGAGCTAAGAGCTTGAATCAGGTTATGAGGGTTGCTTGGTTTACCTTTCCATGAACTCTTGATAAACCCCAATGGCATTTCCCAAGGTTATATATCAACTCTAGTAGTGTATCAGGTCGTGGCCGTATCATTCCCTCCTTCTTTGAAGTAATTTGTCCTCAAATCGGGCTATTTGCTCTCAAAAATTCTTTCATCGTCACAAGCACCTTGGTTGATGTATTTGAAAAAATTGCTCCCAAGAACCTGATAATCACAAATTCCTCAAAAAGAAAATAGGTTATTTGCATGCCCTCCCTCTTTATGAGGGAACCATTTGAAAGTATCTCCTACACGAGAATGAAATAAGTTAGTGACACTATGAAGTATAAGCTCAAAAGAACTTTTTGAAATCTTATTAAAAATTTGAACAAATAAACCAATGCCGGGATCAAAAACATGAGTTGGCCTTACCATTTCACGATGGGTCAAAAATCTCTTCGATTGTAATATACCAAAATCACAAAGCATTCGAGAGTTTTAATTTTGATCAACAAAAATCCATGGCTCCAATTCTTTGAACAATGATTTGGAACAATATTCACCGAGATCAAAGACAAGTTTTTCTCTTACCATTTCAATTTGACTTGACAATTTCATAACTGGCATCATAGGAAGAACATAAAGAAACTTAAAGTCATTATCATGCAAAACATTCTTGAATCTTTTAAACCACAATATAGAACAATTTCCAGAATCAAAGATTGATTTTGACTTTGCAAGCCATCAGAATTTACATGTTTTGTTTTCAAAAATAAGGAAAAAATTTGGAGCAGATGAAAGGGCTCGACATATTTGTTCAAAATAAAATTATGATGCTCACCTTTTCTTAACAACAACTTAGGATAACTTGCTCTGGGCTTGAGCACACGATTTTGATCACTCATTTTCAAAAACAGCAAAGACTTTTCTTTCATCAACAACTTACACATAACAATCAAACAAGATTTAGGTTTACATACATTCAAACAACCAATCCTCTCAAAATTCAATCGAACAAGCATACACTTACATGAGGATTTTGCACTAAGATTTAGAGAATTCACGTTAACATCACATGCAAATAGATCAAATGTTTTACACGAAAACTCTTTATCACACATGGTCAAGTTTTGTATATGCCGATTTAGCCTAACTTCATCAACAGAATTACCATCACAAAACTTATCATAAGAAAAATTCTTCATGGCACTAGTTGGAACGAAATCATCAACACTAATCATAGAATTACAATTAACCAAATCAAAGTGAGTAGATCTTTCGAAAACTAAGTCACCAACAGTTCTCTCAACAGCATTCAAATTTGATTGCTTAGATTAAATGGCTAAAGACTCCTTACCTTGCTTACCTCTAAGTGCTTGTGGAATAATTTCACCCTCAACCTTACCTTTCTTGATCAATCAAAATTGTCTCACATAAGGAAGGTAATGAAATTGAAACTTATCGATTGAATCCCTAGAAACCTGAAAAGAAGAAACAATACGAGGACAACTCATATGTAGGTTAGTAAAAACATTACTCAGTTTTTCTTATTCACTTGCATCTTTTTCAAACTCATTTTCAAATCCTCTTTCTTTTACCTCAATCTCTTTTATTGTTGAAAACTCACTTTCACTCTTCATTTCATTTTCTTTTTCAATAACACTCGTTTCTTGCTCACTATCTTTTCTTTCTTCAATTTCTCTCTCTTTTTCAATTTTCTTTTCTTACTCACATACTTTTTCAATCTGAATCTCTTTTTGCTTTCTTTTATTCTTTTATTCTATTTTTTTTTTTTCTTCTAGTATTCGCTCATTTTCTCTCATCAACATCTCTTGTCTCTCTTTTCTTGGTATTTGTTTTTATCTTTTCCTTTCATTACAAGATGAAGATAATAAGAAAGATTCAGAATAAAAAACCTTTTGTTGGGATAAAGAGGAGGGTCTACATACAAAATACGATCATCTCTTCGAGATTGAATCTTCGGGAATGAATACCTTGGTGCATACAAAGAATTACTTGGACCTTCTTGTTTGTCACCGTAATAGGCTTCAAACTTGAAGCTTGAGTTATTTCGACTCGAAGTCCTCGTTGAATAGGAATCTCGATAGGGATCTCTTCTCACGTAGTCATTAGACGTTAGACTCCTTGACGAACTTGTTTCCATCCTTTGACTTGGAAAAATTTGCTCTCGATTGTAGTAAGATGGGATGAAATGCTTGCGCATCACAGCTTTCATTTCAGACCAAGTTGATATCATAGGCTCTCCATTTTGTCTCTGACTCATGGTGAATTGATCCCACCAAATCATCGCATAATAGGAGAACTCGTTCGACGCAAGTTTCACCTTCTTGCTCTCTGATTAGTTGTGGCAGTCGAAGACCAATTCTATTTTCCTTTCCCATTCAAGATATGCCTCCATTTCGGATCTACCTTGAAACGGTGGAATGGCTAACTTGATATTCTTCAAATTGTCATCAACACGTTCACGCTCTCTAAAGCCTTGGATTCTATGAACGCATTGCCTTTCACTTTGATTGGATGCTTGGTATGATGGATCGAACAAACCACAATTGGCAGCAACATTCCTTTCGAAACTTAGAGACATATTATTTGAACCTCACCACAAATTCCTCATGTTTCACTCAAAAATTAAAAAAAAAAAAATAGTTGGTACTCCCACTCGTGCTTGCACTCTTTAATGGCTTTTTTCTTCTCTCTAATTCTTTTACAACACTCGAGCCTTTTTCCACTTGTTTCCCCTCTCATAATTTTGTAAAAGACTCGTTTATACTTAGAAGCAAGCTTAGGGGTCGGCTTCAAAGGGTTACAAAGGATAAAAATTGATGTAGGTGTTAGGTGGGCTAAAAAGAAAAAGTATGGGTTCTCAAGTGTGGCAAAATGGATTGTTTTGGATAGAAATGAAATATGATTATCGGGGAAAAAAATTTTGTTTTACTTTTTTTTGTACTACTAATAAGCTGAATATATATATTGTACACGAATTTTTTTTGAATTTTTTTCAAGAACTTACTTCGGGGCTGCTATGACCGTCCGTACTCCTCGATTTTCCTAGCTATGATACCAAATGATACGACCTCACTTTGGTGATGATTCGATTCTTTTAGTTGCCCGGTCATAAAAATAAAGAAGTTCCATTCAATTCAGAGTTTAAGGGAATTTAGCTAATGTAGGCTTAAATGGAAGGTTTTCAAAGAGTTTTAAGATAGATTAAGGATAGGTTCGACTAGGTGTTGAAACAAAGTAAACCAAGGATTATAATTGTAATGGCTAAGTGAAAGGATGATGAAGATTAGGCTAATAAGGAAACAAAGTGATTAAGTTGATAGTTGTGGATAGAATGGAAATAAGGTTTAAGGGTCAAGAATAAACCAATACTATGAGTGAGTATTGGCCTAAGACTTATAAGACACTTAAGGTGGACTGATGATATAGATAGGACACTGACCCGTTATCTAGGAAGATAGGAACCAAAGGTATCAATGGGGTGAACGCCACACTTGGAATTGAGTGATAAGTTCAAAAAGAAACAAGGTAGATGCCACTGGCGATGCTAGATAAGTCAGCTTGAGTCTTAAACGAAATAGGAGAGTTGAATAACTCACAAATGTTATAAACATTCATCAAATGAGAAAAAAGTCTTGTAACAAAAATAATGTCTTCTTACAATCTATTTATAAGCATTATTATGACTATTCAAATGCCTATTTGTGACCTTTCACCTCCAGCAATTAACTAAGATTTTTTTACAAGCATTAATTTCATTTTTAAGTCATGTAGGGAAGCCAATAGTCATGTCTCTTCATTTGATTTTGGTGTAGATGAAATGGTATGTCTCTTCACTTTATTGTTGACTTAATGAACCCTTAATATGTTGTTTGGTGTCCCTTCATCTCCCTTAAACTGAATGTCAAAAGACTTGTGCATTCATCTCTTTAATTGACACCATAACTAGCTTTGAATGCATGAAACCGATTAGACTTGAAGAGTCACTCTTGGTCCATTAGAACAGCCACCATAATGAGCTTTGAGTGCTTCGATATCCACAAAAAAAAAAAAGTTCCCTTTAAGCACCAGCAATATAAGTATCAAATGCACACCCTTTTATGCCAAAACTGAACAGCCAATTGAATGTGACAGCATTTGATTCTTCTTGGCAAATGAATGGCCCTATTTTAGCTTTAAATTATTTTTCCAGCCTTTTGAACTTTACTACAACAAACTATTAACACACAATTATTTTATTTAAGAAAAATTAAACACACTATAATGTATGCATTAAAAAGTAATAGCCAAATTATATGCATGGTTTAAGAAGTAAACTAAATGAAAAAATGATTTACTTAATACATGACTTAATTTAATGACGCAAACTTTACTAACATGGGAGTTACATAATGCATGTCATAATTTATGATGCAAACTTTAACTAACATAGGAGTTACATAATGCATGACTTTATTAAATGCAGAACACATATTAATGATGTTCAAACTATGACATAATTAAAGACTCATATTAATGATGTTCAAACTATAACATAATTAAAGCTCAAACTAATTTATCTAAAAATAATTATGACTGAATTAATTGATTTATTCTAGCAACTAAAATGCATAAATTAAAAATGACTTGAAATGAGCTCAATGAGCTAGGTACAAGATAAATGGGCTCGAATCAAGTTGTGAGGGTTGCTTGGCTTACTTTTCCATGAACTCTCGATAAACCCCAATGGCATTTCCCAAGGTTCCATATCAACTCTAGGAGGGTCTCGGGTCGTGGCCGTATCAGTAATGCTTCGTAACCATATTTCAGCATTGAATACAAGTGAGGGGTGTTACATTTATTGGTATCAGAGCTACGATTTAGTCAATTCTAGGACTAACATAGCGTGCTATATATGCCATATATAAATTGTGATAGTGTGATGACTCCTGACATTTGAAAATGTGTTTTTATATAGAAAATGGATCCCAATCGAGCGATAGCTAATGAGGTTGAAAGTAATGTGCCTGCTCCCACGCAAGGGACAGCTATGTCTGATTCTAAACCTGTTATGGGTAGTCAAGGGGGAGAGGCTAAAGAAACCTTCTTCCAAATGATGAACGGGTGGTTCACACAATACATTCGTATGAACCCAACTTCTCAACAACCTCCACCCCTTCCTAATCCCGAAAAGGGTCCTGTAGATACTCAAGAAGTCGAGCTTTTAAAATTAAACAAGCCTCTAGTTGATAAGATATGTAAACACGGGGTTGAAGAGTTCAGAGCCAATGCTGATGATGACCTTGAGAGAGCTGAGTTTTGGCTTGAAAATACGATTAGAGTGTTTGATGAACTTTCTTGCACACCGGCTGAATGTTTAAAGTGTGCTATATCCCTTTTGAGAGACATCACATATTAGCGGTGGAATATGTTAGTATCCATGGTGCCGAAGGAGAGAGTTACCTGGGAATTCTTTCATACTGAATTTCGAAAGAAATACATCAGTCAACAGTTTTTGGATCAAAAGCATAAAGAATTTCTAGAACTAAAATAGGGTCGTATAACCGTAACTGAGTATGAGAGAGAATTTGTGGGGTTAAGTAAATATGCTTGAGAGTATGTTTCTATAACACCCCAAACCTGGCCCAAACACCACAGTCGAATTCGAAATGTTACTGGGAAAGGTGTCGAGAAAATTTGGGTTTTAAAAATGAAGAAAATGAATTTAACATTCTAAGATTAAACTCCATTTTAAAAAAAAGGTTTCTTGTTTAAACTTAGCAATTTATTAAAAAATAAAACGTTTGGGTTGCACAAGTTCTAATCATTATTTATACGGGAATTTTGGAACCCGAAAGGTTTATAGGTAATCCATATTTTGAAAATTTCACTTAAATTTGAGTGTTGCAAATATTTTAGAGTTTCTTTATAAATTAACCATTGAATAGCGGATCCAACTTAAAACTTAAAAATCCAAAGTATTTAAAGTGGCCTTATTACAATAAAAATACCCCAAGAAATGATTAAAAGTTTATAATGTACTTTAAGAGTAAAAACGGCTTCTGCATGGCCACCTTGAATCCTTTCCGGCCCGGTCCAAAGTATCACGTATTACCTGCATTGTTTGAAAAATGGGGTGAGTCATTTTGACTCAGTGTGCAGTTAAACCTCATGTTTCCGCAAATGGGCCTAGCCCCCAAAACCACATCAAATCAATACACCACGTGTTATCATGCATTATGCTAACCCAACCCAACCTAATATCCAACTGCTACTCACCGCCCGTATATCCAACCACCATACACCAGGGGATTACTAAATCGACCCTCCATCCGCTACACACCTCTTTGGCACTCATGCTGCTCAAAGTCCACTTAGTGGTCTAGCCACATATCCACGTGATTAAAATCACAATATCCACGATGAGACTCTAGGTCATCATCAATCCACGATGTGGCATGAAGCCATCATTAATCCACATATATATAAATATATATACACACTTCCCCTTTGCAATATATACCAAACCCCATGTTCATGCAGCATGTTATGATGATATGGCATAAAACGTGTGAACATGTCCAGGTATACATATTTTACATGCTTACATAGATCCACATATATCCCACCACATTTTTGATATAGGAAATATACTAACTGATTACCGGATTACCCTTTTATGGGTAACAATACCACCACAGCCACTAACTCGACTACCACATATATCACATGCATTTAATTAATTTAAATATGTAAAGTAAAGAAATAGTGTGCTAATTACACACCTGATAACCCGTAATACCACGCTCTCAACGCCGACGCTATCATTAACTGACACTACCGCTATTTGCCTACGATCCTGTTCTGATGCTAGCCCACACCCCGGTGGCCAATCCCGAATCGCTGAAACTGACCGCTTCTTGAACTTAGGGGTAGGAACTACGTGTCTAACCCCTTTCTCTCCTTGGCTGGTACTCGCATCCATCAAATAGTAACTTAATCAGAAGACTCAGTTAAACGTTAAATCAGATCTTAAACGAAACTAAATAATATCTAAATCAATAACCTTACCAAAGTCGACTCGAATCCCAAAGATTCTCACTTGATCTTGAAAGTTGTCGAAATCCCTACATATGCCAATATCAGATTCGGCCTATCCTTAATAAACAAAGAAATGGCCTTTGGTGAACCAAATATCTTCTTACCTCAATTGATTGAATCCCAAAAAATCCTTAACTTTTTTAGTGTTGGCCTACACAGAGAACCCGAAATCACCCCTTCATAGATTCGGCCACACACCAAAGAAAAGGAATAGTCTTTTGGTTTCGGAAAACCAACAAGAAAAGAGCAATAAAAGTTTATAGAGAAAAGAGCTTTACCACCACTACTAAGAAATCGAAAAAAACCTTAAGAGATGGAGATGGAAGTCGATTATGTCTTGGTTAAAAGAGGTGAAAATCAAAAGAAGAGAGTATGGAGAATTTGGCCAAGAGATGGGGCTTGAGATATAAACGAATAGAAGAAGAAAAAGAAGAATAGAAATGGAAAAGTGAGAAGTAATGATGAATGGAAGATTCGGCCAAGGTTTCAAAGGCTAGAAGGGTTATTCAGCTTTGAAAATGAAGTGAAAGGTTAAGGCTACCAACATGAAAAGAAAAGAGGAGAAGAAGAGAGAGAGGTATGGTTTGGCTTTAGAGAAAAAATAAAAAGAAAAGAAAATAATCAAAATGCACCAAATGGTCACCTAGATTTCGGCTAAGAGACAAAAGAGAAAAAGACTTGAAAATGCCAAATGATTTTTGGCACAAGACTAGAGAAGAGAAAAAGAGATGGCCCAAAAGATGAACACTCACCTTCCTAGCACAAATTCGGCACCTAAACCCCACATACATGACCAAAAATGCCACCCCCTAGAACCCCATATTCGGCCAACTCTCATCCCCCTCTCCTCATCCCTTATTTCTCTCCTAACTTTACTCACATCCTCTCATTCAAACAAGTTTGAATGATTCCAACCTTCTATCCCACTCTCCACCACACATTCAAACACCTTGACCAATTCAAACTCCCACTTCCAAGTGCCATAGCCGAATCCAACTCTCCACTCCCCTTGACAAAAAAACAAACCCCAAAATGCTCCTCATGCTACTCGAACCTCCTCCCCCTTGGAACTCCTTTGATGCAAACTCTCCCCCTTGCTCCCATGCGTCACCTTGCCACTCTACCACTCCTTCACTTGTCTTTCTAAACCCCACATTAAATCCTTTAAGGCCTGACGCCCCTAGCTCTCCCCTTATCAGCTTCAAACCAAAATTTCACTAAGGTTCCTACCTAGCCCCAAGGTTTCTCGAAGCCCCCAAACACCCTCACACAACATACAGAACATACTATCACACACATATGAATTAAAATGCGTGACCCCTAAATCCCGAATGTTACAGTTTCTACCGAAGAGATTATGTGTAAACAATTTGTTGACGAGTTAAACAAAGTTATTAAACTCCTGATCGAGATATTAGATTTGAAAGAGTTTGTTGTGTTAGTTGAACGGGCTTGCAAAGCCGAAGACTTTAATTGAGAAAAGACAAAAGCTGATTCAGAGTCAAGTGACTCGAGGAAGAGATCGATGAGTAAAACTTATCATTCCTCGTCGAAGAAATTCAGAGACTATTTTAACTGATCTACCACTTTAGTGGGATATCAGAATAGAGATCGCAAAAAGCAATACACCAGCTCTAAAGCTCAAGCCACATTAGTATCTAGTGTTGGCAATGTGAAAGATGTTAAACTCAAGTGTCAACAGTGTGGAAGACGGCATTTTTAAGATTGTTGGGTGAAAAATAATAATAGAGCTTGTTACAGTTATGGTTCATGACATAATTTTATCAGAGATTGTCCCCATCTAAATGAAAAATAAAAATCTCAAAATGCAAGAACGAGCAATACGACTGCGAGAGGGATACCACTGAAAAATACGAGAAATGTATCCAGTGGTAGAGTATAACTACGAACTCAGCTATGAGATCCGAGGCCAGAGCACTTCTAGAGCCTAACTATTTGTGCTCACAAATAAGCGTCATCTCAAGATATTATTACCGATACATTCTCTCTTTATGATACTTATGTGATTATTTTAATTGAACCTAGATCGACACACTCGTATACATGTATGAATTTGGTGTTTAATAAGAGTTTGCTTGTCGAGTCTACTGAGTTTGAAATTAAAGTATTAAACCCCTTAGGAAAATATGTTTTAGTTGACAAAGCTTGCAAGAATTGTCCTTTAATGACTCAGGGTTACTGTTTTCCGGCTGACTTGATTCTTTTACCATTTGATGAGCTTGATGTGATTCTAGGAATGGATTGGTTAACTCTACATGATGTTGTTGTGAACTGTAGACGAAATATTATAGAATTGAAATGTCAAATAAATGTAATTCTTCAGATTGAATCAAAAGAATCAAATGAATTGCCTGTTGTGATTTCGTCTATGTTAGCTTAGGCTTGTAAAAGAAAAGGTTGTGAAGCCTATCTTGCTTATGTTTTGGATACAAAAATGTCTAAATCAAAGATTGAATCTGTACCAGTTGTCTGTGAATATTTGGATGTGTCTCTTGAAGAATTACCGGGGTTGCCACCTATCAGAGAGGTTGAATTTACTATTGAATTAGTACCGGGAACTTCACCGATATCTATAGCTCCGTATAGAATGGCTTCAATAGAGTTGAAAGAGTTGAAAGCTCAAATGCAAGAGTTAACAGATAGAGGTTTTGCACAACTGAGTTTTTCACATTGGGGTGCACCATTATTGTTCATAAAGAAGAAAGACGGATCAATGAGAATGTGTATTGATTATCGTCAGCTCAACAAGGTTATGATAAAGAATAAATATCCATTACCGAGAATAGATGATTTATTTGATCAGTTGAAAGGTGCAATAGTGTTTTCAAAGATTGATTTGAGATTTGGTTATTATCAGTTGCGAGTTAAAGACTCAGATGTGCTGAAAACTACGTTCAGAATGAGGTACGGACTTTATGAATTCCTTGTTATGCCTTTTGGATTGACTAATGCTCCTGCCATTTTTATGGATTTAATGAATCGGGTCTTTAGACCGTATTTAGATAGATTTGTTGTTATGTTCATTGACGATAGATTTGTTGTTATGTTCATTGACGATAATTTGATCTATTCACGAGATGAATTTGAGCAAGCCAAGCATTTGAGGATTGTGCTGCATACCTTGAGAGATAAGCAACTATATGCTAAATTTAGCAAATGTGAGTTCAGGCTCTAGGAAGTTGGATTTTTAGGACATATAGTTTCGGCGGATAGCATTCAAGTTGATCCAAGCAAGATTTCAGCGGTTATTGACAGGAAACCACCTAGAAATGTATCTGAGGTCAAGAGCATTTTGGGATTAGTTGGTTACTATCGACATTTTTTTAAAGGATTCTCGATGATTGCTACACCGATGACCAGACTACTAGAGAAAGATGTAAAGTTTGAATGGTCCAAAAAATGTTAATAAAGCTTTAATAAATTTAAAGCATTGTTAACTAAGGCACCAGTGTTGGTTCAACCTGAGTTGAGTAAAGAATTTTTTAATTACAGTGACGCGTCATGAATGGTTTGGGTTGCGTATTGATGTAAGAGGGAAAAGTGATAGCCTATGCTTCCAGACAGTTGAAGCCGCATGAAAAGAACTATCCGATGCATGATTTAGAGTTGGCCACTATAGTTTTTGCATTTAAAATTTGGCGTCATCATTTGTACAGAGAAAAATGTCACATCTTTACTGATCATAAGAGTTTAAAGTATATTATGACTTAGAAGGATCTAAATTTGCGACAATAGAGATGGCTCGAACTATTGAAAGATTAAGAGTTAGTGATTGATTATCATCCTGGGAAAGCTAACGTTGTTGATGCTTTGAGTAGAAAGCCATTATGTACTTTGTGTGTAATGAATACATAGTTAGCTTTATCTGATGATGATTCAATTGTAGCTGAGTAGAAAGTGAGACCATTATTCTTTCAGCAAATTGGTGAAGCCCAAAAATGTGATAAAGAATTACAAGTTAAACGAGTTCAATGTGAGTCGACTTCTGATTCAAAATTTCAAATTGGATCTGATGATTGTTTAATGTTATGAGGTAGAATTGAATTTCAAGAAATCCCGGGCTTATTCAAAAGATTTTAAACGAAGCACATAGTGGTTGTTTATCCGTACATCCGAGAAGCACTAAAATGTACAACTATTTAAAACAGTTATATTGGTAGTCAGGTATGAAACGAGACATTTTAGAGTTTGTATTGAGATGTTTAGTTTTTCAACAAGTGAAAGATGAGTATCAAGTGCCTTCAGGGGAAATGGGATAGGATTACCCCTGTCTCCGGAAAAGAAAGATGCAATTTGGGTTTTGGTTGATTGATTGAAAAAATTCACACATTTCATTCCAGTAAGTACTGACTATTCACTCGATAGATTAGCTGATTTGTATATTGTTGAGATCGTTAGATTACACAGGGTGCTAGTTTTGATTATTTTAGATAGAGATCCGAGGTTTACGTTGAGATTTTTGAAGAAATTACAAGAAGCTTTAGGTACAAAGTTGAACTTCAGTACAACTTTTCATCCGCAAACTGACAGATTGTCTGAGCGAGTAATTCAGATTCTTGAGGATATGCTCCGATGTTGTGTTTTAGAGTTCGAAGGCAATTGGGAGAAATATTTTTTGTTGGTTGAATTTGTGTATAATAACAGTTTTCAATCGAGCATAAAGATGGCATTGTATGAAGTATTGTATGGTCGTAAATGCTGAACACCATTGTGCTGAACTGAACTTAGTGAGAAACAGATTCACGGGGTTGATTTGATTGGAGAAACCGAAAAGAAAGTGAAAATAATTTGTGATTGTTTGAAAGTAACTTCAGATCGTTAGAATTTGTACGCGGACTTGAAATGAAACGATATTGAATTTCAAATCAATGACAAAGTGTTTTTAAAAGTATCTCCGCAGAAGAAAATCCTTAGATTTGGTTGGAAAGGCAAGTTGAGTCTGCGTTTCATCGGGCCATACGAGATCATCGAAATAATAGAACCAGTGGCATATCGACTAGCTTTACCATCAGAGTTAGAAAATATCTATAATGTGTTTCACGTATCGATGTTGCGTCGATATAGATCGGATCCCTCACATGTGATTTCTCCAACAGAAATTGAGATTCAGCCTGATATGACATACAACGAAGAGCCGATCAGAATTCTAGCTCAAGAAATCAAATAATTGAGAAATAAACACATAGCGTTAGTAAAAATTTTATGGAAATTTCATGGCATTGAAGAGGCTATGTGGGAGCCCGAGAAAGCTATGAGAAAACATTACCCTAACCTATTTACTGGTAAGATTTTCGGGGACGAAAATCCCTAAAGGGGGAGAGTTGTAACAACCCATTTTTGGTCAAATCAGAACAATTATTTTTGGACCACTAATTTGAGGTCAAAATATTTATTTTATTATTATTTTAACGTTTACAACATGATTGAATGATGGTGTGAAAATTTCGTTAAGAAATTTTATTGTTTGGTTGTCAATTTGATAAAAAGGATTAAATCGCGTAAAGTGTAAAAGTACTGTTCTAAAATGCCTAAAAAAATTAAAATTAGAGGTCCTTATGTTGTCATTAGTCCATTAAATAAGTGGGTGGACAATTATGGGTTTATATTAAATGAATTTTGATGTTTTAATTAAAGGATAATTTAGTAATTTATGTAAATTAAGTTAATAAAATAAAATAGAAACAAAGTTTGGGTGCTTTTCATCTTCTTCTAGTCGAAACTAAGGGAGAAGAAACACCATTTTAGGGCTAAAATTTGGCTAAGGCTTTTTGCTCAATTAAGGTATGGTTTTTGTCCTATTTTAAATGATTTCTACATTTTTGAGATCGTTGCAGCGAGGTCTAGCTAGCCCAGGACTAATTTGAAAATTTGTTAGTTAATTTTAATGATTCAATTGATGAATACATGAGTATATTGATGTTTGATGATAGATTTTGAATAGTTGTTGATAGTTAAACAAGTTTTGTAAAGTAATTTTTAGTGAAAATGCAAAATAGGGATTAAATTGAGAAATGTGTAAAGTTAGTGGTTAAAAAGTGAAATAAAAGAGAAATATGGGCTTCTAGGGGCGTAAAAGTAATTATTCTATCATGGGTATAATTAGAATTACACTAATTTGTGATTTTATACAATAAAGACTAAATTGTGAAAAATGTGAAATATGTGGGGTAGAAGTGTTAATGTGTTTTAAAGTATGTTTTGGACTAAATTGAATGAATAGATAATTGAATAAGTTAATTTTGAATATATTTAGATCAATAAAAGTGAAATACAGACTTGGATCGGGGAAAGGATAAAGTTATCAACTAATCGACTCGATTCGCCATTTTAGCATCCAAGGTAAGTTCATATGTTATAAGCATTATTACAATTATGCTTAAAATTCATTGATATTGCATAAATTGTGTACATGAGATTGTAGTCATGTTTGATGATGATTCGGATATATAGTGCACTTAGTGTGTGATTCGAAATAGCTTCGACTATATATGGCACTTAGTGTGTGATTCAGAATAGCTTCGGCTATATATGGCACTTAGTGTGCGAGACCGAGATAGCTTTGTCTATATAAGGCACTTAGTGTGCGAGATTATAATAGCTTTAGCTATGCATTGGCACTTAATGTGTGAGATATCGAGTATTCGACAGTATTCCGAAAAGGTACAAATTCGTTACGAATTTGTACATGTAAGTACATGTAAAGTATGAAATTCAAATAGAAAAGGTTATGAATTTACATATAAGCATATGAATAAGCATATGGAAGGTTTGTTATTATCATGAATTATATGTTAAATGGTTCAAATTGATGATTTGTGTATTAGGACTTGTTGAATATATTTAGCACGAACTTATTAAGCTTTATAGCTTTACTTTTGAACTTATGGGTTGATCGTATGACATGTATAGGAACTATGGTCATGTTAGTCATGTTTCGTTGAGATGGCTTGTAAATGCATTTGTTTTGATTTGTGTATATAGCTATGAAAGTTGGCTTGTTTTGGTATCTTTGAGCATAGTGTATGTACATATAAGTATATGACTTATGTTATGAAGTTTATGGAATTAGTATCATGCTTGTGAATTGGTACTAAATGAATTATGTTTGGAAAATGTTTAAAGATGTATTAATGCTACTTTGTAAGGTGTTTAATGTTATTTAGACATGGTTGATAAATTGATGATGTTGTGAGTGAGGTTAACGCATGCTTGGATGAAATGGTAGGAATTATGTTTGATTTGGTTATCTTGAGTTGCCTATTTTGCTATGTTTCAGTGCCATATGTGTAGGTGAAGGTGTGTATCAAAAAGGGTGGCAAAATGGCTTGGTAAATAGCCTATTTTTGTCCACACGGGTAGAGACACAGGCGTGTGTCTTAGCCGTGTGTGACACATGGTCATGATACACGACAGTGTGTCCTCTGGTGTTTAAATTGAGCTGAAGTCAGTATACTCCACATGGTCTAACACACGGGCGTGTGATCGGCCGTGTGATACAAGTCAGTATACCCCCTAATTGGCACACGACCTAGCACACAGGCATGTGACTTGGTCGTGTTTCATAAGTCAATATACGCTACAATTTTGGCACGGCCTAACACACGGCCTGGCACACGGGCGTGTGTGGCCACTTCGAAGGGCACACGGGCGTGTGGTTGGCCGTGTGACCCAAGTTAGTATGTACACCCTATTTTCGCACGGCCTGTGACACGGGCATGTGTGGTGGTCGTGTAAGACACATGGCTTGGCCACACGGGAGTATGTTCCCTAATTTGAAGAAAAAATTTTTAAGTGTTGAAAATTTCCTGAGTTATCGATTTAGTCCCGAACCACTGCCAAAGCATGTTTAAGGTCTCGTAGGCTCTTAATAGGAACAAATTGATTGAGATTGAATGATGAATGATTGAATTGAACAATTTTATGTTAAATATTTGTTTAATTGTTTCATAAGTCTTGTAATGCAATGTAACCCTATTCCAGCATTGAATACGGGAGAGGGGTGTTACAGAAGGGCACACTGGCTGGTGACATGGGCGTATGTTGGGTTGTGTGACCCATGGCAGTGAGTTACATGGGGTCAGACACGGGCTGGGACACGGCCTTGTGATCCCATTTTGAATGTCCACATGGCCTGTGATATGGGCATGTCTTTGGCCGTGTGAGACACACGTCCAAGCATACGGGCATATGTCCCTTGTATTTTGCAAAAATTTTCTAAGTTTTCCAAAAAAGAATTTGAGTTATTGATTTAGTCCTGAACCACTCCAGATGCATGTTTAGGGCCTCGTAGGCTCGTATTAGAGACAATGTGAATGATTTTGAATGATGTTTACATGAAATATGAATATGTATGTGAAATGTATGGTTATTTGCGAAATAAGTTCAGTAATGCTCCGTGAGACTATTTCGGTGTTGAATACGGGTGAGGGGTGTAAGATTTATTGGTATCAGAGTTATGGTTTAGTCGATTCTAGATCTAACATAGTGTATGTAAGAGTTTAGCTATACATGGCATATATAACTTGTGTTAGTGTGATATCTCCTGAAAGTTTTAAATCGTGTTTTCATATAGTAAATGGATCCCAATCGAGCTGTACCTAATGATATTGAAAATAATGCCAGCCTCCTTTCACAGAGTAGTGCAATCTAAGTTAAGACCCGTATCAGGTAGTCAGGAAGGAGAGGCTAAGGAAGCCTTCTTCGAAATGATGAACAAGTGGTTTACGAAGATTGTTCAAACAAATCCAGCTACTCAGCAACCTCCACCCCCACCTAATCCTCAACTGGTTCCTGTAGCTCCTTAAGGTATAGAAATTTTATGATTAAATAGGTTGCCTGTTGATAAAATTCAAAAATATGGGGCTGAAGAGTTCAGAACTACGGTTGATGACGATCTTTAGAGAGCCAAGTTTTGGCTTGTGAATACGATCAGAGTATTTGATAAATTATCATGCACAATAGTTGAATGCATAGAATGCACTGTATCACTTTTGAGAGACACTACATATCAATGGTGGAATACTTTGATATCGATAGTGCTGAGAGAACGGGTCATGTGGGAATTCTTTCAAGCTGAATTCAAAAAGAAATACATCAGCCAACAGTTTATCGACCAAAAGCGCAAAGATTTTTGGAGCTAAAACATGGTCGAATGTATGTAACCGAGTACGAGAAAGAGTTTGTAAGACTCAGTAAATATGCTAGAGAATGTGTTTCAACCAAAGCAATTATGTGTAAAAGATTCGAAGAGGGGTTAAATAAAGATATCAAATTGTTAGTTCGGATTCTAGAGTTGAAAGAATTTGTGGTGCTAGTTGACAGAGCTTGTAAAGCTGAATAACTTGGTAAAAAAAAAAAAAAAGTTGATTTCGAGGCTAGAGATTCGAGAAAGAGATTGATGAGTAAACCATATCAATATTTTTCAAAAGAATCGCAAGATTCGTATAACCGATCGACAACTTTAGTGGGTTATTCAAACAAAGATCGTGGAAAATAATACACGAGTCCCAAAGCTTAGGCTACTTTAGTGTCGAGTGTGGGTAGTGTGAGAAACAATAAACCTGAGTGTCAACAATGTGGAAGGCGACAATTTGGAGACTGTTGGATGAATAATAAATGTTGTTTTAAATGTGGCTCACAATATCATTTCATTCGAGATTGTCCCGAGTTACCCGAGAAAGATAGATATCAGAATACAAGATCGAGTAATACAGCTACTAGAGGAAGACCACCTAGAAATGCAGGAAATGTGTCCAGTGGCAAAGGAACGACAAAGACTCTGCTGTTGTAACACCCCTAACCCATAATCGTCACCGAAATAGGGTTAAGAGGCATTACCGAACAATCGGTACATTTAATATCCATTTCACAACACAAAGTCAATTATCATTCTGTCATATTCAAATATAATCATATAGTCCCTTAATGAGGTGTACGAGACCTTAAACACATGTTAGAAAGGAGTCGGGACTAAATCGAACACATACAAAAAATTTTTAAATTTAAACATTTTTAAAAACAGTAGAGGTCACACGCCTGTGTGGGTTGGTCGTGTGCCTCACACGACCTCGGACACGTCCGTGCGTCCAAGTCGTGGCAAAACAGGGCATACCTACTGACTTGTCTACACAACCTGAGACATGCCCGTGTGCCTCACCCGTGGTCGACACTGAATTGATTCACTTGATTCACTTGATTCACTTGATTCACTTGGCAAACTTAAACAACACGGTTGAGCCACACACCCGTGTGCTCAACCGTGTGGGCAATTAGAGGCCGTTTTCAAGGCCAAACTTACCTCCCACACCTTAAATCACCTACAAGCCTTAAACCAATAAAAATTCATGTCTCAAAATGCAACCAAACATGCCAATACAAGCACCAATCCATCATTAACTATACCATCTATAGCCATGCTCAAACTCATCTCAAATAAGTCCAACCAAAATACAAATTTCACATCCTAAATCATGTTAGGAAAACATCATTTAATCAAGTCACAAATTCACACATAAAATACCATATCCTTCAACTAATTCAAGCATGAAAAATACCATTTCCAACCTTACTATTTCATACCACTTTCATCATTATCATTATCTCTCATAAGAACCATCAACATTCAACTTCCTAGCCACATTACATGACAAGATCCTACATTACAAAACATACCATGACTTCTAGCCTATACATGCCATATACTAAATATGTACATCATTCAAAAATACCGAAATAGATATCCGATAGTGTGATAGAGTCGTTGACGATCCCAAGATCTAAGTTAGGTTTACTGACACTATAAAACAGAGAAACATGTCACACTGTAAGCTTAAGACCTTAGTAAGTTTGTAACATAATACAATCAATTTATTATTTCAAAATACAATGCACAAAATAAATCCATCACATAGATCAACTCACAAATGTTCACACCATATCATCCATAGCTAGTAATCTCATTTAAACCATTCCTAAATTTATATACAATCTCATCAACCACAAAGGTTTAATACATAACTTAGCCAACACATAGTTACTCACCATCCATGCTAATTTATGCTCGATATCGCATTTCGATCAACCTTTGTTATTCATTAGGTTTAATCGCACACTTAGTGCCAAATTTGTAGCCAAAGCTTAATTGTCATCATACACTTAGTAATTATATTTTAAATCGAACTTATCTCGGTATCACACACACAGTTCTACACAATGAAGCCGAATCTCCCATAACTTCGTACACACAGTGCAATTTATCTTTGTCTCAATTTCAATCACGCCCACTTAGTGCCTCAATCTCAATATCATGTATAACATTTCTATTTCAATAACTATGCATTCATTCACTACTCATCACATAGATATAAATTGAACAACTTGTATTATATCGAACTTACCTCGAACATCGAAATATCGGAACTAGCCGATCAATCGAGTACTTTATCTTTGCCTCGATCTCGACCTGAATCTCTCCTTTCTTAGTCTAAACAGATTCAAATTTAACTCATTCAATCACCAATTCAATCAATTTAGTCCGAACACCTATATTTAGGGCATTTTACAAAATAGACCTCATATTTTCACATTTCGACACTTTAGTCCTTAATTCACAAAATCACAAAATACACAAAATCTCACTTCACCCATGCCTATCCGAATTCTCCCTATGACCATACAAGTCCAAAAATTTAATTTATTTCACATTTTAATCCTCCAATTTCTTATTTTCACAATTTAGTCCAATTAACTCAGAATCACCAAAAATCCAAAGTCAAGCTATGTTAATCTATCACATAACTTTCATAATTCATCACCAAACTTCACAAAGCTCATGAATTTATCCATGGAACATTTCAAATTCATCATCAATTCACAAAATTTAAGCATGGGTTTTGTAGAGCATGAAGCAATGATTATAAAAACGTACAAATTATCAAAAACCGAGCTCAAAACATACCTTGATTCAAAGAACTTGATAGCCGAATTTCATAAAGCTTAAAACCCTTTTCTTTCTTTCAATTTTTCGGTGGAAAGATGATATGAAATGGCTATCTAATTTTTTTATTTAAATTATAACTTAATTCATCATTTACCATTTTTCCCTTAATGAATTAAACATTAAAGCTTATAATGGTTGGCTATAAATGTCTATTAACCTTGGTAATGGTTTAATTACTTCATAAGACCTTCACCTTTATAAAGCCATGACAAATATACACTTTAAAAATCAGCACACAGCTTTTACATTTTATACGATTAAGTTATTTTTCTAATTAAACTCTCAATCGATAAAATTTTCACATAGAAATTTCACACATGCTTAATCACATACTGTAAACACCAAAAATAATATTAAAATATTTTTTTGACCTCAGATTTGTGGTCTCAAAACTACTATTTTGACTAGGGTCTAAATCAAGTTGTTACAACTGTGAGATCCAAAGTTAGAGCAGCAGCTAGAGCTTATGCTATTCGCACTTGAGAAGATGTGTCGTCACCAGATGTTATCACCGGTACATTTTCTCTTTATGACACCAATGTAACTACCTTGATTCATCCTAGATCGACTCATTCATATATTTGTATGAATTTGGTGTCTATTAAGAGTTTGCCTACTGAGTCTACTAAGTTTGTGATTAAAGAATTGAACCCCTTAGGCAAGTATGTTCTAGTTGATAAAGTTTACAAGAACTGTCCTTTAATGACTCATGGTTACTTTTTTGTGAAAAAATAGATGCTATTACCGTTTGATGAATTTGATGTAATTCTGGTTATGGATTGGTTGAAGCTACATGATGCTGTTGTGAATTGTAGATGAAAGACTATTGAATTGAAATGTCAGAATAGTGAAATCCTTAGAATTGAATCAGATGAATCAAGTGGATTGCCTATTGTGATATCATCGATGTTAGCTCTGAGATATGTAAGAAAAGGTTGTGATGCTTATCTTGCATATGTACTGGATACAAAAGTGTCTAAATCAAAGATTTAATCAGTACCAGTGGTATGTGAATATCCGGATGTGTTTCCAAAAGAGTTGCTTGGGTTGCCACAGATTAGAAAGGTCGAGTTTGCTATTGAATTAGTACCAGGAACATCACCGATATTGATAACTCCGTACAGAATGGCTATAACAAAATTTAAAGAATTGAAAGCTCAGTTGCAAGAGTTAACAGATAGAGGTTTTACGCGACCTAGTTTGTCGCCCTAGGGTACACTAGTTCTATTCGTAAAGAAGAAAGGAAAATCGATGAGAATGTGTATTTATTATCATCAGCTCAACAAGGTTACGATTAAGAATAAGTATCTTTTACCGAGAATTGATGATTTATTAAAGGAGAAACTGTAACACCCCAAACCCGGCTTAGAAGTTAGGACCGAATCTGGCGTGTCACATTGAAGGAAGTTGAAAAAGCTAAGCAATTGTTTAGAAAAGTTTTATCAGATTTTTGAACTCCGAGTTCGTTGTTTGTTTGAGAAAAATGTGATTTGCTAAATGTCCATTTAAAAGTTGTTATTATTTTAAAAAACTATTTTTTTATGAATGTTGAACTTGCATCATTGCGTAAACATGATATTTTAAAAAACGATCGCCAATGTTTTAAGAAAACCCTGTATTTATAAGTTTAACAGTTATAAATGAAAACTTAGAAAAAAATAAATCAATGGCCTTATTACAAAATATTAACCCAAAATAAATAATCTAAAAGAAAAGGTAAAAATCAAAATTAATAAAGTTCACAAGTAGTATCTCTGATGTATAGCCACCCCCGAGTCCTCCATGGCTCCCAATCCTCTATCGCTGGGAATTACCTAAAACATTTAATAAAAATAGGGGTTGAGTTTATGAAAACTCAGTGTATACAACCCTTATCGGTAAGAACATGCATCACAACAATCCGGCCAAGCCCATTCTGATGTGGTGGCAATTGGGCCTTAGCCCAAAATAGCCTCGGTTGAGCCTTAACCCATATCATATGTCACAGCAGATAATGTATGCAATGCGATGCAAACCCAGCCCAACCTAATTTTTCCATCCGCTATACACCACCCATACTTGCCAAAAACACCAGTGGGGATTTCTACAATCGACCCTCACCGCTACACAACGGTACTACCGAATGTTGCAGCAAAGTTGCTTAATCACATACATTGGGATTAAAGCCTCTGGTGGATCCATACCATACGGCCATGCGATTCTGGATCCATACTATACGGCCATGCAATCCTCAAATATTGACATAGATTCATCAATATATATATGTTAGGCACAAAGCCACGGTAAATATGATTGGCACAAAGCCATAATAATAGCACAAAGCCTTCGGTATTGGCACACAGCCCATAATTACGGTACAAAGCCCATATTAATGGCACACAGCCCCCGATAACATTATCGATGAGCATGGTTGCTCGATGACTAAAAGCTTGCGGTGGATCCATACCATACGGCCATGCGATCCTGGATCCGTACCATATGGCCATGTGATCCTCAAATCTTCCTCCGTACCATAATTCCCACCCATGTAATATGTCGTGTATGTCATACTCAATCATTACATGTGTATGCAAAATGGACATGCTCAGTAACAATTATTTAAACATGTAATAAAAGCATATCAGTCATACAACCACAGTCAAATTAGACAACTCATTGCATAAGTCGATCATTTATCTACAAGGGCAAATCAGTCATTTTACCCTATAAGGGTATTTTGGTAATTCCACCCTACAGGGGTAGTTCGGTAATTCTACTCATAACCAATCCATGTAAGCAATGCATCTCAAACATAATCAATCATACAATTAACACATACAATGCTAGTACTACAACGAGTGTACAACGATCATTTTGCCGTGTAGGGGTAAAATGATAATTTCGCAAACTAGGGGTATTTCGGTAATTTTGCAAATAAGGGGTATTTTGATAATTTTGTAAAATAGGGGTATTACGGTAATTTTACAAACAAAGGGTATTTCGACAAGTTTACAAACTAGGGGTATTTCGATAATTTTATAAACCAGGGGTATTTCAGTAATTTTACAAACCAAGGGTATTTCGATAATTTTGCAAATAAGGGGTATTTCGGTATTTTTACAAACCAAAGGTATTTCAATAATTTTGCAAATCGACGGTATTTCGGTAGTTTTGTAAACTAGGGATATTTTAGTAATTTTACAAACCAAGGGTATTTTGGTAATTTTACAAACCGGGGGTATTTTGGTAATTTCGAAAAATAGGGATATTTTGGTAATTTTGCAAACTAGAGGTATTTTGGTAATTTTGCAAACCATAGGTATTTCGGTAATTTTACAAACTAGGGGTATTTCAGTAATTTTACAAATTGGGGTATTTCGATAATTTTGCAATCTGGGGGTATTTTGATAATTTTGTAAACTGGGGGTATTTCGGTAATTTTGCAAACTGGGGGTATTTCGATAATTTTGCAAATCAGAGGTATTTCGGTAATTTTACAAACCAAAGGTATTTTGGTAATTTTACAAACCGTGTATTTCAGTAATATCACAAACTAGGGGTATTTCGATAATTTTGCAAACCGGGGGTATTTTGATAATTTTACAAAGTGGGGGTACTTTAGAAATTTTACAAACCAGGAGTATTTCGATAATTTTACAAACTGGGGGTATTTCGACAATTTCATAAACCGAGAGTATTTTGATAGTTTTACAAATTGGGGGTATTTTGGTAATTTTGCAAACCAGGGGTATTTTAGTAATTTTGTACTTAATGGCCTTTTCCGACGGCCTACTGTCGCCTTGAGCGACACAGATACCTTTTGCTATCAAAATAGTGCAATTGGGCCTAGGGCGTATTCTCGGCCCAAATGGACCCACACGCTCGTGTGGCCCATTTAGCCCAAATCTAGCCGTAGATATTAGATTCACCTAGTCTAGTCCAATTTCTACTACACAGTCATACAATTTATTAATTGGGCCCATTGGCCCATTGGGCCCACCTCATCCCATCATGCCCAAGCAGCCTCAACCTACAAGAATACTCATGGTGGCCTCGACTATTGCGTCGAAGCTCCCATACGTGCATTCGTACACTCGTGTGGCTACCATTGCCATGTGATCGACTTTTCGGCATTTGTTGTTCTACAGCTAGAGTAGAGAGAAGTACACACCTGATAGGAATCTAGTGCTAATCCGCGCTCCGACCACTCCTGCCCAAACGCCCATCAAGGTATCTTAACCCTCCTCAAAGACTGCTCTATATATAGCTAGCTTCTCACCTTCCTTCTTTGTATCTTTTCGATGTGGGATCCCTCCGTTAGCAAAGTTTAAATCCAACTCAAACTCTTACCGTCCAACCGCAAAATACATAATCCCTTACTTGTCTTGAGATTCGAACCCAGGCTCCCCTAAAGCATAATTCACACCGCTATCCACTTTACCAACTAGCTCCTTGTTTCTTATGTGGCGTCACTTTGCCACTACATCACAAGCTCTTCTTGTGTCATTTTTTCCACATTTTATTCTTAAAGCCTACTAATAACTCCAAGGGTTTTTTTCACCTAAAATCAAAATTTCCCTAAAGCCAAAGTTTGAACCCGGGACTTCATAGAAGCCCCCTAACCTTCCAAAATCACTCACCTACTAGATCCAACTTGCATTAAATCCATTCTCTTATTCTCTAAAATTTTAACTGCTACTACGCCCAAGGCCCAATAGGCCCAATCCTACTGGCCCAACTTTGGTATGTTACAAATCTACCCTGCTTAAAGAAATTTCGTCCTCAAAATTTCCAGCTATAGAAATAGTCGCACATCCTATCCTACAATACTACACTCACGCTGCGCACTCTAATTCTAAAACAGTAATACACTTTCTAACTTAAGCTTGGAACCTCTTCACACGACCAAATATCTAATCTGAAGCAAATGATATTTAACACTCATACTTAAAAATTTTTCATTCAAACATCACATCTAAAACATACACAGAATAAAAAAAGTCATTATAGCATATAATAATAAGTAAGGGGACTTACGGATTTGGTGTCGAAGACTCGGGTGCCATACTTCCAATAAAGATACTTTTTTTAAAAAACCAAATTTCAAATAACTTTGAAAAACATTTTCGAACCCATTCCATAGTCGAGTTTTGCAACCTGGCTCTGATACCATAATTGTAACACCCTAAACCCGACCTAGAAGTTAGGCCCAAATCTCGTGTGTCACATTGAAGGAAGTTAAAAAGCTAAGCAATTGTTGAGAAAAGTTTTATCGGATTTTTGAACTCTGAGTTTGTTGTTTGTTTGAGAAAAACGCGATTTGCTAAATGACCGTTTAAAAGTTGTTAATATTTTGAAAAAGTATTTTGTTATGAAACTTGTATCATTGCGTAAACATGATATTTTAGAAAATGATTGCTAATGTTTTAAGAAAACCCTGTATTTATAAGTTTAACAATTATAAATGAAAACTTAAAAAAAATAAACCAATGGCCTTATTACAAAATATTAACCCAAAATAAATAATCTAAAGTAAAAATCAAAATTACTAAATTTCAAGAGTAGTATCTCCGATGTATAGCCACCCCCGAGTCCTCCACGGCTCACAATCCTCTATCACTGGGAATTACCTAAAACATTTAATAAAAAGAGGGGGTGAGTTTACGAAAACTCAGTGTGTACAACCCTCATCGGTAAGAACATACATCACAACAATCTGGGTCGAAGCCCATTACAATAACGGTGGCAATTGGGCCTTAGCCCAAAATAGCCTCAGTTGAGCCTGAACCCATATCATATGTCACAGCAGATAGTGTATGGAATGTGATGCAAACCCAGCCTAACCTAATTTTTCCATCGGCTACACACCACCCATTCCTGCCAAACACATCAGTGGGGATTTCTACAATTGACCCTCACCGCTACACACCAAGGGTAGCCCGGTTGCAGTACTACCGAACGTTGCAGCAAAGCTACTTAATCACATACATTGGGCTTAAAGCCTCCGGTGGATCCATACCATACGGCCATGCGATCCTCAAATATTGACACAGAGTCATCAATATATATATGTTTGGCACATAGCCACGATAAATATGGTTGGCACAAATCCATAATCACAGCACAAAGCCTTTGGTATTGGCACAAAGCCCATAGTTACGACACAAAGCCCATATTAATGGCACATAGCCCTCGGTAACATTATCGGTGCAGCATGGCTGCTCGGTGGCTAAAACCCTGCGGTGGATCCATACCATACGGCCATGCGATCCTCAAATCTTCCTCCGTACCATAATTCCCACCAATGCAATATGTTGTGTATGTCATGCTCAATCATTACACGTGTATGCAAAATGGACATGCTCTGTAACATCCCAAAATTGGGCCTAGGAGAGTTGAGCCCAATGGGCCTTAGGCGTAGTAGCATTTAAATTTTTGGAGAATAAGAGATCGGCTTAAATGCAAGTTAGACCTATTGGATAAGTGATTTTGGAAGGTTAGAGGGCTTCTATGAAGTCCCGGGATCAAATATTGGCTTTGGGGAAATTTTGGTTTTAGGTGAAAAAAAAAACCCTGGAAGTTGGCAGATAGGCCTTAAGAATAAAATATGGAGGAAAATGACACAAGTAGAGTGTGTGGTGTAGTGGCAAAGTGATGCCACATAGAGACAAGGGAGTGATGCCACAAGGAAGGAAGGAGGTCCAAGGTTCAAGTCTTGGCTTTTGCATTTTAGTTTCTTTTTGCTTGGACCTTAGAATTTGGCCCATAGTTTATATTTAGTTAGCATGGTTTAAGACACAAGAGGAGCTTGTGGCCAAGTGGTTAGCAGCGTGGATTATGTTGCAAGGGAGCCTAGGTTTGAATCTCAAGAGAAGCAAGGGAGTATTTATTTTATGGATTGACTGCAAGAGTTTCATTGAATTTAAACTCTCTTGACGAAGGATCCCACATCGGAAAGACATAAAGAATGAAGGAAAAAAAGCTAGCTATATAAGGAGCATCCTAGGAGGAGAGTAAACACATCTTGGAGGCGTTTGGGCATAATAGTGATCGGAGCGCGGATTATCCCCGAGTCCTATCGTGTGTAACTCTCTCTACTCTAGTTGTAGAGCGGCAAAATGCTCGAAATGTCTGCTACACGACATTAGTAGCCACACGAAAGCGCGGCGCATGTGGGGCTTCACGCGATAGTTGAGGCCATCGATAGTATTCTCGTGGGTTGGGGTGCTTGGGCCTCGATGGGCCAAAGTGGGCCCAATGGGCCCGTGAGGCCCATATGAGTAAATTGTATGATTGGTTAGTATATGTTGAACTAGACTAGGTGGAACTTATATACGTGGCTAGATTTGTGCTAGGTGGGCCATACGAGCATGGGGGCGGATGGGTAAATCGAGTTTTAGGTTCAATCATCCCAGATCTGACCAGGAAATGGTAGCTGAGTCGCTAGTGGCGACATTAGGCCTTCGGAAAGGTCATTACAGCTTGTGAATTTACTGAAAATACCCTTGGTGGGTAAATTACAAAAATGCCCTTGGTAGGTAAAATTACGGTTATACCCTTAGAGGTTGATTAGCATGATTATGTTGTTTAGTTTTGGTCGATTGTAGGGAAGGCGTAACCTTTTTAGGAGGCGATAGTTAGCATTTGCGTGAGTGATCTCACCGAGATTTGGAGACTTGAGACTTTTAGGAGCCACGTGTGATTTCGAGGTTTAGTCAATCAGTGCTAATCAAAAAGCGTAATTATCGCACATGCTTTCTCCGCTTAATTGTTTATTAATGTGTATACTTGAGTATGATGTGTGATAGCCGGCAATAAAGGCTAAAGTGATGGATACCCATGTGGGGTAATCAGTTAACGTGTTAGTAAATTGTGATATTAAATTATTTATGGTGCTCTGGTGATATAATAATGAGCATGTGAGGTATACTCATTCGATATGATGATTTGACATGATATATTTTGCATATCTATTGGTATGGATCGTGGGTATGGGTTAAGCCCATACGTGTGGAAACATGTGTAATGATTATGCACTGAGTCTGTGGACTCACCCAAATTTTCTCAACCATTTCAGGTGATTCATGAGCTTGGACCGTGTTGGAGTGGATACAAGGTGGCCATGCAAAAGAAGAGATTTTGATTATTTTATGCATTTTTGAAATTAAGTATTTTGTTTAAATATTGGGTTGTAATAAGGGCCTTGTTGTTATTTTTGGTATTATTTTATTATGGGTTTGATTTAATTAAATTACTATGTGAAGATGATTTTATTTTTAGCCACATATTTACTCAAAGCATATACATTAAAGTTTTAATTTGGACATTTTATAATAACAAAGTTTAAGTATAATTTTAAATGGACATGGTTTTCAAAAGTTAACAAATTTACATGTTTTATTCTAAAGTCAAAATATTTTCAACCGTTCTTCCGCAGTGACATACCGTGATCCTGGCCAGGCTTGTGGTAGGGTTTGGGGTGTTACAAATTGGTATCGAGCCCGATTCAAAACTCGGCTTTGAGGTTTTGGGCCCAAAATGCTTTCAAAATTGTCTTTTCAAAGATGCGGGCTTTCATAAAATCTTTTCAGTTATTCGGCATGGCATCTGCCTCCTACCAAGTCCACCGTAAGTACTTGGACTTTGAAGTGACTTGTTGATATGAATTGTTTTGGGATTATTTGGGCTCAGAGACTAGAATATTAAGGCTATTGGACCACTAGGATTAGTTTACTCAAACATATGCATAAGACTTAAAGATTTCTAAACAAACCCGTGAAGTTAGTCGTAGGAGTTAAGGTGTGGCAACCACAGTGACGCATGTCTAGGAGTGGTATTCAAGAAGAGCTTGGTATTTAAGCAGTCTAGCGACTCACCTCCTCTTTACTCGAATCCTACAGTGCGTAGCTACGGTTCACCTTAACCAAGAGGACTTATTCATAGGCTAAACCAATTATTAAAACCGAAAGGATTTGCCTTATTATTTTAAAACCCTTGGTTTTTAAAATTTTCAAATTTACCCTTTGGTTTGTAAACCCAAAATCTAATTTTAAAAGATGTTTTTCTCGATTTACAATATTACCAAAATGCCCCTAGTGGCAAAATTACAAAATGCCTCAGATTGTAAAATTACCGTACTACCCTCAACTTTTGTTAAAATAGTTTTACTTTACAAAAATACCAAAATCTCGAGTTTACATATTAAGATACTCTGGTTTGGGGAAATTTACGATAATACCCCTGGTTGATAAAATTTCCAATATGCCCTTGGTTTTTAAATTTTCATATCACTCTATTAACTTATTAAAATATTCCTATTTTACAAAATATCAAGAAAATTATATTTTGCAAAATATTGAGATACCCAGATTTACAAGGATACCCCTACTTACAAAATTATCAAACAACCTCAATTTCTGAAAATTTTTGCAACACCACTGAATTGGAAAAATATTTTCAAGATGACCCCTGAGATTTGGTAAATTTATGAAATGTCTTTAATTTGAAAAATTATTTTCAAAAGGACCTTGATTTATTACCGAAATACCCCTGTAGGAAAATGACGAAATTACCCCTGGGTTGGGAATGCTCAAGAAAGTGACATGGATGAATGTATGTGTCTTTAGTGAAGAATGTGAATGTTTGTATTAGAATAAAGAACTTTAGATGAAACTTTGTGTGATCGAAAGAACCACTTCTGGAACTTCTATTCATAAAATTTGCTCGTGGATAAATAGAGGAACAAAATTTCTAATGCATAAAACTTTCTAAACAGATTAAGTCGTGGCGCTAGATATGAGTTCTAGGGGGCGTGGTCGCAATACTCGTGGACGTGGTAGAGGCAGGATGACAGTATCTAGAACCTTGAATGTGGACTTAGAAACTGTGCCTAGAGAATGTGGTTAGTTTTATTAAAATCGAGTCTTGCAGAAGAGCGTAGTGTGGTAGGTTAGGATGTGCAATCAGAGTTAGTTGGAAATTTCGAGGACGAAATTTCTTTAAGGAGGGTAGATTTGTAACATCCCAAAATTGGGCCTAGGAGAGTTGAGCCCAATGGGCCTTAGGCGTAGTAGCGTTTAAATTTTTGGAGAATAAGAGATCGGCTTAAATGCAAGTTAGACCTATTGGATAAGTGATTTTGAAGGTTAGAGGCTTCTATGAAGTCCCGGATCAAATATTGGCTTTGGGGAAATTTTGGTTTTAGGTGAAAAAAACCCTGAAGTTGGCGATAGGCCTTAAGAATAAAATATGGAGGAAAATGACACAAGTAGAGTGTGTGGTGTAGTGGCAAAGGACGCCACATAGAGACAAGGGAGTGATGCCACAAGGAAGGAAGGAGGTCCAAGGTTCAAGTCTTGGCTTTTGCATTTTAGTTTCTTTTTGCTTGGACCTTAGAATTTGGCCCATAGTTTATATTTAGTTAGCATGGTTTAAGACACAAGAGGAGCTTGTGGCCAAGTGGTTAGCAGCGTGGATTATGTTGCAAGGGAGCCTAGGTTGGAATCTCATGAGAAGCAAGGAGTATTTATTTTATGATTGACTAAAGAGTTTCATTGAATTTAAACTCTCTTGTGAAGGATCCCACATCTGAAAGACATAAAGAATGAAGGTGAAGAGCTAGCTATATAAAGAGCATCCCAGGAGGAGAGTAAACACATCTTGAGGCGTGGGGCACAATAGTGATCGGAGCGCTGATTAGCCCCGAGTCCTATCGTGTGTAACTCTCTACTCTAGTTGTAAGCTGCAAAATGCCGAAATGTCTACATCGACATTAGTAACCACACGAAGCGGCGCGCATGTGTGGGGCTTTGACGCGATAGTTGAGGCCATCGATAGTATTCTCGTGGGTCATTGCTTGGGCCTCGATGGGCCAAAGTGGGCCCAATGGGCCCGTGAGCCCATATGAGTAAATTGTATGATTGGTTAGTATATGTTGAACTAGACTAGGTGGAACTTATATATGTGGCTAGATTTGTGCTAGGTGGGCCATACGAGCATGGGGGCTTGGATGGGTCAAATCGAGTTTTAGGTTCAATCATCCCGATTTACCTGAATGGTAGCTAAGTCGCTAGTGGCGACATTAGGCCTTCTGGAAAGGCCATTACAGCTTGTGAATTTACTTAAAATACCCTTGGTGGGTAAATTACGAAAATGCCCTTGGTAGGTAAAATTACTGTTATACCCTTAGAGTTTGATTAGCATGATTATGTTGTTTAGTTTTGGCCGATTGTAGGAAGGCGTAACCTTTTAGGAGGTGTATAGTCAAGATTTGCGTGAGTGATCACCGAGATTTGGAGACTTGAGACTTTTAGAGCCACGTGATTTCGAGGTTTAGTCAATCAGTGCTAATCAAAAGTAATTATCGCATCTTTTTTCTCTGCTAATTGTTTATTAATGTGTATACTTGAGTATGATGTGTGATAGCCGACAATAAAGGCTAAAGTGATGGATACCCATGTGTGGGGTAATCGGTTAATAGGTTAGTAAATTGTGATATTAAATTATTTATGGTGCCTGTGTGATATAATAATGAGCATGTGAGGTATACTCATTCGATATGATGATTTGACATGATACATTTTGCATATCTATTGGCATGGACTGTGTGGGTATGGGTTAAGCCCATACGTGTGGAAACATGTGTAATGATTATGCACTGAGTCTGTGGACTCACCCAAATTTTCTCAACCATTTCAGGTGATTCATGAGCTTGGACCGGGTTGGAGTGGATACAAGGTGGCCATGCAAAAGAAGAGATTTTGATTATTTTATGCATTTTTGAAATTAAGTATTTTGTTTAAATATTGGGTTGTAATAAGGGCCTTGTTGTTATTTTTGGTATCATTTTATTATGGGCTTGATTTAATTAAATTACTATGTGAAGATGATTTTATTTTTAGCCACCTATTTACTCAAAGCATATACATTAAAGTTTTAATTTGGACATTTTATAATAACAAAGTTTAAGTATAATTTTAAATGGACATGGTTTTCAAAAGTTAACAAATTTACATGTTTTATTCTAAAGTCAAAAGATTTTCAACTTCTTCCGACATACGACATACCGATCCCAGGCTTGTGGTAGGGTTTGGGGTGTTACATGCTCAAGAATAATTATTTAAACATGTAATAAAAGCATATCACCATACAACCATAGTCAAATTAGACAACTCATTGCATAAGTTGATCATTTACCGACAAGGGCAAATCAGTCATTTTACCCAATAAGGGTATTTCGATAATTCCACCCTACAGGGGTAGTTCGGTAATTCTACTCATAACCAATCCATGTAAGCATCGCATCTCAAACATAATCAATCATACAATTAACACATACAACGCTAGTACTACCACGAGGGTACAACAATCATTTTATCGTGTAGGGGTAAAATAGTAATTTTGTAAACCAGGGGTATTTCGGTAATTTTACAAATCGGGGTATTTCAGTAATTTTGAAAACTAGGGGTATTTCGATAATTTTACAAACTAGAGTTATTTTGATAATTTTGTAAACCCGGGGTATTTCGATAATTTTGCAAACCAGGGGTATTTTGATAATTTCACAAACTAGGGGTATTTCGGTAATTTTACAAACCAAGGGTATTTCAGCAACTTTGCAAACCGGGGGTATTTCAATAATTTTGTAAACTAGGGTTATTTCAATAATTTTACAAACCAGGGACTAGGCGTATTTCGCTAATTTCACAAACTAGGGGTATTTTGGTAATTTTGCAATTTGGGGATATTTCAGTAATTTTGCAAACCAGAGGTATTTAGGTAAATTTACAAACCAGGGGTATTTTGGCAATTTTACAAATTGGGGGTATTTTAGTAATTTCACAAATTAAGGGTATTTCGGTAATTTTTCAAATCGGGGGTATTTCAGTTATGTTGCAAATTGAGGGTATTTTGGTAATTTTACAAACTAGGGGTATTTTGGTAATTTTACAAACTGGGGGTATTTTGACAATTTTGCAAATCAGGGGTATTTCGGTAATTTTACAAATCGAGGGTATTTTGGTATATTTTCAAACTGGGGTATTTCTGTAATTTTGCACTTAATGGCCTTTCCGACAGCCTACTGTCGCCTCGAGCGACATAGATACCTTTTCTTATCGAAACGGTACAATTGGCCCTAAGGGCCATTCTCGGCCCAAATGGACCCACACGCTCGTGTGGCCCATTTAGCCCAAATCTAGCCACAGATATTAGATTCACCTAGTCTAGTCCAATTTCTACTACACAGTCATACAATTTATTCATATGGGCCCACCTCGGTCCATCATGGCCCAAGCAGCCTCAACCTACAAGAATACTCATGGTGGCCTTAACTATAGCGTCAAAGCTCCCACAAGTGCGCTCGCACGCTCGTGTGGCTACCATTGTCGTGTGACCGACTTTTCGGCATATGTCGTTCTACAGCTAGAGTAGAGAGAGTACACACCTGATAGGAATTTGGTGCTAATCCGCGCTCCGAACACTCTTGCCCAAACGCTGCACCAAGGTATCTTAACCCTCCTCATAGAATGCTTTATATATAGCTAGCTTCTCACCTTCCTTCTTTGTATCTTTTCGATGTGGGATCCCTCCGTTACCAAAGTTAAAATCCAACTCAAACTCTTGCCGTCCAATTCACAAAATAAATACTCCCTTGCTTGTCATTAGATTCAAACCCAGGCTCCCCTGAAGCATAATTCACACCGCTATCCACTTTACCAACTAGCTCATTGTTTCTTATGTGGCGTCACTTTGCCACTACACCACAAGCTCTTCTTGTGTCATTTTTTTTCCACATTTTATTCTTAAAGCCTACTACTAACTCCTATGGTTTTTTTCACCTAAAACCAAAATTTCCCTAAAACCAATGTTTGAACCCGGGACTTCATAGAAGCCCCCTAACCTTCCAAAATCACTCACATATTAGATTCAACTTGCATTAAAGATGTTCTCTTATTGTCTAAAATTTTAACCGCTACTACGCCCAAGGCCCAATGGTCCCAATCCTACTAGACCCAACTTTGGGATGTTACAAAAACAATATTTTCAAAGATTGATCTGCGGTCTAGTTATTATCAGTTGAGAGTAAAATATTCAGATGTACCAAAAACTGCATTCAGAATAAGGTACGGACATTATGAATTTCTTGTTATGCCTTTCGGATTAACTAATGCTCCTGCTATTTTTATGAATTTGATGAATCAATTCCTTAGACCGTATTTAGACAGATTTGTTGTTGTATTTATTGACAAAATTTTGATTTATTCCTGAGATGAATCTGAGCATGTTGAATATTTGAGAATTGTGCTACAAACATTAAATGACAAGAAATTGTTCGCTAAATTCAACAAATGTGAGTTTTGGCTCCAAGAGGTTGGATTTTTGAGGCATATTGTTTTAGCGGAAGGCATCCGAGTTGATCTGACTAAGATTTCAGCAGTTGTTGATTGGAAAGCACCAAGAAATGTATCTATAGTCAGAAGCTTTCTAGGATTAGCTTACTACTATAGATGTTTTGTAAAAGGGTTCTCAATGATGGCTACAGCGATGACTTGTATGCTACAGAAGGATGTGAAATTTGAGTGGTCTGAGAAATGTCAACAGAGTTTTGAAAGTTTGAAAGCATTGTTAACTGAAGCACCAGTTTTAGTTTAGCCTAAATCGAGTAAAGAGTTTGTGATATTCAGCGGCATGTCATTGAATAGTTTGGGTTGTGTTTTGATGCAATAGAGCAAGGTGATAGCTTATGCTTCCAGACAGTTGAAAACTCATGAAAAGAATTAGCTGACACATGATTTAGAGTTGGGTGCCATTGTTTTTGCATTGAAAATTGGCAAAATCATTTATACTGTAAAACCCCTTACAAGTGTTCAACGCTAAAATAGGGTTACGAGCATTACCGGACCTTTACATATATAACAGTACTTTTATCATACATTCAACCATTTCATGCAATCATCATTCAATTTGTCCCTTACAATAGCCTACGAGGCTTTAATGTGCTTTAGGAGCGGTTCGGGACTAAACCAAAAACTTATAAACTTCCACAAAACTTCAAAAAAATTTCTCAATATAGAGGACACACGCCCGTATGACCAGGCCGTGTGTCTCACACGGCCACCAGACACGCCCGTGTCTCCAGCTGTGTGAAAATAGGGGGTACATACTGACTTGGGTCACACTGCCAACCACACGCCAGTGTGCCTAGCTCATGTGCCCTTCTAAGTGGCCACACACGCCAGTGTGCCAGACCGTGTGCTAGGCCATGCCAAAACTGTAGGGTATACTGACTTGTACCACACAGCCAGTAACACGCCCATGTGTGAGACTGTGTGAAGCATATTAACTTGGTTCTAATATCAACACCATGGGACACATGGCCGTGTATCATGCCCGTGTGTGGCACACGGCTAAGACACATGTCCGTGTCTCTGCTCGTGTGGACAAAAATAGGCTATTTGAAAAGCCATCTCGCCACCCTATTTACACATGCATGCACAAGCATAGATTGCAACATTTTATAGCCCAATAGGTAACCAATCCACAACATTTCATACACATTTTATACCAATTCAACATAGTATTCAAATACTTAATTTATATTATGTATTTTCCATTCACATGCCTAATACTTATCAAGACATCATTTGCATATTTCCATTCCATCTACTACTTGCCAAAACATACCATATTTGAACACTTATACACAACCAAAACATTACACCAAGTTAAGCCAAATCACATGGCTTTAACTTATACCACAACATGTACTAAAATCACTATCTCAAGTAACCATAACTATCATCTTTATAAATAGCCTATACATGCCATATTTACAAATATCCAAGAGTTTAAAAGTACCAACAACAATTGGACAGTGTGATGCGTAACTCTGACTTTATCTGGATCGAGCGAGCTATCGAGCCTCTATAAAATGTGGAAAAGAAACAGAGTAAGCTTTAAAGCTTAGTAAGCCCGTATAATTCAAAATTAAGCTTACCATTTATACATAACCAGACAATTAAATAAAGTATACCAAATTCACTTGCCAAATGCCTATACACAAGCATTCACCAACAAGTTACTCATATAAGTACATGTAATCATCCATTATCTAAATTTAATACTCAAACATTGTATCATATCAAATTCACATATACCATGTACATCATTTATAACATTTCATTCTTAATAATATAAATGGTAATTCATTCGATAACAGTAACAGTAACTTATCCATATAACGCATATCTTTTTCACATAACCAATAACAGAATTTATGCCCATTGAACCTATCAGAATATCGTGAGATGCTTGGGTGATATACATAACATATAAATTAGTAATCCGTCAATTTATTATCATTTCTTCTATTTCGAGCTATGATTGGTTAGCTCCTTCTAAGCTGATGGACAGTAAGCTTTATTGAGCTAAAAAAGTAAGCTCTGACGAGCTGAAAATAGTAAGCTCTTATGAACTAATATATCGGTAATCTCATACGAGCTATGGTGAGTCGGCAACAAATACAGGAGCTCGATCGAAATGGTAACCCTAGTGAAATGTCAATCGTATCCTATGAATTCTTACGGTTCAAACGGGGCTCAGTAACCATCATAATATATCAATAAGGAACTTGAATTTCAAGTAAATCATTTACTCAATTACATACATTCATTTCAAATAATTACAAGCATTTAAAAGTTTGATTCTAGTTATATGAACTTACATTGTATCGCTCGAATAACAAATATCGGCTATTCATCCACTTTTCTTTTTCCCCAATCTAATTCCGATATTGGCTTATTTTAATCTATATAATATCAAAATTAACTCATTCAATATTCATTCCCTTCAATTTAGCCCAAAAATCACCTTATGGAAAAATGACACTTTTGTCCCTACTATTTTAACATTTTTACAATCTAGTCCTTATCACGTAAAAATGCAAATTCATGCAATTAGACCCTTAACTATGCTAGATGAATTTTAATGGAGCCCCTAGCAACCCATATCTTTTGTTTAATCACACTTTTACCCACCTAATTTTACAATTTCACAAATTAATCCCTTTATGACATTTTTGTCAAAAATCACTTTATAAAACTATTAAATCTATCAATAAACCTTCATAATGTATCATCAATATCAATTTACTCAAGCATTCATCAATGAAAACATGTTAAATCTATAACAGTTTTGACATCAAAGCTACGGGCTAGCTAGATTACGAAGCAACGATCTCAAAAACGTAAAAATCATTAAAAAGGGGACAAAAATCGTACCTTAATTAGCTATACAAGCTTGGTCAAATGAAGAACACAACAATGGGATTTTCTTATCCCTAGTTTCGATGGTGGAAGCTAAATGGTGAGGATGACACCATGTTTTTATTAATTTTAACTTAAATTATTTTATAATTACTATATTAACTTTTACTTAAACATTTAAAATTCGTATAAACTATGTACATAAATGTCCACCCACCATGATAATGGTCTAATTACATCATAAGGACCTTCTCTATTTAATTTCATAGCTATTTAATAATTTTAACTAATAGAATGACACTTTTGCACTTTACGCGATTTAGTCCTTTTTCTCGAATTAACCATTCAAATAGTAAATTTTCTTTACAAAACCTTCACACAAAAATTCTATCATGCTGTAGACCTTATTAAAATAATAAAATAAATATTTTAACTTTGGATTTGTGGTCCCAAAACCACTGTTCTGATTTGACTAAAAACGGGCTGTTACAACTCTCCTCCTTAGGGATTTTTCGTCCCCGAAAATCTTATCGGTAAATAGGATAGGGTACTGCTTTCTCATAGCTTCCTCGGGTTCCCACGTATCTCCCTCAATCTCGTGTTTATGCCAAAGAACCTTTACTAAGCTATGTGTTTATTTCTCAATTTTTTGATTTCACAATCTAAAATCTTGATCTGTTCTTCATTATACGTCAAATCAATCTGTATCTCGACATCTATTAGAGAAATCACAAGTGACAAATAGGATCTATATCGATGTAGCATAGAAACGTTAAATACATTATGAATCTTTTCAAGTTCTGACCGTAATGCTAGTCGATACGCTACAAGCCCTATTCTTTCGACGATCTCATAGGTCCGATAAATCTCAGACTCAGCTTTGAATATGGCATGTATAGGGGCTAGACAAGTTAGTGAATTTTATTTTAAATGGCTAAGAGGTGTTAGCCTATAGATGGATAATTTCTTTTGTATAATGCAATAGTTGTTGGCTACTTTATTATATGAAAAGATGTAGATATCCTTGTGAGTTTATGTTTCAAAATGAGTTATTTATGGTTGTGTTGGATGAGTATATGTTATATATGCATAAGGGGTGAAAAGAGAATTGGCAAATAGCCTAGTTCATGTTCATGTGGATAGGCACACAGGCATGTGTCTAGGCCATGTGTGACACACGGCCAGCCCACGGGCGTATGCATTAGCTGTGTCTCTTTGACAGAATTGAGTAGTGTAGGCCATGGGCTAGCCACACGGGCATGTATCTAGACTCAAGGCTATGTGAAGTAGTCAGTGTTCACCACTGGTGGTGGGCACGGGCATGTACTCTAATCATGGGGCATTAGCAGAGTGCTTGAGTTTTCATGCATGGTTTGTGAACATGGGCGTGTGTGACTACAAACGGGTGTGTGTCATCTAGCACAGGCGTGTAATCCCTATTTAGATAGAGAAAATTTTAAGATCTAAAAAAGTTTTGATATAGTCTCGAGAGCCTCATGTGTATGAGTGAGGCCTCGTAAGTCGAGAGTGAGGTTGATGAGGTGACTTGAGAGAGTAGTCGCGATGAGCCTAAGTGGCGATCATGTGGTTTTAATCCAGTAACACCTCAAGCCCAGTTCTGATAGAAAATACGAGTAAGGGGTGTCACATTTAGTGGTATCAGAGCTATGGTTCAGTCGGTTCTCGGACTACTGTAGCGTGTGTAAGAATCTAGCTATACATGCCATAACCGTATAATGATAGTGTGGTGGCTCCTGATGATTTTAAACTTGTTTTGATATAGTGCATGGATCTTGATCAATCAGCTACTGATGATGCAGCTAGCAATGTGCTGACTCCTGCGCAAGGGACCACACCTGTGCAGAGTGGACCCGAGACTAAGGGTCAATGAGAAGAGGCTCGAGAAGCCTTTCTCTAAATGATGAGTAATTGGTACACTGAGTATGTACGGGCAAACCCCAACGCTTAACCTCCTCCACCTCCTCCTATACGTCAGCTAGTTCCAGTGGCTCCTCAAGGTATAGATTTAGTAAGGATAGTAAGCCCCCGGTGGACAAATTCGGAAGCATAGGGCTAAGGAGTTTAGAGCCAATATAAATGATGACCTTGAGCAGATAGAGTTCTAGCTTGAGAACTCAATGAAGGTGCTTGATGAGCTCTCTTGTACACCCGAGGAGAGCTATAATGCACTGTGTCTTTGTTGAGGGACTCGACATACCATTGGTGGAAAACATTAACATTAGTGGTTCCTACGGAGAAGGTAACGCGACTTCTTTTTGGAGGAGTTCTGAAAGAAGTACATAAGTAAGAGGTTTGTGGATCAAAAATGGAAGGAATTCCTTGAGCTGAAGCAAGAAAAAATGATTGTGGTGGAATATGAGCGCGAATTTGTCAAGCTCAGTAAGTACGCGCAAGAATGTGTGTCCACAGAAGCTATCTTATGCAAGAGATTTGAAGATAGGTTGAATAAAGATGTCAGACTCTTAGTCAAGATTTTAGAGCTAAAAGAGTTTGTGGTATTGGTGGATAGGGCCAATAAAGTCGAAGAATTGAGTAAGGAAAAGAGGAAGGCCGTGAGTGAGGCCAAGTATGCGAGAAAAAGACCGATGAGTAAATCTTACCAAGCTCAAACTAAGAGGTCCAAGAAAGTGAACCCTCGGGCGATTGTATCAGGCGGGTATTTGCAAAGAGAGCAAGGTAACTCGAACTCGGGTTCAAGAGTTCAGGCCACCTCGATGGCATGTATGGGCAATCAAAAGTCCAGACCGCAGTGGCCAAGTTGTGGCAGACATCACACTGAGGAGTGTTGGGGAAACACTTGAAATTGTTACAAATGTGGTTCCCCCGACCATTTCATTCAAAACTGCCCTGAAAGAGATGACAATGAGAAGAAGCAAGAGATAAGTTCAAGCAGTGCATCCTTTAGAGGTAGGCCACAAAAGAACCCGAGAGGTAGGACTAGTGGTAGAGGTGTATCATGAGACTCTATTGTGAGGCCAGAGGGTCAAACGCCAGCAAGGACTTATGCTATTCGTGCTCGAGAAGAGGCATCATCGCCAGATGTAATAGCGAGTACATTTTACATTTATGAAACCTTTGTTATTGCTTTGATTGACCTGGGGTCAACCCATTCTTATATTTGTATAAGATTGGCATCTAGTTTGAGGATGACTGTTGAGTCTACTAAGTTTGTGGTAAAGGTGTCGAACCCATTACGTAAACATGTGTTAGTTGATAAGGTGTGTAGGAACTATCCTTTGACAATTAAGGGTCATTGTTTTCTGGCAAACCTTATGTTGTTGCCATTTGAGGACTTTGATTTGACTCTCAGCATGGATTGTATGACTACCCATAGTGTTTTAGTAAATTATGGTAGTAAATTTATTGAATTGAAATGTGAAAATGGAGATGATATTTTGGTTGAATCAGGTGAGTCAGATAGTTTACCAATGATGATTTCTTCCATGGTGGCTGAGAAATATTTGAGAAAAGGGTGCAAGTCTTATCTCACTTTCGTGTTAAATACTTAAGAGTTTGAAGTAAAGATTGAAATAGTTTCAGTTGTATGTGAGTATTTAGATGTATTCCCGAGAGAGTTACTCGGATAACCCCCAGTTAGAGAAGTCGAGTTTGGAATTGAGTTAATTCTAGGAATGGCAGCTACTTCATTTGTTTCGTATAGGATGGCCCCATTAGAGTTGAAGGAACTGAAGGTTCAGTTACAAGAATTGATGGATAAGGGTTTTGCGAGACCGAGCTATTCACCATGGGGTGCTCCGGTACTATTTGTGAAAAAGAAAGATGGGTCGATGAGATTGTGTATAGACTATAGACAACTCAATAAAGTGACAGTGAAAAATAAGTATCCTTCACCGAGGATAGATGACCTATTTGATCAATTGAAGGGAGCTACGGTGTTCTCTAAGATAGACTTGAGGTCCGGTTATTACCAGTTGAGGGTTAAGGAGAAAAAGTGCCAAAAACGGCATTTCGAACGAGGTATGGTTATTATGAGTTTCTGGCCATGCCATTCGGATTAACAAATGCTCCTACGATTTTTATGGATTTAATGAACCGTGTATTCTGACCGTACTTGGATAAGTTTGTAGTTATTTTTATCGGTGATATATTAGTCTATTCTCGGGATGAGAGTGAACATGAGGAGCATCTAAGAATTGTTTTGCAGACTTTAAGAGACAAGCAGTTGTATGCTAAATTCAGCAAGAGCGAGTTTTGGCTCTGAGAGGTTAGATTCTTAGGACATATAGTGTCGGAGATGGTATTAGAGTTGATCCGAGTAAAATCTCGGCTATTGTAGAGTGGAAACCGCCAAGAAATGTGTCAGAAGTTAGAAGCTTTTTGGGTTTAGCGGGGTACTTCAGACGGTTTGTGAAGGGATTTTCCATGATTGCTACTCTGATGACGAGATTGTTGCCCAAAGATGTTAAGTTTGAATGGACTGAGAAATATGAACAGATTTTTGAGAGATTGAAAGCATTGTTGACAGAGGCACCGGTTTTGGTGCAACCCGAGTCAGGCAAAGAGTTTGTGGTCTACAGTGACGCGTCATTAAATGGTCTCGGTGTGTTTTGATGTAAGAGGGTAAGGTAATCGCTTACGCCTAGAGACAGTTAAAATCGCACAAGAAGAATTATCTGACTCATAACTTTGAGTTGGCCGCGATTGTTTTAGCGTTAATGATTTGGCGACATTATTTTTATGGAGAGAAATACTGGATCTTTACAGACCATAAGAGTTTGAAGAATTTGATGGATCAAAAGGATTTGAGTTTCTGACAACGGTGGTGGCTTGAGTTATTGAAGGACTATGAGTTAGCCATTTATTACCATCCAGGAAAAGCAAATGTGGTTGCGGATGCCCTGAGTAGGAAATCCTTGTATATTTTGAGAGCCTGGAGCAGGAGTTTGGCATTGTCTGATGATGGAACTATATTGGCCTAGTTAAGAGCTAGGCCACTATTTGTTCAACAAATATGTAAGGCTCAAAGGAATGATAGTGAGATACAAGCTAAAAGAGCCAAGTGTGAATCGGGAAATGATACTAATTTTCGAGTAAGTTCGGATGGTTGTTTGATATTTCATGACAGAACTTGTGTACCCAGAGATGAGGAGCTAATCTAAAAAATTTTACATAAGGCACATAGTAGTTATTTGTCAGTACACCCGGGTAGTACGAAAATGTAAAATGATTTGAAGAAATTTTATTGATGGCTGGGAATGAAAAGGGACATATTGGAGTCTGTAATAAGATGTCTAATTTGTTAACAAGTGAAAGTTGAGCATCAAGTCCTTCAGGATTGCTTCAACCAGTGATGGTTTTCGAGTGGAAGTGGGATCGGATCACCATGGATTTTGTGACGGGGTTGCCTTCATCTCCGAAAAAGAAAGATGTTGTGTGGGTTGTTGTTGATAGGTTAAAAAAGTCGGCTCACTTTATACCGGTTCGTGTTGATTATTTGTTGGATAAGTTAGCTGAATTGAATATTGCAAAAGTGGTAAGATTGCATGGAGTGCCTATATCCATTATCTCGGATACAGACCAAGATTTACTTCGAGGTTTTGAAAGAAGTTACAAGAGGCCTTAGGTACAAGATTGAATTTTAGTACTGCATTTCATCCTCAAACTGACGGATAGTCTGAGAGGGTAATCCAAGTTCTTGAAGATATGCTCCGATGCTATGTGTTAGAGTTCGAAGGTAGTTAGGAAAGATACCTATTCTTGGTCGAATTCACTTTCAACAATAGTTATCAGTCGAGCATACGAATGACACCGTATAGAGCCTTGTATTGTCGTAAGTGTCGGACTCCCTTGTATTGGATCGAGCTAAGTGAGAAGCAAATTCATGGGGTTGATTTAGTTAGAGAGACTAAGGAGAAAGTGAAAGTGATCCGGGATAGTATAAAGGCTACTTCAGACTGACAAAAGTCATATACGGATTTGAAATGAAAGGAAATTGAGTTTCAAGTGGGCAACAAGGTATTTCTGAAAGTGTCCCCATAGAAGAAAATAGTGAGATTTGGTCGAAAGGGTAAATTAAGTCCGAGATTCATAGAGCCGTATCAGATTACCAAAAGGATTGGGCCAGTGGTATACCGGTTGGCTTTTCCTGTAAAGTTAAAGAAAATACAAAATGTGTTCCATGTATCGATGTTAAGGCGTTATCGCTCCGATCCTTCACATGTGATTCCTTCAACAAAAATTGAGATACGACCAGATATGAGATATGAGGAGGAGCTGATTAAAATCTTGGCTCGAGAGGTGAAATAATTGATAAACAAGGACATAGCCTTAGTAAAGGTGTTGTGGCAAAAAAAAAGGGTGTAGAAGAGGCTACGTGGGAACCAGAAGGAGCCATGAGAGAGCAATATCCAAACCTCTTTACCGGTAAGATTTTTGAGGTCGAAAATCTCTAAAGGGGGAAGTCGTAACAACATGATTTTAGGGCTAGTCAGAACAGTGGTTTGAGACCACTAAACTGAGGATATGGAAAATTATTTTGATGTTATTTTATGTGTTATAGTATTAATATATGGCTATGTGAAAATTTTTGTGCTTTAATTTGAGCAATAGCATGCTTAATTGTGAAAAAGGACTAAATCGCATAAAGTACAAAAGTTCTATTTTTAAGGTAAAGGTGCCTAATAGCCATAGATTACTAAATTGGAGGTTCTTAAAGTGCAATTAGGCCCTAGAGAATGTGTTGGCCAGCCATAGATAGTAAAGGGGACAAGAGCATTAATTGTAGTCAATTGGATGAAATTAGGTGAGAAAAGATGAATAAAATATAGTAAAAAGAAAAGCTATCATATTTTTTCTGTTCACTCTTCATCTCCACCAAAAAATTGAAGAAGAAATAGCACTTTGGGGGTTTAAACTTTCAGCCAAGCTATCTCCCTTGCAAGTAAGTGATTTTGATAGTGTTATTTGATCATTTTTGCACTTTTGGAGTCCTTAAAGCTTAAGCTAGCTAAAGAGGGGACAAATTTGTGATATGGTTGAAAGTCTAAGGACTTGTCATTAGAGTATTTATGATGTTAGGTGAGTTTTTAGGGAAGAAAATGAATGTTAGGGAGATGAGAAACAACTTTTGTGAATGGTGTTTGCATGAAAGCACCTAAGTAGGGCTCAAATGCAAAGATTGAAAATGTGTAATAAATGCATGAAATAGTTAGATTTGTGAGTAGTTGCAAGGGAATTTAACGTTCATCTAGACTTATTTATTGAGAAAATGAGTTGAAAAATAATTTACGAGCTTAGGGGCAAAATCATAATTTTGTCATTATACAAGGGCAAAATGTTCATTTTTGTCCAAGTGTAGAATTTGATGTATGGTGATCATAGGATGGTCTAAATGAATTAATTTCATTGTTATAGATCAAGAAGAGAGCAGAATCAACCTTGATCGTGGAAAAGGCAAGGTGATGGATTAAACCGTTAGTAACAACGTTTTGCACCGAGGTAAGTTTATGTGTAAACAATGCACTTTCTTTATATACATTATATTGTTAATTGGTGTATGGAATGATTGAAAACATGTGTGGTTTAAGTAGATCGAATGTGGTAGTCATTGAATCATTATTGGATGAATGATGAAATAGTCATATGAACATGTTATGACGACATGTAATGGTGGGCTAAGTGCGACACCACATTGTTGCTTGATTTAGATGGGCTAAGTGCGATACCATCGTTTATTTATCATTTGGTGGGCTATGTGCGATACCACTGTAACTAACCTTTTAGTGGGCTATGTGCGATATCGCCCTAATAAAGACTGATGGTGGGCTAAGTGCGAAAGCGCCGAATAATTTGACAATGACTAATTGATTAAGAGGTTGTGACGTGTGGTTTTATGTGATATTGTGATGCTAAGTGCAGCGAGTAACACCCCATGCCCGAGTTCGATGCTAAGACTGGATATGAGACATTACCATGCTTGAACTCACTTAAAACATGTACTTACGGGCTATAAAATTTTGTTCCGAATTAAAAACTTCTCTTGCTTAGTCAAATCATACCTTTAATGGGCATATGAGGCCTTAAACACGTATCTAAAAAGTTTCAGAACTCAAATGTAAAATTTTCCTTAAAACAGGGGTCATACGCCCATGTGATTTGGGACACGCTCGTGTACCCCTAACACATGCCCGTGTCTTCCACACGTGGTCGACACTAACTAATTACACACGGCTTTGACACATCCGTGGACGTAAACCGTGTGCTATACCTTGATATACTGACTTATTTCACACGGCCTGGGGCACATGCCCATGTTCTGACCGTGTGTCATACACGACTCAAACAAACGGCCGTGGGATTTTCCCGTGGCCTATCCTGACTTCAATTATAAAGGTGCAGGGTATGCACGGCCTAGACACATGCTCGTGTGCCTATCCGTGTGGGCACTTGAAGGTTATTTACCAAATCAATTGTCACCCTGAAATCAAGATCAATCTCATACTCAATTCAACAACTCAAGTTACTACATCTTTCATGAATAATACTACATGCTTCGTTTATAGCATTGAACGTACATGCTTACTCAACTTTGGCCAATCACTTATCCATATACAAAAGAATAATAAACTTGATAGCCTATACATTGGCCCTTTTTAAAACATATGCTCAAATGAAGTGTTTTCTATACATGCCATACTTAACATAAACAACTTGGCTATACCAAAATAGTGATTGATAGTGTGCTCTGAGCTCCAATGACAATGATCCACGAGATTAGCTTGACGCGACTACATGGAAAGAAAGAAATAAAGACGTAAGCATTTAGCTTAGTAAGTTTGCATATAATGCTCATAGCAACATGCTTGATTAATATAAACCATTTGATATAAACAATGGTATCATAAATTTCAGTTGTAAAGCTTACTTACTCATACTGATTCTTCCATATCTCATGATACTTACTAGTCTCATACTTGTGAGATAAATAACGACAGTATCACTTGATCACTTTGATCAGTATACTTTAACATGCTAATCATAATCTTTCATTCATCATTCATAACATGGAAATACTCATTTCCATCTTAACAGTAGTTTTACTTACTTAGCTTTCTTATTATCTCATTTGATCTTTACTCGTTTGCCCGATAAATTTCTGTGAATAAACGAGGATACTAGATCTTGACCCACATATGACTTGATGCCAAAGCCATATCCTAGATACGGTCTTACATGGAATTTCTAATCTTGGTGTCGACGCCATGTCTTGACATGGACTTATACGAAGTCTTTCTCGTGTGTTCCCTTGGAAATTTACCATTGCCATGTCTTGGCATGGTCATACTTGGTATCTTTGCTCATGAACTGATCAATGCCAAGCCTTGGCTTGGTCTTACATGAAATATTCTTTGTTCTCACCAATGCCATGCTTTGGCTTGGATTTACATAGGATCTTTATCTCTTGCTAGGTTTTCAATGCCAAGACTTGTCTTGGAGTTACATGACATCTTTGCTTGGAGACTCACCAATGCCATGCCTTAGCTTGGGCTTATAAGGGTCTTCATCTCATAATAAATCTTCAAAGCCAAGACTTGTCTTGGTCTTACATGATAACTTGCTTGATTGCCAATGCCATGCCTTGGCTTGGTCTTATACAAACTTTCTCATTTCATGTGGTAGATCAAGTATCCTAGGTAATTCATCTTCAATCGGGACTTTCTCATGCTTAATCTCATTGATTTCTTTGTTTATCATAACATTAAACATTTTCATGATACTATTATACATTACAGTAAGCATTTCAATGATATAAATCATAAAGCTTAGAAATCATACAAACTTACCTTAATGTACAAAATGTACGTAAATATGCAGTTTAGTCCTCGACTTTGTTCTTGCCTCGATTTCGATCAGGGCTTCATTTTTTTATCTATAATAATAATTTAACTCATTTAATACTCATAATAACTAAATGGACTCATAAATCCTACTATGGCAAAATTACCATTTTGCCCCTAAACTTTCTCATTATTACACTTTTGCCCCAAGGCTCGTAAAATGATTCTCATTCAACTTTCATAAACTTCATGCTTAGCTGATTCTTTATCTGAACTATAGCAATAACAAATTCTCACTATTTCTACCATGTATGACAAATTTCCATAAAAGTTACAAACTAGTCCCAACTAGCATTTTTTATGAAATTCACTTAGAAAAAAAATGTTTTTCTAACATCAAACTCTCATAGATTTCCTTAAAATATCATTTTACAAGCATATCATTCATGGGTAGATTTTTGAACATGCATCTTAGCTCATTTTATAGCTAAAAATAGCTAATTCATAATACGAGAACTTAAAAAATACAAAGAATATTAAAAACGAGGCTAAGATGAACTTACTAGCAAGCTTGAGAAATGAAAAAACCCTAGATATGGGGTTCTTCAAATTTTCGGCACCAAGGAAGAATATGAATGAGATTTTTATCATCTTTTTCCTATTTTAATCATTTAATTAAAAATGACCAAAATGCCTTCTCTCAAAAATTTTCACATTTCACTAACTCATGTCCATTTTTGTCCAAAAATTATAATTTGGGCAAATTGCTATTTAAGGACTTCTAATTAATATTCTAAAGCTATTTCATACAAAAAGCTTCTAGAAACTCATATTTTGCAACTTTTTCAATTTAGTCCAAATGGACCTTTCAACCTCAATTTAACAAAATTGATTCATGAAACTTTCACACTAGCATGCAAACATGGCATAAACCTTAAAAAACTCATAAATTTACCTCGGATTTGTGGCCTCGCACCACTCTTCCGAATAGGCCCTAAATCGGGTTGTTACAATTCTCCCACTTAGGAATTTTCGTCCTCGAAAATATTACCAACAAATAGGTTTGGGTACTGGTTTCTCATGCTCTTTTCTGGTTCCCATGTAGCTTTCTCTATCCCATGCCTATTCCACAATAATTTCATTAGATAAATACTTTTATTTCTTAGCTGCTTGACTTCCCGAGCTAAAACCTTGACTGGTTCTTCACCATAAGTCATATGGGGATGAATATCTATCTCTGAGGAGGTAATTACATGTGAAGGATCTGATCGGTAGGGTCTCAACATTGACACGTGAAACACATCATGTATCTTTTCTAACTCTGATGGCAAAGCCAATCTGTAAGCTACCGGCCCAACTTTCTCGGTAATCTCATACGGTCCAATAAACATGGACTCAACTTGCCTTTCTGGCCAAATTTGAGAACTTTTCTCCATGGTGACACTTTCAATAAAACTTTATCCCTGACTTGATACTCTATCTCTCTTCTTTTTAGGTCCGAATAGGATTTTTGTCTGTCTGATGCAGCTTTTAAACATTCTCGTATCACTTTCACATTCTCTTCAGCTTCTCTAACCAAATCAACTTCGTGAAATCGGTTTTCCTTGAGTTCAGTCCAATATAAAGGCATTCTGCACTTACGCCCATATAGAGCCTCATAAGGCGCCATTTTTAAGCTCAACTGAAAGCTATTATTGTAGGCAAATTCTACCAATGGAAGAAACTTTTCCCAACTACCTCAAAATTCTAGAATACAACATCTAAGCATATCCTCGAGTACTTGAATTAATCTCTCCGACTGACCATCAGTTTGGGGATGAAAAGCTATACTAAAGTTCAACTTTGTACCCAAAGCTTCTTATAACTTCTTCCGAAATTTGGATGTAAATCTTGGATCTCTGTTTGATATGATCGATAAAGGAACTTCGTGAAGCCTTACTATTTCAGAAACATACAAGCTTGCCAGCTTGCCGAGTGAGTAATAAACTCGAATAGGTAAGAAATAAGCTGACTTCATGAGTCTATCAACTACAACCCATATAGCATCTTTCTTGCTCGGTGATAGTGGTAATCCCGTTACAAAATCCATAGTGATACGGTCCTATTTCCACTCAGGTACCATAATTGGTTGGAGTAAACCCGAAGGTACTTAGTGTTCAGCCTTTACTTGCTGACAAATCAAACATCTTGAAATGAACTCTGAAATATCTTTCTTCATCCTCGGCCACCAATACAGCTGCTTCAAGTCATTATACATCTTAGTACTACCCATATGTACAGATAAACATCCATTATTTGCCTCATACAAAATTCTTTGAATAAGTTCCTCTTTTCTCGGAACACAAACTCTATCTTTAAACATCAAGTATCCATTAGGATTAATCAGAAAATCAGATTCAACATCTAAATCGCACTGAGTTCTCTTAGCCTGCAATTATTTATCTTCTGTTTGAGGTTCATTGATCTCTTGGAGGAACATTGGTCTAACTTTTAACTCAGCTAGAATAGAACCATCGTCAGATGAGGTTATCCGCGAATTCATTTCCCTTAATGCAAAAAGGGACTTCTTGCTCAAAGCATCAGCAACCACATTCGCCTTTCCTAGATGGTAGTCAATGACCAACTCATAGTCTTTTATCAACTCTAACCATCTCCGTTGCCTAAAGTTCAACTCTTTATGCGTCATCAAGTACTTCAGACTTTTGTGATCATTAAAAATCTGACATCTTTCACCATATAAATGGTGTATCCAAATCATCAAAGCCAAGACTATGGCAGCTAATTCTAGATCATGTGTCAGATAATTCTTCTCACGAGGCTTCCACTGTCTGGAGGCATAAGCAATAACTCCGCCTTCTTGCATAAGTACACAGCCTAATCTGTTTAAGGATGTATCGCTATAAATCACAAATTCTTTCCCTATCTCAGGTTGTACTAAAACTGGAGCTTCTGTCAACATTGCTTTCAATTTCTCGAAACTTTGTTGGCATCATTCTGTCCACTCAAACTTCACATTTTTCTGTATTAATTTACTCATCGGGGTTGCAATCATAGAAAACCCCTTGACGAATCATTTATAATAGCCGGCTAAGCCTAGAAAACTTCTAATTTCAGAGATATTCCTCGGTGGTTTCCAGTCCATTATAGCTGAAATCTTGCTTGGATCCACTCAGACTCCATCTCTCGGGACAATATGTCCCAGAAATCCTACTTCCTTGAGCTAAAATTCACTTTTACTGAACTTTGCATACAATTGATTTTCTCGTAGAATTGGTAAAACTGTCCGTAGGTGCTCAACATGCTCATTCTCATCCCAAGAATAAATCAATATGTCGTCAATGAAAACGACTACAAACCTATCAAGGTATGGTTTAAAGATGCGGTTCATTAAGTCCATGAATACCGCAGGGGCATTGGTCAAACCAAAGGGCATGACTAAAAATTCATAATGCCAATACATTGTTCAAAAAGCTGTCTTTGACTCAAGTCTATTTTAGAGAACACATTGACTCCTTTCAATTGATTGAAAAATCATCGATCCTAGGCAATGGGTACTTGTTCTTCACTGTCACTTTATTAAGCTAACGGTAATCTATGCACAATCTCATAGTGTCATCTTTCCTTTTTGCAAATAAAACTGGAGCACCCCAGGGAGAACAACTCGACCAAGCAAAGCCTTTATCTGTCAACTCTTGCACTGTATCTTCAGCTCTTTCAACTCTATTAGAGCCATTCTATAAGGAGTAATAGATATCGGTACAGTACCGGGAACTAGCTCAATATTGAACTCAACCTCTCTAACTGGTGCTATTCCTGGTAATTACTTGGGAAAAACATCCACGTACTCACATACTATTGGTACTGACTTAATCTTTAGCACTATTTCTTTAGCATTCATCACGAAAGCCAGATACGCTCCATACCCTTTTCTTATATATCTCTATGCCACCATATGAGAAATCATTACCAGCAATCTACTCTGTTTGTAATATTCCGGGTTAAGGGGCTATTTCGATTTGGCATTGTTTGCATGTTTAATTGCTTGCTATGATGTTGTTTTGGTGTTTTGGATTTAGTTGTAGGCTAGGTGTGAGCCCGGGTAGGTGGTGAAATTCTTGTTCTTGGGCTTTAGGGATAGAAGGTAAGGTGTTGGGGTTTATATTTAAATTAAGTGAAATTATAGCACAAATGAGGAGCTAGCTAAGTGGCAAGGCATGCGCCACTTAGACCTTGGGTGTGGCGCCATCTACAGTGAGGAGGTCCAGAGTTCAAGTCGTAGAGCTCCCATTTTGTCACCCATTTTGACTAAGATGGAGGAAGAGGTAGAAGGCAAGTGGAATTCTACCTTGACTAAGTCAAACCATTCAAAAGAGAGGTGGAGAGTGATTGTAGGAGTAAGACTTGGTAAACACATTTGAAATGTGTGGAGTGGAGTGTATGGGGGAGATTTGGCCGGTTTGGTGAGAGTTTGGGGGGGAGAGAAGGGTGTGGCCGGTTAGTAATTGGAGGGTGCCGAATGTGCCTTGGGCATGTGTGTTTCGGTCACAAACTCTCCTTGGTTAGCCGATTTTTCCTTTTTGGTCAAAAGCTTCTTCTCATTTTCTCTCTTCCAATCGATTGCTCAAGTCTCTTCTTGGTCATTTTGTTGGTAAGCTGAATGTCAAAGAAAACTCTCCCATCCCATTTTCATTCTTGAAACCTAAACCTCAAGTGCTTCATCTCTGGTTCATTCTTTTTTCTTTTGTTCTCCTTAAACCGAAAGCTTCAATACTCTCACCCTTGCCGAACCTAATATCCATTATCATTTTTCCTTTTGATTGTTAGCCTAATGCTCTCCTACCTCCTTTTCTTTTCTTTCAAGTGAGTAAAACCGAAAACCTCTAGCACCTTATTGCCGAAAGTAAACCTTGTTTCTTCCTTCTTCTCCTCTGTGCAAAGCCAAACTAGAGACCCTTTCTTCTCTTATTGCTTGTAAACCGTAACCAGTTTTTTCTCTCCTTATTAACCGTAATATATTTTACCAAAAGCCTACATCATCCATTTTTTCTCTTCATCAAAATCGAAGGTGACCCTCTCCACTCATCTCTCTCTTCGTTTCATCTCTTTTCCAAAACCGCTAGCAGAACCTCCCTTGGTATTGGCCGAATATTTGGTGGTGTTGGAGCTTGGTTCCAATCGCTTGGTAGTGGTAAGTACCAGTCGAATGGCCATTTCTCTTCTTTTTCTCACCTTGCCGATTCTTATTACGTTGATGGCCGATTGTGATTGTTGGAAGGTGCTAATCTTTTATAAACCAATTCTTATTATAGGACATCAAAGGTTTCAGCAAGCAAGAGGAGCCGCTTTTCTTCTGCGCTTGATTAGTAAGTGGAGGTTAAGTGATTGGTTGTTAGTTCATTCTCTTAATTCTTGGTTAGTCAAAGCTTCAAGAGATTAATGTTTCCTTCTTGATAGGTGGGTCGATTGTCTAAGGGAACCACTCTTTGGTTCGAGATTTGGTAGGAAACCAAATCGTGAAAGGTAAGGGCTTTCGACAAACCCTTTTGGTCTAAATGGTGTTGGCGAATGTGTGGATGTCTAACCCTATGTTTTGGTCGATTGTAGAAGCTAGTACCGAGGGACTTAGATTGCTTTTGTCGATTTCTAGACTCAGATTTACTGTGTGTAAACTAACACACTTCGCTTAGTAATATGATTAATAACCGTGTGATGATTAATGAAACAAAGGATGATTGATATGATACCCTAATGGGTATGATTCTCGACTCTGTAAGTCAAGATTATTATTATGAGTTTATCGATGATTTATGTGATACCATGGTCGTGGCTATATATGACATGGGATATGAGGTTAGACATAATAGCATGATATGCATGATTATATGATATGCATGATTACATGAGTGTGGCATGATGATGGGTGATACGAGTGGAGGGAGCAGTGATATTTTGTGCTGACGAGCACCAGTGCTTTGGTAGCACACTTTGTGACTTTGGGTCACCAGAGGTTTGGCACCTCATTGCGACTTGTCCCTGTGGTTTGACACCACCGTGGGTTGGCCCCACTTATGAGATATGGGATCGTCTGCTAGTGATTTGGTATCACACGATGGGTTGGCCCCATCATCGGATTTGTGACTTCGGTCACCAGTGCTTTGGTAGCACAATTGTGTCTTTGGGACACCAGTGGTTTGGCACCACATTGACGGATATTGTGTCTTTGGGACACCAAAGGTTTTGGTAACACATTGTGACTATATGTCACCAAAGGTTTGGCACCACCAGGGTTTGGTACCACACGGGTAGAAAAGGCGTATACGGATGGTTAGGATCGGGTTGCATTAATTATGTTGCTTTGTATGATGTGTGTTAGTATGTTGTTCTTCGGAGCGGATTTACACATCGAGTCACTCGACTCACCCTCTCCTTTGACATTTCAGTGACTCGAGACGCGGACATGGAGCCGAGATGGACTCGGGTGCACATGCCATGCTTTAATAAAGAACTATTGAATTTGGGTACTTTAGCTTATTTACTTTATTTGGGTTTTATATTGATTTGTAAAAGGCCTTTAATTTATGTTTTGTTGATGTTTATGTTTTAATTAGATTTTTAATATGCCTTAACAAAACAAGTTGGTATGAATTTTACTAAAACTTGGAAAGATAATGATTTCAAAATGATAACGCAATATGTTTTTAAACCATACAATCGGGTATCACACTACGCCTTTATAGTAAGCAAATTCAAGTGATTTTCAAATCAAACTTGTATTACTCCTAAGTCTAATAAGGTTTTAAGTAACACTAAGAAACTATTAAGGTTTAAATGGTTTAAACTCGCTTAGCCACACAATTCCGTTAAGATTTCAAAATCTCCTGTTTCACATACTCCATCCGATTTCAAACAAGTCTACTCAAATTGTCTCCAAAATACACCGTGTTTCACTCTTGGCTTTTAGCGAAAATTTTAACCTCTCACAAACATGTTTCCCCGAATATACCAGATTCTGACGTGGTGTCTTGTCCGGTTTGGGGTGTTACACGCTCATCGATTCTATATGAAGAGTGTCCCCATTCTCACATCTCATCTCAATGTATTTCTTCCCACAATTAACTATTACATCATGGGTGGTCAACCAATCCATACCAAGAATGATGTTAAACTCATCAAATGGTATCAACATAGGATTTGCTTTAAAATAATGACCTCTAATCATTAATGGACAATCTTTACATACTTCATCAACTAACACACTCTTGCCTAAAGGATTAGACACCTTAATCGTAAATTCTGTAGAATCTATAGGCATATTCGTACTGTATTCTAGTTTGATACAAATGTAAGAGTGTGTGGATTCGGGATCTATTAAAGCAATAACTTTGATATCATAAAGAGAAAAGGTACCCATAATAACATTAGGAGAAGATGCCTCTTCATGAGAGTGAATGGAATAAGTCCTTGCAAGTGCCCTACCCTCGAGTCTCGTAGCCTGCTCTCTAGGGTTACCTCTACCACTTGTCCCACTTCTAAGGTTCCTCTGCGTTCGGCCTCTGACCATACCCCCAGATCTCAGGTTCTGAGTTCTCTCATTTTTCGTCATCTCAGGACAATCTTTTATAAAGTGATCCTGAAAACTACATCTGAAACAAGCATTTTCATGTGCTCGGCATTCTCCAAGATAACGTCTGCCATATTATGGGCATTTAGGTCTATCAGATTGAACATTCCCTACACTAGTGACTGAAGTAGTTTGTGCTTTATTCCCCGAATACTGCTTACTCTTATCCTTCTTTGAAAACCTAGTGGAAGTAGTCGATCGGGTGGAAAAATCTCTTTACTTCTTAGAAGAAGGATGGAAAGACTTATTCCACTCTCTTTTTGAGTCACAAGACTCCATTTCAGTTTTTTTTCCTCTTTCACTAACTCTTTGGCCTTACAAGCCCTCTCCACTAACACCACAAATTCCTTTAATTCAAGGACAACAACAAACAACTTGATATCATCATTTAGTCCATCTTCAAATCTCTTACTCATAATGGCTTCAGTGGACATGCATTCTCAAGCGTATTTCCTAAGTCGTACAAAATCATGCTCATAATTAGTCACTGATATCTTGCCTTGCTTCAGTTTTAGGAATTTCTTCTTTTTCTAGTCCACAAACCTTTGACAGATATACTTTTTCTTGAACTCTTCTTGGAAAAATTCCCATGCGACCTTTTCCCTCGGTACTACTGACCCAAGGGTGTTCCACCATTGATAGGCAGCGTCTTTTAAAAGAGAAACTACACACTTCATGCATTCCTCAAGTGTGCATGACAATTCATTAAATACCCTAATGGTATTCTCTATCTAGAATTCAGCCTTTTCTAGATCATCATCTTTTCTAGCCCGAAATTCTTCTGCCCCATGTTTCCTGATCCTATCAACTAGAGGTTTGTCTCCTCTTACCACCTCTACTACTTGAGGGACTACAGGGATAGGTTATGGAACAGGTGGGGGTGGAAGGGGTTGTACATTCGGGTTCGTACAAACGAATTCCGTGTACCACATACTCATCATATGGAGGAAGGCTTCTTTAGCCTATTCTCCTCCTCTTTGACTCACCGTAGTGGGTCTATTTTCATTCTCATCAGGCATTGTCCCTACAGCAGGAGATGGCGCGTTACTTTCTACATCATCTGCCTCAGCTCTTTCGGGATCCATTTTCTATATGTATAAACATAATTTAAGTCGTCAGGAGTCATCACACTATCATTATAAAAACATTCTTATGTATGGCATGTATAGCTAGGCTCATGCTCGTGCTACGTTAGTCCTAGAACTGACTAAGCCGTAGCTCTGATACCACTAAATGTAACACCCTATACTCGAGTCGAATGCTAAGACTTGCTACGAGACATTACAATGCTTGAAGTCACTTAAAACATGTACTTACGGGCTATAAAACTTTGTTTCGAATTACAAACTTCTCTTGCTTAGTCAAATCATACTTTTCATGGGCCTACGAGGCCTTAAAAAAGTATCTAAAAACTTTTGGAACTCAGATGAAAACTTTTCCTTAAAATAGGGGTCACATGCCCATGTGACTTGGGACACGCCCGTGTACCCCTAACACATGCCCATGTCTTCCACCCGTGGTCGACAATGACTAATTACACACGGCCTTGTCACGCCCGTGGATGTAAACCGTGTGCTATACCTTGATATATTGAATTATTTCACACGGCCTGGGGCACACGTCCATGTTCTGACCATGTTTCATACACGACTTAAACAAACGGCTGTGGGATTTGCCCGTGGCCTATCTTGACTTCAATTATAAAGGTGTAGGGTACGCATGGCCTAGACACACGCCCGTGTGCCCTCTCTATGTGGCCACTTGAATGTTATTTACCAAATCAATTGCCACCCTGAAATCAAGATCAATCTCGTACTGAATTCAACAACTCAAGTTACTATATTTTTCATGAATAATACTACATGCTTTATTTATAGCATTGAACATACATGCTTAGTCAACTTTGGCCAAACACTTAGCCATATACAAAAGAATAATAAACTTGATAGCCTATACATTGGCCCTTCTTAAAACATATACTCAAATGAAGAGTTTTCTATACATGCCATACTTAACATAAACAACTTGGCTATACCAAAATAGTGATTGATAGTGTGCTCCGAGCTCCGATAACGATGATCCACGAGATTAGCTTGGCATGACTACATGGAAAGAAAGAAATAAAGACGTAAGCATTTAGCTTAGTAAGTTTGCATATAATACGCATAGCAACATGCTTGATTAATATAAACCATTTGATATAAACAATGGTATCATAAATTTCAGCTATAAAGCTTACTTACTCATACTAATTCTTCCATATCTCATGATACTTACTAGCCTCATACTTGTGAGATAAATAAGGTACCTGTATCACTTGATCACACTGATCAGTATACTTTAACATGATAATCATAATCTTTCATTCATCATTCATAACATGGCAATACTCATTTCCAACTTAACAGTTGTTTTACTTACTTAGCTTTCTTATTATCTCATTTAAGCTTTTCCCGTTTGCCCGATGAATTTCTGTGAATAACCGAGGATACTAGATCTCGACCCACATATGACTTGATGTCAAAGCCATATCCTAGATACAATTTTACATGGAATTTCTCATCTTGGTGTCGAGGCAATGTCTTGACATGGACTTATACGAAGTCTTTCTCGTGTGTTCCCTTGGAAACTTAGCATTGCCATGTCTTGGCATGGTCTTACTTGGTATCTTTGCTCATGAACTGATCAATGTCGAGCCTTGGCTTGGTCTTACATGAAATCTTCCTTGTTCTCACCAATGCCATGCTTTGTCTTGGATTTATATGGGATCTTTATCTCTTGCTAGCTTTTCAATGCCAACACTTGTCTTGGACTTACATGATAACTTTTCAATGCCAAGACTTGTCTTGGACATACATGACTTCTTTGTTTAGAGACTCACCAATGCCATGCCTTGGCTTGGGCTTATAAGGATCTTCATCTCATAATAACTCTTCAAAGCCAATGCTTATCTTAGTCTTTCATGATAACTTTCTTGATTGTTGATGCCATGCCTTGGCTTGGTCTTATCCTGACTTTCTCAATTCATGTGGTAGATCGAGTATACTAGCTAATTCATCTTAAATTGGGACTATCTCATGCTTAATCTAATTGATTTCTTTGTTTATCATAACATTAAACATTTTCATGATACTATTATACATTACACTAAGCATTTCAATGATATAAATCATAAAGCTTAGAGATCATATAAACTTACCTCAATGTACAAGATGTACGTAAATATGCAATTTAGTCCTCGACTTTGTTCTTGCCTCGATTTTGATCTGGGCTTCATTTTTCTTGATCTATAATAATAATTTAACTCATTTAATACTCATAATAACTAAATGGACTCATAAATCCTACATGGCAAAATTACCATTTTGCCCCTAAACTTTCTCATAATTACACTTTTGCCCCAAGGCTCGTAAAATGATTCTCATTCCACTTTCTTAAACTCCATCCTTAGCTGATTCTTTATCTCAACTATAGAAATAACAAATTCTCACTATTTCTACCATGTATGACAAATTCTCAACTAGTCCCAACTAGCATTTTTCATGAAATTCACTTATAATTTTTTTTTATGTAACATCAAACTCTTATAAACTTCCTAAAAATATCATTTTAAAAGCATATCATTCATGGGTAGATTTTTTGAACATGCATCTTAGCTCATTTTATAGCTAAAAATAGCTAATTCATAATACGAGAACTTCAAAAATACGAAAAATATTAAAAACAAGGCTAAGATGAACTTACTAGCAAGCTTGAGAAATGAACAAACTCTAGCTATGGGGTTCTTCAAATTTTCGGCACCAAGGAAGAAGATGAATGAGATTTTTATCATCTTTTTCCTATTTTAATCATTTAATTAAAAAATGACTAAAATGCCCTTCTCTTAAAAATTTTCACATTTTACTAACTCATGTCCATTTTTGTCTAAAAATTATAATTTGGGAAAATTGCTATTTAAGGACTTCTAACTAATATTCTAAAGCTATTTCGTACAAAAAGCTTCTAGAAACTCATATTTTGCTACTTTTGTAATTTAGTCCTAATGGACCATTCAACCTCAATTTAACAAAATTGCTTCATGAAACTTTCACGCTAGCATGCAAACATGGCATAAACCTTAAAAAAAACTCATCAATTTACCTCAGATTCGTGGCATCGCACCACTGTTCCGACTAGGCCCTAAATCGGGCTGTTACATAGGGAAACACAATAATGAATGTACACATTAAGCTGTTGATATTGTTGGGATATAGAAAAGGAAGAAATGAGTAAGCATGATTATGGACATAGAGTGTTTCTTGCTTAGTATAAAATTTCATATAAATGGTTAGTACATGCTATAATGTTATATTTTTTGCATGTAAACTTGCTAAGATCAAAGCTTACTCATTTTTTCCCTTGTCTTATAGAGAAAGAGGGTTGAACTTAGATACGTGGATTAATTGGAAGATTTCCCACACTATTAGCTCACTCTGGTACAATAGACTTAATGTTTTGAATATGGCATGTATAAGGGCTAGAAAAGTTAGTGAATTTTGTTGTAAATGGTTAAGAGGTGTTAGCCTATAGATGGATAATCTATTTTGTATAATGCAATAGTTGTTGGCTACTTTATTATAAGAAAAGATATAGATATCCTTGTGATTTTATTTTCAAAATGAGCTGTTTATGGATGTGTTGGATGAGTATATGTTATATATGCATAAGATGTGAAAAGAAAATTGGAAAATAGCCTAGTTCTTGTTCATATGGATAGGCACACGAGCATGTGTCTAGGCCATGTGTGACACACGGCCAGCCCACGGTCGCGTGCATTGGTCGTGTCTCTTTGACAAAATTGAGTAGTGTAGGCCACGGCCTAGCCACAGGGGCTTGTGTCTAAACTCAAGGCCGTGTGAAGTAGTTAGTGTTCACCACGGGTGGTGGGCACGGGTATGTACTCTAACCGTGGGGCATTGGCAAAATGCTTGAGTTTTCATGCACGGTTTGTGAACATGGGCGTGTGTGACTACACACGGGCGTGTGTCATCTAGCACAGGCGTGTAGTCTCTATTTAGATGGAGAAAAGTTTAAGATTCGAAAAAGTTTTGATATAGTCTCAAGAGCCTCGTGTGTATGAGTTAGGCCTCGTAAGTCGAGAGTGAGGTTGATGAGGTGACTTGAGAAAGTAGTCGCGATGAGCCTAAGTAGCGATCATGTGGTTTTAATCTAGTAATGCCTCGGGCCGGTTCTAGTGGGAAATACGGGTAAGGGGTGTCACAGGCGTGCCTAGTGGCTGTGGGTATAAGTCAATAGCTAGCCTAAGCGAACACGGTCGTGGCATATGGGCGTGCCTGGTAGCCTTGTGGGTAAGTCAGTAGCTAGTCTAAGTGTGCACGGCCATGTCACACGAGTGTGTCTGGTGGCCGTGTGGATAAGATAGTATACAAGCTCTGTTTTGGCATGGCCAAGACACATAGTTGTGTCTGGTAGCCGTGGAAGGCACACACCCTGCCCCCACAAGCGTGTGGCCTCTATAACTTAGAAAAGTTCTAAATTTTCGAGAATTTTATTATGTGTTCAGTTTGGTTTCGACTCTATTCTAAAGTATGATTAAGGTTTCGTTAACCTATAAAAGGGACACTTTGATTGCAATTGATGAATGGTTGTATGAAATGTCAGTAAAAGTCTCTGATATGTCCAGTAACGCCTTTAGCTCTACTTCGGTGACAAATACGGGTTAGGGGTGTTACAATTTCAACTCAAACATGTCCATCTAAAATATCAATTTCTCATTCCACATCATATAATCTACTCATCATTTAATCCAGCCAAATCTATCATGAAACATACCATTTCCATTATGCTAATTTATACCATAATGATCACTCACATAGAACATACTCATACACATATAAGTCATTCTTTTCATTTGATCAAAACATATACTAACCATCAAACTACCAAGCCAACTCACATGGCTAAGCTTGTACCCTTCAAAACATGCTATAATCACTAGCCTATACATGCCATATACCAAATATTTAAAATTCTGAAAAGTACCAAAATAGATATCCGATAGTGTGATTTAGTCGCTGATGGTTCCCGGATCCGAGCTAGCTTTAAATACACTGTAAAATAGAGAAACACTTCGCATAGTAAGTTCAAAAGCTTAGTATGTTCGTAATATAATACATTTAACTCAATGAATCAAAATCAATATACAAAATAATCATCATATAGATTATTTCACAAGAATGCTCAATCTCATCCATATCCAATACTCACATAGTCATCCATTCATCAAATTCCAAACTCATCAACCACATAGGTTTCGCACATACCTTTGCCAACAATTAGTTAATGAAAAATTTTGCTACTCAATGCTCAATACCACATTTTTATCAATCTTCAATAATAATTAAATTTACATGCACACTTAGTGCCAACTTCTTAGCCGAAGCTTTAATATCATCGCACACTTAGTGCTTTATATTAAACCAAATTTAAATCGGTATTGCACATATAGTGCCAATCGATATAGCCGAGGCTTCCTTTACTTCGCACACACAGTGCTATTCTCCTCTATCTCCATTCTAATTACGCACACTTAGTGCCACATTTCTCAATTCCACATATAGAATTTCTACTTTAATACCATATATTCATTCATTTCATAACACATAGATATGAATTTAACAATTCATATTATACCTGAACTTATCTTAGATGTAGAAATAACAAAATGACTTGTTCAATCGAGCACTTTGTCTTTGCCTCGATCTAAGTCCAAATTTCTCTTTTTCTGATCTATACATATTCAAATTTAACTCATTCAATCACCAATTTATTCAATTAAGTCCAAACACACATATTTAGGGCATTTTACAAAATAGCCCTCATATTTTCACATTTTGACACTTTAGTCCTTATTTCATAAAATCATAAAATACACAAAATTTCCATTTACCCATGCTTAGCCGAATTTTCCCCTAGCTCATACAAGCCCACATATTTCATTTATTTCACATTTTAGTCCTCCAATTTCTCATTTTCACAATTTAGCCCAAAATAGCCAATTTCATCAAAAATTCAAAGACAAATTATGTTAACCCAACATTTAACTTTCATATTACACCAACTATCAACACAAAGCTCACATATTCATCAATGGCACTTCTCAAAATCTTCATCAAATTCTAAAATTTAAGCATGGGTTTGATAGAACACAAAACAACGATCACAAAAACGTAAAAATCACTACAAACCGAGCTCAAAACATTTACCAAATAAGTTCACAAGTGCCGAAACCTAAAAGTTCATCAATGGCTTTCTTCTTCCTCTATATTCGACCAAAAGAAAGATGATAACATGAATTTCTTATTTGTTTTATTATACTATAACATTTTAATTGCTAAATACCAATTTAACCTTAATGAATATTAATAATAACACCAAAAGCCATGCCATTATCATCCATTTACCATCAAATGGTATAATCACAACATAAGGACTTCTCATTTTAGGAGCCATGCCAAATAAGTACTTTAACAATCAGCACACAGCTTTTGTATTTTATGCGATTAAGTCCTTTTTGCAAATTAAGCACACAATCGATAAAATTTTCACACAGAATTTTCACACACACTCAATCACTTATTGTAAGCACCAAAAATAATGTTAAAATATTTTTCTGACCTCAGATTTGTGGTCCCAAAACCACTATTCTACTAGGGTCTAAACTTGGCTATTACAACTCTCCCCCTTAAGGATTTTCGTCCCCGAAATTCTTACTAGTGAATAGGTTCGGATATTGCTCTCTCATAACATCTTTAGGCTCCCACGTAGCCTCTTCTACTCCGTGTTTGTGCCACAACACTTTCACTAAAGAAATTTTCTTATTTCTCAACTCTTTGATCTCACTTGCCAAAATTCGAATCGGTTCTTCACTATACGATAAATTTGTCTAAATCTCAATCTCAGTAGGAGCAATCACATGCGATGGATCAGATCTATATCGTCGAAGCATCGATACGTAAAACACATTATGAATCTTTTCAAATTCAGGTGGGAACATCAATCTATAAGCAGTCGGCCCAATTCTTTCGATAATCTCATACAGTCGATGAACCTTGGACTCAACTTGTCTTTTCTGCCAAAACGAAATATTTTCTTCCACGAGTCACTTTCAAAAACACTTCATAACCAATCTCAAATTCAATATCTTTCCGTTTCAAATTTGCGTAAGATTTCTGACGATCTGAGGCTGCTTTCAAACTATCACTTTCACTTTCACTTTATATTCAGTCTCTTTTATCAAATCAACCCCGTGAATCTTATTCCCATTAAGCTCTGTCCAATATAATGGAGTTCAACATTTACGACCGTAAAGAGCCTCCTATGGTGCCATTTTGATGCTAGATTGAAAAATATTATTGTACGCAAATTCAATAAACAGCAAATGTTTTTCCCACGTACTTTCAAACTCAAGAATGCAGCATCTCAACATATCCTCGAGAATTTGAATGATCCACTAGGATTGACCATCCGTTTGCGGATGAAATGCTATACTGAAATGCAACTTTGTACCTAAAGCCTCTTGCAACTTCTTCCAAAACCGCGAGGTAAATCTTGGATCTCTATTAGATACAATAGATAATGGCACCCTGTGCATTCTCACAATCTCAAAAATATACAATTCACTAATTTATCAAGTGAATATCTGTTCTCACTGGAATAAAATGAGCTGATTTTGTCAATCTATCAACTATCACCTGTATTACATCTTTCTTTCTCAGAGATAAAGGAAATCTCGACACAAAGTCCATCGTGATTCTCTCCCATTTCCACTCAAGAATCATTATTGGTTGTAACAAACCGGATGGAACCTGATGTTTAGCTTTAACTTGTTGAAAAACTAAACATCTTGAAACAAACTCTAAGATATCTCATTTCATACCATGCCACCAATAAAATTATTTTAGATCATTAAACATTTTCGTACTTCCCAGATGAATAGCCAAATGACTATTATGAGCTTCATTCAAAATCAACTGAATCAACTTTGAATTTCTTAGAATGCAAATCCGATCTCTGAATCTCAGACAATCATCATTATCCACTCGAAATTATGAATTAGAATTCAAATCACGCTGATCTCGTTTTGCCATTATCTCAGCATCATTCTTCTAAGCATCACAAATCTATCATATAAACATTGGCCTCACTTTTAATTCAGTCAAAATCAAAACATCATCACATAGATTTATTTACGTATTCATTGCTCGCAAAGAAAATAAAGACTTTTAGCTTAAAGCATTGAAAACAACATTAGCTTTACCCAGATGATAATCAATCACTAATTCATATTGTTTTAGTAATTCTAACCATCTCCGCTGTCTCAAATTCAATTCTTTCTTAATCATCAAATATTTCAAGCTCTTGTGATCCGTATAAATATGACACTTCTCATCAAATAAGTAGTGATGCCAAATCTTCAATGCAAATACAATCGCGGCTAATTCAAGATCATGCGTCAGATAGTTCTTTTCATGCGGCTTTAACTGTCTTGAAGCATAAGCTATAACCTTGCCCTCTTACATCAACACACAGCCCAAACCATTCAATGATGCATCACTGTAAGCTATAAATTCTTTACCCGATTCAGGATGGACTAACACTGGTGCCTCGGTCAACAATGCTTTCAATTGTTCAAAACTATACTGGTACTTTTCTAACCACTCAAATTTGACATCTTTCTGTAGAAATCTCATCAATGGAGTCGCAATCATTGAGAAGCTTTTCACAAACTGTCTATAATAACCTACTAGTCCTAGAAAACTACGGACTTTAGACACATTTCTCGGAGGCTTCCATCCTAAAATTGTTGGAATCTTGCTAGGATCAACTCATATTCTCGCATTGATACAATATGTCCCAGAAAACCAACCTCACGCAACCAAAACTCACATTTGCTAAATTTTGCATACAATTACTTCTCACGCAGAGTTTGTAACACGATTCTCAAATGCTAGCCATGTTGCGTCTCATCATAAGAATAAATCAGTATATCATCAATAGACACCACAACAAATTGATCCAAATACGGTCTGAATATCGGATTCATCAAATCCATAAACACTGCAGGAGCATTCGTTAGTTCGAAAAGCATAACTAAGAATTCATAATGTTCGTACCTCATTCTGAAAGTAGTCTTTGGCACATTTGATTTTTTAACTCATAGTTGATAGTAGCCTAATCTCAAATCTATCTTTGAAAACACAGTGGCTCCTTTCAATTGATCAAATAAATCATCAATACGAGGCAAAGGATATTTATTCTTTATCGTCACTTTGTTCAACTATCGATAATCAATACACATCCTCATAGTGCCATCTTTCTTTTTCACAAACAACACAGGAGCCCCCAGGGCAAGAAACTCGGTCGTGTAAATCCTCTATCTGTCAATTCATGCAACTGAGTCTTCAACTCTTTCAATTCTATGGTGCCATTCTATACGAAGCTATTGAGATAGGAGTCATTCTCGACATTAAATCAATACCAAACTCAACTTCTCGTATCGGAGGTAATCCTGGTAGTTCTTCAGGAAATACATCTGGAAACTCGCAAACCATAGGCACAGATTCAGCTTTCTTTTCTGTCACTTTTGTATCTATTACATCACAAGATAAGCTTTGCAACCCTTTTTCACATAATTCAAAGCTTTCATCGATGATATAACAGTCGGTAAGCCATTAAAATCTCTGGATTCAATTCAAACTATCTCACCATTCTGACTTCTCAAATCAATTCTCTTCCATTTACAATTCACAATAGCATTATGTAAAGTGAGCCAATCCATACCCATAATTATATCAAATTCATCGAATGGTAGCAGCATCAAATTAGTATGAAAACAAATATCTCTAAACATCAATGAACAGCTTCTTTCATACCTTATCAACTAGGATACACTTGCCTAAGGGGTTTGATACTCTAATTACGAATTCAGTAGACTCAATAGGTGGAGTCTTACTAGATCCTAAACTTACACACACATATGAATGAGTAGATCCTGGATTTATCAATGCAATCACATTAGTATCAAATAGAGTAAAAGTACCAGTTATGACGTCTGGAAATGTTACTTCTCCGCAAGCATGAATAGCATAGGCTCGGGCAGGTGCTCTCGCCTCGGATCTCACAGCTATATCAGTTTTCCCTCTCTGACTTCCACTCACATTTCCTATGTTTCTGGGTGGTCTACCCTTAGCTGGCGTATTACTCGACCTCACATTCTGAACATTGTCTCTCTCGGCTAACTCGGACAATCTCGAATGAAGTGATCTAGTGATCCAAATTTATAGCAAACTCTATTATTATACTTGCCCCAGCATTCTCCAACATGTCATCTTCCACACTGTCTACACTCAGGCTTGTTCTTTTTTTCACTACCTTAACAACCCGGTTTAGACCCTAATCAGAATAGTGGTTTTGAGACCACAAATCTGAGGTCAAAATAATAATTTAATATTACTTTCTGTGTGAATGGTATCCTACATGTACTGTGTCAAAAATTTTGTGTGATGATTTGATCGTTTTAGTGTCGAATTAAGATAAATGATTTAATCGCGTAAAGAGTAAAAGCTATGTGCTGATTTATAATTACTTAAGTATTGTTGTCTTATTAATGTGGGGCCTTAGGAGGCAATTAGCCCAATTTTAAGATAGCTGGGTGTTAAATGACAAGATAACCATTTTGATAATTTGTTTTATATGTTTAATGAAAGGGCAATTTGGTAAAAGGAAAATTAAGTTAATTATATGAAACAAAAACATGAATTAGTGGAGTTCATGCTCATCTTTGACAAAAATTGAAAGAAAAAAGAAAGAAAATAAGCTTCCCAAGTTGCGGCTAAGACTTTGGCTAAATTAAGGTGAGTTTTATCTTCAGTTTTTGGTGATTTCTACGTTTTTGTAATCGTTGCTTCTTCGTTTAATGAAAGGACTAAATCAAGCCCATGTTGTAATTTTATGAATTGATGATGTTTTTGTGATGAGCCATTGATGAATGTTTGAGCTATGTGCTAGATGATAGTGATATATGAATACTTGGTGTTGGATTAACATGTTTTGTCTTTGGATTTTTGATGAAATTGAGTATTTTAGGCTATATTGTAAAAAGTGTAAATTGAGGGACTAAAATGTGAAATAAATGAAATGTGTCCTATGAGACTAAGGAGAATTCTGCCTAAGCATAGTGTAATGAAATTTTGAGTATTTGATGATTTTGTGAGATAGGGACTAAAGTGTCGAAATGTGAAAATGTGAGGGCTATTTTGTAAAATGTCCTAAATATGTGTGTTGGATTAAAATGAATGAATTGATGATTGAATGGATTGAATTTAAATGTGTATAGACCAAGAACGGAGAGGTTCAGATCTAGATCGAGGCAAAGATAAAGTGCTCGATTAATCAACCATTTTGGTATTTTGACATCCGAGGTAAGTTCAGATATAATACTAGTTGTAAACCTTATCTATGTGATATAAACTTAATGGATGTATATCTATCTATGAGATTTGAAATGCTATGTGCTGAATTAGGATAAAAGGGGCACTAAGTGTGTGAAATTTAAAACAAGAAAGAGATGATTGGCACTGTGTGTGCGAAAAGATAGAAGCTTTGGCTTATCGACTTAGCACTATGTGTGGGATACCGATATAAGTTTGGTTTAATTTATTGGAACTAAGTGTGCGGTGATGATTATGTTTCAGTTATGAAATTGGCACTAAGTATGAGAATAAACCAATGGAATAGCAAGGGTTGAATGAGAGGTAATATCGAACAATTGAGTAGCGTAAATGGTAAGTAACTATGTGTTGATCAAGGTACGTTTTAACCTATGTTGTTGATGATAGATTTAAGAGTTGAATGAATAGATAATTGGGTATGTGCTTGAGATTGATAATGTGCCTAGTTGTGCCTTTATCTATGTGATGGTACATATATATATACATATTGATGTTGTAGTATCGAGTAATATGTATTGTATTACAAACTTACTAAGCTTTGGAAAGCTTACTGTGTGATTTGTTTCTCTGCCTTGCAGTGTCAGTAAAGCTAGCTCGGATTTGGGATCGTTAGCTTCTCAATCACACTATCGGCATTCTATTTTGGTACTTTTGGAAAGATGTATATAGCTAGGATATGCCATGTATAGGCTAGTTAATTAAATCAAGATTGAGATTTGTAAGTAGCCATGAGATGTGGCTAGATATGTGGTAGATTTGGCATGAATGAATGTCGTATATATATATGATGCATCTTTTGGCATGATTTGTAGATTGATAAATTTTCTATTGAGCGGTAAGTTTGTGTTGATAAATGCTAGTAGGGGTAGTGAGATTTGGGAATGAATTACACTTGTGATAGAATAAGTATTTGTATTGAATTGGGTATGATTAGAGTTGGTATTGATTGCATGTTTTAAAATGCTAAATTGGTATGCTTTTAGATGGCATTATGTGCATGAGATGTTTGGCTGATTGGCTTATAGGTTTGACCCTAAGTGGGTGGCATGTTAGCCTTACAAAAATGGCCTATAATGTCGCACGATTGGGGCTTATGGGCATGTCTTAGACCGTGGGTAAATTGGCAGAATGTGGCTTAAACTGCACACGGCTATGGCACGGGCGTGCCTATAGGTCATACGAGAAATGGCAGTATATGACCTTATAGGACACGGCCTTAGCACACGGGCGTGCTTGTTAGCCGTGTTGATTTTGGCAGTATGTAACCACGGGGAGGTCACACAGGTATGTCATGTAGCCGTGGGAGAGGCACGGCCTAGCCCCACGGGCGTGTCTCCCCTGTATTCTAGAAAAGTTTCAATTTTTCATGAAATTTTATATGTGTTTCGGTTTAGTCCCGACTCAGTTTATAAGCATGCTTAGGTTCTTAATAACTCGTTTAAGGGACACTATGATTGTATATGAATGTGTTTGATGATGATTGACTTTGTGTCGTGAATGTGATGTGAAATGATCCAATTGTTCGGTAATGCCTCTAAACCCTATTCCGGCGACAATCTCGGGTTAGGGGTGTTACACTGCCAACACTCGATTCAATCGAAAATTGATTTTTTGAACCAACACTTTATTTCACATGATCTCTACTCGAATGTCCAAACGAAACATTCGATTGATTGCTTGCATCTTTGAATCTCTTTGATGGAGGTTGATACGACTAGCTTATTAATCTTTTTCTTTCATCTCTAGCTTTGAAATCGCTTTTATCTTTTCTTTGCTAAGTTCTTTGGCTTTGCTGGCTCTTTCAACTAACACTACAAATTCATTCAAATCAAGTATTCCAACCAACAATTTAATGTCTTCATTCAGCCCTTCAATGAAACGTTTATACATAATAGCTCCTGTAAAAACACATTCATGCACATATTGGCTCAATCTCACAAATACTCAGTAATGGACATACGACCCTGTTTCAACTCTAAGAACTCTTTTTGTTTCTGATCTATAAATCGTTGACTGATAATTTCTTCCAGAATTCAACTTGAAAGAAATTTTAGGTGATTCTCTCTCTCGGAACCACAGATATCAACGTTTTCAACCAATTATGCGCGGTATTTCTCAACAATGAAACAACACATTTTATACATTCATCAGGAGTCAATGACATCTCATCAAACACTCAGGTTGTATTCTCAAGCCAGAACTCAGCTCGTTCGACATCATCATCAGTTGTAGCCCTAAACCCTTAGGCCCGTACTTTTAAATTTATCCACAGGAGGTTTAATCAATCGAATTGAATCTGAAACTTGTGGCACAACAGGCACTTGTGGAGGTGGAGGTTGTTAAGCAGCTAGATTCGTTCAAACGAACTCTAAAAACCACTCATTTCTCATTTGGAAGAAGGCTTGCTTAGCCTCTCCCTCATGGCTACTAGCAATTGGCCTAGACTCGGCTAGCGCTATCCCTTGAGCGGGAGTAGGTCCATTGCTCTCAACATCATCAGCAACTACTCGATTGAGATCCATTTACTATATAAAAACACATTTCTAACTATCAAAATTCATCACACTATCGCAATTATATATATGACATGTATAGCAAGACTCACACTCGCTACGCTAGTCCTAGACTCGACTAAACCTGGCTCTGATGCTAATAAAATGTAACACCCTTAACCTGTAACCATTGCCAGTTTAAGGTTAAGATGCATTACCGGACAAATCAAAACTTTTACGAACATTTAACAACACAAAGTATATCATCAATGAAACATATCAAAGTACATACATATAGTCCCTTAATAAAGTCTACAAGACCTCAAATATGTGTTAGAAAGGGGTCGGGACTAAACCAAACACATACAAAATTTTAAAAAATCTAACATTTTTCAAAGCTACAGAGGTCACACGCCCATGTGGGTAGACTGTGTGCCTCACATGGCCTCGGACACGCCCATGTGTCCAAGCTGTGGTAAAATAGGGCATACATACTGACTTGTCCACATGACCTGAGACACACACGTGTGCCTCACCCGTGGTCGACACTGACTTGCACCACACGGCCAGTCACACACCTGTGTGACAAGCCCATATGCGAGCCTGACTTGTTTTGAATTACAAACTCGAAAGACACGATCGAGCCACACACCCGTCTGCTCAACCATATGGGCAATTATAGGCCATTTACAAGGCCAGTTTGCCATTCACACTTTGAAATCACCTACAAGCATTAATTCATATGCATTTATACCTCAAATGGGAATCCAAAAATACTAATAAATGCATCAATTAATCATCCACTACAACATTTATTTCCTTACTCTGTAACAACTCAGATTTGGGCCTAGTAGAATTGGGCTTATTGGGCCTTGGCCATGGGAGTGTTTAAAATTTTTTAGAACAAGAGAACGGACCTAATGCAAGTTGGCCCTATTAGGTGAGTGATTTTGGAAGGTTAGGGGGCTTCTATGAAGTCCTGGGATCAAACCTGGGCTTAGGAAAAATTTTGGTTTTAGGTGAATAAAACCCTGAGTGTAAGTAAGTAGGCTTTACGAATAAAATGTGGAAAAAATGATACAAAAAGATCTTGTGGTGTAGTGTCAAAGTGGTGCCACATGAGAGACAAAGAGGTGACGCCACTCAAGGAAGCAAGGGGTCCAAGTTTCAAGTCTTGGCGCTTGCATTTCATTTTGATTTATTTTATTTTTTAAGTGAACTTAGACTTTGACCCATAGACTTATATTTAGTTGCGCATGATTTTAGACAAAAGTTGAGCATGTGGCAAGGTGGTGTGGCGTAAAGGGGAGTGTAAGGAGGTTGGAGGTTTGAATCTCGTAGATGGCAAATTGGAGGCTTTTATTTTGCTAAGTTGGAATGGCCAGGGTTTGTGTTGGATTTAAACTCTGCTGAAGGAGGGATCCCACATCAAAAAGCTAGTAGGAGGGAAGGTGAGAGGCTGGCTTTAAATAGAGTAATTTATTAGGAGAGGAAGCATACCTTGGTGGGCATTTGGGCATAGGAGTGTTTAGAGTGTGGATGAGCTTCAGATTCCTATCAGGCGTGTATTTCGCACTACTCTAGCTGTAGAGTAGCAAATGCCAAAATGCCGGTCACACAGCGGTGGAAACCACACGAGCGTACGAGCACACGTGTGGGAGCTTCGACGTGATAGTTGAGGCCACAATGAGTATTCTTGTGGGTTTATGCTGTTTGGGCCACGATGGACCGAACGGGGCCATGTAGGCCCAATGGGCCCGTGGGCCCACATGAACAAATTGTATGATTGTGTAGTAGATATTGGACTAGTCTATGTGAATCTCATATCTATGGCAGATTTGTGCTAAATGGGCCCCACGAGCGTGTGGGCCCATTTGGGCTGAGAATGGGCCTTAGGCCCATTCGCATCGTTATTTTTGTTTAAAATACCCTCGATTTATGAAATTACTGAAATACCCCCAATTTATGAACTTATAAAAATACCCCTGATTTACAAATTTACTAAAATACCCCCAATTTATGAAATTACCGAAATACCTTAGTTTACAAAATTACTAAAATACCCTTGGTTTACAAAATTACTAAAATACCCTTGGTTGATAAATTACTGAAATACCCCTGGTTTATGAAATTATTGAAATACCATCAAAGGGTGAAATAACCATTTTACCCCTAAACGATAAAATAACTGTTACACCTTCGAGGCAGTACTAGTGTTGTGTGTGTTAATTGTATGATTGAGTATGTTCAAGATGCACTGCATACATGGATTAGTTATGAGTAGAATTACCGAAATACCCCTAGATGGTAAATTACCAAAATACTCCTAGGTTTCGAAATTACCGAAATACCCCTAGGTTGGGAAATTATCGAAATACCCTTAGGTTGCAAAATTACCAAAATACCCTAAAAGGGGTGAAAATGATCGTTATACCATCGATTATGGTTGAATATCGTGTATATGATTTTATTTACACTTTTATAAGTTTGATACATTGTATTTATAACATGTTGCATGGGTTGAGTTTGATGATCGGAGGAAGTGTAGCCTGGTGGCTTTGCCATATACTGTTTTAATGGCTATGCGACATATATATATATATTGTTATAGTGTTATTTTTGTGGCTCACCCACGAATATCGTGATTAGCAGCTTGTCTGCAATATTGGTGTGTTTGGCAGGGTGAGTTGACTTGATCCCCACAGGTGACGATTGGTTGGTACGGGGGTGTGATTGGCTGGATTGGGTTGGGTTGCATTTTATTGGTTGCATTATCATGATTATTGGGCTTAGGCCCAGACCGATGCTGAAAGGGCTCAGGCCCAGATAGTGACCGTTTAGGGGATTACACACTGAGTTCTTGCAACTCACCCCTTTTCCCTTAACCTTGCAGGTAATCCCCAGTTTTAGAGCTGCGGAGGACTCGGTGGTGGCCATACATCGGAGTTATTTCTCATGAAACTTAGTAAATCAAAATTTTATTTTATTTTAAGATTATTTATTTTGGGGTTAATATTTTGTAATAAGGCTATTGGATTTATTTTTCCTTTTAAACTTTCATTTTGGCGATTAATAAATTGCTAAATGTTTAAATACTGGGTTTTCTTAAAACGTTAATAACTGTTTTCAAAATTTCACGCTTCTGCAACTATTCAAGTTTGACTTTCACGACAAAAAATGTTTTTTAAAATAAATACAGCTTTATAAAAATGGACATTAAGTAAATCAGGTTTACAAACAAACAACGAAACTCGGAGTTTTCAAAACAAAAAGATGCAACATTTTCAACGAACGCTTAGCTTTTCAACTACCTTTTGATATGATATGCTAGATCCGGCCATAATGTCTAGGCTGGATTTGGGGTGTTACATTTTATGGTATCAGATCTCGGTTGCAAAACTTGGCTGTGGAATGGGTTTTGAAATTTTTCCTTAAGTGTTAAAATTTTTAACTTGGAAAGTGATAGTGTTACCTAGAAGTATGGCACACAGTCTCCGATACCAAATTCATAAGTTCTTGATCTTAAACTTTGTTATATGATAAAATGAGTGTATATTTTGTATTTATTTTGTGTGCATTTTGTTTGGATGTGATTGTATGCATGTGTGATAAATATCTGTTGTTTCTGTGGTTAGATGGTTTCTTACGTGTAAGAGGTTTCAAGATTAAGCTAGAAGTGTTGTAGTGTTATTGAGATGAGAGTGCACAGCAGAAGCATAGTGGGCTAACCTGTGTTGTGCGGCTATTATATAGTTGGAAATTTCGAGGACAAAATTTCTTTAAGGGGGTAGATTTGTAACGACCCGAATTTGGGCCTAGTAGAATTGGGCTTATTGGGCCTTGGTCATGGGAGCATTTAAAATTTTTGAGAATAAGAGAATGGCCCTAATGCAAGTTGGACCTATTAGGTGAGTGATTTTGGAAGGTTAGGGGGCTTCTATGAAGTCCCGGGATCAAACTTGGGCTTAGGAAAAATTTTGGTTTTAGGTGAATAAAACCCTCGGTGTAAGTAAGTAGGCTTTAAGAATAAAATGTGGAAAAAAATGACACAAAAAGATCTTGTGGTGTAGTGGCAAAGTGGCGCCACATGGGAGACAAGGAGGTGATGCCACTCAATGAAGCAAGGGGTCCAAGTTCCATGTCTTGGCGCTTGCATTTCATTTTGATTTATTTTATTTTTTAAGTGAACTTAGACTCTGGCCCATAGACTTATATTTAGTTGCGCATGATTTTAGACACAAGTTGAGCATGTGGCAAGGTGGTGTGGGGTAAAGGGGAGTGCAAGGAGGTTGGAGGTTCGAATCCCGCAGATGGAAAATTAGAGGCTTTTATTTTGCTAAGTTGGGATGGCCAGAGTTTGCATTGGATTTATACTCTACTGAAGGAGGGATCCCACATCGGAAAGCTAGGCCCATTCGCATCGTTATATCTGTTTAAAATACCCCCCATTTTTGAAATTTTTGAAATACGCCGATTTACAAAATTATCGAAATACCCTCGATTTTTGAAATTACAAAAATACCACCGATTTACAAAATTATTGAAATACCCCTAGTTTATGAAATTACTGAAATACCTCGATTTACAAAATTACTAAAATACCCTTGGTTTACAAAATACCCTTTGTTGATAAAATTACTGAAATACCCCTGGTTTATGAAATTATTGAAATACCCTCAAAGGGTGAAATTACCATTTTACCCCTAAACGACAAAATGACCGTTGCACCCTCGGGGTTGTACTAGTGTTGTATGTGTTAATTGTATGATTGAGTATGTTCGAGATGCACTGCATACATGGATTAGTAATGAGTAGAATTACCGAAATACGCCTTGATGGTAAATTACCAAAATACCCTTAGGTTGCAAAATTACCGAAATACCCCTGGGTTACGAAATTACGAAATACCCCTAGGTTGTTAAATTACCAAAATACCCCTAAAGGGGTGAAAATGATCGTTATACACTCAATTATGGTTGAATATCATGTATATGATTTTATTTACACTTTTGTAAGTTTGATAGATTGCATTTATAACATGTCGCATGGGTTGGGTTTGATGATCAAAGGAAGTGTAGCCTGGTGGCTTTGCCACATACTGTTTTAGTGGCTATGCCACATATATATATTGTTATAATGTTATTTTGGTGGCTCAGCCATGAATACCATGATTAGCAGCTTCTCTGCAATATTGGTGTGTTTGGCGGGGTAGGTTGACTTGATCCCCACAGGTGACGATTGGTTGGTAGGGGTGTGATTGACTGGATTGGGTTGGGTTGCATTTTATTGGTTTCATTATCATGATTATTGGGCTTAGTCCCAGACCGATACCGAAAGGGCTCAGGCCCAGATAGTGACCAGTTAGGGGATTACACACTGAGTTCTCGTAACTCACCCCCTTCCCATAACCTTGTAGGTAATCCCCAGCGTTGGAGGATTTGGAGCTGAGGAGGACTCGATGGTGGCCATACATCGAGTTATTTCTCATGAAACTTAGTAAATCCAATTTTTATTTTATTTTAAGATTATTTATTTTGGTGTTAATATTTTTTAATACGGCCATTGGATTTATTTTTCCTTTTAAACTTTCATTTTGGCGATTAATAAATTGCTAAACGTAAATACTGGGTTTTCTTAAATCGTTAATAACCGTTTTCAAAATTTCACATTTTTGTAACTATTCAAGTTTGACTTTCACAACAAAAACAGTTTTTCAAAATAAGTACAACTTTATAAAAGTGGACATTAAGTAAATAAGGTTTACAAACAAACAACGAAACCTAGAGTTTTAAAAAAAAAGATGCAACATTTTCAACGAACGCTTAGCTTTTCAACTACCTTTTGATGTGACATGCTAGATCCAGCCATAACGTCTAGGCCGAGTTTAGGGTGTTACATACTCAATTTCAACTCAAACATGTCCATCAAAAATATCAATTTCTCATTCCAAATCATATAATCTACTCATCATTTAATCCAACCAAATCTATCATGAAACATACCATTTCCATTATGGTAATTTATACCATAATGACAACTCACATAGAACATACTCATACACATATAAGTCATTCTTTTCATTTGATCAAAAATATACCAACCATCAAACTACCAAGCCAACTCACATGGCTAAGCTTATACCCTTCAAAACATGCCATAATCACTAGCCTATACAAGCCATATACCAAATATTTACAACTTTCAAAAGTACCAAAATAAATAGCCGATAGTGTGATTTAGTCACTGACGATCCCCAAATTCGAGCTAGCTTTAAATACACTGTAAAACAGAGAAACAGTTCACACAGTAAGCTCAAAAGCTTAGTAAGTTCGTAATATAATACATTTAACTATCACATAGATTATTTCACAAGATTGCTCAATCTCATCCATATCCAATACTCACATAGCCATCCATTCATCAAATTCCAAAATCATCAACCACATAGGTTTCGTACATACCTTTGTCAACACTTAGTTAATGAATAATTTTGCTACTCAATGCTTAATACCACATTTCGATCAATCTTCAATAATCATTCAATTTACTTGCACATTTAGTGCCAATTTCTTAGCCGAAGCTTTAATATCATCTCACAATTAGTGCTTTTTTATTAAACCAAATTCAAATCGGTATCGCACACACAGTGCCAATCGATATAGCCGGGGCTTCCTTTACTTCACACACACAGTGCTATTCACCTCTGTCTCCATTCTAATTACGCACACTTAGTGCCGCATTTCTCAATTCCACATATAGCATTTCTAATTCAATAACCATATATTCATTCATTTCATAACACATAGATATGAATTTAACAATTCGTATTATACTCGAACTTACCTCAGACGTAGAAATAACAAAATAAGTCGTTCAATCGAGCACTTTGTCATTGCCTCGATCTAAGTCCAAATTTCTCTTTTCTTGATCTATACATATTCAAATTTAACTCATTAAATCATCAATTTATTCAATTAAGTTTAAAAACACATAATTAAGGCATTTTACAAAATTGCCCTCACATTTTAACATTTCGATAGTTTAGTCCCTATTTCATAAAATCTCAAAATGCACAAAATTTCAATTTACACATGCTTAGCTGAATTTCCCCCTAGCTCGTACAAGCCCACATATTTCATATATTTCACATTTTAGTTCTCTAATTTCTCATTTTCATAATTTAGCCCAAAATAGCCAATTTCATCAAAAATTCAAAGACAAACAATGTTAACCCGACATTTAACTTTTATATTCCACCAACTATCATCACAAAGCTCACATATTCATCAATGGATTTCTTCTTCCTCTATATCCGGCCAAAAGAAAGATGATAACATGAATTTTTTATTTGTTTTATTATATTATAACATTTAATTTCTAAGTACCAATTTTAACCTTAATGAATATTAATAATAACACTAAAAGCCATGCCATTATCATCCATTTACTATCAAATGGTTTAATCACAACATAAAGACTTCTCATTTTAGGATCCATGCCAAAAAAGTACTTTAACAATCAGCACATAACTTTTGCATTTTATACGATTAAGTCCTTTTTGCAAATTAAGCACACAATTGATAAAATTTTCGCACAGAATTTTCACACACACTCAATCACATATTGTGAACACCAAAAATAATATTAGAATATTTTTTTGACCACAGATTTGTGGTCCCAAAACCATTGTTCCTATTAGGGTCTAAATCAGGCTATTACAACACACGCCTATGTGCCTAGTCCGTGTGGATTTTATTTTTCATTTCGAACCTACAGGGGTTTTCACACGGCCTGGCACACGCCAGTGTCTATGGCCCTTGTCTCTCACACAGCCATGACACGCTTATGTCTTAGCCCGTGTGTGAAAACCTCGACATTCTGTTTATGACATTAGCAAAAACTTAGAGGCAGACGACCTAGTCACACGCCCGTGTGCTGGCCCGTGTGACGAACTAATTTTTTTTGCAAATTAGATACAAGGGACACATGACCCATCAACACACCCTCGGGGCTGACCATGTGTCTCACACGCCTGTGTGTCTACCCGTGTAGACACATTCACACTGTAACAGTCCGATTTAAACCCTAGTCAAAATAGTGGTTTCAGAACCACAAATCTGAGTGAATAATATTTTAATATTATTTTCTATGCCTTTGATATGTGACTAAGCATGTGTGAAAGCCTCGTATGTAAATTTGATCATTTGTGTGTTTAATTTGACAAAAGGATTAAATTGCATTAAAATGCAAATTTGCATGCTTTATGAAAAGATACCTATTTGTCATGTCTTTATATGTGTGAAGGCCTTATATGGCAATTAAGACAATTTTAAGTTAGTGGAAGGTTAAATGGCATAATAACCTTAATATCAATTTGTCTTATATGATTAATAGGTGGGTAAATTTGTAAATTGAAAATTAAGCTATTATATATTAATTCATTAAAGTAATAAGTCATCAAAATGGTGTTCATCCACTAAAAAATCAAACAAAAGAAATAGAAAGAAGAAGCTAGGGCATTCGACACTCTTTTAGCTTGATTCAAGGTAAGTTTTGCTTCAGTTTTCGATAATTTCTATATTTTGAAATCATTGCTTCGTATGCTATAAAACCAATGTTGTAATTTGAAGAATTGATGATGTTCATGAGGTGTCCCGTTAATGAAATGGTGAGCTTTGTGATGAGTTTAGGTGTTAAATGATAGATATGTGCTAACTGAACATGTTTTATTCTTGAAATTTTGATAAATTTAGCTAATTAGGGCTAAATTGAGAAATTAGCATTTTGAGGGATTAAATTATGAATCTGATGAAATGTTTGGACTTATATGAGATACATGAGCATTTGACTAAGTATGAGTGTATGGTAATTTTGTATATTTGATGTTTTGAGAAAAATGGACTAAATTGATAAAATGTACAAATGTGAGGGCTAAATTACAAATAGCCCTAAATATGTTTGTTTGGATTGAATTGGATGAGTTAGAGAATAAAAGGGTTAAATTTGAATATGTATAGAGCAAGAACCGAAGAAAACAGATTTAAATTGCGGGAAAACGAAAGTAGTCGAATAACCGAGTTCGAACGGATATCTAAATCCAAGGTAAGTCAATATACAAATAAATGTATTTGTATTGAATTATGTATGTTCTTATGATTATTGATAATGATGAATGTATATGAGATATGTATACATGAATTATGAGATAGAATCGACATAGTAACAATGTCTGAGAAGTCCCGTTTGAACCTAGGAATAAATAGGGTAGTCTATGTCATGACATAGGTGTCTGTTACATGATATCATTTAAGACCACGTCTAGGACGTTGGCATTGATATGAGATTTCGTGTAAGACCACGTCTAGGATGTTGGCATCGATATTAGATTTATGTGTAAGACCATGTCTGGGACATTAGCATCGTATTGATTCGTGTAAGACCCTGTCTGGGACAATGGCATCAATATATGGTTACATGTAAGACCACGTCTGGGACGTTGGCATTGTACGATTATTCCATGCATTCTAAGTATCCTATTATATTCTAAATGGTTCAACGGGTAAATCTGAGATATGAATAACTATGAGATTTGTATATTCGTTTTAGGTACGTTTGATATGTATACTAAGTGTGCATGAAAGGTAAGTATCTATGTGAACTTAATAAGATGAATATGTGAATTAGAATGATGAGACAATATATGAGAATATGCTCTAATGAACTATGTGCATAAGTGATATTGAAGTTGATGAATTTGGTATGATATGGCTAAGCTTATGAGCCAATAAACATGAATTGAATTTGCTATGACAATTATAAATGACATATTATCAAATTGAATATGTGTATTATATGTTATGTTTATTTGTATATGGCTTACTAAGCTTTGTAAGCTTACTCTGTATGTGTTTTATATGTTTTATAGATCGTCAAAGCTACTAAAGGCTTGGGGATCGTCGAGGATTGTCATCACACTATTCAACTTGTTTTGGTACCTTTGAAATATGTATATAGCCATATATGGTTGATATAGGCTATTCATTTTGGATTATGTTTAAAATGTGTGTAAATAGCCATGAGATGTGGCTAGTTTAATGTTGGTAATATGCAAGAGTGAATTTGTTATATGATGCATAGTTTGATATGGCTTGATAGTTAATAAAATGGTAAAAGTTATGGAAAGCATATGAATTCATTATGAGTATGTATATTTGACCAAATGAATGATTATATGAAAGGTAAATGTGGATGAATCATGTTTGAATGTATATGTAATTTTAGTTGGACAAAGTAGTATGATTGAAAATAAGTTTGAATATGAAGATATGTTGATTGTTTGACATGTTTTTGGATGTCAAGTATGTATGTAATGAATTGGTAATTTGCTTGTCGGAATTGACCCTTGTATGGGTCGCATTTGGACCTTGCAAGTGGTCTATTTTGCCTACACGGTCGTGGCACATGGGCTTGCCTAGTGGTCGTTGGTATAAGTCAGTAGTTAGCCTAAGTACACACTGCCATGGCATACGGGCATGCTTGGTAACCATGTGGTGAAGTCAGTAGCTAGCTTAATGTTACACGGCCATGGCACACGGGCGTGCTTGGTGGCCGTGTGGATAAGTCAGTATTCAAACTCTGTTTTGGCACGGTCTAGACACATAGGTGTGTCTAGTAGTTGTGGGAGGCACACGACTAGCCCACACGGGTGTGTGACCTCTGTAGCTTTGAAAAAGTTTTAAATTTTTGAGAAATCTTATATGCATTTGGTTTAGTCCCAACCCTATTCTACAGCATGATTAAGGTCTTGCTGACCTATAAAAGGGACGTTTTGATTGTGATTAATGAACTATATTATTAGATGTCTGTAAAAGTTTCTGATCTGTCTAGTAATGCATTTAACTCTAATCCAACGATAGATACGGGTTAGGGGTGTTACATTTGATTGGTATGAGAGCTACAGTTTAGTCGATTCTCTGACTAACGTAGCGTGTGAGAGTCTAGCTATACATGCCATATTAATGAAATGTGATAGTGTGATGAATCCTGACGTGTAAAATGTGTTTCCATATAGTAATGGATCCCAAAAGAGCCGTAGCTGATGATGTTGAAAGTAATGCCCCTACTCCCGCTCAAGGGACAGTGCCATCTGATTTGAGATCGGCTACTAGCGGTCTATAAGGAGAAGCTAAACAAGCTTTCTTCCAAATGATGAGTGAATGGTTCACTCAATTTATGAGAAATAATCCTATTGTTTCACAACCTATGTCCCCGGTTAATCCCCCTTAGACATCTGTTATGCCTTCGACTATGAATCTGAATCTGATGAACAAGCCTCCTGTTCAAAAAATTCGTAAGTATGAGGCTGAATAGTTCAAGGCCACCAGTGACGATGATGCTAAGAAAGCTGAGTTCTGGTTAGAAAACACTATCAGGGTATTTGATGAGATCTCTTTGACTCCGAAGAAAGTACTAAATGTGTTGTATCATTACTACGAGATGCAGCTTATCAGTGGTGGAAGACTTTAATTTTTGTGGTTCCAAAGGAATGGGTCACTTGGGATTTCTTCCAATCTTAGTTTCGAAAGAAATATATCTGTGAGAGATTCATTGATCAGAAACGAAAAGAATTTTTGGAACTGAAACAAGGCCGTATGACTGTTACGGAATATGAACAACAGTTTGTGAGACTGAGTCAGTATGCTCGTGAATGTGTATCCATCGAGGCAATAATGTGCAAAAGATTCGAAGAAGGCCTTAACAAAGATATTCTCTTTCTAGTCGAGATTTTAGAGATAAAAGAGTTTGTCATACTTGTTGACCGAGCGTGCAAAGCTGAGGCACTCAAAAAAGATAAAAGAAAAGCTGAGTCTGAAGCTAGAGAGGTAAGAAAAAAGATTTTCGAGTAAATCATTTCAGTCTATTTCGAATAAATTTTGAGATGAACAAAGTCGTTCAAGAGTTAATATGGGACACTAGAGTAGAGATCGTGCTAGATCATAAATATGCTCCAAAATTCTAGCAACTTCAATAGCAAGTGTTGGAAATGTTCGATCTGAGAAACCTGAAGTAAGCATTGTGGAAAAAGGCATCGGGGAGTTATAGATTAAATGATCGAGCTTGCTTTAGATGCGAATTGTTAGAGCATTTCATCCGTGATTGCCCAGAGTCTGATGAACAAGAGGCTACTCAGAATTCGAGATCTGATAACGTCTCAGTGAGAGATAGATCTTCCAAAAATGCAAGAAATGTCAGTGATAGTCAGAGAATTAGAAGAGATACAATTGTGAGATCTGATGTTACAAAACCTGCTAGATCTGAAGCTTCATCTCCTGACGTTATAATGGGTACATGTACACTTTATGATACTTTTGTGATTGCATTGATAGACCCTGGTTCTACTCATTTGTATATATTCATGAATTTAGTATCCAGGAAGACTATGCCTGTAGAGTCTACTGAGTTTGTTATAAAAGTATCGAACCCCTTAAGTAGAAGTGTCCTAGTTGACAAAGTATGCAAGAATTGTTTTTTAATGTTCTGAGATATCTGTTTCCCTACTGATTTGATGCTTTTTCAATTTGATGAACTTAATACCATTCTGGGTAGGGACTGGTTGACAATACATGATGTCGTGGTGAATTGTAAAAAAAAGACTATTGATTTGAGATGTTTGAATGATGAAATTGTTCAAATTGAGTCCAATGATTTGAATGGATTGCTTGCTGTGATATTTGTATCGAAAGCTCAAAATTTTGTGAAAAAGGGTTACGAAGCTTATTTTGCTTATATGATTGATTCGAAAGTATCTGAAAGGAAAGTTGTATCAGTGTTAGTTGTTTGTTAGTTTTCTGATGTATTCCCTGAAGAACTGCTGGGATTGCCTCCGACACGTGAAGTTGAATTTGGTATTGATTTGTAGCCTGGTACGACTCCTATTTCGATAGCTCTGTATAGAATGGCACCAACAGGGTTGAAAGAGTTAAAGTCACAGTTGCAAGAGTTAACTAACAAAGGGTTCGTTAGACCGAGTTTCTCACCTTGGGATGCTCCCGTTTGTTTGTGAAAAAGAATGATGGCACAATGAGAATGTGCATTGACTATCGTCAGTTGAACAAAGTGACCATAAAGAACAAATATCTGTTTCCCAGGATTGACGATTTGTTTGATCAGCTAAAAAGAGCTACTGTGTTTTCAAAGATAGATCAAAGATCGGGTTACTACCAGTTGAGGGTGAAAGATTCAGACATTTTGAAAACTGCTTTCAGAATGAGGTACGGGCATTATGAGTTTTTAGTTATGTCTTTCGGACTAATGAATGCTCCTACTATTTTTATGGATCTGATGAACAAAATTTTTAGACCGTACCTAGATTGATTTGTTTTTGCATTCATTGATGATATTTTGAATTATTCACGGGATGATACTGAGCATGCCGAGCATTTGAGGATTGTGTTGCAAACTCTGATAGAAAAGCAACTATATGCAAAATTCAACAAATGTGAATTCTGGTTGCGTGAAGTTAGTTTTCTAGGACATATTGTATCGGCCTCAAGAATACAAGTTCATCCGAGCAAGATTTCTGCTATTCTGGATTGGAAACCCCCAAAAAATGTATCTGAAATCCATAGTTTTCTGAGACTTACTGGTTATTATCGTCAGTTTGTAAAAGGCTTTTCGATGATAGCAACTCTATTGACTAGATTACTTCAGAAAAATGTAAAGTTTGAATGGTTTGATAAATGTCAGAAAAGTTTTGATCAGTTAAAAGCCCTTTTGACTGATGCTCCAGTTTTATACAGCCAGAATCAGGTAAAGAATTCGTGATATATTGTGATACCTTATGCTTCAATACAAATGAAGCCTCATGAAAAGAACTATCCGACTCACGACCTTGAGCTAGCTGCGATTGTATTCGTACTAAATATTTGGCGTCATTATCTTTTTGGTGAAAAATGCCACGTGTTTTCAAATCATAAAAGTTTGTAGTATCTAATGACTCAGAAAGATTTGAATCTACGACGGAGAAGATGGCTAGAACTATTGAAAGATTACGAACTTGTAATTGATTATCATCCGGGTAAATCAAATGTCGTTGCTGATGCATTGATTCGAAAATCACTATTTGCACTACATGCTTTGAATGCTCAATTAGATCTGTCTGATAATAGTTCAGTGATAGCTGAATTTAAAGCGAAATCGTTATTTTTACAGTAGATATATGATGCTCAGAAAGTTGATAATGAAATAATAGCGAAACGAGCTCAGTGTGATCCGAATTTTGGTTCTGAATTTTGAGTGGATGATAACGATTGTTTGAGATTCAGAGATCGAATTTGTATTTTGTGAAATCCAAAATTGATTCAGTTGATTTTGAATGAAGCACATAATAGTCGTATATTTGTTCATCTAGGAAGTACAAAAATGTACCATGATTTGAAACAACACTATTAGTGGTCTAGTATGAAGCGGGACATTTCTGATTTTGTTTCGAAATGTTTAGTCTGTCAACAAGTTAAAGCTAAACATCAGTTTTCGTCAGGGTTGCTACAATCGATTTTGATTCCTGAGTGGAAATGGGATAGAGTGACAATGGATTTTGTTTCGGGATTGCCTCTGACTTCAGAAAGAAAGATGCAAGTTTGGTTGTAGTTGATCAATTGACGAAATCCACCCATTTTATTTTGGTAAGATCTAATTATTCACTTGACAAGTTAGTTGAGCTTTACATTTTTGATATTGTGAGATTACACTGGGTGCCATTACCCATTGTGTCAGATAGACATCTGAGGTTTACTTCACGGTTTTGGAAGAAACTACAAGAATTTTTAGGCACGAAATTACATTTCAGACAGCTTTTCATCTGCAAATAGATGGTTAGTCTGAACGGATTATTCAGATTCTCGAGGATATGTTGAGATGCTACATTCTTGAGTTTGATGGTACGTGGGGACAGTACCTACCATTGATTGAATTTACGTATAATAACAATTTTCAGTCGAGCATTAAAATAGAACCTTACGAAGCTTTGTACGGACATAAATATCGAACACCTCTATTTGGATCGAGCTCAGTGAAAATAAGCTGCACGGGGTTGATTTAATAAAAGATACTGAACAGAAAGTAAAAGTGATCCGTGATAGTCTGAAATCAGCATCTGATAATCAGAAGTCTTATGCAGACTTGAAACAAAAAGAGATTGAATTTGAGATCGATGACAAAGTGTTTCTGAAAGTGTCTCCCTGGAAGAAAGTACTCCGATTTGGACGTAAAGGCAAGTTGAGTCTGAGATTCATCGGGCCATATATTGAACGTGTTGGGCCAGTTTCATACAAATTGTTGTTTCCACTAGAGCTAGAAAAGACTCATAATGTATTTCATGTTTCGATGCTTCGTAGATATCGTTCTGATCCATCACATGTGATTACTCCATCTAAGATTGAAATCTGATCTGATATGACAAATGAGAAAGAATTGATCCGTATCTTATCTCGTGAAGTAAAAGAATTGAGAAATAAGAAAATTCTATTAGTGAAAGTGTTGTGGCATCGTCACGGAGTGGAAGAGGCTACGTGGGAGCCTGAAGATGCAATGAAACAACAATATCCAAATCTGTTTAATGGTAAGATTTTCGGGGATGAAAATCCCTAATGGGGGAGAATTGTAACAGTCTGATTTAGACCCCAGTCGAAATAGTGGTTTCGAAACCACAAATTCGAGTCTGAATAATATTTTAATATTATTTTATGTGCCTTTGATATGTGACTAAGCATGTGTGAAAGCCTCGTATGAAAATTTGATCATTTGTGTGTTTAATTTGACAAAAGGATTAAATTATATTTAAATGCAAATTTGCACGCTTTATGAAAAGATACCTATTTGTCATGTCTTTATATGTGTGAAGGCCTTATATGACAATTAAGCCAATTTTAAGTTAGTGAAAGGTTAAATGGCATAATAACCTTAATATCAATTTGTCTTATATGATTAATAGGTGGGTAAATTTGTAAATTGAATACTAAGCTATTATTTCTTAATTCATTAAAGTAATAAGTCATCAAAATGGTGTTCATCCACCAAAAAATCAAAGAAAAGAAAAAGAAAGTAGAAGCTAGGGCATTCAGCACTCTTTTAGCTTAATTCAAGGTAAGTTTTGCTTTGATTTTTGATAATTTTTACGTTTCTGACTATAAGACCCATGTTGTAATTTGAAGAATTGATGATGTTCATGAGGTGTACCATTAATGAAATGGTGAGTTTTGTGATGAGTTTAGGTGTTAAATGATAGATATGTGTTAAATGAACATGTTTTATTCTTGAAATTTTGATGAATTTAGCTAATTAGGGCTAAATTGAGAAAATAGCATTTTGAGGGACTAAATTGTGAATTTGATGAAATGTTTGGACTTATATGAGATACATGAGCATTCGACTAAGCATGGGTATATGGTAATTTTGTATATTTGATGTTTTGAGAAAAAAAAGGACTAAATTGATAAAATGTACAAATGTGAGGGCTAAATTGTAAATAGCCCTAAATATGTGTGTTTGGATTGAATTTGATGAGTTAGAGAATAAAAGGGTTAAATTTAAATATGTATAGATCAAGAATTGAAGAAAATAGATTTAGATCGCAGGAAAGTAAAAGTAGTCGAATAATCGAGTTCGAATGAATATTCGAATCCAAGGAAAGTCAATATACAAATAAATGTATTTGTATTGAATTATGTATGTTCTTATGATTATTGATAATGATGAATGTATATGAGATGATGTATACATGAATTCCGAGATAGAATCAACATAGTAACAATGTCTGAGAAGTCCCATTTGAACCTAGGAATAAATAGGGTAGTCTATGTCATGACATAGGTGTCTGTTACGTGATATCATTTAAGACAACGTCTAGGACGTTGGCATTGATATGAGATTTCGTGTAAGACCATGTCTAGGATGTTGGCATCGATATGAGATTTACGTGTAAGACCATATCTGGGACATTAGCATCATATTGATTCGTGTAAGACCCTGTCTGGGACAATGGCATCAATATATGGTTACATGTAAGACCACGTCTGGGACGTTGGCATTGTACGATTATTCCGTGCACTCTAAGTATCCTATTATATGCTAAATGGTTCAACGGGTAAATCTGAGATATGAATAACTATGAGATTTGTATATCCGTTTCAGGTACGTTTGATATGTATACTAAGTGTGTATGAAAGGTAAGTATTTATGTGAACTTACTAAGATGAATATGTGAATTAGAATGATGAGACAATATATTAGAATATGCTCGAATGAGCTATGTGTATAAGTGATATTGAAGTTGAAGAATTTGGTATGATATGGCTATGCTTATGAGCCAATGAATATGAGATGAATTTGCTATGAGAACTATAAATGACATCTTATCAAATTGAATATGTGTATTATATGTTATGTTTATTTGTATATGGCTTACTAAGCTTTTGCAAGCTTACTCTGTATGTGTTTTCTCTATTTTATAGATCGTCAAAGCTCTTGAAGGCTCAAGGGTCATCAAGGATTGTCATCACACTACTCAACTTGTTTTGGTACCTTTAAAATATGTATATAGCTATATATGGCATGTATAGGCTTGTCATTTTGGATTATGCTTGAAATGTTTGTAAATAGCCATGAGATGTGGCTAGTTTAATGTTAGTAATATGCAAGAGTGAATTTGTTATATGATGCATAGTTTGGTATGGCTTGATAGTTAATAAAATGGTAAAAGTTATGCATATGAATGCATTATGAGTGTGTATATTTGACCAAAGGAATGATTATATGAAAGGTAAATGTGGATGAATCATGTTTGAATGTATATGTGATTTTAGTTGGACAAAGTAGTTTGATTGAAAATAAGTTTGAATATGAAGATATGTTGATTGTTTGACATGTTTTTTGATGTCAAGTGTGTATGAAATGAAATGGTAATTTGCTTGTAGGATTGACCCTTGTGGGGTGGCATTTGGACCTTGCAAGTGGTGCAGTTAGTAGTTAGCCTAAGTACACACGGCTATGGCATATATGCTTGCCTAGTAACCATGTGGTGAAGTTAGTAGCTAGCTTAATGTTACACGGCCATGGCACATGGGCTTGCCTGGTGGCTGTGTGGATAAGTTAGTATTTAAACTCTGTTTTGGCACGGTCTAGACACATGGGTGTGTCTAGTAGTCGTGGGAGGCACACGACTAGCCCACACGGGCGTGTGACCTCTGTAGCTTTGAAAAAGTTTTAAATTTCCGAGAAATCTTATATGCGTTCAATTTAGTCCCAACCCTATTCTACAGCATGATTAAGGTCTTGCTGACCTATAAAAGGGACACTTTGATTGTGATTGATGAACTGTATTTTGAAATGTCTGTAAAAGTTTTCGATCTGTTCAGTAATGCATTTAACTCTAATCCGGTGACAGATACGGGTTAAGGGTGTTACACACACAACATCACATATCATTCCCATACCATCATTTATAATACTTAATTATCACATTTAGTCCATGTTAACCATACTAACTTCACATTCACGAGAAAACACTAACACATGCATAAATATATAACTGAAATAAGCCATCATCATTGGCTATATACAGTTGAATCATAAACCATTTTAGGCCAACAAATTTGGCTACGTTAATAATGACTTAATTAATCAAAAGATAAGTGTAACACCCCTAACTCGTAACCGTAATCGTCACCGTTTTAGGGTTAAAGGCATTACCAAAAAATTTAGATCTTTTACGGAAAATTCATAAAATTATTCAATGAATCAAATCATAGTGTCCCTTGAGTAGGTCCACAAGACCTTAAACATGCTTTAGAATAGGATCGGGACTAAAATGAACACATACTGAAATTCTTAGAAATTTAAAAATTTTTCTAAGTTACAGAGGTCACACACCCGTGTGGGCATGTCGTGTACCTCCCACGGCCTTAGACACGTCCGTGTGTCTAAGCCGTGCCAAAACAGGGCATACATACTGACTTGTCCCCATAGCCAGAGACACGCCTATGTGTCTCACCCGTGGTCGAGCCTAACTTGCACCACACGGCCAGTCACACGTCCGTGTGTCTAGCCTGTGGTCGAGCCTGGCATATTTTGAAATAAAAACACGATGGACACGGTCAAGCCACACGCCCGTGTGCTCAACCATGTGGGCAAATATAGGTCATTTGCAAGGCCAAAATGCCACCCACACTTGGGTCATTCATCTAAGCACATACAAGCATCATCACATACACAATTGGCTACCCAAAACACATCAAATTATACTTCATTTCTACTAAATTGTGAACCTAACAACCACACCCAGTTATAAAGCATTTGATTCAATCCAATCACATACATTTCAAGGTATAATTTATCACAAACTTACCATTAGTAATATGCTAAATGTGCATTAATAAGCTTACCATTACCAAAACCATTTCACTAGCCATCAACTCATATCAAAACCAAGCATTATAAAACTTGATCACACATACACTACACTAACATTTAACTAGCCATATCACATGGCTAGTTCATATCTCAAACATATTCCAAAATAACTAGCCTATACATGCCATACTTAACATATACATGATCATAAGGTACCAAAATGTGATTTGAGTAGTGTGGTGATGATCCTCGACGATTCCCAATCCCTCAGTAGCTTTGACGATCTATAAACAAAGCAAACACACACAAAGTAAGCTTTCAAAAGCTTAGTAAGCCATATACAAATAAACTTAGCATAAAATGTACATCACATTGAAATAATGACATTACTAGTTCTCATTGGCAAATTCATCACATATCCTTTGGCTCATTTGTTTAGCCATAACTTACCCACATTCCATAGCTCAAAGTATCACTTTACTCATAGCTCATTCAAGCTTATATCACATATTATCTCATCAAATCTATATACATATTCACTTTAGTAAGCTCATTTGAACACTTACCTTTCCAACGTACCTGAATCATTTAGACATTTCACATAGACATTCATTTTTCAGACTTTCCTGATGAACCGTTCGAAATCTAATAGGATACTCAGAGTGCTCGGAATAGTCGTACAATGCCGACGTCCTAGAAGTGGTCTTACAAGTACTTAGATATCGATGCCACTGTCCCATTCAGGGTCTTACACGAATAAATACGATGCCAATGTCCCACACATGGTCTTACACGTAAATCTCATATCGACGCCAACGTCCCAAATGTGGTCTTACACAAAATCTCGAATCAATGCCAACGTTCTAGACGTGGTCTTAAATGATCTCACTTATCGAAAAACCTAGGTCATGACATATGTAATCCTATCTATTCCTAGGTTCGTACGGGACTTCTCGGACATAGATACATTGTCGAAACTATCTAGAATTCCATATACATAACATCTTGAGCGTATTCAACACAAAATAAATTTCATATATGCACAATTAACTCAATTCAAATACATTTATTTGTATATCGACTTAACGAACTCGGCTACTCAATTATTTTTTATTTCCCGCGATCTTAGTCCGTTTTCTTCGGTTCTTGATCTTAATTTTTGCTTCAAGCTAGCCGAATGTTCAAATCTTTAAACTTTCTTTTCTTTTCTTGTTTTCGGTGGACAAAGATGAGTATATGGCTTATTTCATGCTTTTAGTTTTATTAATTAACATTTATTTTACAAATTACATATTTAACCTTATTATTAACATATAAAACATTTATATAATAAAGTTATTCTAGTCTATTGCCGTCCACTATACATAATAATGGCCTAATTTCATTTTAAGGCCCTCTCATTCAAAAGCCAACTCAATTCAGCACTATAACATATAAAATGTCACTTTTACTATTTATGCGATTTAGTCCTTTTGTCAAATTAAGCACACAAACAGACAAATTAATTCATGGAACTTTATCACATGCTTAATCACATACAATAGACACAGAAAATAATATCAAAATATTTTTCTAACTCGGATTTGTGGTCGTAAAATTACTATTCTGACTAGGGTCTTAATCGACTGTTATAATTCTCCCCCTTTAGGGATTTTTGTCCTCGAAAATCTTACTGTTGAATAAGTTTGGATTTTGTTGTCTTATAGAATCTTCAGGCTCCCATGTAGCCTCTTCAACACCGTGTTGATGCCATAGTACTTTAACTAATGAAATTTTCTTATTTCGCAATTCTTTCATTTAACGAGCTAAGATACGGATCGGTTCTTCCTCATAAGTCATATCAGATCGAATTTCAATCTCGAATGGAGGAATCACATGTGATGGATCGGATCTGTAACCATGAAGCATTGACACGTGAAATACATTATGAATATTTTCTAGTTCTGGTGGCAACAACAACTTATAAGCAACTGGCCCAATTCATTCGATGATCTCATACGGTCCAATGAACCTCAGACTTAATTTACCTTTACGTCCAAATTAGAATACTTTCCTTCATGGAGATACTTTCAAAAATACTTTATCACTGATCTCGAATTCAATGTCTTTTCTTTTCAAGTCTGCATAGAAATTCTAACGATCAGACGTTGTTTTCAAACTATCACTGATCAATTTCATTTTCTGTTCTGTGTCTTTTATCAAATCTACCCCGTGTATCTTACTGTCACTAAGTTCAGTCCAATATAGAGGTGTCCGGCATTTATGTCCGTACAAAGCTTCATAAGGTGTTATTTTAATGCTCGACAGAAAACAATTATTATACGTAAATTCAATCAATGGCAAACACTGTTCCCACGTACCGTCGAACTCAAGGATCCAACATCTAAACATATCCTCAAGAACTTGAATAATCCATTTGGACTGACCATCTGTCTGCGGATGAAAAGCTATACTGAAATGCAATTTTGTGCCTATAGCTTCTTGTAATTTCTTCTAGAATCGTGATGTAAATCTCGGATCGTTGTTAGATACAATAGACAATGGCACTCCGTGCAATCTTACAATATCAGAAATGTAAAGCTCAGCTAACTTATCAAGTGAGTAATCAGATCATGCCGGAATAAAATGGGCATATTTTGACAATCGATCAACTACGACCCAAATTGCATCTTTCTTTCTGATTCAACGGTAATCCAGAAATAAAGTCCATCGTCACTCTATTCCATTTCCACTCGGGAATCAAAATCGATTGTAGCAAACCAGACGGAACATGATGTTCAGCTTTAACTTGCTGACAGACTAAACATTTTGAGACAAAGTCAAAGATATCTCATTTCATACCAGACCACCAATAGTGTTTCTTCAAATTATTGTACATCTTGTACTTCCCAGATGAACAGATAAGAAACTATTATGAGCTCTATTCAAAATCAACTGTAATAATTCAAATTTCTCAGAACACAGATTCGATCTCGAAATCTCAAGCAATCATCATTGTCAACTCAATATTTAGAATCAGAATTCGAATTACATTGAGCTCACTTTGCTTTCATTTCATTATCAACTTTCTGAGCATCACATATTTGTTGTAAAAACAACAATTTCGCTTTCAATTCAGCTAAAACTGAACCATCATCGAACAGATCTAATTGAGTATTCATAGCACGTAATGCAAACAATTATTTCCGACTCAAAGCATCAGCAACAACATTTGCCTTACCCGGATGATAATCTATTACAAACTCGTAATTTTCAACAGTTCTAACCATCTTCTCTGTCGCAAATTCAAATCTTTCTGAGTCATCAAATACTTTAGACTTTTATGATCAGAATAAACATTACATTTTTCACCAAAGAGGTAATGACACCAAAATTTTAAAGCAAACACAATCGGAACTAACTCAAGTTCGTGTGTCAGATAATTCTTTTCATGCAGGTTCAATTGTCTTGAGACATAGGCTATAACTTTGCTTTCCTGCATCAAAACACATCCTAAACCATTCAACGAAGCATCACTATAAATTAAAAACTCTTTACCCAATTCTAGTTGTGTCAAAACTGGAGCTTCGGTTAAAAGGACTTTCAACTGATCAAAGCTTTTCTGACATTTATCAGTCCATTAAAATCTTACATCTTTCTGAAGCAATCTAGTCAACGGAGTAGCTATCATCGAGAACCCTTTTATAAACCGACGATAATAACCAGCTAATCCCAAGAAACTATGAACTTCAGACACATTCTTTAGAAGCTTCTAATCCAGAATAGCAGAAATATTACTCGGATCAACTCGTATACCAGATGCTGATACAATATGTAACACCCCTAACCAGAAACTGTCACTGGAATAGGGTTAAGAGGCACATAGAAATTCTCAAAATTTAAAACTTTTCAAAGTTTCAAGGGTTACATGCCCGTGTGGGAAAACCGTGTGCCTCCCACAGTTGCTAGACACACTTGTGCCTCCTCCTCGTGGCTAAATCTGACTTAACACCATGGTTACCAAACACCCCCATGTACTAAGGTTGTGTACTCATAGGCCAAATACTGACTTATTCACACAGCTACTAGGCACGCCCGTGTACCATGTCCGTGTGTCCTTAAGCTAGCTACTAACTTATGCCCACGGCTAGTTGACACGCCCATGTCAAGGTCATGTGCTATTAGGCTATATACTATCATTCACCCACGGTCATTAGGCACGCCCGTGTGCCTCAACCGTGTGACAAAATAGGGCATTTGCAAGGCCAATTTGCCACCCACACAAGGGTCAATCTCTACAAGCACATTAAAGTATGATTACACACATAATTTGGCAACCAATTTCATGTCAAATGATCAGCCTATCATCTCATACAATCTCATTCACAGCCATGTTAACTAATAGACTAAATTACACCACTTGAACACATTGCATACCAATATGATTCATTTCCAATTTCTCCATTTCATAGTAGCATCATACCAACACAAAGTTACCATTCATAAATCATGTTCTTTACTCATAAACCTTACCAAAAGATGCATTATATTTCAAAGAAATTCAAGCTAAAAATAACACATATTTAGCCACATCACATGGCTATTTATACATCACAAACATGATTCAAATAACTAGCCTATACATGCCATATTTCAACTATCTACATCTTTCCTAAAGTACCCAAAATAGATTTGTCGATAGTGTGATTGAAAAGCTGATGACTCCCAGATCCGAGCTAGCTTTACTGATAGTGTAAATGTAACACCCCAAACCCGGTCAGCACACCACAACTGGATCTGGCATGCCACGGAGTCATAACCTTTTAAAAGCGAAAGTTTGTCGAATAATTTTCTTAGGAAACCCTTTTGTAGTACGAAAAGTTTAGAAATCCTTGCTTGAAAATCTACTTATTGTTGCAAGTTTTAGAAAAACATTCAAGTTATCTTTGTTATCATCTTTTAATTGGTGTTACCCAATGGCAACGTTTTAAAAAAAATGAGGGAGTTATAGTTTTGAAAACATTACTTTTTACCGATTAATTTAACAAAACCATATATCCAACATAGGTATAGCATAGTCAAATTATTAGAAAATAATAGAAACCCAAAATAAAACTTAGCGGCCTTATTACAAAACCCAAAACCAAATTTAAAGAACATTAATAAAACTGAAATAGTAACCAAAAGAAATCAAAACCCAACGAACATGCATGGCCGCCTCGAGTCCTTCCCAGCTCCGTATCCGCAATCTACGCCTCATCTGCAAAAATATAAGGGAAGGGTGAGTTACCAAGACTCAGTGTATAAATCCCCAACCCGATAGTGCAAGCACTTACACAAATCATTAGCAAATCATGCAAATCATGCAACCCACAACCTAACCATCCAATCTCCTTTAACTACCACGTGTGGTCAAAACCACTGGTGGTCAAAACCACTGGTGACCATAGTCACAAATAAATATAAGTGTAGTCAAAACCACTGATGACCGGAGTCACAAATCAAGTGATGGGGCCAACCCATCGTGTGGTTAAAACCACTGATGACAATCCCGTATTCAACATGTGGGGCCAACCCACGGTGGTACCAAACCACTGGGACGAGTCACAAATTCATATGTGGTCCAAACCACTGGTGGTCAAAACCACTAGACTTAGTCACAATTTATAATATCAAGATGGGGCCAACCCATCGTGTGGTCAAAACCACTGGTGACAGTCCAAAATAAATCATCCCCCTCCTCTCATCAAACCCACTATCATGTCCATATCAATCATGGCATAAAACATATGATGATGCAAATAACGTATAGCATAGCATATAACAATAACATGATGATGTATATCAAAAATCACACGACAAGGGACTTACCCGGAATTCAAGCTCATACCCACAAGGCATATTCACCGATTTCATTGGCTATAACAGAACATAATAGACATATTATACTAATAAAGTGTGTAAGCGTTACACACCTGTTACTAACGAAATCACTAAATCCCGAAGACCCGATCTACTGCACTAGATCCCTTTTGTCCCTACATTCGGCCAAACCAAAATCAGTAATAAGGCCATTTGGCCAAACTAGCAAAACCCGAAGGGTTAACGCATGGAACCCCAATCCTTACCTTAACGCTCCTAGGATATCAGCCACAACTCAAGGTATGCAAAACTGATCTCCCCCCTACAATCGGCCACCATCAACACTAAATCTCAATAGCCTTTGGCTTTTCAAAAGAATGATTGACAAGATAGATTGACATGAACACTTACCACAGACTAGAAGAAATCGGTTGGCAGAGAATAAACAACCCCGATCTACTGCTTCAAATCCCGAAGAACCTAGGAGAAATTAGTTTTCATAGATGATTAGGAATCATGTCCACAAATGCCAAAATTTGGCTTTTGTCCCCATGTAAGTTGACAGAGAAAAGAGAAAGGAAATAACAGAGATTCGGCCAAGAACACTTACCCTCTTCAAATCTGATTAGAGAAGAACCCAAAACAAATCTACTCTTGGCTGATATTCGGCCAAAATGACACTAGAAGAAAGAGGGGAAATTCAACAAAGAGTTGAGTGATGAAGGGAGATTCGGCTATGGTTGATAGAAGAGAAACAAATGGGGTTCGGCTAAAGTGAAAAGAAGATAATGGAAAAGAAAATATGGAATGGGAGAGGGAAGATTCGGCAAGGGAAGAGGATGAAGATTTTGGCACAAGGGTTTGAGAAAAAGAAAAGGTGAAGTGGACTAAGATGGTTTCGGCTTTGAGCAAGAATGAAAAGAAGAAAAAGAGAGAGAGAGATGGGGGAGAAGAAGATTCGGCCAAGCACTTTGAGAAGGAAAAGAAATAAAATAAAACTAAAGGGCTTAGAGGGACATTCGGCTATACCAAAAGCTCCCCAAAACCAATAGCCCCCTTGCCCACAGTCCCCCATTCGGCCAACTCTTCAAGACTCCCACTCATAGCTGCCCCCTTCACCTTCCTTGAATTCCTCTCATCCACTCATTCAAACAAGTTTGAATGAGTCCTACACCTATCACTTAAAGTTAGCCTAATCCATATCCCTCCAATAGAGTCCTACCTGAGCACACCTCTGCTTGCCTGTGGCATCAAAAATAAATGAGCAGAAAGGGATTTCTGCAGCTCGAACCAAGGTCCTCCTTGCTCCCTGTGGCGTCATCACCCAAGCACCTTAGTGGCGCCTCCTTTGCCACTTCACCAAGGTAGTTTTTGTGTCCAAATCCGCTAATAAATTCCTTTAACCCCTAATTCTTCTAGCTCCTTCTTCTTAAGTGCTAAAACAAAATTTTTAGCCATGACCCAGACTAACCCAAGGTCATGCCTAGACCCCAAGACATATCAAACCAACACAGCATACTTACCAACCCATGCAACCACATGTAAAATGCAGAGACCCCTTTCTAAGAATGTTATAGTTCTACCCCCCTAAAAAATAATTTCGGCCTCAAAATTACCTGATCAGAAGAGCTGAGGGTATTGCTGTCGCATCACATCCTTGGGTTCCCACGTGGCCTCCTCCGTCCCATGGTTTCGCCATAAAACTTTCACCAAGGGAACTGACTTCCTACACAAGATCTTGACATCCAGATCCAAAATTTGTACCGATTCCTCCTCGAAAGACAAGTCCGAGCTCACCTCAATCTCCGCAACTGGCACAACGTGTGACGGATCTGACCGATATCGCCTAAGCATCGAAACATGGAAGATGTCGTGAATTTAACTTAACTCTGCCGGTAGCTCGGCGATAAGCTACCGATCCTACTCGCTTCAATACTGTGTACGGCCCGATAAACCTAGGGCTTAGCTTCCCTTTCCGGCCAAATCTCAGCACTTTCTTCCATGGCGATACCTTCAGAAAAACCTTATCAACCACTGCATACTCTATATCTCTGCGTTTTAGATCGGCGTAAGACTTCTACCTGTCTGACGCTTCTTTAAGACGAGCCCAAATCACCTTAACCTTATCCTCAGTTTTTGCCACCAACTCGAGACCCAAAATCTACCGTTCACCCAATTTTGTCAACAGGTAGGAGTACGACACTTCTATCCATACAGTGCCTCATATGGTGCCATCTGGATACTCACTTGATAACTATTATTATAAGTGAATTCCACCAATGGTAGATACTCCTCCCAACTATCACTGAAATCCAGAACATAGCCCCTTAGCATATCCTCTAAAATCTGGATTACTCTTTCAGACTGTACATCAGATTACGGGTGAAAAGCTGTGCTAAAATCCAACCTCATTCCCAAAGCTTGATGCAAAGCTCTCCAAAACCTCGACGTGAACCTAGGATCCCTATTCGAGATAATTGACACTGGCACTCCATGCAACCTTACTATCTTGGGCACATACAACTTAGCTAACTTTTGGAGTGAATAATCAACCCTCACCGATATGAAATGAGCTGATTTGGTCAGGCGGTCCACAATCACCTAGACTAAGTCCTTCTTACTAGGCGTAAGGGGTAGCCCACTGAGAAAGTCCATGATAATCCTTTCCCACTTCCATTGAGGAATCTTTACCGGCTGAAGTAAACCTGACGAAGCTAATGTTCAGCTTTGACTGCTGACATGTCAGACACTTACCCACAAATTCAGTCACTTCTCGCTTGATACAGCCACCGTAATCGCCAAAATCTCGGTACATCTTGCTACCTCCAAGATGCATAGCGTATGGGCTGCTATATGCATCCTGAAGAATCTTTTGCCTCAACTCAACGTCTTTCGGCATACAAGCCCTCCTTTGAAAGCACAACACTCCATCGTGAGTCAAGCTGTAACCTTTCAAACCCCTATTCTATACTTGCAACCTCCGAGCATTCAAACCGTCATCCACTAACTGTTTCTCCTTAATCTGCTCTACCCAAGTCAGCTTTACTTGCAATTACGCTAACAAACTCCCATCGTCATATAGACTAAGTGAGTAAACATTGCTCGCAAGTCTGCTACTACTTTACGGCTCAACGCATCACCACTACGTTAGCCTTACCCGGATGGTATTCAATCAAACAGTCGTAGTCTTTCAACAACTCAATCCACCTTCGCTGTCTCAAATTTAAATCCTTCTGCGTTAAAAGATACTTCAGACTCTTGTGGTCCGCGTAGACTATCGACTTTTCCCCGTACAAATAATGCCTCCAAATCTTCAAGGAAAAACCATTGCAGCCAGCACACATCCCAAGCCAGTATGTGATGCATCACAGTAGACCGTGAATACCTTTCCTGCCTCAGGCTGAACCAGAACCGAAGCTTTCGTCAAAATCTTCCTCAACTTGTCAAAACTTTCCTGTTGTTTTTTTGACCACACAAATGGAACTCCTTTCCTTAATAATTTAGTCAACGGCACCGCAATCAGAGAAAATCCTTCCACAAATCTCCGGTAATTTCCCACCAGACCTAGAAAACTTGAATTTCTGCAACCGACCTAGGCGGTTTCCAATCCAACACCGTCTCAATCTTACGATGGTCCACTCTAATTCCTCCAGCGGACACTACGTGACCTAAGAAAGTCACTTCCCTAAGCCTGAACTCGCACTTTTTGAATTTGGCAAATAGCTGCTTCTCCCCCAGAATTTGCAAAACCACCCACAAGTGCATATCATGATCCTCCACCGTCCTTGAGTACACCAATATGTCGTCTATAAATACTATAAAAAACTGTTCCAAGTAATGCTGGAACACCTGATTCATCAAGTCCATGAATACTGCCGATGCATTGGTTAACCCGAACGGCATTATTAGAAACTTGTAATGCCCATACCGAGTACGGAATGCCGTCTTATGAACATCAGCCTCCTTTACTTTGAGTTGATGGTACCCCGACCTAAGATCTATCTTTAAGAAAATCGATGCACCCTTAAGTTGATCAAACAAGTCGTCAATCCTGGGCAACGGATACTTATTTTTGATCGTCAACTTGTTCAGCTGGCGGTAATCTATACACATCCGCATTGTGCCATCTTTTTTCTCAACAAAGAGCATGGGTGCTCCCCAAGGAGATATACTTGGTCGAATGAAACCTCGGTCCAACAACTCCTGGATTTGAGCCTTCAGCTCCACCAATTCCTTTGGCGCCATTCTATACGGGGCTATAGACACTGGCGCAGTTTCGGGTAACAAATCTTTACTGAATTCTACTTCCTGATCCGGAGGCAGACTTAGAAGTTCTTCAGGGAATACGTCAGCAAATTCCTTTATTGTTCAGACATTCTTCCCTGCTGACTCTTTAGCCTCCACGGTACACACCCGAACCAGAAATGCCTCACAACCCTTCTTGACCATTTTCTCCGCCTTCAGTGCGGAGACCACATTGGATAAGTAATCTCTCCTATTACCTATCATCACCACCTCCTCACCTTCCATTATCCTCAACACCATGTGCTTAGCCGCGCAATCCAAACTGGCCTAGTACTTCACCAGCCAATCCATCTCGAGAATCAGATCGAACTCCCCAAACGGCAGTTCCATCAAATTTGCCAAGAACACGACCCCTTGAAGTTCTAGGGGTACATCCCTATATAGTTTACTTACTTTTATAGAGTGACCTAAAGGGCTTATCACAGTCATTTTCCTAGAAGTAATCTCAGAGTCTAAGTTTATAGTTTCCACTATGCTACTGGCTACATACGAGTGCGTCGAACCCACATCTATCAAAGCATTATAAGGAAATTCGAAGATTAAGAACATATTGGTTATGATGTCCGGTGCGTCACCCTTCTCTCGACACCTCTCTGCATAGACCAGTCCAGGCTGTCTAGCCTCTGTACCACCTGCACCTCTGCCTGGTGCTCTACGGCCTCTACCAGAGCCATTACCTCCCCTACCAAAGACCACGGCCCCTCCGTGGTCACGACCATCCCTCCTATTCGAGTACGATTCGATCCCATCGCAACCTAGTCACCTCTATGGACAATCCCTCACTCGGTGCCCTATTGATCCACACTCAAAGCATCCCCTATTTCCACTCCAACATTCCCCCGTGTGAGACTTCCCACATCGAGCACATCGTGGCAGCCACTGAGTATCAGCAGCAGTAGGTCTAGCAGCTTGATTTGGCCCACTATATCTACCCTGTTTATGCTGATTTTCGGCAGACCCAGATGATCCAGAATTCCTTTTACTCTATCCCCGATCCTAATTTCGTCTTACCGACTGTTTCACTTCCTCAGCAACTTTGGCCTTTTCCACTAAGACCGCAAATTCTCTCTCCTACTGTGGAGCAATCAGCAACCTCAGATCATCCCTTAACCCGTCCTCGAACCTGACGCATCACTCATGATCTGTTTCTATTATGCCCCGAGCATATCGGCTCAACCTTAAGAATTCTGCCTCGTATTTCGATACGAACTTACTCCCCTAAACTAGCCTCAGGAACGCCTTCCTCTATGCATCAATGTAACTGGTCCCGACATACTTCTTCTAATAAGCTACCTTGAAATAATCCCAAGTGAGATCATCCGTTGCAGCCCCATCCCGAACCGTGAGCCACCACTGATATGACTCATCTCGAAGAAGTGACACTACTCCTTTTAGCTTTTCTTCAACCGTCAGATCCAAATCATCCATCATTCGTTCCATCGCTTCCAACCAATACTCAGCTGTATTAGGCGCCACACCAGACACACCTCGAAATACTTCAGCTCCATTGGTTCGGAGTTGCTCAGATATGGATTTTTTAGCTCCCGCACCCCCACCTGCTCTAGCCACTCTCTCAAGCACTCGCAGCATCGCCTACGACACTACATCATCCCCCGTCTGATCTTGGTACTCAATGCCAGCAGCTGGTGGTAGTGGTATCTCGTTTTCTGACCCTTGTCCAGACCTAACCGATTCCGATACGGTCATTCTACCTCTACCACGTCCTCGCACATTACGACCACATCCCCTAGTACTCATGTCTATAATCGCGATTTATCTGCTTAAGAAATTTTTTTATGAATTAGCTTCTGTTCCACTGATTACCCACGGATAAGTTTTATGTGAAGTAGTTTGGTAGTGATTCTTTCGATCATCACAAAGTTTTCATTTTCAGTCCTCTACCCTCATTCCACGCGTAGGGGTATTCTCGTCATTTCACTACCCGGGGTATTTCTATAATTTAACCTGTCGGGGTATTTTTAGTAATAAAATAGGGTTAATTCGAGAAACTTTACAAATCGTAGATATTTTAAAAATTCCAAAATTGGGGTATTTTGGTAATTTCATAAACCAGGGGTACTTTCATAATTTTTTCCCAAAATACGATTCAAGGTGATTTTACAAAATAAGGGTGTTTTGAAAATTTTCACTTCGAGGGTACTTCGGTAATTTTCCGTACTGAGGGTATTCTGGAAATTTTTACAAGTTAGGGGTAATTTGGTCATTTTTCAAAATAGGGGTATTTTGGTCATTTTCCAAATTAGGGGTATTTTGGTCATTTCTTAAATCAAGATTACAGTGGCAATTTCAAAATCAAGGTTTAATTTTTAGAGTGTTACAAAACAGGATGGCTGGTCCCTTTCGGGTTTTAATTATTAAATTTGTCCTGTGAATAAGTCGTCTTAGCTAGGGTGAACCGTCACTACGCACCAGGTAGGATTCGAGTGAAGAGAAGGTGAGTCACTAGGACTGCTTAAATACCAAGCTCCCCCTGAATCCATTCCTAGACATGCGCACAACGGTTGCCACACCCTTAACTTAGTGACGAACTCACAGGTTTGTTTAGTGGATCTTTAAGTCTTATGTAATTTGTGTTGGAGTAAGCTATTCCTAGGGTTCAATAACTCCTAATCTACTATTCTACGACCCCAAAATACCCATTTCCCCCACATATAATTCACACAATAGTTAGGGATACTTACCTGGGCGGATTGGTGCCGGAGACTCGGTGCCATGCTGTTCAACCCATGTACCTTTTCCATAAAACTTTTCAAGACCCTACTTTAAAACATTTTGGGCCTCGGTCCCACAGCCGAGCTTTTAAACTTGGCTCTGATACCAAAATTGTAACACCCCAAACTCGTTCAGCACACCACAACCGGATTTGGCATGCCACGGAGTCATAACCTTTTAAAAGTAAATGTTTATCGGACAATTTTCTTAGGAAACCCTTTTGTAGTACGAAAAGTTTAGAAATCCTTGCTTGAAAATCTACTTATTGTTGCAAGTTTTAGAAAAACATTCAAGTTATCTTTGTTATCATCTTTTAAGTGGTGTTACCCGATGCCAACGTTTTGAAAAAAATGAGGGAGTTATAGTTTTGTAAACATTGCTTTTTATCGGTTAATTTAACAAGACCATGTATCCAACATAGGTATAGCATAGTCAAAATATTAGAAAATAATAGAAACCCAAAATAAAACTTAGCGACCTTATTACAAAACCCAAAACCAAATTTAAAGAAAATTAATAAAACTGAAATAGTAACCAAAAGAAATCAAAACCCAACAAACATGCATCGCCGCCTTGAGTCCTTCCCGGCTCCGTATCCGCAATCTACGCCTCATCTGCAAAAATATAAGGGAAGGGGTGAGTCACCAAGACTCAGTGTATAAATCCCCAACCCGATAGTGCAAGCACTTACACAAATCATTAGCAAATCATACAAATCATGCAACCCATAACCTAACCATCCAATCTCCTTTAACAACCCCGTGTGGTTAAAACCACTGGTGGTCAAAACCACTGGTGACCGTAGTCACAAGTATATATAAGTGTGGTCAAAACCACTGATGATCGGAGTCACAAATCAAGTGATGGGGCCAACCCATCATGTGGTCAAAACCACTGATGACAATCCCGTATTCAACATGTGGGGCCAACCCACTGTGGTACCAAACCATCGGGACGAGTCACAAATTCATATGTGGCCAAAACCACTGGTGGTCGAAACCACTGGGACTTAGTCACAATTTATAATATCAAGACGGGGCCAACCCGTCGTGTGGTCAAAACCACTGGTGACAGTCCAAAATAAATCATCCCCCTCCTCTAATCAAACCCACCATCATGTCCATATCAATCGTGGCATAAAACATATGATGATGCAAATAACGTATAGCATAGCATATAACAATAACATGATGTATATCAAAAATCACACGACAGGAGACTTACCCGGAATTCAAGCTCATACCCACAAGGCATATTCACCTATTTCATTGGCTATAACAGAACATAATAGACATATTATACTAATAAAGTGTGTAAGCGTTACACACCTATTACTAATGAAATCACTAAATCCCAAAGACCCGATCTACTGCACTAGATCCCTTTTGTCTCTACATTCGGCCAAACCAAAATCAGTAATAAGGCCATTCGGCCAAACTAACAAAACCCGAAGGGTTAACGCATGGAACCCCAATCCTTACCTTAATGCTCCTCGGATATTAGCCACAACTCAAGGTATGTAAAACTGATCTCCCCCTACAATCGGCCAACATCAACACTAAATCTCAATAGCCTTCGGCTTTTCAAAAGAATGATTGAGAGGATAGATTGACATGAACCCTTACCATAGACTAGAATAAATCGGTTGGCAAAGAATAAACAACCCCGATCTACTGCTTCAAATCCCAAAGAACCTAGGAGAAATCAGTTTTTATTGATGATTAGGAATCATGTCCACAAATGCCAAAATTTAGCTTTTGTCCCCATGTGAGTCGACAGAGAAAAGAGAAAGGAAATAACAGAGATTCGACCAAGAACACTTACCCTCTTTAAATCTGATTAGAGAAGAACCCGAAAAAGATCTACTCTTGGTTGATATTTGGCCAAAATGACACTAGAAGAAAGAGGGGAAATTCGGCAAAGAGTTAAGTGATGAAGGGAGATTCGGCTATGGTTGATAGAAGAGAAACAAATGGGGTTCAGCTAAAGTGAAAAAAAGAGAATGGAAAAGAAAATATTGAATGGGAGAGGGAAGATTCGGCAAGGGAAGAGGATGAAGATTTTGGCACAAGGGTTTGAGAAAAAGAAAAGGTGAAGTGGACTAAGATGGTTTCGGCTTTGAGCAAGAATGAAAAGAAGAAAAAGAGAGAGAGAGAGATGGGGGAGAAGAAGATTCTACCAAGGACTTTGAGAAGGAAAAGAAATAAAATAAAACTAAAGGACTTAGAGGGACATTCGGCTATACCAAAAGATCCCCAAAATCGATAGCCCCCCTTGCCCACAGTCCCCCATTCGGCCAACTCTTCAAGACTCCCACTCATAGCCGCCCCCCTCACCTTGCCTTGAATTCCTCTAATCCATTCATTCAAACTTGTTTGAATGAGTCCTACACCTATCACTTAAAGTTAGCCTAATACATATCCCTCCAACAGAGTCCTACCTGAGCATACCTCTTCTTGCCTGTGGCGTCAAAAATAAATGAGCAGAAAGGGATTTCTGCTGCTCGAACCAAGGTCATCCTTGCTCCCTGTGGCATCATCACCCAAGCACCTTAGTGGCGCCTCCTTTGCCACTTCACCAAGGTAGTTCTTGTGTCCAAATCTGCCAATAAATTCCTTTAACCCCTAATTCTTCTAGCTCCTTCTTCTTAAGTGCTAAAACAAAATTTTTAGCCATGACCCAGGACTAACCCAAGGTTATGCCTAGACCCCAAGACATATCAAACCAACACAGAATACTTACCAACCCATGCAACTACATGCAAAATGTAGAGACCCCTTTCTAAGGATGTTACAGTTCTACCCCCCTAAAAAATAATTTTGGCCTCGAAATTACCTGATCAGAAGAGCTGAGGGTATTGGTGCCGCATCACATCTTCGGGTTCCCACGTGGCCTCCTCCGTACCATGGTTCTGCCATAAAACTTTCACCAAGGGAACTGACTTCCTACGCAAGACCTTGACATCCCGATCCAAAATCTGCACCAGTTCCTCCTCGAAAGACAAGTCTGAGCTCACCTCAATCTCCGTAATTGGCATAACGTGTGATGGATCTAACCGATATCACCTAAGCATCGAAACATGGAAGACGTCGTGAATCTGACTTAACTCTGCCGGTGGCTCGAGCTGATAAGCTACCGGTCCTACTCGCTTCAATACCGTGTACGGCCCGATAAACCTAGGGCTTAGCTTCCTTTCGCCCAAATCTCAGTACTTTCTTCCATGGCAATACCTTCAGAAAAACCTTATCACCCACCACATACTCTATATCTCTACGTTTTAGATCGGCATAAGACTTCTGCCCGTCTAATGCTTTCTTAAGACGAGCCCGAATCACCTTAACCTTTTCCTTAGTTTTCGCCACCAACTCGGGACCCAAAATCTGCCGTTCACCCAATTCTATCCAACTGGTAGGAGTACGACACTTTCGTCCATATAGTGCCTCATATGGTGCCATATGGATACTCGCTTGATAACTATTGTTATAAGCGAATTCTGCCAATGGTAGATACTCCTCCCAACTACCACTGAAATCTAGAACACAGCCCCTTAGCATATCCTCTAAAATCTAGATTACTCTTTCAGACTGTCCATCAGATTGCGGGTGAAAAGCTGTGCTGAAATCCAACCTCGTTCCCAAAGCTTGATGCAAAGCTCTCCAGAACCTCGACGTGAACCTAGGATCCCTATCCGATATAATTGACTATGGCACTCCATGCAACCTTACTATCTCGGCCACATACAACTTAGCTAACTTCTGGAGTGAATAATCAACCCTCACCGGTATGAAATGAGCTGATTTGGTCAGGCGATCCACTCACCCAGACTGAGTCCTTCTTACTAGGCCTAAGGGGTAGCCCACTGACAAAGTCTATGGTAATCCTTTCCCACTTCCATTGAGGAATCTTCACCAGATGAAGTAAACCTAACGGCAGCTGATGTTTAGCTTTGACCTGCTGACACGTCAGACACTTACCCACAAATTTAGTCACTTCTCACTTTAGTCCTGGCCACCAAAACTGCTTTCGCAAATCCTGGTACATCTTGCTACCTCCAGGATGCATAGCGTATGGGCTGCTATGTGCATCCTGAAGAATCTTTTGCCTCAACTCGACGTCTTTCGGCATACAAGCCCTCCTTTGAAAACACAACACTCCATCGTGAGTCAAGCTATAACCTTCCAAACCCCTATTCTGTACTTGCAACCTTCAAGCATTCAAACCCTCATCCACTAACTGTTTCTCCTTAATCTGCTCCACCCAGCCGGCTTTACTTGCAATTCCGCCAACAAACTCCCATCGTCATACAGACTAAGGTGATCAAACATCGCTCGCAAGTCTGCTACCACCTTATGGCTCAACGTATCAGCCACTACGTTAGCCTTACCTGAATGGTATTCAATCGAACAGTTGTAGTCTTTCAACAACTCAATCCACCTTCGCTGTCTCAAATTTAAATCCTTCGCTTCAAAAGATACTTTAGACTCTTGCAGTCCGTGTAGACTATCGACTTTTCCCCGTACAAATAATGCCTCCAAATCTTCAAGGCAACAACCACCGCAGCCAACTCTAAGTCACGCGTCGGGTAGTTACCCTTATGCAGTCTCAGCTATCGGGACGCGTACGCCACTACTTTCCCTTCCTGTATTAGCACACATCCCAAGCCAGTATGTGATGCATCACAGTAGATCGTGAATACCTTTCCTGCCTCAGGCTGAACTAGAATCGAAGCTTCTGTCAAAATCTTCCTCAACTTGTCAAAACTTTCCTGTTGTTTCTTCGACCACACAAATGGAACTCCTTTCCTTAATAATTTGGTCAACGGTGCCGCAATCAGAGAAAATCCGTCCACAAATCTCCGGTAACATCCCGCCAGACCTAGAAAACTCTGAATTTATACAATCGACCTAGGCGGTTTCCAATCCAACACCGCCTCAATCTTACAAGGGTCCACTCTAATCCCTTCAGCGGACACTACGTGACCTAAGAAAGTCACTTCCCTAAGCCAAAACTCACACTTTTTGAATTTGGAAAATAGCTGCTTCTCCCTCAGAATTTGTAAAACCACCCGCAAGTGCATATCATGATCCTCCTCCGTCCTTGAGTACACCAATATGTCGTCTATAAATACTACAACAAAATGGTTCAAGTAATGCTGGAACACCCGATTCATCAAGTCCATGAATACTACCGATGCATTGGTTAACCCGAATGGCATTACTAGAAACTCATAATGCCCATACCGAGTACAAAAAGCCGTCTTATGAACATCAGCCTCCTTCACTTTGAGTTGATGGTACCCCGACCTGAGATCTATCTTCGAGAAAATCGATGCACCCTTAAGTTGACCAAACAAGTCATCAATCTTGGGCAACGGATACTTGTTTTTGAACGTCAACTTGTTCAGCTAGTAGTAATCTATACCATCTTTTTTCTTAACAAAGATCAGGGGTGCTCCCCAAGGAGATATACTTGGTCGAATGAAACCTCGGTCCAACAACTCTTGGATTTTAGCCTTCAGCTCCACCAATTCCTTTGGCGCCATTCTATACGGGGCTATAAACACTAGCGCAGTTCCGAGTAACAAATCTATATCGAATTCTACTTTTCTATCCGGAGGCAAACCCGAAAGTTCTCCAGGGAATACGTTAGCAAATTCCTTTATGTTTGGACATTCTCCACGGCTGACTCCTTGGCTACCATGGCACACACCCGAACTAGAAACGCATCACAACCCTTCCTGACCATTTCTCCACCTTCAGTGCGGAGACCACATTGGATAAGTAATCTCTCCTATTACCTATCATCACCACCTCCTCACCTTCCATTGTCCTCAACACCATGTGCTTAGCCGCGCAATCCAAACTGGCCTGGTACTTCACCAGCCAATCCATCCCGAGAATTAGATCAAACTCCCCAAACTGCAGTTCCATCAAATCTGCCAAGAACACGAACCCTTGAAGTTCTAGGGGCACATCCCTATATAGTTTACTTACTTCTACAGAGTGACCTAAAGGGCTTATCACAGTCATCTTACTAGAAGTAATCTCAGAGTCTAAGTTCATAGTTTCCACTATGCTACTGGCTACATACGAGTGCATCGAACCCATATCTATCAAAGCATTACAAGGAAATCTGAAGATTAAGAACATACCGGTTATGACATCCGGTGCCTCACCCTCCTCTCGATGCCTCGCTGCATAGACTAGTCCAGCCGTCTAGCCTCTGTACCACCTGCACCTCTGCCTGGTGCTCCACGACCTCTACCAGAGCCATTACCTCCCCTACCAGCACCACGGCCCCTCTGTGGCTGCTGACCATCCCTCCTATTCTGAGTACGATTCTGATCTCCAGACTGCAACCTAGCTGACCTCTGTGGACAATCCCTCACTCGGTGCCCCATCGATCCACACTCAAAGCCTCCCCTATTTCCAGCCAACATTCCCCCGTGTGAGACTTCCCACATCGAGCACATCGTGGCGGCCACTGAGTATCAGCAGCAGTAGGCCTAGCAGCTTGATTTGGCCCATTATATCTACCCCATTTCTGCTGATTCTCGGTAGACCCAAATGATCTAGAATTCTTTTACTCCATCCCTAGTCCTGATTTTGTCTTACCGACTATTTCACTTCCTCAGCAACATTGGCCTTTTCCACTAAGACCGTAAATTCTCTCTCCTACTGTAGAGCAATTAGCAACCTCAGATCATCCCTTAACCCGTCCTCAAACCTGACGCATTGCTCATGCTTTGTTGCTATGATACCACGAGCATATCGGCTCAACCTTAATAATTTTGCCTCGTATTTCGATACGGACTTACTCCCCGAACCAACCTTCAAGAATGCCTTTCTCTGTGCATCAATGTAACTTGTCCTGACATACTTCTTTTGATAAGTTGCCTTGAAATAATCCCAAGTGAGATCATCCGTTGCAGCCCCATCCCGAACCGTGAGCCACCACTGATATGACTCATCTCGAAGAAGCGACACAACTCCTTTTAGCTTTTCCTTATCCATCAGATCCAAATCATCCATGATTCGTTCGTCACTTCAACCAATACTCACCAGATTACGCCACACCGTATTAACACCTCGGAATACTTGACTCCATTGGTTTGGAGTCACTCGAGATCTGATTTTGAGCTCCGCTTTTACCGCTCCCAACCACTCTCTCAAGCACTCGCATGACGCCGCATGACATCTTGCATCATCCCCGTCGATCCTCGGTACTCAATGCCAGCAGTTGGTGGTGGTGGTATCTCATTTTCTGACTCTTGTCCAAACCTAACCGGTTCCGATACGGTCATTCTACCTCTACCACGTCCTCGCACATTACGGCCACATCCCCTAGTACTCATGTCTATAATCGCGATTTATTTGCTTAAGAAATTTTTTTATGAATTAGCTTCTGCTCCACAGATTACCCACGGATAAGTTTTATGTGAAGTAGTTTGGTAGTGGTTCTTTCGATCATCACAAAGTTTTCATTTTCAATCCTCTACCCTCATTCCACGTGTAGGGGTATTCTCATCATTTCACTACCCGGGGCATTTTCGTAATTTAACCTAAGGGGTATTTTTAGTAATAAAACAGGGTTAATTCTTTACAAATCGTAGATATTTCAAAAATTCCAAAAATCGGGGTATTTTGGTAATTTCATAAACCAGGGGTATTTTTGTAATTTTTTCCCAAAATACGGTTCTAGGTGATTTTACAAAATAAGGGTGTTTTGAAAATTTTCACTTCGAGGGTACTTCGGCAATTTTCCATACTGAGGGTATTCTGGAAATTTTTACAAGTCGGGGGTAATTTGGTTATTTTTCAAATCAGGGGTATTTTGGTCATTTCTTAAATCAAGGTTACTGTGGCAATTTCAAAATCAAGGTTTAATTTTTAGTGTGTTACAAAATAGGATGGCTGGTCCCTTTCGGGTTTTAATTATTAAATTCATCCTGTGAATAAGTCGTCTTAGCTAGGGTGAACCGTCACTACGCACCAGGTAGGATTTGAGTGAAGAGGAGGTGAGTCGCTAGGACTGCTTAAATACCAAGCTCCCCCTGAATCCATTCCTAGACATGCGCAATGGTTGCCACACTCTTAACTCGATGATTTAACTCACGTGTTTGTTTAGTGGATCTTTAAGTCTTATGTAATTTGTGTTGGAGTAAGCTATTCCTAGGGTTCAATAACTCCTAATCTACTATTCTACGACCCCAAAATACCCATTTCCCCACATATAATTCACACAATAGTTAGAGATACTTACCTGGGCGGATTGGTGCCGGAGACTTGGTGCCATTCTTTTCAACCCATGTACCTTTTCCATAAAACTTTTCAAGACCCTACTTTAAAACATTTTGGGCCTCGGGCCCACAGTCGAGCTTTTGAACTTGGCTCTATACCAAAATGTAACACCCCAAACCCGGTCAGCACACCATAACCGGATCTGGCATGCCACGGAGTCATAACCTTTTAAAAGCAAAAGTTTGTCGGATAATTTTCTTAGGAAACCCTTTTGTAGTACGAAAAGTTTAGAAATCCTTGCTTGAAAATCTACTTATTGTTGCAAGTTTTAGAAAAACATTCAAGTTATCTTTGTTATCATTCTTTAAGTGGTGTTACCCGATGGCAACGTTTTACAAAAAAAATGAGGGAGTTATAGTTTTGAAAACATTGCTTTTTACCGGTTAATTTAACAAGACCATATATCAAACATAGGTATAGCATAGTCAAAATATTAGCAAATAATAGAAACCCAAAATAAAACTTAGCGGCCTTATTACAAAACCCAAAACTAAATTTAAAGAAAATTAATAAAACTGAAATAGTAACCAAAAGAAATCAAAACGCAACGAACATGCATGGCAGCCTTGAGTCCTTCCCGGCTCCGTATCTGCAATCTACACCTCATTTGCAAAAATATAAGGGAAGGGGTGAGTCGCTAAGACTCAGTGTATAAATCCCCAACCCGATAGTGCAAGCACTTACACAAATCATTAGCAAATCATGCAAATCATACAACCCATAACCTAACCATCCAATCTCCTTTAACTACCTCGTGAGGTCAAAACCACTGGTGGTCAAAACCACTGGTGACCGTAGCCACAAATATATATATAAGTGTGGTCAAAACCATTGATGACCGGAGTCACAAATCAAGTGATGGGGCCAACCCATCGTGTGGTCAAAACCATTGATGACAATCCCGTATTCAACATGTAGGGCCAACCCACAGTGGTACCAAACCACTGGGACGAGTCACAAATTCATATGTGGTCAAAACCACTGGTGGTTAAAACCACTGGGACTTAGTCACAATTTATAATATCAAGACGGGGCCAACCCGTCGTGTGGTCAAAACCACTAGTGACAGTCCAAAATAAATCATCCCCTCCTCTTATCAAACCCACTATCATGTCCATATCAATCGTGGCATAAAACATATGTTGATGCAAATAACATATAGCATAGCATATAACAATAACATGATGATGTATATCAAAAATCATACGACAGGGGACTTACCCGGAATTTAAGCTCATACCCACAAGGCATATTCACTGATTTCATTGGCTATAACAGAACATAATAGACATATTATACTAATAAAGTGTGTAAGCGTTACATACCTATTACTAACGAAATCACTAAATCCCGAAGACTCAATCTACTGTACTAGATCCCTTTTGTCCCTACATTCGGCCAAACCAAAATCAGTAATAAGGCCATTCGGCCACACTAACAAAACCCGAAGTGTTACAACATGGAACCCCAATCCTTACCTTAATGCTCCTCGGATATTAGTCACAACTCAAGGTATGCGAAACTGATCTCCCCCCTACAATCGACCAACATCAACACTAAATCTCAATAGCCTTCGGCTTTTCAAAAGAATGATTGACAGGATAGATTGACATGAACCCTTACCACAGACTAGAAGAAATCGGTTGGCAGAGAATAAACAACCCCGATCTACTGCTTCAAATCCCAAAGAACCTAGGAGAAATCAGTTTTCATAGATGATTAGGAATCATGTCCACAAATGCCAAAATTCGGCTTTTGTTCCCATGTGAGTCGACAGAGAAAAGAGAAAGGAAATAATAGAGGTTCGGCCAAGAACCCTTTCCCTCTTCAAATCTGATTAGAGAAGAACCAGAAAAAGATCTACTCTTGGTTGATATTAGGCCAAAATGATACTAAAAGAAAGAGGGGAAATTCGGCAAAGAGTTTAGTGATGAAGGGAGATTCAGCTATGGTTGATAGAAGAGAAACAAATGGGGTTCGGCTAAAGTGAAAAGAAGAGAATGGAAAAGAAAATATGGAATGGGAGAGGGAAGATTCGGCAAGGGAAGAGGATGAAGATTTCGGCATAAGGGTTTGAGAAAAAGAAAAGGTGAAGTGGACTAAGATGGTTTCGGCTTTGAGCAAGAATGAAAAGAAGAAAAAGAGAGAGAGAGAGAGAGAGAGAGATGAGGGAGAAGAAGATTCGGCCAAGCACTTTGAGAAGGAAAAGAAATAAAATAAAACTAAATGACTTAGAGGGACATTCGGCTATACCAAAAGCACCCCAAAATTGATAGCCCCCTTTCCCACAGTCCCTCATTCGGCCAACTCTTCAAGACTCCCACTCATAGCCGCCCCTCACCTTGCCTTGAATTCTTCTCATCCACTCATTCAAACTTGTTTGAATGAGTCCTACACCTATCACTTAATGTTAGCCTAATCCATATCCCTCCAACAGAGTCCTACCTGAGCACACCTCTGCTTGCCTGTGGCGTCAAAAATAAATGAGCAGAAAGGGATTTTTGCAGCTCGAACCAAGGTCCTCCTTGCTCCCTGTGGCGTCATCACCCAAGCACCTTAGTGGCGCCTCCTTTGCCACTTCACCAAGGTAGTTCTTGTGTCCAAATCCGCCAATAAATTCCTTTAACCCCAATTCTTCTAGCTCCTTCTTCTTAAGTGCTAAAACAAAATTTTTGGCCATGACCTAGGACTCACCCAAGGTCATGCCTAGACCCCAAGACATATCAAACCAACACAGCATACTTACCAACCCATGCAACCACATGCAAAATGCAGAGACCCCTTTCTAAGGATGTTACAGTAAAAAAGAGAAATAATCACACAGTAAGCTTTAAAAAGCTTAAAAAGTTTGCAACAAAATACATTAAATCAAAACATATCATCACATAGATTATTTCACAATCTAATATCTCATATCTTCCAAAGCTGGTATTTTCAATTAACCTCTCATAAACTCATTCATAGTTTCATCAACCACATAGGTTCTGAACGTACCTTAGCCAACACTTAGTTGTCAAATATTGATGCTACTCAATACTCACGATTCATTTTGATCAACATTCATCCCTTCTTCGCTTCATTCGCACACTTAGTGCCTAAATAGTTAGCCAAAGCTTAATTAGCATCGCACACTAAGTGCTTCCCTATTAAACCTATCTTGAATCGGAATCGCACACACAGTGCCAACCACAAAGCTGAAGCTTATATTATTCCGCACACATAGTGTTATTTATCTCAATCACATTTTTGGATACGCACACTTAGTGCCATTTAACTCAATCTATCTCATAGCATTCACATTTTAACAATATCATGCCATTCATTTCAAAACATTAAACATAGCTCAATATACGTATTATGTCCGAACTTACCTCGAACGTCGAACTATCGAAACGGTCGATTAATCCAGTACTTTATCTTTACCTCGATCTGGATCTGAACCTGTCCTTTCTTGGTCTATACACATTAATATTTGATCCATTCAATCACCAATTCATTCAATTTAGTCCACACACACATTTAGGGTATTTTATAAAATAGCCCTCACATTTTCACATTTCGACACTTTAGACCCTATTTCACAAAATCATCAAATACACAAAATTTCAAAACACATATGCTTAGCCGAATTCTCTCTATGTTCATACAAGTCCACACATTTCATTTATTTCACATTTTAGTCCCTCAAAATATTATTTTCACAATTTAGTTCAAATTACTCAATTTCATCAAAAATCCAAAGACTACACATATTAATCCAACACCAAGTTTTCATATTTCATTATGAACTAGCACATAGCTCAAGCATTCATCAATGGCTCATCACAAGAACCTCACCAATTCACAAAATTACAACATGGGTTAGCTAGAGCACTAAGCAACGATTATGAAAACGTAGAAATTATCAATAAGTGAGCTCAAACATACCTTGAATCAAGCTTAACAATGGTCGAATGCTTCAAGCCCTATTCTTTCTTTTTCTTCTTTACATTTGGCTAAGAAAGATGATAATGGTCATCTTTTGTGTTTTGTTTTATTATTAATGACTTATTTTACTAATTACCAAACTAACCTTTTATTAAATATATAAAATAATTATATATTAAGGCTAATTTGTTATTTAGCCATCCACTATCCTTAATAATGGTTTAATTGCCTCTTAAGGCCATTCTATTATGAAGACAACAACACTTAGGTACTTATAATTCAGCACATAGCTTTGACTCTTTACGCGATTAAGTCCTCTCTCTTAATTCGGCACACAATCGATCAAATTATCACACGTAATTTTCACACGAGCGAAGTCACGTAATCAACACCAAATATAACATTAAAATATTATTTCACCTTAGATTTTGGTCTCAAACCACTTATTTGACTAAGGTCTTAACTCACATTACACAACTCTCCCCCTTAGGGATTTTCATCCTCAAAAATCTTACCAGCGAAAAGTTGTGGATATTGATCTCTCATAATATTCTCTGGCTGTTACGTAGCCTCTTCAACTCCGTGTTTGTGCCATAATACTTTCACTACTGAGATTCTCTTATTTCTAAATTCTTTGGTCCCTTGTGCCAAAATTTGAATCGGTTCTTCATTATACTACAAATCTGGATGAATCTCAACCTTAGTAGAAGCAATCACATGAGACTAGTCTAATCTGTACCGTCAAAGCATTGACACATGAAACACGTTATGAATCTTTTCTAACTCATATGGCAATCTCAATCTATAGGCAATAGTCCCAACTCGTTCAATGATTTCATATGGTCTAATGAACCTCGAACTCAGCTTGCCCTTTTTGCCAAATCGAAGTATTTTCTTCTACGGAGATACTTTTAAAAATACTTTATCACTAATCTCAAATTCAATATCTTTTCGTTTCAAATCTGCATAGGACTTCTAATGATCTAAGGCCGCTTTCAAACTGTCACGAATTACTTTCACTTTCTGCTCAGTCTCTTTTATAAGATCAATCTAGTGACTCTTGTTCTCACTCAACTCGGTCCTATACAATGAAGTTTAACACTTTCGACCGTAAAGAACTTCATAAGGTGCCATTTTAATGCTAGATTGAAAACTGTTGTTATAAGCAAACTCAATCAATGATAAATGCTTTTCCCACGTACTTTCAAATTCAAGTATGCAACAATTAACATGTCTTCAAGAATTTGAATGATTCACTCAGATTGACCATCCGTTTGAGGATGAAAAGCAGTACTGAAATGCAATTTTGTGCCTAAAGCATCTTGCAATTTCTTCCAAAATCGTAAGGTAAATCTCGGATCTCTGTCAGATACAATAGATAGTGGTATCCATGCAATCTCACAACCTCGGCAATATATAATTCAGCCAATCTATCGAGTGAATAATTTGTTCTCACTGGAATGAAATGAGTTGATTTTTTCAATCTATCAACTATCACCCAGATCGTAACTTTCTTGCTCGAAGATAAAGGCAAACCCGACACAAAGTCCATCGTAATTCTCTCCCATTTCCACTCAGATCATAATCGGTTGTAACAACCCAGATGGAACTTGATGTTCAACCTTAACTTGCTGACAAACTAAACACTTCGACACAAAGTTGGAAATATCTCTTTTCATACCATGCCACCAATAGAACTGTTTCAGATCATTATACAACTTCGTACTCCCTGGATGTACAGCAAAATGACTATTGTGAGCTTCAGTCAAAATCGTCGAAATTAACTCTAAATTTTCAGAATACAAACTCGATCTCTAAATCTCAAACAATCATTACCATCAAATCAAAATTCTGATTCAGCATTTGATTTACATTGATTTCATTTAGTCGTCATCTCAACATCATTTTTTTGTGTATCACAAATCTGATGTACAAACATCGGCTTTACTTTCAATTCAGCTACAATCGCACTATCATCACATAGATCTATCTAAGTACTCATAGCTCGCAAAGCACATAGCGATTTTTGACTCAAAGCATCAGCTACAACGTTAGCTTTACCCAGGTGGTAATCTATCACAAATTCGTAGTCTTTCAATAGTTCTAACCATCTCCTCTATCTCAAATTCAATTTTTTTCTGAGTCATCAAGTACTTTAAACTCTTATGATCAGTATAAATGTGACATTTCTCACCCAATAAGTAGTGACGCCAAATCTTTAACGCAAACACAATCGCAACAAACTCAAGGTCATGTGTTGGATAATTCTTTTCATGCGGTTTTAACTGCCTCGAAGCATAAGTGATGACTTTACCTTCTTGCATCAGCACACAACCCAAACCATTCAACGATGCATCACTATAAACTATAAATTCTTTGCTCGATTCAGGTTGAACTAAAACTGGTGCCTCTGTCAACAACACTTTTAATTGTTCAAAACTTTACTGGCACTTTTTTGACAACTCAAATCTAACATCTTTCTATAACAGCTTCGTCAACAGAGTCGCAATCATAGAGAAACCTTTCACAAACCGCCTATAATATCCCGCTAGTCCCAAAAAACTACAAACTTCAGACACATTTCTCGAGATTTCCATTCTAATATAGCAAAATTTTTACTCGGATCAACTCGTATCCTGGCAGCTGATACACCATGCCCCAGAAAACCAACCTCACACAACTAAAATTCACATTTGCTAAACTTTCCATACAATTATTTCTCACGCAGGGTTTGTAGTACAGTTCTCAAATGCTCGGCATACTGCGTCTCATCACACGAATAGATCAAAATATCATCAATGAACACCACTACAAAGTGATCCAAATACGTTCTGAATATAAACACTGCGGGAGCTTTATTAGTCTGAAAGGCATCACTAAGTATTTGGAATGTTCGTACCTCGTTCTGAAAGTAATTTTCGACACATCAGATTCTTTAACTCTTAACTGATAGTATCCTAATCTCAAGTCTATCTTTGAAAACACTGTAGCTCCCCTCAGCTGATTGAACAAATCATCAATACAAGGCAACGGATATTTGTTCTTTATTGTCACTTTGTTCAACTATCGATAATAAATAGACATGCTCATAGTTCCATCTTTCTTTTTCACAAATAACACAGGAGCTCCCCAATGTGAGAAACTCGGTTGTGCAAATCCTCTGTCAGTCAATTCTTGTGACTGAGATTTCAACTCTTTCAATTCTATTGGTACCATTCTATAAGAAGCTATCGAAATGGGAGTAGTCCCTGGCACTAATTCAATACCAAATTTGACTTCCCGAATCTAAGGTAATCCCGATAACTCTTCAGGAAACACATCTAAAAACTCACATACCACAGGCACAGATTCAACTTTCTTTTCTGACACTTTTGTATCAATCACGTATGCCAAATAAACTTCACAACCTTTTCTCACATAGTTCATAGCTTTTCTCACAGATACGACAGCTGGTAATCCTTTCATATCACTGGATTCAATTCAAACTATCTCACCATTCTGACTTTTCAACTCAATACTCTTTCTTTTACAATTCACAATGGCATTATGCAAAGTAAGCCAATCCATACCCAAAATTATGTCAAACTCATCGAATGATAACAACATCAAATTAGCGGAAAATAAGCATCCCGAAACATCAATGGGTAATTCTTGCACACCTTATCCACCAAGACACACTTGTCTAAGAGGTTCGACACTCTAACCACAAATTCAGTAGACTCAACAAGTAGAGTCTTATTTAATACTAGATTCATACATACATAAGAATGAATTGATCCTGGATCTATTAATGCAATCACATTAGTATCAAATAAAGTGAAAGTACCGGTGATCATGTCTAGAGATGATGCTTCCTCTCATGCACGTATAGCATAGTCTCGGGCAAGTGCTCTCGCCTCTGACCTCACAGCTATGTTAGTTGTCCCTCTCTGACTTTCGCTCATATTTCTGGTGTTTCGGGTGGTCTACCCCTAACCGTCACATTACTCGATCTTTCATTCTGAATATTTTCTTCCTCGACCATCTATGGGGAATCTCAAATAAAATGATCTCGGGATCCACATTTATAACAAACTCTATTGTTGTACTTACCCCAACACTCTCCTACATGTCATCTCCCACATTGTCTACACTCAGGCTTGTTACTTTTAATACTACCAACACTTGATTCAATTGAACCTTGAGTTTGTGGACCAACACTTTGTCTTGAACGATCTCTACTTGAATATCCGAACAAAGCATTTGAACGGTTATTTGCATCTCTAAATCTCTTTGCAGAAGGTTGAGAAAACTTACTCATAGCTCTTTTTCTTTCATCACGAGCTTTAGAATCAGCTTTCTTCCTTTCTTTACTCAGCTCCTCACCTTTGCATGATCTTTCAACTAGCAGAACAAATTCATTTATATCGAGTATCCCAACCAACAACTTAATGTCCTCATTCAACCCTTCTATGCAGCATTTGTACATAGTAGCTTCGGTTGAAACACATTTTCTCGCGTATTGACTCAATTTTACGAATTCTCACTCGTATTTAGTAACACTCAAACGACCCTATTTTAGCTCTAAAAACTCTTTACATTTCTAATCAATGAAGCGTTGATTGATATACTTATTTCTGAATTCGGCTTGAAAGAAATCCTAGGTGATTCTCTCTCTCGAAACTACAGATATCAATATTTTCCACTAGTTATACGCAGTATCCCTCAACAACAAAATAGCACATTTTATACATTCATCATGTGTCAATGACGTCTCATCAAATACTCTGATTGTATTCTCAAGCCAAAACTCGACTCGCTTAGCATTGTCATCGGATGTTCCCCTAAACTCTTCGGCCCCGTACTTTTGAATCTTGTCCAAGGAGGTTTATTCAATCTGATCGGATCTACAACTTGTGGGACAATAGGTACTTGTGGGGTGGAGGTTGTGGAGCATCCGGATTCATTCAAATGAACTCTGTTAACCACTCGCTCATAATTCAGAAGAAGGCTTGCTTAGCCTCTCCTCTCTCACTACTTTCATTTGGTCGAGATGTGGTCGGCGTTGTCCCTTCAGCGGGAGCAGGCGTATTACTCTCTACGCCATCAATAAGTGCTCGATTGGGATCCATTACTATATGAAAACACATTTTTAACTGTCAGAATTCATCACACTATCGTAATTTCAAACATGGCATGTATAGCTAGACTTACACACGCTACGTTAGTCTGAGAATCGACTAAACCGAAGCTCTGATACCAATAAAAGTAACACCCCAACCCAAAACCGTCGCCAAAATAGGGTTAAGATGCATTACCAAACAATCGAATCATTTCACATTCTATTTATGACACAAAGTCAATCATCATTATAACACATCAAAACATAATCAAATGGTCCCTCATTGAGGCCTACAAGACCTTAAACACATGCTAAAGAAGGGTCAGGACTAAACCAAAACACATATAGAAATTCTAAAAAATTTAAAACTTTTCTAGTTTCAGAGGTTACACGCCTGTGTGGGCAAACCGTGTGCCTCCCACCGCTGCTAGACACACCTGCGCCTCCTCTCCGTGACCGAATCTGACTTAACACCACGGTTACCAAACACCCTCGTGTACTAAGGCCTGGTACTCATAGGCCAAATACTGACTTATTCACACGGCTATTAGGCACGCCCGTGTACCACAGCCGTGTTTCCTTAAGCTAGCTACTGACTTATGCCCAAGGCTAATTGACACGCCCGTGTCAAGGCCGTGTGCTATTAGGCTATATACTGTCATTCACCCACGGTCATTAGGCACGCCCGTGTGCCTCAACCGTGTGATAAAATAGGCCATTTGTAAGGCCAATTTGCCACCCACACAAGGGTCAATCTCTACAAGCACATTAAAGTATGAATACACACATAATTTGGCAACCAAATTCATGTCAAATGATCAACCTATCATCTCATACAATCTCATTCACAACCATGTTAACTAATAGACTAAATTACACCACTTGAACACATTCCATACCAATATGATTCATTTCCAATTTCTCCATTTCATACTAGCATCATACCAACACAAAGTTACCATTCATAAATCATTTTCTTTACTCATAAACCTTACCAAAAGATGCATCATATATCAAAGCCATTCAAGCTAAAAACTAACATATATTTAGCCACATCACATGGCTATTTATACATCACAAAATACATTAAATCAAAACATATCATCACATAGATTATTTCATAATCTAATATTTCATATCTTCCAAAGATAGTATTTTCAATTAACTTCTCATAAACTCATTCATAGTTTCATCAACCACATAGGTTCTGAATGTACCTTAGCCAACACTTAGTTGTCAAATACTTATGGTACTCAATACTCACGACTCATTTCAATCAACATTCATCCCTTCTTCGATTCATTCGCACACTTAGTGCCTAAATAGTTAGCCGAAGCTTAATTAGCATCGCACACTGAGTGCTTCCATATCAAACCAATCTTGAATCAGAATCTCACACACAGTGCCAACCACAAAGCTGAAGCTTATATTATTCCACACACACTGTGCTATTTATCTCAATCATATTTTTGGACATGCACACTTAGTGCCATTTAACTCAATCTATCTTATAGCATTCACATTTCAACAATATCATACCATTCATTTCAAAACATTAAACATAGCTCAATATACGTATTATGTCCGAACTTACCTCGAACGTCGAGCTATCGAAACGGTCGATTAATCTAGCACTTTATCTTTACCTCGATCTCGATCCAAACCTCTCCTTTCTTGGACTATACACATTCAAATTCAATCCATTCAATCACCAATTCATTCAATTTAGTCCAACACATACATTTAGGGCATTTTACAAAATAGCCCTCATATTTTCACATTTTGACACTTTATTCCTTATTTCACAAAATCATCAAATACACAAAATTTCAAAATACATATGCTTAGCCGAATTCTCTCTGTAACACCCCAAACCCGGTCAACACACCACGACCGAATCTGGTATGTTACAGGGAAGAATGTATTTGAGAGGTTTCAGGTTTAAGTTTAGGAGTTTGTTAAAATCATCTTGCTAAATTTGTACTTGAAGAAAATCTTGGGGATGACTGTTTTAAAATCGATGGTGCATTTGAAAACCCGATAATTTTGAAAACTTAATCAGATATGTAAGTAAAACAAGTTTATCTCGTTTAAAAAAAATCAATTAATCTTTGTTGTTGCTTAAAAACATTTTGACTTAGTACGTGAATGCATTCAAGTTGGAGAACATTTGAGTTTCATTTATCTTGAATTACGGTGTGATACCCGATGGTAAAGTTTAAAACATATCACTTGTAGTTTGAAAACCTTATCTTTACAAATTCTAGCCAAATTTTAACCCAATAAATTATTAAGGCATATTTGAAATCCAATCTAAGCATGTAAATAACAAAACATAAGTTTAAAAAGGCCTTTTACAATCCAAATAAAACAAATGAAAAACCAGTCAAATAAAGTACCAAGTTTAAATCAATGCAACTCTGAATTTATCCATGGCATGGGCACCTCGAGTCCATCCCGACTCCATGTCCGCGATCTATGTGTCACCTGAAATGATAAGGGAGAAGATGAGTCACAAGACTCAGTGCATAAATCCCTTTCCCAGTATATGCAACATGCTAACACACATCATAACAAAGCAATACAATTAATGCACCCGATCCTAACCATCCGTAACACCTTTTCTACCCCGTGTGGTACCAAACCACTGGTGGTGCCAAACCACTGGTGACCCAAAGTCACGATATCCATAGATGTGGTGCTAAACCACTGGTGACCCAAAGTCACGAAAGATCCGTCTGTGGGGCCAACCCACGTGTGATACCAAATCACTGGCGACAATCCCGTATCTCAAAAGTGGGGCCAACCCACGGTGGCGTTAACCATAGGGACGAGTCGCTATGAGGTGCCAAACCTCTGGTGTCCCAAAGACACAAGTGTGATACCAAATCACTGGTGACCGCAGTCACGAATCAAATGATGGGGCCAACCCATCGTGTGATACCAAATCACCGGCGTCAATCCCATATAATCAACAATGGGGCCAACCCAATCGTGGTGCTAAGCCACCGGGGCGAGACGCGAGGTGCCAAACCTCCGTGACCCAAATTCACAATAATCAATCGTGGTACCAAACCACCGGAGGTGCCAAACCTCCGGTGTCCCAAAGACACGGATATCATATCCCCCTCCTCTCATATCACCCAATAGCATATCATACTAATGCAAATCGTGCAATCATGCTATCATGCTCACATGCTTAATATGACATCCCAAAATACATACACCATAAATCATGATATCACATATCATCACAGATCTCGTAATGAAACGGACTTACCCGAATCCGTATCCATACCTCATTGGGTATTATATCAGTCAACCATACTATTTCACTTACACAATCAGGTTATTAACATATTACTCAGTAAGAAGGTGTGTTAGTTTACACACCTGTTAACACGCAAGCTTAACCCAACAAACCGATCTAAATCCCTCGATACCCTGCTCCTATAATCGGCCAAACATGAGATTAGCCACTTAAACCTTTCGGCCAAAACCATAAAACCAAAGGGGTTAACATTTACCTTGCAAATGGTTTGGTTTCCTACCAAACCCGAACCAACAATGGTTCTTTTGTCAATCGTCCTCCCCCTAAAACACAAACCATTAGCCTCACAAATCTTTTGCATAACAAACTCTAAAAGAAAGACCATTAAAGCAATCTCTTACCACCACTTACCCCACGTTTAACAGGGAAGGAAGACTCCTCTTGCTTGCTTCCGAAATCCAAAGGCCCTATACGAAATGTTTAATCAAATAAGTTAACTCCTTTCAACCAACCAACATCGGCTTATCCAAACCAGAATCAACAACAAACAAGAGGGAAAAGATGGCCTTTCGGCCAAAACTTACCTTCCTCAACCCGATTGAACCACCACCCGATATTATCACCATACACAAGAATCGGCCACAAGACCACTACTAGGAGAGGAAAGATTTGGCCAAAGTGCAAAACTTAATAAGAAAATGATTCATCCAAGGTGTATAACACTCCTATGTACGTCTTTGTGTGGAAAGAAAATGGAGAGTAGAATGAGAAGAAACAGAAGTTGTGGCAATGGGGTTAGAGAGAAGGAAAAGGAGGTTTGAAGGGTCAAGTTGAGAGGGTTTCGGCTTGAGAGAAATGGAAAGAACAAATGGTGACAAACGGCTAACAAGTTTTGGAAAAGAAAGAAAATAAAAGGTGAAGAGAGGGATGGTGCTTTCGGTTTGAAAGAAAAAGAAATGGAGGAAGGTCTTTTTGGAGAATAGAGTTTCGGCACAAGCTTAAAGAGAAAGGCAATGCACGTATGGGAAGAAGGGGATACTAGCTTTGGTTTACACAAGATGTAAATGAGAAGAAATGGGAACAAACATTCAGCCACACACACACCAAGTTAAGAGATGCAAAGAAATTTTTGGCAAAAAGATGCTTGGACTTTCGGTTTAAGGAGAACAAAATGGAAAAAAAAAGAAGAAAACACTTGGGGTTTCGGCTTGATTTGACAAAAGGAGAATTTGCTTCCAAAATGCTTTTTGACCGAAAATACACAAAATGAAAAAGGAGTTTCGGCACTCCCACTCTCCCACATACCAAACCGTCCACTCCCCCCCTAAAATCTCTCCAAAATCCGGCCACAACTCCCCCAAACACTCCAAGCCTCCCATTTAAACTAGTTTGAACTAGTCCACCTCCACAAATCACTCTCCACCCACCATTTGAACTTTTGACTTGGTCCAAGATAGAGTTTGAACTGCCTACAACTCCTCCCCTCCATGCCGTCAAAATAGAAGCCAAAATGGAGCACTCTGCAGCTTGAACACAGGACCTCTTCCCTGCAAGTGGCGTCACACACACAAGCCTCAAGTGGCGCCTATCCTGCCACTCCACCAGCTTATTTGTTATGCTAAAATTCACCTAAAGATATTTATAAACCCCAGCTCCTTTAGCACCTCCCACCTAAGCCTAAAAGGAAAGATTTTTCCTACCACCCAGGCCTACACCTAGCTTATAACTAAGCTCCAAAAACATCAAAACACTACATAGCACACCATGCACATGCAACAAAGCCAAAATAAAATAGCCCTTAACCCGAGATATTACAGTTCTACCCCCCTTAAAAATAATTTTGGCCTCGAAATTACCTGATTAGAAGAGTTGCGGGTATTGATGTCTCATCATATCCTCAGGTTCCCATGTAGCTTCTTCCACGCCATGATTCTGCCATAGTACCTTAACCAAAGGTACAGACTTCCTACGCAGAACCTTCACATCCCGATCTAGAATCTGAACAGGCTCTTCCTCCATGGTCAAATCCGGATTCACCTCGATCTCTTCCACTGCTACGACATGTGATGGATCTGAACGATACCGCCTAAGCATCGAAATGTGGAATACGTCGTGAATCTGACTCAGCTCTGCTGGTAACTCAAGCTGATATGCTACGGGTCCCACTCGACTCAGTACCTTATACGGCCCAATAAACCTCGGACTTAGCTTGCCTTTCCTTTCGAACCTTAACACTTTCTTCCATGGTGAGACCTTCAGAAAAACTTGATCTCCCACCGCAAATTCAATGTCTCTCCACTTAAGATCGGCATAAGACTTCTGCCGGTCCGTAGCTTCTTTCAATCGAGCCTGTATCAACTTAACTTTGTCTTCGGTCTCAGCAACCAACTCTGGTCCCAACAACTGACGTTCACTTAACTCCGTCCAACAAGTAGGTGAGCGACACTTCCTACCATACAACGCCTCATATGGTGCCATCTTGATGCTGGCTTGGTAACTATTGTTGTAGGTGAACTTAGCTAATGGTAGAAACTCCTCCCAACTACCCCTGAAGTCCAGAACACAATCTCGCAACATGTCTTCCAAGATCTGAATAACCCTTTCCGACTGCCCGTCAGACTGTGGGTGAAATGCCGTGCTGAAATCCAACCGCGTACCCAGAGCCTGATGCAACGCTTTCCAGAACCTCGACGTAAATCTGAGATCCCTATCCGAGATGATTGATACTGGCACACCGTGTAGCCTCACTATCTCTGACACATACAGCTTCGCCAACCTCTGAAGTGAGTAATCCACCCTCACCGGGATAAAGTGAGCTGATTTAGTTAGTCGATCCACAATTACCCAAACTGAATCCTTCTTGCTAGGCGTAAGAGGTAATCCACCGACGAAATCCATAGTGATCCTTTCCCACTTCCATCAGAAATCTTCATTTGGTCAAGCAACCTCGACGGCAATCGATGCTCACCTTGACTCACCGACATGTCAAGCACTTCCCACAAACTCGCACTTCCCTCTTTAGACCGCCACGTAATCGCTCTCCGAGATCCCTATACATTTTGCTACCTCCGGGATGCATAGCGTAGGGCTTATGTGCATCCCAAGAATCTTACGCCTTAACTCAATATCCCTCGGCATACAAGCTTTCCCCGAAAATACAAAGACTCCATCACTAGACAAATCAGTAACCCTCCAAACCACCATTCTGCACTTGTGACCTCTGCGCACTCAAAACCTCATCCATTAACTATTTTTCTCTGATCCGCTCAACCCAAGTAGGCTTAACCTGCAGCTCGCTGAAATACTCCCGTCATCGTACAAACTCAAATGGGCAAACATCGCTCTTAAGTCCGAAACAACCTTACGGCTCAACGCGTCTGCCACCACGTTAGCCTTGCCCGAATGATACTCAATCGAACAGTCGTAGTCTTTTAGCAACTCAATCCATCTGCACTGCCTCAGATCCAAATCTTTCTGAGTCAAAAGGTACTTCAGACTCTTATGATCTGTGTAGACTATCGATTTCTCTCCGTACAAGTAATGCCTCCAAATCTTCAAGGTGAAGACTACAGCCGCTAGCTCCAGATCGTGCGTCAGATAATTGACCTCATGTGGCCTCAGCTGCCGAGATGCGTAAGCCACAACCTTCCCTTCCCGTGATCAAGACACAACCCAAACTCAGATGTGATGCATCGCAATAAACGTGAATTCCTTTCTACCTCAAGTTGAATTAGAACCGAGCTTGGTCAAAATCTTCTTCAACTTGTCGAAGCTCTCCTGCCGCTTCTCGGTCAAATAAACGGAATCCCTTTTCTTAACAATTTGGTCATCGGTCTTTGCGATCAACGAAAATCCCTCTATAAATCTTCGGTAGTATCCTGCCAAGCCCGTAAAACTCGAATCTCACTCTCGACCTAGGCGGCTTCCAATCTAAAACCGCCTCAATCTTTCAAGGATCCACTCTAATCCCCTCAATCGACACTACATAACCCAAGAACGTCACCTCTCTAAGCCAAAACTCGCATTCACTAAACTTTGTATAAAGTTATTTCTCCCTCAGAATCTGCAATACCACCTGCAAATGCGAATCATTTTCCTCCTCAGTCCTTGAATATACCAAGATGTCATCGATAAAAACCACTACGAACTTATCCAAATGCTGCTGGAACACCCTATTCATCGTATCCATGAATGCTTCCGACGCGTTAATCAACCCAAACGGCATGACTAAGAACTCATAGTGCCCATATCGAGTACGAAATGTCGTCTTGTAGATATCTGCCTCCTTCACCTTTAACTGGTGGTACCGAGACCTTAAATCGATCTTCGAGAACACCGACGCACCCTTCAGCTGATCAAACAAGTCATCTATCCGGGGCAGCGGATACTTGTTTTTGATCGTCAGCTTGTTCAATTGGCGGTAGTCTATACACATCCGCATAGTACCGTCTTTCTTCTTAACAAAGAGTACCGGCGCTCCCCAAGGTGAAACACTTGGCCTGATAAAACCCCGGTCCAACAACTCCTAGATCTGAGCCTTAAGCTCTACTAACTCTTTAGGCGCCATCCTATACGGAGCAATAGACATCGGCGCGATTCGTAATGGATCTATCCGAACTTTACCTCACGATCCGTGGCAAACCCTAAGCTCCTCGGGGAACACATCGGCAAATTCCCTAATGTCCAACCGCTCTCTGACAGCAGACTCTTTAGCCTCCAAGGCATACACATGAACCACATATGCTTCACAGCCCTTTCTGACCATCTTCCGAGCTTTCAGAGCAGATACCACATTGGACAAGTAATTTCTTCTATTACCGATCAGGACTACCTCATCACCCTTAGCTGTTTTCAGAACCATGCACTTAGCCGTGCAATCCAACTTCGCCTGGTACTTAACCAGCCAGTCCATCCCGAGAATCAGATCGAACTCCCCAAACGGCAGTTCCATCAGATCAGCCACAAACACTACCCCTTGGAGTTCTAGAGGTACATCTCTATACAGCTTATCTACAACTACAGAGTGACCTAGAGGGCTTATTACGGTCATTTGCCTAGAAGATATCTCAGAGTCTAGATCCATGGTCTTCACTATGCTACTTGCAACATATGAATGCGTCAAACCCACATCAATCAAAGCAGTAAATGAAGAACCAAAGATTAAAAACGTACCGATTATGATGTCCGGTGCGTCGCCCTCCTCTCGATGCCTCGCTGCATACACTAGCCCCGGCTGTCTGGCCTCAGAACTACCTGCACCTCTGCCCGGTGCTCCACGGCCCCGACCAGAACCATTACCTCCTCTGCCATTACCACGGCCCCTCTGCGGTGGTGGTCCATTATTCCTGAACTGAGTACGGCCCTGACTCTTGGACTGAATCCTAGCCAACTTACGCAGACAGTCCCTCACACGATGGTCTAGCGAGCCACACTTAAAACATCCTCTACCACCAGTCTAACATCCTTCCCAATGAGATTTCCCACAACGGTTACACTGCGGCGGTCCCTGACTAGCAGCAACAAACCTACCAGACTGATTCGGCCCACTCGGTCTAGCCCTTTTCCGAGGATTACCCGACGACCTGAAGACCCAAAACTCCTCTTATGTCGGTTCCTATCCATGCCTTGCCTCACGACTCCTTAATACCCTCGGCTACCTTAGCCTTTTCAACCAGATAAAATTCACGCTCTGGCGTGGAGCAATCAACAACCTTAATTCATCTTGCAGCCATCCTCGAAACAAACACACCTCTCATGTTCAAGAGCCACCATACCCCTAGCATACCGACTCACCGAGGAACTCGCCTCGTGCTCGATTACGCATTTACTCCCCGAACTAACCTCGTAAATGCTTTCCGTTGCTCATTAATGTAGTTAGCACCAACGCATTTTTTGATAAGCGACCTCAAATAGTCCCAAGTCGATCTTCCATTGCGGTACCGTGTCCGAACCGTGAGCCACCATGGTATGACTCATCTCGAGAAGTGATACTATCCCTTTAACTTCTCTTGAAGAATCGAGTCCAGATCGTCCATGATCCGCTCTGTCGCTTCCACCAATATTCAAGAAGGCTGGAGCAACACCGAGACACCTCGAAAAACTTTAGCCCGTTTGCTCGAAGTCGCCAGCACGATTTTCTAGCTCTTGCGCCTCCACCTACTCCGACTACCCTTTCCGAACCCACAAGATTGCTCGTGACATCTGCGTCGTCCCGATCATTCTCGAAACTCACCACCTCCACCGGTGGCGATTTCAGATCTCATTCTCGACCCCGACCGGATCCTACGGGTTCGTAAACTATCATCCTACCTCGACCACGCCCACGACCACGCCCACCTCGTGTACTCATGACTAAAATCTTGTCGATTTAAAGAATTTTATGCATCGATAATTATTCCACTTTGCTTAAAAGCAAAGTCTTATGAATATTAAAGAAGCTTGTTTTCACAAGTCCACGAGTCCTATTGATTTCAGTCCTAAAGTAGTCTTACTATTACTAGTCATCCAATCACATCTCATCCACATCAAAATCACAAGCAATAGTAAGGATACTTACCTGGGCGGATTGGTGCCAGAGACTCGGTGTCATGCCTTTCAAACCATATTCTTTAAAGCCAAAACACTTTAAAAACCAGAATTTAAAACATTTTGGGCCTCGGGCCCACAGCTGAGCCTTTAAACTTGGCTCTGATACCACAATTGTAACACCCCAAACTCGGTCAACACACCACGACCGAATCTAGTATGTTACAGGGAAGAATGTATTTGAGAGGTTTCAGGTTTAAGTTTAGGAGTTTGTTAAAATCATCTTGCTAAATTTGTACTTGAAGAAAATCTTGGGGATGACTGTTTTAAAACCGATGGTGCATTTGAAAACTCGATAATTTTGAAAACTTAATCAGATATGTAAGTAAAATAAGTTTATCTCATTTAAAAAAAATCAATTAATCCTTGTTGTTGCTTAAAAACATTTTGACTTAGTACGTGAATGCATTCAAGTTGAAGAACATTTGAGTTTCATTTATCTTGAATTACGGTGTGATACCCGATGGTAAAGTTTAAAACATATCGCTTGTAGTTTGAAAACCTTATCTTTACAAATTTTAGCCAAATTTTAACCCAATAAATTATTAAGGCATATTTGAAATCCAATCTAAGCATGTAAATAACAAAACATAAGTTTAAAAGGCCTTTTACAATCCAAATAAAACAAATGAAAACCAACAAATAAAGTACCAAGTTTAAATCAATGCAACTCGAATTTATCCATGGCATGGGCACCTCGAGTCCATCCCGGCTCCATGTCCGCGATCTATGTGTCACCGAAATGATAAGGAGAAGGTGAGTCACAAGACTCGATGCATAAATCCTCTCCCGTATATGCAACATGCTAACACACATCATAACAAAGCAATACAATTAATGCACCGATCCTAACCATCCAGTAACACCTTTTCTACCCGTGTGGTACCAAACCACCGGTGGTGCCAAACCACCGGTGACCCAAAGTCACGATATCCATAGATGTGGTGCTAAACCACCGGTGACCCAAAGTCACGAAGGATCCATCTATGGGGCCAACCCACGTGATACCAAATCACCGGCGACAATCCTATATCTCAAAAGTAGGGCCAACCCACGGTGGTGTTAACCACGGGACGAGTCACTATGAGGTGCCAAACCTCGGTGTCCCAAAGACACAAGTGTGATACCAAATCACCGGTGACCGCGATCACGAATCAAATGATGGGGCCAACCCATCGTGTGATACCAAATCATCAAGGCCAATCCGTATAATCAATCGTGGGGCCAACCCAATCGTGGTGCTAAGCCACCGACGAGACGCGGTGGTGCTAAACCTCTGTGACCCAAAGTCACAATAATCAATCTGTGGTACCAAACCACCGGAGGTGCCAAACCTCGGTGTCCCAAAGACACGGATATCATATCCCCCTCCTCTCATATCACCCAATAACATATCATACTAATGCAAATCGTGCAATCATGCTATCATGCTCACATGCTTAATATAACATCTCAAAATACATACACCATAAATCATGATATCACATATCATCACAGATCTCGTAATGAAAATGACTTACCCGAATCCGTATCCATACCTCATTGGGTATTATATCAGTCAACCATACTATTTCACTTACACAATCAGGTTATTAACATATTACTCGGTAAGAAGGTGTGTTAGTTTACACACCTGTTAACACGCAAGCTTAACCCAACGAACCGATCTAAATCCCTCGATACCCTGCTCCTATAATCAGCCAAACACGAGATTAGCCACTTAAACCTTTCAGCCAAAACCATAAAACCAAAGGGGTTAACATTTACCTTGCAAATGGTTTGGTTTCCTACCAAACCCGAACCAACAATGGTTCTTTTGTCAATCGGCCTCCCCCTAAAACACAAACCATTAGCCTCACAAATCTTTTGCATAACAAACTCTAAAAGAAAGACCGTTAAAGCAATCTCTTACCACCACTTACCCCACGCTTAACGAGAGAAGGAAGACTCTTCTTGCTTGCTTCCAAATCCAAAGGCCTTATACTGAAATGTTTAATCAAACAAGTTAACTCCTTTCAACCAACCAATATCGGCTTATCCAAACCGTAATCAACAACAAACAAGAGGGAAAAGATGGCCTTTCATTAAAACTTACCTTCCTCAACCCGATTGAACCACCACCGATATTATCACCACACACAAGAATCGCCACAAGACCACTACTAGAGAGGAAAGATTCGCCAAAGTGCAAAACTTAATAAGAAAATGATTCACCAAGGTGTATAACACTCCTTGTGTGTGGGGAAGAAAAGGAGAGTAGAATGAGAAGAAATGAAGTTGCGACAATGGGGTTAGAGAGAAGGAAAAGGAGGTTTGAAGGGACAAGTTGAGAGGGTTTCGGCTTGAGAGAAATGGGAAGAACAAATGGTGACAAACGGCTAACAAATTTTGGAAAAGAAAGAAAATAAAAGGTGAAGAGAGGGATGGTGCTTTCGGTTTGAAAGAAGAAGAAATGGAGGAAGGTCTTTTTGGAGAATAGAGTTTCGGCACAAGCTTAAAGAGAAAGGCAATGCACGTATGGGAAGAAGGGGATACTAGCTTCGGTTTACACAAGATGTAAATGAGAAGAAATGGGAACAAATATTCGGCCACACACACACCAAGTTAAGAGATGCAAAGCAATTTTTGGCAAAAAGATGCTTGGACTTTCGGTTTAAGGAGAACAAAATGGAAAAAAAAGAAGAAAACACTTGGGGTTTCGGCTTGATTTGACAAAAGGAGAATTTGCTTCCAAAATGCTTTTTGACCGAAAATGCACAAAATGAAAAAGGAGTTTCGGCACTCCCACTCTCCCACATACCAAACCGTCCACTCCCCCCCCAAAATCTCTCCAAAATCCGGCCACAACTCCCCCAAACACTCCAAGCCTCCCATTCAAACTAGTTTGAACTAGTCCACCTCCACAAATCACTCTCCACCCACCATTTGAACTTTTGACTTGGTCCAAGACAGAGTTTGAACTGCCTACAACTCCTCCCCTCCATGCCGTCAAAATAGAAGCTAAAATGGAGCACTCTGCAGCTTGAACACAGGACCTCTTCCCTGCAAGTGGCGTCACACACACAAGCCTCAAGTGGCGCCTATATTGCCACTTCACTAGCTTATTTGTTATGCTAAAATTCACATAAAGATATTTATAAACCCTAGCTCCTTTAGCTCCTCCCACCTAAGCCTAAAAGCAAAGATTTTTCCTACCACCCAGGCCTACACCTAGCTTATAACTAACCCCAAAAACATCAAAACACTACATAGCACACCATGCACATGCAACAAAGCCAAAATAAAATAGCCCCTAACCCGGGATATTACACTCTCTATGTTCAAAAAAGTTTACACATTTCATTTATTTCACATTTTAGTCCCTCAAAATATTATTTTCATAATTTAGTCCAAATTACTCAATTTCATAAAAAATTCAAAGACTACACATGTTAATCCAACACCAAGTTTTCATATTTCACTATTAATTACCACATAGCTCAAGCATTGATCAATGGCTCATCACAAGAACTTCACCAATTCAAAAAATTACGACATGGGTTAGCTAGAGCACTAAGCGACTATTACGAAAACGTAGAAATTATAAAAAACTGAGCTCAAACATACCTTGAATCAAGCTTAACAATGGTCGAATGCTTCAAGCCCTATTCTTTCTTTTTCTTCTTCATATTCGGCTAAGAAAGATGATAATGGTCATCTTTTGTGTTTTTTTTTTATTATTAATGACTTATTTTACTAATTACCAAACTAACCTTTTATTAAATATATAAAACAATTATATATTATGGCTACTTTGTCAATTAGCCGTCCACTATCCTTAATAATGGTTTAATTTCCTTTAAGGCCATCCTATTATGAAGACAACAACACTTAGGTACTTGTAATTCAACACATAGCTTTGACTCTTTATGCGATTAAGTCCTTTCTCTTAATTCGGCACACAATCGATCAAATTATCACACAGACTAAGTCACATATAATCAACACCAAATATAACATTAAAATATTATTTCGACCTCAAATTTGTGGTATCGAAACCACTATTCTAACTAGGGTCTTATCTGAGCTATTACACAATATGTCCCAGAAAACTAACTTCTCGCAACCAAAATTCACATTCACTGAACTTTGTATACAATTGCTTATCTCGTAGAGTTTGAAACACAATTCTCAGATGTTCAGCATCTTCAATTTCATCTCGTGAATAAATCAAAATGTCCTCAATGAATACAACAACAAATTGATCTCAGTACGGTCTGAATATTCTATTCATCAGATCCATAAAAATAACAGGAGCATTCATTAGTTCGAAAGGTATAACTAAAAATTCATAATGCCAGTACCTAATTCTAAAAGTAGTTTTGAGAATATCTGAATATTTTACTTGCAGCTGATACTATCCCGATCTCATATCTATCTTTGAAAACACAGTGGCTCCTTTAAGCTGATCAAATAAATCATCAATTCTAGGCAGAGGATATTTGTTCTTTATAGTCACCTTATTCAACTGACGATAATCAATGCACATTATCATCGTGCCAACTTTCTTTTTCACAACCAAAACAAGAGCACCCCGAGGTGAGAAACTTGGTCTTGCAAACCCTCTATCTATCAATTCTTGCAACTGTGACTTCAATTATTTTAGCTTTGTTGGTGCCATTCTATACGGAGCTACCGAAATAGGAGTCGTTTCCGATAATAGATCAATACTAAATTTAACTTCACGTATCGGCGGTAATCCCAATAATTCTTCAGGAAACACATCAGGGAATTCACAAACAACTGGCACTGATTCAACTTTCTTTTCAGTCACTTTCGAGTCAATCATATAAGCAAAATAAGCTTCATAACCCTTTTTCATATAACTCTGAGCTTTTAGCACTGGTATCACAGCCGATAACCCATTCAAATCATTAGATTCAATCCAAACTATTTCATCATTCTGAGATCTCAAATCAATAGTCTTTCTTTTGCAATTCACAACAGTATCGTCCAATGTCAACCAGTCCATACCCAAAATTATATCGAACTCATCAAAGGGTAATAACAGGATATCAGTAGGAAAACAAACATCTCTAAACATCAATGGACATTTCTTGCATGCTTTATCAACCAGGACACTTTTACCTAAGGGGTTCGATACTCTAATAACAAATTCAGTAGACTCTACAGGCAAAGTCTTACTGGATACTAGGTTCATGCATATATACGAATGTGTAGAACCTGGGTCTATCAATGCAATCACAGAAGTATCATAGAGAGTAAATGTACCCATTGTAACATCCGGAGATAAAGCTTCTTCACGACCTCGGATGACATATGCTCTGGCAGGCGTTCTAGCTTTAGATCTCGCAACAGTGTCTTTCGTAGTTCTCTGACTACCACTAACATTTCTTGTATTTCGGGAAAGTCTACCTCTCGTTGAAACATTATCAGATCTCTGATTCTGAACAATCTCTTGCTTAATAGACTCTAGGTAATCACGGATGAAATGATCTAACGATCCACATCTGAAACAAGCTCGATCATTTAGTCACAACTTCTCGGATGCTTTTTACCACAATGCTTACATTCGAGTTGCTCAGATCGAACATTTCCAACACTTGGCATTGAAGTAGCAGGATTTTTAAAATTTGACTGTGATCTAGCTCGATCTCTCCAATTTGAACGTCCCACATTAGTTTTGAAATGGCTATGCTCATCTCTAATTTTTTTGAAATAAACTGAAATAATTTACGCAAAAATCTCTTTCTCGTATCTCTGACTTCAGACTCAGCTTTTCTTTTATCTTTCCCGAGTGCCTCAGCTTTGTACATTTGATCAATAAGCATTACAAACTCTTTTATTTCTAGAATCCCAATAAGCAAACGGATATCTTCATTAAGGCCATCTTCAAATCTTTTACACATTATTTCTTTAGTTGAAACACATTTTCGATCATATTGACTTAGTCTCACAAATTCTCGTTCATACTCGGTAAAAAACATGCGACCCTATTTCATTTCAGGAATTCTTTTCATTTATGATCAATAAATCTCTGATTAATATATTTCTTCCGAAATTTAGACTGAAAGAAACCCCATGTAACTCATTCCTTTGGAACAATAGAAATCAGAGTCTTCCACCACTGATAAGCTGCACCTTGTAGTAAAGAAACGGCATATTTTATGCACTCTTCAAGAGTTAACGTCATTTCATCAAATACCCGGATCGTGTTTTCAAGCCAAAATTCAGCTTTCTCGGTATCATATTCACTAGTGGCCCTGAATTTTTCAGCCCCATACTTGCGGATCTTATAAACAGGAGGCTTGTTCAACAAATTTAAGTTCATAACTGGAGGCACAACTAAAGTCTGAGGAGGATTAGGTGGGGGTGGAGGTTGTGAAACAACCGGATTATCTCTTACATACTGTGTGAACCACTCACTCATCATTTGGAAGAAAGCTTGTTTAGCTTCTCCCACTTGACTGCTAGTAGCCGGTCTAGAATTAGATGGCGCAATCCCTTGGGTGGGAGCAAGCACATTACTTTCAACGTCATCAACTACAGCTCTTTCGGGATCCAATACTATATGAAAATACATTTTTACATGCCAGGATTCATCACACTATCACATTTAATTAATATGGCATGTATAGCTTGACTCTCATACGCTACGTTAGTCTGAGAATCGACTAAACTGTAGCTCTGATACTAATTAAATGTAACACCCCTAACCCATAATTGTCGCTGGTTTAGGGTTAAAGGCATTACCAGACAATTTAGATCTTTTATGGACAATTCATAATATTATTTAACGAATCAAATCAAAGTCTCCCTTGAGTAGGTCCACAAGACCTTAAACATGCTTTAGAATACGGTCGGGACTAAACCGAACACATACGAAAAGTCTCAAAATTTAAAATTTTTTCTAAGTTACAGAGGTCACACGCCCGTGTAGGTAGGCAGTGTACCTCCCACGGCTTTAGACACGTCCGTGTGTCTAAGCCGTGTCAAAATAGGGCATACATACTGACTTGTCCCCATGGCGGAGACACGCCCGTGTGTCTCACCCGTGGTCGAGCCTGACTTGCACCACACGACCAGTCACACGCCAGTGTGTCTAGCCTGTGGTCGAGCCTGACTTGTTTTGAAATAAAACCACGAGGGACACGGTCGAGTAATACAGCCGTGTGCTCAACTGTGTGGGCAAATATAGGTTATTTGCAAGTCCAAAATGCCACCCACACTTGGGTCATTCATCTATGCACATACAAGCATCATCACATACACAATTGGCTACCCAAAACACATCAAATTATACTCCATTTCTACTCAATTGTGAACCTAACAACCACACCCACTTATAAAGCATTTGATTCAATCCAATCATATACATTTCAAGGTTTAATCTATCACAAACTTACCATTAGTAATATGCTAACTATGCATTAAATAAGCTTATCATTACCAAATCCATTTCACTAGCCATCAACTCATATCAAAACCAAGCATTACAAAACTTGATCACACAAACACTACACCAACATTTAACTAGCCATATCACATGGCTATTTCATATCTCAAACATATTCCAAAATAACTAGCCTATATGTTCTATACTTAACATATACATGGTCATAAGGTACCAAAATGTGATTTAAGTAGTGTGATGATGACCCTCGATGATTCTCGAGCCCTCAGTAGCTTTGATGATCTATAAACATAATAACACACACACAAAGTAAGCTTTTAAAAGCTTAGTAAGCCATATACAAATAAACTTAGCATAAAATGCACATAGCTGCGTTGAAATTATGACATTAATATTTCTCATTAGCAAATTCATCACATATCCTTTGGCTCATTTGTTTAGCCATAACTTACCCACATTCCATAGCTCAAAGTATCACTTTACTCATAGCTTATTCAAAGTATCACATTCATTTTTTAGACTTGCCCGATGAACCGTTCGAAATCTAATAGGATACTCAGAGTGCTCGATATAGTCATACAATGCCGACGTCCCAGACGTGGTCTTACAAGTACTTAGATATCGATGCCACCGTCTCAGACAGGGTCTTACACGAATCAATATGATGCCAATGTCCCAAACATGGTCTTACACGTAAATCTCATATCGATGACAACATCCCAGATTAGTCTTACACGAAATCTCAAATCAATGCCAACGTTCCAGATGTGGTCTTAAATGATCTCACTTATCGAAAAACCTATGTCATGACATATGTAATCCTATCTATTCCTAGGTTCGTATGGGACTTCTCAGACATAGATATCTGTCGAAACTATCTACAATTCGATATACATAACATCTCGAGCGTATTCAACACAAGATAAAGTTCATATGCGCACAATTAACTCAATTCAAATACATTTATTTGTATATCGACTTACCTCAGATTTGGGTATACAGAAATGAACTCGGCTACTCAATTATTTTTTATTTTCGATGATCTAAGTTTGTTTTCTTCGGTTCTTAATCTTAATTTTTGCTTCAAGCTAGCCGAATGTTCATAGCTTTAAACTTTCTTTTCTTTTCTTGTTTTCGGTGGACAAAGATGAGTATATGGCTTATTTCATGAATTTAGTTTTATTAATTAACATTTATTTTACAAATTACATATTTAACCTTATTATTAACATATAAAACATTTACATAATGAAGTTATTCTAGTCCATTGCCATCCACTATACATAATAATGGCCTAATTTCATTTTAAGGCCCTTTCATTCAAAATCCAACTCAATTCAACACTATAACATATAAAATGTCACTTTTACTATTTATGCAATTTAGTCCTTTTTTCAAATTAAGAGCACAAACAGACAAATTAATTCACGAAACTTTATCACATGCTTAATCACATATAATAGACACAAAAATAATATAAAAATTTTTCTAACTCAAATTTGTGGTCCCGAAACCACTATTTCGACTAGGGTCTTAACCAGACTATTGCAATAAGATCCCTATACATGCCATATCTCAAGAAGGCATGAATACTTATACCCAAAGTGACTGCTTGATAGTGTGAAAGCATCTCCAGTGACCTCCAACCCTAGCTAGCTAAGTTAACCTATAAGAGATAGAAAAGGGAGAGGAGTAAGCAATAAAGTTTAGTAAGTTCGTATGTCAATAGTAAACAAATATTAACATTCATTTATTTTACTCAACCACAAAGGTATTATAATACAATTTGCATTTAAGCTCATGACTACCACTTAATCTGTAACACCCCAAACCCGGCCCAAACACCCCGACCAGATCTGGTATGTCACTAAGGAGATTTTGAAAGATGTCGCAATTTCGAGAAAATATTCTTCTTGAGTTTAACCTTTTATTTGGGAAAACTAGATGGTTGAATAAGTTGTAAAAGATATACATTTTATATTAAGGCCTTAGTTTAATTAAAACGTAAAATTTAAATGTCTAATAATAATAATAGCCTAAAATAAAACCAAAAAAAAAGAAATGTGAAGCTAATGGCCCGTGGCCTTATTACATTAAAATTTAAAACCCGCTAATTAAAAATAATAAAAATAAATAAACTAAGTAAAGTCTTCTGTCGAATCAAAATATTCTCTCGCATGGCCACCTTGCGCTCATCTCCAGCCTCGGTCCGATGCACTAGGTGCTACCTGACTTGACTAAAAATGGGTTGTTACATATACGATGAAAAGTTTCATATATTTACTGATCACAAGAGCTTAAAGTATATAATGACTCAAAATATTTGAATTTGCGACAACAAAGATGGCTAGAGTTTCCGAAAGACTATGAGTTAGTGATTGATTATCATCCGGGAAAAGTGAATGTAGTCGCGGATGCTCTAAGTTGAAAATCTCTATTTTCTTTGAGAGCTATGAATACTCAGTTAACTTTGTCCGATGATGGTTCGATTCTAGTAGAGTTAAAAGCTAAATCGTTATTTCTTCAATAAATTTGTGAAGCTCAAAAGTGTGATAATGAGTTGTATGCTAAAAGGGTTCAATGGGAGTCGACTACTGATTCAGACTATCAGATTGGATCCGATGATTGTTTAATGTTTTGAGGTAGAATATGTATACCAAAGAATTTTGAGCTTTCTTCAGAAAATTCTACATGAAGCACACAGTGGTTGTTTATCTGTTCATCTGAGGAGTACTAAAATGTACAATGATTTAATATAGTTGTACTGGTGGTCAGGTATGAAATGAGACATTTCAGAGTTTGTGTCAAGATGCTTACTTTTTCAACAAGTCAAAGCTAAACATCAAATGCCTTCAGGATTATTACAGCATGTGATGATACCAGAGTGGAAATGGGATAAAGTTACGATGGACTTCGTAACGGGATTACCCTTATCTCTGAAAAAGAAAAATGCTATTCGGGTTGTTGTTGATCGACTGATGAAATTGGAACATTTCATTCTGGTACGTACAGAATACTCACTTGATACGTTGGCTGAATTGTATATCTTTAAGATTGTTAGATTGCATGGGGTACTAGTTTCTATTATTTCAGATAGACATCCGAGGTTTACATCATAATTCTGGAAGAAATTGCAAGAAGCTTTAGGTATACAGTTACATTTTAGTACTGCATTTCATCTGTAAACTGACGGTAAGTCTGAGAGAGTAATTCAGATTCTCGAAGGTATGCTTCGTTGTTGTGTTTTAGTGTAACAGCCTGGTTTTAGCTAAATCAGAACAGTGATTTTGGAACCACAAATCTAATGTTAAAAAATTATTTTAATATTATTTTATGTGTTTACAGCATGATAGCATGTATGTGTGAAAATTTCGTGAGCTAATTTTATCGTTAAATTACTTAATTTGAGAAAAATGACTAAATCGCGTAAAATGCAAAAGTTGCATTCTATTTGTTAAAGGTGTTTAATAGCCATGGTTTATTTAATTAAAATTCCTTATGATGATATTAGACCATTGGTAGTGCTAACGGACATATATGGACATTTAATGAATGTTTTCAATGGTTTTTCATTAAGGTTTTAATGGTAATTAGTATCATTATTATGTGTTAACTAAAATAAAGTCAATTTTAAGCTTTATTCTCATATTCTTAGTGAAATGTAAAGATAAGGATAATCCATTCTTAGGGTTTAAAGTTGGCTAGTTCATTTCTCAATTGTAAGTTCAATTTTGCTCGATTTTGATGGTTTCTATGTTTTTGAGATCGTTGTTTCATATTCTAGCTAGCCCATACTTAGATTTTGAACTTGTTAAAGGTTTAATAAGTTTCCATTGTTGAATGCTTGAGTAATTTGATGAATTATGATATATTATGAAAGTTTGTTAATAGTTAAACTAGTTTTGTAAAGTGATTTTTGACAAAAATGTCAAAAGGGATTAAATTGTGAAATATGCAAATTGAGTGGTTAAAATGTGAAATAAATGAATATTTTGGGCTGATAAGGACCTATATGTAATTCGGCCAAGCTTGAGTTAAGTTGAATTGTGTGAATTTTGTATATTTGTAAAATAGGGACTAAATTGATTAAATGTGAAAGTTTAGGGACTAATGGTAAAAATGCCCAAATGTATATTTTTGGACTAAATTGAATAATTATATGATTAAATGAGTTAATTTTGAATACATATAGATCAAGAAAGAAACAATTCAAATTTAGATTCGGGGAAAAGCAAGGTTATCGAGTAGTCGATTCGATCTGTCAATTCCAAATAGAGGTAAGTTTGTATGTGGTAATTTCATTATAAATATATGTTAAATGCTTTTATACCAAATAAACTGTGCTTATGAGATACGGATAATGTTTGAATTATGAATACGACTCTACGGATATGTTCGACGATGAAATCGACAAGTGTATATTCTCGGTTGAACCATAGGAATAGTTTAGGATGCTAGTAACATGTCATTAGGTTATTATGTTGGCTTCGGGCCATGATATCGGCACTACGGGTGCGAGTGATACCTTGATTTGGCTACGGGCCATGGCATAGGTACTTCGGGATAAGTTACCTTGATTTGGCTTCGGGCCATGGTTTAGGTAGTTATCGATTGAGATCTTTGAGTATCCGACTTCTATTTCGAATGGTTCAATGGGTAAAGGAATGATGTGGTTGAGAAAGAGGTTAGTTCTAACACCTTGAATTTAGGCCTAGTAGGATTGGGCCCACTGGGCCTTGGCCATGGGAGCGTTTTAAAATTTTTTGGGATTATGAGAATGTCATTATTTCAAGTTTGATCTATTAGGTGAGTGATTTTGGAAGGTTAGGGGGCTTCTATGAAGTCCTTGAATCAAACTTGGGCTTTTGGAAATTTTTGGTTTTAGGTGAATAAAACCTTGAGAGTTAGTAAGTAGGCTTTAAGAATAAAATATGGAGAAAAATAACACAAAAAGAGCTTGTGCTGTAGTGGTAAAGTGACGCCACATAAGAGACAAGGAGGTGATGCCACAAGGAAGTAAGGGGTCCAAGGTTTAAGCCTTGGCACGGGCATTTCATTTTGATTTATTTTTAAGTGAACTTAGACTTTGGCCCATAGAGTTATATTTAGTTGCGCATGATGTTAGACACAAGGAAGTGAGTGGTCTAGTGGCAAGGCGTCATTAAGGGTGCAAGGGAGCCTGGGTTCGAATCTCATTACAAGCAGGGGAGTATTTATTTTGCGGATTGGATGGCCAGAGTTTGAGTTGGATTTAAACTCTGCTAACAGAGGGATCCCACATTGGAAAGATAGCAAGAGGCAATGTGAGAAGCTGGCTATAAATGGAGCTGTCTATGAAGAGAGGAAGCATACCTTGGTGGGCATTTGGGCATAGGAGCATTCGGAGCGCGGATTAGCTTCAGACTTCTATCAAGTGTGTATTCTCTCTACTCTAGCTGTAAAACGAAAAAAGCCAAAATGTCAGTCACCCGACAATCGTAACACTTCAAACCCGGCCCATGCGTTACGACCGGATCTATTATGTCACATAAAGAAAGTGTTTAAACAACTTGTGACATTAATTTGTTATAGTTAAGAAAAATAAGTTTGTTTAGAAATATTTGATAAAAATACTACTAATCTGTAACATCCCGAGATTGGGCCTGGTAGGATTGGGCCCAATGGGCCTTGGGCGTAAGAATGTTTAAAATTTTTGAGAATATGTGAATGGCATTTCTGCAAATTGGACTTATTTGTTAAGTGAATTTGGAAAGTTACGGGGTTTCTATGAAGCCTCAGGTTTAATTGGGCCTTAGGAAAAATTTGGTATAGCACTTTAAGGAGAGATGGTAAGTAGCTTCAAGGCTTGTAGAAATAAATGAGTAAATTGTTTGCATAAACGAGCAATTAGTAAAGAGGTTATGGCATCAAGTGAAGGACTTTAAGGGAAGAGGTTCAAATCCCATTCTATGCAAATTTTGACTATTATTTTTGCATGCTCTCCTTAAGTGTCGGCCAAGAGGTATATATGGCAAGGTGGACTTTTTTATTTTTGGTAAGATGGCTAAGGAAATAAGGAAAGGTTGAGGTTGAGGAAACGAATCAAAAGAAAAAGGCAAGTATGGGGGACATGTTGGTACAAAAAGGGGAGAATGTTATGGAAAGTGTGGTTGGCCAAATGTTTGACCAATATTCTAATGCATGTGGACAGTTTTGGGGGTAATAGGTAGCTGAAATTTTTACTTTGGAATTTGGTAAGGTCTTGGTATTGTTTTGGCGGAAAATCCTATTTGCAACTTTTGTGTCATCTTCTTCCAATTTGCTATTCTCTTTGCCGAAACCTCCTAGTACAATTGTGCATCTTTCTTCTCTTTTGTTTAGTTAAATATTCATCTTTTGTTCATCTTCTTTTGATAGCCGAATTTCTATCATCTTCTATCTTCCCCATTTTTTTTGTGTTGGACATCTCTCGTTGGTTGAATCGGAGTTCTAATGGGTGGCCTAATACCAAATCCTTGTCGATTGATTCGTAGTCATAAGCCAATTGGTGGGAATCGAGATTATCATCGATTAAGGTAAGGAGTCTTTTCATATTCCATTCGATATCACTATTCGGTTATGGTGTTAATCGGATTGAAAGTTTGGCTAATTGATTATGTTGTTAGGCACGAAATCACACGATACTCTCTACTTGTGGAATTTTCAGAAATAGTGGTAAAGTCGAACACCTATCTCTCGTAATAAGAGACTCAAATTATTATTAAGTGATATAGATTGTTAATCAATCGCAATACTGGGATGAAGTTGTAAATTGGGTTTTGGACTAATTGTTGACCGATTGTATCTTTAGGTGCCGCGGAGAATATCGTGTTACGGATTCTGAATAAGGTGTGTAATCCCGTACTTTCCGAATATATATTTGAAATGGTGTGTGATCTCACACTTCTCTAAAGGTTCACATGAAATATTCTATGATTCGATCGAAATACCGAAGAAAACAGGAAACCGGCATCCGTGATCACTCGGGAGTGCGTATATTCGTAGTAGTAACCATATTTTGTAATAAAATAGTTTCAGTTAGAAACTGTGACATATATTTGAAAAATCATGAAAAATAGGAGAAATGGAATTATAAAGTGACTGAGATATCAAATAAAAGCTTACTGTGTCTATTTTGATAAGGAAGAAACGGAGAAGGAAAAGGAATTTTATATTCTGAGATATGTTAATTTTAGTGAGACTGGTTCTGATTAACTTTGTGGTTCTATGATGTGTCTTAGAAAAATCATATAAAATTGTACGAAGTGAATTATGGGTTATAATTTATATGTATGGATTTCTTAGTGAGTTTATTTTCAATAGAAACAAGTGTGATCAATATATGAAAACCTTACAATGAGATATTTCAAATTAAGTTAAGAGAGATCAGAATCGTTGGACAGTGTAACAAGGGAAATTTTCAAAAATAAACTGTACTAAATAGTTAATATAAAAATTATGGAAAAATTTTAAAAAGACGATATATGAGTTTAGTTTCCAGGAGAATTTACAGATTTAGATTTCAATTTTTCTAACACAAGTTATAGTTAATTTAGTCAGTATGACGTAGATGGACAGTTTCAAGTTTTATGTCCCAAATTAGTAATTAAGTTCGGGGTTGCGAAATTACGAAAATACCCTTGGAGGGTAAATTACTGAAATACCCTTGGGTTGCGAGATTATCGAATTACCCTTAGTGGGTAAAATTACCAACTTACAAAATTGCCCTTATGTGCCGAATTACGAAAATACCATTATGGGTCGAATTACAAAATGCCCCTAATGGGCCGATTTAATAGATTGCCTTAATGGGCCAATTTTGATATATGGCTAAGTGGGCCAATTTGACATATGGCTAAATGGGTCAATTTGATCTATGGCTAAATGGGCCGAATTTGATATAGGGCATAATGAGTCGTTTTTACAAAGTGTTAATGGGCCAAATTGTTTGTAATAAATCTCTGATGTTATTAATTATCGTTGTTATATTGTAAATATCATAATTTGTTATGAATGTTGCATTCACATAATTACGCATGGGTTTGGGATATTGATGATTAGAATAAGCTATTTGGTGGCTCGCCACATATTTTGGTGACTCACACAATCTGTCTGTGGCTATGCCACGATATTCTGTTATTCGGTGGCTTCGCCACAAATTACGATATTATAAATGGCTAAATGCCCGCGATTATAAATGGTCACCGCCTCTAATTATTATTATAAATGGCTTAATGCCCGCGATTGGTGTGTTGGCGGGTGGGTTGATCGATGATCCCACAGTGTGTGTTGGTTGGTACGGTGGTGTGTAGCGGATGGATTACTAGGTTTGCTTTGGGAATTACATGTATTGCACATACATATATATGTTCTGTTGTGTAAATGGGCTTCGGCCCAAGATTTTGCTTTATGGGCTCAGGCCCAAGTTTTTGCTAATTGGATTCAAGCCAGTGGATGACGGTAAGGGGATTATTTCTTAACCCTTGTAGGTAATGCTCAGTGACGAGGACTTGGGACCATGGATGACTCGGTGGAGGCTATACTTTAGAAATGGTGTTTTACTTTGGAACTTTAGATTTCTATTTTCGTTCACTTTACTATTTTGGGTTTTATGTTGTAATAAGGCCTCTAGAGTATTTTATTATTTGCTTTATGTTTGATATACTTATTATTTTACTTAAATTATTTTAAATGAGAATTTTCTAAAACTTAAGTAAAGGTTTTCCAAAATTGATTAACAAATGGATTTCATAATAAACTTTTACAAATATTTTTAACACGAAAATCTTCTTCAAATTTTCAACGTCGCTTTCAAAAGTCACGCTTTAAGATTATTATTAAATCTATCGTTCAAATCTATCGATTTATAAATCAATCTTCGAGGTTAGTAGCATTTTATCAAATGTCTCAAATCAAACTTATTTTTCTTGATTTTAACAAAACTTATTTTAGTACGAATCATAAATCCTTTATACATTTTCTTCATTGTGACACGCCAGATTTGGGCCTAGCTTCTGGGCCGAGTTTGGGGTGTTACATTTTTATGGTATCAGAGCCCAGTTTCAAAACTCGACCGTGGTTTGGGTTCAAAAATATTTTCCAAAATAGTTTGAATGATAAATTAAAAAAGCATGTTCTAAAGGAAGTATGGCACCACAGGTATCCGACACCACGGGTATCCGGCACCACAGGTATCCGGCACCAAGTCAAGTAAGTGTATGTTATTATTGTATGATTATAATGATTATGATATGACTGTAGGAATACTCTAGAACTTCTAGTTTTAGGTATCGAAACTATAGAGATTGAGACTATAGGATGCGTTTTTGAGAAAACAATCGTACTTTCTATACTCCATAAAACATTGTTTAATAAACACTGAAATAGCTTAATGATTCATAAAACTCTTAATCAGATTAAATCGACTTAGTCAATATAAGCGCTAGAAGATGTGGATGCGGAAGACGTGGATGTGGTAGAGGCCGAAGTGCTAGGGATAAATCGTCAGCACCGAGGCATGTTTTGAAAGGGAGGCATTGGCATTACCAGTGGCTGAAATGGAATCTCATGATCAAGCTGGGGTTGATGAGCTGACTCAATTAGTTAAAGCAGTATTGAAGGAGGTTAAAGGAATCGGTGAGGCACTTCGAGTTGGGTGCGTGGACTGTAAGAAGAAAGGAGATCGCAGTTCTTTAGGGCCGCAGTCTCGTTCTGTGAAGCATGTCAAGGCACGTCCAAACTTTCCAGTTTGTGATTATTGCGGAAGGTGTCATTCGGGTGAATGCTAGAGGAGGTTAGGATCATGTTTGAGATGCGGGTCTAAGGAGCATAGGGCTCGGGATTGTTCATCACCATTAAGACGGGTATGTTTTGGTTGAATGTAGAAAATTTTATAAATGAGTGATAAATACTTGTTTGCTTTTGAGGATTTGATATTTGATGATGTGAAGAGTTTCCAAGGTTAAAGATAGAAAGCGAATTAGTGTTATTAAGATCAGAGTGCGCATCGAAAGCATAGTAGTGTGATTTGAGTGATGCGTTTAGTAGTAGGATGGAAATTTTGAGGACGAAATTTTCTTTAAGGAGGGTAGAATTGTAACATCCCGAAATTAGGCCTAGTAGGATTGGGCCCAATGGGCCTTGGGCATAAGAATGTTTAAAATTTTTAAGAATATGAGAATGGCATTGTTGCAAATTGGACTTATTAGTTAAGTGAATTTGGAAGGTTACGGGGTTTCTATGACATCTCGAGTTTAATTGGGCCTTAGGAAAATTTTGGTATTTTTGAACTTTAAGGAGAGATGGTAAGTAGCTTTAAGGCTTATAGAAATAAATGAGTAAATTGTTTTCATAAATGAGCAATTAGTAAAGAGGTTATGGCATCAAGTGAAGGACTTTAAAGGAAGAGGTTCAAATCTCATTGTATGCAAATTTTGACTATTATTTTTGCATGCTCTCCTTAAGTTTCGGCCAAGAGGTATATATGGCAAGGTGGACTTCTTTATTTTTGGTAAGGAGGCTGAGGAAATAAGGAAAGGTTGAGGTTGGGGAAAGGAATCAAAAGAAAAAGGCAAGTATGGGGGACATGTTGGCACAAAAAGGGGAGAATGTTATGGAAACTGTGGTTGGCCAAATGTTTGACCAATATTGTAATGCATGTGGACGATTTTGGGGGTAGATAGGTAGCTGAAATTTTTACTTTGGCATTTGGTAAGATCTTGGTATTGTTTTGGCGAAAAATCCTATTTGCAACTTTTGTGTCATCTTCTTCCAATTTGCTATTCTCTTTGCCGAAACCTCCTAGCACAACTGTGCATCTTTCTTCTCTTTTGTTTAGTCAAATATTCATCTTTTGTTCATCTTCTTTTGATAGCTGAATTTCTATCATCTTCTATCTTCCCCATTTTTGTGTGTTGGACATCTCTCCTTGGTTGAATCGGAGTTCTAATGGGTGGCTTAATATCAAATCCTTGTCGATTCATTGGTAGTCATAAGCCAATTGGTGGGAATCAAGATTATCATCGATTAAGGTAAGGATTCTTTTCATAGTCCATTCGATATCGCTATTCAGTTATGGTGTTAATCGGATTGAAAGTTTGGCTAATCGATTATGTTGTTAGGCACGAAATCACGCGATACTCTCTACTTGTGGATTTTTTGAAAATAGTGGAAAGTCGAACACCTATCTCTCGTAATAAGAGACTCAGATTGTTGGTAAGTGATATAGATTGTTAATCAATCGCAATACATGGATGAAGTTGTAAATTAGATTTTGGACTAATTGTTGACCGATTATATCTTTAGGTGCCACAGAGAATATCATGTTACGGATTCCGAATTAGGTGTGTAATCCCGTACTTTCTGAATATATATTTGACATGGTGTGTGATCTCACACTTCTCTGAAGGCTTGCATGAAATATTCTGTGATTCGGTCGAAATACCGAAGAAAACTGGAAACCGCATCCGTGATCACTTTCGAGTGCGATATTCGTAGTAGTAACCATATTTTGTAATAAAATAGTTTCGCTTAAAAAGGACTTGTTTTTAAAAATCACGAAAAATTAGAGAAACAGAATTAGAAAGTGAATGAGATATCAAATAAAATCTTGCTGTGTCTATTTTGATAAAGAAGAAATGGAGAAGGAAAAAGAATTTTATATTCTGAGATATGTTAATTTTAGTGAGACTGGTCTGATTAACTTCGTGGTTCCCTGATCTGTCTTGGAAAAATAATATAAAATTGTACAAAGTGAATTATGGGTTATAATTTATATGTATGGATTTCTTAGTGAGTATATTTTCAATAGAGACAAGTGTGAGCAATATATGAAAGTCGTACAATAAGATATTTCAAATTAAGGTAAGAGAGATCAGAATTGTTGGACAGTGTAACAAGGGAAAATTTAAGGAATAAATTGAACTAAATGGTTAAGACAAAAATTCTGGAAAAATTTTTGTAAGACGATATATGAGTTTAGTTTCAAGGAAAATTTACGGATTTAGATTTCGAGTTTCCTAACACAAGTTATAGTCAATTTAGTCAGTATGACGTAGATGGACAGTTTCAAGTTTTATGTCCCAAATTAGTAATTAAGTCCGGGGTTGCGAAATTACGAAAATACCCTTGGAGGGTAAATTACTGAAATACCCCTAGGTTGCGAGATTATCGAATAACCCTTAGTGGGTAAAATTACCGAATTATGACATTTCCCTTATGTGCCGAATTATGAAAATACCCTTATGGGTCAAATTACGAAAATGCCCCTAATGGGCTGATTTGATAGATTGCCTTAATGGGCCGATTTTGATATATGGCTAAATGGGCCAATTTGATATATGGCTAAATGGGCCAGTTTCATCTATGGCTAAATGGGCCATTTTTGCAAAGTGTTAATTGGCCAAATTGTTTGTAATAAATCTCTGATGTTATTAATTATCATTGTTATATTGTAAATATCATAATTTGCTATGAATGTTGCATTCACATAATTCTGCATGGCTTTGGGATATTGATGATTGGAAGAAGCTATTTGGTGGCTCTGCCACATATTTTGGTGACTCTGTCACAATCTGTCTGGTCGCTATGCCACGTATATTCTGCTATTCTGGTGGCTTCGCCACAAATTCTATAATATAAATGGCTAAATTCCTGTGATTATAAATGGCCACTGGCCTGGGAATTATTGTTATTAATAGCTTAATGCCTGCGATTGGTGTGTTGGCGGGGTGGGTTGACTAATGATCCCCACAGGTGTGTTGGTTGGTATGGGTGGTATGTAGCGGATGGATTACTAGGTTTGGTTTGGGAATTGCATACATTGCACATACATATATATGTTCTGTTGTGTAAATGGGATTCGGCCCAAGATTTTGCTTTATGGGCGCAGGCCTAAGTTTTTTCTAATTGGATTCAAGCCAGTGGATGATGGTAAGGGGATTATTTCTTAACCCTTGTAGGTAATGCTCAGTGACGAGGACTTGGGGCCATGGATGACTCGGTGGAGGCTATACTTCAGAAATGGTGTTTTACTTTGAAACTTTAGATTTCTATTTTCGTTCACTTTACTATTTTGGGTTTTATGTTCTAATAAGGCCTCTGGAGTATTTTATTATTTGCTTTATGTTTGATATACTTATTATTTTACTTAAATTATTTTAAATGGGAATTTTCTAAAAACTTAAATAAAGGTTTTCCAAAATCGATTAACAAATGGATTTCATAATAAACTTTTACAAATATTTTTAACACGGAAATCTTCTTCGAATTTTCAACGTCATTTTCAAAAGTCACATTTTATAAGATTATTAGTTCAAATCTATCGATTTATCAATCAATCTTCGAGGTTAGTAGTATTTTATCAAATGTCTCAAATCAAACTTGTTTTTCTTGATTTTAACAAAACTTATTTTAGTACTAATCACAAATCCTTTATACATTTTCTTCACTGTGACACACTAGATTTGTAACACCCCAAACCCGGACAAGACACCACGTCCAAATCTGGTATGTTACGGGGAAACATGTTTGTGAGAGGTTAAATTTTTTCGTTAAAAGCCGGGTGAAAACACAAAGGTATTTTGAAGACAATTCGAGTAGACTTGTTTGAAATCGATGGTGTATTTGAAAACCCGAGATTTTGAAATCTTAACTGAATGTGTGGTTAAGCGAGTTTAAACCATTTAAACCTTAATAGTTTCTTAGTGTTACTTAAAACCTTTTAGACTTAGGAGTAATACAAGTTTGATTTGAAAATCATTTGAGTTTGCTTACTATAAAGACATAGTGTGATACCCGATGGTATGGTTTAAAAACACATTGCGTTATAATTTTGAAATCATTTTCTTTCCAAGTTTTAGAAAAATTCATACCAACTTGTTTTGTTAAGGCATATTAAAATCTAATTAAAACATAAACATCTCAAAACATAAATTAAAGGCCTTTTACAAATCCAATATAAAACCCAAGTAAAGTAAATAAGCTAAAGCACCCAAATTCCATAGTCCGAGCAACACTTTTATTAAAGCATGGCATGTGCACCCGAGTCCATCCCGGCTCGTGTCCGCGTCTCACGAGTCACCGAAATGTCAAAGGAGAGGGTGAGTCGAGTGACTCGATGTGTAAATCCCTCCCGAAAAACAACATGCTAACACACATCATACAAAGCAACATAATTAATGCAACCCGATCCTAACCATCCATAGCGCCTTTTCTACCCCCGTGGTACCAAACCACTCGGTGGTGCCAAACCACTGGTGACATATAGTCACAATGTGTTACCAAAACACCGGTGTCCCAAAGACACAATATCCGTCAATGTGGTACCAAACCACCGGTGTCCCAAAGACACAATTGTGCTACCAAAGCACTTTGTGACCGCAATCCACAAATCCAATGATGGGGCCAACCCATCGTGTGATACCAAATCATGGCGTCAATCCCATATCTCACAAGTGGGGCCAACCCACGGTGGTGTTAACCACGAGGACGAGACGCCGAGGTACCAAACCTCTGGAGGTGCCAAACCTCCGTGACCCAGAGTCACAAAGTGTGTTACCAAAACACCGGTGCTCGTCGGCACAAAATATCACCGCTCCCTCCACTCAGATCACCCATCAACATACCACACTCATGTAATCATGCATATCATATAATCATGCATATCATGCTAATATGTCTAATCTCATACCCCATGTCACATATATCCATAACCATGGTATCATATAGATCATCAAGAAACTCATAATAATAATACTTGACTTACCCGAGTCCGTAATCATACCCATTAGGGTATCACATTAATCATCAACGCTTCATTAATCATCACACGGGTTATCAATTATATTACTAAGCGAAGTGTGTTAGTTTACACACCAATTAGTGAAGGTATTAATCCCTAAAATCGATTTACGTCCCTTGATCACTTCTACAACTCGAATCCTACAATCGGCCAACAAATGGATTAGCCATCATACCATTCGGCCACAAGCATTAAACCAAAAAGGGTTTATCAAATAGTCCTTACCTTGCAAACGTTTGGCTTCCTACCAAACTCGAACCACAAAGGTTTCTCCTTTACAACCGCCTCCACCTAAAAAGAAAATCCATTAATCCATTGAGACTTGCTTTAACGAGGCTAAAAGAACGGACTAACAAAATACTCCTCTTACCACCACTTAACAATCGGCTAAAAGAGTTGGAAGACTCCTTTGATTATTTCCAAAGTCCAAAGATCCTATACTGAAAAGATTAAACAAGAAGTTAATCCTTTTAACCAATGCCGATATCGACCCTTAACATACCAAGAATTGGTAAAATACGAGAGAAAGAGAAATGGCCATTCGCCAACACTTACCCCTTTTAGTAGACCGATTGATCACCAACACCCAACACAACCAATAATCGGCCTACCAACTACTAAGAGAGGACAAGGATTCTACCAATGTGTTTTGGGGAAAACGAAAGTAAAGAAAGATGAATGGAGGGTCACCTTCGGTTTTGAAAGGGAAAGAAATGAATAAGGTGTGCTTAGAAGAAGAACAAGTTTAGCTACTATCCTTCAAGAAAAAGAGAAAGAAACATGCTAGGTTCGGCTCAAAGATGATGAAAAACAAAGGCTGGTTTCGGTTTAAAAGAAATGGTATGGAACAAAGGGAAATCGGCACAAGGTTTATGAAACAAAAAGAAGAAGTGAGAAGAAAGGGTCTCTAGTTTTGGCTTTGCACAATGAAGAGAAGAAGGAAGAAACAAGGTATACTTTCGGCAATAAGGTGCTAGAGGTTTCGGCTTAGCTAAATTGAAAAAAGAAAAGGAGGTAGGAGGGCATTGGCTAACAAGGTTTTCAAAAGGAGAAAATGATAATGGAGTGCTTGGTTGGCTAAAACAAAGAGAAGAAGCAAAACAAAACAAAAAGCAATTTAAGCAACACACAGGGTTTCGGTTTCAAAAAAAATGCACAACAAAATGGGTGAGATTCGCTTAGGCTATTTGCAAGTGAAGAGAATTTTCTTTGCAAGCTTTTGACTAACTAAAATCGACTTGTTGACACAAAGAAAAGAAGAAAAACTTAATTGTCCCCCTAAGACCGAAAATACACCCAAAGGACCAAGGGAGTTTCGGCACTTCCCAAGCTCCCCCAAACACTCCTCAAAACCGGCCAACCTCCCCCCATTTGCTCTCACACCACCAATTCAAATCCCATGACCAAGTCTCCCTCCTACTTTCACTCTCCACCCCTCTTTTGAATGTGAAGACTAAGTCCAAGCTAGAGTTCAAGTTGCCTTCTACCTCTTCCTCCATGCCGTCCAAAATGAGAGCCAAAAGGAGTGGGATTCTCATGACTTGAACACAAGACCTCCCCTTGTAGATGGCGCCACACACACTCTCCATGTGGCGCATGCTTGCCACTTTGCTAGCTCCTTATTTGTGTTATAATTTCACTTAATTTAATTAAAACCCCATGTCCTTCACTCCTATCCCCAAAGCCCAAAACAAAATTTTCCCCCTACTCAGCCCACTCCTAGCCTTCATCTAAGTCCCAAACCATACAAACAACATAATAGCTCACCAATGATCATGCAACAATGCCAAAATAAATTAACCCTTAACCCGGATATTACGGTTCTACCCCTTAAAAATAATTTCGCCTCGAAATTACACAGTCAAGAGTTATGGTATTGTCTGTCTCATCGTGTCCTCGTGTTCCCACGTCGCTTCTTCCACGCTATGATTCCGCCAAAGAACCTTAACCAAAGGCACGACTTCCTGCGTAGAACCTTCACATCCCGATCTAAAATCAGACAGGCTCTTCCTCCATGGACATATCTCGATTCACCTCGATCTCTTCTCATCATTACCACATGTGATGGATCGGAACGATATCGCCAAGCATCGAAGCGTGGAACACGTCGTGAATCGACTTAGCTCACCGGCAACTCGGTGATATGCAATCGTCCCACTCGTCTTAATACCTTATCACTACCCAATAAACCTCGGACTTAGCTTGCCTTTCTTCCCTAACCTTAATACTTTCTTCCACGGTGAGACCTTCAGAAAACCCGATCTCCCACAAAGAAACTCAATATCTCTCCGTTTAAGATCGGCATAGGACTTCTGCCGGTCCGAAGCTTCCTTCAATCGAGCCTGAATCAACTTAACCTTGTCTTCGGTCTCAGCAACCAACTCTGGTCCCAATAACTGACGTTCACTTAACTCTGTCCAACAAGTAGGTGAACGACACTTTCTACCGTACAACGCCTCATAAGGTGCCATCTTGATGCTCGCTTGGTAACTGTTGTTGTAGGCGAACTCAGCCAACGGTAGATACTCCTCCCAACTACCCCTGAAGTCCAATACACAACCTCGAAGCATATCCTCCAAGATCTGTATAACCCTTTCTGATTGCCCGTCAGTCTGCGGATGAAATGCTGTGCTGAAATCTAACCGTGTACCCAGAGCCTGATGTAACGCCTTCCAGAACCTTGACGTGAATCTCGGATCCCTATCCGAGATGATCGATCATCGCACCCCGTGCGCCTCACTATCTCCGATACATACGACTTTGCCAACCTCTGCGGTGAGTAATCCACCTCACCGGAATAAAGTGAGCTGATTTAGTCGGTAGATCCACATTACCCAGATGAATCCTTCTTTCTCGGTGTAGCGGTAATCCACCGACGAAATCCATAGTTATTCTTTCCCACTTCCACTGTGGAATCTTCACCGGTCAAGCAACCTGACGGCAATCGATGCTCGCCTTGACTCTGACAAGTCGACACTTGCCCACAAACTCTGGTCACCTCTTTTTTCGGACCGGCACCGTAACTGTCTTCCGAGGTCCCTATACATTTTGCTACCTCCAGGATGCATAGCGTAGGGCTGCTATGTGCATCTGAAGAATCTTTTGCCTCAACTCGTAATCTCTCGATACAAGCCTTCCCCGAAAACACAAAGACCCCATCATTGGACAAGTCAGTAACCCTTCAAACCATCATTCTCGCACTTGTGTCCTCTGCAAGACTCGAACTTCATCCAACAACTGCTTTTCTCGATCCGCTCAACCCAAGTAGGCTTAACTGCAGCTCTGCCGTAATACTCCGTCATCATACAAACTCAAGTGGGCAAACAACGCCTCAAATCAAACAACCTTACGGCTCAATAAATCGCCACAATATTAGCCTTGCGGATGGTACTCAATTGAGCAATCGTAGTCTTCAAGACTCAATCCACGGCGCTTATCTCGATTCAAGTCTTTCCGAGTCGGAAGGTACTTTAGACTCTTATGGTCCGTATAGACTATCGATCTTTCTCCGCATAAGTAATGCCTCCATATCTTTAAGGCAAATACTACATTTGCTAACTCCGGATCGTCGTTGGATAATTTACCTCATGTGGCCTCGGTATTGCCGGATGCGTAAGCCACAACCTTCCTTCTTGCATCAAGACACAACCCAAACCCAGATGTGATGCATCGCAAAGACATCAGAATTCCTTACCACCTCGGGTTGAATCGAACCGGAGCTTCACCAAAATCTTCTTCAACTTGTCGAAGCTCTCCTGTTGCTTCTCGGTCAAATAAACGGAACTCCCTTTCTCAATAATTTGGTCATCGGTCTTTGCGATCAACGAGAAACCCTCTACAAATCTTCTAGTAGTATCCTCCTTAAGCCCGAAAACTCGGATCTCCGCTACTGACTTAGGCGGCTTCCAATCCAAAACCGCTTCTATCTTACGGGGGTCCACTCTAATCCCCTCAGCCGACACTACATGACCCAAGAATGTCACCTCCACGAGCGAGTCGCATTCTTCGAACTTCGTGATAAATTGCTTTCTCCTTAGAATCTGCAATACCACCCGCAAATGAGCGTCATGCTCTTCCTCGATCCTTGAGTATACCAAGATGTCGTCGATAAAACCACCACGAATCGATCTAGGTAATGTTGGAACACCCTATTCATCGATCCATGAAAGTCTGCGGTGCGTTAGTCAACCCGAACAGCATAACTAGGAACTCAAAATGCCCATACTGAAATACAAATGCCGTCTTACAAATATCCGCCTCTTTTACCTTCAATCGGTGATACCTGCCTTAGGTCGATCTTGAGAAAACTGACGCTTCTTCAAATGATCAAACAAGTCATCTATCCGAGCGGTGGATACTTGTTTTTGATCGTCGACTTATTCGGTTAGTAGTCTATGCACATCCGCATAGTACCGCTTTTCTTCTTTACAAAAGTACCGGTGCTCCCCATGGCGAAATACTTGGCCCGATAAAGCCTCGGTCCAACAATTCCTCAGATTCGAGCCTTAAGCTCCACTAACTCCTTAGGTGCCATCCTCATGCGGAGCAATGGATACTGGCGCGATTCACGTAATGATCTATCTCGAACTCTACCTCCGATCCGGTGGCAAACCCAAGCTCCTCAGAAACACATCCATAAATTCCCTAATCGTCCAACCGCTCCACAATGACTCCTTAGTTTCCAAGGCATACACATGAACCACATACGCTTACGTTCTTCCCGACCATTTTCTCGGCTTTCAGAGAGATACCAAATTGGACGAGATAGTTTCTCCTATTACCGATCGAACTACTTCATCACCCCACCGTGCTCAGAACCATGCGCTTAACCGCGCAGTCCAACTTCGCCTGGTGCTTACTCAGCCAGTCCATCCCCAAAATCAGATCGAACTCCCCAAACGGTAGTTCCATCAGATCAGCCTCGAAAGATACCCCTTGGAGTTCTAGAGGTACGTCTCTATACAGTTTATCTACCACTACAGAGTGACCTAGAGGGCTTATTAAAGTCATCTGCCTAGAAGATATCTCAGAGTCTAAATCCATTGTCTCTACTATACTCTCGGCAACATAAGAGTGCATAGAACCCACATCAATTAAAGCGGATAAGGAGAACCAAAATCAAAACGCATCTGGTTATGACGTCCGGGTCGTCGCCTCCTCTCGGCGCCTCGCGATATACCAATCCAGTACGTGCGGCCTCGAACTACTCGCACCTCTCGCCGGTGCTCCACGACCCGACCAAAACTATTACCTCCTCTCGCCATTACCTCGGCCCTCTGCGGTGGTCTATTATTTCAGATCGATTACTTACCGATTCTCTGACCGAATTCTAGCTAACTTGCGCGGACAATCCTCACTCGGTGATCCAATGAGCCACACTCAAAACAACCTCTACCATCACCCAACATCCTCCCGGTGAGCCTTTCCACAACGGATACATCACGGCGGTCCACGCTAGCAACAACAAACCTACCGATGATTCACCCCTCGGTCTAGCCCTCTTCATTGATTACCCGATGACCCGGAAGATCCAAAACTCCTTTTGTGACGGTTTCTATCCATACCACGCCTCACAGACTCTTTAATGCCCTCGCAACCTTTGCCTTTTCAACTAGAACCGCAAATTCACGCTCCCGTTGGGCGCAATTATCACCTTAGTTCGTCTCGCGAGCCATCCTCGAAACGAACGCACCTCTCATGCTCGTGAGCCATCATACCCCGCATACCGACTCACCTCGTAAACTACGCCTCGTACTCACACGATTTGCTCCCTCGACTAACCTCGAAATGCTTTTCTCTGCTCATTTATGTAGTTAGCTCAAGCGTACTTTTCGATAAGCGGCGAAAATAATCCCATGTCGATCTTCATTGCAGTATTTGTCCCCGCCAAATGAGCCACCACGGTATGACTCATCTCGAGAAGTGATACGATCCCTTTAATTTTTCTTGGTAGTTAGGTCCAGATCGTCCATGATCCGTTCGTCGCTTCTAGCCAAGATTTCGGCGAAGCTAGGAGCAACACCGAGACACCGAAAGAACTCAAATTTATTTGCCCAAGTCGCTCAGTACGTATTTCCTAGCTCCTACGCCTCCACCTACTCCCGCTACCCTTTCTAAGACCCGCGATCGCTTTGTGACACTGCGTCATCGCGGGCTCGCTCTCGAACTCACCACCTCCAACCGGTGGCGGGCACCAGACCTCATTCTCGAACCCTACCCGAACCTACGGGCTCGAAAGCAGTCATCCTACGCGACCACGTCCACGACCACGTCCACCTCGGGTACTCATGACTAAATCTCGTCGATTAAAGAATTTTATGTATCACCATTATTCCACCGTGTTTAAAGCAAAGTTTTATGAATATTAAAGAGACTTTGTTTTCATGAGTCCACGTAATCCTATCGCCAGGTCTCTAAAGTAATCTTACTATCACTAGCCATTCAATCATATCAATTAATATCACAACCAATAGTACGGGGTACTTACCTGGGCGAACTGGTGCCGGTGACTCGGTGCCATGCCCTTCAAATCATACTTTTAAAACAGAATACTTGAAAACTATAGTTTTAAAACATTTTGGGCCTCGAGCCCACAGCCGAGCTTTTGAACTTAGCTCTGATACCACAAATGTAACACCCCAAACCCGGACAAGACACCACGTCCAAATCTGGTATGTTACGGGGAAACATGTTTGTGAGAGGTTAAATTTTTCGTTAAAAGTCGGGTGAAAACACGATGTATTTTGAAGACAATTGAGTAGACTTGTTTGAAATCGATGGTGTATTTGAAAACCCTAGATTTTGAAATCTTAACTGAATGTGTGGTTAAACGAGTTTAAACCATTTAAACCTTAATAGTTTCTTAGTGTTACTTAAAACCTTTTAGACTTAGGAGTAATACAAGTTTGATTTGAAAATCATTTGAGTTTGCTTACTATAAAGACATAGTGTGATACCCGATGGTATGGTTTAAAAACACATTGCGTTATAATTTTGAAATCATTTTCTTTCCAAGTTTTAGAAAAATTCATACCAACTTGTTTTGTTAAGGCATATTAAAAATCTAATTAAAACATAAACATCACAAAACATAAATTAAAGGCCTTTTACAAATCCAATATAAAACCCAAGTAAAGTAAATAAGCTAAAGCACCCAAATTCAATAGTCTGAGCAACACTTTTATTAAAGCATGGCATGTGCACCCCGAGTCCATCCCGGCTCCGTGTCCGCGTCTACGAGTCACCTGAAATGTCAAAGGAGAGGGTGAGTCGAGTGACTCAAAGTGTAAATCCGCTCCCGAAAACAACATGCTAACACACATCATACAAAGCAACATAATTAATGCAACCCGATCCTAACCATCCATAGCGCCTTTTCTACCCCTGTGGTACCAAACCACCAGGTGGTGCCAAACCACCGGTGACATATAGTCACAATGTGTTACCAAAACACCGGTGTCCCAAAGACACAATATCCGTCAATGTGGTACCAAACCACCGTGTCCCAAAGACACAATTGTGCTACTAAAGCACCGGTGACCGCAATACAAATCCAATGATGGGGCCAACCCATCGTGTGATACCAAATCATGGCGTCAATCCCATATCTCACAAGTGGGGCCAACCCACGGTGGTGTTAACCACGAGGACGAGACGCCGAGGTACCAAACCTCTGAGGTGCCAAACCTCCGTGACCCGAGTCACAAAGTGTGTTACCAAAACACCGGTGCTCGTCGAAGACAAAATATCACCGCTCCCTCCACTCAGATCACCCATCAACATACCACACTCATGTAATCATGCATATCATATAATCATGCATATCATGCTAATATGTCTAATCTCATACCCCATGTCACATATATCCACAACCATGGTATCATATAGATCATCAGTAAACTCATAATAATAATACTGACTTACCCGAGTCCAGAATCATACCCATTAGGTATCACATTAATCATCACTGCTTTCATTAATCATCACATGGGTTATCAATTATATTACTAAGCGAAGTGTGTTAGTTTACACACCTGAATTAGCGAAGGTATTAATCCCTAAAATCGATTTACGTCCCTTGATCACTTCTACAACTCGAATCCTACAATCGGCCAACAAATGGATTAGCCATCATACCATTCGGCCACAAGCATTAAACCAAAAAGGGTTTATCAAATAGTCCTTACCTTGCAAACGTTTGGCTTCCTACCAAACTCGAACCACAAAGGTTTCTCCTTTACAACCGGCCTCCACCTAAAAAGAAAATCCATTAATCCATTGAGACTTGCTTTAACGAGGCTAAAAGAACGGACTAACAAAATACTCCTCTTACCACCACTTAACAATCGGCTAAAAGAGTTGGAAGACTCCCTTTGATTATTTCCAAAGTCCAAAGATCCTATACGAAAAGATTAAACAAGAAGTTAAATCCTTTTTAACCAATGCCGATATCAGCCCTTAACATACCAAGAATTGGTAAAATACCAGAGAAAGAGAAATGGCCATTCGGCCAACACTTACCCCCTTTAGTAGACCGATTGATCACCAACACCCCAACACAACCAATAATCGGCCTACCAACTACTAAGAGAGGACAAGGATTCGGCCAACAGGTTTTGGGGAAAAACGAAAGTAAAGAAAGATGAATGGAGGGGTCACCTTCGGTTTTGAAAGGGAAAGAAATGAATAAGGTGTGCTTAGAAGAAGAACAAGTTTCGCTACTATCCTTCAAGAAAAGAGAAAGAAACATGCTAGGTTCTACTCAAAGATGATGAAAACAAAGGTGGTTTCTGTTTAAAAGAAATGGTATGGAACAAAGGAAATCGGCACAAGGTTTATGAAACAAAAAGAAGAAGTGAGAAGAAAGGGTCTCTAGTTTTGGCTTTGCACAATGAAGAGAAGAAGGAAGAAACAAGGTATACTTTCAAAATAAGGTGCTAGAGGTTTCGCTAACTAAATTGAAAAAAGAAAAGGAGGTAGGAGGGACATTCGGCTAACAAGGTTTTCAAAAGGGAGAAAATGATAATGGAGTGCTTGGTTCTGGCTAAAACAAAGAGAAGAAGCAAAACAAAACAAAGAAGCAATTTCAAGAACACCAGGGTTTCGCTTTCAAAAAAAATGCACAACAAAATGGGTGAGATTCGCTTAGGCTATTTGCAAGTGAAGAGAATTTTCTTTGCAAGCTTTTGACTAACTAAAATCGGCTTGTTGACACAAAGAAAAGAAGAAAAACTTAATTGTTCCCCCTAAGACCGAAAATACACCCAAAGGACCAAGGGAGTTTGGCACTTCCCAAGCTCCCCAAACACTCCTCAAAACCGCCAACCTCCCCCATTTGCTCTCACACCACCAATTCAAATCCCATGACCAAGTCTCCTCCTACTTTCACTCTCCACCCTCTTTGAATGTGAAGACTAAGTCCAAGCTAGAGTTCAAGTTGCCTTCTACCTCTTCCTCCATGCCGTCCAAAATGAGAGCCAAAAGGAGTGGGATTCTCGCGACTTGAACACAAGACCTCCCCCTTGTAGATGACGCCACACACACACTCTCCATGTGGCGCATGCTTGCCACTTTGCTAGCTCCTTATTTGTGTTATAATTTCACTTAATTTAATTAAAACCCCATCTCCTTCACTCCTATCCCCTAAAGCCCAAAACAAAAATTTTCCCCTACTCAGGCCCACTCCTAGCCTTCATCTAAGTCCCGAAACCATACAAACAACATAATAGCTCACCAATGATCATGCAACAATGCCAAAAATAAATTAACCCCTTAACCCGGGATATTACAAGATTTGGGCCTAACTTCTGGGCAGGGTTTGGGGTGTTACATAATCTTTGAAAGGCTGATTGAAGAATCGATATTTGAGCTAGTGATCTTTTAAAACCATAAATTTTGAAAATGTTGTTGATAATTCGAAAGAAACTCTGAGTTAAATTTTGGAAAACCGTTATTTATGATTTTAGAAAATCCCCTTTTCACACATTTCAAGCAAGATAATAAGTACGACTAAACATAAAGCAAAATAAAAATATCCCAGAGGCCTTATTACAACTTTAAAACCCAAAATAGTAAAAGTAACGAATTAAAATGGAAAAGAAGTCTACTAATGTTTGAAAAGATTATTTCCAAAGTATGGCCTCTACCAAGTCATCCATGGGCCAAAGTCCTCGTCACTGAGCATTATCTGCAAGGATTGAGAAAATTAGGTGAGTTACAAGAACTCAGTGTATAATCCCCTTACCGTCATCCACTGGACTTGAACCCGTATAGCATCATCTTGGACCGAAGCCCATTTACATAACAGTATAAATATGCAATGTATGCAACCCAACCCATCCATCCATCACACCCCCGACCAGCCAATCACACCTATGGGGATCAAGTCAACCCACCCTACTGCACACACCAAATTTGCAGTCAAGTTTGGCCCATTAAGGTATTTTGATAAAAACGGCCCATTGAGGGTATATTCATAATTCAGCCCATAAAGGCATTTTCGTAATTTAACAAATTTTATATCGATTTTAACAGATTTTAGAAATAATGATGTTTAAGCCAATTACTCGATTCATGCTATATTACGGTTATTAGACTCGTAAAAAAACAACGATCTGTTCTTCCAACATAATATTGAATCACGAATCTACAGAATTTCGGTGTGAGATTACACACCTGATTACGGGAAGAACTAATCCTTCTTGATCGTCGGCACCTATGACACCATAACACTCGATTAACTAACATAAGAGATTTTCTTAATCCAAATCTAAATCAACAATCTAAAATGCTTACCCTTATTATCGTGAACGACCACGATTTGCTTATTCTCATCGGATGATGGTTCACAACCCGGTGGGAAATCCCGAACTGTCGATACTGCCCTACGCTTGAACTTAGGAGTAGGAATTTCAAATCCACTCCCTTTTTGTTCTCCAATCGCTTTTCCTTTCAAATCGCTACCACTTGCCTCTATTGGAAAAGTCTCGGTTAGAAAATACTATGATGAGAGAATGTAATTGTTTACCGCTACTTCCGTAGGATCAACAAGTAGAGAAGAACGAGCGATTTAGTCCCTATAATAACCGATTAGTCAAATCCATCGATCCGTTTTAACAGAATAACCAAGCATTGAGAGATATTGAGATGAACCTTGAAGAAATCCTTCACCTCGACAATAATAGATCCAACTTCCACCGATTAGGCTTATGACTAGAGATGAATCGACAAGGATGTGATATTTGGCCACCCACTAAAACACTACGAAAAAGAAGAGATTATCACGATTTGAGAGGGTAGGAGAAAATGATATTTTGGTTTGGAAACAAAATAGAACAACAAAATAGTGATGGACACACATTCGGCTAGGGAGAAAGAAAATTAAAAGAGAAGAAAGAGACCACTTACCGATTCGATCAAAGAAGAGAGTGCCAACACAAAAGAGAAAGAAATAATGAAGAAGAGATTAAGGGTTAAAAGGTTTGGTTATGGAGAGAAATGAACAAGAAGATTCGGCTACTTTGAGAGAAAGAAACAAGGAAGATTAGTCCTCCAAAAATGGTCGACTACAGAAAGAAGAGAGAAAGATAGGAGGAACGATGAGAAAACAAGAAAATAAGAGCTAAGTGGCTTGAAAGTTTCGGTAATACAAAGGAAAAAGGTGCACAATTTTGGCTTTAGAGTTTCGGTAAGCAAAGGGAAAGAATTGGAAAAGAAAACACCAAAATACTAAAAAGAAACAAGCCTTTCATGCACCTAAACTTGCAAAAAGTCTATAGGAATTTCAGTTCCCCTTTTCTCCCTATCAAAACCATGCATCTCTTTACCAAAAAGATCAAGGTTGACCGAAAAAAAATCTTTCCCAAACACCTTCCACAAAATTGGCCAACATGTTCCCTCCCTTACCTTTTTCTTTTATTTCTTTCCTTATTCTCCTCCTTACCTTATTTTCTTAGTCTTCTTTCCATCAATAAAATGTCTTCCCTTCCTTCTTTAAAGCTTGGCCGTCACTTACCATCTAACACATGGTTGGCATAAAAATTTAAATGCTAAAAATTGCAATAGATGGGATTCGAACCCCTTCCCTCCATGCTCTCCACTTGATGCCACACCACTCCACCATGTGCTCCACTTGTGCAAGCAAAAATACACTCTTATTTCCTTAAGTCTTGACGCCACTTACCTTTTCTCCTTAAAGTGCTTAAACACAAAAATTTTCCTATAGCCTAACTTGAACCCGGAACTTCCTAGAACCCCGTAATTTTCCAAAATTACCTTCCTAATAAGTCTCACTTGAAATAATGTCGTTCTCTTATTCTCAAAAATTTTAAACACTCCTGCGCCCAAGGCCCATTGGGCCCAATTCTACTAGGCCCAAATTCGGGTCGTTACAGCAATGGTAGCCACATGAGCGTGCAAGTGCACGTGTGGGAGCTTCGATGTGATAGTTGAGGCCAGCTTGAGTGTTCTTGTGCATTTAGGTTGTTTGGGCCACGATGGGCCCAATGGGCCCGTGGGCCCAATGAATAAATTGTATGATTGTGTAGTAGATAGTGAACTAGACTATGGGAATCTCGTATCAGTGGCCATACGAGCGTGTGGGACCATGTGGGTCGAATAAGGGGCCTCGGGCCCATTTATACCGTTATGACCATTTAGGTTATCCGAGTCACTCGGGGCGGCAGCAGGCCTTTAGAATGGCTATTAAATGCAAAATTACCAAAGTACCCTCAATGGGTAAATTATCGAAATACCCCTGATTTGTAAAATTATCGAAATACCCCTAGTTTGTAAAATTATCAAAATACCCCTAGTTTGTAAAATTATCGAAATACCCCTAGTTTGTAAAATTACCAAAATACGCCTGATTTGCAAAATAATCGAAACACCCTTGGTTTACGAAATTACCGAATACCCTGGTTTACAAAATTATCGAAATACCCTTGGTTTGTAAAATTACCAAAATACCCCTGGTTTGCAAAATTATCGAAATATCCCTGGTTTGCTAAATTAGCGAAATACCCCTGGTTTGTAAAACCACCGAAATACCCTCGATGGGTAAAATAACTGATATGCCCCTAAAAGGCAAGATGACGAAAATGCCCCTACATGTTATATGGTTGTTCTTGTATGTGATTTATGATTATTATGGTATGTTTATTATTGTATGATGCATTCATGTGTTATTATGTTGCATGGGAATGGGATTATTAATATGGAGGAAGAGCTAATAGGATCGCATGGTCGCTTAACAACTGTGGATTCACCGAAGGCTATTTAGCCAGCTAGCAGCCATGCTACACTGATAAGTTAGTGCCGCAATCGGTGCTACAAAAAGAGTGTACGGATGGGTGGGTCGATTAAATCCTCACAAGAGTGCACGGTTGGACAGGAGACAGAGTGCAGAGTTGGTATGGGCATTAATGAATTGCATGTATGGATTTTAATATTGAGATGGGCTTAGGCCCAGATATTTATGATATGTGACATACGATATGGGTTAAGGCCCAACCGAGGCTATTTTGGGCTAAGGCCTGATTGCCACCGTTATTGTAATGGGTGTCAGCCTGAATTGTTGTGATACATGTTTTTACTGATGAGGGTTGTACACATTGAGTTTTCACAAACTCACCCCCTCTTTTTAATTTTTCTAGGTAATCGTCAGTAGGTGGTTCGACGTATTGGAGGACTCAGAAGTGGCCACACTACGAGCAGTTTTAGATTTTAGTATTCTACTTTACTTTATTAAACCATTTTTATTGGGTTGTAATAAGGCCTCTCTTAAATTTTGGTATATTTTGGGATTTTTAGTTTATTATGTTTTAAATCTGCTCAACATTGTATCGCGGTTTTCCAAAACAATATCTATTTTCAAAACACTACGTTTTAACAACCAAGTTGTAAATATCACGTTTTATAAGTTAGTTGTTTTAAATTAAGCTTCCGCAACGAACAAGGTTTTGAAGGTAATGACTTCTTAATAAATGTCGATTAATAATAACAATCGCAAACTGGGACTTTAGTTTTTAAATATCAAGAGGGGTTTTTAATGAAAGCGCGGTGTTAGAAAAAACCCCAATGTGACACGCTAGATTCGGGCCTAACTTCTAGGCCGGGTTTGGGTTGTTACATTAGTACGAGGTGATACAGGTACGTATGGAACCTATTTGAATGTTAAATAGAGAAAGTTCGATGAAATGGTATTTGATCATGTTTTGAGACATGAGAAAGATTTTTAGTTAATGTGTATGTGGTGATGTTATGTAAAATTGGTTGATTTGCATTTATTTGATGATATAAGTTGTACATATACGAGCTTACTAAGCTATGAAGCTTACTTTGTGTTATTTTTCTATGTTTTATAGTGAATCAGGCTAACTCGGATCCGAGAGTCGTTGGGAACATCATCGCACTATCGGGCATCTAATTGGTACTTTTGAGTTGTATAAATATGGTATATAGCATGTACAGGCTACTTGTGGTATTTTGGTTGTGAATATAGCCATGAGATTTGGCTTGTAAATGATTTTTATATGGTTATGTGTTTAGCTATTAGAAATGGCTTGTAAATACATATGTTTTGGTTGTATATATAGCCATGAGTGATGGCTTATTTTGGCATGTTTAGTATGAAAATGGTTATGGTTTAATAGTTGCAAATGGCTAATTGATTCGTGGAGTTTAATGCTTGAGAAATGCTTTGGTGAAGTATGATTTTAGAAGTTGAGTTGATAAGTATTTGAATAGGTAATTGCATTAATTTGAGTATTGAATTTGGTTGAAATAGATATAGTATGAATTGTGCTTTTGGTTGATGAATTTGGATGCCTATTGTATGATGAAATGGTACCATTTTGGTTGCTTAATTGAGCATGAGAAAGGGTGGCAAATTGGGCTTGCAAATGGCCAATTTTTGTCCACACAGTCAGAGACACAGGCGTGTGTCTCAGTCGAGTGTGACACACAGTCATGTTACACGGCCGTGTGTCCCCTGGTATTGAAATTGAATTTAAGTCAGTATGCTCCACACGGCCTCACAAACGGGCATGTGGTCGGCCGTGTGACCTAAGTTAGTATGTATGCCCTGTTTCCACATGGCCTGTCACGCGGGCATGTCTGAAGCCGTGTGAGGCACACGGCCTATTCACATGGGCGTGTGACCCCTGAATGATTAAAAAATTTGTAAGTTTTCCAAGAATTTTTTATGTTATTGGTTTAGTCTCGAACCACTTCTAAACCATGTTTAAGGCCTCGTAGGCCCTTATAAGGGACAATGTGATTGTGTTGAATGGTATTTGTGTACCAATGCATAAATGTATGAGTATTGTATGTTAAATGATATGTATTGATCAGTAATACCTCGTAACCCTACTCCGACGACGAATATGGGTTAGGGGTGTTCCATTTAGATTTTGAAGGCAACAAGGATAAATATTTGTCGTTGGTTGAATTCGCGTACAATAACAGTTTTCAATCGAGCATAAAGATGGCACTGTATGAAGCATTGTATGGTCGTAAATGCTGAACTCCATTGTATGGACCGAGCTTAGCGAGAAAAAGATTCACGGGGTTGATTTGGTTAAAGAGATAGAAGAGAAAGTGAAAGTAATTCGTGACAGTTTGAAAGTACCTTCAAATCGACAAAAATTGTATGCGAATTTGAAATGTAAAGACATTGAATTCCAGATCAGCGATAGAGTATTTCTAAAAGTATCTCCATGGAAGAAAATCATTCATTGTGGTCGTAAAGGCAAATTGAGTTAGCGATTTATCGGGTCGTATGAGATTATTGAAAGAATAGGACCAGTGGCATATCGACTAGCTTTACCGTCTGAGTTAGAAAAGATCCATAATGTGTTTCATGTTTCGATGTTACGACGATATCGATCATATCCATCACATATCATCTCTTCAGCAGAGATAGAAATTCAACCTGATATGACATATAACGAAGAACCGATTAGAATTTTAGCTTGAGAGGTTAAAAATTTGAGAAATAAACACATAGCTTTCGTAAAGGTTTTGTGGCAACGGCACTGTGTCAAAGAAGCTACGTGGGAGCCTGAAGAAGCTATGAGAAAACAGTACCCTAATCTCTTTTTTGGTAACATTTTTGGGGACGAAAATCCCTAAAGGGGGAGAGTTGTAACAGCCTATTTTTAGTCAAATCAAAATAGTGGTTTTGGAACCACAAATCCAAGGTCTACAGTGTGATAATATGATTGTGTGAAAATTTTGTTAAGAAATTTTATCGTTTGAATGGTCAATTTGATAAAAAGGACTAAATCGCGTAAAGTATAAAACTTGAGTTCTATTAGCTAAAGGTGTCTAATATCTATAGAATCTTAAAGTAAATGTCTGTATGTGGTAATTAGACCATTATTAAAGTGGGTGGACATTTATGGACATGCATTAAGTGATTGTTAATGTTTAATAACCAAGGTTAAATGTGTAATTCAATAATTAAGTTAAAGTAAAATAACCTAATCAAATCTATCATCTTCTTCATATTATTATTCCACCAAAAATTCATGTTGGAGAAGCCATAAGTAGGGTTTGAAGCTTCAGTCACTTGTTAGCTTGCATGTAAGTCCATTTTTGTCCTATTTTTATTGATTTCTATGTTTTTGATATCGTTACAGGTTAATCTAGCTACCCGAGGGACTATTTTACAAAAATGTTAAAGGTTTAGGGTTTTTCCATTGATGAATCTATGTGTATTTTGATGTTTAATGATAGAAAATGTATGGTTGTTGTTAGATAAACAACATTTGTTAAGTGATTTTTAGTAAAATGTCCAAATAGGGATTAAATTGTGAAATGTGTAAAATTCATGGTTAAATTGTGAAATAAATGAAAAATGTGAGCTGCTAGGGACTTAATTAAAATTTGGCTAGCATGGATATAGGTTGAATTACATGAAATTGAATTTTTATAAGATAAGGACTAAATTGTAAAAATGTTGAAATATTAGGGGCAAAAGTGTAAAGTTTCCTTAATGTGTATTTTGGACTAAATTGACTAGAGTGATGATTAAATAAGTTATTTTTTATTACATATAGATCAAGAAAATAAAATTTTAGATTTAGATCGGGGAAAAATAAAGTATCGAATTAATCGACTTATTTCACCATTTTTGCATTCGAAGTAAGTTTGTATGTAATAAGCATTATTATAATTGCATTTTTAAATGCTTTAATATTGCATAAATTGTGAATACGACCTTGCGGATATATTTGACGATGATTCGGCAAGTGTGAAATCTTGGTTGAACCTTAGGAATAGATTAGGATACAAATGACATGTCAATAGGAGTTATGTGATTGGGTGCTGGTCCGTACGTTCTACCAGTGGCTGAGTTATCCGGCATATGTTACGGATTCTCATTATCTTGTGTGAGCAACAGCGTGTAGCTTCGTCATGATCATCATCTTGTGTGAGCAAACCCGTTGATAGCTCAAGAGTGAGCATTATATGTGATATGAGATTTTGATAGCTTCGGCTATAAATGTGGCACTTAATATGCGAGATTCCTAGGTATCTGATAGTATTCCAAATGTTTCAACGGGTATATCAAAGATATGAATGAGTATGAGATCAACACTAGCTTGTACAGTATGTACGTGAACTATATGATCATTGAATCGAAGAGTTTGATGGAAGTTGTGATTAATCTTGGATTGAATACATATGTTAAGTTATACTTCAAATTTTAATTGCATTATATGATGTTTATGTTATTGAATTGTTGGTTGGTAAGTTTTACTTATTCAGCATATGAGCTTACTAAGCTTTATAGCTTACTTGTTTATTTTTTTTGTTTTATAGTGTTTTCGAACCTAGCTTGGATTTGGAAATCGTCAGAGACCTCATCACACTATCATGCTTCTATTTGGGTACTATTGAGCTTATGTTGTGGTTATATGGAATGTATAAGAGTTATGGTCATTTTGGTATATTTGGTAATGGATTTAGCCATTTAAGTTGGCTTGTAAATGAAGAATGATGTGTTATGCATTTTGTCATATGTTTTGGCTTATATTTGTCATGTTTTTTCTCATGTATAAATATGTGTAATTGGCCTTTAAATGTGTGGTTGATTATTGATAGGATATGCTTGTTATGAATAGCCATTATGGATACCAAATGGTTGAGATTTGATTATTGGTATACTTATAAAACTAGGCAAAATAATGCATGTTTGAAAGTGATTATATTGATGATTTGAGATTATGGATTTGGTATGTTTTGAGTTGATAAAATATGATGTAATGAATTATATGTTTCTTAGTATGGAAATAGCATAAATTATGATTGATTGAGGTTGGTTGAATGCATATTTATCCAATATTATGTGCCATTTGATTTGGTGTAGGTATCTAAAATTTTGGGTGGCAAGATGGTTTGGTAAATAGCCTATTTTTGTCCACAAGGGTAGAGACACGGGCGTGTGTCTCAGCCGTGTATGACACACAGTCAGGTTACATGGCCATGTGTCCACTGGTGTGTATTAAGAAATCATGTCAATATGCTCCACACGGCCCAGCACACGGGCGTGTGACTTGGCCATGTGGCATTAGTCAATATACCATATAGGTTTGACACGGCCTAGCACACGGCCTGGTACACGGGCGTGTGAGGCCATTTTGTAGGGCACATGGGCTAGTCACAGGGGCATGTGGCTGGCCATGTGACCCAAGTCAGTGAGTTACACGGGGTCAGACACAGGCTGGGACACAGCCATGTGATTCCATTTCGAATGTCCACACGGCTAGGCCACACGGGCATGTGCCCCCTGTATTTTGAAAAAAATTTCTAAGTGTTCCAAAATTTTTTGAGTTATCCTTTAGTCCCAAACCACTCCAGATGCTTATTTAGGGCCTCGTAGGCTCGTATTAGGGACAATGTGAATGATTTTGAATAATGTTTACATGAAATATGAATATGTATGTGAAATGTATGGTTATTTGTGAATTAAGTTTGGTAATGCTCCGTAGCCCTATTTCGATGTTGAATACGGGCAAGGGGTGTTATAGATTTGTTGTTGTGTTCATTGACGATATTCTAATCTATTTACAAGATGAGATAGAGCATGCCTAGCATTTAAGATTTGTTTTGCAAACTTTATGTGAAAAACAATTGTTCGCTAAGTTTAGCAAATGTGAGTTCTAGCTTTGAGAAGTCAAATTTTTGGGACATGTTCTATCGATCGATGGCACTAGAGTTGATCAAAGAAAAATTTCAGCTCTCGAAACATGTTCTACTGGACATGTTCTCTAAAACGACCAAAACCCAAAAAGTTGAAAAGTCAGCAACTGCGACCACTCGAGCATGCAAACGCTCGTGGGGGTAAACCGAGCCACGAATGATGGCGATAGATCGTCGAGAGTGTCACGAGCACTCTCACGAAATCAAGGCTGTAACGGGCCTGATTGAGCTAAATCGAGCCCAATGGGCTAACGGGCCTATATGGGCAAAATCGATAGAAAACGACCGAGTAGTAGATGCAGTTGCGAAAACTACAAAACTAAGATCAAAACCATGCGTAATGGGCCACACGAGCGTGTCGTTTGGGCCCAAAATGGATTTTGGGCCCAATTGCACCGTAGAGACCCAAAAGGGGTCCCGGGTCGCTTGAGGGGACAATAGGCCTCCGGAAAGGCCGTCAATAGAGTAAATTACTGAAATACCCCTGGAGGGTAAATTATCGAAATACCCTTGGATGGGTAAATTATCGAAATACCCCTGGATGGTAAATTATCGAAATACCCCTAAAGGGTAAATTATCGAAATACCCTTAGAAGGTAAATTATCGAAATACCCCTGGTGGGTAAATTACTAAAATACCCTTAATAGGTAAATTACTAAAATACCCTCGGTGGGTAAAATTACTGAAACGCCCTCATTAGGAAAAATTGCTGTTATACCCTTAGGGGTAGATTTGGTATGTTGTATATAGTGTGATTAATTGCCATGATGATACATTATTGCATACACTGAATTATTATGCCATGACATGTTGCATTGGGTTGGGTTATATTTATGGAGGAAGTACTGACAACTTTGCTGTGTATATACTGGCAGCTTGACTGCATTCTTGGAGTGTAGGGATGGGTGGGTTGACTTTGTCTCCACATGGAGTGTAGGGCTGGTACGGGTGGAGTGTAGGGCTAGATTGGGGTGGGCTGCATTCATTATTTGCTTTATCATGACTTTGGGGCCGTAGGCCCGAACTAAAACTGTATGGGGCTTAAGCCTAGACTGAGACTATGACTGTGACTGAAAATGGGATTACACACTAAGTTCTTGTAACTCATCCCCTTTCTATTCCATAACCTTGCAGGTAATGCCCAGTGATAGTGGATTTGGGAGCTGTAGAGGACTTAGTGGTGGCCATACTCCGGAGTTGTCCTCATGAAACTTAGTAAATTCAATTTATGCTTTATTTTAAGATTATTTCTTTTGGGTTAATATTTTGTAATAAGGCCTTTGGATTTTATTTTCTTTGAACTCCTAATTCGGATATTCTTAAACTGTTAAATGGTTGAATACTGAGTTTTCCAAAATGCTAATAATTGTTTTCCAAAATGTCATGTATTTGCAACTATTCAAGTTCAATTTTCACAACAAAAATCGTTTTTATAAACAAACAACAAAACTCAAAGTTTTCAAGAGAGACGCAATGTTTTCAACGAACACTTAGCTTTTCAACTATCTTTCAGTGTGACATGCTAGATCTGGCCATAACGTTGTACGGAGAAAAATGTCATATCTTCACGGATCAAAAAAGCCTGAAGTATTTGATGTCATAAAAATATTTGAATTTAAGATAGCATAAATGGCTCGATTTACTGAAAGATTACAACTTGATCATTGACTATTATTCGGGAAAGGCTAGTGTTGTCGCGGATGCTTTGAGAAGAAAATCTCTATTTGCTTTGCGAGCTTGGAACACACAGTTAACAATGATTTATGATGGTTCGATTTTGGCTAAATTAAAAGCTAGACCGATGTTTCTACAACAAATTATCGATGCTCAGAAATGTGATGATGTTTTGATAGCTAAACAGAAACAGATTGAGACAACATCTGGTTTAGATTTTCATGTTGGTTTCAATGACAGTTTGTACTTGAAAGGCAGAATTTGTGTTTTGAGAAATTCTGATCTCATTCAGAAGATCTTATAGGAACCTCAAAGTAGTAGCTTGTCTATTCATCTTGGTAGTAATAAAATGTACAGCGATTTAAAATAGATGTACTGGTGGCCAGGTATGAAATAGATCTCAGAGTTCGTATTGAGATGCTTGGTTTGTCAGTAGGTTAAAGCTGAGCGTTAGGTACATTCAGGTTTAGTACAACCAGTGGTGATTCTAGAGTGGAAATGGGAGCGTGTAACGATGAATTTCGATCAGGATTGCCTTTTTCTCTGAGAAAGAAAGCTTTTGTGTGGATTATTGTTGATCATTTGACGAAGTCCGCATTTCATTTAATGCATACAGATTTTTCACTTGAGAGATTGACAGAGTTGTATGTTGTTGAGATCATTAGATTGCACAGTGTGCCACTTTCTATTATTTTGATCCGTGGTTTAAGTCTCGATTTTGAAGTAAGTTACACGAAGCTCTAGGTACTCGATTGCATTTTAGTATCGCATTTCATCCTCAAACTGACAATCAGTCCGAGTGAGTAATTCAAATACTCGAGGGTATGATTCGATGTTTTGTTTTAGATTTTGAAGGTAATTGGGAGAGATTTCTACCATTGGTTGAATTTGCATACAACAACAGTTATTAAGAGAGCATTAAAATGGCACCATATGAAGCTTTGTATGGTCAAAAGTGTCGAACTCCGATATACTTGACTGAGCTCAATGAGAAAAAGTTGTTCGGTGTTGATTTGATACGAGAAGCTGAAGAAAAGGTTAAAGTGATACATGACAGTTTGAAAGCAACTTCGATCGATAGAAATCCTATGCAGATTTGAAAAGGAAAGGCATTGACTTACAAGTCGATGACAAAGTGTTTCTAAAAGTATTGCCCTGGAAGAAAGTTTTTTGATTTGTCCGTAAAGAAAAGCTTAGTGTAACACCCCAAACCCGGCCCATACGTTATTACCGGATCTGGTATGCCACGGTTTGAAACTTGAAAACTTAGCTCTGTAGGGTTTTGAAAATCTTAGTTTATTATAGTCGTTTAATCAAATAATTGTGAATTTTTGAAACAACTTTAAGCATTTGCATTGTTTGTGTTTGAAAAGCCCATTTATCAGTTCGTTTTATAATTAAGACTTTGAAAGAGAAAAACATAAGTTTGTAAAGACTTAACATAAAAAAAAATAAATCGAAAACCTAAGTTATGGAAGCCTTATTACAAAAAAATATTCCCAAAAATTAAAACTCAAATGAAAATTCGTAAATAGTCTATGTTGATAATAATCTTGATGGCCCCTCGAGTCCACCTCGGCTCCTATGTCCACGATCTACTGCTCATCTGTAAAGTAGGGAAATAAAAGGTTGAGTCACCAAGACTCAGTGTGCAAATCTCAAAAACACATAAAAGCCTTGGGCCCACAAACACATTATGGGCCTTGACCTATACACAATGGAAATAGAATATTTCATGCAACATGGCCCAACCCAAACCTAAGAGCCCATCCTCTACACACCCCCATACCAACCATCACACCGTGGGGATTTCTACAATCAACCCTCCATCTGCTACACACCACGTCGATAGCTATGCTGCCTGTCATAAATACTGATCACTAAGTGACCTATGTGGCAAAGCCACCGATCGCTATGCAACCTCAGTAATACATTATAGTATTCGATAGCTATGCTGCCTGTCATAAAGACCGATCACTATGTGACCTATGTGGCAAAGCCACCGAATGCCTCACGACCTGCTCCCCTTTCGTAAATTAATCAATCCCATCCCATGCATACATACATGCAAAAATCAAAACATTAAGCCATCTAAACAGATCTCAGACTTTCACATACTTCGATACATATAGAGAAGTTTCTATGATTACGTACCTGGCATCCTTTGCCTACCCCTTCTGGGTAATACGATTGTTCATACAGCCTCTCTTTCTGGCTTTTAGCCTATAGCATACATTTAATACAACAAAACTTATGTGTTAAGAATCTACACACCTGGTTACGGTTAAGATGACACACTCTATGTCGACACTATCAGAAGCTAATACGACTGCTATCTGTCTAAGATGCTATTCAGAAGTCGGTCCACAACCCGGTGACCAATCTCAAACAGCAGACACCGCTCGTTTCTTAAACTAAGGGATTGGGTTTACGGACCCAATCCTCTCTTTTGCCTGATCCATATTTGATTCCATCAAAAGTCCTTGTCAGAACTACTATAGCAAAATAGGGTTGTTAAACCATATCATATAATTAATATCTTAAGTACGATAATGAATCTAACGGAAATCTAATGAAAACCCCTTACCTTGAAATCCCAAAATAGATAGGATACTTAGAGACTAACGGATTCTGGCTTTCCAAATCTAGATAATTCGATCTACTCCGATTTCCCGAGGTGTCACCCCATGATGTGAACACAAGAACAATCCAAACGTTGTTCAAAAGATAATCTTACCACGCCAATAAGCTTTTCGGCTTTGGCCTCTAGAAACCGAAAGTAAAGAAAAGAAAAGAAGAGATCGGCACTTACCTTAACAGAGAATTCGACAACTCCCAAAGAATTTCCAGCTTTTGAGAAGATCAAAAAGAGAAGATGATAATCTATGCGATTCAGCTTTTAGTGGAGAAACCGACAAAAGAGAATAGGAGGTATTCGACTATGGAGATGAGAAGAAAGTTCAGAGTTTTGGCTTTTGAATGAAATTGAAGATGAGAGAATAGGCTTAGAGATTTCGGCTTTTGCAGAGAATGGGAGAATAGAGAAACTCTAATGCCAAAAATAAGAAGCTATTCCCTCACTTAAACAAAATTTGGCAACTACCTCTCAAGAACTGAAAATGCCCCTTTTGATATCTTAAAAATTGATCAACTAATGAGGGAAATTTCGGCACCTCTATAGTATAACAAATCCGATTTCTCTCCCTCAAAGAGATGGAAATTCGGCGACCTCTATTGACCAATAGATAACCCCTAAATTTTCTCACTTATCATTACCTGATCTCTCATCTTTAAGTGACCCACATAACACCACCTCTACTTCCCTTTATCTGCCACCTTATAAGTCATATTATCCACATTATCCATACAAAAAATCGTCCTATTTTAAAGCATCCTAGCCACCCCCACTCTCCTCTCCTTTGATGCCAAAAACAATTAAAAAAGTAGGTAATGTGACTCGAACCTTGGATCCCCTTACTGCTATTCATGCTACCTCATAACCCTTGCATAACGCCACTGTCCACTGGGCCACAAGCCCATTTGTGTCTCAAAACACAGATAACCTCCTTTAAGCCCTATCTTACCAGGCTTTCCACTAAAGTGTTCAATCAGGAAATTCGATTAAGGCCTCGGCCCGATCCTGAGCCTAATCTGGACCCCTAACACCCTAATTAACACATTACACATAACCACACACTAAACGTATAGGCCCATTAATTCAGGATGTTACAGTTCTACTCCCCTTAAAGAAATTTTGGCCTCGAAATTACCTGGTCAAAAATTCAACTCCTTTTGGGTCAAAAGGTATTTTAGACTTTTATGGTCGGTATAAATGATAGATTTCTCCCCGTATAAGTAGTGTCTCCAAATCTTCAAGGCAAAAACCACCATCGCCAACTCCAAATCATGGGTGGGATAATTTGCTTCGTACGGCCTTAATTGCCAAGATGCGTACGCAACAACCTTTCCATCTTACATCAACACGCATCCTAGTCCCGTGTGTGAAGCATCACAATAAATCATGAGCTCCTTCCTAGCCTCCGGTTGAATCAACACCGAGCCTCCATCAATATCCTTTTCAACTTCTTGAAACTCTCTTGCTGCTTACTAGACCAAATAAATGGAACTCCTTTCCATAATAACTTAGTCAGCGATGTCGCAATTAAAGAAAATCCTTCAACAAACCTTCGGTAGTACCCGGCTAGACCAAGAGAACTCTAAATTTCTGCCACAGATCTAGGTGGCTTCCAATCCAACACCGCTTCAATTTTTCGAGGGTCCACCCTAATCCTCTCTGCTGACACAACGTGTCCTAGAAAAGTAACTTCCTTCAGCCAAAATTCACACTTACAGAATTTGGCATACAATTGCTTCTCCCTCAGAACCTGCAAAACCACTCGCAGATGGGAATCGTGCTCTTCCTTCGATCTTGAATAAACAAAGATGTCATCTATGAATACCATGACAAACCAATCCAAATAGGGTTGGAACACTCGATTCATCATATCCATAAATGCTGCTGGTGCATTTGCCAGCCCAAATGGCATCACCATGAACTCGTAATGTCCACAGTGAGTCCTAAAAGTCGTCTTATGAATGTCTGCCTCCTTGACCTTAAGCTGATGGTACCCTGACCTCAGACCTATCTTTGAAAAGATTGAGGCCCCCTTCAACTGATCCAACAAGTCATCGATCCTCGGCAACGGGTTTTTATTCTTGATTGTTAGCTTATTCAATTGGCGATAGTCAATGCACATACGCATTGACCCATCCTTCTTCTTAACAAATAACACCAGTACTCCCTAAGGCTACACACTTGGTCGAATAAACCCTTTATCCAACAACTCTTGTATTTGCGCTTTTAATTCCACCAACTCCTTTGGCACCATTCTGTATAGAGCAATAGATACCGGTGCTATTCCCAGAAAAAGATCAATTCCAAACTCCACTTCTCGATCCGGGGATAATTTTGGAAGCTCTTCTGGGAAAACATCAGGAAATTCTTTCACCGTCCTAACATCCCCAACAACTAGGTCCTTGGCTTCCAAAGCCCGAACAAACATCAAAACTGCCTCGCACCCTTTTCTCACCATCTTTTCTGCTCTTAGGGTAGTTACTACATTCGACAAACAGTTCCCCCTTTCTCCTATCACCAGCACTTCATCACCCTCATGGGTTTTTAACACCATCCGCTTGGCTACAGTCTAAGTTGGCTTGGTACTTCACCATCCAGTCCATGCCTAAAATTAAATCAAATTCCCTGAACGGTAATTCCATCAGATCCGTCAAGAAAACTATTCCTTGAACTTCTAAGGGTACCTCCTGAAAATGTTTATCTACTACCACAGATTGTCCTAATGGGCTAATTACTATCATCGCCCTAGGGGTAATTTCAGAATCTAAACTTAAAGTTCCAGACACACTACTAGCAACATATGAGTGTGTCGACCCAATATCAATCAACGCAGTATAAGGCAATCCAAAAACTAAAAACGTACATGTTATAACATCTGGTGCATCAGGCTCCTCTCGACGTCTGGCAGCATAGACCAACCCCGACTATCTCGCCTCAGTGTTTTTGCCCTCGGCCGGTGCTCCTCCACGACCCCGACCGAAACATTACTACCTCTGACCAGGCCACAACCTCTCTGCGGCTGCTGACCTCCTCTACCCGGCTGAGCATTTCCTTGCCTTGTGGGTCCTATCTCATCCCGTGGTTGAGGACAATCTCTAATCTGATGGTCCATAGATCCACACCTAAAGCACTTCCCACTTCCTGCCCAACACTCACCTACATGGAATTTGTCGCATCGGGCACACCTCCTTGTTTGATTAGCAGCAGGTCTTTCCACCCGGTTCAGCCCATTCGACCTAGGTCTTTTCTGAGTACTCCTAGCTGCCCCTGTCGATCCAAAATTTCTCTTACCTCCACCACTATCTCTATCCCGGTTCAGATTTTTCGTCCGCTTCACCTCTTCAGCTATCTTAGCTTTTTCCATAAGCACAGTAAATTCCCGCTCTCGTTGTGGAGCTATCAACACACATAAATCATCCTTAGGCCATCTTCAAATCAAACACACCGTTCATGTTTCGTGGCCACCATCCCTTGAGCATAACAACTAAGGCGTAAGAATTTCGCTTCATACGCCGCTACCGACCTACTTCCCTGAACCAGATTCAGGAATGCTCTGCACTGTGCATCCATATAGCTTGTCCCAATGTATTTACTTTGGAACGCCATTCTGAAGTAATCCCAGGTGATACGGTCAGCTACGGTACCATCCTTAACCGTAAGCCACCATTGATACACTTCGTCCCGGAGGAAAGACACCCCTCCTTTCAGCTTTTCCGCTTCTGTGAAGTCAAGATCATCCATTATACGCTCTATTGCTTGCAACCAATACTCCACTGTACTAGGAGCTACACCAAAAATTCCCTTAAACACCTCCGTAACATTGGCTCTAAGTCGCTCCGGCACAGACTTCCGGGCTCCTGTGCCCATGCCTGACCCAGCAACTCTCTCCAAAACCCTTAACATAGCCTGAGATACAGCATCATCCTCGACTGACTGATCTTGAAATTCTACCTCCACAGCTGGTGGCACTAGTACCACATTTCCTGACTCGTGACCAGACCCTACGGGTTCTGACACAGGAATCCTACCTCTACCTCGGCCACGCACACCACGTCCCATAGTGCTCATTCTATCGTTCGTGATTTATCTGATTAAAAAATTTATGAATTATTACTTTCTTCCACTGATTAATAACGGACAATCTTATGGAAAGTAGTTTTAACAATAGTTCTTTCAAATTCGAATTCTATCTATAAAGTTCAGTTCTCAAGTCTATATTTCCTAGTTTTAGAATACACATACATACAACATCCATCACATATCAACATACAAACAGCATCCATGAACTTACATTCATCACCTAGGGGTATTTTCGTCATTTCACTACCCAAGGGTATTTTCGTAATTTTATCCTACAGGGGTATTTTTGTAATTTTCCAAAATAAAGTTTCTTGGTGATTTTACAAAATAGGGGTATTTTGGTAATTTTGCAACTCGGGGGTATTTCGGTAATTTTATCAATTAGGGGTATTTCGGTAATTTTATAAATTTAAGGATAATTTTACAAAAATAAGGTGGCCGGTCCCTTTCGGGTTTTAGTTATAAGTTTTGGCCCATCAACAAGCCCTCTTGGTTAGAGTGAACAACCACTAGGCACCAGGTAGGATTCCAGAAAAGAGAAGGTGAGCCGCTAGGGCCGCTTAAATACCAAGCTCTTCCTGGATCCAATCCTAGACATGCGTATGCCTGTTACCACACCCTAACCTTGTGACTTGTTCACAGACATGTTTTAATAGAAATTAAGTCTTATGAAATTTGAAGAATTGTTTATACTAAACCTAAAGTCCATAAACTCTAGCATACCTGTCTACGTCCCATAAAGCCCATCAAGCCTAACAATACAACCACATCAAGAGTTAGAATACTTACCTGCGTGGATCAGGTGCCGGTAGACTCGAATGCCATATCTCAACTGAACTTTCCTCAAACTTACATCACTTTTACAAATCACTACTAGACCCATTTCACAGCCCAAGTTTTGAACTGGGCTCTGATACCAAAATATAACACCTCAAACTCGACCCATACATCATTATCGGATCTGGTATGCCACAGTTTGAAACTTGAAAACTTAGCTCTGTAGGGTTTTGAAAATCTTAGTTTATTATAGCCGTTTAATCAAATAATTATGAAGTTTTTGAAACAACTTTAAGCATTTGCATTGTTTGTGTTTGAAAAGCCCATTTATCAGTTCGTTTTATAATTAAGACTTTGAAAGAGAAAAACATAAGTTTATAAAGATTTAACATAAAAAATTGAAAACCTAAATTATGGAAGCCTTATTACAAAAAAATATTCCCAAAAATTAAAACTCAAATGAAAATCCGTAAATAGTCTATGTAGATAATAATCTTGATGGCCCCTCGAGTCTGCCTCGGCTCCCATGTTCACGATCTACTGCTCATCTGTAAAGTGGGGAAAATAAAAGGGTGAGTCACCAAGACTCAATGTGCAAATCCCGAAAACACATAAAAGCCTTGGGCCCACAAAACATTATGGGCCTCGGCCCATACACAATGGCAACAAAATATTTCATGCAACATGGCCCAACCCAAACCTAAGAGTCCATCCTCTACACACCCTCGTACCAACCATCACACCGTGGGGATTTTTACAATCAACCCTCCATCCGCTGCACACCATGTCGATAGCTGTGCTGCCTGTCACAAAGACCGATCATTAATCGACCTATATGGCAAAGCCACCGATTGCTATGCGACCTCAGTAATACATTATAGTATTCGATAGCTATGCTGCCTGTCATAAAGACCGATCACTATGTGACCTATGTGGCAAAGCCACCGATCTCCTCGCGACCTGTTCCCCTTCCATAAATTAATCAATCCCATCCCATGCATACATACATGCAAAAATCAAAACATTAAACCATCTAAACAGATCTCAGACTTTTACATACTTCGATACACATAGAGAAGTTTCTATGATTACGTACCTAGCATCTCTTGCCTACCCCTTTTGGGTAATACGACTGTTCATATAGCCTCTCTTTCTGGCTTTTAGCCCATAGCATACATTTAATACAAAAAAACTTATGTGTTAAGAATCTACACACCTGGTTACGGTTAAGACGACACTCTCTATGTCGACACTATCAGAAGCCGATACAACTGCTATCTGTTTAAGATGCTGTTCAGAAGTTAGTCCACAACCCAGTGGCTAATCTCGAACAGCAGACACTACTCGTTTCTTAAACTTAGGGATTGGGTTTACGGACCCAATCCTCTCCTTTTCCTGATCCATATTTGATTCCATCAAAAGTCCTTGTTAGAACTACTATTATGAAATAGGTTGTTAAACCATATCATATGATTAAGATCTTAACTACGATAATGAATCTAACGAAAATCTAATAAAAACCCCTTACCTTGAAATCTCGAAATAGAAAGGATACTTAGAGACTAACAAATTCTGGCTTTCAGAATCTAGATAATTCGATCTACTCTAATTTCTCGAGGTGTCACCCCATGATATGAACACAAGAACAATCCAAACGTTATTCAAAAGATAACCTTACCACGCCTATAAGCTTTGGCCTCTAGAAATCGAAAGTAAAAAAAAAAAAAGAAGAGATCGGCACCTACCTTAACAGAGAATTCGACAACTCTCAAAGAATCTTTCACTATTGAGAAGATCAAAAAGAGAAGATGATAATCTATTCGGATTTGACTTTTAGTGGAGAAATCGACAAAAGAGAATTGGAGGTATTCGACTATGGAGATAAGAAGAAAGTTCAGAGTTTCGGCTTTTGAATGAAAGTGAAGATGAGAGAATAGGCTTAGAGATTTCAGCTTTTGCAGATAATGGGAGAATAGAGAAACTCTAATGCTAAAAATAAGAAGGTATTCCCTCACTTAAACAAAATTTTGGCAACTACCTCTCAAGACAAAAAATGCCCCTTTTGATAACTTAAAAATTGATCAACTAATGAGGGAAATTTCGGCACCCCTATAGTATAATAAAATCGATTTCTCTCCCCCCAAGAGATGGAAATTTGGCAACCTCTGTTGACCAACAGATAACTCCTAAATTTACTCACTTATCATTAACTGATCTCTCATCCATAAGTAACCCACATAACACCACCTCTTCTTCCCTTTATCTGCCACCTTATAAGTCATATTATCCATATTATCCAAACAAAAAATCTTCCTATTTTAAAGCATCCTAGCCGCCCCCACTCTCCTATCCTTTGACGCAAAAAATAATTAAAAAAAAGTGGGTAATGCGACTCGAACCTTGGATCCTCTTATTGCTATTCACGCTACCTCATAGCCCTTGAATAACGCCACTATCCACTGGGCCATAAGCCCATTTGTGTCTCAAAACACATATAACCTCCTTTAAGCCCTATCTTACCAGGCTTTCCACTAGAGTGTTCAATCAGGAAATTTGATTATGGCCTTGGCCCGATCCTGAGCCCAATCTGAACCCCTAACACCCTAATTAACACATTACACATAACCACACACTAAATGCATAGGCCCATTAATTTAGGATGTTACACTTAGTCTACGGTTTATTGGCCCATATGAGATCATATAGAGAACCAGGTCTGTCATTTACATATTGGCTTTACCATCAGAGTTAGAAAAGATCTACAATGTATTTCATGTATCGATGTTATGACGGTATCGGTCAGATCCTTTACACATGATTTCATCTATTGATATCGAGATACAGTTAGATATGACTTATAGTGAAGAATTGATTAAAATTCTATCTCGAGAGGTTAAAGAATTGAGAAAGAAAAGTATAGCTTTAGTGAAAGTTCTCTAGTAATGTCACAGAATAGAAAAGGCTACCAAGGAACCGGAAGAAGCTATGAAAGTGCAATACATGAACCTCTTTTCTGGTAAGATTTTCGGGGACAAAAATTCCTTTAGGGGGAGAGTTGTAACATCCTATATTTTATTATTATTATAATGTCTATAGAATACTAGATAGGTCGTATAAAAATTTTGTTAAGAAATTTTGACGTTTGCATGTTTAATTATGTAAAAAGGACTATATCGTAAAATGTGCAAAAGTGGAGTTCTAGTAGCTAAAGGTGTTAAATAGCTATGAAACTTTAAAATGAAAGGACTTAGATGGTAATTACATCATTTATAGTGTTAGTGGACAAAGATGGACACAAAATTAAGTGATTTTAATGTTATTAAGCAATGTTAATTTAGTAAATTAATAATTAAGTTAAGTAAAATAACATAAACAAAAGGTATCATCTTTTTAGTTCATCTCTCCACTAAAAATAGGCTAAAAAAGCACCATTCAAGAATGCTTGAAGGTTCGACCATGTTCAAGTGTTGCATGTAAGTGATTTTTAATCTGATTTTTAATGATTTCTATGTTTTTGAAGTCGTTGTAGCTTAATCTGGCTAACCCAAAGGTCAATTTGCAAAATTGTTAAAGATAGGGTTTTTCCATGAATTTTCTTGCATGATTCTTAAATTTTAATGAAATATTATGGTTAAATAAACAAGTTTTGTAAAGTGATTTTTGATGAAAATGTCATTTAGGGACTTATTTGTAAAAGTAGTAAAATTCCATGGTAAATTTGTGAAATATTGAATGGGTTGATATAGGTCCCTAGTGAATTCGACTAGTATGAAATGATGATGAAAATGCTTATAATTGAATTTACGAGCTTAAGAACTAAACTGTAAAAAGTTAAAACGTTAGGGGTAAAATAGTAATTTTGAGAAAATATAAAATATGGACTAAATTGAATAATAGAAGAATTAAATGGATTGAATTTGTCTATTTAGATCAAGATAGACCACGTACGGATCTAGATCAAGGAAAAGCTAAACCCTCGGATTAGTTGATCTCATTTCTATGTCTTTGTCATCGAGGTAAGTTCATATGATTAAACATAATTTTAATTTTATAATGAGTTATGTGTTAATGTGTTAATCGCCACGTAACCAAATGATGTATATCCAACAATGTCACGATAGTTATCGAGCCCAATTTGAACCTTAGGAATTCGTAGAATATAAATGACATGTCATTAGGGTTTTCATGTTTCGAGTGCTGGTCTTGAATGTCCTACCAATGGCTAAGGTTCTGCATTTGTTGCAGATACTCCACAGCTCGTATGAGTAGCATCGTGTAGCTTACATTCTGACCCACAGCTCGTGTGAGCAGACCCATTTCACAGCTCGTGTGAGCAATGTTGTAAATGAAAGGTTATGGTTATATGTTTAGCACACTTCATGTGAGCTTTCCCAAGTATCCAATGATATTCTAAATGTTTCAACGAGCATGAAAAGGAAAAGAATGATAAGTGTTCAAATGAACTAAACCATGTTTTATGAAAAAGATTGAAATGGTAAGCTTCAATGGAAGTATACTTATGTTCATGAAATGATGAGTTAAAATTAAATATGTTCATGTATAATGACTTACCTTTTGTTAATTCAAGTGAATTATGTTTGAATGCACTAACTTGTATTGTTGATGGTGCTTAGACTTGTTCCAAGCTTATGGTTGGATTATGCTATGCTTAATTCTAATGTTATGTATTGAAATTGTAAGTTATGTTTCATGCTTTATGAACTTACTAAGCATTATGTGCTTACGTAGTTTTCTTTCCTATGTTTTATAGATAATCGGAAGCTTGATTAGTTTGGAAACTTGTCGAAGATCTTTCACACTATCCAGCAAATATATCAGTAGTTTTTTATGTTTTGGCCAAGGTTATAATGGCATGTATAGGTGGACTTATGTTTGATGTTTAGTTGAATGCTTAAATGTTGATTTTGGTATATATATGAGTTGGTTGTTTTGGTACCATTTTGATGATGGTCAAATTGTGTCAATTTGGTACATATGATGCATGAATGGTAAGGCTCAAATGATAAGTTTATTTTGAAGTGATATAGGTCAAGTTATGATATGTTTTGAGATAGAAATGAACTAGATGTTTATAAATAAAATGTGATCAAGTATATGTATATGTTTAGGTAAATTTGTATGTTTTCATTTGATGTGTCTTGTATGGCATATTGGTTGAATGGATTTGAACTTTTGCATTGGTCATTTCATGCATGTTTTGGTAAGGTTTTAATGCTTTGATCAAGTGCGCAAAATACTTTTTGGTACATGCTTGATTTGGTGATGGAAATGGCTTGATTTTGGAAAATTTCATGTCCACACAGCCTGAGAAACGAGCGTGTGACTCAGTTCGACACACGGCCAGGTGACACAGCCATATGTCCCCTATAAGTTTTAATGCATACAAGTCAGTCTATTTCACGGCTAGCACACGGCCTGGCACACAAGCGTGTGTGACTATTTTGAGAGTTACACGGCCTGACACACTAGCGTGTGGCTTGGTTGTGTAACCCAACTCAGAGAGTTAGACGGGTGAGGACACGAGCTGGGACACAATCGTGTGTACCTATTTTGAAAGTTACACGGCTTGAGACACGGGCGTGTGTCCTAGTCGTGTGAGTCACACGGCCGTGTGACCCTTGCAGTCCAAATTTTTCAACTTTTCTTTAAACTTTCCAAATGTTTCCAATTTAGTCCCAGATTGTTTCTAAAGTACTTTTTTAGGGCCTCGAGGGCTCGATTTAGGGACAATATGTAATAGTTTAGTTTAGACCCTAGTCAGAATAGTGGTTTTGGGACCACAAATTTGAGTCAAAAAAATATTTTAATATTATTTTCTGTGATTTTAGTATGTGAGTTGACATGTGTGAAATTTCCGTGATTAAATTTGATCGTTTGTGTGCTTAATTTGCAAAAAGGATTTAATCGCGTAAATTGTAAAAGTGGCATTCTAATTGTTAAAGTGCTTAATTGCTTTGATTAATTAAAGATGAAATCCTTGTGTTGTAATTTGGCCATTAAACCATGGGATGGACGGTTATGGGCTTATGTTATATGGTTTTCTTATTAAATTACAAAGGTTAATTTAGTAAATAGTATATTAATATGAAATAAATAAAACAAATGAATTTGTAAGTGGGATGTTCATCCATTCTAGCTGAAAATAAGAAAAAGAAAAAGGGTTTTAAGCTTTCTTAACATTCGACCATTGAAAGCTTTGATTGAGGTATGTTTTGATTCAGTTTTTGATAAGTTTTACGTTTTTGAGATCGTTGCTATGTAATCTATCAAGCCTATGCCTTAATTTTTAAATTTTATGATGATTTTGTGTTTTGCCATTGTTGAAAGCTTGTGGTTTTTGTTGTTTGATGATGGAAAATAAAATATATGTGATAGATTAATATGTTTTGTCTTTGGATTTTTGATGAATATGAGTAAATTGTGCTAAATTGTGAAAATAATAAATCGAGGGATTAAAATGAGAAATAAATGAAATGTGTGGACTTTTATGAGCTTAGTGGATATTTGGCGAAGCTATTGTGTACTGAAATTATGTTTATTTGGTATTTTGTGAAATAAAGACTAATTTGTGAAAAATGTGAAATGTCAGGGGAAAAAGTGTAATTTGCCCATTTATGTGTTCTTGAATGAATTTGATTGAAAATGTGATTAAATAAGTTTAGTTTATACTAATTTAGATCAAGAAAAGAGGAAATTAGAATTGGCTCGGGAAAATCTAAAGTTGTTGAATAGTCATTCCGGTTCATCCGTCTTCATCCGAGGTAAGTTCATAAGTAAATAAATGTCGTTAAATTCGATTGTATATATTTTATTTGTACCAATTTGAATTATTTCTTGTATATTTATGTGAATGCCAAATTGGTAAAAGTGAGGAAGAATTGTCTACGAGCTTGAATCAATCGAGTTACGACATTCAAAAGCCCTATACGAACCTTAGGAATAGTTATGATACATATGTCATGACATAGGATTCCGATTTGTGTTTTCCATGTAAGACCACGTCTGGGACGTTGGCATCGACTTATGTTTATGTGTAAGACCATGTCCGGGACATTGGCATAATATTTGATTCGTGTAAGACCCTGTCTGGGACATTGGCATCTATTTTTTATTACATGTAAGGCCACATCTGGGACGTTGGCATTGTACGAGGTTTTCAACTATCCGAGTATCCTTATTGATTCGAATGGTTCAACGGGCATTATCGAGTTAAGATCGAATGTGAAAACGAACTAAAAGGTTTAGGTATGTGTTATGTTATATGAAAATGAAAAAGGTAATTATATGTTTGAGATGAATATATGAATTAGACATGGTAAAAGAGAAATTTATATGTGCTTATGAGTATATGTGTATTCGGCCATTAATGTTATAATGCTATTGTATATGTGATAAAGTTTGAGTTTGCAAGCATAATAAATGTATGTTTGGTTAAGGTTTGTTTGATTTTGTGGCTAGTTGATTTAAGGCGAATGTTTATTTGATCATTATTTGCTTATGACTTACTAAGCTATGAAAGCTTACTCTGTGTGTGTTTGTTCATTATTTTATAGATTATCAAAGCTACGGAAAGCTCGTGTAACAGTCCAGTTTAGACCCTAGTTGAAATAGTGGTTTCGGGACCACAAATCTGAGTTAAAAAAATATTTTAATATTATTTTCTGTGCCTGTAGTATATGATTTAGCATGTGCAAAAGTTTCATGAATTAATTTTATTGTTTATGTGCTTAATTAGAGAAAATGATTAAAATGCATTAAATGCAAAATTAGCATGCTTTATGTAAAGGTATCTATTTGTTGTGGATTTTATTATATGGAGTCCTTATGTTATTATTAAACCAAGGGAAATTTGGATGGACAAAAATGCCATATGTTAGTGGAAATCAAATGAAAATAAAAAGGATAATGCGGTAATTGTTAAATAAAAGATAAATTAGTTAAAATAAAGGCAAAATAATAGCCATATGGTGTTCATCCACCGATTGTAGAAGAAAGAAAATAGGTTTTAAAACTTCTGAAATGTTTGACCATGACTAAGCAAAATTAAGGTATGAAATTTGTTCAGTTTTTGATAATTTCTACATTTTTGTAATCGTTGCTTAGTGTTCTTCAAAACCCATGTCATAATTTTGTGAATTGATGAAGAATTTAAAAAGTACCATTGATGAATTCATGAGTTATGTGATGTTTGATGATGAAATATTAAAGATATGTGATAGATTAACATAGTTTGTCTTTGGATTTTTGATGAATTTGAGTAATTTGGACTAAATTGAGAAAAAATATTTTGAAGGACTAAATTGTGAAATAAATAAAATGTGTAGACTTGTATGAGCATGGGTAATATTCAGCCTAAGCATGGTGTGTGCAAATTTTATGTATTTTATGATTTTGTGAAATAGGGACTAAAATTTCAAAATGAGAAAATATGGGGGCTAATTTGTAAATTGCCCTAAATATGTGTTTTTGGATTGAATTGAATAAATTAGTGAATAAATGAGTTAATTTTGAATATTTAATAGATCAAGAACCGAAGAAAACGGACTTAGATAGTGGGAAATCGAAAGTAATTGAGTAGCTGAGTTTGTTTTCGTTTATCCGAATTTGAGGTAAGTTTATATACAAATAGATGTATTTACATTGATATATGTATGTTTATATGAAAATTCATAATGATGATAGTATATGAGATGATGAGTACATGAATTTCGTGATAGTAACGGTATAGTGATAACATCCGAAAAAGCCCCCTACGAACCTAGGAATAGATAGGATTACATATGTCATGACATAGGTGTCTGCTATGTGATATCGTCTAAGACCACGTCTGGGACGTTAGCATCGATATGAGACATTGTGTAAAACCACATTTGGAGGACTAGCATCGATTTGAGATTTACGTGTCAGACCATGTCCGGGACATTGGCATCCTATTTGATTCATGTAAGACCCTATCTGGGACAGTGGCATCGATATCCTGTTACATGTAAGACCACTTTTGGGACACTAGCATTGTACGACTATTCCGAGCATTCTGAGTATCCTATTTGATTTCGAGTGATTCAACGGGAAAATCTAAGAGATGAAAGTCTACATGAAATGTATAAACGAATCAGGTACGTTTGTATTGTACACTAAGCAAGTGTATGAAAGGTAAGTGTTTATATGAACTTACCTAGATAAGATATGTGAATAGATTTGATGAGGTAAAATGTGTTATATGTGTGAATGAACTATGATCTAAAGTAGTATATGGTGATAAATATGTTGTTAAGCAAATGGCTAGATAAATGAGCCAAGAAGAATTATGAATGTGCAAATGAGCTAGTAGAAAACTCATATTTGATATGAATAATGAATGCATATATGTTAAGTTTATTGTATATGGCTTACTAAGCTTTTGGAAAGCTTACTTTGTGTGTGTTTACTCTATTTTATAGGTCGTCAAAGCTACGAAAGGCTCGGGAATCGTCGAGGATCATCACCACACTATCAAACTCTACTTTGGTACTTTTGAATGTGTAAATAGTTAAATATGGCATGTATAGGCTAGTCGTTTTGATTTATGTGTGAGATATGTATATAGCCATGTGATATGGCTAGTTAAGTGGTTGTGATGTGTATGAGTGATCAAGCTATATGATGTTTAGTTTGTTATGGTTTGTTAGCAAATGAAATGGTCACATGAATGGTAAGCTTATTGATGCATAGTTATCATATTATTGATGGTAAGTTTGTGAAGGGTTACACTTTGAAATTCTTCTGTTTATATTGAGTTAAATGATTCCTAAGTTGGAGTGATTTGGGAAGTTTATAAATAGGTAGAAATGATGCACAATTTAATATGTTTTGGTTGCCATTGATGTATGGAAAGAGGCTTGTATATGCTTGTAGGATGACCTAAAGTGTGGGTGGCATTTTGGCCATGCAAATGGCCTATAATTGCCCACACGGTTGAGCACACGGGTGTGTGGCTCAACCATGTCCTTCGTGGTTGTGTTTCAAAACAAGTCAGACTCGACCACGGGCAAGACACATGAGCGTGTGATTGGCAATGTGCTACAAGTCAGTAGCGACCACGGTGAGGCACACAAGCGTGTCTACGACCTTGTGGGCAAGTCAGTATGTATGCCCTATTTTGACACGGCTTAGACACACGGGCCTGTCTGAGGCCGTGGGAGGTACACGGCCTGCCCACATGAGCGTGTGACCTCTGTAACTTAGAAAAAAATTTAAATTTACAAGAATTTTTGTATGTGTTCAATTTAGTTTTGGCCCCTTTCTAAAGCATGATTAAGGTCTCGAGACCTATTTAAGGGACACTTTGATGTAATTTGTTAAATTATGTTATGAAATGTCCGTAAAAGTTTTCGATTGTTTGGTAATGTCTCTTGACCCTAAATCGACGATGGTTATGGGTTAAGGGTGTTACATTTGGTTGGTATCAGAGCTACAGTTTAGTCAATTCTCAGACTAACGTAGCATATGAGAGTCTAGCTATACATGCCATATAAATGAAATGTGATAGTGTGATGAATCCTAATGTGTAAAAATGTGTTTCCGTATAGTAATGGATCCCGAAAGAGCCGTAGCTGATGATGTTGAAAGCAATGCACCTGCTCCCGCTCAAGGAACAGCGCCATCTAATTTGAGACCGACTACTAGCAGTCAAGAGGGAGAGGCTAAACAAGCTTTCTTCCAAATGATGAGTGAGTGGTTCACTCAGTATGTAAGAAATAATCTGGCTATTTCGCAACCTCTGCCCCTGCCTAATCCTCTTCAGACTTCTGCTATACCTTCGATTATGAGTTTAATCTGTTGAATAAACCTCCGGTTGACAAGATCCGTAAGTATGGGGCTGAAGAGTTCAAGGCCAATAGTGATGATGATGCTGAGAAAGCTGAGTTTTGGTTAGAGAACACTAGTCGAGTATTTGATGAGATGTCGCTGAGTCCTGAAGAATGCATAAAATGTGTTGTTTCCTTGCTACGAGACACAGCCTATCAGTGGTAGAAGACCTTGATTTTCATTGTTCCGAAAGAACGGGTCACATGGAAATTCTTTCAGACTGAATTTCGAAAGAAATACATAAGTCAGAGATTTATTGATCAAAAATGAAAAGAGTTTCTGGAATTGAAGCAGGGTCGAGAATGTGTATCGACCGAGGCAATAATGTGCAAAAGATTTGAAGATGGTCTGAATGAGAATCTTAAACTATTAATTGGCATACTTGAGATAAAAGAGTTCGTAGTACTAGTTGAACGAGCTTCCAAAGATGAGGCACTGGAGAAAGAGAAAAGAAAAGTTGACTTTGAAACTAGAGATGTGAGAAAGAGATTTCCAAGTAAAACATTTCAGTCTGCTTCAAAGAAATTCAAAAATGAACAAAGTCGATCAAAGGCTAATGTGGGACATTCAAACAGAGATCAAGCTAGATCACAGTCAAATTTCAAAGATTTCGCTACTTCATTGGCCAGTGTTGGAAATGTCTGATCTGAGCGACCTGATGTAAGCACCGTGGTAAAAGACATCCGGAAAGTTGTAGGTTGATTGACCGAGCTTGTTTCAGATGCGGATCCTTAGATCATTTCATCCGAGACTGTCCAGAATCTTTGAGCAAGATATTGTTCAGAATCTGATATCTGATAATGTTTCAGCTAGAGGTAGATCTTCTCGGAATACAAAGAATGTTAGTGGTAGTCAAAGAGCTATAAAAGACACTGTTGCGAGATCTGAAGCTAAAGAACCTGCCAGAGCGTATGCCATTCGATCTCGTGAGGAAGCTTCATCTCTGGATGTTATAACGGGTACATTTACTCTTTATGATACTTTTGTAATTGCATTGATAGACCCAGGTTCTACACATTTGTATATATGCATGAACCTAGTATCCAGTAAGACTTAGCCTGTAAAGTCTACTAAATTTGATATTAGAGTATCAAACCTCTTAGGTAAAAGTGTCCTAGTTGACAAAATATGCAAGAACTGTCCGTTAATGTTTCGAGATATCTGTTTTCTGGCTGATTTGATGCTATTACCCTTTGATGAGTTTGATATAATTTTGGGTATGGACTGGTTGACACTACATGATGCTGTTGTGAATTGCAAAAGAAAGACTATTGATTTGATATTCCAGAATGATGATATACTTCGAATTGAGTCTAATGATTTGAATGGATTACCTGCTGTGATATCAGTGTTAAAAGCTCAGAGTTATGTGAAAAAGGGATATGAAGATTATTTTGCCCATGTAATTGACTCAAAAGTAACAGGAAAGAAAGTTGAATCAGTGCCAGTGGTTTGCAAATTCCCTGATGTATTTCCTAAAGAATTGTCGGGATTACCTCCGATACGTGAAGTTAAATTTGGTACTGATCTATTGCCAGGGACAACTTCTTTTTTGATAGCTTCGTATAGAATGGCACCAAAAGAGTTGAAAGAATTGAAGTCACAGTTGCAAGAGTTGACTGACAGAGGGTTTGCAAGACCGAGTTTCTCCTGTTCTGTTTGTGAAAAAGAAAGATGGCACAATAAGAATGTGCATTTATTATCGTCAGTTGAACAAGATGACTATAATGAATAAATATCCTCTGCCTAGAATCGACGATTTATTTGATCAGTTAAAATGAACCACTGTGTTTTCAAAGATAGATCTAAGATCGGGGTATTACCAGTTACGAGTAAAAGATTTAGACATTCCGAAGCCTGCTTTTAGAATGAGGTACGGGCATTACGAGTTTTTAGTTATGCCTTTTAGACTAAGAAATGCTCTTGTTGTTTTTATGGATCTAATGAACAGAATTTTCAGACCGTATTTAGATCGATTTGTTGTCGTATTCATTGACGACATTTTGATTTATTCGCGAGATGAAACTGAACATACTGAACATCTGAGAATTGTGTTGCAAACTTTGCGAGATAAGCAATTGTATTCAAAGTTCAGTAAATGTGAATTTTGGTTACGAGAAGTTAGTTTTCTAGGACATATTGTATCAGCCTCTGGAATATGAGTTGATCCGAGTAAGATTTCTGTTATTTTGAAATGGAAACCTCCAAAGAATTTGTCTGAAGTCCATAGTTTTCTAGGATTAGTTGGTTATTATAGTCGGTTTGTAAAAGGCTTTTCAATGATAGCTACTCTGTTGACTAGATGGTTTAGAAAGATGTGAGATTTGAAAGGTTTGATAAATGTTAGAAAAACTTTGAATAGTTGAAAACTTTGTTGACTGAAGCTCCAGTTTTGGTACAACCAGAATCGGGTAAAGAATTCGTGATTTATAGTGATGCTTTGTTAAATGGTCTGGGATGTGTTTTGATGCAGGAAGGCAAAGTTATAGGTTATGCCTCGAGACAATTAAAGCCTCATGAAAAGAACTATCCGATACACGATCTTGAACTAGCTGCAATTGTTTTTGCATTAAATATTTGGCACCATTATCTTTTCAGTGAGAAATGCCACGTGTTTTCAGATCATAAAAGTCTGAAATATCTGATGAACCAGAAAAACTTGAATCTGCGATAGAGAATATGGTTAGAGCTATTGAAAGACTATGAGCTTGTGATAGATTATCATTCGGGTAAGGCAAATGTTACTACTGATGCATTGAGCCGGAAGTCATTGTTTGCATTATGTGCTATGAGTACTCATTTAGACCTGTCTGATGATGGTTCAGTTTTAGCGGAATTGAAAGCGAAACTGTTGTTTTTACAACAAATATGTGATGCTTAGAAAGTTGACAATGACTTGTTAGCAAAGCAAGCTCAATCTAATCTGAATTCTGATTTTGAATTTCGAGTTGATGATGATGATTGCTTGAGATTTCGAGATCGAATCCGTGTTCCAAGAAATCCAGAGTTATTACAGTTGATTTTGAATAAATCTCATAATGGTCTCCTATCTGTTCATTCGGGTAGTACAAAGATGTACCATGATTTGAAGCAACACTATTGGTGGTCTGGAATGAAAAGGGATATCTCTGATTTTGTCTCAAAATATTTAGTCTGTCAGCAAGTTAAAGCTGAACATTAGGTTCCATCTATTTTGCTACAACCTATTCTGATTCTCGAGAGGAAATAGGATAGAGTAACTATTGACTTTGTTTCTGGATTGCCATTGACTCCGAGAAAGAAAGATGCAATTTGGGTCGTAGTTGATCGATTGACGAAATCTGCCCATTTTATTCTGGTACGATTTGATTACTCACTTGATAAGTTAGCTGAACTTTATATTTCTGATATTGTGAGATTGCATGGAGTGCCACTATTTATTGTGTTCGATAGAGATCCGATTTACTTCACGATTCTGAAAGAAATTGCAAGAACCTTTAGGTACGAAATTTCATTTCAGTACGGCTTTTCACCCACAGACGGATGGTCAGTTCAAATGGATTATTCAGATTCTCGAGGATATGTTGAGATGTTGCATCATTGAGTTTAATGGTTTGTGGGAACAATATTTGCCATTGATTGATTGCGTATAATAATAGTTTTCAGTCGAGTATCAAAATGGCACCTTATGAAGCTTTTTACGAACGTAAATGTCAGACACCTCTATATTGGATTGACCTCAATGAAAGTAAGATATACGGGGTCAATTTGATAAAAGACATTGAATAGAAAGTGAAAGTAATCTTGATAGTCTGAAAGCAGCGTCTGATCGTCAGAAGTCCTATGCAGACTTGAAAAGAAAAGACATTGAATTCGAAATCAGTGATAAAGTATTTTTTAAAAGTATCTCCTTGGAAGAAAGTACTCAGATTCTGACGTAAAAGCAAGTTGAGTCCGAGCTTCATCGAACTGTATTAGAACATCTAACGAGTTAGGCCAGTTGCTTATAAGTTTTTGTTGCCATCGAAACTATAAGATATCCATAATATATTTCACGTGTCAATGCTTCGTCGATACAGATCTGATCCCTCGCATGTGATTCCTCCGTCTGAGATTTAAATCTGATCTGATATGACTTATGAAGAGGAACCGATCCGTATCTTAGCTCATGAAGCGAAAGAATTGAGAAATAAGGAAATCTCATTAGTGAAAGTGTTATGGCATCGACATGGGGTTGAAGAGGCGACATGGGAGCCTGAAGATAAAATGAGGCAACAATATCTGAACCTATTCAACGGTAAGATTTTTGGGGACTAAAATCCCTAAGGAGGGAGAATTGTAACTGTCTGGTTTAGACCCTAGTCGGAATAGTGGTTTTGGGACCACAAATCTGAGTCAAAAAATATTTTAATATTATTTTTTGTGCCTGCGGTATATGATTTAGCATGTGCAAAAGTTTCGTGAATTAATTTTATTGTTAATGTGCTTAATTAGAGAAAAGGATTAAAATGCATTAAATGCAAAATTAGCATGCTTTATGTAAAGGTATCTATTTGTTCTGGCTTTTATTATATGGAGTCCTTCTGTTGTTATTAAACCAAGGGAAATTTGGGTGGACAAAAATGCCATATGTTAGTGGAAATCAAATGAAAATAAAAAGGCTAATGTGGTAATTGTTAAATAAAAGATAAATTAGTTAAAATAAAAACAAAATACTAGCCATATGGTATTCATCCACCAATTGTAGAAGAACGAAAATAGGTTTTGAAGCTTTCGAAATGTTTGGCCATGACTAAGCAAAATTAAGGTATGAAATTTATTCGGTTTTTGATAATTTATACGTTTTTGTAATCGATGCATAGTGTTCTTCAAAGCCCATGTCATAATTTTGTGAATTGATGAAGAATTTGAGAAGTGCCATTGATAAAATCATGAGTTATGTGATGTTTGATGATGAAATATGAAAGAAATGTGATAGATTAACATAGTTTGTCTTTGGATTTTGATGAATTTGAGTAATTTGGACTAAATTGAGAAAAAGAATATTTTGAGGGACTAAATTTTGAAATAAATTAAATTTGTAGACTTGTATGAGCATGGGTAATATTCGGCCTAAGCATGGTGTATGCAAATTATGTGTATTTTGTGGTTTTGTGAAATAGGGACTAAAATGTTAAAATGTGAAAATGTGAAAATGTGAGGGCTAATTTGTAAATTACCCTAAATATGTGTTTTTGGATTGAATTTAATGAATTAGTGAATAAATGATTTAAATTTTAATATGTATAGATCAAGAATCAAAGAAAATGGACTTAGATCGTGGGAAATCGAAAGTAATTCAGTAGCCGAGTTCATTTTCGTTTATCCGAATCTGAGGTAAGTTTATATATAAATAGACGTATTTACATTGATATATGTATGTTTATATGAAAATTCATAATGATGAAAGAATATGAGATGATGAGTAAACGAATTCTGAGATAGTAACGATATGGTGACAACATCCGAAAAAGCCCCATACAAACCTAGGAATAGATAGGATTACATATGTCATGACATAGGTGTCTAATATGTGATATCGTGTAAGACCACGTCTGGGACGTTGGCATCGATTTGAGATTTACGTGTAAGACCATGTCTCGTAGATAGTGGCATTGATATCTGGTTACATGTAAGACCACGTCTAGGACATTGGCATTGTATGACTATTCTGAGCATTCTGAGTATCCTATTTGATTCTAAATGGTTCAACAGGAAAATTCGATAAATGAAAGTCTACGTGAAATGTATAAACGATCCAGGTACGTTTGAATTGTACACTAAGCAAGTGTATGAAAGGTAAGTGTTTATATGAACTTACCTAGATAAGATATGTGAATAGATTTGATGAGGTAAACTGTGCTATATGTGTGAATGAACTATGATCTAAAGTAGTATATGGTGATAAATATGTTGATAAGAAAATGGCTAGATAAATGAGCCAAGAAGAATTATGAATGTGCAAATGAGCCAGTAGAAAACTCATATTTGATATGAACAATGAATGCATATATGTTAAGTTTATTGTATACGGCTTACTAAGCTTTTGGAAAGCTTACTTTGTGTATGTTTACTCAGTTTTATAGGTCGTCAAAGCTACGAAGGGCTCGGGAATCGTCGAGGATCATCACCACACTATCAAAATCTACTTTTTTACTTTTGAATGTGTAAATAGTTAAATATGGCATGTATAGGCTAGTCATTTTGATTTATGTGTGAGATATGTATATAGCCATGTGATATGGCTGGTTAAGTGGTTGTGATGTGTATGAGTGATCAAGCTATATGATGTTTAGTTTGTTATGGTTTGTTAGCAAATGAAATGGTCACATGAATGGTAAGCTTATTGATGCATAGTTATCATAATATTGATGGTAAGTTTGTGATGGGTTACACTTTGAAATGCTTGTGGTCGTATTGAGTTAAATGATTCCTAAGTTGGAGTGATTTGGGAAGTTTATAAATAGGTAGAAATGATGCACAATTTAATATGTTTTGGTTGCCATTGATGTATGGAAAGAGGCTTGTATATGCTTTTAGTATGACCCAAAGTGTGGATGGCATTTTGGCCTTGCAAATGGCCTATAATTGCCCACACGATTGAGAACACGGGCGTGTGGCTCGACCGTGTCCTTCATGGTTGTGTTTCAAAACAAGTCAGACTAGACCACAGACAAGACACACGGCGTGTGACTAGCCGTGTGGTGCAAGTCAGTAACGACCAAGGGTAAGGCACACGGGCGTGTCCACGGCCGTGTGGACAAGTCAGTATGTATGCCTTGTTTTGACACGGCTTAGACACGCAGGCATGTCTGAAGCCGTGGGAGGCACACGAGCGTGTGACATCTGTAACATAGAAAAACTTTTGAATTTCTAAGATTTTTGCATGTGTTCGGTTTTGTCCCGGGCCCTTTCTAAAGCATGATTGAGGTCTCGTAGACCTATTTAAGGGACACATTAATGTGATTTGTTAAATAATGTTATGAAATGTCCTTAAAAGTTTTCGATTGTCTGATAATGCCTCTTGACCCTAAACCGGTGATGATTATGAGTTAGGGGTGTTACATCGGGGTTCATTGAGGATCATCACCACACTACCAAACTATATTTTCGTACCTTTGAAAATGCATATATTGAAGTATGGCATGTATAGGCTAGAGAGTTTGGATTATGTTTTGAAATGTGTAAATATAGCTATGTGATATAACTTAATAATGATGTGTTTATGGAGGAGTTTAGTCCATTCTATATGATGCAAAAGTTTTTTGTTTTAATGTGCTCATGAATGACCAGAATAATTGGTCAATATTGGTAAGTTCATGGTTGATTTGAGAAATTGATATGATGAAAAATGCTATGAATTGATATGGATTAAAATTATGTATGAATCACATGTTTTTGATGTGTAGTTGGTGTTTTGAACTTGTATGTTTGAGTTGGAATTGTATATAGAAATGAATGATGTTGCTATATGTTAATTTGTGCATGTTTTAGTATAATTTTGGCTGTCTTTGAGACATAAATTGATGCTTATTGATGTTTGTATGTATGACTTAATTTTGGGTGGAAAATTTGGCCTTACAAAATGGCCTATATTTGCCCACACGGTTGAGCACACGGGCATGTGTCTCGACCGTGCCTCACAAGGTTGCAATTCGAAGCAAGCCAGGAAGCCACATGGGCTGGACACACGGGCGTGTGACTGGCCGTGTGAGCAAGTCAGTCGCCTTGATAATTTCACATGGCCTATCACACAGGCGTGTCTTGTGGCCGTGTGGACAAGTCAGTATGTATGTCCTGTTTTGCCACGGCCTAGACACACGGGTGTGTCTAATGCCGTGCTACACGGGCTTGTGACCTCTGTAACTTTGAAAAATATTTAATTTTCAAAAAATATTGTACGTGCTCGGTTTAGTCCCCAACCCCTTTCCAATGCATGTTTAAGGTCCCGTAAATCTTCTAAAGGGACTCTTTATGTATATTTCGCTATGAAATATTTATGATTATTTGATGTTATGAAATGTTTGTGTTATGATTCGATATGTCCGGTAACGCCTCTTAGCCTCAATTCAGCGACGGATATGGGTTAGGGGTGTTACACATTATGTACATGAATGAATGTTTTATATTATGTTATGTCAATGTTTGAAATGTATGATTTAATGTTCAAATTGCACGGTAATGCTTCGTAACCCTATTCTGGCTACGGATACGGGTTAGGGGTATTACAGATAAGGTGAGCACTGCGTGTTGAAGACGTGTGTCCATGTTCAAGCTATCAGTCGAACAAACATATTTTGACATACTTGGATGCCGTCGAATTCGGAACAAGCGCATTGATTCGGATGTTTGATTTGAGGGCAAACTTAATATCCGACTTGGTTGAGTAGTGGTGCCCCCTACACATTTCATTTGCCATGTAGGGAGTGCAGCACCACCCTGAAAGATGTTGCATTGCAACTTGGGCTTTCAGTTGACGGTGATGCAATCACAAGTTCAAGTAAAGTGTTAGAACCTGCGACACTCTGTTATCAATTGCTTGGGTGCTCGCCCAGTGATGGTAAAGCTAGGTTTTCAAGTTTGAAATTTTCCTAGTTAAAGGAATATTTTGAAATCTTATTGAGTAGTTCCATTGAGTGGGAGAATATGTGCGTTACTCGGGCATATATACTGTAGTTGATAGGGGGTACTTATGCCAGACGCAAATAATAATAAAGTCCACATGATGTACTTGTCTCTATTGTTTGATCTATAAGATGCCCGTTCGTACAATTGAGGCCTAACAGTATTAGCAATGTTGTATCGTGAGCTTTGTCAAGTGACAAAGTATGATACACAAGATATAGGTAGGTGCCAAATACTATTACAGTCTTGGGCACTGTACAGGATGCCATTTCATCCTCCTCCCACAACGTTGAGCAATTTTTGCATTAATCATTTGTTTCATATTGTCGATTTTTACATTCTTATTAAACCTCATTCCTATTTGCTGGTGAGATTCAAATATACAACCGACAACTGTTTGTAAAATTATCCCCTTGAAATGAACGATACTAAGAATTGATTATTCATCTTCGATATTAAATCTGTAAAATAAATTAAAAATATAAAATTAGCTTTTATTTAAAAAAATTAAATCCTACTGAAAAAATATAGTTACAACTAACCCTATAAACTTGAACTTGATTTTTGAAGTCTAAAACACAAATCTTTTTTTTTTTTTCTATTTTCTCCCTTTGTACTAAACATATTGTTTTTTTCTTCTCTTCAACAAAAAGCAAAAACTTCAACTCAAACAAAAAAACAAAAACACAAAATTTAACACAAATAGATTTTTGGCTGAGGGTCAGGAATATATAATAGGTGGTGTCACCTGGCACATTGGTAGCACCACTAATATTTTTTTTTTTTTTTTGCTTTTTTCCCTGGCAGCTTTTGATTTCTTTTTAAAATGTACCGATGTCACCTGACACACCGATGACATCCATTAAAAATTATGTTTTTTGAAATTATCAGCGGTGTTGCCAACACACCAACGACACCCATTAAAATAATATTTTTTTCGTCTCAGCTTTTTTCTTTTCTTTCTAACTATGGTTTTTTTAAAAAAAATTCACCAATGCCGCCTAGCATACCAACGACACCATTATTTTTTTTCACTATTATACCTGTATTTTCATTGGTATTTTGGAAAAATACATACTACTGCCACTTGACACAGTGGCAACATCCAAAAAATTCTTCTTTCTAAAAAAAAACCACATGATTGAGCCATGATTGTGACAACAACGATGAATATTGTTGAAAATAACTCATTTTTATAAATAATTTATCCCCAACTCATTTTCGTAAATAATTATTTTTTATATTATTTATATAAAAAAATCTCATTTGGGTATGAGGCTAGATTATTTTGGTAGGAATTATTATAGATTTGGAGTAGTTTGTTTTATAATAAATTTAGAGTTTGATCGTTTCAAGTTACTTGTTTTGGTTCTTTTAGAATTGAGTCATTTCAAGTTTGAGTTAATTTAGGATTTGATTTGATATGGGTTTAAATTGGATGAGTCCAAATTATTAACCTTTTACTCTGAATTGAATTAAATCAAATTTAATTTAAAATTAATCGAATCAATTTTTTAAGTCTACAATTTATATTTCTTCAAACTCTATCTATTTAAAGATGAGCCCGCAAAGCAAACTTCTAAATGGGCCCAGATTCAACCCTTCGCCCCACTCTAAATGACATAGATTATTCAAAATGGCGTCGTCTTCCTCGCATCCAACGTAACGCATATAAACACGCTTCTTCGTCTTCCCTCCTTCCCCCTTCTCTTATCTTTTTCCAAAGGACTCTCAAGGTTGCTTCAAATGAAACCCTGATTTTTCTTTTGTTTCTTGAGAAAATAGATTGAGGTAAAACTTTTCAACTGCTTTTAACTTTGATCATTATTTTTAGTTCCTGAATATGAGAACTGTCCAAAATATGAACATATACATATATATTTCCCAGTGCCCAAAAATAAACCAACTCTTGAAAGCAAGAAAGGAAAATTATTTATTCAAGATTCTTCTTCTCACTTAAATCATCTTTCTCATTAGTTTTTCATTATAATATATTGGAAGCTTCATCTTATTGTCAAGTTATCTATAGTAACAATGGATTAAGATGTAGTTAAGTAAAGCTAGATTTAAGAAAAGGGTATTCTTAGTTTTGTTTTGGATTTTATATATGGTCTATATTTCTTATTATTATATTAGAAACTGAATAGATCATGTTATTTTTGCCAAAGGTGTAATTGTATCTTGTTTTTCATTTTGATATCCTTAATTCTCTTTTAGTGATTGTATATTGTTGGATATATATGTTAGATGTTGATGATAGTAAAGAAAATGATCGAAGTTGATAGTAAATGAATCAGAAATGCTAACCTTGAACACCAAAAAGCATAGAAAACAAGTTCCTTTGAGTGATTTGAAGGACATTAGATAAAAAGTAACATCAAAAAGAAAGTTGGGAGTTCAGTTATCTTCTTTTCAAAGTGTGAAGTACCCTAAAATAGATGGTTCGATGAGAAGGCTTTCTTATAAGGAAAATGTAGCTTAGTTTGGCAATTTTTCAAGGGCATCTAATTCTGTAACAATGGGCACAAGCACTGCCAAGGGTAGTGCTGAAATCACAGAATGAATAAAGCTTATCCAGAGAGATATTGATGCAGCTATAATTCTGATGCAGTTGTGAAATGATAAATTTTGTTTGCTTGAGACTAAGTTGCAATCAAAATCAAGATATGGAGCCAGTCACAGTAAGGGAGACCAAGACGGAAGGGAAGCCGGTGGTGATTCTGCGAGGCCATCATTGGAATCTATAAACAATGATGTTGTTGGCGAATTCGGGATGAATAGATCGAGCTTATTGAAGTTAAAAAAGACGGTAGAACGAGCATACATGGGTAGGCAAGTTGAAGTTGATTACCATTGCATCAAGGATGAAAAAGTGCTTAAAGAAAATGAACTGCCCATTTCTTCTTTGAAGAGAAAGAAACTATATAAATCTTCCTTGGAGAAATGTGGTTTAAAGAAAGTGAAACCTGAGCTTGGTTCCACTTCTGCATCTGAGGTTGCAAACAGTACAGTTCAAGAAATGAAAGGCCCGACCTCTGAACCATTTCAGAAGCTGTAGTTCGGTTCGAGTTGCCATATTGCTCACCGAGGGTTCTCATTCTCCATCATACATTTCCTTTCTGCCATTCGTACCGCAATGATTACGCTATATGCAAAAGTTGATCCTTCAACATCTAAGCAACAACCCTGCTGAAAGCAAACCTAAAAGCATTAGTGGATATCACTTTCTCACCATGTCTGAAATTGTGGAGCGAGTCACATCAAATCCCGGGGATCCTTGTATTCTCAAAGTGCAGGAGCCGCTTCAAGATTTGGTTCGAGGTGCTCTTGTAATACTTTCTTCAACAACAGCACCTCTTGGATCAAAGGCATGGGAGGCTCTCACTATCTATTCCAAGTGTGACAACAGTTGGGCCTGGATCGGACCGTCAACTATTAAGCCACACAACTATACGAACGAAGCTGTATTGTTGGAAGCTTGGGGTCTTCCAATGAGGAAAGTTCAGAAATTGGTCCATTGCTTTGCAGATCGGTTGAAAAATGCTCAAGACAGTCTTCTGAAGATTAGAGACCTGCCTGCACCACCTTTACTATTGATGCATCAAAATGTCAATGTAAAGGAATGATTACGAGAAATCTGACCTCGAAAAAAGGTCGCTACTATCAGTCCATGCCCTGAAGAGATAACGGAATATTTTCGCAAGGAAGAAGCTGTTAGATACTTGGTTCCTGAGATGGCAGAAAATCCATAGTTGTTTCACTAAGAAGTAGTAGCAAGCCATCATTGAAATGAGAGAACATTTTATGCTTAAAGCTAATAGGCCACCAAATATCACAGTTCTTTCTCTCGTGAGGGATGCAGCTGCCCGATTGCCAGACCATATGGGCACTAGAGCTGATGTTTGCATCCTCATAAGAGACTTGCAGTACATCGTGGAAGAAATCCCCAATAAGCAACTCAGTCAGGTCATCAGCGGTGCCTTGGATCGATTACACTACCAACATGATCCATGTGTGCGATTCAATGCAGAGAAGAAGTTATGGTTCTATTCACATGGAGATAGAGAAAAAGATGATTTCAAGTATGATGCTACTTCATCCACAAGGAAACGAAGGAGGCATCGGTGAGTTCCATGAATCTATGTTGCGTATTGTTTAAGCTTGTTGCACCTTAGATAGCCAGCTCCAATGAAGCTAAATACAATTCCTTTTGTAATATAAATTATGATTTTGAATAGGCCAAGTTCACAAAGATGAACATCTAAAAACAAAGTGTTTGGGCGATACTGGCATTGAATTATGAATCCAATTTATATTTTCTTCAGTCAATGCGGTCATTTATTTAGAGATGATTCAACATTTACTTATTTGAATTTCGTGAATTTTTTATCTTTATATATATATATATATATATATATATATATGTGTATATTAGTTTTGGAATTTGATAACTCTTCTCAATATGGTCTCAGCTTGGATTCCATTAAGGTGTGATAATGTGATACTTATCTTACATAAATTTATAAAGAACTTTTAAAAGATTTTCAGCTGATAATGTGAAACTTAAAGTGTAATAACATGAGAAAAAATTATTTATTAGATATGTATTACAATAGCTTGACATAAAATACAGAACAATTATTGTAAATTTAAACTTGATAAGAGAATTGAGTGAAAAAATATGCAATCGAGTGAAACTTTGGGAGGAGAGTCCGGAGTGGCAAGGGTGACAAAGAAAGTACGCCGGCGAGAGGATGATCCTCAGGACGTGGGTGATATGGAGGTAGATGAAGGGAGAGCAAAAGTGGTTTCTTTTAAAGATAAATTACTTGGTTGGTTATCGAATGATAATCAGGAGGAGGACTTTGATGAGGACAAGTTTGAACTGATAGAAAGGGATGTGATAACTGGGCTTGTGGATGGAATTCCATATATCAAATTCTCTGAGAGAGTGTACACGTGGATTTAGAGGAGTATAGCCAAAACGGTGATTATAAAACTTCTTGGGTGGAAAATCAGATTCAACAATTTGGTTTCCAAGTTTAATAGTATGTGGAAGCTGAATAGCTCATTTCAACTAATGGACTTAGAGAACGATTACTACTTCATTAAATTTCAAGCAAAGGAGGATTATGAAAAAACGCTGATTGATGGTCCTTGGACGATCTATGGGCAGTATTTAACAGTACAACCATGGTCATCATCCTTCAATGCTTCTGCGAGTTATCCAAAACACTTAGTGGTTTGGAATCAACTTTCGGGTTTTCGGGTTCTTATTACAAAAAATGTCTCTTGGAGGCAGTGGGAAGCTCGATAGGTCAAGTGATCAAGGTGGACAATCAAACGGAAAATAGAATGCAAGGCCAATTTGCTAGAATGGCGGTGAGGGTTGATCTAAATAGACTGTTAATTTCTAAAATCTGAGTGGAAGGGAGATTACAAAGGGTAGAGTACGAAGGCTTACCAAATGTTTGTTTTGGTTGTGGCTATTACGGCCACCAAAAGAAAGTATGTCCTAAACTGCAAAAGGAAAACCCACTGATGGATCAAGAGCATGAGGCTACTGTTGTCAAATCGTCGACGATGACAGAGCTAAACCATGGGCAAAAATAGAGGAATTTGGGTCTTGGATGGTTGTTTCGCGTCAATCAAGGCGTTTTGAAGAAGGAATGCCAAAATGGGGACTAATCAACAAAAAAATGAATAATGGATCAAGATTTTCCTTGATTGCTGATTCAAATGAGGAATTAGGGATGGTACAGGTGGAAATATGGATGGGAAGTCATCAAGTACAATAAATGCTATTATGCCCAGGTTAGGCTTTTCCTTGGGTGAAGTTGTGGGCTATATTTGAGTAGGTCCAAAAATAAAAGGGAAAACATTGCAAGGATCTGGGCTTAGGAAGAAAAGATGGAATGGGGTTAAGTTTGGATCTAGTGGGCCACAAAAAAAAGGTGATCAAGTTAAAGAGTCATGTGATGAAACTAGTCTTCACAAAATTGGGACAATGGTCGCTTTTTAGGTGTTAGGTGAAAATAAGAAAATTAAAGAAGAAAAGGGGAATCACAGGGTGGTTGTGGTGGGGGAGAATTGGGACCCAAATTTTATGGTGGTTGAGGGTGAGAGCATGTTGAATAAGTCGGGTTTGAAGTTTTTGGAAGGTGGGCTGTCTTCCTCTGTCCTGCCGGAACCTTCTACTGTGAAATGGGCTAAGTTTAGGGACCAAAACCATCATAAGTTGCGAAACAAAAAAAAGGTTGATGCTATGATGCTGGTGGTGGATCTAGTGGATAACATCTCTGAGCAAATTGATTTTGCGATAAGGAATATTGAAGTGCCAAGAGAAGATGGGATGAAGTTATTGGAAGCAGAAGGCGAGGAGGGAACTTCCAGGCTAAATGTTAAATTCAAGGTTGAATTTTCTTTTCTATCTAATTTACATGTTTATGCTTCCGAATTTCTTAGTTTAGAATTGCCAAGGATGCCCACACCCTCGATTTAATCATTTTTTGAAAGAATATCTTTGTGAATTTGTTGTGGATGTGGTTGTACTGTTAGAAACCAGGATAAGTGGGGTTCGAGAAGATTCAATTATCTTGAATTTGGGTTTTAAACTCTCTCATAGAGTGGAGGCGTGAGGTTTTGCTAGTGGTATTTGAGTGTTATGGAATGAATCTGTTTCGATAGATATCCAAGTAAGCCATTTCCAATTCATTCATATGTCACTCTTTATGGTTCAAAAGGCCAAAACATTTCATTGGATAGTTGTATATGTGTAATAGCCCAGTTTTAGCTAAATCAAAAAAGTGGTTTTAGAACCACAAATTTGATGTCAAAAAATTATTTTAATATTATTTTTTGGTATTTACAGCATGTTATTTGATATGTGGGAAATTTCGTGAGCTAATTTTATCAATTGGTTGGTTAATTTGATAAAAAGGACTAAATCGTGTAAATACAAAAGTTGCATTCTACTTGTTAAAGGTGTTTAATTGCTACGAATAATTAAATTAAAAGTCCTTATTATGATATTAGACCATTGGTAGTGTTAATGGACATGCATTATAAATTTCTATGTTTATTCATTAAGGGTAAATAAGTAAATTGATAAATTAAGTTAATTAAATAATATCAAAACATAAAATTGTGTTCATCTTCTTCCTTGGTGACCGAATATCAAAGGAAAAAGAAACGTTGGAAGCTTGTTAGGGTTTGGCTAATGCATGCTCCAATTGTAAGTAATTTTGAGCTCGATTTTTAGTGATTTGTGTTTTTGAGATCGTTGCTTCGTATTCTAGCTAGCTCGTATCTTAGATTTTGAAACTGTTAAAGATTTTGAGAGTTGCCATTTTTGAATCTATGTGTTCTTTGATGTTTAATGTTGAAATATGAAAGCTTTTTGATAATTAAACTAGTTTTGTAAAGTGATTTTTGATAAAAATGTCAAAAAGGGATTAATTTGTGAAATGTGCAAATTGTGTGGTTGAAATGTGAAAAATGAAAGTTTTGGGCTACTAGGGACCTATATATAATTCGGCCAAGCATGGGTTTTGTTTAATTGTGTGAATTTTGTGTATTTGTGAAATAGGGACTAAATTGGTTAAATGTGAAAGTTTAGGGGATAATGTGTAAAAATGCCCAAATGTATATTTTTGGATTAATTGAATGAGTAGATGAATAAATAAGTTAATTTTGAATTCATATAGATCAAGAAATAAAGAATTCGAATTTAGATCGGGGGGAAAGCAAGGTTATCGTGTAGTCGATCCGATCCATCAATTTTGAATACAAGGTAAGTTCGTATGTGATGATTACATTATAAATGTATGTTAAAATGCTTTAATATTACATAAATTGTTAAAACGGGATTATGGATAATGTATGAATTGTGAAAACGACTTTACGGATGCATTTGATGATAGAAACGAAAAAGTGTGAAAGATCGGTTGAACCTTAAGAATAGTTTGGGATACTATTGATATGTTAGTAAGTGATACGTTGAATTGGCTTTGGGCCATGATATTAGCACTTTGGGTGCATATTTTTTCGATTTGGCTTCGGGCCATGCATATCGGATGATTTGGCTTTGGGCCATGTATATCAGATGATTTGGCTTCGGGCCATGATAATAGTTCTTTGGATAAGTTAACTTGATTTGGCTATGGGTCATGGTATAGGTACTTATCATATGAGATTCCTGAGTATCCAATTTCTATTCCTAATGGTTCAACAAGTAAACGAATGATGTGGTTGATAAAGAGGTTAGTACGAGGCGATATAGGTACGTACAGATCCTATTCGAGTATTAAATAGTGAAAGTTCGATGAGTTTGTATTTGATCATGTTTTAAGACATGAAAAAGGTTTGTAGTTAATGTGTATGTGATTTTGTCATGTGTAATTGGTTGATTTGCATTTTTCATGAAGCTTACTTCGTGTTATTTTTCTATATTTTATAGTGAATCAAGGCTAGCTCGGATCCGAGAGTCGTCGAGAACATCATCGCACTATCAAACATCTAAGTTGGTACTTTTGAATTATACATTTATGGTATATGGCATGTATAGGCTAGAAATGGTATATGTTTTGGTTTGTATATATATAGCCATGAGTGATGGCTTATTTTGGTTTGTTTTGGCATGGTTGTAACCAAGATATTATGTGTAACAACCCAGTTTTGACCCTAGTCAGAATAGTGGTTTCAGGACCATAAATTTGAGGTCAAAAAAATATTTTAATATTATTTTTGGTGTTTATAATATGTGATTGATCATGTGTGAAGGTTCTATGTGAAAAATTTATTGATTGAGTGCTTATTTAGCAAAAAGGACCTAATCGCATAAAATGTAAAAGCTGTTTGTTGATTATTTAAGTGCCTAATTGTTATTGTCTTTATAATTGGGAGGTGTTATGATGCAATTAGCCCACTATTAAGTTTAGTGGGTGGTAATGGACAAAATAACCTTAATGAATAAATGTTTTATATGTTTAATAAAAAGGTAAAATGGTAAAAAGTATATTAATGTTAATATAATTAAAACAAACACATTAAAAAGCTATTATCATCCTTGATATTGCCAAAATTGAAGAAGAAAAAGAATGAACTAGGGCTTGAAACATTCGGCCATTTCTATTCTTGATTCAAGGTTAGTTTTTGTTCGGTTTTTGATAATTTCTATGTTTTTTTATTGTTACTTTGTGATCTTTCAAACCCATGCTTTAATTTTAGAATTTGATGGTGATTTTGAAATATGCCATTGATGAATGTTTGAGCTTTATGATAGTTGATGATGAAATATGGAAGATATGTGAAAGATAAACATATTTTGTATTTGAAATTTTAGTGAAATTGAGTAATTTGGGCTTAATTGTGAAAATAATATTTTGAGGGACTAAAATGTAAAATAAATGAAATGTATGGACTTATATGAAGATAATGAGAATTTGGCTAGGCATGCAAGCAAATTATGTGTGTTTGATGATTTTATGAAATAGGGACTAAAGTGTCAAAATGTGAAAATATTAGGGCTATTTTGTAAAATGCCCTAAATATATGTGTTTGGACTAAATTGAATGAATTGGTGATTGAATAAGTTAAATTTGAATGTATTTAGACCAAGAAAGGAGAGGTTCGGATTGAGATCGAGGCAAAGATAAATTACTCAATTGTTGAATTTATATCTATGTGATGAGTAGTGAATGAATGCATAGTTATTGAAATAGCAATGTTATACATGATATTGATAATGAGGCACTAAGTGTTCGTGATTGAAATCGAGACAGAGATAAATAGCACTTTGTGTGCAAAGTTATGGGAGCTTAGGCTTCATTGTTTGGCACTGTGTGTATGATACCGAGATAAGTTCGGTTTAAAATATAGGTACTAAGTGTGCGATGACAACTAAGCTTCAGCTATAAATTTGGCACTGAGTGTGTAATTAAATCTAATGAATAATGAAGGTTGATCGAAATGCAATATCGAGCATAAATTAGCATGGATGGTGAGTAACTATGTGTTGGCTAAGATATGTATTGAACCTTTGTGGTTGATGAGATTGTATATGAATTCATGAATGGTTGAGTGAGATTACTAGCTATGGATGATATTGTGTGAACATTTGAGAGTTGATCTATGTGATAGATTCATTTTGTGCATTGTATTTGAGTTAATAAATTGAATGTATTATGTTACGAACTTGCTAAGCTCTTAAGCTTGCTGTGTGATATGTTTCTATATTTTACAGTGTTAGTAAAGCTAGCTCAGATCTGGGGTTCGTCAGCGGCTCTATCGCACTATCGGATATCTATTTCGGTACTTTTGAAAGATGTACATATTTGGTATATGGCATGTATAGGCTAGAAATCATGGTATGTTTTGTAATGTTGGATCTTGCCATGTGATGTGGCTAGAAAGTTGAATGTTGATGGTTCATATGAGAGGCAATGAAAATGATGAAAGTGGTATGAAATAGTGAAGTTGTGAAATGGTATTTTTCATGCTTGAATTAGTTCAAGGAAATAGTATTTTAAGTGTGAATTTGTGGCTTGATTAAATGATGTTTTGCTAATAGGATTTTGGATGTGAAATTTGTATTTTAGTTCGACTTATTTGAGATGAGTTTGAGCATGGCTATAGATGGTATGGTTAATGATGGATTGGTGCTTGTATTGGCATGTTTGGTTGCATTTTGAAACATGAATTGGTATTGATTTGAGGCTTGTAGGTGATTCAAGGTGCGGGAGGCAAGTTTGGCCTTGAAAATGGCCTATAATTGCCCACACGGACGTGTGGCTTGACCGTGTTGTTTAAGTTTTCCAAGTGAAACAAGTCAGACTCAACACTGGCTGGACACACGAGTGTGTGACTGGCTGTGCGGTGCAAGTCAGTGTCGACCACGGGTGAGGCACACGAGCGTGTCTTAGGCTGTGTGGACAAGTTAGTAGGTATGTCCTGTTTTGCCACGGCTTGGGCGCACGGGCGTGTTCGAGGCCGTGTGAGGCACACGGAGTACCCACACGGGCGTGTGACCTCTGCATTTTGAAAAAAATGTTTGAATTTTAAAATTTTTTATAAGGGTTTGGTTTATTCCCGACCTCTTTCTAACATGTATTTAAGGTCTCGTAAACCTCATTAAGGGACTATATGTTTATATTTGAATATGATTGAATGATAATTGACTTTGTGTTGTGAAATGGATATGAAATGTTTTGATTGTCCGGTAATGCCTCTTAACCCTATTTTGGCGACGGTTATGGGTTAAGGGTGTTATATTTTATTGGTATCAGAGCTACGGTTTAGTCAATTCTAGGACTAACGTAACGCGTGTGAGTCTAGCTGTACATGCCATATATATAATTGCGATTATGTAATGAATCCTGACAGTTAAAAATGTGTTTTTATATGGTAAATGGATCCCAATCGAGCAGTTGCTGATGATGTAGAAAGCAATGCACCTACTCCCGCTCAAGGGACAGTGCCGGCCACATCTAGGCCGAATGATAGTAACTAAGAGGGAAAGGCTAAGCAAGCCTTCTTCCGAATAATGAGTGAGTGGTTCTCGAAGTTTGTTCGAACGAATCCTGATGCTCAACAACCTTCACCCCCATAAGTACCGGTTGTGCCAAAAGTTAAAAATCTGATCCGTTTGAGTATCTCATGTGGATAAGATTAGAAAGTATGAGGCCGAAGAGTTTAGGGCCACAGTTAATGATGATGCCGAGCGAGCTGAGTTTTGGCTCAAGAATACCATTCGAGTGTTTGATGAGATGTCATTGACACCTGATGAATATATCAATGTGTTGTTTCGTTGTTAAGGGATACCGCGTACAATTTATGGAAAACGTTAATATCTATGGTTCCGAGAGAGAGAATCACTTGGGATTTCTTTCAAGTTGAATTCAGAAAGAAGTATATCAGTCAACGATTCATTAATCAGAAATGTAAAGCGTTTCTAGAGCTGAAACAAGGTCGCATGTTTGTTACTGAGTACGAACGGGAGTTTGTGAGGTTGAGTCAGTATGCACGTGAATGTGTTTCAACTGAAGCTACTATGTGCAAATGTTTCATTGAAGGGCTGAATGAAGGCATTAAATTGTTGGTTGTAATACTTGATATAAATGAATTTGTTGTACTAGTTGAAAGAGCCTGCAAAGCCGAGGAGTTGAAAAAAGAAAAGAAGAAAGTCGATTTTGAGGCTAGGGATAAAAGAAAATGATCGATGAGTAAGCCGTCTCAACCTTCGACGAAGAGATTTAAAAATGCAAGCAATCACTCAAATACTTCGTTTGGACATAACATGCACAAGCTTTGATGCCAACGCCATATCCCAGATATGGTCTTACATGGGATCTTTCCTTAATGCCGATGCAATATCCCAGATATAGTCTTATACGAAAATCTCATAACTCGATGTCGAAGTCATGTCCTAGACATGGTCTTATACGAGATTGTACATAGATGTCGATGTCATATCCCAGATATGGTCTTTTATGAAATCTTTCATCGGTGCCGAGGCCATGTCCCAGACATGGTCTTATACGGGACCTTTCCATTCTTATATGCATACATAAGAAGTAAACTTATTCTTGAACTATAACCGGAACTATAATTTATCCTGTTCTCACCATTTACTCGTCGAGACTTCATAGCTTGATTTTTGTTCACAAAATCATGCATTAACGTAATAATTAACTTTTTCATTTATCGAACATCATGAAATACTAATTTCATACAAACTTACCTCAATTTCTCAAAAAGTGCCTCAATGCTCGATTTAGTTCTCGATTTTGGTTTTGCCTAGATTTCAATCCGGGCTTCATGTCTCTTGATCTATAATAATAAATTTATCTTGTTAAACACATGCATTGACTAAATCGACTCATATTTCATATTTTGGAAAAAATTATAATTTTGCCCCTAAACTTTCACATAATAACACTTTTGTCCCTAGGCTCTTAAAATGATTTTTATTCAACTTTCTTGCATTTTAAGCCTAGCCAAATCATTTCCTCAATTATAGCAGCATTCAATTTCCACTATTTCACTCATGTATGACCATTTCTATAGCTTTTCAATTTGGTCTTTTTTATGTATTTTTCATGAAATCTCTTAGAAAAAGATGTTTATCATACATCCAACTCTCATATTTTTTCATAAAACATCAAAATACATGCATGTCATTCATGGGTAAATTTTTGGATACAAACCCTAGTTCAAAATATGGCTAGAAATAGCTAAACCGAGCTACGGGGGTTTCAAAATTATGAAGAACATTAAAAATGGGGCTAGGGTGCACTTACTTTGAGCTTGAAAATGATCAAAACCCTAGCTATGGCTTCTCCCCTAATTTTTGGCACAAAGGTTGAAGATGGACATGATTTTTGTGTTCTTTTTCCCTTTTTATTCTTTTATTTATCAAAGGACAAAAATGCCTTAATGACTATTTCTTAAGATTTTTCCTTCCCATGTCCATTTTTGTCCATCATCAAATATAATGGTCCAATTTCTAAATAAGGACCTCTAATAATTCTCATAATTCTATTTCATACTAAAATATTCTAGAATCTCACATTTTCTATTCTTTGCAATTTAGTCCTAATGGACAATTTAATCTCTAATCAGTAAAATTTACTTATGAAATTTCCACACAATCCTATAGTCACTTCATAAGTCTTATAAAAATCATAAAACTCATATTTTTATTTCAGACTTGTGGTCTCGCACCACTTTTCTGACTAGGCCGTAAGTCGGGCTGTTACACACACTATCCACAAATATCCTTTTTGGTATAGCTAAATGATTCATTTTGGTATAATGGCATGTATAAGCTACTTGGCTTAAATGAAGGCTTGTAAGTAATATTTTGTGACTTAGCGATTGGAATGGCTAAGGATGTTCAATTGGTGCATGCATGATGTTAATGTATGACCAAATTCTTAAGTGTTAACTATGGTGGATAATTCATTTTGTAAGTGGCCATTGGAATTGGCTAATATCAGTTTAGTTATATATGCATATAATGATGCCTTTCATGGATGTGAGAATTTGCATGGTTTGAGTTGACAAGTATGTAATGTTGTAAGTGATATAAATAAGCATGTGAATGATGTGACTGATTTGGTTGAGTGTATGTGTTTAGATTAGTGCTATGTTTTGTTGTGTAGGTATGTGCATAGAAGGGTGACAAAATGGCTTGGTAAATAGCTTTGTTTTTATCCACACGAGTAGACACACGGGCATGTGTCTATGTCGTGTGTGACACACAGTCTGCCCTACAGGCATGTATTCGGCCGTGTCCCCTGCACCTTAATTGATACAAAATAGAATGTCCAGAATATAGCACACGGGCAGAGACACGGGCGTGTGTCTCAGCCATGTGTGCTACACGTCCTTGGACACGGGCGTGTACTCGGCCGTGTGAAGTCTGCACCTATTTTATGAAAAATTATCAAAATTAAATCGACCACATGGCCTAGCACACGGGCGTGTGGAGCGGCCGTGTGGCAAAGTCAAAGAGCACCCTATTTTGAACACATCCTGTAGCACGGTCATGTTTCAAGGTCGCACGGGCGTGTCCCGAACCCATACGGGCATGTCCCGAACCCATACGGGCATGTGACCCTATTTTAGCAAAAAATTTCTAAGTGTCGTAAAACTTTTAAAGTTTTCAATTTAGTCCCGAATCGCTTCCAAAGCATGTTTTGGGCCTCGTAAGATCGTTTTAGGGACGATAGCAATGTAATTGAAAAGTTTTAAATTTGGATGGAGATTCACGTCTCAGTTTTGTTTGATTGCTTGTGTTTATGCTAGGTAATGCCTCGTACCCTATTTCGGCTTCGAATATGGGTAAGGGGTGTTACAGCAAAAGAATGGAATATTAGCACTTTTGGTAGTCTTTTCAAAAGAAAGAAAGAAGTATTAGCTAGGATTAAAGGGGTGCAACGTATATTGGCAGATAAACCAATGAGGAACTATTATGGAAGCAGAAGTCACGTTGTGATTGGCTAATTAGTGGGGATAGGATTACTAAGTATTTCCATAGGCGGACGCTATATAGGATGAGAAATAATAGGATTGAGGCTCTAAAACTAAGCAATCGGTCGTGGAGTTTTGACAATGATGTTTTGAAAGAAGAAGCTATTAATTTCTTTAAAATTTCTATACTATAGAAGGATAAATTAGCGAGAGATTAATCTGCACAAATTACTTTCCCCAGCTAAATGATGGTGAAATACATAACCTTTGTATGGAAGTGACAGATTTAGAAGTAAAGGCAGCTTTGGATAGTATGGCATTATTGAAGGCACCTAGAATTGATGGGCTGCATGCAATTTTTTTCAAAGCCAATGGAATATAGTTGGCCCCCTCAGTGTGTCATATAGTAAAAGATGCATTTGCGGGTCGACCTTTGAATCCAAGTTTGAATACAACCCTGCTAGTGTTACTACCAAAGGTGAATAACCCAGAGGCTTTTTCTCAATTCAGACCAATTAGCCTCTGTTTAGTGTTATATAAGATCATTAAGAAGACTTTAATCAACATGCTACAAATAATAATGATGAAGCTTACATCTCAAAACCAAGTTAGTTTTGTGTCCGGTCGCTCAATTATGGACAACATCATAATCGCTTAAGAGGCTATACATACGATGCGCACTTCGAAAGGTAGGATTAGTTGGATGGTGATCAAAATAAACTTAGAGAAAGCCTATGACCGAATTTGATGGGATTTATTGAAGGATTCTATAACACCCCTTACCCGTATTCAACGCCGAAATCAGGTACGAGGCGTTACCAAACTTAACTTGCTCAAACATACAATATCGGGCCATAAAATTTCGTTCCAACTTAAAACCTTTTCATTCATATACATAACATCTCTATTATGGGTCTACGAGACCCTAAACATACATATGGAATGATTCGGGACTAAACCAAGAACTTTCACACACTTAGAAAATTTTTGCTTAAAACAAGGCTGCACCCCCTTGTGAAATGGAATACATAACATAACGATAATACACTATGAAGAATCACTAAATATTCATACATACTCTTTACATTTTACTCAATCAATTGCATGAACTTTCACTTCATAAAACTCATCATCATTAAGTATTTGGAACTTAACAAATATTGGCCAAACTCCAATGGCCTCTTACAAAATGAGTGAGTAACATTAATAACCAACACTTAGGCTAACAAATATGACATAACACAAGATGACCAAGTTCCTATACATGCCATACTCAAAATAAATCAACTTTACTATACCAAAATAATAGTTGATAGTGTGAACTGAACTCCGACGTCCTACGATCCCCGAGCTAGCTTGTCGATACTACAAGGAAAAGGAAAAAGAGAGGGGTAAGCATAAAGCTTAATAAGTTTGCATAAATTAAATAGAAACTTTAAGACTTATAATTGCATCCATTCATATTAGTGAATAATTTACAAGTCCGTAAACACATCAATATAGCTTACTCATGCACAATCTTACCAATTCACACATCACATTTCGCATTTATATCTCGTATATTACTCATGGGTACCTGTAACACTTCATCATACAACTTTAGAACTTTTAATCTCTTAAACATAAACTTAACTCTTAGTCATCTATACGTAAACTTAGTTATTTGCCCGTTGAACTACTTTGAATATCGAAGGATACTGAATCTCATCATACATGTATTACGATGCCAATGCCATATCCTAGATACGCTCTTACATGGGATCTCCTCTTAATGCCGATGCCATATCCTAGATATGGTCTTACACAGGATCTCTTATCATCTGTGTCGATGCCATACCCCAGATATGGTGTTATACAAGATCGTATATAGATGTTGATGCCATGTCCCTGACATGGTCTTACAAGAGATCTTCCTTTGGTGCCGAGGCCTTGTCCCAGACATGGTCTTATACAGGACCTTCCTTACTCGGTGTAAATGCTATGTCCCAAACATGGTCTTATACGGGACATTCCTTATTTGGTGCTGATGCCATGTCCCAGACATGGTCTTAAACGGGACCTTCCTTATCTCATGTTGTGATATGTATCCTTGCTATTCCGAATGTTCAACTGGGACTTCAACTTAGCATGATCTCATTATAATTTCATCGAGGCATCATTAATCAACTTCATGGAAATAATATACATTTCTCATAATATAAATTAATTAAAAACATAATAACATTATGTAGCTTTAATTTCACACAAACTTACCTCGGTACTCAAAATGTGTGTAGATGTTTGATTTAGTCCACAACCTTGTTCTTGCCTCAGTTTCGGTCCGGACTTCATGTTTCTTGATCTATAATAACATTTTTACTTGTTTAATACTCACATTGACTAAATTGACCCATGAATCATACTTTAGAAAAATTACAATTTTGCCCTAAACTTTTACATAATTATATTTTTGCCCCTAGGCTCGTAAAATGATTTTCATTCCATTTCTTTGCATTTTAAGCATAGGAAAATTACTTTCTCAACTAAAACAACCCCTAATTTCCACTAATTCACTCATGTATGACCATTTTCATGACTTTTACAATTTAGTCCTTTTTTATCAATTTCTCATGGAAATCACTTATAAAAAGATGTTTATCATACATCAAGCTTTCATATTCCTCCATTAATCATCAAAATACATGCATGTCATACATGGGTAAATTTTTTATCATAAATCCCAACTCAAAATATAGCTAGAAATAGCTAAATCAAGCTACGAGGATCTCAAAAATACGAAGAACATTAAAAACGGGGCTAGGAGGTACTTATAATCAAGCTTGAAAGATGTCAAAATGCTAGGTATGGTGTCCTTGTGATTTTCGGCTAATGAGGATGAAGATGGACACAATTTTGACTTCTTTTTCCTTTTTAATTCTTTTATTAACTAAATGACAAAAATGCCCTTAAGGCCCTTTCTTAAGATTTTTCCTTCCCATGTCTATTTTTGTCCATCTTGTCTTATATTGGTCTAATTGCTAAATAAGGACTTCTAATAATTTTTATAATGTTATTTTATACTTATATCCTCTAGAATCTCATATTTTTCAATCTTTGCAATTTAGTCCTAATAAACAAATTGTTCACTAACTTATAAAATTTCTTCATGAAATTTTCACACAATCATGCAAGCATGCTATAGGCCTCTTAAAAATCATAAAACACATATTTCTACCTCGAATTTATGGTCTTACAGCCACTGTTCGATTAGGGCCTAAATCGGGTTGTTACAATTCTCCCCCTTAAGGATTTTCGTCCCCTTAAATCTTACCGGTAAAAAGGTTTGGGTACTGGTTTCTCATAGCGTCTTTGGGCTCCCATGTAGCCTCTTATACCCCATATATTTTCCATAGTACTTTCACAAGGGCTATACTTTTGTTTCTTAATTACTTGACTTCTCGTGCCAAAATCTTAACCAGTTCTTTGCCATTAGTCGGGTTGAATTTCAACCTCTGTCGGGGTAATCACATGCGAAGGATCTGATCAATAACATCGCAACATAGAAACGTGAAACACATCATGGATCTTTTACAATTCGGATGACAAAGCTAGCCTATAAGCTACAGGTCCTATCCTTTCGGTAATTTCATATGGTCCGATAAAACTCGAACTCAATTTGCATTTCCGGCCAAATCTGAGAATTTTTTTCCACAGTGACACCTTCAAGAATACCTTATCACCAACTTGAAACTCTATCTCTTTTCATTTCAAGTCTGAGTAGGACTTTTTTCTATCCGAAGTAGCTTTTAAACAATCACGAATTATTTTTCCTTCTCTTCGGTTTCTCTAATCAGATCAACCCTGTGAATCTGATTTTCCTTGAGTTTAGTCCAATACAAAGGTATTCGACACTTCTGCCCATACAATGCCTCATAAGGCACCATTTTCAAACTCGACTAAAAATTGTTATTATATGCAAACTCTACCAACGGTAAATACTTTTCCCAGCTACCTTGAAACTTAAGAACACAACACCGAAGCATATCCTCAAGTATCTGTATTAATCTCTCTGACTGTCTGTCCGTTTGTGGGTGAAAGGTTTACTAAAACTCAACTTTGTGCCAAAGCTTCTTGTAACTTTTTCTAAAATCGGGATGTGAATCTTGGATCTCTATCCAATATAATCGACAAAGGCACTCCATGTAGTCTTACAATCTTTAAAACATACAAGTCTGCCAACTTATCAAGTGCATAATCAACGCGTACAGCTATGAAATGGGCCAACTTTATAAGTCTATCTACCACAACCCATACGGCATCTTTCTTACTCGGTGTCAATGGCAAACCTGTCATAAAGTTCATAGTAACACGGTCCCATTTCCACTTGGGAACCATAATAGGTTGAAGCAAACCCGAAGGTACTTGTTGTTCAGCTTTCACTTGTTGACAGATCAAGCATTTCGAGACAAACTCGAAATATCTTTCTTCATACTTGGCCACCAATACCATTTCTTCAAATCATTATACATTTTCGTGCTGCCTAGATGTACAGATAGACATCTGCTATGTGCCTCGTGTAAAACTTTCTAAATGAGCTCCTCATCTCTTGGTACAAAAACTCTATCTCGGAACATCAAACATTCATCAAAATTAATTCTAAAATCTAATTCAACACTCGACTCACACTGAACTCTTTTGGCTTGCAAGTCATTATCTCCTTTCTGAGCTTGACAAATATCTTGGAGAAACATCAGTCTAGCTCCCAATTCAGCTAGAATAGAACCATCATCTGACAAATTGATCCATGTATTCATGGCTCTCAATGCAAACAAGGATTTTCTACTCAAAGCGTCGGCAACTACATTTGCCTTTCCCGGGTGGTAGTGAATCATTAGATCATAATCTTTTATCAGCTCAACCATATTCGTTGCCTTAAGTTCAACTCCTTTTGAGTAATCAAATACTTTAGGATTTTATGATCAGTGAATATCTGACATTTCTCACCATGCAAATGATGCCTCTATATCTACAATGCAAACACAATGGCATCCAACTTTAAATCATGTGTTGGGTAATTCTTCTCGTGCGCTTTAACTGTCTAGAGGCATATGCTATCACCTTGCCCTCTTGCATAAGCACACAACCCAATCCATTCAAGGATGTATCGCTGTAAATCACAAATTCTTTTCCAGGTTTAGGTTGCACTAGAACTAGAGCCTCAGTCAACAATGCCTTTAGTTTCTCGAAACTCTGTTGGCACCTTTCTGTCCATTCAAACTTTACATCTTTCTGTAATAGCCTCGTCATCGAAGTAGCTATCATAGAAAATCTTTTGACAAACCATCAGTAATAGTGAGCTAAGCCCAAAAAACTTCTAACCTCTGATACATTTCTCGGTGGTTTCCAATCAATAATAGCTAAAATCTTGCTCGGGTCAACTCAGATTCTATCTCCCGAGATAATGTGCCCCAAAAATCCAACTTATTTAAGCCAAAATTCACTCTTTCTAAACTTGGCATACAACTGATTATCTCGTAAAATCTGTAAAATCGTCCTCAAATGCTTGGCATGCCCATCCTCTTCATGAGAATAAATCAATATATCATCAATAAAAACTACAACAAATTTATTTAGTTATGGCTGAAAGATGCAGTTTATTAAATCCATGAACACAATAGGGGCATTTGTTAAACCGAAAGGCATGCCTAAGAACTAATAGTGACCATACCTCGTCTGAAATGCGGTCTTCGGCACATTTGAGTCTTTGACTCTCAACTAGTAATATCCCGAACTCAAGTCTATCTTGGAAAACACAATGGCTCCCTTTAATTGATCAAACAAATCATCAATTCTTGGCAATGGGTACTTGTTCTTCACAGTTACCTTATTAAGCTATCGATAATCTATACATAATCTCATGGAACCATCTTTCTTTTTCACAAATAACACTAGAGCACCCCACGGAGAATAATTCGATTGTGCAAAGCCCTTGACCGTCAACTCTTGTAACTGTGCTTTCAATTTTTTTAACTCAGTTGGAGCCATTCTATATAGAGCAATCGATATAGTTACAATAGTAGGGGCTAACTCAATGCCAAATTCGACCTCTCTAATTGGAGGCAACCCTGGCAATTCTTCTGGAAATACATATGGATACTCACATACTATCGGTACTGATTCAATTCTCAACTCAGTCTCTTTGGCATTCATCACAAAGGCGAGATATGCTTCATATCCCTTTCTTACATATTTCTAGGCAGACATATGAGAAATCACTATAGGCGACCTGTTCTGTTCATCTGATTCAACACAAAGAATGTCTTTATTTTCACATTTTAATTCAATGTACTTCTTTCCACAATTTACTGTTACACCATGAGCGGTTAACTAGTCCATACCAAGAATTATATCGAATTCATTAAATGGCAATAGAATGAGATTCATCTTAAAACAATGACCTCTAATCATCAATGGGCAATTTTTGCATACTTTATCCACTAGTACACATTTGCCTAAGGGGTTTGACACTTTTATCATGAATTCTGCAGACTCTACAGGCATGCTCATACTAGATAATAATTTCATGCAAATATATGAGTGGGTAAATCTCGGATCAATTAAAGTAACAACATTAGTATCATGAAGAGAAAATGTACACGTAATTACATCGGGGATGATGCCTCTTCGTGAGTGCGAATGGCATAAGTCCTCGTAGGCGCTCTACCCTCAGATCTCGCACCTGCTCTCTGGGTGTACTCTTACTACTTGTTCCTTTTCCCAGGTTTCTCTGCGTCTCCCTTTATTAGTGCTTCCCGATTTTACAATCTGAATTTTCTCTTTTTCGACCATCTCGGGGCATTCTCTAATAAGATAATCTTGGGAACCATACTTAAAACAGACTTTCTCATGTGCTTGACACTTACCGGGATGACATCTACCACACTGAGGGCATTCCGGTCTATTTGGTCGAGTGTTCCTAACACTAGCAACTGAAGTAGTCTGAGCTTTAATCCCCGTGTACTATTTTCCCTTTCTTCTATTCAAAAACCCGATTGAGGTAACTGATCCGGTAAGAAAATCTCTTGACTTCTTGGATGAGGACTGAAATGACTTACTTAGTTGTCTCTTTTTTGAGTCACAGACTCCATCTCGGCTTTTTTTTTCTTTTTAACCAACTCATCGGCTTTACAAACCCTGTTTACTAGCACAACAAATTCTTTTAATTCTAGGACACCAAAAAATAATCGGATATCTTCATTTATTCTGTCTTCAAACCTTTAGCACATAATGGCTTCAGTAGATACACACTCACTAGCATATTTACTAAGCCTCACGAACTCGCGCTCGTACTCAGTTACTGTCATTCTACCTTGTTTCAATTCAAGGAATTCCTTTCTTTTTTGGTCGATAAACCTTTGGCTAATGTACTTCTTTCGAAACTCTTCTTGGAAAAACTCCCATGTAATCCTTTCCCTTGGTACAACCAACACAAGGGTGTTCCACCACTAATAAGCAGAATCTCTCTCAAGAGAAACCATGCATTTTATGCACTCTTCAGGTGTGCAAGATAATTCACCAAATACCCTGATGGTATTTTCAAGCTAAAATTTTGCCCTTTACGGATCATCATCTTTACTAGCTCAAAATTCCTCGGCTCCTTCTTTTCAAATTCTGTCAACAAGAGGATTTCTCTCCTTACTACTTCTACCACTTGAAGAGCTACAGGGGTAGGTTGAGGAATAGGTAGGGGTGGAGGGGGTTGCACATTCAAGTTCATACGAATGAACTCCGTATACCATGCATTCATCATGTGGAGAAAGGCTTCCCTAGCCTCTTCTCCTCCTCTCTAGCTTACAGTAGCTGGTCTAGTCTCATTTTCATTCGGCACCATCCCTTTGACGGGAGCTGATGCTCTACTTTCAACATCATCCGCCACAACTCTATCGGGATCCATTTATTATAAAAAACACAATTTAAATCATCAGGAGTCTTCACACTATCATTATGTAAATACTCATATGTATGGCATGTATAAATAGATTCATGTATACGCTACATTAGTTAAAGAATCGACTAAATCGTAGCTTTGATACCACTAAATGTAACAATCCTTACCCGTATTCAACGCCGAAATTGGGTACGAGGTGTTACCAAACTTAACTTGCTCAAACATACAATGTCGGGCCATAAAATTTTGTTCCAACTTAAAACTTTTTCATTCATATACATAACATCTCTATTATGGGTCTACGAGACCCTAAACATGTAACACCCCTTACCCGGGTCTGGCACCGGGATAGGATACAAGGCATTACCATACTTAACCTTGCTTGAACATGTATTATTGGGCTATAAAATTTCATTTCAACTTAAAATCTTTCATCCTTGATCATAACATGCATAATATAGGCCTAATAGGCCTTAAACGTACATTCGAAAAGTTTCAGATTTCAACTAGAAACTTTTACACTATTAGAAAATTTTTACCTAAACAGGGGTCACAGGCCCGTGTGACATGAGACACGCTTGTGTGGGCAGGCCATGTGATCACACACCCCCATATTCCTAGCCCGTGTAGGATTTATTTTTCATTTTGAACCTACAGGGGTTTTCACAGGGCCGAACACACGCCCGTGTCCTCACCCGTGTGTGAAAACCTTAGCATTCTATTTATGATGTCATCAACCTCTTAAGAGCACACGGCCTGGGTACATGCCCGTGTGACGAATCAAATTCTCGTAAGTTGATGTAGGGGACACACGGCCAATTAACACACCCATGGGGCTGACCGTGTGTCACACACGGCCTAGACACACACCCGTGTGTCTACACGTGTGGGCAATTAGAGGCTACTTTCCAAGCCAATTGCCACCCTGAAACATAATAACACTTATACCAAACTCAAGCAACACATAACATAGTAATCATGCACTATGAAGGATCCCCTAAATCATCATTCATACTCCTCACATATAATTCCATTGATTGCATAAACTTTTACATCATAAAACTCATCATCATTAATGAATAAAACTTGACAAATATTGACCAATTTCTATTGGCCATATGCAGAAAGCGTGAGTAACCTTAATAGCCAATACTTTGGCTCCCAATATGACATAACTCAAAGTGATCAAGTTCCTATACATGCCATACTCAAAATGAATCAACTTTGCTATATCAAAATAATGATTGATAGTGTGATCCAAACTCTGATGTTCTACAATCCTCGAGCTAGCTTCGCGATACTACAAGGAAAAGTGAAAAGAGAGGGGTAAGCATATAGCTTAATAAGTTTGCATGAAATTTATATAGCAACATCATTGCTCATAATAAACTCTTCCATGTCATGAAACAATAGCAACATAAGTCTCAAATGCTTACGCATACTTACTCATACTTACTCTTACCAATCACATATCACATTATGATTTCATAACTTCTATTTTACTCATGGTACCTGTATTCACTTAGTTACATAGTTTAGCACTTATGCAACTATAAACATAAACTCAAAATTTTCATCATCCTTAACATAAATGGAACTCAATTCCATCCTTGTATAACTTGGCTCTATATCATCTTTATATGCTTAGCTCTTTTGTCACCTTTACATACTTAGCTCTTTTATTCGATAAATTACTCGGAATGAAACACCCTAAACCCGGCCCACGACCTCAACCGGACCTGGCACGTTCCTTGAGTAAATCATTTCAAACACTTGTTTGTTAATTTGGAAAAGTTGAGTGGGTTTGAAGAAAATATGATTTGTGTTGTGATCAAATTGAAAACTGTGTTGCTCTTGAAGTCTAGATTTTTATTAAAACTTTATTACTATCTTTCAAACCATAGGTTAAAAAAAATAAAATACCAAGTTGCTTTAAGGTTTACCATTAATTTGAAAATCGTTGATGTTTAAGTGTCAAAACATTTAAAATTTATTTTAAGGAAAAGCTATTTAATCTTGATTTAACAATAATCGATAATAATAAACCGAATAAAATGCATGCTTAAAACAGCTTAATAGTAATATGAACACCGAATATGACATATATGAGAATTGGTTATGAATATGAAATAAGGCATGATTGTGTATGATTTGTATGACGATGGGGCATATGGGTGATATTGAAAAGGGAAGTGAGTGGTGGTTTACCACAATATCCGTGACTCATGTCACATAATCAATGTGGTAACTTATGTCACATATTATTATCTCGTGACTCATTCACATTATCCGGTGGCTATGCCACGATTTATAAGGGCGATGTGCAAGTCGTCTGCAGCGACTGCCTTCAATGGTGTGTAGCGGATGGAGGGTCGATTTAGTAATCCCTACGGTGTGATTGGCTGGTACGGGTGATGTGTAGAGGATGGTTATTTAGGTTTGGGTTCGAGATTGCATCATTGCCTATATTTGTTATGTATGATCTGATATGCCTAAGTCGTTTGGGAGTTTGTTTGGTTGTTACACACTGAGTCTGTTTGACTCACCCTTCGTGGGCTAACTTTTTGCAGATGGAACTCAGTAGATGGACCGGGTCGGCAGGAACTTAGGAGTGGCCATGCACAGCTAAAGTTTTCTTCAGTTTTATTATTTAGTTATTTTTGGTTTATTTTGGGTTATAATTTGATGTAATAAGGCCATTATACCTAATTGTTTTATGCGTTTTTAATTTTCCAATATGATACAAACAACATCAAATGTTTTGAAACTCAATTACCAACGGTTATTCAAGTTATAATAATAATGAAATTCTAAAATTTGGTTTAACTTGTGACTCTTGAAAAATAAAATTTATCAATTTAGCACCAAATTAAATTACAACTCGAATCAACTTTTCTACAAAGCCACCACGATTTTCAAAATGTTATTTGAAACTTAACTACGTTTTATTTGAGAAACATGCCAGATCCGGTCGAGGCTCGTGGGTCGGGTTTGGGGTGTTTCAGTTTGGTATCAGAGTCCAATTTTAAACTCTCGGCCTTGGGTTTAAAGCCCACAACGTTTTCAAAATTGAGCCCACATAAGTTTTGTGAAAATTTTTGTGAAATAAGCAGGTTTTTCTAGCATGGCACCTAAGTCTCCGACCCGAAGTCCACCAGGTAAGTACCCCTAACTGTTGTATGATTTATTGTATGATTTGTATGTGGGTATAACGGGAACGTAGATTAGTATATTAAGTTATTGAACCCTAGGATTAGCCTACTCCAACACAGAATTACATAAAACTTTAAAGCCTAATTAAACCAACCTGTGACTGAGTCACCGAGTTAGGGTGTGGCAACCATTGTGCGCATGTCTAGGATTGGATTCAGGGAGAGCCTTGTATTTAAGCAGTCCTAGTGACTCACCTCCTCTCCGCTCGAATCCTACCTGGTGCGTAGTGACGGTTCACCCTAACCAAGAGGACTCAATCACAGGCTAAATTCAATAATTAAAACCCGAAAGGGACTAGTCACCTTGTTTTGTAAAATTCTAAAGTCAAATCGTGATTATAAAATTCCAAAGTACCCTTGATTTAAAAATGACCAAAATACCCTTGATTTATAGATTGACCAAATTACCCCTAACATGTACAAATTACCAAAATACCCTTAGTATGGAAAGTTGCTGAAGTACCTCGAATTAAAAATTTCCAAAATACCCTTGTTTCGTAAAATCACCTGGAACCATATTTTGCAAAATTACCAAATGCCCCTGGTTTGAAAAATTACAAAAAATACCCTCAGTTTATAAAATTACCATATTACCCTTGAATCTTCTTACCAAGTATTCCTATTTTGCAAAAAGACCAAAAATCTCTATTTTACAAAATTTTCAAATACTCTAATTTGAAAAAAATTACCAAAATATCCCTATAGGATAAAATTACAGAAATACCCCTGGGTAGTGGAAAACAACAACAATGACAACTACAACACTTTTCTGTAATGAACGCAAGTTCATGAATGTGATGATTGAATGAATGAATTTGAGACTGTGTGTGTGTATAAATTTGAAAGAACTACTCTTTAAAACTATTGAACATAAGACTGTTCACGATAAATCAGTGGAATAAAAACTAATTCATAAAATTCTTTAATCAGATAAACGCGATTCAAAAGCATGAGTTCTAGGGGACGTGGTCGTAATGTGCGTGGCCATGGTAGAGGCCGAATGACCATGTCAGAACCCGTTAGGTCTGCTCAAGGGTCCGAGAATGAAATGCCACCATCGCCAGCCGCAGGTGTGGAATATCGAGATCGACGTGGATGATGCAGATCACAGCGATGATCTACGAAGTTCGGAAAGGGTGGCTGGAGCAGGTGGAGGCATGGAAGCTCGAAAGTCTATACCTGAGTGACTCCGAGCTAATGGAGCTGAGTTTTTCCGTGGTATATCTAGTGTGGCACCCAATACGGCTGAGTATTGGTTAGAGGTGACGGAGCAAATTATGGATGATTTGGACCTGTCCACCGAGGAGAAACTGAAAGGGGTAGTATCGCTCCTCTGCGATGAGTCATATCAATGGTGGCTCACGGTTCGGGATGGTGCTGCCGCAGATGATCTCACTTGGGAGTACTTTAAGGCGGCATATCAGAAGAAGTACATTGGGACTAGTTACATTGATGCGCAGAGAAGGCATTTCTGAGGCTAGTTTAGGGAAATAAGTCCGTAGTAGAGTATGAAGCAGAATTCCTAAGGTTGAGTTGACACGCTCGAGGTATAGTAGCTATGGAGCACGAATGATGTGTTTGGTTTGAGGACGGACTAAGGGATGACCTGAGATTGTTGATTGCCCCACAGCAGGAGCGGGAGTTTGCTGTATTAGTGGAAAAGGAAAAGGTTGCTGAAGGAGTTAAGGAGTCTATGAGACAGAATACGGATCGGAATAGGCAAAAGAGAGGTTTTGGATCATCAAGGTCATCCGGGAATGTGCAAAAGAGGCCTAGAGTTGATGGGCCGTGAGGTCAACAGGTTGTGACTGGAGGGCAGTATCGTACTTGTGCTCAGTGTGGAAAGATGCATCTAGGAGAGTGTTGGAAGAAGACAGGAGGATGTTTCAAGTGTGGGTCTAAGGACCACATGATTAAGGACTGTCCTATAAAGACAGATGGGAGCCGACCAGCAGGTCAGGGTTTTAATCAGGCTGAAAGAGGTGGACAACAGCCACCACGGGGCCGTGGTCCGATTGGCAGAGGTAACGGTGCTGAAAAGGACGGGAACACCGGGCAAAGGTGTTGGTAATACAGAGGCAAGGTAGCCGGGTCTGGTGTATGCAGTTCATCGGAGGGAGGATAGAGACACACCGGACGTCATAACCGATACGTTCCTTATAGCTGACAAGCCTTACTTTGCTTTAATTGATGTTGGCTCTACCTACTCTTATGTTGCATGTAGAGTAGTTGAAACACTAGGCATAGCCTCTGAACTGTCTAATAGGGAGATGACTGTAGTGAGCCCATTAGGTCAAACTGTAGTGGTGAATAAGATATTTTGGAGTGTACCTCTAGAGCTTGTGGAGTGGTATTTCCGTCGACTTGATGGAACTACCTTCGAGAATTTGATCTCATCCTTGGCATGGATCGCTAGTGGAACATCGGGTTGTATTGGATTGCGCGCAAAGCGAATAGAGTTAAGGATGCCGAGGATAAGGCGATAATTATGATAGAGAAAGAAGAAACTACTTGTCTAACGTAGTCTCGCTTAAAGGCTAATAAGATGGTTCGAAAAGGGTGCAAGGCATTTTTGACCTTTGTTAGTGCGTTGGATGCAAAGGAAGGGGGAGTTAGTGGAGTTAGAACAGTAAGAGAATTTGTGGATGTTTTTTCGGAGGAGTTACCTAGAATACCCCCGGATAGGGAAGTGGAGTTCGAATTGACTTGTTGCCGGGTACAGCTCTTGTGTCAATTGCCCCATACAGAATGGCACCAAAGGAGTTGGTTGAGCTCAAGGCTCAGATCCAAGAGTTGCTTGATCGTAGGTTTATCTGACCCAGTGTGTCTTCATGGGGAGCACCGGTCTTGTTTGTGAAGAAGAAGGACAGAACTATGCGTATGTGCATAGATTATCGTCAGTTGAATAAGCTGACCATTAAGAACAAGTATCCATTGCCAAGGATAGATGACTTGTTCGATAAGCTTAAGGGGCCCGCGGTATTCTCAAAGATAGATCTAAGGTCTGGATATCATCAGCTTAAGGTGAAGGAGGCAGATATCCATAAGACAGCTTTCCAGACAAGATACGGGCATTATGAGTTCTTAGTAATGCCGTTCGGATTAACAAACACCCCAGCCGTATTCATGGATATGATGAACCATGTTTTTCAGCCTTATTTGGATAGATCCGTCGTTGTGTTCATAGACGACATCCTAGTGTATTCTAAGTCTGAGGAAGAGCATGATGAGCATCTTCTGATAGTGCTACAAGTGTTAAGGAAAAGAGCTATATGCCAAATTCAAAGAAGTGTGAATTTTGGCTTAAGGAAGTTGCTTTCTTAGGGCATGTGGTATCTACAAAGGGATAAGGGTGGATCCTAGGAAGATTGAGGTAGTGCTAGATTGGAAACCACCTAAGTCTGTGGGTCGAGGTTCGTAGTTTCTTGGGATTGGCGTGCTACTACTAAGGTTTGTGGAAGGGTTCTCATCAATAGCCGCACCTTTGAAGGTTGTTGAGAAAGGAGGTAACTTTCAGATGGTCGATAAGCAACAGGAGATCTTTGAGAAGCTTAAGAGGGTCTTGATCAAGCTCCGCTTTGATTCAGCCTGAGGTAGGGAAGGATTTTGTGGTGTACTGTGATGCTTCTCACATAGGTTTGGGATGTGTTTTGATGCAGGACGGGAAGGTAGTTGCTTATGCGTCTCGATAATTAAGGCCACATGAGGTTAACTACCCGACGCATGATTTGGAATTGGCGGCAGTGGTCTTTGCTCTTAAGGTATGGAGCCACTATCTATATGGAGAAAAGTCAGAGATTTACACAGACCACAAGAGCCTTAAGTATCTGCTGACTCAGAAAGAGCTGAACCTGAGACAACGAAGGTCGGTGGAGTTATTGAAGGACTACAATTGTTCTATAAAGTATCATCCGGGTAAGGCGAATGTAGTGACAGATGCCCTAAGTCAAAAGTAGTGTCGGATCTAGGGCAATGTTTGCACATCTTAGCTTGTATGACGATGGAAGTTTGTTAGCAGAGTTACAAGTTAAGCCGATGTAGTTGAATGAGGTGAAAGAGAGTCAGTTGGTGGATGATGATCTAAGTGCTAAGCTACGGCAAGTGCGGAATGGGGAGTTAGAGGATTATGGTGTTAACAATGATGGAGTATTGTGTTTCAAGGGTAAGGCCTGTATGCCTAAGAATAAAGAGTTAAGGCAGAAAATTCTTCAGGAATTGCATAGTAGCCCTTATGCTATGCATCCTGGAGGTAGTAAGTTGTATAGAGATCTAAGGGAATAGTTTTGGTGGCCTGGTCTTAAGCGGGAAGTTACCGAATTTGTAGGGAAGTGCTTAACATGTCAGCAAGTTAAGGCTGAACACCAAGTTCCGTCAGGATTGCTTCAGCCGATAAAGATTTCGCAGTGGAAGTGGGAGAGAATCACCATTGACTTTGTTAGTGGGCTTCCCCTTACGCCTACTAAGAAGGATTCGGTATGGGTGATAGTGGATCGATTAACAAAATCTACACATTTTATACCAGTGCGGGTTGACTATTCTCTACAGAAATTGGCAAAATTGTATGTAGCTGAGGTCGTGAGGCTACACGGAGTGCCGGAGTCGATTATTTCAGATAGGGATCCAAGGTTTATGTCTTGGTTTTGGAAAGCACTACATCAGGCTTTAGGCACCAGATTGGACTTCATTACGGTATTTCATCTGCAATCGGACGGCCAGTCTGAGCGAGTGATCCAAGTGCTAGAGGATATGCTGAGGGGATGTGTGATAGACTTCAGAGGGAGTTGGGAAGAGTTCTTGCCTTTAGCGGAATTTATGATAACAACAGCCTATCGTGCAAGTATTCGGATGGCACCGCACGAAGTGCTATATGGACAATGTAGTGTCGCACTCCTACATGTTGGATGGAATTGGGGAACGCCGATTTTGGTCCGAAAATTGTGGCGAAATCCAAGAAAAGGTTAAGGTGATTCGACACGGTTGAAGGAGGCTTCTGACAGGCAAAAGTCATACGCAGATCTTAAACGGAAGGAGATTGAGTTTGCTGTGGGAGATTATGTGGTTCTTAAAGTTTCACCTTGGAAAAAGGTAATGAGATTTGGTCGCAAAAGAAAGTTAAGTCCCAGGTTTATAGGACCTTATCGTGTATTAAAGCGAGTTGGACCAGTGGCATACCAGTTAGAGTTGCCTTCGGAATTACAGCAGATGCACGATGTATTCCATGTTTTGATGCTACGTCATTATCAATCGGATTCATCTCATGTAGTTCCGGTTGAAGAGGTGGAGCTAAGGCCAGATTTGTCCTACGATGAGGAGCCCATTCACATCTTGGAGCGAGATGTGAAAGTATTGCGAAGGAAACCAGTTCCTTTAGTCAAAGTGTTGTGGCGTAACCATGGATCGGAAGAAGCTTCATGGGAGCCGGAAGAAGCAATGCGACAGCAATACCCTCACTTATTTTAGCTAGGTAATTTCAAGGTCGAAATTATTTTAAGGGGGTAGAACTGTAATATCTGGGATTTTGGGCTTGTGCCTTATTACTTAATTATATGAAGTAGCATGCCTATGTGTGTTTGAATGTGTTGTATGAATTTTTGAGAACTTCAGAGTGTAGGTAAATGCCTTAGAAAATATCAGATTTTAAGTATTAAAGGGGAGCTAAGCTTGATAAGCCTTAAGAAAATATGTAGAGGAAATTGGACATAAAAAAATGGGCTTGTTAAAGTGGCAAGGAGGCGCCACTTAGGGCCTTGGTAAGTGACGCCTCAAGCAATGGAGAAGGGCTCAGGTTCGGGGAGCACTTTTGGAGTTGTTTTTGCATCAGGCTAGAGGGGAGTTGGACACCACTGAAACACTAAGGAGATGAGCTCTAGATGTGGTAAATTTCTTTTTAAAATTTCGGCTAAGGGCAAGGATAATGCTTGACTCATTCAAATTATTTTAAATGAGTAAAAAAGAGGAAAAATGGGAGAAAAGCAAGGATAAGCTAGTGTTTGAGTGTTATCCGAATTCAAGAAAGGGGAGTGAGATGAGGCATTCGGTCATGTAAGGAGGCTATGTGCCGAAAGTTTAAGGCTATCAAAGTGACGTTTTGGCCATTTTCTTTTGCCGAAATTTGTTCCACTCTCTCATAAACTTTCAACCCTTTTTTCTTTCATAATCAAACTTCACAAAAATTCACTCTTTTCCTTTCATTTAGACCTTGGCCGAATCATCCCAAGACCATTAGGGTCAATTGCTTTTTCTCATTTGTTTAAGGTAAGTCAAATCTACCATCTTTCCTTCTCATCTTTTCTTTCTATTCTACTTAGGCCGAATTTCTCCCTCCCAAAAGTTCTTTATTGCCAAAATTCTTAGATTAAAACACCACCACTGCCGAACCTTTGTAAACATCATCTCTTTTCCTTCCCATTTGTTAAGGCCGAATATCTCTGTGGGTTTAAGCAAGGGTGTAGTCGATTTCAGCAGTAAGGGTATGGATCAACTGTTGTTCGTTTTCTTTTTTTTTTCTTTTAGATTAACCGAAAGTTGGAATCTAATCTCTTTTACTTTCTTTGGCCGAAACCTTGAAGAAGGAATTCGGGATTTGGTTGTTGTCGACTACAAGGAGGAGATCATTCGGGATTTCGAGATTTAAGGTAGGCAAGTGTGATTTAGGTCAAGGCCATCTCTTTAGTTCAATAAATGTTAAGACCGAATCTAACATAAGGCTTATAGGTATTTCGACATCTCCATAGCCAAGTGACGATTTTCGGATTTAGATTCATAAGGTAAGGAGTGTTAATATTCGCCAAGGCCATATTAAGTGTTAGTGACCAACCGATTCGACTTTGATTTTTAGGAGGAGTACACTCTATTTCAGAGACTTTCGGATTCAAGAACACGTTAGTAACCTGTGTGTAGCCCTACACCAATTCCTAATAGATTTACTAGATTAATTTAATACATGTGTTAATAAGAATATGAAAGATGTGGCTAAAGGTATCATTAATGGTACGGCATATTCATGTACGCTATCCTCTAACGCCTCATTAATAGTAATATGAACACCTAATATGACATATATGAGAATTGGTTATGAATATGAAATAAGGCATATGACATGATATCCGCATGATTTGTATGACGATGGGGCATATGGGTGATATTGAAAAGGGAAGTGATCCGTGGTTTTACCACAATATCCGTGACTCATGTCACATAATCAATGTGGTGACTTATGTCACATATTATTATCTGGTGACTCATCACATTATCCGTGGCTATGCCACGATTTATAAGGCGATGCGCAAGTCGCCTGCAGCGATCGCCTTCGATGGTGTGTAGCGGATGGAGGGTTGATTTAGTAATCCCCACGGTGTGATGTGTAGAGGATGGTTATTTAGGTTTGGGTTCGTGATTGCATCATTACCTATATTTGTTATGTATGATCTGATATGCCTAAGTCGTTTGGGAGTTTGTGTTGGTTGTTTCACACTGAGTCTGTTTGACTCACCCTTCGTGGGCTAACCTTTTGCAGATGGAACTCAGTAGATGGATCGGGTCGGCAGGAACTTAGGAGTGGCCATGCGCAGCTAAAGTTTTCTTCAGTTTTATTATTTAGTTATTTTTGGTTTGTTTTGGATTATAATTTGATGTAATAAGGCCATTATACCTAATTGTTTTATGCGTTTTTAATTTTCCGATATGATACAAACAACATCAAATGTTTTGAAACTCAATTACCTACAGTTTTTCAAGTTATAATAATAATGAAATTCTAAAATTTGGTTTAACTTGTGACTCTTGAAAAATAAAATTTATCAATTTAGCACCAAATTAAATTACAACTCGAATCAACTTTTCTATAAAACCACCATGATTTTTAAAATGTTATTTGAAACTTAACTACGTTTTATTTGAGAAACATGCCAGATCCGGTCGAGGCTCGTGGGCTGGGTTTGAGGCGTTTCACAGAATATCAGAGGATACTTAATCTCATCATGCATGTATCTCGATGCCAATGCCACATCCTAGATATGGTATTACGTAGGATCATCTCTTGATGTGGATGCCATATCCTAGATATGGTCTTACACGAGATCTCTTAACTCGATGTCGATGCCATGTCCCAGACATGGTCTTACACGAGATCTTGCTTTAGTGCCGAAGCCATGTCCCAGACATGGTTTTCAGGGGACCTTCCTTGTATGGTGCCGATTCCATGTCCCAAACATGGTCTTATACGGGACATTCCTTATATGGTGTCGATGTCATGTCCCAGACATGGTCTTATACGGGACCTTCCTTATTCGATACTGATGCCATATCCCAGATATGGACTTATACAGGATCTACATTTGGTGTCGATGCCATGTCCCAGACATTGTCTTATATAGGACCTACATTCGTGCCTATGCCATATCTCATATATGGTCTTATACACGACCTTCCTTATCTCTTGGCATGATATAGGTATCCTCGTTATTCTGAGTCTTCATCCGGGACTTCAACTTACATGTTCTCATTCATTTTCTCACCAAGACATTATTAATCGACTTCATGGAAATAATAAGCATTTCACAAAATAATAAGTAATTTAAACACAGTAACACATGTAACCTTAATTTCACACAAACTTCCCTCGGTACTCAAAATGTATGTAGATGTTCGATTTAGTCCGCAACCTTGTTTTTGCCCCAGTTTCAGTCCGGGATTTTCATTTCTTGATCTATAATGACAATTTCACTTATTTAATACTCACATTGACTAAATTGACTCATTAATCACACTTTGGAAAATTATGATTTTGCCCTTAAACATTCTCATAATTACACTTTTACCCTTAGGCTCGTAAAATAATTTTTATTCAACTTCCTTGTATTTTAAGCTTAGTCGAATTATTCTCTTAACTACAACAGCCCTTAATTTCCACTATTTCACTCATGTATGATCAATTTTATAACTTTTACAATGGGTCCTTTTATGCATTTTTCATGAAAATCACTTAGAAAAATATGTTTATCATACATCAAACTTTCATATTCTTCCTTAAAATATCAAAATACATGCATGTCATACATGGTTAAATTTTTGAACATAAACCCTAGCTCAAAATATAGATAGAAAAAGATAAATCGAGCTACGAGGATCTCAAAAATATGAAGAACATTAAAAATGGGGCAAAGAGACACTTACAATCAAGCTTGAAAGATGAACAAACCCTAGCTATGTCTTCCTTACGGAATTTCAGCGAAGGAGAAGAAGATGGACACAATTTTGACTTTTTTTCCCTTTTTAATCTTTTATTTACCAAATGAAAAAATGCCCTTAATAATCCTTTCTTGAGATTTTTCCTTCCTATGTCTATTTTTGTCCATCTTAACATATAATGGTGTAATTACTAATTAAGGACTTCTAATAATTTTTATGATGCTATTTCATACTTAAACCTTCTAGATTCTCATATTTTCTAACCTTTGCAATTTAGTCCTAATGGAAAAATTGTTTACTAATTAGTAAAATTCCTTCATGAAATTTTCACACAATCATGAAAATACCTCGTAAGCCTCATAAAAATCATTAAAATACATATTTCTACTTCAGATTTGTGGTTTCACACCACTATTCTGACTAGGCCCTAAATCAGGCTGTTAAAAACATACATACGGAATGATTCAGGACTAAATCGAGAACTTTCACACACTTAGAAAATTTTTACTTAAAACAGGGCTACACGCCCGTGTGAAATGGAACACGCCTGTGTGGGTAGGTCGTGTGGTCACACACGCCCATGTTCTTAGCCCGTGTGGATTTTATTTTTCATTTTGAACCTACAGCAATTTTCATATGGCCAGACACACGCCCGTGTCTATAGCCCATGTCCCTCACACGGCCTAGACACGCTCATGTCCTCACCCGTGTGTAAAAACCTTAGCATTCTATTTGTGATGTTAGCAATGCATTTAAGGGCATATAGCCTAGCCACACGCCCGTGTGATGGCCCGTCTGACGAATCGAATTCTCGTAAATTTGATACAAGGGATACATGACCTATTAACACACCCATGTGGCTGACCGTGTGTCACACACGGCCTAGACACACGCCCGTGTGTCTACCCGTGTGGACAATTAGAAGGCTATTTACCAATCCAATTGCCACCCTGAAACATGAATACACTTTACCACCACAAGCAACACATAATATAGCAATAATACACTATGAAGAATCACTAAATATTCATACATACTCTTTACATTTTACTCAATCAATTGCATGAACTTTCACTTCATAAAATTCATCATCATTAAGTATATAGAACTTAACAAATATTGGGCAAACTCCAATGGCCTCTTACAAAATGAGTGAGTAACATTAATAACCAACACTTAGGCTAACAAATATGACATAACACAAGATGACCAAGTTCCTATACATGCCATACTCAAAATAAATTAACTTTACTATACCAAAAGAATAGTTGATAGTGTGATCCGAACTCCGACGTCCTACGAGCCCCGAGCTAGCTTGGTATTACTACAAGGAAAAGGAAAAAGAGAGGGGTGAGCATAAAGCTTAGTAAGTTTGCATGAATTAAATAGTAACTTTAAGACTTATAATAGCATCCATTCATCTCAGTGAATAATTCACAAGTTCACAAACACATCAACATAAGTTACTCATGCACAATCTTACCAATTCACACATCACATTTCACATTTATGTCTCGTATATTACTCATGGGTACTTGTAACACTTCATCATACAACTTTAGAACTTTTAATCTCTTAAACATAAACTTAGCTCTTAGTCATCTGTACATAAACTTAGCTCTTTGCCCGTTGAACTACTCTGAATATCAAGGATACTCAATCTCATCATACATGTATTACGATGCCAATGCCATATGCCAAATTTGGTCTTACGTAGGATCTCCTCTTGATGCTAATGCCATATCCTAGATATGGTCTTATACGGGATCTTTTATCTCGATGTCGATGCCATATCCCAGATATGGTCTTATACGAGATCGTATATAGATGTCGATGCCATATCCCTAACATGGTCTTACACGAGATCTTCTTTTGGTGCCGAGGCCATGTCCCAAACATGGTTTTATACAGGACCTTCCTTATTCGGTGTCGATTCTATGTCCCAAACATGGTCTTATACGGGACCTTTCTTATTTGGTGCCGATGCTGTGTCCTAGACATGGTCTTATATGGGACCTTTCTTATCTCATGTTGTGATAAAGGTATCCTTGATATTCTGAATGTTCAACCGGGACTTCAACTTAGCATTATCTCATTATAATTTCATCGAGGCATCATAATCAACTTCATGGAAATAATATACATTTCTCATAATATAAATTAATTAAGAACATAATAACATTATGTAGCTTTAATTTCACACAAACTTACCTCGGTACTCAAAATGTATGTAGATGTTCGATTTAGTCCACAATTTGTTCTTACCTCAGTTTTGGTCCGAGCTTCGTGTTTCTTGATCTATAATAACAATTTCACTTGTTTAATACTCATAGTGGCTAAATTTACCCATGAATCATACTTTGGAAAAATTAAGATTTTGCCCTTAAATTTTTACATAATTACACTTTTTCCCCTATGCTCGTAAAACGATTTTCATTCCATTTATTTGCATTTTAAGCCTAGCCTCTCAACTATAAAAGCCCCTAATTTCCACTAATTCACTCATGTATGACCATTTTCATGACTTTTACAATTTAGTTCTTTTTATAAATTTCTCATGGAAATCACTTAGAAAAAGATGTTTATCATACATCAAGCTTTCATATTCCTCTATTAATCATCAAAATACATGCATGTCATACATGGGTAAAATTTTAAACATAAACCCTAGCTCAAAATATAGCTAGAAATAGCTAAAGTCGAGCTACGAGGATCTCAAAAATATGAAGAACCTTAAAAACGGGGCTAGGAGGTACTTACAATCAAGCTTGAAAGATGAAAAAACCTAGCTATGGTGTCCTTGTGATTTTTGGCTAATGAGGATGAAGATGGACACAATTTTGACTTCTTTTTCCCTTTTAATTCTTTTATTAACCAAATGACAAAAATGCCCTTAAGGCTTTCTTGAGATTTTTCCTTCCCATGTCTATTTTTGTCCATCTTGACATTTATTGGTCTAATTGCTAAATAAGGACTTCTAATAATTTTTATAATGTTATTTCATACTTAAATCTTCTAGAATCTCATATTTTCCAACCTTCGCAATTTAATCCTAATAAACAAATTGTTCACTAACTTATAAAATTTCTTCATGAAATTTTTGTAAGAGTATGCCCAAAGATCAATCATGAGATGGTTGTAATAACATACTTGATTTACCATGTTTATTAATATAAAGCGTTGTCATTATTATTTCAGCTTTTTCCTTCGTGTGTACAAATAAACTATTTTATAATAATGTCCCGAGAATAATATGATTATTCTTAAAATATCCTTAGTCAAGTATTATTGTTGACTAGGACAACAATAATGCATTAAGACTAACATGTAGTTGATTGATGATAAAGAGATGTCATTGATATGGAGTGTCAAAATCAATGCATGAATATCTGTGTTAGAGAACAACATATTGGACTGAACCGCTATGAGTATGTTTCTTGGATTATTATGTTATTGTCACAACATTACTCATAGTGATTAATATGTATATGATCCTTAGACTTGAGATAATCATTATCCCAACATCATGAGTCATATATTTTGATACAGTCAAACGTACAATCAGAATCGGTTGTTCTATAAAGGCTGATGTTGGATATACCATAATCTATGTAGAGGGATATTGTTGATCAATATAGGATAAGTCCCTCCCACATAATGAGAGTAATATCTTAGGCCACTTGATTGAGTGAGACTAGAAATGCATGGCCATGCTCAAATAAATTGACATGAGATGTCATACTAATTTGTATATCATAGTCTACTCAAGATATCAAGAAACATGGAATGGACTATACAAGTGTGACTATTCCATGACTTGTATCTATTATAGAGATAAAGGACTTAAGGATTAATGCATGAAAAGTTAATCATAAAAAGTTATGTCGAATCATGACTTCTTGTAACTTAGGTAGCAATGATGCATTGCTAGATGCCACTCATTGTTTGTGACATTAGAATCGTTCTAGCATTACTGCTAACGTTACAAGAACCTACAGGGTCACACCCTATGGTTGAAATGAATGGAATGAAACATAGTTGGTATTGTGTTTGATTGTCACATGAATTAAATTAATTAAAGAATTAATTTAATTGGGCAATCAAATATTGAATATATTATATGTACAAGGATGTTGTACACATAATGAGAATTAATATATGAATTTGGTTCAGATATAAATTTAAATAAATATAGTTTATCGAATCCATGTTATAATTAATGTAATTATAACTTTTGGGTATAATTAATGTAATTATAATTTTGGTTAAAACATTATTATATTTATTTAATTTTATAATTCATAAATGAAATACCGATTATAAAAGGTAATAAGTGAAGAAAAACCTTAAGAATTTTGCTTAGAAAAGTCTAGCAGCCGTCAAGTAAATAAAACCTCTGAAAACAGTTTTTGGAGATTTCTGCCGTTCATAGTCAAACCGGGTGGATTACGTAGAGGCCGACATCGTAAAGGTTGTGGCTTGGTTCGACAGTAGATCAGAACTCTTGTTGTCGAGGCATCGCTGTCTACTCAGATTGAAATTTTGGTAATTTTGAAACCTTTATTTCACCCCGATTCGTTCCTCACACATGGATTCATGGTTTGGATCGCCGGGATTAATTTTATTTCGCTACTCCATGGGGGTGCAGGCGTTCCAACAATTTTCACATAATCATGCAAGCATTCTATAGGCCTCTTAAAAATCATAAAACACATATTTTTACCTCAAATTTGTGGTCTCGCAACCACTATTCTGACTAGGACCTAAATCGGGTTGTTATAGATACTCTTAAGACTATTAGGTTAACATCAATAATTTGTAATTTAGTTATGAATTGTGTAACGACATCTTTAATGCAGGTATTGTAGAATGGAGAGGTTGCTCTTGAATTCATACAAACTCGAGGGGTGCGACAAGGTGACCTAATATCTCCGTACTTATTCATTTGTGCATAGAGAGGCTGGGTCACTGTATTCGACAAGCAGTTGAAGAAGGATTATGGAAATCTATGCAGTTTTCTATAGATGGACCTAGGTTATCTAATCTATTTTTTTGCAGATGATCTTGTGCTCTTTTGTAAAGCAAAGCTTGAACAGGCTAGAATTGTCAAGGAAATACTATTGCAATTCAGTTATTTCTCAGGGAATAAAGTTAATAATCAAAGGTCTCAAATTTATTTCTCAACCATGATGGATAATTCAGTAGCAAATGAGATAAGCAAATACTTAGGAGTGACAAGAACGGATGATTTCGGCAAGTATCTAGGTGTTCCTCTACTACACTCACGGGTCACGAAAGTGTACTTATGCATTTTTTATTGAGAAACTAAGGAAGCGACTTTTTGGATGGGAAGAGAAACTTCTGTCATTAGCAGGTAGAGTTACCTTAGCAAAATCAATATTACAATCAATTCCCAATGATTTTATGCAGTTAGCTCTTATCCCATTGGGTGTTTACAAGGAGGTTGAAAAGCTTATTCGTCAATTTATTTAGGGGTCGAGTAATATTTCTCAAAAAATAGTACTAGTCGGTTGGGAAAATGTTGTCTACCACTAGACCGAGGGGGATTGGGACTAAAGCAAACTCAGTATCAAAATAAGGCATTCCTTCTTAAACTTAGTTGTAATTTTTTGTTACAAAAAGATGTCTTGTAAGTCAGGATACTTGAGTCAAAATATAAAATTGATGAGGATTGTCCACAGAACATTAAAATAAGATGTTGTAGTTTTACTTGGAAATATATTTCGAGTGTAACAGACCAAATTTGACCCTAATTGGAATGGTGGTTTCGGGGCCACAAATCTGAGTTTGAGAAACATTTTAATATTATATTTTGTGTTTATTATATGTGAATTAATGTGTGTGAAAGTCTCGTGGAAAAATTTTACCGTTTGTGTGTTTAATTTAGAAAAAGGACTTAATCGCGTAAAAAGTAAAAGTAGCAAACTATAGTGAAAAGTGCCTATTTGATGATGGCTTTTTAAAGTGGGGGTATTAAAAGAGTAAATAGTCCAATTTTAAAGTTAGTGGGTGGCTAAAGTCACCATTGCCCTTATTATATATGTTAGTTTTATTTTATTAAAAGGGTTATATTAGTAATTTAGTATTAACTTATTATATGTTAAAATAAATAAAAGAAAAAATCATTATCATCTTGGTGTTTCTTGGCCGAATGTTGAAGAAGAAAAGGGGTTTCATTCCTTTTAAATTTTCGGCACTTTAAAGCTTAAAATCAAGATCAAGAACAAAGAAAAACAGATTTGGATCGGGGGAAAACAAAGGTTCTCGAGTAGCCGGTTTACGCGGTCTATCGACAGTTGAGGTAAGTCCTTAAGCAAGTATACACCAAAGAATTATTTACGAACATAGTATATGATGATGTTTGAATATTTAAAGCATAAATATACATGTGGGCCAAATGTGGAGTATGAATTTGTAGTGAAATTAATTTGGTTAATACAGTGTGAATATATATTTTTGGATTAATAGGTGAAAGTAAAAATGAAGAATATGAGATGATTAATAGTTTAGTACTAAGTACTGTGTATCACAAAGTTGAATGTGTTGATATTTGGGCTTCGTGCCTAGCAGGCTTAGTGCCGATGACATATTCGGGCTTCATGCCTAGCAGGCTTAGTGCCGGTGACATATTCGGGCTTCGTGCCTAGTAGGCTTAGTGCCGGTGACATATTCAGGCTTCGTGCCTAGCAGGCTTAGTTCGGTGATATATTCGGGCTTCGTGCCTAGCAGGCTTAGTGCCGGTGATATATTCGGGCTTCGTGCCTAGCAGGATTAATGCCGGTGATACTTTCAAACGAAGAAACCATAAATTGCTTGAGGTGTAACATAGTGAATCTATTGAGTTAAAAACTCAGGTAAGCATAAGTCCCATTTGAATTCATCAGAAGTAAGGTAAGTTGTGATTAATGTTACTTGAGTTGAAATATTATGTTAAGAATGGTGTTATGTGAATTTGAGCTTATAATCGACTTGTATGAATATAGAAATAATAAAATTTTTAGTGTGATAATGTAATGGATATGAATGTTGAATTTACATGATTATAAACATGCGATTCATGTAATATATGTATTTTGTGCTTTGATGAGTTATAGGTTGATGGTAGTGATGTATAAGTAATTGAGTTAATATATTACTAGTATTCGGTTTTGTATCAATTGCATATCGAAATATACATATACAATGTCCTACATTTATTGATTAAAATGTTAAAGTGCTTGATTAGTGAATTATCTTTTGCTTAAGACTTACTAAGCTAGTGAGCTTACTCGTATGTATGTACTGCTTTTATAGATCATTGATTCAACTACCTACTGGGGATCATCAAGAAAGTCGACCACACTATCACTCTCTTTGGTATATATATATGTTTACTTTTTGAATCAAAGGCATGTATAGGCTGTATTTTGATAAGTAATGAATGATGTTCGGTTTTGTAAATGTATATATATGGCCTTGCGAATAAGGTCAAGTACTTTTGGATTAAGCATTGTTTATATGTTTGATATAATAGTCTATTTTAATCTTTGGTATAAGACGATGCTTATAATGCTTGGAAGTTAAATGTAGTTGTATAGAAATGATTATATATATGTATAAGTATGCTTATTATTATGTCGTGAATATCTCTACTTAGATTATTATGTGCTTGGTATAATTCGAGATGATCATGGAAATGTATATACTAATGCTTTGGGTTGATTATTGAAGTTTTATATTGGGAACCGAATATATGGTCAATGGATTGGCTGTAATTATATATAATTTGAATTAGTTACATATCATATGTGTTTGGTAGGTTATTCAATGATCTTGTATCCACGAATTAATAAGGTAAAATGAATTGAAGATTATGCTTTGATATGACTTCTGTTTTAGGGACATTGCGCATATTACAGTAGCCTGATATGTATGTTTGGTTATGCTATAAGGTTCGAATGTCACATATGTGAATGAAAAGGAAATAGATGTATTTATATATGTTTAACATATGAAATTTGGTGTTGTTATGTGGAAGCTTGATTCAAAACTTGTATAGATTATGAGTAATGATGTGTTCATTATGAAACCAGGTTTGTAACGTAAGTCTTGAACATTATTTGTTGATATGGAAAAATTAAAAAAAATGCGTATCAGTTTTATTCCATAAATGACTGTGCTAAACTGTGTCTAGTTCGGTAACGCCTCATAACTCTAATTCAGCGATGGATACGGGTTAAGGGGTGTTACATTTTATTGGTATCAGAGCTACAATTTAGTCGATTCTAGGACTACCGTAGTGCGTAAGAGCCTATCTATACATGCCTTTGAATTGTAGATATGATAATGTGGTGACTTCTGACAATTTCAATTGTATTTTATATAGTAAATGGATCCCGATCCTGATAGAGCCGTAGCTGATGATGTCGAGAGCGTTACGCCTGGTCTCGCAAGAGGATCAGTGCCATTAGACCCTCGACCAGTTTCGGGTAGCCATGAGGGGGAGGCTAAACAAGCCTTCTATCAGATGATGAACAAATGGTTTACCCAGTTTATTCAGACTAATCTGGCTGTATAACAACCTCCACCCCCGAATAATCTAACTCCGATACCTTCAGCACCCCCGATGATAGATCCGATGAGATCAAGTAGGCCTCCCGTTGATAAAATCAGGAAATATGGGGCCGAGGAATTCAAGGCCAATGATGATGATGATGCAGAGCGAGCCGAGATGTGGCTTGATAACACTATTCGGGTACTCGATGAGTTATCTTGTACTCCAAATGAATGCCTAAAGTGTGTTATATCTCTACTTCGGGACACTGCCTATCACTGGTGGAACACATTGGTATCCATAGTTCCGAAAGAAAAAGTAACTTGGGACTTCTTCCAAATTGAGTTCCGTAAGAAATATATCAGTCAGAGATTCATCGATCAGAAATGGAAAGAATTTCTGGAATTAAAACAGGGTCGCATGACTGTGATGGAATATGAGCAGAAGTTTGTCAGATTGAGCCGTTAAGCTCGGGAGTGTATATCTACCGAAGCCATTATGTGTAAAAGATTTGAAGATGTCCTGAATGAAGACATAAAGTTACTTGTTGGCATTCTTGAAATCAAAGAGTTTGTGACATTAGTCGAGCGAGCTTGTAAAGCCGAAGAGCTCGAAAAAGAGAAAAGAAAAGCTGAAGTAGAAGCTAGAGACACTCAAAAAAGATCATCGAGTAAAATTTTTCATTCTGTGCATAAGAAGTTCAGAGATGACCCCAGTCGACATAAAGACACTTCAGACTTGCCTAGACGTGATCGATCTCCAGCGAGTTCCCCAGCCACTTCGATAGCTAGTATCGGTAATGTTCTACAGAATCGGGCCAAGTGTAAACATTGTGGGAAATGGCATCCTGGGAGTTGTAGAGTTCGTGATCGGTCCTACTTTAAATGTGGATCGTCGGATCATTTTATTCGAGAGTGCCCGATGTTAGCCGAGCAAAATGCAACTCAGAACACTAGACCGACTAGTGCGCTAGCACGGGGTAGACCACTCAGACATTCAAGCAATGTAGGTGGCAGTCAGAGAGGGACGAAGGACACCGCAATATGATCGGAGGCTAGAGCTCTAGCTAGAGCTTATGCTACACGAGCCAGAGAGGATGTTTCCTCCCCCGATGTCATTATTGGTACTTTCACCCTTTATGATACTACTGTGATTGCATTGATTGATCCTGGTTTGACTCATTCATATGTGTGTGAAACTCTAGTATTCGGTAAGACTCTGCCAGTTGAGTCTACTGAGTTTGTGATTCATGTGTCCAACCCTTTAGGTAGATGTGTACTTGTTAATAAAGTGTGTAGAGGTTGCTCGTTGATGATTCGGGATTCTTGCTTCCCACCGATATAATGTTGTTGCCCTTCGATGAGTTCGATATAATTTTGGGAATGGACTGGTTAACTTCACATGATGCAGTGGTGAATTGCAAAAGAAAGCTTATTGATTTGAGATGTCAGAACGGTGAGATCATCAGAATTGAATCCAGTGATTTAAGTGGGTTGCCTACAGTAATATCCTCGATGTTAGCCGAAAGTATGTGAGAAAATGGTGCGAAGCTTATTTGGCCTATGTACTGGATAATAAAGTGTCTGAAAAGCATATTGAATTTGTACCGGTTGTGTGTGAATACTCAGATGTGTTTCCTGAAGAACTACCGGGTTTACCACCAGTACGAGAGATTGAGTTCGGCATTGAATTAGCACCGGGAACGACTCCGATCTCGATAGCTCCATATCGAATGGCACCTACTGAGTTAAAAGAGTTGAAAGCACAGTTGCAAGAGTTAACAGATAGGGGCTTTGCACGATCGAGTTTCTCTCCTTGGGGTGCACCGGTTCTTTTTGTGAAGAAGAAAGATGGAACGATGCGAATGTGTATTGATTATCGGAATGAATAAGGTAACTATAAAGAATAAGTACCGCTACCTCGGATTGATGATTTGTTTGATCGGTTGAAAGGGCTTGAGATTTTGAAGATAGATTTGAGATCGGGTTATTATCGATTCTTGAGTCGAGATACAGATGCCAAAGACGCATTCCGGACGAGGTACGAACATTTTGAGTTTCTAGTTATGCCTTTTGGACTCACTAATGCACCTGTTATTTTTATGGATCTAATGAATCGGGTCTTCAGACAATTTCTAGATCGGTTTGTAGTAGTGTTTATTGATGATATACTAATCTACTCCAAAGATGAAACCGAGCATGCCGAGCATTTGAGATTAGTGCTACAAACTTTGCGAGATCAACAGTTGTATGCAAAGTTTAGTAAGTGTGAGCTCTGGGTGAATAAAGTCAGCTTCTTGGGTCATGTTGTTTCAAAGATCGTGTATTCGTGGATCCAAACAAAATAGCAGCTATACTCGATTGGAAACCACCAAAGAATGTTTCTGAGATTCGAAGCTTCCTAGGCCTTGCGGGATACTACAGACGGTTTGTAAAAGGTTTTTTTGTGATAGCTACACCTTTGACAAAGCTACTACAGAAAGATGTCAAGTTTGAGTGGTCAAAAAAGTGTCAGAAAAGTTTCGAGCAACTGAAAGCCCTTTTGACCGAAGCTCCAGTGTTAGCTCAGCCTGAATCGGGTAAAGAATTTTTCATTTTTAGCGATGCTTCTTTGAATGGGTTGGGTTGCATTTTGATGTAGGAATGCAAAGTTATAGCCTATGCTTCGAGACAATTGAAGCCGCATGAAAGAAATTATTCGACTCACGATCTGGAATTAGCAGCCATTATTTTCGCATTGAAAATTTGGCGTCACTACTCTTATTAGGTGAGAAATGTCATGTTTTTTTGGATCATAAAAGTCTAAAGTATTTGATGACTCAGAAAGATCTGAACTTGAGACAACGCATATGGTTAGAATTGTTGAAAGACTATGAGTTGGTAATTGATTACCATCCGGGGAAAGCTAACGTTGTTGCAGATGTGTTAAGTCAAAAATCATCATTTTCTCTTCGTGCAATGAACACACAGATGGTTATGTCTGGTGATGGTTCGATCATAGCCGAGTTACAAGCAAGACCGACGTTTATTCAGCAAATTTGTGATGCACAAAAAGTTGACAAAGATTTGATTGCTAGTCGAATTCAGTGTGAAAAAGATGCGGAATCAGAGTTTCAAATTGATGCAAATGACTGTTTGAACTTTGCAAGCCGAATGTGTGTTCCGAAGAACTCAGATTTGATTCAGATGATTCTGAGTGAGGCTCATAATGGTTGATTTTCGATACATCCGGGTAGCACGAAAATGTATAACGATTTGAAACAGTTCTATTGGTGGCCTGGCATGAAACGAGATATATCTGAATTTGTTTCAAAGTGCTTAATGTCGACAAGTAAAAGCCCAAAGATCAAGTGCCTTCGGGTTGCTTCAACCGATCATGATACTGAATGGAAATGGTGTAGAACCACTATGGATTTTGTATCTGGTTTGCCTATGACACCGAGCAAGAAAGATGCGATGCGGGTTATAGTAGATAGATCCACCAAATCAGCTCATTTTGTACCGGTTCGCATGCATTATTCACTCGATAAACTTGTTGAGTTGTATATATCTCAAATTGTGAGATTACATGGTGTGCCGAAGTTCTACTATCTCGCATGAGAGACCGAGATTCACATCACGATTTTGGAAGAAGTTGCGGGATGCTTTAGGTACTAAACTTCATTTTAGCACCGCTTTTCACCCACGATGCATTTGGTCGGTCTGAGCGAACCATTCAAACACTTGAGGACATGTTGAGATGTTGCGTTCTCGAGTTTGAAGGTACATGGGAAAAGTACTTACCTTTGATTGAATTTGCTTATAATAACAGTTTTCAATCAAGTATCAAAATGGCACCCTATGAAGCTCTATATGGCCGCAAGTGTCGTACGCCCTTATACTGGACCGAGCTTAGTGAGAACAAGATACAAAGGGTTGATTTGATTAAAGAGACTAAACAGAAAGTGGCTATAATCAAAGATAGTTTGAAAGCTGCATCAGATCGTCAAAAGTCTTACGATGATTTGAAACGTAAAGATATAGAATTTCAAGTCGGAGATCGGGTATTCTTGAAAGTATCTCCGTGGAAGAAAGTACTTCGTTTTGGTCGGAAAGGCAAACTGAGTCCGAGATTTATCGGATCGTATGAAATCCTAGAACGTATTGGGTCTGTTGCTTATAGATTGAAGTTACCCTCTGAATTAGTAAAGATACACGATGTATTTCATGTTTCAATGCTCCGTAGATACAGATCAGATCCGTCACATGTGATTGCTCCATCTGAGATTAAAATCTGACCCGATATGACGTTTGAGGAAGAACCGATCCGTATCTTAGCTCGGGAAATGAAAGAGTTAAGAAACAAAAGGATTCCATTAGTGAAAGTACTGTGGAATCGGCATGGAGTTGAAGAGGCTACGTGGGAGCCTGAGGACTCAATGAGGCAACAATATTCGACGTTGTTTAACGGTAAGATTTTCGGGGACGAAAATCCTTAAGGGGGGAGAGTTGTAATAGATCGAATTTGACCCTAATCGGAACGGTGGTTTCGGGACCACGAATTCGAGTCCGAGAAATATTTTAATATTATATTTTGTGTTTATTATATGTGAATTAATGTGTGTGAAAGTCTCGTAGAAAAATTTTGTGTGTTTAATTTAGAAAAAGGACTTAATCGCGTAAAAAGTAAAAGTAGCAAACTATAGTGAAAAGTGCCTATTTGATGATGACTTTTTAAACTGGGGTATTAAAATAGTAAATAGTTCAATTTTAAAGTTAGTGGGTGGCTAAAGTCACCATTGCCCTTATTATATATGTTAGTTTTATTTTATTAAAAGGGTTATATTAATAATTTAGTATTAACTTATTATATGTTAAAATAAATAAAAGAAAAAAATCATTATCATCTTGGTGGTTCTTGGCCGAATGTTGAAGAAGAAAAGGAGTTTCATTCCTTTTAAATTTTTTGCATTTTAAAGCTTAAAATCAAGATCAAGAACAAGGAAAAACAGATTTGGATCGGGGGAAAACAAAGGTTCTCAAGTAGTCGGTTTACGCGGTCTGTCGACAGTTAAGGTAAGTCCTTAAGTAAGTATACACCAAAGAATTATTTACGAACATAGTATATGATGATGTTTGAATATTTAAAGCATAAATATACATGTGGGCCGAATGTGGAGTTTGAATTTGTAGTGAAATTAATTTGGTTAATATAGTGTGAATATGTATGTTTGGATTGATAGGTGAAAGTAAAAATGAAGAATATGAGATGATTAATAGTTTAGTACTAAGTCTTGTGTATCGCAAAGTTGAATGTGTTGATATTCGGGCTTCGTGCCTAGCGTGCTTAGTCCTAGGTGACATATTCGGTGCTTCGTGTTTAGTCTTGATATATTCTTTAGTGCTTAGGTGATACTTTAAAACGAAGAAACCATAAATTGCTTGAGGTGTAACATAGTGAATCTATTGAGTTAAAAACTCGTGTAAGCATAAGTCCCATTTGAATTCATCGAAGTAAGGTAAGTTGTGATTAATGTTACTTGAGTTGAAATATTATGTTAAGAATGGTGTTATGTGAATTTGAGCTTATAATCGACGTGTATGAATATAGAAATAATAAAATTTTAGTGTGATAATGTAATGGATATGAATGTTGAATTTACATGATTATAAACATGCAATTCATGTAATATATGTACTTTGTGCTTTGATGAGTTGCGGAGTTGATGGTAGTGAAGTATAAGTAATTGAGTTAATATATTACTAGTATTTGGTTTTGTATCAATTGCATATCGAAATATACATATACAATGTCCTACATTTATTGATTAAAAATGTTAAAGTGCTTGATTAGTGAATTATCTTTTGCTTAAGACTTACTAAGCTAGTGAGCTTACTCTGTATGTGTGTATTTCTGTTTTATAGATCATTGATTCAACTACGGGCTCAGAGGATCATCAAGAAAGTCGACCACACTATCACTCTCTTTGGTATATATATATATATATATTTACTTTTTGAATCAAAGGCATGTATAGGCTGTATTTTGATAAGTAATGAATGATGTTCGGTTTTGTAAATGTATATATATGGCCTTGCGAATAAAGCTGTTACTTTTGGATTAAGCATTGTTTATATGTTTGATATAATAGTCTGTTTTAATCTTTGGTATAAGACGTATGCTTATAATGCTTGAAAGTTAAATGTAGTTGTATAGAAATGATTATATATATGTATAAGTATGCTTATTATTATGTCGTGCGAATATCTCTACTTAGATTATTATGTGCTAGGTATAATTCGAGATGATCATGGAAATGTATATACTAATGCTTTGGGTTGATTATTGAAGTTTTATATTGGGAACCTAATATATGGTCAATGGATTGGTGTAATTATATATAATTTGAATTAGTTACATATCATGTGTATTTGTAGGTTATTCAATGATCTTGTATCCATGAATTAATAAGGTAAAATGAATTGAAGATTATGGTTTGTTATGACTTACTTTTAGGGACATTATGCATATTACAAGAGCTTTGATGTGTATGTTTGGTTATGCTATAAGGTTCGAATGTCACATATGTGAATGAAAAGCAAATAGATGTATTTATATATGTTTAACATATGAAATTTGGTGTTGTTATGTGGAAGCTTGATTCGAAACTTGTATAGATTATGAGTAATGATGTGTTCATTATGAAACCTGGTTTGTAACGTAAGTCTTGAACATTATTTGTTGATATGGAAAAATTAAAAAAATGCGTATTGGGTTTATTCCATAAATAACTGTGCTAAACTGTGTCTAGTTCGGTAATGCCTCATAACTCTAATTCAGCGATGGATACGGGTTAAGGGGTGTTACATCGAGTGTTTGGGCTAATCTTTGGAGTAGCCTTTTTTGGCGTGTAGGAGACGGTAAGAGAGTAAGGTTTTGGACTGATCATTGAATTAAAGAGTTGGGACCTTTATCCAACTATTGCACTAATGCAAGACCTATTTTTCAGGATGCCATAGTATATGCAATGGTAACATTAGAAGGGGAATGGAATTGAGAGTATTTTGAAAGGGATCTACCAAGGGAAATTCTATTGTATATTGCAAGTATTCATCCCCCAAAAGATTACGCAAGGGAAGACCAAATAGCGTGGAGGTTAACGGATAATGGCAAATGCATAGTAGCTAGCGGATACAGTAAATCCGTACATAGTGATTGGCCCAAATAAAATCGAAAATGGAAGTTAATATGGAATTTACATGTTCCTCAGAGGATTCGACAGTCGCTTTGGCTTCTATTACACAATCGACTCCTATCCAATTCAGAACGGTGTAAGAGGGGAATGGCTGATAGCCATTTTTGAGATTTATGTGGGAGTGGGGTTGAAACACCTTTGTATGCGGTAAGAGATTGCTTGATAGCTCGCAATGTCTGGGTAAAATTTGTACCATCAAACAAGTTGGATATTTTCTTTTCTTTAAATTTAGAAGAATGGTTGATAACAAATCTTTTAGATTTTAATGAGGCTATTGTCCAAGGTGTCTATTGGAATATTTTATTTGGGATTATAACCTGGAGAATGTGGAAACGACGAAACAACACGCTTTTCAATGCAGAATTCGGTGAGGCTTCGATTGAGGTTGCTGGAATTATTGCCTTTGCGAAATCAGTTAAGTAGATGAACAATAGGAGAAATCAGCAGAATGATCCAACAATGTTTTTTACTAGTTGGCAACCGCCACCTAACGATTGGTGCAAGTTGAATACGGATGGATCAAGGCACTTGATTACTGGTCGAGCCTCTACTGGGGGTTTGTTTCAGGATCATCAAGGTAAATGGGTTACTAGTTATAGTTGGAATATAGGTGTTTGTTGTGTACTTGATGCAGAATTATGGGCAATCATGGCCAGATAGGATATAGCTTGGAAAAGAGGCGTAAAGCAATTATTGGTGGAAAATGATTGTTTGATTGCGGTCAATATGCTTAATGGTCAGATAGAGGAGACAGAAAGGAGTTTAGCACGAATCGTTAGAGAGCTGTTACCAAGGGATTGGCATGTGAAGGTAATGTTTACTCCACGCAAAACGAATATAGCTGCAGATTCCATGACAGCATTAGGAAGAAATGTTTCTTGGTTTGATAATTTATGATGTTCCCCCCAAGATGATCGAGATAGAGATTCTACAAGATAATGTTAGTGTCAGATATATTTCATGTTATGGCTAAATGTATTTAACTTCTTTATCTACAAAAAAATTAAACTTGATATTTAAAAAAAAAAAGGGTTGTAAAAAATAATATATTTTCAAACTAAAAATTAATTTATTCTAACTCAAAAAAAAAAAAAACACCATAGCATAAATATGTTACTTTTATCCCTTATTTATTATCAAATCGAATTTAGATTTCGATTGGATTTCCAAGATCGAAACTGAATGTAAGGTTCAAACAAATACTAGATACAATGCTCATCATCCCTCTGACCCTTAAAACTGACGTTTAAGTACACTGAAATCCATATTCTCCAACTTTTCATTAACCTTTATGTGGTTTATGGATGAGTATTCTTGGAGTAGTCGGTCCGTAATATTGTCAACTGAGTTAAAAATCCGCAAACTAATAATAAAACCACAAACTCCCCTGTTTTCTCCCCAGACGTGAGTTGTTGAAAAGTCCAAACGTTCATATGGGCTCTTTTAGCCATGAATTTACTTTGCTTCAAATCAATTATCCAAAGGAACTCTTGGTTCACTTTGAAGTCTGTCGTCTTCTTTCTTTCTCAATCTAGTCCATTCTCTTCTGACAAACTAAAACTGAATCCTCCAAGCAACAAACTAAACAGAGCATTGAGAATCAAGGACATTTTTATATCCTCGAAATCAACCCATTTCACTTCCCGCCAAAACCATCTTCGTCTCATCCAAGATTTTTTAGAAACTGACTCAGATCAATTTACTGCCCAAAATTGCTTCAACGATTTGGGTTTTTCAGTTTCCCCAACAGAAAAAATCCCACTTTTCTTCAATGAAATTCTAGAGCCTCCTTGTACAAATGAAGAGAATTCCAAATTTAATCCAATTGTGTTGTCAAATGCTTTAAGTTCATGCGGGTCAAAACATAACCTTTGCGATGGAATTCAGTATCATTGCTTAGCAATAAAAACTGGGGTTTTCAGCAACGTTTACGTAGGAAGTTCTTTGGTTGCTTTCTATGGAAAATCCGGGGATTTGGAGAAGGCTTATAAGGCGTTCGAAGAAATGCCCGTGAAAAATGTAGTTTCATGGACTACTATTATTGCTGGATTCGCACAAGGATGGCAAATTGATATGTGCTTGGAGCTATATAATATGATGAAGAATTCAACTTTAAAACCAAATGATTTCACGTTGACAAGTCTTTTGAGAGCTTGTATGGGTAGTGGAGCTCTGGGGCAAGGGAGAAGTGCTCATTGTCAAGTCATTCAAATGGGTTTTGATTCCTATATTTATATTTGCAATGCTCTTATTTCTATGTATTGTAAATGTGGGAGTGTTGAAGATGCAATATTTATATTCGAGAAGATGGCTGGTAATAAAGATATTGTGTCTTGGAATTCAATGATCGCAGGGTATGCTCAACATGGGTTTGCAATGGAAGCTGTTGAACTTTATGGAAAGATGAAAGATGAGAAAATAAAGCTGGATGCTATCACATTTCTTGGAGTGCTCTCTTCTTGCCGTCATGCCGGTCTTGTCGAACATGGGTGTGCTTGTTTTGATTCAATGATTATACACGGTGTCAAGCCCGCAATGGATCATTATTCATGTGTTGTGGATCTTCTTGGCCGAGCTGGATTATTACAAGAGGCTCTAGATTTTATTCTAAAGATGCCTATTCGTCCCAATGCTGTTATATGGGGTTCTTTGCTTTCTTCTTGCAGGCTTCATGGGAACATTTGGATTGGGATAAAGGCCGCCGAGAGCAGGCTATTGTTAGAACCCGAGTGTGCAGCAACCCATGTTCAGTTGGCAAGTTTATATGCTAGCGCAAAGCGGTGGGATGAGGCGGCTAGAGTGCGTAAAGTGATGAAAGATAGGGGACTCAAAACGAACCCCGGGTATAGCTGGATTGAAATTAAGAATCAACTTTATAGGTTTAGAGCAGAAGATAAATCGAATACTAAGGTGAAGGGGATTCTTGGTGTTTTGAGTTGCTTGGTAGACCATATGAAAATGTTAGGTTACGTGCCAGAAATGCCCGAGGAAGATATTGATGATACTTTCTTTTGAAAGCTTTTAAGTTCTTTATTGGAACCAGATACAGTTATAAAGATCATTCCATTATGGTTTTTCTGGCTTTTCACTAAATAAGATTACCGTGTTATTTAATTTGTTGCTATAATATTACTCTATTTGATACAAAATATAATTAGCTCATTGTTGCCTAGCCTTTTGAAGATGTAAGAAAACATCGAGGTTGGCTAAGGCTGGCTAAGATGTAAGAAAATTCAAGGCATTTCTCGAGTAAATCGAATTTAACCCTACTTAAACTTAGTATCTAAAATCACCCCATCTGAACAAATGATGCAAATCCATAAAACCAAACTCAAGATGATCTAACTCAAATTTTTATTGAAAAAACCGAACAACCTAAAACTTAAAATGGCCTATACTCAAAATGATACCAACTCGAAATTGATCTGAGCCTTAAATGACTCCAAATTTTTTAAAATCCGAAATCCAATCAGAAACAAACCCAACCTGTCCAAATGATAAGTCTAAAATCTAGAGTTCACATCTAACTGAAATGAATAAATCACTGGCAGCCGGGATATATCCGAGAGACTGGAATGGTTTATCTGGCTACCACGGGTTCGAATTTTCCTCTCAAATTTACAACCAGCCTAACAACCATCTTTGTGAGTAGGATATGGATAAAAATAGTTAAAATGGCTATTACAATAGGATGATGATATCATATGAAAGAATCCCCCATCAAGAAACAAGAAAGAAAGGTAGTAAGAATCACCAAAATGAGATAAGTGCAATCTTTCATTATTTCCTACCAATATGATTTCCATAACCAACAAATAAAAGTCCAGCACTGAGAGTTCTTATCCAAACAAATGAATAAACAAGTCCAATGCGTGCACAAAACACCAAACAGGTAAAAATTTCACATAGTTCAATTTGGACCAGGAAGCCTACTGTTGTGGTGATCAATCTTTAGGCAATACCCTAAAAGACTGAAGTTTCTAATAAAGAACTCGGACAGAGATTTGATTATTGAGACAGATTTTTCTGTTTTTGCTAATGCATGCGTTCATTGCTTGGATATGAGAGGGGAATTGTACAGTTGTTAATCTGACAAGGTTGGTGAATCCAGGTCTCGTAAATGTAACTGTCTGGATTGAGGATGAGTCATACTCACAACCAGAAAGGAAACGCTCAACATCCTCTAAAGCCGCACTTCGGGGAAGTCCTTGCAGTACTACCTGAAAATTTTAGTCAAACTCATGTAAGATTATAGCCTTCATGTGTAAGCTAAAAGTTTTTATAAATGCCATAAAAAGGTTTTAAAATGAAAACCGATTGGACAATGTTAATACCCAATGATGCAAAATTTAAGGAAAGGCTCTTAATTGATTAAGATAGAAGCTCTCCTTTAAATCTTAATCAACTTAGACCCTTAAAAAGAAGACAGGTCAAAATAAAAACTTAAACCTTAAGGTCCAACAAAGCAAATTTCATTATAAAAAGACAAATCCTGCATGTCACTACTAGTTGTGAATACTGTAAAGATTATTTTGGCCAGCAAGAATGCCGCAATTTTTTCAGAACCAAAAAGTCTATTCATTACAACAACTATACTAATTTCATTTATATAATAGTTTCATCTTGTAATCCTGTGACTAAGCTCAATTACCAAAACTGACTATGCATATAGCTGATGAAAAACCTAATAACAGGGTTTCTCAAAATGTCAAAAACCCAATAACTGAACAATACCAGAGTTTCAATTTGTCCAGCAAGAAAGCTGAAAGTTTTTCAAAGAGTCCAAAAATCTATTCATAACTACACAACTATACTATATCATGTATATAATAGTTTGATGCTGTAAGTAATCCTATGACTAAGCTCAGTTACTGAGACTTACAATGCCTATAGCTAATAAATAACATATAATAACACAGTTTCTCAAAATGTCAAAGAACCAACCAACTGAACAATAACAAGTACTATAAAACCATGAATCTTAGACTTACAGTTTTCCCATTGTATGGCATAACTATATCCCAATCAGAAGTATCAACCTGTTATATAAATAATGCACACTAAACATCAGCAATCAGAACTTGTAAGATCATTGACAATCAAATTTAACTTACCCTATCCAACCGGTATAGCCGATCAAACCTCCTAATTGTCCTTGCTGCATTACCAAATGCAGAAGGTGACGGGAACCGCAACATCCTAATTGCAAACAAACAAAACTCAGACATTAACTTAAACCAAAAAAAAAAAAACCACTCGTTTCAAAAATCTAAAGAAATTCCAATTTCCAAAATATGTACTCAGGATAAATTGTATATTTGAAAGAAAAAAGTAAATAAATAAACCAAAAAGTTTACATCGCAACAGGGAAAAGGCTGCGGCTGTAGCTGACTTTAATGTCATCAGGCGTTAGATTACACCCTTCAAGCAAGCTGATTATATCGCTCTTCATTGTATACTTTGAGATTCCAAAGAGTTTCCCATAAACAAAACCTAAATGAGTTTCAAAAGGTTAAACCATTTCAGGGGGAGAAAGGGGGATTGCAGATAAACCCTAAAGCATTGAAGCCTCAGTTAAGAGGCTTGAGAAAAAAACGAAAAAAGAGGTGTACTAGGGATTAACCTTTGCTAGCTGAATCCAGAAATTGATTGACGGAGGCGTCGGGTAGCGGCTGTTGTTGCTGTTGATCCGGTTCGGTGGAGAACCGTTTCGGCGGTTCGCGAAGGAATGAAGGTAAGACGTGGGTCGGCTTGACCGTTCGAACCGAAACGTGCAATTTGATTGCATTTCGGAGGATATTCATTTTCCTTTGAAGGAGAGATTTGGGTAAAATATCAGTGTGCAACAAAAAAGATTGATGAAAACACCCAACGGTGGCTGAGAGTGGGAGGGTGACTAGAAAAGGAAGACGGCTAAAGGTTGAGGCCAATACGTCGCCGTTTCGAACCGGAAACTTGAAATTCTCCCTAACATTTCTTTCATTTTCAGTTTTATACATGGGCTCTCGGGGTTAATTAGAAGAAAAGGTTGATTTTAAAATTTAATTACTAAATTAAGGTTTTTTTTTTTTTCAAATTTAGGGAATCAATTTAAGAAAAGTGATCGATTTTGAAAAGAAAAATAAAAAATACATTCACTAAACGTGTTTTCAATTGAGTGGCAGTTAAGGGGTTAAAGGCGGGCCTTTAGATTGTTTTCGTCCAATAGTAACTTTTTGCAAGGGCGGTCCAACAATTTTATTTTTTCAAACGATTGCTTTTTTTTAATGATTAATTTATTTGTTATATATACTCAACTCATTTTTTTTCTTTTGCATTTAAATTCTATTCTCTCAATTCTTTCAATCATATTCATCTATTATCTCAATTATCTCAACTATTTTATTCTCAATTTTTCATTCAATTTCTCTTAAATTTTGTTGTCCTAATTTTATATTTAGTAAGTTCTTTAATTTTATTTGATTTTTATAATTTTAAAAATGTCAACGCCTTTTATTCGTTTGGATAACAAATATATTTCTAGCATCCAATTACAAATGGTAAGAAAATAATATTTTTATTTTTATTTTAATTAATATAATTATTAAGTTGTTAACATTATTAGTTTTATTAATTTTTTATGTTTATATAATCAAACCGAAGACCAAATTATTGAGATGTATATACACAATTTAAGTTCGAGGGCACCACGTGTTATTGAACAACACTTGCAAGAGGTGAGATTCTTACACCTGTCTCATAAGCTTGGGGGACTAAATTAGATCTCGTACTTATCAACACTTTGGCCGAAAGATGGAGACTCGAGACACACAGATTCTATTTTCCGTGAGGTGAGTGTACAATTACACTCGATGATGTAGCATTACATCTCGATTTAACGATTGATTGGGGCAGTCGTTACAGGGGTAGTGGGTGTTGTCGAGCAACTATTAGGTAAGGTGCCGAATAAGTTTAGTGGTAGTCAGAAAGATGTAACACCCCTAATTAACCCTTATCCATCACCGGAATAAGGTTACAAGGCATTACTGAACACATCACAGCTTCCAAACAATACACATATTCACATAAGTCATATTAAAATATATGAAGACAGAGTAAATGGCTGATCAAATTCACACATACATTATTAATAATAAAGAAAAATAATGCATATACAAATCATATCTCAAAATCTTTCTATATATATATATATATATATATATTATAACTTATAAATATTCAACTAACATGTTAAAACCAAATGTTATGTACACATTCTTTTTATCAATTCAATTCTCCCATATAAATATAATACCCAACTTAATAAATTACTATGATAGCCAAATCAAATGTCATTCATATCATTAATTGGTCCATAAATGAACATTGAATACTCATCATGCATATGTTCTGATTCTTACCTAACTAACACATGATCTACTTAAGCGTAATTAATAAATATCATATATCATAATGCTAAAATACATAGCAACTATACATACTTCATATATTCGGATACGTTCTTGACAAATGCCCAAACCAAAATCACTTATATATATATACAACCATAAATCTCATGAACATGTGTTTAAATGCTGATCCATTGAACAACCATATTATTTATCTCATTTCAACATATAACCAAAAACACCAACCAACTTATACATACAAAATAAACATCACAAATATCATTCATTCACGTCACATATCACCATAACTAAAGTAGACTTATGCTATGATCAAACCAAAACCAAATTTGAACTTTTAAATAAGCCATTTTCGCATGGCTTTTATACAAAACCAAGATTAATCACATTAAAACACAAATCAACCTATACATGTCATAGTTCCAAAATGTAACTTATAAAATACCGAAGACGGTTGATAGTGTGATAGACTTTGCTGACGATCCCTGAGCTTGTAACTTCAATCCAAAATCTATAAAACGGAATGAACATGGAAACACAGAGTAAGCTATAATATATTAGTAAGTCATAAGAAAATAAACATCCCAATGATATAATCAACTCATTTTAAGCTAATCCAAATTTCATTATCCTTATCAATCTTAACCTCAAATCTACAAATGAGATAAATAACACATTTTTACTCACAAAATTTACCTTAGCCGAATGCTCATTTAATTAATATGACCTAATATTATTCAACTTTCAAAACTAAAATGTCTTTATATGATCAAACATACACATATGCATTTATACAAACTCAAGAACTATAATACCACATCATGTACATAGACCACTTAAATGGTCGAATATACATGAACACATATATGCCCATATCCAAAAATAAATTCCACAATATTCATACTATTTATTTACAAGGCCGAATACACTTACTAAAATTCACATGAAATCTTCATTTATACCACACATAATTAGTAACTAATATCAAGATACTAATTTACCTTATCTCAAGTAAACAATAAGTTAACACGTACCTGATCATTGAGCTCATTTAACGTATTTAATTACAACCTCAGCATAAATCTTTTAGGCATAAACTTATAATAATAATTCACCGGCATAAAGCCTGCTAGGCGTAAAGCCCGATATCTTTCACCGGCACAAAGCCTGCTAGACCCAAAGTCTGATTATATACACCGGCAATAAGCCTGCTAAGCATAAAGCCCAATTTAATTAACCAGCACAAGGCTTGCTAGGCCCAAAACCCGAATAACAATACTACAAAGCTGTCTCATACACATTTCATATATAGAATATTTCAAATATTCCACGTAATTCATACGAACTTTCAAATGTTATATCTCAATCAATATAAACTCAAACACATTTTTTTTATGCTCATTTACATTCGGCTAGCTTAATAATAATTCCATAAGTTCAATTCAACATATTACTAAGTTACATTCAAAATTAGCAATGTTTAATTGCTTAAAAACTTACCTCGGATATCGACGAACGATGTAATCGGCTATTCAACTATTTTTGTTTTTCCCCAATCCAAATCTGATTTCATTGGTTCTTGATCTAGACATATTCAAATTAAACTCATTCAAACACATTTTCATTCAATTTAGTCCAAAAACACATAAATGGGAAAATTGCATTTTTACCCCTAATATTTCACATTTTCACAATTTAGTCCCTATTGCACAAAACACAAAATACTCAAAATTTGACTACACTATGCTTAGGCCAAATGTTCCTTACACACATACAAGTCCATACATTTCATTTATTTCATATTTTAGTCCCTCAATTTATTATTTTTGTAATTTAGTCCTAATTACTCAAAATCATTAAAAACTCCAATACAAAATATGTTAATCTAAAACATATCTTTAATATTTCATCATCAAACATCACAAAACACATATATTCATCAATGAAATATCACAAAATATTCATAAATTTCTAAAATTAAGACATGGGCTTTGTAGTACTCGAAGCAACGATCTCAAAAACGTAAAAATTTTCAAAAACCGAAAACAAACTAACCTTGATTCAAGCTTAACCTTTTAGAATTTTTCTCCCTTTTATTTTGTGTAGTTTTAGTTAAAAGAACAAAGATGAACAAAGTGGACATTATTTTATGTTTTATGAAATAATAATGTTTTATACATTTACAAAATTAACCTTTATTAAATAATATAAAAATTTTACTAACTAAGGTCATTTAAGACCATTCCCGTCCACTACATTTCAAAATGGGCTTATTACAACTTTGGTACTTTCTTTGTAAAAGACAACATTAATTTAGCCCCTTTTCCAAACAACCACCTAATTTTCATTTTACGCGATTAAGCTCTTTTTATTTAATCGGATATCCAAACGATAAAATTTTAAAATGAAAATTTAATACACACAAATTCACACATTATAAACACAAAAAATAATTTTAAAATATTTTTCTGACTCGAATTCGTTGTCCCGAAACTACCGTTTTGATTAGGGTCTAAATCGGATTGTCACAACTCTCCCCCCTTGGGGATTTTCTTCCCCGAAAATCTTTTCGGTGAATAGGTTCGGATAACGTTCTTTCATTACATCTTTTGGCTCCCATGTTGCTTCCTCAACTCCATCCCTATGCCACAGTACTTTAACCAACAAAATTTTCTTATTTCGTAACTCTTTAATCTCATGAGCAGAATATGAATCAGTTTTTCCTCGTACGACATATCTGATTGAATCTCCATCTCAGATGGACAAATCACATGCGAGGGGTTGGATCTATATCGCCAAAGCATCGAAACATGAAATACATTATGGATCTTTTCTAACTCAGGTGGCAACAGCCGTCTATACGCAATCGGTCCAATCATCTCTATAATCTAGTACGGTCCAATAAATCTCGAACTCAATTTGCCTTTATGACCGAATCTGAGTATTTTTTTCCACGGTAAGACTTTCAAAAATACTTTATCCCCGATCTGAAACTCTATGTCTTTACGTTTTCAAGTCTGCATACGATTTTCGATGGTCTGATGCTACTTTCAAACTTTCGCGGATCACTTTTACTTTCTATTCGGTTTCTTTGATCAAATCGACCCCGTATATATTATTTTCACTGAGCTCGGTCCAACACAATGGTGTACGACATTTATGACCGTAGAAAGCCTCGTAAGGTGCCATTTTGATACTCGATTGAAAACTATTATTGTACGAAAATTCAATCAAATGTAAATATCATTCCTACATACCTTCAAACTCGAGAATGCAACATCTCAACATATCCTCAAGTATCTAAATGATTCATTCGGACTGACCATCTGTTTATAGATGAAAAGCTGTGCTGAAATGCAATTTCGTACCTAATACATCTTGCAGCTTCTTCCAAAACCGTGATGTAAACCTCGAATCTCTATCCGAAACAATAGAAATAGGCACACCATGTAATCTCACAATCTGTGACACATATAACTCAGCAAGCTTATCAAGTGAATAATCTATACGAACTGGAACAAAGTGAGCTTATTTAGTCAATCTATCCAAAATAACCCAGATTGCATCTTTCTTGCTCAGTGTCAACGGTAAACCAGATACAAAATCCATCGTAACTCTGTCCCATTTCCATTCAGGTATCATGATTGGCTGAAGTAACCTGGAAGGTACCTAATGTTCGGCTTTCACTTGTCGACAAATTAAACATTTCGAAACAAATTCAGAAATGTCTCGTTTCATACCATGCCACTAGTAAAGCTGTTTCAAATCATTATACATTTTTGTGCTACCGGGGTGAACAGATAACCGACTACTGTGAGCTTCATTCAAAATCATCTGAATCAACTCTGGATTTTAGGGACACATATTAGGTTTCTGAATCTCAAACAATCATCAGCATCAACTCGAAACTCTAAATCAGCATTCATTTCACACTGAACTCTTTTTGCTAATAATTCATTATCAACTTTCTAGGCATCACAAATTTGTTGAATAAATAAGGTCTTGCCTTCAATTCAGCTACTATCGCACCATCATCAGACTTAGTCGTATGCGCATTCATTGCACACAAAGAAAAAAAATGATTTTTGGCTTAATGCATTAGCAACAACATTAGCCTTTCCTGGATGGTAATCAATCACAAGCTCGTAGTCTTTTAATAATTCCAACCATCGTCGTTGTCTCAGATTCAGATCCTTCTAAGTCATTAAGTACTTTAGGCTTTTATGATCGGAATAGACATGGCATTTTTTCACCGAACAAATAGTGACGCCATATTTTCAATGCAAACACAATAGTTGCCAACTCTAAATCGTGCGTCGGATAGTTCTTTTCATGTGGCTTCAACTGTCTCGAGGCATAAGCTACCACTTTGCCTTCCTGCATCAATACACAACCCAAACCATTTAAAGATGCATCATTGTAAATGACAAATTCTTTACCCGATTCTGGCTGAACTAACACTGTAGCTTCAGTCAAAAGAGCTTTCAACTGATCGAAACTTTTCTGGCATTTTTCTGACCACTCGAACTTAACATCTTTCTATAGTAGCTTTGTCATTGGAGTTGCGATCATAGAGAAACCTTTCACGAACAGTCTGTAGTAACCAGTAACTCCTAGAAAGTTTCGAACTTCAGAAACATTTTTCGGTGGTTTCCAGTCAAGTATAGCTAAAATTTTGCTCGGATCAACCCTAATACCTGATGCTGATACAACATGGCCCAGGAAACTAACTTCGTGTAACCAGAGCTCACATTTACTAAACTTTGCATACAACTTTTTTTTCTCGCAAAGTCTGTAACACAAATTTCAAATGCTCGGCATGTTCAGTTTCATTACGGGAGTAGATCAGTATATCATCAATGAACACAACCACAAACCGATCTAAATACTGCCTGAAAATTTGATTCGTCAAATCCATAAAAACAGCAGGTGCATTAGTAAGTCCGAACGGCATAAGTAGAAACTCATAATGTCCATACCTTGTTCGAAAAGTAATTTTTTGGCACATCGGAGTCTCTGACTTGCAACTGATAATAACCCGATCTCAAAGCTATCTTCGAAAACACTGAAGCCCCTTTCAACTGATCGAATAGATCGTCAATCCGTGGCAATGGATATTTATTCTTTATAGTCACCTTATTTAGTTGGCGATAATCAATGCACATTCTCATAGTCCCGTCTTTCTTTTTTACAAACAAAATTGGTGCGCCCCAAGGAGAAAAACTCGGTCGTGCAAAACCTCTATCTGTCAATTATTGCAATAGTGGTTTCAATTCTTTTAATTCTGTAGATGTCATTCTGTACGGAGCTATAGAAATTGGAGTTGTCCCTGGTACTAACTCAATACCAAACTTTAACTCTCGGATAGGTGGCAAATCCTGCAATTCTTCAAGAAACACGTCCAAATACTCGCACACATCTAGTACAGATTCAATTTTCTTTTTAGTCACTTTACTATCAAGCACATAAGCAAAGTAAGCTTCATAACCTTTTCTCATATACTTCGAGCTAATATCGAAGATGTTATTGCTGGTAAACTATTCAGATCATTAGATTCAATTCGAATAATCTCATTGTTCTGACATCTCAAATCAATGGTCTTTCTTTTGAAGTTAACAATGGCATCGTGTAAAGTCAACCAATCTATACCCAAAATTATATCAAACTCGTTGAAAGGTAACAACATTAAATCGGCTGGAAAGCATGAATCTCGAACCATCAACGGGCAATTTTTACACAATTTGTCAACCAGAACACACCGGCCCAGAGGGTTTGACACTCGAATCACAAACTCAGTTGACTCAACAGGCAAAGTCTTACTGGATACTAATGTTTCACACACATATGAATGAGTTGAACTAGGACATTTAATGCAATAACACTAGTATCATAAAAAGTGAAAGTACCGGTAATAACATCTGGGAAGAAGCATCCTCATGAGCGCGTATAGCATATGCTCTGGCAGGTGCACGAGCCTCAGATCGAACCGCTGTATCTTTCGTCCCTCTCTGACTGCCACTTACATTACTCGAATTTCTGGGTGGTCTACCTCATACTGACATGTTACTCGGTCTCGCGTTCTGAACAGTGTTTTGCTCGGCTAACATCGGACAATCTCGGATAAAATGATCCATCGATCCACATTTAAAGCAAGACCGATAATGCAATCTACAATTTCCAGAATGCCATTTACCACAATGCTTACGCTTGAATCTGTTCTGCCGATCATTGCCAACACTAGCAATCGAAGTGGCTCGTGAACTCACAGGAGGTCAGTCTCGATCTCGTCTAGAAAAGTCTGAAGTAGCTTTAAATTGACTAGAACCATCTTTGAACTTCTTCGATGCTGAGTGAAAAGTCTTACTCGTTGATCTCTTATGGAAATCTCTAGCTTCAAAATCAGCTTTTCTTTTCTCTTTCTCGAGTTCTTCGGCTTTGCAAGCTTGTTCAACAAGTACCACGAATTCTTTAATTTCAAGTATACCAACTAGCAATTTAATGTCTTCATTTAAACCATCTTCAAATCTTTTACATATGACAGCTTCGGTTGAAACACATTCACGAGCATATCAACTTAGTCTCACAAATTTCCGTTCATACTCAGTTACGGTCATACGACCCTGTTTCAATTCTAGAAATGCTTTGTGTTTCTGATCGATAAATCTCTGGCGATGTATTTCTTACGGAACTCAGTTTGAAAGAATTCCCAGGTCACTCTCTCTCTCCGGACCACTATACTAGTGTATTCCACCAGTGATATGCGGTGTCTCGTAATAGAGATATGGCACACTTTAAACATTCATCTGGAGTACAATATAGCTCATTGAACACACGGATAGTATTATCAAGCCACAACTCAGCCAGCTCAGCATCATCATCATCATTAGCTTTAAACTCTTCGTTCCCTTTTTTTTATTTTATCTACAGGAGGCTTATTAAATCTCATTGGATCAATAATCAGAGGTACCACAGGTATCGAAGATGGATTATTCGGGGGTGGAGGTTGTTGAACAACCGGATTAGTTCAAAAATATTGAATAAACCAATCATTCATCATTTGGTAGAAGGCTTGTTTAGCCTCTCCCTCATAGCTACTCGAGATAGGTTGAGATTCAACTAGCACTGTCCCATGAGCGGGAGTAGGCGCTACACTCTCAACATCATCAGCTATAGCTCTGTCGGGATCCATTTACTATACAAAAACACATTTTCAAATGTCAGAAGTCATCACACTATCATAGTAAATATTATGGCATGTACAGCTAGACTCACACACGCTACGTTAGTCTTAGAATCGACTAAATTGTAGCTCTGATACCAATAAAATGTAACACCCCTAACCCTTATCCTTCACCGAAATAAGGTTATGAGGCATTACTGAACACATCACAGCTTCCGAACAATACACATATTCACATAGATCATATTAAAATATAAGAAGACAGAGTAAATGGCTGATCAAATTCACACATACATTATTAATAATAAAGGAAAATAATGCATATACAAATCATATCTCAAAAATCATACAATATATATCTATATAACAACTTATAATTATTCAACTAACATGTTAAAACCAAATGCTAGGTACATATATTCTTTTTATCAATTCAATTCTCCCATATAAATATAATACCCAACTTAATTAAATTACTATGATAGCCAAATCAAATGTCATTCATATCATTAATTGGTCCACAAATGAACATTGAAAACTCATCATGCATATGTTCTGATTCTTACCTAACTAACACATGATCTACTTAAGCGTAATTAACAAATATCATATATCATAATGCTAAAACAAATAGCAACTATACATACTTCGTATATTCGGATACATTCTTGACATATGCCCAAACCAAAATCACTTATATATATATATACAACCATAAATCTCATAAACATGTGTTTAAATGCTGATCCATTGAACAACCATATTCTTTATCTCATTTTAACATATAACCAAAAACACCAACCAACTTATACATACAAAATAAACATCACAAATATCATTCATTCACATCACATATCACCATAACTAAAGTGGACTTATACTATGATCAAACCGAAACAAAATTTGAACTTTTAAATAAGCCATTTTCGCATGGCTTTTATACAAAACCAAGATTCATCACATTAAAACACAAATCAACCTATACATGTCGTAGTTCCAAAATGTAACTTATAAAATACCGAAGACGGTTGATAGTGTGATAGACTTTGTTGATGATCCCTGAGCTTGTAACTTCAATCCAAAATCTATAAAGCAGAATGAACATGGAAACACAGAGTAAGCTATAATAGCTTAGTAAGTCATAAGCAAATAAACATCCCAATGATATAATCAACTCATTTTAAGCCAATCCAAATTTCATTATCATTATCAATCTTTACCTCAAATCTACAAATGAGATAAATAACACATTTTTACTCACAAAATTTACCTTGGTCGAATGCTCATTTAATCAATATGAACTAATATTAATCAACTTTCAAAACTAAAATGTCTTTATATGATCAAACATACACATACGGATTTATATAAACTCAAGAACTATAATACCACATCATGTACATAGACCACTTAAATGGTTGAATATACATGAACACATATATGCCCATATCCAAATATAAATTCCACAATATTCATACTATTTATTTATAAGGCCGAATACACTTACTAAAATTCACATGAAATCTTCATTTATACCACACATAATTAGTAACTAATATCAAGATACTAATTTACCTTATCTCAAGTAAACAATAAGTTAACACATACCTGATCATTGAGCTCATTTAATGTATTTAATTACCACCTCAGCATAAATCTTTTAGGCATAAACTTATACAAATAATTCACCGGCATAAAGCCTACTAGGTGTAAAGCCCGATATCTTTCATCGGCACAAAGCCTGCTAGGCCCAAAGTCTGATTATATACACCGACAATAAGCCTGCTATGCATATAGCCCAATTTAATTCACTAGCACAAGGCTTGCTAGGCCCAAAGCCCAAATAACAATACTACAAAGTCGTCTCATACACATTTCATATATCGAATATTTCAAATATTCCACGTAATTCATACGAACTTTCAAATGTTATATCTCAATCAATATAAACTCAAACACATTTTTTATGCTCATTTACATTCGGCTAGCTTAATAATAATTCCATAAGTTCAATTCAACATTTTACTAAGTTACATTCAAAATTAACAATGTTTAATTGCTTAAAAACTTACCTCGGATATCAACGAACAATGTAATCGGCTATTCAACTATTTTTGTTTTTCCCCGATCCAAATCTGATTTCCTTGGTTCTTGATCTAAACATATTCAAATTAAGCTCATTCAAACATATTTTTATTCAATTTAGTCCAAAAACACTTAAATGGGAAAATTACATTTTACCCCTACTATTTTACATTTTCACAATTTAGTCCCTATTTCACAAAACACAAAATATTCAAAATTTGACTACACTATGCTTAGGCCGAATGTTCCTTACACTCATACAAGTCCATACATTTCATTTATTCCATATTTTAGTCCCTCAATTTATTATTTTTGCAACTTAGTCCTAATTACTCAAAATCATTAAAAACTCCAATACAAAATATGTTAATCTAAAACATATCTTTAATATTTCATCATTAAACATCACAAAACATATATATTCATCAATGGAATATCACAAAATATTCATAAATTTCTCAAATTAAGACATGGGCTTTGTAGTACTCAAAGCAACGATCTCAAAAACGTAAAAATTTTCAAAAATCGAAAACAAACTAACCTTGATTCAAGCTTAATTATGGCCGAACCTTAGGGATAATTTTTCTTCCTTTTATTTTGTGTAATTTCGATTAAAAGAACAAAGATGAACAAAGTGGACATTATTTTATGTGTAACACCCCAAACCCGGCCCAAACACTACAACCAGATTTGGTATATCACTAAGGAGATTTTAATAAAACATGTCGCATTTTTGGAAAATATTTTCTTAAAGTTTAACCTTTTATTCGGGAAAAATTTAATAGGTTGATAATTTAGATAAGCTATAAATTCTATGAGATGTTTCTATGAATTAAAAACCAAAACTTAAATACATGCCTTAGAAAAAAAAATGTAAACTTAAAATGTCTGATAATAATAATAGCCCAAATTAAAACTGAACCGAAATATAAAGCTAACAGCCCGTGGCCTTATTACATTGAAATTTAAAACCCATTAAATAAAGATATAAAATAATAAACTAAAGTCTTTTGCTAAATCCAAATGTTCTTTTGCATGGCCACCTTGCGCTCCTCTCCAGCCCGGTCCGATGCACTAGGTGCTACTTGAAAATATTAAATCACAGGTTGAGTCGCAAGACTCAGTGTGCAACCCTCATGCACCTTTAGATTTGGGCCTTAGCCCCATAGAATAGAATAACAGAACATATTATATATGAAAATATGCAAAGCCCAACCCAAATCCTAGGTTTCCATCCGCCACACGCCACCCTTACCTACCATTTACACCATTGGGGATTTCTACAATCAACCCATACCGCTACACGCCATTGATGGCAGTCATGCTGCTCATCGTCAGATCATGGCAATAGCCACTACAACAGATCATGGCAAAGGCCACTACAACAGATCATGGCAAAAGCCACTACAATGATCATGGCAAAAGCCACTACAAGATCATGGCAAAAGCCACTACACGTAACACTTCCCCTTTCATCAAACCCAACCCCGTGCAATCACAGAAATCGACATACTTATAAAACATATCATCTTAACAGGAACATTCACTGAAGAATGACAGAGATCACTAACCTGGTGATTTGCTTTTACCTTTCTCGGGTTTCGAATGTTATGCCGAGATTTCGACATTTAACAGAATATAAGCAGATTTATTAACACATATTAACAGACAATCTAATGGTGTGAAAAGTTACACACCTGATAACGCGTAGTACTACTCTCTATGTCGATACCCTCGCTAATCTGATCTACTGCCCTTTGTCTACAACCTTGCTCAAAAGCTAGAAGAGCGCAAGGATAAGGCCTCTCCTATATTCGGCCAAGGTTAGTGCTTTACCCGATTCATACATTTAAATTAACAGATCTCCTTACCTTAAAATCCCGAAAGTAATTCGATCCGAGTGCTACTGAACTCTGGCTTAGAAATCTAAGCGATTGGACCCCCTTCAAATCTCGGAATGCCGCAATGAGAGAAAACACCCGATTAGTTAACCATATAGCCATTCGGCTAAGATATCTAAAAGCTGAAAAAAGATTGAAATCTCACGAATTGACACATACCTTTACAAATGGTTTTGGCTACCCCTTGCAGGAAGCTTCGGCAATCACAGCAGAAGATCGAAGCATAGAAGATTGGAGATCTAAGAATTTTGGCTTTTAAGAAAATCCCGAAAAAGATGAACAAGAGGAAGATTTCGGCTACAAGAACAAACAAGAGTGTAGTTTTGGCTTTTAGTTAATGGGAGAAGAATAACAATGGAGATCAGAAGATTCGGCTAATAAGAAATTTCAAAGAAAGAAGAAAGGGTGAAGGAGGTGGTGATTTTTGGCTTTTTGAAAGAAAGTTGGCAGAAATTGTGGAGGGAGAGACTGAAAATTTTGGCATAAAGAATGAAGAGAAAATAGGGTTCAAATGCCAAAATTGATGAGCTATTCCCCCTATTTATAGAAAATTCGGCACCCCATATGGCTATTAGAAACCGATTTCTTTACTCCTCTAGGTGATAGAATTTCGGCCAACTCTGCTATCAGCAGATAGCTTCTAATTTTCTATAGCTTCTAATTTTTTCTAATTTTCCTTTTATCTTTGATATTATCAACTATATTATCTACATTATCCCATTCACATAAATCCTCCTATTTTTGAGCCTTGTGTCTGCCCACTCCACCTAACCCTAATGCCGAAAATTAGCTAACTTGAATCTAAGGAATTGGTCTCCTTGAAACTTAAATTTGGGCCCCTAACTCCCTGGTGTGGCGTCACCTCCTTGTTCCCTAAGTGGCGCTACTGACCACTGGGCCACAAGCCCATTTTGATATTTTAAACACAGGTACTACCTTTTAAGTCCTATAATGCCCAAACAGAAAATTTTAATCAAGGCCTCTGCCTAAGCCTGAGCGCAATTTAGACCCTTAACATTTAAATTAACACTTTAAACATATACACACACTAAACGCATAGGCCCAAAAGTTCAGGATGTTACATTATGTTTTATGACATAATAATGTTTTATACATTTACAAAATTAACCTTTATTAAATAATATAAAAATTTTACTAACTAAGGTCATTTAAGACCATTACCGTCCACTACATTTCAAAATGGGATTATTACAACTTTGGTACTTCCTTTGTAAAAGACAACATCAATTTAGCCCCTTTTCCAAACAACCACATAATTTTTTCTTTACGCGATTAAGCCCTTTTTATTTAATCGAATATTCAAACGATAAAATTTTAACACAAAAATTTAATACACCCAAATTCACACATTATAAACACCAAAAATAATTTTAAAATATTTTTTGACTTGGATTCGTGGTCCCGAAACCACCATTTCGATTAGGGTCTAAATTAGACTGCCACAATAGAGATGAAATGGTTAGAAGACAACTTCTCACATATCGAAAACTCTGCTATTTTTGTTGAAAGACAACAATACACACGAACAATCATCTTGAGGTTTATTAGGGATCTTGTAATTGTAACAACCTGTTTTTAGTGAAATCGAACAGTGGTTTCAGGACAACAAATTCGAGTCAGAAAGAAAAAATATTATTTTAATATTATTGCATGATCTGCAATATGATAGGAATAACATATTAAAATTTTGTTAAGAAAATTTTTTACTGGTTACATGTTTAATTGTGGAAAGGACCAAATTGCATAAAATGCAAAAGTTGACTTTAGTAGCTATAAGTATCAAATAGCCATGGAATTCAAAATTTGAGGTCTTTATATGGTAATTAGACCATTAAGAGAAGTTAGTAGATATTTATGATGATTCGTCCATGGAAAATTAGAAAAAGAAAAGGACTAAATTGGAAAGTTAAAAAATTAATGGATGATAAGTTAATTAAATGAATAAAATAATTTCATATCATCATCTTCCCTAAAAATTTCTATGGAAACCCTAGCTAAGAGAGAGAATTTCAAGCAAGCTTAATTGGGTAAGTAATCATGTCTCGTTTTTAGTAATTTTTACATTTTTGAGATCGTAATAGCTTAATCTATCTATTTTGGGGATCAATTTGCAAAGTTATCAAAGTATTAAAATTTTCCTTGGATGAGTATGATGAAATTTTGAAATTTATGGTAGAAAATGAAAGGTTGTTAATAGATAAACAATTTTTGTAAAGGAAATTTCCATGAAATTGTGATTTAGGGACTAAATTGAAAAGATGTAAAATTCATGGAAAATTTCTTATTTTTGTGAAATACATGAGCTGTAAACATTATATGTAAAAATCTGTTATGTAACAACCCACTTTTGGGTCAAATCAGAATAGTGGTTTGAAGACCACATATTCGAAGTCAAAATATTTATTTTATTGTAATTTTAAGGTTTACAGTATGATTAAGTGACTGTGTGAAAAATTCATTAAGAAATTTTATCGTTTAACTAGTCAATTTGATAAGAAGGACTAAATCGCGTAAAATAAAAAAGTTGTGTTCTATAAGCTAAAGGTGTCTAATAGCTATAGAATTTTAAAGTGGAGGTCCTTATGTAACAGCCTGATTTAGGGGCTAGTTGGAACAGTAGTTTTGGGACCACTAAACCGAGGTCGGGGAAAATTATTTTGATGTTATTTTATGTGTTGTAGCATAATTATAAGGCTATTTGAAAATTTTGGTACATTAATTTGAGTGATAGCCTACTTAATTGTGAAAAAAGGATTAAATCACATTAAGTGCGAAAGTTCTATTTTATATGGTAAAGGTACCTAATAGCTGTAAAATGCAATTTAGAAGTCTTTAAAGTGCAATTAGGCCATTTATCGAGTGATGACCAGTCATATAGGAGCTAGGGAGACAAGATTTTAATGTTGGTCAAAATTTGATGGATATTAGGTGATAAAAATGAATAAAATAAGATGAATAAAGATGTTATCATTTTTTCACTATTCATCCACCTTCATCCACCGAAAATTTGAAGAGAAAACAAGGGTTATGAAGCTTAAACTTTCAGCCAACGTATTCCCTAGCAAGTAAGTGATTTTTTGAAGTTTTCTTGATGATTTTTGTGTTTTTGGAGTCCCCAAAGCTTAAGTTAGCTACTGAGGGGACCAATTTGCAATATGGTTGAAAGTCTAGGGACTTGCCATGAAAGAATTTACGTTGTTAGCTGAGTTTTTATGGAAGAAAATGACTGTTAGGAAGATGAGAAACAACTTTTGTGAAAGGTGTTAGCATGAAAACACCTAAATAGGACTTAAATGCAAAGAATGAAATTGTGTCATAAATGCATGAAATGGTTGGAATGGTGAGCAGTTGTAAGAGAAATAAATGTTTGGCTAGGCTTGTTTATTAATAAAATGTATCAAAAATAATTTATGAGCCTAGGGGTAGAATCTTAATTTTGCCATAGTGCAAGGGCAAAATGGTCATTTTTGCCTAAGTGTAGATTTTGATGCATTATGATCATTAAATGATCTAAATGAATGAATCTTATTGTTATAGATCAAGAAGAACGTGGAATTAACCTTGACCGAGGAAAATGCAAGGTTATAGAGTAAACCACATTTCAATACGCTTTGCACCGAGGTAAGTTTATGTGTAAACGATGCATTATATATATACATTACTGTTGCTAACTAGTGCATGGCACAATTGAGAACATGTATGATTCAAGTGGGTAGAATGTGGCAGTTATTGAATAACTTTAGTGTGGATGATGGAATGGATATGTAAATGTGTTATATCAATATTTGATGGTGGGCTAAGTGCGATACCACCTTAATACTTAATTACGATGGGATATGTGCGATACCATCATCTATTTACTAATTGGCAGGCTATGTGTGATACCACTGTAACTAACCTCTTTGGTGGGCTATGTACGATACCACCTTAATAAAGACTGATGGTGGGCTAAGTGTAGAACCACCGAGTAATTCAATTATGAGTAGTTGATTGAAAGATTGCGATGCCTTGTATTATGTGACATTGTGGTACTAAGTGCAGGGAGGCATGCTAATAAATGTGTACATTAAGCTTGTGTTTTGGTTTGGATGTGGATATGGAAGAAATGAGTAAGCATGATTATGAATATGGAATGCTTCTTGTTTAGTACGTAATGTTGTTTATTGTTTAGCACATACTATAATGCTAATTGTTTATATGTAAACTTACTAAGCTTAAAGCTTACTCCCCCTTTCTTTTTCCCTTGTTTTATAGAGTTTAAGAGCCGAACCGAGATACGCTGATAAGCAGAAGATCGCCCACACTATCAGCTCACCTCGGTATATCTAGACTTAGTGATTTTGTATATGGCATGTATAGGGGCTAGATTAGTTAAATTATTTTATTATTTTGGCCAAAAGTGTGTTGGCCCCTTATTAAGATAACTAATTTGTATATTGCCATGGTTGATGGCTCACCTTGTCATTTATGAAAATATGAAGTTATTCATGAAAGTTCATGCTGCAAATTATGAGTTGTTTATTCATATGTTGAATGGATTCATGTGGTGTGAACTAGAAGGGTGCAAAGAGCTTGGTAAATAGCCTCGTTCTTGTCCATATGGGTAGGCACACGGACGTGTGTCTAGGCCGTATGTGATACACAGTCAGTCCATGGGCGTGTGCCCAGGTCGTGTGAAGTCTGTACTTAGAATTTAGAATTTGAATCACTATACGGTGAAAGCACATGGGCGTGCAACCAACCGTGTGGATTAATCAGAGATGACCACGAGCATCAAACACAGGCGAATGAGTCCGAATGCCAAGGTTTGGCATAGGGGCCAGGGCCATGAATGTGTCCAGGCCATGCGAAATTAGTCAGTGTCGACCACGAGTGGAAGACACGGGCATGTCTTAGAGGCACACGGGCGTGTGGCCCCTGTTTAGGTGAAAATTTTCTAAGTGTTCGTAAAGTTCCAGTTTGGTCCTGCAATATCCCGAGCGGGTGTAAAGGGTCATGTTGACCCATGATAGGGATGGTATGATGGTGAATGAAAAGTTTTAAATTGGAGAATATTTTTATAGCCTAAAATGGAATGATCAAGCAAGTCAAGTCCAGTAATGCCTCATGCCCGGATCTGGCAGAGAACCCGGGTAAGGGTGTTACATTTAGCGGTATCAGAGCTATAGTTTAGTCGATTCTCAAACTGCTGTAGCATGTGTAAGAGTCTAGCTATACATGCCACAAGCGTGTAATGATAGTGTGATGGCTTCTGATGATTCTAAACTTTATTTTTATGTAGTATATGGATCCCGATCAATCAGCTACTGATGACGCAGCTAGTAATGCGTCGACTCTCGTGCAAGGGACCGCGCCTGTGCAGAGTGGACCCAATACTAGGGTTCAGGGAGAAGAGGCTCGAGAAGCCTTTCTCTAAATGATGAGTAATTGGTACACGGAATATGTATGAGCAAACTCCAATGCTCAACCTCCTCCATCCCCTCCTATACCTCAGCCAGTTCTTGTAGCTCCCCAAGGAATAGAATTAGTAAGGACCACTAAACCCCCGGTGGACAAAATTTGGAAGCAAGGGGCTGAGGACTTTCAAGTTAATATAGATGATGACCCTAAAAGGGTAGAGTTCTGGCTTGAGAACTCGATGAGAGTATTTGACGAACTCTCTTGTACCTTTGAGAAGAGCTTAAAATATGCTGTATCCTTGCTGAGGGACTCGACATACCATTGGTGGAAAATGTTGAAATCAGTGGTTTCGAAAGAGAGAGTGATGTGGGACTTCTTTTTGGAAAAGTTTTGAAAGAAGTATATAAGTCAGAGGTTTGTAGACCAAAAACAAAAGGAGTTCCTCGAGTTACAGCAAGGAAAATGACTGTGATAGAATATGAGCGTGAATTTGTTAAGCTCAATAAGTACACACAAGAGTGCGTGTCTACAGAAGCCATTTTATGCAAAAGGTTCAAAGATGAGCTAAATGAGGATGTCAAACTTTTAGTTGGGATTTTAAAACTAAAAGAATTTATGGTATTGGTGGATAGGGCCAGTAAGGCTGAAGAATTGAGTAAGGAAAAGAGGAAGGCCATGAATGAGGCCCGGGATGCAAGGAAAAGGCCGATGAGTAAGTCCTACCAAGCTCAATCAAAGAGGTCTAAGGAAGTGAACCCTCGGAAGACTACATCAGTCAGGTATTCGCAAGGAAAGTGAGGCAACACGTACTTGGGTTCAAGAGTTCAGGCCACCACAATGGCAAGTGTGGGCAATCCAAAGTCCAAACCGGAGTGCCCAAGTTGTGGTAGACATCACACTGGGGAGTGTTGGGGAAACAGTTGAAATTGTTATAAATGTGGGTCCCCTGACCATCTCATCCGAAACTGCCCCGAAAGGGATGACAAGGAGAGGAAGCAAGAAATAAGATCAAATAGTGTATCCTCTAGGGGTAGGCCACAAAATAACCCGAGAGGTGGGACTAGTGGTAGAGGTGCATCACGAGACTCTACTGTGAGCCAGAGGGTCGGGCACCAACGAGGACTTACTCTATTCGTGCTCGAGAAGAGGAATTATCGCCAAATGTAATAACAGGTACTTTCTCTCTTCATGACACCTTCGTTATTGCTTTGATTGATCCGGGGTCTACCCATTCTTATATTTGTATAAGATTGGCATCTAGTTTGAGCATGATTGTTAAGTGTACATAATTAGTAGTAAAGGTGGCAAACCCGTTAGGTAAATATGTGTTAGTTGACAAGGTGTGTAGGAAGTGTCCTTTGATAATTAGGGGTCATTGTTTTCCAGCAGATCTTATGTTGTTGCCTTTTGATGAATTTGATTTGATCCTTGGTATGGATTGGTTGACTACCCATAGTGTTTTAGTGAACTGTGGTAGTAAATTTATTGAATTGAAATGTGAAAGGAGACGTTATTCAGGTTGAATCAGGTGGGTCAGATAGTTTACTGGTGATGATTTTTTCATGGTGGCTGAGAAATATTTGAGAAAAGGGTACGAGTTTTATCTTGCTTTTGTGTTAAATACTCAAGAGTCTAAAGTAAAGATTGAAACAGTGCCGGTTGTATGTGAGTATTCGGATGTATTCCCGGAAGAGTTTCCCGGATTACCTCTAGTTAGAGAGGTTGAGTTTGGGATTGAGTTAGTTATGACAATGGCACCTATTTCGGTTGCTCACGATAGGATGACACCATTAGAGTTGAAAGAACTGAAGGTTCAGTTGCAAGAGTTAACGGTGTAATAGGCCCAATTTGCCTGGGCCCAATTAACTAGTTTATTAAACAAAAACAAAAATTAAAAAACCAATAAATAAAGTCCAATAACCGTCCCTTTTTTACAAGCCCAATAATAACAGGCCCAATACCAACCCAAATGTCTAACCTAAGCCCGCTAGCCCAAAACAAAATACAAAGATAGAAACCCTAGCCATCGTTTTGTGCCGCAGCACCTCCACACGAGCTGCATACGTTCGACCCACCACGCCCGCATGTACGGCCTCCGTACCCCTCCACGTCACCTCCATACACTGTTGAGCCTCCGTACCTACAATGAAAGATAGACGAACAGCACAGCAAACAAAAAAGAGAGAACTTTGTATTTTATTTTCTGATTTTCGACTGTAAAACTGAATGAGAATCATTTGTATAGGGGTTCCTTTTTTACGTACCCACAATCATAGAAAGAAATACAAACAGATTTCGAATACAATACAAAAAATCAAAAGTTTTTAAAGGTATAATATCGCATATTTATTTTCAATATAACATAGCATATCGATTTTTTTTAAGAAAAAGGGATAAAACCGCTTACCTCGCTTAGGAGTCAGAAAGTCAAAAGCTTTCTCTTTATCTCTCGTTTTTTCCTTTTCTTTCGTTTTTTTATACTTACATCTTAAAAATGGTTCGAGGGAGGAAAAATAGCCAAAATGGCCTTTTTCGGTGAACTCCGGCCACTGTGGACGGCGGTCATAGTCGTCGATAGCTATTGGTTGCGGCGGGGCCACGGTGGCGATCTAGGGTCGGCTAAAGGGAAGTGAAGAGGGATTTGAGAGTGTATAAAGTTGTTTTTTTTTAAATGGGGTAAAAAATGAATTTTTTTGTCAAAATTTTAATATTTCTAGGGCGTGTTATACGACGTCGTTTTGAGCCTTATTCCCAGGCACCAAAACGGCACCGTTTCATGTAACCCGATCTGGATTCAACCTACTACAAGCAAGATCTGCGTGTTTTTGCAAGTTTTGGGATATTTACCATTTTGGCCCTTCCGCATTTTATTTCTTTTCAATTAAGTTTCTTTTATTTTAATTTTGCCCAGTAATTTTGCGCAGTTTTAATTTAGTCCCTATTTAAACTCCGCGTTCAATGATTTGAGTAAATTGCACTTTTAATCCCTTTTAATTTACGCGCATTGTACTTTAGTCCTTTTTGGATTTCTTTTTTAATTTATTACTTTTTAGCCCCCTCTAATTTTATTTTGACTTCAATATGGTCCTATGTTTAATTTGTTTTATTATTTGCATAATAATTTGTCTAATTATTTTCTTTTTTGAGTTAATATTAGATTTTGTTCATTTTAGCTTGTTTAGATGTTATTATTTCTTATATTATTTATTTATTTCATCTTTCTTTAATTATTAATGTTAGTATTTAAATGATATATGTCACATAATTTTCTCGTAATATTTCTTTTAGTATTCGTATCTTGTATTTTGTTGGTGTAATGGTTTTATTAATAGATCGTCGTCTTAAATAAAAACGTGTTTCGTTTAATTACTCCATTTTATTCAAAATTTTCTCCAAATAAGGGAATATTTCGTGTTTGGAAATTCAAGAAATCGTGCCCTATAGTGTTGGGTTTCAGTTTTTCGTTTGATCAAATAACCAAATATCCTTTTAAAATTTTGTCCATGTTTTCTAAAAAAACAAGGTAATATTTCGTATTTGGAAATTCGAGCAATCGTGCCCTATCGTACTGGATTTCGGTTTTCCGTTTGACCAAATAACCAAATATCCTTTTAAAATTTTGTCCATGTTTTCAAAAAAACAAGACAATATTTTGTGTTTGGAAATCCGAGAAATCGTACCCTACCGTGCTGGGCTTCGGTTTCTTTGTTTGTCCAAATAATTGGATATCCTTATAAAAATCTCAATGCATGAACTTTGGAAATCACGAGAGGATCTTGGCATCGAGGGTTTGAAATGTCATATCCTATCGTGCTGGATGTGATATTTTATTCCTTCGGAATAAGAGAATCTCAATATCCAATTCAAGTTATTATAATTTTTTTAAATGGAATTGCATTTTAAAATCATTTCAAATTTTTGGCATTAGGACATTAAATAATCAATTAGGTACCAATTTTGGGCGCTACGAGGGTGCTGACCCTTCTTCGTATGTAACCGACTCCCGAACCCATTTTCTTTAGTTTTTGTAGACCAAAATATGTTTTAATAAATCAAAGTTTTATTAAAATGATCAATTTCAAGGTGATCCGATCACACCTCAAAATAGGGTCAGTGGCGACTCCATTTTCATTTATAAAGTCGATCCCCGATTTCATTCAGAAAATGGTTTTGACAGCTTGGTGACTCCGCTGGGGACTGGTTGAGAGTCAAGCCATAGATTCATTAATTTTTGTCCTTTTGATTGAAAATTTGGAAAATTGTTTTGAAAAATCATGTTTCTTTTGATGCATTTGTTGATGCTATGATTACAATAATACCGAGTCTCATAAAATACTTTGGCATTTCATTGCATGACTGTTGCGATTACACCCTTTAAGTGGGAGTGAGAAACTATGCCTTCGTGAGGTTTTCACCTCCGCATGGGCTAGTGGATTTGTAACACCCCTAACCCGTGTCAGTCGCCATATTAGGGTTATGAGGCATTACCAAACCCAGCTCAGATTATCACAGTCATTTAAATTCGTGCTTGTACATTTCAAACCATTGAATCATCGAATATATGTCATTCAAATATTTAATACATGTTCAAGCATTTATCATTCATCTTATAAATATAATTTACCTATTAAGACATACAAATCCTTAGAACTCTATTGTATATTCGTTCACATATGTAACATTAATACACTATAGTATAACCGAACATGTTCATGATACTAATGCAATATGCGCATATCTCTCAAAGACAAAGCCATAATCTACCATGATTAACAAATTTACATAACCATATTATGGACAACATTTGGGAATAAGCCGAATCATAAAATCATGAAACATGCATTAAAACTCTATTCATCTTTCAAGAATAATGTACATACCTGTTAAACATAAAATATATATATATCCAAATTGTGTCAATACATCTATTTCATTAGTCGAACATCAACTAAACATTCCATAACTTGTGCACATATATAAGTTACACCTAAGTAAGCGTAATTCGGATGTCAATACATAATAACTTCCTATTAAGACTGAATTTCATATGACTTGAAACTTATTTCCACATAACCGAATATACAAGTTGTCATTTATCAAATTTCCAGTTCATCACATAGCACAAATCAAGTTTTGTAATTCCAAATACTCAATCAGAGTAAGAAATATCACAAGCCAAATACATATCTATATAAGTACAAAAATATACATCATAATTCTGCACATTTTCCATATAATTCCATTCAACTGAATTAATGCCTATTTTCGCATTCATTCAACTCAAAGCCACATGAACTAATTATATACATAAATATCATTATAAACTTATCAAACACATGAGCCATTTTAATAGCTGAATACCTAATTATAACTGATTCATTGACCACATATTCAGACCTTAAAAAAAAAAGACTCCACAGATCAATCCAATATACATATACAATAACATTTCCAATGTCATCACCTAACCATCATTCAATATCTCAACATATATGCCATGATATATATATACTTCCAATCTAAGATTAGAACATGACTAAAACACATAACCATTAACAATTGTACAAGCCATTATATCAAAACACATAAGTAAAGCTTAACCCAAAAGTGTTTGCCATTTTCGCAAGGCTATACTTATATACAAGATTAAAATACCATTGGTTTACAACTTAGACTAGCTTATACATGCCTTTCAAATCAAAAACTAAGTTTATGAGTACCAAAAGAGTTGATAGTGTGGTTGACTTCTTCGATGATCCTCTGAGCCCGTAACTTAACCAAAGTCTATAAAACAAACAATGAACACAAACAAAGTAAGCTCGCTAGCTTAGTAAGTCTTAAGCAAATACAATAAAGCTTCAGTCACCCAAGCTTTTTTATCATACCATTCAAGACATTTGAAATTCATAGTCTAACTTATAAATTCACCATAGCTGAATTTCATTATTTCATTTAGCCTAACAACTTTCATTTTTCCAACCAAAGTACACCAGTCATCAAATATACCAACACATATATAAGTATAGATGTACTTACATAACCCTTTTCAATCTCTAGTATATTTCCAAGTAATCAATGTATAGTTCAATGCTTCCTCATATTATTTGCTTATTAACATCATATACAACATATAAGTATGAAATCACATACCTCAAGGCCAAACCAATAATGATTCATTTTCAAAAGCATAAACTTTCTCGATTCATTTTATAACTTTGTTGTTACATATTCTGGCTCTGAATTTCAGTTCACCCGTAAAGAACCTGCTAGGCATTAGCCCGAATCACACACACCGGCACTAGGCCTGCTAGACTCAAGGTCCGAAATCCAAAACACCGACATTAAGCCTGCTAGGCAATAAGCCTGAAATATGTCACTAGCATGAGGCCTGCTAGGCATAAAGCCCGATACAAATCACCGGCACAAGGCCTGCTAGGCTCGAAGCCCGAATATCAGTATGGCTAATCCTTCAATTCACGTTTCATAATGCTAACTTCACAACCATCCATATATCACATATTACATTCAAGTATCAACCAAATGCATTTATTCACATCACATTAAATATAATTACAATCAATCCAATTTAGTACCCTTGCATTCGGCTAATTCATGGATTCATGCTAAAAATATTCAAATTTCATCATTCATCAGATTCATAAATAATTCTTCAACATATATTCACTTAAAGACTTACATCGACTGTCGACGAACCGCGTAAACCGGCTATTCAAAACCTTCGTCTTTTCTCGATCCAAATCCATTTTTCTTTGTTCTTGATCTAATCACATTAAAATTCAGCTCATTCAAGTACGTTTCATCTCAATTTAGTGCCTAAGCATATAAATAGGTAAATTACCATTTTACCCCTATTATTTCACATTTTTAAAATTTAGTCCTAATTGCACAAAACACAAAATACACAAAATTTCAATATGGTACCTTAGGGCCAAATATTCATAGGGACCGTACTAGTCCATATCTTTCATTTATTTTGCAAATAAGCCCCTCTAAAAATTTATTTTTACAAATTAGCCCTAAATCTCAATTTCATCAAAATTTCCAATACAAAACATACTAATCTTTAACATATCTTTAATCTAAAATTACCAAACATCAAAAACCACATGAACACATTAATGGCTGAACACTAAGCATGCTTAGTTTCAAAAATTCTAACATGGGTCAGCTACTGTTCGAAGCAACGATCTTAAAAACGTAAAAATTAACAAAAATTGAAATCAAACTAACCTTGAATTTAAGCTTCTAAATGCCGAAAATCAAAGGAAATAAAACCCTTCTTCTTTCTCCCACATTCGGCCAAAAGAATAAAGATGATAATGTCTTTCTTTTTGTTTTATTAAAGCATATATTATTTACTAGATTACTATTATAACCTTTTAATAAAAATTTAACTATCATATATAATAAGGGCATATTAGTCATAAGCCGTCCACTAACTTGTAAAATGGGCTATTTGCCCTTTTAATACTCCATATTAAGAAGCCATCATCATTTAAGCACTTCCCACTATAGTATGTAACTTTTACGCTTTACGCGATTAAATCCTTTTTATCACATTAAACACTTAAATGATAAAATTTTTCTACGAAACTTTTGCACACATTAATTCACACTTAATAAGCACATAATATAATATTTAAATATATATCAGACTCGATTCGTGGTCCTGAAACCACCGTTCTAATTAGGGTCAAATTCGGACTGTTACAACTCTTGCCCCTTAAGGATTTTCGTCCCCGAAAATCTTACCGTTAAACAAAGTCGGATGTTGTCTCATTGAATCCTCAGGCTCCCACATAGCCTTTTCAACTCCTTGATGATTCCAAAGTACTTTCACTAACAAAATTTTCTTGTTTCTTAACTCTTTCATCTCCCGAGCTAAAATACTAATCGGTTCCTCTTCGTATGTCATATCAGATCGGATTTTAATTTTAGATGGAGAAATCACATGTGATGGATCTAATCTGTATCTACGGAGCATTGAAACGTGAAACACATTGTGCATCTTTTCTAATTCAGAAGGCAACTTTAGTCTATAAGCAATAGGCCCAATACGTTCGATGATCTCGTATGGTCCGATGAATCTTGGACTAAGTTTGCCTTTCCAACCAAATCGGAGTACTTTCTTCCACGGAGAAACTTTCAAGAATACTCGATCTCCGACCTGAAATTCAATGTCTTTGCGTTTTAAATCAGCATAAGACTTTTAATGATCCAAGGTAGCTTTCAAACTATCTCTGACTATAGTCACTTTCTTAGTCTCTTTAATCAAATCAACCCCGTGTATCTTGTTCTCACTGAGCTCGGTCTAGTACAATGGTGTTCGACACTTGCAGCCGTACAAAGCTTCGTAATGTGGCATTTTGACACTAGATTGAAAACTATTGTTATAGGCAAATTCAGTCAAAGGTAAGTATCTTTCCCACATACCTTCAAACTCAAGGACGCAACATCTCAACATGTCCTCCAGTATTTGAATAGTTTGTTCAGACTGACTGTCTGTCTACGGATGAAAAGCTGTACTAAAGTGAAGTTTAGTACCTAAAGTATCTTGCAACTTCTTCCAAAATCGCAATGTAAATCTCGGATCTCTGTCTAAAATAATGGAACTCGGCACACCATGTAATCTCACAATCTGTGACACATACAATTCAGCAAGTTTTTCAAGTGAATAGTTTGTACGAACTGGCACAAAGTGAGATGGTTTAGTTAGTCTATCCCCAATAACCCAGACTAAATCTTTCTTACTCAGTGTCGTAGGCAAACCGGATACAAAATCCATAGTGATTCTATCCCATTTCCATTCAGGTATCATAATCGGCTGAAGTAATCCGAAAGGCACTTAATGCTCGGCTTTTACTTGTTGAAAAATTAAACACTTTGAAACAAATTTAGATATATCCCGCTTCATGCCAGGCCACCAATAAAACTATTTTACATCATTATACATTTTCGTGCTACTCGGATGAATCGATAGTTGACTACTATGAGCCTCGTCCAAAATCATCTGAATCAAATCCATATTCCTCGGAACACATATTCGGCCTTTGAAGTTCAAACAATCATTTTCATCAATTCGAAATTCTGATTCTGCATTATTTTCACACTGAGTTCATTTAGTAATCATATCTTTGTCAATTTTTTGTGCCTCACAAATTTGCTGAATAAACAACGGTCTAGCCTTCAACTCAGCTATGATCGAATCATCACTAGTCATAACCATATGTACGTTCAATGTACGAAGAGCAAACAATGACTTTCGGCTTAAGGCATCTGCAACAACGTTAGCTTTTCCCGGATGGTAGTCAATTACCAATTCATAATCTTTCAACAATTCTAGCCATCTGCATTGTCTCAAGTTCAAGTCTTTCTGAGTCATCAAATACTTCAGACTTTTATGATCCGAATACATATGACATTTCTCACCGAATAAGTAATGACGCCAAATTTTCAATGTGAAAATGATGGCTGCTAATTCCAGATCGTGAGTCGGGTAATTTCTTTCGTGAGGCTTCAATTGTCTCGAAGTGTAGGCTATGACTTTGCCTTCCTACATTAAATGCAACCCAAGCCATTCAAAGAAGCATCACTATAAATAATAAATTCTTTACCCGATTCAGGCTGAGCTAACACTGGAGCTTCAGTCAAAAGGGCTTTCAACTGATCGAAACTTTTCTGACACTTTTTCGACCACTCGAACTTGACATCTTTCTGTAGTAGCTTTGTCAAAGGTGTAGCTATCATGGAAAAACCTTTGACGAATCATCTGTAGTATCCCGCAAGTCCCAGAAAGCTTTGAATCTCAGAAACATTCTTTGGTGGCTTCTAATCAAGTATAGCTGATATTTTGTTCGGATCAACTCGAATACCGATCGCTGAAATGACATGTCCCAAAAAACTGACTTCTTTCATCCAGAATTCACACTTACTAAATTTTGTATACAACTGTTGATCTCGCAAAGTTTGTAGCACCAATCTTAAATGCTCGGCATGCTCGGTTTCATCTTTAGAGTATATCAGGATATCATCTATAAACACTACCACAAACCGATCCAAATACTGTTTGAAGATCCGGTTCATCAAATTCATGAAAATAGCAGATGCATTAGTAAGTTCAAAAGGCATAACCAGGAACTTAAAGTGTCTGTACCTCATTCAAAATGCAGTCTTTGGCACATCAGAATCTCTGACTCGCAATTGATAATAACCCGATCTCAGATCTATCTTTGAAAACACTGAAGCCCCTTTCAACTGGTCAAACAAGTCATCAATTTGAGGCAACGGGTATTTATTCTTTATTGTCACTTTATTCAGCTATCGATAATCAATACACATTCACATAGTCCCGTCTTTCTTTTTCACAAACAAAACTGGTGCACCCCAAGGAGAGAAACTCGGTCGTCCAAAGCCCTTATCTGTCAACTCTTGCAACTGTGCTTTCAACTCTTTCAACTCAGTAGGTGCCATTCGATACATAGCTATCGAAATCGGAGTCATCCCAGGTACTAATTCAATGCCGAACTCAATCTCTCGTACTGGTGGTAAACTCGATAATTCTTTGGGAAACACATCTGGGTATTCACACACAATTGGTACAGATTCGATCTACTTTTCAGACACCTTACTATCCAACACGTAAGCCAAATAAGCTTCACATCCCTTTCTCACATACTTTCGAGCCAACATTGAGGATATTACAGTAGGTAATCCACTCAGATCATTAGATTCAACCCGAATGATTTCACCGTTCTGACATCTTAGATCAATAATCTTTCTTTTGCAATTTACCACTACATCATGCAAAGTTAACCAGTCCATTCCCAAAATTATGTCGAACTCGTCGAAAGGCAACAACATTAAGTCAGCTGGAAAGTAGGAGCCCCAAATCATCAACGGACAACCTTTACACACTTTATCAACAAATACACATCGACCCAAGGGGTTGGACACACGAATCACAAACTTAGTAGACTCAACAGGCAAAGTCATACTAGCCACCATAGTTTCATACACATATGAATGAGTCGAACCAGGATCAATCAATGTAATTACAGTAGTATCATAGAGTGTGAAAATACCGGTAATAACATCTGGGGAAGAAACATCCTCCCTAGCACGTATAGCATAAGCTCTAGCTAGTGCTCGAGCCTCTGATTGAACTACAGTGTCCCTCATTCCTCTCTGACTGCCACCTACACTCCCTGCATGTCTGGGTGGCTACCTCGTGCTGACACATTGCTAGGTTTAGTGTTCTGAGTTGTATTTTGCTCGGCTAGCATCGGGCACTCTCAAATAAAATGGTTCGACAATCTTTATTTAAAGCAGGACCGATCATGGAATCTACAACTTCCAGAATGCCATTTCCCACAATGTTTGCACTCAGCCTGGTTCTGCGGAACATTACCAACACTAGCCATCGAAGTGGCTCGAGAACTCACTGGAGGTCGATCACGTCTAGACAAATATGAAGTAGCTTTATGTCGGCTGAAGTCATCTCTGAACTTCTTAGGCACTGAATGGAAAGTCTTACTCGATGATCTTTTACGAGTGTCTCTAGCTTCTATTTTAGCCTTTCTCTTCTCTTTTCCGAGCTCTTCAGCTTTACAAGCTCGCTCGACTAGTACCATGGACTCTTTAATTTCAAGAATGCCGACAAGCAACTTTATATCTTCATTCAAGCTGTCTTCAAATATTTTACACATAATGGCTTCATTGGGTATGCACTCTCGGGCATATCGGCTCAATCTGACAAATTTCTGCTCATATTCAGTTACAGTCATGTGGCCCTGTTTTAGATCCAGAAATTCTTTTCTTTTCTAATCAATGAACCTCTGGCTAATGTATTTCTTATGGAACTCGATCTGGAAGAAATCCCAATTCACTTTTTCTTTCGGAACTACTGATACTAGTGTATTCCACCAATAATATGCAGTGTCTTGAAGTAGCGATATAACACACTTTAGCCATTCATCAGGAGTACATGATAGTTCATCAAGTACCCAAATAGTGTTATCAAGCCACATTTTGGCTCGCTCGGCGTCATCATCATCATTAGCTTTGAATTCTTCGACCCCATGTTTTCTAATTTTATCAACGGGGGGCCTACTAGATCTCATTGGATCTATCATCGAAGGTGCGGAAGGTACCGGAGTTGGATTATTCAGGGGTGGAGGTTGTTATACAGCCGGGTTATTCTAAACAAATTGGGTAAATTATTCATTCATTATCTGGTAGAAGGCTTGCTTAGCCTCCCCCTCAAGGCTACCCGAAATAGGTCGAGAGTCTACCGGCGCTGACCCGCGTGCACGATCAGGCGTTACACTCTCTACATCATCTGTTACGGCTCTGTCAGGATCGGAATCCATTTACTATATATAAAACACAGTTTGAAATGTCAGAAGTCACCACACTATCGTATATACAATAAAAGACATGTATAACTAGACTCTCACGTTCTATGGTAGTCTTAGAATCGACTAAACCGTAAGCTCTGATACCAATCCAATGTAACACCCCCTAACCCGTGTCAGTCACCAAATTAGGGTTATGAGGCATTACCAAACCCAACTCAGATTATCACAGTCATTTAAATTCGTGCTTGTACATTTCAAACCATTGAATCATTGAATATATGTCATTCAAATATTTAATACATGTTCAAGCATTTATCATTCACCTTATAAATATAATTTACCTATTAAGACATACAAATCCTTAGAACTCTATTGAATATTCATTCACATATGTAACATTAATACACTATAGTATAACCGAACATGTTCATGATACTAATGCAATATGCGCATATCTCTCAAAGACAAAGCCATAATCAATCATGAGTAACAAATTTACGTAACCATATTATTGACAACATTTGGGAATAAGCCGAATCATATAATCATGAAACATGCATTAAAACTCTATTCATCTTTCAAGAACAATGTACATACCTGTTAAACATAAAATATATATATCCAAATTGTGCCAATACATCTATTTCATTAGTCGAACATCAACTTAACATTCCATAACTTGTGCACATATATAAGTTACACCTAAGTAAGCATAATTCGGATGTCAATACATAATAACTTCTTATTAAGACTGTAACACCCCTAACCCATATCCATCACCAGATTAGGGTTATGAGATATTACCGAACTAAACTCAATTCCAAATATACATTCAATTGAATTCAAGCATACACAATGCGATCCTTATTATAATTATAACATTACAACGTTTTAGACTTAATTTCTAACATAGCCAAATACATGAGCATGTCCACTAAATCACTTCACATCGCATTACTAAAGATCCTTTATCAAATTATTTCATCAAGCAGTCAAGCATAGACTAAACACATTTTAACCGTATACACAATGACTTAATCAAATTTAATATCTCACATACCATCGTTTAATCACATGCTAAATGTGTACCCCATGATTCGGCCAAATAATGTAACAAACTCATCATTCATATTTATGAGATATTGGTAATCTGTCTAATCATGCCTAACATATAAGTACATTTACTACTCCAAACAGGATCAAAGTAACCAAGCCTCAAATGATCACATCAAATATATATATATATATATGCGCTTGATCTATATCTATTAAAAGAACAAATGCACCTTTGATTCCTTATACAAATATTCGTGCACAAATCAATTCTCTTATTAACAAACTAAAACAATCATAGAATATACATTCTTTCATTAATGAAAACATCCAATATATAATATATTTATATTATTATAAGTCCAAGCCTTTAACCGAATATACAAATACACCTTATATTAAATTTTAATACAAACATAAATTATCACTCAATCAAGCATAAAGCCTATGCATACTAAACCAATACAACTAAATCAACGTATCCATTATAACATCAATTATAAATTCATCTCATTTATAAATATACTAATGCATGTACGAACAAACAAGTTACTATACTTATAATTCATTAAAAACCACACATACTATAATTAAAACATGAAACATTGAAAACTCAAGACATTGAAGGTAAGCCATATTCGCATGGCTTTAATATGGATACATAAACAAAAGTTTCTAACTCAAACATAGACATTATCCATCCTATACATGCCTTTATCCAAAAATAAACCAAACCAAAAGAGTACCAAAAAGTTGATAGTGCGATTGACTTGCTGACAATTTTCCCGAGCCCGTAGCTTGACCAAAATCTATAAAACAGAACATTAAACATAAACAGAGTAAGCTTTCTAGCTTAGTAAGTCTTAAGCATTGATTTAAGTCATTCATCTAGTTAAACATGATTTCAATCAATTCATGACATAAAACATACATGTCTTACTCATAAACTTACCATAACAAGACATCATTACCTTACTTAACTTGGTAACTTTCAATTTTTACCTAATACATCAATTCTCAATATACATAGATAATTACATAACTAGATGAATAAATATACTTACAAGAACCTTTTAACCATACTCATACTTTCGCATTTCCAATAACCAAATGGAAAATTATATTGTATTATATAAACTTCACAACCAAGTGCATAACACATTTTTCTTTCATCATTTCATTTGCTCACATCATAGCAAATATATATATATAACTTAAATGTATGAAATACATACCTTATTTCCAAATTAACAAATTCATTTTCAAAGCTCAAGCTTACTAGATTTGCTTCATGACCTTATTACTATATAAATGAAATTCAAAATTGAAACTCACCGGTATAGCACCTACTAGGCTTTAACCCGAATTGCACACACCGGCACTAGGACTGCTAGACTCAAGGTCTGAGATTTAAACACCAGCATTTAGCCTGCAAGGTAATAAGCCTAAAATATTTCACTGGCACAAGGCCTGCTAGGCTCAAGCCGAAATAACTCACCGGCACAAGGCCTACTAGGCTCTAAGCCCGAAATAACTCACCGGCACAAGGCCTGCTCGGCTCTAAGCCCGAATAACAACATAGTTAATCCTTCAATACACATTTCTTAATGCTAACTTCACAAACAAATCATGTACCTCATATTACCTCCACATATCATATCGAATATACTTATTCATATCACATTAACAACATACATTCAATCCAATTTAACACCTTTACATTTGGCTAACACATAAATTTATACTTAGAATTATCAAATATCATCATTTAACATGTTCATAATTAACTCTTTAATATATATTTGCTTAAGGACTTACCTCGACTGTCGACGGACCGTGTAAACCGACTATTCGATAACCTTCGTCTTTCCCCGATCCAAATCCATTTTTCTTTGTTCTTGATCTAGACACATTAAAATTCAGCTCATTCAAGTACATTTCATCTCAATTTAGTACTTAAGCACATAAATAGGCAATTTACCATTTTACCCCTACTATTTCACATTTTTGCAATTTGGTCTCATTTGGACAAAACACAAAATAAACAAAATTCCATTACAACACTCAAGGGCCGAATGTTCACAAGGACCTTATAAGTCCATTTCTTTCATTTATTTTGCAAATAAGCCCCTCTAAAAATTTACTTTTACAAATTAGCCCTAAATACTCAAATTCACCAAAATTTCCATTTCAAAACTTGTAGATTTCTAACATAACTTTAATATTTTTCCATCAAACATCATAAAACATCAAAATTTAGCCATGGCCAAATATCAAACATGCTCAAATTTAAAAATTCTAACATGGGTCAGCTACTGTTCAAAGCAACGATCTCAAAATCGTAAGAATTATCAAAATCGATTAAAAACTAACCTTTGATTCAAGCCAACACCATGACCGAATGCTTAAGCTTTTAAACCAAGCTTTTATTTTCTTATTTCAGTGGCCAAGGATGAAGAAAACCTTTATTTCATGTTTTTATTTAACATATATTATAGTATTTACTAATTTACTAATTTATCCTTTAATTAATAATAATAACAACTTATAACATAAGGTCATACTTGACCTTTGCCGCCCACTAACTCATAAAATGGGTTAATTTCCTTTTTAATACTCCAAATTAAAAATCCACAATCAATTTAGTGCATTTTCACTATAGTTTGGGACTTTTACCTTTTACGCGATTAAGTCCTTTGTCTAAATTAAACACATAAACAATTAAATTTTTCAACGAAACGTTCACACACATTAATTCACATATAGTAAGCAAGAAATATAATATTTAATTATTTCTTGGACTCAAATTCGTGGTCTCAAAACCACCGTTCTGATTAGGGTCAAATTCGGTCTATTACAACTCTCCCCCCTTAAGGATTTTTGTCCCCGAAAATCTTACCGTTAAATAAAGTCGGGTATTGTTGCCTCATTCAATTCTCAGGCTCCCACGTAGCCTCTTCAACTCTGAGCCTATTCCATAGTACTTTCACTAATGGAATCCTCTTGCTTCTCAGCTCTTTTATTTCTGGAGCTAAGATACGGATCGGTTCTTCATCATATGTCATATCGGATCAGATTTCAACCTCTGACGGAGTGATCACATGTGATGGATTTGATCTGTACTTACGAAGCATCGAAAAGTGAAATACGTCATGTATCTTTTTTAATTTAGAGGGTAACTTCAATCTATAAGCAATATGCCCAATACGTTCGATGATTTCATACGGTCCAATGAATCTCGGACTCAATTTGCCTTTCCAACTAAATCGGAGTACTTTCTTCCACAGAGAAACTTTCAAGAATACTTGATCTCCGGCCAAAATTCAATGTCTTTACGTTTCAAATCAGCGTAAGACTTTTGACGATCTGATGCAGCTTTCAAACTATCTCTGATTATAGCCACTTTCTGTTCTGTCTCTTTAATCAAATCGACCCCATGTATCTTATTCTCACTGAGCTCAGTCCACTATAATGGTGTTCGACACTTGCGACCATACAAAGCTTCATATGGCACCATTTTGATACTAGATTGAAAGCTATTATTGTAAGCAAATTCAATCAAAGGTATGTATCATTCCCACGTACCTTCAAATTCGAGAACACAACATCTCAACATGTCCTCAAGTATCTGAATAGTTCGTTCAGACTGATTGTCTGTCTGCGGATGAAAAGCTGTGCTAAAGTGGAGTTTAGTACCCAAAGCATCTTGCAACTTCTTTCAAAATCGTGATGTGAATCTCGGTCTCTTTCTGAAACAATGGAACTCGACACACCATGCAATCTTACAATTTGTGACACATATAATTCAGCAAGTTTATCGAGTGAATAGTCTGTACGAACTGGCACAAAGTGAGCTAATTTAGTCAGTCTATCCACAATAACCCAGACTGCGTCTTTCTTGTTTAGTGTTGTAGGCAAACCAAATACAAAATCCATAGTGATTCTATCCCATTTCTATTCAGGTATCATAATTAGCTGAAGTAACCCTGAAGGTACTTGATGCTCGGCTTTTACTTGCTGACAAATTAAACACTTTGAAACAAATTCAGATATATCCCGTTTCATGCCAGACCACCATTAGAACTGTTTCAAATCATTATAAATTTTAGTGCTACCTGGATGTACCGATAGGTGACTATTATGGGCCTCATTTAATAACATCTGAATCAATTCCACATTCCTCGGAACACATATTCGGCCTTTGAATTTCAAACAATCATTTGCATCAATTTGAAACTCTAACTCAGATCATTTTCACACTGAATTCGTTTAGCAATCATATCTTTGTCAATTTTCTGTGCATCACTAATTTGCTGAATAAACAACGGTCTAGCCTTCAACTCAGCTATGATCAAACCATCACCAGTCATAACCATATGTGCGTTCAACGCACAAAGGGCGAACAATGATTTTCGGCTTAAGGCATCTGCAACAACGTTAGCTTTCCCCGGATGGTAGTCAATCACCAATTCGTAGTCTTTTAACAATTCCAACCATCTACGTTATCTTAAATTCAGGTCCTTCTGAGTCATTAAATACTTCAGACTTTTGTGATCTGAATAAACATGACACTTTTTACCAACTAAGTAATGACGCAAAATTTTCAATGCGAAAACAATGGCTGCTAATTCCAGATCGTGAGTCGGGTAATTTCTTTTGTGAGGCTTCAATTGTCTCGGAGCGTAGGCTATAACTTTGCCTTCCTGCATCAAACGCAACCCAAGCCATTCAAAGAAGCATCACTATAAATAATAAATTCTTTACCCGACACAAATGAGCTAACACCGAGGTTCTATCAAAGGGCTTTCAACTGATCGAAACTTTTCTGACACTTTTCCGACCATTTGAACTTAACATCTTTCTGTAGTAGCTTTGTCAAAGGTATAGCTATCATGGAAAAGCCTTTGACGAATCGTCTGTAGTATCCCGCAAGTCCCAAAAAGCTCCAAATTTCGGAGACATTCTTTGGTGGTTTCCAATCAAGTATAGCCGATATTTTGTTCGGATCAACCCGAATACCTGAAGCTAAAACAACATGACCCAAAAAGCTAACTTCCTTCATCCAGAACTCACACTTACTGAACTTTGCATTTCTCGTAAAGTCTGTAACACTAATCTCAAGTGCTCAGCGTGTTCGGTTTCATCTTTGGAGTAGATCAGGATATCATCAATAAACACTACTACAAACCGATCCAAATACTGTCTAAAAACTTGATTCATCAAATCAATAAAAGCAGCAGGTGCATTAGTAAGCCCAAAAGGCATAACCAAAAACTCAAAATGTCCGTACCTCATTTGGAATGCAGTCTTAGGCACATCAGAATCTCTGACTCGCAGCTGATAATAACCCGATCTCAGATCAATCTTTAAAAACACTGAAGCCCCTTTCAACTGGTCAAACAAATCGTCTATTTGAGGCAACGAGTATTTATTCTTTATTGTCACTTTATTTAACTGCCAATAATCAATACACATTCGCATAGTCCCATCTTTCTTTTCACAAACAAAATCGGCGCACCCAAGGAGAAAAACTTCGGTCGTGCAAAACCCCGTATCCACAACTCTTGCAACTGTGCTTTCAACTCTTTCAACTCAAGAGGTGCCATCCGACATCGAGCTATCAAAATCAAGTCATCCCCAGACTAATTCAATGTCGAACTCAATCTCTCGATTGGCGTAAAACCCGGTAATTCATCGTGGAACACCTCGTGGTATTCACACACAACTAGTACGGACTCAATCTGCTTTTCAGACACTTTATTATCCAGCACATAAGCCAGGTAAGCTTCACATCCTTTTCCCACATATTTATTGGCTAACATTGAGGATATTACTGTAGGTAACCCATTTAAATCACTAGACTCAACTCGAATGGTTTCACCGTTTTGACATCTCAAATCAATGATCTTTCTTTTGCAATTCACCACTGCATCATGCAAAGTTAACCAATCCATTCCCAGAATTATATCAAACTAGTCGAAGGGTAACAACATTAAATCGGTCGAAAAGCACGAATCCCGAATCATTAATGGGAAACCTTTACACACTTTATCAACAAGTACACATCTACCCAAAGGATTGGACACACAAATTACAGACTCAGTAGACTCGACAGGTAAAGCCTTACTGGTTACTAGAGTTTCACACACATATGAATGAGTCGAACCAGGATCAATTAATGCAATCACAGTAGTATCATAAAGTGTGAAAGTGCCAGTAATGACATCTGGGAAAGAAGCATCCTCTCTGGCTCGTATAGCATAAGCTCTAGCTGGAGCTCTAGCCTCTGATCGAACTGCAGTGTCCTTCATCCCTCTCTAACTGCCACCTACATTGCCTGAATGTCTGGGTGGTCTGCCCCATGCTGACACATTGCTCGGTTTAGTGTTTTGAGCCGTATTTTGCTCGGCTAGCATCAGACACTCTCGAATAAAATAATCTGATGATCCACATTTAAAACAAGACCGATCACGAAATCTACAACTCTCAGAATACCATTTTCCACAATGCTTGCACTCAATCCGATCCTGTTGAACATTGCCAACACTAGCCATCGAAGTGGCTCGAGAACTCACTGGAGGTCGATCTCGTCTAGATAGGTCAAGAGTAGTCTTATGTCGGTTAAAGTCATCTCTGAGCTTCTTAGATGTTGAATGGAAAGTTTTACTCAATGATTTTTTACGAGTGTCTCTAGCTTCTGTCTCAGCCTTTCTTTTCTCTTTTTCGAGCTCTTCAGCTTTGCAAGCTCGCTCAACCAGTACCTCAAACTCTTTAATCTCAAGAATTCCCACAAGTAACTTTATGTCTTCATTCAAACTGACTTCAAATCTTCTGCACATAATGGCTTCAGAAGAAACACACTCTCTAGCATATCTGCTGAGTCTGATAAATTTTCGCTCATATTCTGTCACGGTCATTCGCCTCTGTTTTAGTTTAAGAAATTCTTTACGTTTTTGATCAATGAATCTCTGGCTGATATATTTCTTTCAGAACTCAATCTAGAAGAAATCCCAAGTCACTTTTTCTTTCGAAACTACTGATACTAGTGTTTTCCACCAATGGTAGGCAGAGTCCCGAAGTAGAGATAGAGCACACTTTAGGCATTCCTCTGAAGTACAGGATAACTCATCAAGTACCTGAATGGTATTATCAAGCCACATCTCAGCTCGCTCAACGTCATCATCATCATTAGCTTTAAATTCTTCGGCCCCATATTTTCTGATTTTATCAACAGGAGGCCTACTAGATCTCATTGGATCTATCGTCGGGGGTGTTGAAGGTACCGGAGTTGGATTATTCGGGGGTAGAGGTTGTTGTACAGCCGGATTATTTTAAACAAACTGGGTAAACCATTCATTCATCATCTGGTAGAAGGCTTGCTTAGCCACCCCCTCATGGCTACCCGAAACTGGTCGAGAGTCTATTGGCGCTGATCCGCGTGCACGATCAGGCGCTACACTCTCTACATCATCAGCTATGGCTCACAGATCTAATCCATTTACTATATAAAACATAGTTCGGAATGTCAGAAGTCACCACACTATCAAATATACATTAAAGGCATGTATAGCTAGACTCACACGTGCTACAGTAGTCCTAGAACCGACTAAACCGTAGCTCTGATACCAATTAAATGTAACACCCCTAACCCTTATTCGTCGCCAGATTAGGGTTATGAGATATTACCGAACTAAACTCAATTCCAAATATACATTCAATTGAATTCAAGCATACACAATGCGATCCTTACTATAATTATAACATTACAACGTTTTAGACTTAATTTCTAACATAGCCAAATACATGAGCATGTCACTAAATCACTTCACATCGCATTACTAAAGATCCTTTATCAAATTATTTAATCAAGCAGTCAAGCATAGACTAAACACATTTTAACCGTATACACAATGACTTAATCAAATTTAATATCTCACATACCATCGCTTAATCACATGCTAAATGTGTACCCCATGAATTTGGACAAATAATGTAACAAACTCATCATTCATATTTACGAGATATTGGTAATCTGTCTAATCATGCCTAACATATAAGTATATTTACTACTATAAATAGGATCAAAGTAACCAAGCCTCAAACGATCATATCAAATATATATATATATATATATATATGCTTGATCTATATCTATTAAAAGAACAAATGCACCTTTGATTCCTTATACAAATATTAGTGCACAAATCAATTCTCTTATTAACAAACTAAAACAATCATAGAATATACATTCTTTCATTAATGAAAACATCCAATATATAATATATTTATATTATTATAAGTCCAAGCCTTAACCGAATATACAAATACACCTTATATTAAATTTTAATACAAACATAAATTATCACTCAATCAAGCATAAAGCCTATGCATACTAAACCAATACAACTAAATCAACGATCCATTACAACATCAATTATAAATTCAACGATCCATTACAACATCAATTATAAATTCATCTTATTTATAAATATACTAATGCATGTACGAACAAACAAGTTACTATACTTATAATTCATTAAAAACCACACATACTATAATTAAAACATGAAACATTGAAAACTCAAGACATTGAAAGTAAGCCATATTCGCATGGCTTTAATATGGATACATAAACAAAAGTTTCTAACTCAAACATAGACATTATCCATCCTATACATGCCTTTATCCAAAAATAAACCAAACCAAAAGAGTACCAAAAAGTTGATAGTGCGATTGACTTGCTAACGATTTTCCCGAGCCCGTAGCTTGACCAAAATCTATAAAACAGAACATTAAACATAAACAGAGTAAGCTTTCTAGCTTAGTAAGTCTTAAGCATTGATTTAAGTCATTCATCTAGTTAAACATGATTTCAATCAATTCATGACATAAAACATACATGTCTTACTCATAAACTTACCATAACAAGACATCATTACCTTACTTAACTTGGTAACTTTCAATTCTTTACCTAATACATCAATTGCCGAATATACATAGATAATTACATAACTAGATGAATAAATATACTTACAAGAACCTTTTAACCATACTCATACTTTCGCGTTTCCAATAACCATATGGCAAATTATATTGTATTATATACACTTCACAACGAAGTGCATAACACATTTTTCTTTCATCGTTTCATTTGCTCACATCATAGCAAATATATATATATAACTTACTAGATTTGCTTAAGCTTATTGCCGAATTAAAAAATTCATTTTCAAAGCTTAAGCTTACTAGATTTGCTTTATGACCTTATTACTATATAAATGAAATTCAAAATTGAAACTCACCGGTATAGCACCTACTAGGCTTTAACCCGAATTGCACACACCGGCACTAGGCCTGCTAGACTCAAGATCTGAGATTTAAACACTGACATTTAGCTTGGTAGGCTTTAAGCCCGTAATAACTCACCGGCACAAGGCCTGCTAGGCTCTAAGCCCGAATAACAACATTGTAATGCTACTGAAAAAAAACTTTAGGTTGAGAAATAATTTGAAGTTCGGAGTTAATTGGAAACGAGTTTTTTTTTCTATTAAAATTTCTTAAGAAAAACCGAGTAAAAACCTTTAACAAGTTTTTAAGATATAAAACCGTCATAATTTGAAACTTTGTTTGCAACTAATAATCCAGGTCTAGTCTAACATAACCACAATGAAAACCCAAAATAATTAAAAGGCCTTATTACATCAAAATATCTCAAATAAACTGAATCTAAAACTAAAGTCTTTAAATATGGACACTGCGTCTGCATGGCCATCTCGAATCCCATCCAACCCGGTCCAACATCACGAATCACCTACATTGTTTGGTAAAAATTGGGTGAGTCAACAGACTCAGTGTGTAATTAGTCCACAGATTTCCACATATGGGCTTGGCCCAAACCACACCAATCCACAAATCGATAATAATGCAAATGCACCCAACCCAAATTTAGGGTCCATCCTCTACACACCCCGTATCCAACCACCACACACCGGGGATTATTAAATCGACCCTCCAACCTCTACACACCAATTCGGCAAGTTATGCCATCCACCAAGTGGTCGAGCCACTGGTCCACGTGATCAAATCAAAAAATAATCCACAACGTGACCGTAGTTAACGTCAATCCACGATGAGGCACATAGCCATCACCAACCACGATATGGCACAAAGCCGATACCAACCATGATGAGGCACTGAGCCGATCATCAATCCATGTGAGGCTCGTAGCCATCACTATACCACGTACATAAATGTACACCCTGTCCTTCTTTTATATATACAATCCGACCCTATGCACATGCAACATACGATAGTGTCATGATGAATAATGCATGAACATGTTATTTGGCATACCACACATATATACACCAATAACCACAATTTTATCAGATTTAATCATCGACTGATTATCGACATACCCACTCAAGGGTACCCATCTCATTATTTCCACTGCATTAATCAACATATACATAACACATACAAACATAACATACAACCGGGAAATTGTGGGTTAATCACACACCTTTTAGCAAAAGTCGCCTAACCCCGAACCCGTAGCCTACACGATTGCACCTTGCGATTTGTTGAACTCCTCCTACACAACTATGTTAGATTCGGTCTTACATAAATGAGCAAAAGTACTACCTTCACCTACCACTATCATCATCTTACCTCAACCGATCGAATCCCAAATCACACGCTTGAACCTCATACCATCGAAATCCCTAAATGGAGCCATATAGTTTCTACTCAAACTTAAAGACATAGAAAATATGTGACCCTTGGCGAATACTACCACTTCCTTACCTTGAGTAATATAACCCAAGAGGCTCCTTTAATGCTCCTTCACGTTGGCTACATACAAAAGAAACACATATTATGACACTATGAATATTTGGCCATCCCTAAAACAAAGGCTTAACCACTTGATTTTGGCACATCCATGAAAAAGAACCCAAAACCGATTGCTAAGGAAGAAAATACTTACCACTACACGTTGCTTGTGAAGACTAAAAGAGAGTAGTCGACGGCACTACTCCCATAGATTCGGCCCTAACAAATCGTCTAAGGAAAAGGAGAATTTTGGGAATGATGATAGTTTGAAAGATCAATGAAAAGAAGAAGAAAAGAATCAAATCACTGCTTCTGGCTTTTGAAACTAAAGAGAAACGGTTTTGGCTAAAGGCAAGAATGTTTCGGCTTTTAAGACTTGCGGCAAAGAAGAGAGAATAAGGGCACCTTGAGATTCGGCTATGGCTCTTAATGAAAATGGGAGAATAAGTACCTACAAGGTTTGACTAAGCCTTTCAAATGGTGATGGAATATTCGGCCACAAGAGGAAAATATGTAGAATTGAAGTTGAAAGAAAGAAAAATAATAAGAAGAGAAAGTTAGAAGAATTTCGGCAAGGAGACAAAAGGAGAAAGAAAAAGATGGATACACACTAAAAGATAATTTCGGCACTTATCTCCCCCTACATGACCGAATTTGCCACCAAAAGAACCCCTTGGCCGGCCAACTCTTCATCCCTTATCAAATCCCACCTTTTTCTCCTATTTTTCCTCTCTGCCTTTCATTTAAAGAATTTGAATGAGTCCAGCCTTCATCCACTATCTCTAGCCAAGTTTTGAATGAGTTTGACTAAGCCAAAAGCTCATCCACTAATGTCCCAATGCCATCCAACATTTCCCCCCTCTCCTGACGCAAAAAAGCAAAATAAAACCACACTCTCTTGTTATCTGCGTGACTCGAACCTCCTCCCCTGGCACCCCTAGATGACGCAACCTTCTCTCCACCTTAGGTGGCGCCCCTTGCCACTTTAGTGCTTGATTTCTTGTGTCTAAAACCCCACACAATTTTCCTTAAGGCCTCACTTGCTTAGCTCCCTTTTTTAGACCTAAAACCCAATATTTTTCTAAGGCATTCTCCTACATCCTAGGGTTCCCAAAACCCTTAAAACACACTCAAACCACACATAGGCACACTATCGCACAAATACCAATTAAATTGCATGACCCCCAAATCTAGGATATTACAAACATAGTTAATCCTTCAATACACATTTCTTAATGCTAACTTCACAAACAAATCATGTACCTCATATTACCTCCACATATCATATCGAATATACTTATTCATATCACATTAACAACATATATTCAATCCAATTTAACACCTTTACATTCGACTAACACATAAATTTATACTTAGAATTATCAAATATCATCATTTAACATGTTCATAATTAACTCTTTAATATATATTTGCTTAAGGACTTACCTCGATCGTCGATTTTGACCGTAAACCGACTATTCGATAACCTTTGTCTTTCCCCGATCCAAATCCGTTTTTCTTTGTTCTTGATCTAGACACATTAAAATTCAGCTCATTCAAGTACATTTCATCTCAATTTAGTACTTAAGCACATAAATAGGCAATTTACCATTTTACCCCTACTATTTCACATTTTTGCAATTTGGTCTCATTTGGACAAAACACAAAATAAACAAAATTCCATTATAACACTCAAGGGCCGAATGTTCACAAGGACCTTATAAGTCCATTTCTTTCATTTATTTTGCAAATAAGTCCCTCTAAAAATTTACTTTTACAAATTAGCCCTAAATACTCAAATTCACCAAAATTTCCATTTCAAAACTTGTAGATTTCTAACATAACTTTAATATTTTTCCATCAAACATCATAAAACATCAACATTTAGCCATGGCCGAATATCAAACATGCTCAAATTTAAAAATTCTAACATGGGTCAGCTATTGTTCAAAGCAACGATCTCAAAAACGTAAAAATTATCGAAAATCGATTAAAAACTAACCTTTGATTCAAGCCAACACCATGAACGAATGCTTAAGCTTTTAAATCAAGCTTTTCTTTTCTTATTCGGTGGCCAAAGGATGAAGACAACCTTTATTTCATGTTTTTATTTAACATATATTATAGTATTTACTAATTTACTAATTTATCCTTTAATTAATAATAATAACAACTTATAACATAAGGTCATACTTGACCTTTGCCACCCACTAACTCATAAAATGGGTTAATTTCCTTTTTAATACACCAAATTAAAAACCCACAATCAATTTAGTGCATTTTCACTATAGTTTGGGACTTTTACCTTTTACGCGATTAAGTCCTTTTTCTAAATTAAACACATAAACAATTAAATTTTTCAACGAAACTTTCACACATTAAATCACATATAGTAAGCACGAAATATAATATTTAAATATTTCTTGGACTCAAATTCGTGGTCCCGAAACCATCGTTCCGATTAGGGTTAAATTCGATCTGTTACAAAGATCGAATTTCTTATGACTTGAAACTTATTTCCATATAACCGAATATACAAGATCTCATTTATCAAATTTCCAGTTCATCACATAGCACAAATCAAGTTTTGTAATTCCAAATACTCAATCAGAGTATGAAATATCACAAGCCAAATACATATCTATAGAAGTGCAAAAATATACATCATAATTTTGCACATTTTCCATAAAATTCCATTCAACTGAATTAATGCCTATTTTCGCATTCATTCAACTCAAAGCCACATGAACTAATTATATACATAAATATCATTATAAACTTATCAAACACATGAGCCATCTAACTAGCCGAATACCTAATTATAACCAATTCATTGACCACATATTCGGACCTAAAAAAAATAAGACTCCAAAGATCAATCCAATATACATATACAATAACATTTCCAATGTCATCACCTAACCATAATTCAATATCTCAACATATATGCCATGATATAAATATATATACTTCCAATCTAAGATTAGAACATGACTATTGTAGAAGCCATTATATCAAAACACATAAGTAAAGCTTAACCCAAAAGTATTAGCCATTTTCGCAAGGCTATACTTATATACAAGATTAAAATACCATTGGTTTACAACTTAGACTAGCTTATACATGCCTTTCAAATCAAAAACTAAGTTTATGAGTACCAAAAGAATTGATAGTGTGGTTGACTTCTTCGATGATCCTCTGAGCCCATAGCTTAACCAAAGTCTATAAAACAAACAATGAACACAAACAAAGTAAGCTCACTAGCTTAGTAAGTCTTAAGCAAATACAATAAAGCTTCAGTCACCTAAGCATTTTTATCATACCATTCAAGACATTTGAAATACATAGTCTAACTTATAAATTCACCATAGCTGAATTTCATTATTTCATTTAGCCTAACAACTTTCATTTTTCCAACCAAAGTACACTAGTCATCAAATATACCAACACATATATAAGTATAGATGTACTTACATAACCCTTTTCAATCTCTAGTATACTTCCAAGTAATCAATGCATAGTTCACATGCTTCCTTATATTATTTGCTTATTAACATCATATACAACATATAAGTATGAAATCACATACCTCAAGGCCAAACCAATAATGATTCATTTTCAAAAGCATAAACTTTCTCGATTCATTTTATAACTTTGTTGTTACATATTCTGGCTCTGAATTTCAGTTCACCGGTAAAGAACCTTCTAGGCATTAGCCCGAATCACACACACCGGCACTAGGCCTGCTGGACTCAAGGTCCGAAATCCAAAACACTGGCATTAAGCCTGCTAAGCAATAAGCCTGAAATATGTCACCTGCACAAGGCCTCGCTAGGCATAAAGCCCGATATAAATCATCGCACAAGGCTCGCTAGGCTCAAGTCTCAATATCAAGATGGTTAATCCTTCAATTCATGTTTCATAATGCTAGCTTCTCAACCATCCATATATCACATATTACATTCACATATCAACCAAATGCATTTATTCACATCACATTAAATATAATTACAATCAATCTAATTTAGTACCCTTGCATTCGACTAATTCATGGATTCATGCTAAAAATATTTGAATTTCATCATTCATCAGATTCATAAATAATTCTTTAACATATATTTGCTTAAAGTCTTACTCTCTACTGTTGATTTAATCATGTAAACCTGCTTATTCGATAACCTTCGTCTTTCCCCGATCCAAATTCGTTTTTCTTTGTTCTTGATCTAATCACATTAAAATTCAGCTCATTCAAGTACGTTTCATCTCAATTTAGTCCCTAAGCATATAAATAGGTAAATTACCATTTTACCCCTACTATTTCACATTTTTAAAATTTAGTCCTAATTGCACAAAACATAAAATACACAAAATTTCAATATGGTACCTTAGGGCCAAAAATTCATAGGGACCGTACTAGTCCATATCTTTCATTTATTTTGTAAATAAGCCCCTCTAAAAATTTATTTTTACAAATTAGCCCTAAATACTCAATTTCATCAAAATTTCCAATACAAAACATACTAATCTTTAACATATCTTTAATCTAAAATTATCAAACATAAAAAACCACATGAACACATTAATGGCCGAACATTAAGCATGCTTAGTTTCAAAAATTCTAACATGGGCCAGCTACTGTTCGAAGCAACGATCTCAAAAACGTAAAAATTAACAAAAATCGAAATCAAACTAACCTTGAATTTAAGCTTCTAAATGCCGAAAATTAAAACCCTTCTTCTTTCTCCACATTCGCCCAAAAGAATAAAGATGATAATGTCTTTCTTTTTGTTTTGTTAAAGCATATATTATGTTATTTACTAGATTACTTTTATAACCTTTGAATAAAAATTTAACTATCATATATAATCAGGGCATATTAGTCATAAGCCGTCCACTAACTTGTAAAATGGGCTATTTACCCTTTTAATACTCCATATTAAAAAGCTATCATCATTTAAGCACTTCCCACTATAGTATGTAACTTTTACGCTTTACGCGATTAAATCCTTTTTATCACATTAAACACTTAAACGATAAAATTTTTCTACGAAACTTTTGTACACATTAATTCACACTTAATAAGCACAGAATATAATATTTAAATATATATCAGACTCAGATTCGTGGTCCCAAAACCACCGTTTCGATTAAGGTCAAATTGATCACATAGATTGCTTCTAGGATACATCCATACCTATGTCTTTGTGAGATTTTCATCTCCGCATGGCCATAGTTAAATGTATTCCCCTGAATCAAACTCGATCCATATGAGCCTATAATGGGTGAGGATTGAGGAATCATCGTTCAGTACCTCTCTTTAGAACCAAACCACATCTAGTGAACCCTGAGCTCACCCTGTGTAGAACCATGCCAAACCCTAGTAGTCACCCAGATAGGTGTTCTATGTTGTTTATTTCTCCTGTGCTAACTTGTTTTGTTTTGTTTATGATTGCATTGCATCACATCATTTTAGAAAGGAGGTGTTGATTCATATTCGATTGCTAAATAGAAGAGCTTGTCAAAGGAAAATGAACTTCTTGATAAAATGGAATATAATACAACCGTCCAAATGTGGTTCGAGTAAACACAACAAGAGAAGACTGGTAGTTAGCGAAGAAAAATAAGACTTTGTTGATGTTTTGAGCCAACAAGGATTATTTGAGAGCCGTCATGCCTCAACTTTCTTAAAAAAGCTAATTAACATTGCAGGGATAAGTGAACAGTGAACCACGACCTATAACATCTGAATATGAAGAAAAGATCAGGGTCTTCACTGGGAGTACGAGAGCAAGGCCACATATGTAATCCGTTTTATGTAAAGAAATTTGTTTTCTAGAAAAGTTCTTCTAATGAAATTGAGTTGAGAGTCAACGCCTCTCTTTCTTTTTGCATTCATTCCATGCATTTACGTTGCATTTCAAGCATTTTCATTACATTACATCATATGCCTTAAAATTTGTAGAAAGACTAATTAATTAATCATTATTTCAGCAATCTGGGAACCGACAAAAATCAACCAAGCACGCACCCTTACGATATGAGGAGAAAAACTAAAGCAATGGATAAAAGACTAGAGAAGTTGGAAAAAATGCAGAAGGAGATGCAAGAATAGATGGAAGCACAAATGCAAGAGCAGTTAGTTAAGATTCAGCAGGATATGATGGACAAAATGATGGAATCTCAGAGGAACATGATGACTCAAATGACTCAGATGACACAGCTGTTAAATGGGCTTATGGATAAAGGAAAGAGCCCCATGGTTAATGTTGAGGAGAATACTGAGTATCCATAATGTCCCCTTGGTTTTACTCCACCACATGTGCCAACACGACCTAAAGTAACTTTACAAAGGCCATCTGTCACGATCAAGCCTCAACAATTCCAAGCTGGTGCTTCAGTGAACCTCCAAACTGGCTCAAGTTCAAGAGATAATCCAATCATTACTAATATCCCTGATTTGGATGAAATAGCTGAAGAGAGAGGACAAAAATAGAATTACCAAAGCAGCTAGAAGATAGATGTAAATTGTTGGAGGAGAAATTTAAAGTGATCGAAAGTGCTGATAACTGTTACAGAATTGATGCCAAAGATTTAAGCTTGGTCCCAGACTTAGTGCTCCCATACAAATTCAAAAGGCCTGAATTTGATAAGTATAATGGGACAAGTTGCCCCAAAGCTCATATTACTATGTTTTGTAGAAGAATGATGGGGTACATTAATAATGACCAACTATTGATCCATTGCTTCCAGGATAGCCTGGTAGGAGCAGCAGCTAAATGGTATAACCAGTTAACTTGTTCCCAAATTGGTTCATGGAAAAACTTGGCTCAAGCTTTCATAAAAACAATACAGCCACGTGGCAGATATGGCACCCGACAGGATTACACTCTAGAACATGGAGAAGAAGACAAATGAGAGCTTCAGGCAGTATGCCCAGCGAATGGAGGGAAGTGGCGACGCAAGTCCAACCATCACTCTTAGAGAAAGAGACGACCATGCTCTTCATCAGTACTTTGAAGGCTCCCTTCATCAACCACATGTTGGGAAGCACTACCAAAAGCTTTTCTGATATCGTAATGTCTGGGGAGATGATAAAAATGCGATAAGATGTGGGAAGATCGAAGCAGGGGAAGGTACCAAAAGATCAACCCCAAGAATGAGGGAGAATGATGTGAATAATACGAGTACGTATAACAAGGGTCATTAGAGAGCAATCACGATGAGACAACCAAAAACAACAACCACTGGTCATCAGGGCTCGTCAAAACAAGAATCCAGCACAAAGCAACTCCAGCTTACACCAATTTCAATGACATATAGGGAGTTGTATCAAAGTCTACTTGATACACATGTGGTGGCTCCTCATTACATGGAACCAATGCAACCCCCATACCCCAAATAATATGATTCGAATGCTTAATGCAAATATCACGCGAGAATAATGGGTCACTCAATCGATAACTGCATTACATTTAAGAAGTTGGTCGAAAGGTTCATTAAAATGAGAATTGTGAAGTTCGATGATTTTTTAGAACATGATCATTCTGACGAAGCGGTAAAAGGTAATAATTGAAAGTGGGGGCAGGAGAGTTGCGATTCCTTGAAGAAGTCATTTGAAGCCCGAAAATTGAGAAATCAAAACATTAATAGGGAGTTGAGGAATAAAAGTTTCCAAGAATCTGCCCTTATGTACTTGGGAGTGTCTTAAATAATGGGACTGTGGAAGGGATCCCTGTAACACCCCTAACCCGTATCCATCGCTCGATTAGGGTTACGGGCATCACTAAACCAAATACCAAGTCATAGCATTCATTTGAAATATCACATGTACATTTCATCTAATTTCCATTTTTCCATAAATATATTACACCCCACAAGATCAATCCCGAATATTAGCTGAATTGGTACATATATAAAGCATTCAAACATTTAATTATTTCTAATCTCAACTATACATTCAAACATATCCTTAATTTATTATTACTTCCATACTATTATTCATGGCTCGATATAATATAAACATATACCAAACAATTGATATAGGCTAGTTCAATACTTATGCATTAATCCACATATAGATTTTTGTATATACATTCACTACCATTAACGCCACTTACAACTTGTACCACATATTAATTAATCAACTCACTAATTTCAATAATAAAAATTACCATGACCGAATGCATATGCTAACTCCTCAAATTACACATGACCATATAAGCAATATGATCAAATTAAATTCATATTTCAAAGCATCAAACCAACCCATTCATGATACTTCTTAAGTCAACCTATAATGCACGTACATATACATCATATTAAACAAAAATCAAGTCAACCAAATCATAGGAATATAGCCATTTTGGCATGGCATCTGTATATACATCCACAAAATAACATTTGAGTCAACTCTAACGTAGTTTAGCCTATACATGCCATAGTGTTTAAGTTCATTCTCAAAAAGGGTACCAAAATAGTTGATAGTGTGTTTGACTTCGACAAGGATCCCCCGGGCTCGAGCTTTGACTTCAAGTAACCTATGGTACATTATAACAAACACCATGTAAGCTATTATAGCTTAGTAAGTTTAAAGCAATAATATCATATGCAATAATTCACTATACAACTTTAACCACTTCATCTTAACTGTAAAATACCTTAGGCCACGTTCACATATAACATATTACCAGGCAATTTCTTACCAACTCAATTTATCCCTAAGCCGAATACTCACATTCTCCATATCCAAATAAAATTTACTTACCTATTAAATATCAGGATAATAACTACCATGCACCCGTGCATACCTGATGCTTACACTTACCTTAACTAAGGGTTTTCAGTTCTTAAGGAAATCTGATAATTCGAACACATGGTACAGTTTCTGTAATATATCGCTCACATAGAGCCGTTACTTAACATTTTTGCACAACAGTGCCAATTTCCCGTAATGTATCGCTCACATAGAGCCGTTGCTTAACATTTCTGCACACACAGTGCCAATTTCCCGTAACGTATCGCTCACATAAAGCCGTTGTTTAACATTTTTGCACACACAGTGCTAATGTCCCATAACGTATCACTCACATAGAGCCGTTACTTAACATTTTTGCACATACAGTGCTAATTTCCCGTAACGTATCGACACACAGTGCCAACTACCCGTAATGTATCGCTCACATAGAGCCGTTACTTAATCAAACACATAGTCATTATTTCAATCACCACCATCACTCAATTCATGATCTACAATTAACTACTACTCAACCCAAAATCCTTTATCCAGTCCAAACATTTCAAAGTTTCTTACCTAGGACAAACATACATTCGGCCAACATTACTATTTCATCTATACTCTATCACATAGGTAACATTATATACTTTTATATCTTTTAACCAATCAAGAAATTTGCATAAACAATCACATATCCATGATATTATCAAATTCGGCACTTACATTTAAAATTACCATGTCTATTCAGTAGTCAAGACTTTAGACAAAATTTCATTTTAAAAAAATGTACCTTTCAATTTAATATTTATTCATTTAAACCCAATTGCTTATAAACTTACTTTGGTAATTAAAGAGTGAAGATTTTTCAGCTACTCATTTAATTTTTCCATTCCCCAATCTGATTTCGGTTCCTTCCGTCCTTGATCTAAAATGAATTCAAAAAGAGCTCATTTAACTAAAACTTCATTCATTTTCGTACAAAGTACATAATTGGAAAAATTTTCCCATTTAGATCTCATTCGAATTATACCAATTTTATGCGTTATTGAGCTAAGGCCGAACTATCCTTAGGCTCGTTCAAATTCTACAATACTATTCATTTTGATCCTAATTCGTAGTTACAAGGTTTCCTTTTCATACATCAAATTTACATACTTTTCAAATTAGTCCCCAAGGCATAAAATACAAAATATAAGAAATTTGAATTGATCCCTTAAGGACCGAATCTCCCTTATTCACATACAAATCTATACCCTCCAATTATTTAGCATATTACTCCCCCACATAATAAGTTTTCATGATCTAAGTCATCCTACTACAATTATCCAAATTTTCCTATTCAAAACATATTAATCTCAACACATGCATAACATTTTACCATCAAACTCAACCAAGCAAGACCATTCATCCATGGCCGAATCTTAAGCATGCTTCATACTAAAACTTTTCACATGGGTTTGTAAATATGCAAGGTAATTAACTCAAAACTATAAGAAAATTACAAAGATCATGTTCAAATTCTAACCTTAAGGAACATGCAATGGCCGAAAGTTGAGGGTTCTTTTTTTTTCTTTTTCTTTTCTTCAATTTCAGTGATGAAAGAAAGGAAGAAGATGATACTTCTTTCTTTCCTTATTTCTTTATTCTATTCATATTATAAAATAAATAAATAAAATGCCACTAACTAAAAAAACAACTAAATTTAATATATATGCTAATCATCATGACGTCTACTACCATGAGAATTGGGTTATTTGACATGCAAGTCCATTCATGTAGAAAACAATTCAATTAAATTATCTCATTTAATAAGGCCACTTTTACTACTTTAGCTATTTAATCCTTTCACATAAAGTAATCACCCAAACACACAAATTAGTAAATAATATTTTAACACATGCTTGACCCAATATCATAGACATCAAATTAATAAAGAAAGATATTTTTTAATTCAGATTTGGGGTTTCGAAACCACCGTTCCGGTTAGAGTCGTAATTGGTGTTACAATCCCTGTATTTTTAGGGCTAATCTAGAGAAATATTCAAAACATGCTTGTTGCTTTAATCCTAGAGGCAACAAGAATCCTTTTGTGAAATAGGTCCAGAATTTTTATTTCAATAAAATGCATCTTTTTGAGCAAATATCTTTTCATTCTTTTTCATACTATATATGTAACACCCCAAACCTGGCCCATGCGTCATGACCGGATCTGGTATGCTACGGGTTGAATCTTGAAAACTTTACTCTGAAGGGTTTTGGAAAAACTTAGTTTATTATAGCCGAATAATCAATTAAATGTGAAATTTTGGAAATAACTTTAACATTTTCGTTGATTGAGTTTGAAAAGCCCATCTATCATTTCATTTTAATTTAAGACTTTGAAAAAATCATAAGTTTGAAAAAAAACAACATAACAAAAAAAAAAAATAAATCGAAACCTAAGTTATGGAGGCCTTATTACAAAAATGTTCCCAAAAATTAAAACTTAAATGAAAATAAAACCGAAAATAGTCTATGTAAATAATAGTCTTAATGGCCCCTCGAGTCCACCTCGGCTCCTATGTCCACGAACTACTGCTCATCTGAAAAATGGGAAAATAAAAGGATGAGTCAAAAAGACTCAGTGTGCAAATATCGAAATCGCCTTGGGCCCACAAACACATTATGGCCCTTGGCCCATACACAATGGTAACAAAATATTTCATGCAACATGGCCCATCCCAAACCTAAGAGTCCATCCTCTACACACCCTCGTACCAACCATCACACCGTGGAGATTTCTATAATTGTAATATCCGGGATTTAGGGGTCATGCATTTTCACTTAAATGTATGTGGTAGCATGCCTATGTGTGGTTTGAATGTGTTTTGGGGACTTTGGGAACTTTAGAATGTAGGAGAATGCCTTAGAAAATATTAGATTTTGAGTCTTAAAATGGAGTTAAGCAAGATAGGCCTTAAGAAAAATTGTATGGGAATTTAGACACAAGTAACCAGCTGGCAAAGTGGCAAGGAGGTGCCACTTAGGGCCTTGGAAGGTGATGCCACAAGCAAGGAAAGGGGGCTTAGGTTCGAGCAGACAAGGGAAGCATTTGGAGCTTTTATTTTACAAAGAAGGAGGAGTAGTGGTGGACTAAGACTGGGACACTAAGTGGATGAGGATTTGATTAAGTCAAATCCATTCAAAATTCGCTAAGGAAGGAGGATAGTGTTGACTCATTCAAATTTATTTTGAATGAGTGAATAAGAGAAAAAGTAGGAGAAAAAGAAGGAGGCTGATAGAGGGAAGAAGAGTTGGCCGGCCAAAGGATTCCTTTGGTAACAAATTCGATCAAGTAGGTAAAGGAAGAGTAGCTGAAATTTCTTAAGGGGGTTTAGGTGCATTTCGGGTTTCTTTTCTTTCTCGAGTGTTGTGCCAAAAATAGTAGTCAAAATACTTTCAAAACCTATTTGCTTAAGTCAAATTTTAGAAGACCATTAAGGTCACTTTCAGCCTCTTTTTCGTCTTCTCTTTACTCTCCATAAGATCAAACCCATCACTTTCTCTTCTTTTTTCTTTTAACTTGTTCTAGCCGAAACCTCTCTCTCTCTCTCACAGCACACCATTGCTGAATTCTTCTAGCCTTCTCCTATACTACTTTTCTATCTCTCAAACTCAATTCTATACCTATTCTTTTGGTGTCCGAACATTCCATCCCCATTTGGGAGTCTCAGCTGAATCTTATTGTTCCTCATTCTCTCTTCTTTTTCCGTAAACCCCAAAAGCCAAAACACCAAAGCCGCAACCTTCTTTCCCTCATCTTTTTCTTCTCACCGTTCCTTCTATCATTAAAAGTCGAAGGTATTTCCAGGCTATAGCCGATTGATCTTAAACACTAAGAGCCAAAACCAAAACATCCTTCTCCTCTTCTTGACATTTAGAGCTAGTGAACCATTTGTGTTTTGGTCACTCTATTCGGCAGGGATCTCTTCTTTGTTGATTTCCTGTTCTTTTCTTTCTTTGACTGTCAAAAAGCAAGACCCTAATCCCTTCTATTCTCTTTGGCCAAAACCTTGAAGGGGGATTTCGGGATTCGTTTGTAGCCGTCTATAAGGGGAGATCATTCGGGATTTGAATATCCAAGGTAAGTGAAGTGTGATCTTAGGCCGAAGGCCATTTACTTTGTTCATCAAATGTTAGAATCGAATCTAACATATACCATGTAGGGGTTTCGACATCTCCAAGGACAAGTGATATTTTCGGGATTTACACAAACAAGGTAAGGGATATTAATATTCGGCCAATGCCATATTACTTATTAAGGGTGGCGATTCTAACTGTGACATTTTAGGGAGATTTTGACAGTGGTATAAAATGAGTCTCGGGGATTCTGATCCATTTTAGTAAGGGTGTTTAAGTTGTAGATTTTATTCATTTAAGATCTCATATGTTAGTTAACCGGGTTTTCTGATTAAGTGTTGATTCAATGGATGCTAGTACCAAGAAGGGGAGAAAGGGTAGTGCCTACCCTAAGTTCAAGAAACGCCGTCATTGCTCGTGATTGGCCACCGGTATGGGCCAGTCGAAAGGGATAAGCAATTGTTGTTATCCTCGCTAGCGAGAGTGTCAGATCGATAGTATCGCATTTCTATCGTTATTAGGTGTGTAACCCTACACCGAGTTCCCGATAGTTTAATAATAATTATGTTAATCATGTGTTAGTGAAGTGACAAATAAACATGGCTAAGGGTACCATTTAATGGCACAAAGGTATTCGTGTACGCTACCCTTAACACTTGTAAATAATGTTTAACAACATTGATGTGAAAATATGTGGTATTCGCTGGATTTTGGGGGTAAGGTAAATTGCATGATAAATAGCATGTTTTGTATGTTGCATGGGCATATGGGTGATTATGTTAAAGGGAAGTGATCCGTGGTTTTACCACATTATCTCGTGACTATGTCTCATATTATGAATCTGTGACTCATCACATTATCCGTGGCTATGCCACAATTATAAGGGCGATGTACAGCTGACTGCAATGATCGCGATGGTGTGTAGTGGATGGAGGGTCAATTTAGTAATCCCCACAAAGGTGATTGGTAGGTACGAGTGATGTGTAGAGGATGGATATCTAGGTGGGTTTGGGTTGCATCATTGCTTATATTTGCTCATATGTGATATGATATGCCTTATATGTTTTGGGAATCAGTGATGGTTATTACACGAGTCTGTTGACTCACCCTTCGTGGGCTAACTTTTGCAGATGGCACTCAAGGAATGGACCGGCCTACAGGAACTTAGTGGTGGCCATGCACACTCAATTTTTCTTCGCTTTTCTTATTAAGTTTATTTTGGTTTATTTTGGGATATATTTTGATGTAATAAGGCCATTATCACTTAACTGTTATATTTATGTGTTTTAAATTTCTACTATGATACGAACAACTTCAATTGTTTTGAAACTCAAATGCCTACGGTTTTCAAGTTAATAATAATAATAAACTCTAAAATTCAGCATCTCTTTTAACTTGTAACTTTTGAAATATGAAAATATCATTTTAGTACAAATTACAATACGATTTTTAACTTGTGAACAATCCGAAGCTATTTTCTTCAAAACCACTAAGATTTCCAAAATGTCATTTCGAGACTTAACTACGCTTTTACTCAAGGAGCATGCTAGATCCTGGCAGTGGCTTGTGGGCTGTGTTTGGGGTGTTTCAATTTGGTATCGAGTCTGGTTCAAAACTCGACATTGAGGGCTTTTGGGCCCAAAATGTTTTTCTTATTTTAAAAGTTGGGTTTACTAAAGAATGAGCAGGTTTTCCGCATGGCACCCGAGTCTCCACCAAGTCCACTGTAAGTACCCCTAATCCTTGTGTGATTTGTATGTGGGAATTATAGGACGAGATTAGTAGATTAGAGTTATTGAACCCTAAGATTAGCTTACTCCAACAATCAATTACATAAAATTTAAAGTCTAACCAAACAAACCTCGTGAGTGAGTCACCGAGTTAAGGGTGTGGCAACTGCTGTGTGCATGTCACGATTGATCTGGGGAGCTTGGTATTTAAGCATTCTAGTGATTCACCTCCTCTCCGCTCAATCCTACCTGGTGTGTAGTGACGGTTCACTCTAACCAAGAGGACTAAATCACAGGTTAAATTCAATAATTAAAACCCGAAAGGGACCAGTCACCTTATTTTGTACAACCTTAAAAATTAACCCGGGGTTATAAAATTCCAAAGTACCCTTGATTCGAAAAATGACTAAAATACCTCTGATTTGTAAATTGACCAAATTACCCCTAACTTGTAAAATTACCGAAATACCCACGGTGTGGAAAGTTGCCGAAGTAACCCCGAATTGAAAATTTCCAAAATACCTTATTTCGTAAAATCACTTGGAACCATATTTTACAAAATTATCGAAATGCCCTAGTTTGTAAAATTACAAAATACCCTCACCTATAAAATTACCATATTACCCTCGAATCTTCTTATCAAAATATTCCTATTTTACAAAAAATAAAACCAAAAATCCCCATTTTGTGAAATTTTCAAATACCCTAATTTGGAAAATTACCAAAATACCCCTATAGGACAAATTATGAAAATACCCTTGGGTAGTGGAGAACAATAACAATGACAACCACAACACTTCTCTGTAATGAACGTAAGTTCATGAATGGTGATGATCGAATGAATGAACTTGAGACTGTAGTGTGTGTATGAATTCAAAAGAACTACTTTTTAGAACTATTAATCATATGACTGTTCGCGATAAATCAGTGGAAAGAAATAATGATTCATAAAATTCTTAACCAGATAAATGCAATTCGAAAGATTGAGTTCTAGAGGATGTGGTCGTAATGTGCGTGGCCGTGGTAGAGGTCGAATGACCGTGTCGAAACCCGTTAGGTCTGGTCAAGGGTTCGAGAATGAAATGCCACCACCACCACCACCGGTGTTGAATATCGTGATCGACGGGATGATGCAATATCATAGGCGATGCTGCGAGTTTTGGAGAGAGTGGCTGGAGCAGGTGGAGGTATGGGAGCTCGAAAATCTATACCCGAGCGACTCCGAGCCAATGGAGCTGAGTTTTCCATGGTATATCTGGTGTGGCGCCCAATACGGCTGAGTATTGGTTGGAGGTGATGGAGCGAATTATGGATGATTTGGACCTGACTGCTGAGGAAAAACTAAAAGGGGTAGTGTCGCTACTCCGTGATGAGTCATACTAATAGTGGCTCACGGTTCGGGATGGTGCTACAGTAGATGATCTCACTTGGGAGTATTTTAAGGTGGCGTATCAGAAGAAGTATATTGGGACTAGCTATGTTGATGCGTAAAGGAAGGCATTTCTGAGGCTGGTCTAGGGGAATAAGTCTGTAGTAGAGTACAAGGCAAAATTCCTAAGGTTGAGCCGATACGCTCGAGGCATCGTGGCTACGGAGCATGAACAATGTGTCCGGTTTGAGGACGGACTGAGGGATGACCTGAGATTGTTGATTGCTCCATAGCAGGAGCGGAGTTTGCCGTGTTGGTAGAGAAAGCTAAGGTAGCTGAAGGACTTAAGGAATCTGTGAGACAAAATGCGGACAAGAATAGGCAAAAGAGAGGTTTTAGAACATCAGGGTCATCCGGAATGTTCAAAAGAGACCTAGAAAGGATGGGTCGCGAGGTCAGCAAGTTACTACGGGAGGACAGTACCGTACGTGTGCTCAATGTGGAAAGATGCACCTAGGAGAGTGTTGGAAGAAGACGTGAGGATGTTTTAAGTATGGGTCCAAGGATCACATGATTAGAGACTGTCCTATGAAAACTAACGGAGCCACCAAGAAGCTGTGGTCTTAATCAGCCGAAGAGATGGACAAGAACCACCGCGGGTCGTGGTCCGACCGCGAGGTAATGGTTTTGGTAGAGGTCACTAACTCGGGCGAGGTGGTGGTAGAACCGAGGCAAGACACCAGTCTGTATATACAGCGTCGAGGAAGATAGGAACTGATGTCATAACTGCACGCTTCGATCTCTCAAATACCCTTTATTGCTTTGATAGATATAGGTCAACTCAATCATACATCGCTAGTGAAGTATCTCGAACTCGCATGTGAACTTTGAAACTGCATTTAGGAAGATGATCGCATTTAGTCCCTTAGGCGGCATCAGTAGTGGTAGATAAGCTCTTTAAGGAAGTGCCTTTAGAGGTTCAAGGGATGCAGTTTTTGGCTGACTTAATGGAGCTGCCATTCAGGGAATTTGATCTAATCTTAGGCATGGACTGGTTAGTAAAGTATTGTGCGAATGTGGATTGTGCTGCTAAGCGCATATCGTTAAGAACTCCTAATGACAAGGAGATTGTGGTGATGGGCGAGAGACAGAATTGCTTGTCGAATGTGGTATCTGCCCTTAAGGCAGAGAAGATGGTGAGAAAAGGGTGTATAGCTTTTCTAATGTTGATCAGTGCCTTGGAGGCTAAGGAAGCAGTTGTAGGAGGAGTTAGAATAGTAAGGGAATTTATGGATGTCTTTCTGGGGGAGCTGCCTGGGTTACCCCCTGATAGGGAGGTGGAGTTCGGAATTGATTTATTGTCGAGTACAGCTCCTGTGTCAATTGCTCCATACCGAATGGCACCAAAGAGTTAGTAGAGCTTAAAGCCCAGATCCAAGAGTTACTTGATCGTGGGTTTATTTGACCTAGTGTGTCTCCATGGGGAGCACCGATCCTATTTGTGAAGAAGAAGGATGGGACTATGCGCATGTGCATAGACTACCAGTAGTTGAATAAGCTGACCATCAAGAACAAGTATCCATTGTCGAGGATAGACGACTTGTTCGATCAGCTTAAGGGGGCCACAGTATTTTCGAAGATAGATCTAAGGTCAGGATATCATCAGCTTAAGGTGAAGGAGACAGATATCCATAAGACCTCTTTCTGACAAGATATGGGCATTATGAGTTCTTGGTAATGCCGTTCGGATTGACAAATGCCTCAGCTGCGTTCATGGATATGATGAATCGAGTTTTCCAACCCTGCTTGGATCGGTTCGTTGTTGTGTTCATAGACGATATCTTGGTGTATTCCAAGTCTAAGGAAGAACATGATGAGCATCTCTGAGTTGTGCTGCAAGTATTAAGGGAAAAGAAGCTATATGCCAAGTTCAGCAAGTGCAAATTTTGGCTGAAGGAAGTTACGCCTAGGACATGTGGTGTCCATCAAGGAATAAGGGTGGATCCTCGAAAGATTGAGGCAAGATTGGATTGGAAACCACCTAAGTCTCAGAGCGGAAGTTCGTAGTTTCTTGGGACTAGCAAAGCTACTACAGAGATTTGTTGAGGGATTCTCGTCAATAGTAGCACCTTTGATGAAGTTGTTAAGGAAGGAGGTACCTTTCGTATGGGCGGATAAGCAGCAGGAAAGTTTTGAGAAGCTTAAGAAAGTTTTGATGAAGCTTCAGCTTTGATTCAAATTTGAGGTGGAAGGACTATGTGGTATCTTGTGATGCTTCCCATACAGGATTGGGATGTGTTCTCATGCAAGACGGGAAAGTGGTCGCTTATGTGTCTCGACAATTGAGGCCTCATGAGGTTAACTATCCGACGCAAGATCTGGAGTTGGCGGCAGTAGTATTCGCTCTAAAAGTATGGAGGCACTACTTGTATGGAGAAAGGTCAGTGATCTACACGAACCACAAAAGTCTGAAGTTTTTGCTGACTCAGAAGAAGCTGAATTTGAGATAGTGTAGGTGGGTGGAGTTGTTGAAGGATTACGATTGCTCAATAGAGTATCACCCGGGCAACGCGAATGTAGTGGTAGATGCCCTAAATCGAAAAGTGGTGTCGGAGTTAAGGGCGATGTTTGCACATTTGAGCCTCTATGATGATGAAAGTTTGCTAGTGGAATTGCAAGTGAAGCCGACGTGAGTAAGTCAGGTTAAGGAGAAACAATTGGTAGACGGTGAACTAAGTGCTAAGCTGCTACAAGTACAAAATGGGGAATTGGAAAATTTTGGTGTAAACGGTGATGGAGTGCTGTGTTTTAGGGCAAGGTCTCAGATGTCAAGGACTAAGAGTTAAGGCGTAAAATTCTTCAGAATCGTGATAGTGGCCCTTATGCTATGCATCATGGAGGAAGTAAGTTATATAAGGATTTACAGGAACAGCTTTGATGGCCTCGGTCTTAAGCGGGAAGTTACTGAGTTTGTAGGAAGTGCTTAACGTGTCGAGAAGTCAAGGTCGAACACCAAATCTACCGTCGGATTGCTTCACCGATAAAGATTCCGCAATGGAAGTGGGAGAGAATTACCATGGACTTCGTTAGTGGGCTTCCCTTACGCCTACTAAGAAGGACTCAGATGGGTGATAGTAGATCGGTTGATGAAGTCTGCACATTTCATACCAGTGCGGGTTGACTATTCATTACAGAGATTGGCAAAGTTGTATGTAGCAGAAATCGTGAGGCTACACGGAGTGGCGGTGTCGATTATCTTGGATAGGGATCTGAGGTTTACGTCTTGGTTTTGGAAAGCATTACATCAAGCTTTGGGCACCAGATTGGACTTCAGTACGGCATTCCATCCGCAGTCGGACAGTCAATTTGAGCGGGTGATTCAAGTGCTAGAGGATATGTTGAGAGGTTGCGTGATAGACTTCAGAGGGAGTTGGGAGGAGTTCTTTCCTTTAGCGGAATTTGCGTACAATAATGCTATTAGACAAGTATTCGGATGGCACCGTACGAAGCACTGTATGGACGGAAGTGTCGCACTCCTACATGTTGGATAGAATTGGGAGAACGTCAGGTTTTGGGTGCAAAAATGGTGGCAGAATCAGAAGAAAAGGTTAAGGTAATTTGGACACGGTTGAAGGAGGCATCTGACGGGCAAAAGTCATACGCAGATCTTAAGCGAAAGGAGATTGAGTTTTCTATGGGAGATTATGTGTTTCTCAAGGTTTCACCGTGGAGGAAGGTGATGAGATTTGGTCGCAAGGGAAAGTTAAGTCCTAGGTTTATAGGACCTTATCAGATTCTGAAGCGGGTTGGACCAATAGCGTATCAGTTAGAATTGCCTTTGGAGTTGAAGCAGATGCACGATGTGTTTCACGTTTCGATGCTACGTCGTTATCGATCGGATCCATCTCATATAATACTAGTTGAGGAGGTGGAGTTGAGACCAGATCTGTCCTATGAGGAGGAGCCGATTTAGATTCTGGAACGGGATGTGAAGGTGCTTCGGAGGAAATCAGTTCCTTTAGTCAAAGTGTTATGGCATAACCATGGATCGGAGGAAGCTTCGTGGGAGCTAGAGGAAACAATGCGACAGCAATACCCTCACTTATTTTAGTCAGGTAATTTCAAGGTCGAAATTATTTTAAGGGGGTAGAACTGTAATATCTGGGATTTAGGGGTCATGCATTTTCACTTAAATGTATGTGGTAGCATGCCTATGTGTGGTTTGAATGTGTTTTGGGGACTTCGGGAACTTTAGAATGTAGGAGAATGCCTTAGAAAAATACTAGATTTTGAGTCTTAGAATGGAGTTAAGCAAGATAAGCCTTAAGAAAAATTGTATGGGAATTTAGACACAAGTAACCAGCTGGCAAAGTGGCAAGGGAGGCACCACTTAGGGCCTTGGAAGGTGACGCCACAAGCAGTGAAAGGGGGCTTAGGTTTGAGCAGCAAGGGAAGCATTTGGAGCTTTTATTTTGCAGCAAGGAGGAGTAGTGGTGGACGGTACTGGGACACTAAGTGGATGAGCATTTGATTAAGTCAAATCCATTCAAAATTCGGCTAAGGAAGGAGGATAAGTGTTGACTCATTCAAATTTATTTTGAATGAGTGAAGAAGAGAAAAAGTAGGAGAAAAAGAAGGAAGCTGATAGAGGGAAGAAGAGTTGGCCGGCCAAGGGATTCCTTTGGTGACAAATTCGGTCAGGTAGGTAAAGGAGGAGTAGCCAAAATTTCTTAAGGGGGTTTAGGTGCATTTCGGGTTTCTTTTCTTTCTCGAATGTTGTGCCGAAAATAGTAGTCAAAATACTTTCAAAACCTATTTGCTTAAGTCAAATTTTAGAAGACCATTAAGGTCACTTTCAGCCTCTTTTTCGTCTTCTCTTTGCTCTCCATAAGATCAAACCCATCACTTTCTCTTCTTTTTTCTTTTAACTTGTTCTAGTCGAAACCTCTCTCTCTCTAAGCATACCATTGCTGAATTCTTCTAGCCTTCTCCTATACTACTTTTCTATCTCTCAAACTCAATTCTATACCTATTCTTTTGGTGGCCGAACATTCCATCCCCATTTGGGAGTCTCAGCTGAATCTTATTGTTCCTCATTCTCTCTTCTTTTTGTAAACTCCAAAAGCCAAAACACCATAGCCGCAACCTTCTTTCCCTCATCTTTTTCTTCTCACCATTCCTTCTATCATCAAAAGTCAAGGTATTTCCAGGCTATAGCCGATTGATCTTAAGCACTAAGAGCCGAAAACCAAAACATCCTTCTCCTCTTCTCGACATTTAGAGCTAGTGAACCATTTGCGTTTTGGTCACTCTATTCGGTAGGGATCTCTTCTTTGTTGATTTCCTGTTCTTTTCTTTCTTTGACTGTCAAAAAGCAAGACCCTAATCCCTTCTATTCTCTTTGGCCAAAACCTTGAAGGGGTATTTTGGGATTCGCTTTGTAGCCGCTTCATAAGGGAGATCATTCGGGATTTGAATATCCAAGGTAAGTGAAGTGTGATCTTAGGCCGAAGGCCATTTACTTTGTTCATCAAATGTTAGAATCGAATCTAACATATACCATGTAGGGGTTTTGACATCTCCAAGGACAAGTGATGTTTTCGGGATTTAGACAATCAAGGTAGGGGATATTAATATTCGGCCAAGGCCATATTACTTATTAAGGGTGGCCGATTCTAACTGTGACATTTTAGGGGAGTTTGACAAAGGTATAAAAGGAGTCTTGGGGATTCTCGATCCATTTTGTAAGGGTGTTTAAGTTGTGGATTTTATTCATTTAAGATCTCATATGTTAGTTAACCGGGTTTTCTGATTAAGTGTTGATTCAATGGATGCGAGTACCAGTAAAGGGGAGAAAGGGGTAGTGCCTACCCCTAAGTTCAAGAAACGCTCGATTTTTGCTGTTCGTGATTGGCCAGCGGGGTGTGGGCCAGAGTCGGAAAGGGATAAGCAGTTCGTTGTTATCCCTGCTAGAGAGAGTGTCGGTATCGATAGTATTGTACTTACTGTTATCAGGTGTGTAACCCTACACTGAGTTCCTGATAGTTTAAAATAATTATGTTAATCATGTGTTAGTGAAGTGACAAATAAACATAGCTAAGGGTACCATTTAATGGTACAAAGGTATTCGTGCACGCTACCCCTTAACACTGTAAATAATGTTTAATAACATTGATGTGAAAATATGTGGTATTCCGTTGGATTTTGGGGTATGGTAAATTGCATGATAAATAGCATGTTTTGTATGTTGCATGGGCATATGGGTGATTATGTTAAAGGGAAGTGATCCGTGATTTTTACCACATTATCTCGGTGACTATGTCACATATTATGAATCTGGTGACTCATTATATTATCCGGTGGCTATGCCACAATTATAAGGGCGATGTGCAATTGATCGCAAAGGATCGCCTTCGATGGTGTGTAACGGATGGAGGGTCGATTTAGGAATCCCCACTGTGTGATTGGTAGGTACGGTGATGTGTAGAGGATGGATATCTAGGTGGGTTTGGGTTGCATCATTGCTTATATTTGCTCGTATGTGATATGATATGCCTTATATGTTTTGGGAATCTGTGATGGTTGTTACATGATGAGTCTGTTGACTCACCCTTCATGGGCTAACTTTTTACAGATGGCACTCAGTGAATGGACCGGGTCGGCAGGAACTTAGTGGTGGCCATGCACAGCTCAATTTTTCTTCAGTTTTCTTATTAAGTTTATTTTGGTTTATTTTGGGATATATTTTGATGTAGTAAGGCCATTATCACTTAACTGTTATATTTATGTGTTTTAAATTTCCACTATGATACGAACAACTTCAATTGTTTTGAAACTCAAACGCCTACGGTTTTCAACTTAATAATAATAATAAACTGTAAAATTTGGCATCTCTTTTTACTTGTAACTTTTGAAATATGAAAATATCGTTTTAGCACAAATTACAATACGGTTTTTAACTTGCGAACAATCCGAAGCTATTTTCTTCAAAACCACCAAGATTTCCAAAATGTCATTTCGAGGCTTAACTACGTTTTACTCAAGGAGCATGCCAGATCCGGTCAGGGCTTGTGGGCCGAGTTTGGGGTGTTTCAACAATCAACGCTCCATCCGCTACACACCACGTCGACAGCTGTGCTGCCTGTCATAAAGACCGATCACCATGTGACCTATGTGGCAAAGCCACCGATCGCTTATGCAAACCTCAGAAAATACATTATAGTATTTTGACAGTTATGCTGCCTGTCATAAAGACCGATCACTATGTAACCTATGTGGTAAAGCCACCGATCGCCTCGCGACTTGCTCCCCTTCCATAAATCAATTAATCCTATCCCATGCATACATACATGCAAGAATCAAAACATTAAGCCATTTAAACCGATCACAGACTTTCACATACATCGATACACATAAAGAAGTTTCTATGATTACGTACCTGGCATCCCTTGCCTACCCTTTTTGGGTATTACGACTGTTCATACAGCCTCTCTTTCCGGCTTTTAGCCCATATCATACACATATATTACAACAACACTTATGCGTTAAAGATCTACACACCTGGTTATGGTTAAGACGACACTATCTATGTCGACACTATCAAGCCGCTACGACAGCTAATAGTCTAAGATTTTGTTCTGAAGCTGGTCCACAACCCGGTGGCCAATCTCGCACAGCTGACTCCGCTCGCTTCTTAAACTTAAGGATTGGTTTAACAGATCCAATCCTCTCCTTTGCCTAATCCATATTTGATTCCATCAAGAGTCCTTGTTAGAACTACTATAACAACATAGGGTTGTTAAACCATATCATATGATTAAGATTTTAAGTACAATAACGAATCTAACAGAAATCTAATGAAAACCTCTTACCTTGAAATCCTGAAATAGATAGGATACTTAGAGATTAACAATTTTCGCTTTTGAGATCTGAATGATTCGATCTACTCTGATTTCTCGAAGTGCCGCCCAAAAGAACATGAGATTAGTGGAAAAGTCAAACTAAAGATGGCCTATCAACCAACAAGCCATTCGACTATGGTCTCAAAAAAAAAAAATTAGAAGAGAAGGGAAAAAGAATAGAAGAAATCGGCACTCACCTTAACACGTAGAATTCGCAACTCCTGTGGAATTTTGGCTTTTGAGAAGATCGAAGAAAGGATGATCTCAAGAGATCTATGAAGATTCGGCTTTGATGAAGAAATCAACAGAAGAGAATAGGAGGTATTCAACTATGGAGATGAGAAGAAAGTTTAGAGTTTAGGCCTTTGAATGAAAGTGAAGATTTAGAGATTTTGGCTTTTGAAGTAATCAAAAGAAAGGAAATTGTAGAGAATGACTGAGAGTTTTGGCACAGAGAATGAGGAAAAGAATAGGGTTCAAATGCTGGAATTGAAGAGATACCACCCCTGTTTATAGAGAATTTTTGGCACTTACTTATCAAAATCCGAAAGTGCCCTTCTTAATAACTAACAATTGATCAAATAGTAGGGGAAATTTTGGCACCCCTTTGCCATAAAGAAACCAATTTTTTTCCCCCTTTAGGAGATGGAATTTCGGCCAACACTGCACTCAGCAGATAACTCCTATCTTTTCTTCTTTATCTTAATCTATTCATACCTTTAGAAGAGGCCTAAATAACACCACCTCTCCCTACTATTATCGGCACAATATCCACATTATCCAAATAGATAAATCTTTCTATTTTAAAGCATCTTAGATGCCCCCACTCTCCTCTCCTTTGACGCCAAAAAAATTAAAAATAAGTAGGTAATGCGACTCGAACCTTGGATCCCCTTACTGCTTTTTATGCCACTGTCCACTGGGCCACTAGCCCAATTTTTTGTTTTAATACGCGGATAATATCTTTTAAGCCTGGACCTGTCTAGCTTTTCACTAAAGTGCCCAAACCAAAATTTGATTAAGGCCTCCGCCCAAACCTGAGCCCAATTTGAACCCCTTAAACACTCTAATTATCACATCGAACATAACACATCAAATGCAAAGGCCCATTAATTCAGGATGTCACAGTTCTACCCCCGTAAAGAAATTTCATCCTCAAAATTACCTGATCCGAATAGATGCTGGTATTGTTGTCGCATCGCTTCTTCCGGTTCTCGCGTAGCCTCCTCAGAGCCGTGATTCTACCATAGAACCTTAACCGACAGAACTTTCTTCCTTCGTAACACTTTGACATCATGATCCAAGATCTCCACTGGTTCTTCTTCAAAGGATAGGTCAGGTCTCACCTCGATTTCTTCCACTGGCACTACATGGGATAGATCTAAATGATATCGTCTCAACATAGAGACATAAAGCACATTGTGAATATGGCTTAGCTTAGAAGGTAGCTCTAGCTGATACGCTACTAGTCCAACTGTTTCAACATCCGATAAGGTCCGATAAATCTGGGACTTAATTTACCCTTCCATCCGAACCTCAGTACTTTCTTCCATGGCGATACCTTCAAGAACACCTTGTCACCCACTACAAACTCTATGTCCTTACGTTTCAAGTCAGCATCGAACTTCTGTCTATCCGATGCTTCCTTTAGTTGAGCTCAAATTAACTCAACCTTCTCCTTTGTCTCTGTAACCAACTCCGGACCCAAAATTTGACGTTCCCCTAATTCCGTCCAACAAGTAGGAGTATGACACCTCCACCCATACAATACTTCATAAGGTGCCATTTGAATGCTAGACTGGTAACTATTGTTGTACGCAAACTCCGCCAATGGTAAAACTCCTCCCAACTACCTCTGAAATCAATGACACATCCCCTCAACATGTCATCCAGAATCTGAATTACCCGCTCAGACTGTCCATCTGTTTGAGGATGAAATGCTGTACTGAAATCCAACTTCGTACCCAACACTTGATGCAAAGCCTTCTAGAATCGCGACGTGAACCTCGGGTCCCTGTCTGATATGATTGATACTGGTACCCCATACAATCTCACTACCTCTACTACATATAGCTTAGCGAATTTCTGCAAAGAGTAATAGACCCGTACTGGTATGAAATGAGTAGACTTCGTCAAGCGATCAACAATCACCCAGACTAAATCTTTTTAGTAGGCGTGAGGGGTAGCCCACTAACAAAGTCCATTGTGATCCTTTCCCAATTCCATTGTGGAATCTTCACTGGCTGCAACAACCCTGATGGTAACTGATGCTCCGCTTTTACCTGCTGGCAGGTCAAACACTTACTCACCAATTCAGTTACCTCACGCTTTAAGCCCGGCCAGTAGAACTGGTCCCGTAAATCCCGATACATCTTACTCCCTCTGGGGTGCATAGCATATGAACTTTCATGCGCTTCTTGCAAAATCCTATGCCTCAATTCTGGATCTTTTGGCATGCACACTCTCCCTTGAAAACATAATAGCCCTTCCTTATTCACACTAAATCCCATTGATTCATCACTGGCTCCTACCAAAAATTTCTCCTTTAGCAATTCATCAGTCTACTGCTTCTCCTTAACTTGACTGACCCATGTGGGCTTTACTTGAAGTTCAGCCAATAAGCTCCCATCATCATACAAACTAAGGTGAGCAAACATTGCTCTCAAGTTAGTGATTACCTTACGACTTAGAGCATCCGCCACCACATTAGCCTTACCGGATGATACTCGATTGAGCAATCATAATCCTTTAACAACTCGATCCATCTTCTCTACCTTAGATTCAACTCTTTCTGGGCTAAAAGGTATTTTAGACTTTTATGGTCGGTATAAATGACAGATTTCTCCCCGTACAGATAGTGTCTCCAAATCTCCAAAGTAAAAACCACCGCCGCCAACTCCAAGTCATGGGTAGGATAGTTTGCTTCGTGCGGCCTTAACTGCCGAGACATGTACGCAACAACCTTTCCATCTTGTATCAACACGCATCCTAGTCCCGTGTGTGGCGCATCACAGTAAATCACGAATTTCTTCTCAGCCTCCGGTTGAATCAATACTGGAGCCTCTGTCAAAATCCTTTTCTACCTTTCAAAACTTCCTCGCTGCTTGTCCGACCAAACAAACGGAACCGCTTTCCGTAATAACTTAGTCAGTGGTATCGTAATCAAAGAAAATCCTTCAACAAACCTTCGATAATACCCAACTAGACCAAGAAAACTCTGAATTTCTACTACCGATCTAGGCGGCTTCTAATCCAACACCGCTTCAATTGTCGAGGGTCCACCCTAATCTCTTCTACTGACACAACGTGACCTAGAAAAGTAACTTCTCTTAGCTAGAATTCGCACTTGCTGAATTTGGCATAAAGCTGCTTCTCCCTCAGAATCCGCAAAACCACTCGCAGATGTGAATCATGCTCCTCCTCTGACCTTGAGTAAACCAAGATGTCATCAATAAAAACCACGACAAATCGATCCAAGTAGGGTTGGAACACACGGTTCATCATATCCATAAATGCTGCTGGTGCGTTAGTCAACCCAAATGGCATCACCATGAACTCGTAATGACTATAGCGAGTTCTGAACGCCGTCTTATGAATATTCTCCTCCTTGACCTTAAGATGATGATACCCTGACCTCAGATCTACCTTCAAAAAGACTGAGTCCCTCTTCAACTGATCGAACAAGTTATCGATCCTCGGTAATGGGAACTTATTCTTGATTGTTAGCTTATTCAATTGGCGATAGTCAATGCACATACGCATTGAACCATCATTCTTCTTAACAAATAACACCGGTGCTCCCCAAGGCGACACACTTGGTTGAATAAACCCTCTATCCAACAACTCCTGGATTTGTGCTTTCAATTCCACTAACTCCTTCGGCGCCATTCTATATGGAGCAATAGATACCGGTGCTGTTCCTGAAAGAAGATCAATTCCAAACTCCACTTCTCGATCTGGAGGTAATCCCAGAAGCTCTTCTGGGAAAACATCAAGAAATTCCTTCACCGTCCTAACGTCCTCAACAGTTAGGTCCTTGGCTTCCAAAGCCCATACAAACATTAAAACTGCCTCGTATCCTTTTCTCACCATTCTTTCCGCTCTTAGGGCAGTCACTACGTTCGACAGACAACTCCCCCTTTCTCCTATCACCAACACTTCACCTCCCTTCGGGGTTCTTAACACCATACGCTTGGCTACACAATCTAAATTAGCGTGGTACTTCACCAACCAGCCCATGTCTAATATTAATTTGAACTCCCTGGACGGTAACTCCATTAGATCCGTCAGGAAAACTATTCCTTGAACTTCTAAGGGTACCTCCCGATAAAGTTTATCTACTACCACAGATTGTCATAGAGGGCTAATTACTGTCATCGCCCTAGGGGTAATTTTGAAATCTAAACTTAAAGTTCCAGACACACTACTAGCAACATATGAATGTGTCGATCCAATGTCAATCAATGCAGTGTAAGGTAATCCAAATATTAAAAATGTACCGGTTATAACATCCGGTGTATCAGCCTCCTCTCAACATCTGGTAGCATAGACCAACCCCGACTGTCTCACCTCAGTGTTTCCTGCCTTTCGGCCTGGTGCTCTACGGCCCCAACTAAAATCGTTACCACCTCTGGCCGGACCACGACCTCTCTTATCTGACCTCCTCTACTCGGCTGAGCATTTCCTTGCCTTGCGGGTCCTACCTCATCCTGTGGCTAAGGATAGTCTCTTATCTGATGATCCGTAGATCCACACCTAAAGCACTTCCCACTGCCTGCCCAACACTCACCTACATGAAACTTACCACATCGAGCACACTTTCGTGTTTGGCTAGCAGCAACGGGTCTCCCAGCCCGTCTCAGTCCATCCATCCTAGGTATTTTTTGAGTACGCACGGCTGTCCCTGATGATCCAAAATTTCTCTTACCTTCACCCCTATCTCTATCCCAGTTCAGCCTTTCTGTCTATTTCACCTCCTCAGCTATCTTAGCTTTCTCCACAAGCACAGTAAATTCCCACTATCGTTGTAGAGCTATCAACACACGTAGATCATCCTTCAGGCCATCCTCAAAACAATTACATCACTCATGTTCTGTGGCCACTATCCCTCGAGCATAACGACTAAGGCGTAAGAAATCTGCTTCATAAGCCACCACCGACCTACTTCCCTAAACCAGATTCAGGAATGCTTTGCGCTGTGCATCCACATAGCTCATCCCAATGTACTTACTTTGGAATGCCATTCTAAAGTAATCCCAGGTGATACAGTCAGCCACGGTGCCATCATTAACTGTAAGCCACCATTGATAAGCTTTGTCCCGGAGAAGAGACACCAGTCCTTTCAGCTTCTCCTCTTCCGTGAAGTCAAAATCATCCATTATGCGCTCCATTGCTTCCAACCAATACTTTGTTGTGCTAGGAGCTACACCAAAAATACCCTTAAACACCTCTGCCCCATTGGCTCTAAGTCACTCTAACACAGACTTCCGGGCTCCAATGCCCACGCCTACCCCAGCAACCCTCTCTAAAACCCTTAACATTGCCTGAGATACAGCATCATCTTCGACCGTCTGATCTTGAAATTCTGCCTCCACAGCTGGTGGCACTGGTACCTCATTCCTCGACTTGCGACCTGGACCCTACGGGTTCGACACGAATCCCGCTTCTACCTCACCACGCACACCATGTCCCCTAGTGCTCATTCTACCGTTCACAATTTATCTGATTACAAATTTTATGAATTAATAATTCTTTCTTCCACTGATTAATAACGGATAGTGTTATGGAAAGTAGTTTTAACAGTAGTTCTTTTGAATTAGAATTCTATCTACAAAGTTCAGTTCTCAAGTCTGTATTTCCTAATTCTAGAATTCACATTTAATCAACATCAAACAGAGCACCACATACATGCATCAAACACATAAGTAAACATCCATGAACTCACACTCATCACCTATGGGTATTTTGTCATTTCACTACCCAAGGGTATTTTCGTAATTTTAACCTCTGAGGGCATTTTGTAGTTTTCAAAATAGGGTTCCTTGGTGATTTTACAAAATAGGGGTATTTTGGAAATTTTGCAACTCGGGGGTATTTCGATAATTTTTATCAACCAGGGGTATTTTGGGAATTTTATCAATCGGGGGTATTTTGGGTAATTTTCATAGATCAAGGGAATTTCAGAAATTTTACAAAACTAGGGATGATTTAATTTAAAAAATAGGGTGGCTGGTCCCTTTCGGGTTTTAGTTATAAGTTTTGGCCCGTCAACAAGCCCTCTCGGTTAAGTGAACAACCACTACGCACTAGGTAGGATTCCAGAAAAGAGGAGGTGAGCCGCTAGGGCCGCTTAAATACCAAGTTCTCCCTGGTTCCAATTCTAGACATGCGTATGCCCGTTACCACACCCTAACCCTGTAACTTGTTCACGGACATGTTTAATTAGAAATTAAGTCTTATGAGATTTGAAGAAGTGTTTATACTAAACTTAAAGTCCATCAAGCTTTAATCATACTAGCCTACGTCCCTATGAAGCCCACCATATATATCACATCAAAGGTTAGAATACTTACTTGGGTGGATCGGGTGCCGGTAGGCTCGAAGGCCATATCTTAACAAAAACTTCTCTTAACTTACATCACTTTTACAAATCACTACTAAACCCATTTCACAGCTCGAGTTTTGAACCGGGCTCTGATACCAAAATGTAACACCCCAAACCCAAATTCTGATCATGACCGTCTCGGATGTTACGTTGAATCTTGAAAACTTTACTCAAGGGTTTTGGAAAAACTTAGTTTATTATAGCCGAATAATCAATTAAATGTAAAATTTTGGAAATAACTTTAACATTTATGTTGATTGAGTTTGAAAAGCCCATTTATCATTTCATTTTATATTTAAGACTTTGAAAAAACATAAGTTTGAAAAAAACCAACATAACAAAAAAAAAATCGAAACCTAAGTTATGGGGCCTTATTACAAAAATGTTCCCAAAAATTAAAACTTAAATGAAAACAAAACCAAAATAGTCTATATAGATAATAGTCTTAATGGCCCCTCGAGTTCGCCTCGGCTACCATGTCCATGAACTACTGCTCATCTGAAAAGTGGGAAAAATAAAAGGATGAGTCACAAAGACTTAGTGTGCAAATCTCAAAATCACATGAAAGCCTTGGGCCCACAAACACATTATGGCCCTTGGCCCATACACAATGGTAACAAAATATTTCATGCAACATGGCCCATCCCAAACCTAAGAGTCCATCCTCTACACACCCCCGTACCAACCATCACACCGTGGAGATTTCTACAATCAACCCTCCATCCACTACACACCACGTCGACAGCTGTACTGCCTATCACAAAGACCGATCACCATGTGACCTATGTGGGAAAGCCACCGATCGCTTATGCGAACCTCATAAAATACATTATAGTATTTTGACAGCTATGCTGCCTGTCATAAAGACCGATCACTATGTGACCTATGTGGCAAAGCCACCGATCGCCTCGCGACCTGCTCCCCTTTCATAAATCAATCAATCCTATCCCATATATACATACATGCAAGAATTAAAACATTAAGCCATTTAAACCGATCACAGACTTTCACATACATCGATACACATAGAGAAGTTTCTATGATTACGTACCTAGCATCCCTTGCCTACCCTTTTTGGGTATTACGACTGTTCATACAGCCTCTCTTTCCGGCTTTTAGCCCATATCATACACATATATTACAACAATACTTAAGTGTTAAGGATCTACACACCTGGTTACGGTTAAGATGACACTGTCTATGTTGACACTATCAGAAGCCGCTACGATTGCTAATAGTCTAAGATTTTGCTCTGAAGCCGGTCCACAACTCGGTGGCCAATCCTACACTACTGACACCACTCACTTCTTAAACTTAGGGATTGGTTTAACAGATCCAATCCTCTTCTTTTCCTGATCCATATTTGATTCCATCAAGAGTCCTTGTCAGAACTACTATAACGACATAGGGTTGTTAAACCATATCATATGATTAAGATCTTAAGTATGATAACAAATCTAACGGAAATCTAATAAAAACCCCTTACCTTGAAATCCCAAAATAGATAGGATAATTAGAGATTAATGATTTTTGACTTTTGAGATCTGGATGATTTGATCTACTCCGATTTCCTAAAGTGCCACCCAAAAGAACATGAGATTAGTGGAAAAGTCAACCTAAAGATGGCCTATCAACCAACAAGCCATTCGAATATGGTCTCAAAAAAAAATTAGAAGAGAAGGGAAAAAGAATAGAAGAAATCGGCACTCACCTTAACACAGAGAATTTGGCAACTCCCAAGGAATTTTGGCTTTTGAGAAGATCAGAAAGAAAGGATGATCTCAAGAGATCTATGAAGATTCGGATTTGATGAAGAAATCAACAGAAGAGAATAGGAGGTATTCAGCTATGGAGATGAGAAGAAAGTTTAGAGTTTCGGCATTTGAATGAAAGTGAAGATTTAGAGATTTCGGCTTTTGAAGTAATCAAAAGAAAAGAAATTGTAGAGAATGACTGAGAGTTTTGGCACAGAGAATGAGGAAAAGAATAGGGTTCAAATGCTAAAATTAAAGAGATACCACCCCTATTTATAGAGAATTTCTGGCACTTACTTATGAAAACCCGAAAGTGCCCTTCCTAATAACTAACAATTAATCAAATAGTAGGGGAAATTTTGGCACCCTTTTGCCATAAAGAAACCAATTTCTTTCCCCCTCTAGGAGATGGAATTTTGACCAACACTGCACTCAGCAGATAACTCCTATCTTTTCTTCTTTATCTTAATCTATTCATACCTTTAGAAGAGGCCTAAATAACACCACCTCTCCCTACTATTATCGGCACAATATCCACATTATCCAAACAGATAAATCTTTCTATTTTAAAGCATCATAGACGCCCCCACTCTCCTCTCATTTGACGCCAAAAACAATTAAAAATAAGTATGTAATGCGACTCGAACCTTGGTTCCCCTTACTTCTTTTCACGCCACTGTCCACTGGGCCACTAGCCCATTTTTTTGTTTTAATACGCGGATAATATCTTTTAAGCCCGGACCTGTCTAGCTTTCCACTAAAGTGCCCAAACCGAAAATTTGATTAAGGCCTTAGCCCAAACCTAAGCCCAATCTGAACCCCTAAAACACTCTAATTATCACATTGAATGTAACACACATGAAATGAAAGGCCCATTAATTCAGGATGTTACAATACATTCTTTTGTTCTTTGGAATATTCTTTATTCATGACCACACCATGCAAATAATCAGCCTTAGAATCATTTATTCTTTAGATTTTTGCCTTTATACCTAGGTACCCAGATATCAATGACATGAGCGACGTTGTTACTGACTCTCTTTTTAATTGGATATGGGTCTAAGGGATCTAAAGACTTTGAAGATGACAGAGATTGTAGGCTAGCTTTTGATTTGTTAAGGATGGTAGAATAAGATGAAAATAAACTCTACCTTGCAAAAGGTTAGTAGACGTTACGAGCTTAGGAAGGGGTAAAAATCGAAACCTAACTCACCACAGAAAAAAGGCGAGACATCATTGAGCATTTTCAAGAATTCAAAGATGTTTTCACACAATCATATCAAGGTACGCCAGGCTATTGGAACATGGGTATGCTGTTAAGATTGGTGTTTAAAGAACCCATGTCAATGGTTCTACAACGGCCAGGCTAATCAAGAGGTTTGGGCTACTGGTTTACCAAGAAAGGGAAATTTCATCAGTTACGCCGTAAATGCCAAACTGAGGAAGACAAGACTTGTGTGCCTCCTCCATTTTTTCTATATGTGGGGCATAGATGTTACGGAGCCGATCTCGTTAAAAGCATCTAGCTAACACTGATTCATCTTCGTGGTTGTCAATTACTTCACTAAGAGGGTGAAGGTTGCTTTATATGCAAATATTACAAAGTCGATAGTCATTAGAACAAAAAAAAAAAAAAAGAAAGAAAGAATATCAAAAAAAAAGTCAGAAAGATCACATTTAACCGGACAATGTCAAAAGTTTGTAGTCTGTTCAAAGACTATGCGCCACATCAGTGTAACAAAGGCAGCCAGAGAGGAAAAATAAAAGTAAAAAAAGAAGAGAAAATAAAAGAAAATAAAAAATGAAACAAGGATCGTTAGGAAGATGACCTAAACTGGTAAATATTGGCATAAAGAAGTTACATTTACCCTCTATGCTTATCAAACGTTGGCCATGACCTTCGCAGGGGCAATGCCTAAGTTTATGGAATAAAAATGTTTTGTCTATTGAAGTCGACATTCTTTTCAAGTCTGCTCAGAACTCAAGTTGGAAGAGGTAGAATGGATTTAATCCCGATATGATCAGTTGAATTTGAAGAGAAAATGTTAAAATCTATTTGTCACGGTCAGATAATGCGAGCTTACGAGGTTCGCCCTAGAAAATTTCATGATAGGGCTTTGAAGAAGATTTTTCCCATGCAAAAGGGACTTCAGAAGAAAGTGGATGCCAACTTGGGAAGGACCTTATGCAGCAAAGAAGGCTTGTTCTGGCGAAGCATGGATATTGACTGAGATGGATGGAAAGGCCTGCCCTATAACAGCCCGGTTTAGACCCTAGTCGGAGCAGTGGTTTCAAGACCACAAATCTGAGGTCGTAAAAATATTTTTTTTACGATGAATATTTTCTGTGTGAATAATATGTGATATAGCCTATATGAAAATTCTGTGTGATAATTTTATTGACTGTGTGCTGATTTATGAAAAATGACTTAATTGCATAAGGTGTAAAAGATGTGTGCTAATTTATAAGTGTCAAATTGTTGATGGCATTTTAAGGAGGAGGCCTTATGTTGTTAATAAACCGTATTTAAGATAGTGGGATGTTAAATGACTAGATAACCATAATGCTAATTTGTTTTGTATGTTTATTAAAAAGGGCAAAATGGTAAAGTGATAATTAAGTTAATTTATAATAAAACAAAACATCAAAATAGAAAGCATTATCATCTTCCTAAGGGTCAAATTTGAAGAAAAGAAAAAAGAAGAAAACCTAAGCTAGGTTCAGCCATTGTTATCCTTAATTAAGGTATGTTTTAGCTCAGTTTTTGATAATTTCTACACTTTCGTAATCGTTGCTTCGTGCTCTAGCTAAGCCATGTAGTAATTTTTTGAATTGATGATGTTTTTGTGATGAGCCATTGATGAATGTTTGAGCTATGTGCTAGATGATAGTGAAATATGAAAACTTGGTGTTGGATTAATATGTTTTATCTTTAGATTTTTGATGAAATTGAGTATTTTGGGCTAAATTATGAAAAGTGTAAATTGAGGGACTAAAATGTGAAATAAATGAAATGTGTGGGTTTGTATTAGCATGGGAAGAATTCAACTAAGCACATGTGTATTGAAATTTGGTGTATTTTGTGATATTGTGAATTAGGGACTAAAGTGTCGAAATGTAAAAATGTAAGGGCTATTATGTAAAATGCCCTAAAAATGTGTGTTTGGGCTAAAATGAATGATTTGATGATTGAATTGATTGAATTGATTGAATTTGAATGTGTATAGACTAAGAGAAGAGAGGTTCGGATCGAGATCGAGGCAAAGATAAAGTGCTCGATTAATCGACCGTATCGATAGTTCGACGTCTGAGGTAAGTTCGGATATAATACATGTTATTAAGATATGTTTTAACATTATGAGATGAATATGTATATGTATATGGAAGTGAATTGCTATGTGCAAGATTTAATTGGTGGCACAAAGTATGGAAATAGAAATAGAAACAGAAATGAATAGCACTGTGTGCGCGATACGGAGATGAGTCGGTTGAAAGATTAGGTACTAAGTGTGCGATGACGATTATGATTTAGTTATGAAATTGGTACTAAGTGTACGAATAAATCAAAAGAATAGCGAAGGTTGAACGAAAGGTAATATCGAGCAATTGAGTAGCATGAATGGTGAGTAACTATGTATTGATCAAGGTACGTTTGAACCTAGGTGGTTGATCATAACCTTAATAGTTATATGAATAGATACTTGAGCATATGTTTGAGATTGATGATGAGCCTAATTGTGCAATCTATCTATGTGATGATTTAATTGTGTAAGATGTGGTATTATTGAGAAATGTGTATTAAATTACGAACTTACTAATCTTTGGAAAGCTTACTGTGTGATTTGTCTTTCTGCTTTGCAGTGTCAGTAAGGCTAGCTCAGATCTGGGGATCGTCTGCATCTCAATCACACTATTGGCAATCTATTTTGGGGTATTTTGGAAAGATGTACATAGTTAAATATGGCATGTATAGGCTAGTTATTTGAATCATGTTTGAGATTTGTAAGTAGCCATGAGATGTGGCTAGATATGTGATAGTTTTTGACATAAATGACTTTGGTATATATGATGCATCTTTTGGTATGGATTGTGAGTTGAAAATTGATTTATGGATGGAAATTTTGGTGATGGTATGATGCTAGTAGGAATAAGTGAAATTGGGAATGAATTATGCTTGTGATAGGATAAGTTTTGGTATTAAATTAAGTATGAATAGAATTGGTATTGAATGCATGGTTTGAATGATTATTTTGGTATGCTTTTGGGTATTCATAAGTGCATGAATTGTTTTGGTAAATGTTGCTTGTAGGTATGACCCATTTAGGTGGCATTTTGGTCTTCCAAATGACCTATAATGTCACACGGCCATGGCACACGGGCGTGCCTAGTGACCGTGGGGTAAAGTTAGTAGCTTACTTAAGGGCACACGGGCATGGCACACGGGCGTGCCTAGAAGCTGTGTGAGAAAGTCAGTATATAGTTTAGTAGTGCACGACCTTAGCACACGGGGGTGCTTGGAAACTGTGTTGCTTTGGTAGGATTGACCACGGCCAAGGTACACGGGTGTGCTTGGTGGCCATGGTGAGAAATCAAGTTCGACCACGGAGAGGACACACGGGTGTGTCTATCAGCCGTGGAGGGCGCACGGTTGGTTCCCACAGGCGTGTATCCCCAATATTTTGGATAAGTTTTTAAGTTTCTGAGAACTTCTGTATGGGTTTCGATTTAGTCCTGGTCCTTCTCTAGCATGTGTTCAAGGTCTTATAGGCCTCAATAAGGGACTATATGTTAGGTTTTGATGTGATATACTGATGATTGACTTTGTGTCGTGAATGGGTTGTTAAATGTTTTGATTGTTCGATAATGCCTAACCCTATTCTGGCGATGGTTTTGGGTTAAAGGTGTTACATTTTATTGGTATCAGAGCTATAGTTTAGTCGATTCTCGGACTAACGTAGCGTGTGTGAGTCTAGCTATACATGCCATATATGAAATTGCGATAGTGTGATGAATTCTGACAGTTGAAAATATGTTTTCATATAGTAATGGATCTCGATCGAGCAATTACGCCACATCTAGGCCGAATGAAAGTAATGAGGGAGGAGAGGCTAAACAGGCCTTCTTCCGTGAAACCACATGAAAAGAATTATCCGACACATGATCTTGAGCTAGCTGCGATTGTGTTCACATTAAAGATTTGGTAACATTATCTATTTGGTGAGAACTATCACGTGTTTTTAGATCATAAAAGTTTGAAATATCTGATGACCCAGAAAGATTTGAATTTGAAACGGAGAAAATGGTTAGAGCTATTGAAAGATTATGAACTTGTAATTGATTATCATCCGTAAAGCAAATGTTGTTGCTGATGCACTAAGTAGGAAATCATTGTTTGCACTACGTGCTTTGAATGCTTAATTAGTTCTGTCTGATGATAGTTCAGTGATAGCTAAATTGAAAGTAAAGCCATTATTTTCACAGCAGATATGAGATGATCAGAAAGTTGATAATGAAATGTTAACGAAACGAGCTCAGTGTGATTCGAGCTCTGAATTTGAATTCTGAGTTGATGTTGATAATTTCTTGAGATTTTGAGATCGATTATGTGTTTCGAGAAACCCAGAATTGATTCAATTGATTTTAAATGAAGCACATAATAGTTGCCTATCTATTCATCCGGAAGCACTAAAATGTATCATGATCTGAAGCAACACTATTGGTGGACTAGTATGAAACGATATATCTCTGACTTTGTGTCGAAATGTTTAATCTGTCAGCAAGTTAAGGCTGAACATCAGGTTCTGTCTGGGTTACTACAACCGATTCTATTCCTGAGTGGAAATGGGATAGAGTGACAATGGATTTTGTTTCGGGATTGCCTTTGACTCTAAGAAAGAAAGATGCAATTTGGGTCGTAGTTGATCAATTGATGAAATTTGCTCATCTTATTCCGGTACGATCTGATTTCTCACTTGATAGATTAGCTGATCTTTATATTTATGATATTATGAGATTGCACGGGGTACCATTGTCTATTGTATCTGATAGAGACTCGAGGTTTACTTCAAGGTTCTGGAAGAAATTGCAAGAAGCTTTAGGCACGAAATTACATTTTAGTACCGCCTTTCATCCATAAATGGATGGTTAGTCTGAGCAGATTATTTAGATTCTCGAGGATATGTTGGTATGTTGCATCCTTTAGTTTAATGGTTTGTGGGAACAATATTTTCCATTAATTGAATTTTCTTATAACAACAATTTTCATTCGAGCATTAAAATGGCACCATATGAAGCTTTGTATGGACGCAAATGTCTTAAACCTCTGTATTGGACTGAGCTTAGTGAAAATATGCTGCAAGGGGTTGATTTGATAAAAGATACTGAACAAAAAGTAAAAGTAATCCGTGATAGTCTGAAATCAGCATTTGATCGTCAAAAGTCTTATGCGGACTAGAAACAAAAGAGATTGAATTTCAGATCGGTGACAAAGTGATTCTGAAAGTGTCCTCATGGAATAAAGTACTTCGATTCGGACGTAAAGGCAAATTGAGTCTGAGGTTCATCGGACCATATGAATTTATCGAGCGTGTTAGACCTGTTGCGTACAAATTGTTGTTGCTATCTGAGCTTGAAAAGATACACAATGTATTCCATGTTTCGATGCTCTATAGATACTGACCTGATCCATCACATGTAATTACTCCGTCTGAGATTGAAATCTAATCTGATATGACATATGACGAAGAACTAATCTGTATTCTAGCTCCTGAAGTGAAAGAGTTGAGAAATAAGAAAATTCCGTTAGTAAAAGTGTTATGGCATCGACACGGAATAGAAGAGGCTACGTGGGAGCCTAAAGATTCAATGAGATAGCAATATTCGAATATGTTTAATGGTAAGATTTTTGAAGACGAAAATCCCTAAGGGGGAGAATTGTAACAGTCCGATTTAGACCCTAGTCAGAATAGTGGTTTCGAGACCACAAATCCGAGTTAGTGAAATATTTTAATATTATTTTCTGTGGCTTTGATATGTGATTAAGCATGTGTGAAAGCCTTGTATAAAAATTTGATCATTTGTGTGTTTAATTTGATAAAAGGATTCAATTACATTGAAGGCAAAATTTGCATGATTTATGAAAAGACACTTATTTGATGTGGTTTTTGAATATGAAGGTCTTAAGAGGCAATTATGCCATTAATAAGGATAGTGGAAGATTTTCGACGATTATGCCATTAACTTTATGAGTTATGTATGTTTTATATGAAGGTTAATGTTGTAAATTGGCATTAATATGTTTATTAAATAAAACAAACTTAAGAAAGATGAGAGTTATCATCTTTTGTACCGAAAATTTGGCAAAGAAGAAATAGAAATAAACAAGCTAGGGTTCGGTCATTGATTAGCTAAATTAATGTAAATTTTGACTTTGGATTTTGATGATTTTTATGTTTTTGAGATTGTTGCTTAGTCTACTATCAAGCTTATGTTGTAAATTGAAGAATTGATGATGTTTATGGGATGAGTCTTTGATGAACTCATGTGATTTGTAATGCTTTATAGTGAAATCACTACAGCAAAACAGACTTTTAACGACGTTGTTTTAGGCCTTTAGCGGGGTTTATAAGCGCCACTAATAGTCTTTGGGCACTTTTAGAAGTGCCACAAAAAACGCCGCTAAATCAAATGCTGCTAAAAGCCATGACCTTTAGCGGCGCTTTTCCCACAAACGCCACTCAAAGCCATGACTTTTGTCGGCGCTTTTACCACAAATGCCGCTAAAAGCATGACTTTTAGCGTCGCTTTTTCCACAAACGTCGCTAAAAGCCATGGCTTTTAGCGGTGCTTTTCCCACAAACGCCGCTAACTTGTACAGATTTACAATGTAAAATTTGTCCAATATCATACCCCTCCTACACTAAAGCTAACCAATAACAGCAAATATAGTATATAATTTCAACCCAAAACAGCAAATGTAGCATAAAAATCACACCAAATGCATTAATTCTAAATGATATTTGAAAATGAATAAAAGATATATTGCAGAAATTAATGAATGAATTATAACTGAAAATATTCTTACAATAATGTTAAATGTAACAATGTTAAAAATCATCTTACAACAAGAAAATAAATGTCTAAGATGGCGGCCTCTACGACTGCTGGAACATCTTTATCATAGTCTGAAGCTGTAGCTAGAGTTCTTCATACTTTCTGTTCTGCTCTGCCTCCCTCGCTGCTGCCTCTGCCTCCCTTGCTACTGCCTCCACTCTAAGTTGATAAATTTGCTCTGCCTCCCTCGCTGCTACCTCCGCTCTAAGTTGAGAAATTTGCTCAAATGTGCTCGCTTGCATCTGAGCTATCTGGTCTTTTAGCCTCTGAACTTCAGCACGAGATTGGCTCTCGGAAGACATGTATTGCTGGGAGCCAGATCCAAAATATTAGGTCGGGGTAACATCAGATCCTTGAAGTTGAACCCGACCATACCTTTTAAGACCCAAAACATCAGTGATAATTCTGTTATAAATATACTCAAGATTAAAAGAACTATCAGTCGAAGCAGTCGTACCTTTCAGGACCTAAAACATCGGTAATAATTCTATTATCAATATCGTCGAGATTAACAGAACTATCAGTCGAAGCAGCCGCTTCATACTCACCTTCTTCTCCTTTAGTTTATCCTAATAAATTAATGAAAGAGTTAGAAACGAAATATATAATAAGAAGGAATGCAGCATAACATAACATTATAAATTTAAAACTACAAATGATGAATTAAACTATTATAATTAAACATTATAAATATTTATAATAAATCAAATTTTATTAAGTAAATGTACCATAATTTTTGCACTTCATATGTCATCTCAGAACATCCCGAATAGGGCCTATGCATTTCAGTTCAATTGTATGAAATGACAAATTTCAAGTACTATGAATAAATTTTGATACTTTTGGAAACCTAGAAATGCATGGAAATGGAAATGAAAATGGAAATGAAAATGAAAATGGAGATGGAAATGAAAATGAAAAATGGAAATGGAAATGGACATTTTTGGAAACTTAGACATTTTTGGAAACTTAGACATTTTGGGAAACCTGAACATTTTGGAAACCTAAACATTTTGGAAACCTAAACATTTTGGAAACTTGAACATTTTGGAAACTTGAACATTTTGGAAACTTGAACATTTTGGAAACCTGAAGATGTAAGGAAAATGGCAAGTTACAGAGCCGCGCGAAAATTTTAGGAAACTTAGAAATAAGGCCGGAATGACAAATTTTAAAGCCCAAAATAGGAAATAAGGGCAAGAGGGCCTTAAAAGAAAAGTTGGTGAATTTTGACATACAATCGAGCTTGGAAAAGTGGCTCAAGTGTCACTTAGGGTTTATGGAATGGCCCGAGTTCGAGTCACCGAAAGCAATTATTGAAGGTTTAATTTTGCTTCCCAAGGCTAGGGGTGGACACTTGGTTGCTAAAAAGGAGAGAGTTTTATTTTTATTAAAACTTGTCAAATTAAAGTGATAAATAAAGGATTTATTCTACTAAGATAAATGAGGAATTAAAGGATGGATTAAAGACCTTTTAATTTAATTAAGTGATAATTAATGGAGATTAAATTATCACTTGGGAGAGTAGTAATGAAGTTTTGGACTCTTGGTCTAGCAATTTCAGTTAAAAGAGGAAAAGTGAGACTTTTCTCTCATTTACTCTCTTTGTCAAATTTTGCTCTCTCTTCCCCTCTCTTTGCCAAATTCCCTAAGCAAGGACTCCATCTTTTCTTTTCCTTTCATTTGCCATTGCCTAGTCAAAACCTTTCTCTTCCAATCTCGGTTAAATCTCCATAGCCGGATCTCAGTAACTCAAGACAAGGAAATAAGTGATTAAAGACATCAAGGTAAGGATTAGCCATTCAATTTTCTTTCTTTCTTTTCTAGTTGCCGAAAGTAAAAGGCCTAATCCCCATTCTTTTTGATCATGGCCGAATATACAAGGGATCTCAAGTTTCCACAACTACCGAATACAAAGATCAAGGATTTTAGGTAAAGACACTTGATTCTTGTTCCTTTAAATCGTTTAATCAAGGTTTAAGAAAATAACCTTTCTTATGTCTATGGCCGAATGTCAAAGGAGGAGTTTTTGGGATTTCAGATTCGAGGAAATTAAGGTAAGACATATTCGGCCAAAGGCCAATTACAACTATTTAAAGTTAGATCAGATCTAACATATGAATTTTAGGGATTTCGACAGATATTCAAGACAAAAAGGGAACTTTCGGGATTTGGAATCTATAAGGTAAGTCTCTAAAATATTCGGCCAATGGTTGTGAGATTATCTAGATCAATTCCTTAATTTTGAAAAGCCAAAAACTAACCCATATTGAAATACAAGGTTGGCGAATATCAAGTAGAGGAAAACCAAACTTTCGGATTTGTATAAACACCAAATCGGCAGAGGTGAGTTTCTTTTACAAATCCTACTAGGATTTGGTTTTGTTTAAGCCAAAAAGGGTTTATTAATGTGTTTTAATTGGTGGGCGAATATAGAAATTAATAGATCTAAAAATTAGATCGATTCTCGAGATCTCAAGGAATCTAATAAGCGAAACATGTGTGTACCCTTACTATCCTTCAATATTTTATGGCTAAATATTTTAGTATATGATATGAATAATAATGTGAATGTGGCTATGTACCACAAATGTGGCAAAAAGCACCTGTGCACGCTTTCCTACTTCGATAGGATTGTGAAAATGTTATTTTATAACATGCGAATATATGTATATGAACATGAAATTAAGTTATGCATAAGATATGAATTTTGGGGCATTCGGGTTTTATGTGAAAGGGGAGAACAGTGTTGACTTGGTCTCACCAACGAAGGTGTTGACTTGGTCTCACCAATGAAATATGTTGACTACGGTCACATTGCGAAATTTTGGTAACTTCGGTTACAATAGTGTCTAAAGACACAACGATAATTTGATTATAGTGTCTAATGACACAACGATATGGGCGAATGCCTTTGATGGAGAGTAGCGGATGGAGGGTTGACTTAGTAGTCCCCACTGTGCAAAGTTGGTACGGGGAGTGTAGTGGATGGCTAATTAGGATTGGGTTGGGTTGCATCATAATTTCATTATTGTATGGACTTAATGATTTGAACATGAATGCCCGATTTGTTGAATGATAGTATTGTGTGCACATTGAGTGCATTGACTCACCCATTGTGGGAATTATTTTTCGGTGATGAGCAAGTTTTTGACCGGGCGGTGGACCATGAGGAGGCCATGCTACATGCGGAAAGTTTCATTTAGTTTGGACTTAAATTTTATTTTTAGTTGCTTTTATTCTATTTTGGGTTTTACTTGATGTAATAAGGCCTTAAGGCCCAGTGGATTATACTTTATGTTTGCTTACTGTTAAGTTTCATGCTAAGAACTTTATTGGATATATTTAATTAAATGGGCTTACAAGATCAAATAAATGGGTTTCCAATCTAAGCCCAACTGAAAATAATAGTTTTTCCAAAAATTTACAATTTTCTCTAAGTATCGAAAATGATTTGAAATCGGTTTACTTTAGGAACATACGAGATCCTGCCTCAGGGCTCGTGGGTAGGGTGTGGGGTGTTTTAGTTTGGTATCGAGCCAGCTTTTAAACTCTCGGCTGTGGGCTAAGGCCCAAAACATTTTCCAAGCGAGCCAAATGATTTTTCTTTGAAAATAAGGTGCTTTTGGCATGGCCCTAAGTCTCCAATTCCAATCCACCGTAAGTACCCCTAACTATATGTGTGATTCGTGATTTAGATAAGGGTAGAAAAGGCATGGAACATAGAATAGAATGATAGGAACTTGAACCCTAGGATTAGACTACTCAAACACAAAACACATAAGACTTAATGTACTAAACCAACCTATGGCTAAGTCACCGAGCTAAGGTGTGGTAACCCTTGTACGCATGTTCAGGATTGGATCCCAAGAGCTTGGTTTTAAGCAGTCCTAGTGACTCACCTCCTCTTCGCAGGAATCCTACCTGGTGCATAGCTTCGGTTCACCATAACTCAGAGGGCTCAGTGGTGTGGCAACCTCTGTGTGCATGTCTAGGAATGGTTTCGGTGGGAGCTTGGTATTTAAGCAGTCCGCGTGACTCACCTCCTCTCCACACGAATCCTGCCTGGTGCGTAGCTTTGGTTCACCCTGACCAAGAGGGCTCGACCATAGGCTAAACATAATGACTAAAACCCGAAAGGGAACTAGCCATGTTTTTAAAAAAAAAAAAGAATAGAACAAAACAACAAACCCTAGTTTTTCAAACCTTTAAAACTTTTCTTCTAAATCTGAGAAAATTATTTTTACAACATTCTCTGAAAAACTCCTGATTTGCGAAAATTACAAAAATGCCCTTAGCAGTAAAAATTACCAAAACGCCCCTGGTTCGTAAAATGTTCAACTACTCAACAACTTTACCAAAATTTCATGATTTCATAAACATTCAAAAACCCTAATTTGTAAAATACCAAAGTACCGTGATTTTGGAAAAAATTACAAAATTACCCCTAACTTACAAAATTACCAAAATGACCCTAATTTCCAAAATTTTTGCAATATCCCTATTTTTGAAGGAACAATTTTCGAAAAGAACCCTCAAAGTTTGACAACTTTTGGAAATACCCGAAATTTATTAAATTTTACAAATTTACCTTGATTTGTGAAAAATTACCAAAATACCCCCAGATTTCAAAATTTTTCAAATCATCCCTAACTTCAAAATTTTCAAAAAAATAACTTTTGAAAAAAACCCCAAGAAATGTTTTTTCTGAAAAATTACGAAAATACCTCAGAGGACAAAATTACGAAAATACCCCTGGTAGTGGAAAACAACAACAAACAACAAAACTACAACGTTTCTCCGAATGAACTAAGTTCATATTTGTTTGATGGATGGATGAATGAATGGAAAAGACTGTGTTTGTATAATACTGAAGAACCACTCTAAAATCCCTTCTCATAAAACTTCTTCACGATAAAAAAAGTGGAACATTGACTAATCCATAAAATTTCTTAATCGATCTCGACGTTAGAAAATGAGCTCTGAGGACGTGGTCGTCGTGGTCGAGAAGAGGAAGGATGACCGTGTTTGAACCCGTTAGGTCGGGTCAAGGGTCCGACAATGAGATGCCACCGCACCACCACCCCACTATTAATATTGAGCAGCAGCTCGGACGGGAAGAGGTCATGTCGCAGTCGCTCATGAAGTTTTGGAATTGGTGGCCGGTGTAGGAGGAAATGGAGGAAATCGAAAGTCGGTACTGAACGGCTCCGAGCTAATGGAGCGAAAATGTTTCGAGGAGCATCCAATGTGGCACCCAATACACCGAGTATCGGTTGGAAGCAACGAGCGATAATGGATGAGCTTGATTTGACTCGGAGGAAAAGTTGAAAGGGATGGTGGCTTTGTTACGCGATGAAGCGATCGATGGTGGTTGATTGCTCGTGATGGTACCACACCAAAATTTGACCCGGGAATATGTTAAGGAGGCCTTTCGGAAGAAGTATGTGGGAACCGTATCTGATGAGCAGAGGAAGGCTTTTCTAGGGTTAGTACAAGGAGTAAGTCCGTCATGAGAATATGAGGCGAATTTACGAGGTTGAGCCGCTATGCTCGAGGGTAGTGGCAATCGAGCATGAACGCCGTGTCCGCTTTGAGGACGGGCCGAGAGATGATTTAAGATCATTGATAGCACCGCATCAGAGCGGGAATTCTCTATTTTGGTAGAAAAGGCCAAGGTGGCGAGGGATTAAGGATGCTACTAAGCGCACGTGGATAGGAATAAGATCAAAAGGGGTTTGGGTCATCGTGAAAGGGTTACAAGAGGCCTCGGGTTGACGGGCCACGAAATCAACAAAATTTGGTGCAGTGCAGATTCGCCCTTGTGAGTATTGTGGAAAGAGGTATCTAGGGAGTGTTGGAAAAATATAGGAGCATGTCTTAGGTGTGGGTCCAAGGACCATATGTTTAAGGATCGCCCCAAACAATCGCACTGTGAGTCGTAGGTAGTTCGTAATGCTAGCTGACCGGTAGAGGCGACAAAGAACCTCAACGGGCCGTGGTTTGAGTAACCGTAGTAGTAGTAATGCAGAGGCCGTGGCACACAGGGTCGAGGTACTAATGCTAATGCCGATGCAAGACAATCGGGTTTGGTTTATGCGGTTCGCCGAAGGGAAGATGGAGACGCGACCGGATGTTATAACCGGTACGTTCTTTATTTTTGACAAACCCTACTTTGCTTTGATTGATGTGGGCTCGACCCATTCCTATGTTGCAAGTAGTGTAGTGAAAACACTAGGCCTAGACTCAACTATCTCGACAGGCGATGACCGTAGTAAGCCCATTAGGCCAACTATAGTGGTAGACAAGATCTTTCGAATGTACCCCAGAGATTCGTGGAGTGAACTTTGAGCAGATTTAATAGAGTTACCCTTCTGGAGAGTTTGAGCTTATACTTGGAATGGATTGGTTAGTAGAACACCGAGCCGTGTTGGATTGTGCGTCTAAACGATAGAACTAAGAACCCCTGAGGATGAAGTGGTAATAATGATCGGAGAAAGGAGGAATTATTTATCTAATGTAGTTTCGCCTTTGAAGGTCGGAAGATGGTTAAGAAAGGTTGCAAAGCGTTCTTAGCTTTTGTAAGTGCGATAGGTGGGAAGGAGGAAGGTGTTAATGGAGTTAGGACGGTAAGGGACTTCAGAGATGTGTTTCGTAAGAGTTACCGGAATACCCCTTACAGAGAGGTGGAATTTGGGATTGACTTGCTATCGGGGACGCTCCCGTGTCAATCGCTCCATACCGAATGGCACCAAAGGAGTTAGTGGAGCTCAAGGCTCGATACAAGAACTGTTGGACCGTGGTTCATCCGACCCAAAGGTGTCTCCGTGGGAGCACCGGTCTTATTTGTGAAGAAGAAGGATGGAACTATGCGTATGTGCATAGACTACCGCCGCTAAATAAGTCGACCATTAAGAACAAGCATCCTTGCCAAGGATCGATGACTTGTTCGATTAGTCAAGGGAGCCGCAGTGTTTTGAAGATTGATTTACTACGGGATACCATCGCTTGAAGGTGAAGGAGGCGATATCCATAAAACCGCTTTTAGGATGAGATATGGTCACTTGAGTTTGTGGTGATGCTGTTTGGGTTGACGAACGCTCCACCGCGCTCATGGATATGATGAATTGGGTTTTCCAACCCTATTTGGATAGATTCGTCGTTGTGTTCATCGATGACATTTTGGTGTATTCGAGTTGGAGGAGGAGCATGATGAGCATCTCCGAGTCGTGTTAGAAGTGTTAAGGGAAAAGAAGCTTTATGCCAAATTCAAAAAGTGCGAATTTTGGCTTAAGGAGGTGGCATTCCTAGGACATGTGGTATCCATTGAAGGAATAAGAGTGGATCCTAGGAAGATCGAGCGGTGTTGGATTGGAAACCACCTAGGTCCGTGGCTGAAATCAAAGTTTCTTAGGCTCGGCGGGCTATTACGAAGGTTCGTGAAAGGATTCTCGCCAATAGCCGCGCTTTAACCAAGTTACTAAGGAAGGAAGTACCTTCAATGGACTACTAAGCGCAAGAGAGCTTTGAAAAGCTTAAGAAGGTGCCGACAGAGGCTCAGTGTTAATTCAAAGGAGGCGGAAAAGAATTTGTGGTGTCTCGTGATGCGTCGATACGGGGTTAGGCGTGTGTGTTAATGCAAGATGGCAAAGTGTTGCTTATGCGTCACTTGCGGCTAAGGCCTCATGAGCTGAACTACCCAACTCATGACTTAGAGCTAGCAGCGGTGGTTTTTGCCCTTAAGGTTTGGAGGCACTACCTTTATGGAGAAAGGTCGATTATCTACACGACCACAAGAGCCTTAAGTATTTATTAACTCGTAAGGAGTTGAACTTGAGGCAATGAAGGTGGGTGGAATTGCTAAAGGACTACGATCGCTCAATAGAGTATCATCCGCAAGGCGAATGTAGTAGCCGATGCCTTAAGTCGGAAGGTTGTATCGGATCTACGGGCTTTGTTCGCTCATATAAGTCTCAGATGATGATGGAAGCCCGCTAGCGAGTTGCAAGTCGTGCCCACATGGCTAAAGGAAGTGAAGGAGGGACAGGTTGGTGATAATGACTTAAGTACTAAGTTGCGCAAAATACAAGAAGGGGATTAGAGGATTATGATGTCAACAATGAAGGAGTATTGTGCTACAAGGGTAAAGTCTCAGATGCCAAAGAATAAGGAGTTGAGACAAAGGATTCTTCGGGAAGCGCATGGTAGCCCTTGCGCTATGCATCCCGGAGGTATCAAGCTGTATAGAGATCTAAGGGAACAATTTTGGTGGTCTGACCTAAAGCGAGAAGTGACTAAATTTGTGGGGAAATGTTTGACATGTCAGCAAGTTAAGGCTGAACACCAAGTCCCATCAGGATTGCTTCAACCAATCGAGATTCCCCAATGGAAGTGGGAGAGAATTACCATGGACTTTGTTAGTCGGCTTCCCCTTACGCCTACTAAGAAGGACTCGGTATGGGTGGTAGTGGACCGTTTGACCAAGTCCGCACACTTTATCCCAGTCAGAATGGATTATCCTCTTCAAAAGTTGGCTAAGTTGTATGTGGCGAAAATTGTGAGATTACATGGAGTACCAATGTCGATCATCTCTGATAGAGACCCAAGGTTTACGTCTCGATTTTGGAAGGCACTTCATCAAGCTTTAGGCACTAAGCTAGACTTCACTACGACTTTTCATCCATAATCGACGGGCGGTCGAACAAGTTATACAAGTGTTGGAGGATATGTTGAGAGGTCATGTAATGGATTTTCGAGGAAGTTGGGAAGATTACTTGCCTTTAGTGAATTCGCCTACAACAACAAATATCAAGCCGAAGATTCGGATGGCACCGTCACGAAGCATTGTATGGAAGGAAGTGTAGAACACCTACTTGTTGGACCGAGTTAGGAGAACGTCAATTTTGGGTCCGAGTTGGTGGCGTAAACCAAGAGAAGGTTGAGTTAATTCGCACTGTTGAAGGAAGCCTCGATAGGCAAAAGTCGACGCAGACCTTAAGCGAAAGGAAATAGAGTTCAAGTGGGAGATCAAGTGTTCTTGAAAGTCTCACCTTGGAAGAAGGTAATGAGGTTTGGCATGAAAGGAAGCTAAGCCCAAGATTTATAGGGCCTTATCAAATCATCGAAGCGCGTTGGGCGATGGCATACCAATTAGAGTTGCCACCGAATTGAAGCGATGCACGACGTATTCCATGTGTCCATGCTACGTCACTATCGATCGGATCCATCTCATGTGGTACCGGTTGAAGAGGTGGAACTAAGGCCAGACTTATCATACGAGGAAGAACCGATTCGGATCTTGGAACATGATGTGAAAGTACTACGAAAGAAAACAGTTCCTCTAGTCAAAGTGCTATGGCGCAATCATGGAACGGAAGAAGCTTCGTGGGAGCTAGAAGAGGCGATGAGACAGCAATACCCTCAACTATTTTAGTTAGGAAATTTGGGACGAAATTTTGTTTAAGGGGTAGAAGCGTAACATCCCGAATAGGGCCTATGCATTTCAGTTCAATTGTATGAAATGACAAATTTCAAGTACTATGAATAAATTTTTGATACTTTTGGAAACCTAGAAATGCATGGAAATGGAAATGAAAATGGAAATGAAAATGAAAATGGAGATGGAAATGAAAATGAAAAATGGAAATGGAAATGGACATTTTGGAAACTTAGACATTTTGGAAACTTAGACATTTTGGGAAACTGAACATTTTGGAAACCTAAACATTTTGGAAACCTAAACATTTTGGAAACTTGAACATTTTGGAAACTTGAACATTTTGGAAACTTGAACATTTTGGAAACCCAAGATGTAAGGAAAATGGCAAGTTACTGAGCCATGAAAAATTTTAAGAAACTTAGAAATAAGGCCTAATGACAAATTTTAAAGCCCAAAATAGGAAATAAGGGCAAGAGGGCCTTAAAAGAAAAAGTTGGTGAATTTTGACATACAATCGAGCTTGGAAAAGTGGCACAAGTGTCACTTAGGGTTTATGGAATGGCCTGAGTTCGAGTCACCGAAAGCAATTATTGAAGGTTTAATTTTGCTTCCCAAGGCTGGGGGTGGACTGACACTTGGTTGCTAAAAAGGAGAGAGTATTATTTTATTAAAACTTGTCAAATTAAAGTGATAAATAAAGGATTTATTCTACTAAGATAAATGAGGAATTAAAGGATGGATTAAAGACCTTTTAATTTAATTAAGTGATAATTAATGGAGATTAAATTATCACTTGGGAGAGTAGTGGCCAAGTTTTGGACTCTTGGTCTAGCAATTTCAGTTAAAAGAGGAAAAGTGAGACTTTTCTCTCATTTACTCTCTTTGTTAGAAATTTTGCTCTCTCTTCCCCTCTCTTTCGAAATTCCCTAAGCAAGGACTCCATCTTTTCTTTTCCTTCCTTTGCCATTGCCTAGTCAAAACCTTTCTCTTCCAATCTCGGTTAAATCTCCATAGCGGGATCTCAAAGAACTCAAGACAAGGAAACAAGTGATTAAAGACATCAAGGTAAGGATTAGCCATTCAATTTTCTTTCTTTCTTTTCTAGTTGTCGAAAGTAAAGGCCTAATCCCCATTCTTTTGATCATGGCCGAATATACAAGGGATCTCAAGTTTCCACAACTACCGAATACAAAGATCAAGGATTTTAGGTAAAGACACTTGATTCTTGTTCCTTTAAATCGCTTTAATCAAGGTTTAAGAAAATAACCTCTCTTATGTCTATGGTAGAATGTCAAAGGAGGAGTTTTGGGATTTGATTCGAGGAAATTAAGGTAAGACATATTCGCCAAAGGCCAATTACAACTATTTAAAGTTAGATCGGATCTAACATATGAATTTTAGGGATTTCGATGGATATTCAAGACAAAAGGAACTTTCGGATTTGGAATCTATAAGGTAGGTCTCAAAATATTCGCCAATGGTTGTGAGATTATCTAGATCAATTCCTTAATTTTTGAAAAGTCAAAACTAACCCATATTGAAATACAAGGTTGGCCGAATATCAAGTAGAGGAAAAACCAAACTTTCGGGATTTGTATAAACACCAAATCGGCAGAGGTGAGTTTCTTTTTACAAATCCTACTAGGATTTGGTTTTGTTTAAGCCAAAAAGGGTTTATTAATGTGTTTTAATTGGTGGGCCGAATATAGAAATTAATAGATCTAAAAATTAGATCGGGATTCTCGAGATCTCAAGGAATCTAATAAGCGAAACATGTGTGTACCCTTACTATCCTTCAATATTTTATGGCTAAATATTTTAGTATATGATATGAATAATAATGTGAATGTGGCTATGTACCACAAATGTGGCAAAAAGCACCCAGGTACGTTTCCTACTTCGATAGGATTGTGAAAATGTTATTTTATAACATGCGAATATATGTATATGAACATGAAATTAAGTTATGCATAAGATATGAATTTTGGGGCATTCGGTTTTATGTGAAAGGGGAGAACAGTGTTGACTTGGTCTCACCAACGAAGGTGTTGACTTGGTCTCACCAACTAAATATGTTGACTACGGTCACATTGCGAAATCTCGTAACCGGTTACAATAGTGTCTAAAGACACAACGTATAAATTTGATTATAGTGTCTAATGACACAACGATATGGGCGAATGCCTTTGATGGAGAGTAGCGGATGGAGGGTTGACTTAGTAGTCCCCACGGTGTCTGCGGTTGGTACGGGGAGTGTAGTGGATGGCTTATTAGGATTGGGTTGGGTTGCATCATAATTTCATTATTGTATGGACTTAATGATTTGAACATGAATGCCTGATTTGTTGAATGATAGTATTGTGTGCACATTGAGTCTGTTGACTCACCCCATTGTGGGAATTATTTTTCAGGTGATGAGCGGTGTTTGATGGGCCGGTGGACCATGAGGAGGCCATGCTACATGCGGAAAGTTTCATTTAGTTTGGACTTAAATTTTATTTTTAGTTGCTTTTATTCTATTTTGGGTTTTACTTGATGTAATAAGGCCTTAAGGCCCAAAGGATTATACTTTATGTTTGCTTCTTGTTAAGTTTCATGCTAAGAACTTTATTGGATGTATTTAATTAAATGGGCTTACAAGATCAAATAAATGGGTTTCCAATCTAAGCCCAACCTAAAATAATAGTTTTTCCAAAATTTACAATTTTCTAAGTATCGAAAATGATTTGAAATCGGTTTACTTTAGGAACATACCAGATCCGGTTCAGGCTCGTGGGCCGGGTGTGGGGTGTTTCATCATCGGAGATCCATCCTTCTTCCTATGCGTAATGTCAAAAAGCTGAAGGCGTCCATCTTTTTGACTAGACGAGGCTTCCTACATTGTAGCAGTAAAAACATAATTTAATAGTATAAAGTCATTAATATTTGACAAAATTAATAAATTATAATACCTCGGCCTCAGCTACACAAGCAAAACTTTTGGACCTTGCCGTGTGCGTGAATTTTTGTTTCTGTCTGTTGCTTGTTCCAACTCGCTCACAGTCCTACATAATGAAATGTGTATTACGTATACATTAAATACTATAAACAAAAAATTTACAAGACTTTTTTAGAAGTACGTAATACCTCTCCTTTCTTTGAATTCCAGAATCTAACTTGATGTTCCCATTGGTACCTTAACTTTCCCGACAGGACATTTCTTAAATTTTCGTCAAGGCTTATGTCTTTCTTAAAATATTATTTTTTCAGCGTGCTTTTATAGTCTCTCCATTTGTTACCCAATGTCTTCTTGATATAGTCATCGGAGACCTCTAAAGCAAATCTCTCTTGAAAAGACATAAGTTTAAAAAGTTAATATAAATGAAAGTTAAACCAAAGTATTATAAATTACATTCACGTTTTGTTACCTTAATATTATCGAGAGCCTGATTTTTGTTGGCATCAAGCATGTGATGCCATGATTCGTAGTTAGTAGGCAACATATTGGCATTTCGTGCTATAATGCCCAAATAGCCTGCTAATAGTCGAGCTTCATATCCAACAGGCTAGCCATGATTGTTTCTCCTTACTTTAACACGCTCAACAGGATCTAGGTCGTATAAATCTTTAAGCAGTGTACGTCCCTGACCTCTTCGCGTCCCATCACCTTCAATTGAAAAATGATATATTATTATATTAAAATTGAAAAATGAATCAATAATAAAATTCAACATGCATGTAAAATAAACTTAACATTACTTTGAAATTCTGTAGGCTCATCATCTATGTCCTGGACAGTAGAAGATCCAACAACTGTTTTCTGTTCACTATTTGCTTCTTTTGAATTTGGAGTATTGTGGACAATACTTAAGTCTCGTAATCGTCTTCTAGGCATTTTTCCTAGAATACACATAAAATAGTTCAAAATTTTAGTAACAAATAACAACAGTAATAGTACATTTAAAATAGTTAAATTATATAACATGACCAACATTGAAATTATAATATTACATATAAATAATAAATCGTAAAATCTTACTACATTATATTTCGTAAATATCTTCGTCCACATCCTGACGAACCCAATAAAATTGTTGACTAGTACTAGGGATATTTTTATTTAAATTTTGTTCTGGAAAAGGTAAAGTTTCTGATCTTTCGACTATGTCATCTCTACTTCCATTGCCCATGTCAAACAAGTCTCTAGGGGTGTTTCGAAGTACAACGTACCAACCCTCACCAGTTGAATCTTTTGAGTAAAAAACTTGTTTCACTTGAGAAGAAAATACATACAGCTCGTCCATCAATTGTTCTCCAGTGTGAATAAATCGAGAAAAATTCACCATTGTAAAACCATATTGATCGTTTTCAATTCCACAATCCATATTCACATCAGCCTAATCTCCTCGAAATAAGACAACTTTCCATCTTCCATAATAATCCAACTCAATTATGTCAGTAAGAAGTCCGTAATCCTCCACATTCCCCTCGACAGGATTATTGTCCCTAGAACTAGCATAACTTGTAATTGAAGAATTAACAACAATTCCACAATTTTGGGTTCTCCTCAATCTCTCGTGATACTTTGCATGAAATCTGAATCTGTTGATGAGGAAGGCACTATATCTTTTCACTATTCTATTTGGACCTTGTGATAGCCATTTAACTTTGTCATTTACTTCATTCCAACTCCAAACCTATTGAATCGAAAGTAAATTGAGTAATTATAAATGTTATGAGAAAACATTATTACTTGACAATGAAAACTTCAATTCCATACCGTTTGGTTTAACCATTCATGAAATGATTCTATGAACAACTTATTAATTTCTCGTTGTTGTAATCTTCGGGACCATGAACGAGCTCTCAATATTTATTTGTACTCACTACGTTAAAAAAAAGGTTTACTTTGTTAGAAGACAGACAAATTATAATTGATGAATAATTATCAAATTCTAGAACTTACTTGCGTAATGGTTCCATTGACTCATGATGAAAAAGAACATATCGATCTGCTTGGACCCACGATCTATCATCTAATTCTGTAATTTTGACTTTGCCGATTGGTTCTTTGAAACTTTGAAATAAATAAGTTTCGGCCAAGTTATGATCTGTGAGTCCAGCATTTCTACTTGGTCTGTTCATTCTTGTTTCAACATCTTCCAAATACCTTGAATAGAAAGTCATACATTCCTCTGCCAAGTAGCCTTCGTAATTGATCCTTCTGGATAACGTTTATTGCGGCAGTAAGACTTCAATTTGGATAAGAACCTAAACACGGTATAGAACATTATCAAAAGTTGCAACTAAAGGCATTTAGGTGAATGAATGAATAATTTACAAATAAATTAAGACCTTTCAATAGGATACATCCATCGATAGAAAATGGGACCACCAAGTATTGCTTCACGAGGGAGATGAATTAACAAGTGCACCATAATTGTGAAGAAGGAAGGTGGGAAGATCTTCTCTAGATTGCATAAAGTTAGTGCGGCTCGATCTTGTAGTGTCTCAAGTTCTTGAACATCCAAAACTTTGCCACAAATGCCTTTCATTATATTGGACAGTTCAATTACACAAGACATCACCTTTTTCGACATACAACACCGCAATGCAACTGGAAGTAAGTCTTGCATCAAGATGTGATAGTCATATGATTTTAAGCCATATAGTCTTCGATCTTTAAGACTCACACATCGAGATATATTTGATGCATACGCATCTAGGACTTTATATCCTTCAACACCATACTAAACACTTCTTTCTCCGTCTTCGACATTGAATAAATATCAGGTGGCAACCGATATTTCATATTCGGAATTGCTTGGGGATGAAGCTCACGCTGAATTCCCATGTGGACTAAATCAAGTTGACTCTGAAGATTGTCTTTCAATTTTCCATTGACATTCAAAATAGTCCCAATGATGTTCTCGCAGACATTTTTCTCAATGTGCATGACATCAAAGATTATGGCATAAAATCTGATGCTCCCAATAAGGCAACTAAAAAAAATACTTCTTTTTTTCCACTAGTCGGCCTCATTAGGATCATCCTCTTCATTAGATTCATTATCAAATTCATCCCTTGATCTTCTATTTCTTTGCGTATTGGCCGGTTGATTCATCTTCACATAAATGAAATTCATATCTTTCAACATGAACAATATTTCGGATCCACCAGTCTGTGAAGGAGCTTCTCCGAACTTTTTAGTACCGTCAAAATGAGTACTCTAAAATCTAAATCTATGATTTTTCGGTAACCACCGGTGATGCCCCATGTAAGAGAACTTATTCCCATTATATAACCATTGCAAACATGTCTACGTAGCACAACAAGGACAAGCATAACGTCCCTTGATACTCCAACCAAATAAATTGGCGTGCCGGGAAGTTATTAATAGTCCACATCAAAGCCGCACGTAAAGTGAAGTTCTCTTTTCTCAGCACATCGTATGTCTCAACACCAGCCCATAATTATTTTAACTCTTCAATAAGTGGCAACAAATATATGTCAATATCATTTCAGGGCCCTTTCTCTCCAGGGATAATCATAGACAAGATAAAGGATGATTGTTTCATGCAAACCCATGGATCCAAATTATAAGGAACAAGTACCATAGGCCAAGTACTGTACACAGTGCTCATGATTTTGTAAGGGTTAAATCCATCAGCTGCTAGCCCCAGCCTCACACTCCGAGGATCGCTTGAAAAACTTGGAAATTTGGAGTCAAATGATTTCCAAGCTAAAGAATTTGCAGGATGCCTTAACAATCCATCATCGGTTCGTCCATCATGGTGCCACACCATTGTCTCGGCTGTCTCTAACGACATGAAATGGCTTTGAAGCCTTGGTATTAGCGGAAAATACCGTAAAATCTTAACAGGCTGCTTCCTTAACTGTGTATCATTTTCATCCTCGTTACCATCCTTTGTATTTCCATTCGTCCAATGGGATTGACCGCATACATGACAGTTGGTTTTTTCGGTCACCCTAATACAACATGCAGTCATTTGGGAAACTATGAATTTTGTTGTAGCCAAGGCCCAAATCTTTGATCAGCTTCTTCATGTCTTTGGAAGATTGAGGGATTTTCGCAAACGGGAACATTTCTATCAAAAACTCTAACAACATTGTCAAAGAGTTTCCAGTCCACCCTCCCAAACATTTTAGGTGAAAAAGACGAATATAGAAAGACAATTTTGAAAATTTAGATCCCTCATGCAGTTCTTCGTTCATTTCACCAAGTAACGAGTAGAACTTCACCACTTCTTCATTTGGCTGATCATCAGGTACACTTCTTCCCCTTTCAGTGAAAGTATTTCCACCAAAATTGTAATCATTGGTTGCACCCAAGTCATGTGGAAATGATTTCAAACCATCATTGCACATATTAAAAGCATCCCGCAACATGCCTTCCATAATTGTAATAAGGCCTCTGGGATATGTTTTAATTTGCTTTATGTTTTGACGTACTTATTATTTTTCTTGAATTGATTTAAACGGGGATTTTCTGAAATCATAAATAAAGGTTTTCCAAAATTGATTAACAAATGGATTTCATAACAAATATGTACAAATAATTTAACTCGAATTCTCTTTCGAATTATTAATGTTATTTTCAAAAGTCACGGTTTTAAAGTTCACTAGCTCGATTTTTGATTCATTAATCAATATCTCGAAATTAGTAGTATTTTATAAAAAAATTATAACCAAACTTGTTTTCTTAACTATAACCAAATGACGCCTACTTCAAGAATCACACGATGTTTATATGTTTTCTTCACGTGACATGACAGATCCGGTCATACCGCATGGGTCGGGTTTGGGGTGTTATAGTCCTCATGTGAAACTACTGAGCCATCCAACTTCGAAAGATTATCAAACATGGTAGACATGATGGAACAAATGATGAAAATACTGCAAGAAATATTTGAGGTGCTACCTCCAAGGGAAGAGGTCGTGCCTGATGTTCCCAACCTTGATATTGAGGATCCCCATATTATCGTTGATCACCTTGAATTAGACAATAATAGGCAACAAGAGTTTTGAGCTAGAGATCATGGAGATAAATTGAATATGGATGTAGTGGTCTCTGATCCAATTGACATAAAATCAGATATAAAAGTAGATGTAGTCATTGACATAAAAAGTAGAAGCAACCACTAACATGGAGCTTAAACTAATTCTAAATGAAAGTGTAGAAGAGCCAATACACTTTCTGACCATAGTAGGGAAGGTACCAGCTGAAGAGATCGATAAGTTTAACTCATTCTCATCTAAAAAAGGCAACAAAGCTTGAGTGACCAAAATTTCACGTGACATAGAAGAGAGAAGCTCAAGGCAATAATACCATAGAAAATGATTTGGGGTTGGCTTGGATTTGGTACCTAATGGCTTGTAATGTGGATGTCGCGTCGGTCAAAAATAAGGCAACATCTGTAACATTCGGGATTTAGGGGCCTTGCATTTATTTTTTCATCTCTATTTTTGGTATGTTTTGCCTGCTGTTTGGGGGTGTTTGGGGGCCTCGAAAGGCTCGAGGTTAAGCCAAAACCTTGGTGAAAATTTTAATTTTGGGCACTTTAAGGAAGAACTGACTGGGGCAGGACTTAAGGGGTTATTGCTTGTATGTATTGACACAAAATTTAATTGGTAAGGTGGCAAGGAGGCACCACTTAAGGTGCAGGTAAGTGACGCCTCAGGGGGAGCAGTGAGGGAGCAAGTTCGAGTCGTGTCATCAGTAATGTGGAATTTTATTTTTGTTTATACGCCTAAGGAGCTTGGATGATGGACTCGACAAGGAAACTTCTTAGATGAGTGTTGAATGGGTCAAAAGATTTGAATGTGAGGCTAGGGGAAAATGGGGAATTTGAAGTATTCAAACTATTTGAATTGGGTGATCAAGAGTAAAGTTAGGAGAGAACTTGGGGATTGGATGTTGGTGAGGTTGTTGGCCAAATTTTTGGATGCTTGATGTAGGTGGAAGAAGTCAGTTTTGGCTGGTGGTGGATAGTGTCGATTTTGGTTGGCTCTCCTGAAGCTCTTTCATTCTCTTTGGGTTCATAGTTCCTATATGCCGAATGTGCCTAGCTTTTCTTATTTTCTTTTCTTTACCTATGACCTATAGTCGAAATTGAGGAGACTATTAGTGCATCTTTTCTTCATTTTCTTATTCTCTCTACTCATCCTCTTAAACTTCTCAACCGAAAGCACTACACCCTTCCATTGCAATCTTTTCTTTTCTTCTTCTCATTCTCTACTTATCTTCTTAAAACAAAACTTGTTGCAATCCATCTTTGTATTCTTTCCCTATTTTTCCCCTCATCATTCTTTTCTCCCAATTTTTCCTCTCTTTTTCTTGTGTTGCCGAAACCCTTGAGCCTTTATCGAATCTCCCTTTCTCTCATTTTGGCTCTTCCATTTCATTCTCTTCCACTCTTGATCATTGGCGAATCTTCTCTGCTATAGTAACTTGTGCCGAATTCTCTTGGGTGTTGTTCGGGTCCTCTGTGTTAAGGTAAGATTATTCCCTTTCGTTTTCCTTTTGAATAAACCCGTTATTCTTTCTTTTCCTGGTAAGGTCGAGCCTACCTTGTTAGTAATTAAACCTGCTTCTTTCTCACTGCCTTGAGATGAATACTGTGGGACAAGGTGTTAGGCATCTGCTTAGGATCTTTCATCGGTTTGGTTGTGAAGGTAAGGGATTCTCCTCTTGTTATGAGATCGATTTCTCTTTTTGTTATTCGCTACCTTAACCCAACGTTGTTGGTAAACAAATGTTGTTTTGTTATAGTATCTTTTGACCAAGGTCTCTTACATAGAATCAAATGCCAGTCAATCAAATGAGAAGGTTGGACCAGTAGTTCTAGCCCTTAAGTTTAAGCGACGTACAATATCGACAATATGGAACTGGCCACCGGGTTATGGGTTGACGTCAAAATAGAATAGGCAGATTGCAGTCGTTCCCTCTTTTGAGAGTGTCGATAGTGTAGAGAGCTTAGTTCTCCTCATATATAGGTGTGTAATATTCATGCCTCTTTTTCATTACTATTAAGTATGTGTATGCACTGCTAAATGCCGAAATTATGGTATTTCGCTATACTTTTACATCTGGCGAGTAAAAGTGGGACATCAGGTTAGTGACTTTTATTTGTAATTGATATGTGGTTATACTAATATGATTTTATGTCGCATTTGGTACATATTATTATATGTTGCATGCTTAAACCATGATTTCATGCTGCATGGGGGGAATATGCCATGATTAGAAGGGGAAGTGTATCTGGTGGCTTGTGCCATTTCAGCCTGGTGACTGTATCACAACTTTGATAATCTGGTGGCTTGTGCCATTTCAGCCTGGTAACTCTGTCACAACTCTAGTAATCTAGTGGCTTGTGCCATTTTAGCCTGGTGACTCTGTCACAACTCTGTTCTGGTGGCTTGTGACATTTCACTGGTGACTCTATCACAATTTTTGATGATGAGCAGCATGACTACCATCGATGGTGAGTAGCGGATGGAGGTCGATTGTAGAAATCCCCATTGGTGTCATTGGCAGGTACGGATGGTGTGTCGCAGATGGAAATTTAGGTTGGGTTGGGTTCCGTATTATCTTCCATATGTTATTCTACTATTCTGTACTATGGGCTAAGGCCCAATCTGATTTCGGAAAGTCTTCGCCCAATGTGATTATTTAAAGGGGGCCAAGGCCCATATGGTAAGTGGTGGGCTTGAGCCCAAAGTTGGTGCTTGGAAATTGCACACTGAGTCTTTGACTCACTCTGTTTGTTTAACATCTATACAGGTAATACCTAGTGCAGTGGACTGGGCCGAAGTGGACTATAAGGTGGCCATGTACGATTTCTTTCTTTTTGAATAGAACTTTAATTTCTTTAAAATTTTGGGATTTGGTAATGTAATAAGGCCACTTTTACTTTGGTTAAATTTTGATTTTAATCTTTGGAAGTAATAAATACAAACTACTCGATAGGATATTTTTTTAAACACAAATAGAAGTTTTCTTTACAACACGTCAAACGACACTTCTTATAAAAAGGGATTTTTGCGACAAACTTCTGGTTTATTTTAATAATCAATAAGTGTTTTCAAATGTTACCTAATCTCAAGGTATGGTTCTTTAGATTTTATCACAAATGAATAATGGGTTTTCAAATGAACCACTAAACTTGGGGTTTTAAAAAAAAATCTTCTGAATTCATAATACTTTTTAAATTCTTTCCTAGTGACATGCTAGATCCAGTTGTGGTGTTTGGTCCGGGTTTAGGGTGTTACTATTTGGTATGAGAGCCTCGTTTGAAAGCTCGGCCATGGGTTTTTAGGTTCAAAACATTTTTCGAATTTTGAATTTAAGATGGTTTAGAAAGAAAATACATATGTACCTATTTTCTAGAAGTATGGCACCTGAGTCTCCGGCCCAAGTCTGCCAGGTAAGTTTCCTGATTGTTAAGTGATTTGCATGGGATAGTTATATTATATGGGTATATCGCTATGGATGTTAGAATTTAGAAATTGTACTGTAGAGACGAAAACCTTTAGGTATACATGAGCTTTGCAGAAAAACTACTTATAACTCGATCCTTATAAAATTACTCGTTAATCGACAGTGAAATGGAATGCTAATTCATAAAACTTGTAAATCAGATGAAGACGGAACATTGGACATGAGTGGCAGAGGACGTGGACATGTTGCACGCGGCCGTGAGAGGCACTGGGGTACTGAGGCTAAATTCTCGAAAGCAAGAAATGAGCCTGAGAGTGAAACGCCAACATCACCTGTGGTAGAAGCAGGATCGAAAGATAGAACTGGTGGAGACGATGCCCTATCTCAAGCAATGCTACGTGTGTTGGAGGAGTGGCTGGGGCAAGCAGTGGAACAGCAACTTGGAAGTCCATCCTGAGCGACTCCGAGCTAATGAAGCTGAAATGTTCAGAAGTATTTCTAGGGTGGCTCCGAATGTGGCTAAGTATTGGCTAGAGGCAGTTGAAAGGATTATGGATGATCTGGACTACACGATAGAGGAGAAGCTGAAAGGAGCGGTGTCTCTGTTTCGATACGAGGCATATCAGTGGTGGCTCACCATAAGAGAGGGTACTCCGATAGATCCGATTGATTGGGACTTCTTTAAGACGGCATTTTAGGGAAGTATGTTGGGGCAAGTTATGTGGATGCTCAGAGGAAAGCATTCTTGAATTTGGTACAAGGGGGTAAATCTGTAGCTGAGTGTGAGGCAAAATTTTTGCGCTTGAGCCGTTATGCCTAAGGTATAGTGGCGACTGATTATGAGCGTTGCGTGCGATTTGAGGATGGGCTGCGGGATGAGTTGAGAGTATTAATAGCTCCACAGCAAGAGAGAGACTTTGTCGTCTTGGTTGAGAAAGCAAAAATAGCTGAAGAGGTGAAGCGAACTGAAGGACAAAGTAGGGATAAGGATCGGGGTAAGAACAAGAGAAGTTTTGGGTCATTGGGATCATCTAGGGGTTTTCAAAAAAGGCCAAGGTTTGATGGGTCAGCTTGAGTTCCGCGTCTACCGCAGTGGGTCAGTTTCAATCATGTGCTCTGTGTGGGAGAAGGCATTTGGGAAGTGTAGGAGGAGAACCGATGGATGTTTTTGGTATGGATCTATGGATCATATGATTAAGGATTGTCTACAAGTAGAGCAGGTGCGGCTAGTTGGATAAAGTTTTGATTAGTTTAGGAGGGGTGGTTAGCAACCACAGAGGGATCGTGGTCCAGCTAGAGGAGGAAATGGTTTCGGTCAGGGTTGTGGAGCACCAGGAAGAGGTGCTGGGAATACGGAGGCAAGATAGCCCGAGTTAGTTTATGTAGCCAGACACCGAGAAGAGGGTGATGCACCAGATGTTATAACGGGTACGTTTCTCATTTTTGGTTTGCCCTTTACTGCATTAATAGATATTGGGTCGACACATTCCTATGTTGCAAGTGTGGTGTCTGGAACTTTAAACATGAACTCTAAAATAGCTTCTAAGGAGATGACTGTACTTAGTCTTTAGGACAATCTGTAGTGGTAAACAAACTTTTTAGATTGGTGCCTCTAGAAGTACAAGGGTCAATTTTCCCTGCTGATTTGATGGAACTATCGTTCGGGGGGTTTGATTTGATCTTAGGTATGCATTGGTTGGTAAGATATCGACCAAACTCGGATTGTGCTGCTAAGCGCATGGTGTTAAGGACTCCTGAGGATAATGAAGTTTTAGTGATAGGCGAAAGGAGGGACTACTTATCCAATGTAGTGTCTACTCTAAAGGCAGGAAGAATGATGAGGAAAGGATGTGAGGCTTTCTTAACTTTTGTCAGTGCATTGGATGCAATAGAAGTGACTGTGAGTGAGGTTAGAATAGTAAAGGAATTTGTGGATGTCTTTCCTGAAGAGCTTCTAGGGTTGCCTCCAAATCGTGAAGTGGAGTTTGGAATTGAGCTACTTTCGGGTACAGCTCCGGTGTCCATCGCCCTTTATAGGATGGCGCCGAAAGAGCTGGTTGAACTTAAAGCTCAGATCCAAGAGCTGGTGGATCATGGTTTTATCCGACCTAGTGTATCTCCGTGGGGAGCGCCTGTGCTATTTGTGAAGAAGAAAGACAGGTCCATGCGAATGTGTATTGATTATCGCCAATTGAATAAGTTGACAATTAAGAACAAGTACCCGCTGCCGAGGATTAACGATCTGTTTGATCAGATCAAAGAGGCTTTGGTCTTTTCAAAGATAGATTTGAGGTCGGGATATCATCAGCTTAAGGTCAGGGAAGCAAATATTCACAAGATGGCTTTCCAGACTCTCTATGGTCACTATAAGTTCCTGGTGTTGCCGTTTGGGTTGACAAACACACCAGCTACATTCATGGATATGATGAATCGGGTTTTCCAACCCTATCTGGACCGATTCATTGTAGTGTTCATAGACGACATTCTAGTATATTCCAAGATAGAAGAGGAGCACAATTCGCATCTTCAGGTGGTTTTATAGATTTTGAGGGAGAAGCAGCTATATGCCAAATTTAGCAAGTACGAGTTTTGGTTGAAGGAAGTTACTTTTCTGGGACATGTATCGACAGAGGGGATTAGGGTTGATCCCCAGAAGATTAAAGCTGTGTTGGGTTGGGAACCGCCTAAGTCTGTGGCGGAGATCCGAAGTTTCTTGGGGTTGGCAAGTTACTACAGAAGGTTTGTTGAGGGTGTCTCCTTAATTGCAGCACCCTTAACTAAGTTGCTAAGGAAAGAGGTACTATTTGTATGGGCTGACAGGCAGCAGGAAAGCTTTGAGAAGCTGAAGAGGATTTAGACAGAGGCTCGGTTTTGATTCAGCCTGAGGCCAGAAAAGAGTTCATAGTTTATTGTGATGCTTCACACACAGGGTTAGTGTGTGTGCTAATGCAGGATCAAAAGGTTGTTGCGTATGCGTCTTAGCAGTTAAGACCGTATGAGATAAACTACCCCACGCATGATTTGAGCTGGCTGTGATAGTTTTCGCTCTGAAGATCTGAAGACATTATCTGTATAGAGAGAAGTCCGTTATCTACATTAACCACAAGAGTTTGAAATATCTTCTAACTCAGAAGGAGTTGAACTTAAGGCAGCGAAGGTGGGTTGAGCTGTTGAAGGACTATGATTGCTCAATAGAATACCATCCGGGAAAAGCTAACATGGTGGTAGATGCGTCAAGTCAAAAAGTAATAACAAATTTAAGGGCAATGTTTGCTCATCTCAGTCTGTTTGGTGACGGAAGTTTGTTAGCTGAACTCCAAGTGAAACTGACATGGGTAAGTCAGATTAAAGAGAAGCAGTTATCGGATGATGTCTTGAGTGCTCGACTTTAACAAGTACAGGATGGTGGGGTAGATGATTATAGTCTGAACAGTGATGGGGTTTTGTGCTTCTGTAAAAGGGTATGCGTGCCAAAGGATATAGAGTTGAGACATATTATTCTTCAGGAGGCGCATAGTATCCCTTATGCTATGCATCCTAGAGGGAATAAGATGTACCGTGATCTACGTGAATAGTTTTGGTGGCCTCGATTGAAGTGGGAAATCACTGAGTTTGTGGGTAAATGCTTGACATGTCAGTAGGTGAAAGTAGCGCATCAGTTGCCTTCGGGGTTATTACAGCTGGTGAAGATTCCACAGTGGAAATGGGAAAGGATCACTATGGACTTTGTTAGTGGGCTACCGCTTACGCCTACGAAGAAAGATTCAGTATGGGTGATCATGGATCGGTTGACGAAATCCGCTCATTTCATACCTGTTCATGTCGACTATTCTCTTCAAAAGTTGGCTAAGTTGTATGTGACAGAGATTGTGAGGTTGCATGGGGTACCAGTATCGATCATATCAAATAGAGACCCTAGGTTTACGTCGCGATTCTAGAGGGCACTGCATCAGGCATTGGGTACAAGATTGGACATTAGCACAGCTTTTAATCTGCAGACTGATGGTCAGTCTGAAAGAGTAATTTAAATCTTGGAGAATATGTTGAGAGGGTGTGTCATTGACTTCAGGGGTAGTTGGGAAGAGTTCTTATCGTTGGCAGAATTTGTATACAACAACAGCTACCAATCTAGTATTCAGATGGCGCCCTATGAAGTGTTATATGGGTAGAGGTGTCGTACTCCTACCTGTTGGATAGAATTGGGTGAACGTCAAATTTTGGGTCCAGAATTGGTTACAGAGATAGAGGAGAAGGTTAGGTTAATTTGGACTCGACTGAAGGAAGCATCCGAAAGACAGAAATCATATACAGATCTGAAGCAAAAAGAGATAGAGTTTGCAGTAGGTGATCGGGTCTTCTTGAAAGTTTCACCGTGGAAGAAGGTGATGAGGTTTGGATGGAAGGGCAAGCTAAGTCTTAGGTTTATCGGGCCTTATCGGGTTTTGAAATGTGTGAGACCAGTGGCGTATCAGCTGGAGTTACCTTCAGAATTGAAACAGATACATGATGTGTTTCATGTTTCAATGTTAAGATGCTACCATTCGGATCCATCTCACATTGTGCCAGTGGAGGAAATTGAGGTAAGGCTAGATCTGTCTTTTGAGGAGGAACCAATGCGGATCTTAGAACGAGACGTCAAGGTGCTAATAAGGAAAGCGGTCCTGTTAGTTAAAGTCTTGTGGTGAAATCATGGTATGGAAGAGGCGACGTGGGAGCCTGAGGATGTTATACGTCAACAGTACCCTCATCTCTTTTGATCAGGTAATTTTGAGGCCGAAATTTCTTTAAGGGGTAGAAATGTAACATCTAGGATTTAGGGGCCTTGCATTTAATTTGTTTTCTCTATTTTTGGTATGTTTTGCCTGCTGTTTGGGGGTGTTTGAGGGCCTCGAGAAGGCTTGGGGTTAAGCCGAAGCCTTGATGAAAATTTCAATTTTGGGCACTTTAGGGAAGAACTGACTGGGGCAGGACTTAAGGGGTTATTACTTGTGTTTATTGACACAAGAATTTAATTGGTAAGGTGGCAAAGAGGCGCCACTTAAGGTGCAGGTAAATGACGCCTCAGGGGGAGCAGTGAGGGAGCAAGTTCGAGTCATGTCGTCAGCAATGTGGAATTTTATTTTTGTTTATGCGTCTAAGGAGCTTGGATGGTGGATTCGGCAAGGACACTTTTTAGATGAGTGTTGAATGGGTCAAAAGATTTGAATGTGAGGCTAAGAGGAAAAAGGGAATTTGAAGTATTCAAACTGTTTGAATTGGGTGATCAAGAGTGAAGTTAGGAGAGAATTTGGGGATTGGATGGTGGTGAGGTTGGTGGCCGAATTTTTGCATACTTAATGTAAGGGGAAGAAGTCAATTTTGGCTGGTGGTGGATAGTGTCGATTTTGGTAGGCTCTCCTGAAGCTCTTTTGTTCTATTTGGGTTCATAGTTCCTATATGTCGAATGTGCCTAGCTTTTTCTCATTTCTTTTCTTTACCTATGACCTATAGCCGAAATTGAGGAGACCATTAGTGCATCTTTTCTTCATCTTCTTATTCTCTCTACTCATCCTCTTAAGCTCCACAACCGAAAGCACCACACCCTTCCCTTGCAATCTTTTGTTTTCCTCTTCTCCTTCTCTACTTATCTTCTTAAACCAAAACCTGTTGCAATCCATCTTTGTTTTCTTTCCCTATTTTCCCCTCATCATTCTTTTCTCCCAATCTTTCCTCTCTTTTTCTTGTATTGCTGAAACCCTTGAGCCTTTATCGAATCTCCCTTTCTCTCATTTTGGCTCTTCCATTTGATTCTCTTCCACTCTTGATCATTGCCGAATATTCTCTGCTATAGTGACTTGTGCCGAATTCTCTTGGGTGTTTTTCGGGTCCTCTGAGTTAAGGTAAGATTATTCCCTTTTGTTTTCCTCTTGAATAAACCCGCTATTCTTTCTTTTCCTGGTAAGGTCAAGCCTACCTTGTTAATAATTAAACCTGTTTCTTTCTCTTTGTGTTAAGATGAATACTATGGGATAAGGTGTTAGGCATCTGCTTCGGATCTTTCATCGGTTTGGTTGTGAAGGTAAGGGATTCTCCTCTTGTTATGAGATTGGTTTCTCCTTTCATTATTCGTTGCCTTAACCCAATGTTGTTGGTAAACAACCGTTGTTTTATTATAGTATCTTCTGACCAAGATCTCTTACATGGAATCAAATGCCAATCAATCAAAGGAGAGGGTTGGGCCAGTAGTTCCATCCCCTAAGTTTAAGCGACGTGCAGTATCGGTAGTAAGGGACTAGCCACCAGGTTGTGGACCAACGTCAGAACAGAATAGGCAGATTATAGTCGTTCCCTCTCCTGAGAGTGTCGATAGTGTAGGGAGCTTAGTTCTCCTCATATATAGGTGTGTAATATTCACACCTCTTTGTTGTTACTCTTAATTATGTGTATGCACTACTGAATGCCGAAATTATGGTATTTCTCTATACCTTTACATCTGGCAAGTAAAAGTAAGACATCATGTTAGTGACTTTTATTTGTAATTGATATGTGGTTATACTGATATGATTTTATGTCGCATTTGGTACATATTGAGATATGTTGCATGCTTAAACCATGATTTCATGCTGCATGGGGGGAATATGCCATGATTAGAAGGGAAGTGTATCTGGTGGCTTGTGCCATTTCAGCATGGTGACTCTGTCACAACTCTGATAATCTGGTGGCTTGTGCATTTCAGCTTGGTGACTCTGTCACAATTTTTTACGATGAGCAGCATGACTGCCATCGATGTTGTGTAGCGGATGGAGGGTAGATTGTAGAAATCCCCATTGGTGTGATTGGTAGGTATGGGTGGTGTGTAGCGGATGGAAATTTAGGTTGGGTTGGGTTCCGCATTATCTTGCATATGTTATTCTGCTATTCTGTACTATGGGCTAAGGCCCAATCTGATTTCGAAGGGCTGCACCCAATGTGATTATTTAAAGGGGGCCAAGGCCCAAATGGTAAGTGGTGGGCTTGGGCCCAAAGTTAGTGCTTGGAAAGTGCACACTGAGTCTTTGACTCACTCTGTTTGTTTAACATCTATGCAGGTAATACCTAGTGCAGTGGATCGGGCCAGAGAGGACTGCGAGGTGGCCATGCACGGTTTCTTTCTTTTTGAATATAACTTTAATTTATTTAAATTTTCGAGATTTGATAATGTAATAAGGCCACTTTTACTTTGGTTAAATTTTGATTTTAATCTTTGGACGTAATAAAGAAAAACTACTCGATAGGACATTTTTTTAAACACAAACGGAAGTTTTCTTTACAACCTGTCAAACGATACTTCTTATAAACAGGGATTTTTGGGACAAATTTCTGGTTTATTTTAATAATCAATAAGTGTTTTCAAATGTTACCTAATCAGAAGGTATGGTTCTTTAGATTTTATCTTAAATGAATAATGGGTTTTCAAATGAACCACTAAACTTGGGGTTTTAAAAAAAATCTTCTGAATTCGTAATACTTTTAAAATTCTTTCCTAGTGACATGCAAGATCCGGTCGTGGTGTTTAGGCCGGGTTTGGGGTGTTACAACATCATTGGAAGTGACCAAAGGGTTTGGTTCATATATATCGACTACAGAACAAACGTCGAATCAAAGTGATGGGAACCAACTAGATGTTCTTCAATTTTGGCGACATGGATCGTCCATGTTTTTAAAGAACTTCTATTTCCTGTTTTAAATTTTGTTTCATTTTTTTTGTTTATTTTATTTTTTATTAATCTTATTTGTGTTTAGTTTTCCCATAGCAGGTGTAGATACCATGGGTTGACAGAACAAAAAAAGAGTCAAAGAAGCCGGCAACTAGGTTCGATGTTGCGACATCACACCATAATGGTGTGACATCCTAGATAGAATACACCTTGCAATGTTAAAGGCCCTAATTCATCTGAATATTTTTAGACATTCTATCATCCATAATCAACACTTCTTCGTTTTAATTGTATCATCTTTACATTATATTTGTTTCTATTTTTTTTTCTTTTTAGGCACTCTTTCTTCCTCTTGAAGCATATAATTCACTAACTTATCATAACAATAAGAACTCGATCTACTCAGGGAAGTTTTCTTGTTCACACTTTAATTATTTTAAATTAAGGGAAATGTATGTTCTAAAGTGTGGGGGGAAGAACATAGGATTAATTTGTGTGTTTTTACTTTGTTTTAGTTAATTATTTATTTACTTTAAAAAAGAGAGAAATTATTATTATTGCATGGTGTTTGGATTATATTAATACAATGAATAACGATTGAAGATAATAAAGCATGTAATGGTTCTAGTCAAGCATGAAATTTTTTATTGATATAAGATAATTTGATTATTTTTTAGGGAAATTGAGTAGGTTACCTAGTTAAATTGCATAATAGATTAGAAGTTCCTAAGTAAGAATGTTTGATGATGCCATATGAGATATAAGTCTTATAGATAGTCGTAGAGACATGAATGCTTGAGTTGATTATTATTGATTCGGTTTAATTCGAAGCATGAAAGAAATTGTGTACGTTGGGATGCTTAGGGATGACCTAAGGCATTGTTTGAATAACCAGTTCTCAAATTACCATACCTTAATGCTATGAATCCCTAGTTTCCTTATTTGAGCATGATAACACCTTTTTGATGAACCAACAAAATTGAAACCCAATGACCACACATAAAACTTGAATTTTTCACTATCTTTGGTCCTTTAATACATTATGAAATAGATGTTAGGCTATAGATATTGAGGGTTTAGGCATATGCATTACGGTGGTTTAAACAAAAGAGAAAGAAAAGGAAGAAACAATGTGATACAGTGATTATAGGTCAAGGAAAAATGTGTGAAAAAGAAAAAAATCTAGAAAAAGTCAAAAGCAAAAACAAGTGGAAAAAGTATTGAATAAAAGCATTATGACTGAGAAAAGAGCAAAAATCAAGTGACAAAACAAAAAGTCACAAAAGTGAGAAATCTTATTCATCAGTGCACCAAAACTCGTTAAGCCGACCATAGTTACTAGTATTATATTGTACCTTCCAACATGGAGAGATAAGGTAGGTGAGAGAGGGAGACAAAAAGCAGTGAACTTGGATGGGCCATTAAGGGGGAAGAGAGGGAACAATGTCATGTGCCTAACTATTTCTAGTGTTTGAACTATTTTGAGCCATATTTTTCTTTGAATTCATACTGTCCTAAGCCTCAGAGCTTTACAGGCCTAGAATACCAATGTGACTTAAGCAGTCTCTATACATAATCTTCCATAATTTCTAACAATTTTATTTAATGATTGTTTTTTATTCACATGATTGTGTCTGCTACATATCTATTTGATTTATGTTAATGATGATATTGTTAAACATTTGGTCATGAGAATTATTTCTAATTTTTTACTAATGTAACTTTGTAAGCTAATCCTAATTTACTTTAAAAAATTTCAATGCATCGAGCTATCAAGATTAAGTTACATGTACGATAGGAATTATTATACATTTAATATTTGACAACCATGTTTATAGTAGTAATAAAATCCAAGAGATGCATTATTGCATGCTATGTGTCTAGACTTGGTTTGCTTGAGGACAAGCAAAAAGTTAAGTGTGGGGGAGTTTAGGTATCAGGTTCTTATTTACATCCATCTTCACTAACTTTAGCTTGTCCAAAGAAAAAAATTAAGTCAGCTTTGTATTAATTTTTTCCTTTTTCTTTTTCCAATATATGTGTCTTGGTTGCTTAAGGACAAGTAACAAGTTAAGAGTGGGGGAGTGATTTGCCATGAATTACACTATTATTTACGTCCTTTTTACACATAACTTTAGCTTGTTTAATAGTTAAATCAAAGTATGTTAGTATATATTTAGGTTTTCATACTTAAATTAGTAATTTATGCTTTCTAGTGGTTTTTATTACATTTTATATATCTAAATAAGGTTACATGGTCTTGTAGGACACGGCGAGAGCTAAAGATGCTTATTTGGACAAAAATTGATGCCTATGTCGCGACACTAAGACACTGATGTCTCAACATCAAATATAGAAGCCAAAACAAGTTTTGGAGTGAAACTACCCTCGATGTCACGACACGACCCTCTTTTTTCATGAAAAGGCCCTCCTATGTCATGACATACCCCCTAGGGCTGGTTGCAACAGCACAAGCTGGTGTTGCAACCAAGCCCTTTTGTAACCCAAAAAGTTCTGCACATTTTAATTACCTTTTTGAAGAAAACTAAGAGTATCTATCCTAGTCGAACTCTAAAAACTTCAAGGATATTTTAGGCACTTTAGTATTCCAAATTTAGCCTATATAATGGCCATTGTAATCAGTTTAACCACACAATTTTTAGGGAGACAAAATAAACTTAGGGTTTTTATTTCATTTTTAGTTTTTACTTAGAGTAATTTTTATGTTCTTTTAATCGGAAGATCCTATTACGAAGTGGGACTCCACAAGTGGAGATTCTAGTGCCACCCTTTCATCAATAAATCCATGTACATCTCTTTTCCTTTATTCTATTATTTATTTATCTTTCTTTATCATTGTTTAATTGCATGTTTGTGTAAACATTAGAATCAATTTAGGCTTTATACATAACTTGCATGGTTTCAACTATTATTATATTATTAATTGATTGAAGGATAGAGTTTCTTAGCGGATCAACTGTTTGGGAAAGGAAGAACTTAAACCCTAAGCTTAACAAACCTAGGAAGTCATTTAGGTGGGAATTAATTGAAAATTGGTATGGCCTATCTGTGAACACCTCAACCTCGAACCGGTCTGGACTGTGAGGTTAGAAGATAAGTAATTCTTGCCGACTCATTATTCTAATGGGTGTATCGGAAGATCCTGTTAGGGTATCGACTAGTTCATTAATTAGAAACCTACATTAATAATTAATTAGGTAAAACAATCAGATCTAAGCTAAAAAGGAACTTGCATAGTCAAAACAAGGAATACGAAAAGTCTATACATGAACCTAGAAGTAGATTTATGTTTAGTTAAATTTATTTCGTTTATTATTATTATCATCTTGCTTCTTGATTAACACTACTAATTCGTGACTTGAGTAGATTAGTAATTATTTTTTATAGTTGACTTAATAGCAATTTTTCCCAAACTACAATCCCTTGGGTACAATCCTTGGAATAATTACCAAGTGTTTCATTGTACACAAAATATATTACAACCTGACCCTTATACTTGCAGACACCGCCTCAAATCCATATCTTTAGTTGCAGTATTCACACTCTGGCTATCAAAATGTGAATGAACTTTATTTGATAGTAGAAAGTATGACATGATATGTTTATATTGAATTGTTGATTACAGTATAGCATGATTTGGTATAAAAGTATAAGCTTAATTAAATGAGTCTGTGCAGCATCTTGGTAACTTGGTTTGAATGGTACATGAATTCATATATAAAATTTGTATTCGTATAAATGATATATTGATGGAATTATTTGGCATGAATAGAAATGAATTAGATGAATTTAGAACTAGAATTGGTTGTGTTCATTTAACTATTGTTATTGTTTCAATGACTTGAATCATGAATGTTCCACTAAGTTTTATTGTTCAGCGTATTTATTTTTTTTTTATTTTGTGTGCATGTATAGGTGGATCTTGAAGTCCTGAGAAGTAAATCAACATTCGATTCCTAGCCTTTAACTAAAAAATGTTTGAATAGCCCCCTTTCATTTTGATATATTACACGTACCTAAGTGTTGAGTGTGTTTTGTATTTCATATGATCATTTTAATAATTTTAGTAATGATTAATTAGATATGGATAAATTGTATTATAAATGTTATAATTTGAGATGGTTGAAGTTGGAATGAACTTGATATGTGAATGTGATAATAAGTTAGATGTACGAAATGGTACGAAATGGTTAATTTTGGATGTTTAAATAATCATGTTAACACGAATTGCATAATGATTGGTTTTGTGTATTTGAGATTGGTTTAATAGTTGAAATGTATGAAAAGAGATATGTATTCATTTGTTTTAGGTGTTATAAATGGGTACCAATTGGGCCCTTTGGAATTATTGCGTGTAAATAACTAATGCAATTGTGCAAGTGTACACGTCATTCAAGTAATAAAGTGATAAGTAAGTATCGTCTCCACAGGGATCGAAAATTGGTAAGAAATTTATTAAGTTAGTATAATATTATTAACTATATTAAATAGCAAGAAATACTTTTAAACTGAATAAGAAGTTGGTATAATGACTTAACATAATTTAATGCTGAAAATAGAAAATTGATATCGCAAATAAAATGTAGTGGCAAATTATACAGAAAAATAAGAGTAATTCTGTTGTTGAATGGATAGGGTTGGAATTATTGAGGTGAAATGTTCATACCAAAATAATGAAATGGCAAAATATTGTCTAATCAACTGCTTAGAGAAATACTATTTTAACTTGAAACACCCCAAACTCGGCCTAGACGTTATGGCCGGATCTAGCATGTTACATCGAAAGGTAGTTGAAAAGCTAAGCATTCGTTGAAACTGTTGCATCTCTTTTAAAAACTATAAGTTTTGCTATTTGTTTGTAAAAACCCGATTTACTTAATGTCCATTTTTATAAAGTTGTTATTATTTTGAAAAACTTTTTTTCCTTGTGAAAGTCGAACTTGAATAGTTGCGAAAACGTGATATTTTGAAAAACGGTTCTTTAAATTTTAGGAGAAACCCAGTATTCAACGTTTAACAATTTGAAATAGCATAAATGAAAGTTAAAAAGTAAAACAAAATTAAAAGGCCTTGTTCAAAATTATTAAACCCAAAATAATTAATCTTAAAATAAAGTAAAGACTAGATTTACTATGTTCCGCGAGAAATAATTTCGATGTATGGCCACCACCGAGTCCTCTACAGCTCCAAATCCTCTAACGCTAGGGATTACCTGCAAGATTAAGAGAAATGGGGTGAGTTATGAGAACTCAGTGTGTAATCCCTTAAACGATCACTAACTGGGCTCGAGCCCATACGACATCAATCTAGGCCTAAGCCCTAAAATCATGACAATGCAGATAATGTAATGCAGTAACCCAATCCAACCAATCACACCCCCATACCAACCACATCAGAAAAATCACAAACAATTAGTACTGATTCAACTTTCTTCTCGAATACTTTTGAATCAATCACATAAGCAAAATATGATTCATACCCCTTTTTCACATAACTCTGAGATTTCAAAATGGATATCACAGCAGGCAATCCATTCAAATCATTAGGCTCAATCCGTCCAATCTAATCATTCGGACTTCTTAAATGAATAGATTTTTTTTACAGTTTACAACGACATCATGCATAATAACCAATCCATTCCCAGAATAATATCGAATTCATCAAATGGAAAAAGCATCATATCAGCAGGGAAACAGATATCTCAAAATATTAACGGACAGTTCTTGCATACCTTGTCAACAAGGATACTTTTACCTAAGGGGTTCGATACTTTTATAGTAAACTCAGTAGACTCTACAGGCAAAGTCTTGCTAAATGCTAAATTCATGCATATATATGAATGCGTAGAACTAGGGTCTTTCAAAGCAATCACAGTAGTATCATAAAGAGTAAAAGTACCCGTTATAACATCAGGTGATGAAGCTTCTTCACGAACCTGGATAGCATATGCTCGGCAGGCGCTCTAGCTTCATATCTTACCACAGTGTCTCTCGTGCACCTCTGACTACCACTAACATTTCTTGTATTCTTTGAAGGTCTACCCCTCCCAGATGCATTTTCAAGTCTCAGATTCTGAACAGTCTCTTGCTCAACAGACTCAGGACAATCACGGATAAAATGATCAAGCGATCCACTTCTGAAGCAAGCTTTATCATTTAATCTGCAGCTTCCCGGATGCCTCTTTCCATAATGTTTACATTCAGGTCTCTTAGATCGAACATTACCAACACTGGCCATAGATGTTCCTGGGATTTTGGAATTAATTTGCAATCTATCTCGGGTCTGTTCAAATGTCTCACGTTATCCCTAGAACGACTTTGATCATCTCTAAATCTCTTCGGAGTAGATTGAAATGATTTTTTCTAAAATCTTTTTCTCATATCTCGGGTTTCAGTTTTAGCTTTTATTTTATCTTTTCGAAGTGCTTCAGCTTTGCATGCTCGATCGACAAGTGTAACGAACTCTTTTATTTCTAATATCCCGACTAGCAAATGGATATATTCATTCAGACCATCTTCGAATCTTTTGCACATTATAGCTTCAGAAGATACACATTCACGGGTGTACTGACTCAACTTGACAAATTCCCGTTCATATTATGTAACAGTCATACGGCCTTACTTTAGTTCTAGAAATTCTTTCGTTTCTGATCAACCAATCCCTCACTGATATATTTCTTCTGGAACTCAATCTGAAAGAAATCCTATGTAACCCATTCTCTCGGAACAACAGAAATTAAGGTTTTCCACCATTAATAAGCTGCATCTCGAAGTAACGATACAACACACTTTATGCATTCTTCTGGAGCCAGAGACATCTCATCAAATACCCAAATAGTATTTTGAATCCAGGATTCAGCTTTTTCAGCATCATCATTATTGGTAGTTCGAACTTTTCAGCCCCATACTTATGGATCTTGCCAACCGGAGGCTTATTTAACAGATTCGGATACACAACTGGTGGCACAGCTGTAGTCTGAGGGGGATTAACCGGGGGCGGAGGTTGCAAAATAGTCGGGTTATTCTATACAAACTGAGTGAACCACTTACTCATCATTTGGAAGAAAGCCTATTTAGCTTCTCCCTCATGACTGCTTGTAGTCGGTCTCGGATTAGAAGGCTCTGTCTCTTGCACGGGAGCAGGCACATTACTTTCTACGTCGTTAGCTACGGCTCTTTCGGGATCCATTGCTATACAGAAATCACATTTTACACGTCAGGATTCATCACACTATCACAGTTCAAATATATGGAATGTATAGCTAGACTCTGACACGCTACGTTAGTCTAAGAATCGACTAAATCGTAGCTCTGATACCAACCAAATGTAACACCCCTATCCCGTGTTTGATCACGGATTAGGGTTAAAGGCGTTACCAGACAGATCGAAAATAGTTACATAATTAATCGTACATCCATTCATCAATATCAATCATAATGTCCCTTAAGTAGGTCATCGAGACCTTAACCATGCTTATAAACCGAGTCGGACTAAATCGAAACACATAAGTAATTTCATAGAAATTTAAAACTTTTCTAACATACAGGGGACACATGGCCGTGGGGGTAGGTCGTGCCTCACCCACGGTTGCTGGACACTCCCATGTGTCCATCCCATGGTAGTATACTGCCAAAATCAACACGGTCACCAAGCATGCCCGTGTGCTAAGACCGTATACTACTAGATCACATACCGCCATTTCTCACACGGGCACCAAGCATACCCGTGTCGAGGCCGTGTGCAATTTAAACTACACTCTGCCAATTTACCCACAGTCTCGGCATGCTCGTGTGCCTCAACCGTGTGACATTATAGGTTATTTTACAAGGCCAATATGCCACCCATTTTGGGTCTCACCAACAGGCAATACATACCAAAACATAATATGCATTTATGGCAACCAAAACACATCAAATGGTTCTCTTCATCGATACATTCAATACCAATTCCATTCATACCAAATTTCATACCAATTTCTACATCATTTCAAACATGTATCATCCATTTACTTAACCAAAACTTAACCATTCCATATGCATCAAGACATACTAAATATATATGCTTCATAACTCATTCATTCAAACATTTATAAACTCAAAAGCTTGCCAATACACATGGCCATGCTCATTTCATAAACATATACACCTATCTAGCCTATACATGCCATAATTAGCCATATACATTTTCAAAAAGGTACCAAAATAAGCTTAGTAGTGTGATGACGATCCCTGACAATCCCGAGCCTTTAGTAGCTTCAACGACCTATAAAACAGAGAAAAATACACACACAGACTAAGCTTTCCAAAAGCTTAGTAAGTCATATACAAATAAACACATTTGCACACACACACACATATATATATATATCGATCACTTAACAACTATCACATATATAACATGGTTCATAAACTTATGGTCACATTTGCCACATTCAACATTTTAAGATTCACATTCTCATTATCAATCATACTCTTCTTCATATCAAAGTCATATAGGTACTTTCCTTTTATACACACTTGATGTGCATTCAACGTACCTGAAACAGATAATCACTCACTTATTGATCTAGCTCGAATATACCATTCGTATTATAGACTTGCCCGTTGAACCCTTAGGAACCTAGTAGAATATTCAGAAGGCTCAAAATAATAGTACAATGCCAATGTCCCAGACAAGGTCTTACATGCACTCGTATATCGATGCCACTGTCCCAGATAGGGTCTTACACGTATAGATCATAATGATGCCAACGTCCCGACGTGGTCTTACACGAGTCAATATGATACCGATGCCCCTGACATGGTCATACTCATAAAGTTCATATCGATGCCTACGTCCCAGACGAGGTCTTACACGAAATTTCAAATCAACACCAACATCCCGGACGTGGTCTTACATGATAAAACATAACAGATACCTATGTCATGACATAGCTAATCCTATCTATTCCTAAGTTCGTACGGGACTTCTCGACTTTATCACTATATCGAACTTATTTCGGAATTCACGCACTTAGCATCTCATACTCATTCATTTTCATCAACAGACACATGAATACATATGTTCAATTCAATACAGATAAGTCTATTTGCATAGTGACTTACCTCAGATTCGATTTATCGGAATGAATCGGCTACTCGGTAGTTACTTTCGCTTTCCCGCGATCTAAGTCCGTTTTCCTCAGTTCTTGATCTAAACATATTCAGAATTAACTCTTTTATTCACTGTTCTATTTAATTCAATCCAAAGACTCATATTTAGGGCTATTTGTAATTTAATCCTCATATTTGCACACTTTAACAATTTAGTCCATTTTTCACAAAACATCAAATATACACAATTTGTTCACAGATATGCATAGCCGAACCTCCCTAGGGACTATATAAGTCCACATATTTCATAAAATTCACAAATTAATCCTCCAAAATAACATTTTCACATTTTAGCCCTATTTAGCTAAATTCATCAAAACTGCAAGAACATAACATGTTCCTTTAGCTCAAATATTTCATATATCATCCTCAAACATCACAAAGCTTGTAAAATCATCAATGGAATATTTCACATACATCATCAAAACATAAAATCAAGACATAGGTTTTGTAGCTCTCAAAGCAACGATTGCATAAACGTAGAAATTATCAAAAACCGAAGTAAAAATCTTACCTAATCAAGCCAAAAGCTAGCTGAACTTTAGCTTTGTTTCCTTTCTTTTCTTTTTTTTTTTTTTCGGAAAGAGAGGATGATACCATCATCTTTTCTTTGTTTGTTTAATTATAAACATATTATTATTCCATTTACCAAAATGCCCTTTCACTTAATAAAAGAAAACATATATATAACAAGGGAATACTTAACTTTCATTCATCCACTATCTATAATTTTGGCCAAATTGCCACATAAGACCCTTACTTTTACAAAGCCATAACACATTAGTACTTTAACAAATTGCAAGCAACTTCCACATTCAATGCAATTTAATCCTTTGCTCAAATTAAACACGCAAACAGACAAATTCGCTTACAGAAATTTACCACATGCTAATTCACATATCAACGGTACAAAAATAATATTAAAATATTATATGGACTCAAATTTGTGGTCTAAAACCACTGTTCTGACTAGGGTACAAATCAGACTGTTACAATGCCATGTCCCAAACATGGTCTTACACTGGCTCTAATAATGTGGCCAATTCCATGTCCCAGACAAGGTCTTACACTTGCACACATATCACCCAAATGTCATGGCATGGATATCCAATCTATTCCTAAGGTTCAACCGGGAGTTTTTACTACATTAATTCTCATCATGCATATTCACAACAATAATCAAACACTTATGCTTTATTAATTGTTCAATACATAATAACAATAAAGTTGTATTATTTACGTACAACTTACCTCGGTATACAAAAAGTGGGTGACTAGATTGAATTCATCTACTAGCTTGGTCTTCCCCTAGTCTAGGTCCCACTCTTTTTTCTTGATCTATAATGATAATTTCACTTATTTAACCACTACATTATCAAGACAATCTATAATTCATACCTAGACTTTCACATAATTACAATTTTTCCCTTAGGCTTGTAAAATGATTTTAATCAAATTTACTTCTTTAACAAGCCTAGCCGAACCTTTATTACTCTTATAGCAACTCACAATTTTCAATTATTTCACACATTTACAACCTATTTTACAAACTTCATAAAATGGTTCTTTTAGGTGTTTTCATGAAAACCCCTTTCACAAAAGTTGTCTATTTAACAACCAAGATTCATTTTCTTCCATAAAATTTTAGCAAACAACATGTATAGTCACATGGTGAAACCCTAAAATCTCAACCATTTTGCAAAATAGTCCCTCCATTAGTTAGCTTACGCTACAAGGGTCACAAAAATACAAAAATCATTAATAATGACCATCAAAAACACTTATTTGTAAGAGGGAAGTTTGGCTAAAACTTTAAGCTGCAAAAAGCCCCATTTTTGTTGTAACTTTTGGTGGTGAAGAGAAAAAATGAAAAGGATGAAACTTTCTTTTTATTTTATGATTATTTTATCAATTAAGTCACCAAAAATCTACCTAACCTTTGACCAAATTCATGAATTAAAAATTCATGTCCAACCACCACTTTTATTAGTCTATTTACTCAATAAGGACTTATATTTTATTGTTCCATAGCTAATTAACACCTTTAGCTAATGAAACAAAAATTTCTCCCTTTACACAATTTAGTCCTTTTTATTCAAAATTAAGCATGCAATCACTAAAATTAATTCACCAAAATTTTCACACACTCATATATCATGCCATGAAACATAAAATAATTTACCCGGCCTCAGATTAGTGGTTCCAAAACCACTGTTCCAACTAGCCCCAAAATCGGGCTGTTACAATTCTCCCCCCTTAGGGATTTTCGTCCCCAAAAATCTTACTTATAAAAAGGTTTGGGAATTGATCTCTCATAGTCTCCTCGAGCTTCCATGTGGTCTCTTCAACCCCATGTGTATGCCATAGTACTTTCACAAGTGCTATACTTTTATTTCTCAATTGCTTGACCTCTCGGGCCAAGATCATAACTGGCTCTTCGCCATAAGTCATGTCTGATCGAATCTCAATCTCTATTGGTGAAAGAACGTGCGAAGGGTCAAAACAGTAACGGCGCAACATCGACACATTGAAAACATTATGGATCTTCTCTAAATCGGATGGCAAGGCTAGTCGGTAAGCTACTAGTCAAATTCTCTCAGTCACCTTATAAGGTCCAATAAAACATGGACGTAATTTTACTTTCTTACCAAATTCGAGGACTTTCGTCCACAGGGATACTTTCAAAAACACCTTATCACTGACTTGAAACTCAATTTCTTTTCGTTTCAAATCCGTATAGGATTTCTGTCTATCTGAAGCGGCCTTCAAATAGTCACGAATTACCTTTACTTTCTCTTTGGTCTCTTTGACTAAGTCAACCTCGTGAATTTGATTTTCTCTAAGTTCAGCCTAATACAAGGGCATTTGGCACTTACGCCCATACAAAGCCTCAGAAGCTGCCATTTTCAAACTCAACTAATAGCTATTGTTGTAGGCAAACTCTACCAGTGGTAAATACTTTTCCCAACTGCCTTGGAATTCAAGGGCATAACACCGCAACATGTCTTCAAGAATTTGAATTACTCTCTCTGATTGACTGTCGATTTTTGGATGGAAAGTCGTGCTAAAATTCAACTTTATTCCCAATGATTCTTGAAACTTTTTCCAAAACCGCAAAGTAAACCTCTGATCTCTATCCAAATAATTGACAAGGGTGCTCTGTGGAGTTTCACAATTTCTAAAATATTACAAATCAGCTAAATTTTCAAGCGGATAATCCATACGCATTGATATAAAATGAGCTGACTTTGTTATCCTCTCAACCACAACCCATACACCATCTTTCTTCCTTGGCGTCCAAGGTAACCCAGACACGAAACCTATAGTAATACGGTCCAATTTCCATTCGAGAACCATCACAGGCTAAAGTTAACTCGAAGGTACTTGGTGTTCGGCTTTCACTTGCTAAAAAAATTAGGTACTTAAAGATAAACTTTGAAACGTCTCTCTTCATTCCCGACCACCAATACATTTTCTTCAAGTCATTGTACATTTTCACACTACCCGGATGGATAGACATACAACTGCTATGTGCCTCATGTAAAATTTTTCGAATAAGCTCATCATCTTTGGGTACAATTATTCTGTCTCGAAACATTAAACAGCCATTTGAACCAATCCGAAAGTCTGATTCTATACCTGTCTCGCACTGAGTTATCTTAGCTTGTAATTCTTTATCACCTTTCTGAGCATCACAGATCTCTTTCAATAACATTGTTTCACTCTCAACTCAGCTAAAATCGAACCATCTTCGGTTACTAACAACTGAGTGATCATAGCCCTCAAGGCAAACAATGACTTCTTACTCAAAGCATCGGCGACCACGTTCGCCTTTCCCGGGTGATAGTCGATCACCAGTCGTAATCTTTTATGACCTCTAGCCATCTTCGTTGGCAAATTTTTAGTTCCTTTTGAGTCATCAAATACTTTAGACTTTTATGGTCGGTGAATACTCAACATCTCTCGCCATACGAATGGTGTCTCTGAATCTTCAGTGCGAACAGTATGGCGGCTAACTCTAAGTCTTGAGTTAGATAGTTTTTCTCATGCAAATTCAGTTGTCTCGAGGCATATGCTATTACCTTACCTTCTTGCATGAGCACGCATCCCAATCCATTCAAGGATGCGTCGCTATACGCTACAAATTTTTTTCTCGGTTCCGGTTGCACTAAAATTGGAACTTCAGTTAACAATGCCTTTAGTTTCTTTAAACTCTGTTGGCATTTTTCGTCCATTCAAACTTGACATCTTTCTGTAGTAGCCTCGTCATTGGAATAGCAATCATGGAGAATCCTTTAATGAATTGTCTGTAATAACCCACTAAGCCTAGAAAGCTTCTAATCTTCGATACATTCCTCAGTGGTTTCCACTCAACAATAGCCGAGATCTTACCCGGGTCAACTCTAATTCCATCACCCGACATAATGTGTCCTAAGAATCTGACCTCTCGGAGCAAAAACTCACTTTTACTAAACTTGGCATACAACTTCTTATCTTTTAAAGTCTGCAAAATAGTTCTGAAATGCTCCACATGCTCACTCTCATCACGAGAATAAATTAATATATCATCGATAAAAACAGCAATGAACTTATCCAAGTACAGTCGAAAAACATGATTCATTAAATCCATAAACACGATTGGAGAATTTGTTCAGCCAAACGGCATGACAAGGAACTCATAATGCCCGTACCTCGTCTGAAACACGGTTTTTGATACATCTTGCTCCTTAACTCTTAGCTGGTAATATCTGGACCTTAAGTCTATCTTAGAAAAATTGTAACTCCTTTCAATTGGTCAAACAGATCATCGATCCTTGGGAAAGGATACTTGTTCTTCAAAGTCACCTTATTGAGCTATATGTAGTCTATACATAACCTCATCGATCCATCTTTCTTTTTCACAAAAAGTATCGAAGCACCCCACGAAGAATAGATCAGTCTCGCAAAACCCTTATCCATTAACTCTTGTAGTTGAACCTCCAACTCTTTTAACTCCAACGGTGCCATCCTATATGGGGCAACTGAAATAGGTGCTGTACTAGGGACCAACTCAATACCAAACTCGACTTCCCTAGTTGGAGGTAGACTAAGCAACTTTTTCAGAAACACATCCAGGTACTCACATAGCACAGGTACTGACTCAATCTTTACTCCCGACTCTTGGGTATTCAACACAAATGCAAGATAGGACTCATACCCTTTTCTCATTTATTTCTCAGCAGTCATAGAAGAAATCAGTATAGGTAAGCTATCTAATTCACCTGATTCAACCCTAATAATATCCTCATTTTCACATTCCAGTTCAATAAATTTACTACAACAGTTTTCTAACACGTTATGAACAGTCAACCAATCCATGCCAAGAATTAGGTCAAATTCATCAAACGGTAGTAGCATGAGGTTAGCTAGAAAACAATGACCTCTAATCATCAAATGACAGTTTCTACACACTTTGTCAACTATCACTTACTTCCCTAACGGGTTTGACACTTTTATCAAAAATTCATTAGACTCAATAGGCATATTCATGCTAGACACCAATTTCACACAAGCAGACGGATGGGTAGACCCCAGATTAATCAAAGCAACAACAAAAATATCGTGAAGAGAAATAGTACCTGTAATCACATCTGATGAAGATGCTTCTTCTTGGGCGCGAATGGCATAAATCCTTGTAGGTGCTCAGCCCTCGAACCTCACGGCAGAATCTCTAGGCGCACCTCTGTTGCTAGCGCCACCTCCTGGGTTCTTTTGTGTTCTATTCCTAGAAGGAGCATTACCCGATCTCACACCTTGATCTCTATCTTTCTCGACCATCTCAGGACAACTACGAATAAAATGGTCTAGTGACCCACATTTGAAACAGCCTCTTTCATTTCCCCGGCACTCACCGAAATGACCTCTACCGTATTGTAAACATTTTGGTCTATTCGGTCAAGCACTACCAACACTTGCGATAGAAGTGGTTTGAGCTTTAGACACTACATATTGTTTATTCTTATTTCTGCTCGAGGATCCTACTAACGCATTTGATCAAGTAGGAAACTTTCTCGATCTCTTGGATGAGGTCTGAAATGATCTTCCCATTTGTCTTTTCTTTGAGTCACGAGAACTATTATTAGCTTTTCTCTTCTCCTTGACCAACTCTTCTGCCTTGCAAGCTCTCTCAACAAGCACCACAAACTCCCTTAACTCTAAGATACCAACTAATAATCGGATATCTTCGTTCAATTCGTCCTCAAATCTCTTGCACATGATGGATTTGGTAGATACGTACTCCCTAGCATATTTGCTGAGCCTCACGAACTTACGCTAATACTCTGTTACTATCATTCGGCCTTGCTTCAATTCTAGAAATTCCTTCCTCTTATGGTCTAAACCTCTAACTAATATGCTTCTTTCAGAATTCCTCTTAGAAAAACTCCTATGTAATCCTTTCCCTTGGTACAACTGACACAAGGGTGTTCCACCATTGGTAGGCTGAGTCTCGTAGGAGTGACACAACTCACTTCATGCATTCTTTAGGTGTGTAAGATAATTCATCAAATACCCTAATGGTATTTTCTGGCCAGAACACTGTCCTATTTGGGTAATCATCTATATTCACTCTAAATTACTCAGCCCCTTGCTTCCGAATTCTATCAACTGGAGGTTTTTCCCTCCTTAACATCTTTACCACTTGGGGAGGCTATAGAGGCAAACTGGGGGATTGGAGGGGGTGGAGGAGGTGGAGTGTTTAGGCTTGCACGAACAAACTCCGAATACCAAGCATCCATCATATGGAGGTAGGCTTCTCTAGCCCTTCCGTCCTGACTCAGTGTCACGGGTCCACTTTTGACAGGCGTGGTCCCCTTAGTAGGAACCGACGCATTACTCTCTACACCATCCACCACTGCTTGGTCGGGATCCATTTACTATATGAAAACATAATTTAAATTCGTCAGGAGTCGTCACACTATCATATCACATATATGGCATGTATAACTAAACTCGTACCCATGCTAGATTAGTCCATGAATCGACTAAACCATAGCTCTGATACCACTAAATGTAACACCCCTTACTCGTTTCCTATGTCGAATAAGGTATAAGGCGTTACCTAACTTAATAAAATGCATACAAATAATTTTGGGATATGAAATTTCATTCGAATTTAAAACTTTTCAAACTTCATCTTAAAGTCCCTGATATGGGCCTACGACACCCAAAACATAATTTTAAAATGTTTCGATACTAAACCAGGCACATTAGAAAACTTTGGAAAATTTCACTGAAAATAGGGACACACACCTGTGTGGCAAGGGACACATTCGTGTGGGCAAACCATGTGATCACACATTCCCATCTCCCTAGCTGTGTGGATTTATTTTTCAATTCAAACCTACAGGGGTTTTTACACGACCTGGCACACAGCCATGACACGCCCATGTCTCCACCCATGTGTTAAAACCTTAACATTCTGTTTATGACTTCAGCAACATTTTAGGGGCACACGACCAAGGCACACACCCGTGTGACAAATATGATTTCACATTTAAGGTGCAGACTACACACAGCCTGGGTACATGCCTATGTATTATGGTCGTGTCATCCATACGGTGGAGACACACGACCGTGCCTCAGCTAGTGTGGTTACTACTAGCATTCTGTTTTACCAAATGAAGGTGCAGGGACATACGGCTGGACTACACACCCATGGGGCAATTGTGTGTCACACATGGCCTAGACACATGCCCATGTGTCTACCCGTGTGGACAAATATAAGGATGTTTACCAAGCCTTTTACCACCCTGAAAAGCAAACACATATACCATTTACAGCAACACATAGTTGATATCTATAATCAAGGCATCCACACCTTAATTTCACCTTGCGTTCATCATGCATATACTTTACACATTACTCATTCAATTGCGCAAGCTTGCACTTCATGAATTTCATCATCATTGAATAGATATAACTTAACTAGTATTGGCCAATTCCAATGGCCATTTACAAATGGAAAAAGTAACATTAATAGCCAACACATTGGTTATAACAAAATGACCAAGTTCTTATACATGTGATACCCAAAATAATCAAACTTTACTATACCCAAAAGAATAACTTGATAGTGTAAATCAAGCTCTGACGTCCTTCGATCCCCGAGCTAGCTCGTAATGCTACAAGAAAAGGGAAAAGAGAAGGACTAAGCATAAAGCTTAGTAAGTTGCATGTAAATAAGTAATAACATCACAAGTATAAGCCAAAGATTACAATATCGTCCCAAATTAATTCTCATAGATAGAACTTACTCAATTTCATCCTTACCATTAAGGCACCATAACAAAGCTCATATCTCATGAGTTTCGAGTAAGAACATGTACCACTCATAACATGATTAAATACTTTCATATCTTTATCACAAGCTTTAAAACCCGTGGAACCATTTGGAATACTAAAGGATATCTGATAAGCCTCACTCAATAGGGTAAAATGCTGATGCCATGTCCCAGACATGGTCCTACATTGGCTCAAATGTTGAGGCCGATGGCTTGTCCTAGACATGGTCTTACACTAGCTCTCGTCTCAATGACAATGCCATGTCCCAGACATGGTCTTACATTGGCTCTCATAATGTGGTTGATGCCATGTCCCAGACATATTCTTACACTAGAACACATATCAACACCGATTCCACGTCCTAGACATGGTCTTACACTGGCTCACATGTCAAGGCCAATTCCATGTCCCAAATATCGTCTTACACTAGCTCTCATCTCAATGTCGATGCCATGTCCCAAACATGGTCTTACACTAGCTCTCATAATGTGGCCGCTGCCATGTCCTAGGCATGGTCTTACACTAGCACGCATATGAACGCTGATGCCACATCCTAAACATGGTCGTAAGCTAGCTCTCGTCTCAATGCTGATATGATGTCCCAGACATGGTCTTACACTAGCTCTCATAATGTGGCCGATTTCATGTCCCAGACATGGTCTTACATTAGCACACATATCACCCAAATGTCATGGCATGGATATCCAATCTATTCCTAAGGTTCAACCGGGAGTTTTTACTGCATCAATTCTCATCATGCATATTCACAACAATAATCAAACACTTTATGCTTTATTAATTGTTCAATTCATAATAACATTAAAGTTGTATTATTTACGTACAACTTACGTCGATATATAAAAAGTGGGCGACTAGATTTAATTAGTCTACTAGCTTGGTCTTCCCTTGGTCGGGGTCCGGGCTCTATTTTTCTTGATCTATAATGACAATCTCACTTATTTAATCACTACATTAATCAAGACAATCTATAATTCATACTTGGGAAAATTACCATTTTGCCCCTAAACTTTCACTTAATTATGATTTTGCCTCTAGGCTTGTAAAATGATTTTAATCAATTTTTCTCCTTTAACAAGCCTAGCCGAACCTTTTTTACTCTTAGAGTAACTCAAAATTTTCAATTATTTCACAAATTTACAACCTATTTTATAAACTTCACAAAATGGTTCTTTTAGGTGGTTTCATGAAAACCCCTTTCACAAAAGTTGTCTATTTAACAACGAAGATTCATTTTCTTCCATAAAATTTCAGCAAACATGTATACACACATGGTAAAACCCTATACTCTCAACCATTTTGAAAAATAGTCCCTTCATTAGTTAGCTTAAGATACAAAGGTCACAGAAATACAAAAATCATCAAGAATGACCATAAAAAACACTTACTAGCAAGAGGGAAGTTTAATTGAAACTTTAAGCTACAAAAACCCCCTATTTTTGTTGTAACTCTCGGTGTTGAAAAGAAAGAATGAAAAGGATGAAGCTTTCTTTTTATTTTATGATTACTTTAACAATTAAGTCACCAAAAATCTACCTAACCCTTGACCAATTTCATGAATTAAAAATTCACATCCAGCCACCACTTTTATTAGTCTATTTTCTCAATAAGGACCTATATTTTATTGTTCCATAGCTATTTAACACCTTTAGCTCATGAAACAAAAGTTTTGCCTTTTACGTGATTTAGTCTTTATTTTTCAAAATTAAGCATGCAATCACTAAAATTAATTCACCAATATTTTCAAACACTCATATATCATGCCATGACAGAAAATATAATATTAAAATAATTTCTCTTACCTCGAATTAGTGGTTCCAAAACCACTGTTCTGACTAGCCCCAAAATTGGGTTGTTATAATTCTCCCCTTAGGGACAGTGAAACGGTTTGGGAATTGATCTATCATAATCTGCTCGGGCTCCCATGTGGTGTCTTCAACCCCATGTGTATGCCATAGTACTTTCACGAGTGGTATACTTTTATTTCTCAGTTGCTTGACCTCTCGAGCCAAGATCTTAATCGGCTCTTCGCCATAAGTCATGTTTATCTAATCTCAACCTCTATTGGTGAAAGTACGTGCGAAGGGTTAGAACAGTAACGACGTAACATTGACACATGGAAAAAATTATGGATCTACTCTAAATCGAATGGCAAGGCTAGTAGATAAGCAATCGGTCCAATTGTCTCAGTTACCTCATAAAGTCCAATAAAACATGGACTTAATTTTCCTTTCTTATCAAATCTGAGGACTTTCTTATGTGGGGATACTTTCAAAAACACCTTACCATCGACTTGAAACTCAATTTCTTTTTGTTTCAAATCTACGTAGGATTTCTGTCTATCCGAAGTAGCCTTCAAACAGTCATGCATTACCTTTACTTTCTCTTTTGGTCTCTCAGACTCTGAGTTCGGTCCAATACAAGGGCGTTCAACACTTACACCCAAACAAAGCCTCATAAGGCGCCATTTTCAAACTCGACTGATAGCTATTGTTGTAAGCAAACTCTACCAGCAGTAAATACTTTTCCCAATTGCCTTGGAATTCAAGGACACAACACTATAACATGTCTTCAAGAATTTGAATTACTCTCTCCTATTGACTGTCGATTTGAGGATGGAAAGCCTTGCTAAAATTCAACTTTGTCCCTAAAGCTTCTTGTAACTTTTTCCAAAATCGCGAGGTAAACCTAAGATCTCTATTCGAAATAATCAAAAGGGCACTCCATGGAGTCTCACAACTTCGGAAACATTCAGATTAGCCAATTTTTCAAGCAGATAATCCATACGCACCGGTATAAAATGAGCTAACTTTGTTAGCCTATCAACCACAACCTATACGACATCTTTCTTCCTTGGCGTCCAAGGCAACTCAGACACGAAATCTATAGTAATATGGTCCAATTTCCATTAGGGAACCATCATAGGCTGAAGTAAACCCCAAAGGTACTTGAAGTTTGGCTTTCACTTGTAGACAAATTAGGCATTCAGAGATAAACTCTGAAACATCTCTCTTCATTCCCAACCACCAATACATTTTCTTCAAGTCATTGTACATTTTCACACTACCCAGATGGATAGACATACAATTGCTATGTGCCTCATCCAAAATTTTATGCATAAGCTCATCATCTTTGGGTACACAAATTCTGTCTCGAAACATTAAATAGCCATCTAAACCAATCCAGGAGTCTAATTCTACTCCCATCTCGCACTGAGTTATCTTAGCTTGCAATTATTTATCACCTTTCTAAGCTTCGCAGATCTCTTGTAAAAAAATTGGTTTCACTCTCAACTCAGCTAAAATCAAACCATTCTCGGTTTCTGACAACTAAGTGTTCATAGCCCTCAAGGCAAACAATGACTTCCTACTCAAAGCATAGGCGACCACGTTCGCCTTCCCTAGGTGATAGTCGATCACCAGTTCATAATCTTTTATGAGCTCTAGCCATCTCCATTGGCGACAGTTCAGTTCCTTTTGAGTCATCAAATACTTTAGACTTTTATGGTCTTTGAATACTCAGCATCTCTGGCCATACAAATGGTGTCTCCAAATCTTCAGTGCGAACACTAAGGTGCTAACTCTAAGTCATGAGTCAGATAGTTTTCCACATGCGGCTTTAGTTGCCTTAAGGCATATGCTATTACCTTTCCTTCTTGCATAAGGCATATGCTATTACCTTTCCTTCTTGCATAAGCATGCATCCCAATCCAATCAAGGATGCGTTGCTATACACTACAAATTCTTTTCTCGGTTCCAGTTGCACTAAAATTGGAGCTTCAATCAACAACGCTTTTAGTTTCTATAAACTTTGTTGGCATTTTTCCGTCCATTCAAACTTGACATATTTCTATAGCAACCACATCATTGGAGTAGCAATCATGAATAATCCTTTAACGAATTGTCTATAATAACCCACTAAGCCTAGAAAGCTTCTAATCTCTGATACATTCCTCAGCAGTTTCCACTCAACAATAGCTGAGATCTTACTCGGGTCAACTCTAATTCCATCACCCGACACGATGTGTCCTAAGAATCTGACCTCTCGAGGCAAAACTCACTTTTACTAAACTTGGCGTACAACTGCTTATTTCTTAAAGCCTGCAAAATAGTTCTCAAATGCTCTGCGTGTTCACTTTCATCACGAGAATAAATTAATATATCATCGATAAAAACAACAACGAACTTATCCAAGTACAGTCAAAAAATACGATTCATTAAATCCATAAACGCGATGGGAGCATTTGTTTAGCCAAAGGGCATGACAAGGAACTCATAGTGCTCGTACCTCGTCCGAAGCACAATTTTCGATACATCTTGCTCCTTAACTCTTAACTGGTAATAATCGAACCATAAGTCTATCTTAGAAAACATTGTGTGTAACACCCCTTACCCGTATTTCCCACTGGAACTGGGCCCGAGGCATTATCAGATTAAAACCACTTGATTGCCACTTAGGCTCAACGTGACTACTCTCTTTTAGTCACCACAACAACCTCATTCTCGACTTACGAGGCCTCACTCATACACACGAGGGCTCTTGAGACTATTTCAAAAACTCTACAATCTTAAAATTTTCTCCATCTAGACGGGACTACACGCCTGTGTTAGATGGCACATGCCCGTGTGTAGAAACACATGCCCATGTCCACCAACCATGCACAAAACTCAACCATACTGCTAAAATCCCACGGCTAGAGCACACGCCCGTGCCCACCACTCGTGGTGAATACTGACTACTTCACACAGCCTAGACACACGCCCGTGTGGCTAGTTTGTGGTTGACACTGACTAATTCACATGACCTTGACAAGTCCGTGGCATTGGCCCGTATGCCAAACCTTGGTATTCTGACTTATCCACACGGCTTGGGCACATGCCCATGTGTTAACCATGCCTCTCACACGGTCTAGACACATGCTTGTTTGGCTACTCCTGTGGGAGATTAGAAGGTTATCTACCAAGCCTTTTGCCACTCTCATTTGCATATATGTAACAGTCCAGTTTATACCTAGTCGGAACAGTGGTTTCCAGACCACGAATTCAAGTTTGAATATTATTTTAATATTATTTTCTGTGTCATTGATGAGTGTTTAAGCATGTGCTGAATTTTTGTACATTAATTTGACTGTAAGTGTGTTTAATTTGACAAAAGGATTAAATTGCAATAAATGTGAAAGTTGCTTGCTATTTGCTAAAGCACCTATGTGTTGTGGCTTTATAAATGTGAGTACTTATGTGGCAATTAAGCTGATTTTATTTATAGGGGATGGCAACATGGTTTTATAACATGTTTTTATATGTTATTTTATAAGTTAAAAGTTATTTTATATTTATTTCATAAGTTATAATTATATTATAATAAAACAAACATGTTAGTGGATTCCATTCATCCACACACCACTGAATATCAAAAAGAAAAAAAAAGAATTGAAGAAGATAACAAGGTTTTCGCTAGGTTTTAAGCTTAAATTCAAGGTATGTTTTAGTCAGTTTTCGATAATTTCTACGTTTTTGTAATCGTTACTTTGAGAGCTACAAAACCCATGTATCAATTTTGAGAATTGATGATGTTTGTATGATATGCCATTGATGATATGTTAAGCTTTTTGATGATTTTTGATGTTAAATGAAAAATATGAGCTAGATGAACATACTTTGTTCTTAAATTTTTTGATGAATTTAGCTAAATAGGACTAAATTGAGAAAATGGTAATTTGAAGAACTAAATAGAAAATTTGATGGAAAATATGGACTCGTATGAGATGTATATGCATTCTGCTAAGCATCTGTATGTGTGGATTTTGTGAATTTGATGTTTTGAGAAAAAATGGACTAAATTGATAAAATGTGCAAGTATAAGGTCTAATTTGTAAATAGCCCTAAATATGTGTGAATGGATTGAATTGAATGAATAAGTGAATAAAAGGGTTAATTCTGAATATGTTTAGATGAATAACCGAGGAAAATAGACTTAGATCGCGGGAAAGCGAAAGTAAACGAGTAGCTGTTTTCATTCTGAAAGATCGAATCTGAGGTAAGTCACTATGCAAATAAACGTGCCTGCATGAAATTGTAATTGTTTATATGACTAATGTTGATAATGGATGCTTATGAGAGGATTATGCACATAAATTCTGTGATAAGTTTAATATAGTAAGTAAGTTCGGATGTAATGCAAGTTGTTAATTTATATCTATGTGATGTGAATTGAATGATAGTTATTGAATTAGAAATGCTACATGTATGATGTTGAGAAATGAGGCACTAAGTGTGCATAATTGAAATTAAGATGGAGTTAAATAGCACTAGGTGTGCGAAGTAATGGAAGCTTCGACTTTTATGATTGGCACTGTGTGTGCGATACCGAATTAAGTTTGATTTTGTATTAATGCACTAAGTGTGCGATGTCATTTAAGTTTCGACTACGAATCACGACACTAAGTGTGCGATTATAAGAAATAAATAGCACTGTGTGTGCGATACCAAGACAAGTCTATTAAAAGAATAGGCACTAAGTGTGCGATTATAAGAAATGAATAGCACTGTGTGTGCTGAAATGAAAGCTTCAGCTTATTGAATTGGCACTGTGAGTGCGATACCGAGACAAGTCGATTAAAAGAATAGGTACTAAGTGTGCAATGATTAATATGCTTCAATTATGTGTATAGCACTAAGTGTGCAATTAAGTTGAACAAATATTAAATGATGATCGACATGTAATATCGAGCATTGAATAGCTTGGAAGTTGAACAATTATGTGTTAGCTAAGGTATGTATTGAACCTTTGTGGTTGATGAGTTATAAACAAGCTATGAATGAGTGAATGAGTATTTTAGCTATGGCTGGGACATTGGTATTGTACAATTATTTTGAGTTTCCGAGTATCTTATTAGATTCCGAACTGTTCAATGAGTAAATCTAAGCTATGATCAATTACGAGAATGTATAGTCGTTTCAGATACGTTTGGTATGTACATTAAGTGTGTATAAAAGGTAAGTACCTATATGACTTTGATTTTAAGATAGGTATGATTGAATATTAGAATGAAACTGAGATGCAAGAATGTTTAAGAAAGAGTTGTATATATATACATATGATTCTTGTATGAATGAATGTGGCAATTGTGTCCAAGTATATGTACCAAAGCAATATGTGATAGTTTGTTAAGTAAATGTTATGTGTGTCAATGTAATTTATGCATATATGCCTTTATGCTAAGTTTATTTGTATTATGACTTACTAAGCTTTTGGAACCCTTACTTTGTGTGTGTGTTTCTCTATTTTATAGGTTGTCAAAGATACTGAAGGCTCGAGACCGTCACGGATCGTCATCACACTACTAAAATCATTTTGGTACACTTTGAATATGTATATGGCTAGTTATGGAATGTATAGGCTAGTCCTTGATATGAGATGTAAAGTGAACTTAGCCATGTGATTTGGCTAGTTATGTTTTGGTAATATGCTTAAAGGAATATGATATGTGAAGTTGTTTTGGTATGATTAGTTGATATATGAAATGGTTATGAGATGGTAAGTGTATAGATGATTGGTGATTGAGCATAATTTAATTTTGTTCATGCAAATTGGTATGTTTGGAATTGGTTTTGAATGGTTATATGTGAATGAAATGAGGTGATATATGTTGTTTGTAGGTTTGCCCCAAGTGGGTGACATTTTGGCCTTGGAAATAGCCTATAATGTCATAGGGCCATGGCACACGGGCGTGCATAGAGACCAAGGGATCAAGTCAGTAGCTAAATTAAAAGTACACAGCCATGGTCGATGGCCGTTGTAACACCCCAAACCCGGTCAAAATGCTACGACCAGATCTGGTATGTCATAAGGGAAAAAGTTGTAAAAGGAAAAAAGGGTTTTGTATATTAAAGATATAGTAAGTTTGAAAATTTGATCTAGGGTGATGTTTTGAAAATAGTGATTTGTAGTTTAAGAAGAAAACAAATTTTCGAATTTAGTTCAACGATACTTTGGTATTTCTGGTGACATTTAAGAGAATAATGGTTGCTTATGTTATTTAGGGTTTGGAAAAAACTCAACTTAATTATCCAGTTTGAAACATATATCAAGGTCATAACAAAATTTAAATCAAAATATAAAACCCGAAATAAAAATATTAGAAAGGCCTTATTACATAATAATAACCCGAATTAAGTAAATACTAGAAAAATAAACGACTTTACGAAAAAGAACACTTTATGGCCTCCACTAGTCTGCCTCGGCTCCTTGATCCATGATCTACTGATTACCTTCAAGATTTAGTAGAGGGGTGAGTCACCAAGACTCAGTGTGTAAATCCCCTTATGTCACACATATGGCTTTAAGCCCATAATCGTATATTGGCCTCAGCCCACTCAGAATATCAAACACAATCGTGAATGCAATAAGTGTCCCAATCCAGCCTAGGTTTTTTTTTTCCATCCTCTACACGCCACCCGTACCAGCCATCACACTGTAGGGATTTCTATAATCAACCCTCCATCCGCTACACACCTCATATGTGGCATTAGGCCACTCGTGGTTCTAGACCACCGTGACAAAGTCACTAATAATATACGTGGGTCCAACCCACCGTGGTAACAACCACCCTGACAATCCCTGATGAATATACGTGGGGCCAACCCAATGTGGTAACGACCACTGGGATGAGTTACCAATCATATATATAACCGTGGTATTAAACCACCGTGGCACCAAGCCACCAAGACATGGTCACAATTATCAAAGATTATAATATATTTGTGGGGCTAGCCCATCGTGGTAATAACCACCGTGACAGTCTCAAACACTTCCCCTTTCATATCATGTCCCAACCCATGCAGAACATACCATCATATGAATGCATATGCTATCTTTACTGTAATAGATTACATCAATTATCTCACACCCATTAGAAGATTAATAGAGTCACATACTTGGTATTCCCACCATTACCCACAAGGGTATTACAACTGCTTCTCAGTCATTCCAGCTTTTCAGCCCAAATAGTGAATAGTACAAACAATTAAATAAATAAGAAGTGTGAAGTTTACACACCTGATAACACGCAATACAACGCTTTCTATGTCGACACTATCTCTAATAGGAACTACTGCTATTTGCCTACTACTTTGCTCAGAAGCCGCCCACAACCCGGTGGCCAATCTCGAACAACACACATCGCGCGCTTCTTGAACTTAGGGGCTGGGACTACGGGTCCAACCCCTCCATTTGCTTGGCTAGCATTTGAATCCATGAAAAAGATCTTGGTCAATAGACCGGATTAAAGCATTGAAGCGAGAACGATAAAGAATATACACTCAAAAGAAAAGATCCCTTACCTAGATCAACAAGTCCCAAAGACTATAAGGCTTGGATTATGCACTGATGAATACCTAAATCGACTAGAACCTCATGTCCTTTAACACCCTTCAATCGCAGACCAAATGCCGTAAGAATGAGAAGAGGAGGCCCCTCCTTCAATCGGTTAACAATCATAAGAAAAGATTAATGTCTTCGGCATTCAAAAGGAGAGAAAAGAGAATTGAAACGAAAAGGGAATACCTACCACGATCAAAGAGAATCCGATTGACAAAGTTGTGGAACGGAGTGACAGTAATCCACTAAACAAAGAACGAAAGAAGAAGATGAGCACTCAAGGAAGATTCAGCCAAAAAGAAAAATAGAAGAATAAGAATAATGGATGCTTCAGCTTTGACAAAGAAAACACGTGAGAAGGTGAGGGATATGTTTCGGCAAATGAAGGACAAGAAGAGAGGCTTAAGAGATTCGGCTAAAGCAAGATGAAATCAAAGAGATGAATGGAAGTAATAGAGGATCCGGTCAAGAAGAAGAAAAGAAGAATGAGGTTTCAGCTTTAGGTGATGCAAATGGGAAGAAAGAAATGAGAAGTAGAGAGGATGGTAGGAGTTTCGGCTAAGCAAAGAAAAGGTTCAAAAGTTGTCAAAAAAGAAGAACACCAAATGAAGAAAGGGAAAAGAACTTTCAAACTTGGCTACTAAACACCTCCAAAAATTCGGCACCTACAACCCAAAACCGAAAATGCCCTTTTGAGAACTAAAATGCCTATGACCATAAATGTAATTTGGCACACCTTAAACAAGCTAGAACCGATTTCCTAAACCCCCAAGCATTCAAATCTAGCCACTATCTTCACCACATGCTAATCCCTTACTTTCCTCCTTAATTCACTCCTGATCACTCATTCAAATATGGTTTGAATGATTCAAACCCCTCTTTCTTCTCTCAGCCACACATTTGAATTATTTGACTCTATCAACTCTCTCCTCTTGAAGTATCCTAGCCGAACTCTACTCTGCTCCCTTTGACCCCAAAAAGAAATCCAAAATGAGCACCATGCGACTTGAACCTGCTCCCTCTTTGCTCCCTTGTGGCGTCACCTACTTGAACCTTAAGTAGCGCCTCCTTGCCTCTTTACCTCTTAAATTCTTGTGTCAACCAAACACAAACAATATCCCTTAAGTCCTATCTCCACTAAGGTGCCCAAAAAGAGAATTTTGGCCAAGGCCTCAGCTCAACCCCGAGCTTCCCTGGACCCTTAAACACCCTAAACTAACACATTGAGCATAGCATACACACAAAAACACATTAAATGCAAGGACCCCCTATTTAGGATGTTACAGTTCTACCCCCTTTAAATAAATTTTGGCCTCGAAATTACCTGATCAAAAGAGATGAGGGTATTGCTGTTGCATTGCTTCCTCTGGCTCCCACATAGCTTCCTCAGAACCATGATTTCACCACAAAATCTTAACCAATGAACCGTCTTCCTTCGCAACACCTTGACATCATGATCCAAGATCAGCACTGGTTCTTCTTCAAAAGATAGATCAGGGCTTACCTCGATTTCTTCCACTAGCATAACATGAGATGGATCCGAACGGTAGCATCTTAACATCAAAATGTGAAACACATCATGAATATGACTTAACTCTAAAGGTAGCTCGAGCTGATGGGCTATTGGTCCCACATGCTTCAACACACGATTAGGCCCGATGAATCTGGGGCTTAACTTACCCTTTTGTCCAAACCTTAGAATTTTCTTCCACGGTGACACTTTTAAGAAAACTCGATCACCAACTACAAATTCTATGTCCTTACGCTTCAAATCAACATAGGACTTCTGTCTGTCTGAAGCTTCCTTCAATCGATTCCGAATTAACTTAACTTTATCTTCCATTTTAGAAACCAATTCTGGACCAAACAACTGACGCTCACCCAACTCTGTCCAACAAGTAGGAGTGCGACACTTCCGACCATACAACGCTTCGTACGGTGCCATCTAAATACTAGATTGGTAGCTATTGTTGTACGCAAATTCCGCCAACGGTAGAAATTCTTCCCAACTACCTCTGAAGTCTATGACACAGCCCCTCAACATATCCTCCAAGATCTGAATTACTCTCTCCGATTGTCCGTCAGACTATGGATGAAACACTGTACTGAAATCTAACTTTGTACCCAATGCTTGATGCAACGCCTTCCAAAATCTCGATGTAAACCTAGGGTCTCTGTCTGAGATGATAGACACTGGTACTCCATCCAACCTCACAATCTTTGCTATATACAACTTAGCCAATTTCTGCAGAGAATAATTGACACGTACTGGTATGAAATGAGCAGACATTGTCAATCGATCAACAATTACCCATATTGAATCCTTCTTAGTAGGCGTAAGATGTAATCCACTAACAAAGTCCATCGTGATCCTTTCCCACTTTCACTGCGGAATCTTTACCGGTTGTAACAATCCCGATGGCAACTGATGTTCTGCTTTTACCTGCTAACACGTCAAGCACTTACTCACAAATTCGATTACTTCTCACTTTAGACCCAGCCACCAATACTATTCTCACAGATCCCAATACATCTTACTTTCTCTAGGATGCATATCGTATGGGCTGCTATGCGCTTTCTGTAAAATCCTGTGCCTCAACTCAAAATCCTTTTGCATGTAAATTTTTCCTCGAAAACATAATACCCTATCACTATTCACACTAAAATCCACTATCTCATTATCTGATCCCAATTGAAACTTCGACTTTAACAACTCATTAGCCCACTGCTTCTCTTTAATCTGACTAACCCAAGAAGGCTTCACTTAAAGTTCAGCTAATAGACTTCCATCATCGTATAAGCTGAGATGAGCAAACATTGCTCTCAAGTCAGAAATCACCCTACAACTTAATGCATCTGCCACCATATTAGCTTTACCCGGATCGTACTCTATTGAACAGTCATAATCTTTTAACAACTCGATTCACTTTCGCTGCCTTAAGTTTAACTCTTTCTCGGTAAGGAGATATTTTAGGCTCTTGTGATCCGTATAAATAACGGACTTCTCCCCAAACAGATATTGCCTCCAACTCTTTAGGCAAACACTAATGCCGCCAATTCCAAATCATGCGTGGGATAATTTAACTCATGCAGTCTCAACTGCTCTGACGCATACGCTACCACTTTCCTATCTTGCATCAGCACACATCCCAAGCCTGTGTTTGACGCATCACAATAAATCACAAACTCCTTCCCAGCCTCAGGCTGTATCAAGACTGGAGCGTCCGTCAAAATCCTTTTCAGCCTCTCAAAACTCTCCTGTTGTTTATCAGACCAAACAAATGGAACCCCTTTCCGCAACAACTTGGTTAATGGTGCCGCAATCAAAGAAAACCCTTCGACAAACCTTCTATAATACCCAGCCAGACCAAGAAAACTTCTAATTTTTGCCACAGACTTAGGTGGCTTCCAATCCAACATAGCTTTAATTTTTTGAGGATCAACCTTAATCCCCTCAACAGATACAACATGGCCCAAAGAGGTAACTTCTTTTAGCCAAAATTCACACTTACTGAATTTGGCAAGCAACTGTTCCTCCCTCAGAACTTGTAAAACCACTCGAAGATACGAATCATGCTCCTCCTCTGACTTTGAATAAACCAGGATATCCTCTATAAATACCATGACGAATTGATCCAGATAAGGTTGGAAAACCCAATTCATCATGTCCATAAACATTGCTGGTGCATTGGTCAACTCGAATAGCATTACCAGGAATTCGTAGTGACCATAGCGAGTACTAAACGCTATCTTATGAATATCCGCCTCCTTGACTTTAAGCTGATGATATCCTGATCTTAAATCTATCTTCAAAAAGACTAAGGCTCCCTTGAGTTGATCGAACAGGTCGTCAATCCTCGGCAACGGGTACTTATTCTTGATAGTCAACTTATTCAACTACCGATAGTCAATGCACATACGCATTGATTCGTCCTTCTTCCTAACAAATAGCATTGCAGCTCCCCATGGTGATACACTCGGTCGAATAAAACCTCGAACTAGCAGTTCTTGAATCTGAGCTTTCAACTCCTTCAACTCTTTTGGCGCCATCCTATATGGAGCGATAGATATAGGCGTCGTCCCCAGAAGAAGATCAATTCTGAATTCCATCTCGTGATCCGGAGGTAGTCTTGGAAGCTCTTCTGGGAAAACATCAAGAAATTCCTTCACTATTCTAACATCCCCCACAGACAAATCTTTGACCTCCAAAGCACAAACCAAGGCTATGAATGCTTCACATCCTTTTCTCATCATTCTTCAACATGTAATGCAGACACTACGTTAGACAAATAGTTCCTCCTTTTTCCTATTACCACCACTTCCTCATCTTTAGGAGTCCTGATCACCATGCGCTTAATAGCATAATCCAGATTTGCTTGATACTTTACTAACCAGTCCATACCTAAGATTAAATCGAACTCCCCAACGGTAGTTCCATCAGATCAGCCAGAAACACTACCCCTTTGACTTCTAAAGGCAGTTCCATGAAGAGTTTATTCACTACAACTGATTGTCCTAAAGGGCTAAGTACAGTCATCTCCCTAAGCAATCTCAGAGTCTATACTTAGAGTTCCAGATACCATACTAGCAATATATGAATGTGTCGACCCAATTTCAATTAATGTGGTATAAGGCAACCTATAAATAAGAAACATACCGTTAGGACGTTCAGTGCATCGCCCTTCTCTCGGTGTTTGACTGCATAAACCAACCCAAGCTATCTTGCATCTGCACTCCCAGCACCTCTGCCTGGTGCTCCACGCCCTCGGCCAAAATTACCTCCTCCCCTGGCGGGACCACGACCTCTCTGTGATTGTTGACCACCTCTACCCAGTTGAACATAACCCTGACCTACTGGTAGCACTCTACCCGACTCCTGTGGATAATCTTTTACTCGATGACCAGTAGATCCACACCTAAACATGCCTTCAGCCAACACTCACCTGAATGGAATCTAGCACACCTCTAAGCCCCACTCTCATCAACAGGTCTCGCCACACGACTCGGCCCATCCATCCTAGGTCTTTTAAAAGCGCCCAGCTGATTTGGACGCTCCAACGTTCTTCTTATTTTTACCTCTATCCCTATCCTGATTTTGCTTTTTGGACTGCTTTACTTCCTTGGCTATCTTAGCCTTTTCCACAAGAACAACGAACTCCCTTTTCTCATTGTGGAGCTATTAGCACTCGCAAATCATCCCTTAGACCATCCTCAAATAGAACACAACGCTCATGATCTGTGGCCACCATACCCCGAGCATAACGACTAAGACATAAGAATTATGCCTCATACTCGAGCAATTGATTTATTACCCTGAGCCAGATTCAGAAAAGCCCTATGCTGCACATCCACATAACTCAATCCAATGTACTTCCCCTAGAATGCCACCTTGAATAAATCCCAAGTAATGCGGTTAGCCACTATTCCATCTCTAACCATGAGCCACCACTGATATGCCTCGTCCCGAAGAAGAGACACCACTCTTCTCAACTTTTCCTCTTCCGTGAAATCCAAATCATCCATTATACGCTCCACTGCCTCTAGCCAATACTCAGCTGCATTAGGAGCTACGCCCGATACGCCTCTAAACATTTTCGCTCCATTGGCCCGAAGTTGTTCTAACACAGATTTCCAAGCCCCTGATCCCATGCGCACTCCAGCAACTCTCTCCAACGCACATAACATTGCCTGAGACACAACATCGTCTCTGCCTATCTGATCCTAAAAATTTGTTTCCCCAGTTGGAGGTACTGGTACATCACTTTTTGACCCATGACCCGATTCTAGTGGTTTCGACCCAGCACTCTAGCCTTTTACCATGGCCACACATAATACGTCTACGCCCCCTAGTACTCATGACTTTTGCTATGACTTAATCTAATTAAGAGTTTTATGAGTTAGTATTTCTTTTCACTATTTAATACCGAGCAATTTTATGAGAAATAGTTTTAGAGAGTAGTTTTCGCGAACATATCTCAACCTAGAGGTTTCAGTCTCTAAAGTTTGGATCTCCTAAAGCTAGCAAACATATTCATTCATGCTCATAATCATTTCATACATACATCATCAAATAAGTAGAACACTTACCTGCGTGGAACAGGTGCCGGTAGACTCGAATGCTATATCCCAATCAAAATATTTCCTCCAAAAATCATTTATATCAACTTTATAAAATATTATTGAACCCACTTCACAGCCCGAGTTTTGCAACCTAGGCTCTAATACCAAAACTATAACACCCCAAACCCAGTCTAAAAGCTACGACCAGATCTGGTATGTCACAAGGGAAAAGGTTGTAAAAGGAAAACGGGTCTTGTATATTGAAGATATCGTAAGTTTGAAAATTTGATCTTGGGTGATGTTTTGAAAACAGTGATTTGTAGTTTAAGAAGAAAAAAATTTCAATTTTAGTTCAACGGTACTTTGGTATTTCTGGTGGCATTTAAGAGAATAACAGTTGCTTATGTTATTTAGGGTTTAGAAATAATCAACTTAATTATCCAGTTTGAAACTTATATCAAGGTCATAACAAAATTTAAATCATAATATAAAACTCGAAATAAAAATATTAGAAAGGCCTTATTACATAATAAAACCCGAATTAAGTAAATACTAGAAAATAAATGACTTTACGAAAACGAACACTTTATGGCAGCCACGAGTTCGCCTCGGCTCCCTGATCCACGATCTACTGATTACCTGCAAGATTTAGCAGAGGGGTGAGTCACCAAGACTTAGTGTGTAAATCCCCTTATGTCACACATACGGCTTTAAGCCCATAATCGTATATTGGCCTCAGCCCACTTAGAATATCAAACACAATCGTGAATGCAATATGTGTCCCAATCCAGCCTAGATTTTTTTCCATCCTCTACACACCACCCATACCAGCCCATCACACCATGGGATCTCTATAATCAACCCTCCATCCGCTACACACCTCATACGTGGCATTAGGCCACTCGTGGTTCTAGACCACCATGATACAAAATCACCATGACAAAGTCACTAATAATATACATGGGGCCAACCCACCATGGTAACAACCACTGTGACAATCCCTGATGAATATACATGGGGCCAACCCACTGTGGTAACGACCACTGGGACAAGTCACCAATCATATATATAACCGTGGTATTAAACCACCGTGGCACCAAGACACCGAGACATGGTCACAATTATCAAAGATTATAATATATCCGTGGGGCTAGCCCACCGTGGTAATAACCACTGTGACAGACTGAAACACTTCCCCTTTCACATCATTTCCCAACCCATGTAGAACATACCATTATAAGAATACACATTCTATCTTTACCGTAACAGATTACATCAATTATCTCACACCCAGTAAAAGATTAATAGAGTTACATACCTGGTATTCCCACCTTTACCCATAAGGGTATTACGACTGCTTCTCAGTCATTCTGGCTTTTCATCCCAAATAGTGAATAGTATAAACAATTAAATAAATAAGAAGTGTGAAGTTTACACACCTGATAACATGCAATACGATGCTTTCTATGTCAACACTATCGCTAACAGGAACTACTGCTATTTGCCTTCTACTCTACTCAGAAGCCGGCCCACAACCCGGTGGCCAATCTCAAACAGCAGACAAAGCGCACTTCTTGAACTTAGGGGCTGGGACTACGGGTCCAACCCCTCACTTTGCTTGGCTAGCGTTTGAATCCATGAAAAAGATCTTGGTCAATAGACCAGATTAAAGCATTGAAGCAGAGAACAATAAAGAATATACGCTCAAAAGTAAAGATCCCTTACCTAGATCGACTAGTCTCAAAGACTATAAGGCTTGGATTAAGCACTGATGAATACCTAAGTCGACTAGAACCGCATGTCCTTTAACACCCTTCAATCGCAGACCAGATGCCGTAAGAATGCGAAGACAAGGCCCCTCCTTCAATCGGTTAAGAATCATAAGATAAGATTAATGCCTTCGGCATCCAAAAGGAGAGAAAAGAGAATTGAAACGAAAAGGGAATACCTACCATGATCAAAGAGAATCCGATTGACAAAGTTGTGGAACGGAGTGACGGTAATCCACTAAATAAAGAAAGAAAGAAGAAGAAGAGCACTAAAGGAAGATTCGGCCAAGAAGAAATATAGAAGGAATAAGAACAATGGATGCTTCGGCTTTGAAAAAGAAAACCCGTGAGAAGGTGAGGGATATGTTTTGGCAAATGAAGGACAAGAAGAGATGCTTAAGAGATTCGTCTAAAGCAAGATGAAATCAAAGAGATGAATGGAAGTAATGGAGGATTTGGTCAAGAAGAAGAAAAGAAGAATGAGGTTTCGGCTTTAGGTGATGCAAATGAGAAGAAAGAAATGAGAAGTAGAGAGGATGGTAGGAGTTTCGGCTAAATAAAGAAAAGGTTCAAAAGTTGTTAAAAAAGAATAACACCAAATGGTGAAAGGGAAAAGAACTTTCAAACTTGGCTACTAAACACCTCCAAAAATTCGGCACCTACAACCCAAAACTGAAAATGCCCTTTTGAAAACTAAAATGCCTATGACCATAAATGAAATTCGGCATACCCTAAACAAGCTAGAACCAATTTCCTACACTCCCCCTAAGCATTCAAAATCCAGCCACTACCTTCATCACATGCTAATCCCTTACTTTCCTCCTTAATTCACTCCTGATCACTCATTCAAAGATGGTTTGAATGATTCAAACCCCTCTTTCTTCTCTCAGCCACACATTTGAATTATTTGACTCTATCAACTCTCCCCTCTTGAAGTTTCCTAGCCGAACTCTACCTCTGCTCCCTTTGACACTAAAAAGAGATCCAAAATAAGCACCATGCGACTTGAACCTGCTCCCTCTCTGCTCCCTTGTGGCATCACCTACCTGAATGTTAAGTGGTGCCTTCTTGCCTCTTTACCTCTTAAATTCTTGTGTCAACCAAACACAAACAATATCCCTTAAGTCCTATCTCAGCTAGCTCTCCACTAAGGTGCCCAAAAAGAGAATTTTGGCCAAGGCCTCAGCTCAACCCAAAGCCTTCCCTGGACCCCTAAACACCTTAAACTAACACATTAAGCATAGCATACACACAGAAACACATTAAATGCAAGGACCCCCAATTCAGGATGTTACAGTTGTGGTGGTGTAGTCAGTATGTGGCCTAAGAGTGCACGGCCTCAGTGCATGGGCGTGCTCAGTGGTCTTGGAGAGTAAGTCAATATATGAACATGGGAAAGACACACGGGGGTGTTTATCATCCGTGGAGGGCACACGGTCTCCTTCCACGGATGCGTATCCCCTGCATATTAGAAAAGTTTTTAATTTTTATGAAATTTTGTATGTGTTTCGGTTTAGTCCCGACCCAATTTATAAGCATGCTATTGGTCTCAAGGACTCATTTAAGGGACATTATGTTTGAGAATGATGACTAAATGTATGAATTTTTTGTAAATGCTTTTTGGATTATCTGGTAACACTCTTAACCCTAATCCAGTGATGGACACGGGATAGGGGTGTTACAATATATGCATACATCAGCACATAACTTCACATAGCATAATATAACCCTTGAATTAAAGACATTTAACTCATTCGATGAAATCTTCATTTCAAACATAAGGGAAAACTATTTCTATTATGATTACAATCGACTTAAGCCATCATCTATGGCTATTCATAACCAAATTATAACTCACTTAAGCCAACACTTTTGGCTATATTAATTAAGACTTAGTCAACTTTAAAAGAGATCCCTATACATGCCATGACTCATAAGAACTTGAAAGGCCATACCAAGCGTATACTCGATAGTGTAAAAACATCTACGGTGGCCTCCAACCCGCGCTAGTTAAAATAACCTATGGGAGATGGAAAAAGGAAAAGAGTAAGTAATAATGCTTAGTAAGTTCATTTGCATATAACTGACAAATACTAATATTCATTGAATATATATAACCATAAGGTATTATAAGGAGTTTTACTCTTAAACTTATGGTTACTTACTCAACCATTCTTAAAACTTACTCACTCTATTTCTTACCACATTCTAACCATGCCACAAGCCAATTGTTCGTGTTAATTAGCATACATTCCTACACTGATCACCATATGATCATATAAAACAACATATCAAGCATTTTCAATAAGTCACTCATACTACAAATCTCTCAGTGGTTTCGTACTTAGCCCAGCATCGATCTTTAATAGGATGGTATCGCACATAGCCTACCAATCATTTATACTTATGGTGGTTTCGCATTTAGCCCACCAATCATTTATACTTACGGTGGTTTCGAACTTAGCTCACCAATCATTTATACTTACGGTGGTTTTGCACTTAGCCCACCAATCATTTATACTTACGGTGGTTTCGCACTTAGCCAACCAATCATTTATACTTATGGTGGTTTTGTACTTAGCCCACCAATCATTTATAAGCGATGGTATCGTACACAACCCATCAATTTCTAATTAATCAGTTGGTATCGCACATAGCCCACCGATAATAATATATTTGATGGTATTGCACACAGCCCATCACTACCATCAATAAGGTGATATAGCCCATAGCTCACCATTATTATAAATTCATGGATAGTTATCCACATATATTTCTTTATTTCTAATGTTCATCCTAGAATATCCTCACACACTACTATTCTTACTTAACTTTCTATGATACTTGTTCGCATTCACACAATGCATCAATAAACGTATCTCATGAAACTAAGGTACATTGATTATACATAACACACCAGAGGTTCATCATCTACTGAATTCATCTCAATTCAGTTCTAATACACTCTTGTGTTTCTCGTGATACAATCACATACTCTCTCGCTTTCAACATACACGTCGAATCACTCAAATTGTTAAATAACACTTTTGCACATGAACTTACCTCGATGTCGAAAAGGCTGAAAGAGACTTTTTGCCCACATTTCTCTTTTCACTCGTTCTAGGTTTGAAACTCATTTTATTTGATCTAGAACAATAGAATTTACTGATTTAATCACTTATAAATCATAATACACCATAATCTACACTTTAGGAAAATGACTATTTTACCCCTACACTTTGGCAAAATTACGATTTTGCCCCTAGGCTTGTAAATAAATTTTCATCACATTTTCTTATTAAAAAAGCCTAGCTAAACATTTAATCCTCTTACAATTATCCACAATTCCAACTATTTCATGCCTTAATGAACAAATTACAACTTTTGCATTTTAGTCCCAATTAGGTGTTTTCATGACAACACTTTTCACAAAAGTTGTTTCTCATCATCCTATCATTCATTTTCTTCCATAAAAACTCAACTAAAAACATAAATACTCTCATGCCATGTCTTTAGACTTCACACCATAATGCAAATTGGTCCCCTCATTAGCTAGCTTAAGCTTTAGGGACTCCAAAAATACAAAAATCATCAACTAAAATCATCCAAATCACTTACTAGCAAGGAGAAAACTTGGCTAAAAGTTTGAACTCCCAAATGCTCTATTTTCTCTTCAAATTTTCGATGGAAAGAGATGAGTGAATAGTAAAAGATGATAGTTTTTCTTTTTACTAATTTTTATTCATCTTTTCTCACCTAATTCACCCAATTTTGACCAAACACTTAATGCTCTTGTCTCCCTACACCACATGACCGACCAATACATTCTAATTAGCCTAATTGCACTTTAAAGACCTCCCAATCAACATTCTATAGCTTTTAGGTATCCCTACCTTATAAGATAGAACTTTCATACCTTATGCGATTTAGTCTTTTTTCACAATTAAGCATGCCATTGCTAAAATTTAAGCACCAAACTTTCCACATAACCATATTTTAATGCTATAACACATAAAATAACATTAAAAGAATTTTCCCTAACCTCGGTTTAGTGGTCTCAAAACCATTATTCTGACTACCCCAAAATCGGGTTGTTACACTATACCTCCTTTCAATTCGTCAAACAGATCATCGATCATTGGCAAAGGATACTTGTTCTTCACAGTCACCTTGTTGAGTTGTCTATAGTCTATACATAACCTCATCGACCTGTCTTTCTTTTTCACAAAAAGTACCGGAGCACCCCACGGAGAATAGTTCGGTCTCGTAAAACCCTTATACGTTAACTCTTGTAGCTGAACCTTCAACTCTTTTAACTCCAACGGTGCCATCCTATACGGGGCAACCGTAATAGGTGACGTACCAAGGATCAACTCAATACAAAACTCGACTTCTTTAGTTGGAGGCAATCCAGGCAACTCTTCCAGAAACACATCCAAGTACTCACATACCATAGGCACTGACTTAATCTTTACTTCCGACTCTTGGGTATTCAACACAAATGAAAGATAAGACTCATACCCTTTTCTCATGTATTTCTCAATAGTCATAGAAGAAATCAGTACAGGTAAGCTATCTGGTTCACCTGATTTAACCTGAATAATAACCTTATTTTCACATTTTTGTTTAATAAACTTACTACCATAGTTTACTAACACGTTATTAACAGTCAACCAATCCATGACAAGGAAAAATTAATCAAACGGTAGCAGCATGAGGTTAGCCAAAAAAAATGACCTCTAATCATCAAAGGGCAGTTTCTACACACTTTGTCAACTATCACATGCTTGCCTAACGGGTTTGACACTTTTATCAAAATTCTTTAGACTCAACAGGCATATTCATGCTAGACACCAATTTCACACAAGCATAGGAATGGGTAGACCATAGATCAATCAAAGCAACAACAAAAATATTGTGAAGAGAAAAAGTACCCATAATCACATCCAATGACTATGCCTCTTCGTGAGCGCGAATGGCATAAGTCCTTATAGGTTCTTGACCGTCGGACCTCACAACAAAATCTCTAGATACACCTCTGTTGCCAGCCCCACTTCCTTGGTTCTTTTGTGGTCTACTCCAAGAAGGAGTGTTACCCGATCTCATACCTTAATCTCTATCTTTCTCGACCATCCCGGGACAACTACGAATAAAATGGTCTAGTGACCTACATTTGAAACAGCCTCTTTTATTTCCTCGGCACTCATCAAAATGATGTCTACAACACTATGAACATTATGGTCTATTCATTCGAGCACTACCAACACTCGTGATAGAAGTGGTTTGAGCTTTAGACACTATATACTGTTTATTCTTATTTTTGCTCGAGAATCCTACTGACACATTTGATCGAGTAGGAATCTCGATCTCTTGGATGAGGACTAAAATGATCTTTCCATTTGTCTTTTCTCTGAGTCACGAGACTCGATATTAGTTTTCTCTTCTCTTTGAACAACTCTTCTGCCTTGCAAGCTTTCTCAACAAGCACCACAAACTCCCTTAACTCTAATATGCCAACTAATAATCAGATGTCTTTGTTTAATCCATCATCAAATCTCTTGCACATGATGGCTTGGATAGATACGCACTCTCTAGCATATTTGCTGAGCCTCACGAACTCACGTTCATACTCTGTTACTGTCATTCGGCCTTGCTTCAATTCTAGAAATTCCTTCCACTTCTGGTCCATAAACCTCTTGACTAATATACTTCTTTCGAAATTCTACTTGGAAAAACTCCCATGTAATCTTTTCCCTTGGTACAACTGACATAAGTGTGTTCCCCATATGTAGGTCGAGTCTCGTAAGAGTACACAACACACTTCATTCATTCATTAGGTGTTCAAGACAATTAATCGAATACCCTAATTGTATTTTCTAGCCAGAACTCTTCCCTCTCTGGGTCATCATCTATATTCGCTCTAAATTCCTTAGCCCTTTATTTCTGAATTCTGTCAACTGAAGATTTTTCCCTTCTTAACATCTCTACACTTGGGGAGCTACAGGTAGACTTGGGAATTGGAAGGGGTAGAAGAGGTGGAGTGTTCAGATTTGCACGAACAAACTCTGAATATCAAGCATCCATCTTATGGAGGTAGGCTTCTCTAGCCCCTCTGCCCTAACTCAGTGTCATTGGCCCACTCTCGACTGGCGTGGTCCCTTCAATAGGAGTCAGTGCATTACTCTCTACATCATCCGCCATTGCTCTGTCGGGATCCATTTACTATATGAAAACAGAATTTAAATTCGTTAGGAGTCATCACACTATCATATCACATATATTGCATGTATAGCTAGACTCGTACCCATGCTAGGTTAGTCCATGAATTGACTAAACCATAGCTCTGATACAATTAAATGTAACACCCTTACCTATTTCCTATGTCGGAGCAAGGTACGAGGAATGACCTAACTTAATAACATCATACAAATAATTCTTAGTTATCAAATTTTGTTCAAATTTAAAACTTTTCAAACTTAATCTTGAAGTCCCTAATATTGGCTTATAAGGCCCAAAACATACTTTAGAAATGGTTTGGTACTAAACCAGACACTTTGGAAAACTTTGAAAATTTCACTGAAAATAGGGACACACGCCCGTGTGGGCGAACGGTGTGATCACACACGCCCATGTCCTTAGTCGTATAGATTTAGTTTTCAATACGAATCTATAGGGGTTTTCATACGGCCTGGCACACGCCTGTGTCCATGGCCCATGTCCCTCACACGGCCATGACACGCCCATGTGTTCAAACCTTGACATTATGTTTCTAACGTCAGCAACATTTTAGGGTCACATGACCAAGGCACACGCCTATGAGCTAGGTCGTGTAGTGAATCTAATTTTGCTTTTAAGGTGTAGAATTCACACGGCCTGGGCAAATTTCCATGTATTATGGTCGTGTCATCCACACGGTTGAGACGCATGGCCGTGCCTCAGCTTGTGTGGTTACTACTAGGCATTCTATTTTACCAAATTAATGTGCAGGGGACACACTGCCAGACTACACGTCAATGGGGTAGACCATGTGTCATACACGGCCTAAACACACACCCGTGTAGACAAATATAAAGCTATTTGCCAAGCCTTTTGCCACCCTAAAAAGTAATCAAGACATCCACACCTTAATTTCACCCTGCGTTCATCATGCATATACTTCACACATTACTCATTCAATTGTGCAAGCTTGCATTTCACGAATTTCATCATCATTGAATAGATATAACTTAACTTGTATTAGCCAATTCCAATGGCCATTTACAAAATGAAATAAGTAACATTAATAGCCAACATATTGGCTAACCAATATGACATATAAAAAGATGACCAAGTTCTTATATATGCCATTCCTAAAATAATCAAACTTTACTATACCCAAAAGAATAGCTTGGTAGTGTGAATCAAGCTCTGACATCCTTCGATCCCCGAGCTAGCTTTTCAATACTACAAGAAAAATGAAAAGAGAGGGAGTAAACATAAAATTTAGTAAATTGCATGCAAATAAGTAACAACATCACAAGTATAAGCCAAAGATTACAAGATCATTCCAAATTCATTCTCATAGATAGAACTTATTCAATTTCATCCTTACCATTAAGGCATCATAACTAAGCTCATATCTCATGAGCTTCGAGTAAGAACCTGTACCACTCACAACATAATTATATACTTTCATATCTTTATCATAAGCTTTAAATAACTCGTGGAACCATTTGAAATACTAAAGGATATCTGATAAGCCTCACACAAGAGAGTAAAATGCCGATGCCATGTCCCAGACACGGTCTTACACTAGCTCACATGTTGAGGCTGATGCCATGTCCCAGACATGGTCTTACACTAGCTCTTGTCTCAATACCGATGCCATGTCCCAAACATAGTCTTACACTGGCTCTCATAATGTGGCTGATGCCATGTCCCAAACATGAGCTTACACTAGCACACATACCAACACCGATGCCAAGTCCTAGACATGGTTTTACACTAGCTCACATGTCAAGGCCGATGCCATGTCCCAAACATGGTCTTACACTAGCTCTTGTCTCAATGTCGATGCCATGTCCCATACATGGTCTTACATTGGCTCTCATAATGTGGCCGATGCCATGTCCCAGACATGGTCTTACACTAGCACACATATCATCGAATGTCATGGCAAGGATATGCAATCTATTCCTAAGGTTCAACTGGGAGTTTTTACTACATCAATTCTCATCATGCATATTCACAACAATAATCAAACACTTTAGGCTTTATTAATTTTTCAATACATAATAATAATAAATTTGTATTATTTACGTACAACTTACCTCGATATACAAAAAGTGGGCGACTAGATTGAATTAGTCTACTAACTTGGTCTTCCAGTCTGGGTCCAGACTCTATTTTTCTTGATCTATATGATCATTTCACTTATTAAATCACTACATTAATCAAGACAACCTATAATTCATACCTGGGCAAAATTACCATTTTGCCTCTAGACTTTTATATAATTACGATTTTGCCCCTAAGCTCGTAAAATGATTTTGATCAAATTTCCTCCTTTAACAAGCCTAGCCAAACCTTTATTACTCCTATAGAAACTCAAAATTTTCAATTATTTCACACATTTATAACCTATTTTATAAACTTCAAAAAATGGTCCTTTTAGGTGTTTTCATGAAAACCCCTTTCACAAAAGTTGTCTATTTAACAACCAAGATTCATTTTCTTCCATAAAATTTCAAAAAAAAAAAAAACATGAATACTCACATGGTAAAACCTTAGGCTCTCAACCATTTTGCAAAATAGTCCCTCCATTAGTTAGCTTAACTACAATGGTCACAAAAATACAAAAATCATCAAGAATGACCATCAAAAACACTTACTTACAAGAGGGAAGTTTGGCTGAAACTTTAAGCTGCAAAACCCCTCATTTTTGTTGTAACTGTCGGTGGTGAAGAGAAAGAATGAAAAGGATGAAGCTTTCTTTTTATTTTATGATTATTTTATCAATTAAGTCACCAAAAATCTACCTAACCTTTGACTAATTCCATGAATTAAAAATTCATGTCTAGCCACCACATTTTTTAGTCTATTTACTCAATAAGGACCTATATTTTATTGCTCCATAGCTAATTAACACCTTTAGCTAATGAAACAAAAGTTTCACCCTTTACACGATTTAGTCCCTTTTTTTCAAAATTAAGCATGCAATCACTAAAATTAATTCACCAAAATTTTCAAACACTCATATACCATGACACGTAAAATAATATTAAAATAATTTCTCTAGCCTCGAATTAGTGTTCCAAAATCACTGTTCTGACTAACCCCAAAATTGAGCTGTTACATAACCGGATCTATACGAATGAATTTATGTAACAACCTAATTTCAGTGAAATTAGAACATTGGTTTCGGGACCACAATTCCAAGTCGGAAGGAAAATTTATTTTTATATTTTTGCATTACTTGCATTTAGATAGGAATGCCATGTGAATATTTTGATAAGAAAATTTTATCGATTAAGTGCTTAATTACGAAAAGGACCAAATTGCATAAAATGAAAAAGTTTGATTCTAGTAGCTAGAAGGATCAAATAGCCATGGAATTCAAAAATTTAGGTCCTTATATGGTAATTATACCATTAAAGAAAATTTAGTAGATATTTTGATGATTCATCCATGGAAAAACTATAAAAGGCTAAGGACTAAATTAGAAAGTAATAAAATTAAAAGATGATAAATAATAAAAATAGAATTAAAAACATTTTATATCATCTTATTCCCCAAATATTCCATGAAAACCCTAATAAAGAGAAAACAAGCTTTCTTGGCCTAATTAGGTAAGTATTCAAGCCCCGTTTTTAATAATTTTTATATTTTTGAAACTGTAATAGTCTAATCTATCTATTTATGGGGTCAATTTGTAAAGTTATCAAAGTATAGAAATTTTTCCATGGATGAATATGCTAAAAAATTTGAAATTTATGGTAGAAAATGAAAGGTTGTTGATAGATAAACAACTTTTACAAAGTGAATTTTGATGAAAACATGATTTAGGGACTAAATTGTAAAGTTGTGAAAAATGAAGAAAAATTTTGAATTTTATAGAATACATGTGCTGTAAATTTTATATTGAAATTTTGACCAGGCTTGCAATAAGGAGTAAATTGCATTAATTTCATTTTTAGAGCCTAGGGACAAAATTGGAATTTATGGAAAGTTTAGGGGCAAAATGGTAATTTTGCTTATGATTTAATTCAGTTCAAATGAATATGAAATGTGAGAAATTGTTGACTAAATTCATTTATTTAGATCCGGATAACTCAAATTCAAAGCTAGATCGATGAAAAGAGAAAGTTTTTGATTAGTACATTTTCTTATACGAACTATTATCGAGGTAAGTTCGTGTAACTTAATTGAGCATATAAATATGTTGAATTGAATTTTGTATTTGTATAGAATTTGATTTATATTAATGTGAATTATTTGGATCTTATAATATAAGAAACAAATTCATGCTTGAAACTATTTGAAAAGGGTTAAGTTTTGTTTGAATATTTGATTTTGATGGATAAATGTAATTTCCCTTATTGAATGAGGTCTTGCATTTGTTGCTGACTAAATTTAGCTCAGGCGAGCTATCTATTGACCTCATTACAGAAAGAATTTAGGTTGGACTGGTAATCCTGATATAATCCCTCATGAGCATATGTTACAGATAGGTTTTAGTCCGGACAAGTAATCCTGATTAAGCTCTTGTGAGCATATGTTGGAAATAGGGTTTAGCTTGGACAAGTAATTCTATTATATGATATATGGCTTGAGAGTGTGCTTTCTGATTAAGAGCCGTAATGGGTACTCCTAAATATGAATTGATGGGTTATTGAATTGTACACCTTGAGTGTACTATTTGAATATCCATCGGAATTTAAATGATTCAATGGATAAAATACTTGACATGATATGAAAATTATGAGATGAAATGAATAATGTCTTGAAATAACATGGCATGATGAACTCATTAATTCTTATTGATGTATATGTGAAATTTATGTAACTAACTTGCTTGATTGAGTGTATGTTTGTTTAGGTAAATTTCACAAATTGATGAAAAACATGTTATTGAAAGCTTAATGTTATTAAATGTGATTGGTAAGTTTTAGTTCCTGTTATACGAACTTACTAAGCATATAATGCTTACTAGGTTTTACTTTCTCTATTTATAGTGCTCGAAAGCTCGAGAAGGTTGGTGATCGGTTGGAGCATCGTCACACTATCCACTAGTTTGTTTTAGTATAATTAGTAAACTTATTTTGGTATAATGGCATGCATAGGTTAACTTGGCCATTGTTGGCTTGAAAATGATGTTTGTAGTCTAGCCATTGGAATGTCTAGTAATGGTTTGTTTTCATATAATTATAAGGTCATACTATGGTAGCTACATATATATTTAGTATGGTTGATTAAATTATGTTTAACATATAGACTAAACCAATGTAAGATTATAAATATGTGAGCATATAATGATATACCATGTTAAATGATAAAATTAGCTTGATTATAATGCTTGGATTGGTTGGTTTATGAGTGTAAGTTTTGGTGTAGGCCATTGGCAAAGTTTTGGGTGAGAAATGAAGCTAGAAATGACTTTGTTTTGTCCATATGGGTAGACACACGGGCGTGTGTCTTGACTGTGTATGATACACGGCCTGGTACATGGGTGTGCGGTTAGGCCGTGTGTCCCTTGCACTTTAAATTTGAGAAATAGAATGCTCAGAATTGAGCACATGGGCAGAGACACAGGTGTGTGTCTCACCATGTGTGCTACACGGCCCAGAACACGGGCGTGTGTCTTGGCCATGTGAAATCAGCACCTAATTTTGAAAATTTTAATTAACCACACGGCCTAGCAAACGGGCGTGTGGTTGGCTGTGTGGCACAAGTCAGAGAGCTACATAGTTTCCAACATGGCCTACAACATATATGTGTCTTCGGGTCACTTGGGCGTGTCGCTTGGACCACACAGGCATGCGTGCCCTACATCTAGGAAATTTTTGAAATTTTGCAAAAAATTATCTAAGTTCCCAATTTAGTCCTGAATCAATCCTAATACTCATATTGGGCCTCGAGGGTCCATTTAAGGGATGATATGATTAATCTCGGATTATGAATAGTAATTAACATGAATTATCTGTAATTATTTTGAAAACTTTAGTAATATTCTGTAACCCTGTTCTAACGATAGATACGAGTTAGGGGTGTTATATTCATTGGTATCAGAGCTACAATTTAGTCGATTCTCAGATTGGACATAGCGAGTACGAGTTTAGCTATACATGCCATTATATAATTTGTGATAGTGTGATATCTCCTAACCATTTTAAATGTGTTTTTTTTTTCATATAGTAATGTCATCCAACCAATCTAGAGCTGAATCCGAGGAAGCTTAGAGAAATGCTTCAGCTTCAGTTCAAATAGCTGCATCTAGTAGTAGAAGGCCTAAATCTGAGGGTCAAAGTGAGGAGGCAAAATAAACCTTCTTTCAAATGATGAATGAATGGTTTATTGAGTATTTGAGAACTCATCCATATCCTGCTGTACAAAAACCTCCCCCACCTACTCCTCAACCGATTCCTGAAATACCACAAGGTGTTGAACCTGCTAGAGCTGGTAAGCCTTCGGTAGATAAAATCTATAAATATGGGGCAGAAGAATTTAGAGCTACCGCAGATGATGATCCAAAAAGGGCTGAGTTTTGATTGGAAAATACCATCCAGGTTTTAGATGAATTATCTTGCACACAAGCTAAATGTTTGAAATGTGCAGTATATTTTCTAAAAGACACAGCTTATCGTTGGTGGAATACCATAACTTTAGTGGTACCTAGAGAGAACATTACATAAATATTTTTCCAAACTGAATTCAGAAAGAAGTATGTTAGTCAGAGATTTTGGATTAGAAAAAGAATGAATTTTTAAAGCTTAAATAGGGAAACATGACTATATCTAAATATAAGCAAGAATTTATTCAATTAAGCAAGTATGCTAGAGAATGGGTTCCAACTGAGGCTAATATGTGCAAATGATTTGAAGAGGGTTTAAATGAAGACATCAAGTTTTTGATCGAAATTCTTAAATTACGAGAATTTGTGGTTTTAGCCAATCGAGTACATAAAGCTGACGAATTGAGTAAAGAAAAGAATCAAGTTGATAGAGAAGCTCGGGTTTCTAGCAAAAGAATTATGAGTAAGTCACTATCATCTTCTTCTATGAAATTAAAGAAGTATTATGATTGTTTTACAACATCAGTGGGATATTCTAGAAAAGAGCGAGGTCTTCAACGCTCTAACCCGAAGTCTTCATCTCCATCTATAACCAGTGTTGGAAGTGCCAGTAATCCTAAACCAAAGTGTAAACATTGTAACAAATTTTATCATGGGGAATGTCGGTTTAGAAGAGGAGATTGTTACCGATGTGGATCTCTTGATCATTTTCTTAAAGATTGTCCATAAAGGGTTGAAAAAAAATTGAGCAGACTCCAAAGACAAGTAATCATGTTTTGAGTGGTAGACCACCTTGTCACCCCGAAAATGTCAGTGGTAGCCAAGGTACTACAAAGGATACAACAGTTAAACCTATGGCACGAGCACCAGCAAGGACATATGCTATTCGTGCTAGAGAAGATACCTCTGCAACAGACGTCAGTACTGGTACATTTTCTCTACTTGATAATGATATTACTACTTTGATTGATCCTGGTTCCACATATTCATACATATGCGCAAATTTAGTGTTTGTTAAAAATTTACTTGCTGAATTCACTGAATTTGTGGTTAAAGTTTCAAATCCCATGGGCCAGTATGTTATGGTGGATAAGGTCTGTAAAAATTATTCGTTGATGGTAAAGGGATATTGCTTTTCGATGATTTGATGCTATTTCCATTTGATGAATTTGATCTGATTTTGGGAATGGACTAGTTAACTCAACATGATGTAGTGGTGAATTGTAAACAGAAATATTTTGTGTTGAAATATCAGAATGGTGAGTTACTCCATGTTGACTATGATAAATTAGATGGGTTGTCTAATATGATTTTAGTAATATCAAAGCCCCTGTAGGTTCAAAATGAAAAATAAATTCTACATGGGTTACAAACATGGGCGTGTGCGACCACACGACCTACCCACTCGAGCGTGTTTCATTTCACACGAGCGTGTGGCCTCTGTTTAGGTAAAAACTTTCTAAATGCGTTAAAATTTTTTGATTTATTCTCTAACCCTTCCATATGTATGTTTAGGGCCTCATAGGCCCATTATAAGGATGTTATGAATACGAATGAGAAGTTTTAAGTTGAAATGAAATTTTATAGCTTGATGTTGTATGTTTAAGCAAGTTAAGTTCAGTAATGCCTCATATCCGATTTTGGCGTTGAGCACGGGTATGGGGTGTTACATTTAGTGTTATCAGAGCTATGGTTTAACCGATTCTCGGACTAATGTAGCGTATGAGTAAGTCTAGTTATACATGCCATACATATGAGTAATTACATAATGATAGTGTGGCGACTCCTAACAGTTTAAATTGTGTTTTCACATAGTAAATGGATCCTAAGAGAGCTACGGCGAATGATGTAGAAAGTAACGCGCTGGCTCCTGTCGAAGGGACGGTGCTGAATGAAAACGAGTATAGACCAATGACTGTGAGTAAGAGAGGAGGAGAAGAGGCTAGGTAAGCCTTTCTCCACATGATGAATGCATGGTATACAAAGTTTGTTCGTATGAACCTGAATGTACAACCCTCTCCACCTTTACCTATTCCTCAACCTACCCCAGTAGCTCCCCAAGTAGTAGAAGTAGTAAGAAGGGAAAAACTTCTTGTTGATAGAATCCAAAAATAGGGAGCTGAGGAATTTTAGGCTAGTAAAGATGATGATCCAGAAAGGGAAGAATTCTGGCTTGAAAATACCATCAGGATATTTGATGAGTTATCTTGTACACCTGAAGAGTGCATGAAATGTATTGTGTCTCTCTTAAGAGATTCTGCTTATCAATGTTGGAATACCCTTGTGTCGGTTGTACCAAGGGAAAGGATTACATGGGAGTTTTTCCAGGAAAATTTTCAAAAAAAGTACATAAGCCAAAGGTTTATCGACTAGAAAGAAAAGAATTCCTTAAACTGAAATAAGGTAGAATGATAGTAACTGAGTATGAGCGTGAGTTCGTAAGGCTCAGGAAATATGCTCGAGAGTGTGTGTCCACTAAAGCCATTATGTGTAAAAGGTTTGAGGACAGATTGAATGAAGATATCAGATTATTTGTCGGTGTCCATGAGTTGAAGGAATTTGTTGTGCTAGTGGACAGGGCTTGTAAAGACGAGGAGTTGGTTAAAGAGAAAAGAAAAGCTGAGATGGAGTCTCGTGACTCAAGAAAGAGACAAATGAACAAGTCGTTTCAATCTTCATCAAATAATTCAAGAGACTTCCCTACCCGATCAAGTACTTCAGCCTGAGTTTTCAAACTGAAGTAAGAGTAAACAGTACTCAGGGATTAAAGCTAAGACTACTTTAGTTGCTAGTGTTGGGAACACTCGACCTAATAGACCGGAATGCCCATAATGTGGCAGACGTCATCCCTGTGAGTGCGGAGCACATGAGAGAGCTTATTTTAAGTGTGGATCCCAAGATCATTTTATTAGAGAATGCCCTGAGATGGTTGAAAAGAGAAAATTCAAAGTGCAAGATTAGGAAGCACTACTAGAGGGAGGCAACATAGAAACTCGGGAAGTGGAACAAGTAGTAAGAGTACATTCAGAGAGCAGGCTGTGAGATCTGAGGGTAAAGCGACTGCAAGGACCTATGCCATTCGCGCTCGCGAAGAGGCATCATCCCCTGATGTAATTATGTGTGCATTTTCTCTTCATGATACTAATGTTGTTGCTTTAATTAATCCGAGATCTACCCACTCATATATTTGCATGAAATTAGTATCTAGTATGAGCATGCATGTAGAGTCTACAGAGTTTTTGATAGAAGTGTCCAATCCTTTAGGTAAAAATGTATTAGTTGATAAGGTATGCAAAGATTGCCCATTAATGGTTAGAGGTCATTCTTTTAAGGCAAATCTTATGCTTTTTCCATTTGATAAATTTGATATAATACTTGGTATGGACTGGTTAACCGCTCATGATGTGACATTAAATTGTGGAAAGAAATATGTTGAATTGAGATGTGAAGACGGGGAAACTCTTTGTGTTGAATCAAATAAACAAGACAGATCACCTGTAGTGATTTCTCACATGACTACCCAGAAATATGTAAGAAAAGGGTATGAAGCCTATCTTGCTTTCATTATGAATGCTAAAGAAACTGAGTTAAGGATTGAATCAGTACCGATAGTATGTGAGTATTCAGTTGTATTCCCAAAAGAGTTGCCAGGGTTGCCTCCGGTTAGAGAGGTTGAATTTGGCATTGAGTTAGCTCTTGGTACTATGAAAATTTCATGAAGGAATTTTATTAATTAGTGAACAAATTGTCCATTAGGACTAGATTGCAAGGATTAGAAAATATGATATTCTAGAAGGTTTAAGTATGAAATAGAATTATAAAAATTACTAGAGGTCCTTAATTAGCAATTAGACCATTAAATGTTGAGATGGAAAAAAATGGACATAGGAAGGAAAAATCTCAAGAAATAATCATTAAGGGCATTTTTGTCATTTGGTAAATTAAAGAATTAAAAGCAAAAACAAACCAAAATCATGTCCATCTTCTTCTTCTTGGCCAAAATCACATGGGAACCATAGCTAGGGTTTCTTCATCTTCCAAGCTTGATAGTAAGTACATCCTAGCCCATTTTTAATGTTCTTCATATTTTTGAGATCCTTGCAACTCGGTTTACGTATTTCTAGCCATATTTTGAGCTAGGGTTTATGTTCAAAAATTTACCCATGTATGACATGCATGTATTTTGATGTTTTATGGAAGAATATGTAAGTTTGTGGTAAGATAAACATATTTTTCTAAGTGATTCTCATGAAAAATACATAAAGAGGACCAAATTGTAAAAGTTATAAAAATGGTCATATATTGGTGAAATAGTAAAAATTGAAAGTTATTTGAGAATATGATTTGGCTAGGATTGAAATGCAAGAAAGGTGAATGAAAATCATTTTACGAGCCTAGGGGCAAAAGTGTAATTTTGAGAAAGTTTAGGGGAAAAATTATAAATTTTTCCAAAGTATGAATTATGAGTCAATTTAGTCAATGTAAGTATTAAACAAGTTAAATTGTTATTACAGATCAAGAAACACGAAGCCCGGCCCGAAACTGAGGCAAGAACAAAGTCAAGGACTAAATTGCACATTTACACAAATTTTAGAGTACCAAGGTAAGTTTGTGTGAAATCAAAGTTTCATGTATTAATATGTCTAAATTTCCTATTATATTTTGAAATGCTTATTATTCTCATGAAATTGGTTAATAATGCCTTAATAAGGAAATCAATGAGAGCAAGTAAATGAAAAACCCGTCTGAAGATTCGGACTAGTGAGGATACCTATGTCACAACATGAGACAAGGAAAGCCCGTGTAAGACCATGTCTGGGACATGGCATTGGCATTAAGGAATGAAGGATATCATGTAAGTTCATGTCAACACATGGCATTGATAAGTTACTATAAGGCAAGGATATCATGTAAGTTCATGTCAAGACATGGCATTGATAAGTTACTAAAAAGCAAGGATATCATGTAAGTCCATGCCAAGACACTATAAGGCAAGTATATCATGTAAGTCCATGTCAGGACATGGCATTGATAAGTTACTATAAGGCAAGGATATCATGTAAGTCCATGTCAAGACGTGGCATTGATAAGATTCATAAGGCAAGGATACCATGTAAGACTATGTCAAGACATGGCAATGGTAAGTTTCAAAAGAAAACACCTAAGGAAGATCTTGTGTAAGTCCATGTCTGGCACATGGCATCGACATCAATCTAAGGAAGCCCGTGTAAGACCGTGTTTGGGATATGGCATCGGCACTAAGAGACGATCCCATGTAACACCTATCTGGGATATGGCATTGGCATTGAGTGACATGTTTCATGAGATTGAGTATCCTCTGGTATTCCGAGAAATTCAACTGGAAAAAGAGTAAGTATGAAAAAGTGACTAAGAGCAAAGTAAGTAAAGTTAATAATGAGTTATGTTATATAAGTATGATAGAAAATTTCATTCAAGTTAAGGAAGGCAGATATTCAAGTTATTATTCATGGTAGTTTAAGTGCTAAACTACGTAATGAATGATACAGGTACCATGAGTAAATACAAGTTAAGGTAACCTTAATGTGACGGGTAAGTGTGAGTAAGATTAAGTATGAGTAAGTAAACTTAAGCACTTAAGATTTATGTATTCTTGATTCATGATGAATGAGTTCAATTTGAGAAATTATGTTGCTATGTAAGATTTCGTGCAAACTTACTAAGCAATATGCTTACTTTGTTTTCTTTTCTTTCATCCTTGTAATACCGCCAAGCTAGCTCGGGGACCAAAGATGTCGGAGCTCGTATCACACTATCAATCATAATTTTGGTATAGCAAAGTTAATTTATTTTGAGCATGGCATGTATAGGAAATTGATTATTTTGAGTTACGTCATATTGACAGAAAATGGTTAGTTATCAAGATTATGCATTTCTTTTGTATATGACCACTTAGATATCGGTCAATATTTGTTAAGTTATAAATACTGCATAATGACAAGTTTATGCATTTAATCCTTTCTATGGATGGAATAATTGAGTTGCTTGTGATAATATAAGTGTGTTTCTATTTTAGTGTGGCAATTGGCTTGGAAAATAACCATATAATTGTCCACACAGGTAGACACACAGGTGTGTGTCTAAGACATGGCCTACCCCATGGGTGTGTTAAAAGGTCGTGTGTCCCCTGCACTAATTTACGAGAATACAATTCGTCACACGGGCCAGGACACGAGCGTGTATCTTGACCGTGTGCTATTAAGAGTATGATGATGTCATAAATAGAGAGCTCCATGGGTAGGAGACATGGGCGTGTGCTCAGCCGTGTGAGATAAGTCAGTGTCGACATCGGGTGATGAACACAAGGCAGGTCTTAAGGGCACAAGAGTGTGTCCCTTAGACAACACGGAGCGTGTGTCCCTATTTAGGTAAAAAATTTTGAAGAGCATTAAAGTTCCCGGTTGATATCTGAAACCCTCTAAATGTAAGTTTATGGCCTCGTAAGCCTATAATATGTGTGTTATGAATAAGAGAATAAAAGTTTTATGTTGGAATGAAATTTTATAGCCCAAGAATGTATGTTCAAGTAAGGTTAAGCACAGTAATGCCTCGTATCATGTCTCAGCATCGGACGCAGGTAAAGGGTGTTACATTTAGTGGTATTAGAGCTACAATTTAGTTGATTCTAGGACTAATGTAGTGTAAGTATTAGTCTAGCTATACATGACATACATAAGAGTATTTATATATTGATAGTGTGACGACTCCTGACGGTTTAAATTGTATTTCATATAGTAAATGAATCCCGAAAGAGCTGCGGCGGACAATATAGAAAGTAAAGCGCTGGCTCCTACTAAAGGGATGGGGTCGAATGAAAATAAGAATAGACCCACGACAGTAAGTTAGAGAGGAGGAGAAGAGGCTAGGGAAGCCTTTCTCCACATGATGAATGCTTGGTATACGGAGTTTGTTCGCACGAACTCGAATGCACTACCCCATCCATTCCCGCCTATTCCCAGCCTACCCCTGTAGCCGCTCAAGTGGTAGAATTAGTAAGAAGAGAAAAGCCTCCGGTTGATAAAATTCAAAAGCAAAGAGTCGAGGAATTTTGGGCTTGTAAGGCCGAGGAGTTAGTGAAAGAGAAAAGAAAGGATGGGATGAAGTTTCGTGACTCAAGAAAGAGATAATTAAGCAAGTCATTTTAGTCCTCGTATAAGAAGTTGAGAGATTTTTCTACCCGACCAGTTACCTCAGCTAGGTTAACAAACAAAAGAAAGAGTGAGCATTACTCAAGGTCTAAAGCTCAGACCACATCAGTTGCTAGTGTTGACAATGCCCGGTCGAGTAGACCGGAGTGCCCACACTGTGGCAAGCGTCATGCCGGTGAATGTCGAGCAAAGAAAAAGGCCTATTTCAAGTGTGGGTCTCTAGATCTTTTATTAGAAATTGCTTGGAGGAGGATGAGAATGAGAAGCCTAAAGATGCCAAACCATCAGGCACTACTGGAGGAAGACCACAGGGAAAACCGAGAAGTAGAATAGGTGGTAAGAGTACACTCAGAGAGCAGGCTACGAGATCTGAGGGTAGGGTGCCTGTGAGGGCCTATGTCGTTCACGCTTGAGAAGAGGCATCATCTCCCGATGTGATTACGAGTACATTTTCTTTCCATGATGATAAAATTATTGCTTTAATAGATTTGGGGTCTACCCATTCATATATTTGCATTAAATTAATATCTAGAATGAGTATGCCTATAGAGTCTACAGAAATTGTGATAAAGGTGTCTAATCCTTTAAGCAAAAGTGTGCTAGTTGTTAAGGTATGTAAAGATTGCCCTTTCATGATTAGAGGTCATTGTTTTAAGGCAAATCTCATGTTATTTCCATTTGATGAATTCAACATTATTATTGGTATGAATTAGTTAATCACTTATAAAGTGATAGTAAATTGTGAAAAGAAATATATTGAGTTGAGATGTGAAAATGGGGACACTCCTCGTGTTGAATCAGGTGAACAAGACAGATTGCCAGTAGTGATCTCCCACATGTCAACTCAGAGGTATAAAAGAAAAGGGTATGAGGTATATCTTGCTTTTGCGATGAATGTCAAAGAGACCGAGTTAAAGATTGAATCATTACCGGTAGTATGTAAGTACTCAGATGTTTTTCTTGAGGAGTTGCCAGGATTGCCTCCGATTAGAGAGGTTGAATTTGGCATCAAGTTACAAGAGTTGATAGACAAAGGTTTTGCTAAACCGATTCATTCTCCATGGGGTGCCCTAGTGCTATTTGAGAAAAAGAAAGATGGCTCCATGAGATTGTTCATAGATTATCGACAGCTTAATAACGTAAAAGTGAAGAACAAGTACCCATTGCCAAGGATTGATGACTTGTTTGATCAATTGAAGGGAGCCATAGTGTTTTCCAAGATAGATTTGAGGTCTGGCTCTTATTAGTTGAGAGTAAAAAACTCAGATGTACCTAAGATTGCTTTTCAAGCGAGGTATGAGCACTATGAATTTTTAGTCATGCCTTTTGGATTAACAAATGCCCCTGCGGTGTTTATGGACTTAATAAATCACATATTTTGGCCATACTTGGATAAGCTTGTGGTCATCCTCATTGGTGACATAGTAATATATTCCCATGAGGAGCATGAGCATGCCGAACACTCGAGGACCATTTTATAGATTTTGCGAGATAATCAGTTATATGCCAAGTTCAGTAAAAGTGAGTTTAGGCTTAAGGAAGTTTAATTTTTTGGGCATATTGTCTTGGGAGAGGGAGTTCGAGTCGACCCATGTAAGATTTCAGCTGATGTTGATTGGAAACCACTGAAAAATGTATCTGAAGTTAGAAGTTTTCTAGGCCTAGCTGGCTATTATAGGTGATTCGTTAAGGGGTTTTCCATGATAGTTACCCCAATGACAAAATTGTTATAGAAAAAAAATGTAAAGTTTGAATGGACATAAAAGAGCCAGATGATAAAGAGTTAAAGAAAGAGCTAAGTAAGAAAAATTGGCAACAATTTAAGTTGATCAAAGAGGATAGTGAATTACAAGCCAAAAGAGTTCAATGCGAGTCAAGTGTTGAGACCGACTTTCAGACCAACTCAGACGGATGTTTAATGTTTAGAGATAGAGTTTGTGTATCAAGAATTGGTGAGCTCATTCATAAAGCTTTGCATGAAGCACATAGTGGATGCTTATCTATACACCCGAGTAGCACCAAGATGTATAATGGTTTGAAGAAACAGTATTGGTGGCTGAGTATAAAGAAAGATATTTCTGAGTTTGTTTCAAGATGATTGATTTGTCAACAAGTAAAGCCTGAACACCAAATACTTTAAGGTCTACTTCAACCTATTATAGTACCCGAGTGGAAGTGTGACCAAGTTACCATCGATTTTGTAATGGGTTTGCAGTTGACATAGAGCAAGAAAGATGCTGTATGAGTCGTAGTCGATAGACTCACGAAGTCATCTCATTTTATACCTGTGGGTGTCGACTATTCACTTGACAAGTTGGTAAACTTGTATATCTCAGAGATTGTAAGGCTACACGGAGTGTGCTTATCAATTATATTGGATAGAGATCCGAGATTTACATCCAGATTTTGGAAAAAGTTGTAAGAGGCTGTGGGCACAAAGTTGAATTTTAGTACAGCCTTTCACCCCCAAACTGACGGCCAGTCAGAAAGGTTGATCCAATTTCTTGAAGATATGTTCATGTGTTGTGTTCTGGAGTTTAATGGCAGTTGGGAAAAGTACTTGCCATTGGTAGAATTTGCCCACAATAACAGTTTTCAATTAAGTTTGAAAAATGGCGCCTTATGAGGCTTTGTATAGGCATAAGTGCCAGACACCTTTATTTTGGATTGAGCATAAGGAAAACCATATCCATGGGGTTGATTTGGTTAGGGAAACCGAAAAAAAGTAAAGGTAATTCGAGATTGCCTAAAAATGAAATTTGATTGACAAAAAATCCTATTCGAATTTGAAGAGGAAAGAATTTGAGTATCGAGTCGGTGATATAGTATTCTTAAAAGTTTCACCGTGGAAGAAAGTCCTTAGATTTGGTTGAAAAGGCAAACTGAGTCCACGTTTCATCGGATAGTATGACATCACCATGAGGATAAGGCTGGTAGCTTATTGTTTGGCTTTGCCACCTGAGTTAGAAAAGATTCACGATGTATTTAATGTGTCTATGTTACGATGCTACCGATTAGACCCTTCACATGTAATCACACCAATAGAGGTTGAGATACAACTCGACATGACTTATGGTGAGGAACCAGTTAAGATTTTAGCCCGGAAGTCAAGCAATTAAGGAATAAAATTATAGCTCTTGTGAAAGTCTTATGGCAGTGACATGGGGTAGAAGAGGCTACCTGAGAGCCCGAGGAGGCTATGAGGAGTCAATACCCAAACGGTTTTGCCAGAAAGATTTTCGGGGACAAAAATCCCTAAGGGGATAATTGTAACAGCCTGACTTAGGGCTTAGTCAGAATAGTGGTACGAGACCACAAATCCGAAGAAGAATTATGTGTTTAAATGATTTTATAAGGCTTATGAGGTATTTGCATGGTTGTGTGAAAATTTCATGAAGGAATTTTATTAACTAGTGAAGAAATTGTCCATTAGGACTAGATTGAAAGGACTAGAAAATATGAGATTCTAGAAGGTTTAAGTATGAAATAGAATTATAAAAATTATTGGAGGTCCTTATTTAGAAATTAGACCATTATATGTTGAGATGGACAAAAAATGGACATAGGAAGGAAAATTCTCAAGAAATAATAATTAAAGGCATTTTTGTCATTTGGTAAATTAAAGGATTAAAAGGGAAAAACAAACCAAAATCATGTCCATCTTCTTCCTTCTTGGCCACAAAATCACAAGGGAACCATAGCTAAGGTTTCTTCATCTTCCAAGCTTGATAGTAAGTACATCCTAGCCTGTTTTTAATGTTCTTCATATTTTTGAGATCCTTGTAGCTCGTTTTAGCTATTTCTAGCCATATTTTGAGCTAGGGTTTATGTTCAAAAATTTACCCATGTATGAGATTCATGTATTTTGATGTTTTATGGAAGAATATGTAAGTCCGAGGTAGGATAAACATCTTTTTCTAAGTGTTTTTCATGAAAAATCCATAAAAGAGGACCAAATTGTAAAAGTTATAAAAATGTTCATATATTGGTGAAATAGTAAAAATTGAAAGTTGCTATAGTTGAGAATATGATTCGACTAGGCTTGAAATGCAAGAAAGTTGAATGAAAATCATTTTATGAGCCTAGGGACAAAAGTGTAATTTTGAGAAAGTGTAGTTAAAGCATGAATTATGAGTCAATTTATTCAATGTAAGTATTAAACAAGTTAATTTGTTATTATACATCAAGAAAAATGAAGCCCGGACAAAAACTGAAGTAAGAACAAAGTCGAGGACTAAATTGCACATCTACGTATATTTTAGAGTATCGAGGTAAGTTTGTGTGAAATCAAAGTTTCATGTCTTAATATGTTTAAATTTCCTATTATATTTTGAAATGCTTATTATTTTCATGAAATTGGTTAATAATGCCTTAATAAGGAAATCAATGAGAGCAAGTAAATGAAAAACCCGTTTGAAGATTTGGACTAGGATACCTATGTCACAACATGAGACAAGGAAAGCCCGTGTAAGACCATGCTGGGACATGGCATCGACATTAAGGAAAGAAGGATATCATGTAAGTCCATGTCAAGACATGGCATTGATAAGTTACTATAAGGCATGGATATCATGCAAGTCCATGTCAAGACACTATAAGGCAAGGATATCATGTAAGTCCATGTCAAGACATGGCATTGATAAGTTACTATAAGGGAAGGATATTATGGAAGAATATGTAAGTTTGTGGTAAGATAAACATATTTTTCTAAGTGATTCTCATGAAAAATACATAAAGAGGACCAAATTGTAAAAGTTATAAAAATGGTCATATATTGGTGAAATAGTAAAAATTGAAAGTTATTTGAGAATATGATTTGGCTAGGATTGAAATGCAAGAAAGGTGAATGAAAATCATTTTACGAGCCTAGGGGCAAAAGTGTAATTTTGAGAAAGTTTAAGGGAAAAATTATAAATTTTTCCAAAGTATGAATTATGAGTCAATTTAGTCAATGTAAGTATTAAACAAGTTAAATTGTTATTACAGATCAAGAAACACGAAGCCCGGCCCGAAACTGAGGCAAGAACAAAGTCAATGACTAAATTGCACATTTACACAGATTTTAGAGTACCAAGGTAAGTTTGTGTGAAATCAAAGTTTCATGTATTAATATGTTTAAATTTCCTATTATATTTTGAAATGCTTATTATTCTCATGAAATTGGTTAAGAATGCCTTAATAAGGAAATCAATGAGAGTAAGTAAATGAAAAACTCGTCTGAAGATTCGGACTAGTGAGGATACCTATGTCACAACATGAGACAAGGAAAGCCCGTGTAAGACCATGTCTGGGACATGGCATTGGCATTAAGGAATGAAGGATATCATGTAAGTTCATGTCAACACATGGCATTGATAAGTTACTATAAGGCAAGGATATCATGTAAGTTCATGTCAAGACATGGCATTGATAAGTTACTAAAAAGCAAGGATACCATGTAAGTCCATGCCAAGACACTATAAGCCAAGTATATCATGTAAGTCCATGTCAGGACATGGCATTGATAAGTTACTATAAGGAAAGGATATCATGTAAGTCCATGTCAAGACGTGGCATTGATAAGATTCATAAGGCAAGGATACCATGTAAGACCATGTCAAGACATGTCAATGGTAAGTTTCAAAAGGAAACACCTAAGGAAGATCTCTTGTAAGTCCATATCTGGCACATGGCATCGACATCAAGCTAAGGAAGCCCGTGTAAGACCGTGTCTGGAATATGGCATTGGCACTAAGAGGCGATCCCATGTAAGACCATATCTAGGTTATGGCATTGGCATCGAGGGACATGTTTGATGAGATTGAGTATCCTCTGGTATTTTGAGAAATTCAATGGGAAAAAGAGTAAGTATGAAAATGTGACTAATAACAAAGCAAATTTAATGATGAGTTATGTTATATAAGTATGATAGAAAATTTCATTCAAGTTGAGGAAGGTAGAGATTCAAGTTATTATTCATGGTAGTTTAAGCGCTAAACTAAGTAATGAGTGATACATGTACCATGAGTTAATACAAGTTAAGGTAACCTTAATGTGACGGGTATGTATGAGTAAGAGTAAGTATGAGGAAGAGTAAGTATGAGTAAGTAAACTTAAGCACTTAAGATTTATGTATTCTTGATTCATGATGAATGAGTTCAATTTGAGCAATTATGTTGCTAGGTAAGATTTCATGCAAACTTGCTAAGCTGTATGCTTACTTTCTTCTCTTTTCTTTCTTCCTTGTAGTACCACCAAGCTAGCTCGGGGACCAAAGACGTCAGAGCTCGAATCATACTATCAATCAATATTTTGGTACAGCAGAGTTAATTTATTTTGAGTATGGCATGTATAGGAACTTGATTATTTTGAGTTACGTCATATTGACAGAAAATAGTTAGTTATCAAGATTATGCATTTCTTTTGTAAATGGCCACTTAGAAATCGGTCAATATTTGTTAAGTTATAAATACTTCACGATGACAAGTTTATGCATGTAATCCTTTGTATGGATGGAATAATTGAGTTGCCTATGATGATATAAGTGTGTTTATGTTTCAGGGTGTCAATGTGCTTGGAAAATAGCCATATAATTGTCCACATGAGTAGACACACTGGCGTATGCATAGGCTATGTGTGACACACGGCCCGCCATATGGGTGTGTTAGAAGGTCATGTGTCCCCTACACAAATTTATGAGAATACAATTCATCACACGGGCCAGCACACGGGCGTGTGTCTTGACCGTGTGCTATTAAGAGTATGATGATGTCATAAACAAAGAGCTCCATGGGTAGGAGACATGGGTGTGTGCTTAGCCGTGTGAGATAAGTCAGTGTCGACCATGGGTGATGAACACGGCAGGTCTTAGAGGCACACTGACGTGTGCCTTGGACAACATGGGCGTATGGCCCCGTTTAGGTAAAAATTTTCGAAGAGCGTTAAAGTTCCCAGTTGATCACCAGAACCATCCACATGTCAGTTTATGGCCTTATAGGCCTATAATATGTGTGTTATGAATAAGAGAATAAAAGTTTTATGTTGGAATGAAATTTTATAGCCTAAGAATGCATGTTCAAGTAAGGTAAGGTTAAGCACGGTAATACCTCGTATCCTGTCTCGACCTCGGACACGGGTAAGGGCTGTTACAGAAATACCTCTATAGGGTAGAATTACCAAAATATTCCTGTAGGGAAGAATTATCGAAATACCCCTATAGGGTAGAATTACCAAATACCCCTGAAAGGTAGGATTATCGAAATACCCTTATAGGGTAAAATGACTATTTTGCCCTTTGTAGGTAAATGACTGACTTAGACTATGAATTTGACTGTGATCGTATGACTGTGTTTTAACTGACTTGACTGTGGTCGTGTGACTGATATGCTTTTAGTATATGTTTAAATGACTGTTACTAAGCATGGCGATTTTGCATACACGTCTAATGGTTGAGCATGACATACATGACATATTGCACAGGGTTGGGACATTGATATGGAGGAAGTTCTGATAGGGTCGCACGGGATGCATTAGATGACTGTGGATTCGGTATTGATCTGTTAAGGTCACACGGGTCGTATGAGATAACTGTGGATCTGTTAAAGCCGCGTAATCTGATTATGGATCTGTGCCAACCTAAATATGGCTCTGTGCCATCTTGATTAAGGCTTTGTGCCAATCGTATCTACTCGTGGCTATGTGCCTAACATAGATATTGATGACTCTGTGTCAACCATAATTATTCGTGGCTGTGTGCTGATTATATTACTGCCGTTGATGGCTATGTGCCAAACTCATTATAGTTACCGACAGCCTTGTGCCATCCTGATTATGGCTCTGTGCCATTCTGATTATGGTTTGTAACCATTCTGTTTATGGCTCTTGGCCATTCTGTTTAGTAGTAGCTTTGCTGCAATTTCAGTTAGTGCCACAACTGGTGCTAACATTGGGAGTGTAAAGATGGCGTGGGTGATTTATTCCCCGCAAGTAATGCAGGGTTAGACGGAGGCAAGTGCAGGGTTGGATGGGATGGGTTAGCATGCATCACACATTAGGCATATGGAATTGATTCTGATATGGGCTAGACCCAACTGTTACTGATATGGAGAATGGGCTAGTCCCAATTGATTCTGATAAGGACTGAGACCCAAGTGAAATTGTACTAGGCTTAGACCCACACATTGTTCTCATTCAGATTAGGCTCGGCCTGGGCGATTCTCAATTACATGCGCCTTACTAACTATTTTTAGTTAGGAGGGGATTACACATTGAGTTTTCGCAAACTCACCCCATTTTTAACTGTGCAAGTAATCTCCAGCATTAGGAGGATCAGTGCTGCAAGGGACTCGGAGATGGCCACACGACTGCCTTTGGACTTCATTTATGCTTTTGATTCCATTTTGGGTTTTAATTTTTGTAATATAGCCTCTTTAAGGTTTTGGGTTTTAACTTGGGGATTTGTTTACTTTAAATTATATCTATTAGAAATAAATCATAGTTTTCTAAAATGTTAACTGTTTTTAAAATAACACTACGTTTTCGCAACATTTTCGAAATGGTTTCGCGACTTAATCTTTTTTGTAAATAGATTACTCTAAAAAATTAGCTTTTGTAACTAAAAAGTTATTTTAGGAACAAAATCAATATTTTTTCAATGGACCACGTTTTAAAAAGAAACTAATTTAACTGGGATTTTACTTAAGCTTTTAAACAAGAAGGGATTTCAATGAAAACATGGTTTTTGAAAAACACTTCAATGTGACACGCCAGATTCGGGCCTAACTTCTAGGCCTGGTTTGGGGTGTTAAATTTAGTGGTATCAGAGCCCAATTGCAAAAATCGATTGTAGAATGGGTTTTAAAAAAATTAGATTTTCGAAAGAATTGTTTCAAAAAGGTTTGAAAAGATTTGAAGTAATTGAAATTTTTTTTGAATATTTTCTTGAAAGTGTGGTTTACCGAGTCTCCGACACCGAATCCGTAAGGTTTCTGTTAGATAATATTTAATGTTAGATTTTGTATTTATTCAGTGTATTTTCTGGAAATCAAATTTTTTTAAGCTAGCAACAGTACTGTGATGGATTCCGGACGCAAGCAAGGTTGCGAGGAGTTGCCCCTCTCCGGAACATAAGATGGTTTAGGAGAATATAGTGGAGGTAAGTCTGCCAACTTTAGGTAGCGATAACCCGAAGCTTAGTATGGATGCACTGGCCCAGTTGGTAACAGAAGTGCTGGAAGAAGTGTTTGAGACAGGAGTTAAGGCGTATGGTGAAACACTTCATTCTAGGTACTTGGAGTGCAACAGGCAGATGGATCATAGTCCTCTGAAGCAGGAGGCTCGTTCTGTGAAATGAGTTAAGACGCGTCTGAACTTTTTGACTTGCGAGCATTACAAAATGCGCCATTCGGGTGAATGCTAGAGGAAGTCAGGAGAGTGCCTTAGACGTGGGTCTAAAGAGCATCGGGTTCGGGATTGCACAGTTTCTTTTAAGTCATATGTGTTTTATTTGGATGTGATGTTTGAGTATAGAAATCATATGCATGTGTGATAAATATCTATTTGCTTCTGTGGTTAGATGTTTGGTTGTGTGTAAGAGGTTTCAAGATTAAGTTAAAAGTGTATTAGTGTTATTGGGATTATAGTGCGCAGCGATAGCGCAGGGGTGTAGTTGTTATACAACTACCCTGTTAGTTGGAAATTTAGGGGACGAAATTTCTTTAAAGAGGGGTGAGTTGTAATGTCCTAAATTTTTGGGCCTAGAAGTGTTGGGCCTTATGCATGGGAGCCGTTAAGAGGCTGCACATAAAAGTTTATGTGTGCAAGAAATATCACAAATTGCTTGTTTGCTTTAGTGGCTAAGGGATTTAGAAAGAGTTGGGAGTGTTGGAGGAGTCTTGGGTTCAAACCAAGGCTCTAGTAAAAATTTTTGTTTTTCCTTTAGGTGATCATGGCGTTAGTTTGAAGGCCTTCTTAATATTTGAGGACTAAAATATGACACAAGGAGACATGTGGTCTGGTGGCAATATGGCACTAGGAGTATGCATGTGGCCTGAGGTTGTAATTGTTTGAAACTCTACTTGGTGGGGTTTGAATTGGTCTTGGAATTTGAATGTGTGGTGGGAGTCAGTTAAGGAGTGATTTATGGAGTAGCTTAGGGAGATAATCGTGGGAATTTGAAGGGGGAGGTGTTGTAACCGAGTTGGACTTCGTGAGTGTGGCAAATTCGGTTTAGGGTAGGGAGAGTGTTGTTTGTGGTCATTGTTGGCTATAGCCGAATCTTCCTAAGAAGAGTTTTTGTTTTTTTGGTTATCAACATCCTGGTTAAACTCTTTTTTAAGCCGAAATTGCATTACCATTTAGGCCAGCTATTAGCCAATTTCTCCTCTTCTAGTCTTCTTCTTTTCTTTATAATTCTTTTATCTTTCTCATCTCTTCATCTTAAACTTTTGTGTCGATTTCTTCAATCTTGACTCTCATTCCTTCACATCAACAATTGTCATTCCTGGTTCATTCTTCTATTGTGCCGAGTATTGTTCTTCTTCTTTTCTCTCTTCTCTACTAACCTCTTCTTCAATCGGTTTTGGGCCATAGCCTAACCTTCTTACTATATTTTTCCCTATTTTTTTGGCTAGGCAGAATCTTTGTGTTTCTCTGCCAAATCATTGTTGTTTCTTTGCCGAACTACTCTCCTTGTGTTTAGTTTTCGGTGTGGTAAGGGTTCCTGCTCAACCAGTAAGTGCACTCTTTCTCTCATTGCTTTTAGTTGAGGCCGAATGCTCTTTTATGTTGTTAAAAGTTATCAAATGTAACACCCCTATCCCGTATCCGTGACCGAATTGGGGTTAAGGGCATTACCTGACAGATCGAAAACTTTATCATACAATTCGTAAAGTAAATCATCAATTACAATTATAGTGTCCCTTCAGTAGGTCAACGAGACTTAAAACATGCTTAGAAATAGGGTCGGGAATAAATCGGAACACATAAAGAAATTATCAAAACTTAAAACTTTTCAAAGTTTTAGGGGTTACACGCCCGTGTGGGCAGGCCTGTGCCTCCCACGGCTGCTAGATACACCCTATGTTTTTCCTGTGGTCGAACCTGACTTTACTCCATAGCCACCAAGCATGCCCGTGTAGCTTGGCCATGGTCGATCTTAACTAAACCACACGGCTATCAGGCCCGTCCATGTGCCAAGGCCATGTACTCTTAGCTAGCTACTTACTTAACCCCACAGTCGCTTGGCACGCCCGTGTGCCACAGCTGTATGGGAAAATAGGCCATTTGTAAGGCCAAAATACCACCCTCCTTAGGGTCAAGCCTACAAGAAAATACTAATACAATCCATACACATTTGGAAACCAAGAACATACCAAAATAACCATCCCATCTTTACAATCAAATCCAACTCTATTCATGCCAATTTATAAGACTAACCTTATTTATATATAAGCATAATTCATCCATACTTGCCTTTCATGAGCTCATTCCTTTGTCAAACACATATGCTCAAAATTTTGTCCATATACTTACCAAAAACTCAACCATTTCATATACTACTCAACCATACCAAAACATACACCATATATCATATTCATTAAAACATATTACTAACACATTACTAGCCAAACCACATTGCTAAGTTCACATCTTATTCTTAACCAAATATCTAGCCTATACATGCCATATCTAGCTATATACATTTCCAAATTGTACCAAAATGAGCTTGGGTAGTGTGATGACGTTCCTCGACGGTCCCCGAGCCTTAAGTAGCTTTGACGATCTATAAAATAGAGAAAAATCACACGCAGAGTAAGCTTTCAAAAGCTTAGTAAGTTATATACAACTAAACATAATATTTAAGCATTAAAGACATATAATCAATATGAAATCACTAATAGCTCAATTGCATAGCCATAATTCTTCTTGGCACTTTTATTTAGCCATTAATCATTCAAACTTGCCTATCATCATATACTTGTTAGGTCATAGCTTTTCCATTCTTGTATCACATTTACATATGGCTCATTCAAGCATATCTTTATATATTATCTCATCATTTCAAAGCACATATTCATCATAGTAAGTTCATATAGACACTTACCTTTCATACACACATAGTGTACATTTTAAACACACCTGAAACAAATATACAATTCACATAGTCGTCTGTTTCTCAGACTTGCCTGTTAAACCATTCTAAATCTAATAGAATACTCAGAATTCTCAGAATAGTCGTACAATGCCAACTCCCAGACGTGGTCTTACATGTAGTCAGATGTCGATGCCATTGTACCAAACAGGGTCTTACATGTAATCAGATGTCGATGCCACTGTCCCAGACAGGGTCTTACACGTAATCAAATATCGATGCCACTATCCCGGATAAGGTATTACACGTAATCAGATATCGATGCCACTGTCCCATACAGGGTATTACAAGTAATCAGATATCGATGCCACTGTCCCAGACACGGTCTTACAAGAAATCAGATATCGATGCCACTGTCCCAGACAAGATCTTACAAGTAATCAGATATCGATGCCACTGTCCCAGACATGGTCTTACATGTAATCAGATATCGATGCCACTTTCCCAGACAAGGTCTTACACGTAGTCAGATATCGATGACACTGTCCCAAACAGGGTCTTACAAGTGATCAGATATCGATGCCACTGTCAAAGACAGGGTCTTATAAAAATTAGATATCGATGCCAGTGTCCCAGACAGGGTCTTACAAATAATAGGATATCAATGCCACTATTCCAGACAGGATCTTACACGTAATCAAATATCAATGCCACTGTCCCAGATAGGGTCTTACACATAATCAGATATCGATGCCACTGTCCCAGATAGGGTCTTAGAGGAAATCAGATATCAATGCCACTGTCCTAGACAAGGTCTTACAAATAATCAAATATCGATGCCAATGTCCCAGACATGGTCTTACACGTAAATCTCGTATCGATGTCAACGTCCCAAACGTGGTCGTACACGAAATCTAAAATCAATATGATGTCCCAGACGTGGTCTTACATGATATATCAGAACAAACACTATGTCATAACATTGTTAATCCCATCTATTTCTATGTTCGAACGGAACTACTTGGATGTTAACACTATGTCAATCTTTTTCTTAGAATTCATATATATATACAACATCTCATATGCATTCCTCATCATCCATAGTCACACGAACATACATAATTCAATACAAATACATTTATTTATATATCGACTTACCTCGAATTTAGATATTCGTTCGATCTCGGTTATTTACCTACTTTCGTTTTTCCGCGGTCTAAATATGTTTTCTTCGATTCTTGATCTATACATATTCAAATTTAACTCTTTTATTCACTAACTCATCCAATTCAATCCAAATACACATATTTAAGGTAATTTAGAAATTAACCCTCACATTTGTACATTTTATCAATTTAGTCCATTTTTCTCAAAACATCAAATTCACAAAATTATAATTTAACCATGCATAGCCGAATATATATATATATATATCATATAAGTCCAAAAATTTCATCAAGTTCACAATTTAATCCCTCAAATTGCTATTTTCTCAATTTAGCCCTAATTAGCTAAATTCGTCAAAAATTCAAGAACAAAACATGTTCATCGAATACATATCTTTCATTTAACATCATAAATCATAATAAATCACATGAGTTCATCAAGAGCTCATCTCAAAAACATCATCAATTCTCAAGATCAAAACATGGGTTTAGTAGCACTCGAAGCAACGATTACGAAAACGTAAAAATTATCAAAAACTGAAGTCAAAACTTACCTTAATCAAAGAAGACAAGAACCAAAACTTCAAAACACTTTTCTTCTTTTCTTTTCTTGCTTAAGTCGGCCAAAATAGGATGATAAACATTTCATATTTGTTTTGTTATAAATTCTTTAATAAATAATTTTCCAACTTTAACCTTTAATAAAATAAAACAAAGCATATGTGCATAAGGTCATTAGAGGCCATTGCCATCCACTATCCAAATCAATAGGCTAATTGCCTATTAAGGGCTTCAAATTATAAAGACATCAGTAATTTGATGCTTTCACAATTAACTATCAAACCTTCAATTTATGCGATTAAGCCCCTTTCTAAAATTAAGCACACAAATGGATAAATTAACTTATGAAACTTTAACACATACATAATCACTTATCAGTGACACAGAAAATAATATTAAAAATATTTTACTGACTCAGATTTGTGGTTTTGAAACCACTATTCCGACTAGGGTATAAACTGAACAGTTACAATTCTCCCCCTTAGGGATTTTCATCCCCAAAAATCTTACCGTTAAACAGATTCGGATATTGTTGCCTTATTCAATCTTCAGGCACCCACATAGCCTCTTCAATTCCGTGTCGATTCCACAACACTTTTACTAATGGTATTTTCTTATTTCTCAATTCTTTCACTTCACGAGCTAAGATACGGATTGGTTCTTCCTCGTATGTCATATCAGATCAGATTTTAATTTCAGACGGGGCAATTACATGTGACAGATCAGAACAGTATATTCGGAGCATCGAAACATGGAATACATTGTATATCTTTTCTAGCTTAGAATGCAACCTTAATCTATATGCAATAGCCCCAACACGTTCAATAATTTCTTACAACCCGATGAACATCGGACTCAACTTGCCTTTACGTTCGAAATGAATTACTTTCTACCACGAAGACACTTTCAAAAACACTTTGTCACCGATCTTAAATTCTATATCTTTTCTTTTCAAATCCACATAAGACTTCTGACGATCTGATGCTGTTTTTAGACTATCTCGAATGACTTTCACATTCTGTTCTATGTCTTTGATCAAATCAACCCCGTGTAACTTATTTTCACTAAGCTCGGTTAAAGGTGTATGACATTTGCATCTGTACAAAGCTTTATAAGGTGACATTTTTATGCTTGACTGAAAACTATTATTTTAAGAAAATTCAATCAAAGGTAAGTACTATTCCCACGTACCATCAAATTCAAGAATGCAGATCTCAACATATCCTCAAGAATCTGAATGATCCATTCGGATTGACCATCCATTTGCGGATGAAAAGCAGTACTGAAATGCAATTTCGTGCCTAAAGATTTTTGAAATTTCTTCTAGAATCTTGATGTAAATCTCAGATCTCTATCTAACACAATGGATAGTGGCACCCCATGCAATTTCACAATCTTAGAAATATAAAGCTCAACTAATCTATCAAGTGAAAAATCGGATCGCACTGAAATAAAATAGGTAGACTTCGTCAATCGATCAACTACGACCCAAATCGCATCTTTCTTTCTCGGAGTCAGGGGTAATCTCGATACAAAGTCCATTGTTACTCTATCCCATTTCCACTCGAAAATCAAAATTGGTTGTAGCAACCCATATGGAACTTGATGTTCAGCTTTAACTTGTTGACAGACTAAACATTTCAATACAAAATCAGAGATATCTCTTTTCATACCAGACCACCAATAATGTTGTTTCAAATCATGGTACATCTTTGTACTACTCGGATGAACAGATATACGACTATTATGAGCTTCACTCAAAATCAACTGAATCAACTCTGAATTTCGCAGAACACAAATACGATCTCGAAATCTCAAGCAACCATCAACAACTCGAAATTCAGATTTAGAATTCAAACTACACTGAGATTTCAACACCGATATCACAACAGGCAATCCGTTCAATTCACTAGGCTCAATTCGAACTATTTTATCATTTTGACCCTTTCAAATCAATGATCTTTCTTTTGCAATTCACAACAGCATCATGCAATGTCAACCAAAACACCTTCACCTAAGGGGTTCGATACTTTTATAACAAACTCAACATACTCTACCGACAAATTCTTACTGGATACTAAATTCATGCATATATACGAATGAGTAAAACCAGGGTCTATCCATGCAATCACAGAAATATCAATAAGAATAAATGTACCCGTAATAACATCCGAAGATTAAGCTTCCTTACGAGCTCGGTTGGCATACGCTCTGGCAGGCGCCTTAAATTCATATCTCGCTATGGTGACTATCGTAGTTCTCAAACTATCACTGGCATATCTTACATTTCGAGAAGGTCTACTTCTCGCTGAAACATTCTCAGATCTACCATTCTGAACAATCTCTTGTTCAACAGACTCTGTGCAGTCTTGGATGAAATGGTCTAATGATCCATATCTGAAACAAGCTTGGTCATTTAATCTGCAAATTCCTGGATGTCTTTTTCCACAATGTTTACATTCAGGTCGCTTTGATCTAACATTTCCAACACTAGCCATTGAAGTTGCTAGAGCTTTGGAGCTCAACTGTGATCTAACTCGATCTCTACTTGAATGCCTCACATTAGCCTTTAAACAACTATGTTCATCTCGGAATTTCTTTGAGGCAGACTGAAATGATTTGTCCAAAAATCTCTTTTTCATATCCTTGGCTTCAGACTCAGCTTTGCATGCTTGGTCAACTAGCAGTACGAACTCTTTTATCTCCAGAGTATCAACTAGCAATCGGATATCTTCATTTAGGCCATCTTCGAATCTTTTTCACATTATCGCTTCAGTCGAAATGCATTCTCGAGTATACTGACTTAATCTCACAATCTCTCATTTGTATTCAGTGACAAACATGTAACCTTATTTCAATTCCAAAAATTCTTTTCGATTCTAACCAATGAATCTCTGAATAATGTATTTCTTTCTGAACTTAGATTGAAAGAAATCCCATGTGACCCGTTCTTTAGGAACAACCGAAATTAATGTTTTCCACCACTGATATGCCGCGTCTTGTAAAAAAGATACAACACATTTAGTACATTCTTCATGACTCAATGATATTTCATCAAATACTCGGATAGTGTTTTCTAACTAAACTTGGCTTTCTCGGCATCGTCATCACTGGTAGCCCTGAACTCTTCTACCCCATACTTACGGATTTTATCACCGGAGACTTGTTCCACATATTCAAATTTGTAGTCAGAGGCATAGTAGATGTCTGAGGAGGATTGATCGAGGGCAGAGGTTACGAAACAGTCGGGTTATTTCTTACGAATTGAGTGAACCACTCACTCATCGTTTGGAAGAAGGCTTGTTTAGCTTCTCCCTCTTGACCGCTCGTAGTCGGTATCGAATCAGAGAGTGATGTCCCTTGCACGGATCAGGCGCATTATTTTTTATGTCGTCAACTACGGCACTTTTGGGATCCATTGCTATACGAAAATCACATTTTATACGTCAGGATTCAACACACTATCATAGTTCAGATATATGGAATGTATAGCTAGACTCTTACGCGCTATTTTAGTCCAAGAATTAACTAAATCGTAGCTCTGATACCAACCAAATGTAACACCCCTATCCTATATCCGTCGTCGGATTAGGGTTAAGGGCATTACTTGACAGATCAAAAAATTTATCATATAATTCGTAAAGTAAATCATCAATTACAATCATAATGTCCCCACAGTAGGTCAATGAGACCTAAAACATGTTTAGAAACAGGGTCGGGACCAAATCGGAACATATACAGAAATTATTAGAAATTTAAAACTTTTTAAAGTTTCAGGGTTTACACACCCGTCTAGGCAGGCCGTGTGCCTCCCACGGCTGCTAAAAACACCCGTGTGTTTTCCTCGTGGTCAAACCTGACTTTACTCCACGACCACCAAGCACGCCTGTGTCATGGTTGATCCTGACTAAACCACACGGCTATCAGGCACGTCCGTGTGCCAAGGCCATGTACTCTTAGCTAGCTACTGACTTAGCCCCACGGTCATAGGCACACCCGTGTGCCACAACCGTATGGCAAAATAGGCCATTTGCAAGGCCAAAATACCACCCTCCTTAGGGTCAAGCCTATAAGAAAATACTAATACAATCCACGCATATTTCGAAACCAAGAACATACCAAAATAACCATCCCATCTTTACAATCAAATCCAATTCTATTCATGCCAATTTACAATACTAAACTTATTTATATACAAGCATAATTCATCCATACTTACATTTCATGAGCTTATTCTTTTGTCAAACATATATGCTAAAAATTTTGTCCATATCCTTACCAAAAACTCAACCATTTCATATGCTACTCAACAATACCAAAACATGCACCATATATCATATTCATTAAAACATATTACTAACACATTACTAGCCAAATAACATGGCTAAGTTCACATCTCATTCTTAACCAAATATCTAGCCTGTACATGTCATATCTAGTTATATACATTTCGAAATTGTACCAAAATGAGCTTGGGTAGTGTTATGACGTTCCTTGACGGTCCTCGAGCCTTCAGTAGCTTTGACGATCTATAAAATAGAGAAAACACACACACAGAGTATTCTTTTAAAAGCTTAGTAAGTTATATACAAATAAACTTAATATTTAAGCATTAAAGACATATAATCAATATGAAATCACTAATAGCTCCATTGCATGGCCATAATTCTTCTTGGCACTTTTATTTAGCCATCCTTCATTCAAACTTGCCTATCATCATATACTTATTAGCTCATAGCTTTTCCATTCTTGTATCACATTTACATATGGCTCATTCAAGCATATCTTCACATATTATCTCATCATTTCAATGCACGTATTCATCACAGTAAGTTCATATAGACACTTACCTTTCATGCACACATAGTGTACTTTTTAAATGCACCTGAATCAAATATTCAATTCACATAGTCGTTCGTTTCTCGGACTTGCCTGTTAAACCGTTGGGAATCTAATAAAATGCTCGGAATAGTCGTACAATGCAAACGTCACAGACGTGGTCTTACATTTAGTCCGATGTCGATGCCACCATCCCAGACAGGGTCTTACACTTAATTAGATAACGATGCCACTGTCCCAGACAGGGTCTTACACGTAATCAAATATTGATGCCACTGTCCCAGACAGGATCTTACACGTAATCAAATATCGATGCCAGTGTCCTAGACAGGGTCTTACAAGTAATCAGATATCGATGCCACTATCCCAGGTAGGGCCTTACAAGAAATTAGATATCTATGACATTGTCTCAGACAGGGTCTTACAAGTAATTAGATCTCAATGCCACTGTCTCAGACAGGGTCTTACAAGTAATCAGATCTTGATGCCACTGTCCCAGAGAGGGTCTTACACATAATCATATATCGGTGCTACTGTCCCAAACAGGGTCTTACACGTAATCAGATATCGATGCCACTGTCCTAGACAGGGCCTTACAAGCAATCAGATATAGGTGCCACTGTCCCAGACAGGGTCTTACAAGAAATCAGATATCGATGCCACTGTCCCAGACAAGGTCTTACACGTAATCAGATATCTATGTCACTGTCCCAGACAGGGTCTTACACGTAATCAAATATCGATGCCATCGTCCCGCATGTGGTCTTACACGTAATCGATATCGATGCCAATCGATGCCACCGCCCCGCATGAGGTCTTACAAGTAATCGATATCGATGCCACTTGCCTGCATGTGGTCTTACAAGTAATCAGATATCGATGTCACTATCCCAGACAAGGTCTTACAAGAAATTAGATATCGATGCCACTATCCCAGATAGGGTCATACAAATAATCAAATATTGATGCCACCGTCCCAGACATGGTTTTACACATAAATCTCGTATCATTCCAATATCCCAAACGTGGTCTTACACGAAATCTCAAATCAACACCGACGTCCCAAACGTGGTCTTACATGATATATCAGAACAAACACCTATATCATAGCATAGTTCATCCTATCTATTTCTATGTTCGAACGAAACTTCTCGGATGTTAACACTATGTCAATCTTATTTTAGAATTCATATATATATATATATATATACACAACATCTCATATACATTCCTCATCATCCATAGTCATATGAACATACATAATTATTTACAAATACATTTATTTATATATCGTCTTACCTCGAATTTAGTTATTCATTCGGTCTTGGTTATTCGTTTACTTTCGTTTTTTCGCGATTTAAGTTTGTTTTCTTCGATTCTTGATCTATACATATTCAAATTTAACTCTTTTATTCACTAACTCATCCAATTCAATTCAAATAAACATATTTAGGGCAATTTAAAAATTAACCCTCACATTTGCATATTTTATCAAATTAGTCTATTTTTCTCAAAACATCAAATTCACAAAATCATAATTGAACCATGCATAGCCGAATACACACACACATATATATATATCACATAAGTCCAAAAATTTTAAATTTATAATTTAATCCCTCAAATTGCTATTTTCTCAATTTAGCCCTAATTAGCTAAATTCATCATGTTCATCGAATACATATCTTTCATTTAACATCATAAATCATCATAAATCACATGAGTTCATCAAAAGCTCATCTCAAAAACATCATCAATTCTCATGATCAAAACATGGGTTTAGTAGCACTCGAAGCAACGATTACGAAAATGTAGAAATTATCAAAAACCGAAGTCAAAACTTACCTTAATCAAAGAAGACAAGAGCCAAAACTTCAAAACACTTTTCTTCTTTTCTTTCTTGCTTAAGTCAGCCAAAATAGGATGATAAACATTTCATATTTGTTTTTTATAAATTCTTTAATAAATAATTTTCCAACTTTAACCTTTAATAAAATAAAACAAAACATATGTGCATAAGGTCATTAAAGACCATTGCCATCCACTATCCAAATTAATAGGCTAATTTCCTTTTAAGGGCTTCAAATTATAAAGACATCAACAATTTGATGCTTTCACAATTAACTATGAAATCTTCAATTTATGCGATTAAGCCCTTTTCTAAAATTAAGCACACAAATGGATAAATTAACTTACGAAATTTTAACACATGCTTAATCACTTATCAGTGACATAGAAAATAATATTAAAAATATTTTACTGACTCAAATTTGTGGTTTCGAAACCACTGTTTTGACTAGGGTATAAACTGGACTGTTACATCAAATGTGGCCGTAAACCACAACCTTATACAATCTTGGTTAATAAGGTTCTTTGGGTAACACAGATATCTACAAGAAGTTGATCGTTGCTAACGATTAGTGAAGATTTATAGAAGCTCGATCGAGTAGGGTTCGATGCTAGGGATTTGTGGCGCACTTCATAATCAAGGTGTGAAACCACACTCCTAGTCGTAAATCGACAAAATGCTGAAAAGCTAAAATACCAGCGAATGATGCCACACGAGCGTGCGATCGCACTTGTGGTGGACCAAGCCCATGAACATGGGCGTTAGTCTATAGAGGCCACCACGAGCACTCTCATCGTCTTGGGCAGTTCTAGGCCTTATTGGGCCAAAATGGGCTGTGTGGGCCTTGTGGGCTTGTGGGCCCACACGGATAAAATGTATGTGATGTGGTAAGTGTTGTTTGGACTGTGGCATTTGCATAATTGTGGCTGTTTTTGGGCTAAATGGGCCACACAAGTGTGTGGGCCCACTTGGGCCGAGTAATGAGCTTTAGGCCCATTTACCTCGTTGTGACTGTTTAGGTTACTTAAGTCGCTCGAGGCGACGGTGGACCTTCTATTGGGTCGTTGAGACCTGTTTGCAAAATTACTGAAATACCCTCGATTTGCAAAATTATTGAAATACCCCTAGTTTGAAAAATTATCGAAATACCCCTAATTTACAAAATTACTAAAATACCCTCAATTTGTAAAATTATTAAAAAACCCCCAATTTTTAAAATTACTAAAATACCCCTAATTTATAAAATTACTGTAATACCCCTGGTTTACAAAATTACTAAAATACCCTCGATTTGTAGAATTATCGAAATACCCCTATACAGTAGAATTACTGAAATACTCTTGTAGAGAAGAATTACCAAAAAACCCCTATAGTGTAGAATTATCAAAATACCCCTGAATGGTAGGATTATCGAAATACCCTTATAGGGTAAAATGACTATTTTACCCTTATGGGTAAATGACTGACTTAGACTATGAATTTGACTGTGATCGTATAACTGTGTTTTAAATGACTTGATTGTGGTCGTGTGACTGATATGCTTTTAATATATGTTTAAATGACTGTTACTGAGCATGGATATTTTGCATATACGTGTAATGATTGAGCATGACATACACGACATATTGCACGGGGTTAGGACATTGATACGGATAAAGTTTTGATAGGGTCACATAGATTGCATGAGATGACTGTGGATCCAGTATTGATCTGTTAAGGTCGCACGGGTCTCATGAGACGACTGTGGATCGACGGACGACTTAAAGCCGTGTAATCTGATTACGGCTCTATGCCAACTAAATATGGCGCTGTGTCATCTTGATTATAGCTTTGTGCCAGTCATATTTACCTGTGGCTATGTGCCTAATATAGATATTGATGACTCTATGTCAATCATACCCGTGGCTGTGTGCGGATTATATTACCATCGCTGATCGCTATGTGCCAAACTCATTACAGTTACCGATAGCCTTGTGCCATCCTGATTATGGTTTGTAACCATTCTATTTATGGCTCTTAGCCATTCTGTTTACTAGCAGCTTTGCTCCGATTTTGGTTTGTGTCGCAACCGATGCTAACATTGGGAGTGTAGGGATGGCATTAGTGATTTATTCCCTGAAAGTAGTGCAGGGTTGGATGGAGGCAAGTGTAGGATTGGATGGGATGAGTTAGCATACATCGCACATTATGCATATGGAATTGATTCTGATATAGGCTAGGCCCAACTGTTATTGATATGGAGAATAGGCTAGGCCAAATTGATTCTGATAAGGGCTGAAACCTAAGTAAAATTATACTGTGCTTGGACCTACACACATTGTTCTGTTACTGTATTGGGCTCCGGCTCAGACTGATTCAAAATTTTGTTTGTCTTACTAACTGTTTTTAGTTAAGAGGGGATTACACACTGAGTTTTCGCAAACTCACCCCATTTTTAACTGTGCAGGTAATCCTCAGCATTAGGAGGATCGGTGCTGTAAGGGACTCAGAGATGGCCACATGACTGCCTTTAGACTTCGTTTATGCTTTAGATTCTATTTTGGGTTTTAAATTTTGTCCTAAGGCCTCTTTAAGGTTCTGGGTTTTAACTTGGGATTTTTATTTACTTTGAATTATATCCGTTAAAAGTAAATCACAGTTTTCCAAAATGTTTTGTTTTTAAAACAACATACATTTTCGCAACATTTTCGAAATGGTTTCGAGACTTAATCTTTTTCGTAAATTGATTACTCTCAAAATTTAGCTTCCACAACTAAAAAGATATTTTGGGAATAAAATCAATAATTTTCAATGGACCACATTTTAAAAATAAACTAACATAACTGGGATTTTACTTAAGCTTTTAAACAAGAAGGGATTTCAATGAAAACATGGTTTTTGATAAACACTTTGTTGTGACACGCCAGATTAGGGCCTAACTTCTAGGCCGGGTTTGGGGTGTTACAGGTTTACTGTTGACACCTAGTAAGAAAGATGCCACATGGGTTGTGGTAGATAGACTTACGAAATCAGCCCATTTCATACCTATACATGTGGATTATTCACTTGATAAGTTGGCAGACTTGTATGTTTCAGAGGTTGTAAGACTACACGGAGTGCCTTTATCGATTATATCGGATAGAGATTCGAGTTTCACATACCATTTTTGGAAAAAGTTACAAGAAGCTTTGGGCACAAAGTTGAGTTTTAGTACAGCTTTTCACCCACAAACTAACGGACAGTCAGAGAGATTAATACAGATACTTGATGATATGCTCCGGTGTTGTGTTCTTAAATTTTAGGGCAACTGGGAAAAATATTTACCGTTGGTAGAGTTTGCCTAACATTTTTCAGTCAAGCTTGAAAATGGTGCCTTACGAGGCTTTGTATGGGCGTAAGTGTCGAACGCCTTTATATTGGACTAAACTCAAGGAAAATCAGATTCACAGTATCGATTTGGTTAAAGAAATCGAAGATAAGGTAAAAATAATCTGTGATTGTTTAAAAGTTACTTTTGATAGACAAAAATCCTACTCAGACTTAAAACGAAAAAAGATCGAGTTTCAAGTTGGTGATAAAGTATTCTTGAAAGTGTCACCATGGAAGAAAATTCTCATATTTGGCCAGAAAGGCAAATTGAGTTTCCATTCCATCAGATCATATGAAATTATCAAAAGGATAGGGTCGATAGCCTATCGATTGGCTTTGCCTTCTGAATTAGAAAAGATTCATGATGTGTTTTATGTGTTGATGTTACGTCATTATCGATCAGATCTTTCGCATGTTATTACACTGAGAGAGGTTAAAATTCAACCCGACATGACATATGGTGAAGAATTGGTTAAGCTTCTAGCACGAGAAATCAAACAGCTAAGGAATAAAAGTATAGCTCTTGTGAAAGTATTCTAGCAAAGATATGGGGTAGAAAAGGCTACATGGGAGCCCGGGGAGGCTATGAGAAACCAGTACCCAAACCTTTTTGTCGATAAGATTTCTGGGGACGAAAATCCTTAAGGGGAGAATTGTAACAATCTGATTTAGGGCCTAGTCAGAATAGTGGTGACGAGACCACAAATCTAAAGTAAAAATATGTGCTTTATGATTTCTGTGAGGCTTATTATGTGTTTCCATGAGTATGTGAAAATTTTATGAGGAAATTTTATTAATTAGTGATCAATTTGTCCATTAGGACTAAATGGCAAAAGAGTGGAAAGTATAAGTTTCTAGAAGATTTAAGTATGAAATAGCATTAAAAAATTATTAGAGGTCCTTAGCAATTAGACCATTATATGTTGAGATGGACAAAAATGGACATGGGAAGGAAAAATCTTAAGAAAGAGGCATTAAAGGTATTTTTATCATTTGGTAAATAAAAGATTAAAATGGGAAAACAAAGCCAAAATCTTGTCCATCTTATTCTCCCATGGTCAAAAATCACTAAGGAGCTATAGCTAGGGTTTCTTTAACTTTCAAACTTGATTGTAAGTACCTCCTAGCCCCGTTTTTAATGTTCTTCATATTTTTAAGATCCTCGTAGCTCAATTTAGCTATTTCTAGCTATATTTAGAGCTAAGACTTATGTTAAAAAACTTACCCATGTATGACATGCATGTATTTTGATGTTTTGTGGAAGAATATGAAAGTTTGATGTATGATAAACATCTTTTTCTATGTAATTTTCATGAAAAATGCATAAAAAGATCAAATTGTAAAAGTTATAAAAATGGTCATACATGAGTGAAGTAGTGGAAATTGGGGGCTTTTGTAGTTATGAAAGTGATTCGGCTATGCTTAAAATACAAGAAAGTTGAATAAAAATCATTTTACGAGCCTAGGTGCAAAAGAATAATTATGTGAAAGTTTAGGGGTAAAATCATAATTTTGCCAAAGTATGATTCATGAGTCAATTTAGTCAATGTGAGTATTAAACAAGTGAAATTATTATTATAGATCAAGAAACACGAAGCCTAGATCGAAACCGAGGCAAGAACAAAGTTGTGGACTAAATCGAACATCAACACCTATTTTGAGTACTGAGGTAAGTTTGTGTGAAATTAAGGTTACATATGTTATTATGTTTAAATTACTTATTATTATGAGAAATGCAAATCATTTCCATGAAGTTGACTTATGATACCTCGATTAGAAAATGATGCGAATATATTAAGTTGAAGTCTCGGTTGAAGATTTGGAATAACGAGGATACCTATGTCACGACATAAGATAAGGAAGGTCTCGTATAAGACCATGTATGGGACATGGCATTGACACCGAATAAGGAAGGTCTCGTATAAGACCATGTCTAGGACATGGCCTCAGCACAAAAAGAAGATCTCATGTAAGACTATGTTTGGGACATGTCATCGACATCTATGTACGATCTCGTATAAGACTATGATTGGGACATGGTGTCGACATCGACCTAAGAGATCCTGTGTAAGACCATATCTGGGATATGGCATCGACATCAAGAGGTGATCCTATGTAAGACCATATCTGGGATATGACATTGGCATCGTGATACATGTATGATGAGATTGAGTATCCTCTGATATTCTAAATAGTTTAACAAGCAAAGAGTTACATTTAAGTTAAGAATGATCATGAGTTAAGTTTATGTTCAAGATAGCATAAGTGCTAAACCATGTGATGAAGTGATACAGGTACCCATGAGTAAAATATCAGTTATGAAACCGTAATGTGATATATGATGGGTAAGAGTAAGTAAGAGTAAGTATGTCAAAGTACTTGAGCAATTGTGTTGTTAACGTTCAATGAGATGAATGGTTTTTATTATGAGCCATTAAGTCGCTATTTTAATTCATGCAAACTTACTAAGCTATCTGTTTATCTCTCTCTTTTCCCTCTTCCTTGTAGTATTGCCAAGCTAGCTTAGGGATCATTGAACGTCGGAGCTCGGATCACACTATCCATCATTCTTTTGGTATAGTAAAGTTAAATAATTTTGAGTATGGCATGTATAGGAACTTGGTCATCTTATGTTATTTCATATTTGAAAGCCAAAGTGTTGGCTACTAATTTTATACACTCATTGTTTGAATGGCCATTGGGAATTGGCCAAGATTTGTCAAGTTTCATATTGTTAATGATGATGAGTTTTATGAAGTGAAAATTCATGTAAATGATGGAGTAAAATGTGAAGTGTATGAATGATGATTTTGGGGGCGTGTGCCCTTAAGAGTTTACTGACATCATAAACAGAGAGTCACACAAGTTGAGGACACGGGCGTGTCTAGGCCGTGTAAGGAACACGGCCCATAGACACGGGCGTGTGTCTGTCCGTGTGAAAACCCCTTGTAGGTTTTCGAAATGAAAAATAAATTCTACACAGGCTAGGAACATGGGTGTGTGCAACCACATAGCGTGTTTCATTTTACACGGGCATGTGGCTTCTATTTAGGCAAAAATTTTCTATGTGCGTAAAAGTTTATGATTTATTCTTGAACCCTTCCGTATGTATGTTTAGGGCCTTGTAGGCCCATTATAAGGATGTTATGAATATGAATGAGAAGTTTTAAGTTGAAATGAAATTTTATAGCCCAATGTTGTATGTTTAAGCAAGTTAATTTTAGTAATGCCTCATATCCGATTCCGGCGTTGAATACGGGTAAGGGGTGTTACATTGCATATGTGTTGGACACTAAAGATTTGAGTGCTGATTGTATGTGAATTTCCTCATGTATTTCCAAGAATTTCCTGGTTTTCCACCTATTAAAGGATTGGAATTTTCCATATATCTTATCCCGAGGACAACACCCATATCCATAACACCTTACATAATGGCTCCTACCGAATTAAAAGAGTTGAAAGCACAATTGCAAGAGTTAATTGATAGAGGCTTTGTTTGACCCAGTTTCTCACCTTGAGGTGTACCAGTTTTGTTTATAAAGAAGAAAGATGGATCGTTAAGGCTATGCATTGATTACAGACATCTTAATAAGGTTATGATAAATAACAAGTATCCATTACCTCGAATTGATAATTTATTGATCAGTTGAAAGGTGCCACTGCATTTTCAAAAATTGATCTCCTTTCTACCTACTATCAGCACGTAAAAGATTCAAATGTGCCAAGACAGCTTTTAGAACCAGGTATGGACACTATGAGTTTCTTGTGATGCCATTTGGTTTGACAAATGCACCTGCAGTGTTTATGGATCTGATGAACAGAATTTTTAGACCTTATTTAGACAGGTTTTGGTGGTATTTATTGATGATATTTTGGTTTATTCTCAAGATCAAAGTGAACATGCTAATCATTTGAGAATAGTGCTGCAAACATTGTGTGAAAAGCAATTGTATGCCAAATTTAGTAAATGTGAATTTTGGCTACGAGAAGTTAGTTTTCTTAGACATATTGTATCTTGAGATGGTATTCAAGTGGATTTGAGTAAAATTTCAACTATTATCAATTGGAAACCACTGAAGAATGTGTCTGAAGTTTGAAGTTTTCTGAGACTTGCTGGATATTATCGGAGGTTTGTAAAAGGATTTTCAATGATAGCTTTTCTGATGACTCGTTTGTTGCAAAAAGATGTGAAATTTGAGTGGTCTGATAAATTTCAGCAGAGTTTTGATAGGTTGAAAGCCTTACTGACAGAAGCACCTGTGTTAAGCCTGAATCGAGTAAGGAATTTTTAATTTATAATGATGCATCGTTAAAGGGTTTAGGCTGTGTTTTGATGCAAGAAGGTAAAGTAATAGCCTATGATTCAAGACAGCTAAAACCACATGAAAGAAATTACACGATACATGATCTTGAATTAGCAGCAATTGTATTTGTACTGAAAATATGGCGACATTATTTGTTTGGTGAAAAATGTTGCATATTCATTGATCATAAAAGTTTGAAGTATTTGATGTCACAAAAAAATTTGAATTTGAGACAACATAGGTGGCTTGAGTTATTGAAAGATTATGATCTGGTTATTGACTATCGTCCGGGAAAAGTCAATGTGGTTGCAAATGCTCTGACCAGAAAATCCCTGTTTGCTTTGCAAGCAATGAATACTCGATTAATGTTATCTTATGATGGTTCAATTATAGCTGAGTTAAAAGCTAGACCAATGTTTTTGCAATAGATTTCTAAAGCTCAGAAAGATGATAGTAAGTTACAAGCAACACGGATACAATGTGAGCGGACTCCTGATTTAGAATTTCAAGTTGGGACTGATGGTTGTTTGTTATTCAGAGGCAAAATATGTGTACCGAATAATTCAAAAATAGTATAAAAGATTTTGAATGAATCTTATAATGGTAACATGTCTATTCATCCTGGTAGTAATAAAATGTAAAATAATCTGAAAAAGATGTACTGGTGGCCAGGAATGAAAAGGGATATTTCTGAGTTTGTATCTAAGTGTTTGATATGTCAGCAAGTAAAAGTTAAACATCAGTTGCCTTCGGGATTATTACGGCCAGTTACGATACCGGAATGGAAATGGGAAAGAATTACCATAGACTTTATATCGGGATTACCCCTGTCTCTAAAGAAGAAAGATGACATTTGGGTAATTGTTGATCGATTGAAAAAGTCTGCACACTTTATTTCGATACTTATGGATTTTTCCTTGGATAGATTGGTTGAATTATATGTCTCTAAGATTGTCAGATTACATGCAGTACCTATCTCCATTATTTTAGATAGAGATCCTTGATTTACATCCTGATTTTGGAGCAAATTGCAAGAAGCTCTAGGTACACAGTTACATTTCAGCACTGCATTGCATCCCCAAACATATGGTCAATCTGAATGAGTAATACAGATTTTGGAAGATATGCTTCGATGTTATGTGCTTCGATTTGAAGGTAATTGGGAAAAATATATGCCTTTAGTTGAATTTTCTTACAATAATAGTTATCAGTCTAGTATTAAAATGGCATCGTATGAAGCACTGTATGGTCGCAAATGTAAAACTCCATTATATTGGACAGAACTCAGTGAAAAAAAGTTACATGAAGTTGACTTAGTCCGTGAAACCGAGGAAAAGGTGAAAGGAATTCGGGATAGTTTGAAAGCAGCCCCTGATCATGAAAAGTCCTATGCCGATCTTAAATGAAAAGAAATAGAATTTTAGATTGGTAAAAAGGTATTCTTGAAAGTATCACCTTGGAATAAAGTTCTTCGATTTGGTCGTAAAGAAAAATTGAGTCCACGGTTCATTGAGCCATATGAAATTATAGAAAGAATTGGACCTATTGCATATCAGTTAGCCTTACCACCAGAACTTGATCGATTCATAATGTTTTTCATGTGTCTATGTTATGACGATATCGATTAGATACTTCAAATGTTATTTCTCCGACAGAGGTAGAGATTTAGCCTCATATGTCTTACAGTGAAGAACCAATCAAAATTCTAGCACGTGAGAAAACAATACTTGAACCTCTTTACTGGTAAGATTTTCGAGGACGAAAATGCTTAAGGGGGAGAGTTGTAATAGCTCAATTTCAGTGAAATCGGAACAATGGTTTTGGGACCAAAAATCTGAGTTGAAAGAAAATTTGTTCTCATATTTTTGCATGATTTGCATTTAGATAGGAATGACATATGAAAATTCTGATAAGAAAATTTTATCGATTAAGTGCTTAATTACGGAAATGACCAAATTGCATAAAATGAAAAAGTTGGATACTAGTAGCTAAAAGGATCAAATAGCTATGGAATTCAAAATTTGAGGTCCTTATATGGTAATTAGACCATTATAAAAAGTTAGTAGATATTTTTGATGATTCATCCATGGAAAAACTAGAAAAGGCAAAGGGCTAAATTGGAAAGTAATAAAATTAAAAGATGATAAATAATTAAAATAGAATTAAAAATATTTTATATCATCTTCTTCCCCAAATATTCCATGGAAACTCTAGGAAAGAGAAAACAAGCTTTCTTGGCCTAATTGTGTAAGTATTCAAGCCTCGTTTTTAGTATTTTTATATTTTTGAAACCGGATAATCTAATCTATCTATTTATAGGGTCAATTTGTGAATTTATCAAAGTATAGGAATTTATCCATGGATGAATATGCTAAAAAATTGAAATTTATGGTAGAAAATGAAAGGTTGTTGATAGATAAACAACTTTTACAAAGTGAATTTTGATGAAAACGTAATTTAGGGACTAAATTGTAAAGTTGTGAAAATTGAAGAAAAATTTTGAATTTTATATAATACATGTGCTGTAAATTTTATATTGAAATTTCAGTTAGACTTGGAATAAGGAGTAAATTGCATTAATTTCATTTTTCGAGCCTAGGGATGAAATTGGAATTTATGGAAAGTTTAGTGGCAAAATGGTAATTTTGCCTAGGATGTAATTGAGTTCAAATGAATATGAAATGTGAGAAATTGATGATGAAATTCATTTATTTAGATCCGGATAACTCAAATTCAAAGCTAGATCGAGGAAAAGAGAAAGTTTCGGATTAGTACATTTTCTTGTACGAACTATTATCGAGGTAAGTTCGTGTAACTTAATTGAGCATGTAAATATGTTGAATTGAATGATGTATTTGTATAGAATGTGATTTATATTTATGTGAATTATTTGGATGATACAATATAAGAAATGAATCCATGCTTGAAACTGTTTGAAAAAGGTTAAGTTCCATTTGAATATTGGATTTCGATGGATAAATGTGATTTCCCTTATTGAATGAGGTCCTACATTTGTTGCTGACTGGATTTAGCTCAGACGAGTAATCCTATTGACCTCATTACAGAAAAGATTTAACCTGGACTGGTAATCTTGATATAAGCCCTCATGAGCATATGTTTCAGATAGGATTTAGTCCCGACGGGTAATCTAATTAACCACTTGTGAGCATATGTTGGAAACAGTATTTAGCTTGGACAAGTAATCCTATTACCGGTCGAACTAGGGTTCTGAGGCATTACCGGTCGAATCATAACATTTAAACAATCATTTCTCACACATCAACATAACGTAGTTAATCAATAACACAAAGTCCCTTTAGAAGATCTACGAGACCTTAAACATGCCATAAAGAAGGTTCGGGACTAAACCGATCTCATACAAAAACTTTTCAGAACTTAGAAAATTTTTCTTTTAAAACAGGGCACACGCCTGTATGGCTAGGCCATGTGCCTCACACGACCATGCCTTAGACCATGTCTTACCCCATGTGCAACTCTAACTTGGGTCACACGGCCTGTCACGCACCCGTTTGACTAGCCCATGTACAACACTGACTTGATTCACACTGTCAGTCACACATCTGTGTGTATGGTCATGTGCAAGTATAACTTGCTTCGAATTGAGACATTGAAGGACACGGTCGAGACACACGCCTGTGTGCTCAACTGTGTGGGCAATTATAGGCCATTTACAAGGCCAACTTGCCAACCATTTTGGATCACTCCTACAAGCATCAATTCCAACATCAAATAAAATACAATTTATTTACAATCTCAACTACCAAATCAAGTATGAAACATACCATTTCTACTGCACAAAAGCATACCATAATGGCCATTTACACAAGAACATATTTATAAATCACATACACCATTTTCACATATCGAAACATAAACCAAAAATCAATCCAAAGTCTCATCCATTATCAAGCCATAATACATGGCAAGATTTATACTGTAACACCCCTTATTCGTATTCGACACTAGAACAGGATACAAGGCGTTACCAGACTCATACACAAGCAATCATGCAATACTAAGACATGAATTTCCACTCAAATTTAAAACTTTTCTTATCGCCCCTTAAACAAGGCTACGAGTCCTAAAACACATGTTAAGAATGATTTGGGATCAAATCTAACTCTTAAAAGATCTCTAGAAAAACTTAGAAAAATTATCATCAAATAGTCCACACGTCCGTGTGGAGGAAGGGACACACCCGTGTGGAACTTCACATGCTCGTGTTCCACACCCATGTAGATTTATTTCTCATTTCAAACCTACAAGTGTTTTCACACTGTCGGACACACGCCCGTGTCCATGGCCCTTGTCTTTCACATGGCCATGACACGCCCGTGTCTTAGCCCGTGTGCAAAAACCTTGACATTCTATTTCTGACATCATCATTCTATTAAGGTCACACGGCCAAGGCACACGCCCATGTACTTAGACCATGTGGCTAATTAAATACCTAAATCCAGGTGCAGACTTCACAAGGCCTGGGCACAAGTTCATGTCCTATGGATGTGTCTTCCATACGGTTGAGACACATGGTAGTGTCTCGACCCGTGTGGTTACTACTGAGCATTCTGACTTGCAAACTTAGCATGCAGGGGGACACAAGGCCTAACTACATACCCATGGGGTAGACCATTTGCCGCACATCGCATAGACATGCCCGTGTGCCTATCCATATGGACAAGAACAAGGCTATTAGTCAAGCACTTTCTGCCACCCCAACTTATACCGCATAAACCACATCAAGCAACCAACTCATTCATGCATAAATACCCAAATTAAACAACCATGCAACCTGCACATTCACAAATAACATCATCATTTCATATATTGATAAGAAAGAGACATCAACTATGGCATTATACAAAAGATTTCATCCTTAAATGAGCCAACACGTTTGGCCAAAACAATATGACATTCAACTAAGTCTAAGTCCATATACATGCCATAATCAAAATGCTAAATCTGACTATCTCCATATCCCGAGCTGGCTCTTCGACACAATAAAACAAAGGGAAAAGAGAATAGAGTAAGCTTTAAGCTTGGTATGTCTATATGCAAACAATAAACATCATACCACATGCTTATCAATCAAGAACATTACATACTAAGTAAAAACAATTCAGATCCTCATAATCATGCTTCCTCATTTCAAACCTTACCACATTCCAAACAGATATTATAAAACATTGCTCACATTTACTTGTACTTATACCCTGCACTTATCACCATAAAGCCACATGCAATTTCACTTAGACAAGTTTCTCGATGAACACTTCGGAATAATACAAGATACCTGGTGGTTTTGCATACAGCCTACTATTAATAAAAATCAAGGTGGTATCGCACACAATCCAGCAATATAAATTACAAGGTGGTATCACACACAACCCACCAAAATGATAATTACGGTGGTATTGCACACAACCTACCAAAATTATAATTGTTGTGGTATTGCACACAACTCACCAAAATGATAATTACGGTGGTATCGCACACAGCCCAACAAAATGATAACTACTTAATCATAGATATTATCCTTATCATTTTCCTATTTTGAAGGTTCATTTGAGGATTTCCTCACATTCTATCAATTTAATAGATTTCCATATTATTCATTTGAATTTCACACAATGCATTAATATGAAAAAACATAGGTACAAAGGATGTATCATTTTCATATAAACTATACAAAATAAGTCAATTTGCAATTTAGCCCGTAACCTTGCCTTTTTCTCGGTCAAGGTTGATTCCACGTTATTCTTGATCTATAATAATAAAATTTACTCATTTAATCACTACATAAATCAAGACACTTTAAAATTTCTACTTTGGAAAAAATTACCATTTTACCCTTAGACTTTGGCAAAATTACAATTTTTCCCGTAGGCTCGTAAATCATTTTTGATCAAATTTCCTCATTTAACAAACCTAGATGAACATTTATTACTTTTATAATAACTCAAAATACCAATCATTTCATGCATTTACTACCCATTTTACAACCTTTACAAAAAGGCCCTTTTTAGGTGTTTTCATGAAAAATCTCTTCAACAAATATGTTTATTTAACAACCAAGTTTCATTTTCTTCCACAAAATTTTAGCAAACAACACTAATTCTCTCATGGTAAAAACCTAGGCTTTTAACCATTTTGCAAAATAGTCCCCTCATTAGCTAGATGGGTTCCAAAAATACAAAAATAATAAAAAAATAACCATCATAATCACTTACTTGCAAGAGGATAGCTTGGCTAAAAGTTTGAGCTTCAAAAACCCCTAATGCTTGCTGAAAATTTCAGTGGTGAGGATGATGGACACTATGCTTTCTTTCTTTATTTTATTTTTAGTTAATTTGGTCACCAAAACCCACCTAATCCTTTGACATTTCATGATTTTGTCTCGATGTCCAGCCACTAACAAATTTGTTGTCTATTTACTCAATAAGGACCTCTAATTTAATGTTTCATAGCTAATTGACACATCTAGCTATTAGAAAAAACTTTTTCTTTTATGCGATTTAGTCTTTTTCGCAATTAAACATGCAATCACAAAAATTAATAAACCAAAATTTTCAAGCAGTTATATAATCATGCTATAACACATAAAGTAATATTAAAAATAATTTCTACGACGTTGAATTAGTGGTTCTAAAACCGCTCTTCCAACTAGCCCCAAAATCGGGCTATTACAACTCTCCCCCTTTTAGGGATTTTCAACCCCGAAAATATTACCGATAAAGATTTTTGGGTACTGTTCTCTCATGGCTTCTTCCGGTTCCTACGTAGCCTTTTCTACACCATGCTTTTTCCATAACACTTTCACTAACGCTATGCTTTTGTTTCTCAACTATTTAACCTCTCGAGCCACAATCTTAATTGGTTCCTCTTCATAAGTCATATCTAGTCGTATTTCAATTTCGATCAGAGGAATCACATGCGGAGGATCAGAATGATTTCATCGCAACATCGACACATGAAACACGTTGTGTATTTTCTCTAACTCCGTCGGTAAAGCTAACCGCAAGCTACTAGTCCAATCCTTTGAGCAACCTCATACGACCCTATGAATCGGGGACTCAATTTGCCCTTTTGACCAAATCTCAATATTTTCTTCTACGGGGATACGTTCAGGATTACTTTATCGCCCACCTAGAACTCAATTTGTTTCCTTTTTAAATCCGCATATGACTTTTTTCGGTCTGAAGTAGTTTTTAGAGTATCACGGATCACTTTCACTTTCTCTTCGATTTCTTTAACCAAATCAACCTTATGAATTTGCTTCTCACTAAGCTCATTCCAATATAATGGAGTCAGACACTTGCGACCATATAATGCTTCATATGGTGCCATCTGTATACTCGACTGCTAACTATTTGTAACACCCCTAACCCGTAACTATCATCGGATAGGGTTAAGAGGCATTACTAATCCTTTTCGATCATTTCATATCACTTTAAACATAAAGTCAATCAACATTGAAACATATCAAAATATAAACATATAGTCCCTTAATGAGGTCTACGAGACCTTAAACACATGTTAGATAGTGGTCGAGACTAAATCGAACACATACGAAAAAATTTTAAAAATTTTAAAGATTTTTCTAAACTATAGAGGTCACACGCCCGTGTGGGTAGGTCGTGTGCCTCATACGGCCTCAGGCACGCCTATGCGTCCAAGCTGTGGCAAAACAGGGCATACATACTGAATTGTCCACGCGGCCTGAGACACGCCCATGTACCTCACCTGTGGTCGATACTGACTTGCACCACCCAGCCAATCACACGCCCATCCAACCCGTGGTCGAGTCTAACTTGAATCATATTACAAATCTAAGGGACACAGTCGAGCCACACGCCGGTGTGCTTAACCATGTGGGAAAATATAGGCCATCTGTTAGGCCAATTTTCCACCCTCACCTAGGGTCTCACCTACAAGCACAAACTAATTCAATTCCACACATCAAATGGCATCCAAACATACCAAAACATACTCAAAATTAATTACTTAACATCATCATTCATCTTCCTATACAATTTCACCTTAACAAGTCAATCCACATTATCATCTACACCTTTAAAAATCATGTAAGCCAAACATCATATAATCCATTCAACAAGTTCATATTTAAACCATCTTTCTCATCAACCAAATTAAGCATGAAACATACCATTTCCATCATTTTCATAACCCACATAATATAGCAAAATTCAATCCACTTCCAAGCCATATCACATGGCATGGTCCAAACATCTCAAAATATACCATATCAACTAGCCTATACATGCCATACACCAAATATATATATATCTTTCTAAAGTACCAAAATAGATAGCTGATAGTGTGATTGAGTCGCTGACGATCCCTGGGTTTGAGTTAGCTTTAAAAACACCGTAAAATAGATAAAACTTCACACAATAAGCTTAAGAGCTTAGTAAGTTCGTAATATAATACATTTAGTTCAATAATATAATTACTTTATGCAAAGGTAATCCATTACATAGATCAACTCACAAATACATACACCATATCATCCATAGCTAATATACTCACACAACCATTCATAAATCCATTTATAATTTCATCAACCACTTAGGTTCATTAAAAACCTTAGCCAACACATGGTTATTCACCATTCATGCTACTCAATGCTTGATATTTCATTTCGACCAACCTTTGCTATTCATTCGATTTAATTGCTCACTTAGTGCCAATTTCGTAGCCAAAGCATAAATATCATCGCACACTTAGTGCCTTTATATTAAACCGAGTTTATCTCGGTATCGCACACACAGTGCCAATCAATAAAACTGAGGCTTCCATCACTTCGCACACACAATGCTATTCACCTTTGTCTCGATTTTAATTATGCACACTTAGTGCCACATTTCTCAATTTCACATATAACATTTTTAATTCAATAACTATACATTCATTCATTTCTCATCACATAGACATAAATTCAATAACGTGTATTATACCCGAACTTACCTCAGACGCAGAATTACCGAGACTAGTTAATCAATCAAACACTTTGTCTTTGCCTCAATCTCGATCCGAATCTTCCCTTTCTTAGTCTATACATATTCAAATTTAGCTCATTCAATCACCAAATCATTCAATTTAGTCCAAACGCACATATTTAGGGCATTTTACAAAATAGCCCTCACATTTTCACATGCCGACATTTTAGTCCCTATTTCACAAAATTACAAAATACAAAAAATTTGCACAAACCATGCTTAGGCCAAATTTTCCTTATGCTCATACAAGCCCATATATTTCATTTATTTCACATTTTAGTCCTCCAAATTATCATTTTAACAATTTAGTCCAAATTGCTCAATTTCACTAAAAATTCAAAGATAAAATATGTTAATCTTTCACATATCTTTCATATTTCATCATCAACTATCACAAAGCTCAAGCATTCATCAATGGCATATCTCAAAATCACCATCAAATTCTAAAAGTAAAGCATGGGCTAGCCAAAGCACAAAGCAACGATCACAAAAACATAAAAATCATCAAAAACCGAGCTCAAAACATACCTTGATTGAACCAATTTCTAGCCGAACCCTATTGTTCTTTTTCTTTTCTTTTTCCTTAGCAAATTTGACAATGAAAAATGATAATGGTCTATTGTTTCTTATTTGTTTTATTTAATTATACATTAATAAGCATTTTTACTATTTTACCCTTAATGAATATTAATAACAACACCACAAACAATGCCATTATCTTCCATTTATTATCAAATGGTTTATTAACAACATAAGGACCTTTCACTTTAAAAGCTATGACAATCTAGCACTTTAACATTCAACACACAGCCTTTGCATTTTATGCGATTAATTCTTTTTTCATAATTCAACACACAATCGATATAATTTTCACACAGAATTTTCACACATGCTCAATCACATACTGTAAACACAAAAAATAATATTAAAATATTTTTCTAACCTCAGATTTGTGGTCCCAAAACTACTATTCTGACTAGGGTCTAAACTAGGCTGTTACAACTCTCCCCCTTAAGGATTTTCTTCCCTAAAAATCTTACCAGTAAATAGCTTCAAATATTGCTCTTTCATAACATCTTCAGGCTCCCACGTAGCCTCTTCTACTCCATGTTTGTGCCACAACACTTTCACTAAGAAAATTCTCTTATTTCTCAACTATTTGGTCTCTCGTGCCAAAATTCTAATCAATTCCTCACTATATGATAAATCTGACTGAATCTCAACCTAAGTAGGAGAAATTACATGCGATGGATCAGATATGTATCTTTGAAGCATCGATACATGAAATGCATTATGAATTTTCTCTAATTCAATGGCAACAACAATCTATAAGCAACCGGCCCAACTCGTTCAATGATCTCATACGATCCGATGAACCTCAGACTCAACTTGTCTTTCCAGCCAAATCAAAGTATTTTCTTCAACGGTGAGACTTTCAAAAACACTTTATCCCTGATCTGAAACTCAATATCCTTACGTTTTTAATCTGTATGAATTTTGATGATCTGATGTAGCTTTCAAACTATCGCGAATCACTTTCACTTTCTATTCAGTCTCTTCGATCAAATCAGCCTCGTATCTTAATTTCACTGAGCTTAGCCCAATACAATGGTGTACAACATTTACGACTGTACAAAGCCTTGTAAGGTGCCATTTTGATACTCGATTGAAAGCTATTATTATACAAAAATTCAATCAAAGGTAAGTATCGTTCCCACGTACCTTCAAACTTGAGAATGCAACATCTCAACATATCCTCAAGTAGCTGAATGATTCGTTTGGACTGACCATCTGTTTGCGAATGGAAAGCTGTGCTAAAATATAGCTTTGTGCCTAAAGCTTCTTGCAATTTCTTCCAAAACTACGAGGTAAATCTCAGATCTTTGTTATATACAATTAATAGTGGCACTCCGTGCAATCTCACTATCTCAGCAATATACAATTCAGCTAATTTATCAAGTGAATAATCTATTCTCACCGAACGAAATTAGTTGATTTCGTCAATCTGTCAACTATCACCCAGATTGCATCTTTCTTTCTCGAAGATAAAGGTAGTCCCAACACAAAGTCCATTGGATTCTCTCACATTTCCACTCAGGAATCATAATCAATTGTAACAAACTGGATGGAACCTGATGTTCAGCTTTAACTTGCTGACAAACCATACATCTCGAAACAAACTCTAAGATATCCCATTTCATACGATGCCACCAATAAAACTATTTTAGATCATTATACATTTTCATACTCCTTGGATGAACAGCCAAACAACTATGGTGAGCTTTGTTCAAAATCATATGGATCAACTCTGAATTTCTCAAAACACATATTCGATTTCTGAACCTCAAACAACCATCAATATCAACTCGAAAATCAGATTCAACATTCGATTCACATTGAACTTGCTTTACTAACAAATCATTATCAACCTTCTGAACATCGCAAATTTGTTGAATAAATAATGGTCTTACTTTTAATTTTGCTATTATCGAACCATCATCAGACATAGTCATATACGCATTCATTGCACTTAAAGCAAACAGTGATTTTAGGATTAAAGCATTAGCAACAACATTAGCCTTTCTAGGATGATAGTTAATCACAAGCTCGTAGTCTTTTAACAACTCTAACCAATGACACCGTCTCAAATTAAGATCTTTCTTGGTCATCAAATACTTCAGGCTTTCATGATCAGAATAAACATGACATTTCTTACCAAACAGATAATGGCGCCAAATCTTCAATGCAAACATAATAGCTGCCAATTTCAGATCGTGTGTCGGATAGTTCTTTTCATATGGATTTAACTGTCTTGAGGCATAAGCTATGACTTTGCCTTCCTGCATTAAAACACAACCCAGGTCACCTAAAGATGCATCACTATAAATGACAAATTCTTTACCCGATTCAGGTTAAACTAACACTGGTGCCTCTGTCAATAATACTTTCAACTATTCAAAACTCTGCTGGCACTTTTTTGACCACTCAAATTTAACATCTTTCTGTAACAACTTCGTCAACGGAGTCGCAATCATCGAAAAGCCTTTCACGAACCATTTATAATATCCCGCTAGTCCCAGAAAACTACAGATTTTAGATACATTTTTCGGAGGCTTCAACTCTAAAATTGCTGAGATCTTACTCGGATCAACCCGAATACCTGATGCTGGTACAAACATGATCCAAAAAACCAACCTCACGCAACCATAACTCACATTTGCTGAATTTTGCATACAATTTCTTCTCACGTAGAGTTTGTAATACGATTCTCAAATGCTCAACATGTTGCATCTCATCACATGAATAAATCAGAATATCATCAATAAACACCACAACAAAATGATCCAAATATGGTCTGAATATCCAGTTCATCAAATCCATAAACACCGCAGGAGCATTCTTTAGTCCAAAAGGCATAACTAAGAATTCATAATGTCCATACCTCGTTCTGAAAGCAGTTTTTGGCACATCCGATTCCTTGACTCTCAACTGATAATAGCCCGATCTCAAATCTATCTTAGAAAACACTGTTGCTCCTTTCAACTGATCAAACAAATCATCAATATGTGGTAAAGGATATTTATTCATTATTGTCACTTTGTTCAGCTATCGGTAATCAATACACATTCTCATAGTGCCATCTTTCTTTTTCACGAACAACACAGGAGCACCCCAGGGCTAAAAACTCAGTCGTGCCAATCCTCTATCGGTCAACTCTTGCAACTATGACTTCAACTCTTTCAATTCTATTGGTGCCATTATATACGGAGCTATTGAGGTAAGAGTCATCCCCGGTACTAATTCAATACCAAACTCAACTTCTCAGATCGGAGGTAATCCCGATAGTTCTTTAAGAAACACATCTAGAAACTCGCAAACTATAGGTACATATTCAACTTTCTTTTCAATCACTTTTGTATCTATCACATATGCGAGATAAGCTTCGCAACCCTTTTCACATAGTTCAAAGCTTTCATCAAAGATATAACAGCCGACAACCCATTCAAATCACTGGATTCAATTCGAACTATCTCACAATTCTAACTTCCCAAATCAATACTCTTTCTTTTACAATTCACAACAACATTATGCAAAGTTAGCCAATCCATACCCAAAATAATATCAAATTCATCAAAAGGTATCACCATCAAATTAGCTGGAAAGAAAATATCCCGAAACATCAACGGGCAGTTCTTGCACACTTTATCAACCAAGACACACTTGCCTAAGGGGTTCGATACTCTAACTACGAATTCAGTAGACTCAATAGGTAAAGTCTTACTTGATACTGTTTCACACATACATATGAATGAGTAGATCCTAGGTCTATCAATGCAATCACATCAGTATCAAATAGAGTAAAAGTACCAGCAATGTCGTCTGGAGATGATGCTTCTTCACGAGCATGAATAGCATAAGCTTGGGTAGGTGCCATCATATTACTCAGTCTCGTACTCTAAACATTGTCTTTCTCAGTTAACTCTGGGCAATCTTGAATGAAATGGTCTCGTGATCCATACTTATAACAAGTTCTATTATTGTACTTTCCCCAGCATTCTCCAACGTGTCGTCTTCCACACTGTCTACAGTCAGGCTTGTTGCTTTTAACACTACCAACACTTGATTCAATTGGAGCTTGAGTTCTTGGACCAACAATTTGTCTCACATGATCTCTACCCGAATGTCCAAACGAATCATTTGAACTATTGCTTGCATCTTTAAATCTCTTCATTGAAGGCTGAGACGACTTACTCATCAATCTTTTTCTTTCATCTCTAGCCTCAGAATCTACTTTCTTCTTTTCTTTGTTAAGCTCCTCGGCTTTGCAAGCTCTTTCAACTAACACACCCAATTCATTCAAGTCGAGTATTCCAACTAGCAATTTAATGTCTTCATTCAATCCTTCAATAAAATGTTTACACATAGTAGCTTCGATTGAAACACATTCTCGTGCATACTAACTTAATCTTACAAACTCCTGTTCATACTCCGTAACTGTCAGACGACCCTGTTTCAGCTCTAGAAACTTTTTACATTTCTGATCTATGAATTGTTGACTGATATGCTTCTTTCGAAATTCAACTTGAAAGAAATCCTAGGTGATTCTCTCTCTCAGAACCACAGATATCAATGTTTTCCACCAATTATATGTCGTATCTCTCAACAAGGAAACAACACATTTCAAGCATTCATTAGGAGTCAATGACATTTCATCAAATACTCGCACTGTATTCTCAAGCCAAAACTCAACTCTCTCGGAATCATCATCAACTGTGGCCCTGAACTCTTCGGCCCCATACTTTCAGATTTTACCCACAAGTGGTTTCCTCAATCGGGTTGAATCTGAAACTTGTGGCACTACAGGCACTTGTGGGGGTGAAGGTTGTTGAGCACCGGATTGGTTCGAACGAACTCTGAAAACCACTAATCATCATTTGGAAGAAGGCCTTTTAGCCTCTCCCTCGTGGCTATAACATTAGGCCTAGATGTGGCCAGCAGCTTCCCTAGAGCAAGAGCAGGCGTATTGCTCTCTACATCATCAGCAACTGCTCGATTGGGATCCATTTACTATATGAAAACATATTTTTTTAATTGTTAGGATTCATCACACAATCGTAATTATATATATGGCATGTATAGCTAGACTCACACGCTACGTTAGTCCTAGAATTGACTAAATCGTAGCTCTGATACCAATAAAATGTAACACCCCTAACTCGTAACCGTCGCCAGACTAGGATTAAGAGGCATTACTAATCCTTTTCGATCATTTCATATCACTTTACAACACAAAGTCAATCCACATTGAAACATATCAAAATATAAACATATAGTCCCTTAATGAGGCCTACGAGAACTTAAACACATGTTAGATAGGGGTCAAGATTAAGCCGAACACATACAAAAATTTTCAAAAATTTTAAAGATTTGTCTAAACTGCAGAGGTCACATGCCTGTGTGGGTAGGCCGTGTACCTCACCCGTGGTCAACACTAACTTGCACCACACAGCTAGTCACACGCCTTGTGTCCAGCCCGTGGTCGAGTCTAACTTGAATCATATTACAAATCTAAGGGACAAGGTCGAGCCACACGTCCGTGTGCTCAATTGTGTGGGCAAATATAGGCCATTTGTAAGGCCAATTTGCCACCCTCACTTAGGGTCTCACCTATAAGCACAAACCAATTCGATTCCACACATCAAATGGCATCAAAACATACCAAAACATACTCATATTAATTACTTAACATGATCATTAATCTTCATATACATTTTCACCTTAAAATTCAATCCACATTATCATCTACACCTTCAAAAATCATGTAAGCCAAACATCATATAATCCACACCACAAGTTCATATTTAAACCATCTTTCTCTTCAAACAAATTAAGCATGAAACATACCATTTCCACCATTTTCATAACCCACATAATATATCCAAATTCAATCCACTTCCAAGCCCTATATCATGGCATGATCCAAACATCTCAAAATATACCATACCAATTAGCCTATACATGCCATACACCAAATATATGCATCTTTCTAAAGTACTAATATAGATAGTCGATAGTGTGATTGAGTCACTGACGATCCCCAGATCCGAGCTAGCTTTAAAAACACTGTAAAATAGAGAAAACTTCACACAGTAAGCTTAAGACTTAGTAAGTTCGTAATATAATACATTTAGTTCAATAATATAATTACAATATGCAAAGATAATCCATCACATAGATCAACTCACAAATATATACCCCATATCATGCATAGCTAATATAATCACTCAACCATTCATAAATCCATTTACAATTTCATCAACCACTTAGGTTTAATACATACCTTAGCCAACACATAGTTATTCACCATTCATGCTACTCAATGTTCGATATTTCATTTCAATCAACCTTTGCTATTAATTCGATTTAATCATACACTTAATGCCAATTTCATAGCCGAAGCATAAATACCATCACACACTTAGTGCCTTTATATAAAATGAAATTTATCCCGGTATCGCACACACAGTGCCAATCAATAAAGTCAAGGCTTCCATCACTTCGGACACACAGTGATATTCACCTCTGTCTCGATTTTAATTACTCACAGTCAGTGCCACATTTCTCAAATTCACATATAACGTTTCTAATTCAATAACTATACTTTCATTCATTTATCATCACATAAACATAAATTTAATAACTTGTATTATACCCAAACTTACATCAAACGTAGAATTACCGAGACTAGTCAATCAATCAAGCACTTTGTCTTTGCCTCAATCTCGATCCGAATCTCTCCTTTCTTGGTTTATACATATTCAAATTTAGCTCATTCAATCACCAACTCATTCAATTTAGTCCAAACACACATATTTAGGGCATTTTACAAAATAGCCCTCATATTTTCACATTTTAACGCTTTAGTCATGATTTCACAAAATAACAAAATACACAAAATTTGCACACACCGTGCGTAGGCCAAATTTTCCTTGTGCTCATACAAGCCCATATATTCCATTGATTTCACATTTTTGTCCTTCAAATTCTCATTTTCATAATTTAGCCCAAATTACTCAATTTCATTAAAAATTCAAAGACAAAATATGTTAATCTTTCACATATCTTTCATATTTCATCATCAACTATCCCAAAGCTCAAGCATTCATCAATGGAATATCAAAAAATCACCATCAAATTCTAAAATTAAAGCATGGGATAGCTAGAGTGATAAACCGTAAAAGTAACATATTTTAATCCCACATTTAGTATGCTTTTGGATGATTTATCCTTGATTTATGTAAAAAGGTGCTCTTAATCCTTTCTTTTCATGTCTTATGCTCAGGAAAGCACCTAAGGATAAAAAGAACGTAAAATGGACTTAAAACAGACCAAATTGGGCCAACCCAAGAAATCGACACGGCCTGGACTTCAAGCCACACGTTGTGCCTTGCCATTTACTTCACACGGCATGCCACAATTTACATGCCCCAATCAATAGAATCGAGACACGGCCCAACCACAATTTATATGGGCGTGTGCCATGGCCGTGCCCCTGTCGCGGGAAAGAGCAATTTAACTCGAATTTGGATGCTTGGAGGCAAAGAAACATATTCCTAAGTCTACTTAAACATCCTAGGAGGAATTATACTTGAATTAGGATACTTAAGAGCCAAGTAAAGCATTTTAAAGCCTATATAAACACCCAAGGTAGCAACTAAGAAGGGAGTTCGATAGAAGCCGAAAGAGAGCTTTGAGCTGAGGCTTTTGCCAAAGCTTTCATCTTTTAGAGAGTCACTTGAAGATAGCCAGTTGATCCATCTCAAAAAGCTAAAACTCCATTCAAGGCGGAGGATCTCTCCTTCAATTCCTTCAGGGGTTTTAGAGATTCCTTATGTTTTGTTTATTCTTTACTCTTGAGATGTTTTCATATTTAGTTATACACTAAGCCCTTCAGATACCTGAAGGGAATGAAACCTATGATGGATTTTGTTATTTAATTTCTAAATTTATATGATAAGTACTTGGTTTGTTCTTAATTATGTTGCTTAATTTAATCTGATGTGCTTAGGTGGAGGATGAATAGACCCTACCAAGAGTAGATTTAGCATAATTAAGCGAGTTGATCGTGCGCCTAGAGATAAGGTTACTAGATTTTGTCGGATTAGGGTGAAACCTAATATGGGAATCCATTGATCGATTTACTGCTTCCTTAGGGGGTTATTATAAGAAAATGAGAGTTCCACTAATTAACCTAAGGTTAGATGTTATTCACCTCGAGAGAGGGTTTAATATAGGTTAGGGAGTCTCATGGATCAAGCTAAGTAAAGAAATCATATGGTTTGAGGAATATATAATAAGTGAAGTCATAGGTGGATTCTTCTTGAGGGTATCATCTTTATCAATTGAGTTTTCCTAAAGTCTTTCTCTCATTCATTCTTTTGTCTTTGCATTTAGTCTAAGTATTTCATTAGTTTAATAATTCAATCACTTCATATTTTAGGCTAAATAATAGAAAGAAAGTGAGTAGTAGTACTTTTAGGTTCCCTTGGGTTCGATAAGATATTCTTGCCTGAGCTATACTACTGTTCGATAGGTGCACTTGCCTTTATCGTTGTCGCAGTTAGTCTACATGTTCGATCGCTCATTTATAACTATTAAAACTCGACTATTTGACACGATCAAGTTTTTGGCACCGTTGCTGGGGAACACTAAAATATTAAGAAAACTCTATGTCTATTACTTTAGCCAATTTTTTTATTTTCAATTTATTATTATATTATTCTTTATTATTATTTGTTTTTACATTGCTAATTTTTTCCTCTATTTTGCTTTTGGCAGAAAATTTTACTCTATGGAAAAGATGGCACTGAATAATTATCAGTGGCAAGGCATGGGGGCGATTCCTACTAAAGCAACCATTGTTTTCAACCTCGACATGGTCACCAGGTTATCTAATCAGTTAGAGATGATGAATAAAAAGATTGATGATTGGTATAGCCCCTCGCAAATACGTCTAGAAATACAATATGATTCGAATATAGTAGGCGTGGTGAATCCTAAGTACCCACCCTACGGATATGGCATGGAAAATGAGCAAGCTCACTATACATGTAACTATTCTAGATATGAAAATAATTTTTATAGTGACACTTATAATGTAGGTTGGAAGTACCATCCCAATTTCTCGTGGGATGATCAAAATAGCCAAAGATCAAAATTTCTTCCAGATTTTCAACAACCACCTCACCAACAAGAAAAGGAGCCGAATCTTTAAGAGATGCTGAAAAAATTCATGGCAAACACAGAAAATCGTTTCTAAGAAACTGAGAAAACAAGTAAAAGCAACAAGAACCGATTCGGGGAACTTACTAAGTCAGTCAAGGCAGCCACTAATGCCGTCGAACAACTCGCAAAGTTGATGTCGAATGACCGCAAGGGCGTCTACCTAGTAACACTAAGATCAATCCAAAGGAGCAAAATCAAGCTATCACACCTCATGCCAGTAAGGGGTTAGATGAACCCAATCCAATACAAAAAGCCAAGGTAGACGAAGGTAAGGTAGAGGTAACACAAAAAAGTCAAAATCGGTAATCAAGGAGTACCAACCTCGCATACCTTATCCTGAAGCAATGAAAAGAGACGATTCAGATGAACAGTTCGTTAAGTTTCTTAAACTCTTAAAGAAATTACATATTAACTTACCTCTTTTTGAAGCTCTTTTTCAGACGCCAGACTCGAGGAAATCTTTAAGATAGCTCTTGAAAAATAAATACAAATTAGACGAGGAGCACCACATGGAATTAAACGCAGCATGCTCAGCAATGTTACAGAACAGACTACCATAGAAGCAAAATGACATAGGGAGTTTTACTATTCCATGTTTAATTGGTAGTTTATCTATTGATAATGCTTTAGCTGATTTAGGGTTAAGCATGAATGCTATGCCTTATAAAATGTTTAAACAACTAGGTCTAGGGAAACCCAGACAAATTAGATTGAGCATTCAGTTAACTAATAAAACTATCAGAATTCGTAGGGGTATAATAGAAAATGTTCTAATCAAAATTGATAAATTCATATTCCCAGTAGATTTTGTTGTCTTAGACATGAATAAGGACAATTCGATTCCTTTAATTTTAGGAAAACCCTTTCTAGCAACTGCCAAGACTAAAATTGATGTTGGTACAGGAGAACTCATTCTTCGTGTAGGTGACGAATCAATCAGTCTACAAGCTTTTGACTCGGCCAGGACATCAAGTGATGAAAGTGAGAAAGTAAATTCAGTTGATAATAAAATTGTTCAAGTTTCATCATAGGAAACACCACAAGGCTACAAACTTGAGCTGAATCATGGGCCCCAAGCTGTACAAGCTCATAACAGTGAATTGTTAGTGGAACCGAACCCAAGAGAAGAACCTGTGGTAAGAAAAGGTAAGGTTGAGGTGTGCCATGATTTACCAAAATCGGCAATTATAGAGTACCAACCTCATGTGCCATATCCTGATGCAATAAAGAAAGACCACACAGAGGAAGAATTCGGTGAACTCACACTTCGTGTAAACTACGAAACAATCATTCTTCAAGCTCTTAACTCAGCTAGGACATCGAGTAATAAAGGTACGTACATTAATTCTATTGATAATCATTAGGTTCAACCTTCTTTACAGGAAACATCACGAAATCACCAAGCTGAGTTAGATCTTAAACCTCGCGCCAACAAAGAAGAATTATATGAAGAACCAAGCTTTAAGGTTGACAAATCAGAAGAGCAAGAAACACAATTTAAAGAAGAATCGAAACCACACGAAGTGAAACCAAAGGAGACCCCAAACGAGCTGATAGGAACAACAAATCACATCAAAATAGAGGATCAGGTATTGTTGGATAAGAAAGAACCTCGAATCACCAATTCAGACCTCAAGACAAATGAAGAAATCACTTGTGAGGCACTTAATGTCTTCCTATACGGCACAGTCGAGGTAAGCAATCCTAAATTTGACACTTTTGAGGTAAACATTACTCGACTTAAACTATATATCCATAACCGAAGTGATCGCATGAGAAAGGATTTCCACCTCCTCAAACCACCATGACCATACGAATGAGAGGTAAAGTCTAGCTTAAGACTATAAACAAGCGCTTCTTGGGAAGTAACCCGAGCACTAACCCCATTTTTACATTTTATATTTCCTTTATTTTTATTTTTATTTTATTTTATTTTTTCTTTTTCTCTTGTATTTTCCTTTTAGCACTTAACCATAAACTAACCAAAAAAGCAGATTTCTAGGAAACACGGCCCTACACACGGGCGTGCCCGTGGCCGTGTGGAAGCTAGGGGATGAACCATGGGCGTGCTTGTAGCTGTGCACAAATAGGGAATAAACTTTTTTCTCCAACACGGGCTGCGATACCTGAACACGGTCATGCCTACGACCGTGTGAAGTTACTGATTTGCCAAGCACGGGCTAAACAAACCCGTGTTACCTTACCGTGCCAACATACTGACTTGTCAAACATAGGCGTGCCCATGTAACCATAGTCATGCCAAAAACCCTGAACACGCCCCAAACCCAGAAATCACGAAAAGCACGGGCTATTTAAAACTTCAGACAGGCGTGCCGATTGATCGTGCCCAAACACCCTGAATGCATTCAAAATTCAAAATCCCAAAACACGGGCTACATCTCTATTTAAACCTCATTCCCCATTTTTTCTAGTTGTCTTTCATTTTCATTATTTATTTTTGTTTTTATTTTATTTCATCATTATTTTTTTACTTTATTTTATTTTATTTTCTTCTTCTTATTCTTTATGACATTTAGATTTAGCTTAGGATACAATAAAACCAAGCAGGCCACTTCGAGGATTCAATTTCAAATGGTTCGAGACGCTTCCCCACGTTCACCTCCAATCTTATCTGGTTTCTTTTCATAGACTTCATCCAAAAATTCAGGAAGTGTTGCTTCTCCCCTTCTCTTTTGATTTTATTATTACATAATTGTTTATCTATCTTTGTACATTGAGGGCAATGTACATCTTAAGTGTGGGGGGTAAAAGTACCTGACTTTTTGCATTATTCTCAAATCCTGAATTTAGTCTTGTTTTCAAGTATTTTTCTCATATTACTAATTAGGATGAAATTTCTGTTGATTTATGATTTGTATTGATATGTTTTAGAGTAGGTCATAGTTAATTGTGCATTGATGATTAAATTTGAAGGATACTAGAGAATCGAGCATGATAAGTCTACTTTCTAAAAATTAAAAATTAATAGGTCATTGAACCGAATTTGAGTATCATGTTGAAGTTCAAAATTTATAAGGATTGATGTCAAAAACACCCATAATTTTAAAAACTTAATTTTGAGCCTTATAGAGCATATATTCTTTTTCGTGCTCACTTTATTAATTATGAGTGTGTCAACTTTGAACTGTTATTCTAGAACTTGCCTCGTTTATACATGTCGAGACCACACTTTTGATTTGATATACAGAGATGATAAAGGCACCTAGGATTTAACCCACTCACTCCATAAAAAGCCTACCTTCACAAATTAACCTCTAGTGAACCCCGTTGAATCCTAACAACCTTTTTACTGACTCACCCACTAATATTAACCCAAAATCCCTTTGTATTTGTTATCAACATTCCTTTGACTACCCCTTTATCGAGAATTGATTTGATCAATTGCCGAATTAGGTTATTTCAATCACCAAAGTTCCTTCTATTATGTTTATTATAGTTTGTTCTTAAAAAAATCCAAGTATATTCAATATTAAGTAGTATAATAAAAGAGCTTAGAGCATTTAAACTCCAATTGTTGAAGAAAAAGCTCGTTAAAGTATTATCAAATTTTAAGTGATAAAAATACTCTTATTATATAGTAATTATCTTTAGTGGTATTATTAGTAAATATTCATATTTAGTTTAGTATTTTTAGATTAGGTAATTAGTCAAGTCAGTCTCGATTTTAACCTTCTGATTCAGCCTTTATCCACACCTTTAAACCTAGCCCCGTTACATACCTGAGTAAAGACCTTTTGATTTGTGTATCATCTCATATACAGTGGTGGAGATTTGATTTTCAGGCAAGCCTATGGGATTAACTTTTCAGGGTTGACTTAGAGTGCTTATTCTTGAACCTTAAACACCTTCGTGTGATTTGAGTGAATCATTAATGAAGATGTCAGTCCTTGTCGGTTTTGAATTAAAGGTAATTACTTAGACACCTATGTTTTCGTATACAGTGGGGAGACACCTATGTTTTCGTACTACAAAGGTATGACTTATCGTAATTGAATCTTTAGGACTCTTTGAGTTGAATTATCCATGTATAAATTATCTATGAATTATGATGAGACATTGTCGATAGGAATTATGAATTATGGAAAGTTTGTTTTAATTATAAGTTGAGAATTTTTCTTGAGGACAAGCAAAAGCTTAAGTGTGGGGGTATTTGATAAACCGTAAAAGTAACATATTTTAATCCCACATTTAGTATGCTTTTGGATGATTTATCCCTGATTTATGTAAAAAGGTGCTCTTAATCCTTTCTTTTCATGTCTTATGCTCAGGAAAGCAACTAAGGATAAAAAGAACGTAAAACGGGCTTAAAATGGACCAAATTGGGCCAACCCAAGAAATCGAAACGGCCTGGACTTCAAGCCATACGGTCGTGCCTTGCCATTTACTTCATATGGCCATGCCACGATTTACACAGCCATGCCCCAATCGACTGAATCGAGACACAGCCCAACCACGATTTACACGGGCGTGTGCCATGGCCGTGCCCCTGCCGCGAGAAAGAGCAATTTCACTCGGATTTGGATGCTTGGAGGCAAAGAAACACATTTTAAGTCTACTTTAACATTCTAGGAGGAATTCTACTTGAATTAGGATACTTAGGAGCCAAGTAAAGCATTTCAAAGCCTATATAAACACCCAAGGTAGCAACTAAAAAGGGAGTTCGGCAGAAGTCGAAAGAGAGCTTTGAGTAGAGGCTTTTGCCGAAGCTTTCATCTTTTAGGGAGTCACTTGAAGATAGCCAGTTGATCCATCTCAAGAAATTAGAACTCTATTCAAGACGGAGGATCTCTCCTTCAATTCCTTCAGGGGGTTTTAGGGATTCCTTATGCTTTGTTTATTCTTTACTCTTGAGATGTTTTCGTATTTAGGTATGCACTAAACCCTTCAAATACCTGAAGAGGATGAAACCTATGATGGATTTTGTTATTTGATTTCTAAATTTATATGATAAGTACTTGGTTTGTTCTTAATTATGTTATTTAATTTAATCTGATGTGCTTAGGTGGAGGAGGAATAGACCCTACCTAAGAGTAGATCTAGCATAATTAATCAGAGTTGATCGGGCGCCTAGAGATAGGGTTACGAGATTTTTCCGAATTAGGGTGAAACCTAATATGGGAATCCATTGATCAATTTACTGCTTCCTTAGGGGGTTATTATAAGAGAACGAGAGTTCCACTAATTAACCTAAGGTTAGACGTTATTCGCCTCGAGAGAAGGTTTAATATAGGTTAGGGAGTCTCACGGATCAAGCTAAGTAAAGAAATCATATGGTTTGAGGAATAAATAATAAGTGAAGTCATAGGTGGATTCTTCCTGAGGGTATTGTCTTTATCATCTGAGTTTTCCTAAAGTCTTTCTCCCATTCATTCTTTTGTCTTTGCATTTAGTCTAAGTATTTCATTAGTTTAATAATTCAATCACTTCATATTTCAGGCTAAATAATAGAAAGAAAGTGAGTAGTAGTACTTTTAGGTTCCCTTTGGTTCGATAAGATATTCTTGCCTGAGTTATACTACTATTCGATAGGTGCACTTGCCTCTATCGTTGTCACAATTAGTCTACAGGTTCGATCACTCTTTTATAAATATTAAAACTTGACTGTTTGACACGATCATAAAGAACAAAGCAACGATCACAAAAATGTAAAAATCATCAAAAAATTGAGCTCAAAACATACCTTGATTGAACAAATTTCTGGTTGAACCCTATTGTTCTTTTTCTTTTATTTTTCCTTAGAAAATTCGGCAATGAAAGATGAGAATGGTCTTTTGTTTCTTATTTTTTTATTTAATTATACATTAATAAGCTTTTTACTATTTTACCCTTAATGAATATTAATAATAACACCACGAACCATGCCATTATCATCCATTTATTATCAAATGGTTTATTAACAACATAAGGACCTTTCACTTTAAAAGTCATGACAATCTAGCACTTTAACATTCAGCACACAGCTTTTGTGTTTTATGCGATTAAGTACTTTTTCATAATTCGGCACACAACCGATAAAATTTTCACACATGCTCAATCATATACTGTAAGCACAGAAAATATTATTAAAATATTTTTTGACCTCAGATTTGTGGTCTGAAACCACTATTCTGACTACGGTCTAAACCAGGCTGTTACACTGTTATTGTAGGCAAATTCGACCAAAGGTAGATATTTTTCCCAACTACCTTCGAACTCTAAAACAGAGCATCAGAGCATGTCTTCGAGAACTTGAATCACTCTTTATGATTGACCATCAATTTGCGGATGGAACACAGTACTAAAATTCAATTTCGTCCCGAATGCTTCTTGCAACTTTTTCCAAAACCTTAATGTGAACCTCGGATCTCTATCCGAAATAATGAACATAGGCATCCCATGTAATCTCACAATTTTAGTAATATACAACTCAGCCAACATATCAAGTGAGTAATCAACACGTACCAGTATAAAGTGAGTAGATTTTGTTAATCTATCAACGATAACCCATACAACATCATTCTTTTTTAGAGTAGTAGGTAATCCCGTTACAAAATCCATCGTGATTCGGTCCTATTTCCACTCGGGAACCATCACTGGCTGAAGTAAACCTGAAGGTACCTGATGCTTGACTTTCACTTGTTGACAGACCAAACACTTTGTCATGAACTCAAAAATATCTCTTTTCATACCCGGCCACCAATACAACTCCTTCAAATCATTATACATTTTTCTGCTGCCCGAATGTACTGACAAACAACAATTGTGTGCCTCATGTAAAATTTTTCGAATCAACTCATCATCTTTCGACACACAAACTCTATCACGAAATATCAAACAATCATCTGGACTAACCCGAAAATCAGAGCTATTTCCCAATTCACACTGAGCTCTCTTAGCTTGCATTTCACTATCATTCCATTGAGCTTCACAAACCTGCTGAAGAAATAACGGTCCATCCCTCAACTCGGCCAATATAGAACCATCATTAGACAATGCTAAGCTTGTAATCATAGCTCTTAAAGCATACAGGAATTTTTTGCTCAAGGCATCCGCAACCATATTCTCTTTCCCCGGAAGGTAATCAATTACCAACTCATAATCCTTCAATAATTCGAGCCACCATCATTGTCGCAAATTCAAATCCTTTTGGTTCATCAAGTATTTCAAACTTTTGTGATCGGTAAAGATTCAACATTTTTCACCATATAGATATTGACGCCAAATCTTCAAAGCAAAAATGATGGCAAGCAACTCCAAATCGTGCGTTGGATAATTCTTTTCATGTAGTTTTAGCTGTCTCGAGGCATAAGCTATTACTTTACCCTCTTCCATCAACACACAACCAAGACCATTCAATGACGCATCAATATAGATCACAAACTCCTTTCCCGACTCAAGTTGCACCAAAATCGGTGCTTCAGTCAACAATTCTTTCAGTTTCTCAAAACTTTGCTGGCACCTCTCGGTCCATTCAAACTTGACATATTTATGTAGAAATCTCATCTCGGTGTAGCAATCATGGAGAAACCTTTAACGAATCGTCTATAGTAACCCGCTAAGCCCAAAAAGCTCCTACTCTCTGACACATTCTTCGGCGGTTTCTGCTCAACAATAGTTGAGATCTTACTAAGATTGACTTTAATTCCACCACCCGAAATGATGTGTCTTAAGAATCCAACCTTTCGGAGCCAAAACTCACTCTTGCTAAACTTAGCATACAACTGCTTATCTCTTGAGTCTGCAAAATAGTTCTCAAGTGCTCCGCATGCTCACTCTCACTCCGAGAATTAATTAGTATGTCATCGATAAAAACTACGACAAACTTATCCAAGTATGGTCGGAAAATACAATTCATTAAATCCATAAACATTGCAGGAGCTTTTGTTAAGCCAAAGGGCATGACGAGGAACTTGTAATGGCCATATCTCGTCTGAAATGCAGTTTTCGGCACATCTTGCTCCTTAACTCTCAACTGGTAATAGCCAGACCTCAGGTCTATCTTAGAAAACACAGTGGCTCCCTTCAATTGGTCAAACAAATCGTCGATCCTTGGTAAAGGATACTTATTCTTCACTGTCACCTTGTTGAGCTAGCTGTAGTCTATACACAGTCTTATCAACCTGTCTTTCTTCTTCACAAAAAGTACTGGAGCACCCCACTATGAATAGCTTGGTCTTGCAAAACACTTATCCGTTAACTCTTATAGCTAAGCCTTCAACTCTTTTAACTCCAACGATGCCATCCTACATGGGGCAACCGAAATAAGTGCTGTACCTGGAACCAACTCAATACCAAACTCGAATTCTCTAACTGGAGGAAACCTGGGAACTCTTCCGGAAACACGTCCTGATACTCGCATATGACAGGCACTGATTCAATCTTTACTTTCGACTCTTGGGTATTCAACACAAATGCAAGATAGGACTCATACCTTTTTCTCATGTATTTTTCAGCAGTTATAGAAGAAATCAGTGCAGGTAAACTATCCAATATACCTGATTCAACCCGAGTAATATCTCCATTTACACATCTCAGTTCAATAAAATTACTACCACAGTTTATTAAAACATTATGAGTAGTCAACCAATCCATGCCAAGAATTAGGTCAAATTCATCAAACGGAAACAATATGAGATTAGCCGAAAAACAATGACGTCTAATTGTCAAAGGACAATTTCTACACACTTTTCCAACTAGCACATGCTTGCCTATCGGGTTTGACACTTTTATCACAAATTCTGCAGACTCAACAATCATATTCATGCTAGACACCAATTTTATACAAACATACAAATGAGTAGACCTCGAATCAATCAAAGCAACAACATGAATATCATGAAGAGAAACAGTACTCGTAATCACGTCTGGAGATGATGCCTCTTCACGAGTGCGAATGGCATATGTCCTTGCAGGTGCTCTACCCTTTGGTCTCACAGCTTAATCTCTAGGCGCACCTCTACCACTAGTCCCATTCCCCGGGTTCCTCTATGGTCTACTCGTCGAAGGTACACTACTCGCTCTCCTTATTTTCTGTCTTTCTCATCCTTCTCAGGACAGTTTCGAATGAAGTGGTCTAGTGAACCGCACTTGTAGAAGCTCGATTATTTCCCCAACACTCCCCAGCATGTTGTCTACCACAATTTGGACACTCAAGTTTATTTGACTTCGCATTACCTACGCTTGCCATGGAGGTGGCTTGAACTCTAGAGACCGAATATATGTTACCACGATCTCGGTGTGAATACCCAGCTGAAGCAGTCGTCTGAGGGTTCGTTTCCTTGGACCTCTTTGATTGGGTTTGGAACAACTTACTCATCGATCTCTTACTTGCATCTCGAGCCTCAATCATAACTTTTCTCTTTTCCTTATTCAACTCCTCAGCCTTGCAAGCTCTATTGACCAATACCACGGATTCTTTCAACTCTAAAATCCCGACTAATAATCTAATATTCTCGATCAGCCCATCTTCTAATCTTTTACACATAATAGCTTCAGTAGACATACACTCTTGAGCATACTTACTAAGTCTAACAAATTCGCGCTCATACTCTACTATAGGATACCACTAAATGTAACACCCCTTATCCATATTCGACTCCAGAAAAGGATATTACCAGACTCATACACAAGCAATCATGCAATACTGAGACATGACTTTCCACTCAAATTTAAAACTTTTCTTATCACCCCTTAAACAAGCCTACGAGGCCTAAAACATACTTTAACAATGATTCGGGATCAAATTTAACTCGTAAAAGATCTCTAGAAAAACTTAGAAAAATTCTCATCAAACAGTCCAAACGCCCGTGTGGTGGAAGAGACACGCCCGTGTAGAACTCCACATGCCCGTGTTCCACACCCCTATAAATTTATTTCTTATTTCGAACCTACAAGGGTTTTCACACGGCCGGACACATGCCCATGTCCATGGCCTGTGTCCCTCACAAGACCATGACACGCACGTGTCTTAGCCCATGCAAAAACTTTGATATTCTATTTCTGACGCCATCATTCTATAAAGGTCACACGGCCAAGGCACATGCCTGTGTCCTTAGACCGTGTGGCGAATTAAATTCCAAAATTCAGGTGTAGACTTCACAAGGCTTGGGCACATGCCCATGTCTTATGGTCATGTCTTCTATACAGTTGAGACACACGGCCGTGTCTTAGCCCGTGTTGTTACTACTGAGCATTCTGACTTGCAAACTTAGCATGCAAGGGGACACACGGCTTAACTACACGCCCATGGGGCAGACCTTGTGTCGCAGACGGCATAGACACACGCCCGTGTGCCTATCCGTGTGGATAAGAACAAGGCTATTAGTCAAGCACTTTCTGCCACCCCAACTTATACCACATAAACCACATCAAGCAACTAACTCATTCATGCATAAATAACCCAATTAAACAACTATACAACTTACACATTCATGAATAACATCATCAGTTCATAGATTGATAAGAAAGAGCCATCAACTATGGCCTTATACAAAAGAATTCATCCTCAAATGAGCCAACACATTTGTCCAAAACAATATGACATTCAACTAAGTCTAAGTCCCTATACATGCCATAATCAAAATACTAAATCTAACTATACCAAAATGTGTGGATAGTGTGGGTGATCCTCCGACTATCTCTGTATCGCGAGCTTGCTCTTCGACACTATAAAACAAGGGGAAAAGAGAAGGGAGTAAGCTTTAAGCTTAGTAAGTCTATATGCAAACAATAAACATCATACCACATACTTATCAATCAAGAACATTACATACTAAGTAAAAACAATTCAGATCCTCATAATCATGCTTACTCATTTCAAGCCTTACCACATTCCAAACACATGTTATAAAACATTGCTCACATTTACTTATACTTATACCCTGCACTTATCACCACAAAGCCACATGTAATTTCACTTAAACAAGTTTCTCGATGAACACTTTGGAATAATACAAGATACCCGATGGTTTCATACACAGCCCACCATCAATCAATAACAAGGTGGTATCAAACACAGCCCATCAACAATGATAATTATGGTGATATTGCACACAGCTCACCAAATGATAATTACGGTGGTATCGCACACAGTCCACCAAAATGATAATTATAGGGGTATCGTACACAACCCACCAAAATGATAATTATGGTGGTATCGCACAAAGCCCACCAAAATGATAATTATGGTGGTATCACACACAATCCACTAAAATGGTAATTACGGTGGTATCGCACATAGCCCACCAAAATGATAATTACGGTGGTATCGCACACAACCCACCAACATGGTAATTACTTAATCATAAATATTATTCGTATGATTTTCCTATTCTAAAGGTTCATTCGAGGATTTCCTCACATTCTACCAATTTAATAGATTTCCATAATATTCATTTGCATTTCACATAATGCATTAATATTTAAAAACATAGCTACAAAGGATGTATCATTTATATATAAACTTACCTCGACACAGAATATATCAATTTGCAATTTAATCCGTCACCTTGCCTTTTCCTAGGTCAAGGTTGATTCCACGTTCTTCTTGATCTACAATAGTAAAATTTACTCATTTAATCACTACATAAATTAAGACACTTTAAAATTTCTACTTTGGCAAAAACTATCATTTTTCCCTTAGACTTTGGCAAAATTACGATTTCCCCTAGGCTTGTAAATCATTTTTCATCAAATTTCCTCATTTAACAAGCCTAGCTACACGTTTATTACTCTTATAACAACTCAAAATAGCAATCATTTCATGTATTTACTACCCATTTTAAAACCTTTACAAAAAGACCCTTTTTAGGTGTTTTCATGAAAAATCTCTTCATAAAAGATGTTCATTTAACAACCAAGTTTCATTTTCTTCCATAAAATTTCAGCAAACAACACTAATTCTCCCATGGTAAAACCATAGGCTTTCAATCATTTTGCAAAATAGTCCACTCATTAGCTAGATTAAGCTTTAGAGGTTCCAAAAACACAAAAATCATCAAAAATAACCATCATAATCACTTATTTGCAAGAGGATTGCTTGGCTGAAAGTTTGAGCTTCAAAACCCCTAATTCTTGCTGAAAATTTCGATGGCGAGGAAGATGGACACTATGCTTTCTTTCTTTATTTTATTTTTAGTCAATTTGGTCACCAAAACCCCACCTAATCCTTTGACATTTCATGATTTTGTCTCCATGTCCAGCCACTAACAAATTTGTGGTCTATTTCGAAATGGCTGGAAAATTTTTAGGGGCTGGGATGAAATTTTAATTTTTTATAGTTTATATCTTTATAATTTGTAAAAGATTAAATCAAATTTTTATAATTTTAGGGGGCCAAAGTGAAATTTTACTTTACTAATTTAAAATTTTTAAAAAATTATAAGGGACCATGAAACACCCCAAACCCAGCCCACAAGCCCTAACCGGATTTGGCATGCTTCTAGAGAAAAACCATTCGAATCTTATTTGGGCTTCGCCAAAAACTTGTGAGTTTTTGAAAACAGTTGATTTGGGTTGGGTTCAAAATTAAAACCCGTGTTGATTAGGTGTCAAAACAATTAATATTTATATTTAAGAAAAATTAACTTTAACTTCAAATCGATAAATGTCGTATCATACTAAGTAGTTTAAATGCATGCATAGACAATTTAATAGTTATGGCCTTATTACATCAAATAAAACCCGAAATAATTCAAAACTTAAATAAATAAATAAAAATAAACTAATAAAAATAAACAGTCTCTGAGTTATGCATGGCCACCACTGAGCTCCTGCCGACCCGGTCCATCAATCCCACAAAGGGGTGAGTCAAACAGACTCAATGTGTACAACCAATACAAGTCTCAATTAAATTCAGGCATATCAAATCATACATATTAAACACATATAAACCATGATGCAAACCCAAACCCAAGCCTAGATAACCATCCGCTACACATCACCCGTACCAACCATCACACCGTGGGGACTACTAAGTCGACCCTCCATCCGCTACACATCATCGAAGGCAGTCGCTGCAGACGACATGCTCATCGCCCTTATAGATATTGTGGCATAGCCACTAGATACAACATTTTGTGACATAAGTCACCACATTCATATTTCGTGACATAAGTCACCACATTCATATTTCGTGACATAAGTCACCACATTCATATTGTGGTATAAAACCACTAGATCACTTCCCCTTTACATATAACCCATATGCCCCATGTCATACAATTATGCATTAATCATGTCACATTCCTTATTCACATTCTTATAGTTTCACATATATGCCATAACAGATCTTATCATACTCATAGTAGGAGAGGGTAAACGTACCTGGGTACTTTGTACCTTTGCATGGTTAGCCATATGTCACATTATTATATACACATACATTAAGTGATGCCATAAATCTATTAAGAGCTAGTGTGGGGTACACACCTGATTCACTTAACGCTTTTACTGAAATCCCTAAGAATCCTGATCTAATCCTCTAGATCTCAAGTTCCTACATTCGGCCAACACTCAAAATTTAATAAAACCCATTCGGCCATAAAACCAAATCCCGAAGGATTAATGAAATCAACTTCTTACCTTGCTGCCGATTTGGCTACTAACCAAATCCCGAAATTTTGTGATATTCCCTCCTAGCAATCGGCCACACACTAGATCACCTAAATGATTAGTTTTCGGCTTTTGAATAAATAAGAAATAGATTCTAGTCACTGAATATGGCCTTGGCTGATTGGTATATTTACTTACCTTTGTGAATCTAAAACCCCAAAAATATCACTTGTCCTTGATATCTGTCAAAATCCCTACAAACAATATGTCAAATTTGATTTCAATGCCCAATGAACACCATTAATGGCCTTCGGCCTAAGATGACTCTGGCTTACCTTAGATCTTGAGATCCCGAAAGATCTCCTCCTTGTAGTCGACAACTACCAAATCCCGAAAGACCCTTCAAAGTTTCAGCCATAGAGAATTATTGGGATTAGATACCTAATTTTCGGCTGAAAGAAAAGAAATAATAATATGACATCAATTGAATCCTTACCCTTAATGTTGTAGGTGACTGCTCCTTGTTGAACCCACAGAGATTCGGCTATGTGGACTTAGATAAGAATCGACAAGTTTCAGGTTTTGATGAACACTAGGATGATTCGGCTATGGCTTCAAATGATGATGAGATATTCGGCTAACACCAAAATAAAAGAAAGAACTTGGAAAAGAGATATAGGTTTGGCCAAAATAGAGGAAAAAGAAACGAAGAGTTTGAAGAATTTTGGCAAAGATGACAAGGAAGAATTCAGCTTCCAATGGAGAGAAAGAAAAGGGAAAATCCACTCAAAGTTTCGGAGCAAGATACTAACTAAAATTCGGCACTTATGCCTCCCTTTCATGACCGATTTTTACCAACCAAAGAGTCTCTTGGCCGGCCACTATTATCCTTCCTTATCACATCCCATTTTCTTCTCCTACTTTATCTTTTATCTACTCCTTTAAAATAATTGATTAAAAAAATAATTATCACAAAGAGTTTAAGCACATCTAAAGCTCCTCCCTCAGTCTCCCAATACCGTCCACCTCTCCTGTTCCTTGCAGCAAAATAAAACTCCTTTATTTGCTTCCCTTGCAGCTCGAACTTCAGCCTTTCCTCACAGCTTATGGCATCACTTACTAGGCCTTAAGTGGCGCCTTGTAACAACTTTAACAAGCCCAATTTCATGTCAAATTTCCCTTACAAATTTTCTTAAGGCCTTATCAGACTTAGCTTCCTCTTTTAAACTTTAAAATCAAGTAATTTTTAAGCTATTCCCCTTCACACTAAGGTTTATAAAATTCATAATACACATTCACAACACACACAGGCATGTTATTTCATACAATTTAGTAATAATGCATAAGCCATAGTCCGGGATATTACAGTTTTACCCCCTTAAAATAATTTCGTCCTCGAAATTACCTGGCTAAAATAAGTGAGGGTATTGCTGTCGCATTGCTTCTTTTGGTTCCCACGAAGCTTCTTCCGATCCATGATTACGCCATAGCACCTTGACTAGAGGGACTGACTTCCTCCGTAACACTTTCACATCTCATTCCAAAATCTGAATCGGTTCCTCCTCGTAGGACAAATCTGGCCTTAGCTCTACCTCTTCAACCGGAACTACATGAGATGGATCCGATCGATATCGACATAGCATCGAAACATGGAATACGTCGTGCATCTGTTGCAATTCTGAAAGCAACTCTAACTGGTATGCCACCGGTCCAACTCGCTTCAGTTCCCGATAAGGTCCTATAAACCTGGGACTTAACTTCCCTTTGCGACCAAATCTCATCACCTTCTTCCAAGGCGAAACCTTGAGAAACACTTGATCTCCTACAGAAAATTTGATCTCCTTCCGTTTGAGATCTGCGTATGACTTTTGCCTATCAAACACCTCTTTCAATCGTGCCCAAATTATCATAACCTTCTCCTCGGATTCTGCCATAATTTTTGGACCCAAAATCTGACGTTCTCCCAATTCCGTCCAACATGTAAGAGTGCGACACTTCCGACCATACAATGCTTCGTACGGTGCCATCCGAATACTTGCTTGATAGCTGTTATTGTAAGCAAATTTTGCTAGAGGCAAATATTCTTCCCAACTTCCTCTGAAGTCAATCACACAGCCTCTTAGCATATCCTCCAACACTTGTATTACTTGCTCGGTTGACCGTCTGACTGTGGATGAAAAGCCGTACTGAAGTCCAATCTGCTGCCTAAAGCCTGATGTAGAGCTTTTCAAAATCGAGACGTAAACCTTGGATCCCTATCCAAGATAATAGACACCGGCACTCCGTGCAACCTTACAATCTCCGCTACATACAATCTTGCTAGCTTTTGAAGAGAATAGTCAATCCACTGGAATAAAATGTGCGGACTTTGTCAGTCGATCCACTATCACCCATACCGAGTCCTTCTTAGTAGGCATAAGGGGAAGCCCACTAACGAAGTCCATGGTAATTCTCTCCCACTTCCACTTCGGAATTTGTATTGGCTAAAGCAATCCTGATGGAACTTGATGTTCAGCCTTAACTTGCTAACACGTCAAACACTTGCCAACATATTCGGTAACTTCCCGCTTAAGACTAGGCCACCAAAACTGTTCCCTTAGATCTCTGTACAATTTACTACCTCCGGGATGCATAGCATAAGGGCTACTATGCGAATCCTAAAGAATTCTTTGCCTAAGCTCCTCGTCCTTCGGCATACAGACCTTACCCTTGAAGCACAATACTCCCTCGTCATTAACACCATAACCCTCTAACTCTCCATTCTGCGCTTATCGCAACTTAACACTTAGATCTTTATCCATTAACTGACTTTCCTTCACCTCATTCAACCATGTCGGTTTGACTTGCAATTCTGCCAGCAGACTTCTATCGTCATATAAGCTCAGATGTGCGAACATTGTCCTCAGCTCCGCCACTACCTTCTGACTTAGGGCATCTGCCACCACATTCGCCTTGCCCGGGTGATACTCTATAGAACAGTCGTAGTCCTTCAATAATTCCACCCACCTTCGCTGTCTTAGGTTCAACTCCTTTTGAGTCAGTAGATACTTAAGGCTTTTGTGGTCTGTGTAGATCACTGACTTCTCTACATAAAGATAGTGCCTCCATACCTTAAGAGCAAAGACCACTGCCACCAATTCCAAGTCATGCGTCGGGTAGTTAACCTCGTGTGGCCTTAGCTATCGAGACGCATAAGCGACTACTTTCCCATCTTGCATAAGGACACCTCCCAATCCTGTATGGGAAGCATCACAGTACACTTCAAAATCCTTCCCTGCCTCCGGCTGAATCAAAACTGGAGCTTCAGTCAAGACCCTCTTAAGCTTCTCAAAGCTCTCCTGTTGCTTATCGGTCCATACGAAAGGCATTTCCTTTCTCAACAACTTTGTCAGAGGCGCGGCTATCGACGAGAACTCTTCCATGAACCTTCGATAATAGCCTGCTAATCCTAAGAAACTCTGAACTTTTGCCACAGACTTAGGGGGTTTCCAATCCAAAACTGCTTCAATCTTCCGAGGATCCACCCTTATTCCTTCAACAGATACCACATGTCCTAAAAACGTAACCTCCTTAAGCCAAAATTCACACTTGCTAAATTTGGCGTAGAGCTTCTTCTCCCTCAACACTTGCAACACAACTCGGAGGTGCTCATCGTGTTCTTCCTCAGACTTCGAATACAATAAGATATTGTCTATGAACACAACAACAAATCGGTCCAGATAGGGTTGAAAAACCCAGTTCATCATGTCCATAAACGCGACTGGGGCATTTGTCAATCCGAACGGCATTACCAAGAACTCATAATGCCCGTACCTTGTGCGAAAAGCTATCTTATGGATATCAGCCTCCTTCACCTTAAGCTGATGATATCCAGACCTTAGATTTATCTTTGAGAATACTGCGGCCCCCTTAAACTGATCGAACAAGTCGTCTATCCTTGGCAACGGATACTTGTTCTTGATGGTCAGCTTATTCAACTGACGATAATCTATGTACATGCGCATAGTTCTGTCCTTCTTCTTCACAAACAAGAATGGTGCTCCCCATGGAGGCACACTGGGTCGAATAAACCCACGGTCTAGTAATTCTTGGATCTGAGCCTTGAGCTCAACCAACTCCTTTGGTGCCATTCTGTATGGGGCAATTGACACAGGACCTGTACTCGGTAGCAAGTTAATTTCGAACTCCACTTCCATATCCGGGGGTATTCTAGGTAACTCTTTTGGAAAAACATCTACAAACTCCCTTATGGTTCTAACTCCACTAACTCCCCCTTCTTTCGCATCCAACGCACTAATAAAGGCCAAAAATGCCTTGCACCCTTTCCATACCATCTTATCAACCTTCAAAGCAGAAACTACGTTAGACAAGTAGTTCCTTCTTTCTCCTATCATAACTATCACCTCATCCTCTGGGGTCCTTAACTCCATTCATTTGGTTGCACAATCCAATACAGCCCGATGCTCCACTAGCCAATCCATAACAAGTATAAGATCAAATTCCCGAAGGTAATTCCATTAAGTCGACAAGAAATACCGCTCCCTGAAGCTCCAAAGGCACACTCTGAAATATCTTGTTCACTACTACGATTTGACCTAGTGGGCTTACTATAGTCATCTCCCTACTAGATAGTTTAGAGGCTATTCCTAGAGTTTCAACTACTCTACATACAACATAAGAATGGGTCGAGCCCACATCAATCAAAGCAACATAAGGCTTGCCAAATATAAGGAACGTACCAGTTATGACGTCCGGTACGTCTCCGTCCTTCCTCCAACGAACTGCATACACTAAACCCGGCTGCCTGGCCTCCGTGTTACCAACACCTCGACCCGGTGTTCCCAGTCCTCTACCAGTACCGTTTCCTCTACCATTCAAACCACGGCCCCGTTGAGGCTGCTGTCCACCTCTTCCAGCCTGATTAAGACCTTAACTTACTGGTCGTCCCCCTTCGGTTCTCACAGGACAATCCTTAATCATGTGGTCTTTAGACCCACACTTAAAGCATCCTCCCGTCTTCTTCCAACATTCTCCTAAATGCTTCTTCCCACATTGGGCACAAATACGATACTGCCCTCTAGTAGCAGCTTGCTGACCTCATGGCCCATCAACTTTAGGCCTCTTTTGAACATTCCCAAATGGCCCTGATGATCCAAATCCTCTTTTCTGCCTATTTCGATCGATGTTCTTCCTTACAGAATCCTTGATACCCTCGGCTACCTTAGCCTTCTCCACCAACACAGCAAACTCCCACTCTTATTGTGGAGCTATCAATAGTCTCAAGTCATCCCTCAATTCGTCCTCAAATCGGACGCATCGCTCATGCTCAGTTGACACTATGCCTCGAGCATAATGGCTCGACCTTAGAATTCACTTCATACTCATACGGACTTGTTCCTTGAACCAATTTCAAAATGCCTTCCTCTACACATTAATGTAATGGGTATCGACATACTTTTTCTGGTATGCCGTTTTAGCATAATCCCAAGTGAGTTCCTCAGCTGTAACACCATCCCTAACCATGAGCCACCATTGATATGACTCATCGCGGAGAAGCGACACCAACCCTTTCAGTTTTTTCCTCAGCAGTTAAATCGAGCTCCTCCATAATCCGCTTAGTCGCTTCCAACCAATACTCAGTGGTACTGGGTGCCACACCAGATACACCACGGAACACCTCAGCTCTGTTGGCTCGGAGTCACTCTGGTACCGACTTTCGAGCTCCCATACCTCCACCCGCTCCAGCCACCCTTTCCAAAACCCGCAGCATCGCCTGTGACACTGCGTCATCCACCGTCTAATCTTGATATTCCTCATCAGTGGCTGGTGGTGGTGGTGGCATTTCATTTTTAGATCCTTGACCTGATCTAACTGGTTCCGACACGGTCATTCGGCCTCTTCCACGGCCACGCACGTTACGACCACGTCCCCTTGAATTCATACTTTCGATTTGCGTTTATCTGATTAAAGAATTTTATAGATTAGTTTTGTTCCACTGATTTATCACGAACAGTCTTATGTTTAATTGTCTTAAAGGGTAGTTCTTTCGAATTCATTCACATACAGTCTCAAATCATTCATTCAATCACATACATGAACTTGCATTCATTACAGAGAAATATTGTAGTTGTCATTGTTTGTTGTTTTCCACTACCCAGGAGTATTTTCGTAATTTTATCCTATAGGGGTATTTTGGTAATTTTTTCCAAATTAAGGTATTTAAAAAAGTTGCAAAATAGAGATTGTTGATATTTTACAACATTAAAATACTTGCTGGAAAAATTTCAAGGGTGAAATGGTAATTTTATACACTAGGGGTATTTTTGTAATTTTACAAACCAGGGTCATTTTGGTAATTTTTTTCACGAAATATGGTTCTTGGTGACTTTTCAAAACAAGGGTATTTTTAAAGGTTTCTAATTTGAGGGTACTTCAGTAATTTTCCTTACTGAGGGTATTTTGGTCATTTATTCAGGTTAAGGGTAATTTGGTCATTTTGTAAATCAGGGGTAATTTCGTAAATTTTCCAAATCAGAGTATCTTAATTTTTTGTAAAACTAGGGTTTTTGGATATTTGTAAGATAAAAACTGTGGGTAGTATGGAAATTTTATGAACCAAGGGTATTTTAGTAATTTTTTTCAACCAGGGGTATTTAGGTCATTTTAGTAAATCGAGAATATTTTGGCTTTTTTTTTCAAAATAGTTTTCCTACACATCAAAGGGGTCATTTGGTGATTTTAAGACTAGGGTTTTATAAAATATGGCTAGTCCCTTTCGGGTTTTAGTTATTGGGTTTAGCTTTGTGGTGAGTCCTCTTGGTTAGGGTGAACCATCACTATGCACCGTAGGATTCAGTGGGTAGGAGGTGAGTCACTAGGATCGCTTAAATACCAATCTCCCACCGAAACCAATCCTAGACATGCGCACGATGGTTGCCACACCCTAACTCGGCGACTTAGTCACAGGTTTGTTTAGTTAGGCATTAAAGTTTTATGTAATTATTGGGGTAAACTAGTCCTATAGTTCAAGTACTTATCATACTAATCTACATTCCACTTCTACCCGTCTACAAATCATACAATAATTCACACAATGGATAGGGGTACTTACCTGGTGGACTTCGGGTCGGGGACTCGGGTGCCATGCCAGAAACCCTGCTCATTTATTGGAAAAATCCATTTTAAAGAGAGAAAATGTTTTGGGCCCTAAAAGCCCTCAAGGTCGAGTTTTGAACCGAGCTCTAATACCAAAATGAAACACCCCAAACGCGGCCCACAAGCCCTAACCGGATCTAGCATGCTTCTAGAGAAAAACAATTCGAATCTTATTTGGGCTTCGCCAAAAACTTATGAGTTTTTGAAAATAGTTGATTTGGGTTGGGTTCAAAATTAAAACCCGTGTTGATTAGGTGTCAAAACAATTAATATTTATATTTAAGAAAAATTAACTTTAACTTCAAATCGATAAATGTCGTATCATACTAAGTAGTTTAAATGCATGCATAGACAATTTAATACTTATGGCCTTATTACATCAAATAAAACCCGAAATAATTCAAAACTTAAATAAATAAAAAATAAACTAATAAAAATAAATAGTCTCTGAGTTATGCATGGCCACCACTGAGCTCCTGCCTACCCGGTCCATCTACTGAGTGTCACTTGAAAAATAATCCCACAAAGGGGTGAGTCAAACAGACTCAATGTGTACAACCAATATAAGTCTCAATTAAATTCAGGCATATCAAATCATACATAATAAACACATATAAACCATGATGCAAACCCCAACCCAAGCCTAGATAACCATCCACTACACATCACCCGTACCAACCATCACACCGCGGGGACTACTAAGTCGACCCTCCATCCGCTACACATCATCGAAGGCAGTCGCTGCAGATGACATGCTCATCACCCTTATAGATATTGTGGCATAGCCACTAGATATAACATTTTGTGACATAAGTCACCACATTCATATTTCGTGACATAAGTCACCACATTCATATTTCGTAACATAAGTCACCACATTCATATTGTGGTATAAAACCACTAGATCACTTCCCTTTTACATATCACCCATATGCCCCATGTCATACAATTATACATTAATCATGTCACATTCCTTATTCACATTCTTATAATTTCACATATATGCCATAACAGATCTTATCATACTCATAGTAGGAGTGGGTAAACGTACCTGGACTTGGGTACTTTGTACCTTTGCATGGTTAGCCATATGTCACATTATTATATACACATACATTAAGTGATGCCATAAATCTATTAAGAGCTAGTGTGGGGTACACACCTGATACACTTAACGCTTTTACTGAAATACTGAAGAATCCCGATCTAATCCTCTAGATCTCAAGTTCCTACATTCGGCCAACACTCGAAATTTAATAAAACCCATTCGGCCATAAAACCAAATCTTGAAGGATTAACGAAATCAACTTCTTACCTTGCCACCGATTTGGCTACTAACCAAATCCCAAAATTTTTTATATTCCCTCCTAGCAATCGGCCACACACTAGATCACCTAAATGATTAGTTTTCAGCTTTTGAATAAATAAAAAATAGATCCTAGTCACTGGATATGGCCTTGGCCGATTGGTATATTTACTTACCTTTGCGAATCTAAAATCCCGAAAATATCACTTGTCCTTGATATCTGTCGAAATCCCTACAAACACTATGTCAGATCTGATTTCAATGCCCAATGAACACCATTAACGGCCTTCGGCCTAAGATGACTCTGGCTTACCTTAGATCTTGAGATCCTGAAAGATCTCCTCCTTGTAGTCGACAACTACCAAATCCCGAAAGACCCTTCAAAGTTTCGGCCATAGAGAATTATTGGGATTAGATACCTATTTTTCGGCTAAAAGAAAAGAAATAATAATAATATGACATCAATTGAATCCTTACCCTTAATGTTGTAGGCGAATGCTCCTTGTTGAACCCACAAAGATTCGGCTATGTGGACTTAGATAGGAATCGACAAGTTTTGGCTTTTGATGAACACTAGGATGGTTTGCCTATCACTTCAAATGATGATGAGATATTCGGCTAACACCAAAATAAAAGAAGGAACTTGGAAAAGAGATATAGGTTCGGCCAAAATAGAGGAAAAAGAAAAGAAGAGTTTGAAGAATTTTGGCAAAGATGACAAGGAAGAATTCAGCTTCCAATGGAAAGAAAGAAAAGGGAAAATCCACTCAAAGTTTCGGTAGTAAGATACTAACTAAAATTCGGCACTTATGCCTCCCTTTCATGATCGATTTTTACCAACCAAAGAGTCTCTTGGCCGGCCACTATTATCCTTCCTTATCACATCCCATTTTATTCTCCTACTTTATCTTTTATCTACTCCTTTAAAATAATTTATTAAAAAAATAATTATCACAAAGAGTTTAAGCACATTTAAAGCTCCTTCCTCCGTCTCCCAATGCCGTCCACCTCTCCTGTTCCTTGCAGCAAAATAAAACTCCTTTATTTGCTTCCCTTGCAGCTCGAACTCCAGCCCTTCCTCACAGCTTATGGCGTCACTTACTAGGCCTTAAGTGGCACCTTGCAACCACTTTAACAAGCCCAATTTCATGTCAAATTTCCCTTACAAATTTTCTTAAGGCCTTATCAGACTTAGCTTCCTCTTTTAAACTTTAAAATCAAATAATTTTTAAGCTACTCCCCTTCACACTAAGGTTCACAAAATTCATAATACACATTCACAACACACACAGGCATGCTATTTCATACAATTTAGTAATAATGCATAAGCCATAGTCTGAGATATTACAGACCAAATAATAATTTTACATTTTAGGGGGGTCGAGGCCCATGCCAGCCCCCCTAAATTCGTCCCTGGTCTATTTATTCAATAAGGACCTCTAATTTAATGTTTTGTAACTAATTGACCCTTTAGCCATTAGAATAAAACATTCACACTTTATGCAATTTAGCCCTTTTTTCGTAATTAAACATGCAATCACCAAAATAATACACCAAAATTTTCATGCCCTCATATAATCATGCTATAACACAAAAAGTAACATTAAAAATAATTTCTCCGACTTCGAATTAGTGGTTCCAAAACCACTGTTCTGACTAGCCCCAAAATCGAGTTGTTGCATATACATCTCAGAACTTTCCACAACCTCACTAACCTATACATGCCATATATCGTAAATACAACTTCCAAAAGGTACCAAAATATATGTCCGATAGTGTGATTTAGTCGCTGACGATTCCCAGATCTGAGCTAGCTTTAATGACACTATAAAACAGAGAAGACTTCACACAGTGAGCTTTAGAGCTTAGTAAGTTCGTAATATAACACAGTTAACTCAATAATTCATATACAATATGCCAAATTAACTAGCACATAGTTCAACTGATATCACAACTCAATCTCATCCATACTATTTCTTACTTTCCTATCATTCATTTAGGCTTATAACCAAGCATTCATAATGCTACTTATTCTAACTCTTTTCATTATTCATTCTTATAACCTTTCATCACATTCATACTCAATATCATCAACCAAATAGGTTCCGCACAAACATGTCCATCATGTATTTATCTATCACGTTTACCACCACAATGCTCGATACATCAATCCATTCGATCATCTTTAAACGTTCAATATACTCGCACACTTAGTGCCGATCAATTAGCCAAAGTTATAATAATATCGAACACTTAGTGCCATCACATTAAACCAAAATGGTCTCAGTATCGCACACTTAGTGCCCATTATTCAGCCAACGCTGTTTCGATCTCGCACACTTAGTGCACTTTTTGTAGCCGTAGCTATCTTATTTTTTGCACACTTAGTGTCTCATATCCTCGAATCCATGTTTCATATAACCAAGTTTCACAATCACGTTTCCATTCATTTCATTACATATAAACATTTTTAAATAATATGTATTATACACAAACTTACCTCGGATGTAGAAACAACGATACTAATCGATCAATTGAGCACTTTGTTCTTGCCTCGATCTAGGTCTGAATTTCTCTTTTCTTGATCTATATAATATCAAAATCAACTCATTCAATCTCATCTTCATCCAAAACAATCCACAAACACATAGTTAGGGCATTTTACACTTTAACCTCATAATTCCACATTTTGACATTTTAATCCCAATTTCACAAGTACACAAAATACACATAATTTACTCACACACAAGCTTGGCTGAATTTCAAACTAGTCCCTAGCAGCCCATATCTTTCATTTATTTCACATTTTAACCCTTCAAAGTTTCATTTTCACAAATTAGCCCATAATAATCAATTTCATCAAAAATCCCAATACAAAACATATTTATCAAATATTTCACCAACTATCATATTCATCAATGGCACATCTCAAAAATGGCACATATTCATCAACTATCAAAACAAAGCTCACATATTCATCAATGGCACATCTCAAAATCATTATCAAATTTAGAAATTTAGGCATGGGCTTGCTAAAGTACTTAACAACAATCACAAAAACATAAAAATCATCAAAAATAGATCAAAACACATACCTAATTGAAGCTTGAGCTTGTCGAACCCTAGCTAGCTCTTTTTCTTTTCTTTTTCTTTAAATTTTCGGTAAGAACAAAGATGAATGCATGAGTTTGGCCTTTGTTTTATTTAATCTACACTTATTTAGCACATTACTAAATTAGCCTTATTAATGTCATTAAAATCTTACTAATTCATGACCACATTTGTCCATTCATTAAACCAATGGTCTATTTACAACATAAGGACCTCACATTTAAGGAGACATAGCAATTAGGCACTTTTAACTTTTAGCACACAGCTTTTGCATTTTACACGATTAAGTCCTTTTTCACAAATCGACACACAAATAATAAAATTTTCATACAGAACTTTCACACATACTTTATCACATGCAATAAACATAAAAAATAATATTAAATTATTTTTTTGACATCAGATTTGTGGTCCTAAAACCACTATTCCAATTAGGGTCTAAACTGGGCTATTACATGTTATATGATATGTGGCTCGAGAGTGTGCTTTTTGATTAAGTGCCCTAATGGGTACTCCTGAATATGAATTTACGGGTTATTGAATTGTACACCTTGAGTGTATTATCAAAATATCCATCGAAATTTCAATGATTAAATGGATAAAATACTTGACATGATATGAGAATTATGAGATGAAATGAATAATGTCTTGAAATAATATGGCATGATGAACTCATTAATGCTTATTGATGTATATATGAAATTTATGTAACTAACTTGCTTGATTGAGTGGATGTTTGTTTAGGTAAATTTGCCAAATTGATGAAAAACATGTTATTGAATACTTATTGAATACTTAATGTTATTGAATGTGATTGGTAAGTTTTAGTTCCTATTATATGAACTTACTAAGCACATAATGCTTACTAGGTTTTATTTTCTCTGTTTATAGTGCTCGGAAGCTCGAGAAGGTTGGTGATCGATTAGAGCATCATCAAACTATCCATTAGTTTGTTTTGGTATAATTAGTAAACTTATTTTGGTATAATGGTATGCATAGGTTAACTTGGCCATTGTTGGCTTGAAAATTATGTTTGTAATCTAGCCATTGGAATGGCTAGTAATGGTTTGTTTTGATAACTTATAAGGTCATACTATGCTAGCTACATATATGTTAAGTATGGTTGATTAAATTATGTTTAACATATAGACTAAACCAAGGTAAAATTATAAATATGTGTGCATATAATTATATACCATGTTAAATGATAGAATTAGCTTGATTATAATGCTTGGATTGGTTGGTTTATGAATGTAAATTTTGGTGTAGGCCACTGGCAAAGTTTTGGGTGAGAAATGAAACTAGAAATGGCTTTATTTTGTCCACACGGGTAGACACATGGGCATGTGTCTTGACCGTGTGTGATTTATGGGTGTATGGTTACGCCATGTGTCCCTTGCACTTTAAATTTGAGAAACATAATGCTCAGAATTGAGCACACAGGCAGAGACACGAGCGTGTGTCTTAGCCATGTGTTCTACACGACATAGAACACGAGCGTATGTCTTGGCCATGTGAAACCTGCACCTAATTTTGAAAATTTTAATTAACCACACGACCTAGCACACGGGCGTGTGGTTGGCTATGTGGCACAAGTCAGAGAGCTACATAGTTTCCAACATGGCTTGCAGCACGGGCGTGTCCTACGGTCACACGGGCGTGTGTGCCCTACATCTAGGAATTTTTTGAAATTTTTTGAAAAATTCTCTGAGTTCATAATTTAGTCTCGACTCGACCCTAATACTCATATTGGGTATCGAGGGTCCATTTAAGGGACAATATGAATAATCTCGAATTATGAATAGTAATTAACATGAATTATTTGTAATTGTTTTGAAAACTTTAGTAATATTTTGTAACCCTGTTTCGGTGATGGATACGGGCTAGGGGTGTTACAAGTTAACTTAATTTAATATAATTCATATTCAATTTAGCCTAACACATATTTTTGGCAAAATTACCATTTTGCCCATATACTTTTAATTCCTTTGCAATTTAGTCCCTAAGCTCGAAAAATTAAATTCATGCAATTTAATCCTTACCCAAGCCTAGTCAATTTTTATAGATATTAATATCAGCCCATATATTTCATAAATTCACAATTTTACCACATAATATTCTTCAATTTTCAATTTAATCCCTATTTAACAATTTTACTAAAAATTCCTTTACAAAAGTTGTTTATCTAGAAACAACCATTTATTTTCTACCATCAAACTTCAAATCTTAAGCGTGCTCATCAATGGTAAATCCCTAACAGTTTATAGTTTTACAAATTAGTCCTCGAGATAGCTAGATTAAGCTACAATGATCCCGAAAACATGGAAATCACTAAAAATGGATTAAAATCCTTACCTAATTGGACAAAAAGGTTGGCCAAAACTAGGTCTCCCATGGCTTCCTTTCTTCTTCTAAAATTGGTGGAAGATGATAATTAAAGATGATAGTTTTATTTTATTCCTTTAATTTATCATTTATTTACTATTTACTTATTAACCTTTAAAATTATTCAAAATTACAAAATTATCAAACCATTATCATCCACTAACTCATTAATGGGATAATTACCATATAGAGACCTCCACTTTTAAGTTCCATAGCTATTTAATAACTTTAGCTATTAGAACTCAAATTTTTCACTTTACATGATTTAGTCCTTTTTTATCAAACTGAATATGTAAATGGTAAAATTTCTTAACGAAATTGTTATATAGTATTTCTATCATGCTGTAGATCATAAAATAACAATAAAATAAATTTTCTGACCTCATATTTGTGGTCATGTAACCATTTCTCTGATTTCAGTGAAAGGGGCTGTTACAAGCTAGATTTAAGCTAGAAATCTAAGTTACTGTATGTCTATAGAACTTTGAATTAATAACTGCAATGAACGATCTTCTCTGAACAAATTGTAACATCGATGTCTAGAGTGCTACGAGTATTCTTTGAATATTTGCTTACATCATAAGATTCTAGATCTAGTATTTTTAACCTTTTCAAAATTAAAAATACTTCTATGAATGCAACATACAATCAGTTATGACTAGAGCTTGCATGCATGTATTTAAAATAGGCATAAATTAAATAAAATAGTGATATAGGTAATTTCAAATCATGAACATTAAAGATGATAAACATCCACCCAAATAACTCCAACCCAGAAAAGATTTAGTTCATGGGTGGAAAAGTAAACACCAAATTTAAATCATTCATCAACATTTAAAGAAGTTTGAATCACAGATATAAGGAAAACTAAAGGAAGAACTACAGGATTTCTTGCCACTGTAACAACCTAAATTAGGGGTTGTTTGTAATTTAATTATTTTTCCCATGTGTGTGCTTGAAGAAATGTGTATGCTTGATTGCCTGATATATTTAAGGGTCTAGTCATAACCCCGGACTAGTCGGACTTAGGGCTAAAATTTATTTTTAGTGCTTGAGAGGAGGGAGCTAGGTGAGATAGGGGTTAAGAGATAGTTTTGGGAGAAGTTGGACACAAGGAATAAAGTGGCATGGTGGCTTGAGGTGCTAAGGTACAAGGGAGTGCAAGAGGGAGGACTCATGTTCGAGTCCTGGTGGAAGCGCAAGAATGTTTTAATTTTTTCCTTTGGCGTTAGGGCAAAAGGGAGTTAAGGAAGGAACGCTTAAAAGGGATTGTAAGGGGTTTATATCACGAAATGAGTCAGTGGCAAAGTGGCTTTCATGTGCCACTTAAGAGCTTGGAGGTGACATGGGCGCAGGTCTTGGGTTCGAGCCGAGTTTGCCTTTGGGAGTTTTATTTTCTTTTGCATTAGGAAGGAATCGGCCTAGGAAGGCCTTAAGAATGAATGGCAAGGTTTTGAGGCATGAAAGTCGATGTGGAAGAGTGGCTTAGGGGCATGTTAAAGAGCTGCTGCAAAGAGGTCCCATGTTCGAGTAGCATAGGCGACAATAGGATTCTTTTTTTATGCAAGTGGCGTGAATGGGAGAGGAGCTAATGGCCGATTTTGGACTCTTAATTTGATAAGGATAAGCTTAAATTTTGCACTTAATTTAATTTGGAAGAGTAGTGTTATTAGTATTTTATTTCTTTTTATTTTGAAGAGGTGATAAAGGAGGGATAGAAGATAGGTATTGTATTTAATTTAACTAAATAGGTGATAATCAAAAGATAAGAATTATCAAAAAAAAAAAAAAGGGGAGAGGTGGCTGAGTGAAGGGCTCTTGTGATGGCATATTCGGTCAAGTGAAAGGGGGTGCCGAAATTCATCAAAGTTCTTTTCTTTTTTTTCTCTTCAATTGATTGCTTGGCTGAATTCTCCCTAGTCATATTGCCAAGATTCTTCAAAAATTCCTTTCTTCTTTTCTTCTACTTGGCCGAACCTACCTCCCTCTTTTACTAAAAATTTCACCTTCCATTTGAGTTGCTAGCCGAATATCCCCTACCACATAGGGCTTAGGTTGAATCCCCCTATGGAAGGTGCTGTCAATTTCAAAGGTTAGTAAGTGCCTCTCTTAAGCATTCGGTTTCTCCTCTCTTCCTTTTTGTGTGCCGAAAGCTTGAGAAACAAGCCTTGGTAAGTTGGCCGAATGTGGTTATGGTTCTAATAGTGTATGTTTTGTGTGTAGCTAACGGCAAGGTGCATTGAGGGAGCCTTTCGTGGTTTCAATTCTGCAAGGTAAGCCAATATGGTATTCGGCCATAGGCCACTTTCCATAGATTTGCTTATAGCCGATTTTAACAAAGTGACATATAGGAATTCACAGTTTGTAAGATAGGAGTGGTTTTCCGGGATTTGATTTTCTTGATAAGTAATAATAAGATTCGGCCTAGGTCCATATTTGGATTATAGGTGCGATTAGTCCTTCGGGATTACTAATTTGGCCGAATAGGCCTATGGCACTAACTTTGGTGATTGGCAGAATATAGGGTCAAGGGATAGAGCACAGCAGATCAAAACTTCGGGATCTAGAATTCGCGTTAGTAACAGGTGTGTAAAATTCACTACACACTTTATTAGTTAACATGACTATATTGTTTCCTTTTAATCATTGTGGTAGTGATTTGCTTATGGACATGAGCATGGATTCCGGGTAAGTCCCATATTACGTTATCTATGATGTATGCTTGAGTATGCCATCACATGCTGTTGAATGCTATGCTATACATAAATGCATGATATATGGGATTATGATAATTGTTATGTAAGCATGATGATGGTGGGATTAATGAGAGGAAGGGGATGATCTCTATGGACTGTCACCAGTGGTTTGGACCACAAGATGGGTTGGCCCCATCAGATTAATTGTGACTTCGGTCACCAAAGGTTTTGACCACACCGTTGATAAATCGTGACTAAGTCCCAGATGGTTTGGTACCACCATGGTTTTGACCACATTATGATAATTGTGACCTATGGTCATCAGTGGTTTTGCCCATACGATGGGTTGGCCCCATCACTTGATTTGTGACTCTAGTCACCAGTGGTTTTGACCATCAGTGGTTTTGACCACACGGGGTAGTTAAAGGAGTACGGATGGTTAGTGGGGTTGCATGTTTGCATGTTTATTAATAATTTGTGTATGAGTTGCATTTCCGGGTGGGGGATTTACACTCTGAGTCTTGGTGACTCACCCTTTCCCATATTATTTTGCAGATGAGTAGATAGCGGAGATGGAGCCGGAGAGGACTCGAGGCGGCCATGCTTATTCATTGGATTTGAATTTAATTTATTATAGTTAAGTTTATTTATTTTTTCTAAGTTTTTAATTTGGGTTGTAATAAGGCCGCTAGTTTATTATTTTGGGATGTTTACATAGTTAATATTACTCTACTTATACTATATTACAAATGAGATTATATAATGTTAAGTAAATCGGTTTAAAGCAACATTTTCAAGTTAAGTAACTTTTACGAGTTTTCAAAGATGTTACCATCGGGTAGCAAAGTTTACCAAGTCGACCATAACTTGAAGATTCTTAAAATTTTACATGGTCGAAGGTTTTAAAAAGGTTTCCAAACACAACCATGTTTATAAATAAAAACCAATCCCACCTGAGTTTTATAAAACACTGCTTATTAACCTTAATAGTATTTTTTCACCAGAAAATCAATATCTTTCAAAACGTTTTTACTACGTGACATACCAGATCTGGTCAGGGCTCATGGGTCGGGTTTGGGGTGTTACATTTTTGGTATCAGAGCCCGGTTCAAAACTCGACTGTGGGGGCCCAAGGCCCAAAATGTTTTGTTTTTATTAGTAGCCTTATTGAAATGTTTTGGGAAACTGTTTATGGTTTGAACAGCATGGCACCGAGTCTCCGGCACCAATCCACCAGGTAAGTAATTCTATCTATTTTCTTTGTGAATATTTGATAGGGGTAGAAGGGTAAATTGTGAACGTAAAATATTAGAATAAGGAATTGTTGAACCCTAGGGTTAGCGTACCCCAACAAACAATGTATAAGATTTAATAATTCCTAAAACAACCACCGTGAGTTTTCAATGAAGCGGGGATGTGGCAATCGTTATACGCATGTCAGGATTGGATTCGGTGGGGCACGGTATTTAAGCGATCCTAGTGACTCACCTCCTACTCACTCGAATCCTACAGTGCGTAGTGATGGTTCATCCTAGCTGAGACGACACACTCACAGGCTAAACTTGATAACTAAAACCCGAAAGGGACTAGCCGTTTTGTTTTGAAGTAATTAAAACCTTGGCTTTAAAAAAATGACCAAAATACCCCTAGTTTGTAAACTACCAAAGTACCCTCCGTATGAAAAATTTCCAAATAAAAAAATTTTCAAAATATCCTTCTTTGTAAAATCAATTAGAACCAAATTTTGGAAATCTTGTTATGAAAAAATTACTAAAATACCCTAGTGGTAAAATTACAAAATTGCCCCTAACCAATAAAATTACGAATGACCTCGATTTTCAAAATTTTGCAATATCACCGTTCGAAAATGCAATTCTCAAAAAGAACCCTCAAAGTTTTACAACTTTTGAAATATCCCTGATTTATTAAATTTTACAAATTCACCCTGATTTGTGAAAAATTATTGAAATACCCCTAAGGTCCAAAATTACCGAAATAGCCCCAGATTTTAAAATTTATTCAAAATACCTCGGTAATTTAAAAGTTCCAAAATACTTTTTGACAAAATCATCCGGGAACTTTTCTTTTGGAAAATTATGAAAATACCCCTGTAGGACAAAATTACGAAAATACCTTGGGTAGTGGAAACCAACCACAATGAAAAACTACAACATTTCTCTAAATGAACAAAAGTTCATAACTACATGGTGGATGGATGAATGAATGAAAAGATTGTGTGCATGCATGAATACGAAAGAACCACTCCTAAATTCTTTTTCATAAAACTCCTTCACGGGTAAACAAGTGAAATGAAAGTACTAATTCATAAAACTTTTAATCAGATCATGACAAGAATAATGAGTACAAGAGGTCGTGGACGTCCGCCTGTGGCCGTGATAGGGGTAGGATGACCTTGTCGGAGCCAGCAGGGTCTGGTCATGGGTTTGGAAATGAGATGTCGAATCTGCTGGCGTGAAAACTGAGTTCTAGGATCAGACCGGTGGTAACTATGTAGTATCCCAAGCTGTACTACGAGTATTAGAATGAGTTGTCGAGGCAGATCGCGGTGTAGGAGCCCGTAAATCTGTGGTTGAACGACTCCGGGCTAACGGGTAGAAGTGTTTAGAGGAGTTTCTGGAGTGGCACCCAGTGCGGCGGAGTATTGGTTGGAATCAACAGAGAGGATCATGGGTGACTTGGATTTTACAACTGAGGAAAAGTTGAAGGGTATAATCTCTCTACTTTGGGATGAGTCATATCAGTGGTGGCTCACCGTAAGGGATGGAGCGATAGTGGAGGACCTCACATGGGAGTTCTTTAAGGCTGCCTACCAAAAGAAGTATATAAGAACTAGCTACGTGGATGCGCAGTGGAAGGCTTTCTTGAACCTAGTTTAGGGTAATAAGACAGTCGCAGAGTATGAGGCCGAATTTTTCCGGTTGAGCAAGTGTGCTCGTGGTATTGTGGGTACCAAGCATGAACACTGTGTCAGATTCGAAGATGTGCTGAAAGATGAGCTGAGGATGATGATAGCTCCACAACAGGAATGAGAGTTAGCTATCCTAGTGGAGAAGTCTAAGGTTGCTGAAGGGGTAAGACAGACGGTTTGACGGAATCAGGATAGGAGTTGGAATAAGAGGAGCTCTGGATCTTTAAGGTTTTCTGGTAATCAGCAGAAGAGGACGAGGTATGGTGGGTCGGATCAAGCTGCTAGGCTTGCTGTTGCTGCTAATCCTCAATGGTCGCCATGGTGTGCTCGGTGTGGGAAGTCTCACACGGGGGAGTGTTGGAATGGTAATCGGGGATGTTTCGAATGTGGGTCCATGGAACATCGAGTTAAAGATTGTCTGAAAAAGGTAGCTAGGCTGAGGTTAGAGGGTCAGGATCGTGCACCAAATAGGAGGGATAACCAACAGCCACCGAGAGGTCGTGGTGCAGGAAGAGGAGGTAATGGTGCTGGCAGAGGTCGTGGGGCACCGAGGGGAGGTACCGGTGGTACTGAGGCTAGGCAACCTGGTTTGGTCTATGCCACAAGGTATCAAGAGGAGGGCGACGCACCGGACGTCATAACCGGTATGTTCTTGATCTTTGGTGTACCCTATAGTACCTTGATTGACATTGGCTCAACCCACTCATACATTGCTAGTAGCGTAGTGGAAACTCTGCACTTAGACTCTGAGCTTACTTCTAGGAAGATGATTGTATTAAGCCCTTTAGGTCACTCTGTATAAGTAAGTAAACTCTATAGGAACGTACCCCTAGAACTCCAAGGGGTCGTGTTCTTGGCTGACTTGATGGAACTATCGTTTCGGGAGTTTGACCTAATCCTCGGAATGGATTGGCTAGTAAACTATTAGGCTAGCCTGGATTACGCATCTAAGCGCATGGTAATAAAGACCGTGGGAGGTGATGAGGTGGTGATGATAGGTAAAAGGAGAGATTACCTATGTAATCTGGTTTCTGCATTGAAGGCGAAAAAGATGGTGAGGAAGGGTTGTAAAGCATATGTGGTGCATGTCTGTGCTTTGGAAGCTAAGGATGTTGCTGTAAGAGATGTCCGGACCGTAAGGGACTATGTTGATGTGTTTCTAGAGGAACTTTCGGGTCTACCTTCGGACCGTGAGGTTGAATTTGGTATAGATCTGTTACCTGAAACCGCGCCAGTATCTATAGCTCCGTATCGGATGGCGTCGAAAGAATTGGTAGAGTTGAAGGCTTAGATTTAGGAATTGTTGGATAGAGGGTTCATCCGACCAAGTGTATCACCTTGGGGAGCTCCAGTGCTTTTTGTCAAGAAGAAGGATGGAACGATGAGGATGTGTATAGACTATCGACAACTGAATAAGTTGACAATAAAGAACCGATATCCTTTGCCCAGGATCGATGATCTGTTCGATCAACTCAAAGCGCATTGGTGTTCTCTAAGATTGACCTTAGGTCAGGGTACCATCAGCTTAAGGTGAAGGAGGCTGATGTCCATAAGATGACATTCCGTACTCGGTATGGACACTACGAGTTTCTGGTAATGTCTTTTGGTTTGACGAATGCACCGGCCGCATTTATGGACATGATGAATCGGGTTTTCCAACCCTATCTGGATCGGTTCGTCGTGGTATTCATAGACGACATTTTGGTGTACTCGAAGTCTGAAGAGGAGCATGACGCATATCTTCATGTGGTTCTACAAGTTCTAAGGGAGAAACAATTGTATGCCAAATTCAGCAAGTGTGAGTTCTGGCTCAAGGAGGTAACTTTTCTAGGGCATGTTGTTTTAGCTGAGGGCATCAGGGTGGATCCCCGTAAGATTGAGGCAGTTTTAGAGTGGAAACCACCAAAGTCAGTTACGGAAATTTAGAGTTTTCTGGGGTTGGCAGGATATTATAGGAGATTTGTGGAAAATTTCTCCTTAATCGCAAAGATCGCTGACTAAACTGCCGAGAAAAGGAGTTCCATTTGTGTGGTCCGAGAAGCGGTAAGAGAGTTTTGATAAGCTGAAGAAGATCTTGATAGAAGCACCGGTTTTGATTCAGCCTGAGGCAGGAAAGGAATTCACTGTGTATTGTGATACATCGCATACTGGTTTAGGGTGTTTGTTAATGCAAGAAGGGAAGGTGGTCGCTTATGCGTCACGGCAGTTGAGGCCTCACGAAGCTAACTATCCGACACATGATTTGGAATTGGCTGCTGTGGTTTTTGCCTTGAAGATTTGGAGGCACTATCTGTATGGGGAGAAGTCGGTAGTATACACTGATCACAAGAGTCTGAAGTAGCTCTTAACTCAGAAAGATTTAAATCTGAGGCAGCGGAGGTGGATTGAGTTGCTAAAAGACTACGACTACTCAATTGAATACCATCCGGGCAAGGCTAATGTGGTAGCTGATGCATTGAGCCTAAAGGTGGTAGCAAATTTGTGAGCAATGTTTGCTCACCTAAGTCTCTATGAGGATGGGAGCCTTTTGGCCAAATTGCAAGTGAAACCGTCTTGGATTAATGAGGTCAAAGAAAGGCAGATGACCGACGGAGCTTTGAGTACTCGGAAGTTGCAAATACAGAATGGTGAGGCCGAAGGTTTCAGCTTGGGTAGTGATGGAGTGTTGTACTTTCAGGGGAGAGTATGCATGCCTAAGGATGATGATTTGAGGCAGCGAATCCTTAAAGAAGCTCATAGCAGTCTGTACGTTATGCACCCGGGAAGCAGCAAGATGTATTGAGATTTAAGGGAGCAATTTTGGTGGTCGAGTCTTAAGCGGGAAGTAACCGAGTTAGTGGGCAATTGTCTGACATGCCAGCAAGTTAAGGCTGAGCATCAATTGCCATCAGGGCTGTTATAGCCGGTAAAGATCCCACAGTAGAAGTGGGAGGAGATTACTATGGATTTCGTAAGTGGGCTTCACCTTACGCCCAGTAAGAAAGATACAGTTTGGGTAATAGTAGACTGGTTGACTAAGTCGGCTCATTTCATACCGGTAAGGGTTGACTGCTTGCTTCAAAGGTTAGCCAAGTTGTATATCACAGAGATAGTGCGGTTGCATGAAGTACCAGTGTCCATTATCTCAGATTGAGATCCCCGGTTCACGTCGAGATTCTGGAAGGCTTTACATTAGGAGTTAGGCACGAAGTTGAATTTCAGCACGGCTTTTCACCCACAAATCGATGGACAATCGAGAGGGTAATCCAAGTGTTGGAAGATATGCTAAGGGCTATGTTTTGACTTCCGTGGTAGTTGGGAGGAGTACCTACCTTTATTCGCTTATAACAATAGTTATCAGCGAGTATTCAGATGGCACCGTATGAGGCAATCAGATGGTCGAAATGCCGTACTCCTACATGTTGGACGGAACTAGGAGAGCGACGGATGTTGGGTCCAGAGTTAGTGGCAGAGACGGAGGATAAGGTTAGAGTAATTTGGGCTCGTCTTAAGGAGGCGCCGACGGTAGAAATCCTATGCCGATCTTAAGCGAAGAGAGGTTGAATATGCAAGATGGGTGATAAGGTCTTCTTGAAGGTATCACCTTGGAAGAAGGTGCTGAGGTTTGGCCGGAAGGACAAGCTAAGCCCTAGATTCATCGGACCGTACACGGTGTTGAAACGTGTGGGATCGGTAGCTTACCAGCTTGAGTTGCCAGCAGAATTGAGCCAGATACATGACATCTTCCATGTTTCGATGCTGAGGCACTATCGATCAGATCCCTCACACGTAGTGCCGATCGCAAAAATTGAGGTGAACCCGGACTGGTCTTTCGAGGAGGAGCCAGTACAGATTTTGGATCGAGATGTCAAGGTTCTGAGGAGGAAGTCAGTACCTTTGGTAAAGGTGTTATGGCGGAATCATGGTACGGAGGAGGCCACATGGGAACCCGAGGATGTGATGCGTCAGCAATACCCCCAACTCTTCTGATCCAGGTAATTTCGAGGCCAAAATTATTTTAAGGGGGTAGAACTGTAACATCCTAAATTAGGGGTTGTTTGTAATTTAATTATTTTTCCCATGTGTGTGCTTGAAGAAATATGTATGCTTGATTGCCTGATATATTTAAGGGTCTAGTCATAACCCGGACTAGTCGGACTTAGGGCTAAAATTTATTTTTAGTGCTTGAGAGGAGGGAGCTAGGTGAGATAGGGGTTAAGAGATAGTTTTGGGAGAAGTTGGACACAAGGAATAAAGTGGCATAGTGGCTTGAGGAGCTAAGGTGCAAGGGAGTGCAAGAGGGAGGACTCATGTTTGAGTCCTGGTGGAAGCGCAAGAATGTTTTAATTTTTACCTTTGGTGTTAGGGCAAAAGGGAGTTAAGGAAGGAACGCTTAAAAGGGATTGTAAGGGGTTTATATAACGGAATGAGTCAGTGGAAAAGTGGCTTTCATGCGCCACTTAAGAGCTTGGAGGTGACATGGGCGCAGGTCTTGGGTTCGAGCTGCCGAGTTTGCGCCTTGGGAGTTTTATTTTCTTTTGCATTAGGAAGGGAATCAGCCTAGGAAGGCCTTAAGAATAAATGGCGAGGTTTTGAGGCATGAAAGTCGATGTGGAAGAGTGGCTTGGGGCATGTTAAAGAGCTGCGGCAAAGAGGTCCCATGTCCGAGTAGCATGGGCAGCAATAGGATTCTTTTTTTTATGCAAGCTGGCGTGAATGGGAGAGGGAGCTAATGGCCTGATTTTGGACTCTTAATTTGATAAGGATAAGCTTAAATTTTTGCACTTAATTTCGGCTGGAAGAGTAGTGTTATTAGTATTTTATTTCTTTTTATTTTGAAGAGGTGATAAAGGAGGGGATAGAAGATAGGTATTGTATTTAATTTAACTAAATAGGTGATAATCAAAAGATAAGAATTATCACAAAAAGGGGAGAGGAGGTGAGTGAAGGGCTCTTGTGATGGCATATTCGGTCAAGTGAAAGGGGGTGCAAAATTCATCAAAGTTCTTTTCTTTTTTTCTCTTCAATTGATTGCTTAGTCAATTCTCCCTAGCCATCTTGCCAAGATTCTTCAAAAATTCCTTTCTTCTTTTCTTCTACTTGGCCGAACCTACCTCCCTCTTTTACTAAAAATTTCACCTTCCATTTGAGTTGCTAGCCGAATATCCCCTACCACATAGGGCTTACGCCGAATCCCCCTAAGGAAGGTGCTGTCGATTTCAAAGGTTGGTAAATGCCTCTCTTAAGCATTCGGTTTCTCTTCTCTTCCTTTTTGTGTGCCGAAAGCTTGAGAAACAAGCCTTGGTAAGTTGGTCGAATGTGGTTATGGTTCTAATAGTGTATGTTTTGTGTGTAGCTAATGGCAAGGTGCATTGAGGGAGCCTTTCGTGGTTTCAATTCTGCAAGGTAAGCCAATATGGTATTCGGCCATAGGCCACTTTCCATAGATTTGCTTATAGCCGATTTTAACAAAGTGACATATAGGGATTTCGACAGTTCCAGAAGATAGGAGTGGTTTTCCGAGATTTCAATTTTTCTTCGGTAAGTAATAATAAGATTCAGCCTAGGGCCATATGTGGATTATAGGTGCGATTAGTCCTTCGGGATTACTAATTTGGCCGAATAGGCCTATGGCACTAACTTTGGTGATTGGCAGAATATAGGGTCAAGAGATAGAGCACAGTAGATCGAAACTTCAGGATCTAGGATTAGCGTTAGTAACAGGTGTGTAAAATTCACTACACACTTTATTAGTTAACATGACTATATTGTTGCCTTTTAATCATTGTGGTAGTGATTTGCTTGTGGACATGAGCATGGATTCGAGTAAGTCCCTATTACGTGATCTATGATGTATGCTTGAGTATGCCATCACATGTCGTTGAATGCTATGCTATACATAAATGCATGATATATGGGATTATGATAATTGTTATGTAAGCATGATGATGGTGGGATTAATGAGAGGAGGGGATGATCTCTATGGATCTGTCACCATGGTTTGGACCACAAGATGGGTTGGCCCCATCGATTAATTGTGACTTGGTCACCAAAGTGGTTTTGACCACACCGCTGATAAATTGTGACTAAGTCCCAGTGGTTTGGTACCACCAGTGGTTTTGACCACATTATGATAATTGTGACCTATGGTCATCAGTGGTTTTGACCACACGATGGGTTGGCCCCATCACTTGATTTGTGACTCTAGTCACCAGTGGTTTTGACCACCAGTGGTTTTGACCACACGGGGTAGTTAAAGGAGTACGGATGGTTAGTGGGGTTGCATGTTTGCATGTTTATTAATAATTTGTGTATGAGTTGCATTTTCGGGTGGGGGATTTACACACTGAGTCTTGGTGACTCACCCCTTCCCATATTATTTTGCAGATGAGTAGATTGCGGAGATGGAGCCGGAGAGGACTCGAGGCGGCCATGCTTATTCATTGGATTTGAATTTAATTTATTATAGTTAAGTTTATTTATTTTTTCTAAGTTTTTAATTTGGGTTGTAATAAGGCCGCTCGTTTATTATTTTGGGACGTTTACATAGTTAATATTACTCTACTTATACTATATTACAAATGAGATTATATAATGTTAAGTAAATCGGTTTAAAGCAACATTTTCAAGTTAAGTAACTTTTATGAGTTTTCAAAGATGTTACCATCGGGTAGCAAAGTTTACCAAGTCGACCATAACTTGAAGATTCTTAAAATTTTACATGATCGAAGGTTTTAAAAAGGTTTCCAAACACAACCATGTTTATAAATAAAAACCAATCCCACCTGAGTTTTATCAAACACTGCTTATTAACCTTAACAGTTTTTTTTCACCAGAAAATCAATATCTTTCAAAACGTTTTTACTATGTGACATACCATATCCGGTCAGGGCTTATGGGCCGGGTTTGGGGTGTTACAGCCACACTCCAGCTTCTCTTTTATCTTTCGATCATTCATAAATCCAAGATAAATGTCTCTTCCCCTTCTTCACGTCTATATTCATCTCTCTATAGCTGATACCCTTTCTTTCTCTGAAATTCTCCCTTGGATTTTTCTCTGTGTAGAGAAAGGATTGTTGTCACCAGTTCTTTCTCATACAAATTCTCCTCCCTTTCTTCTTCTTCTTCTCTCTTCTTCTTTTATTGGGTAGATCCGTCCCACCTCAGCACATATTTTTCATTCCTCTTTTCACGATGGTTTTTCTGGTGCACATCCAGCTAGCTGAGAGTGACGTGGATAGAGTGCTAAGTCATCTTTCCCAAAACTGCGATGGCGATTCTGTTGGCAATCAATCTTGCCAACTGCAATAATAATGTTTCACTTCTCTTATTTTCCCTCTTCATCTTCTTACTATTCCTACACCTATATTCACAAAAAACCACACATTTCCTCCCTAAGTGATAAAAGTAACAAATAATGGCCAATGTAGTGCAATCCAACCTTTGTTATACAATTAATTCCATTTAGAGGCCTTGTAACACCCCGAAAATTACTACAGTAAGAAAGTAAGATATTATCCTTGATATAGTAAAATAATGAAATAAAGTGACAAAAAGGGAAATTTTGAGTTATGTCAACATTGGGAAGTATATTATGCTATATTAATTCAAGAAAAGATTAAATCGTAAAAGTGAGAAAATTTGTGTTGCCCAATAGTAAATACTCAAAATTTGAGGGGTTAAAGTGTAAATATGAAAATTTGAAGGACCAATAGTGTAAATATTTTAAGGGTGGAATGATATAGAAACTAAGGAAAATGGATGAATTAGGACCAAATTGAATAGGTAAAGAATTATGAGGGACTAAATCACAATTTTACCAAATTAACTGATGGCTCAAGGATGGAATTTTAAAAGATCATAAAGGGAAAAATGGTCAATTAGAAAGAGAAAGAAATCTAGAATGCAATGATGATGTTGGTGATATTTTAATTAATTAAATAAATATTAGTTTATTAATGTTTTAATGAGATATTCTATTAATATTTTATTTGATATATAAGGAGAGAAAGATGAAGAATTTTCTTCATCTTTCATGTAACCAATATGGGAACGAGAAAGGAAAGAAAGAAATTTTCTTTTCTTACAATTTGGTCTTCTCACCAAAAATCCACCATTTTCACTTAGAGATCAAAAGAATTTCCATAGCCATCAAAAGAGAATGATAATAAGGAGACTATGGGGAGCTAGAATATCAAGTTAGATTCAAGAAATAGAAGCTGGAGGCAAGAGAAAATCAAGTTAAAGATTAAAATCAATAGGTCAAGGTAAGAACATCAAGACTCCAACATATTTTTTTAAGTTGATATTATTGAAAAAGCATGAAAAATGATGTTAAAGTAAAGTTTTTTTTTTTAAGGTTCTATGTTTTTGATATGTTAGTGAAGGGAAATAAGAGGAAGTGATGGGAAATATTATAGAGAAAGGAAATAAAGGTGTTATAAACTTGGCAATCAACATTTTGCACTAAATAAATTTTGGACAGCAACAGTAGTCTATCTTTGAAAAATCACCAAAAATAGTGGAAATTGAATTAGAGATTGAATAAAGTATGAAATCAAATTTTATTGAGTCTACTTTTTCATAGAATAAATGGTGTAAGCAATGAAATTTTAACTTATGAGATATAATAAATTTTGTGAGACAAGGTCAGAATCATTTTCGGGATCCCATGTTATAACTTTGGAAAATCATTAAAAATTGCAAAAAAAAAAAAAATACTTAGGGGTTTAAATTTTATATTTAAATTATTAATGAGTATATTTTCAATAAAAACAAACAAAAAAATCATTTAATTCCCGTAACAAGAGATAATTAATTTTTAGTAAAGAAAGGTCGAAGTTGTCAAACAGCAGAATAGGGACAAATTTGAAGATTTTACTCTACTTATTGGCTAAATTTTAAATTCTAAAATTTTTATGGTAAAGATATATTTGCATATAGTTTCAAAAACATCAAGAGGATCTTAATTTAAAATTCTGTAACTCGAGATATAAATAATTTAGTGACTATGACTCAAGTGGACAACTTGATATGAACATATAAGTAAATAGTGGAATTATATATACATTAAGGATGTAGAATGGAGAGGAGGAGGAGGAAAATATATGAATATTCAGATAGCATTGGTTTATATTAAAATGGCTAATTTTCATGTTTTAGGCTCAAGGACTAAATTGAATAAAATTAAAACTTTAGTGGTAATTTTGTAAAATGTCAAAATGACCAAATTACATGAAATGAATTATTTTATTATTTAAATTAATAAATTGAATGAAATTATTAATTTAGATCAAGATCGGGTGTATAATAGAGGAAAATAAAAATTTCTATAATGCCCCTGAATCTTGGTATTGCTGCAATTTAGCCAGGTAAGTTCGTGTAACTAAATTGTGTTTATTTTTATGCTTGAATTGAGTGTGGTACATGTTTATGTGAATTATATAAATGTTATAATGTATGAAATAATCATGTCCGTTAATGTCTGAAAAATGTTAAGTTCCATTTGAAAAATGAAATTCGATGGATACATGATTTCCTGTATTGAATGTGGTCCTGCATATGTTGCGGACAGAATATAGCATGGACGAGCAATCCTGTTATAAGCCCTCTCGAGTGTCCTATTAAATAGTTCTTGCGAGCATCCTGATCGGTAGTGATCTTGTTTATGTTACGCACTACCGCAGCTCTTTGTGAGCGTCCTGTTACATGATCGGTTGTGATCCTGCATATATTGCAGATACAAACACAGCTCTTTGTGAGCGCCCTGATATAAGCTCTTATGAGCTTCTTGATATGGCTTGCTTGAACTTCCTGTTATGCTATCCGGAGCTCCATGTTAATAACTTTTGGGAGTTACTTGTTAAGCTCAATGAACTTCCTGTTCTAAATTCTTATGAGTTTCTTGTTTAACCTGGATAAGCGTCCTGTTACATGGTTTATCTGAGCATCCTGTTATACGACTCGAGAGTGTGATTCCTAATTATGTACCCTAAAGGGTACCCCTAAATATGAATTAAAGAATCACTGATTTGTATACCTCGTGTATATTACCTGGGTATCCATCGATATTTTAATGACTCAATGGAAAAAAACTCCTGATGTGAGAAAATAGGAGTTTGATATAATTTATTTCTCATATATCCCTAAAAATACATGGAAATGATATTTATTTGATATATTGAAACATGACATGGAAAATACATGTGTATAAAACTTTCCTAATAAATATGTATATTCATGATTATGAATCTGCTTCAAATAAATATACATGAATTTCATGAAAATGATAGTCTATGAAATATTTATATAATGAAATGAATGATATATGTTTATGAAGAAATGACAAGAGAATGGTATGTATCATGGCATGTAAATATGTGACTAACTTTGATATGTTGATACAAGGAAACTATGTAAGTTGAAACGAGTAATAAACTCAAGTGTGACATGTCGAGAAAATAAGTTTATCAATGTTGAATTCATATGAAATATGTACAAGTACACTAACAAGTGTTGTTGTTGATTCTTAGGGATGTGCCAAGCTATTGGTTGAATGGTAATATGTTTATTTATATGAAGCATTGAAATGGTAAGTGCTCAAAAGAAAATATGCTAATGCTCATGAAGGAGTGGTAAGGTTTAAATTGTGTAATTTCTTATGAAATGATCTATCATGTGATTAATTTTAAAAAGGTCTATGTTGAAATGCACTAGCTTGTAGCTATGATGTAATGATATGGTTATGACTGCTGTGTTATGCATACGGTATGAATTTGGAAAAGTTAAAGTTGCTTAAAATCCTACCATGCTAGGAATAATATGTAGAAGTGAAATTGTAGATTATTCACTTGGTGAGTTGTTAAATATAACTTCATGAGTATTATGGTATCAATAATGGATTATTGTTGATATAAATAAATCCCATATTTGAAAAGAAGTATTATGACCAAAGATTATACGAGCTTACTAAGCACTCATTGCTTTCGTATTTGTTTTTATTTACCTTACAGATTATTGGAAGCTCAAATGGGTTGGAAGCTTGTTGGAGCTCTATCACACTATCCATCGATTCTATTGGTAATTTTTGATAATCTAATTCTGGTTATAATGGCATGTATAGGTTATTTTTACTAAACAATAGCCTATATGTGTTTTGGCATTTTGGTATATGCATAATTTGCCTTAAAATGATGATGTTCTAAAATGTTTGGTTAGTTTGATGAAAAGTTGGGTAAGAAATGAGGCTAGAAAAGATGGCCTATTTCGTCCACACAGGCAGAGACACGAGTGTGTGTCTCAATCGTGTGTGACACACGGCCAGATGATACGGTTGTGTGTCCACTGCATCTTCTAAATTATGAAAAATAGAATGCCCATATGGTCAAAGAGACAGACATGTTTCTTGGCCGAGTGACCCCTGCAATATTGAAAATTTTAAATATTTCTAAAATTTTTTTGAGTTTTTGGTTTAGTCCCGATATGTTTCTAATGTATATTTTGGGCATCAATGGCTCACATAAACGTTATGATTAAACTTGATTGATTTCAGGTATGAATGTTATATGAAGTGAAATTTCTATTAACTGATCTGTAAATTTTGGTAATGCTCTGAAACCTTGTTCCGGCGACAAATACAAGTTAGGGGTGTTACAGCCCTAAATATAACTATTTTCAAAAGTTATCACATCCTCAAACCTGAATTATTGCTTGTCTTTAAGAAAATGATGTTTGAATATGCATGAATGCATGGAATTGCCAAAACAATCCGTCACCAAATCCACTGCCAAATCGTAATGAGCATACTGTGTACCTCTAATCTCAGAATCTTCTATTGAAATAAAGAAAGAAATGCTTACAGTTGTTGTAAACCTATTTAGCAATTGCAGTTCAGAAAATGGTTCCTAAAGGTAAAATTTTCTAAATATTTCAGCAATTAAAACCATAGTAGTTCTCTCTAAATACCTAGGTTATCTATCTCCTAAACTTAGTTTTTTTTAAGCAATTATTCAATTTTCAACACAAAATTTCCTAGGGAATTCATATTTTTATATGATTATATACTTGACAACCTCAATGGAGCATACATTAGGCTTCCACATATTATATCATGTCACAATTTGAATATAAATCACTCTTGAAACAAAAGCTTTTAACTAAAAAGATGGATGGAGCAAACAACTACCTTATTAGCAATTTAGCCTCAAGATTCAGCCAAGTGTCCCTAGAATATTGCATATATATGTGCATATATATATATATATATATATATATTTAAACATTGATATTTGAACTCATTTTTTGGTCAACAATATAATGGAGCATACAAAATATTACTGACCTACTCAACAGGTTCAAACATTGGAGTATTCATATTACTATCTTAAAAAAATTATACGCTATTACTATACTTGAATTTAAGTCAAGAAATCCTAATTTTATTTAAAGAATGCTACTATAGCCTAATTGTAACACCCCTCACCCGTATTCAATGCCGAAATAGGGTTACAGAGCATTACCAGAATTTTAACATATATAACAGAACTTTTCATATACATTTAACCATTTCATACAATCATCATTCAGTTTGTCCCTTACAATAGCCTACGAGGACTTAAACATGCTTTAGGAGCGGTTTGAGACTAAACTGAAAACTTATAAACATCCACAAAACTTTGAAAATTTTTCTCAATATAGAGGACACACGCCCGTGTGACCAGGCCGTGTGTCTCACACGGCCACCAGACACGGATCGTGTCTCCAACCGTGTGAAAATAGGGGGTACATACTGACTTGGGTCACACGGCCAACCACACGCCCGTGTGTCTAGCCCATGTGCCCTTTGAATTGCCCACACACGCCCGTGTGCCAGGCCGTGTGCTAGGCCGTGCCAAAACTGTAGGGTATACTAGCTTATGTAACACTAGTAAGACGTGTACCACACGACTAGTCACACACCCATGTGTGAGACCGTGTGGAGCATATTGACTTGATTCGAATATCAACACCAAGGGACACACGGCCATGTAACATGACCGTGTGTCCACATGGCTAAGACACACGCTAGTGTCTCTGCCCGTGTGGACCAAAATAGGCTATTTGCAAAGCCATCTCGCCACCCTATTTATACATGCATGCACAGACATAGATTGCAACTTTTATAATCCAATAGGCAGCCAATCCTCAACATTTCATATACATTTTATACTAATTTGACATAGTTTTCAAATAACTAATTAATATCATGCATTTTTCCATTCATATGCTTATTACAAATCAAGACAACATTTGTATATTTCCATTCCATCTACTACTTGGCAAAAACAAACCATATTTGAACACTTATTCACAACCAAAATATTACACCAAGATAAGCCAAATCACATGGCTTAAGCTCATACCACAACATGTACCAAAATCTCTATCTCAAGTAACCATAACTATCATATTTATAACTAGCCTATAAATGCCATATTTACAAATATCCAAGAGTTCAAAAAAACCAACAGCAACTGGATAGTGTGATGCATAACTCCTACTTTATCTAGATCGAGCGAGCTATCGAACCTGTATAAAACATGTAAAAGAAATAGAGTAAGCCTTAAAGCTTAGTAAGCCCGTATAATTTAAAATTAAACTTACCATTTATACATAATCAAACAATTAAATCAAGTATACCAAATTCACTTACCAAATGCCTATACACAATCATTCATGAACAAGTTAGTCATATAAGTGCATGTAATCATCCATTATCTCAATTTAATACTAAAACATTGTATCATATCAAATTCACATATATCATGTACATCATTTATAACATTTCATTCTCAATCATATAAACGATAATTCATTCAATAACAATAACAGTAACTCATACATATAACACATATCTTTTTCGCATAACCAATAATAGAATTTATGCCCGTTGAACCTATTAGAATATCGAGAGATACTTGGGTGATATACATAACATATAAATTAGTAATCCGTCAATTTATTATCATTTCCGCTTTTTTAGAGCTATGAACAGTAAGCTCCTCCTGAGATGATGGACAGTAAGCTCTATTAAGCAGAAAATAGTAAGCTCTTACGAGCTGATATATCACTAAGCTCATACGAGCTATGGTGAGTTCGCAACAAATACAGGAGCTCGACCGAAACGGTAACCCTAGTGACATGTCACTCATATCCTACGAATTCTTATGGTTCAAACGGGGCTCGGTAACCATCATTATATATCAATAAGGCATTTGAATTTCAAGTAAATCATTTACTCAATTACATACATTCATTTCAAATAATTACAAGTATTTAAAATTTTGATTCTATTTATACAAACTTACCTCGTATCGCTCGAATAGCAAATATCGGCTATTCGTCCACTTTTCTTTCTCCCCGATCTAATTTCGATATCGGATTATCTATATCTATATATATTTCAAAATTAACACATTCAGATTCGGTCTACTCAATATAGTCCAAAACTCACCTTATGGCAAGATTACACTTTTTCCCCTACTATTTTGACATTTTTACAATTTAGTCCTTAGCTCGTAAAAATGCAAATTCATGCAATTAGACCCTTAACAATGCTAGCCGAATTTTAATGGAGTCCCCAGCAGCCCATATCTTTTATTTATTCATACTTTTACCCACATAATTTTACAATTTCACAAATTAATCCCTTTTTGACATTTTGTCAAAAATCACTTTACAAAAACTATTAATCTAACATTAAACCTTCCAAATCTATCATAATTCATCAAGTTACTCAAGCATTCAATAATGGTGACATGATAAATCTTTGAGAATTTCAAAATCTAAGGTACGAACTAGCTAGAATACGAAGCAACAATCTCAAAAACGTAAAAATCATTAAAAATCGAGCTAAAACCATACCTTAATCTATCCTCCAAAGTGACTGAATGGAAAAACCTAAAATAACTTTATTTTCACTTCAATTTTTGGCAACAAAGATGAAAAAAGATGAATAAAAATGACTTTGTTTTATTTAATATAACATTATTAAACATATTACCAAGTTAACCTTATTAATAACACGTAAAAATCACTTAATGCTTGTCCATCTTTGTCTGCTCACAATTAAAATGGTCTAGTTACAACATAAGGACCTCCTCTTTTAAGTTCCATAGGTATAAGATGCTTTTAGCTAATAGAACTCCACTTTTACACTTTACGCGATTTAGTCCTTTTTATTGAATTAAGCATTCAAATAGTAAAATTTCTTTACGAAACTTTCACACAATAATTCTATCATGCTGTAAACTTTAATAAAATAAATATTTTGACCTTGAATTTGTGGTCCTAAAACCACTATTTCGATTTGACGAAAAACAGGTTGTTACAACTCTCCTCCTTTTAGGGATTTTCATCCTTGAAAATTTCACTTGTAAATAGGTTAGAGTACTATTTTCTCATAGCTTCCTCAGGTTCCCACGTAGCTTCCTCGATCCCGTGTTTCTTCCAAAGAACCTTTACTAGGGCTATGCGTATTTCTCAATTCTTTGATTTCACGAGCTAAAATCTTGATCGATTCTTTGTTATATGTCAAATTAGTCTGTATCTCAACATCTACCAGAGAAATCACATGTGACATATTAAATCTATATCGACGTAGTATAGAAACATAAAAGACATTATGAATATTTTCAAGCTCTAACAGTAAAGCTAGTTGGTACGCTACAGGCCCTATTCTTTCAATGATCTCATACAGTCCAGTAAATCACGGACTCAACTTTCCTTTACGGTCGAATTGAAGAACCTTTTTCCACGGTGATACCTTTAGAAGCACTCGGTCCCAGACTTGAAACTCAATTAATTTACGTTTCAAATCTGCATATGAATTCTGTCGATCTAAAGCTAGTTTTAAACTATTATGAATCGTTTTCACTTTTTCTTCAGTTTCTCTGATCAATTCAACCCCGTGAATCTTTTTCTCACTCAATGCAGTCCCGTATAGCGAAGTTTGACATTTTCGACCGTATAAACCTTCATATGGTGTCATCTTTATACTTGTCTAAAAACTATTGTTATATGCAAACTCAATCAATAGTTAGTATTTTTCCCAACTACCCTCAAACTCTAAAACACAACATCTCAACATGTCTTCGAGAATCTATATAACTCTCTCAGTTTGACTGTCAGTCTGAGGATGAAAAGCTATACTGAAATTAAACTTCATACCCAAAGCTTCTTACAGTTTCTTCTAGAATAGCAATGTAAATCTTGGATCTTTATTAGAAATAATAGATAGTGGCACCTAGTGCAATCGTACAATCTCAGAAATGTACACTTAGCTAGTCTATCAAGTGAGAAATCTATACGTACTGGTATAAAATGAGCAAAATTCATTAGTCAATCAACGAAAACCCAAATAGCATCTTTCTTTTTTAGAGTTAGGGGCAATCCCGACACAAAATCTATTGTAACTCTATCCCATTTCAACTCATCAATCATCACAGGTTGCAGTAAACCCGATGGTACTTGATGTTCAGTTTTGACTTGCTGACAAACCAAACATTTAGGAACAAACTCTGAGATAGATCGTTTCATGCCTGGCCACCAATAAAACTATTTCAAATCATTATACATTTTGGTACTCCCCAGATGAACACATAAACAACTATTGTGCGCTTCATGCAAAATCTTCTGAATGAGTTCTGAGTTTCTCGGTATGCAAATTCTATTCTGAAACCTTAAACAATCATTGGCTCCAATCTGAAACTCTGAATAAGGGATAGTCTCACATTGAATTCGTTTAATTTGCATTTCACGATCATCTTTTTTAGCTTCACAGATTTATTGAAGAAATATTGGTTTAGCTTTTAATTCAGCTAAAATAAACCCATCATCACAAATCATCAACTGGGTATTCATTACTCGTAATGCAAACAAAAATTTTTGGCTCAAGGCATCAGCAACAATGTTAGCTTTTCCCGGGTGGTAATCAATCACAAACTCATAATCTTTCAATAACTCGAGCCATCTTCGTTGTCGCAGGTTCAAATCTTTTTGTGACATCAGATATTTTAAGCTTTTGTGATCCGTATAAATTTGGCATTTTTCACCGTATAAGTAGTGTCGCCAAATTTTCAATACGAACATAATTGCAGCCAACTCTAAGTGTGCGTCAGATAGTTCTTTTCATACAGTTTCAATTGTCGGGAAGCATAAGCTATAATTTTTCCTTCTTGCATCAAAACACATCCCAGACCGTTTAATGACGCGTCACTATAAATTACAAACTCTTTTCCCGATTCAGGTTGCACCAGATCTGGTGCTTTAGTTAACAGTATTTTCAACTGTTCAAAACTCCGTTAACATTTTTCTGACCATTCAAATTTCACATCTTTTGAAGCAGTCGAGTCATTGGTGTCGCAATCATCTTAAATCCTTTCACGAATCTTCGGTAATAGTCCGCTAAGCCCAAAAACCTATGAACTTCAGACACATTTCTCGGAGGTTTCCAGTCAACAATAGCTGAAATCTTACTCGAGTCAACTCTAATACCTTCAGCCGGGATAGTATGCCTCAGAAAACCAACCTTTTGTAGCCAAAACTCACATTTGCTAAACTTTGCAAACAACTGTTTATCTTTCAAAGTTTGTAGCATGATTCTCAAATACTCGGCATGCTCAGATTCATGACGAGAGTAAATCAAAATGTCATCAAGAAATACAACTATGAATCGGTCTAAGTCCGGCCTGAAAATCCAATTCATCAAGTCCATAAAAACAGCAGGTGTATTTGTTAGTACAAAAGGCATAACAAGAAATTTGTAGTGTCCGTACCTTGTTCTAAATGCAGTCTTTGGCACATCTGAGTCTTTAACTCGCAACTGGTAATAACCCGATCTCAAATCAATTTTTGAAAACACTGTTGCCCCTTTTAACTGACCAAACAAATCATCTATTCGTGGCAAAGGGTATTTATTCTTGATCGTCACTTTGTTAAGCTATCGATAGTCTATACACATTCTTATCGTGACAATCATTCCTTTTCACAAATAACACCTGTGCACCCTAGGGAGAGGAACTCGGTCTAGCAAAACCTTTATCTGTCGACTCTTGCTACTGAGCTTTCAATTCTTTTAACTCTGTCGGAGCCATTCTGTATAGAGCTATCGATAACGGTGTTGTTTCGGGTATTAATTCAATACCAAAGTCAACCTCTCTGATAGGTGGCAAACCCAGTAACTCTTCGGGAAATACATCGGGATACTTGCATACAATTGGTACTAATTCAATCTTTGATCCAGACACCTTTGTATCCAGTAAACATAGATGATATTACAGTAGGTAATTCACTCGAATAATTAGACTCAATCTGAAGAATTTCATCATTCTGACATTTCAATTTGATAATATTTCATCTACAATTCACAACTGCATCATGCATAATCAGCCAATCCATACCCAGAATCACATCAAACTCATCGAACGGTAGAAGCATCAAGTCAACCGAAAAATAATAACCCCGAATCATCAAAGGACAATTCTTACAAATTTTACCAACTAAAATAGACCTGCCTAAGGGGTTCGATACTTTAATTACAAACTCTGTAGACTGTACATGTAAACTCTTTTTAAATACTAAATTCATACAAATATATGAATCGGTTGATCCAGGATCTATCAACGCAACTCTATCAGTATCAAAAAGAGAAAAAGTACCTGTAATAATGTCTGGCGATGATACCTCCTCCCGTGCATGGATAGCATAAGCTCGAGCAGGTGCTCGTGCCTCAGATCTCACAGTAGTATCTCTCGTAGCACCTCGGTTACCACTCGCATTCCCAGTGTTTCGAGGTGGTCTTCCTCTAGTATCCGTATTAATTGCTTTCACCAGATGATCTCTTTTAGCTATAGACTTTTCTAGACAGTCCCGGAGATAATGATCAAGAGATCTACATTTAAAACAAGCTCCACTTAATATTCTGCATTCACCATAATATCGCTTATTGTAGTGCTTACATTCAGATCCAACATTTCTAACACTACCCATACTGGCAACAGATGTCGTCTGAGGTTTAGAGCTGAAATATCTCGTATCTCTATCTCTGATCGAAATCCCCGTAAAAGCAGTAGAAAGAGGATGATATTCTCTAGATTTCTTTGATGCTGACTGATGTGCTTTTCCTCAAATCTCTTTCTAAAGTCTCTAGCCTTAGAATTGACTTTTCTTTTCTCTTTGCAAAGCTCTTCGGCTTTACAAGCTCTGTCAAATAGAACGACAAACTCTTTTAGCTCAAGAATCCCAACTAATAGTTTGATTTCTTCATTTAATCCATCCTTGAACCTTTTACACATTATAGCCTCGAAAGATACACATTAACGAGCATATTTGCTGAGTCATACAAACTCTCTTTCATATTTTATTACTGACATACGACCCTATTTCAATTAAAGAAATTCCTTTTGTTTCTGATCAATGAACCTTTGGCTGATATATTTCTTTCTGAATTCAACTTGAAAGAACTCCCAAGTAACTCTTTATTGCGAAACTACGGATATCAAGGTATTCCACCACTGATACGCAGTGTCTCTCAACAGTGATATAGCACACTTTAAACATTCTTTAGGTGTGCAAGACAGTTCATCAAATACCCGATGCGTGTTATCAAGCTAAAACTTAGCTCTCTCAAGGTCATCGTTAATAGTTGCTCTAAATTCCTCAGCCCCGTGTTTCTGTATCTTATCAATATGTGGTTTATTCAATCGCAAAGGATCCATACCTTAAGGAATTACAAGGATAGGTTGGGGAATAGGTTGGGGTGGAGGTTGTTAAGCAGCCGGGTTCGTACGATTGTATTGTGTGAACCACTTGTTCATCATTTGGAAGAAGGCTTCTTTAACCTCTCCTCCTTGGCTACCCGTTACGAGTCTAGAATCAAAAGGTGATGTCCTTTGAGCGGGAGCAGTGCATTACTCTTAACCTCATCTACTATAGCTCGATCAGGATCCATTTACTATATAAAAATACATTTGAAAATTCTAGGAGTCATCACACTATCACAGTTTATATATATGGCATGTATAGCTAAACTCACATACGCTACGTTAGTCCTAAAATCAAATAAACCGTAACTCTGATACTAATAAATGTAACACCCCTCACCCGTATTCAACACCGAAATAAGGTTACGGAGCATTACTAGACTTTTTACATATATAACAGTACTTTTCTCATACATTCAACCATTTCACTCAATCATCATTCAATTTTTCCCTTATAATAGCCTACGAGGCCTTAAACATGCTTTAGGAGCGGTCGAGACTAAACTGAAAACTTATAAACTTCCACAAAACTTTAAAAAATCTTCTCAATATAGAGGACACACGCCCATGTGACCAGGCCGTGTGTCTCACACGGCCACCAGACACGCCCGTGTCTACAGCCATGTGAAAACAGGGGGTACATACTGACTTGGGTCACACGATCAACCACACGTCCTTTTCTTTAGCCCGTGTGCCCTTCAAATTGGCCACACACGCCCGTATGCTAGGCCATGTGCTATGCTGTGCCAAAACTGTAGGGTATACTGACTTATGTAACACGGCCAAGTTACATGCCCGTGTGCTAGGCCGTGTGCCAATTAGAGAGTATACTGACTTGTACCACACGGCCAGTCACACACCCGTGTGTGAGACCCTGTGGAGCATACTGAGTTGGTTCTAATATCAACACCAGGGGACATACGACCAAGTAACATGACTGTGTGTCACACACGGATGAGACACACGCCCGTGTATGTGCCCATGTGGACAAAAATGGGCTATTTGAAAAGCCATCTTGCCACCCTATTTATACATGCATGTACAAACATAGATTGCAACATTTTATAATCCAATAGGCAGCCAATCATCAACATTTCATACATATTTTACACCAAATTGACATAGTATTCAAATACCTAATTAATATCATGCATTTCTCCATTCACATGTCTATTATAAATCAAGACAACATTTGTATATTTCCATTCCATCTACTACTTGCCAAAACATACCATATTTGAACACTTATTCATAACTAAAATATTACACCAAGATAAGTCAAATCACTTGGCTTAAGCTTATACCACAACATGTACCAAAATCTCTATCTCAAGTAACGATAACTATCATCTTTATAACTAGCCTATACATGCCTTATTTACAAATATCCAAGGGTTCAAATGTACCAACAACAATTGGATAGTGTGATGCATAACTCCTACTTTATTTGGATCGAGCTAGCTATCGAACCTCTATAAAATAGGGAAAAGAAAGAGAGTAAGCTTTAGATCTTAGTAAGCCCGTATAATTCAAAATTAAACTTACAATTTATACAAAATCAAACAATTAAATAAAGTATACCAAATTCACTTGCCAAATGCTTATACACAAGAATTCATCAACAAGATAGTCATATAAGTGCATGTAATCATCCATTATCTCAACTTAATACTCAAACATTGAATCATATCAAATTCACATATATCATGTACATCATTTATAACATTTCATTCTCAATCATAAAAATGTTAATTCATTAGATAACAATAACAATAACTCATCCATATAACACGCTCGTGTGGCCCACCTAGCACAAATCTAGCCACGTATATAAGTTTCACCTAGTCTAGTTCACTATATACTATATCATCATACAATTTTCTCATATGGGCCCACGGCCCCATTGGGCCCACTTCGGCCCATTGTGGCTCAAGCAGCCCAACCTACAAGAATACTACTGATGGCCTCAACTATCGCGTTGAAGCCCCACACATGCGCTCACATGCTCGTGTGGCTACTAATGCCGTGTGACCGGCTTTTCAACATTTGCCACTCTACAACTAGAGTAGAGAGAGTTACACACCTGATAGGACTCTGGTGCTAAACTGTGCTGCGACCACTCCTGTGCCCAAATGCCCACCAAGGTATGTTAAATCTCCTCCTAGAATGCCCTTTATATAGCTAGCTCTTCACATTCCTTCTTTTTATCTTTTTGATGTGGGATCCCTTCGTCAGTAGAGTTTAAATTCAACTGAAACTCTTACCGTCCAAACCGAAAAATAAATACTCCCTTGCTCCTCATGAGATTCGAACCCAAGCTCTCCCATCAGCCAATTCACGCCACTTGCCACTAAGCCACGAGCTCCTCTTGTGTCTTAAATCGTGCGTAACTAAATATAAACTATGGCCAAATTCTAAGATCCAAGTAAAAAGAAAACCAAAATACAAAAGCCAAGACTTGAACATTGGACCTCCTTCCTTCCTTGTGGCGTCACCCCCTTGTCTCTTATGTGGCGTCACTTTGCCACTACACCACACACTCCACTTATGTCATTTTTCTCCACATTTTATTCTTAAGGCCTACCTGCCAACTTCCAGGGTTTTTTTCACCTAAAACCAAAATTTTCCCAAAGCCAATATTTGATCCCGGGACTTCATAGAAGCCCTCAAACCTTCCAAAATCACTTATCTAAAAGGTCCAACTTGCACTTAAGCCGATCTCCTGTTCTCTAAAAATTTTAAACGCTACTATGCCTAAGGCTTATTGGGCTTAATCCTACTAGGCCCAATTTCAGGATGTTACAAATATACCCTCCTTAAAGAAATTTCATCCTCGAAATTTCCAAATACTAGCAGTCACACATCCTAACCCACCACACTACGCTCTTGCTGTGCACTCTGATCTTAATAAAACTAATATACCTTCTAACTAAATCTTGGAACCCCTTCACATAACCAACTATCTACCACGGAAGCAAACAGATATTTTTCACACATACATACAATTCCTATATCACATCCACACATCGCAGAATAAATACAATCATTCAGCATATAACAGAATATAGTAAAAAGGAAACTTACAGATTTGGTGCCGAGACTCGGGTGCCATACTTACAGAAAAGATATATATATATTCTAAACCATCCTTTGAAAACATTTTTGAACCCAAACCCACAGCTGAGTTTTGAACCTTGGCTCTAATATCAAAATTGTAACACCCCAAACTCGGCCTAAACATTACGATCGGATCTGGCATGTCACATGAAAGGAATGTCTAAAAACTGTGTGTTTGTTAAAAAGTTTGTGTTCTTTACATTTGTTGTGAAAAATCGAGTTTAAGTATTTTTGAATAAGAAACGGTTTATTAATATTTTGGAAAATGGTTATTAAGGGTTTAGGAAATTCCCATATTAAACAATTAATAATAGTAGAGAGTAGTCAAATTAAAAGCGAAACCAACCAAAATACCAAAATTAAAGTTGTAGTGGCCTTATTACAAAACTGTAAACCAAACTTATAGTAAAACAACTCCCATGATGAATATTAAAATAAAATCGAAATATTGAGCATAGCCACCTCGAGTCTGCCTCCGCTTCCAAATCCGTGATCTAATGATTACCTGCAAGATTTAAACAAAGGGGTGAGTCATCGAGACTTAGTGTTCAACTCCCCTTACCACGATAACTGGGCCTAAGCCCACAATAATATGTTAGCCCAATGCCATGGCATATCAATATTTAGTGCAATGCAATTAATCTACATGTTTCTACAAATGGGCTTGGCCCCAAATCAACATAAAACCTCATACCACACATAATGATGCAATATGTTAACCCAATCCCAACCTAGTATCCAACCGCTACACACCCCCGTATATCCTACCACCACACACCAGGGGATTACTAAATCGACCCTCTATCCGCTACACACCTATTTGGCAGTCATGCTGCTCAAACTCAATATAACGTGACCTAGCCTCCGATCACCATGTGACCAAATATAACGTGGCCTAGCCACCGATCACTATGTGACCAAATCTTGATATCCACGATGTGATTCAAGGTCATCATCAATCCACGATGAAGCACGAAGATAACATCAATCCCACGATGAGGCACGAAGCCAACATCAATCCACGATGAGGCACGCAGCCAACATCAATCCATGATGAGGCACGCAGCCATCATCAATCCACGATGTAGCTCTAGGCTAACATCAATCCACGTACATAAATGTACACCCTTTCCTTCATTCAATATATCCCGAACCCCATGCATATGCAGCATAATATAATAATTCGTGTATGCAGTGTGACATGTATGTAAATCATATATCAAAATAATATACAACATAATCAAGCTAACCAACCTCTAACGGTATAATAGTAATTTTACCTACCAAGGGTATTTTCGTAATTTTGCACCTGCAATGGCCTTTCCGAAGGCCTAATGTTGGCCTGAGTGACTTGGCTACCATTTCTAGTCGTCATCTGAAACACCCCAAACCCGGCCCACAAGCCTCGACCAGATCTGGTATGTTCCTCAGGAAAAACCGTTTCAAATTCATTTGTTTTTTTTTTTAAAAGCTTGAGTGATTTTGGTAGAAAACCCGAATTGTGTTGGGCTTAAGTTGAAAACTGGTTTAATTTTGAAATCAGGGTTTATTTAAAATTTTACTTTCAAACTTAGAAGACATGTTGATTCCTTTGTCTTAGGTTTTATCTTTAAAATTGGAATTCATATTGTTTTAGGTGTCAAAATATTTATAGATTTATTTTGAAATAAAGTTTACTTGACTTTAAATTTGGTAAAATTTGTATTGTACTGAAATAAATGGCATGCATGCATGAAATAGTTCGTACTAGGGCCTTATTACATCAAACAATCCCAAAATAAATAAAAGTACTTAATTAAAATAAAAATCCAAATTAAATAAATTCCTTGCTGTGCATGGCCACCTTTAAGCTCCTCGCCGATCCGGTCCATTACTGATCGTCACCAAAAAGGTTCCCTACAACGGGTTAGTCAAACAGACTCAATGTGTACACAAACACTAAGTCTTAACAAATTCAAGATAACAAATCATATTCATACAAATCATAATTTACATTTAATGATGCATTCCTAACCCAAGCCTATATGCCACCCGCTACACATCACCCATACCATCCTCGCACACCGTGGGACTACTAAGTCAACCCTCCATCCGCTACACACCATCGAAGGCGTCATTGCAATGACGTGCTCATCGCCTTTATAAAATTCGTGGCATAGCCACCAGATACATACTTTATGTCATGAGACACCATATTCGATATCGTGGTCTTAGGTCACCACATTCGATATCGTGGTCTTAGGTCACCACATTCACTTCCCCTTTTTCATAATATCCCATATGTCTATGTCATACAAAATCATGCAACATAATGCCATAAGCCCAATTTCACATTCTTATCATATTCATATTCATGGCATAACAAGTCTTATCATACTCATAGTAGGAGTAGGAAAACATACCTTAGTACTGTGTACCATAACATGGTACTTAGCCATATTTTCCACATTCAGATAACATACATACATATTAAATAAAGGCCTTAAACTTATTAAGAAATAGTGTGGGTACACACCGATATTAATGCCTTCCTAAACCCAAAATTGATCTAACACTTTAGATCCTTAACTCCTACATTCGGCCAATATTAAAAATTTAATGAAAACCCATTCGGCCACAAATCCAAATCCCAATAGGATTATTACACTTAAAACCTACCTTGTTGCCGATTGACTTAAGAATCAAGTCACGCAATCTTTGCTATACTCCTCCTTGTATTCGGCCAAGCACTAAATCTCTACATAAGTTAGTTTTTCAGCTTCCAAGATAATAAGGAATAGATCTAAGTATCAAAATAGGGCTATAGCCGATTGTCCATAGCTCTTACCTTGTGGTTTTGAAATCCCAAAATCAGCCCCCTAACCAAGAAGATGTCGAATTACCTATAGTCATAGGTTAGATTTAAATCTAATCTTTAAATCACATAATAATGGCCTATGGCCGAATATCACTTTATTCCTTACCTTAAAACTTGAGATCCCAAAAGATCCTCTTCCAAAGTCGACAATACTTAACGCTCAAGCACCCTTCATAGATTCACCAAAGAACAATATGAGGATTAGATCTTTAGTTTTCGACAAGCCTAAGAGTAGAAGAATGAAAACCGAATTTGATCTTACCCTTATTGAAGAAATCAACAGCAACTATGTCAGTCACCTCTGAGTTATTCGGCTTTGAAACTTGAAGACAAATTCGTTTGAAAGTCCCTTATATAATCGGCTCTTGAAAAGGGTAGCAAGGGTTATGGATTCGGCTTCCACAAGGGTCACAAAAGAAAAGGTATGAGGTAGTAATGGCAATGGTGAAAATCATTGAAGAAGAAATGATGGAGAAGTCGGCTAAGCTTTCTTGAGTATTCGGCTTTGGCAAAATAAAAGAGAAAGGAGAGAGTTTGCTAGAGAATATCGGCAGAGACTTAGAAAAGAATGAATAATGGCCTTATTTTCTCCTTTTGCGAAATTATCACCAAAGGAATCCCTATTCTACAACACTAGCCAATTCCTAGCTTTTCTCTTATCCCTTTATTCAATAATAGAATTAATCCTCAATTATCTCTTATCACTTAAAAAAAATATACCAATAATTATCCATCACTTATCCATCTATTTGGCGAATTTCAACAAAAATAAAACACCTCCCTTTTAGCGCCTTAATGCCGTCCACTTCTCCTTCTTAATGCCGAAAAATAAAAACTCCTTTTGTTTACCTTGTGGCTCAAACCTATGCCCATTTGCATTACTTGTGGCGTCACTTACCTGGGCTTTAAGTGGCATCCTATAGCCACTTTACCAAGCCTATTTGTATGTCATATTTCACATACATTTTCTCTTAAGGCCCTATTCACTTAGCTCCCTTAGTAAGACTTAAAATCTAAAAATTTTCTAAGGTATTTCCCTACATTTCAAAGTTCACGATATTCATAGATCACATTCAGAACATTCATAAACATGATATTTCATATAATTAAGCATGAATGCAAAGCCCATTTCCAGGATATTACAGTTCTACCCCGCTTAAAATAATTTCATCCTCAAAATTACCTGACTGAAATAAGTGTGGGTATTATTGTCACATTGCCTCTTCTGGTTCCCACGAAGCTTCTTCCGATCCATGATTTCTCCATAACACTTTGACTAAAGGTAGTGATTTCCGTCGTAACACCTTCACATCTCGTTCTAAAATCTGGATCGACTCTTCCTCGTAGGACAAGTCCGACCTTAGCTCCACCTCTTCGATTGGTACCACATGAGATGGATCCGATCGATAGCGACGTAGCATGGACACATGGAATATGTCATGCATCTGTTTCAACTCGGGTGGCAATTCCAACTGATATGCCACTGGTCCAACTTGCTTCAACGCTCGATAGGGTCTTATAAACCTTGGGCTTAGCTTCCCTTTCCGACCAAATCTCATCACCTTCTTCCAAGGCGAAACCTTAAGGAATACTTTGTCTCCCACATCAAATTTGATTTCCTTCCGTTTAAGATCTACGTACGACTTCTGTCTATCAGATGCTTCCTTCAACCGTGCACGAATTATCTCAACCTTTTCTTCAGATTCTGCCACTAATTTGGGTCCCAAAACTCGACGTTCTCCTAATTCTATCCAACATGTAGTAGTTTGACACCTCCGACCATACAAAGCTTCATACGGTGCCATCCGAATACTGGCCTGATAGCTGTTGTTGTAGGCAAACTCTGCTAAAGGCAAATACTCCTCCCAACTTCCTCTGAAATCCATCACGCAGCCCCTCAACATGTCCTCTAAAACTTGGATTACCCGTTCAGACTGCCCGTCAGACTGTGGATGAAAAACTGTAGTAAAATCAAACTTAGTGCCTAGAGCCTGATGTAATGCTTTCTAGAATCGATAAGTAAACCTTGGGTCCCTATCTAAGATAATCGACACTGGCACTCCATGCAACCTTACAACTTCCACCACATATAACTTTGCCAACCTCTGCAAGGAATAGTCGACTCTCACCGGAATAAAGTACGTGGACTTAGTCAAACGATCCACTATTACCCATACCGAGTCTTTCTTAGTAGGCATAAGGGGAAACCCACTAACGAAGTCCATGGTAATTTGCTCCCACTTCCACTCCGGAATCATGATTGACTGAAGCAATCCCGATGGAACCTGGTGTTCAGCCTTAACTTGCTGACACGTCAAACACTTACCAACCAATTTCAGAACTTCCTTTTTCGCATCGCCACCAAAATTGCTCCTCAAGTCTCTCAGATAACTTAGTGCCTCCAGATGCATAGCATAAGGGCTACTATGCGATTCTCAAGAATCCTTCATCTAAGTTCCTTATCCTTGGGCATACGCACCTTGTTCTCAAACATAACACTCCTTCGCCATTAATGCCATAATCTTCCAACTCTCCATTTTGTACTTGCTGTAGCTTAGCACCTAGGTCCTCATTAGCCAACTATCCCTCTTTCACTTCATTCAACCATGACGGCTTAACTTGCAACTCTGCCAATAGACTTCCATCATCATACAAACTCAGATGTGCAAACATCGCCCTCAAATCCGACACAACTTTTCGACTTAGGGCATCAGCCACTATATTCGCCTTGCCCGGATGATACTCTATGGAACAATCATAGTCCTTCAGTAATTCCACCCACTTTCGCTGTCTCAAGTTTAACTCCTTCTGAGTCAACAAATACTTAAGACTCTTGTGGTCTGTGTAAATTACCGACTTTTCCCCATAGAGATAGTGTCTCCACACCTTAAGAGCAAAGACCACTGCTGCTAATTCCAAGTCGTGAGTCAGGTAGTTAACCTCATGAGGCCTTAGTTGTCGAGACGCATGCGCGACTACTTTCCCGTCTTACATCAATACACATCCTATGTAACAGCCCGAATTTAACCCTAATCGGAATGGTGGTTTCGGGACCACGAATCTGAGTTCAAAAATTTTTAGATATTATATTTGGTGTTTATTATATGTGAATTAATGTGTGTGAAAGTTTCGTAAAAAAATTTTATCGTTTGAGTGTTTAATTTGACAAAAAGGACTTAATCGTGTAAAGTGTAAAAGTTGCATACTATAGTGAAAAGTGCTAAAGTGATAATGGCTTTTTAATATGGAGTCCTAAAAGGGCAATTAGCCCATTCTACAAGTTAATGGGTGGCAATGGTCTAAAATGACCTTAAAATATATGTTAAGTATATTATTTTTAAAAGGGTAAAATAGTAATCCATTTTAAATAATGTTATATGTTAAAATAAGACAAAAATAAAGATGGTGATCATCTTTTTTTTCATGGATGGCCGAATGTGGAAGAAAAAGAAGCCATGGATGAGCTTTAATATTTGACACTATTGAAGCTTAAATCGGGTATGTGTATTGCTCGATTTTTGATAATTTTTACGTTTTTGTAATCGTTGCTTCGAAAACTATCAAACCCATGTACTAATTTTGTGAATTGATAATGTTTGTGTGATATGCCATTGATGATATTTTAAGCTTTTTGATGGTTATTGATGTTAAATGAAAGATAGGTGCTAGATGAACACATTTTGTTCTTGAATTTTTGATAAATTTAAATAATTAGGGCTAAATTGTGAAAATTAAATTTTAGAGGACTTAAATGTGAAATAAATGAAATATATGGATTTGTATGAATGCTATAGATATTCGCCCTTAAGGTATTTATTCAAATTGTGTGTATTTTGTGTTTTAAGCAAATAGGACTAAATTATAAAATGTAAAATAATAGGGGCAAAATGGTAATTTGTCCATTTATGTATTTTGGGACTAAATTGAGATGAAATGTACTTGAATAAGCTTATTTTAAATATGTTTAGATCAAGAACAAAGAAAATGGATTTAGATCGGGAAAGGCGAAGGTTATTGAATAGCCGGTCTTCGTCATCCATCGATATTTGAGGTAAGTCCTGTTTAAATATATCAAAGAATTATTTATGAACATATTAAATGATGATGTTCGATAAATTTGAGTACATGTTTATGTCATAGCCGAATGTATAAAAGTAAATTAGGTTGAATGCATAATTTAATAATGTGATATGAATGAGTATCTCTATATGAATTGTGGGTTTTACAATGACATAATGATTTTATTTGTGCAATGTGAATAAGCTTAGTTGAATTAGATATGTGATAAATTATGAAATGTGTGTGGAATGATTGACTACATTGATATTCGGGCTTCGTGCCTAGCAGGCTTAGTGCCGGTGACATATTCGGGCTTCGTGCCTAGCAGGCTTAGTGCCGGTGACATATTCGGGCTTCGTGCCTAGCAGGCTTAGTGCCGTGACATATTCGGCTTTGTGCCTAGCAGTGCTTAGTGCCGGTGACATATTCGGCTTCGTGCAGCGTGCTTAGTGCCGTGATATATTCGCTTATTGCCTAGCGTGCTAAATGCCTGTTTGAACTACTTGGACCTTGAGTCTAGCATGTCTAATGCCAAGATGTGAGATTCGGGCAAATGCCTAGCAGTGTTTTTATACCGTGAGTTGAAATTTCAAGCTTAGATTGTGTACTAGTAAAGTCATGAAATGAATCAAGTGAGCTTAAGCATTTGAAAATGAATTTGTTAATTCTGCTACAAGGTATGTGCTATTCATACTCATGTATTATACATATATATATGTGATGATGATAAGTGAATGAATTGATGAAGGAAATGTGATATACAATCGGTAGATGCAAATTGTGTATAAACTATGCCATGAGGAAATTGGTATATGAAAGCATAATGTGGTTAAGGTGATCGATAAGTATATTGATATGAATGATACAAATTGATCCTCAGATATTTGGCTTTATGCTTATGTTTACGCGACATACTAGGATTACTTTGATGCCATGTATACAAATGTATGAAATGTCAAATGGATATATATATATGTGTGTGTGTGTGTGTGTGTGTGTGAATATATTTCATTTTATGAGAAATTACTAAGTGTAAAGTATATACTTATTGTATATACATATATATATGTGATCCTATGGAAATATGTGTATCGAAAATTTGAGTAGTTGGAAACGAGTATTTAATCTATATGTGAATCATATGATGAGATTATAAATGGAGGTTTAAAGGTAAAATAGTGATGATGGTTAAGCTAAATGAACTTATGTTTATGTAATTTAAGAGACGATTTAGATGTACATGGCCTTTTACTTGTTCGAATAATTATGTGAACCTATTGATTTTCATATGTACATGTTATGAATAGATCATAAAGAGAGGATGCTTTATATTTTGGTTAAAATGCTGAGTTGGTAAGTTGGATGTTAATGGTAAGGAAATGATAAACGTTATGTTATGTGAGGTAAAGGCATTCGTTTTGGAGGACCTTTGAGTTAAGCTAATTTATTCAACGTTATTACTTGATTTTTTTTTTTAATGCTTGAATGTACAATTGGTATATCATGATCGCTAAGACTTACTAAGCTAAATTAGCTTACTCCGTGTGTTCATCATTCTGCTTTTATAGATTTTGATCAAGCTACAAGCTCGGGGATCACAACGAAGTCATCCACACTATCAATCTATTTTGGTACCTTTTTGAGTTTGGTTTTGAATTAAAGGCATGTATAGGCTAGATTATGTCTGAATTAATGAATGATGTCCTTGTATATATATATATAGCCATGCAAAAATGGCTAGATTATGGTATTTTAGTCTTAAGGGTATTCGATCTTGGTGCTTGCTCATTATGATAATAATTTTTGATAGAGTAAGTATGCTTGTGTTGGTTGCATGGTTAAGTATAATGCTATTCATGGTATATTTTCGATTAGGTACTTAACTCTCATTAGAAAAATATCATATAGTTTAATATATGTGATGAATTTGTATATGACTTGATCCAAATGTGAAAATAGTTTATGAATAAGGTTTTGATTGTGTATGGCTTGTTCTTAAAGCTAATATTAGATGTTTAAATAAATTTTGGTCATTCTTAGGTGTGTGGTAGTTAATATTTGATTGATGGTTAAGCTTTAGTTGTGTATCGTTAATGATGCTATGATAATGATTCTTTAGTCATGCATTAACTTAATTTGTAAATATAGATAATAGACTTTTATATAAAATATGGTTCGCCAAAGTGGTTTAATTACATAGATAATTGCTAATAATGGATTTAGTTGAATCAATATGTATTAACTATGCTATATTATGGTTATTTGTCAAATTGAAATGGTTCAAATCGTTATGGTCGTATGTATATATATTTGCAATAAAAGATGAAGTTATTAAATGTTGAAATGATGCTTGATTAAGTGCGTGTATATACGTATGGTTAATATGTAATGTGGTTAATCTATCTTATATTAATGCATATAGCATGTGAATTGTTATAATCAATGATTGATTAAGGGAATGAGTTGGTATAGATTCTGTAATTATGTTAGATATGGTTTTGACTTTAGGAAAATATGCGAATGGTATATTGGCAACTAAAGTTAGTTTGGTTATGTTTTATATCACCAATATCGTTTAAATGAGTGGAATTTTAAATAGTGATGTGGATCATTTGATGTTTAAATTAGTACTGCTTTTAAGGTTACATAACAATATGGTTTAATAGATGCCGGAGTATGGTTTAATTATGAAAGTTATGTTTCTTTTAATTTAAAGACTTGATATTTGTTTAGGTTTCAAATATTGAAGTGATTAGATTTTTGAGTTATGAAATGTAATGAATATTTGTGTGAACTGTATTATGACAAATAACACCTCGTAACCCTAATCTGACGACAGATACGGGTTAGGGGTGTTACATCCTAATCCCGTGTGTGAAGCATCACAGTACACCACAAAATCCTTTCCTCCCTTAGGCTGAATCAAAACCGGAGCCTCGGTCAAGACCCTCTTAAGCTTCTCAAAGCTTTCCTGTTGCTTATCTCCCCATACGAAAGGTACTTCCTTCCTCAACAACCTTGTCAAAGGTGCAGCAATCGACGAGAACCCTTCCACAAACCTTCTGTAGTAGCCTGCCAATCCCAAGAAGCTACGAATTTCAGCCACCGACCTAGGTGGTTTCCAATCTAACACCGCTTCAATCTTCCTAGGATCCACCCTTATTCCTTCTGCAGACACCACATGTCCTAACAACGCAACCTCCTTCAACCAAAATTCACACTTGCTGAATTTGGCATAGAGCTTTTTCTCCTTAGCACTTGCAAGGACAACTCGGAGATGCTCATCATGCTCCTCTTCGGACTTGGAGTACACCAAGATGTCATCGATAAACACAACGATTTAACCGATCCAAGTAGGGTTGAAAACCCGATTCATCATATCCATGAACGCAATTGGGCGTTCACAATCCAAACGGCATTACAATAAACTCATAGTGGTCAGACCTTGTCCTAAAGGTTGTCTTATGGATATCCACTTCCTTCACCTTCAACTGATGGTATCCAGACCTTAAATCGATCTTGGAGAAAACCACTGCTCCTTAAGCTGATCAAACAGGTCATCTATCCTTGGCAAGGGGTACTTGATCTTGATGGTCAACTTGTTCAACTGACGATAGTCTATGCACATACGCATAGTTCCGTCCTTCTTCTTCACAAACAGGACTGGTGCTCCCTATGGAGACACACTGGGTCGGATAAACCCACGATCAAGCAATCTTGGATTTGAGCCTTAAGCTCCACCAACTCCTTTGGTGCCATTCTATACACAAGAGCTGTTCCTAGCAGCAAGTCAATTCCAAACTCCACCTCCCTATCTGGGGTATTCCTGGTAATTCCTCTGAAACACATCATCAAAGTCCCTTACAATTCTAACTCCACTGACACCTCATTCCTTTCCATCTAACGCACTTACAAAGGCTAAGAACGCCTTGCACCCTTTACGAACCATCTTTTCAGCCTTTAGTGCCGAAACTACATTAGACAAGTAGTTTCTTCTTTCTCCTATCATAATGACCACCTCATCCTCCGAGGTCCTTAATTCCATTCGCTTAGTCAGACAAATTCAACACACCGATGGTCCACTAGTTAGTCTATTCCAAGTATGAGATCAAACTCTCCAAAGGAAGTTCCATCGTGCTGCGAAAATACCACGCCTTGAATTTCTAAAGGTACACTTCAAAGACCTTATTCACCACTACGCTTGACCTAGTGGGCTTACTACGACCATCTCCCTACTAGAAGGTTCAGAGGCTATGCCTAGTGTTTCAACTACACTACAGGCAACATAAGAATGGGTCAAGCCTACATCGATCAAAGCATAATAAGGTTTTCCACATACAAGAAACGTACCGGTTATGACGTCCGACGCGTCTCCATCCTCCCTACGGTGAACCGCATAAACCAAACCCGGCTGCCTTACCTCAGTATTAACAACACCTCGACCTGGTGTTCCACGTCCTCTGCCAGTACCATTTTCTCTCGTTATTCGCACCACGACCCACCGAGGTCATGTCCACCTCTACCAGCCTGATTAACATTCTAAGCTACTGGTCGATTCCCATCTGGTCTCATCGGGTAGTCCTTAATCATATGGTCCTTTGACCCATATTTGAAACATCCACTGTCTTCTTCCAGCATTCGCCTAATTGTTTCTTCCCACACTGCTCACAAGTACGATATTGCCCTCTAGTACCCATTTGCTGACCTCGCGGCCCATCAACTCTAGGCCTTTTCTGAGCATTCCAGATGATCCAGATGACCCAAATCCTCTCTTCTACTTATTTTGGTCCGTGTTCTGCCTCATAGAGTCCTTAATTCCTTCCGCTATCTTAGCTTTTGCTACTAAAGCAGAAAACTCTCGCTCTTGATGTGGAGCGACAACCAACCTCAGGTCATCCCTTAGTCCGTCCTCAAATCGGACACACCGCTCATGCTCTGTTGCTACCACTCCCCGAGCATACTGGCTTAACCTCAGAAATTCAACTTCATACTCTGCTACTGACTTGTTCCCTTGAACCAGCCCCAAAAATGTCTTCCTCTACTCATCAATATAATGTGTGCCAACATACTTCTTCTGATATGCCGCCTTAACATATTCCCAGGTCAGATCCTCAGTTGTGGCACCATCCCAAACTGTTAATCACTATTGATACGCTTCATCACGTAGCAGTGCCACCATTCCTTTCAACTTCTCCTCAAGGGTCAGATCGAGTTCATCCATAATTCGCTCTGTCGCCTCTAACCAGTCTTCAGCTGTACTGGGTGCTACACCAGATACTCCAAGGAACACCACAGCTCCGTTGGCTCGGAGTCGCTCGGGTACAGATTTTTAAGCTCCCATATTCCCTCCACCACTAGCCGCCATTTCAAGAACTCGCAGCACAGCCTACGATACAACATCTTCACCCGTCTGATCTTGCTGCTCAACACCAATAGCTGCTGGTGGTGGTGGCGGTGGTATCTCATTCTCAGATCCTTGTCCCGATCTAACGGGTTTCAACACGGTCATTCTACCTCGACCGCATCCTCGTACATTGCGACCACGTCCCCTAGAGCTCATTTCTACAATCGCGCTTTAATCTAGTTTAAGAAATTTTATGCATTAGCCATTGTTTTACTGATTATTCGCGAAGAAGTTTTATGAAAAGAGTTTAGTAGCAGTTCTTTCGATCAATCAAAGTTTCAAGTTTTCTATCCTAATTCACGGAAAAGCACATCCATTCCATAGTATCTCCCATACACATTCACTCTTTGGACATTTCATGCTGCTCTATCCTGTGGGTATTTTTGTAATTTGTCCTACAGGGGTATTTTCGTAATTTATCTTACAGGGGTATTTTTCGTAATTTGTCAAAATAAGGTTCCTTGGAATTTTTTTCAATAAGGGTATTCTGGCAATTTTACATTCTCGGGGGTATTTTGGGAAATTTAGAAATTTGAGGATATTTTAGTAATTAACCCGAGTGAATTTGTAAATCTTAATAAATCAAGGATATTTCAAAATTTACAAAACTTGGGGGTTTTTTTTTGAGAATTTTGCTTTCCAAATCGGTGATGTTGTAAAAATTTTGGGTTTGTGGTTTTTGATAATTTTGTAAGTTAGGGCAATCTCGTAAATTTTCAAATCAGGGTATTTTGAATTTTCACAAGTTAGGGTTTTATGGATACCTTTGCAAAACAGGGAAATTTTATAAAGTAAAGAAGTTTTGATAAAAATGTGGGTAATATGAGTATTTTATGAACCAAGGGCATTTTGGTAATCTTACCACTAGGGGCATTGTAGTAATTTTGAAAAAAAATATTTCAGAAAAAATTTTATAAAGTAGCTTTTACAAATCAAAAGGGTAATTTAGTAATTTTTTAAACTAGGGTTTTAATAAAATACTATTAGTCCCTTTCGGGTTTTAGTTAGGGGTTTAGCCCGTGATTAAGTTCTTTTGGTTAGGGTGAACCGAGGCTACGCACCAGATAGTATTCGAGTGGAGAGGAGGTGAGTCACTAGGACAGCTTAAGTACCAAGCTCCCACTGAAACCAATCCTAGACATGCGTACCATGGTTGCCACACCCTAACTCGGTGACTTAATCATGAGTTTGTTTAGTTAGGCATTTAAGTCTTATGTTTTTGTTGGGGTACACTAGTCCTAGGGTTCAAGTACTTAATCTCTATTCTACGTTCCATTTCTATCCTTCTATAAATCATAATATAAATCACACAAGAGATCGGAGTACTTACCTGGTGGACTTCGGGTCGGAGACTTAGTGTGCCATGCCAGAAAAACCTACTTAATTCACAAAAATTCCTTTTAGGCTTAAATTTGAAAACGTGTTGGGCCTTAAACCCAAGGCTGAGAGTTTAAAACTGGGCTCTGATACCAAACTGAAACACCCCAAACCCGGCCCACGAGCCTCGACCAGATCTGGTATGTTCCTCAGGAAAAACCGGTTCAAATTCATTTGTTTTTTTTTTTTGAAAAAGTTTGAGTGATTTTGGCAGAAAACCCGAATTGTGTTGGACTTAAGTTGAAAACTGGTTAATTTTGAAATCAGGGTTTATTTAAAATTTTATTTTCAAACTTAGAAGACATGTCTATTCCTTTGTCTTAGGTTTTATCTTTAAAATTGGAATTCATATTGTTTTAGGTGTCAAAATATTTATAGATTTAATTTGAAATAAAATTTACTTGACTTTAAATTTGGTAAAATTTGTATCGTACTGAAATAAATGGCATGCATGCATGAAATAGTTCGTACTAGGGCCTTATTACATCAAACAATCCCAAAATAAATTAAAGTACTTAATTAAAATAAAAATCCAAATTAAATAAATTCCTTGCTGTGCATGGCCACCTTTAAGCTCCTGCCGACCCGGTCCATTACTGATCGTCACCTGAAAAAGGTTCCCACAACAGGATGAGTCAAACAGACTCAATGTGTAAACAAACACTAAGTCTTAACAAATTTCGGCATAACAAATCATATTCATACATATCATAATTTACATTTAATGATGCATTCCCAAACCCAAGCCTATATGCCACCGCTACACATCACCCGCACCATCCCGCACACCGTGGGGACTACTAAGTCAACCTCCATCCGCTACACACCATCAAAGGCGTCATTGCAATGACGTGCTCATCGCCTCTTATAAACTTTGTGGCATAGCCACCAGATACATACTTTGTGTCATGAGACACCATATTCAGATATCGTGGTCTTAGGTCACCATATTCAAATATCGTGGTCTTAGGTCACCACATTCACTTCCCCATTTTCATAATATCCCATATGCCCATGTCATACAAAATCATGCAACATAATGCCTTAGGCCCAATTTCACATTCTTATCATATTCATATTCATGGCATAACAAGTCTTATCATACTCATAGTAGGAGTAGGAAAACGTATTTTAGTAATCTTGTACCATAACATGGTACTTAGCCATATTTTCCACATTCGTATAACATACATGCATATTAAATAAAGGCTTAAACTTATTAAGAAATAATGTGGGTACACACCGATATTAATGCCTTCCGAAACCCGAAAATCCGATCTAACACTTTAGATCCTTAACTCCTACATTCGCCAATATTAAAATTTAATGAAAACCCATTCGCCACAAATCCAAATCCCAATAGGATTATTACACTTAAAACCTACCTTGTTGCCGATCGACTTAAGAATCAAGTCCCGCAATCTTTGCTATACTCCTCCTTGTATTCGCCAAGCACTAGATCTCTACATAGGTTAGTTTTTCGGCTTCCAAGATAATAAGGAATAGATCTAAGTATCAAAATAGGGCTATAGCCGATTGTCCATAGCGCTTACCTTGTGGTTTTGAAATCCCGAAATCAGCCCCCTAACCAAGGAGATGTCGAATTACCTATAGTCATAGGTTAGATTTTAATCTAATCTTTAAATCCAATAATAATGGCCTATGGCCAAATATCACTTTATTCCTTACCTTAAAACTTGAGATCCCGAAAAGATCCTCTTCCAAAGTCGACAATACTTAACTCCCGAAGCACCCCTTCATAGATTCGGCCAAAGAACAACATGAGGGATTAGATCTTTATTTTTCGACAAGCCTAAGAGTAGAAGAATGAAAATCGAATTTGATCTTACCCTTATTGAAGAAATCGACAGCAACTATGTCAGTCACCTCTGAGTTATTCGGCTTTGAAACTTGAAGAAAAATTCACCTGGAAGTCCTTTATATAATCAGCTCTTGAAAAGGGTAGCAAGGGCTATGGATTCGGCTTCCACAAGGGTCACAAAAGAAAAGGTATGAGGTAGTAACAACAATGGTGAAAATCTTTGAAGAAGAAACGATGGAGAGGTCGGCTAAGCTTTCTTGAGTATTCGGCTTTGGCAAAATAAAGGAGAAAGGAGAGAGTTTGCTAGAGACTTTCTAGAGAGACTTAGAAAAGAATGAATAATGGCCTTATTTTCTCCTCTTTTCCAAATTATCACCAAAGGAATCCCTATTCGCCAACACTAGCCAATTCCTAGCTTTTCTCTTATCCCTTTATTCAATAATAGAATTAATCCTCAATTATCCCTTATCACTTAAAAAAATATACCAATAATTATCCATCACTTATCCATATATTTGCCGAATTTTAACAAAATAAAACACCTCCCTTTTAGTGCCTTAATGCCGCCCACTTCTCCATCTTAATGCCAAAAATAAAAACTCCTTTTGTTTACCTTGTGGCTCTAACCTAGGCCAATTTGCTTTGCTTGTATGCCACTTTCACTGGGCTTTAAGTGGCGCCCTATAGCCACTTTACCAAGCCTATTTGTATGTCATATTTCACGACATTTTCTCTTAAGGCCCTATTCACTTAGCTCCCTTAGTAAGACTTAAAATCTAAAAATTTTCTAAGGTATTTCCTACATTTCAAAGTTCACGATATTCATAGATCACATTCAGAACATTCATAAACATGATATTTCATATAATTAAGCATGAATGCACAAGCCCATTTCCAGGATATTACATCATCGGACTATTGAGCCTAAAACCCGATTTCGACCCATTCGGGCCCACACGCTCGTGTGGCCCACCTAGCACAAATCTAGCCACGTATATAAGTTTCACCTAGTCTAGTTCACTATATACTATATCATCATACAATTTACTCATATGGGCCCACGGCCCCATTGGGCCCACTTCAGCCCATCGTAGCCCAAGCAGCCCAACCCACAAGAATACTACTGATGGCCTCAACTATCGCGTCGAAGACCCACACGTGCGCTTGCACGCTTGTGTGGCTACTAATGCCGTGTGACCGGCATTTCAGCATTTGCCACTCTACAACTAGAGTAGAGAGAGTTACACACCTGATAGGACTCTGTGCTAAACCGTGCTGCGACCACTCCTGTGCCCAAACGCCCGCCAAGGTATGTTAAATCTCCTCCTAGAATGCCCTTTATATAGCTAGCTCTTCACCTTCCTTCTTTGTATCTTTCCGATGTGGGATCCCTTCGTCATTAGAGTTTAAATTCAACTGAAACTCTTACCGCCCAAACCGCAAAATAAATACTCCCTTGCTCCTCATGAGATTCGAACCCAAGCTCTCCTATCAGCCAATTCACGCAACTTGCCACTAAGCCACAAGCTCCTCTTGTGTCTTAAACCGTGCGCAACTAAATATAAACTATGGGCAAATTCTAAGATCCAAGTAAAAAGAAAACCAAAATGCAAAAGCTAAGACTTGAACCTTGGACCTCCTTCCTTCCTTGTGGTGTCACCCCTTGTCTCTTATGTGGCGTCACTTTTCCACTACACCACAAACTCCACTTGTGTCATTTTCCTCCACATTTTATTCTTAAGGCCTACCTGCCAACTTCCAAGGTTTTTTTCACCTAAAACCAAAATTTCCCCAAAGCCAATATTTGATCACGGGACTTCATAGAAGCCCTCTAACCTTCCAAAATCACTTATTTAAAAGGTCCAACTTGCACTTAAGCCGATCTCCTATTCTCCAAAAATTTTAAGCGCTACTACGCCTAAGGCCCATTGGGCTCAATCCTACTAGGCCCAATTTCAAGATGTTACACATTTAAATCAGTAATCTGTCAATTTATTATCATTTTTGCTCTTTTGAGCTATGATCAATAAGCTCCTCCTAAGCTAATGGACAATAAGCTCTATTGAGCTGAAAACAGTAAGCTCTGACGAGCTAAAAACAGTAAGCTCTTAGGAGCTGATATATCTATAACCTCATACGAGCTATGGTGAGCCCGTAGTAAATGCCTTAGTTACTTGTCACTCGTATCCTACAAATTCTTACGATTCAAATGGGGCTCGATGACCATCATAATATATTAATAAGGCATTAGAATTTCAAGTAAATCATTTATTCAATTACATGCATTCTTTTCAAATAATTACAAGTATTTAAAAGTTTGATTCTAATTATACGAACTTACCTCGTATCGCTCGGATAGGAAATTTTGGCTATTCGTCCACTTTTCTTTTTCCCCGATCTAATTCTGATATCGACTTATCTAGATCTATATATATTTCAAAATTAACACATTGAGTATTCAGTCTATTCAATGTAGTCCAAAAATCACCATATGGCAAGATTACTCTTTTGCCCCTACTATTTTGATATTTTTATAATTTAGTCTTTAGCTCGTAAAAATGCAAATTCATGCAATTAGACCCTTAACTATGCTAGCCAAATTTTAATGGAGTCCCCAGCAGCCCATATCTTTTATTTATTCACACTTTTACCCACATATTTTTACAATTTCACAAATTAATCCCTTTTTGACAGTTTTGTCAAAAATCACTTTACAAAAACCATTAATCTAACATTAAACCTTCCAAATCTATCATAATTCATCAAATTACTCAAGCATTCAACAACGGCAACATGATAAATCTTTAACAATTTCAAAATCTAAGGTATGGGCTAGCTAGAATACGAAGCAACGATCTAAAAAACTTAAAAATCATTAAAAATCGAGCTAAAACCATACCTTAATCTAGCTTCCAAAGTGGCCAAATGGAAAAACCTAAAATAGCTTTATTTTCTATTCAATTTTCAGCAACAAAGATGAAGAAAGATGAATAAAATGACTTTGTTTTATTTAATATCACCTTATTAAATATATTACCAAATTAACCTTACTAATATCACGTAAAAATCACTTAATGCTTGTCCATCTTTTTCCGCTCACAATTAAAATTGTCTAATTACAACATAAGGACCTCCTCTTTTAAGTTCCATAGCTATTACATAATTTTAGCTAATAGAACTTCACTTTTACACTTCACGCGATTTAGTCCTTTTTACCGAATTAAGCATTCAAACAGTAAAATTTCTTTATGAAACTTTCACACACTAATTCTATCATGCCGTAAACTTTAATTAAATAATAAAATAAATATTTTGACATCAAATTTGTGGTCTCAAAACCACTATTTTGATTTGACCAAAAACAGGCTGTTACACTAATTGCATTTATATTTCAATTATTCTACTTTTAGAAAGTTATTTTCAACAATTGTCCTATGCTAAATATGTCTAAACAACTATCACAATATTTTCTAAGTTTACAAAGAAGAGTTATTATCCTCGTTGAACATCATTGATAACCATCTGCTCACATAATCCAGTAGTTAAATGGCAATTGAATGTTATGACAAAAGGACTGTATGAACAATTAATAATACAATCTATATGCACAACACACCCCCAAACCTAAGGGACGCATTGTCCTCAATGCATGAACATGAAAAAGTAGAATTAATAAAAACTTCATGAATGCATGAAACAGGTAAAAACTAAAATAATGGATCATGAAAATATAAAAATCAAAGCTTGGAGGGGAAATAAATTACTTCACTTCGGTTGGGTGGATTTCCTAGGAGCTTTCTTGTAATGTTGCGGCATGTCATGTTCATCACTGTAAACTTGAACGATTTTACCAGTAGCTTTCTTAAATCTTTTTCTCTTAAGCTAGTTGATAGGCACCTCTTCCTAATCATCATCAGAATCATCAATATCTGTAACACCCCAAACCCGACATAGAAGTTAGCCTCGAATTTGGGGTGCCATATTAAAGTGTTTTTTTCGAAAACCATGTTTACATTGAAAACCATTCTTAATTAAAAGCTTGAGAAAATCCCAGTTACGTCAATTTATTTCGAGGTTCATAAAAAATTTATTACCTTCAAAACCTTGTTTGCTGCGAAAGCTTAATTTAAGAATAATTGAGTTACGAAAACGTGATGTTTAAAGATTAAGTTCTGAAAGCGTAGTGTTTTGAAAATAGTTTTGTTTAGGAAAATCGTGATCTACTTTTAACAGTTATAAAACCTCATAAATAAATATCAAAAATAAAAACTAGAAATTAAAAGCGGCCTTATTACAACCCAATAAGAAAGCAGTTTAAGTAAGGTAAAATAAAAACTAAAATTTAAAGCTGCTCGTAGTGTGGCCACCTTCTAGTCTTCCAGTACGTCGAACCGCTTATTAAGGATTACCTAAAAATTAAAAAGAGGGGGTGAGTTTACGAAAACTCAGTGTGTACAACCCTCATCGATCATAAAGCATGCATCACATCAATCTAGGCCTAAGCCCATTACAGTAATCAACATGGCCTAAGCCCAACACAGTAACGGTGGTATTTGGGCCTTAGCCCATAATAGCCTCAGATGGGCCTTAGCCCATATCAGTAGTAGAATCAGTATATGTAATGCATGAATGCCCAATCCAACCCTGCATTCCTATGGGGATTTAATCAACCCACCCATCCCTATACTCCTTATGAAGCACCGGTTGCGGCACTAACCAATATTGCAGCAAAGCTACCTATCACATAATCGGCTTAAAGCCATCGGTGGATCCACAGTCGTCAAGCGACCATGTGACAATCAATCATACACTTCCACCAAATCAATAATCCTATCCCCCATGAAGCATAATATCACATGAATGCAGACATACTATAAATAGAATACAACAACAATCATATAACATATGGGGGCATTTTAGTCATTTTTCCCTTCAGGGGCATAACAGTCATTTACCCTATAAGGGTATTTCGGTCATTTTACCCTACAGGGGTATTTCGGTCATTTTACCCTCCAAGGGTATTTCAGTCGTTTTACCCTCCAAGGGTATTTTTGTCATTTTGCAACCTTCCTGAAGGTCTACAGTCGCCTCGAGCGACACAAATAACATATATGGTCATACAGGGTAATTGGGCCCAAGGCCCATTATTCGACCCAAATGGGCCCATAACTCGTGTGGCCTGTTTAGCCCAAAACAGTCTTTGGCCATATGATCGTCATGGCCAGCTCATTATTTCCTATCCATCCATAAAATATACTCGCGTAGGGCCCAGGGGCCCGATGGGCCCACTCAGCCCATTTCGGTCCATTTGGCCCTAAAAATGACCTAAGTCCATGTGAACGCTCATGGTGGCCTCAACCGTCTTACGCCCATATTCGTGGGCTCAATCCACCAAATGTGCGATTGCATGCTCGTGTGGCATTATTTGTCAGTATTTCAGCTTTTTGACATTTGCCGATCTACTTGGAATGGTATGCGTGTGTACGCACGCTTTTCGGCTCTTTTGTCGATTATCGGTCACAGGGTATTGCTACACATCTGTTTACCAAAATCGAGTCCATAAACCACTAGCACTGACCCTACAATCAATGACGATATTCTATTAGTCACTTATTGACAGAGTCAAACACCCTCTTCTAATACTTAAATCGAACAATGTCGATACCTACCTTGATCGAACGATTGAAGATCACTCAAACCATCGCATGAGATTGATCAATAGGCCTTAGGGGTTATCTGCATTCCAACCAACACTTATCAACCATCAAACAATTGAACAGTTTGAACTAGACGAGAAGTCACTTACCGACAATGCAGAGTCCAGATTAAAAGAAAAGAATCAATTGCCACACCCACACAAAAGGCGAAAGTACAGAGGGTGATAGAGGCAACATGGAATAATTGCACCCTTGAGATGGAATGTTCGGCTAACACCCAATGTAGAGAACAGACAGAAGCGAAATGAGGGAAAGAAAGGAAAGGGAAAGGGGGTATTCAGCTATCACTAGAAGAAAAAGGAAAATTGGAAGAGAACGCAATAGGGGATAATCGACCGAGAACTAGATGTAGAAGAGAAGGATTGGTAGAGTCAAAAGAACTAAGAGGGAGAGGAAAGAGAGAATTCAGTTATGAAGAAAATGGAGTGAGATAGAGCAAAAAAAATGCACGAGAGGTCACTTTTAGTGCAGCTTCGGCAGCATCCAAGAAAGCGAAAAATAGCTAAAAGAAAAGAGAAACAACATTAAAAGAAGCCGAAATATGCACCAAATTCCCCCCTTTGGCTGAATTTCTTGAGTGCCACATATCCCATTCGACACCAAATCTTCTCCAACCACAAATCTCCTTGATTTCCTCCCTTATATTTCTCCATGATCCACTCCTTAATTCACTCATTTGACCCATTCAAACTCTCCAACATAGAGTTCAAATCCAACACAAACCATTGCCCATATATGAGTAAAATAAATAATACATTTTGCATGCAGTGAGACTTGAACCTCTGACCTCCTTGCCACACCTATTATGCCACCTCCTTGCCCCACCTTGGTGCCACTACACCACATGCTCTTTTGTGTCTCCTTTTAACAACAATTATTTAAAAGGCTTAATACCAAGAGTCAAGGTTCCCCTAATGCTAAAAATAAAAATTTTCCATATGACATGGCTTCAACGCAGGACTTCATAGAAGCCCCTTAACCTTCCAAAATCACTCACCCAACAGATCTAACATGCAATTTTTCCGTTCTCTTGTTCTCAAAAGTTTTAAATGCTCTTATGCCCAAGGCCCAATAGGCCCAATTCTACTAGGCCCAAATTTAGGGTGTTACAACTCTACCCCCTTTAAAGAAATTTCATCCTCAAAATTTCCAATTATCTAATAGCTGCACAACACAGGTTACACCACTACGCTTTTGCTGCACACACTAATCCTTATTGCAAATCAGATAAATACTACACTATGGGTAAAGTACATACCAGTATTCGCATCTAGAGTATCTCCGTCCTCTCGGTGATGTGCAGCATAAACCAAAGCTGGCTGCCTTACCTCCGCATGACCAGCACCTCTACCTGTAGCTTCACGGCCTAAACTGTTTCCACCCCTGGCCTATCCATGGCCTCTAGGCGGCTGCTGTCCACCCCTAGGTGGCTGAACATCACCCCTACCAAAAACTTGTATCTGATCTCGTCTTCTAGGACACTTTCTAAGATGGTGTTCCATGGAACCACAACTCAGACAAGCTCCCGTCCTCCTCCAGCACTCACCCACATGACCTTTCCCACAAATAGCACAAGATGGTAACCTAATAGTAGCAACAGGGGGCCCAGCTCTGACTGGCCCATCCATTCTGGCCCTTCTCTTATGTCTCTGATCAGAATTGGAGTGCTCAAAATTCCTCTTGTTTTTGCCCCTTTCTTTTTCTCGATTTAGGTGCTCAGAGTGCTTTACATCTTCAACGATCTTTGCTTTCTCCACAAAAACTGGAATCTTGCTCCCTTTGGGGAGCAATTAGTACTCAAAGACTGTCTTTGAGGCCATCTTCAAATCGAACACAACGGTCATAATATGTTGCTACTATTCATTTAGCATACCCGCTAAGTCGTAAAAATCTTGCCTTGTACTCAGCCACAGACTTGTCACCTTGAACCAGATTTAGAAATTCTTTCGTACGAGCATCGACATAGCTAGCACCACATACTTTCCCTCAAATGTGGACTTGAAGAATTCCCAAGTCAATCGATCAAATGGGGTACCCTCTATTACCGTAAGCCACCACTGGTAGGCTTCATCCCTCAGCAAGGACACGACACCTTTCAACTTTTATTCTGGCATGCAGTTGAGGTCATCCATAATTCTTTCTGTGGCCTCCAACCAGTACCCTGCCACACTTGGGGCCACCCCAGAAACTCCCCTGAAGATCTTTACTCCATTTTACCAGAGTCGTTTTGTAACTGACCCCAGCCTACAATAACGGTATTAGGGCCAACAGACCCAGCAACTCTTTCTAGAATCCTTAACATTGCTTGGGACAATGTGTCGTCCCCAGCCGCTCGATCAAACGACTCTGTCTCAACTATCGATGAAGCTGGTGCTTCCCTTACCTCAGCGTTGAGCATGTGGCCTGATGCTGAAGATCAGCCCTAGCACTTCAATGACCACTACTGCGGCCCCTTGCACCTCTTCTAGTGTTCATTATCGCTTCGCGTATTGTCTGAATTAGAAATTTTATGAATTTAGCTCATACTTTCAATAATTAAATAGATGTTTTATGGGAGTAGCAGTTATGAGTTGCTTTTGGAATCACAAGCTCACTTCGTTTTTATTTCCTATAGTTTCTCAGTTTACTCTAGCTAAAAAGTCTCAGTATAGTCTATCATCTACAGTAAGACCAGTAATTATTTACAGTATAATAGCTTAAAATAAATTTTAGTATCAGGAGAACTTACTTGGTCCAACGCTTGAGACTCGATGTGACACACAAAAATCTTTCAAAACTATTTCAAAATCACTTGTAAACATCTTTAAAATAAAAACTAAAGCCCATTTTACAGCCCGAGTTTTGCAACTAGGCTCTGATACCATTAAATGTAACACCCCAAACCCAGCCTAGAAGTTAGGCTCGAATCCAGTGTGCCACATTTAAGTGTTTTTTCGAAAACCATGTTTTCATTGAAAACTCTTCTTAATTAAAAGCTTGAGAAAATCCCAGTTATGTCAGTTTATTATTTTCTTCCGAGGTTCATAAAAAATTTATTACCTTTAAAACCTTATTTTTTGTGGAAGTTTAATTTAAGAATAATTGAGTTATGAAAACGTGATGTTTAAAGATTAAGTTCTGAAAGCGTAGTGTTTTGAAAATAGTTTTGTTTAGGAAAATCACAATCTACTTTTAGCAGTTATAAAACCTCATAAATAAATATCACAAATAAAAACCAAAAATTAAAAGCGACCTTATTACAACCCCAAAAAGAAAGCAGTTTAAGTAAGGTAAAATAAAAACTAAAATTTAAACCTACTCGTAATGTGACCACCTCCTAGTCTTCCAGTACGTCAAACCGCTTACTGAAGATTACTTGAAAAATTAAAAAAAGGGGGTGAGTTTACGAAAACTCAGTGTGTACAACCCTCATCGATCATAAAGCATGCATCACATCAATCCGGGCCTAAGCTCGTTACAGTAATCAATGTCGCCTAAGCCCAACACAGTAATGATGGCATTTGGGCCTTAGCCCATAATAGCCTCAGTTGGGCCTTTTCCCATATCAATATTAGAATCAGTATATGCAATGCATGAATGCCCAATCCAACCCTGCACTCCGTCTCCTATTCAACCCTGCACTCCTGTAGAGATTTAATCAACCCACCCATCCCTACACTCCTTATGTAGCACCAATTGCGGCACTAACCAATATTGTAGCAGAGCTGTTGGCTTAAAGCCATCGGTGGATCCAAAGTCATCAAGAGACCATGCGACCCTAATAATCATACACTTCCTCCAAATCAATAATCCCATCCCCCATGCAGCATAATATCACATGAATGCAAACATACTATAAATGACATACAACAACAATCATATAATATGTAGGGGCATTTTAGTCATTTTCCCTTCAAGGGCATAATAGTCATTTACCCTATGGGGGTATTTTGGTCATTTTACCCTACAGGGTATTTCGGTCATTTTACCCTCTAGGGTATTTCAGTCATTTTACCCTCCAAGGGTATTTTGGTCATTTTACCCTCTAGGGGTATTTTGGTCATTTTACCCTCTAGGGGTATTTTAGTCATTTTATCCTCCAGGGGTATTTCAATCATTTTGTGACCTTCCCGAAGGTCTACAGTCTCCTCGAGCAACACAGATAACATATATGGTCATAACAGTGTAATTGGGCCCAATGCCCATTATTCAGCCCAAATGGGCCCACACGCTCGTGTGGCCCATTTAGCCCAAAACTGCCTTTGGCCATGTGATAGTCATGGCCTACTCATTATTTCCTATCCATCCACAAAATTTACTCGTGCAGGGCCTATGGGCCTATTGGGCCCACTCGGCCCCTTCCGGTCTATTTGGCCCAAAAAACGACCTAAGCCCATGAGAACGGTCATGGTGGCCTCAACCATCTTACGCCCATATTTGTGGGCGCAGTCCACCACACGTGCGATTGCATGCTTGTGTGGCATCATTCGACGGTATTTCAGCTTTTCGGCATTTGTCGATCTACTTGGAGTGGTGTGTGTGTGTGCACACGCTTTTCGGCTCTTTTACTGATTATCGATCACAAGGTATTACTACACACCTGTTTACCAAAATTGAGTGAATAACCCATGAGCAACGAACCTACAATTAAGATGATATTCTATTAGTCACTTAATGACAGAGTCAAACACCCTCTTCAAATACTTAAACCAAACAATGTCGATACCTGCCTTGATCGAACGATTGAAGATTACTCACTTAAATCGTCGCAATAGATTAATCAATAGGCCGTAGGGGTTATCTGCATTCCAACCAACACTTATCAACCATCAAACAATTGAACAGTTTGAACTAGACGAGAAGTCACTTATCGACAAGGTAGAGTCCAAATTAGAAGAAAAGAATCAATCGCCACACCCACACAAAAGCCAAAAAGTACAGAGAGTAATAAAGGCAAAATGGAATAATCGCACCCCTAAGATGGAATGTTCGGCTAACACAAAATGTAGAGAACCGATAGAATGAAATGAGGGAAAGAGAGAAAAGGAAAACGAGTATTCGACTATCACTGGAAGAAAAAGGAAAATTTGAAGAGAACGCAATAGGGGATAATCAGCCAAGCATAAGATGCAGAAGAGAAGGATTGGTAGAGTCAAAACAACTTAGAGGGAAAGGGAGGAGAGAATTCAGCTATGAATAAAATAGAGTGAAATAGGGAAAAAAGAATGCACAAGAGGTCACTTTTAGTTCAGTTTCGACAGCATCCAAAAAAGAGAAAAGTAGCTAAAAGAAAAGAGAAACAACACTAAAAAAACTAAAATATGCACCAAATTCCCCACTTTGGCCGAATTTCTTGAGTGCTACAAATCCCATTAGCACCAACTTATCTCCAACCACAAATCTCCTTGATTTCCTCCCCTTATCTCTCCATGATCCCCTCATTAATTCACTCATTTGACCCATTCAAACTCTCCAACATAGAGTTCAAATCCAACACAAACTCTTGCCCACACATGAGTAAAATAACTAATCCTTTTTGTATATAGTGAGAATTGAACCTCTAACCTCTTTGCCACACCTATGACACCGCCTCCTTGCCTCACCTGTGTCGCCACCTTGCCACTACACCACAGGCTCTTTTGTGTCTCTCTTTAACCACAATTATTTAAAAGGCTTAATACCACGAGTCAAGGTTCCCCTAATGCTAAAACTAAAAATTTTCCATATGACATGGCTTGAACCCAAGACTTCATAGAAGCCCCTTAACCTTCCACAATCGCTCACTCAACAGATCTAACATGCAATTGTGTCGTTCTCTTATTCTCAAAAGTTTTAAATGCTCCCATGCCCAAGGCCCAATATGCCCAATTCTATTAGGGCCAAATTCAGGGTGTTACAATATCTGACTTTGTGATTTCATTAATTAGTTTATGAATCGCACGTTCCTAAGCAGTTATAGAGGCCTTGGATTGTGGTGTAGGTACGGTAGTCTGAGTGGTATCCCTTCCATCATCATCAAATTCAATGTGGAAAAATTCTATCATGGCTTCATCTTACTCTGGTTCTTGGTTGTGCATGGGGGCAGTAGTAGGTTCTTCATCTTCTACTTCAAGATTCAATAGTAGTTCCTTAAAAAAGGAATTGTGGCATTGGGTGCGAGAAATTCTTTTACAGGGATTTACGAATGGCAATATCACGTTTACAGTCATATCCCCAAAAGATGGCTATTTCCTCTTGAGCTTTTCCAAAGTCAGTGACAAGCATTTTCTGATGTTTTCCAACACACACAACTATTGTTTCAGGCCTTCTACAACTTCAATCATTTACAACTTCAATCATTCACTGCTCAAACTCAGTGTGAGAAGTCGAGGAGGCAACAGAAGTAGTCCTAAGGGGAGAAGACGGAGGTGTGCCAGTTTGCCTTGGTAATTCCTCTCTAGCTAGTTTCTATGCAATGTGTGTCGTAATAGCCCCTTTGTTAGGAATGTGGCCTTCTTTTTGTGACAATGGAACCTTAACTCTTTGGTAGAGTGCAATAATCAGTTCGGGTAAATTTAATATACCAACATTCTTTTGGGCATATCGATGAATCTCACAAAAGATTATTTTTCCAACATTAATCTTTTGGCCCACCATTATGGAGTGGAGAAGCAATAATCGGTCCTTAGAGATTATAGCATGATGTGTAGAAGGAATGAGACTAGTTTTTAAGAAATGGTACCAAATCTTACATTGAGGCTTTAAGGAGATTCTATCGATGGTGTAACAGTCATTTCTTGAGATGGACCATTGTGTTCCCTCCACAGAAACATCAATGAGAACTTGGGCTAGCCACTTTGGGGACATTGTCTTCACAAAGTCAACATGCTCATCAGGACCTTCAGACAATCCATATTGAGCATGGATGGCATCCTTATCAAATAGAACTAATACACCACGCAGTATATAAATGCATTGTCAGGAGAGGTAATGTGGGCACAAAACTCTTTCACTACCTTTGGGAAGACATCATTAGGATGGAGGCAGAAGATTCCCCAACCGTGCTTTTCGACAACTGATGAAACAGCCTCTGTATACCTCATGAATGGAGCATCTTGAAATAGGAATCCTTTTTCAATGTAGAATGGTCATTTGGAAATATTTTTATGGTATTTCTCCTAAGCAAGTTTACTAAATAAGGTGCGTGGAGAGGCAGAGATTGAAGTAGAAGCCTTTTGAGAAGCCACTGAAGAGAATATAGAAGACAAAAAATGAAAAAGTGAGCTTTGATTTCAATTATGAGTTAAATAGAGAGTAAAAGCAGAAAACAAAGCGGGATGAAAACATGGAAGAAAACTGAATTGACTAGGTTAAAATGTAGGGGAAAAGAAACTGTGACATGTGGGATAAGACTGGCCTCAATCATGTTGTAACATCCTAAAATTGGGCCTAGTAGGATTGGGCCCAATGGGCCTTGGGCATAAGAATGTTTAAAATTTTCGAGAATATGAGAAAGGCGTCATTGCAAATTGGACTTATTAGTTAAGTGAATTTGGAAGGTTACGGGGTTTCTATGAAGTCTCGGGTTTAATTGGGCCTTAGGAAAAATTTGGTATTTTAGCACTTTAAGGAGAGATGGTAAGTAGCTTCAAGGCTTATAGAAATAAATGAGTAAATTGTGAGCATAAATGAGCAATTAGTAAAGAGGTTATGGCATCAAGTGAAAGATTTTAAGGGAAGAGGTTCAAATCCCATTGTGTGCAAATTTTGACTATTATTTTTGCATGCTCTCCTTAAGTGTCGGACAAGAGGTACACATGGCAAGGTGGACTTCTTTATTTTTGGTAAGGTGGCTAAGGAAATAAGAAAAGGTTAAGGTTGGGGAAAGGAATCAAAAGAAAAAGGCAAGTATGGGGGACATGTTGGCACAAAAGGGGGAGAATGTTATGGAAAGTGTGGTTGGCCAAATGTTTGACCAATATTGTAATGCATGTGGACGGTTTTGGGGGTAGATAGGTAGCTGAAATTTTTACTTTTGCATTTGGTAAGGTCTTGGTATTGTTTTGGCCAAAAATCTTATTTGCAGCTTTTGTGTCATCTTCTTCAAATTTGCTATTCTCTTTGCTGAAACCTCCTAGCACAATTGTGCATCTTTCTTCTCTTTTGTTTAGTCAAATATTCATCTTTTGTTCATCTTCTTTTGATAGCCGAATTTCTATCATCTTCTATCTTCCCCATTTTTGTGTGTTGGACATCTCTCCTTGGTTGAATCGGAGTTCTAGTAGGTGGCCTAATACCAAACCCTTATTGATTCATTCATAGTCATAAGCCAATTGGTAGGAATCGAGATTATCATCGATTAAGGTAAGGAGACTTTTCATAGTCCATTCAATATCGCTATTCGGTTGTGGTGTTCATCAGATTGAAAGTTTGGCTAATCGATTATGTTGTTAGGCACGAATCACGCGATACTCTGTACTTGTGGATTTTTCAGAAATAGTGGTAAAGCCGAACACCCATCTCTCGTAATAAGAGAATCGGATTGTTGGTAAGTGATATAGATTGTTAAATCAATCACAATACTTGGATGAAGTTGTAAATTGGGTTTTGGACTAAATGTTGATCGGTTGTATCTTTAGGTGCTGCGGAGAATATCGTGTTACGGATTCCGAATAAGGTGTGTAATCTCGTACTTTTTGAATATATATATATTTGAAATGGTGTGTGATCTCACACTTCTCTAAAGGCTTGCATGAAATATTCTGTGATTCAGTCGATATACCGAAGAAAAATCAAAAACTGGCACCCGTAATCACTCGGGCTTGCGTATGATCATAGTGGTAATCATATTTGTAATAAAATAGTTTCGGTTAGAAACAGTGATGTGTTTTTGAAAAATCACGAAAAATAGGAGAAAGGAAATTAGAAAGTGAATAAGATATCAAATTAAAGCTTACTGTGTCTATTTTGATATGGAAGAACCCGAGAAGGAAAAGGAACTTTATAATCTGAGATATCTTAATTTTAGTGAGACTGGTTCTGATTAACTTTGTGGTTCCCTGATCTATTTAGGAAAAATTGTATAAAATTGTACAAAGTGAATTATGGGTTATAATTTATATGTATGGAATCCTTAGTGATCCTATTTTCATTAGAAACAAGTGTGAGCAATATATACACTGAGATATTTCAAATTAAGAAAAGAGAGGTCAGAATCGTTGGACAGTGAAACAAGGGAAACTTTAAGGAATAAACTATACTATAAGAAAAAAATTCTGGAAAAATTTTAGTAAGAAGATATATGAGTTTAGTTTCAAGGAAAATTTACGGATTTAGATTTTGAGTTTTCTAACCCAAGTTATAGTCAATTTAATCAGTATGACGCAGATGGACAGTTTCAAGTTTTATGTCCCAAATTAGTAATTAAGTCCGGGGTTGCGAAATTACAAAATACCCTTGAAGGGTAAATTACCAAAATACCCCTGGGTTGCGAGATTACCGAATTACCCTTAGTGGGTAAAATTATTAAATTACGAAATTTCCCTTATGTGCCAAATTACAAAAATACCCTTATGGGTCGAATTATGAAAATACCCTTGGAGGGTAAATTATCGAAATACCCCTGGGTTGCGAGATTACCGAATTACCCTTAGTGGGTAAAATTATTGAATTAGGAAATTGCCCTTATGTGCCAAATTATGAAAATACCCTTATGGGTCGAATTACAAAAATGCCCTTAATGGGCCGATTTGATAGATTACCTTAATGGGCCGAATTTGATATATGGCTAAATGGGCCGAATTTGATATATGACTAAATGGGCCGATTTTGATATATGGCTAAATGGGCCGATTTTGATATATGGCTAAATGGGCCGATTTTGATATATTGCTTAATGGGCCGAATTTGATATATGGCTAAATGGGCCGAATTTGATATATGGCATAATGGGCCGAATTTGCAAAGTGTTAATGGGCCAAATTATTTGTAATAAATATCTGATGTTATTAATTAGCGTTGTTATATTGTAAATATTATAATTTGCTATGAATGTTGCATTCACATAATTCTGCATGGGTTTGGGATAGTGATGATTAGAGGAAGCTATTTGGTGGCTCTGCCACATATTTTGGTAACTCTGTCACAATCTGTTTGGTGGCTATGCCATGTATATTCTGTTATTCTGGTGGCTTCGCCACAAATTCTGATATTATAAATGGCTAAATGTCTGCGATTATAAATGGCCACTGGCCTGCGAATTATTGTTATAAATGGCTTAAAGCCTGCGACTGGTGTGTTGGCTGGGTGGGTTGACTGATGATCCCCACACGTGTGTTGGTTAGTACGGGTGATGTGTAGCGGATGGAATACTAGGTTTGGTTTGGGATTGCATTACATTTATTTGATTCATTTGATATATTCTGTTTTTATAAATAGATTATGCTTAATAGGATTCGGCCCAAGTTATTGTTAGATGGGCTCAAGCCCAAATTTTTGCTAAATGGGTTCAAGCCCAGTGAACAACGGTAAGGGGATTTCACACTGAGTTTTTGTAACTCACCCCCCTTTTCTCTTAACCCCTGTAGGTAATACTCAGTGATGTGGACTTGGGCCATGGATGTCTCGATGGAGGCCATACTTCATAAATGGTTTTTATTGAACTTTACTTTCCTGATTTCGTTCACTTTATTATTCTTACTATTTTTGGTTTATTTTGTGTTGTAATAAGGCCTCTGGAATATTTTATTTTGCATGTTTTTGTCGTACTTAGTATTATGCTTGAATTGTTTTTAAACGGGGATTTTTCTAAAAATCTTAAATAAAGGTTTTCCAAAATAGATCAACAAATGATTTTCATAACAAACTTTTACAAATGATTTAACTCGGAAATTCTCTTTCAAATTATCGATGACATTTTCAAAAGTCACGGTTAAAGTTCACTACCTCGATTTTTGACTCATCAATTAACCTCTCAAAAATACTTGTATTTTATCTATGTTTCCACAATGTTTTCAAAATGATTCGCAACTCTATTTCCAAACGCCATATTTTCGTAAATCATTTATTTCAAATATGTTTTCGCAACCAAAAAGGCTTTTAAAGATAATTACATTTTCAAGTAGATAACAAGTAAGTAAGTGTTTTTATTTTAAGATTATTGTGTTAGTACTGTGGTAAAAAAAAACACTTGCATGTGACACGCCAGATTCGGGCCTAACTTCTAGGCCGCGTTTGGGGTGTTCCACATGTGCTGAAAAGGAAAAACAATTAACATTTAGTAGGAAAAAGAAATTAAATTAGCGCAAATTGGGAGTAAAATAATTTGTGTTGATGGCTCCAAGCTGTTGTAACACCTTTATCCCATTTTAGTTGCCGAAATAAGATACAAAATGTTAACAATCAAATTGGAATAGTTCATAACAATTTATATTCAATAATCAATTGAATTTCATAATCACAAGTAACATTCAATATGAAAGAGACCATTCAGCTCAAGCCTTAGATCGAGCTTTTAAAGCTCTAAAAATAAATTACGAACACTTAAGGACCAATTCGAAACAAATCAGAAAATTTAGGAAGAAATTGAATATTTTCAAGTTAGGGGCCACACGGCCGTGTGTCTAGGCCATGTGATAGAGCCCAACCCGTGTGGCTCTAACATGGTCATGTGACTATCCCACATGTCCATGTGCATGGACCGTGGAACTCTCTGATTTGGACCATACGACCATGTTGCAGGATGTGTGTCAGCCCGTGTAACAATTGAAATACCTTCACAATGCCTTGTCGCGGGCCGCGTGAAAATTGCACCTATACTACTTTTAGACATGCTCTAGGCACATACCTGTATGGGTTTCCCATGTGCTTCACACAACTATGTGACAGCCTGTATCTCGGGCTATGTGTGCCCAAAACTGTTCAATTCCAAGCTCAATTTTCACCCATATGCTTAAGTACCTAAAACACATTCAATTACACAATTACATAAACCAAAACCAACTTAAATCACACTCAAACATGTCAATAAACTCAACCAATATGTCAACCAAAGTGTTATCATTAACATTTCAATACATTCCATCTCATTCCACTTCCAATTTCCAACTCAAGTACATTATATATACATACCATAACAACCATTGCATTACAAACTTTGTGTTATCACATAACCTAGCATTTCATACTTTTAACTATTAGTACCATTTAGTAACATGTAGATTCTCACAAGTCATTCGAAACACATCATAACATAACATCTTACCCAAAATAAGTAATTGACATAAGTTATATATAGGGTTCTAATACATGTCATATACCAAAATTGAGAATTAAAATCTACCAAGGTTCCCGGATAGTGTAATCTTTTACGTTGACCCAATCTTTTTAGCCTTCAAAACATAATCTACAAAATGAACCGAATACAAGTAAGCTCAAATGAAGCTTAGTAAGTTCGTTTTATAATTCAATAAAACTTTTCGATCGAACATAGCATCAACCAATATTAACATAGAGATTCCAAATATATGCAACCAATAACAATCATTACAACCAATTCAGTAGTTCAATATGCTCAATGGGGTTTTTTCTATTGAGCTTTATTTTAGTTTATCTGTAGATTTTACTTATTTGAGCTCCATTCAATATAATAGTAGAATTTTCTCATTTGAGATTTAGATCAGTATAACAATAAAATTTGCGCGTTTGAGCTATTTTCAGTATAATCATTAGGTATGGCTCAATAAAGCATACTTTCAATAGAATCAGTAGGTAAAGCTCGATAGCACATGCGTTTTAGTGGGATCGGTAGGTATGGCTCAAAAGCGCATATGTTTCACTAGATTCAGTAGGTATGGCTCGAAAGCACATACGTTTCAGTAGATTCAATAGATATTGCTCGTGTGAGCACCAGTCAGTATATCAGTAGATAATGCTCATTAGAGCTTCATTCAATATATCGATAGATATTGCTCACTAAACTTCATTCAGTATATAATATAACATTCAATAGTAGTATATTAACCAAGAATCTATGAATTATTAGAAGCATGATTGAGGTTACAAAAAACCTTTTTAATACAACAAATGTCTGGGGTGTTTGAAATTTCTTGGGCCACGCAAGATTCTACCAGAGATTTATAAAAGATTTTGCTCACATATCTAAACCACTGAATCAACTTCTTTAAAAGGAGACACATTTCATATATGACCGAAACTGCATTAAAGCCTTAAAAGTAATAAAAGAGAAACTCATATCTGCACCAATAATCATTACCCTGAATTGGTCAAAACCTTTTATTATTATGTGTAATGCTAATGACTATGTGGTAGGAGTAGTTTTGGGACAAAAGAGGAATAACATGTTTGGGGTCATTCATTACGCAAGCAAAACACTAAATTTGTCACAATGTAATTACACAACAACCAAAAAGGAAAAGTTAGTTGTGGTGTTTGCTTGCAAAAAATTTTGACCCTATTTAATGGCAAACAGAGTATATGTTTATATTGATCACTTTGCACTAAAATACATCATGAATAAGAAAGAGACGAAAACCAGACTAATGAGATGGGTTTTACTGATTCAAGATTTCGATCTATGGATAATGGATAGAAAAGGGACTGAGAACCAAATTGTAAACCATTTATCTAGAATCAAGAATAACTTAAAAGTGAAAACTACTAGAGAAATTAAAGAGACTTTCGCAGATGAACAACTATTTAGGGTAGACATCCATCGGACAAGGCCTAGAAAACACACCCTGGTATGCAGATTATGTGAACTATATTTCAAAGGGTGTCTTTCCATCATAGGTATTGTAACACCCCAAACCCGGCCCAAACATTACGACCGAATCTGGTATGTTATAGAAAAAATTTGTTGAAAACCCTCTTTTAATTACTTTAAAATTTTTGGTAAAAAAAATATAGTTTTGTTTAAAACATTTGAGGTGTATAAAAAGACAACACTTAGCTTTGTTATTTAAAATCATAAGTCATGTTGTTACCAATTACGCCAATGTACCCGATGGTACGAAAGAAAATCATTTACGTTTGAATTTAAGAAACTTGTGTAACCATTTTAAAGTCATTAAACAGTTTAAATAATTCATCCAAAACATGTAAAATAGTAAAAATAAAATCTTAGGAGGCCTTATTACAACTTGAACAAATAAAACCAAAAATAAAATAAAAATAATTCAAGGTTCATCTAATCCATATTTGCACTGCATGGCCACCTTGAGTCCATCCGGCTCCTCATCCGCGATCTACGAATCACTTGAAAAAGATTAAAGGAGAAGGTGAGTCACCAAGACTCAATGTGTAACCCTTCCCCCGGTTAGTGCAACATCATACACAATTTATAACTAAATTTAACATGCACTAAGTTTAACATGCACCCAACCTAGCCATCCAAAATACCTTTCTCTACCCTGTGTGGTACCAAACCACTGGTGGTGCCAAACCACTGGTGACTCAAAGTCACGATATCCATCAATATTGTGGTGCCAAACCACTAATGGTGCCAAACCACTAGTGACCCGAAGTCACAAATGACAAGTTGTGGTGCTAACCCACGTGTGATACCAAATCACTGGCGTCGATCCCATAATATCATCTGTGGGGCCAACCCACTGTGGTGCTAAGCCACGAGGACGAGACGCTATGAGGTGCCAAACCTCTGGTGACAAAAGTCACGAAATGTGGTACCAAACCACTGGTGTCCGTTTGACACGAATATCACTTCCCCCTCCTCTCATTCAACCCACATCAATCAATGATATGCATATAACAGGAATCATGCCCACATGTTTATTTAACAACATACACTGAATTTATCATCAGCCACATATTTATATGCCACATATACCAAATATGTCATGCTTTTCAAAAGCATCATAAAGAAAACTCATAACAACAAGGACTTACCTGATTTCTTGCTTATACCATGATGGTATTAAATCCAAATCTACATCAATTCAGTTTAGCACACATAATGCATTTAGCACATTTACGAGTTATAAAGTGTGTATGTACACACCTGTTCTAACGATAGCTCTAAATCCCTGAAGAGTCAATCGGTCACACAAGATCTTCTTGCCCCTATATTCAGCCATTACCCATGTTAGTGCCATTGACCATTCGGCCCAACCAAAATATACCCAAAGGGTTACACATGAACCCGGAACCTTACCTACACGTCCTTTGAATACTAGCCACCACACCAAGTGTTTCTGTTTCCCTATAATCGGCAATCACATACCCATATTAATAGCCTTCGACTTTTCGATCTTTAAAAGTATAGTCTATTAAAGTAGATCCTTACCACCACTTACCACCCGATTGCTGACGAATGAAGGCTTGGTTTGAATACCTCAAAATCCCGGAGCACCTAGATAGAATCGGTTTTAACACTGATTAGCCACCAATATATTTCGGCTTTTCCCCTTCAACCAAGTCGACAAAGAGAAAGAAGAGAGGAGAGTTTCGGCTATTACTTACCTTCCCAATAGATTGGACAAAGAAATCCCGAAGAGTCTTATGCTTCCCCTAATATTCAGCCAAGGTGAGATTAATAGGAGGAAAAGAGATTTTGGTCACCAAGATAGGAAGTAGATTCGGCTAATAGGAAAGAAAATAATGAGAAAAGGGAGATAGGGGTTTCGATTTTGAGAAGAAAAGGAAAGAAATAGATTGAAGATGAGAGTGTAGAGGATTCGCCAAGGTCTAAGAAAAGAGAATGGTTTTCGATTTTGAGAGATTGAGAAAGGAGAGAAAAACAAAGATGGAAGAGTTTGGGAATTTCAGCTACTTGCAAATGGAGAAAAAGAAAAGACAAAAAGATGGAGAGTATGCCTAAAGAGAATTCGGCACACCCCCTATCACCTAGTCTCCCTGCCGTCCATTCCCCTTCAACAAGGAGTTCAAATTTCAGCCAACACCTTGAATCACTCTTGGCCAATAGTTTAAAATAATTCAAAATAATTTGAATTTAACAAATGCCTACTTTTTCTCCTTGCCACCCTTTAAAAATTATTCAACTTAATCACCAAATAAAATGCTAATAATATCCTTATTATCCATATTATCCTGAAGTGTTTAAATTGAACACTCTTCTCTCTCTCTCTTGCCGTCCAAAATAAAGAGTAGAAAGGGGAATTTCGCAACTCGAACACTGGCTCCCTTGCTCCCCTTGATGGCGTCAACTCTAGCCCTTTAGTGGCCTCCCTTTTGCCACTTTTCCAAGGCCTTTTTAGTGTCTAACATTCCTTCATTTAACTTGTAACCCCTACCTACTAAGGCTCCCTATCTTTAAAGCTTGCAAATATAATTTTTCGTACTATCCGAGCCTACTCAAGATCCATAATTAAGTCTTATTACACCACGAATAACACCACAGCATTCCAAACACAAGAAAAATAATTTAATCACGAATATCCCCAATTTTAGGATGTTACAGGTATCTTGGAAATAGAAGAAAATGATAGTTCATGAATCAAAAAATTACAATTGAAAGGATTTGTATGTGTTTTGACAATGTATGGATCAATTGGTCCAAAAGTGTGTATCTGAGAGAGAGATGCATGAAATTTTACAAGAATGCCATACATCTCCGTGCGGGGGATATTCAATGGAAAAAGGACAGCTTAAAAGGTGCTACAATCAAGATTTTATTGGCCAACTATGAATAGAGACACCTACAAATTTGTACAAAGGTGTGATAGATGCCAACAAACTAGGAGTTATCAAAAAGGGACGAAATGCTACAAACAGGGATAATTGAGGTAAAAGTATTTAACATTTGGGGGATTGATTTCATGGGACCTTTCCTAAGTTCTTTCAAGAATCAATACATCATGTTAGTTATTTATTATGTTTCAAACTGGGTCAAAGTTGTTTCTTTACCTACCAATGATACAAAATCAGTAGTGAGATTTCTAAGAAAAAACATTTTTGTTAGGTTTGGTACACCTCGTGCATTGGTTAGTGATGGAGGATCTCATTTTTGTAGAAGCAGTTTGAAGCTGATTTGGCTAAATATAGCATAAGACACCAAATGACAACTGCCTATCACCCACAAGCTAATGGGCAAGCAGAAGTGTCTAACCATGATATTAAACATAGTTTAGAGAAAACAGTTAACCCAGGTTGAAAGGATTGGCAAAAAAGCTAGATGATGCTTTATGGGCTTACAGAATAACATATAAGACTCATCTAGGTATGTCCTCATATAAGTTAGTTTACGAAAAGAATTGCCACTTACCAATTGAATTGGAGAAGAAGACATATTGGGCAATTAAAGATTTAAATATGAATTTGCAATTAACCATGAAAGAAAGATTATTTCAACTGCAAGAATTGGAAGAATTTTGTTTTATAGCCTATGAAAACAATAAAATGTAAAAGGAAAGGAGTAGACTTCGATGCGATGCAAAGATCCAAAACATGAATTTTTGTAACAGCCTGATTTTGGGCCTAGTCGGAACAGTGGTTTCGGGACCAAAAATTTGACATAAGAAAATTTAATTTTATTATATTTTTACGGTCTACGATTTCATTAAATGATTTCGTGAAAATTTCGTTCGCAAATTTTGACGTTTGGGCACTCAATTTAGTCAAAAGGACTAAATTTTAAAAAGTTCAAATGTTGAGTTCTACATACTAGAGGTGTCCAATTGTTATGAAATTTTAAATTTGAGGTTCTTATATGTTAATTAGAGCATTTTTCAAGTTGGTGGACAAAAATGGACATGGTTAGGCATGTTTCCAAAGTTTTTCATTAAGTGCATTTTGGTCATTTAGTTATTAAAATGATTAAAAACAAAACTAAAAGCCAATTTTTTCCCATCTTCAGCCCCTTGGATAAAACATGCATGGATAAACCATGGCTAGGGTTTTTCAAGCTTCCAAGCTCGATTGTAAGTCCGTTCTAGCCCTGTTTTTAATGATTTTTACGTTTTTGAAATCCTCGTAATAAGATCTATCTATTTCTACCACTAATTTGAGATATGGTTAAAGTCTAGGGTTTTGACCCTTGATGAATATGTGTGTATTTTGATGTTTAATGGTAGAAAATGCATGTTTATGGTTAGAGAAATGACTTTTACTAAGTGATTTTTGGTGAAAATGCCTAAAAGGACTAATTTGTAAAAGTTATGAAATAAGTCATAAAAGTGTGTTTTAATGGAAATTGTGGGCTGTTATAGTTATGAAAATGGTTCTACTAGGCTTAAAGTACAAATAAATTGAATGAAAATCATTTTACAAGCCTATGGGAAAAAGTGCAAATATGACAAAGTTTAGGGGCAAAATGTAATTTTTGCCAAATATGATTTTTGGGCTGAGTTGATTAGTATAATGATTAAATAAGTTAAATGTGATGTTTTAGATCAAGAAAATCAATGTTCAGATCTAGATCGAGGAAAAACAAGTAATTGACGAATAAGTCATTTTCACCGATTTTGCTTTCGAGATAAGTTTGTATGTAAATAATGCATCATTTTTACTTACGTTTTTATGTTATGATATGTTTTATGAGATGTGGCTGAATATTGAACGAAATTGACAAGGTATCGAAATGTGAAAAATTTTCTGGTTGAACCTTAGGAATAGAATAGGATACAAGTGACATGTCACTAGGGACCTATGTGAAATCTATGTGAAATTGTGACTAAGTGAATCTGGGTGCTGGCCTTAAGTTCTACCAGTGGCTGGGTATACAGGCATGTGTTGTGGATACCTGACAGCTTGTGTGAGAAGCAGTGAGTAGTAACGAATGACCCATGACTTGTGTGAGCGCACTGTGAAAGTGAATAGCTCGAGAACGAGCCTCTATGTGAAAAGTGATGTGAAGTAGCTTTGGCTACAAGTGTGGCACTTATGTGCAATCTTTTGATGTATCCATTAATATTCCGATATGTTCAACAGGAAAATGACTAAGTGTAATTGAATGTGATTATGTGATGAACAAGTGCAGGTACATGTGTATATATATTCATGAGCAATGTGCTCGATATGTGATCGAACTTTGGTAAGGTTGATATGGAGTAAGTGTTACAATGAAGACTTGTAAATATTTGATGATGACTAGCTATTTTCATGGCTAACTATGGATATACTTTAGTGTTATATGAGAGTAAATGAGAATTAATATAAAAAAAACATGATAGAGTAAAATTAGCAATAAAACAATTTGGATAGCAACAATTATATCACATTGAAAAACCACCAAAAATGGTGGCAATCAAATTAGAGGTTGAATAAGTTATTAAATTAAATCTTATTTAGTCTATTTTCACATAAAAGAAACGTTGTAAGAAAAAGAATTTCATATTTAGAGATATTGGAATTTTTGTGAGACAGAGTTAGAATGATTTTAGAATCCCCTATTCTTATTTGGGAAAATCATTAAAAATTTTTAAAAAAAAATTATGGGTTATAATTTACATGATTAAAATGTATTATGGGTCTATTTTCAAAAGAAACAAACAAGAACATCATCCAAATCCCGTACGAGGAGATAATTAATTTTTAGTGAAGAGGGGTCGAAACTATCAGACAGAAGAATAGGGGTAACATTAATGAATAAAATGTACTTATTGGCTAAACCAAAAATTATGAAAATTTTATGGTAATAATATATGTGAGTATAGGTTCAAGGAAAATTAACGGATCTTAATTTGGAGTTCCTAGCTGAAGATATAAATATTTTAGTGATTGTGACTCGTGTAGATAGCTTGAGATGAGCATAAGTAAATAGTGAAATTTTGTGCAATTATTATTGTATTACCTTGAGAACATATTGTGAGAATTGGTGAAAACATGTTAATAAATTGCTTATTATTTTCATATAGGCTTACTAAGCAATATAGCTTACCCCCTTCCTTTCCTTTTTCCTATAGTGTCACAGAGGTTAGCTCGGGTTGGAGATCGTCGGAGATTCTATCACACTATCAAGCTTTTGACTGGTATCAATGCCTTCAAGTAATTTAAGTCTATGGCATGTATAGGTACTTAGTCATTTTGTGTATGTGTTATTATGTTTTGGCCAAATTTATTGGCTTGTAATGGTTAAAGGTTATTGTAGTATTTAGCCATGCTAATTGGCTTATATTGGCTAATTGATTGTAAGCCTATATATATTATTTATATGTCAATGTCTTGTGATGTGAGCTGTGTTTGCATGATACATGATGAGTTGTGGGCTATGGCCTAAATACCTAATGGTTGAATGTGCTAGTAGTCTTGATGCCGAATGGCTATGTTTGGCTCAATAGTATGGTATAAGAGTTGATAATTAGATATAATTATGCATGTATAAGAGTTGTTGAGGATGCATATTGAGTGTGACCCTGTTTTGAAGAAAAATTTTCTAAGTGTTGTAAAATTTTCCAAAGTTCTCGGTTTAGTCCCGAACCGCTTCCAAAGCATGTTTTGGGCCTCGTAGGTCCATATTAGGGATTCTATGATTGAATATGAAAATTTTTCAATTTGGATGGAAATTTTTGACTCGAAAATGATCGGTTATAGGTGATTAAGTCCGGTAATGCCTCGTACCCTATTTTGGCGATGGATACGGGTAAGCGGTGTTACAATTTTTGCTTGGACAAAATGTTCTATTGTTCAGCTCAAGATTAAAATTATTTCCTATCAAACTTAAATCGAGATGGACAGGTCCGTACACTATACACCAGATGATACCTCATGGAACGATAAAGTTGATCGGCAAAGGAGGGCAGCTTTTTCTTGTAAATGGCCATAGAGTAAAACATTATTTTGGATGAATGACAAACACAGTAGTTGATAAACAATTCTTACAATGCAATGCTTTATTGGATTAAGGAGGAACCGAGGGAATATTAACAAATGAAAAAAGTGATAGTGAAAAAAGCGACCAAATTTTTTATTTTAGACCACAATCGAGACACAGTGGAATCTGTCTTGCATGTCGTGACACCCATACTGAATGCCGAGACAATGGACAACATTCAGAACATGGAAACTACTCTTGACGTCATGACACCCCTGCATAAACTTTATTTTTCGAATTAACATTAACTGCTAACGTTTTTCTGGTATAATTATATTAAGTTTCTTGTTCTTTGACTTCTTGCTTAGTAGAAATAAATTATAACTCTTCAATATTTTATTCTTTTCTTCTAAAGCATAAATAGTTCACATTCATCCTCTTACTTACCACCACTAAGAAAGAAATATCAATTTGCGGACGTAGAAGATCGTACAAGGGACTTTAGCAAAAATAGCTTATTGAATGGCCAATTTAAGTGTAAGTGCTTCAAGTCCATCTATTGAATTCCAAGAAAGTGAAATGGATAAATACTTGTAACAACTATAGTCATATACTTTAGGGGCAATTTTGAAAAAATGTAAAAAATGACTAAATTGCATAAAATACATTATTTTACTGTCTAAATCAATAGCTTGAATGCAATTATTAATTTAGATCAATATCGAGTGGAAAATCGAGGAGAATAGAAAATTACCAAAAGGCCCCTGTATTTTGATATTTCTACATTTTAGCCAGGTAAGTTCGTATGAACTGAATTCTGTATAATTTTGATTAAATTGAATGTTAGTATGTGATTATATTGTGATTGAATCATTATATACATGTTATTATGCAATTTATCTTGTCAACAAACGATAAAAATTCAATGGCGATATCGGTGACCACTAACTAATGAAAAGGAATAGCTTCGACTATCGAATATGAAAAGGGATAGCTTCAGCTATCGATTATGAAAAGGGATGGTGACGACCATCAACTATGAAAAGGGATAGTGACGACCATCAACTATGAAAAGGGATGGTGATGACCATTGAATATGAAAAGGGATAGTGACAACCATCAACTATGAAAAGGGATGGTGACGACCATCAACTATGAACAGGGATGGTGTCGACCATCTATTAATGAAAAGGGATGGTTTCGACCATCGAATATGAAAAGAGACTATTACAACCATCGTTTAGCACACTTTATGTGAGCTTTGGTAAGGATTCCGATTGACTTCACTATGACAAATATGGAATGGTATGATGTACCAATGATCAAAGTATGAATATTCATGTTTATGAAAGGTATGATATAAGTAATGATATGTTACGTACCATATCTTACCATGTGATGATATTGCTAAGTTATATGTTTAATCACTAGCCTATGGCTATGGTAAATGTTATGTTTATGTCTTATATGTATGCAAATGAAATGTTAAGTGTTCAATAAGAACTAAGACATGTTTATATGAAACTCAATGGAATAGTGATACGTGGAAAAACATGAAATGTTGTGATGGATGATAAATCCAATTGAATCATACTCAAGTATAATGTTTACCCATGTCAAATTCATATGAATCATGTTTAAATGAACTAACATGTGTTGTTGATGTGCTAGGGCTTATACAAAGTTTTTGGATATAATTGATGTTTATTATTATGCTTGTACTATGCATACAAAACGAGTAAGAAAAGGAAATGAAATGGTAATTACACAATTGGGATGTATTATGATGTTATAAAAGTCTAGTGTGATAAATGATGAATTTATATATGAGCAAATTGGTTATGCTAAGGATGAATATACCTATATCATGGATAAATATACTAAATCAGAATTGATAATGTTGTTTAGGCTTATGATATGCATTGGGAAAAAATGAAACGAAAGTAAATAGAAAGATATATAATCTTATAGAAAGGTTGATGATTATATATTATGTTTCATGAAATCCTATCATGTTATGAATGGTTAATAATTATGCGACATTAATGAAGTTATTCATTGTGAGTTGATAATTATGGTTGGATAAATCTTGAGGCATTGGTATGGCTTGTATTTAACCTACAAATTTCATTATTGAAATGTAATATTATGCTTATGGTTTATACAAGCTTACTAAGCATTCATTGCTTACGTAGTTTCTCTTTTACCTTACAGATTAACGAAAGCTCGATTGGGTTAGAAGCTAGTCGAGATCCATCACACTATCCATCGTCTATATGGGTAGAGTTTGATGATTTTCCATCACACTATCCATCGTCTATATGGGTAGAGTTTGATGATTTTGAGTCATGGTTATAATGGCATGTATAGGTTTTTTGTGTTTGATGAAACGGTCATTATATATATGACTTGTTAATTTGGGACTTTGATTGATAAATAATTTGTTATGTTGGCATGTAAATGCCATGTTATAATTGTTGACATTTTGGAATTTTGGTGCTTAAATGGTGGATGATGGAATGGTAAGTTAAATGCATGCTATGAAATGTTGTTTTGATATGCTTGAAGGCTGTCATTAAGGTATGGTTTGATATGGAAATAGGTAGTGAGTATTGTGTAGATAAATGGCTAATTTGGTAAGTTTAGGTGTGGTTGGCATATGGCCAAGATTACTAAGGTTTAATAATGATAGTTGCTAAATGGTCAAATTGGTATAATTAAGTATGATTGGTATGTGAACATTGTGGTAAATGTTGGTTTAGAATTAGTTCCAATGGTTGGTTGATTTATGGCTAACCTTAGAAAATGTATAATCAAGTTTTATTGTTATGATTGAGGTGCCTTTTAGGCATATTGGTTGTATGATTAAATCTTATGATGATCTACCTTGAATATGCATAAGTTAGGTAAAATCTGGATGCATGAAAATAGGTGTATTTGGCTTGTATACGTGACCAAGTTTTGGGTGAGAAAATAGCTTAAAAATGGCCTATTTTTCGTCCACACGGCCTAAGACATGGGCGTGTGTCTCAGCCGTGTGTCCCCTATAGGTTTTTAAAGGGTGCATTTCGAGAGTTACACGGCTTGGCACACAGGCGCGTGGCTTGGCCGTGTGAACCAAGTCAGAGAGTTACATGGGCACGGACACGGGCTGGAACATGGCTGTGTGTCCATACTTCGAATGTCCACACGGCCTGAGACATGGCCATGTGTCTCAATCGTATGACCCCTGCAGTTTAAAAATTTTCATCTTTTCCTTAAAAATTCTATATGTTTCTGATTTAGTCCCAATTTATTTTTAATGTATTTTTAGGGCCTCAAGAGCTCATATATGGGACAATATGTATTTTATTGATGGAATTTTCTATGATTGATGTTGTGAAGTAAATGATTTATATTTTTGATAATTTGAAATGTAAATTTTAGTAATGCTCCGTAACCCTATTCCGGTGATAGATACGGGTTAGGGTCTTACATTTAGTGGTATCAGAGCTACGACTTAGTCAGTCCTCGGACTGAACGTAGCATGTGTGAAGTCTTGAAATACATGTCATTATATAACCTGATAGTGTGATATCTCCCAACTCTAATGAGTTTTGTTTCATTGTAATATCCCGGATTATGGCTTATGCATTTTCGCTTAATTATATGAAATAGCATGCCTTTGTGTGTTAAGAATGTGTTGTATGAATTTTGTGAACTTTAGAAAATAGGAGAGTGCCTTAGAAATTATTAGATTTTAAATCTAAAAAAAAGCTAAGCAGGGTGGCCTTAAGGGAAAATGTAGGGGAGTTATGACACACAAATGGGCTTGTCTAAGTGGCCTGGAGGCGCCACTTAAAGCCTCTCTAAATGACGCCACCAACAGGTGTAAATGGGCAAGGTTCGAGTCGCATGGGAAGCTAAATAAAGCTTTTATTTTTGCGGCAACAAGGGGAAGTAATGGACGACATGGGGAGTCCATGGGAGGAGTTTAAGATGAGGTCTAATTCTTTTGGAAATTTCGGCTAAGGTAGGAGATAAGTGATGACTTATTTTTAAATTATTTTTGAAAGGGTAAGGGAGAGAAAAATAAGGGATTTGATAGTGAGAGAAAGAATTGGCCGAATAAGGGACTCTAGGTGTAGTAGTTTCGGCAAAAAGGGAAGAGTGAGGCCATTCTTCATTATTTTTTTTTCCATTTAGTTTTCTGCCGAAATCTCTAAGTAAATACCCTCTCTTCTCTTTTATTTTCAAAGCCGAAATACCTTGTATTCTAGGTGAAATTGAGTAGCAAAGTATTCATCTTTTTACTTTCTTTTCCATCTTTTTCTCTACCCGAATTTCCACTTCTCTTTTCCTCCAAGTCTTCCTTTTCTTTTATTTGTTCTAAGCCGAAACCTCCTTCTCCCTAGTTCACCATTGCCGAAACCCCTAAAAGCTTCATACTCTTCCTCTTCACTCTTGGTAAAGCCGATTCCTTCACTTAATCAAAAGCCGAAATTTGTGTGCTCAACATCTAGCCATAGCCGAATCTCTGTGGGTTCAACAAGGAGCAGTCGACTACAGTGTTAAGGGTAAGATCCATCATGATTTGATCTTCAATCTTTTTCCTCTAGCCGAAAGCTAAGGACTTGCCGAAAGTTGGAAGGTGAATTTTGGGATTTCCATAATAGCCGACTTCTAAGGAAACCATTCGGGATTTCAGATCTAAGGTAAGCAAGGTATAAGATTAGACCAAAGGCCATTTATTTGAATGTTAGAATTGGATCTAACATATATCCTGTAGGATTTCGACATCTCCTTAGCCAAGAGACTACTTTCAGGATTTAAAATCACAAGGTAAGTACCCATGATATTCAGCCAAGGCTAATTTAGTGAATTAGATCTATTTACTATTTATTCAAAAGCCGAAAACTAACCAAATCAATTGATCTAGTATTATCCGATTCCAAGGGCGAAAGACTACAGAATTTCAGGATTTGATTAGTAGTGAAATCGATAACAAGGTAAGATTTTGGTTGCGATTGTCCTTCGGGATTTAACTAACTAGCCAAATGGCTTTTTGCTAAAGTGTTTAAGGTTGGCCGAATATATGTATTAAGGGTCTAAAAGCATTAGATCGTGTTTTTAGGATTTCAATAAAGCGCTAAGTGAATCAGGTGTGTACCCCGCACTAAATCTTGATAGATTTACGACTTTAATTTACTATATGTGTTAATGTAAAAGTGTAAGATTATAGCTAAGGTACCATGTAATGGTACGAAGTACTCAAATACGTTTTCCTACTCCTATTATGAGTATATTGTGATAAATATCTGTTATGGCACATAAGTGCAACTATAAGAATGTGAATAAAGCATAAGGAATAATATTTGCATGTTTTGTATGACATGGGCATATGGGTGATATGTAAAGGGGAAGTGAATTGGTGGTTTTATACCCTAATATCTGTATGTGGTGACTTATGTCACGTAATTTGAATGTGGTGACTTATGTCACGAAATCTGAATGTGGTGACTTATGTCACGAAATAATTATCTGGTGGCTATGACACGAATTTTATATATGATGACCACATCGATTGCAATGACGCTTCGATGGTGTGTAGCGGATGGAGGGTTGACTTAGTAGTCCCCAAGGTGTGATGGCTGGTACGGGTGATGTGTAGCAGATGGCATCTAGGTTTGGGTTCGGGATTGCATCATTTTATTTAAATGCTATAAGAAAATGTATGATTTGATATGCCATACCTGTTGGTACTTAGTGTTCGTTGTACACATTGAGTCTGCTTGACTCACCCCATTGTGGGAATATTTTTCAGGTGACGCTCAGTAATGGACCGGGTCGGCAGGAGCTTAGTGGTGACCATGCTCAACACGAATTTTATTAGTTGGACATTTTATTTTATTTAAGTACTTTAAATTTTATTTTGGGTTTATTTTTGATGTAATAAGGCTATAGTATGAACTGTTCATGCATGCACTTAAATTATTTTATTTTGGCACGATACTTATCAAATTAAAGTAAGCAAATTTTCTTCATAATAAACGAAAAATGTTTTGACATCTAAATTACAAATGATTGTCAATTTAATTAACAAACTTTAAAGACTCAACTTTTACCGGTAACTCATGGTTTTGAAATATAACCACGAACTTATAACACAACAAAATCTTTGAAAAATTTCTATGTTTTCAACTTGAACCCAAATCAGCTGTTTTCAAAAACACAAAAAAATTTTAGCAAAGATTTAAATAGGATTCGAATGTTTTTCCTAGAAGCATGCCAGATCCGGCTAGGGCTTGTGGGTCGGGTTTGGGGTGTTTCAGTTTGGTATCAGAGCCAGGTTCAAAACTCGGCCTTGAGGGCTTTTAGGGCCCAAAATGTTTTCCTTCTTTTGAAAATGGGTTTTACTAAGAAATGAGCAGGTTTTCTAGCATGGCACCTGAGTCTCCGGCCCGAAGTCCACCAGGCAGGTACTCCTAATTCTTCTATGATTTGTATGTGGGAAGATATAGAGACGTAGATTAGTGGACTAGAATTAAACCCTAGGATTAGTCTACTTCAACATCAAGTTACATAAAACTTAAAGTCAACCTAAACAAACTCGTGTCTAAGTCACCGAGTTAGGTGTGGCAACTATTGTGCGCATGTCAGGATTGGTTTCGTGGAAGCTTGGTATTTAAGCGCCCTAGTGACTCACCTCCTACCCACTGAATCCTACCAGTGCGTAGTAATGGTTCACCCTAACCAAGAGGACTCAGCCACAGGCTAAACCCAATAACTAAAACCCGAAAGGGACTAGCCATATTTTGATAAAAACCCTAGTCTTAAAATCACCAAATGACCCCTTTGATGTGTAGGAAAACTATTTTGAAAAAAAATCCAAAATATTCTCGATTTACTAAAATGACCTAAATACCCCTGGTTGGAAAAAATTACTAAAATACCATTGGTTCATAAAATTTCCATACTACCCACAGTTTTTACCAAGATTTTCTTACCTTATAAATATCCAAAAATCCTATTTTTGCAAAATATTAAAGATACCCCTGATTTACAAAATGACCAAATTACCCCTAACATGTACAAATGACCAAAATACCCTCAGTGAGAAAAATTACCGAAGTACCCTCAAATTAGAAATCTTTAAAAATACCCTTGTTTTGAAAAGTCACCAGGAACCATATTTTGCAAAAATTACTGAAATGACCTTGGCTTGTAAAATTACAAAAATACCCCTAATGTATAAAATTACCATTTCACCCTTGAAATTTTTCCAGCAAGTATTTTAATTTTGTAAAACACCAACAATCTCTATTTTGCAACATTTTCAAATACCTTAATTTGGAAAAATTACCAAAATACCCCTATAGGATAAAATTTTGGAAATACCCCTAGGTAGTGGAAAACAACAAACAATGACACTACAATATTTCTCTGTAATGAACGTAAGTTCATGAATGAATGAATGAATGAATGAATGAATGAATTAAGACTGTATGTGTATGGAATCGAAAGAACTACTCTTTAGAATTATTGACATAAGACTGTTCATGATAAATCAGTGGAGTAAAAACTAATTTATAAAATTCTTTAATCAGATAAACGTGATTTGGAAATATGAATTCAAGGGGACGCGGTCGTAACTTGCGTGGCCGTGGAAGAGGCCGAATGACCATGTCGGAACCCGTTAGATCGGGTCAAGGATCTGAAAATGAAATGCCACCACCACCGCCAGCCGCTGATGTGGGATATTAGGATCAGATGGGGGATGACGCAGTGTCATAGGCGATGCTGCGGGTCTTAGAAAGGGTGGCTGGAACAGGTGGAGGCATGGGAGCTCAGAAGTCGATACCTGAGCGACTTCGAGCCAACGGAGCTGAGGTGTTCCATGGTGTATCTGGTGTGGCACCCAGTACTGCTGAGTATTGGTTGGAGGCGACTGAGCGATTATGGATGAGCTTGATTTAAATGCTGAGGAAAAACTAAAAGGGTTGGTGTCGCTTCTCCGCGATGAGTCATATCAATGGTGGCTCACGGTTCGGGATGGTGCTACAGCTAAGGAACTCACTTGGGATTATGCTAAGGTGGCATACCAGAAGAAGTATGTTGATACTCATTACATCGATGCACAGAGGAAGGCATTTCTGGGCTGGTTCAAGGGAGCAAGTCCGTGGTGGAGTATGAAGATGAATTCCTAAGGCTAAGTCGTTATGCTCGAGGCATAGTGACAACTGAGCATGAGCGGTGTGTCCGATTTGAGGATGGGTTGAGGGATGATTTGAGACTATTGATAGCTCCACAGCAAGAGCGGAGTTTGCTGTGTTGGTGGAGAAGGCTAAGGTAGCCGAGGGTATCAAGGATTCTATAAGTCAGAACACCGATCGAAATAGGCAGAAGAGAGGCTTTGGATCTTCAGGGTCTTCTAGGAATGAGCAAAAGAGGCCTAGAGTTGATGGGCCACGAGGTCAGCAGGCTGCTACTGGAGGGCAGTATCGTACTTGTGCCCAATGTGGGAAGAAGCATTTAGGAGAGTGTTGGAAGAAGACGGAAGGATGCTTCAAGTGTGGGTCCAAGGACCACATGATTAAGGATTGTCCTATGAGAACCGAAGGGGGACGACTAGTAAGTCAAGGTCCTAACCAGGCTGAAAGGGGTGGACAGCAGCCTCAGCAGGGCCGTGGTTCGAATGGCAGAGGTAACGGTACTGGTAGAGGACGGGGAACACCGAGTCGAGGTGTTGGTAACATGGAGGCTAGGCAATTGGGTTTGGTTTATGCGGTTCATTGGAGGGAGGACGGAGACGCACCGGATGCCATAACCGGTACGTTCCTTATATTTGGCAAGCCTTATGTTGCTTTGATTGATGTGGGCTCGACCCATTCTTATGTTGCATGTAGAGTAGTTGAAACTTTAGGAATAGCCTCTGAACTATCTAGTAGGAAGATGACTGTAGTAAGCCCACTAGGTCAAATCGTAGTAGTAAACAAGATATTCCGGAGTGTGCCTTTGGAGCTTTAGGTAACGGTATTTCTTGCTGACTTAATGGAATTACCCTTCGGGGAATTTGATCTTATAATTGGCATGGACTGGCTAGTGAGCATCGGACTGTGTTGGACTGTGCGGCCAAACGAATGGAGTTAAGGACCCTAGAGGATGAGGTGATAGTTATGATAGGAGAAAGAAGGAACTACTTGTCTAACGTAGTTTCTGCTTTGAAGGCTGATAAGATGGTACGGAAAGGGTGCAAGGCATTTTTGGCCTTCAGTAGTTCTGTGGATGCAAAGAAGGGGGAGTTAGTGGAGTTAGAACCGTAAGGGAGTTCGTGGATGTCTTTCCGGAGGAATTACCAGGAATACCCCCGGACAAGGAGGTGGAATTTGGAATTGATTTACTACCGGGTACAGCTCCTGTGTCAATTGCCCCATATAGAATGGCACCAAAGGAGTTGGTTGAGCTCAAGGCTCAAATTCAAGAGTTGCTTGATCGTGGGTTTATCAGACCTAGTGTGTCTCTATGGGGAGCACCGGTCTTATTCGTGAAGAAGAAGGATAGAACTATGCGTATGTGCATAGATTATCGTCAGTTGAATAAGATGACCATCAAGAACAAGTACCCTTTGCCAAGGATTGACGACTTGTTTGATCAGCTTAAAGGGGCCGCAGTATTCTCAAAGATAGATCTACGGTCTGGTTATCATCAGCTTAAGGTGAAGGAGGCTGATATCTATAAGGCGGCTTTTCGAACAAGGTACGGGCATTATGAGTTTTTTGTAATGCCGTTCGGATTGACAAATACCCCAGCCGCGTTTATGGACATGATGAATCGAGTTTTCTAACCCTATTTGGACCGGTTCATTGTTGTGTTCATAGACGATATTTTGGTGTATTCGAAGTCCAAGGAAGAACATAACGAGCATCTCCGGATAGTGTTGCAAGTGTTGAGGAGAAGAGTTCATGCCAAATTCAGCAAGTGTGAATTTTGGCTTAAGGAGGTTACGTTTTTAGGACATGTGGTATCCGCTGAAGGAATAAGGGTGGATCCTCGGAAGATTGAGGCAGTTTTGGATTGGAAACCCCCTAAGTCTATGGTGGAAGTTTGGAGTTTCTTAGGATTAGCAAGCTATTATCGAAGGTTCATGGAAGGGTTCTCGTCGATAGTCGCGCCTCTGACAAAGTTGTTGAGAAAGGAAGTGTCTTTCGTATGGACCGATAAGCAACAGAAGAGCTTTGAGAAGCTTAAGAGGGTCTTGACCGAAGCTCCAGTTTTAATTCAGCCTGAAGGCAAAGAAGGATTTTGTAGTGTACTGTGATGCTTCCCATACAGGATTAGGAGGTGTCCTTATGCAAGATGGGAAAGTAGTCGCTTATGCGTCTTGACAACTAAGGTCACACGAGGTTAACTACCCGACGCATAAATTGGAATTGACGACAGTGGTCTTTGCTCTTAAAGTGTGGAGGCATTACTTATATGGAGAAAAGTCAGTAATCTACACGGACCACAAAAGCTTGAAGTATCTATTGACTCAAAAGGAGTTGAATCTGAGACAACGAAGGTGGGTGGAATTATTGAAGGACTATGATTGTTCCATAGAGTATCACTCGGGCAAGGCGAATGTGGTGGCAGATGCCCTAAGTCAAAAAGTTGTGTTGGATCTGAGGACAATGTTTGTACATCTGAGCTTGTATGACGATGGAAGTCTGCTGGCAAAATTGCAAGTCAAACTGACATGGTTGAGTGAGGTGAAGGAAAGTCAGTTAATGGATGAAGATCTAAGGGTTAAGTTGCAACAAGTACAGAATGGAGAGTTGGAAGATTATGGTATTAATGACAAGGGAGTATTGTGCTTCAAGGGTAAGGTCTGTATGCCAAGAATGAAGAACTTAGGCAGAGAATTCTTCGAGAATCACATAGTAGTCCTTATGCTATGCATCCTGGAGGCAGTAAGATGTATAAGGATCTAAGGGAACAGTTTTGGTGGCCTGGTCTTAAGTGGGAAGTGACTGAATTTGTTGGCAAGTGCTTAATGTGTCAGCCAGTTAAGGCCGAACACTAAGTTCCATCAGGATTGCTTCAGTCGATTAAGATTTCGTAGTGGAAGTGGGAGAGAATTACCATGGACTTCATTAGTGGGCTTCCCCTTACGCCTACTAAGAAGGACTCGGTATGGGTGATAGTGGATCGGCTGACGAAGTCCGCACATTTTATTCCAGTGTGGGTTGACTATTCTCTATAGAAGCTAGCAAGATTGTATGTAGTAGAGATTGTAAGGTTGCACGGAGTGCCGGTGTCGATCATCCCGAATAGGGATCCAAGGTTTACATCTCGATTTTGGAAAGCTCTACATCAGGCTTTAGGCACTAGATTGGATTTCAGTATGGCTTTTCATCCACAGTCGGATGGCCAGTCTGAGCGAGTAATACAAGTGCTAGAGGATATGTTGAGGGGCTGTGTGATAGACTTCAGAGGAAGTTGGGAAGAATATTTGCCTCTAGCGGAATTTACATACAATAACAGCTATCAGGCAAGTATTCGAATGGCACCGTATGAAGTGCTGTATGGACGAAAGTGTCGCACTCCTACGTGTTGGACGGAATTAGGGGAACATCAAGTTTTGGGTCCAGAGTCAGTGGCGGAATCTGAAGAGAAGGTTAGTGTAATTCGAGATCGATTGAAGGAAGCATCTGATAGGCAAAAGTCATATGCAGATCTCAAACGGAAGGAAATAGAATTTGATGTGGGGGATCAAGTGTTTCTGAAAGTCTCACCTCGGAAGAAGGTGATGAGATTTGGTCGCAAAGGGAAGTTGAGTCCAAGGTTTATAGGACCTTATCGGGTATTGAAGCGGGTTGGACCAGTGGCATACCAGTTAGAGTTGCCATCGAAATTGAAGCAGATGCACGACGTACTTCACGTTTCCATGCTACGCCGATACCAATCGGACCCATCTCATATAGTTTCGGTTGAAGAGGTGGAGCTGAGACCAGATCTGTCTTATGAGGAAGAGCCAATTCAAATTCTGGAACGAGATATGAAGGTGCTTCAGAGGAAGTCGGTCCCTTTGGTCAAGGTGTTGTGGCGTAACCATGGATCGGTGGAAGCTTCTTGGGAGCCAGAAGAAGCAATGCGACAGCAATACCCTCACCTATTTTAGCTAGGTAATTTCGAGGTTGAAATTAGTTTAAGGGGGTAGAACTGTAATATCCCAAATTATGGCTTATGCATTTTCGCTTAATTATATAAAATAGCATGCCTTTGTGTGTTAAAAATGTGTTGTATGAATTTTGTGAACTTTAGAAAATAGGAGAGTGCCTTAGAAATTATTAGATTTTAAATCTAAAAAAAAAAACTAAGCAGGGTGGCCTTAAGGGAAAATGTAGGGGAGTTATGACACACAAATGGGCTTGTCTAAGTGGCTTGGAGGCGCCACTTAAAGCCTCTGTAAATGACGCCACCAATAGGTGTAAATGGGCCAAGGTTCGAGTCGCATGGGAAGCTAAATAAAGCTTTTATTTTTATGCAACAAGGGAAGTAATGGACTGCATGGGGAGTCTATGGAGGAGTTTAAGATGAGGTCTAATTCTTTTGGAAATTTCAGCTAAGGTAGGAGATAAGTGATGACTTATTTTAAATTATTTTTGAAAGGGTAAGGAGAGAAAAACAAGGATTTGATAGTGAGAGAAAGAATTGGCGAATAAGGGACTCTAGGTGTAGTAGTTTCGCAAAAGGGAAGAGTGAGGCCATTCTTCATTATTTTATTTTCTCTTTAGTTTTCTGCCAAAATCTCTAAGCAAATACCCTCTTTTCTCTTTTATTTTCAAAGCCAAAATACCTTGTATTCTAGCCGAAATTGAGTAGCAAAGTATTCATCTTTTGCTTTCTTTTCCATCTCTTTCTCTACCCAAATTTCCACTTCTCTTTTCCTCCAAGTCTTCCTTTTCTTTTATTTGTTCTAAGCCAAACCTCCTTCTCCCTAGTTCACCATTACTGAAACCCCTAAAAGCTTCATACTCTTCCTCTTCACTCTTGGTAAAGCCGATTCCTTCACTTAATCAAAAGCCAGAATTTGTGTGCTCAACATCTAGCCATAGCCAAATCTCGTGGGTTCAACAAGGAGCAATCGACTACAAGATAAGGGTAAGATCCATCGTGATTTGATCTTCAATCTTTTTCCTCTAGCCGAAAGCTAAGGACAAATCCCATTAATATTTTAGTTTGTTTGCCGAAAGTTAGAAGGTGAATTTCGGGATTTCCATAGTAGCCGACTTCTAAGGAAACCATTCGGGATTTCAGATCTAAGGTAAGCAAGGTATAAGATTAGGCCGAAGGCCATTTATTTAAATGTTAGAATTGGATCTAACATATATCCTATAGGATTTCGACATCTCCTTACCCAAGAGACTACTTTCGGGATTTAAAATCACAAGGTAAGTACCCATGATATTCGCCCAAGGCTAATTTAGTGAATTAGATCTATTTACTATTTATTCAAAAGCCGAAAACTAACCAAATCAATTGATCTAGTGTTAGCCGATTCCAGGGGGAAAGACTACGGAATTTTAGGATTTGATTAGTAGTGAAATCGACAATAAGGTAAGATTTTGGTTGTGATTGTCCTTCGGGATTTAACTAACTAGCCGAATGGCTTTTTGCTAAAGTGTTTAAGGTTGGCCGAATATAGGGATTAAGGGTCTAAATGCATTAGATCGGGTTTTGGGATTTCAATAAAGCGCTAATTGAATCGGTGTACCCCTTTTAAATCTTGATAGATTTACTACTTTAATTTACTATATGTGTTAATATAAAAGTGTAAGATTATGGCTAAGGTACCATGTAATGGTACAAAGTACTCAGTACATTTTCCTACTCCTACTATGAGTATATTGTGATAAATATCTGTTATGGCACATAAGTGCAACTATAAGAATGTGAATAAAGCATAAGGCATAATATTTGCATGTTTTGTATGACATGGGGCATATGGGTGATATGTAAAGGGGAAGTGAATTGGTGGTTTTATACCCCAATATCTAAATGTGGTGACTTATGTCACGTAATTTGAATGTGGTGACTTATGTCACAAAATCTGAATGTGGTGACTTATGTCCCTAAATAATTATCTGGTGGCTATGCCACGAATTTTATAAGGGCGATGAGCACGTCAACTGCAGCGACTGCCTTCGATGGTGTGTAGCGGATGGAGGGTTGACTTAGTAGTCCCCATGGTGTGATGGCTAGTACGGGTGATATGTAGCGGATGGCATCTAGGTTTGGGTTCGGGATGGCATCATTTTATTTAAATGCTATAAGAATATGTATGATTTGATATGCCATACCTGTTGGGACTTAGTGTTGGTTGTACACATTGAGTCTGTTTGACTCACCCCTTTGTGGGAATATTTTTCAGGTGACGCTCAGTAATGGATTGGGTTGACAGGAGCTTAGTGGTGACCATGCTCAGCACGAATTTTATTAGTTGGACATTTTATTTTATTTAAGTACTTTAAATTTTATTTTGGGTTTATTTTTGATGTAATAAGGCTATAGTATGAACTGTTCATGCATGCACTTAAATTATTTTATTTTGGCACGATACTTATCAAATTAAAGTAAGCAAATTTTCTTAATAATAAACGAAAAATGTTTTGACATCTAAAATACAAATGATTGTCAATTTAATTAACAAACTTTAAAGACTCGACTTTTACCGGTAACTCATGGTTTTGAAATATAACCACGAACTTATAACACAACGAAATCTTTGAAAATTTTCTATGTTTTCAACTTGAACCCAAATCAGCTATTTTCAAAAACACGAAAAAATTTTAGCAAAGATTCAAATAAGATTCGAATGGTTTTTCCTAGAAGCATGCCAGATCCGGTCAGGGCTTATGGGTCGGGTTTGGGGTGTTTCATTCATTTTTAGTCAAAGATGCTTTCCAACCGAACTAATTCTGATAATGCTGAAAGCGATTCTCAAGTATTTGATTAAATAGTTGCTTATGATGAATCAAAACTCATGAAGGTATGAATAAATATTTATAATGTTATGGTAATGATGAATGTTATGTTATGTGTATATATATGAGATTCAAATTTAGAGGCTTTATGACCTTCGGCCCTTCACGTTTAAAAAAATTTCATAAAACATAATTCACAAGATTTACGTTAATTAAGCCCAAAAAGTATGAAATTGAAGAGTTCAGTGGCTGAATGAATAATAATTTGGTTATAACAGAGAATGTGTTAGCAAGTAAAGAGAGCTCTAGAAGAGATATTAGATTTTTCTGATGATCATTCGGGATAGGCAACGTCACTGTTAAATAAGAAGTTAATCACAGGTAATCAACTTATTCAGGTATGGATCTAAAGATCAGGTTTGTGAAATGGTGAAATGAGATAATGTGATATCATCGACGACTTTAGTAGTCAGTGAGATAGTGTTTAAATTGCAAAGATATTTGAATGCAGCGGTTATAGTCGAGTATCTTACGACGATCTCTCCTGGGTATTCTATATGTTCTTTTATCCTCAGAGGTATATATAGCTATTCATTTTTAGATGTGATTCTTAATAAATAGAAATGATGGCTAATCATAACGTTAGACAGAGGAATTTTTAGTCTGGTTGATTATGATCGACATTGCTCAATTTTTCTTTTGCATTCTATTCTATCATGTTTGGTAGAAGATTCAACAATAGACTCATATGATGTTATTTTATTTCTTCTACTAGTTGATGCTTTGAAATATAATTTTGCAGTTTAAATTGTCTTTGTCAGAACTGATTCTAGGGCATATGAATGATATTATTCTTCTAGAATTTCTCTAGGGTATCATTGATCTCTTTATCATTCAGTATGGGTTGTATTCTCAGAGATTCAGTGGAGCTCTACATCTTGGATTTCATTATCTCGGTTTTCTCCTCGTTCTTATTGTTTATCTATTAAACATGGTTTATCTATAAGGGATATTCATTGGTCAGAGGTAATTACATCTATTGCAGTTATAATTTTGGTTCGATCATGGGAGCACGGTGATATAAATCTCAGATTATAGAGGTTGTATCACTGCACTAGTTGTTATTGGGACTACATTTAGTTTTTCTCTTTTTTCTATGATTGCACTATTAATATTTGAAGTATTGTTCTATCTATACAGTTGTAAGGCCGATTTTGTTATAGCACTATGCTTTTAATTCATCTGATTGTTACGGCTTCTGTATGATTCAAAGTTTCGATATTATTAATTGAAATAGTTTTATTATATATCCCATTTCTAGCTTTCATGAAAAGGATAGGTAACGGCAAAAGTATAGACGGTGAAAGATTGAGCTTAAACTTGTATATTGGTTCTCATCCTTCAGGTAATCTCAATTTATGTCAATGAGTTAAAACTAGATGTTATGTTTCGTTTGAGTGAATGCAGTTTTTAAAGATCTTTGATTGGTATTCTAAGGGAATTATGATAGACAATATATTTGGATTATCTCGACAATAAGAAAAAATAGTTATTCTGAAATGTTATTATTCGATTGATAGATCGAATCAATTGTGTTATTCAGAATCGATTTATTCAGTTGAAAAGTTAGGTAAGTTGATTATATTCGAGCTTATTTCTCGATTTGGGAATAAATTTTGCACATTCACGGGTAAATTGATAGACATTCAGAATGAGGGATTCATATTCTTGAAGACATGGTGTAGAAATATATCTATCAAATAAGCTATAATCGAGAAATGTTATTATGGGTTAAATTCGTCTCGATAGTTGAAGTTGTCACACTTGTGTTAAATGATATTGCTTGATGCTTTCCATGAAAGGAGAACAAATATAAGTTGAAAATTACAGATGCAAACATGTTAGAAGCATCAGCCAGAGCTTGATAATCTGGGTTTCTCGATTATGTTTCAACCGCCGATCAATGAGAATTTTTCAGTAGTTATACTACTAATGATAAGTTATGACAGGAGGACATCATGACTGTTTAGTTATGTTCAAGTATAGTATCAAGTTAAAAAATGACTTCTGATATGAGTTCTGAATCGAGATGAGTTATAATTGACTTATCTATGGATTACCATTAAGAAGATGATAGAAAGATTTGATTTCATGGCTTTTATCAGGTGAGAAATTTCAAGGATGAAATTTTCATAAATGGGGGAGAGTTGTAACAACTTGTTCTTAGTGGTGTCAAAAAAGTGGTCTCAGGTCACCAAATCCAATTATTAAGTTTGTAAATATTATTATTTAATATTTACGAGTTAATTTTGACTTGGAAAAGGTTTTTGATTTGATAATTTATGTTATTTAAGCGATTTATTAAGTCCGAGAAGTATGACCCTAAAGTCAAGTGATTTTAGAAAATGAGGTATTGAGACCATGTTTCTATAAACCGAGCCGTATATATTTTTATAAATATTTAATAAGTGTCATTAAGGTGGTATTAAAGTTTCGTTGAAAAATTTTAATGTTTCGACAGTTAATTAAGTAAAAAGGACTAAATTGTAAAAGTTGAAAATGTCAATCGCTATTAGTTTAAAGGTGTTAATTGCTTAAAGAATTATAATTGGAAGGCCTTATTGAGTAAATTAGCCATCCTAAAGATAGTGGGGTGGTTGGATGCTTAATTTCTTTTAATTATAATGTTTTATATGTTATTTATTTAATAAAATAAAATAAAAGGTAAATAAAGTAAAGAAAACAAATGTTTTCTTCCCCATTTGTTCTTCACCACTGAACGTTGCCATGGAACAAGAAGGGCAGAAGCTTAAGCTTCGATCTTGCTTTGGATGGTGCGTGTAAGTCTATTTTAGCCTCGTTTCTTTTAATTTTTATATTTTGAGATTATTGCAACTAGGTCCAGCTAACTCGTGCCTTCAATTTTGAAACTGTTAAAGATTTTGAATGTTGTTGTTGATTAATCTTGTAATTCTTGATGTTAGATGATGAAGTTGGAATGTTGATTGATAATTAAAAGTATTTTGTTAAGTGATTTTTGGTAAATTTTTTGATTAGGGACTAAATTGTTAAAATAGTAAATTTTCAAGGATTTGATGTGAAATTGTTGCAATTATGGGTTTATATGGGTGCCATGAATATTCGGATGTTATAAATTGGCATTTAAAATTGTTAATTTGCATGTTTTGGGCTTAGGGACTAAATTGAATAAAAGTAAAACTTTAAAGGCAATGTTGTAAAAAGTAAAAATGACTAAATTGCATAAAATACATTGTTTTACTATCTAAATTAATATATTGAATGAAATTATTAATTTAGATAAAGATCGAGTGGAAAATCGAGGAGAATGGGAAATTACCAAAAAGCCCTTACTTTTTGATATTTCTGCATTTTAGCCAGGTAAGTTGTATGAACTGAATTCTGTATAATGTTGATTAAATTGAATGTTAGTATGTGATTCTATTGTGATTGAATCATTATATACATGTTATTATGCAATTTATCTTGTTAAGAAACGATAAAAATTCAATGGCGTATCGACGACCATTGACTAATGAAAAGGAATAGCTTCGACTATCGAATATGAAAAAGGATAGCTTCGGCTATCGAATAGGAAAAGGGATAGCATCGACTATGGATTATGAAAAGGGATGGTGACGACTATAACACCCCAAACTCGTATCCGTTGCTGGAACAGAGTTACGGAGTATTACCGAAACTTTTAGAACATTTTTAGATAAATCATGTCAATCACTGTTCATTTTCCGAGATTATTCATTATGTCCCTTAAATAAACTCTCGAGGCCCAATATAAGCATTAGAATCGAGTCAGGACTAAATTAAAAACTCTAAGAATTTTTCGTGAAATTTCAAAAAAATTTCCAAGGTGTAGGGCTCACATGCCCGTGCTACAGGCCATGTTCAACCCCGTGTAACTCTCTGACTTGTTCACACGGCCATGCCACACGTCCGTGTGTTTGGCTATGTGGTTAATTAAATTCTTTTGAAATTAGGTGCAGGTTTCACACGGCCAAGACACACGCCTGTGTTCAAGGCCGTATCTCCCACACGGCTAAGACACACGCCCATGTTTGTACCCGTGTGCTCAACTCTGAGCATTCTGTTTCTCAAACTTAAGGTGCAGGGGACACAAGACCTAACACATGCCCATGTACCAAGCCGTGTATCACACACGGTCTAGACACACGTACGTGTGTCTGCCCGTGTGGATGAAATAAAGCCATCTTTAGCTTCATTTCTCACCCAAAATCACACCAATGACCTGCACTTAAACTCACATCCAAATACCAACCATTTCAAGCATTCAAGTTAAGCAAACTCCATCATTCAACATGGCATATCATTACATGCATTCATGTTTATAATCTTACCTTGGTTTAGTCCATATGTTAGACATAATTTGATCAATTACTTAACACATATGTAGCTAACATAGTATGGCATTACAAATATATATCAAAACAAACCATTACTAGCCATTCCAATGGCTAGATTACAAGCATCATTTACATTTACATGCTAATAGGGCCAATATAACCTATACATCCCATTACAACTATAATGCCCCGAATTTGGGCCTGGAAGTATTGGGCCTATTAGGCTTTGGGCTTTGGATCTCAGAAAAATTTTAAGTGAGCGAGAAAAATGACAATTGGCATGTGGGCTTTGAGGTTTAATGAATTTGGAGTGTCTAGGTGTGTTGGAGAAGCTCTGGGTTCGATTTTTGTGGTGGAGGATTCTTAAATTTATTTAATTAAGGAATCAGGGTTGTGACTAGTGGGTTTTTAAATAAAAATAAGTGAAAATGGCAAAAAGAAGCCAGTGGTGAAGTGGCTAAGTGATGCCACTAGGGTGTAGGGAAGTGGCGACATATGCATGCAAGGAGGTTTGAGGTTCGAGTGCTAGCTTAAGTTTTATTTTGGAGTTTAATTTTAGGCTTCTAGAAGGAAGGAAGTGGCGTGTAGAGGGACTCTAAGGAGAAGTGATCAGTAGAGAGAATTTAGGAGAAGGATAAGGGATATATCATGGAGAAAAATTAGGAGATGAGTAGTGGATGAAGTGGTGCCGAATTGGACTCTAGGGGTAGCTAAGTTTCGGCTATAGGCTATAAAAGGAGGGGGCCGAATGTTTGAAAGGGTCTTTGAGAATTCTTTAGTTTTTTTTCTCCCCTCTCAATCGGTTTCTCCTATAGCCAATTTTTTTTCCATTTGCCGAAAAAGAAACCTATCATTTTTTTACCGAAAATTCCTATCAGAGTTGTGTTCTGTTTTTGTCCCTGAAAGCCGAATACACCTTCTTATCATATAGCTTTACTTTTTTCGATTTTTAGTTAGTTCTCCTTCTTCACAATTGATTGCTACCCACTGTTAGTCAAGCCGAATCTTGTTCAATAGCGATCTAGGCCGCAAGATCAAAGGAGGGTTTCAGTAAGTGCTTAGTTGATCTTTTTAGTGTTTTTTTTTTTAATAAGCCGAAGGGGTATCTAACCCAATCCTTGTCGTTAACCTGTATGAATAAGGGTAAGGCTCAACAATCGCAAGCGTGGTAGGTAAGGATTACTAACAATGTGGTAAGTGTTCTTGACTATTCATGGTTTAGTAGATGGCCAAATCTAATGTGCTTCATAATGGTGACTTTTGAACAATATGGGTCACTTGGTTTTGACGATATAGGTGTTTGGGTGCAGATCTAGAGGATAATCGCCAATAGTAGCAAAGGAAGGGCTACTAGAACGTGAGGCACACGGTAAGGGTATGATGAGGTTTTAGTTTTTTATAAGTATGTGTTAAAGCTTTGGTTAATCGCTAGTAATGTCGATTGTAGTTTTGTCGCTAAGGGGTTTGCAGCACGCGAGGTTACCAAGTGTGTACAAACACTACACACACATACTGGCAATGCCAGAAAGCCGAAAGGCCAAAATGGCTAAATGGGCTCAGTGGGCCCTAAGGATAGGTTTGATGAGTTTGTTTGGTTTTGTGTACGAATTGAGTCAGTCAAGCATGATACATTATCTGGAATTTTTTTTTGGGCTTAACAGGCCATAAGGATGTGATTTGGGCCTAATGGGCCATATGGATGAAATTTGGGTTTGATGGGCTTTATGGGGCCGTAGACAAGTATGCTAGGGTTTATGGACTCTTAAATTTCATAAGACTTAATCTAATTAAGCACGTCCGTGAACAAGTCGCTGGGTTTGGGTGTGGCAACGGACATGCGCATGTCTAGGATTGGATCTAGAGAGAGCTTGGTACTTAATCGGTCCTAGTGGCCCACCTCCTCTTCTTTGGAATCCTACCTGGTGCGTACTGTCTGTTCACTTTAGCCGCAAGGAATTGTTGATGGGCCAAAGTTCATAACTAAAACTCGAGAGGGACCAAATACCCCTATATTCATAAAATTACTAAAATACCCCTATATTTGTAAATTACCAAAATACCCCTATTTTGCAAAACTACCTAAAATACCCCTATTTTGTAAAAGTGCCAAAATACCTTATTTTGCAAAAATTACCAAGATACCCCTATTTTGCCAAATTACCAAAATACCCTATAGGGTAGAATTACAAAAATACCCCTAGGTAGTGAAAAGACGAAAATACCCTTATGTGATGAATATGAGTTTATGGATGTTACCCGTGTGTTTGATGCATTCATATGATATTCTGCTTAGGCTGCATAAGGGTGGGAATTATGGTATGGAGGAAGATTTGAGGATCGCATGGCCGTATGGTATGGATGCACCGGAGGCTCTAAGCCCAATATATGATTAGCAGCTTTGCTGCAACATTCGATAGTACCGCAAATGGGCTATCCTTGGTGTGTAGAGGAGGGGTAGGTCGAGCTAGAATTCCCCACAGGAGTCATAAGGTTGGAAGGGAAATAGTGTGTGTAGCGGATGGATTTTTGGGGTGGGTTTTGCATTATCTTGTTGTATGTGATGGGTTATGGTATGATATGAGGTCATTGTGGGCTAAGTCCCAAGACCACCGATTTTGATAGGGCTTAGGACAATGTAAATGTTTGTATGTGATTTGGATTTCCAAGGGTTGTACACACTAAGTTTCGAAACTCACACCCTTTAATTTAATGTTTCAGGTGATCCTGAATATATGGCTCGACGTGGGAGAGGACTCGGAGATGGCCACACCACAAGATGTTTGAATTTTCATTTATTTGTTTCAAACTACATGTTTTATTTACTTAATTTTCGGTGGATGTAATAAGGCCTTGTACTCTGTTTTGACTTCAGATTTATTTTGGGTTTTGAGGTTAATTGTTTATTTAATTATTAAACCTAAGTAAGCTCTTATGTTTAAACTTAGTTTCCGAAATACTTAAAATAATGAAACGGGTTTTATCTTTACTTAATAAGACTCATAGATTTTTGGGCTTTTAGGCCTTAAACTTTTAATTAGAAAGACTGTTTTGAATTGTGCCTTTAATGTGACATTTCAGATTTGGGCCTAACTTCTAGGCCGAGTTTGGGGTGTTACAAAAATAATAATTGGTTTACCATATATATCGGTATTGGTCGGTGGATAGTGTGAGTGATCTCCGCGATCTTCCAATCTAACGAGCTTCCGATTTACTATAAAAGATGGAAATAAAACTAAGTAAGCATTACATGCTTAGTAAGTTCGTATAACATGGTACTTAACTTACCATTCATTCTATGTTGAGGTAACTACTCAAGGCATATTCAATCAATTTGCCCTCAAGCCCTGCACATATCCTCATTGCTGTTGTTAGTCATATATTCCATAATAACATCACAAACATATATGGGCTCAACAACAATCAAGTTTCCATGCACATATGCTTTCTACAACATGTATTCATTTAACATGTATAAATCATCTCTTTATATTACAACTATAATTTCATAATAGTTCATCTCGAGTTCAGATCATTTCAAATCAGAACTTTACCCATATTACTCGGAATATCAAGGTCACGATTAGTACACTCAAGGTGTACAAGTCTATAATCAATGATGTATATACTCATCAAATAAATTCCATATACAATATCATCATTTCTTATTTCCATAAATCAATTATCACGTATTATCATTTTCACGTATTTCAGGCTGATATGTGTAATAACTCATTTCTTATTCATATCTTCTCATGTCAAGAACTTTTACCTATTGAATTTATTGGGAATATCGATGGATACACAAGTAGTACACACAAACTGTACAAATTAGTAAATCTGTCAATTCATATTCAGTGGTACCCATAAGGTACTATTTTAGAGAGTACACTCTCGAGCCACACATATATACAATAGGATTACCAGTCCAGGATAAATCCTGTCTCTAATATATATATATACTCAATAGAGCTTAGTCAGGATTATCAGTCTAAGCTAAATCCTTTTCATGACATATTCTCTAAAGAGCTCAATCTGGATTACCCTTCCGGGCTAAATCCAATCCATAACATATGCTCGAGAGGACTTATATTAGGATTACCCGTCCGAGCTAAATCCTTTTTATAATTAGGTAAATGGAATTACTCGTCTGGGCTAAATTCTGTTAGCAACAAATGTAGGACCTATTTCATTTCAAAAATCACATATCCATCGAATTTTCCATTTATTCAAATGGAATTTAAAAATTTTCCATTTATTCAAATGGAATTTAAAAGTTTTCCATTTATTCAAATGGAATTTAACATTTTCCTAGCATTATCAGGCATGTGATTATTTCATACATTTATAATATTCACATAATTCAAATAAACACATTCCACATTAATTTCAAGTACATAAATAACATTTTTATCATTTATCATTTATTGGGTCTTATTATTGATCGGGCTTCATAAAGTATAATATTTATACAATTCACAAGTACAACATTTAATTCAAGCATATAAATATACACAATTTAGTTACATTAACTTTCCTCGACAAATGTTTGTGTACATAAATCTACTAATCCGACATTTTCCTCTTTTCCTCATTCTAACTCTGAATTTGGTCTATTCGGATCTATACGAGTAAATTTAACATCAATTTATCACATTTCATATTCATGTGGACTCAATTTACATCCTAGGCAAAATTACCATTTTGCCCTAACTTTTCCATAAATTCCAATTTCGTCCCTAAGCTCAAAAAATGAAACTTGTGCAAATTTACTCCCTATTCCAAGCCTAACCAAAATTCCATCATAAAATTTACAGCACATGTTTTCTATAAATTTTAGAATTTTTCATAAATTTTCACAACTTTACATTTTAGTCCCTAAATCATGTTTTTATCAAAAATCACTTTGTAAAAGTTGTTTATCTATCAACAACGCTTCATTTTTTACCATAAATTTCTAATTTTCAGCATATTCATCCATGACACATTTTCCATACTTTGATAATTTTTCAAATTAATCCCCCAAATAGATTGATTAAGCTATCTCGATTTCAAAAATATCAAAATTACTAAAAAGGGGTAAAAAAAACTTACCCAATTTGGCCATGAAAGTTTCTTCTCTCTCTCCTAGGGTGTCCATGTATTTTTTGGGAAGAATATGGTAAAATAAGATGATATTTCTTTTTATCATCTTTTAATTAATTTAAATATTTCACTTTCCAATTTAGTCCTTGCCCTTTTTCTAAATTTTCATGGATGAGTCACCATAATATCTACATACTTTTCTTTAATGGTCTAATTAACTTATAAGGACCTTAATTTTTGAATTCCATAGCTATTTAATCCTTATAGCTACTAGAATTAAACTTTTACATTTTATGCGATTTGGTCCTTCTCGTAATTAATCACATAATCGATAAAATTTTCTTTTCAAAATTTTCACATGACAATTCTGACATAATATAGTCCATATAATGAAATAAAATAAATTTTCTTTTTGGCTTGGATTAGTGTAACGCCCCGAATTTTGGGCCTAGAAGAGTTGGGCCTTGGGCGTGAATGGGTTTAAATTTTTTAAGAACTAGAGAACGGCACAATTGCATGTTAGATCTATTGGGTGAGTGATTTTTGAAGATTATGGGGCTTCTATGAAGTCCTGGGTTCGAGCCATGTCATATGGAAATTTTTTATTTTTAGCATTGGGGGAACCATGGCTCCTAGTTTTAAGCCTTTTAAATAATTGTAATTAAAAAGAGACACAAAAAAGCCTGTGGTGTAGTGGCAAGGTGGTGACACAGGTGAGGCAAGGAGGTGGTGACACAGAGAGGCAAGGAGGTGTGGCAAGGAGGTCAGAGGTTCAAGTCTCACTGAACGAAATGGGATTATTTATTTTGCTCATGTGTGGGCAAGAGCTGATGTTGGATTTAAACTCTGTGTTGAAGAGTTTGAATGGGTCAAATGAGTGACTTAAAGAGGGGATCATGGAAAGGTAAGAGGAGGAAATCAAGGGAAGTTGGGTAGGTGAGATTTGGTGCCGAAATGGGGTCTTTACTCTTGGAAATTCTGCTAGTGTATATAGGGATGTCATTTTTCTTTTAGCCATTTCATCTTTTGACTCATTTTTAGTTCTTTTTGTCTTTTGCCAAAATCGAGCAATACCTCTTTTCTCTGCTATTCTCTTTGTAACAATTGCTTCTTGTGCCTATTCTCCCTTTATTCTCCTCATCTTGGCACTTTTCTGCTCATCTTGTTTCTCAATTTGACCGAACCAATCCCTTCTCTCCCTCATTTCTTACTCATTCGAAGTTTTTCTTCTCACTTATCTAAAATCGAATACTCATTCTCTCTATTTCCTTTTCTGTAACTTTTCATCTCTGTCAACCTTGATTATTCTTTCTTAATTTGGAATTAGGCCAAATATTAGTTATCTTTTCTTCTTCTTCTCTTCTGATTTGGTCAACATTTGATTGTTGTTTTTAATCGATTCTCTTCCTCCCTATATGTTTTAATCCGCATTGTCAATGGTTTGTTGGTTCTGTGGCTGAATGCTAGTTCTCTCATTGGCCATGTGTTTTCCTTAGGTAAGTATTTGTTTAACCTTGGTTATTGGATATTGATGCTTAATAATGATTGTGGTACAGATAAACCACAAGGAGGTGAGATCAATTCATAGTCAAGCGGCTTAAGAAGTATAAGCTGATTCAATTAAGATAGGTATTAATCTTGGGTTCAATTTCTGTATTGAAAGGCTTGTGAAATCATATTAATGAAATGGCTAACCGAATACCTTAATCGAATATAAGTTCTACGCTAGTGGCTACTGCGTTTTTCTCCAACAAGGTGTGTACACACCCTGATCTAACTATAGCACGGCAGAAGTCGAAAAGCCAGAAATACGACAATTGAGGCCACATGGGCTTGCGAACGCTTGTATGGTAAACTGAGCCCACAACAGTGGACGATAGACTGAAGAGGCCACCATGAGTGTCCTCGTGCTCTTAGGCCGTTATGGGCCTCGTTTGGCTGAAATTGGTCGTGTGGGCCCAATGGGCTCGTGGGCCCCACATAGATAAATTTTACAAAAAGTGGTAGAAATTGAAATGGACTATAACGTTCACATAGTCGTGACTGAATTGGGCTAAATATGCCACACGAGCATGTGGGCTCACTTGGGCCGAGTAATGGCCCTCGGGCCCATTTATACTATTATGACCATTTAGGTTATCGGAGTTGCTCAAGGCGACTGTGAACCTTCTGAAAGGTCGATAACTGACCGAAATACCCCAATAGGGTAAAATGACCGAAATACCCCCATAGGGTAAAATGACCGAAATACCCCTTTAGGATAAGATGATCGTAACGCCCCACAGGTAAGATGACTGTAATGCCCACATAGGGTAAAATAATCGTAATACCCCCATAGGGTAAGATGACCATAGTGCCCCTATAGGGTAAAATGACCGTAATGCCCCCATAGGGTCAAATGACCGTAATACCCCCATAAGGTAAGATGACCGTAATACCCCCATAGGGTAAGATGACCGTAATGCCCCTGTAGGCTCAAATGACCGTAATGCCCCTAAAGGGAAAAATGACTAAATTGCCCCTACATGTTATATGATTGTTATTGTACCCCATTTACGGTATGTTTGCATTCATGTGATAATATGCTACATGGGGGAATGGGTGGATCCATGGTTGCTTGGTCGCTTGACGACTGTGGTTCCACCGATGGCTTTAAGCCAATTATGTGATTGGCAGCTCTGCTGCAATATTGGTTAGTGCCGCAACCGGTGCTACATAAGGAGTGTAGGGATGGGTGGGTTGATTTAATCCCCACATGAGTGCAGGGTTAGATAGGAGATGGAGTGAAGGCTTGGTTTGGGTATTCATGCATTGCATATACTAATTTTGATATTGAGATGGGCTTAGGCCCAGATAGATGTGATATGTGATTTTGATATGGGTTAAGGCCCAACTGAGGCTATTGTGGGCTAAGGCCCAAATGCCACTGTTACTGTGTTGGACATAGGCCCACATTGATTACAATAATGGGCTTAGGCCTGGATTGATATGATGTATGCTTTATGATCGATATGGTTGTACACACTGAATTTTTGTAAACTCACCCCCTCTTTTTAATTTTACAGGTAATCCCTAGTGAGGCGGGTCGACGTACTAAGGGACTTAGAGGTGGCCACACTACGAACAATTGCATTTTCGTGTTTTTAATTTACTTTATTTTTAATTATGTTTTCTTTAATTTGGGTTTTATTGTAATAAGGCCTATCTCTGGTTTTGTTTTAAATTGTGGGATATTGTGTTGATTGCATAACTTATAGTTTTAGGTATCGGGTTTTAAATAAGAAAACAACGTTTTACAAACCAATCGTAGGTACACAAACCTTTTCAAAGAAAAGCTCCCACTGTATTTTGAAAGTTTAAGTAACAAGTTTAAAGATTCCTACATAAAGTTTTTAATCAAACCCTAATATCCCAAGAGAATTTGAACATAACATTAAGTTATCACTGCAAATGTTTTAAACTAAGAACACCTCAAATGACTTTAAGGCTTTACATCAACTTCAAATTTTACGATTCACCCTTCAATATGACGCTGCCAGATTCAACCATTACTTCTGGGCCAAGTTTGGGGTGTTACATTTAATGGTATCATAGCTAAGTTGCAAAACTCGGCTGTGGAATGGGTTTTCAAATGTTGGATTTCAATAAGCTATTTTTTTCAATATGTGAATGGTTTGAGATATTTCCTCTAAAAAGTGTGGCACACCGAGTCTCCGGCGTTGAACCAAGTAAGTTCTCCTAATACTGAAATCTGTTTTAAATTGTTATGCTGTAAATAGTTACTAGGCTTACTTTAGATGATAGATTATACTGAGACTGTTTAGCTAGAGTAAACTGAGAAACTATAGGAAACTAAAACTATAGTGAGCTTGCGATTGCAAAAACAACTCTTAACTACTACTTCCATAAAACATCGGTTTAATTATTAAAACTATGATCTAAATTCATAAAATTTCTAATTTAGATAATACGTGAAGCGATAATGAGCACTAGAAGGCATGCAAGAGGCCGCGACAGAGGCCGTGGAAGTGCTAGGGCTGGATCTTCGGCATCAGGCCATATACCCAACGTAGAAGCGAGAGAGGCTCCAGCTTCATCGGTACCCGAGACAGGGTCGTATGATCGGCGCTTGAGGATGATGTATTGTCCCAAGCAATGCTAAGAATTCTAGAAAGGGTCACTAGGCCCAACAATGGCATTGGAAGCCGTGGGTCAATTTCGGAGTGACTTCGATCAAATGGAGCAGAAATTTTCAAAGGTATTGCGGGAGTGGCCCCTAATTTGGCCAAATATTGGTTGGAGGCCACCAAAGGATAATGGATGACTTGGATTGCACTTCAAACAAAAACTAAAAGGTGCAATATCATTGTTACGAGAGGAAGCCTACCAGTGGTGGCTTACCGTGAAAGAGGGCACTCAGCCTGACCGGGTCACTTGGAGTTCTTCAAGTCCACATTTCAAGGGAAGTACATGGGTGCAAGCTATGTGGATGCCTGAAGGAGGGAATTCTTGAACTTGACTCAGAGAGACAGATCTGTGGCAAAGTACAAGGCGGAGTTCTATGACTCAGTCAGTATGCTAAAGGAATAGTGGCAACAGATTATGAACGTTGTGTTCGGTTTGAATATGGCCTCAGAGACAGTCTTTGAATACCGATTGCTCCCCAAAGGGAGCGGATTTTTAGCATTGGTGGAGAAAGCAAAGATCACAAAAGATGTGAAGCGCTCTGAGCGCCTAAACGTAGAAAGAGAAAGAGGTAAAAACAAGAGGGATTCTGAGCACTCCAATTCTGATCAGAGACATAAGAGAAGGGCCAGAGTGGATGGACCAGTCAGAGCTGGGCCCCCTGTTGCTACTACTAGGTTACCACCTTGTGCTATTTGTAGGAAAGGTCATGTGGGCGAGTGCTGGAGGAGGATGGGAGCTTATCTGAGTTATGGTTCCATGGAACACCATCTCAGAGAGTGTCCTAGAAGACTGGATCAGATACAAGTTTTTGGTAGGGGTGATGTACAGCCATCTAGGGGTGGACAGCAGCCACCTAGATGCTGTGGACAGGCTAGGGGTGGAAACGGTTTGGGTCGTGGAGCTCTAGGTGGTGCTGGTCATGCAGAGGCGAAGCAACAAGATTTGGTTTATGCAGCACGTCACCGAGAAGACGGAGACGCTCCAGATGTGAATATCGATACGTACTTTATACATAGTGTACTATTTACCTAATTTGCAATTAGGATTAGAGTGCATAGCAAAAGCGTAGTAGTGTAACTTGTGTTGTATGACTATTAGATTGTTGGAAATTTTAGGGACAAAATTTCTTTAAGGAGGTAGAATTGTAACACCCCAAATTTTGGGCCTAGAAGAATTGGGCCTTGGGCGTGGGAGCTTTTAAAATGTTTTAGAACAAGAGAACAGCACAATTGCATGTTAGATCTGTTGGGTGAGTGATTTTGGAAGGTTATGGGGCTTCTATGAGGTCCTGGGTTCAAGCCATGTCATATGGAAAATTTTTATTTTTAGCATTAAAGAAACCATGACTCTTGGTTTTAAGCCTTTTAAATAATTGTGATTAAAATGAGGCACAAAAGAGCCTGTGGTATAGTGGCAAGGTGGCGACACAGGTGTGGCAAGGAGGTCAGAGGTTCAAGTCTCACTGTATGTAAATGGCATTATTTGTTTTGCTAATGTATGGACAAGAGTTGGTGTTGGATTTGAACTCTGTGTTGGAGAGTTTGAATGGGTCAAATGAGTGAATTAAAGAGTGGATCATGGAGGAAATTAAGGAGGGGGTCACGGAGAGTTAAGGGGAGAAAATCAAGGGAAGTTGGGTAGGTGAGAGTTGGTGCCGAAATGGGATCTTTGCTCGTAGAAATTCGACTAGTGTATGTAGGGATGTCATTTTCTTTTAGTCATTTCATCTTTTGACTCATTTTTAGTTCTTTATGCCTTTTGCCAAAATCGAGCAATACCTCTTTTATCTGCTATTCTCTTTGCAACAATTGCTGCTTGTGCCTATTCTCCCTTTATTCTTCTCTTCTTGGCACTTTTCTGCTCATCCTGTTTCTCAATTTGACCGAACCAATCCCTTCTCTCCCTCTTTTCTTACTCATTCGAAGTTCTTCTTCTCACTTATCTAAAATCGAATACTTATTCTCTCTATTTCTTTCTATAACTTTTCATCTCTGTCAACCTTGAGTATTCTTTCTTAATCTGGAATTGGGCTGAATATTAGTTTTCTTTTCTTCTTCTTCTCTTTTGATTTGGTCAACATTTGATTGTTGTTCTTTACCGATTCTCTTCCTTCCCATCTACTTTAATCTGCATCGTCAAAGGTTTGTTGGTTCTATGGCCAAATATTAGTTCTCTTGTTGGCCCGTGTTTTCCATAGGTTAGTATTTGATTAACCTTGATTATTGGATATTGATGCTTAATAATGGTTGTGGTACAAATAAACCACAAAGAGGTGAGATCGTTTCATAGTCAAGTGGCTTAGGAAGTATAAGCCGATTCAGTTAAGGTAAGTATTAATCTTAGGTTCGATTTCTGTATTGAAAGGCTTGTGAAATATTATTAATGAAATTGCAAACCGAATACCTTAATCGAATATAGGTTCTACGCTCATGGGCTACTGTGTTTTTCTCCAACATGGTGTGTACACACCCTGATCTGACTATAACACGATAAAAGCCGAAAAGCTAGAAATACAACAGTTGAGGCCGCATGGGCGTGCGAACGCTCATATGGTAAACCAAGCCCACAACTATGGGCGGTAGATTGAAGAGGCCACCATGAGTGTCCTTGTGCTCTTGGGTTGTTATGGTCCTCGTTTGGCTGAAATGGGTTGTGTGGGCCTAATGGGCTCGTGGGCCTCATACGGATAAAATTTACGAAAAGTGGCAGAAATTGAACTGGGCTATAACATTCACATAGCCGTGACTGAATTGGGCTAAATGGGTCACACAAACATGTGGGCCCACTTGGGCCGAGTAATGGGCCTTGGGCCCATTTACACTGTTTAACCATTTAGGTTATCGGAATCGCTTGAGGCGGCTACAGACCTTTCAAGAGGTCGATAAATGATCAAAATACCCCCATTGGGTAAAATGAACGAAATACCCTCATAGGGTAAAATGACCGAAATACCCTCATAGGGTAAAATGACCAAAATACCCCCATAGGGTAAGATGACCAAAATACCCCGATAGGGTAAGATGACCATAATACCCCACAGGGTAAGATGACCGTAATACCCCCACAGGGTAAGATGACCGTAATACCCCCACAAGATAAGATGACCGTAATACCCCCATAGGGTAAGATGACCGTAATACCCTCATAGGGTAAGATGATCGTAATGCTCCCATAGAGTAAGATGACCATAATGCCCCTATAGGGTAAAATGACCGTAATGCCTCTGAAGGGAAAAATGACTAAAATGCCCCTACATGTTATATGATTGTTATTGTATGCCATTTATGGTATGTTTGCATTCATGTGATATTATGTTGTATGGGGGGATGGGAACATTGATTTGGAGGAAGTATATGATTTGTTAGGGTCGCATGGTCGCTTGACGATTGTGGATCCACCGATGGCTTTAAGCAGATTATGTGATTGGCAGCTCTGCTGCAATATTGGTTAGTGTCGCAACCGGTGCTACATAAGGAGTGTAGGGATGGGTGGGTCGTTCAAATCCCCACAAGAGTGTTGGGTTGGTTTGGGTATTCATGCATTGCATATACTGATTCTGATATTGAGATGGGCTTAGGCCCAGATAGATGTGATATGTGATATTTGATATGGGTTAAGGCCCAACTAAGGCTATTATGGGCTAAGGCTGAAATGCCACCATTATTGTGTTGGGCTTAGGCCCACATTGATTATTGTAATGGACTTAGGCCCGAATTGATATGATGCATGCTTTATGATCGATGAGGGTTGTACACACTGAGTTTTCATAAACTCACCCCCTCTTTTTAATTTTTCAGGTAATCCCTAGTGAGGCAATTCAACATACTAGGGGACTCGAAGGTGGCCACACTACGAACAATTGCATTCCGTGTTTTTAATTTACTTTATTTTTAATTATGTTTTCTTTAATTTGGGTTTTGTTGTAATAAGGCCAATCTTTGGTTTTGTTTTAAATTGTGGGATTTAATTGTGTTGATTGCATAACTTCTAGTTTTAGGTCTCAGGTTTAAAAAAAAAACGTTTTACAAACCAATCGTAGGTAGACAAACCTTTTCAAAAAAAAACTTTTTGCTGTATTTTGAAATTTTAAGTAACAAGTTTAAAGATTCCTACATAAAGTTTTTAATCAAACCTCATATACCAAAACAATTTGAACGTAACATTAAGTTATCACTAGCAAATGTTTTAAACTAAAAACTCTAAAATGACTTTAAGGTTTTACATCAACTTCGAATTTTACGATTCACCCTTCAATCTGACGCCGACAGATTCGACCATAACATCTGGGCCGGGTTTGGGGTGTTGCATTTAGTGATCTCAAAACTACTATTCCAATTTCACCGAAATTGAGCTGTTACAACGACCATCAGCTATGAAAAGGGATGGTGACGACCATCAAATATGAAAATGGATAGCTTCAGTTATCGATTATGAAAAAGGATGGTGACGACTGTCAACTATGAAAAGAGATGGTGGCGACCATCAATTATGAACAGGGATGGTGTCGACCATCGATTAATGAAACGGATGGTTTCGACCATCAAAAAATGAAACAGAATGGTTTTAACCATCGTTTAGCACACTTTATGTGAGCTCCGATAAGGATTCCGATTGACTTCACTATGAAAAATATGGAATGGTATGGTGTGCCAATGATCAAAGTATGAATATTCATGTTTATGAAACGTATGATATGAAATGGTAAGTACGCAATTGGGATGTATTATGATGTTATAAAAGGTCTATTGTGATAAATGATGTATTTATATGTGAGCAAATTGCTTATGCTATGAATGAATATACCTATATCATGGATAAATACACTAAATTAGGAATTGATAATGTTGTTTAGGCTTATGATAAGTATTAGGAATGGAATGGAAAGAAATTAAATAGAAAGATATATAATCTTATCGAAAGTTTGATGATTATATATTATGTTTCATGAAATCCTATCATGCTATGAATGGTTAATAATTATCCGACATTAATGAACTTATTCAATTGTAAGTTGATAATTATGGTTGGATAAATCTTGAGGCATTGGTATAGGCTTGTATTTAACCTATAAATTTAATTATTGAAATGTAATATTATGCTTATGGTTTATACGAGCTTACTAAGCATTCATTGCTTACGTTGTTTCTCTTTTACCTTACATATTATCAAAAGCTCAATCGGGTTAGAAGCTAGTCAGAGATCCATCACACTATCCATTGGCTATATGGGTAGATTTCGATGATTTTGAGTCATGGTTATAATGGCATGTATAGTTGTTTTGTGTTTTATGGAATGGTCATTATATATATGACTTGTAAATTTGGGACTTTGATTGATGAATTGTTTGTTATGTTGGCATGTAATTATTGACATTTTGGCATTGCGGTGCTTAAATGGTGGATAATGGAAAGGAAAGTTAAATTCTTGCTATGAAATGTTGTTTTGATATGCTTGAAGGTTGTCATTAAGGTATGGTTTGATATGAAAATAGGTAGTGAGTATTGTGTAGATAAATTGCTATAATTGAGTACGACTGGTTTATGAACATTGTGGTAAATGTTGGTTTAGAATTAGCTCCAATGGTTGGTTGATTTATGGCTAAACTTAGTTAATGTATAATCAAGTTTGATTGTTGTGATTGACATGCCTTTTAGGCATATTGGTTGTATGATTAAATACTATGATGATCTAGCTTGAATATGCATGAGTTAGGTATAATCTGGATGCATGAAAATAAGTGCATTTGGCTTGTATAAGTGACCAAGTTTTGGGTGAGGAAATGGCTTGAAAATGACCTATTTTTCGTGCACACGACCTAAGACACGGGAGTGTGTCTCAGCCGTGTGTGACACACGGCCATGCGACACGGTTGTTTTTCCCCTGTAGGTTTTTAAAGGTTGCATTTTGAGAGATAGACAACGTGTGGATTTGCCATGTGAACCAAGTTAGAGAGTTACATGGGCACGGACATGGGCTAGAACACGACCGTGTGTCTCAATCATGTGAGTTACACAACCTGGCCACACGGTCGTGTGACCCCTGTAGTTTGATAATTTTTATCTTTTCCCTGAAAAATCTATATGTTTTCAATTTAGTCCTGATTTGTTTCTAATGTGTTTTTAGGACCTCGATAGCTTGGATAAGGGATAATATGTATGTTATTGATGTAATTAACTATGATTGATGTTGTGAAGTAAATGATTTATATCTTTGATAATTTTGAAATGTAAACTCCGATAATGTTCCGTAACCCTATCCCGACTATGAATACGGGTTAGGGGTGTTACATTTTTATTTTCCATGTAGGAACCCCACATGAAGTAAACACAATGACTTAAGTTATCAACAAGCAAAGTAGGAAGCACCCATCAATAGCAGTTGGGATAACCACGATCAATCGGGTAACTTCTTTCCTTATCTTTTTATGGCTACACATTGAAGATAATGTGTTAAATAAAGTGTGGGGGTAACATAGAAAATTTTGTTTCAACTTTTATGCCTTTATTTCAATTTTTTGCGTCAAATGTGTGCTTGAGCTTCTAGAAATACAAGTGATTGATTAGGAGCATGTACATATGTTGCTTGCATTTACAAATAAATTTGGCATGATAGTAGATGATTTTAAATTTTTTTATTATTAGACTACTAAGTTCTATATGTTACACTGTAAATAGGTAATAAGCAATCAACTATATCGAATGATATAGAAAATACAAGGAAACATGCATGCTAGTATGAGTGATAAATGGTTAATTTGTTTTTTTTTTTTGTTGGTTAAATTTGTGCATAGTGAGATATTTAAGGGATGACCAAAGGCATTGTTTGGAAAACAACCAGAGCCAAAAAGTTGAATTGTGTTTATTCACCCTTAGTTCCTATTTTAAGCCAGCAAATACTTCTTGATGAAGCTTATTATAAAGCCTGAGCCTGAAATGATAATTTGTATTTTCCCTCTTTCTTTGGTCCTAAGTTGCACGACTATAGACATCTGGCCATACGTGTTGAGGGTTAAGTAGATACATTTCGGTACATTTCGTAAAAATAAAGTGAAAAAGGAAATATTAGTGCGATACAGGAACTATATTTTACCCTAAAGTGGAGAACAAAAGAAAAATTCAAAAAGAAAATTAATACGAGTAGAAATAGTACTTGAAAAGAAAAAGTATTTGTGAGTGAGTTATATTGAAAAAAATACAAAGTGAAAAAGTTACGAGAATAAGGAAAACTATTTCATTCGTGCATAGAAACTAGTAGGCTAGTAGTAGTACTATATATATGTTATGATTTCCTATACGGAGAAATAAGGAAGGTGAGAGAAGGAGAAATAAGCCAATGAACAGGTACGGGTTGCTAAAGGAGAAGAATAGGGATCGATACGATGTGTCAATCTATTTTCGTGTTTGTAACCTTTTAATGCTTACTATTATTAAATTTCATACATGTCCTAAGCCTCAGAATGTTACAAGCCGAAAAGTCCTATGTGACTTAAGTATCCTAGGATAACCAAAATATTTGTATGATTTGTTGATGGATTCTTATATCTGAGACTATTAATGCTTTTACACATTGTAATACACTGAACTTAGATGTATGAGGTCAAAACTGGTAAATCAATTATTCATCATGTAAAAATTATTCGTAAATGTTGGTAAAGTATTTGCTCAAGGATCATCTCTTCTATTTCTTGTTTTTGTTTGTGTTGCTTGAAGACAAGCAATGACTTAAGTGTGGGGGAGGTTAATCTATCGTAATTTAGTGTAGCAGATTAAACTAAGTTTTGCACTTTAGGAGCTTGAAAACAAGCATTATCATTAGGTTTTAATTTTGTTTTAGTAAGTTTAATTAAATAATAAAATGTGCAAATTGAGTCTTTTATTGACCTCAGGGCAGAATGAGCCCTAAGGGTGAGCTAATGAACTTTGTAAGTGTGTAGGAGACTATTAGAAGGCGTGATAAACTGATACTGATCATTATGTCGTAACATGGAGGGTTTGATGTTGCAACATAGGGAGCAGAATGGAGAAATTTTGACGCTGCCTTCGATGTCGCGACACAACCTAAAGGTGTCACGACATACCTTTGAGGACATCCCAAGAAGAGTATACTAACTTCTATGTCACGAAATAGGTCCTGATGTGTCATGACATCAACTCTGGACGAGAATTAATACGAGCCAATGGGTGTTTTGGTATGCACAATCACACTTAAAGCTCGGGAATGTCAGTGTTTTCTCCCTACTTATTGGTTAATTTGTCCCTATTTAGTTATCTTTAGCACATATTTTAGCATTTTCAGTTCAGTAAATTGCATTTTATAACTCAGTGGATTTTAGCCTATTTATCCTTAATTTTGTCATGTTTTGGTACCGATGTCGCTGCATGAGTATTTCCAGTTGCGCCCAAAATTGTTGCCGCACTTGACAGTTGTCCAGATACGAACAAAAATGTGTGAGCTACCCAGTCTGGTAAAACCAACTCGTACGTATAGAGGCAGCATGATTCTGATGAAAGGACACCTGTGCTATTTGGAAGAATATATAAATATTCACGTGAAAAGGAAAAAAAAAGGGAGGCTTTTTGAGGGGTATTATCTTCTTCAACCAATCTTTTGAAGCTTTTTTCCTATGGGAGCTTAAGTCCTACGGGTGAATCAATGTGAAAGGGATGCAGATCAGCTCCAGACGAGGAGCCCTGAGTGTGACACAAAAGGGAATGGATAGATTCAAGTCCACTTGTTTCTTTTATATTTCTTTACTAAACTATGGTGATTACTTTCTATTTCATGTTTGTACGGAAGTACACATGATTTTGAGTTAAATGTTATTTATCTTTCTTCTACTATTTAATCTTTGGGTTTGAATGTTTTTAGCATGAAAGTGTTATTGCGGTCATTGACATTGGAAAGTGTAGCGACAGTTCAAGCTAACAAGCATGACAATGGAAGTTGCTTGAGAATTAGAGGAATTTAATCAACTTGTTCTTAATAGTGTTCCATTGCCATCATCGGAAGGTGTTGTTAATGTGCATGTTTAAGTCTTAGATTAAATATAAAAGTTGAGCTTGGTAAGATATTCATTGCAATTTAATGCATCGACAATCACCTATCATTTTATGCCTTGTGAGCACTTAGTATTTTGTTGAATATTCACGTTCGGGATCCTAGTTTATCATTATCATATTTTACCTTATTATTTTCAAGTTATTGCTTCGACAACTTCTCTCACAATTTATCTCATTTCTATCTATTTATTGCACGACATTGATAGACAAAAGAGAACCATCCTCATGGGATTGATATTCGACAGACTCATATATGTCTATTATACTTGCATTGATAATTAACGCTTGCACATTATTGTTGTGACACTAAACATCCAATCAATCAGCTAATCTAGGGTTAAGGACAATGGCCACCTAAAATACACCCACATTTCAAAAAAAATTGAGTTTAATGAAGCATGCAAGGTTTATTTGTGGTTAATGCAAATGTGTTTGAAAATTTTTGTTACATTTGATGCTTAATTCTTGAATCATGTGAATTATCAATGAATAAGTTGTATAAATTTAACTGAATGTTGTATCTTCTATTCTTTGATGAATGATTTAGGTTGCATTAGTAATGGATTACTAGTAACGTTCCTTGAATCTTGAATGAATATGCCTTTTACAACTGCTCACATATATAGTTATGAAAAAGAGACACTCCAAAGTGGGTGTATTGTGAAATGTTAAAGAGGGAACACTCCAATACAAGTGCTAAAAAAATGAATCTGGCCAAATGTTGTCGTTGCATGAGTGTGTATCAGCACAATTACGTACTCCCTTAGGGTTTCTTGCACTCCATTGTTACTTTTTAGGAACAAGGGTATAGTAATGCAACGATGTCCCTTATTCAGAAAAAAAAAGAGACATATATTTATGATCTTCACAGATACTTAGTATTGTACAATAAATTCTATGTTGGTAGATAGAGTTTAAGATTTGAAGCATGATGCTGGTTTTGATAAAGTTGGAATCTTATTCATTCATACTTATGTATTGTCAATGCAATATTCTGACATCTGAATGTGACTCATTCATTGGGATTTTAGGTGATTCAAGTTGCTAAAATGATCATTTTCCTTAGTGAGTTCTTGTGTAGCCTTTCCAGTTTCTATTTTACTTGAGGACAAGTAAAAACTCAAGTTTGGGGGTGTGTGATAATACTAGAAAGAACATATGTTTTCTCCCTACTTATTGGTTAATTTGTCCCCATTTAGTTACTTCAGCACATATTTTAGCATTTTCAGTTTAGTAAATTGCATTTTATAACTCAGTGGATCTTAGCCTATTTATCCTTAATTTAGTCATATTTTGGTATCGATGTCATTGCATGAGTATTTCCAGATTGCATCTAGAATTGTCACCGCGCCTAACAGCTATCTGGATAAGAACAAAAATGTGTGAGCTATCTAGTTTGGTATAACTAACTTGTACGTACAGAGGCAGTATGATTCTGATGAAAGGACACATGTGCTATTTGGAAGAATATTTAAATATTCACATGAAAAGGGTAAAAAATGAGGCTTTTTGGGGGTATTCTCTTCTTCAACCTATCCTTTGAAGCTTTTCGGCTATGGCAGCTTAAGTCTCCTACGGGTGAACCGACATGAAAAGGACGTAGGTCAGCTCCTGACGAGGAGCCTTGAGTACGACACAAGATGGAATGGAGAGATTCAAGTCAATATTGTCTAGGAATTGTATTCTCCACTTGTTTCCTTTATATTTCTTTTCTAAATGATGGTGATTACTTTCTATTTCATGTTTGTACAGAAGTACACATGATTTCTGGGTTAAATGTTATTTTATTCAATCTTACTTCTACCATTTAATCTTTGGGTTTGAATGTTTTTAGCATGGAAGTGTTATTGCAGTCACTAGCACTGGAAAGTGTCGCAACAGTTGAAGCTAACAAGCATGACAACGAAGTTGCTTGAGAATTAGAGGAATTTATCCACTTGTTCTTAGTAGTGTTCCATTGCCATCAACGGAAGGTGTGGTTAATGTGCATGTTTAAGTCTTAGATTAAATATAGAAGTTAAGCTTGGTAAGATATTCATTACAATTTAATGCATCGACAATCACCTATCCTTTTGTACCTTCTGAGCACTTAGTATTCTATTGAATTTTCACATTGGGGACCCCAGTTTATCATTATCATATTTTATCTTATTGTTTTCAAGTTATTGCTTCAACAACTACTCTCACAATTTATCTCATTTCTATCTATTTATTGCATTGACATTGATAGACAAAAGACAACCATCCTCGTAGGATTGATATCCAACAGACTCAGATATGTCTATTATACATGCATCGGCAGTGTACGCTTGCACATTATTGTTATGACGTTAAACAACCGATCAAGTTTTGGCGTCATTATCGGGGATGGATTTGTTTGATATTTATTTTTGTTTTTGCACTTTGTCTTTTTATTATATAATATTTAGTTGTCATTAAATTGTTTTCTTTTTGTCTCTATTTTCACATTTTATTTTAGGTGTTTTATGACCCGAAGCAATTCGAAGTTTATTGATGATTTTGATCTAGAAATTGAAAGAACCGTTCGGAGGAGACTTCAAGAACAAAAGAATATGGCATTACAAAGAAACAATGAAGCCATACCCTATGTGCAACACCAAAATGCTAATGACCCACTGTTGCCACAAGATGCTCAAATACAAAATAGAACTATACAAGACTTTGTAGTACCTGTCTTAGATAACTTACAACCGGGAGTTACTAGGCTAGTAATCCAAGCTAGGAAGTTTGAACTCAAGCCAGTAATGTTTCAAATATTGAATTCTAATGGGAAATATGCTGGACTACCATAAGAAGATGCACGAGAACATCTTAAATCATTTTTATTGATTTGTTCTTCCTTTAGTCAACAAGGCGCTCCTGATGACGCTTTGAAGATGCAATTATTTCCTTATTCCTTGTAGGGAAGAGCTCGTACTTGGTTCTTTGTGTAACACCCCTTACCCATATTCAACGCCGGAACAGGGTACGAGGCATTATCGGACTCACAACACAAGCAAACATACAATTCTGAGTCATAAATTTGCTTCCAAATTAAAACCAGTCATACTCAATCATAAAGTCCCTAATACGAGCCTACAAGGAGGCATTATCGGACTACATTACGAGTCATAAATTTGCTTCCAAATTAAAACCAGTCATACTCAATCATAAAGTCCCTAATACGAGCCTACAAGGCTCAAAACATGCTTTAGTAATGGTTCGGGACTAAACTGAGAACTTTAGAATTTTTTACAAAACTTAGAAAAATTTTCCACTAAATAGGGGTCACACGCCCATATGGATAAGGGACACGCCTGTGTGGTCAAGTTGTGTGGTCACGCACGCCCGTGTCCCAACCTTGTGTAACTCTCTGTTTGTAACTCATGAACAAATTGAAGTCACACGGCCAAGTCACACGCCCGTGTGCTAGGCCGTGTTATCAATTTAATTTTCATGATTTTTCATAAAATACGTGAAGACTTCACACGAACAGGGAACACACCCGTGTTCGAGGCCATGCAGTCGTGTATCTGCCCGTGTGCTCAATTCTAAGCATTTTTTTCCCAAAATTAAGGTGTTAGGGATACACGGCCAAATCAAATACTCGTGGGGTAAGCCGTCACGGCCTAGACACATGCTTGTGCGTTTACCCATGTGGACAAAAATGAGGCTATTTAACAAGCCAAGTTGCCACCTTTTAATGCTTACACCTACACAACATAACATATTACCAACCTAATCATTTACATACAACCAAAATATCCACAACCAAGACATCCACACATCATTCACATGCTACATCTATCATACATAAACATCACATACTTATCAACTCGAGTCATGCAAGTTCCCGCATTCATGGAAGGCATCGTCATATGAATATACTTATGCCAATATTGTCCAATTTCAAATGGCCTTATACAAAATGAACTTTCAACCAATATAAGCCAACATATTTGGCCAAATCAATTATGACACATAACAAAATGACCAAGTCCCCTATACATGCCATAACTCAAAATTTTGAATTCATTGATACCAAATAATTGTTGATAGTGTGAATGGATATCCGACGGTCTCCAATCCCCGAGCTAGCTTGGTGACACTATAAGACAAGGGAAAGAAAGGGGAGTAATATATATAGCTTGGTAAGTTCCTATGCAAATAATAAGCACCATAACCACACATTTAACACCCAATTAACATAATGTAACTTAACATAAATGCTATTAAAATCTCATAATCATAAATTTGCTCAATCACAACCTTACCAAGGGTTTATCACATATCGAGCTCATTACTTATAAATTTTACGTACCTACTTGTACAACCTCGCAACATAACCATATCCTTTCAAAACTTTGACATTCCCGTTGAACACTCAGAATATTAACGGATACTAGGAAATCTTGCACATAAGTGCCATATATGTAGCCAAAGCTATCTCATATCTCATAATACATATATGCTCGCTTTTGAGCTATTCACCGGCCTACTCACACAAGCTATCAATCCGGACGTAGCTATACAGTGCTGCTCACACAAGCTATAATGTATCTGCAACATATGCTAGAATACCCAGCCACTTGTAGGACGTACAAGGCCAGCACCCAGATCATATAAACAAATGGGTTCCTAGTGACATGTCACTCGTATCCTATTCAATTGCTAAGGTTCAACAGGGATTTCTCGCTTGTCGAAACTTTGTCAAATACATCCAAAGATTCAATCACACTTCATACAATATTAAAGCATTTAAAACATAAATATAATAATGCATTATTTACATACGAACTTACCTCGGTACAAAATGGCTAATAGTTCGATTTAGTCCACAACTTTATTCTTTCCCCAGTCTAAGTTAGAACCTCATCTTTCTTGATCTATAATATCAAATTTAACTTATTCAATTATCACATTATTCAATTTAATTCCAAAACATGTTATGGCAAAAATTATATTTTTGCCCCTAACTTTTCAACTTTTACATTTTAGTCCCTAGACACGTAAAATGATTTTCATTCGATTTCTTCATTACCCAAGCCTAGCCAAATCTTTTTCATGCTCATAGCAGCCCACATTTTTCATTTATTCACATTTTACACTCATTTTAGAACTTTTACAAATAGGTCCCTATTTGATATTTTCATCAAAAATCACTTGATAAATGTTGTTCATCTAACATTAAACATGTATTTTCTACCATTAGATATCAAAATACACAAATATTCAACATGGGTAAAAATTTAGACTTCATCTTTCTTTCAAATTAGTCCTTGAAATAGCTAGATTAGGTTGAAACAACTTCAAAAACATAAAAATCATTAAAAAGGGGCAAGAACAGACTTACAATCGAGCTTGGAAGTTGTTCAAACCCCAGCTATGGAGACCTTGAAATTTTTGGCTATGGGGGACTAATTTGAGAAGATGAACACTTTTATTTTAGTTTTATTTGTCTTTATTTACCAAATGACCAAAATGCCCTTGATGCCAAACTTTGAAATTTCACCTAGCCATGTCCATTTTTGTCCAACTTAAAGTATAATGGTCTAGTTACCATATAAGGACCTCTAAGTTGAAATTTCATAGCAATTAGACACCTCTAGCTTCTAGAACGTCAAAATTCCATTTTTGCACCTTTTGCAATTTAGTCCTTTTAACTAAATTGAGTGCCTAAACATCAAAATTTTCGAACGAAATTTTCACGAAATCATTCTATAAAACTGTAGACCATAAAAATATAATAAAACTAAATTTTACTACATTGGATTTGTGGTCTCGAAACCATTTTTCTGACTAGGCCCAAAGTCGTGCTGTTACAACTCTCACCCTTTAGAGATTTTCATCCCAAAATCTTACCAAAAAAGAGGTTTGGGTATTGTTTTCTCATAGTTTCCTCAGGTTCCCACGTAGCCTCTTTGACCCCATGTCGTTGCCATAAAACTTTCACTAGACCTATACTTTTATCTCTTAAATGTTTGACTTCCCGAGCCAAAATTTTGATCGATTCTTCACCATAAGTCATATCAGGTCGAATTTCAATCTCTGTCGAAGAAATTATATGCGAAGGGTCTGATCGATAACGTCGTAACATTGACACATGAAATACATTATGAATCCTTTCCAACTCTGTCGGTAAAGCTAACCGATATGCTACTAGCCCTATTCTTTCAAGTATCTTATACGGTCCAATGAAACGCGCACTCAAATTGCCTTTGCGACCAAATCTTAGAACTTTCTTCCATGGTGATACTGTTAGAAATACTTTATCACCAACTTGAAACTCAATCTCTTTTCTTTACAAATCTACATATGATTTCTGTCAATCTGAAGCTGCTTTCAAATAATCACGAATTACTTTCACTTTTTCTTCGGTTTCTTTAACCAAATTGACCCCGTGAATTTGTTTCTCAGTATGTTAGGTCCAGTACAATGGAGTTCAACACTTGTGGCCATACAATGCCTCATACGGTGCCATCTTTATACTCGACTAAAAATTATTGTTATAAGCAAATTCGACTAAAGGTAGGTATTTCTTCCAACTACCTTCGAATTCTAAAACACAATGTCGAGCATATCTTCGAGAATCTGAATCATTCTTTCAGATTGACCGTCGGTTTACAGATGAAATGCGGTACTAAAGTTTAACTTTGTACCCAAAGCTTCTTTCAATTTTTTCCAAAATCTCGACGTAAACCTCGGATCTCTATCCGAAATAATAGAAATAGGCAGTCCGTGTAATCTAACAATGTCAACAATGTACAATTCATCTAGCTTATCAAGTGAATAGTCAGAACATACCGGAATAAAATGAGCCAATTTCGTCAATCTATCAACAACAACCTATATGGCATCTTTTTTTCCAGAGTCAAAGGCAAACCCATTACGAAATCCATCGTAATTCTGTTCGATTTCCACTCGGGTACCATTACTGGTTGAAGTAAACCCAAAGGTACTTGGTGTTCATCTTTTAGTTGTTGACAAATCAAACAATTCGAAATGAATTCTGAAATATCTCGTTTCATACCTGACCACCAATACAATTTCTTCAAATCATTATACATTTTCGTACTGCCCGGATGAACTGATAATCAACCACTGTAAGCCTCTTGTAAAATTTTTTTGAATGAGTTCATCATTTTTTGGTACACATATTCTATCTCGAAACATCAAACAATCATCTGAACCGATCCAAAAGTATGAATCACTTTCTGATTCACACTGAGCTCTTTTAGCTTGCAATTCACTATTATTTTCTGAGCTTCACAAATTTGCTGAATAAAGACCAGTCTAGTTCTCAACTCGGCCAAAATGGAACCATCATTAGACAAAGTCAATCTCATACTCATAGCTCTTAAAGCAAATAAGGACTTTTTGCTCAAAGCATTTGCGACTACATTCGCCTTTCCCGGATGGTAGTCAATCACTAGTTCATAATCCTTCAATAACTCAAGCCATCTTCGTTGTCGCAAGTTCGGATCTTTCTAAATCATCAAATATTTTAAACTTTTATGATCAATAAAGATATGGCATTTCTCACCGTACAAATGATGTCTTCAAATCTTCAAAGCAAACACTATGGCAGCCAATTCTAGATCGTGTGTCAGATAATTCTTTTCATGTAGTTTCAACTGTCCCAAGGCATAGGCTATCACTTTACCCTCTTGCATCAATACACATCCTAATCCATTCAGTGACAATCACTATAAATCACAAACTCCTTTCCCTGTTAAGGTTGCACTACAATCGGCGCCTCAGTCAATAATGCCTTCAACTTCTCAAAACTTGTTTGACATTTTTCGGACCATTCAAACTTAACATCTTTTTGCAACAACTTAGTCATAGGATTAGGAATCATTGAAAAACCTTTAACAAATCGTCGATAATAATCGACTAAGCCCAAAAAGCTTCTAACCTCTGATACATTTATGGGCAGCTTCCAATCAACAATTGCCAAAGTCTTACTCGGATTAACCCGAATACCATCTCCCGAAACAATATGTCCCAAAAATCTAACTTCTCGAAGCCAAAACTCACTTTTACTAAATTTAGCAAATAATTTATTATCTCTCAAAGTGTGCAATACAGTTCTTAAGTGCTTGGCAAGCTCATACTCATCCCGAGAATAAATCAAAATGTTATCAATAAATACAACCACAAACTTATCCAAATACGATCGGAAGATCCTGTTCATCAAATCCATAAAAATAGCAGGAGCATTAGTTAATCCAAAAGGCATAACAAGAAATTCATAATGCCCATACCTCGTTTTGAACACGATTTTCAACACATTAGCCTTTAACTCTTAGCTGGTAATAGCCAGATCTCAAATCTATCTTCGAAAATACTATTGCCCCTTTCAACTGATCGAACAAATCATCAATCCTAGGTAAGGGATACTTGTTCTTTTTCATAACCTTGTTCAGCTGATGATAATCGATACAAAGTCTCATTGATCCATCTTTCTTCTTGACGAATAACACTAGTGCACCCGAGGGAGAAAAACTTGGTCTCACAAAACCCTTATCTCTCAACTCTTGTAACTGAACTTCAATTCTTTCAATTCGGTCGGAGCCATTCTATACGGAGTTATCGATATCAGTACAGTCCCTGGTACCAAGTCAATAGCAAACTCAACTTCTCTAATCGGTGGCAACCCAGGCAACTCTTTGGAAAAACATCCAGATATTCACAAACTACTAGCACTAATCCAATTTTTAATTTAGACGCTTTTGTATTCAACACATAAGCTAGATAAGCTTCACACCCTTTTCTTACATATCTTTGGGCAGACATCGAAAATATCACAACAGGTAACTCACCCGACTCATTTGAATCAATTCAAAGAAATTTTCCATTTTCACATTTCAATTCAATAATTTTTTGTCTACAATTCACTACTGCATCATGCAATGTTAACCAATCCATACCCAAAATAATGTCAAACTCATCAAATGGCAACAACATTAAATCAGCAGGAAAACAATGACCTTGAATCATCAGGGGACAATTCATTCAAACTCTATCAACTAATATATGTTTGCCTAAGGGGTTTGACACTTTAACCACAAATTCAGTAAACTCAACAGGCAATCTCTTACTAGCTACCAATTTCATGCAAACATAAGAATGAGTCGATCTAGGATTAATTAATGCAACTATATTAGTATTATAGAGAGAAAAAGTACCAGTGATGACATTGGGAGATGTTGTTTCTTCGCGAGCACGGATAGCATAGGCTATATAGCAGGTGCTCTAGCCTCGGATCTTATAATTGAATCCTTAGTCACACCTTTACTACTGGTCACATTCCCCGTATTCCTCGGGGGTCTCTCTCTAATGACAGTGTTGTTTGATCTTGCATTCTAAATCTTGTCTTTTTCAGCCATCTCAGGGCAGTCCCGAATAAAGTGGCCTTGTGAGCCACACTTAAAGCAAGCCCGGTCATTCATTCTACATTCATTAGGGTGTCTCCTACCACAATGTTGACATTTAGGTCAATTGGATCTAACATTACCAACACTCGCTATCAACGTAGTTTGGGCTTTAGAAACCGAATATTGTTTCCCACGATCTCTATTAGAATACCTAGCTAAAGCACTCAAACGAGCATACAAATCTCTTGATTTCTTAGACTGAGATTGAAATAACTTACTCAACGGTCTTTTTCTTGTATCTCTAGCCTTCGACTCTACTTTTCTCTTCTCCTTCTTAATTCTTCAGCTTTACAAGCTCAGTCGAATAACACCACAAATTCTTTCAGCTCAAGAAGTCTAACTAACAATTGGATATTCTCGTTCAACCCATCTTCAAACCTTTTACACATGATAGCCTCGGTGGAAACACACTCTTGAGAGTAGTTACTGAGCCTAACAAGTTTTCATTCGTACTCGATTACAGACATTCAGCCCTATTTTAGCTCAAAAACTCCTTACGTTTCTGATCAATGAATCTTGGCTGATATATTTCTTCCTAAATTCATCTTGGAAGAATTCCAGTTAACCCTCTCTCTCGGTACTACCAACACAAGAGTTTTCCACCATTGGTATGCTGAGTCTCTTAGAAGCGACACAACACATTTTAGACATTCATCCGGTGTGCAAGACCGTTCATCAAATACCCTGATGGAGTTTTTGAGCCAAAACTCTACTCTATTGAGATCAACATCAACATTAGCTCAAAAATCTTCAACCCCATGCTTTTGGATCTTATCAACCGGAGGCTGATTCCGTCTTATAAATTTCATAACTTGTGGAGCTACGAAAATTGTTTAAGGAATAGGTGGGGGTGGAGGGGGTTGAGCAGTTGGATTTGTTCAAACAAACTCCGTATACCACTCACTCATCATGTGGAGGAAGGCTTCCCTAACCCCTTCTCCTTGACAAATTGTCACTAGTCTACTTTCAGATTGCACATTCTCTTGAGCGGGAGCCGGCACATTACTTTCTACGTCATCAACTTTAGCTCGATTGGGATCCATTTACTAAATAAAAACACAATTTAAACTTGCAAGGAGTCATCACATTATCACAACTTATGTATGGCATATATAGCTAGACTTTTACACATGCTACGTTAGCCCGAGAATCGACTAAACCGCAGCTTTGATACAACTAAATGTAACACCTCTTACCCGTATTCAACGCCGAAATAGGGTACGAGGTATTACTAGACTCATAACACAAGCAAACATACAATTTTGAGTCATAAATTTGCGTCCAAATTAAAGCCATTCATACTCAATCATAAAGTCACTAATATGAGCCTACGAGGCCCAAAACATGCTTTAGTAATGGTTTGTGACTAAACCGAGAATTTTAGAAATTTTTACAAGACTTAGAAAAATTTTCCACTAAACAAGGGTCACACGCCTGTGTGGTTAGGCTTTGTGGTCACATACACCCATGTCCCAACCCCTTGTAACTCTCTATTTGTAACTCATGAACAAATTGAAGTCACATGGCCAAGTCACATGCCCGTGTTCTAGGTCGTGTAGTCGATTTAATTTTCATGATTTTTCATGAAATAGGTGCAGTCTTTACATGACCAGGGCACACACACGTGTTTGAGGCCCTGCCATCCACACGATAGAGACACACGCCCGTGTCTCTGCCTGTGTGCTCAATTCTGAGCATTCTATTTGTAACATCCTGATTTTGGGCCTTGTCAGAACAGTGGTTACGGGACCAAAATCCAACATCAAAAAAATTATTTTATTATTATTTTGATGTCTCCAATATGATACTAAAGTTGTGTGGAATTTTCATAAAGAAATTTCCTTGTTTGAGTGCTCAATTTGATAGAAAGGACTAAATCGCGTAAGGTGCAAAACTTGAGGTCTAATTGACAAAAGCACTAAATAGCTATAGAATTGAAAAGTATGAGCACCTTCATGGTAATTATACCAATAGAAAAGTGAGGAGACAAAGATGGACTTGTAGTAGGTGAATTTGGTGAAGTTATTAAAAGTTTAAATTGGTAAATAAATTAATAGGTGTAATAAGACAAAATAGCAATAAGCTACCATCTTTTTTATTTCTCTTTCTTCTCCACCGATTCTTACCCAAGGAAATGGCCATGGAAGCTTGAAAATTTCAGCAACTTCTAACTCTCTCAAGTAAGTGATTTTGATGGTCATTTTTGATGATTTTTGTATTTTTGGAACCCTTATAGGTTAATCTAGCTAATGAGGGGACTATTTTGTAAAATGATTGAAAGTTTAGGGTTTTTCCATGAGAATATTCATGTTGTTTGCTTCATTTTTATGGAAGAAAATGAATCTTGGTTGTTAAATAAACAACTTTTGTTAAGTGATTTTCATGAAAATACCTAAAATGGACCATTTTGTAAAAGTTGTAAAATAGGTAGTAAAGGAGTGAAATAATGGAAAATGTGGGCTGCTATAAGCATGAAAAAGGTTTGTCTATGCATGGGTAGTAAAGAAATTGAACGCATTTCATTTAACGAGCCTACGGGAAAAGTGTAAATATGATAAAGTTTAGGGGTAAAAATGTAATTTTACAAAAATGTGAAATTGGACTAATTTGAGTACCATGATAAAAAATAAATTAAACGTGTTGTTATATATTAAGGAAGATGAGATTCAGAATTAGATCAGGGGAAAAGCAAGATAATCGAGTAATTGACTTATTTCGTCGTTTCATACCGAGTAATTGATGAATACTTTGTGAATTTAATTATATTATTTATTGTACAATGAAAATTTGATTTTCAAGACTAGCGAACGCAAAGTTGAACACTTTTGTTCGGTACTAAAAGATGAATTGACGGAAAAGATGTAACATTCGGGATTTAGGGCTCATGCATTTATTCTTACTTCTTAAGTCATATTAATGTGGTAGTGTGCTCTATATGCTGTTTGTATGTGTTTGGGGGTTCCGGGAAATCTTGAGGCTAAGTTTTGACCTTGGGTAAATTTTTGTTTTAGAGCCTTTAGAGGAGAGCTGGGGGAGTTAGGCCTTAAGGGATCTTATTTTGAGTTTATGACACAAGAAGGGGTGTGGAAGAGTGGCAAGGTGTCGCTTAGGAAGCAAGGGGGATGACGCCTCAAGGGGAGCTTGGAGCAGGTGGGAGCAAGTTTGAGTCGCACAATCTGCCTTTTTGGAGTTTATTTTGGCGTTGGGGTGGAGAGGTGATGGTTTCGATTTGGGGCCTTAAGGTGTGGGAGTTGAATTGGTCAAATTGTTTGAAATGGGTGGACATGAGAGAAAGGTGGGGTTTGAATCTTTCAACTGATTCAAATAGTGGGAGGAGAGTGAGTATAGGAGACAATCAAGGGATTTGGTGGCTTGTTGGGGGGTTGTTGACCGAATGAGGCTTGGTGTAAGGGGGAGCTTTCGGTTTGGGGGCTAGGTGAGCATGTGCCGAATTTGCTTAGTAGATTTAGGAGCATCTTTTGCTCTTTTTCTCTTTGGAAAACCACTTATACCACCTTTTGGCATTAGTTTTCTCTTGTTTTGTTCTCTCAACCGAAACCTCTTCTAAGCATTCTTCCCCCTCTCTTCTTTTCTTTCCTTTACAATCTCTTCTCCTCTTTCCCATTCTCTCACTCAAAAAGCTGAAACACATGCCATTGTCACCATAGCCGAAACATCCATAAACCTTCACCCCTTTCTTTTCTTTTCAGTTGTTAAGGAGCCAATAACCCTTCTATCTCCTTGAGTCTTGGCCGAATCTGTCAGACTATATTCCATTGGATTTAATAGTTAGTAAGGGTTTCTTCTATTTCAATTTTCTTCTTTCTCTCTTGGTTGCCAAAAGTTAGATGCCTAACTTAGTTCTTGTGTATTGGCCGGACATGTGAAGGGCTTGATTCTTGTTTCTTTGTCATAGCCAGTGTGGTGAGGAGTAGTAGGGATCCATTGGTTTTGATTAATCAAGATTCGACCGAAGGCCATTTCATTTGGACCACAAGATGTTAGGCCGAATCTAACATAAGTCATGTAGGGATTTCGCAACTCTCATAATCAAGTAGGAGCCTTCGGGATTTGAATCTATTTCGGTAAGGGTATTTGATTAAGATTTGGTGTTTTCTCATTTAGATTGATTTAATGTGTTAATCGGGTCTTCTGACCAAGACTTTGTTTCATGGAGCCGAATACCAGCCAAGGAGAGAAAAGGGTTGTCCCTACCCCTAAGTTCAAGAAACGTTAGGTTTCTACAGTTTGGGATTGGCCACCGGGGTGTGGGCTAGCATCGAACAGGATCGTAAGTAGATAGCAGTAGTCTCGTTTAGGGACAGTGTTGACGTTGAGAGTCTAGTGCTTCAGGTTATCAGGTGTGTGGTTAATTTATTGTTTCCATAATTAGTCATTTGATTATATGTGGTGATAATCGGTACAGTGATAGTGGTGGATTTGTTACCCTTAATTGGGTATCACGGTAACCAGGTTAGTACTTTATCTAAGGTGTGGATGGTTGATTAATGTGGATATTTTGAGCATGTTGAATGCCTACCTAATATGTCCATGCATTATTCTATCATATCATTATAGCATGTTGCATATGCATGGGATCGGGATGTATATGTTAAATGAAGGACCGGGTGTACATTTATGTACGTGTGGTGATTGGCTATGTGCCAAATCACGACTTGATGTCGGCTCTGTGCCACATCAAGGGGTTGATGCTTGCTTTGTGCTTCATCGCGGTTTGATGATGACCATGGGCCACATCGTGGATATCGAGATTTGGTCACATAGTGATCGATGGCTATGCCACGTTCTGTTTGGTCACATAGGTGATCGGTGGCTAGGCCACGTTATATTTGGTCACATGGTGATCGGTGGCTATGCCACGACTTTGGGCAGCTTGACTGCCAAAGAGGTGTGTAGCAGTTGGAGGGTCGATTTAGTAATCCTCTGGTGTGTAATGGTTGGTACGGGGGGGTGTAGAGGATGGATTCTAGGTTGGGTTGGGTAACATATTTGCATCATCATGTGTGGTATGTGGATTGTGTGATTTGGGCCAAGCCCATTTGGGAAACATGTGGAATAATTGCACACTGAGTCTGTTCGACTCACCCTTTTTTTTTTTCTTAAACAATGTAGGTGATGTGTGATACATGGACTGGGCTGGAGTAGATTCGTGGTGGCCATGCAGAAATTGTTTAATGTTTTATGCACTTAAATTCCTAGTTACATTTGGGTTGATTTCTTTTGAATGTAATAAGGCCATTTAAATATTTGGGGACTTTTATTTTATTGTGAGTCAGATGGATTATCGATTAAAAACTGAGAACAACTTTGGAAACAATTTACAACTTAAAGATTAAACTTGAGTTTTTAACCTGAATATTTTAAATAACTCGATTTCTCTTGAAATTCCCGAACGTTCAATGTCTTAAACTACACACAACCTTCAAGGTTTTCGTTCTTTTATAAACTAAGTAAATATTTTAAACTCAAAACTGTTTTCACCCATTAAATCAAATTCTTTTCAAATATTTTTCCCTTGTAGCATTCCGAATTCGGCCGTGGTGTTTTGGGCCGAGTTTGGGGTGTTACAAAAGACCATGAATGAGTCATGGCAAAGTGTGGCCAAGTGAAATCGTGTAAGACCATAGTTAGACTATGGCATCGTGTAAGACCATAGTTAGACTATGGCATCGAGATATGGTTCTATGTGAGATTGTGGAATAAAATAACTATGGTCACATGTGCAGTACTAAGTGCAGGCTACTATGTACACCGGATAGCATCTATTATTATTGGTGGGCTGTGTGCAATACCATTGTGAATTTTTTATTATTGGTGGGTTGTGTGTGATGCCACCGTGAACTATTATTATTGGTGGGCTGTGTACGAAATCGCCGTGTATCTGTTATTATGGGTGGGCTATGTACGAAACCATCGTATATCCGTAATTACTCTGAAGTGTTCATCGGGAAAATTCGACTAAGTGGAATTTCATGTAAGCAATAAATTCGATATGTGATGAATTTTGGTGAGGATTAAAATGAGTAAATGAAGTGATAAAGTTTTGTATTATTCATGCTAATCAAATTACGTTATTGAATGTGAGCGTATTGTTATGATGTTTCATGAAAGAGTGAAATTTGAAATAAAACAGTTTTGGAAAGCAGCAGTTGTGTAATTTGAAAAATCACCAAAAATGTTGGAAATCCAATTTGAGATTTAATGAGATATTAAAAATTAAATCTTATTGAATCTATTTCTACATAAAAGAAACGGAATAAGCAAAAGAATTTCATATGGTGAGATAATTGGATTTTAGTGAGATAGGGTCAAAATGATTTTGGAATCCCCATTTCTGAGTTGGGATTTCATTGAAAATTGTACAAAAATAATCATGAAATAAAATTTATATTCTTGAAATTATTAATGAGTATATTTTCAATAGAAACAAATAGGAACTTCATTTGAGTTCTGTACAACAAGATAATTAATTTTTAGTGAAGAGGGGTCGGAACTGTCAGAAGCAAAATAGGGGAGACTTTAAAGAATAAATATACTGATTGGATGAACCAAAAATTGTGGAAATTTTATGGTAAGAATATATGTGAGTCTAGTTTTATGAAAAATTAGCGGATCTTAATTTGGAGTTACGTAGCTCTGGATAAAAATAATTTAGTGACTGTAACTCGAATAAACAGCTCAAGATGAACATAAATGAATTATGAAATTTTATGCAATAATGATGGTATTATCTTGAAAGCTTATAATGAGGATTGTTAAAAGTATGTTAATCAATTGTTTATTATTTACATACGTACTTTATAAGCTTTATAGCTTACTCCACTAATTTCCGTGGTTATAATGTACTCAGGTAAGCTCGGGTTGGAAGTCGCTGGATAACCTATCACACTATTAAGCTTGCAATTTAGGTATCGATGATTTTATACTTACGGTTATGGCATGTATAGGGAACTTGGTCATGTGTATATGTTACTATGCGTTGACCTAAAAAAATGACCCATGATATTCAGAGTTCATTGTTGTATAAGGTCATTTAATGTGGCCAATAAATTGGTTATGCTATAAACTCATGATGATGGATTCAATGGTTGAGTAAATTGTATGCTATGACTTATTACGTGCGTGTGGTGGATGTTTTGGTAGCTTTAATATGTCATGAAATGTGTCATTCAAGTTATACTCAGGTATGGGCAGGGTAAGGTAGAAATTGGCTTGGAAAATAGCCAACTTCTTGACCACACAGGCAGAGACACGGCTGTGTGTCTCAGCCGTGTGGCGGACACGGTCTAGCACACGGAGGTGTGACTTGGTCGTGTGATCCAAAACGAATGATGATGTCATAAATAGAGAGTTGCGCGGGTGGAGGACATGGGCATGTCCTGGGCCACACGGGCGGGTGTAACCAGACGGCCTGCCCACACGAGCGTGTGACTCTAAAAGAAGGAAATTTTCTAAATGTTCTACTAGTTTAAAAGTTCTCGATTTAGTCCTGAATCTTTCCCAAAACATGTTTTGGGCCTCGTAGGCCCATTTTAGAGACTTGATGATATAAGATAAAAGTTTTAAATTTTAAACGAAGATTTATGCCTTGAATTTGTTCAGTTGCAAGCGTTATTGTCCGATAACGCCTCATACCCTGTTCTGACGTTGAATACGGGTAAAGGGTGTTACATTTAATGGTATCAGAACTATGATTTAGTAGATTCTAGGACTTACCTAGCATGTGTGAGAGAGTCTAGCTATACATGCCACGTTACTACCCGATAGTGTGATATCCCTCGCCCCTAACGAAATTATTTTGTTAAGACAGAGATGACGTTGTTTTCAATAATGTTGAAAAATGATACTGAGGTGATTGAAATGTGTTTACGATGAGACAAAGCTTAGAAAGGTATGAATAGAAGTTCATGATAAGTATGTGTTAATGTACGAAGTGAGATAACCATGAGTTAAGAAATGTGGAAACGCAGAATAAAATGAAAGTTTATATGGTGAAAAGCCTATCCGTGTTTGCTTGTCATGCATATGATGCTATGTTCTCAACATATCTGATTAAGTGAATATGGTAAGCAAATTTACTCAAATAGACAGAATGTGTGTTTATGTACACTTGCTTGAATAAGTGTAATCAGTATGTTTATATGGTAGAATTTTATGTTTAATTTTTAAATTAGAGATATTATGATGTTTTGCTTTATGTCTTTGTTATTGAACCATGAATATTATAGTAGTATGAAAATTGATTTGGAAGATCAAATTGAGTAGAACGTAGGAAATGAGTACAATTATTCAATGAAGAATTGACGGATAAGACCATGGTTGGACCATGGCAAACTATGGAATGTAAGACCATAGTTGGGCTATGGTATTGTGATTCCGTGTAAGACCATGTCTAAGACATTGCATCGATGTGAGACTTTGTGTAAGACCATAGTTGAACTATGGCATCAAGTGAACGACGTACTCAAACCCATAAGGCGTTATCTAATTTGACAAATTTCGGTAAGTAAAATGGAAGCCAAGTGTTGGAATTTAATTAGATATTAATATTGAGCTAGAGTAAGTAAATTCATTGGGTGAAATGATGGATGACAGAAAACATTCGTATAATAAATAGATATGTTAATTTGCTTGGAATGAACTATGTGACTATGATGGTATTACATTAGTGATGAATGTTAAGTCATATGTATGTATTTATGAGAGTTAAGTTAGAGGCTTTACGACCTCACCCCCTTACTAGTGTTGTTTTATGACGAAATTTTACGAGAATCATGTTGAACAAGTTTATAAGTGTGAGCTAAAGAGTTCAGTGGTGAAACAATTAGTAATGCAAACAGAGTTGAGTATAGTGTGGCAAATGAACTCAGTTTTAAAAGAAATATCAGATTGTTTTAATGATTATATGGATTATGCAATGTCAAGGTTAAAGAAGAAGTTAAATTCGATGAGACAAAATATTCAAGTATGATACCTAAAGAATGTATGTATTAACTGGAAGTTCTTCTGAAATGATTTCTGTTAGCAATGGAATAATGAGAAATCAGTGGTATTAGAGATAGATAGTGGAATAATGTTTGAATTGTAAAGATAGTTGATTACAGTGATTACAGTCGAATGGTTTATTATGATTTCTTCTGAGTACCATATGTATTTATCTACTCTCAGAGGTATATATGATTGTATGTTTCAGATGAAATTCTTTTTGTATGAAAACGTTAACTAAATATACTAATAGACGAAAGCATGGTTGGTCTGTTTGGGCTATGTTTGGCATTGTTCCATCTTACACTGGTATCCTATCTCTCTTTTGTTAAAGAAAACTTGGTGATAGAATTCAAGTGATGATAGTATTCTGTTTCTACCGGCTATTTTCTACTTAGTATGCGGGGAATTATATAGCCTTGGTCACAATTGATTACAGTGCAGAATAAAAATGCTTTATTCCTGAATTTTTCTGAGATATTATTTATCGATACAGTTAAGATGTTAGCCTTATTATGGCACTATGGTTTTAATCCATGTGATGGTTGTGGCTTCAGGGTGGTTTAAAGCTTCGTTGATTAATAATTGAAAAGTCATAATTTGACAGTCAAGATTAATTCAGATGTCTAGTTTGATTACATTATTTGCTTGAAAATTATATGAGTTATTTGCAATTGTGTTGGATAGTAAGCAACATTAATTATTTGATAAGTAATGTAACCTTTTGATGACCACAAAAATTTAAAACATTTGATGCTTCTAAAAGATCTGAATTTGGGACTGCTAAGATGTTTGAACTGTTGAAAGTTTTTAAGTCAGTGATTGATTATTATCCATTGAAAACGATTATAGTCATAGATGTTCTGAATACGAAACCTATGTGTGCTTTGCAACCGATGATTATTCATTGTTTCGGGATAGAGTTCGAGTTATTTCCCACTCTACTCTGAAAAAGGAAACCACATGGTCAGAACAAAAGAAGTAAATTCATGGCGTTACCTTTATTGCAAAGAGTAATGACTATCAGATCACGATACATGAATGATGTTATGTAGTCTATTGTAAGGAAAGTATAATGCAAATGAGATTGGAAAAACGTATCAGAGGAAAAAGGAACGAATGCTACAATTTCTGAAACACGGACTAGGGTTTTGGCTAGCACGAAGAAGGTTGTCTGCATGAATGCATGGGCGAAGTGCAGGCACCAAAGTTAGTCCTACTTTGTTAAAGTCTGTACAAGTTTGATGTTTGCCAATAGGCAAGCAGCTTGAAATCAGTCTATGTGGGTCTCTTCCAATAGGTGAATTGTATGTCCCATTGAGTTGGGAAGAGTCCCTCTATTTGTGTGACGTAAAGATATTTTGATGTTGCTTTGTAACTTAATAAGTTTTATGAACTTACTCTGTTTATCCTCCCTTCTCAAAACCCCTGAAGAAATAAATGAACCTTTAAGAACTACACTAGAGAATATATTCTATGTGAGGCTTATAGTGATTTTGTATTATGCATGACAAATGAGAGTGGCATCAAGGCTTGAAATATGAGAAACAATATTTTGTAACTAAAATTGTATCCGCCAAATGGCGTCCTCTCCTTAAATTTTTACAAATGAACTTTTGTGTTTTAAAGGTATTTGGACCATTAAGTTTAAAAGTTTTATTTATTACTGTTATAGTAAATACCTTTTATTCTTTTGTAAAATTGAGATTCCACCAATTTCGTTTCTGTAAGGAAAGGTTTCAAAGCTATAGTGCAACATTCCTGAATGCTCTCAAAGGTCGAGGATGGGGCACTACAAATTGTTCACTACTCGTCTAAAAATTTTTACTTTCCTTTCTCTCATGATGGCCCAGTGTCTCTTTAGCTATGTTCAATTATTCAATAACAAAATCATTATTAGTTTACATCCAATTCACAACCAAATACATAGTCAAATATATTTTGCATTTTATTCAATTTAGTCTCTATATCTGAGTTACTCATATTTTTCAATATCTAACATTGGATTAAAATCAAATTTCACATTATTTCATTATAGACCTTATACTTTTTATCTATAGCATAATTTCATGATAGTTTACAATTCATTCAATTTAGTCCCAAATGTTTCAAAGTTATTGTAACACCCCTTACCTGTGTCCAACACCATGACAAGGTACAAGGCATTACCGTACTTAACTTTACTAGAACATGTATTATCGGGCTATAAAATTTTGTTCCGACTTAAAAGTTTTCCTTCTTAATCATAACATGCATATTATGGGCCCACGAGGCCCTAAACACCTATCCGAAAGCTTTCGAAGTTCAACTGGAAACTTTTACACTTTTTGAAAAATTTTGCCTAGACAGGGGTCACACGCCCGTGTTATCCAAGGGACATGCCCATGTGCCCCTAAGATATGCCCGTGTTTTCCACCCGTGGTCGACACTCACTTATTTTACACAGTTGAGCACACACCCATATCTACAACCCATGTCCTTCACATGACCTAGACATACCTGTGTCCTCTACCCTTAGAGCTCTTTGTTTATGACATCATCATACCCTTAATAGCACGCACACGACTGTGTACTGGCCCATGTGACAAATTGTATTCTCGTAAATTAGTGCAGGGGACACATGGCCTCATAAAACACCCATGGGGCTGGTCGTGTGTCACACACGGCGTAGACATACGCCTGTGTGTCTACCCGTGTGGACAGTATGAGGCTATTTTCCAAGCCAATAATCACCCTGAAACCTCAACACACTTATACCAACTCAAGCAATACATAACATAGTCCTTATACACTATGCATAAACCTCAAAAAATCACTTGTGGAATTCATAAAACTCTTCATCAATAAGATATGGGACATAGCAATATTAGCCAATTTTTTTGGCTATACACAAAAAGAAGGCATAATTCTAATAGCCAAGCATTTTACTCATAATGTGACATAACTCAAAATAATCAAACTCCTATACACGCCATACTCAAACTAAATCAACTTCGCAATACCAAAATAGTGATTAATAGTGTGATCTAGCTCCGACGATCTTCAATCCCCGAGCTAACTTGGCAATACTACAAGGAAGGAGAAAAAGAGAAAAATAAGCATATAGCTTAGTAAGTTTGCATGAAATCTTACATAGCAACATAATTGCTCAAATTAAACTCATTCATCATGAAACATGAATACTTAAATCTCAAGTGCTTAAGTTTACTTACTCATACTTACCCCTCACATTAGGGTTACCTTAACTTGTATTTACTCATGGTACCTGTATCACTCATCACATAGTTTAGCACTTAGACTACCATAAACAATAACTTGAATCTCTACCTTCCTTAACTTGAATGGAATTATCTATCATTCTTATATAACATATCTCATCATCAACTTTACTTACTTTGTTTTTAGTCATTTTTCATTCTTACTCTTTTGCCCGTTGAATTTCTCAGAATACCAGAGAATACTCAATCTCATCAAACATGTCTCTCGATGCCAATGCCATATTCCAAATATGGTCTTACATGGTATCGCCTCTTAGTGCCGATGTCATATCCCCAACAAGGTCTTACACGGGCATCCTTAGCTTTATGTCGATGCCATGTGCCAAACATGGACTTACACGAGGCCTTCCTTAAATGGTGTCGATGCCATGTCCCAAACATGGTCTTACACGAGACCTTTCTTAAATGGTGTTGATGCCATGCGTCAGACATGGACTTACATGAGACCTACCTTAAATGGTGTTGATGCCATGTCCCAGACATGGTCTTACACGAGACCTTCTTTATTCGATGCTGATTCCATGTCCCAGACATGGTCTTACACAGGATCTATGTTCGGTGCCAATGCCATATTCCAGACATGGTCTTACACGAGACCTACATTCCTTGATGCCAATGCCATATTCAAGGCATGATCTTACACGGACTTCCTTATCTCATGTTGTGACAAAAGTATCCTCATTATTCCAGAACTTCAAACGGGACTTTCACTTGCATGGTCTCATTGATTTCTTTATTAAACATTAATAATCAACTTCATTGAAATAATGTGCTTCATGCAACATAGTAAATAATTTAATCATAATAACATATGTAGCAATGAATTCATACAAACTTACCTCGGTACTCCAAAATAGATGTAGATGTGCAATTTAGTCCACAAGTTTGTTATTGCCTCGGTTTCGGCTCGGGCTTTATGTTTCTTGATCTATAATAACAGTTTAACTAGTTTAATACTTACATTGACTAAATTGACTCATAATTCATACTTTGGCAAAATTGTAAATTTTGCCCTACACTTTTTCAAAATTACACTTTTACCCCTAGGCTTGTAAAATGATTTTCATTAAACTTTCTTGCATTTCAAGCCTAGCAGGATCATGTTGTCAACTATAGAAACTTTCAATTTTTACTATTTCACCCATATATGACCATTTTTATAACTTTTACAATTTGGTCCTTTTATGGATTTTTCATGAAAAATCACTTAGAAAAATATGTTTATCCTACCTCAAACTTACATATTCTTCTAAAAAAATCAAAATACATTCATGTCACACATGTATAAATTTTTGAACATAAACCCTAGCTCAGAATATGGTTAGAAATAGCTAAACCGAGCTATGAGGATCTAAAAAATACAAAGAACATTAAAAACGAGGCTAGGATGCACTTGCTATCAAGCTTGGAAGATGAAGAAACCCTAGCTATGGTGCCCTTGAAATTTTCGGCTAGCATGGAGAAGATGAACACAAATTTTGACTTCTTTTCCCTTTTAATTCTTTAATTTACCAAATGACAAAAATGCCTTTAATGATTATGTCTTGAGATTTTTCCTTCCTATGTCCATTTTTGTCTATCTCAACATATAATTGTCTAATTTCTAAAAAATGACCTCAAATAATCTTTATAATTCTATTTCATACTTAAACCTTCTAGAATCTCATATTTTCTAATCCTTTCAATTTAGTCCTAATGGACAATTTGTTCACTAATTAATAAGATTCCTTCATGAAAGTTTCATACAACCATGCAAATACCTCATAAGCCGTATAAAATCATTTAAACACATATTTCTTCTTCGGATTTGTTGTCCGCTCCACTATTCTAACTAGACCCTAGGTCTGGCTGTACCAATTCTCCCCCCTTAGGGATTTTCGTCCTCGAAAATATTACCGACAAAAAGGTTTGGGTACTGATTCCTCATAGCCTCTTCGGGCTCCCACGTAACCTCTTATACGCCATGTCTCTGCCATAAGACTTTGACAAGAGCTATACTTTTATTCCTTAATTGATTGACTTTTCGGGCTAGAATCTTAACTAGTTCCTCGCCATAAGTCATGTCGGGTTGTATTTCAACCTCTGTCGGTGTAATCACATGCGAGTAGTCTGATCGGTAGCGTCGCAACATAGAAACATGAAATACATCATGAATGTTTTCTAACTCAGATGGCAAAGCCAATCGATTGGCTACCGGCCCTATCCTCTCAGTGATCTCATACGGTCCAATAAAGTGCGAACTCAATTTGCATTTCCGTCCGAATCTAAGAATTTTTCTCCATGGCGACACTTTCAAGAATGCTCTATCACCGACTTGATACTCAATCTCTTTTCTTCTTAAATCCGAGTAGGATTTTTGTCGATTAGATGTAGCTTTTAAGAAATCTCGAATCACATTTACTTTTTCTTCGTTTCTCTAACCAAGTCAACCCCGTGAATTTGGTTTTCCTTAAGCTCAGTCTAATATAAAGGTGTTTGGCACTTATGCCCATATAAAGCCTTATAAGGCGCCATTTTCAAGCTTGACTAAAAACTGTTATTGTAGGCAAATTCCACCAATGGCAGATATCTTTCCCAACTACCTTGAAATTCAAGAACACAACATCAGGGCATATCTTCAAGTACTTGTATCAACCTCCCTGAATGACCGTCGGTTTGGGGGTGGAAAGTCGTACTAAAACTCAACTTTGTTCCCAAGGGCTCTTGCAACTTTTTCCAAAATCTGGACGTAAATCTCAGATCTCTATCCGATATAATTGATAAAGGGACTCCATGAAGCCTTACTATCTCTAAAATGTACAAGTTTGCCAACTTATCAAGTGAGTAGTCAACTTGTACAGCTATGAAATAGGCTGACTTTGTAAGTTTATCGACTACAACCCGCACATCATATTTCTTACTCGATGTCGATGGTAAACCCGTTACAAAATCCATGGTAACTCGGTCTCACTTCCACTCGGATATCATAATAGGTTGAAGCAAACCCGAAGGTACTTGGTGTTTGGCCTTTACTTGCTGACAAATTAAGCATATTGAAATAAACTCGAAAATCTTTCTTCATACTCAGCCACCAATACCATTTCTTCAAATCATTATACATCTTAGTGCTACCCGGATGTACAGATAAGCATCCGCTATGTGCCTCATGCAAAACTTTACAAATGAGCTCATCCTTTCTCGGTATACAAACTCTGTCTCTGAACATCAAACATCCATCTGAATTGATCCAAAAGTCGGACTCAACACCCGACTCACATTGAACTCTTTTGGCTTGCAATTCATTGTCACCTTTCTGAGCCTCATAGATCTCTTGGAGAAACATCGATCTAGCCCTCAACTCAACTAGAAAAGAATCGTCATCAGACAAAGTCATTTATGTATTCATAGCCCTAAAAGCAAATAAGGATTTTCTACTTAAAGCGTCGGCGACTATGTTCGCCTTCCCTGAATGGTAATAAATGACCAACTCATAATCTTTTATCAACTCTAACCATCTCCCTTGCCTTAAATTCAATTCCTTTTTAGTCATGAAATACTTTAAACTTTTGTGATCGGTGAATATCTGACATTTTTCACCATACAGATGGTGTCCCAAATCTTCAATGTAAAAACAATAGCAGCCAACTCTAAATCATGCGTCGGGTAATTCTTCTCATATGGCTTTAGCTGTCTAGAGGCATATGCTATCACCTTGCCTTCTTGCATAAGTACACAGTCCAATCCATTTAAGGATGCATCGCTGTAGATCACAAATTCTTTTCCCGACTCAGGTTGTATTAGAACTGGAGCCTTTGTCAACATTGCCTTTAATTTCTCAAAACTCTGTTGGCATTTTTTCGTCCATTCAAACTTTACATTTTCTGTAACAATTTCATCATTAGAGTCACTATCATAGAAAACCCATTAACAAACTGCCTATAGTAGCCAGCTAAGCCCAGAAAACTTCTAACTTCAGATACATTTCTCAGGGGTTTCCAATCAACAATGGCTGAGATCTTACTTGGGTAAACTCGGACTCCCTCTCCCGAGACAATGTGTCCCAGAAATCCAACTTCCTTGAGAAAAATTCACTTTTGCTGAACTTGGCATACAACTGTTTTTCTCGTAGAATCTGTAAAAATATCCTTAAGTGCTCAGCATGTTCAAGCTCGTCTCGGGAATATATCAATATATCATCAATAAAAGCAACCGCAAACTTATCTAAATATGGCTGAAAGATGCAATTCATTATATCTATAAACACCGCCAGGGAATTAGTTAAACCAAAAAGGCATGACTAAAAATTCATAGTGCCCATGCCTCATCCAAAATGCAGTCTTCGGCACATCTGAGTCTTTTACTCTCAACTGATAGTATCCAGACCTCAGGTCTATCTTGGAGAACACAGTGGCTCCCTTCAATTGATCAAACAAATCGTCGATCCTTGGCAATGGGTACTTGTTCTTCACTATTACTTTATTAAGCTATCGGTAATCTATGCACAATCTCATGGAGCCATCTTTCTTTTTCACAAACAATACCGGAGAACCCCATGTAGAATAACTCTGTCTAGCAAAACCTTTGTCCATCAGCTCTTGCAATTGTGCCTTCAATTCCTTCAACTCAGTTGGACCCATCCTGTAAGGAGCTATCGATATTGGTATAGTACCGGAAACTAACTCGATACCAAATTCAACCTCTCTAACCGGAGGCAATCTTGGCAATTTATCGGGAAAGACATCTGGGTACTCACATACTATCGGTACTAATTGAATCTTTAACTCGATTTCTTTGGCATTCATCACAAAGGAAAGATATGCCTCCTACCATTTTCTTACATACCTCTGAGCCGACATGTGAAAGATTACTACCGCCGATCTGTTTTGATCATCTGCTTCAACACGAAGAGTGTCCCTATTTTCACATCTCAAATTAATATATTTCTTTCTACAATTTACTGTCAAATCATGAGTGGTTAACCAATCCATACCGAGAATAATGTCAAATTCATCAAATGGTAATAGCATGAGGTTTGCCTTAAAATAATGACCTCTAATCATCAATGGGCAATCTTTGCATACTTTATCTAATAATACATTTTTGCCTAGTGGATTAGACACTTTTATCACAAATTCTGTAGACTCAACAGGCATGCTCATGCTAGATGCTAATTTCATGCAAATATATGAATGGGTAGACCCCGGATCAATTAAAGCAACAACATTAGTGTCATGAAGAGAAAATGTATCCATAATTACATCAGAAGATGATGCCTCTTCACGAGTGCAAATGGTGTAAGTCCTTACAGGTGCTCTACCCTCGGATCTTACAACTTACTCTCGGGGTGTACCCTTACTACTTGCCCCACTTCTCGGGTTCCTTTATTGTCTTCCTCTATTAGTGCTTCCTGCTCTTGCACTCTGAACCTTATCTTTCTCAACCATTTCAGGGCATTCTCTAATGAAGTTGTAACAGCCTGATCTAGGGCCTAGTCAGAATAGTGGTGCGAGGCCATGAATCTGAGGTGAATTTATGAGTTTTTAAGATTTATGCCATGTTTGCATGCTAGTGTAAAGTTTCATGAAGCAATTTTGTTAAATTGAGGTTGAATGGTCCAAAAGGACTAAATTGAAAAAGTTGTAAAATATGAGTTTTTAAAAGCTTTTGTATGAAATAGCTTTAGAATATCAATTAGAAGTCCTTAAGTAGTAATTTTCCCAAATTATAATTTTTGGACAAAATTGGACATGAGATAGTAATTTGTAAAAATTTAGAGAGAATGGCATTTTATTCATTTATCAATTTAAATGATTAAAATGGGAAAAAATGATAAAAATCTATTCATCTTCTCCCCCTTATTGCCAAAAATTTGAAGGAAGCCATAGCTAGGGTTCTTCAATTTTTCAAGCTTGCTAGTAAGTTCATCTTAGTCCCGTTTTTAATATTCTTCATATTTTTTGGAGTTCTCGTATTATGAATTAGCTATTTTTAGCTATAAGTTGAGCTAAGATGCATGTTAAAAAATATACCCATGAATGACATGCATGTTAAATGATGTATTATGGAAGATTATGAGAGTTTGATGTTAGATAAACATCTTTTTCTATGTGAAATTCATGAAAAATGCATGTATGTTAATTTATGAGATTTGGTCATACCTAGTAGAAATAGTGAGAATTTGTTATTGCTATAGTTGAGATAATGAGTCAGCTAAGCATGAAGTTTATGAAAGTTGAATCAGAATCATTTTACGAGCCTTGGGGCAAAAGTGAAAATATGAGAAAGTTTAGGGCAAAATAATAATTTTGCCAAAGTATTTGTTAAGGGCCAATTTAATCAATGTGATTATTAAATGAGTTGAATTATTATTATAGATCAAGAAAATAAAGCTCGGATCAAAATCGAGGCAAGAACAAAGTCGAGGACTAAATTGCATATCTACATACATTTTGTATATTGAGGTAAGTTTGTATGATTTCTAAGCTTTATGATTTATATCATTGAACTGCTTAGTGCAATGTACAATATTATCATGAAAATGTTTAATGTTATGTTAAACAAAGAAATCAATAAGATTAAGTATGAGAAAGTCCCAATTGAAGATGAATTACCTAGGATACTCGATCTACCACATGAAAAGAAAAGTTCGTATAAGACCAAGCCAAGGCATGGCATCTGCAATCAAGCGAGTTATCATGTAAGACCGAGACAAGTCTTGGCTTTGAAGAGTTATTATGAGATGAAGACCCATATAAGCCCAAGCCAAGGCATGGCATTGGTGAGTCTCCAAGCAAAGATGTCATGTAAGTCCAAGACAAGTCTTGGCATTGAAAAGTTATCATATAAGTCCAAGACAAGTCTTGGCATTGAAAAGCTACCAAGAGATAGAGATCCCATGTAAGTCCAAGCCAAGGCATGGCATTGGTGAGAACAAGGAAGATTTCATGTAAGTCCAAGCTAAGGCTCGGCATTGACCAGATCATGAGTAAAGATACCAAGTAAGACCATGTCGAGACATGGCAATGGTAAGTTCCTAAGGGAACACATGAGAAAGACTTCGTATAAATCCATGTTAAAACATGGCCTCAAAACTAAGATGAGAAATTCCATGTAAGACCGTATTTATGATATGGCTTTGGCATCAAGTTATGTGTGGGTCGAGATCTAGTATCCTTGGTTATTCACAAAAATTCATCAGGCAAAAGAGGTAAGCTTAAATGAGATAATAAGAAAACTAAGTAGGGAAAACTACTATTAAGTTGTAAATGAGCATTGCCATGTATGAATGATGAATGAAAGATTTATGAATATCATGTTAAAGTATACTGATCAATGTGATCAAGTGATACAGGTACCTTATTTATCTCACGAGGATGATATTAGTAAGTATCATGAGATATGTAAGATTCAGTATGAGTAAGTAAGCTTTATAGCTGAAATCTATGATACCATAGTTTATGTCAAATGGTTTATATAAATCAAGTATGTTGCTATGTGCATTTTATGCAAACTTACTAAGCTAAATGCTTATGTCTTTTATTCTTGCTTTCTATGTAGTTCCGCCAAGTCAATCTCGTGGATCATTGTCATCGAGCTCGGAGCACACTATCAATCGCTATTTTGGTATAACCAAGTTATTTTACTAAGTATGGCATGTATAGGAAGCATTTCATTTTGAGAATATGTTCTAAGAAGAGCCAAAGTGTTGGCTATTAAGTTTATTATTCTTTTGTATATGGCTAAGTAATTGGCTAAAACTGACTAAGTATGTATGTTTATTGAGATCAATGAAACACGTAGTAATGTTTATGAAACCTGTATTGAATTGAGCATGAGTTTGGTCTTGATTTCAAGGTGGCAATTGGCTTGGTAAATAGCCTCTAAGTGCCCACACGGTTAGACACACGGGTGTATGTCTAAGCCGTGCGTACCCTGCACCTTAGTGTTTTAAGTCAAAATAGGCCACAGGCAAATCCCGTGGTCCTTTGTTTAGGTCATGAGTGATACACGGTCAGAACATGGGTGTGTGCCCTAGACCATGTTAATAAGTTAGTATATCAAGGTATAGCACACAGTTTACATCCACGGGCGTGTCAAGGCCGTGTGTAATTAGTCAGTGTCGACCACGGGTGGAAGACACGGGCATGTGTTAGGGGTACACGGGCGTGTCCCAAGTCACATGGGTGTGTGACCCCTGTTTTAAGGAAAAGTTTTCATTTGCGTTCCGAAAGTTTCCAAATAGGTGTTTAAGGCCTCGTAGGCCCATGAAATGTATGATTAGACTAAAAAAGAGAAGTTTTTAATTCGCAACAAAATTTTATAGCCCGTAAGTACATGTTTTAAGTGAGTTCAAGTATGGTAATGTCTCGTATCCAGTCTTAGCATCAGACTCGGGTATGGGGTGTTACAGAAGTGATCCTGGGAACCGCACTTAAAATAAGCACTCTCATGTACACGACATTCACCGGAGTGACGTTTGTTGCACTGTGGGCATTCTGGTCTATTAGGTTAAACGTTTCCAACACTAGCGACTGAAGTAGTCTGAGCCTTATTCTTCGAATATTGTTTACTCTTACCTATGCTTGAAAACTCGGCTAAAGTAGTTGATCGGGTAGAAAAATATCTTGACTTCTTGGACAAGGACTGAAATGACTTACTCCACTGTCTTTTTCTTGAGTCACATGACTCCATCTCAACTTTTCTTTTCTCTTTAACCAATTCTTCGACTTTACAAGCCCGGTCTACTAGCACAACAAATTCCTTAAACTCGAGGACACCAACAAACAACTTAATGTCTTCATTTAGTCCATCCTTAAATCTTTTACACATAATAGCCTTAGTGGATATACACTCTTGAGCGTATTTGTTGAGCTTTACAAACTCACGCCCGTACTCGGCTACTATCATCTTACCTTGCTTCAATTCTAAGAATTCCTTCTTTTTCTGGTCAATGAATCTCTGACTAATATACTTTTTCCTGAATTCTTTTTGGAAAAACTTCCATGTGATCATTTCCCATGGGACAACTGACACTAGGGTGCTCCACTACTAGTAAGCGGAATCTCTTAAGAGAGAGACTACACACTTCATGCACTCTTCAGGTGTGCACGATAACTCATCAAATACCCTAATGGTATTTTCAAGCCAGAACTGGGCTCTTTCTGGGTCATCATCTTTACTAGCCCAGAATTCCTCAGCTCCTTGCTTCCAGATTCTGTCTACCAGAGGCTTTTCTCTTCTTATCACTTCTGCCTTGAGGGGCTACGGAGGTAGGTTGATGAATAGGCGGGGTGGAGGGGGTGGTACATTCGGGTTCTTACAAACAACTCCGTATACCAAGCATTCATCATATGGAGGAAGGCTTCCCTAGCCTCTTCTACTCCTCTTTGACTTACATTCGTGAGTCTGTTCTTATTCTCATTTAGCACCGTTCTTTCAGTGGGAGCCGGCGCATTACTTTCTACATCATCCACCATGGCTCTGTCGGGATCCATTTACTATATAAAAACACAATTTAAATCGTTAGGAGTCGTCACACTATCATTATATAAATACTCTTATGTATGGCATGTATAGCTAGACTCATGCTTACGCTATATTAGTCCGAGAATCGACTAAACCGTAGCTCTGATACCACTAAATGTAACACCCCTTACCCGTGTCCAATGCCGTGACAGGGTTCGAGGCATTACAGTACTTAACCTTACTTGAACATGTATTATTGGGCTATAAAATTTTTTTCCGAATTAAAACTTTTCCTTCTTAATCATAACATGCATATTATGGGCCCACAAGGCCTTAAACACCTATCCAGAAGGTTTCGGAGTTCAACCGAAAACTTTTACACTTTTTAAAATCTTTTTCCTAGACAGGGGTGACACGCCTGTTATCAAAGAGACACATGTTATCAAAGAGACACGCCGTGTTATCAAAGAGACACGCCCGTGTGCCCCTAAGATATGCCTGTGTTTTTCACCCATGGTCGACACTGACTTATTTCACACGGCTGAGCACACTCTCGTGTCCTCTGCCCGTGGAGCTCTCTATTTATGACATCATCATACCCTTAATACCACACGGCTAGGGCACACGCCTGTGTATTGGCCCGTGTGACGAATCAAATTCTCGTAAATTAGTGCAGGGGACACACGGCCTCTTAACACACTCATAGGGCTGGCCGTGTGTCACACACGGCCTAGACACACGCCCGTGTGTCTACCCGTGTGGACAGTTGAGGCTATTTTCTAAGCCAATATACACCTTGAAACCTCAACATACTTATACCAACTCAAGCAATACATAACATAGTCATTATACACTATGCATAAACCTCGAAACATCACTTGTGGAATTGATAAAACTCTTCATCAATAAGATATAGGACATAACAATATTAGCCAATTTCTTTGGCTATACACAAAAAGAAGGCATAATCCTAATAGTAAAGCCTTTAACTCACAATATGACATAACTCAAAATGATCAAACTCCTATGTAACACCCCAACCCGGTCAATACACCACGAATCGAACTGTATGCTACAGGAAAAAGGTTTTGGGTGGTTTAGGGTTGAGTTTAAAATTTGAGGAAAACGCTTCACTAAAATTTTGTATTTGAAGAAAACTTGAGTAGGTTTTGACTTAAATATTTATGTTGTATTTGAAAACCCAGAGAGCTTTGAAAATTTATCGGAAGTGTAGGTAAAATTTATGTCGGTTTGAAGTCTAAGTTGTTTCATGTTATTACTAAAGTATCTTGTCTTAGTAGAAAACCATATTTAAGTTAGAAAAACAATTCGAGTTCATTTTGTTCTAAGTTATAGTATGATACCCGATGGTATAGTTTAAAACATCGTTTTTGAAGTTTTGAAAACGTTGTCTTTCCAAGTTTTAGCATATTTTAACTCAAGTAGTTTGTTAAAGCATATTATAAATCTAACTTAATCGTAAACAAAACATAATTTAAAAGGCCATTTACCCCAAATAAAACCAAATAGTAATAATAAAACTTAAGTACCAAATTTCTTAAAAGTCCGAGCAAAGCTTTATTTCAAGATGGCATGAGCACCTCGAGTCCATCCGGCTCCATGTCTGCGTCTAAGTGTCACCGAAAAGTCAAAGGAGAGGGTGAGTCGAGTGACTCAAAGTGTAAATCCGCTCGAAGAACAACATGCTAACACACATCATACAAAGCAATATAATTAATGCAACCCGATCCTAACCATCCTTATCGCCTTTTCTACCCGTGTGGTACCAAACCACCGGTGGTGCCAAACCACCGGTGACATATCGTCACAATGTGTTACCAAAACACCGGTGTCCCAAAGACACAATTGTGCTACCAAAGCACCGGTGACCAAAGTCACAAATCCAAGGATGGGGCCAACCCATCGTGTGATACCAAATCACTAGCAGACGATCCCATATCTCATGTGGGGCCAACCCACTGTGGTTAAACCACAGGGACAAGTCACAATGAGGTGCCAAACCTCCGGTGTCCCAAAGACACAATTGTGCTACTAAAGCATCGGTGACCGTAGTCACAAATCATGATGGGGCCAACCCATCGTGTGATACCAAATCACCGCGTCAATCCCATATCTCACAAGTGGGGCCAACCCACGGTGGTGTTAACCACAGGGGACGAGACGCCGAGGTACCAAACCTCCTGAGGTGCCAAACCTCCGTGACCCAAAGTCACAAAGTGTGTTACCAAAACACTTGGTGCTCGTCAAGACAAAATATCACCGCTCCCTCCACTCGTATCACCCATCAACATACCACACTCATGTAATCATGCATATCATATAATCATGCATATCATGCTAATATGTCTAATCTCATACCCCATGTCACATATATCCACAACCATGGTATCATATAGATCATCAGTAAACACATAATAATAATACTGACTTACCCGAGTCTAGAATCATACCCATTAGGGTATCACATCAATCATCACTGCTTTCATTAATCATCACACGGGTTATCAATCATATTACTAAATGTATGTGTTAGTTTACACACCTGATATAACGGAGATTAAAGCCTAAGAACTGATCGAAACCTTTTGATCACCTCAACAGCCTGGTCCTACATTCGGCCAACAAAAGGGTTAACCCTAACCCAATACTATTCGGCCAACAAAGTAAATGACCCAAGGGGGTTGCGTTAAATCCTACCTCTGCGAATGGTTCGATTTCCAATCAACCCAACCAATAATGCCTCTTACCAACCGATCACACCCTAGAAAAGAATAATGATTAATCTCTCCTCATGACTTAACTTAAAGAAAATTAAACGAAATCGGATCCAAAACACCCTTCTTACCACCACTTACCCAACGATCGACCAAAGAACCGAGGCTACGCTTGAGTGCTTCAATCCGGATGTCCTATGACAAACGATTCCAACCAAATTAATACGCCATAAAACAAACACCAAAACCAACACTTACCCTCTTCTAGATGCCGATAGAGAATGAAGCCTTACCCAAAAAGCATTCGCCTAACCCAAGAACCTTCTCCAAGGCTTGAAAACGAACTACCAAAAGTAATCCACACCACCCTTAGATTCGCCAAAGAACAAAACAAAAGGGAAGGAAGATTCGGCCAATACTAAAATCAAATGGAAGAGAATATTTGGCTAGATCCTTTAGAGGTTGAAACAAAAGGAAATAAACCAAGGAGAAAAGAATCGGAATGGAGATTAGCAATGAGAGGGAAGGTTCGCTTTGCAAGAAAAAAACAAAGAAGAAAGCTAAGGAGAGTAAGTGTTTGGTCATGGGAAAAGAAAGCCATCAAGCAAAATGACAAAACCAAGTGTCTTTGTATTCAAGAGAACATTCGGCCAACACAAGGAGGATTCGGCTAACTGGTTTTGGAAAAAGAGATGAAACGAAGAGAGATGAGTGGAGAGGGTCACTTTCGGTTTTGAAAAGGGGAAGAAAAGAATAAGGTGTGTTTAGAAGAAGAGAAATTTTCAGCAAGAAATGGTATGGAACAAAGGGAGAATTCGGCACAAGGGTTGTGAAAGCAAAAATCCATTTACTGTGAAAAGAAGAAGGAAGAAACAAGGTAGAATTTCGGCAATATGGGTGCTTGAGGTTTCGGTTTAACAAAGTTGAAAAAGAACAGAGAGTGGGAGAGGCATTCGGCTTCAAAAAAACAAAAAGAAAAACAAATGAGAGCAACAAGTAAATTCGGCAACACCCAAGCTTTGGGTTTTCGGTTCCAAGAAGAGAGAATATGGGCAGAAAAGGAGGGTACAAGTTTCGGCTTAAGCTAATTTGCAAGTGAAGAGAATTTCCTTGCAAGCTTTCGACTAACCAAGACTCGGCTTGTTGACACAAAGAAAAGAAGAAGAAAAAACTTAATTGACCCCTCCCCTAAAACCGAAAATACACCCCAAAAGGCCAAGGGAGTTTCGGCACTTCCCAAGCTCCCCCAAACACTCCTCCAAACCGGCCAAATCCCCCACAACACTCCACACCACTCAATTCAAATGAGTTTACCAAGTCTTCCTCCTACTTTCACTCTCCACCCTCTTTGAATGTGAAGACCAAGTCCAAGCTAGAGTTCAAGTTGCCTTCTACCTCTTCCTCCATGCCGTCCAAAATGAGAGCCAAAAGGGGTGGAATTCTCGCGACTTGAACACAAGACCTCCCCCTTGTAGATGACGCCACACACACACTCTCCATATGGCGCATGCTTGCCACTTTGCTAGCTCCTCTTTGTGCTATAATTTCACTTAATTTAATTAAAACCCCATCTCCTTCACTCCTATCCCTAAAGCCCAAAAATAAAACTTATCCACCTACTCAGGCACACTCCTAGCCTACACCTAAGCCCGAAAACACCCAAACAACATCATAGCAAGAAATAAACATGCAACAATTGCGAAATAAATTAACCCCTTAACCCGGATATTACGTTCTACCCCTTAAAAATAATTTCGACCTCGAAATTACAGTCAAGAGTTGCGGGTATTGTTTGTCTCATCATATCCTCGGGTTCCCACGCCGCTTCTTCCACGCCATGATTCCGCCAAAGAACCTTAACCAAAGGCACAGGACTTCTTCGCAGAACCTTCACATCCCGATCTAAAATCATGACTGCTCTTCCTCCATGGACATATCTGGATTTACCTCGATCTCCTCTACTGTTACCACATGTGACGGATCGGAACGGTATCGACGAAGCATCGAAACGTGGAACACGTCGTGAATTTGACTTAGCTCAGCTGGCAACTCAAGCTGATATGCAACTGGTCCCACTCGTCTTAATACCTTATACGGCCCAATAAACCTCGGACTCAGCTTGCCTTTCTTCCCGAACCTTAATACCTTCTTCCACGGTGAGACCTTCAGGAAAACCCGATCTCCCACAGCAAACTCAATATTTCTCCGTTTAAGATCGGCATAGGACTTACGCGGTTGAAGCTTCCTTCAATCGAGCTCAGATCAACTTAACCTTATCTTCGGTCTCGACCACCAACTCGGTCCCAATAATCGGCGTTCACTTAACTCGTCCAACAAGTAGGTGAACAACACTTCCCTACCGTATAACGCCTCATAAGGTGCCATCTTGATGCTCGCTGATAGTGTTGTTGTTGTTTAATTCAGCTAACGGTAGATACTCCTCCCAACTACCCTCAAGTCCAATACACAACCTCAAGCATATCCTCCAATATCGTATAACCTTTTCGATTGCCGTCGATCTGCGGATGAAATGTTGTCTTTGAAATCTAACAAGTGTACCCGAGCCCGATGTAACGCCTTCGGAACCTTGACGTGAATCTGGATCCCTATCCGAGATGATCGATCATCGCACCCGTGCGGTCTCACTATCTCGATACATCGGCTTTGCCAACCTCTGCGGTGAGTAATCCACCCTCACCGGGATAAAGTGAGTGATTTAGTCGGCCGATCCACAATTACCAGGCCGAATCCTTCTTGCTCGGTGTAAGTGGTAATCCACCGACGAAATCCATAGTTATTCTTTCCCACTTCCATGTGGAATCTTCATTTGGTCAAGCAACCAGACGGAATCGATGCTCAGCCTTGACCTGCTGACATGTCAGACACTTCCCTACAAACTCTGTCACCTCCTTTTTCAGACCCGGCCACCAGAACTGTTCCCTGAGATCCTTATACATTTTGCTACCTCCAGGATGCATAGCGTAGGGGCTGCTATGTGCATCCTGAAGAATCTTTTGCCTCAACTTCGAATCTCTCGGCATACAAGCCTTCCCCGAAAACCTGACACCCCATCATTGGACAAGTCAGAACCCTTCAAACCATCATTCGCACTTGTGTCCTCTGCGCTTCGAACTTCATCCAACAACTGCTTTTCTCTGATCTGCTCCACCCAAGTAGGCTTAACCTGCAGTTCTGCCAGAATACTCCCGTCGTCGTACAAACTCAAGTGGGCAAACAACGCTCTTAAATCCGAAACAACCTTACGGCTCAACGCGTCTGCCACGACGTTAGCCTTGCCGGATGATACTCAATTGAGCAATCGTAGTCTTTCAAAGCACTCAATCCATGGTATCATCTGCCTTTAGATGAGTCTTTACGAGTCGAAGGTACTTCAGACTCTTATGGTCCGTATAGACTATCGATCTTTCTCCGTATAAGTAATGCCTCCATATCTTTAAGGCAAATACTACACCGCAAGCTCCAAATCGTGCGTGGGATAATTGACCTCATGTGGCCTCAAATTGTCCGGGATGCGTAAGCCACAACCTTCCTTCCTGCATCAAGACACAACCCAAGCCCAGATGTGATGCATCACAAGACATCAGAAATTCCTTACCAACCTCGGGTTGAATCGAATCGAGCTTCAATCAAAATCTTCTTCAACCTATCGAAGCTCTCCTGTTGCTTCACGGTCAAATAAACGGAACTCCTTTCTCAATAATTTGGTCATCGGTCTTTGCAATTAACGAAACCTTCTACAAATCTTGGTAGTATCCTCGCCAACCCCGAAAACTCAATTTCCGCTCTTCGACTTAGGCGGCTTCCAATCCAAAATCGTTTCTATCTTACGGGGTCCACTCTAATCCCTCAAATGACACTACATGACCCAAGAATGTCACCTCCTAAGCGAACTCGCATTCTTGAACTTCACATAGAGTTGTTTCTCCTTAGAATCGCAATACCACCCGTAAATGAGTATCATGCTCTTCCTCGATCCTTGAGTATACCAAGATGTCGTCGATAAAACTACCACGAACCGATCTAGGTAATTGTTGGAACACCATTCATCGATCCATGAAAGCTGCCGGTGCATTAGTCAACCCGAACGGCATAACCAAGAACTCAAAATGCCCATACCGAGTACGAAATGCCGTCTTACAGATATCCGCCTCTTTTACCTTCAATGGTGATACCTGCACCTTAGGTCGATCTTTGAGAAAACAGGCGCCCTTCACCGTGTTTGCAGAACCATGCGCTTAGTCACGCGATCAAACTTCGCTGGTGCTTACTCGGCCATCCATCCCAAAATCGATCGAACTCCCCAAACGGCGGTTCCATCGATCGCCTCGAAAGATACCCCTGGAGTTCTAGAGTGCGTCTCTATACGCTTTATCTACCACTACAGAGTGACCTAGAGGGCTTATTACGGTCATCCGCCTAGAAGATATCTCGAGTCTAAATCCATTGTCTCTACTATACTATCGGCAACATAAGAGTCGTGAACCCACATCAATTAAAGCGTATAAGGAGAACCAAAATCAAAACGCATGGTGATGACGTCCGGTCAAGTCGCCTCCTCTCGACGCCTCGCGAAGATATACCAATCCAGTATGTCGGCCTCGAACTACACCGCACCTCTCCGCCGGTGCTCCACGGCCCCGACCAGAACTATTACCTCCTCTGCCATTACCTCGGCCCCTCTGCGGTGGTCCATTATTTCTGTATTGATTACGGCCCTGATTCTCGGACTGAATTCTAGCTAACTTGCGTGGACAATCCCTCACTCGGTGGTCCAGCGAGCCACACTTAAAACAACCTCTACCATCAGTCCAACATCCTCCCCAATGAGCCTTCCCACAACGGTTACAATGCGGCGGTCCTCGTCTAGCGAAGAACAAACCTACCCGATCGATTCGCCCACTTTCGGTCTAGCCCTTTCTCATGACGATTACCCGCGACCGGAAGATCTGAAACTCCGTTTATGACGATTTCTATCCATACCACCCTCACGGACTCTTTAATACCCTCGCAACCTTCGCTTTTCAACCAAAAGCGCAAATTCACGCTCTCTGGGCGCAATTATCACCCTCGGTTCGTCTCGCGAGCCATCCTCGAAATGAACGCACCTCTCATGCTCGTAGCCACCATTCCCAGCATACCGACTCGGCCTCGTAAACTTTGCCTCGTGCTCGACACGATTTGCTCCCCGAACTAACCTCAAGAATGCTTTCATTGCTCATTTATGTAGTTAGCTCGACGATTTCTTCCGATAAGCGGCCAAAATAGTCCCATGTCGATCTTCATGCGGTATTGTCACGGACCGTGAGCCACCACTGGTATGACTCATCCCGGAGAAGTGATACGATCCCCTTTAATTTTTCCTCAGCCGTTAGGTCCAGATCATCCATGATCCGTTCTGTCGCTTCTAGCCATTATTTCAAGAAGCTAAGAGCAACACCGAGACACCCGAAAGAATTCAGCCCCATTTGCCCAAGTCGCTCAGCACGATTTCTAGCTCCTACACCTCCACCGCTCCACTACCCTTTCTAAAACCCGCAACGATCGCTTTGACACTGCGTCATCGCCTCTGCTCCTCGAACTCACCACCTCCACCGGTGGCGAATCCAGATCTCATTCTCGAACCCCGCCTGAACCTACGGGCTCGAAATGATCATCCCACCGCGACCACGTCCACGACCACGCCCACCTGGGTACTCATGACTAAATCTCGTCTCGAATTAGAGAATTTTATGTATCGATCATTATTCCAATGTGTTTAAAGCAAAGTCTTATGAATTTTTAAAGAAGCTTTGTTTTCATGAGTCCATGAGTCCTATCGGTTTGATCTCTAAAGTAATCTTACTATCACTAGCCATTCAATCATATCAATTAATATCACAACCAATAGTACGGGTACTTACACAGGCGGATCGGTGCCGAGACTCGGTGTCATGCCTTTCAAACCATACTTTAAAATGAATACTTGAAAACTATAGTTTTAAAACATTTTGGACCTCGGGCCCACAAAGAGCTTTTGAACTTAACTCGATACCATAAATGTAACACCCCAAACCCGATCAATACACCACGAATCTAACTGTATGCTACGAGGAAAAAGGTTTTGGGTGGTTTAGGTTGAGTTTAAAATTTGAGGAAAACGCTCGCTAAAATTTTGTATTTGAAGAAAACTTGAGTAGGTTTTGACTTAAATATTTATGTTGTATTTGAAAACCAGAGCTTTGAAAATTTATCTAAGTGTAGGTAAAATTTATGTCGGTTTGAAGTCTAAGTTGTTTCATGTTATTACTAAAGTATCTTGTCTTAGTAGAAAACCATATTTAAGTTAGAAAAACAATTGAGTTCATTTTGTTCTAAGTTATAGTATGATACCCGATGGTATAGTTTAAAACATCGTTTTTGAAGTTTTGAAAACGTTGTCTTTCCAAGTTTTAGCATATTTTAACTCAAGTAGTTTGTTAAAGCATATTATAAATCTAACTTAATCGTAAACAAAACATAATTTAAAAGGCCATTTACAACCCAAATAAAACCAAATAGTAATAATAAAACTTAAGTACCAAATTTCTTAAAAGTCCGAGCAAAGCTTTATTTCAGTATGGCATGAGCACCTCGAGTCCATCCCGGCTCCATGTCTGCGTCTAAGTGTCACCTGAAAAGTCAAAGGAGAGGGTGAGTCGAGTGACTCAGTGTGTAAATCCCGCTCCCGAAGAACAACATGCTAACACACATCATACAAAGCAATATAATTAATGCAACCCGATCCTAACCATCCTTATCGCCTTTTCTACCCCGTGTGGTACCAAACCACTGGTGGTGCCAAACCACTGGTGACATATCGTCACAATGTGTTACCAAAACACTGGTGTCCCAAAGACACAATTGTGCTACCAAAGCACTGGTGACCAAGTCACAAATCCAAGGATGGGGCCAACCCATCGTGTGATACCAAATCACTAGCGACGATCCCATATCTCATGTGGGGCCAACCCACTGTGGTTAAACCACGGGGACAAGTCGCAATGAGGTGCCAAACCTCCGTGTCCCAAAGACACAATTGTGCTACTAAAGCACTGGTGACCGTAGTCACAACTCATTGATGGGGCCAACCCATCGTGTGATACCAAATCATCAAGCGCCAATCCCATATCTCACAAGTGGGGCCAACCCATGGTGATGTTAACCACGAGGGGCGAGACGCCGAGGTACCAAACCTCCTGAGGTGCCAAACCTCTGTGACCCAAAGTCACAAAGTGTGTTACCAAAACACCGGTGCTCGTCAAGACAAAATATCACCGCTCCCTCCACTCGTATCACCCATCAACATACCACACTCATGTAATCATGCATATCATATAATCATGCATATCATGCTAATATGTCTAATCTCATACCCCATGTCACATATATCCACAACCATGGTATCATATAGATCATCAAGAAACACATAATAATAATCTTGACTTACCCGAGTCCGTAATCATACCCATTAGGGTATCACATCAATCATCATTTGCTTTCATTAATCATCACACGGGTTATCAATCATATTACTAAATGTAAGTGTGTTAGTTTACACACCGATATAACTGAGATTAAAGCCTAAGAACTGATCGAAACCTTTTGATCACCTCAACAGCCTGGTCCTACATTCGGCTAACAAAAGGGTTAACCCTAACCCAATACTATTCGGCCAACAAAGTAAATGACCCAAGGGGGTTGTGTTAAATCCTACCTCTGCGAATGGTTCGGTTTCCAATCAACCCGAACCAATAATGCCTCTTACCAACTGATCACACCCTAGAAAAGAATAATGATTAATCTCTCCTCATGACTTAACTTAAAGAAAATTAAACGAAATCGGATCCAAAACACCCCTTCTTACCACCACTTACCCAACGATCGACCAAAGAACCGAGGCTATGCTTGAGTGCTTCGAATCCGGATGTCCTATGACAAAACGATTCCAACCAAATTAATACGCCATAAAACAAACACCAAAACCAACACTTACCCTCTTCTAGATGCCGATAGAGAATAGAAGCCTTACCCAAAAAGCATTCGGCCTAACCCAAGAACCTTCTCCAAGGCTTGAAAACGAACTACCAAAAGCAATCCACACCACCCTTAGATTCGGCCAAAGAACAAAACAAAAAGGGAAGGGAAGATTCGGCCAATACTAAAATCAAATGGAAGAGAATATTTGGCTAGATCCTTTAGAGGGTTGAAACAAAAGGAAATAAACCAAGGAGAAAAAGAATCGGAATGGAGATTAGCAATGAGAGGGAAGGTTCGGCTTTGCAAGAAAGAAAACAAAGAAGAAAGCTAAGGGAGAGTAAGTGTTTCGGTCATGGGAAAAAGAAAGCCATCAAGCAAAATGACAAAACCAAGTGTCTTTGTATTCAAGAGAACATTCGCCAACACAAGGAGGATTCGCTAACGGTTTTGGAAAAGAGATGAAACGAAGAGAGATGTGGAGAGGGTCACTTTCGGTTTTGAAAAGGGAAGAAAAGAATAAGGTGTGTTTAGAAGAAGAGAAATTTTCAGCAAGAAATGGTATGGAACAAAGGAGAATTGGCACAAGGGTTGTGAAAGCAAAAATCGGCTTTACTGTGAAAAGAAGAAGGAAGAAACAAGGTAGAATTTCGCAATATGGGTGCTTGAGGTTTCGGTTTAACAAAGTTGAAAAGAACAGAGAGTGGGAGAGGCATTGACTTCAAAAAAACAAAAGAAAAAACAATTGAGAGCAACAAGTAAATTCGGCAACACCCAAGCTTTGGGTTTTCGGTTCCAAGAAGAGAGAATATGGGCAGAAAAGGAGGGTACAAGTTTCGGCTTAAGCTAATTTGCAAGTGAAGAGAATTTCCTTGTAAGCTTTTGACTAACCAAGACTCGGCTTGTTGACACAAAGAAAAGAAGAAGAAAAAAACTTAATTGACCCCTCCCCTAAAACCGAAAATACACCCCAAAAGGCCAAGGGAGTTTCGGCACTTCCCAAGCTCCCCCAAACACTCCTCCAAACCGGCCAAATCCCCCACAACACTCCACACCACTCAATTCAAATGAGTTTACCAAGTCTTCCTCCTACTTTCACTCTCCACCCTCTTTGAATGTGAAGACCAAGTCCAAGCTAGAGTTCAAGTTGCCTTCTACCTCTTCCTCCATGCCGTCCAAAATGAGAGCCAAAAGGGTGGAATTCTCATGACTTGAACACAAGACCTCCCTTGTAGATGACGCCACACACACTCTCCATATGGCGCATGCTTGCCACTTTGCTAGCTCCTCTTTTGTGCTATAATTTCACTTAATTTAATTAAAACCCCATCTCCTTCAGCTCCTATCCCCAAAGCCCAAAAATAAAAACTTATCCACCTACTTAGGCACACTCCTAGCCTACAGCTAAGCCCCGAAAACACCCAAACAACATCATAGCAAGAAATAAACATGCAACAATTGCCAGAAATAAATTAACCCCTTAACCCGGGATATTACATCCTATACATGCCATACTCAAACTAAATCAACTTCGCAATACCAAAATAGTGGTTGATAGTGTGATCCAAGCTCCAACGTTCTTCTATCCCCGAGCTAACTTGGCGATACTACAAGGAAGGAGAAAAGAGAAAAGTAAGCATATTGCTTAGTAAGTTTGCATGAAATCTTACATAGCAACATAATTGTTCAAATTAAACTCATTCATCATGAAACATGAATACATAAATCTCAAGTGCTTAAGTTTACTTACTCATACTTACCCCTCACATTAGGTTTACCTTAACTTGTATTTACTTATGGTACTTGTATCACTCATCACATAGTTTAGCGCTTAGACTACCATAAAGTATAACTTGAATCTCTGCCTTCGTTAACTTGAATGGAATTATCTATCAATCTTATATAACATATCTCATCATCAACTTTTCTAACTTTGCTTTTAGTCACTTTTTCATGCTTACTCTTTTGCCCGTTGAATTTCTCGGAATACTTGAAAATACTCAAACTCATCAAACATGTCTCTCGATGCCAATGCCATATCCCAGATATGGTCTTACATAGGATCGCCTCTTAGTGTCGATGCCATATCCCAGACATGGTCTTACATGGGCATCCTTAGCTTTATGTCGATGCCATGTGCCAGACATGGACTTACACGAGGCCTTCTTTAAATAGTGTCGATGTCATGTCCCAGACATGGTCTTACACGAGACCTTCCATAAATGGTGTCGATGCCATACATTAGACATGGACTTACATGAGACCTACCTTAAATGGTGTCGATGCCATGTCCCAGACATGGTCTTGCACGAGACCTTCCTTATTCGATGCTGATGCTATGTCCTAAACATGGTCTTACACAGGATCTACGTTCGATGTCGATGCCATATCCCAGACACGGTCTTACACGAGACCTACATTTCTTGATGCCTATTCCATATCCCAGACATGGTCTTACATGGGCTTCCTTATCTGATGTTGTGACAAAAGTATCCTCATTATTTCGGAACTTCAAACGGGACTTTCACTTGCATGGTCTCATTGATTTCTTTATTAAACATTAATAATCAACTTCATTGAAATAATGTGCTTCATGCAACATAGTAAATAATTTAATCATAATAGCATATGTAGCAATGAATTCATACAAACTTACCTCGGTACTCCAAAATAGACGTAGATGTGTCATTTAGTCCACAACTTTGTTCTTGCCTCGGTTTCGGCCCGGGCTTCGTGTTTCTTGATCTATAATAACAATTTAACTTTTTTTAATACTTACATTGAATAAATTGACTCATAATTAATACTTTGGCAAAATTTACAATTTTACCCCTAAACTTTCTCAAAATTACACTTTTGCCCCTAGGCTCGTAAAATGATTTTCATTCAAGTTTCTCACATTTCAAGCCTAGCCGAATCATATTCTCAACTATAGCAACTTTCAATTTTTACTATTTCACCCATATATGACCATTTTTATAACTTTTACACTTTGGTCTTTTTATGGATTTTTCATGAAAAATCACTTAGAAAAAGATGTTTATCTTACCTCAAACTTGCATTTTCTTCCATAAAACATCAAAATACATGCATGTCACACATAGGTAAATTTTTTAACAGAAACCCTAGCTCAAAATATGGTTAGAAATAGCTAAATTGAGCTACGAGGATCTCAAAAATACGAAGAACATTAAAAACGGGGCTAGGATGCACTTACTATCAAGCTTGGAAGATGAAGAAACCCTAGCTATGGTGCCCTTGAAATTTTCGGCTAGCATGGAGAAGATGAACACATATTTTGACTTCTTTTCCCTTTTAATTCTTTAATTTCCAAATGACAAAAATACCCTTAATGATTATTTCTTGAGATTTTTCCTTCCTATGTCCATTTTTGTCCATCTCACATATAATGGTCTAATTGCTAAATAAGGACCTCTAATAATTTTTATAATTCTATTTCATACTTAAATCTTCTAGAATCTCATATTTTCTAATCATTGCAATTTAGTCCTAATGGACAATTTGTTCACTAATTAATAAGATCCCTTCATGAAATTTTCACACAACCATGCAAATACCTCATAAGCCTTATAAAATCATTTAAACACATATTTCTTCTTCGGATTTGTGGTCTCGCACCACTATTTCGACTAGGCCCTAAGTCGGGCTATTACAGTTATCTAACAAACTTAACTTTGTTTCTAATTTAGTCCTTTTTTGCAATCTTTGCCTATTAACTATCAGTTTCCTCACATTAAGCTCAAAATCATCAATTTCTCTCTAATGAAAACTTGCTAAAACTAAACAATTGAACAAATTAATACATGAGATAGCTAAATCAAGCTCCCATGATCATAAATCTATAATAATTTGAAGAAATTAACTTAATTACTTATAGAATTTGGATGGCCGAATGTATGAGGAATTTGATGCTTTTTCTTTTCTTTTCTCTTCAAGGGACGGTGGAAGAAAATAAAGAATGTCATCTTTCATCCCACTTAGTTGTTATATATACTATGATTATTCTTAATTAATATGAATTAAACTAATTAATTTACATTTACATTATTTAACCATTATCATTAAGGTTAATAATCATTTTTCCACTAACCATATGAAAACAATGATTTAATAACCATTTTAGCCCTTTAGATAATTGTTATTAGTCTCTCAAACATTTTCTAAATTAAAACTTAATAGCGATTGAACTTTCACAACTTAGCCTTTTAGCTTTAATTAACTATTTTCTTGGTTAAATTACTTAACCGATCTTCAATATATTTTTTAGTAACTCCATTAACTTTTATATTTCATCATGATGGACTCGGTTTACGGATATAGAATTTTGAAACTGTATTTTTCGACAACACTTAAAATCAAGTTGTTATAATTTTTCCCTCCTTAAAAAATACGATCAGTCATTTTAATTGATCCATTACAATTTAATAAACTGATAAATCAATGGTTATCTTGTTAGTTGAGGTTGTAAAATATTAAAATACTAACATGAGAACAATACCACAAAATTTAATAATTTTAATAACATATTATACAAAAAAATTAATTTGTTGTCATTACAATAAAAATAATATAACATTTAACATATTCAAGAAAAAAATGAATTACACTAATAACAAATAGTAGGGGGGAAAACACATACAGAATAAACTGAGTTATAGTAACAAGTATTGAAATAATTTTAAAGTATTTTAAGAGATTAAGGTTTGAATGTGTAAAGGATGGGGTAATAGGGGAAGTAGAAGGGATTTATAAGTTTTGGGAGAAGTTGGCGAACAAAATCTAAAGCCAAACCGTAACACCTATAGGCCAGCTAAGGTCAAACCCGTATCAATTGAAGTACAAGATCCTTGATGGAATCTTTGAAGTTCACTTTAACTTCAATACACATAGATGTTAAGTTCAGTATACAGTTATCACTTAATTCCTAGGAATGGATGTCAAATTTCGTTATAAAATTATGCATGTGGATGAAATTGTTTAATATTGAAAAAAAAAGGCACACGTTTTAGAAAATAATCTGGAAAAAATAAATTAATGTCAACATTGTATTCCTAGTGTTCCATAACAGCCCAATTGAACGAACGAACTTAAGCCACCTACGAAGTGGCCACGTGTACATTCCTTTCGTCCAATTACCCGCAGCGCGAACCGGTCAGCAACGGATCTTTGTTTCTGTAGTTTTTGGCTTTCTTTTCTCTCTCTCTTCACGCAATAAAGAAAAAAAAAATTTCAATACCGCCATTTCTCTTATAGTTTTTTCCTGAATTTCTCCGTTTTAACAAATATTTAATTAATAAAAGAAAAATAGAGGGACGAAAGGACTGCTAATTTTCTGTGATATTATTGTTCATTTTTTTCCCCATTTTGCATTGTTTTATCGAGAAATCGAAATTGTTTTAGCTCGCTATGTCGAATCGCCATCTGCTAAATTCAAGAATTTCCTTCCATTTTCTCGTTTGGTGGATCTTGTTTGGCTGTTTTCCAGGTAATATAACTTTCCCGAGAAAAATGTACAGAAACGGGAATTGCGGACTGGTTTTCTGGTAGCCGATTGTTGTTTATGATTAATCTTATATATGAAATTCATGTTATTGACCTGAAAATTCGAAATGTAAGAATCTCTCTTTTTCTTTGATTTATTTTAGGATTAATTTCATCGTTTGAGGTTACATTGGATTCAATTGAAATATTCCGCACGCATGATTGGATTTCAAAACCGACTGTTTATTTCGAATGTAAAGGAGAGAACACCACGTTGTTACCCGATGTCACCAAAATCAACGTCGTTTATTCGTTCAGGGGCCAAGAATCTTGGCAGGTTCTTAAATAATGCACCTTGGTTTTCAAATTTCTAAACTATTTTCTCTTGATCGTATTATTACTAATTAGTAGAGAATTGATGTTAAAACAGAGATTTATGCCTAGTTTTAAGTTTAAAAAGGGTGTCTTCCGGTGTTCTGTTTAGAAATTTTATGCTTCCACTTATGTTTATTGGTTAGGATTTTACCAAAACATACTTGAACTTAACATTGATATTTATGTATTTCTGAACGTCTATTATTAAGAAATTAGATTACTTATGCGAACGGTAAATTTTGTATCAGCATGCATAAGTAATTGACTATTTCATGAACATAATTAATGAGTCACATATACATTTTGAACCATAAATTTATTCAAGAGAATTGGCATAAGGGACTTAATTTGTCAATAATAAAAGTTTAGTGATTTAATTTCATGAAATTAAAAGTTTGTGACCCATATGATAGTTTATAGTAAAACAAGTGACCTAAAATCTAATTTCCTAATTATTCGTATCATATACTCTAAAATACCCTTGTTTTTGCTAATGGAAACTCGTTGGAAGTTATAATCTTTGAATTTTCTCTTTTGTACGGATGCTGGCGTAATGTAGATCCTTATTATGCATACAATCACCACATCGGAATTGATTAAATTTTAACGTTCTTTTATTAGCACAATGAATTAATTGTACCTCTAACTTTATATAAATAATAATTTTATTCTTTCCTTTAATTTTTCGGTTTCTTTTCATTTTAAATTTACATTGTATGTTAAATATTTATTTACGTGACATATACGTGAATTGTCATATAAATATTATTACGTTAGTAATTAATTAATTAATTTTTAAAATTTTAAAATTTATAAAAATTTAAAACTATTTTAAAATTAAAATATATATTAAAATTATTAAATATATAAAATATATTTAATTTTTAAAAATAATTAATTGCTAACATAGTATACATGTGGACGTTTACGTAAATATCACATCAATAAAATTAATAAATATTAACTTTTTAATCTATAAAATAATTTCACCAACTATGTAAATTTAATGACTAGAAGAAATGAAATATTAAATAGTATGCGTTGTTTATTTTAATGTTTTTGGAAGCTAAATGAAATATCAAACCGTCTAGGTTGACCTTGCGAGCATCATGCTAGTTTCACCTTGGATGACTTAATGTTGGGGGAAAAGTGTGATATTACATTTTACTTCCTCTAAATCCTTTAAAATTGTCGGCTTGTTGCATATCAAATTTGCATTTATGACAATAATTTGTTTGAAGAGTGTGTAATGAAAATGAAGTGTTAGTGATTTCAGCCCCTGACACAATTGGATGGCAAGAAGTGCAAGCGATGTGGATTCTACGAGAAGGACGTCATTAAAGCAGATGATGTATACGCGGAGTGGGAGTTTTGTGCTACCGACTTTGAACCTCCAGCCGGGAAATATATATTGTTTAAAGAGAATCAACTCAATGTCACTTTCCACTGTCAAGAATGCGCATCTCTTCCGGGGGGTAAGGTTTTTAATTTTTTTTTCATGAAAATTTTCCAACTTTATGCTTAGGTGCTATTATACCGTATTAAAGGGCTAATTCAGGGCAAGGTTAGTTAAAACCTTTGCTATTATATTGAGATTAAAGCTTGTTGGTTTGGTTTGTGCTTGCATTAGATTTCGTGATTTGTTATTATAGAAGGGTAAGATTATACTATACTCATATTTGGAATTTAATTTATCTATTTTAATTTGATCTTTTCCTGCATAATGTTATTAATAAATTGATAGCATCATTAATTACTACAATTAAAACAATAAGATGAATTTTTTTATTGTTATTTAATCACATAATTAAAATTATTGAAAATCTAATAAATTATGTTCAATTAATAATAAATTTAGAGATCAACCGCAACATTTAAAGTTGTATAAAATAAAATGACAAATTTTAGGTCTAACACTTCAATAACAATAACTAACAATTTACTTGAGTGCACGCTTGCTTTTGCAATACTGCTGTGTTTAACTCCAGAGTATGTGTTTAAAAATTGGTATTTACTCTGTGTGTTTGTAGCTTCCAATGCAACCCCTGAAAAGCGTAACATTGAGGATGATGACGATGACGATGGGAAAGGATTACGTATTTTTATTATTTTAGTGATTACTGCGGTTGTTTCAACTGTAACAATAATTGGACTGGTGATGGCAAATAAACACTGGCAAAAAAAGAAGCGGCAACAGGATCAAGCTCGGTTCTTGAAGCTATTCGAAGAAGGAGATGATATCGAGGATGAACTAGGCCTTGGTACTGTAATATGAATGAAATAACCTTGTGCCTCCTGTATAGTAAGTTTACCTTACATAAATTTTGCTTCTTGTGGGAGGAAAAAAGAAATCGGCACTTGTTTTGTGCAAATTTTGATATACATTTGAACAACTCTGTAATACTAAAGTGGCTACATATATGTGTATAGGAGAGCTTTGTGGCCTTATTGGCACATCTATTAGTTAAAATAGTATCTAGGTTCCAAGTCTTGTAATGAAGAAAGATGCTTTTTGCTTTCAAGTAGCAGTTCAATGGAATTACCATTCATCAGTAGCTGAGTATCATCTTGCATACTGTTTAACATACTATTTTTTTCGTTAATATTGTCTAAATTATTGCAATTATGGGTACATCATTCGAGCTAGGAGCTATCTGGGTTGTTTTCACCTTGGTTATGGAGGATAAAGGTGCTGAAATGATTTTTGCTTACTTGCATAGTTCTCTGGTGTTTCATCTAGTTTATCACTGCATATTGCTGTATTTCGTTTAGTTCCCCAAGCAAACAAGGGAAGTACCTGAAGATGCCATCGCAAAGTCCCACTTCATCAGTGAAGTTGCCATTTGTAGTTCTCGGTCCCTCTCCATAGTTGCAGTAAGAATCTTCTTCAACTTCTTCACAATATAGATGGTAAGACCAAGGATTATAATCATAATCAGGTTGACTAAATTCATCCTCATGATTATAACTGCTAGAACTTTGATACTGTTCTTCTCTTTGGCTGTAGTCTTCTCTGTTAACCATGGGGTCATTGCATCTATCGTCATCCCCGCCGTACCTGCTACCGGAGAACAGATAGTTTCCCCAGTAGCTACCACCACAGAAAGAGTCAGATTCCGATAACCAATACCGGGAATCGTATTCCAATTGTCTCTCCGTCTCTTCTGGATAGTGAGGATGGGGAACAGGATAAAGATGGAACATATCCAACAATGAACCTGGTTCTTCGTAACAGTTATAGAACCAAGAAATATAATTATCAATCAGTGGTGTTTCCTCCATTACTGTTACTACAAGTAAAGCTCTAAGGACTTGCTGCCCCTGGGTTATAACAAAAAAGGGAGTGGCAAAACTTCGTAAATGATGGTTAACATTGGAGGGAGATTCTTCCATGGTGAACCCTCATTGAATGGAATCTGTTTTTAGAGGAAAAGATAGGCGGCTTTTACTGGAAGCTGAGGACCGGTGGGCCGTTAGAGCATCTAATGCAAAACTTCTCTATCACCAATATGCACTCGCCAGTAAAGCGTCTTTCCTATATTCTTACCACGTCACACTCCTTAGCTACGTTACCCCCAGTCTTTAGTTTTGTTTATTATGTATTTTTTATCTGTAAAATTATGGCTTTCACATCGTTATACTCCGATTCAGTTTTCCGTTTAGAGGAATTTTTTGTATGTATTGTTTTAAGGGTTGATATGTATTTTCACACCAATAAAACATTGCTATGAATCATACATGTGTATTTAGCTTTAATCTTTTAGACATAAAACTAGAAGTTCTCTATGTTTCGCTGCAGGTCTATTTAAATATTGTGTGATAATGTAATAATAAATTGATATGACAACTCAAGAAAAAAAATATATAAATCCTTTAAATATGGAATGTCTAACTTTTCTAAAACACTTTTATCATATAAATTTTCTTAACGTTAATTTTCTGTATTCACCAAGAAGGAAGGTAAGCAAATATAGATCATGTTGATGACTTACTTATCACTAGTGAAGAATAATTAATCTGTTGATAAAGATAAATTAATTTTATTTAATATTTATTATAATGATAGTTAGAATGAAAAACATATAACGTAAAAATAAGAGTAGAAAAATCGATTTTTAGTAATGCAGTTCAGATACAACGGTTTTATGTCTGTAGAGTCTCAATTAGTGAATGATTTTATTCAATAATCGTTCGGATCACCTATTGACTTAAGTCCATTCTACCCTTAAATAAAAAATAATTGCAGCTCCAATATCAATCTTATTTATCACAAATCACTCACTCAAATATTTCACAACACAATCAACTCCAAATAATATCTAAAAAAAGTGTTCCAAAATAACTACATAAACACAATAAAGTTGTCAACAAAGATACTCATAAAACTTCTCTATAAGTGATGCCACAAGCAAACTATTTATAAGTTGATACAAGAGTCCATCCAGCAGAGTTTTAATAAGCTTTAAATCTTATTTAAAATTGAAATTATATCATTAATTATCCTGAGTATTTATCAAATAAATTTTTTTTTTTTATAAATTAATTTTCTAATAGCTTCAAAAGTTTCTAAAGAGATAATAAGACATTCATACTTATTCAATTACCTCAAGTGACTCGATTGAGTCTTTAAAATCTTAGCTAAACCATTCTTTGTGCATTGTCAATTATGTCACACTTACGTGGATCGAACTTATTACAAATGAACCCTATTCATGATCCTTTTCGATAGCCCAAATAAAGAAACAATTTGATGAGGACATGAAATGACCAACAATAAATTTCCAAACAATTAGAAATAATTCTAATATGTTTCCAAAATTAAAAGGGATTTTTGCATAAACATTTTAAGAACAAAGATCACCGCACCATCAAGTTCTTTCTTAGTATAAAAGTGGCAAGATCAGATAAAGTAATTGTTCTATACCAAAGAAATTAGGCTTTAAAACTGATCTTAGAAATAGGTTTAAAAGGAGCTAAACCAGATGCCACTCCATTAGACTAACATATATAACTATTATAAACCACATACCAATGATGAAACGACAGATTATCAATGAAATGTCGAAAACATGATAATATAATAACCACAAAACAAATAATTTAGAGTGGGAGGGTCATGCTATTCCGAGATGAAGCTGACGACAATAGCATCGGTGTTGCCGCCGTTTTAGTGGAAAGAAGCAAAGAGATTGACAGTAGCATAAGTTGCGTACGACTTGTTCAAGGCTGCCATTTCAGACTTTGATTTTTAAGTTTAGGTATACTTTTCTTTTAGCTGGAACCCAACTTGAACTGCCTAGCCGAATCATTGTGGTGTTTGGGTGTGTTATGGGTGAGTTAAAGTACGATGGTGGTTATAGGTGAAGAGCCCGGTTGTATGTACACGGTAATAGAAGGTCTCGAGTGAAGGGATTAAAGATGATAGTGTGGTGATGCTTATTGTTTAATGGTGTATATGAAGACTTGATGATGGAGGTTAAGGGTTATGGAAGGTGAATGGCTCTTATTTATAGGAAACCAAGTACAAGAATTTTACTTGAACAAAAGTTAATTAAATAATAATATTATACAATATGTAACACCCATAACTCGTATCCGTTGCTAGATTAGGGTTAAGAGGCATTACTAGACATTTCGGAATATTTCATACTCAATTCACATCATCAATCATACATTATCATATCAAAATAATTCATACACATATAGTCCCGTTAAAAAAAAAAATCTACGAGACCTTAAACATGCTTTAGAGAGGGTTAATGACTAAACCGATCTCATAAGGAAACTTTATGGAACATGGAAAAATTTTTCTTCCTAAACAAGGCACACGCCCGTGTGGCTAGAGCGTGTGACTCACGCGGTCGTGCCTTGGACCATGTCTCAGCCCGTGTGCAAAACTGACCTGAATCACATGGCCTGTCACACGCCCATGTGTCTAGCCCGTGTGCAACACTAATTTGAGTCACACGATCTGTCACACGCCCGTGTGTCTGGCCTGTGTGCAATTCTAGCTAGCTTCGAATTGAGACAGTGAAGGGCACGGTCGGGACACACGCCCATGTGCTCAACTGTGTGGGTAACTATAGGCCATTTGCAAAACCAAATTTCCAACCCTTAAGGGTCATACCTACAAGCATCAAACAAGCATCATTCTATGACCCAAAAATAACCCCAACCATATCAATTTTTTCATCACATAGCATGAACTACATTCACCCATAGTCACATTCATTAACAAGCCATATCACATGGCTATGTATACATGTTCCAAAACATATCTTAACATTTCTAGCCTATACATGCCATACTTCAAAATGTACATTTTCAAAAGGTACCAAAGTATAGTTTGATAGTGTGGTGATGATCCTCGACGATCCCTGAGCTTCCAATAGCTTCGATAATTTATAATACAATGCAAACACACACAAAGTAAGCTTTCAAAAGCTTAGTAAGCCATAAACAAATAAACTTATCGCATAACACATTTATAGATCAATTCATCCATATAACATATGACAAAGAACAATTACATTTCCATATTTCCTATATAGCACACTTGTATATAACACATTTTCTTTCAATGTTCTCAAACATATATCTCAATTCCACATTTTCACATATACTTACTTCTCATACTTAAACTTTGCATACATCTCAAAAGTACCTGAATCGGATACAAATTTCAAATAACCATTCATTTCTTAGAGTGCCTGTTGAACTGTTCGGAATCCATAAGGATACTCGGATATTTCTGAGAGCTCGTACAATGCCAATGTCCCAGACGTGGTCTTACATGTAATCAAATATCGATGCCACTATCCTAAACAAGGTCTTACACGAAATCATATACGATGTCAATGTCCTAGACATGGTCTTACACGTAAATAACAAATCGATGCCAACGTCCCAGAAGTGGTCTTACAGATTACACATATCAGAAGCCTATGTCATGACATATGTATCCTAACTATTCCTATGGTTCATACAGGGCTTTTCGGACATTGACATATTGTCGAGACTTTCTCGGACTTTACATAAGCATCTTCAATAATCATTCATCACAATTCAATTTCATATAAGTATGAATAAATCAACTCAAACACATTTATTTGTATATAGACTTACCTCGTACGGACACAAACGACTGGAAACGACTACTCGACCACTTTCAATTTTCCCCGATCTAATTTAGTTTTCTTTTGTTCTTGATCTATTCACATTCAAATTTAACTCTTTTATTCACCAATTCATTCAATTCAAACCATATACATATATTTAGGGCATTTTACAATTTAGCCCTCACATTTTGACATTTTAACATTTAAGTCCCTATTTCATAAAATCACAAAAGACCCGTAATTTCATGTTTCCCATACTTGTCGAACATTCATATAGTTCATATAAGCCCATATATTTCATTTATTTCACATTTTAGTCCTTCAATTTCTCGTTTTCACAAATTAGCCCATAATAGTCAAATTCATCAAAAATCCAAAGACAAAACATATTAATCTAACATCAAGCTTTCATATTTCAACGTTTAACATCACAAAGCTCACAAAATAATCAATGGCATAACTCACAATCTTCATCAAATTCAAAAATTGAGACATAGGCTTAAGAGAACACGAAGCAACGATCACAAAAATATAAAAATCAACAAAAATGAATCAAAAACACTTACCTAATTGACCAAGATTTAGGCCGAATACTTGAAAGCTTAAGACCTCTTTTTCTTTCATCAATTTTTGGCAAACAAAGATGATAATGGCTTATTTTCATGTTTGTTTTATTTAATATAACCTTATTAATCAATTTACATATTTAACCTTTTAATTAATATATAAAACATATATATATTAAGGCCATTAATGTCCACTATCATCCAAAATGGTCTAATTATCATTTAAGACCATCATATTCAAAAGCCAACTCAATTAAACACATTAACTTATAGAATGTCACTTTTACCTTTTATGCAATTAGGTCATTTTTCTCAAATTGAGCACACAAACGATCAAATTAAATCACGAAACTTTCTCACATATCAATTCACATATTAGAAGCACGAAAAAATAATATTAAAATATTTTTTTGACTCAAATTTGTGGTCATGAAACCACTATTCTGACTAGGGTATAAACCGAACTATTACAACTCTCTCCCCATTAGAGATTTTCATCCCCGAAAATCTTACAGTTAAACAGATTCAGATATTGCTGTCTCAAAACATCTTCAGGCTCTCACGAAGCCTCTTTGACACCGTGTCGATGCCACATTACATTTACTAATGAAATTTTCTTATTTTGCAATTCTTTAACCTTATGATATAGAATACTGATCAATTTTTCTTCATAAGTCATATCAGACTGAATCGCTATCTCAAACGGAGAAATTAAATGTGAAGGATCAGATTTATATTGTCAAAGCATCGATACATGAAACACATTACGGATCTTTTCTAACTCAGGTGGTAGCGATAATTTATATGCAACTGGTCTGATATGATCAATGATCTCATACGGCTCGATAAACCTTAGACTCAATTTACCATTTTTTCCAAATCGGAGTATTTTCTTCCACGGAGACACTTTCAAAAACACTTTATCTCCAATCTCAAACTCAATATCTTTTCGTTTCAAATCTACGTAGGATTTCTATCGATCAGATGCTGCTTTCAAACTATCACGGATCACTTTCACTTTCTGCTCAGTATCTTTTATCAAGTCAACCTCGTGAATCTTATTCTCGCTGAGCTCTGACCAATACAGAGGTGTTTGGCATTTCCTACCATACAAGGCTTCATACGGTGCCATTTTAATACTTGTTTGAAAACTGTTATTATACACGAATTCAATCAATGACAAATATTGTTCCCATGCACCTTCAATCTCAATAATGCAACATCTCAACATATCCTCAAGTATCTGAATAAGCTGCTTGGATTGACCATCCGTCTGCGGGTGAAAAGCAGTACTGAAGTGTAATTTTGTACGTAAAGCCTCTTGTAGTTTCTTTCAAAATCGTGAAGTAAACCTCGAATCTCTGTCAGACACAATAGATAATGGCACCCCGTGCAATCTCACAATATCAAAAATGTATAGCTCACCTAATTTATCAAGTGAGTAATAAGATCGTATCGAAATAAAATGGGCTGATTTCTTCAATCTATCAACTACAACCCAGATCGCGTCTTTCTTTCTCTGAGTTAGGGGCAAACATGAAACAAAATCCATCCTCACTTTATCCCATTTCCACTCGGAATCATAATCTGTTGTAACAAATCGGATGGCACTTAATGTTCAGCTTTAACTTGCTGACAGATTAAACATTTTGAAACAAAATCATAGATATCTTTTTTCATTCCAGACCACTAGTAAAATTGTTTCAAATCATTGTACATCTTTGTACTTCTCGGATGAACATATAATCGACTGCTATGAGCTTCTTTTAAAATCAACTGAATCAAATCTGGGTTTCTCGGCAAACAAATCCGATCTTAAAATCTCAAACAATCATTATCATCAACTCTGAATTCAGAATCAGAATTCAAATCACACTGAGTTCGTTTTTCTAACATTTCATTATTAACTTTCTGAGAATCACAAATCTGTTGTAAGAACAATGGTTTCGCTTTCAATTCAACCAAAACGGAGCCATCATCATATAGAACTAAATGAGCGTTCATCGAACGTAGCACAAATAGTGATTTTTGACTTAAAGCATCAGCAACAATGTTTGCTTTTCTCGGATGATAATCAATCACAAGCTCATAGTCTTTTAACAGTTCTAACCATCTTCTTTGATGCACATTCAAATCTTTCTAAGTCATCAAATATTTCAAACTTTTAAGATCTGAAAACACATGACATTTCTCACCGAAAAGATAGTGGCTCAAAATTTTCAATGCAAATACAATAGCTACTAATTCAAGATCATGCGTCGGATAATTCTTTTCGTGTGGCTTTAACTTTCTTGAAGCATAAACTTTAACTTTTCCTTCCTACATCAAAACGCAACCCAGACCGTTTAATGAAGTATCACTATATATCACAAATTCTTTATCGGATTCTGGTTGTACTAGCGGTGGAGCTTCGGTCAACAAAGCTTTTAACTGATTGAAAATTTTATGACACTTTTCTGACCATTCAATTTTTACATCTTTCCGAAGCAATCTCGTCAACAGAGTTGCAATCATCGAAAAGCCTTTTACGAATTGTCGGTAATAACCAGCAAGTCCTAAGAAACTGCAGACTTCAGACACATTTTTCAGAGGCTTCCACTCTAAGATAGCTGATATTTTGCTCGGATCGACTCGTATACTTGATGCTGACACAATATGCCCCAAAAAGCTAGCTTCATGTAACCATTACTCACATTTACTAAACTTTGCATACAGTTGCTTTTCATGCAGAGTTTGTAGCACAATTCTCAGATGTTCAGCATGCTCAATTTCATCACGGGAATAGATTAAGATTTCATCTATAAATACAACAACAAATCGATCCAAATAAGGTTTAAATATTTTATTCATTAGATCAATAAAAATGGCAGGTGCATTCGTTAGTTCGAAAGGCATAACTAAAAACTCATAGTGCCTATACCTCGTTCTAAAAGTAATTTTCGGAATGTCTGAATCTTTTACTCACAACTGATAGTATCCTGATGTCAGATCTATCTTTGAAAACACAGTAGCTCCTTTCAACTGATCAAACAAATCAGCAATTCTGGGCAGATGATATTTATTCTTAATAGTCATTTTGTTTAACTTACGATAATCAATATACATTCTCATCGTGCCATCTTTCTTTTTCACAAACAAAACGGGAGCACCCCAAGGTGAGAAACTCAGTAGTGCAAATCCTCTGTCTGTCAATTCTTGCAACTCAGACTTCAATTCTTTTAATTCAGTCGGTGTCATTCTATATGGAGTTATTGATATAGGGGTTGTCCCCGGCACTAATTTAATGCCAAACTCAACTTCTCGTGTCGGAGGTAAACCTAGTAATTCGTCAAGAAACACATCAAGGAACTCACAAACCACAAGCACAGATTCAACTTTCTTTTTTGTCACTTTAGTATCAATCACATAAGAAAAATAAACTTCATAACCTTTTTTCACATAATTCTAAGCTTTCATCACTAATATCACAGTCGGTAACCCATTCAAATCGCTGGACTCAATCCGTGTTATCTTATCATTCTGACATCTCAAATCAATAGTTTTCCTTTTGCAATTCACAATAGCATCATGCAATGTTAACCACTCCATACCCAGAACTATATCAAACTCATCAAAGGGTAATAACATAAAATCAGCCAGAAAGTAGATATCTCGAAACATCAACGGACAATTCTTGCACACTTTATCAACCAGAACACACTTGCCTAAGGGGTTCGATACTCTAATTACAAATTGCCTAAGGGGTTCGATACTCTAATTACAAATTTAGTAGACTTTATAGGCAAAGTCTTACTGGATACTAAGTTCATACATATATATGAATGAGTAGACCCTGGGTCAATCAATGCAATCACAGAAGTATTATAAAGAGTAAAAATACCGGTAATGACGTCTGGAGACATAGCTTCCACACGAGTTCTAATAGCATAAGCCTTGGCAGGTGCTCTTGCCTCAGATCTCGCAACTGAATCCTTCATAGCTTTCTGACTACCATTCACATTTTCTATATTTCTAGGAGGTCTACCCCTAGCTGAAGCATTATTCAACTTCGAATGCTGTACAATCTCTTGCTCATTAGACTTAGGACAGTCTCAAATAAAATGATCTAATGATCTACATTTGAAACAAGCTCGATCCTTTAATCAATAATTTCCTGGATGTCTTTTACCACAATGTCTACATTCGGGTCGCTCACATCTAACATTTCCAACACTTGCAATTAAAGTAGTTGGAGTTCGAAAACTCGAATGTGATCTAGCACGATCTCTGCTTGAATATCCCATATTAGCCTTTGAATGACTATACTCATCTCGAAATTTCTTTGATGCTCACTGAAATGATTTATTTGAGGATCTCATTCTCACATGTTTAGCTTTTGACTCAGCTTTTCTTTTCTCTTTCCCGACTTCTTCAGCTTTACACACTCGGTCAACAAGCACAATGAATTCTTTTATTTTTAAAATTTTGATTAACAAACGGATATCTTCATTCAAGCCATCTTCGAATCTTTCACACATTATTGCCTCAGTCGAGACATATTCTCATGCATACTGACTTAGTCTCACAAATTCTCGCTTGTATTCTGTAACAGACATGTGGCCCTATTTAAATTCAAGAAACTCTTTCCGTTTTTGATCAATAAATCTCTCACTGATATATTTCTTCTGGAATTCTGATTGAAAGAAATCCAAAGTAATTCATTCTTTCGGAACAATAGAAGCCAAAGTTTTCCACCATTTATAAGCTGCATCTCTCAACAAAGAAATGATACATTTCACACATTCATCAGGGGTACACGACATCTCATCAAATACTCAAATCGTATTCTCGAGCCAAAGCTAAGCTCTCTCAGCATCATCATCAGTGGTAGCACGAAATTCTTCAGCCCATACTTTCTAATCTTATCAATTGGAGGCTTATTCAACATATTTGAATTCATAACCGGAGGTACCATAGGAGTCTGAAGGGGATTAGGTGGGGGTGAAGGTTGAGGAACAACCGAATTTGTTCTAATATATTGAGTGAACCACTCATTCATCATTTGGAAGAAGGCATGTTTAGCCTTTCCTTCCTGACCACTAGTAATCGATCTAGAATCAGATGGCACTGTCCCTTTAGTGAGAGCAGGCGCATTACTTTCATCATCATCAGCTATGGCTCGTTCGGGATCCATTTACTATACATAAAACATATTTTATCTGTTAGGATTCATCACACTATCACAGTTTGTATATATAACATGTATAGCTAGACTCTCATGCTACGTTAGTCCTAGAATCAACTAAATTGTAGCCTGATACCAACCAAATGTAACACCCCTAACCAGTATCCGTTGCTGAATTAGGATTAAGAGGCATTACCGAACATTTTAAAACATTTCATACTCAATTCACATCGTTAATCATACATCATCATATCACAATAATTCATACACATATAGTTTCGTTAAAAAAAAGTCTACAAGACCTTAAACATGCTTTAGAGAGGGTTTGGGACTAAACCGATCTCATAAGGAAACTTTACGAACTTGGAAAATTTTTATTCCTAAACAGGGCACACGCCCGTGTGGCTAGACCGTGTGACTCATACGGCCATACCTTGGACCATGTCTCAACCCGTGTACAAAATTGACCTGAATCACACGGCCTATCACACGCCCATGTGTCTGGCCTGTGTGTAACACTGATTTGAGTCACACGACCTATCACATGCCTATGTGTCTGGCTTGTGTGCAATTCTGGCTAGCTTCGAATTGAGACAATGTAACAACCCGATTCAGGGGCTAGTCAGAACAGTGATCTCGAAATCATTAATTCAAAGTTAGAGAAAATTATTTTTATGATATGTTATGTGTGATAACATGTTTATAAGGATGCATGAAAAATTTGGCGACTTAATTTTAGCAAATTCTAGCTAAATTGTGAAAAAGGACTAAATCGCAAAAAGTGTAAAAGTTCTATTTTATTTCCTATAGGTGCCAGATAGCTATGGGTTATAAATTAAAGGTCCCAAATGTGCAATTAGACCATGGGAATTGGCTTGGACGGTCAAAGAAGACAAATGGGACAAGGGCATTAAATGTTGTCATGTTAGGATATTAAAAATAAAAAAAATAAAATGAAATAAGAAAAGCTATCATCTCTTTTATTTCTTCTCCTCTTCCACCGAAAATGGACAGCAAGAATGGGGTTTTTGAAGCTCAAAATTTCAGCAAGCATTCCTCCTCACAAGTAAGTGATTTTGATGACTTTTCTTGATAAAAATTGTACTTTTGGAGTCCCCAAAGCTTAAGCCAGCTAATGGGGGGACTAATTTGTAACATGGTTGAGAGTCTAGGGACTTGCCATGGGAGGGTTTATGCTGGTTGCTGAATTTCTATGGAAGAAAATGAATGATAGGATGTTGATAAACAACTTTTGTGAAGGGTGTTGTCATAAAAACACCTAATTTGGGCTAAAATGCAAAAGTTGTAATTTATTCATTAAGGCATGAAATAGTTGGAATTGAGGATAGTTGTAAGAGGATTAAATGTTCAAACAGGCTTTTTTATCAAGAAAATGTGATAAAAATTTATTTACGAGCCTAGGGGCAAAATCATAATTTTGCCAAAGTGTAGGGGCAAAATAGTCATTTTTGCCTAAAGCGTAGATTATGGTGTATTATGATTTATAAGTGATTAAATCACTAAATTCCATTATTATAGATAAAATAAAATGAGTTTCAGACCTAGAACGAGTGAAAAGAGAAATGTGGGCAAAAAGGTCATTTTTAGCTCTTTCGACATCGAGGTAAGTTCATGTACGAATGTTGCAATTCTGTATGAGTTAGTTTAATATTCCAATGTTGAATGGAATGTATGTTCACTATATGAATGTATGAAATATTTTTGATAAGATGTCAATGGAATTGAATTTAGAGAAATGGTAAAAGTATATAGTATGAGATGATAATGGTTAAAGTCTCGAGGAAGACCATATAGGAATATGGCATCGGTGTAAGAATTCGTATAGGACTATGTTAAGGACATGGCATAGACATGTTAACGTAAGTAAAATCCTATTGGGGTATGATGTTAATGTGACAATATGTATGAGACTCAAGAATGTTGAATGTATGTGGTTGTACCACTAGGGGCACAGGTATGTGTTAGAACTGAATCGTGATGAACTCAATATATGATGAACCCTTCGTAGGATATGTATAATTAATGCACCTTAGTTGCATGAGATAGGTTTATTGACGTAGTGTGTGAATGTTAGCGAGTATGGAAGAATGTTAAGTAAGAATAGAAGTGTGTGTGAATGTCCTCGGATGAACATTTAAGATAGAGATATACTTGTGGTTTGTTATCCACGAATGATAAATGATAGTGAACTATGTGTGATATCACCTCATTGTTGGTAATGATGGGCTGTGTGCGATACCATTATTTGTATTAATATTGGTGAGCTAAGTGCGAAATCACCATAGTTATAAATGATCGGTGGGCTGTGTGCGTTACCACTTGATTAACTGATAATCGATGGGCCATGTGCGATACCATCGCTTATAAATGATTGGTGTGCTGAGTGTGAAAACACCATATGTATAACTAAATGGTGGTCTGTGTGCGATACCACCCTATTAGAGATGTAATGGTGGGCTAAGTGCGTAACCACCGAGAGATTAGTAATATCAGTGACTTATTGAAAATGGTTGATGTGTTGTTTTAGGTGATTACATGGTAATCATTGCAAGAATGAATGCTATTCAGCACAAGAAGTCGGCTCGTGATATGGTAAGAGTGTGGTAAAAGATTGAATGAGTAAGTTTCAACAATGGTTGAGTAAGTAACTAAAGGTTTATGAGAGAAACTCTTTATGATACTTTATGGTTATGTTTATCCAATGAATATAAGAAATTATCAGTTATACATATGAACTTACTAAGCATTATTGCTTACTTCATCTCCATTCCCATCTCTTATAGGTAAATTATCTACTAGCTCGAGTTGGAGGCCGTTGGAGATGTATTCACACTATCGAGCAGACACTTGGTATGAGGTATCAAGTCCTTATGAGTCATGGCATGTATAGGGCTAGAATGTAAGGTTGACTAAGTTGATGTTATTGTGTCAAATTGTGTTGGTCTAAGAGGGTTCATAGTTTAAAGGTGTATGGCCATTGATGATGGCTTAAGTTGTTGTAATTGTATGGGAAGAAAACTTTATTTTCATGAATCAATTGTATAAATTCATGTGTTTTAGTTGATGATTTGAAAGTTCATTGAACTAGTATATTAATGTATGAAATGTAGGTTAGAAAAAGGCTTGGTATATAGCCTTTAAGTGCTCACACGGATGGACACACGGACGTGTGTCTAGGCTATGTGCACCCTACACCTTTGTATTTTAAGTCAAAGTAGGCCACGGGTAAATCCCACGGCCGTGTACATGAGCCATGTAAGACCCACGATTTGGACATGGGCGTGTGCCCCAGACCGTGTGAACAAGTCAGTATACAAAGGATTAACACACGGTCTAGGCCCACGGGCGTGTGAAGGCCATGTGAATATAGTCAGTAACTCCCCACGGTTCAAAGCCACGGGAATGTTGTGAGGGTACACGGGCGTGCCCCCATTCCACACAGGCGTGTGCCCTAACTGTGGGAGTTTTGGCAGAATGTTGGGATTTTTAAGCACGGTGTGTGCACATGGTCGTGTGTGACTAACACGGGCGTGTACACCCTGTATAAATGGGAAAGAAATTTTACGAATCGTAAGAGTTCCCGATATAGTCTCGAGAGCCCTCACATGTGTGAGTGAGGTCTTGTAAGTCGAAAAGAAGTTGTAGTATTGACATCAAGGAGAGTAGTCGCGTTGAGCCTAAGTGGTGTTCAAGTAGTTTTATACGGTAATGCCTCATGCTCGATTCCGACGGGGATTACGGGTAAGGGATGTTTCAGACAGTGAAGGACACGGTCAGGAGACACGCCTGTGTACTCAACTGTGTGGACAACTATAGGCCATTTACAAGACCAAATTTCCAACCATTAAGGGTCATTCCTACAAGAATCAAACATGAATCATTATATGACCCAAAAACAACCCCAACCATATCAAAATTTTCATCACATAGCATGAACTACATTCACCCATAGTCACATTCATTAACAAGCTATATCACATGGCTATGTATACATGTTCTAAAACATATCTTAACATTTCTAGCCTATACATGCCATACTTCAAAATGTACATTTTCAAAAGGTACCAAAGTATAGTTTGATAATGTGGTGATGATCCTCAACGATCCCCAAGCTTTCGATAGCTTCGATAATCTATAATACAATGCAAACACACACAAAGTAAACTTTCAAAAGCTTAGTAAGCCATATACAAATAAACTTATCGCATAACACATTTATAGATCAATTCATCCATATAACATATGACAAAACACAATTACAATTCCATATTTCTTATATAGCACACTTGTATATAACACATTTTCTTTCAATGTTCTCACACATATATCTCAATTCCACATTTTCACATTTGCATACATCTCAAATGTACTTGAATCGGATACACATTTCACATAACCATTCATTTCTTGGAGTGCCTGTTGAACCGTTCAGAATCCATAAGGATACTCGGATATTTCTTAGAGCTCGTACAATGCCAATTTCCCAGACGTGGTCTTACATGTAATCAAATATCGATGCCACTGTCCCAGACAAGGTCTTACACGAAATCATATATGATGCCAATGTCCCATACATGGTCTTACACGTAAATAAAAAATCAATGCCAATGTCCCCGACGTGGTCTTACACGATAACACGTATCGGAACCCCATGACATGACATATTATCCTAACTATTCCTATGGTTCATACAGGGCTTTTCAAACATTGACACATTGTCGAGACTTTCTCGGACTTCACATAAGCATCTTGAATAATCATTCATCACAATTCAATTTCATTTAAGCATGAATATATCAACTCAAACACATTTATTTGTATATAGACTTGCCTCGTACGGATACAAATGAATAGAAATGACTACTCGACAACTTTCGATTTCCCCCGATCTAATTTTGTTTTCTTTTGTTCTTAATCTATTCACATTCAAATTTAACTGTTTTATCAACCAATTCGTTCAATTCAAACAATATACATATATTTAGGGATTTTACAATTTAGCCCTCACATTTTGACATTTAAGTCCCTATTTCATAAAATCACAAAATACCCGTAATTTCATGTTTTCCATACTTAGCCGAACATTCATATAGTTCATATAAGCCCATATATTTCATTTATTTCACATTTTAGTCCTTCATTTTCTCATTTTCACAAATTAGCCCATAATAGTCAAATTCATCAAAAATCCAAAGACAAAACATATTAATCTAACATCAAGCTTTCATATTTCACCATTTAACATCACAAAGATCACAAAATCATCAATGGCATAGCTCACAATCTTCATCAAATTCAGAAATTTAGACATGGACTTAAGAGAACACGAAGTAATGATCACAAAAATATAAAAATTATCAAAAATGAATCAAAATCACTTACCTGATTGACCAAGATTTAGGCCGAATACTGGAAAGCTTAAGACCCCTTTTTCTTTCTTCAATTTTCGGCAAATAAAGATGATAATGGTCTATTTTCATGTTTGTTTTATTTAATATAACCTTATTAATCAATTTACATATTTAACCTTTTAATTAATATATAAAACATATATATTAAGGCCATTAATGTCCATTATCATTCAAAATGGTCTAATTACCATTTAAGACCATCATATTCAAAAGCCAACTCAATTAAACACATTAACATGTAGAATGCCACTTTTACCTTTTATGCAATTAGGTCCTTTTTCTCAAATTAAGCACACAAACGATCAAATTAAATCACGAAACTTTCTCACATATCAATTCACATATTATAAGCATGAAAAATCATATTAAAATATATTTTTGACTCGAATTTGTGGTCCCAAAATAACTATTCCAACTAGGATATAAACCAGACTGGTACACAATATTTCACTACATGTGGAGTACACGAGACAACAACCCTAAGGGATATTAGGGTTTGTGGCCCCTCTCACATGGGATGAGCTTTTGAACCTGTCTCATATATTGGGTACAATTATCTGTATTTTCTAGACTTTTATCCAACATTTATAATTTATCGAACTAAATAATTATTTGATAATTTCCCAAAATATTATTTATTTAACTAATTAATTAAATTTATCTAATTAAATAATTTTCTCAACTCAACTCTAATTCTTTTATAGTCATGGCTCTTGTACCATATTAGAATTTATGAGGAAATATATTTAATTTCCTCATTAAATAATTCTCAATTCAAACTTCAATTATTTAATTGCATTAAATTAAATAATAATTCAAAAATTAATTTAATTTCCAAGTCAATTTTGTATTTAGCAAGAAAATAAATTCACTGCAATTAGGTATACATGTGATTTATTTCTCTTCATCATCATTTTTACTCATTCCATAGTCTCATTTTATATGTAATTCGTCTTGGGTTATATTGAGCTAGCATAGGGAGAAAGTTAGCCCTCCTACTATATTATATTATATTGTATCATATCATATTTAATATATTGATAGTTTATATATATGCATTAATGATTAAATAAAATCCGTCACTGTATAAATAGTTTTCATGTATGCATTAAGGTCGGGTGAGGTAATCGATTTATTTAATGTTGTTGATATGGTTTTGATTTTGCAATTCAAAACCGTCAAAATCAAATTAACCAAATTTACACCTATTAAATATAATATATTTAAACCCAAACTCAAACCTAACACCAACCAAACCCAAACCCTAATTTAAACATTATTCAAAACCCAACCCAAATAAAAACAAATCTATTCAAGCTGGACATGAGTAAGGCCTATGACAGAGTTGAATGGGGTTTTATTCAAGCAATAATGGTTTGTATGGGGTTTGAAAGACAATGGATTGATTTGATTATGAAGTGTGTCACAACTTTGTCGTATGTTATAAGTATTAACAGGAGAATGGGGGAGGTTTTTTGTCCTTGTAGAAGACTCCGACAAGTAGATACTTTGAGTCCTTTTTTTTTGTTTTTAATTTGTAGTGAGTGGCTTTCAACTATAATGTGACTTGCCCAAAAGGACGGGCTTCTCAAAGGGGCTAAGGCGAGTAGAAGAGGGCCAGTGATTTTGCATATGCTTTTTGTAGATGATTGTATTCTATTTGGTGAGGCCACTGTGAGGGGGGCTCAAATCTTAAAGGAGGTCTCACAGGAATATGAGAGGTGCTTGGGCCAGTGTATTAATTTTGAAAAATCCTCTATTTTTTATAGTTTGAACACTTCTGAAGATGATAAAGAATTGATATCTAAAAGATTGGGTATGAGATATTCGAATAATCTGGAGAAATATTTAGGCCTTCCTAACATGGTGGGAAGAAATAAGAAAGCTTCGTTTTAGAATTTAAAGGATCAAATGAAGAAAAAGATTGATGGCTGGAGTATTTGTTTTCTCTCTGAAGGGGGAAAAGAGGTTTTTATAAAGTTAGTTCTACAAGCTATGCCAACTTACTCTATCACATGCTTTCTACTCCCTAAATCTCTATGCAGTGGTTTGGATAGTATAATTGCAAAATTCTAGTGGCAAAAGGGACCTGGACGAAGAGGAATTCACTGTTGTGAATGGAAAAAAATGTGCGCGGTTAAAGAGGAAGGGGGAATGGCCTTTTAGAATCTAGAGAAATTCAACATTGCCCTACTGGAAAAACAAGGCTGGAGGCTTATTACTAATCCAGATTCACTTTTAGCTCGCATTTTAAAAGCCAAATTTTTGCCCACATTCAATTTTTTAAATATAAGTTTGGGAACTACGCCGTCATATACTTGGAAGAGTATTTAGGCTTTGCGGGGTTTATTAATGGACGATTTAGGCTAGAGGGTTGTACAGGGGAGAATATATCTATTTTTATAAATACATGGCTACTAGGGTTCTAGTTATTACATATTATGTAACACCTCTTACCCGTATTCAACGCAAGAATAGGGTTACAGAGTATTACTGGACTTATAAAACAATTAAACAATAATTTTACATACATGTCTCAAATTCATATAATCATCATTCAATAACATTCATATTTTCCCTGAAACGAGCCTACAAGGCCCTAAACATACATTCGGGGTGGTTAGGGACTAAACAGATAACTAAAGAAATGTTTACAATACTTAGAAAATATTTCAAATTTTTGGGGACACATGCCAGTGTGGCCCGGCCATATGACTCACACGGCCAAAGGCACGCTCGTGTCACAGGTCGTGTGGACATTTGAAATGGAATTACATGGTTGTGTCCTAGCCCATGTCCGACCCTGTGTAACTCTCTGACTTGAGTCACACGACAAATATACACACTATAACACCTCTTACCGGAGTCCAACGCCGGAATCGGATACGAGGTATTACCGTACTTATCCTAACTTAATCATACATTCACGAGACATAAAATTTCGTTCCATTTTAAAACCTTTCCTTCTTTAGTCATATCATATATATAATGGGCCTACGGAGCCCTAATTGTACGTTCGGAGGGAATCGAAATTTGTCCTAGAACTCAAAGGCTCTTAAAAACCTTTTTGCCTAAACAGGGGCCACACGCTCGTGTGGTTCAAAGGAGACGCCCATGTTCCCTTGAGACATGCTTGTGTTCGACACCCATGGTCGACACTGACTATTTCACATGGCCTAGACATGCCCGTGTCCTTCGCCCGTGGAGCTCTCTATTTATGACGTCATCTAACCCTTAATAGCACATGGCCAGGGCACATGCTCGTGTTTATACCCGTGTGTCAAATCATCTTCTTTGACGGTTGATGCAGGGGACACACGGCCAATTAACACACTCATGGACTGACCGTGTGTCACACACGACCTAGACACATGCCTATGTGTCTTTCTGTATGGACAAATATAGGCTATCTTCCAAGCCATTTGCCACCCTAAAACATAAACACATTTTTGCATCCACAAGCAACTCAATGATTCCATCCATTTCATAAACCTAAAATGCATAACCTCATCATCATCAAAGGTATAAAACTTATCAAATATTGACCTATTTCTAATGGCCAAATACAAAAAAGAATACATATACTTGATGACTCAGCCTTTAGCTCACGACATAACATGGTTCAAACAGACTAAACTCTTATACATGCCATACTCAAAATAATCAACTTTGTTATACCAAAATGAGGGTTGATAGTGAGATCCGAGATGCGACGTCCTTCAATTCCTGAACTAGCTTGGCAAAACTACAAGGAAAGAGGGAAAAGAGAAGGGTAAGCTTATAGCTTAGTAAGCTTGTATGAAGTCTTTAGTAACAACATAATTGCTTTCTTTAAACTCATTCATCATAAAATAAGTACACAAAAACTCATGTACAAAGGTTTACTTACTTATACTTACTCTTGGTCATACTTACCCATCACCTTAGGGTTACCTTATCTTGTATTTATTCATAGTACCTGTGTCACTCATTACATGGTTTAGCATTTAAACTATCATTATTAAAATTTGAATCTTAATCTTTCTTAGCTTAAATGAAACTTTTAAACATTCTCATACAAGTTATCTCATCATCAACATTACTTACTTATCTCATCTATTACCTTTCTCATACTTACTCTTTTGTCCGTTGAATTTCCTGGAATAACGGAGGATACTCAACCTTGTCAAACATATGTCTTGATGCCAATTCCATATCCCAGATATGGTCTTACATGGGATCACCTCATATTCCGAAGCCATATCCCAGATATGGTCTTACACGGGATTCTTTAGCTTAATATCGATGCCATGTCCCATACATGGTCTTACACGAAATCTTCCTTTGGTGCCGAGGCCATGTTCCAGACATGGTCTTACACAGGACCTACCTCATATGGTGTCGATGCCATGTCCCATACATGGTCTTACACGAGACCTTCCTCATATGGTGTCAATGCCATGTAACAGATCGAATTTGACCCTAATCGGAATAGTGGTTTTGGGACCACGAATCTGAGTCTAAGAAATATTTTAATATTATATTTTGTGTTTATTATATGTGAATTAATGTGTGTAAAAGTCTCGTAGAAAAATTTTATTGTTTGTGTGCTTAATTTAGAAAAAGGACTTAATCGCATAAAAAGTAAAAGTTGCAAACTATAGTGAAATGTGCTAAATTGATTATGGTTTTTTAATATGGAGTATCAAAAGGGAAATTAACCCATTTTTATGTGTAGTGGGCGGCATATACCAAGAATAACCTTAGTATTAATTGTTTATATATTAAAGTAAAAAGGTTAATTTAGTAATCCAACAATTACATAATATATGTTTATCAAAACACAAAAAAATAAACATGTGTTCTCCATCTTTCTCTTGATCGAATATTGAAGAAATAAAAGGGAGCTAAGTTCTTTGATTTTCGGTTACTTTCCAAGCCAAATTCAAGGTAAGTCTTTAGTCGGTTCTTGAAAATTTTTACGTTTTTGAGATCGTTGCTTCGAACCGTAACTGACCCATGTTAGAATTTTTAAAAATAAGCATGCTTGATGTTCGGCCATTGACATGTTCTTGGGGTTTTTGATGTTTGATGTATTTAAATTAAAGATATGTTTAAGATTAATATAATTGGTATTGGAAATTTTGGTGAATTTAAGTATTTAGGGCTAATTTGTAAAAATAAATTTTTAGAGGGGCTTATTTGCAAAATAAATGAAAGAAATAGACTTATAGGGTCCTTGTGAATATTCATCCCTTGAGTGTTGTAATGGAATTTTGTTTATTTTGTGTTTTGTGCTAATGGGACCAAATTGTAAAAATGTGAAATAGTAGGGGTAAAATGGTAAATTGCATAGCTATGTGTTTTGGGACTAAATTGAATTGAAATATACATGAATGAGCTGAATTTAATGTGTTTTAGATCAAGAGCAAAGAAAAACAGAATTGGATCGGGGAAAGACGAAAGTTCTCAAATAGCCGGTCTAAGTTGTCCGTCGATAGTCGAGGTAAGTTCTTAAGTTAAAGTTCATTAAAGAAATAATTATGAAAGGGTGAAATGAAATTAATTGATTAAACTGAGTAAGATATGGGTGTTAGCCAAATGTGTATGTTTTACATTGGGATAATTATGTTTGCAAGATAATATGAATTAGTATATTTGGTTTGACAAGTGAATTGGTTTTTGTGAATATGAATTGATAGTGGTTTATGTGTTAAGAAATGTAAGTTGATGAATTGATTTGATAAATAGTTTGGGCTTATTGCCTAGCAGGCCTCGTCCGGTGACATATTCGGGCTTTGTGCCTAGCAGGCTTAATGCCGGTGACATATTCGGGCTTTGTGCCTAGCAGGCTTAGTGCCGGTGATATATTCGGGCTTTGTGCCTAGCAGTGCCTTCTATTAGGTGACATATTCGGGCTTCATGCCTAGCGTGCTCGATGCCGTGATATATTCGGGCTTCGTGCCTAGGTGCTTGATGCCGATGATGCATTTTAAATGAAGAAACCTTAAATTACTCAAGGTGAAACGCAGTTAATGTATCAAGTAAATGCTCGAGTAAACGTAAGTCCCTTTTTCATTTACCGAGAGCAAGGTAAGTTATGTCTAATATTAACTGAAATTGAATGATACGGTAGAAATGGTATAATGTGAAATTGAACTTATGATCAAAAGTATGAGTAGTATGTGATTGAAATTGAGATTGAATATAATATTTTGGTAGACTTGATTATGAATAGAAATGTTCATTGAAATATGACTTTGAGTGGGATAATATAGACAATGTGAATGGTGGATGTATATGATTTGAAATAATGTGATTAATGTAATACATATACCTTGTGTTTTGATATAATATAAGTTTAAGGTAAACAAGTGAAACAATTAGGTTAATGAACTATGGTATTCGGCCTTACATAAATTCGTGTATTGAAATGTTTATTTTACATTGTTAATGGTAACTATTATATGTATTGGTGTTTGGACATTGTATTACCATTAACTTAAAACTTACTAAGCTAGTGTGCTTACTTTATATATATTGGTCTTTCTGTTTTATAGATCGTAGACTCATTAAGGACCCAGAGGATCGTCAAGAAAGTCAACCACACAATCACCCTTTTTGGTACATAATCTTAGTTTTAAATCGAAGGCATGTATAGGTTAGACTAAGGTTTAGACTAAGAACATTCGGTTTTGTATATATGTATAGCCTTGCAAAAATGGCTATTTCTTTTGGTCAAGTTTAATTCCTATGCTCTTGATATAATGGTTTTATTATCATATTAATGGATGTGGAGTTAGGTCATGGTTTAATCATGAATGGAAAGTGGTTATATGATATACATGCTGTGGTGTGTGGTAATATGTTTTAACAAGGAAGATAATGACGGATGTCTAATGAGATATAATATCTAGTATACTAAATAAGTAATATGCCTATTATATATAGATGTGTTGCATTTGGGATAAGCATGACATATTGATGTATTTTGCATTTGTTTTGATTTGGGTATGGTCTATTATATGCAAAATGAGGTTGATGTGTATATGTTTGGAATATGATCTTGGTTTAGGTGATTTATGTGTTGCTTGTTAATTTGATTTATTAGTGATAGTTAAGCTAAGCCATGTGTTCATTATTAATGAAAAAGAAAAATATAGGTTTGAGGTATTTAGGAAGAATTATGGTGCTATGCTTGAATGATTTCAGCTATGTGAAAATTTTAGTAATGAAATAAAGTATAAATATTAAAAGTAGCTATAAAGATTCGGTTGCTATTAGTAAGAAATGAATATGTTCATAATTGTTAAGTGCAAAACCAAAGGGTAAGCGAAATGGTATGGTTATTTCAATGTGATAAATTAGGAAGTTCAAGTATGCTGTGTATATGTATGTTCGAATTGAGTATATATATGTTGTAAGATTAATTGTATGCAATCGTAAATGTAACTTTTGCTTATAGGGTAAGGTACGCGTTTTATATATATACATATACATCAATAGTACATTCGGTCATATGGTAATAATGCTATGTTTGTATGTGCATTTGATTTTTTTTAAATAGTAATAATAAATATAAATGGTTCGGTTGTTTTAATAGGTACTTGTATTGTAGTAAAACGAATGGAAATAGTTTATATTAATTGAAATTGATTTATGTCCGATATAGGGTGTGAAATGATATAAGTTGGGTTATGCTTTAATTGTGTATATATATACTATGAATGTTTAAGTTATATGGTTCGAATATTTCTATATATTAAGTACACGTAATAAATCTTGTTGTACGTTATTTAATTAAATGGATTGAAATGTTATATGAAATAGAAAAGATCGCCTTGTTTGTGCACAATTCTAATGAAAATCTATATGGAATTGAGTTTAGTTCAGTAATACCTTGTAACCCTAATTCGGCGATGGATACGGGTTAGGGGTGTTACATGCCATGCCCTAGACTTCCTTATTCGATGCTGATGCCATATCCCAGACATGGTCTTACATAGGATCTACGTTCGGTGCCAATGTCATGTCCCAGACATGGTCTTACACGGGCTTTCCTTAGCTCACGTATGACATAGGCATCCTCGCTATTCCAAGACTTCAATCGAAACTTATACTTGCTTACTTATTCCCTTCACTCTATCATCATAACAGTATTGATTATTACATGTAAAGAATATACGTTTCACAAAAATAATAATTATTTCTAAATATAACAACAAATGTAACCTTAATTTCATACAAACTTACCTTGGTGCTCAAAATGTGTAGAGATGTGTAATTTAGTCATCGACTTTGTTTTTGCCTCGGTTTCGATCTGGACTTCTTGTTTCTTGATCTATAATGACAATTTAACTTGTTTAATATTCACATTAACTAAATTGACTCATAACATATACTTTGGAAAAATTATAATTTTCCCCTAAACTTTCTTATAATTATACTTTTGCCTCTAGGCTCGTAAAATGATTTTCATTCAACTTCCTTACATTTCAAGCCTAGCCAAATTATTGTCCTAACTATCACAACCTTCATTTTCTACTATTTCACTCACATATGACCATTTTCATAACTTTCACAATTTAGTCCTTACATGCATTTTTCATGAAAATCATTTAAAAAAAGATGTTTACCCAACATCAAACTTTCATAATCTTCCATAAAAATAAAAATACATGCATGTCATACATGGGTAAATTTTTGAACATAAACCTAGCTCAAAATATAGCTAGAAATAGCTAAACCGAGCTACGAGGGTATTAAAAATATGAAGAATATTAAAAACGGGGCTAGAGAGCACTTACTATCAAACTTGGAAGATGAAGAAAACCCTAGCTATGGCTTCTTGAAAAATTCGGCCAAGGGGAAGATGATGGACACCATTTATTGACTTCTTCTTCCCTTTTTAATTCTTTAATTTACCAAATAACCAAAATGCCCTTAATGCTCTTTCTTGAGATTTTTCCTTCCCATGTCTATTTTTGTCCATCACAACAAATAATGGTCTAATTACTAAATAAGAATCTCTAGAAATTTTTATGATGCTATTTCATACTTAAATCTTCTAGAATCTCACATTTCCAAAATTTTTGCAATTTAGTCCTAATTGACAATTTATTCACTAATTAATAAAATTCTTTCATAAAATTTTTACACAATTATTCAAATACCGCATAAGCCTTGTAAAATAATTTAAACATATATTTCTACTTCGAATTTGTGGTATCACACCACTATTTCGACTAGGCCCTAAGTCAGGCTGTTACACACCCCCGTGTACCTTAAAAATGGCCGCACACGCCCGTGTGCCAGGTCGTGTGCTAGGCCGTGCCAATCCTGTAGGGTATACTGACTTATGCCACACGGCCAAGTCACGAGCCCGTGTGCTGGGCCATGTGGAGCATGTTGACTTGAATTCTAATTCAACACCAGAGGACACACGACAGTGTAATATGACCATGTGTCATACACGGCTGAGACACACGCCCGTGTCTCTGCCCATGTGGACAAAAAGTAGGCTATTTACCAAGCCATCTTACCACCCAAATTTGCACATATCAACACCAACCCATTTGGCACACAAACATACCATAAATATGTATTCAATCAATCTCAACCAAGCATGCTTTATACCATTTCAATGTCAACCAATACCAAACACAACAATACCATAATATGCCGTTTGATTTCTACCAAATTCACATATACCATTCAACTAATTAGAAACTTTCAAACATACACCATTATACTCAAACTCACAAGCATATAACTTCTCCAATATCAACCATTAGACAACCACAATATCTATAATCCACAAGAATCATATATTCATCCATAAACTTACAACACAAGTCATATTATCATATATATACACAACCATACCAACCAAATTAAGCCAACTCACATGGTTATATACAAAACCAAATTCTTAATATTTACAAGCCATTTCAAATGACCAAAATCATAACCAACTCATATACCAAAATAATCAAACTCTTATACATGCCATATATTTAAAACAGTTAAGTTTAAAAGTACCAAGGTGATAGTTGGATACTATGATGAAGTCTCCAACAATCCCGAATCCGAGCTAGCTTTGATTTCACTACAAAACATGGAAAAATAAACAACGTAAGCTATGAAGCTTAGTAAGTTCGTATATCATTAAAATCAACTTACCAAATATGCACAAATTAAGTAATTTAAACATATCACAACATATCTCGTATTGAACCATCAACCTACTAAAATATTTATTTACAAGGTTAGATATAATTTCACAAGTTTCTTCGATTCAATACTTGTATAGTTTATGTACATGCATGTACCATCTCGTATCACTTTCATACTCATCCATATCGTTAATTTACCCGTTGAACCATTCGAAATACTATCGGATACTCGAGAATCTTGCACCCTAAGTGCCACATACATAGTCGAAGCTATCTCAATCTCGTATCACATATAACGCTCACATTAGAGCTATCAAGGGGTTTACTTACACAAGCTGACGGCCATAACGTAGCTACATAGTGCTGCTCACACAAGTTGACGAGAATCCGTAACACATGCCGGATAACTCATGTAACACCCCTTACCCGTATTCTACGTCAAAACCGGGTACGAGCCATTACCTGACTTAACTCACTTGGTCACACAACTTTGGGCTATAATTTCATTCCAACTTAAAATTTCTCATTAATACTCGAAACATTCTCATTATGGGCCTATGAGGCCTTAAACATGCAAACGGAGGGTTTCGGAACCCAACCTGGAACTTTTGTGCACTTAAATTTTTTTTGTCTAAACAGGGGCCACACGCCCATGTGAAATGGGACACGCCCATGTGTAAAAACCTGGGTATTCTATTTGTGACGTCAACAACCTCATAAGGGTCACACGGCCTAGGCACACGCCCGTGTGGCTAGCCCATGGTCGACACTGACTTGTAACATTAACATATAGGGGACACTGGTCACAGGCCCATGGGACTAACCGTATGTCTCACACGGCCTAGACACACACCCGTGTGCCTACCCGTGTGGATAAGAACAAGAGTATTTGCCAAGCTCTCTTTATCACCCTAACTCACACAACATAAATCCATCTAACCTTTCACTAAGCAACCCAATTGTGTAACATACACTTTCATGAATAACATCATCCTCTTATAAATTAGTAATAATGAGCCATCAACTATGGCTATATACGAAAGAGTTCATATTTAAAGGAGTCAACAAACTTGGCCAAAATAACAAAACATTTCACCTAGTCTAGCCTATATACATGCCATACTCAAAATGCTAAGTCTAGATATACCGAGATGAGCTGATAGTGTGGGTGATCTTCCAATTAACTTTGTATCCCAAATCGGCTCTTTGACACTATAAAACTAGGGAAAAGAAAGGGAGTAAGCTTTAAGCTTAGTAAGTTTACATGTAAACAATAAGCATCATAACATATACTAGTCATTAAATAGCATTACACACTAAGCAAAAACAATCCACATTCCATAATCATGCTTACTCATTTCATTTCTTACCACATTCCAACCATATAACAAGCATAATGCTCACATTAATTAGCATACATCTACTACACTGATCACCATGAAGTCACATGAAACAAATACTTAAACAATTTCTCAATGAACCATTTGGAATAATACCAAACACTCGGTGGTTTCGCACATAGCCCACCATTAATCTATAATAGGGTGGTATCGCACATAGCCCACCAACAAGAATATTTACGGTGGTATCGCATAGCCCACCAAATGATAATATAAATGATGGTACTGCACACAACCCATCGTGAATGAGTAATAAGGTGGTATTGCACATAGCCCGCGAAAAGAATAATTACGGTGGTATCGCACACAGCCCACCAATGATTATTACGGATATTTTTCACACTTACATTTCTATTTCTAGGTTCATACAGAAAATACTCATTATCTATTGAATTCAATCCATCACAATCATAAATGATCTCATTCATACAACGCACCAATAATTAACAATATATATATATATATATTCGAGATGTATCATTTACACATAAACTTACCTCGGTGCAAAATGTATTGATCAACGGTTTAGTCTGTAACCTTGCCTTTTCCCCAGTCAAGGTTGATTCCGTGTTCTTCTTAATCTATAATAATAAAATTCACTCATTCAATCACTTTATAAATCATAATACACCAAAATTTCTACTTAGGCAAAATGACCATTTTGCTCTTATACTTTTACTTAATTACGATTTTGCCCCTAGGCTTTTAAATCATTTTTCATCATATTTTCTCATTAAACAAGCCTAGCTGAACATTTATTCCTCTTACAACAACTTACAAATCTATTTATTTCATGCATTTATTACACAATTTCAACCTTAACTAACAAGTCCTATTTAGGTGTTTTCATGATAACATCTTTCATCAAAGTTGTTTCTCATCTCACTAACATTCATTTTCTTTCATAAAAACTCAGCAAACAACATAAACACTCTCATAAAAATTCCCTAAACTTTCAACCATTTTTCAAGTTAGTCCCCTCATTAGCTAGCTTAAGATTTGGGGGTTCTTAAAGTACAAAAATTATCAAATAAAACCATTAAAATCACTTACTTTCAAGGGTGAGAAGTTGCTGAAAATTTTTGGCTTCCAAAACCCTTCCTTAGATGATATTTTCAGTGGGAAGAAGATGAATAAAATGGGTGATATCATCTTTTCTTATTTTATTTATTTCCTTCAATTTAATCCACCTAACCCACCCAATTTTGACCAATTTGAATCTATTGTCCCCTATGGCCTGCTAATAACATTAGGAAGGTCTAATATCACATTTAAGACCTTCAATTTAAATTTCATTAACTATTTAATACTTCTAGCTTGTAAAATAGAACTTTCGCACTTTATGCATTTAGTCCTTTTTCGTAATTAAGCATACAATTGCTAAAATTAAAGCACCAAACTTTTCATACATCCATATAATTATGCCATAACAAATAAAATAATATCAAAATAATTTTTTTCAACCTCGGATTAGCGGTCCTGAAACCATTGTTCTAACTAGCCCCAAAATTGGGCTATTACAACTCTCCCCCTTTAGAGGTTTTTGTCCCCGAAAATCTTACCGGTAAAAAGCTTTGGATATTGTTCTCTCATAACTTCTTCCGGTTCCCCCATAGCTTCTTCCAACCCGTATTTTTTCCATAATACTTTTACTAAAGCTATACTCTTTTTCCTCAACTGTTTAACCTCTCGAGCCAATATCTTAATTGGCTCCTCTTCATAAGTCATGTCCGATCGTATCTCAATTTCTGTTGGAGGGATCACATGTGAAGGATAGGAACGATATCGCCGCAACATCGACACATGAAGCACATTGTGTATATTCTCTAACTCTACCAGAAAAGCCAACCGGTATGCCACAGGCCTAATCCTTTCGATAATCTCATACGGCCCTATGAATCGCGGACTCAATTTGCCCTTTCGACCAAATCTCAATATTTTCTTCCACAGGGATACTTTCAGAAATACTCTGTCACCCACTTGAAACTCAATTTCCTTCCTTTTTAAATTTGTGTATGACTTTTATCGGTCCGAAGTAGCTTTCAGACTATTACGGATCACATTCACTTTCTCCTCGATCTTCTAAACTAGATCGACCTCGTGAATTTGCTTCTCACTAAGCTCGATCGAATACAAGGGAGTCTGACACTTGCGATCATAGAAAGCTTCGTACGATGCCATCCGTATACTCGACTGATAACTATTGTTATAGGCAAACTCAACCAGAGGTAGGTATTTTTCCCAACTACCTTCGAATATTAACACAAAGCATTGGAGAATATCCTCAAGAACTTGAATCGCTCTTTCAGATTGGCCATCGGTTTGGGGATGGAATACTGTACTAAAATTCAATCTTGTACCCAAGGCTTCCTGCAGCTTCTTCCAAAATCTCAAAGTAAATCTTGGATCGCTGTTTGAGATAATAGATATAGGCATCCCATGTAGTCTCACCACCACAGCAGTATATAGTTCAGCCATCTTATTAAGTGAATAATCCACTCGCACTGGTATAAAGTGAAACGTCTTCGTTAGTCTATCAATAATAACCTACACATCATTTTTCTTTCTCAGATTCATAGGCAACCCCATTACAAAATCAATGGTGATTCGATCTCATTTCCACTCTAGGACCATAACTGGTTGAAGCAATCCTGAAGGTACTTGATGCTCTGCTTTCACCTATTGGCAGATCAAACATTTTGTAACAAACTCGGAGAGGGCTCTTTTTATACCCGACCATCAATAAAATTTCTTCAAATCATTGTACATTTTAGTGCTGCCCAGATGCACTGACAAACAACCATTGTGTGCCTCATGTAAAATTTTTCGGATCAACTCGTCATCCTTGGGTACACAAACCCTGTCATGAAACATCAAACAACCATCTTAACTCACCTGAAAATCAAAATCATTTCTCGATTCGCACTGAGCTCTCTGAGCTTGCATCTCACTATCATTCTTTTGAGCCTCACATATCTTTTGAATAAATAGCGATTTAGCCCTCAACTCGAATAATATAACACCATCATCAGGCAATGCTAAGCTCGTATTCATGGCCCTCAAAGCATACATAGATTTTCTACTTAAGGCATCCGCAATGACATTCGCTTTCCTTGGATGATAATCAATTACTAGCTCATAATCCTTCAATAATTCGATCCACTGCCGTTGTCGTAAATTAAAATCCTTTTGATCCATCAAATGCTTCAAACTCTTATGATCGGTGAAGATTTGACACTTCTCACCATATAAATAATGAAACCAAATATTCAAAGCAAAAACGATCGCAGCCAACTACAAATCATGAGTCGGATAATTCTTCTCATGTGGTTTTAATTGTCTTGGGGCGTAAGGTACTACCTTACCCTGTTGCATCACCACACAGCTGAGACCATTAAATGATGCATCACTGTAGACTACAAACTCGTTTCCTGACTCAGGTTGTACTAAAATCGGCACCTCAGTCAACAAAGCTTTCAATCTCTCAAAACTCTGTTGACATTTCTCAGTCCATTCAAACTTAACATCCTTATGTAACAATTTCGTCATCAGGGTAACAATCATGGAGAACCCCTTTACGAACTGTCTGTAGTACCCTACTAGACCCAAAAAGCTTCTGACTTCCGACACATTTCTTGGCGGTTTCCACTTCACAGTAGTCGAGATCTTACTCGGATCAACTCTAATCCATCACTCAACACAATGTGTCTGAGAATCCAACCTATGGGAGCCAAAACTCGCTCTTACTGAATTTCATACAATTGTTTATCTCTTAAAGTCTACAAAACAACTCTCAGATGCTCTGCATGCTCAAAACAACTCTCAGATGCTCTGCATGCTCAAAACAACTCTCAGATGCTCTGCATGCTCACTCTCATCCCGGGAATAAATTAATATGTCGTCAATAAAAACAACCAAAAATTTATCCAAATACGGTTGGAAGACACGGTTCATTAAATCCATAAAATTGCAGGAGCATTAGTTAACCCAAATGGCATGACAAGAAACTCATAATGGCCATACCTCGTCTGAAATGTAGTTTTTGGCACATCTTGCTCCTTAACTCTCAACTGGTAATAGCCGGACCTTAGGTCTATCTTAGAGAACACCGTAGCTCCCATCAATTGGTCAAATAGATCGTTTATCCTTGGCAAAGGATACTTATTCTTCACTGTTACCTTGTTGAGTTGTCTATAGTCTATGCACAATCTCATCGACCCATTTTACTTCTTTACAAAAAGTACTGGAGCACCCTACAGTGAATAGCTCGGTCTTGCAAAACCCTTGTCCGTTAAATCTTGCAACTGAACCTTTAACTCTTTCAACTCCAATAGTGCCATCCTATATGGAGCAACTAAAATAGATGTTGTACCCGAAACTAACTCAATCCCAAATTTGACTTATTTATCTAGAGGCAATTCGGGTAACTCTTTTAGGAACACATTTGGATACTCGTATACCACCGGCACTGATTCAATCTTTACCTCTGACTCTTGAGTATTCAACACAAAGGCTAGATACTCGGCTACCATAGATGAAATTATCATAAGCAAACTATCTGATCTACCTGATTCAACCCGAATGACATCTCCATTTTCACATTTCAATTCAATAAATTTACTACAATAGTTCACTAAAAAATTATAAGTAGTCAACCAATCCATGCCAAGAATCAAGTCAAATTCATCAAACGGCAACAATATGAAGTTTGCCGAGAAACAATGATATTTAATTGTCAAAGGACAATTCCTACACACTTTATCAACTAGCACATGTTTGCTTAACGTTTTTGACACCTTTAATACAAATTCCATAGACTCAACAATCATACTCATACTAGATGCCAATTTCATGCAAATGCACGAATGGGTAGACCTCAGATCAATCAAAGCAATATCAGAGGTATCATGAAGAGAAAAAGTACCCGTTATCACATCTGGAGATGATGCCTCTTTGCAAGTGCGAATGGAATAAGTCTTTGTAGGTGCTCGACCTCCGGTCTCACAGCAGAGTCTTGAGGCGCACCTCTACTACTAGTCCCACCTCCCGGGTTCTTTTGTGATCTACCCCTCAAAGATACATTGCTTGATCTTATATCTTGCTTCCTTTCCTTATCATCTCTTTCAAGACAATTTCGCATAAAATGATCGGGTGAACCAACTTGTAACAATTTCAGTTATTCCCACAACACTCTCCAATGTGTTGCCTGCCATAATTTGGACTCTCTAATTTATTTGACTTTGGATTGCCCACACTTTCCGTCGAGGTGGCTTGAACCCTTGAGCCCGAGTATGTATTACCTCGATCTCAATGTGAATATCCAACTGACTCGGTTGTCGAGGGTTTATCTTCTTGGACCTCTTTGATTACGTTTGATATGATTTACTCATTGGCCTTTTTCTTGTATCTCGAGCCTCACTCATAGCTTTCCTCTTTTCCTTATTCAATGCATTGGCCTTGCATGCCTTATCAACTAACACCACAAATTTTTCAGTTCCATGATCCCAACTAGAAGTCTGATATCCTCATTTAGCCCATTTTCAAACCTCTTGCATAAGATAGCTTCTGTAGACACACACTCTTGTGCATACTTGCTGAGCGTAACAAACTCGCACTCATATTCCGCTACAGTCATTTTTCCTTACTTCAGTTCAAGAAATTATTTCCATTTTTGGTCTACAAACCTTTGACTTATATACTTTTTTTGGAACTCTTCCAAAAAGAAGTCCCACGTTACTCTCTCTCTCAGAACCACTCACGCTAACATCTTCCACCAATGATAGGCTGAGTCCTTTAGCAATGACACGGCACATTTCAAGCTCTCCTTAGGTGGATAGGAGAGTTTATCAAATACTCGCACTGAGTTCTCAAGCCAGAACTCTGCCCTCTCGGGGTCATCATCTATGTTAGCTCAAAATTCTTCAGCCTTTTCTTCCGAATCTTATGTACCGGGGGTTTGGTCATTCTTACCAAATCTATACCTTAAGGAGCCACAGGAACTGGCTGAGGTATAAGAGAGGGTGGAGGAGGTTGATCATTAGGGTTCACTTATACATACTCCGTATACCAATTACTCATCATATGGAGAAAGGCTTTCCGTGCTTTTTCTCTTTGACCTAAAGTATCGAGTTTAGTTTCTACAAGCACGGTCCCTTGCGGGGGATCCGGTGCGTTACTAGTAGCATCAACAGCAGCCACTCGTCGAGATCCATTACTACAAACAAACAAAGTTTAGAATTGTCAGAAGTCACCACACAATCAATGTATGTTTATGGCATGAATAGCTAGACTCTGACACACGCTATGATAGTCTGAGAATCGACTAAACCATAGCTCTGATACCACTAAATGCAACACCCCTTACCCATATTCTACGTTAAAATCGGGTACAAGGCATTACCGGACTTAACTCACTTGGTCACACAACTTTGGACTATCAATTTCATTCCAACTTAAAATTTCTCATTCACACTCAAACATTCACACTCGAAACATTCTCATTATGGGCCTATGAGGCCTTCAACATGCAAACGGAGGGTTTCGAAACCCAACTTGGAACTTTTGTGCACTTAAATTTTTGTCTAAATAGGGGCCACACGCCCGTGTGAAATGGGACACGCCCGTGTGGATAGGCGGTATGGTCACACACGCCCATGTCCCTAGCCCGTGTGGGATTTATTTTTATTTCAAACCTATAGGGGTTTTCACACAGCTAGAAACATGCTCGTGTTTTTAGCCCATGTGCTCCACACGGTCGTGTCCTCGCCCGTGTGTAAAAACCTGGGTACTCTATTTGTGATGTCAGCAACCTTATAAGGGTCACATGGCCTAGGCACACGCCTGTGTGGCTAGCCCGTGGTCGATACTGACTTGTAACATTAACATATAGGAGACACACGACCTGGTCACTTGCCTATAGGATTGGTTGTGTGTCTCACACGGTTTAGACTCACGCCCGTGTGTCTACTTTGCCAAGCTCTCATTATCACCCTAATTCACACAAAATAAATCCATTCAATAATTCACTAAGCAACCCAATTGCGCAACGTACACTTTCATGAACAACCTCATCTTTTCATAAATTAGTAATAATGAGCCATCAACTATGACTATATGTAATAGCCTGACTTAGGGCCTAGCCATAATAGTGGTGTGAGACCACAAACCCGAAGAAGAAATATGTGTTTAAATGATTTTATAAGGCTTATGAGGTATTTGCATGATTTTGTGAAAATTCCATGAAGGAATTTTATTAATTAGTGAATAAATTATCCATTAGGACTAAATTGAAAGGATTAGAAAATATGATATTCTAAAAGGTTTAAGTATGAAGTAGAATTATAAAAATTATTAGAGGTCCTTATTTAGCAATTGGACCATTATATGTTGAGATGGACAAAAATGGACATAGGAAGGAAAAATCTCAAGAAATAATCATTAAGGGCATTTTTGTCATTTGGTAAATTAAAGAATTAAAAGGGAAAAGAAGTCAAAATTAGTGTTCATCTTCTCCATGCTAGCCAAAAATTTCAAGGGCACCATAGCTATGGTTTCTTCATCTTTCAAGCTTGATAGTAAGTGTATCCTAGCGCCATTTTTAATGTTCTTTGTATTTTTGATATCCTCGTAGCTTGATTTATCTATTTCTAGCTATATTTTGAGCTAGGGATTATGTTCAAAAATCTACCCATGTAAGAAATGCATGTATTTTGATGTTTTATGTAAGAATATGAAAGTTTGACGTATGATAAACATTTTTTTTCTAAGTGATTTACAAGAAAAATGCATAAAAGGACCAAATTGTAAAAGTTGTAGAAATGGTCATACATGAGTGAAATAGTGGAAATTGAATGTTATTATAGTTGAGAATATGATTCAGCTAGGCTTGAAATGCAAGAAAGTTGAATAAAAATCATTTTACGAGCTTAAAGTATAATTATGATAAAATTTAGGGATAAAAATGTAAATTTTTCCAAAGTATGAAATATGAGTAAATTTACTCAATGTAAGTATTAAACAAGTTATATTCTTATTATAGATCAAGAAACACAAAGCCCAGACTGAAACCGAAGCAAGAACAAAGTGGTGGACTAAATTGCACATCAACACATATTTTAGAGTACCGAGGTAAGTTTGTTTGAACTCATGATTACATATGCTTTTATGATCAAATTACTTGCTATGTTGTATAATGTACAATATTTCCATGAAGTTCATTAATAAGTAATAAGGAAAAAAAATTGAGAACAAGTAAGTTAAAGTCCCGGTTAAAGATTCAAAATAACGAGGATACCTATGTCACAACATGGTGTAAGGAAAGCCTGTATAAGACCATATCTGGGATATGGCATCGGCACCCAAGGGATTTAGGTCTTGTGTAAGACCATATCTGGGATATGGCATCGGCACCGAACGTACATCCTGTGTAAGACCATTTCTGGGACATGGCATCAGCATCGAATAAGAAAGGTCTCGTGTTAGACTATGTCTGAGACATGGCATCGACACCATTTAAGAAAGGTCTTGTGTAAGACCATGTTTTGGACATGGCACTAACACCATTTAAGGAAGGTTGTTAGACCATGTCTAGGACATGGCATCGACACCATACAAGGAACGTCCCGTGTAAGACCATGTCCGAACATGGCTTCGACATCGAGTTAAGAGATTCTGTGTTAGAACATATTTGGGATATGGCATCGACATCATGGGGCAATCCCATGTAAGACCATATCTGGGATATGGCATTGGCATTGAGACAATTGTTTGATAAGATTGAGTATCTTCTGATATTTTGAGTAATTCAACGGGCAAAAGAGCCAAGTACGAAAGAGGTAATAGAAAGCTAAACAAGTAAAGATAGTAATAAACTAAGTTATTCAAGGTTGATAAAGAGTTTATTTAATTTAAGAAAGTTGATAAGATGAGTTCATGTTTACATTAGCGAAAGTGCTAAGCTATGTGACTAAGTGATACAGGTACCATGATTAAAAATACAAGCATGAAATTATTATGTAAAATGTGATGAGTAAGAGTAAGTATGAGTAAGTAAGTTCAAGCACTTGAGATTTATGTTGTTCTTGTTCATGATGGATGAGTATATTATGAACAATATGTTGTTATATGAATTTCATGCAAACTTACTAAGCTATGTGCTTACTCGTCTCTTTTCTTTCTTCCTTCTAGTATCGCCAAGCTAGCTCGAGAACCAAAGCGTCGGAGCTTGGATCACACTATCAATCATTATTTTGGTATAGCCAATTTGTTTTATTTTAAGCATGGCATGTATAGGGATTATGTCATTTTGAGTTATATCATATTGGGAGCCAACAGGTTGGCTATTAAGATTACTATCCTTTTTGTATATGGCCAAAGAGATTGGCCAATATTTTTAAGTTTTATATATTAATGGTGATGAGTTTTTATGAATTCTATTAGTGATGTTTTAGGAATTATTCATAGTACAAGAATGCTACATTATGTATTGCTTGAGTTGGTATAAATGGGATCATGTTTCGGGGTGGCAATCAGCTTGGAAAATAGCCTCTAAGTGTCCACACGGGTTGACACACAGACGTGTGTCTAGGCCTTGTGTGACACACGGCCAACCCCATGGGTGTGTTAATAGGCCATGTGTCCCCTCCACCAATTTGCAAGAATATGATTCGTCACACGAGCCAGCACACGGGCGTGTGTCTTGGCCGTGTGCTAATTAAAGATTGATGACATCATAAACAGATAGCTCCATGGGCAGGAGACACGGGCGTGTCTAGGCCGTGTGAAGGACACAGGTTATAGACACGGACATGTCCTCTGCCGTGTGAAATAAATTAGTATCGACCATCGGTGAAGAACACGGGCATGTCTCAGGGGCACATGGGTGTGTCCTTGGACAACACGGGCTTGTGGGCCCTGTCTAGGTAAAAATTTTTAAAAAGAGTAAAAGTTTCCGATTAAACTCCAAAATCATTCGAAAGTAAGTTTAAGGCTAGGTAGGCCCAAGATATTTATGTTATCATTAAGAAGGAAAAGTTTTAAGATGAAACAAAATTTTATAGCCCGATAATGAATGTTCAAGTATGGTTAAGTACAGTAATACCTCGTATCCTGTCCTGATGTCAGTCATGGGTATGAGGTGCTACATTTAGTGGTATCAGAGCTATGGTTTAGTCGATTCTCAAACTAACATAGCGTACGTTTGAGCCTAGCTATACATTCCATACATGAGAGTATTTATATAATGATAGTGTGACGACTCCTGACGGTTTAAATTGTAGTTTTATATAGTAAATGGATTCCGAAAGAGCTGTGGCAGATGATGTACAAAGTAATGCACCGGATCTCGCTAGAGGGACGATGCTGAATGAGAATGAGAATAGACCCACTATGGTAAGTCAGAGAGGAGGAGAAGAGGCTAGGGAAGCCTTCCTCCACATGATGAATGCATGGTATACGGAGCTCGTTCGCATGAACCCAAATGCACCACCCCCTCCACCCCCGCCTATTCCTCAACCTACCCCTGTAGCCCCTCAAGTGGTAGAAGTGATAAGAAGAGAAAAGCCTCTGCTAGACAGAATCTAGAAGCAAGGAGCTGAGGAATTTCGAGCTAGTAAAGATGATGATCCGAAAAGGGCAGAGTTCTGGCTTGAAAATACCATCAGGGTATTTGACGAGTTATCGTGTACACCTGAAGAGTGCATGAAGTGTGTAGTCTCTCTCTTAAGAGATTCTACTTATCAGTGGTGGAACACCCTTGTGTCGATTGTACCAAGGGAAATAATCACATAAGAATTTTTCCAAGAAGATTTCAGGAAGAAGTATATTAGTCAGAGGTTCATCGACAAGAAAAGGAAGGAATTCTTGGAATTGAAGCAAGGTAAGATGATAGTGACTGAATATGAGTGTGAGCTTGTGAGGATTAGTAAATACACTCGAGAGTGTGTATCCATAGAGGCTATTATGTGTAAGAGATTTTAGGACGGACTAAATGAAGACATTAAGTTGTTTGTTGGTGTCCTCGAGTTGAAGGAATTTGTTGTGCTAGTGGACCGGGCTTGTAAAGCTGAATAATTGGTTAAAGAGAAAAGAAAAGTTGAGATGGAGTCTCGTGACTCAAGAAAGAGATAGTTGCGTAAGTCATTTCAGTCATCATCCAAGAAGTCGAGAGGTTTTCCTACCCGATTAGCTACTTCAACCGAGCTTTCAAGCAGAAACAAGAGTAAACAGTACGCGGGGAGTAAGGCTCAAACCACCTCAGTCACTAGTGCTGGGAATATTCGATCTAATAGACCAGAATGCCCACAATGCAGCAGACGTCACCCTAGTGAATGTCGTGCACATGAGAGTGCTTGTTTTAAGTGCGGTTCCCAAGATCACTTTATTAGAGAATGTCCCAAAATGGCTGAAAAAGAGAAGGTTCAGAGTGCAAGATTAGGAAGCACTAATAAAGGAAAGCAACAAAGGAACCCAGGAAGTGGGGCGAGTAGTAAGGGTATACCCCAAGAGCAGGCTACAAGATCCGAGGGTAAAGCACCTGCAAAGACTTACGCCATTCGTGCTCGTGAAGAGGCATCATCTCCTGATGTAATTACGGATACATTTTCTCTTCATGACACAAATGTTGTTGCTTTAATTGATCCGGGGTCTACCCATTCATATATTTGCATGAAATTAGCATCTAGCATGAGCATGTCTGTTGAGTCTACAAAATTTATGATAAAAGTGTCTAATCCACTAGGCAAAAGTGTATTAGTAGATAAAGTATGCAAAGATTGCCCATTGATGATTAGAGGTCATTATTTTAAGGCAAACCTCATGCTATTTCCATTTGATGAATTCAACATTATTCTTGGTATAGACTGGCTAACTGCTCACGATGTGACAATGAATTGTGGGAAGAAATATATTGAGTTGAGATGTGAAAATGGGGATACTCTATATGTTGAATCAGATGAATAGGATAGATAGCCGGTAGTGATCTCTCACATGTCGGCTTAGAGGTATGTAAGAAAAGGGCATGAGGCGTATCTTGCCTTTGCGATGAATGCCAAAGAAATCTAGTTAAAGATTGAATCAGTACCGATAGTATGTGAGTACCCAGATGTCTTTCCCGAGGAATTTCTAGGATTGCTTCCAGATATAGATGTTGAATTTGGTATCGAGTTAGCTCCCGTTACTGTACCGATACCTATTTCTCCTTACAGGATGACTCCAACCTAGTTGAAGGAATTGTAGGCATAGTTGCAAGAGTTGACGGACAAAGGTTTTGCTAGACCGAGGGTGCTCCGGTATTATTTTTGAAAATGAAATATGGCTTCATGAGATTGTGCATAGATTACCAACAGCTTAATAAAGTAATAGTAAAGAACATGTACCCATTGCCGAGGATTGATGATTTGTTTAATCAATTGAAGGGAGCCACTGTGTTCTCCAAGATAAACTTGAGGTCAGGATACTATCAGTTGAGAGTAAAAGACTCATATGTGCCGAAGACTGCATTTCAAACGAGGTATGGGCACTATGAATTTTTAGTCATGCCTTTTGGTTTAACTAATGCCCCGGCGATGTTTATAGATGTAATGAACCGCATCTTTTGGCCGTGCCTTGTGGTTTTTTTGTTGATGATATATTAATATGTTCTTGAGATGAGCATGAGCCTGCTGAGCACTTAAGGACAGTTTTACAGATTCTACGAGATAATCAGTTGTATGCCAAGTTCAGTAAAAGTGAATTTTGGCTCAAGGAACTTGGGTTTTTGTGATACATTATTTTGGGAGATAGAGTCCGAGTTGACCCAAGTAATATCTCAGCCATTGTTGATTGGAAACCCCCGAAAAATGTATCTGAAGTTAAAGTTTTCTGGGCTTAGCTGGCTACTATAGGCGGTTCGTCAAGGGTTTTCCATGATAGCGACTCCAATGACAAAACTGTTACAAAAAAATGTGAAGTTTGAATGGACGGAAAAGTGCCAATAGAGTTTTAAGAAACTAAAGGAAATGTTGACAGAGGCTCTAGTTCTAGTACAACCTGAGTCAGGAAAAAAAATTTTTATTTGCAGCGATGCATCCTTAAATGGATTGGGCTGTGTACTTATGCAAGAATGCAAGGTGATATCGTATGCCTCCAGACAGCTAAAGCCACATGAGAAGAATTACCGACGCATGATTTAGAGTTGGTTGCTATTTTTTTTGCATTGAAGATTTGGAGACACCATTTGTATGGTGAAAAATGTCAAATATTCAACAATCATAAAAGTTTAATGTATTTGATGACTCAAAAGGAATTGAATTTAAGGCAACTAAGATGGCTAGAGTTGATAAAAGATTACGGGTTGGTCATTGATTACCATCCGGGGAAGGCGAACGTAGTCGCTGGTGCTTTAAGTAGAAAATCCTTATTTGCTTTGAGGGCTACGAATACACAAATAACTTTTTTTGATGATGGTTCTATTCTAGCTGAGTTGAGGGCTAGACCGATGTTTTTCCAAGAGATCTATGAAGCTTAGAAAGGTGACGGTGAATTGTAGGCCAAAATAGTACAATGTGAGTTAGGTGTTGAGTCTGACTTTTGGATCAATTTAGATGGAGGTTTGATGTTTAGAGACAGAATTTGTGTACCATGAAATGATGAGCTCATTCGTAAAGTTTTTCATGAGGCACATAGCAGACGCTTATCTGTACATCCGGGTAGCAGCAAGATGTATAATGATTTGAAGAGATGGTATTGGTGGCTGAGTATGAAGAAAGACATTTTCGAGTTTGTTTTAAGATGCTTGATTTGTCAACAAGTAAAGGCTAAACAACAAGTACCTTCAGGTTTGCTGCAACCTATTATGGTACCCGAGTGGAAGTGGGACCGAGTAACCATGGATTTTGTAGCGGGTTTACCATCAACACCGAGTAAAAAAGATACTGTATGGGTTGTAGTCGATAGACTTACGAAGTCAGCCCATTTCATACTTGTTCGTGTTGACTACTCACTTGATAAGTTGGAAAACTTATACATTTCAAAGATAGTAAGGCTTCATGGAGTGCCTTTAACAATTATATTGGATAGAGATCCGAGATTTACATCCAGATTTTGGAAGAAGTTGCAAGAGGCCTTGGGCACAAAGTTGAGTTTTAGTACAACTTTTCACCCCCAAACCGACGGACAGTCGGAGAGGGTAATACAAGTACTTGAAGACATGCTACGATGTTGTATTCTTGAGTTTCATGGCAGCTGGGAGAAATATTTACCTTTGATAGAATTCGCCTATAGTAACAATTTTCAGTTCAGTTTAAAAATGGCGCCTTATGAAGCTTATATGGGTGTAAATGCCAAACGCCTTTATATTGGACTGAGCTTAAGGAAAACCAAATTCACGGGGTTGACTTGGTTAGAGAAACTGAAGAAAAAGTAAAGGTGATTCGAGATTGTTTAAAACCTACTTCTGATCGACAAAAATCCTACTCGGATTTAAAAAGTAAAGATATTGAGTATCAAGTCGGTGATAGAGTATTCTTGAAAGCGTCGCCATGGAGAAAAGTTCTTAGATTGGACGGAAAGGCAAATTGAGTTCGCGTTTTATTGAACCATATGAGATCACTGAGAGAATAGGGACGGTAGCCTATCGATTTGCTTTGCCATCTGGGTTAGGAAGGATTCATGATGTATTTCATGTTTCTATGTTGTGACGCTACCAATCAGACCTGTCGCATGTGATTGCACCGGCAGAGGTTGAGATACAACCCAACATGACTTATAGTGAGGAACCAGTTAATATTATAGCCCTAGAAGTCAAGCAATTAAGGAATAAAAGTATAGTTTAAAGTCTTATGGCAGAGACATGGGGTAGAAGAGGCTACGTGGGAGCCTGAGGAGGCCATGAGGAATCAGTACCAAAACCTTTTTTTCCAGAAGATTGTCGGGGACAAAATCCCAAAGGCAGGACAATTGTAACAACCTGACTTAGGGCCTAGTCAGAATAGTGGTGTGAGACCACAAATTCGAAGAAGAAATATGTGTCTAAATGATTTTATAAGGCATATGAGGTATTTGCATGATTATGTGAAAATTTCATGAAGGAATTTTATTAATTAGTGAATAAATTGTCCATTAGGACTAAATTGAAAGGATAGAAAATATGAGATTCTAGAAGGTTTAAGTATGAAATAGAATTATAAAAATTATTAGAGGTCCGTATTTAGCAATTAGACATTTATATGTTGAGATGGACAAAAATTGACATAGGAAGGAAAAATCTCAAGAAATAATCATTAAGGGCATTTTTGTCATTTGGTAATTAAAGAATTAAAAGGGAAAAGAAGACAAAATTAGTGCTCATCTTCTCCATGCTAGCCGAAAATTTCAAAGGCACCATAGCTAGGGTTTCTTCATCTTTCAAGCTTGATAGTAAGTGTATCCTAGCCCCATTTTTAATGTTCTTTGTATTTTTGAGATCCTCGTAGCTTGGTTTAGCTATTTCTAGCTATATTTTGAGCTAGGGATTATGTTAAAAAATCCACCCATGTATGACATGCATGTATTTTGATGTTTTATGTAAGAATTTGAAAGTTTGATGTGTGATAAACATCTTTTTCTATGTGATTTTCATGGAAAATGCATAAAAGACCAAATTACCAAATTGTAAAAGTTGTAGAAATGGTCATACATGAGTGAAATAGTGGAAATTGAATGTTGTTATAGTTGAGAATATGATTCGGCTAGGCTTGAAATGCAATAAAGTTGAATAAAAATCATTTTATGAGCCTAGGGCCAAAAGTGTAATTATGATAAAGTTTAGGGAAAAAATGTAAATTTTTCCAAGGTATGAAATATGAGTAAATTTACTCAATGTAAGTATTAAAAAAGCTAAATTGTTATTATAGATCAAGAAACACGAAGCCCAGATCGAAATCGAGGCAAGAACAAAGTGGTGGACTAAATTGCACATCAACAAATATTTTGGAGTACCGAGGTAAGTTTGTATGAACTCATGATTACATATGCTTTTATGATCAAATTACTTGCTATGTTGTATAATGTACAATATTTCCATGAAGTTGATTAATAATGTCTAATAAGGAAAAAAAATGAGAACAAGTAAGTGAAAGTCCCAGTTGAAGATACGGAATAACGAGGATACTTGTGTCACAACATGAGATAAGGAAAGCTTGTGTAAGACCATATCTGGGATATGGCATCAGCACCCAAGGAATGTAGTTCTCGTGTAAGGCCATATCTGGGATATGGCATCGGCACTGAACGTAGATCCTGTGTAAGACCATGTCTGGTACATGGCATCAACATCGAATAAGGAAGGTCTCGTGTTAGACCATGTCTGGGACATGGCATCGACACCATTTATGGAAGGTCTCATGTAAGACCATGTCTGGGACATGGCATCGACACCATACAAGGAATATCCCGTGTTTGGGACATAGCTTGACATCAAGTTAAGAGATTCCGTGTTAGACCATATCTTGGATATGGCATCGGCATCATGAGGCGATCCTATGTAAGACCATATCTGGGATATGGCATTGGCATTGAGACAAATGTTTGATGAGATTGAGTATCTTCTGATATTCCGAGTAATTCAACGGGCAAAACAGCCAAGTATGAAGGAGGCAATAAGAAAGCTAAGCAAGTAAAGATAGTAATAAACTAAGTTATTCAAGGTTGATAAAGAGTTTATTTAATTTAAGAAAGTTGATGAGATGAGTTCATGTTTACATTAGTGAAAGTGCTAATCTATGTGACTAAGTGATACAGGTACCATGATTAAAAATACAAGCATGAAATTATTATGTAAAATGTGATGAGTAAGAGTAAGTATGAGTAAGTAAGTTCAAGCACGTGAGATTTATGTTGTTCTTGTTCATGATGGATGAGTATATTATGAACAATATGTTGTTATATGAATTTCATGCAAACTTACTAAGCTATATGCTTACTCCTCTCTTTTCTTTCTTCCTTGTAGTATCGCCAAGCTAAGATCAAGATGTCAAGGTGTTGAGAAGGAAGTCGGTTCCTCTGGTCAAGGTATTATGGCGAAATCACAGTACAGAAGAAGCCACGTGGGAGCCAGAAGATGTGATGCGATGGTAATACCCTCACCTCTTTTGACCAGGTAAATTTCGAGGCCGAAATTTCTTTAAAGGGGTAGAACTGTAACATTCTAGAATTAGAGGTTCTACATTTTATGTTTTTCTGTGTGCTTGGCTTGTTCTGCTTGTTATTTAGATGTGCTTGGGAGTCTTAGGGAGGCTCGGGTTCAAGCTAGAGCCTTGGTGGAATTTTGGGTTTTGGGGCTTAAGGGGGGAAGCTAGTGGAGGCAGACCTTAAGATTATTTGTGTGTGCTTGTTGACACAAATGAGCTTGTGTCCAAGTGGTGGTGGTGTCATTAGCAGAGTAAGGGAGAGGGAGTTCGAGTCCCATCTGCTGCAACAAGAGCTTTATTTTTTGTGCTCAAGGAGAGGAGGAGGTAGCATTCGGCTGGGACTCTTCTAGGTGGTTGTTGAATGGGTCAAATGCATTCAAATGGATGGACAAGAGAGCTTGGAGAAGTTTGAATTTGTCAAACCAATTTGAAAGAGTGATGAGGAGTATTTGGTGGAGCAAAACAAGGGATTTGGTGGGTGGTAAAGGTGTTGGCCGAATGAGGGAAGGTGGGTAGGAGAGCATTTTGGTTTAGCTAGTAGAGAGGTGTGCCGAAATTCTCTTGAGTCTTAGGCTTTTCCATCTTGGTATTTTCGGTCATAGGTGGTGAGTATATGCTGAATTTATGCAAGAGTCTTTGGAGTTATTTCTTTTTCTTTTTTTGGGTTTCTCACTCCTCTTTGTGCCTAAACTTTTAGCCCTCTTCTCTTAATCTCTTCTTGCTTCTTTGATATTAGCCAAATCTAGAGTGACCATTTGGGCATTTATTTTCCCTTCATTCTTTCTCTCTAACTGTATTCTCTTTTATTCTCTCATAGTCGAAACCTGTTGTCCATTTCTCCCTTAGGCCGAACCTCCGTAGTTCATTCCTTACCATTACTACTATCACCACAATTGAACCACCCTTGTTACCCCTTTCTAAATCGATTTCTTCGTTGTGTTTTCTTCACTAGCCGAATCCCAGTTGCCTTTTTCTTCACCTTTCTTTTCGTTTCTCTTTTGTTTTCTCTTGAGCCAAAACCTTGGGGACATTTGCTGCTTGTGTTGAAACTTCTTGGCCTCCATTCAATCTCTCTCGGTTGAAGCCGAACCCCAATAATCAAAGGGCTAGTTGGTTGCTGAAGGTCTCCTCTTCAATCGGTTTCTATTTATGCAAGGTAAGGGAAACTCTTTGGATCTTTTCTCTATCTTTCGATCTTAGATGGGCATAGCCAAAATGGCTATTTTGTTCTTAATGATAGTTCGCCGCTAATCTCCTCTATTCTCCTCTTAACGTGGCATGTTCGCATCGGGTTAGAATCTATAGACAAGTCAATCTGAGTTCGGTTCATTTTCGACCAAGGTAAGGAGGTTCTCTTGATTTCAGTTTATCTATTCCCTTTTCTCTTGCGTTACCTTAACCCAATGTGTTTGTTAAACAACCATAGTTTCTCTCTGAGTACTGATCAAGGTTCTCTTCATGGATGTGAGTGCTAGTCAAACTAAGGAGTGGAGCGAACTCGTAGTCTCTGTCCTTAAGTTTAAATGACGTCTCGATGGTTCAAGATTTTTCGCCAGGTTTTGGTAGAGAGCCGACATCTACTTGGGATAGACAAATCATGGTTATTCTTGCTAGTGAGAGTGTCGATGATCTAGAGTGTTTAGTTTTACGCGTAATCAGGTGTGTAATGCTCACACTTTCCTTTATTAATTTATCATTAATGATTGTGTTGGCTAAAAGCCAAAATGGCTGTATAGACAGTCGAGATACCCTTGTAGGTAAGGTTGGAGACACCAAGTAAGTACCTTTATGATTCTGTCTTTCGAATAACATAGCTTAAATGTATACATGATTTGATTATCTGTTATGATTGCATTCATTACAAATGGTAATATGGTGCATGGGCATTGGGATATGAATGAAAGGGGAAGTGTAATTCAGTGACTCTATCACAATGGTTTGGTACCACATATACATAAATAGTGACTATGTCACATTATCACAGTGCTTTGGTACCACATATACATTTATCTGTGACTCTGTCACAGTGGTTTGGTACCACAGTGGCTTGGTGCCATAGGTGTTTGGCTGGTTCAGGTGATGTAGAGGATGGAACACTAAGTTGGGTCGGGCTGCAGTGCATACACTATTATTATGTTATGTTGTGGGGGCTAAGGCCTAATGTGTACTATGGGCTTAGGGCCAGATTGCATTTGTAAGGGAAATTACACACTAAGTCTTGGTGACTCACCCCTCTGCTTAATCTTGCAGGTAACCCATAGTTGCAGATTTGGAGCCGAGATGGACTTTGAGGTTGCCATGCAATGTTCTTTCGTAAATTTCGTTTCCTTCTTTTAAACTTACTCTTAAATTTGGGATTTTGCTATGTAATGAGGCCTTCGTAACTTTAATTTGGGTTTTTGATTTAATGCGGTTACTATTATATTATGAAATGCTAAACACAAAGTTTTCTTAACAATATAAAAAAAAACATTTTCCAAAATACCAACAAGCGGATAACATGCTGATTAATAACTTAATTTGGAAAGAAACTTAAAACCACAAACATGTTTTCAAAATAACACATTTTGGAATACCACTAGTTTTCAGTTTTCGTATCACAAAATCGTATTTGACTAATAGTCCTTTTAAATAAGAGTTGGTAAGAAACCCTTAAACTGAATGTTATTTTTAAGATAAAAACACAGAACGAAAAGTTTTCAAAATTTGTGATATTTTTTTATTCCAAAGTTATTTTAAACAACCTTTCCTTGTGACATACCAGATTCGATCGTAACGTTTAGGTTGGGTTTGGGGTGTTACAAAATTATTATTTCGAAAAATATAACTTACAGAGGTCACACACCCGTGTGGGCAGGTCATGTGCCTCCTAGGGCCTTAGACACGCCCGTGTGTCTAAGCCGTGTCAAAATAGGGCATACATACTGACTTGTCCCCACAACCGGAGACATGCCCGTGTGTTTCACCCGTGGTCGAGCTTGACTTACACCACACGGCCAGTCACACGCCCGTGTGTCCAGCCCGTAGTTGAGCCTGACTTGTTTTGAAATAAAACCATGAGGGACATGGTCGAGCCACACGCCATGTGCTCAACCGCGTGGGCAAATATAGGCCATTTGCAAGGCCAAAATGCCACCCAAACTTGGGTCATTCATCTAAGCACATACAAGCATCATCACATACACAATTGGCTACCCAAAACACATCAAATTATGCTTCATTTCTACTCAATTGTGAACCTAACAACCACACCCACTTATAAGGCATTTGATTCAATCCAATCACATACATTTCAAGGTATAATCTATCACAAACATACCATTTGTAATATTCTAACTATGCATTAATAAGTTTACCATTACCAAGTCCATTTCACTAGCCATCAACCCATATCAAAACATATACTACACCAACATTTAACTAGCCATATCACATGGCTATTTCATATCTCAAACATATTCCAAAATAACTAGCCTATACATGCCATACTTAACATATACATGATCAAAAGGTACCAAAATTTGATTTGAGAAGTGTGATGGCGATCCTCGACAATTCTCGAGGCCTCAGTAGCTTTGACAATCTATAAAACAGAGCAAACACACACAAAGTAAGCTTTCAAAAGCTTTGTGAGCCCTATACAAATAAACTTATCATAAAATGCACATAGCCACATTGAAATAGTGACATTAATGTTTCTCATTAGCAAATTTATCACAAATCCTTTGGCTCATTTGTTTATCCATAACTTACCCACATTCCATAGCTCAAAGTATTACTTTACTCATAGCTCATTCAAGCTTGTATCACATATTATCTCATCAAATCTATACACATATTCACTTTAGTAAGCTCATTTGAACACTTACCTTTCCAACGTACCTGAATCATTTATACATTTCACATAGACATTCATTTTTCAGACTTGCCCATTGAACCGTTTGGAATCTAATAGGATACTCAAAGTGCTCGAAATAGTCGTACAATGTTGATGTCCTAGACGTGGTCTTACAAGTACTCAGATATCGATGCCACTGTCCCAGACAGGGTCTTACACGAATCAATATGATGCCAATGTCCTAGACATGGTCTTACACGTAAATCTCATATCGACTCCAACGTCCCAAATGTGGTCTTACATGAAATCTTGAATTAATGCCAACGTCCCAGACGTGGTCTTACATGATCTCACTTATCGAAAAAACCTATGTCATGACATATGTAATCCTATCTATTCTTAGGTTCGTACGGGACTTATCTGACATTGATATATTATCGATACTTCCTCGAAATTCATATACTATCATTCACGTATACATTCATCACAATGAGATTTCATATGAACATATAGAAATTAATACAAATACATTTATTTGTATATAGACTTACCTCAGATTTGAATATACAGAAACGAACTCCACTACTCAATTACTTTTGATTTCCCGTGATCTAAGTCCCTTATCTTCGGTTCTTGATCTATACATATTCAAATTTTACTCATTTATTCACTAATCATTCAATTCAATCCAAAAACACATATTTAGGGCAATTTACAAATTAGCCCTCATATTTTTACAAAATCTTTATATACCCATGCTTAGCCGAACACTCACTATGATCATACAAGTCCTTACATTTCATTTATTTCACAATTTAGTCCCTCAAAATATTATTTTCTCAATTAAGTCCAAATTACTCAAATTCATTAGAAATTCAAATACAAACTATGTTAATCTATCACATATCTTTCATATTTCATCCTCAAACATCACAAAGCTTGCAAAATTATCAATGGCATATTTCACATTCATCATCAATACACAAAATTGAAGCATGGGTTTTGAGTATACAAAGCAACGATTACAAAAATGTAGAAATTATCAAAAACCGATTAAAAACATACCTTGAATCAAATCAAAAGCTAGCCGAAACCTTGCTTATTCTTTTCTTTCTTTTCTTTCAATATTCGGCTATATGAACACCAAATAGATAGCTTATTTTATGTTTTACTTTTATTATACTAACATTATTAATCATTTACAAAATTAGCCTTTTAATTATCATAATAAGCTTTTATACATTAAGGCCATATTTTTCTATTAACCAACCACTTACTTAATAATGGCTTAATTGCCACATAAGACCACTACATTTAAAAGGCATAACATATTAGTGCTCTTAGCATATGGCACGCAAATTTTTGCATTTTTCACAATTAAATCCTTTTATCAAATTAAGCACCCAAACAGACAAATAAATTCATAAAAATTTCACACATGTTAAATCATTTTGTGTAGATACAGAAAATAACAATAAAATATTTTTGTGACTCGAATTTGTGGTCTCAAAACCATTATTCTGACTAGGGTCTTAACCAGATTGTTATAGTCTTCTTATAGCTTCCTCGGGTTCCTACATAGCCTCTTCGACCCCATGTCGTTTCCACAAAACTTTAAATAGGGCTAAGCTTTTATTTCTCAACTGTTTGACTTCCCAAGCCAAAATCTTGATCAGTTTTTCACCATAAGTCATATCAGGTCAAATCTCAACCTCTGTCGGTGAAATTATGTGCAAAGGATCTAATCCATAACGGCACAACATAGACACATGAAACACATTGTGGATCCTTTCTAACACTGCTGGTAAAGCCAACTGATATGCCACCGCCCTATTCTTTCAATAACTTCATACGGACTAATAAAGCGGGACTTAGTTTGCCCTTGCGGCCGAATCTAAGGATTTTCTTCCACGGAGACACTTTCAGAAATACCTTATCACCAACTTGAAATTCAATCTCCTTTCGTTTTAGGTCCGCATACGCTTTTTGTCTATCCGAAGCTGCTTTCAAACAATCACGAATCACTTTTACTTTTTCTTCGGTTTCTCTAACCAAATCAATTCCATGGATCTGTCTCTCATTGAGCTCGTTCCAGTACAACAAAATTCGAAACTTGCGGCCATGGAATGCCTCATACGGTGCCATCTTAATACTTGACTAAAAACTGTTGTTATAAGCAAATTCAACTAAAGGTAGATATTTTTCCTAACTACCTTCAAACTCTAAAACACAGCAGCTAAACATATCTTCGAGAACCTTAATCGTTCTCTCAGATTGGCCGTCAATTTGTCGATGAAATGTAGTAATAAAGTTCAACTTTGTACCCAAAGCTTCTTGCAACTTCTTCCAGAATCATGAAGTAAACTTCGGATCTCTATCCGAAATAATAGAAATAGGCACTCAGTACAATCTCACAATTTCAGCAATGTACAATTCGGCTAGCTTATTAAGTGAGTAATCGGTACGTACTGGAATAAAATGAGCCGATTTCATCAATCTATCAACAACGACCCAAACTACATCTTTCTTCTTCGGAGTCAAAGGTAACCCAGTTACGAAATCCATTGTAATCATGTCCCATTTCCACTTAGGAATCATCACAGGCTGAAGCAAACCTGAAGGCACTTGTTGTTCGGCCTTTACTTGTTGACAAATCAAACATTTTGATACAAATTCTAAGATATCTCATTTCATACCTGACCACTAATATAGTTTGTTCAAATCATTGTACATCTTCGTACTTCCTAGATGAACAGAAAGACAACCACTGTGTGCCTCATGAAGAAATTTATGAATAAGCTCATTATCTCTCGGTACACAAATCTTGCCTCGAAACATCAAACAATCATCAGCCCTAATTTGAAAATATGAATCACTATTCGATTCGTATTGAGCTCTCTTAGCTTGAAGTTCTATATCACACTTTTGAGCTTCACAAATTTGCTGAAAAATACCAGTCTAGCCATCATCAGATAAATTTAATCGTGTATTCATTGCTCTCAAAGCAAACAAATATTTTCCCTCAAAGCATCTGCGACTATGTTCGTCTTTTCGGGTTGGTAGATAATCACTATGTAACACCCCTTACCCGTGTCCGACGCCAAGACCGGATACGAGGCACTACCGTACTTGACTTCACTTAAACATGTATTATTGGGCTATCAAATTTCTTTCCATCCTAAATCTTTTCTTTCTTGCTAATAACATACTTTTCATAGGCCTTCAAGGCCTTATACATACATTCAGAAGGTTTCAGGATTCATTCGGAAACTCTACACTACTTGAATTTTCTTTTGCCTAAATAGGGGCCACATGCCTGTGTTGTCTAAGGGACACGCTCATGTGCCCCTAAGACATGCCCGTGTTCGACACCCGTGGTTGACACTAAATTATTTCACACGGCTGGGCACACGCCCATGTCTATAACCCGTGTCCTTCACACGACCTTGACATGCCCGTGTCCTTTACCCATGGAGCTCTCTGTTTATGACATCATCATACTCTTAATAGCACAGTGCCATGGCACACACCCGTAAAAGATCGTGTGATGATTCATATTTTCGTAAATTAATGCAGAGGACACACGACCTATCAACACACCCATGGGGCTGACCGTGTGTCACACACGGCCTAGACACACGCCCGTGTGTCTACCCGTGTGGATAATTATAGGGCTATTTTCCAAGCCAATTGCCACCCTGAAACATAAACACACTTGTACTATCTTAAACAACTCAATTATTCCATCCATTGAATAAACTTAAATGCATAAACTTATAATCATTAAAGGGTATATAACTTAACCAATATTGACCAATTTCTATTGGCCATATAAAAGAGAATGTGTCATCTTAATAACCAAGCCTTTAGCTCAAAATATGCCATGACCAAAATAATCAAACTCCTATACATGCCATACTTAAAAATTAATTAACTTTACTATACCAAATTAGTAGATGATAGTGAGATTCGAGCTCGGACGTCTATGATTCCCGAGCTGACTTCATGAACCTACATGGAGAAAGAAAAGGGAGAAGGTAAGCATATAGCTTAGTAAGTTTGCATGAAGATTTAACTAAGCAATATAATAGTTTATAATTAAACTCATCCCTCATAAGACTAAGCAACATAAATCTCAAGTTCTTGAACTTACTTACTCTTTCTCATCACTTACAACATTATAATTTCATACTTGTAATTAAATAAGGGTACCTATATCACTTAATCACATAGATTAGCACTTTTGGTACTATATCATGAACATCAAATTATTATCTTCCTTAACTCAGGTAGAATTCTTTATCATCTTAAAAAACATAACTTGTATTAATTTTGCTTACTTAGCTTTCTTGTTACTTCTTTCATACTTGTCTCATTTTCCCGTTGAATTACTAGGAATGTCAGAGGATACACAATCTCGTGAAATATGAATATCGATGACAATGCCATATCCCAGATATGGTCTTACATGGGATCACCTTATGATACCGATGCCATATCCTAGGTATGGTCTTACACGAATTCCTTAGCTTGGTGTCGATGCCACGTCCCAAACATGGTCTTATACGAGATCTTCCTTAGATGTTTCCTTTGAAACTTACCATTGACATGTCTTGACATGGTCTTTACATGGTATCCTCGCCTTATGAACTCACCAATGCCATGCCTTGGCATGGTTTTACATGGGATCTTTTCCTTTTAATAACTTATAAATGCCATGTCTTGACATGGACTTACATGATGTCCTTGCCTTATTCGATGCTGAGGCCATGTCCCAGACATGGTCATACACAGGATCTACGTTCGGTGCTGATGCCATGTCCCAGACATGGTATTACACAGGACCTACATTCCTTGATGCTGATGCCATGTCCCAGACATAGTCTTATACGGGATTTCCTTGTCTCATGTTATGGCATAGGTATCCTCATTATTCCGAATCTTCAACCAGGACTTTCACTTACTTAATCTCATTGACTTTCTTATTAGGCATAGTCAATCAACTTTATGATAATAATTTACATTGTATGACATAGTAAGTAATTTAATTGTCAAAGTAATATGTAGCTTTAAATTCATACAAACTTACCTCGGTACTCAAAATGTGTGGCGTTGTGCAATTTAGTCCTTAACCTTGTTTTTACCTCGATTTTGGTTCGGGCTTCGTGTTTCTTGATCTATAACAACAATTTAACTGGTTTAATACTTACAAAGACTAAATTGACTCATAAATCATACTTTGACAAAAATAAAATTTTTGCCCCTAAACTTTCTTAAAATTACACTTTTACCCCTAGGCTCGTAAAATGATTTTTATTCAACTTTCTTGCATTTCAAGCCTAGCCGAATCATATTCTCAACTATAAAAACATTCAATTTCTACTATTTTACTCATGTATGACCATTTTCATAACTTTTACAATTTGGTCCTTACATGGATTTTTCATGAAAATCACTTAGAAAAAGATGTTTATCCTACATCAGACTTTCATAATCTTCCATAAAACATCAAAATACATGCATGTCGTACATGGGTAAATTTTTTAACATAATCCCTAGCTCAAAATATAGCTAGAAATAGCTAAACTGAGCTACGAGGATATCAAAAATACAAAGAACATTAAAAACGAGGCTAGGATGCACTTACTATCAAGCTTGAAAAATGAAGAAACCCTAGCTATGGTTCCCTTGTTATTTTTGGCCAAGAAGGAAGAAGATGGACATGATTTTGGCTTGTTTTTCCGTCTTAATTCTTTAATTTACCAAATGACAAAAATGCCCTTAATGATTAGTTCTTGAGATTTTTCCTTCCTATATCCATTTTTGTCCATCTCAACATATAATGGTCTAATTGCTAAATAAGTGAAGATCTGACATTTTTCGCCATACAAATGGTGTCTAGATGGAATAGTGGTGCGAGACCACAAATCCGAAGAAGAAATATGTGTTTAAATGATTTTATAAGGCTTATGAGGTATTTGCATGGTTGTTTGAAAATTTCATGAAGGAATTTTATTAATTAGTGAACAAATTGTCCATTAGGACTAAATTGCAAGGATTAGAAAATATGAGATTCTAGAAGTACTTTAGATTTTTTTGATCAGTGAAGATCTGACATTTTTCGCCATACAAATGGTGTCTCCAAATCTTCAATGCAAAAACAATAGCAGCTAACTCTAAGTCATGTGTCGGATAATTCTTTTCATGTGGCTTTAGTTGTCTGGAGGCATATGCGATTACCTTACCTTCTTTCATTAGTACACAGCCCAATCCATTTAAGGATGCATTGCTGTAAATCTCAAATTCTTTTCTCGACTCAGGTTGTACTAGAACTGGAGCCTCTGTCAACATTGCCTTTAATTTCTCAAAAAATTGTTGGCACTTTTCTGTCCATTCAAACTTTACATTTTTATGTAACAGTTTTGTCATTGAAGTCGCTATCATGGAAAACCCTTTGGTAAACTGTCTATAGTAGCCAACTAAGCCCAGAAAACTTCTAACTTCGGTTACATTTTTTAGGGGTTTCCAATCAACAATGGCTGAGATCTTACTTGGATCAACTCGGACTCCATCTCCCGAAACAATATGCCCTAAGAATCCAACTTCCTTAAGCCAAAACTCACTTTTACTGAACTCTGCGTATAATTGATTATCTCTTAAAATCTATAAAACTGTCCTTAAGTGCTCTGCATGCTCAGGCTCATCTCGGGAATATATCAATATATCATCAATAAAAACAACCACAAACTTATCTAGATATGGCCGAAAGATACGGTTCATTAGATCCATAAACACCGCTGGGGCATTAGTTAAACCAAAAGGCATGACTAAAAATTCATATTGCCCATACCTCATCCAAAATGCAGTCTTCGACACATCTGAGTCTTTTACTCTTAGCTGATAGTATCCGGCCTCAAGTTTATCTTAGAGAATACAGTGGCTCCCTTCAATTGATCAAACAAATCGTCAATCCTCGGTAATGGGTACTTGTTCTTCATAGTTACCTTATTAAGCTGCCTGTAATCTATACACAATCTCATGAAGCCATCTTTCTTTTTCACAAATAATACCGGAGCACCCCATGGAGAACAACTTGGTCTAGCAAAAGCTTTGTTTGTCAATTCTTGCAACTGTGCCTTCAATTCCTTCAACTCAGTTGGAGCCATTCTAGAAGGAGAAATTGATATCGGTACAGTACCAGGAGATACCTCGATGCCAAATTTGACCTCTCTAACTGGAGGCAATCCTGGTCATTCCTTGGGAAAAACATCTGAGTACTCATAAACTATTGGTACCGATTCAATCTTTATCTCGGTTTCTTTGGCATTCATCACAAAGGCAAGATATGTCTCACACCCTTTTCTTACATACTTCTGAGCTGACATATGAGAAATCACTACCGGCTATCTGTCCTGTTCATCTAATTCACCATAAAGAGTATCCCCATTTTCATGTCTCAACTCAATATATTTCTTCCCACAATTCATTGTCATATCGTGAGCAGTTAGTCAGTCTATACCAAGAATAATGTCGAATTCATCAAATGGCAATAGCATGAAATTAGCCTTAAAATAATGACCCCTAATCATTAATGGGTAATCTTTGCATACTTTATCAACTAATACACTTTTGCCTAAAGGATTAGACACTTTTATCACAAACTCTGTGGACTCAACAGGTATACTCATGCCAGATGCTAATTTCATGCAAATATATGAATGGGTAGACCCCGGATCAATTAAGGCAACAACATTAGTGTCATGAAGAAAAAATGTACCCGTAATTAAATGTGGAGATGATTTCTCTTCGTGAGCGCGAATGGCGTAAGTCCTTACAGGTGCTCTACCCTCGGGACTTACAGTCTGCTTTCAGGGTGTACCATTACTACTCACCCCACTTCCCGGGTTCCTTTGTTGCTTTCCTCTATAAGTGCTTCCTAATCTTGCACTCTGAACCTTCTCTTTTTTGACCATTTCAGGACATTCTATGATAAAGTGATCTTGGGAACCACACTTAAAACAAGCACTCTCACGTGCTCAGCACTCATCGGGGTGTCATCTACCATACTGTGGGCATTCCAGTCTATTAGATCAGACATTCTCGACACTAGTGATTGAAGTAGTCTGAGCCTTATTCCCTGAATACTGTTTACTCTTTCCTTTGCTGGAAAACCCAGCTGAAGTAGTTGATCGGGTAGAAAAATCTCTTGACTTCTTGGACGATGACTAGAATGACTTACTCCACTGTTTCTTTCTTGAGTCACGAGACTCCATTTCAACTTTTCTTTTCTCTTTTACTAATTCTTCGGCTTTACAAGCCTGATCCACCAGTACAACAAATTCTTTCAATTCTAGTACTGCAACAAATAATTTAATGTCTCCGTTTAGTCTGTCTTAAAATCTCTTGCACACGATAGCTTCAGTGGATACACACTCTCGGGCGTATTTACTGAGCGTTACAAACTCACGCTTATACCCTATTACTGACATTTTACATTGTTTCAGTTCGAAGAATTCATCTTTTTCTGATCGATAAATCTCTGACTAATGTACTTCTTCTTGAATTCTTCTTGGAAAAACTCTCATATGACACTTTCCCTTGGTACAACCGTGTAACACCTTAATCCGTGTCCGTTGCAATTAAAGTTCCAGGGCATTACTATGCTTAACACAAATCATATCATTTATTTACATTCATTAAAAGCATGGAGAATTTCGAGTTTATACTACCATAGCAAACTTAAACATTAATATCTTATCATAATCCATTTAAGCCAATTTCGTATATTTGCATATATATATATATATTTCCTGCTCAAAATATATAAACTTAAACGAAATGTATATGCACATGTTCAAACCATATTCGAATATGTCAATTTAAAAACATAGCATAAAACTTCCTATACAAACGGTTAATATAACTTATATAGATCATATGATCTTTGGCATGTTTTATCATTCCTACCGAATCACATTATCAAATATTCGACCTATACCTATTATTTTAAACTTATCAACATAATAAACTTAAGCCACATACACTACTTCATGCCATTAGTTTTACATAACCGAAGGTATACATTATTACACATCTAATTACTCATTACTATTTCACCTCTGGTTAACACATGCACAAGATACAATTTATATCATCTATACCTAGTCACATTGATACATTCAACTAGACATGCCGAAACAAATCATCATCATTCCAATGTCACATAGATATTTGAACCATATTTAATCCATTACTAAAATCTCCAATAGTAAATCCATAATTTAACCAACTTAAACCAACTCAAATAAAGAAATATACACAATCAAGTTTAAACCATAAGGGGTAAGCCATTTTCACAAATCATCATGATCATTATCCTTTTTCTTTAAAGTAAATAAAAGACCACTTAATCTAATACATTACTTACATATGCTTAAACCATAAAATAAACCTTTGAAGTTAACATAAAGTAAAATCGATTATTCACATCACTAATACCATGACCCACATTACAAGTCACACATTCATAAAAGCATAGCCATTTTCGCATGGCATACATACATATACATATCATTCAACACAACATAAGTGATTTAGTCTATACATGCCTTTGACTCAAAAAGTATGCAAAACATATATATACCAAAGAGAGTGATAGTGTGGTCGACTTTCTTGATGATCCCCTGAGCCCGTAATTGAATCAACAATCTATAAAACAGAAATACAAACACAAAAAGGGTAAGCTTGCTAGCTTAGTAAGTCTTAAGCAACTTTAGCATAACATTAGAACATTTAAACATTTATTAACCATAGCATTTACTCTACATTATCATAATCCTATAATTCATCGAACTATAGTATAAACATATTTAACATGAATCTCATGCTCCTTATCACATAGGTGCAATATTCATATCAACTCTATTATCATATTCACAGCTTTTTACTAATAACATTTCTACTAGTAACTGAACATCGACAAAATAGCACGTTTAAGCTTAGATTCTATCTTTACCATTCATACATATCACCATTCTTAATATGCTATTTCAATTCAAGTAACATTAATCACAACTTACCTCACCTCTGATAAATTCAATGAGATTTAAACTTACCTGAGTATTTAGCTTAATAGGTTCGCTATAATACACTCGAACCATTTATAACTTCTTCGTTTTAAAGTATCACCGGCATTAAGCCTGCTAGGCACTAAGCCCGAATCAAATCACCGGCACAAGGCCTGCTAGGCACGAAGCCCGAATATGTCACCCAGACTAAGCACGCTAGGCACAAAGCCCTAATATGTCACCTGCACTAAGCACGCTAGGCACTAAGCCCAGAATATGTCACTGGCACTAAGCTCGCTAGGCACTAAGCCCGAATATGTCACCCAAGACTAAGCACGCTAGGCATCAAAGCTCGATAAGTAACACCGACACAAGGCCTGCTAGGCATTAAAGCCTGATATATAACACCGGGACAAGGCCTGCTAGGCTAATAGCCCGAGATATCAACATTTTCAACATTTCAATACACATTTCAATAATACCATAACCAATTAAATCACTTGAATTTCATAATTCTATCACATTTCAAATTCAAGTAAGCTTATTCATATTTTCTAAATAAAATCATTACATCATTGTATAATCCACATATCATATTCATTATACACCTTTACATTGTATTAACAAAACATATCCAATTCAATGTAACATCTTTACATTCGGCTATCATGTAATATCCCGGGTTAAGGGCTATTTTATTTTTGGCATTGTTTGCATGTTTATGGTGTGCCATGTTGTTGTTTGTATGCTTTCGGGGCTTAGTTGTAGGCTAGGAGTGTGCCTGAGTAGGTGGGAAAGTTTTGTTTTTGGGCTTTAGGGGATAGGAGCTGAAGGAGCTGGGGGTTTATAATTAAATTAGGTGAATTTATAACACAAGTGAAGAGCTGGCAAAGTGGCAAAGCATGCGCCACTTAAACATTGGGTGTGACGTCAAGTGCAAGGGGGGAGGTCTTGTGTTCTAGCTGCGAAAATCCCACCCTTTTTGTTCCATTTTGACGGCTTAAGGAGGAGGAGTTGTTGGTAGTTCAAACTCTACCATGGACTTGGTCAACATATTCAAACGATGGGTGGAGAGCAAATGTAGGAGGGAGACTTGGTCAAGGTATTTTGAATGAGTGGCTTGGGAGTGAATGGGGGGAGTTTGGCGGATTTGGTGAGAGTTTGGGGGGAGGGAATGTGTGGCCGGTTGGTAATTGGAGTGAGCCGAAATTGCTTTTGGCTTTGGTGTATTTTTTTTCTTTCGTCAAAACTCTTTTGGTAAGCAAGTTTTCTCCTAGTCAAAAACGAGCCAAATTGCAAGTTACTTCTTCTCCTTTTTCTTCAGCTAAAGCCGAATGCTCAAGGAGTTTTTCGACAAAATTGTTTTGCATCTCTACACTTGGTGTGGCCGAATATTGTTTCCATTTCCCTTCTTTTGCATCTTGTGAACACCGAAACCCCAAGCCACTCCACTTGCAAAATCTTGCACTTCCATTTTTCTACATTTTGTGTTACCAAACAACCGCCCCAATTGCTTGCTCCATTTCTTCTTCATCTAAACCGAAACCTACCACAATCATACCCTTGCTGATTTTGGTCATTGGTAGCCGAAAGTTCTTTTTCTCCTACTTCCCTTTTCTTTTGTTCATTTTGTGTAAGCCGAAACTCCACTCCCCAAACTCTTTTCTTTATTTCTTTTCATTCAAAACCGGAAGCATCCATCATTCTATTTTCTTCTTTTCCAAAACCATTTTAGCCGAAACCTTGGTGTGAAGCCAAAGCTTTTTCTTCATTTCTATTTCCTCTCAAAAATCGAAGGTATCATTCTCTTTTTCCCGTTTTTGGTTGTGGCCGAATAGCAACACCTTCTTCTTTGCAACTCTCTTTTGTGTTTCTTTCTTTGTGTAAGGCCGAATCTCAGTAGTTGTCCAATCGTTAGAGAAGGTAAGTACATGGCCGAATGTTATTCTCTTCTCCCTTGTTTTATGACAATTCAGATTTGGTTTAGAGCCGATTTCGGTATTTGTGAAAGGAGTTAATCACTTGTTTCGGTAATTGTGTTTCGTATAGGGTCTTTGGAGTTCAAAATCAAGCAAGGAGAGAGCCTTCTTACTCTGTAGGCAATCGGTAAGGGATGGTGAGATGATTGCTCGTGGTGTATTTGTTTAGTTTTCGATTAAGTATATGGTTTCAAAGGATTAATCGTTCTCTTTTTAGGGTGGAGTCGATTAGTGAAGGAACCACTGTTGGTTCGAGCCTTGGTTGGTAAATCGATTCAAGGCGGTAAGAGATCGGTTAAACCCTCTTTGTGTATGTGGTCATGACCAATTGGTATGATGGTTAATCCAGTGTTGGCCGATTGTAGGATTCGGGTTGTAGAGGTGATCAAGGGACGTAGACCGATTCTTAGGATTAACATCTTCGATATTTATCAGGTGTGTAAACCAACACACTATTTTAACTAAATAATGTGATAACCTGTTTATGTAAATGAAACTGTGTGATTGATTATTTTGGTACCCATTGAGGTATGGATACGGATTCGGTAAGTCCGTTTCATTATGAGTTATGTGATGATGATGATATCATGATTTTGATACTTTGAGATGCCATATTAAACATGTGAGCATGATAGCATGATTGTACGATTTTGCATCTAGTATGATATGTGATTGGGTGATATGAGAGGAGGGGAGTATGATATCCGTGTCTTTGGGACACTGTGTCTTTGGGACACCGAGGTTTGGCACCTCCAAAGGTTTGGTACCACAATGATATTTTGTGACTTTGGGTCACGGAGGTTTGGCACCTCGGCCTCGTCCCGTGGCTTAGTACCACAAAGATGGGTTGGCCCCACAGCTTGATTATACGGATTGACGCCATGTGATTTGGTATCACACGATGGGTTGGCCCCATCATCGGATTTGTGACTACTGGTCACCAAAGTGATTTGGTATCACATTGTGTCTTTGGGACACCGAGGTTTGGCACCTCATTGCGACTCATCCACGTGGTTTGGCACCACCGTGGGTTGGCCCCACTTATGAGATATGGGATCGCCGCTAGTGATTTGGTATCACACGATGGGTTGGCCCCATCATTGGATTATTTGTGACTTCGGTCACCAAAGGGTTTGGTACCACAAGATGGACATCGTGACTTTGGGTCACGGTGGTTTGGTACCACCAAGGGTTTGGTACCACACGGGTAGAGAAGGTGATATGGTTGGCTAGGATCGGGTGCATTACTTGCATTATTTTGTTATGATATATGTGTTGGCATGTTATACCGGAGAGGAATTATACACCAGTCTTGTGACTCACTCTCTCCTTTGACTATTTCAGGTGACACATAGACGCGGACATGGAGCCGGGATGGACTCGAGGTGCTCATGCCATGCTAATAAGGGATTTGCTCAGACTTTATAAATTTTGGTACATTAGTTATTTATTTCTATGTGGTTTTATTTTGGGTTGTAAAAGGCCTTTTAAAAATTTTGGTTTGCTTGTTTATACTTAAAGTAAATGGTTAATATGCCTTAACAATTTAATTGGGTTAAAATGTGCTAAAATTTGGAAAGATAACGATTTCAAAAGTACAAAAGTGATATTTTAAACTATACCATCGGGTATCACACTAAGATTTGGAATAGAGAAGAACTCAAATGTTTTCTAACTTAAACACAATTTTCCACTAAGACAGAATATTTTTGTAACAATAAGCAACAACTCAAACTTCTTAACGAGATAAACCTGTTTTGTCTACCCATCGAAGTAAGTTTTTAAAATTTCTGGGTTTTCAAATACATCATCAATTTCAATCAAACCTACTCAAGCCTTTCTTCAAATGCACAACCTAACGAAGTGTTTTTCCCAACTTTTAAACTCAAACCTAAACCTCTCAAAACCTTTTTCCCTCAGAATATACCGATTCGGTCGTGGTGTATTAACCGAGTTTGGGTGTTACATTTGTGGTATCGAGCCAAGTTCAAAGGTTTTGCCAGTGGGCCGAGGCCCAAAATGTTTTCAAAAGTCTGCTTTTAAGTGTTTTATTTTAAAGTATGGTTTGAAAGGCATGGCACCGAGTCACCAAGCACCAATCCGCCTGTAAGTACCCTGTACTATTGGTTGTGATATTAATTGATATGATTGGATGGCTAGTAATACTACCTTAGAGACTGAAACTGATAGGACTCTGTGGACTCGCGAAAATAAAACTTCTTTAATAAGCAATATTCATAAGACTTCGCTTAAAAGCGGTGGAATAATGACCGATACATAAAATTCTTTAATCGCATTTAGAGATTTAGTCATGAGTACCCGAGGTGGACGTGGTCGTGGACGTGGTCGCGTAGGATGACAGCTTTAAAGCCCGTAGGTTCGGTTAGGGTTCGAGAATGAGATACTGCCCGCCACCACCGGAGGTGGTGAGTTCAAGAGCAGATCGGCGATGACGCAGATGTCACAAAGCGATGTCATGGGTTTTAGAACGGGTAGTTAGAGTAGGTGGAGGTGTAGGAGCTAGGAAATCGTACTGAGCGACTTGAACAAATAAATTGAATTCTTTCGGGTGTCTCGGTGTTGCTCCCAAAGATCATGAGTATTGGTGAAGCGGCGAACGGATCATGGACGATCTGGACCTAACTGCTGAAGAGAAATTAAAGGGGATCGTATCACTTCTCCGAGATGAGTCATACCAGTGGTGGCTCACTGTTCGAGACAGCGCTGCAGCTGAAGATCTGACTTGGGACTATTTTTGGGCTGCTTATCAGAAAAAGTACGTGGGGGCTAATTACATTAATGAGCAGCGGAAAGCATTTTTGAGGTTAGTTCAGGGGAGCAAATCTGTGTCGGAGTACGAGGCAGAGTTTCTCAGGCTGAGTCGGTATGCCAGGGGTATGGTGGCCACTGAACATGAGAGGTGCGTTCGTTTCGAGGATGGCCTGCGAGACGAATTAAGGTTGATAATTGCGCCCCAGCAGGAGCGTGAATTTGCTGTCCTAGTTGAAAAGGCGAAGGTAGCCGAGGGCATTAAGGAATCTGTGGCGGTGGTTTGGATAGGAACCAACACAAGAGGAGTTTTGGATCTTCCGGGTCATCAAGAAATCGAGAAAAGGGCTAGACCGAGGGGCGAATCGATCGGTAGGTTTGTTGTTTGCTAAGCGTGGACCGCCAGCATGTAACCGCTGTGGGAAGGCTCATTGGGAGGATGCTTTGGGTGATGGTAGAGGTCTGCTTTGAGTGTGGCTCACTGGACCACTGTGTGAGGGATCGTCTGCAAGTTAGCTAGGATTCAATCGAGAGAATCGCCGTAATCAAGACAAAATAACGGACCACCACCGCAGAGGGTCGAGGTAATGGCGAGGAGGTAATGGGTCCGGTCGGGCCGTGGAGCACCGGCAGTAGGTGCGTAGTTCGAGGCCGACGGTACCGGTTGGTATATGTCATGAGGCGCCAAGAGGAGGGCGATGCACCGACGTCATTCTTGGTACGTTTTTAATCTTTGGTTCTCTATTTATCGCTTTAATTGATGTGGGTTCAACACATTTATATGTTGCAAGTAGCATAGTGAAGACCATGGATCTAGATTCGAAATATCTTCTAGGTAGATGACCGTAATAAGCCCTCTAGGTCACTCAGTAGTGGTAGATAAATCAGATAGAGACGCACCTCTAAAACTCCAAGGGTAGTATTTGAGGCGATCGATGGAACCGCCGTTTGGGGAGTTCGATTTGATTCGGGGATGGACCGGTGGTTAAGTACTGTGCAAAGTTGGATCATGTGCTAAGCGCATGGTTCTGAAAGCACAAATGAGGGTGATGAGGTAGTTCGATCGGTAATAGGAGGAATTATCTGTCCAATGTGGTATCTCGCCTGGCCGGAAGATGGTCGAAAGGGTTGTGAAGCATATGTGGTTCATGTGTATGCCTTGGAGGCTAAGGAGTCTGCTTGTGGAGACAGCTTCGGACGATTAGGGAATTTGTGGATGTGTTTCTGAGGAGCTTGGGTTTGCTACCGGATCGGAGGTAGAGTTCGAATAGATCTCATATCTTAATGCTACCGTATCTATTGCTCCATACTGTGATGGCACCTAAAGAGCTAGTGGAGCTTAAGGCTCGGATCCAGAGTTATTGGACCGAGGCTTTATCGAAGCCAAGTATTTCGCCATTGGGAGCGCGGTACTCTTTGTAAAGAAGAAAGACGGTACTATACGGATGTGTATAGATCGCGCTAACCGAATAAGTCGACGATCAAAAACAAGTATCCACTACCCTGGATAGATGACTTGTTTGATCAATGAAGGGCGCCGATTTTCTCAAGATCGACTTAAGGTCCGGTATCACCGCTAAGGGTAAAGGAGGCGGATATCTCAGAAGACAAAGATTTCGCACTCGGTATGGGCACTTTGAGTTCTTGGTTATGCCGCTCGGGTTGACTAACGACCGGCAATTTCCTTCATGGATCCGATGAATAGGGTGTTCCAACAAAGATTCAGATCGATTCGTAGTGGTTTTATCGACGACATCTTGGTGTACTCAAGGACTAAGGAGGAACATGATGCTCATTTGCGTGGTATTGCGATTCTAAGGGAGAAATAGCTCTGGCGCTAAGTTCAAGAAATGTGAGTTCGCTCGTGGAGGTGACGCTCTTGGGTCATGTAGTATCGGTGAGGGATTAGAGTGGACCTCGTAAGATAGAGGCCGTTTTGGATTGGAAGCCGCCTAAGTCAAGAGCGGAGATTCGAGTTTTCTGGCTTGGCGTGATACTACCAAGATTTGTAGAGGGTTTCTCTTTGATCGCAAAGACCGATGACTAAATTATTGAGAAAAGGGTTCCGCTTATTTGACCGAGAAGCGCAGGAGAGCTTCGATAAGTTGAAGAAGATTTTGACCAAGCTCGGCTCGATTCAACCCGAGGTCGGTAAGGAATTCACAAAGTGTATTGATGCATCACATACTGTGGTTGGGTTATGTCTTGATGCAGAAGGAAAGGTTGTGGCTTACGATCTCTGCGCTTAAGGCCACATGAGGTAAATTATCCAACGCACGATCCGGAGTTAGCAAATGTAGTATTTGCCTTAAAGATATGGAGGCATTACTTGTACGGAGAGAGATCGATAGTCTACACGGATCATAAGAGTCCAAGTACCTTCCGACTCGTAAAGACTTGAATCGAGGCGCCACGGATGGATTGAGTGCCGAAAGACTACGATTGCTCAATTGAGTATCATCCGCAAGGCTAACGCCAGGCGCACGCGTTGAGCCGTAAGGTTGTTTCTGGTTTGAGAGCGTTGTTTGCCCACTTGAGTTTGTATGACGACGGAGTATTCTCGCAGAGCTGCGTGTTGCTTCACTTGGGTTGAGCGGATCGTAGAAAAATAGTTGTTGGATGAGGTTCGAGTGCGCAGAGGGCACAAGTGCGTAATGATGGTTTGAAGGGTTATAGCTTGTCTAGTGATGGGGTGCTTTGTGTTTTCAGGGAAAGGCTTGTATGCCGAGAGATTCCGAGTTAAGGCAAAATATTCTTCAGGATGCACATAGCAGCCTCTATGCTATGCATCCTAGAGGTAGCAAATGTATAGGGACCTCGAGAATGCTTCGTGGCCGTGTCTCGAAAAAGGAGGTGACCGAAGTTTATGGGAAGTGTCCGACATGTCGCCAGGTCAAGGTGAGCATCGCTTCTCGTCCGGTTGCTTCACCGGTGAAGATCCCTCGGTGGAAATGGGAAAGGATAACTATGGATTTCGTCGGTGGATTACCGCTACACCGAGCAAGAAGGATTCACCGGTATCAGGATCACCGACTAAATCACCACTTTATTCCGTGAGGTGGATTACTCACCGCAGAGGTTGGCAAAGTCAGTATGTGTCGAGATAGTGAGATCGCACGGGTGCCGTGATCGATCATCTTGGATAGGGATCCGAGATTCACGCCAAGGTTCGGAGGGCGTTGCATCGTGCTCGGGTACACTGCTAGATTTCAAAGACAAGATTTCATCCGCAGATCGACGGGCATGGAAAGGGTTATACAGATCTTGGAGGACATGTTGCGAGGGTGTGTATTGGATTTCAGGGGTAGTTGGGAGGAGTATCTACCGTTAGTCGAATTCGCCTACAATAACAAGCTTACCAAGCAAGTATCAAGATGGCACCATATGAGGCGCTAGGACGATAGGAAGTGTCGCTCACCTACTTGTTGGACGAGTTAAGTGAACGCCGCTTGTTGGGACCAGAGTTGGTTCTTGAGACCAAGACAAGGTTAAGTTGATTCAGCTCGCTTGAAAGAAGCTTCGAATCGATGTAAGTCCTATGCCGATCTTAAGCGGAGAGATATTGAATTTGTCGTGGAGATCGGGTTTTCTGAAGGTCTCACCGTGAAAGAAAGTATTAAGGTTCGGAAGAAAGGCAAGCTAAGTCCGAGGTTTATTGGGCGATATAGGTGCGAGACGAGTGGGACCAGCTTGCATATCAACTCGAGTTGCTAGCAGAGCTGATTCAGATTCACGATGTGTTCCACGTCTCGATGCTTCGGCGTTATCGCCGATCCATCGCATGTGGTAACAGAAGGAGAGATTGAGGTAAACCCAGATATGACCATGGAGGAAGAGCACATGCAGATTTTAGATCGGGATGTGAAGGTTCTGCGCAGAAGTCTGTGCCTTTGGTTAAGGTTCTTTGGCGGAATCATGGCGTGGAAGAAGCTACGTGGGAACCCGAGGACACGATGAGACAACAATACCATAACTCTTCTCGACTGTGTAATTTCGAGGTCGAAATTATTTTAAGGGGTAGAACTGTAATATCCCAAGTTAAGGGCTATTTTATTTTGGCATTGTTTGCATGTCTATGGTGTGCCATGTTGTTGTTTGTGTGGTTTCGGGCTTAGTTGTAGGCTAGGAGTGTGCCCGAGTAGGTGGGAAAGTTTTGTTTTTGGGCTTTAGGGATAGGAGTCAAGGAGCTGGGGTTTATAATTAAATTAGGTGAATTTATAACACAAGTGAAGAGTGGCAAAGTGGCAAAGCATGCGCCACTTAAACATTGGGTGACGTCAAGTGCAAGGGGAGGTCTTGTGTTCTAGCTACGAAAATCCCACCCTTTTGTTCCATTTTGACGCTTAAGGAGGAGGAGTTGTTGGTAGTTCAAACTCTACCATGGACTTGGTCAACATATTCAAACGATGGGTGGAGAGCAAATGTAGGAGGGAGACTTGGTCAAGGTATTTTGAATGAGTGGCTTGGGAGTGAATGGGGGAGTTTGGCGATTGGTGAGAGTTTGGGGAGGAATGTGTGGCTTATTGGTAATTGGAGTGAGCCAAATTGCTTTTGGCTTTGGTGCATTTTTTTCTTTCACAAAACTCTTTTGGTAAGCAAGTTTTCTCCTAGTCAAAAACGAGCCAAATTGCAAGTTACTTCTTCTCCTTTTTCTTCAGCTAAAGCCGAATGCTCAAGGAGCTTTTCGACAAAATTGTTTTGCATCTCTAAACTTGGTGTGGCCGAATATTGTTTCCATTTCCCTTCTTTTGCATCTTGTGAACACTGAAACCCCAAGCCACTCCACTTGCAAAATCTTGCACTTCCATTTTTCTACATTTTGTGTTACCAAACAACCGCCCCAATTGCTTGCTCCATTTCTTCTTCATCTAAACTGAAACCTACCACAATCATACCCTTGCTGATTTTGGTCATTGGTAGCCGAAAGTTCTTTTTCTCCTACTTCCCTTTTCTTTTGTTCATTTTGTGTAAGCCGAAACTCCACTCCCCAAACTCTTTTCTTTATTTCTTTTCATTCAAACCTAAGCATCTATCATTCTATTTTCTTCTTTTCCAAAACCATTTTAGCCGAAACCATGGTGTGAAGCCAAAGCTTTTCTTCATTTCTATTTCCTCTCAAAACCGAAGGTATCATTCTCTTTTCCGCTTTTTGGTTGTGGTCAATAGCAACACCTTCTTCTTTGCAACTCTCTTTTGTGTTTCTTTCTTTGTGTAAGGCCGAATCTCAGTAGTTGTCTAATCGTTAGAGAAGGTAAGTACATGGCCGAATGTTATTCTCTTCTCCTTGTTTTATGACAATTGATTTGGTTTAGAGCCGATTTCGCATTTGTGAAAGGAGTTAATCACTTGTTTTGGTAATCGTGTTTCAGATAGGGTCTTTGGAGTTCAAATCAAGCAAGGAGAGAGCCTTCTTACTCGTAAGCAATCGGTAAGGGATGGTGAGATGATTACTGTGGTGTATTTGTTTAGTTTTCGATTAAGTATATGGTTTCAAAGGATTAATCGTTCTCTTTTTAGGTGGAGTCGATTAGTGAAGGAACCACCGTTGGTTCGAGCCTTGGTTGGTAACCGATTCAAGGGCGTAAGAGATCGGGTTAAACCCTCTTTGTGTATGTGGTCATGACCGTTGGTATGATGGTTAATCCAAAGGTTGGCCGATTGTAGGATTCGGGTTGTAGAGGTGATCAAGGGACGTAGACCGATTCTTAGGATTAACATCTTCGATATTTATCAGGTGTGTAAACCAACACACTATCTTAACTAAATAATGTGATAACCTGTTTGTGTAAATGAAACAAAGGTGATTGATTATTTCGATACCCATTGAGGTATGGATACGGATTCGTAAGTCCGTTTCATTATGAGTTATGTGATGATGATGATATCATGATTTTTGATACTTTGAGATGCCATATTAAACATGTGAGCATGATAGCATGATTGATCAATTTTGCATCTAGTATGATATGTGATTGGGTGATATGAGAGGAGGGAGTATGATATCCGTGTCTTTGGGACACTGTGTCTTTGGGACACCGTAGGTTTGGCACCTCCAAAGTGGTTTGGTACCACAATGATATTTTGTGACTTTTGGTCACCGAGGTTTGGCACCTCAGCCGCCTCGTCCAGTGGCTTAGTACCACAAAGGGTTGGCCCCACAGCTGATTATACGGATTGACGCCAGTGATTTGGTATCACACGATGGGTTGGCCCCATCATCGATTTGTGACTACTGGCCACCAAGTGATTTGGTATCACATTGTGTCTTTGGGACACCGAGGTTTGGCACCTCATTGCGACTCGCCCCGTGGTTTGGCACCACCGTGGGTTGGCCCCACTTATGAGATATGGGATCATCGCTAGTGATTTGGTATCACACGATGGGTTGGCCCCATCATTGGATTATTTGTGACTTGGTCACCAAAGGTTTGGTACCACAAGATGGACATCGTGACTTTGGGTCACCAGTGGTTTGGCACCACCAAAGGGTTTGGTACCACACGGGGTAGAGAAGGTGATATGGTTGGCTAGGATCGGGTGCATTACTTGCATTATTTTGTTATGATATATGTGTTGGCATGTTATACCGGGAGAGGGAATTATACACTGAGTCTTGCGACTTACTCTCTCCTTTGACTATTTCAGGTGACACATAGACGCAGACATGGAGCCGGGATGGACTCGAGGTGCTCATGCCATGCTAATAAGGGATTTGCTCAGACTTTATAGATTTTGGTACATTAGTTATTTATTTCTATGTGGTTTTATTTTGGGTTGTAAAAGGCCTTTTTAAAAATTTTGGTTTGCTTGTTTATACTTAAAGTAAATGGTTAATATGCCTTAACAATTTAATTGGGTTAAAATGTGCTAAAATTTGGAAAGATAACGATTTCAAAAGTACAAAAGCGATATTTTAAACTATACCATCGGTATCACACTAAGATTTGGAATAGAGAAGAACTCAAATGTTTTCTAACTTAAACACAATTTTCCACTAAGATGTAATGTTTTTGTAACAATGAGCAACAACTCAAACTTCTTAACGAGATAAACCTGTTTTGTCTACCCATCGAAGTAAGTTTTTAAAATTTCCGGGTTTTCAAATACATCATCAATTTCAATCAAACCTACTCAAGCCTTTCTTCAAATGCACAACCTAACGAAGTGTTTTTCCCAACTTTTAAACTCAAACCTAAACCTCTCAAAAACCTTTTTCCCTCAGAATATACCGTATTCTATTGGTGTATTGACCGGGTTTGGGGTGTTACATATCACATAAAAATATGCCCAAATTTATCAAACATTGCCATTAAACACATTCATAATTCATTCTTTAATATAATCTAGCTTAAGGACTTACCTCGACTATCGACGGACAACGTTAACCGGCTAATCGACGACTTTCGCCTTTCCCCGATCCAAATTTATTTTTATTTGTTCTTGATCTAAACACATAAAAATTTAGCTCATTCAAGTACATTTCACTCAATTTAGTCCCTAAGTACATAAATAGGCAATTTACCATTTTACCCCTAAAGTTTCACATTTTTACAATTTAGTCCTATTTGCATAAAACACAAAATATACATAATTTGCACATAATACTTTAGGGGCAAATCTTCTATACCATCATACCAAGGCATACATTTCATTTATTTTGCAAACTAGTCCCTCAAAATTTCATTTTTTGCAATTTAGCCCAAAATACTAAAATTCACTAAAATTTCTAATACAAAACATATCCTTAACATATCTTTAATTTAAAATCATCAAACATCAAAAACCTCAAGAATTCATCAATGGCCAAATCATATATACACACTAATCTTAGAAATTCTAGCATGGGTTGGGTAATATACTAAGCAACGATCTCAAAAACGTGAAAATTAACAAAACCGAGCTAGATTTCATACCTAAATAAGCTTGAATAAGGCCGAATGCTTCAAAGCTTTTCTCCTTTTTGTTTCTCTTTAGTTTCAGCAAGATAAGCATGCAAATGGCTTTATTTTATGAATTGTTTAACTAATATTAACATAATTTAATAATTACCATTTTAACCTTTTGATATAAAATATTAAACATTATAAATTAAGGCTAGTTATGTACTTGGCCGGCCACTTACTATAGAAATGGGCTATTTGTCCTTTTAGGGCTTCAATTTAAAAAGCCACTATCACATTAGGACTTTTCACTATAATTTGCAACTTTTTCACTTTACGCGATTAAGTCCTTTTTAACAAATTAAGCGCTTAAACGATAAAATTTTTCTACGAAACTTTCACACACATTAATTCACATATAATAAACACAAAATATAATATTTAAAAGTTTTTCAGACTCAGATTCGTGGTCCCGTAACCACCGTTCCGATTAGGGTCAAATTCGGTCTGTTACAACTCTCCCCCACTTAAGGATTTTCATCCCCGAAAATCTTACCGTTAAACAAGGTTGGGTATTGTTGCTTCATTGAATCCTCAGGCTCCCACGTAGCCTCTTCAACTTCGTGTCTATTCCATAATACTTTTACTAATGGAATCCTCTTGTTTCTCAACTCTTTCATTTCCGAGCTAAGATACGGATCGGTTCTTCATCATATGCCAAATCGGCCTGATTCAATCTCGACGGTGTGATCACATGTGACGGATCCGATCAGACTTATAAAACATCGAAACATGAAATACGCCATGTATCTTTTCTAACTCGAGGGCAACTTTAATCTATAAGCAACAGCCCAATACGCTCAAAGGATTTCATAAGGTCATTTGAATCTCGGACTACGCTTTGCCTTCCGACCAAATCGAGTACTTTCTTCCACGGAGAAACTTTCAAGAATACTCGATCCCCGACTTGAAATTCAACATCTTTACGCTTTTAAATCAAAGATAAGACTTTTGTCGATCCGAGGCGACTTTCAAAGTATCTCGATCACGACCACTTTTTGTTCGGGCTTTTGATCAAATCAACCCGTGTATTTTGTTTTCACTGAGCTCAGTCTAATACAACGGTGTTCAACATTTATGACCGTACAAAGCTTCGTAGGGCGCCATTTTGATACTAGATTGAAAGCTATTATTATAAGCAAATTCAATTAGGGGTAGGTATCATTCCTACGTACCTTCAAACTCGAGAACGCAACATCTCAACATGTCCTCAAGTATCTAAATTGTTCTCTCGGATTGACCATCCGTCTCATGGGTGAAAGGCTTACTAAAATGAAGTTTAGTACCTAAAGCATCTTGTAACTTCTTCCAAAATCGCGATGTGAATCTCTTGCTCTCGTTCAAACAATAGAACTCGATACACCATGCAATCTCACAACTGTGATACATACAATTCAAAGAAGTTTATCAAGTGAATAATGCATTTAACCGCACAAAGTGAGTGATTTAGTCGATCTATCAACTATAACCCGATAGCATCTTTCTTACTCGGTGTCATAGGGAGACCGGATGCAAAATCCATTGTAATTCTATCCCATTTCCATTCAGGTATCATGATTGGCTGAAGTAGTCCGGATGGCACTTGATGCTCAGCTTTTACATGTTGACAAACTAAGTATTTAGAAACAAATTCAGATATATCCCGTTTCATGCCAGGCCACCAATAGAACTGTTTCAAATCATTATACATTTTTGTGCTACCCGGATGTATCGATAATCGACCACGATGAGCCTCACTCAGAATCATTTGAATTAAATCCAAGTTCTTCAGAACACACATTCGATTTTTAAAGTTCAAACAATCATTTGCATCAATTTGAAATTCTGATTCCACATCTTTTTCACACTGAATTCGCTTAGCAATCAAATCCTTGTCGACTTTCTGTGCATCACAAATTTGCTGAATAAACATTGGTCTTGCTTGTAATTCGGCTAGGATCGATCCATCACCAAACATAACCATATGTGCGTTCATTGCACGAAGAGCAAACAATGATTTTTGACTTAGCGCATCTGCAACAACGTTAGCTTTCCTCGGATGGTAGTCAATCACCAACTTATAGTCTTTCAACAGTTCTAACCATCTGCGTTGCCTCAAGTTCAGATCTTTCTGAGTCATCAAATACTTTAGGCTTTTATGATCCGAATAAACGTGACATTTCTCGCCGATTAAATAGTGCCGCCAAATTTTTAATGCAAAAACAATAGCTGTTAATTCCAGATCGTGAGTCGGATAATTTCTTTCATGCGGCTTTAGTTGTCTCGAAGCGTAGGCTATAACCTTGCCTTCCTGCATCAATACACAGCCCAAACCACTTAAGGAAGCATCAGAATACACAACAAATTCTTTATCCGATTCAGGCTGAGCTAACACCGGAGCTTCCGTCAAAAGGGCTTTCAACTGATCGAAACTTTTCTGACAATTTTTCGACCACTCGAGCTTGACATCTTACTGTGCTTTCAACTCTTTTAACTCAGTAGGTGCCATTTGATATGGAGCCATCGAGATTGGAGTCGTTCCCGGTGCTAATTCAATGCTGAACTCAACCTCTTGTACTGGTGGCAAACCTGGTAGTTCTTCAGAAACACATTTAGGTATTCACACAAACCGATGCAGATTCAATATGCTTTTCGACACTTTATTATCCAAAGACATAAGCCAAATAAGCTTCGCCTTTTCTCACATACTTTCCACCGAAGATCGAGGATATTATTGTAGGAAACCCGCTTAAATCATCGGATTTAATTACGATGATCTCGCCGCTTCGACATCTCAAATCAATAAGCTTTTTTTGCAATTCACCATCGCATCATGTGAAGTTAACCACCCATTCCCAAAATTATATCGAACTCATCAAGGGCAACAACATTAAATCGTACTGGAAACAAAAATCCCGAATCATCAGCGGGCAACCTCTACACACTTTATTAACAAGTACGCATCTATCCAGAGGGTTGGACACACGAATCACAAACTCAGTAGACTCAACTGGCAGAGTCTTACCGAATACTAGAGTTTCACACACATATGAATGAGTCGAACCAGGATCAATCAATGCAATCACAGTAATATCATAAAGGGTGAAAGTACCGGTAATGACATCGGGGGAAGAAGCATCCTATCTGGCTCGTGTAGCATAAGCTCTGATAGGTGCTCGGGCCTCTAATCGAACTACAGTGTCCTTCGTCCTTCTTTGACTACCACCTACTTTATCGGAATGTTTGGGTGGTCGACCCGTCTTTGGCGTCTTGCTTTCGATCTAGTGTTACGAACCGTATTACATTACGGCTAACATCGGGCACTCTCGAAAAAATGGTCCGACGATCCACATTTAAAGCGGGACCGATCACGAACCCTATAACTTCCGTAATGCCATTTCCGCAATGTTTACACTCGACCGGTCACGTGGAATGTTACCAACACTAGCTATCAAGTAGCTCGATAACTCCCGGAGGTTGATCACGTCTAGGTAAGTCCGAAGTAGCTTTATGTCGGTTGAGTCATCTCTGAATTTCTTAGGCAATCAATGGTAAGTCTTACTCGTTGATCTCTTACGAGTATCTCTAGCTTCTATTACGACTTTTCTTTTCTCTTTTCGAGCTCTTCAGCCTTACAATCCCGCTCGACTAGTATCACAAACTCTTTGATTTCAAGAATACCGACCAGCAACTTTATATCTTCATTCAGACCGTCTTCAAATCTTTTGCACATAATGGCTTCAGTAGAAACACACTCTCTAGCATATCTGCTAAGTCTGACAAATTTCCGTTCATATTCTGTCATAGTCATTCGCCCCTGTTTTAGTTCAAGAAATTCTTTTCGTTTTTGATCGATGAATCTCTGACTGATATATTTCTTACGGAACTCAATTTGGAAGAAGTCCCAAGTTACTTTTTCTTTCAGAACTACGGATACCAATGTGTTCCACCAGTGATAGGCAGTGTCCCGAAGAAGAGATATAGCACACTTTAGACATTCATCTAGAGTACAAGATAACTCATCGAGTACCCGAATAGTGTTATCAAGCTACATCTCAGCTCGTTCTGCATCATCATTATCATTGGCCTTGAATTCCTCGGCCCCATATTTCCTGATTTTATCAATGGGAGGCCTGCTAGATCTCATCGGATCTATCATCGGGGGTGCTCAAGGTACCGGAATTGGACTATTTGGGGGTGGAGGTTGTCGTACAGCCAAATTATTTTGAATAAACTGGGTAAACCATTCATTCATCATTTGGTAGAAGGCTTGCTTAGCCTCCCCCTCATGGTTACCAGAATCGGTCGAGAGTCTCATGGCCGATCCAAGTGCGAGACCAGGCTCAACACTCTCCACATCATCAGCTACGGCTCTATCGGGATCGGAATCCATTTACTATATAAAATACAATTGAAATTGTCAGAAGTCACCACACTATCATATATGCAATTCGAAGGCATGTATAGCTAGACTCTTAAGTACTACGGTAGTCCTAGAATCGACTAAACCGTAGCTCTGATACTAATAAAATGTAACACCCTTAATCCATGTCCGTTGCCGGATTAAAGTTCCAGGGCATTACTATGCTTAACACAAATCATATCATTTATTTACATTCATTAAAAGCATGGATAAATGCATTTCGAGTTTATACTACCATAGCAAACTTAAACATTAATATCTTATCATAATCCATTTAAGCCAATTTCGTATATTTGCATATATATATATATATATTTCCTGCTCAAAATATATAAACTTAAGCGAAATGTATATGCACAAGTTCAAACCATATTCGAATATGTCAATTTAAAAACATAGCATAAAACTTCCTATACAAAAGGTTAATATAACTTATATAGATCATATGATCTTTGGCATGTTTTATCATTCCTACCGAATCACATTATCAAACCACCCAATTACTTATTCGACCTATACCTATTATTTTAAACTTATCAACATAATAAACTTAAGCCACATACACTACTTCATGCCATTAGTTTTACATAGCCGAAGGTATACATTATTACACATCTAATTACTCATTACTATTTCACCTCTGGTTAACACATGCACAAGATACAATTTAAATCATCTATACCTAGTCACATTAATACATTCAACTAGACATGCCGAAACAAATCATCATCATTCCAATGTCACATAGATATTTGAACCATATTTAATCCATTACTAAAATCTCCAATAGTAAATCCATAATTTAACCAACTCAAACCAACTCAAATAAAGAAACATACACAATCAAGTTTAAACCATAAGGGGTAAGCCATTTTCACAAATCATCATGATCATTATCCTTTTTCTTTAAAGTAAGTAAAAGACCACTTAATCTAATACATTACTTACATATGCTTAAACCATAAAATAAACCTTTGAAGTTAACATAAAGCAAAACCGATTATTCACATCACTAATACCATGACCCATATTACAAGTCACACATTCATAAAAGCATAACCATTTTCGCATGGCATACATACATATACATATCATTCGAACACAACATAAGAGATTTAGTCTATACATGCCTTTGACTCAAAAAGTATGCAAAACATATATATACCAAAGAGAGTGATAGTGTGGTCGACTTTCTTGATGATCCCCTGAGCCCGTAATTGAATCAACAATCTATAAAACAGAAATACAAACACAAAAAGGGTAAGCTCGCTAGCTTAGTAAGTCTTAAGCAACTTTAGCATAACATTAGAACATTTAAACATTTATTAACCATAGCATTTACTCTACATTATCATAATCCTATAATTCATCGAACTATGGTATAAACATATTTAACATGACTCTCATGTTCCTTATCACATAGGTGCAATATTCATATCAACTCTATTATCATATTCACAGCTTTTTACTAATAACATTTCTACTAGTAACCGAACATCGACAAAATAGCACGTTTAAGCTCAGATTCTATCTTTACCATTCATACATATCACCATTCTTAATATGCTATTTCAATTCAAGTAACATTAATCACAACTTACCTCACCTCTGATAAATTCAATGAGATTTAAACTTACCTGAGTATTTAGCTTAATAGGTTCGCTACAATACACTCGAACCATTTATAACTTTTTCGTTTTAAAGTATCACCGGCATTAAGCCTGCTAGGCACTAAGCCCGAATCAAATCACTCAAGACAAGGCACGCTAGGCACAAAGCCCGAATATGTCACCCAAGACTAAGCACTGCTAGGCACAAAGCCCGAATATGTCACCAAGCACTAAGCACGCTAGGCACTAAGCCCGAATATGTCACCTAAGACTAAGCACTGCTAGGCACTAAGCCGAATATGTCACCTAAGCACTAAGCCTTCTAGGCATCAAAGCTCGATAAGTAACACCGCACAAGGCACGCTAGGCATTAAAGCTCGATATATAACACCTAAGACAAGGCACGCTAGGCTAATAGCCCGAGATATCAACATTTTCAACATTTCAATACACATTTCAATAATACCATAACCAATTAAATCACTTGAATTTCATAATTCTATCACATTTCAAATTCAAGTAAGCTTATTCATATTTTCTAAATAAAATCATTACATCATTGTATAATCCGCATATCATATTGATTATACACCTTTACATTGTATTAACAAAACATATCCAATTCAATGTAACATCTTTACATTCGGCTATCACATAATAATATGCCCAAATTTATCAAACATTGTCATTAAACACATTCATAATTCATTCTTTAATATAATCTAGCTTAAGGACTTACCTCGACTATCGACGGACAACGTTAACCGGCTAATCGACGACTTTCGCCTTTCCCAGATCCAAATTTGTTTTCTTTGTTCTTGATCTAAACACATAAAAATTTAGCTCATTCAAGTACATTTCACTCAATTTAGTCCCTAAGTACATAAATAGGCAATTTACCATTTTACCCTAAAGTTTTACATTTTACAATTTAGTCCTATTTGCATAAAACACAAAATATACATAATTTGCACATAATACTTTAGGGTCGAATCTTCTATACCATCATACCAAGGCATACATTTCATTTATTTTGTAAACTAGTCCTCAAAATTTCATTTTTGCAATTTAGCCCAAAATACTAAAATTCACTAAAATTTCTAATACAAAACATATCCATCCTTAACATATCTTTAATTTAAAATCATCAAACATCAAAACCTCAAGAATTTATCAATGGCCAAATCATATATACACATTAATCTTAGAAATTCTAGCATGGGTGGGTAATATACTAAGCAACGATCTCAAAACGTAAAAATTAACAAAAACCGAGCTAGATTTCATACCTAAATAAGCTTGAATAAGGCCGAATGCTTCAAAGCTTTTCTCCTTTTTGTTTCTCTTTAGTTTCGGCAAGATAAGCATGCAAATGGCTTTATTTTATGAGTTGTTTAACTAATATTAACATAATTTAATAATTACCCTTTTAACCTTCTGATATAAAATATTAAACATTATAAATTAAGGCTAGTTATGTACTTGGCCGGCCACTTACTATAGAAATGGGCTATTTGTCCTTTTAGGATTACGCGATTAAGTCCTTTTATCAAATTAAGCGCTTAAACGATAAAATTTTTCTACGAAACTTTCACACACATTAATTCACATATAATAAACACAAAATATAATATATATAATATTTAAAAATTTTTCAGACTCAAATTCGTGGTCCCGAAACCACCGTTTCAATTAGGGTCAAATTCGGTCTGTTACAAACCGACACAAGGGTATTCCACTACTAATATGTAGAATCTCTTAAGAGAGAAACTACACACTTCATGCACTCTTCGAGTGTGCACGACAACTCATTAAATACCCTGATGGTTTTTTCAAGCTAAAACACTGCCCTTTCCGAATCGTCATCTTTACTAACCAAAATTCTAGAGCTCCTTGGTTCCGGATTCTGTCTACTGGAGGTTTTCTCTTCTTACTACTTCTACCACTTGAAGGGCTACAGGGGTAGGCTAAGGAATAGGTGGGGGTGGTGCATTCGGGTTCGAGCGAACGAACTCTGTATACCAAGCATTCATCATGTAGAGAAAGGCTTCCCTAGCCACTTCTTTGCCTTTCTGACTTACTTTCGTGGGTCTATTCTCATTTTCATTCGAAATCGTCCCTTTAGCGGGACCCAATGCAATACTTTCTACATCGTCTGCTGTAGCTCTTTCGGGATCCATTAACTATATGAAATACAATTTAAGTCGTCAGGAGTCGTCACACTATCAATATATAAATACTTTTATGTATGGCATGTATAGCTAGACTCATACTTACGCTACGTTAATCCTAGAACTGGCTAAACCGCAACTCTGATGCCACTAAATGTAACACCATTTACCCATGTCCGACGCTAGAACCGGATACGAGGCACTACCGTACTTGACTTCACTTAAACATGTATTATCGGGCTATCAAATTTTTTTCCATCTAAAACTTTTCTTTCTTGCTAATAACATACTTTTCTTAGGCCTTCAAGGCCTTATACATACATTTGGAAGGTTTTGGGATTCATCCAAAAACTCTGGCACTTGTTGAATTTTTTTGCCTAAACAGGGGCCACACGCTGGTGTTGCCAAGGGACACGCCCGTGTGGCCCTAAGACATGCCCGTGTTCGACACCCGTGGTCGACACTGACTTATTTCACACAACTGAGCACACACCCATGTCTATAACCCGTGTCCTTCACACGGCCTTGACACGCCCGTGTCCTCTACTCGTGGAGTTCTCTGTTTATGACGTCATCATTATCTTAATAGCACACAGCCATGGCATACGTCCGTGTGTTGGCCAGTGTGGCGATTTGTATTTTCGTAAATTAATGTAGGGGACACACGGCCTACCAACACACCCATGGGGCTGACCGTGTGTCACACGCGGCCTAGACACATGCCCGTGTGTCTACCCGTGTGGACAATTATAGGGCTATTTCCCAAGCAAATTGCCACCCTAAAACATAAACACACTTATACTATCTTAAACAACTCAATTATTCCATCCATTGAATAAACTTAAATGCATAAACTTATCATCATTAAAGGGTATATAACTTAACCAATATTGACCAATTTCTAATGGTCATATACAATAGAACGTGTCATCTTAATATCCAAGCCTTTAGCTCAAAATATGTCATGACCAAAATTATCAAACTCCTATACATGCCATACTCAAAAATTAATTAACTTTACTATACAAAATTAGTAGATGACAGTGTGATCCGAGCTCCGACGTCTATGATTCCCGAGCTGACTTGGCGACCCTACATGGAGAAAGGAAAGGGGAGAAGGTAAGCATATAGCTTAGTAAGTTTGCATGAAGAGTTAACTAAGCAATATAATTAAACTCATCCCTCATAAGACTAAGCAACATATATCTAAAGTGCTTGAACTTACTTACTATTACTTACTCTTTGTCATCACTTACCACATTATAGTTTCATACTTGTAATTAAATAAGGGTATCTCTATCACTTAATCACATAAATTAGCACTTTTGCTAATATATCATGATGATCAAATTATTATCTTCCTTAACTCAGGTAGAATTCTTTATCATTCTTGAATAACTCAACTTGTATTAATTTTGTTTACTTAGCTTTCTTATTACTTCTTCCATACTTGTCTCATTTGCCCGTTGAATTACTCAAAATGTCGGAGGATACTCTATCTCGTCAAACATGAATCTCGATGCCAATGCCATATCCCAAATATGGTCTTACATGGGATCGCCTTATGATACCGATGCCATATCCCAGATATGGTCTTACACCGAATTCATTAGCTTGGTGTCGATGCCATGTCCCAGACATGGTCTTACATGGTATCCTTGCCTTATGAACTCATCAATGCCATGTCTTGGCATGGTCTTACATGGGATCTTTTCCTTATAATAACTTATCAATGCCATGTCTTGACATGGACTTACATGATGTCCTCGCCTTATTCGATGCTGAGGCCATGTCCCAGACATGGTCTAACACGGGACCTACATTCCTTGATGCCGATGCCATGTCCTAGACATGGTCTTACACGGGCTTTCCTTGTCTCATGTTATGAAATAGGTATCCTCGTTATTCTGAATCTTCAACTGGGACTTTCACTTATTTAATCTCATTGACTTTCTTATTAGGCATAGTCAATCAAATTTATGATAATAATGTACATTGTATGACATAGTAAGTAATTTATCAAATTTATGATAGTAATTTACATTGTACAACATAGTAAGTAATTTAATTGTAAAAGTAATAAGTAGCTTTAAATTCATACAAACTTACCTCGGTACTCAAAATGTGTGGCGTTCTCAACCTTGTTTTTGCCTCGGTTTTAGTTTGGGCTTCGTGTTTCTTAATCTATAGTAACAATTTAACTTGTTTAATACTTACACAGACTAAATTGACTCATAAATCATACTTTGGCAAAAATTGTATTTTTGCCCCTAAACTTTCTCAAAATTGCACTTTTGCCCCTAGGCTCGTAAAATGATTTTTATTCAACTTTCTTGCATTTCAAGCCTAGCCGAATCATATTCTCAACTATAACAACATTTAATTTCTACTATTTTACTCATGTATGACTATTTTCATAACTTTTGCAATTTGGTCCTTACATGGATTTTTCATGAAAATTACTTAGAAAAAGATGTTTATCCTACATCAAACTTTCATAATATTCCATAAAACATCAAAATACATGCATGTCATACATGGGTAAATTTTGAACATAATCCTTAGCACAAAATATAGCTAGAAATAGCTAAATCGAGCTACGAGGATCTCAAAAATATAAAGAACATTAAAAACGGGGCTAGGATGCACTTACTATCAAGCTTGAAAAATGAAGAAACCCTAGCTATAGTTCCCTTATGATTTTCGACCAAGAAGGAAGAAGATGGAAATGATTTTGGCTTGTTTTTCCGTTTTAATTCTTTAATTTACCAAATGACAAAAATGCCCTTAACGGTTATTTCTTGAGAATTTTCCTTCCAATGTCCATTTTTGTCCATCTCAACATATAATGGTCCAATTGCTAAATAAGGACCTCTAATAATTTTTATAATTCTATTTCATACTTAAACCTTCTAGAATCTCATATTTTCTAATCCTTGCAATTTAGTCCTAATGGAGAATTTGTTCACTAATTCATAAAATTTCTTCATGAAATTTTCACACAACCATGCAACTACCTCATATGCCTTATAAAATTATTTAAATATATATATATATATATTTTTCAAATTTGTGGTCTCATACCACTATTTCGACTAGGCCCTAAGTTAGGTTGTTACACATTAGCTCATAATCTTTCAGTAGCTCAAGCCATCTCCGTTGTCGCAAAATTTAATCCTTCTAAGTCATCAAGTACTTTAATGATCTGGAAATACATGACATTTCTCACCATACAAATGATGTCTCCAAATTTTCAAAGCACATATTATGGCAGCCAATTCTAGATCGTGCGTTGGATAATTCTTCTCATGCGGTTTCAACTGCCTCGAGGCATAGGCTATCACTTTTCCCTCCTGCATCAATACACATCCTAATCCATTCAATGACGCATTGTTATACATCACAAACTTATTTCACTAAAACCAACGCCTCAGTCAATAACGCTTTCAACTTCTCAAAACTTTGCTTACATTTTTCGGACCATTCAAACTTAACATCTTTTTGCAGTAGCTTAATCATAGGAGTAGCAATCATCGAAAAACCCTTAACAAAATGTCTATAATAGTCGGCTAAGCCCAAGAAGATTCTAACCTTCAATACATTTCTCGACGGTTTCTAATCAACAATTGCCGAAATCTTACTTAGATCAACTCGAATACGATCTCCTGAAACAATATGTCCCAAAAATCTTACTTCTCGGAGCCAAAACCCACTTTTGTTGAACTTAGCAAATAATTTCTTATCTCTTAAAGTCTGCAACACAATTCTTAAATGTTCGGCATGCTCAGACTCATCCCGAGAATAAATCAAAATGTCATCAATAAATACAACCACAAACTTATCCAAATAAGGTCAGAAGATCCTATTCATTAAGTTCATAAAAACAGTAGGAGCATTAGTTAATCCAACAAGCATAACAAGAAATTCATAATGCCTATACCTCGTTCTGAACGCGATTTTTGGCACATTCGAGTTTTTAACTCTCAGCTGATAATAGTCAGATATCAAATCTATCTTCGAAAATAGTATTTCCCCTTTCAACTGATCGAACAAATTATCAATCCTCAGTAAGGGATACTTGTTCTTTATCGTAACCTTGTTGAGTTGACAATAATCGATACAAAGTCTCATGGATCTATTTTTCTTCTTGACAAATAATACTGGTGCACTCCAGGGGGAAAAATTATCTTGCAAAACCCTTATTTGTCAACTTTTGTAACTAAGACTTCAATTCTTTCAATTTAATCGGAACCATTCTATATGGAGCAATCAATATTGGTGCAGTTCTCGGTACCAAGTAAATAGAAAACTCCACCTCTCTGACTGGTGGTAACCCTAGCAACTCTTTTGGGAACACGTCCGAATATTCACAAACAACCGGTACCGATTCAATCTTCAATTCAAACACTTTTGTATTCAGTACATATGCGAGAAATGCTTCGCAACCCTTCCTTACATACCTCTGAGCCAACATCGATGAAATCATAATAGGCAATTTACCCGACTCATCTGGTTCAACCTGAAGAATTTCATTGTTTTGACATTTCAATTCAATAACTTTTTGTTTACAATTCACTACTACATCAAGTAGTGTCAACCAATCCATTCCAAGAATCATATTCATCAAATGGAAAAAGCATTAAGTCAGCCAGAAAATAGTGACCCCGAATCATCAAAGGACAACCCTTGCAAACTTTATCGACTAATACATATTTGCCTAAGGGGTTCAACACCTTAATCACAAACTCAATAAACTCAACAGGTAAATTCTTACTAGATACCAAATTCATGCAAATATAAGAATGAGTCGATCCGGGATCAATTAATGCAACTACATTAGTATCATAAAGAGAAAATGTACCAGTGATCACATCAAGGGAGGACCCATCCTCGCAAGCATGAATGGCATAAGCTCTCGCAGGTGCTCTCACTTCTTATCTCACAGCTGAATCCTTGGATAAACCTCTACTACTGGTTCCATTTCCCGTATTTCTCACTAGCCTCCCTCTAGCAGTAGTGTTACTCGATCTTACATTCTGAAAATTATCTTTTCAACCATTTTAGGGCAATCCCGAATGAAGTAATCTTGGGAGCCACATTTAAAACAAGCTCAGTTGTTCATCCTACATTCACTGGGGTGTCGCCTACCACAATGTTGGCATTCAGGCTTATTAGACCTAGCGTTACCAACGTTCACTATAGACGTAGTCTGGGCCTTAGAACCCGAATATTGCTTCCCACGATCTCTGTTGGGATACCCAGCTGAAGCATTCGAATGAGTATGCATATCCCTCGATTTCTTTGATGCACACTAAAATTGTAACACCCCTTGCCCGTGTTTGAGCTGGAATAGGGTTTGAGACATTACATAGCTAATTTGCTTAAACATTTAGAATAGGGTTATAAAATTTTGTTGAACCCTATCGCTCACACATATTCGGCCTAGGAGGCCCTAAATATACTTCCGAAAAGTATCAAAATCTTTCCTATAGCTTTCACGAGTTTGAGAAACTTTTTAATCAAAACAGAGGCCAGACGCCCGTGTAGGCCTAGGGACACGCCGTGTGCCCCTAAGCCATGCATGTGTCTTTCACCCGTGTCGACACTGACTAATTTCACATGGCCTTGGCATGCCCGTGTCACTAACCCGTGTGCCAAACCTTGGTATTCGACTTATCCACATGGCCTATGCACACGCTCGTGTACCCTAGCCATGTGGTGATTCAAATCCCTAGTGCAAGGTGCAGACTTCACACGGCCTGGGTGCACGCCCATGTGCTAGCCGTTCCTCCCACACAGTCTAGACCCACGCCCATGTGTCAACCTAAGTGGGCAATTAGATGGCCATATACCAAGCCCTTGTCACCCTAGAACACCTACATACTTACTTCTACTCAAAACAATACAATTCCTATCCCATAAGCAAGTCTAAGAAATAATTTCAACATACAAGATATTTAAAGAGACATACACTTCATGAATTCCATCTTCATTAAACAAAAGAGTTGTCAAGTATTTTCCTAACTCATAAGGCCATTTACAAAATGACTTTTACTAACTTACATAGTCAACACTTTGACTGACAATTACAACTTAACAAAATACTTGAGCCCTATACATGCCATTCTCAAAATAAGTCTAAAATTGTTATACTAAAGTGCTATCGATAGTGTAATTTTTGAACTCCTACATCCACGGTCCTCGAGTTACCTCGGCAATACTACAAGAAAGAAGGCCAATGGAGAATGGGTAAGCATAAAACTTAGTAAGTTTGCATGGAAATAAATAGCAATAATATGCTCTTAAAATAATCCATCCACGGTATTAACTAATCGCACTCGAGTCAAGGCTTCTTGATGATACTTACTTACAATTGCCCTTATCTAGTACATACCGTACCACATATCAAAACCGATTCTTCTTAACTTATTCATGAGTACTTGTATTCACTCATTCACATGACTTAAATATCATTCACATCTCTACTTCTAAATTCATCTACTTATCCCACTATTCACAAGGGATAGTCAAAGACGTGTGTTTATTGTCACTGCTGTAAGTATAAAGCCAATGCCACATCCTCGAGGTGGTCTTACATGGAGTCACCTCTAGGTACCAATGCCATATCCCGGATATGGTCTTATATGGGATAACTTCTAGGTGCCAATGCCATTTCCCGGTTATGGTCTTATATGGAATTTCCTATCATGTATCGATGCCATATCCCGAATATGGTCTTATAGGATTTTCATATTCATTACCGAAGCCATATCCCGGATATGGTCTTATATGAGATCTCAACTCGATGCCGAGGCCATGTCCCAAACATGGTCTTATACGGGACCTTATCTATTTCATATCTCAATAATAGCATTTCTATACTCAATATTGCCTATTAGGATTTCAACATCTCATTCACATTAACTACTCAATTTGGTAGTGCATCATGCATTAATATAATGCCAAGCATTCCTCAACATGCTAATATAATGTTACTTAAATCACATACAAACTTACCGATTTCAAAATGAGCTAGCTTGTCAATCTAATCCAAGACTTTATTCTTTCCCCGATCAAGGCGGGTCCTCGTTTCTTCTTGCTCTATAATAGAAATTTAACGTATTTTAATCACTGTATTAATAAAAGAATTTCAAAAATCATGTTTAGGCAAATATACTATTTTGCCCCTAGACTTTGGCAAAATGACCATTTTGCCCCTAAGCTCAGAAATAAATTCTAATCGTATTTCTACCTTCAACAAGCCTAGGTGAACATTTCATACTCTTATAGCTATCATTAAAACTCAACATTTCACATACTTACTACAAATTTTGTAACCATTTCATCAATGTCCTATTTGGTGTTTTTATGATAATACCTTTCACAAAAGTTGTTCATTTACTAACTAAGACTCAATTTCTTCCATAAAAATGCAGCAAATAACAATGAAGGTTCTCATGGAAAAACTCTAAACTCTTCACCATATTGCACATTAGTCCCCTCATATGAAAGCTTAAGCTTTAAGTGTCTCAAAAGTACAATTATCTTCGAGAAAAGTTCACTAGAACACTTACTTGTGAAGAGATGAGTGTGCTGAAATTTTGAAGCTTTCTACCCCCTATTTGCTGCTAATTTTCGGTGGAAGAGAAAAGGAGAAAAGTTGATATTTTTTCTCCCCTTATTTTATTGATACATGTCAAATAAGTCACCAACTATCACCAACTTTAACCAACATTGTCCATCCTTGTCTCCTATGGCCGGCCATGCTAACTTTAGGGGTATAATTGCCTTTTAAAGACCTCCAATTAACAATCTATAGCTATTTGGTACTTTTAGCCTATAGAATGGAACTTTTACACTGTATGCGATTTAGTCCTTTTTCCCCATTAAACATGAAATCGCTAAAATTAAAGCACCAAAATTTTCATGCACCTATGCTATCATGTTCTAGCTCATAATATAACATGAAAATAAATCTCTCTAATCTCGGATTAGTGATCTCGAGATCACTATTCTGATTAGCCCTAAATCGGGCTGTTATAGAAATGACTTATTCATTGGCCTCTTTCTCGAGTCTCTAGCCTCAAACTCAGCTTTTCTCTTTTCCTTGCTCAACTCTTCGTCTTTGTAAGCTCGCTTAACTAGTACAAAAAATTCTTTTAGTTCCAAAATCCCAACTAATAGTTTGATATCCTCATTCAAACCATCTTCAAATCTCTTACACAAGATAGCCTCTGTTGAAACACATTCTTAAGCATACTTACTGAGTCTAACATACTCTCTCTCGTACTCAGTCACAGTCATTCAACCTTGTTTCAGCCCCAAGAACTCTTTGTGTTTCTAATCAATAACCGTTCGCTGATATATTTCTTTCTGAACTCCTCTTGGAAGAAGTCCCAAGTAACTCTTTCCCTTGGTACTACCGATACTAAAGTGTTCCACCAATGATATGCAGAATCCCTCAAGAGTGATATAGCACATTTCAAGCACTTCTCCGGTGTGCAAGAAAGCTCATCAAATGCCCAAATAGAGTTCTCAAGCTAGAATTCTGCCCTCTCGGGATCATCATCGACATTTGGTCTAAATTCTTCAGCCCCTTGCTTTGGAATCTTATTAACTAGAGGCTTATTTAGTCTTACCAATTCCACACCTTGGGGAGCTATGGGAACCGGTTGAGGGTTAGGTGGGGTAGAGGATGTTAGGTAGCCGGATTTGTCTGCACAAACTCGGCAAGCAACTCATTCAACCTTTAGAAGAATGTTTCCCTAGCCTCTCCTCCTTGACTAATTGTCACAGGTCTACTTTCGGATGGCGTGGTCCCTTGAGTGGGAGCCGGTGCATTACTTTCAACGTCATCAGCCACTTCTCGGTCAAGATCCATTTACTATATGAAAACACAGTTTAAATTGCCAGGAGTAGTCACACTATCAAAATTTGTATATGGCATGTATAGCTAGACTCTTGCACATGCTACATTAGTCCGAGAATTGACTAAATCGTAGCTTTGATACCACCAATGTAACACACCTTACCCGTATTCAACGCCGGAATAGGGCTCGAGGCATTAACAGACTTATAACACAAGTATTCATACAATTCCGAGTCATAATTTTGTGTCTAAATTAAAACTATTCATATTCAATCATAAAGTCCCTTATACGAGCCTACGAGGCCCAAAACATGCTTTGGAAGTGGTTCGGGACTAAACCGAGAACTTTAGAAAATTTTACAAAACATAGAAAATTTTTCATGTCACAGATGTCACACGCCCGTGCTACAGGCCGTGTTCAATTTAGGGTGCTTTCTGATTTGTGCCACACGCCCATGTGCTAGGCCGTGTAGTCAATTTAATTTTCATAATTTTTCATAAAATAGGTGCAGACTTCACACGGTCGAGGCACATGCCCATGATCAAGGCCATGTAGCACACATAGCCGAGACACACGCTCGTGTCTCTGCCCGTGTGCTCAATTCTGGACATTCTATTTCTCAAAATTAAGGTGCGGGGGACACACGGCCGGGACACATGCCCGTGGGGCGGACCGTGTGTCACACATGGCCGAGACATATGCCCGTGTCTTTGCCCGTGTGCTAAATTTTGGACATTCTATTTCTCAAAATTAAGGTGTAGGGGACACACGATCGGAACACATGCCCGTGGGGCGGACCGTGTGGACAAAAATAAATCTATTTACCAAGCCATTTTCCACCCTTATTTACACCTACACTTACACCAATTCAATGGCACAATTCATGGCATACTTAGGCAACCAAAACATCCATAACCAAGGTATTAACATCACATCCACATGCTACCCTCTAACATGCATAAACATCATGATTTATCAATACAACTCATGCAAGTTTCCACATTCATGAATGATATCAACATATAAATATACTTCTACCAACATAAGCCATCATTCATGGACATATACAAAATGAAATCATTAACCATTATAAGCCAATACATTTGCCCACATTACAAATGACACATATAACAAAATGACCGAGCCCCTATACATGCCATACATTCAAAATGCCAAGATCATCAAATACCCAAAATAAGAGTTTGATAGTGTGATCCGAATCTTCGACAATCTCCGATTCTGAGTTAGATTGGCGACACTATAAAAACATGGGAAATAAACAGAGTAAGCTACATAGCTTAGTAAGCTTGTATGCAAGAAATAAGAAACCCTACCATGCACATAAAATTCAAATAACATAACATAATTAAATGTGAATCTACCATAGTTTCATAATCACAATCTATCCCATCACAAACCTTACCTTATATTCATCATTTCACATATTTAATAAGCATAAGCTTTATATACATACCTGAGCCATCTCAAAATGAATGTACACATACTTTCATCTTTGACATACCTGTGAACCACTCGGAATAAAAATGTTGGATACTCAGGAAACTTTGCACACTAAGTGCCACATATGTATCCAAAGCTACCTAAGTCTCATATCACATAATCGCTCGCTCTCGAGCTATCGACGGGCCTGCTCACACAAGCTATCAGTCAAGATGTAGCTACACGGTGCTGCTCACACTAGCTGTCAAGTATCCACAACATATGCCGGTATACTCAACCACCGGTAGGATGTACGAGACCAGCACCTAGATCACATAATCACATAACACATAATGACCCTAGTGACATGTCACTTGTATCCTAACCTATTCCTAAGGTTCAAACGAGATTTCTTGCTTGTCGATTCGTCTTCAGACTCGTTCGTAGGATTATAATCATTCACAAAATCAAACATACAATTCATGCAATATTAAAGCATTTAGATACAATTATTCTAAAGCTTATTTTTAACATATGAACTTACCTTAGTACAAAATGGATAACTGTTCAATTTAGTCCATAATCTTGTTCTTTCTCCTGGTCTAGGTCAAAACCTTGTCTTTCTTGATCTATAATATCAAATTTAGCTTGTCGATTCGTCTTTAGACTCGTTCGTAGGATTATAATCATTCACAAAATCAAACATACAATTCATGCAATATTAAAGCATTTAGATACAATTATTCTAAAGCTTATTTTTAACATATGAACTTACCTTAGTACAAAATGGATAATTGTTCGATTTAGTCCATAATCTTGTTCTTTTCCTGGTCTAGGTCAGAACCTTGTCTTTCTTGATCTATAATATCAAATTTAGCTTATCCAATTCTCAAATTATTCAATTTAATCCCAAAAACACCTTATGGAAAAAATACATTTTTGCCCTTAACTTTATAAATTTTTACATTTTAGTCCTTAGGCTCGTGAAATGATTTTCATTCAATTTTCATCACACCCAAGCCTAGCCGAACCTATTTCATGCTCATAACAGTCCACATTTTTCATTTATTCACATTTTTATACACAATTTACATCTTTTACAAATGGGTCCTTTTTAGTTATTTTCATCAAAAATCACTTGGTAAATGTTGTTTATCTAACACCAAATATACATTTTCTACCATTAAACATCAAAATACACAAATATCTAACATGCGTAAAATTTTAGACTTTGATATCTCTTCAAATTAGTCCTTGAAATAGCTAGATTAGGTTGAGACAACTTCAAAAACATAAAAATCATGACTCCTCTTGTGAATTTCGGCCATGGGGGACTAAATTTATGAAGATGAATACTTTTATTTAGTTATTTTGGCTTTATTTACTATATTACAAAAATGCCTTTCACCTAAACTTTGAATTTTTTCACTAACCATGCCCATTTTTGTCCATACAAAAGTATAATGGTCTAATTACCATCTAAGGACCTCTAATTTAGGATCTCATAGCAATTGGACACCATTAACATATAGAACTCACATTGTCCACTTTTTGCAATTTAGTCCCTTTAACTAAATTAAGTGCCCAAACGTTAAATTTTTTGAAAGAAATTTTCACGAAATCATTCCATAAAACTGTAGACCATAAAAATATAATAGAAAAATTTATTGCGTCAAATTTGTGGTCTTGAAACCACTATTTTGACTAGGCCTAAAATCGGGCTGTTACACTAACAATCTCAGCAATGTACAATTCAGCTAATCTATCGAGTGAATAATTAGTACGTACCGGGATGAAATGTGCTGATTTCGTTAATCGATCAATGACAACCCAAAAAACATCTTTCTTTTTTGGAGAAAGGCAATCCTGATACGAAATCCATCGTAACTCTGTCCCATTTCCACTCTGGTATCATCACAGGCTGAAGTAAACCCGATGGCACTTGATGTTTAGCTTTAACTTGCTGACACACTAAACATTTTGCTACAAATTCAAAAATGTCTCGTTTCATACCCGACCACCAATATAGTTGTTTCAAATCATTGTACATTTTAGTACTTCCAGGACAAACGGATAAACAACCACTATGTGCCTCGTGTAAAATTTTCTGAATCAACTCTAGATTTTTCGGTACACAAATTCTATCTCAGAACATCAAACAATCATCGAATCCGATTTGGTACTCTGAATTACTAGTTGACTCACATTGCACCATTTTAGCTTGAAACTCACTATCACATTTCTGAGCTTCGTAAATTTCCTGAAGAAATACTGGTTTAGCTTTTAACTCAGCTAGAATCGAACCATCAGATAATGCCAACTGGGTATTAATTGCTCTCAAGGCAAACAACAATTTTCTACTCAAAGCATCTGCGACCACACTCACTTTCCCCGGACGATAATCGATTACTAACTTATAATCTTTTAGTAGCTCGAGCTATCTCCATTGTCGCAAATTCAAGTCTTTCTGAGTCACAATATACTTTAAGCTTTTATGATCGGTAAAGAAGTGGCATTTTTCACCGTACAAATAATGACACCAAATTTTCAATGCAAAAACTTTAGTGGCCAACTCTAAATCATGTGTTAGGTAGTTCCTTTCATGCGGGTTCAACTGTCTGGATGTAACAACCCTTACCCGTGTTCGACGCTGGAAAGGGTACCAGGCATTACCGGAGAATAACATAATCATTCATGCAAAACCAGGCCATAAAATTTCTTTCAGATTAAAAATTTTCATATTCAATTGTAAAGTCCCTAAAATGGGCCTATGAAACCCAAAACATACTTTGGGAATGGTCTAGGACCAAACCGAGAACTTTAGAAAAATTTAGAAAACTTACATAAAAACTGGGCACACGCAAGTGTCCCCAGCCAGTGTGGATTTATTTTATTCATTTTGAACCTACGGGGGTTTTCACACGGCCGAGCAAAATCGATGTCCTAGGCCTTGTCCTTCAGACGGCAAAGACACTTGCCTGTGTCTTTGCCCTTGTGCAAAAAACTGGGTATTCTATTTATGACGTCAGTACACATTTTAGGTCACACGGCCAAGGCACATGCCCGTGTGTTAGCCCGTGTGACGAACTTAATTTTTTCGCAAATTAGGTGCAGGGGACACACGTCCAGGCTACACGCCCATGAGGCAAACCGTGTGTCACACATGGCCTAGACACACGCCTGTGTGTCTACCCGTGTGGACAATTATAAGGCTATTTACCAAGCCTTTTGCCATCCTGAGAAGCATCCACACTTATACCATTTCCAACCAAACTTAACATGCTATTATTAGACATCTATTTTTCCACATTAACAGCATTCATGTACCATTTAATAACCATACTCATCATGTATAACCACATTTATACTTAGCCATCACACATGCACGTACACAACCATTCACATGTCACACTTCCCACACTTCAATTTCATGCTATCATTCATTCCCACTAGGGCATGCCAACTCATTCATGAAAGGCCTCATCATAGACTTATAACACAATCAATATTAGCCACATCACATGACCTTATAAAAAATGATATATCAAATGACATAGACCACATTCTTAGCCAAATAATTTTGACACTTACAAAATAACCAAATTCCTATACATTCCATAATTCAATGTAAATCTAAAATACCAAAATGTGTTGATAGTGTGGATGATCCTCCGACGATCTCCGTATCCCGAGCTGGATTGGCGACACTATAAAATAAGGGAAAAGAGAAGGGAGTAAGCTTTAAGCTTAGTAAGTCCATATGTAAACAATAAACATCATACCATATACTTATCAATCAAGAACATTACATACTAATCAAGAACAATTCAGATCCTTGTTGTTGCACTTACTCATTTCAAACCTTACCACATTCCAAATACATATCATAGACATTGCTCACAATTACATGCACTTATAAACATGCACTTGTCACCACATTATCACACGTAATTTCACTTAGTCAAATTTTCCCGATAAACACTTTGAAATAATACCGGATACATGGTGGTATCGCACACAGCCCACCAATAATCACATATACATGGTGGTATCGCACACAGCCCACCAATAATAATAAACACGATGGTATCTCACACAGCCCACCAATAATAATAAACACGGTGGTATCGCACACAGCCCACCAATAATCACATATACATGGTGGTATCGCACACAGCCCACCAATAATAACATATACATAGTGGTATCATACACAGCCCACCAATAATAATAAACACGGTGGTATTGCACACAGCCCACCAATAATCACAATTATACAGTGTTCATCCGTATCCTTTTTCTATTCCAAAAGTTCATCTTGGAATTTCCTCACTTTTCATAATTTTAATAAATATCAATAATATTCACTCACATTTCACATAATACATTAATATGTAAAGACATAAATAAAAAAGATGTATCATTTACATATAAACTTACATCATTACAAAATGTGTCAATTTGTAGTTTAGTCCAAAACCTTGCCTTTTCCTCGGTCAAGGTTGATTCCACATTCTTCTTGATATATAATGACACATTTAGCTTTTTAATATACACATTATTCAAATCAGTCCAAAATCTTCCTATGGAAAAATTTATAATTTAGCCCTTAACTTTCTCAATTTTTACACTTTGGTCCCTAGGCTCGTAAAATGAAATGTGTTCATTTTTCACACACCCAAGCCTAGTCGATTCATATTCTCTCTTATAGCAGCCCTCAATTTTAACTATTTTACATTTTATACACATATTATTTCATCTTTTGCAAATAAGTCCTTTTTATCAATTTCACCAAAAATCATCTAGTAAAAGTTATTTATCACACTTCAAACTTTCATATTTTACCACTAGACATCAAAATACATGTATGTCATTCATGGGTAAAATTTTAAACACAAACTCTAGCTCAAAATTGTGGTATAAATAGCTAGATCGAGCTTTGAGGATTTCAAAAATATAAAAAATATCAAAAACGGGGCTAGAAGGCACTTACAATCAAGCTTGAAAGTGAAACAAAACACAAGTTATGGCTCCTTGCAAATTTCGATTATGGAGGATGAAGATGGACAAAATTTTAGCCTTATTTTCCCTTTTATTTCTTTTATTAACCAAATGACCAAATTGCCCTTCATTAATCCTTTAGATATTTTATCCCTCTATGGGCATTTAGTGTCCAAACTATAATATAATGTTCTAATTACCAACTAAGGACTCTCAATTTAAAAACCCATCTCAATCAAGTACCTTTATGCATTATAATAGACACTTTTCACCTATTGCAATTTAGTCCAACTTATCAAATTGGGCATCCAAACAATAAAATTTCTCAACCATAATTTCACACAAACATTCAATCACTCAATAAACACTAAAATTCAATCGGAATAAATATTTTGACCACAGATTCATGGTTTCAAAACCACTGCTCCTTTTAGGCCCTAATTCGGGCTACTACAACTCTCCCCTCTTTAGGGATTTTCGTCCTCGAAATTATTACCAGTTAAGAGGTTTGGGTACTATTTTCTCATGGCTTCTTCCGGTTCCCACATAGCCTTTTCTACACCATGCTTTTGCCACAACACTTTCACTAAGGCTATACTTTTATTCCTCAACTGCTTAACCTTTAGAGCCAAAATCTTAATTGGTTCCTCAACATATGTCATATCCGGTCGTATCTCAATTTTTGTAGGAGGAATTATATGTGAAGGATCGAAACGATATCATCGCAACATCAACACATGGAACACATTGTGTATTCTCTCCAACTCCCCCGGCAAAGCTAACCGATAACCTACTGGTCCAATCCTCTCAATAATCTCATACAGCCCAATGAAACATGGACTCAACTTGCCCTTTCGACAAAATCTAAAAATCTTATTCCACGAAGATACTTTCAGAAACACTTTATCACCCACCTGGAACTCAATTTCTTTTCTTTTCAAATTCGCGTATGACTTTTATCGATCAAAAGTAGCTTTTAGAAAATCACGGATTACTTTTACTTTCTCCTCGATTTCTCTAACTAAATCAACCTCGTGAATCTATTTATCATTGAGCTCGGTCCAATACAAAGGAGTTCGACACTTGCGACCATATAATGCTTCGTACGGTGCCATCTATATACTGGACTGATAACTATTGCTGTTGGCAAATTCAACCAAAGGTAGATATTTCTCCCAACTACCTTCAAATTCTAAAATAGAACATTGGAGCATGTCTTGAGAACTTGAATTACTCTTTCGGATTGACCGTCAGTTTGCGGATGGAACGCGATAAAAAAATTTAATTTCGTACCTAAGGCTTCTTGCAACTTTTTCCAAAATCTCGAAGTGAACCTTGAATCTCTATCTGAAATAATAGATATAGGTACTCCGTGCAACCTCACAATTTCATCAATATACAACACAGCCAACTTATCAAGTGAGTAGTCGATACGTACTGGTATAAAGTGAGCCGATTTCGTCAATCTATCAACCACAACCCAAACGGCATCTTTCTTTCTCGGAGTTAGAGGCAAACCTGTCACAAAATCCATCGTGATTCTGTCCCATTTCCACTAAGGAACCATCATTGGATGAAGTAAACCCGAAGGTACTTGATGCTTGACTTTCACTTGTTGGCAGATCAAACACTTTGTCACAAACTCAAAGATGTCTTTTTTCATACCCGGCCACCAATACAACTTATTTAAATCATTATACATTTTTGTACTACCCAAATGAACTGACAAACAACCACTATGTACCTCATGTAAAATTTTTCGAATCAACTCATCATATTTCGATACACATACCCTATCACAGAACATTAAGCAATTATTGGTCTAATTTGAAAATCTAAATCACTACCCGATTCACACTGAACTCTTTTAACTTGCAATTCCCTGTCTTTCTTTTAAGTTTCATAAATTTGATGATGAAATAATGGTCTAGCCCTCAACTCGGCCAAAATCGAATCGTCGTTAGACAAAGCCAAACTCGTACTCATAGCCATCAAAGCATACAAGGATTTTTTGCTCAAGGCATCTGCGACTACATTCACTTCCTCGGATGATAATCAATCACTAGCTCATAATCTTTCAATAATTCGAGCCACCTTCATTGTCGCAAAATCAAGTCCTTTTGATTCATCAGATAATTCAAACTTTTGTGATTGGTACAGATTCGGCATTTCTCAGCATACAAATAATGACGCCAAATCTTCAAACCAAAAACGATGGCGGTCAATTCTAAATCGTGCGTCGGATAGTTTTTCTCATGCTGTTTTAGCTATCTCGAGGCATAGGCTACTAATTTTCCCTCTTCCATCAACACACAACTAAGACCATTCAATGATGCATCCTTATAAATCACAAACTCTTTTCCCGATTTAGGTTGTACCAAAATCGGTGCTTCAATCAATCGTGCTTTCAACTTCTCGAAACTTTGCTGACATTTATCGGTCCATTCAAACTTAAAATTCTTTTGCAACAACTTAGTCATATGAGAGGCAATCATCGAGAATCCCTCGACAAAACGTCTATAATACCCGGCTAAGCCCAAAAGGCTTCTAACCTCGGATACATTCTTTGGCAGTTTCCAATCAACTATTGCCAAAATTTTGCTTAGATCAACCCGAATACCATCACCCAAAATATATGTCCCAAAAATTTGCCTTCACGAAGCCAAAACACATTTTTACTGAATTTAGCAAACAATTTCTTCTCTCTCAAAATCTGCAACACCATTCTCAACTGTTTGGCATGCTCGGACTCACCTCGAGAATAAATCAGAATATCATCTATGAACACAACCACAAACTTGTCCAAATATGGTCAAAAAATGTTATTCATCAAGTCGATCTTTAACTCATAAGAAACTCATAATGTCCATACCTCATTCTAAAAGTAGTTTCTGGCACATTTGACTTTTTAACTCTCAGCTAATAGTAACCAGACCTCAAGTCGATCTTTGAAAACATTGTCGCCCTTTTAACTAGTCAAATAAATAATCAATTCTCGACAACGGATACTTGTTCTTTATGGTCACCTTGTTGAGCTTTCGATAGTCAATACAAAGTCTCATAGATCCGTCTTTTTTCTTCACAAACAATACGGAGCACCCCAAGGAGAAAAACTCGGTCTCACAAATCCCTTATCGGTAAACTCTTATAGTTGAGCCTTTAACTCTTTCAATTTGATCAGAGCCATTCTATACGGAAACAATGGAGATCGGTGCAGTCCCAGGTATCATATCGATAGCAAACTCAATCTCTCTAACCAGGGGCAACCCATGTAATTCTTTCGGAAACACATCTGAAAATTCACAAACTACTGGCCTAGATTCAAGCTTCAAATCAGACATCTCAGTATTCAACACATATGAAAGGTATGCTTCACACCCTTTTCTCATACACTTCTGAGTAGACATGTACGAAATTACCACAAACATCTTATTTGAGTCATCTGTTTCAACCCAAAGAATCTCACCATTTTAACATTTCAACTCAAGTGTTTTCTATCTACAATTTACCTTGGTGTCATGTAATGTTAACCAATCCATGCCCAAAATAACATCAAACTCGTCAGATGGCAACAACATCAAATTTGCCGAAAAATAGTGACCTTGAATTATCAAAGGACTTGCAAACCTTATCAACTAACACATGTTTGCCTAAAGGGTTTGACACTTTAATCACAAATTCAGTAAGTTCAATAGGCAAACTTTTACTAGATACTAAATTCACACAAACATAAGAATGAGTAGACCGGGATCAATCAATGCAATAACATTAGTATCATAAAGAGAGAATGTACCAATAATCACATCGGGATATTACGCATCCTCACGAGCTCATACTGCATAAGCTCTAGCAAGTGCTCTCGTTTCTGACCTTGCAATTGAATCCTTCATTATACTTTTACTACAAGCTCCATTTCTGGCATTTCGCGGTGGTCTACCTCTGCTAGTAGTGTTACTCGGTCTAATACTCTGAAGTTTCTCTTCTTCAACTTTCTTAGCATAGTCTCTAATAAAATGTTCTCGAGAACCACACTTGAAACAAGCTCGGTTGTTTCCCCAACACTCTCCGATATGTTTTCTACCATAATTCTGACACTGAGGTTTATTAGACCTCACATTACCCACACTTGCCATCGAAGAGCTTGAACTCTAGAGCCCAAATATGTTTTATCATGGTCTCGATGCGAATACCCAGCTAAAACTGTCATCTGAGGATTCGTTTCTTTAGACCTCTTTGATTGGGATTGAAACGACTTACTCATTAGCCTCTTTCTTACATCTCGGGCCTCAATCATAGCTTTTCTCCTTTCTTTATTCAGCTCTTCAACCTTGCAAGCTCTATCGACCAATACCACCAATTCTTTCTACTTTAAGATCCCAACTAACAATCTAATATCCTCACTCAGCCCATCTTCGAATCTCTTGCACATAATAGCTTTGGTAGACATACACTCTTCAGCATACTTATGAGTCTGACAAATTTGTGTTCATACTTTGCCACAGACATTTTACCTTGCTTCAATTCGAGGAACTCTTTCCATTTCTAATCGATGAACTGCTGACTTATATATTTCTTTCGAAACTCCTCTAGGAAGAAATCCCATGTCACTCTCTCTTTCAAAACTATAGATATCAGCGTCTTCCACCAGCGATATGTCGAGTCCTTCAGTAATGATACAGCACATTTTAAGTAATTTTTGGGCGTGCAAGAAAGTTCGTCAAATACCCGTATAGAATTCTCAAGCCAAAACTCTACTTTTTCGGGATCATCATCTATGTTGGCTCTGAATTCTTCAGCCCCTTGTTTTCGAATCTTATTAACTGGGAGTTTAGTCAATCTTACCAAATCAATACCCTAAGGAGCTACGGGGACCGATTGAGGTATAAGAAGGGGTGGAGGAGGTTAAGCATTAGGATTTGCTCAAACAAATTCAGTATACCAATTACTCATCATATGGAGAAAGGCTTCCCGAGCCTCCTCTCCTTGACTCAAGGTCTCAGGTCTACTTTCTACTGGCGCGGTCCCCTTGCGCGGGAGTCGGCGCATTACTTGCAGCATCATCAGTAGCAGCTCGGTTGGGATCCATTTACTATATGAAAACACAGTTTAAAATTGTCAAGAGTCACCAGACTATCAAAATATATTTATGGCATGTATATCTAGACTCTCACACATGCTATGTTAGTCTGAGAACAGACTAAATCATAGCTCTGGTACCACTAAAATGTAACACCCCTTACCCGTGTTCGACGCTGAAACAGGGTACGAGGCATTACAAGACAATAACACAATCATTCATGCAAAATCACGTAATAAAATTTCTTTCAATTTAAAAATTTTCATATTCAAACGTCAAGTCCCTAAAATGGGCCTATGATGCCCAAAACATACTTTGGGAACGGTTCGGGACCAAATAGAGAACTTTAGAAAAATTTAGAAAATGTACATAAAAACTGGGCATACACTCGTGTCTCTGCCAGTGTGCAAAAACCTGGGTATTCTATTTATGATGTCAGCACACATTTTAGGTCACACGGCTAAGGCACATGCCCATGTCTTAGCTCATGTGTTAGCCCATAAGGCAGACCGTGTGTCACACACGTCCTAGACACACGCCTGTGTGTCTACCAGTGTGGACAATTATAAGGCTATTTACCAAGCCTTTTGCCACCCTGAGAAGCATCCACATTTATACCATTTCCAACCGAACTTAACATGCTATTATTAGACATCTATTTGTCCATATTAACAGCATTCATGCGCCATTTAATAACAATACTCATCATGTATAACCACACTTATACTTAGCCATCACACATGCACCTACACAACCATTCACATGTCATACTTCCCACACTTCAATTTCATACTATCATTTATTCCCACTAGGGCAAGCAAACTCATTCATGAAAGGCCTCATCATAGACTTATAACATAATCAATATTAACCACATCACATGGCCTTATACAAAATGATATATCAAATGACATACACCACATACTTCGTAAAACAATTATGACACTTACAAAATAACCAAATTTCTATACATGCCATAATTCAATGTAAATCTCAATATACCAAAATGTATGGATAGTGTGGATGATCCTCCGATGATCTCCGTATCTCGAGCTAGCTTGGCGACAATATAAAACAAGAGAAAAGAGAAGGGAGAAAGCTTTAAGCTTAGTAAGTCCATATGTAAACAATGAACTTCATACCATATACTATCAATCAAGAACATTACATATTAATCAAGAACAATTCAGATCCTTGTAGTTGCACTTACTCATTTCAAACCTTACCACATTCAAAATACATATCATAGACATTACTCACAATTACATGCACTTATAAACCTGCACTTGTCACCACATTGTCACACATAATTTCACTTAGTCAAATTTTCTCGATGAACACTTCACAATAATACTGAATACACGGCAATATCGTACACAGCCCACCAATAATAATAAACACGGTGGTATTACACACAGCCCACCAATAATCACATATACACGGTGGTATCACACACAGTCCACCAATAATAATAAACACGCTGGTATCACACACAGCCCTCCAATAATCACATATATACATTGGTATCGCACACAGCCCACCAATAATCACATATACACGGTGGTATCACACACAGCCCACCAATAATAATAAACATGGTGGTATTGCACACAGCCCACCAATAATCACAATTATACAGTGTTCATCCGTATCTTTTTTCTATTCCGAAGGTTTATCCGGGAATTTCCTCACTTTTCATAATTTTAATAAATATCAATAATATTCTCTTGTATTTCACATAATACATTAATATGTAAAAACATAAATAAAAAGGATGTATCATTTACATATAAACTTACATCAATACAAAATGTGTCAATTTGCAATTTAGTCCGAAACCTTGCCTTTTCCTCGGTCAAGGTTGATTACATGTTTTTCTTGATCTATAATGACACATTTAGCTTATTTAATATACACATTATTCAAATTAGTCCAAAATCTTCCTATGGCAAATTTATAATTTAGCCCCTAACTTTCTCAATTTTCACACCTTAGTCCCTAGGCTCGTAAAATGAAATGTGTTCATTTTTTGCACACCCAAGTCTAGTTGATTCATATTCTCTCTTATAGCAGCCCACAATTTTAACTATTTTAATTTTATACACATATTATTTCATCTTCTACAAATAAGTCCTTTTTATCAATTTCACCAAAAATCATCTAGTAAAAGTTATTTATCACACTTCAAACTTTCATATTCTACCACTAGACATCAAAATACATGTATCTCATCCATGAGTAAAATTTTAAACACAAACTCTAGCTCAAAATAGTGGTAGAAATAGCTAGATTGAGCTACGAGGATTTTAAAAATACGAAAAATATCAAAAACGGGGCTAGGAAGTACTTACAATCAAGCTTAAAAGTGAAACAAAACCCTAGCTATGGCTCTTTGCAAATTTCAGCTATGGAGGATGAAGATGGATGAAATTTTAGCCTTATTTTCCCTTTTGTTTCTTTTATTAACCAAATGAACAAATTGCACTTTGTTAATCCTTTAGATATTTTATCCCTCTATGGGCATTTTGTGTCCAAACTATTATATAATGGTCTAATTACCAACTAAGGACTCTCAATTTAAAAACCCATCTCAATCAAGTACCTTTATCGATTATAGTACACACTTTTCAGCCATTGCAATTTAGTCCAACTTATCAAATTGGACATCCAAACAATAAAATTTCTCAACCAAAATTTCACACAAACATTCAATCACTCAATAAACACTAAAACTCAATCGGAATAAATATTTTGACCTTTGATTCATGGTTTCTAAACCACTATTCTATTTAGGCCCTAATTTGGACTGCTACACTAGAAGCATAAGCTATCACTTTTCCCTCTTACATCAACACGCAACCCAAACCATTCAATGACGCGTCGCTGTAAATCACAAATTCTTTACCCGACTCAGGTTGAGCCAACACTGGTGCCTCAGTTAATAATGCTTTCAATTGATCAAAACTTTGTTGACATTTCTCTGACCATTCAAACTTGACATCTTTCTATAACAGTCTGGTCATCGATGTAGCAATCATCGAGAATCTTTTTACAAAACATCGATAGTAACCAGCAAATCCCATAAAGCTTCTGACCTCAAATACATTTCTAGGTGGTTTCCAGTCAATAACTGCAGAAATCTTACTCGGATCAACTCGAATGCCATCTGTTGAAACAATATGTCCCAAAAATCTGACTTCTCGGAGCCAAAACTCACATTTACTGAATTTAGCATATAGTTGCCTATCTCTCAAGGTCTGCAACACAATCCTCAAATGTTCAGCATTCTCAAACTCATCTCGAGAATAGATCAAAATGTTGTCAATGAACACAACAACAAATTTGTCTAAATAAGGTTTAAATATCGGATTCATCAAATTCATAAAAATGGCAGAAGCATTAGTTAGTCCAAAAGGCATAACAAAGAATTCATAGTGTCTGTATCTCGTTCTGAACCCAATTTTTGGTACATCTAAGTCTTTAACTCGCAACTGATAATAGCCAGATCTCAAGTCAATCTTTGAAAATAATGTTTCACCTTTTAACTGGTCAAACAAATCATCTATTCTTGGCAATGGATATTTATTCTTTATCGTAAACTTCTTGAGATGATGATAGTCAATACACATTCTCATGGACCCATCTTTCTTATTAACAAACAATATTGGTGCACCCTAGGACGAAAAACTCGATCGTGCAAATCCTCTATCCGTTAACTCTTGCAATTGAGCTTTCAAATCTTTCAACTCTGTCAGAGCCATTCTATACGAAGCTATAGATATTGGTGATGTTCTCGGTACTAATTCAACAGAAAATTCATCCTATCTGACCGGTGGCAACCCTGGCAATTCCTCTGGAAATACATCAGGATATTCGCAAACTATAGGCACCAATTCAATCATCTTTTCAGACAATTTGGTATCTAAAACATATGCCAGGTATGCATTACAACCCTTTCTCACATATCTCTGAGCCGACATCGATGAAATCACTACAAGTAATCCACTTGAATCACCAAATTCAATCCAAAGAATCTCATTATTCTGACATTTTAATTCTGTGATCTTTCGTCTACAGTCCACAATGGCATCATGCAGTGTAACACCCAAAACTCGACCCAAACACCATGACCGGATCTGGCATATCACTTGAAAGGAATTTTATAAAATATCGCGAACTTCAGAAAATTTTAAGTTATTTTTAAAACACCAAGTTTAGTAGTTCAATTGAGAACTCATTATTTATTTAAGGAAAAACTTAATTAGCCAAATCCTTGTGTTTAGGTGACATTTGAAAACACATGTTATTACATCTAATCGAGCTAGAAGGTTGTCGTAAGAAGAATCCATTTGTAAGCTCGTTATTTAAGTTACATGAAAACTTTATTTGCATTTTGTAAAAACATCATATCAATTATCTTGTATTTAAAGTGTCTAAAACTTAAAACCAAAATTTTAAACCAAATTAATAGTGGCCTTATTACAACCTAGAATCCCAAAAATAATTTAAAGATAAATAAAGTTCTATTTAAAAAGAAAGAAAACCATGGATGGCCACCCCGTAGTCCTCTCCGGTCCAAATCCACCGCACTACGTATCACCTGCAAAGATGTTAAGGAAACAGAGTGAGTCAAAAGTCTCAGTGTGCAATTTCCAAACACCAGCATTGGGCCCAAGCCCATTCATTAACCATCTGGGCCTTAGCCCCTTTTTCATAATCACATTGGGTGAAGCCCGTTCAAAATCAGATTGGGCCTCATCCCTACAGTACAGAATAGCCGATAACATATGAAAAATGGTGCAAAAACCCAACCCAACCTAAATTTCCATCCGCTAAACACCACCCGTTCCTGCCAATCACACCAGTGGGGATTTCTACAATCGACCCTTATCGCTACACACCATCGATGGTAGTCATGCTGCAGTCAGCTGCTCATCACCGAAATATGTGGCATAGCCACCGAAATGATGTGACAGCGTCACCAAAATATGTGGCAGAGCCACCGAATTAATGTGACAAAGTCACCAAAATATGTTGCAAAGCCATCGAAATACACTGCCCCTTTCATCATAATCATATCCCTCCATGTCCATGCAACATACGATCATTGTAATGTAAATGCAACATTTAATGGCATACTCAAGATATTCAAGGTATATGCATAATCATGTAACGACAACACTTATCAAGTATATTCAGAGAATGAATGCACCTAGTGTTACGATTTTGACCCTTTACGGGTACACAATGGCTGTTACTATATTTCCAGGTTTCCAAACAACATACATATATATAATAATAACATACAAAGAAGGTGTGGGAATTACACACCTGTAAACACGAAGAACTAAACTATCGATCTCGCTAACACCATCACTTGCAGGTATCACAGTAATCTGCCTATCCCACTCCGAAGCCTGCCCACAACCCGATGGAAATCTCGAATGGCAGACACTACATGTTTTTTGAACTTAGGGGCAGGGACTATGAGTCCAACCCCCTCCTTTTCTTGGCTGGTACTCGAATCCATGAAAAAGATCTTGGTTAGAAGACCGAGTTAAGGTATTGAAAATATGAAAATGAGAATCTATGCCCAAAACGAAGGAGTTCTTACCTAATCGACAGAAACTAGAGGCTACTAGACTTAGATTAAGGAATCGCTGAAGTCCCTACATATTCACCAAATTAGAATTGGTTCTCCAATAATAGATAGATTTAAAGAAGTGGCCTTCCAGCCAATCAAGTGAATAGAGACCCCTTATGGCCTAATCGTCCAAAAACACTTACCAACGTCCTCTCGAAAGTAACCCACACAAAGAAAAGATGATGGATGCACGCCCTCCACTACGATCAACACCCAAAGATACAAGTAAAACCTTCGATTAACTAATCAAAAAGAAAAAGAAGAGAAAGCGAGAAGAAAAGTGAAGAAAATCCCTTACCGACGCAAGAGTATACCAATTAAAGAGTCTATGATTAGCTTTCAGCAAAGTCGACTGGAAGAGTGCTAACTCTTGATGCAAAAAGGGGTTCGGCCTTTAGAAGAAATAGAGAAGAAGTATGAAACAAATAGATGTTTCGGCTTTGAAGAAGAACTCTTGACCAATGGTGACAAGAAGATGAACACTAGGTTCGGTTGAAGTGAAAGAAAGATGAGGGATAGGTTTAGGCAATGAAGAAACAAGTGGAGAAGATATGGAGCAAGAAAGAGAGAAAAGAAACAAAGGAGTACTACGGCTTTAAGTAGATGAGAAGAGAACAAAAAAGATAATGGGAGCTTATGAGAATTCGGCAAAGGAATGGGAGCTTGAGAAGTGGAACAAATGAGAGAAGAAAGAAAAGAATAGAAGGGAAAAAGTGCCCAAAAAGGTTTTGACTTTACCAATGAGGAGACGAACAAATAATAACCTTAGGAGTTTTTGGCAAATAGAGAAAGAAAATGGGTTGAAAAGAAAAGCACACCAAATACCGAAAAGAGAAATTCTCAACACCAAAACACACACCAAAATTTTGGCACCTAAACCCCTCCACCAAAATCGAATGCCTACACCCACCAAAAGACCCCATATAACCGAATTCCCCTTAACACTACTCAAAAATTTGGCCAACTCCCTTCTCACCTTAATCCCCCTATTTCCTCATTGATTCTATCCTTAATCCCCTCTCCTCCACTCATTCCAATTGGTTTGAATAATTCAACTCCCCAAATGCCTCTCTATCACTTATTTAAAATGTTTGAATTAGTCCACTCCCACTTTTCAAGGTCCCTAGCCGAATCCATCACCTCTTGTCCTAATGCCAAAATAAACACTAAAAAGGCAGACCATGCGACTCGAACCTGCTCCCTCATTGCTCCCCTGTGGCGTCACTTACCTGCATCCTAAGTGGCATCTCCTTGCCACTTTGCCACTCCTTTTCTGTGTCAACAAACACAAGCAATCATCCTTAAAGCCTGACCCAACTAGCTCTCCCCTAAAATGCCCAAAATTTGAAATTTCACCAAGGCTTCGGCTTAACCCGAGCCTTCCTAGGGACCCCCAAACATAATAAATTAACAAATAAAGCATGCCAAACGCACTGAAACATAACAGATGCAAAGCCCCTAATTCTCGAATGTTACAATTCTATCCCCTTAAAGAAATTTCGACCGCAAAATTTACCTGGTCAAAAGAGATAAGGGTACTACCGTCGCATAACATCCTCTGGCTCCCACGTCGCCTCTTCCACACCATGATTTTGCCACAAGACTTTGACCAATGGGATTGATTTCCTTCTCGGCACCTTAACATCTCGATCTAAGATCTGCACTGATTCCTCTTCAAAGGACAGGTCTGGTCTTACTTCAATCTCCTTCATCGGCACAATGTGAGACGGATCAAAATGGTAACGCCTCAACATCGAGACATGGGACACATATGTATCTGCTTCAATTCTGTAGGCAACTCAAACTGATATGCCACTGGTCCCATACATTTCAATACCCGATAAGGCTCGATAAACCTGGGACTTAACTTGCCCTTCCATCCAAACCTCATTACCTTCTTCCACGATGAAACTTTTCGGAAGACTTCATCACCCACTGTAAATTTTATATCCTTACGCTTCAAATCATCATCGGATTTTTGCCAGTCAAACGCTTTCTTCAACCGAGTTTGAATCAATTTAACTTTCTCCTCTGTCTCTGAAATCAAATCTGGACCCAACATCTGGCATTCACCCAATTCTGTCTAGCAAGTATGAGTACGACACCTCCGTCCATACAACACTTCATAGGGCGCCATCTGAATACTAGACTGGTAGTTGTTGTATGCGAATTCTGCGAACAGTAAAAACTCTTCCCAACTACCCTTGAAGTCAATGACACAACCTCTCAACATATCTTCCAAGATTTGAATTACCCTCTCAGACTGACCATCCGTCTCTGGATGAAAAGATGTGCTGAAGTCTAGTCTTGTACCCAATGCTTGATGCAGCGCCTTCCAAAAATGCGACATAAACCTAGGGTATCTATCTGATATGATTGATACTGGTAACCCATACAACCTCACAATCTTCGCCACATACAGCTTAACCAGCTTCTGCAGAAAATAGTCGACACGAATAGGTATGAGATGGGTAGACTTTGTCAACCGATCCACAATCACCCATACTGAATCTTTCTTAGCAGGCGTAAGAGGTAGCCCACTAACAAAGTCCATCGTGATTCTCTCCCATTGATAAACAGTAAAAGTAACATATTTTAATCCCACATTTAGTATGCTTTTGGATGATTTAGCCCTCAATTTATGTAAATAGGTGCTCTTAATCCTTTCTTTTCATGTCTTATACTCAGGAAAGCACCCGAGAATGAAAAGAAGAGAAATGGGCTTAAAACGAACCAAATTGGGCCAACCCAAGAAATTGGCACGGCCTGGACTTCAAGTCACACTGCCGTGCCTCACCAATCATTCAAAGACACGCCCCAAGCATGATTTGCATGGCCGTGTCCCAATCGATAGACCTGAAGCACGGCCTGAATCCCAACTTACACAGCTGTGCCATGGCTGTGCCTCAATCAACAAAATCGACACACAGCCTGAAGTCGACTTACATGGGCATGTGCTATGGCCATGCCCCTACCGCAGGAAAGAGCAATTTCACTCGGATTTGGATGCTTGGAGGCAAAGAAACACATTCCTAAGTCTACTTAAACATCTTAGGAGGAATTCTACTTGAATTAGGATACTTAGTAGCCAAGTAAAGCATCTCAAAGCCTATATAAAAACCAAAGGTAGCAACTAAAAAGGGGAGTTCGGTAGAAGCCGAAACAGGAGAGGGAGTTTTGGGCAGAGTTTTCTGCCAGAGCTTTTATTCAGGGAATTACTCGAAGACAACCAGTTGATCCATCTCAGGAAGCCAGAGTTCTACTCAAGACAGAGGATCTCCTCTTCATTCCTTTAGGGGGTTTTCGGGATTTCTTATGTTTTGTTTTATCTTTTCTCTTGAGATGTTTTCTTATTTTGTTATGAACTAAACCCTTGAGATACTTGAAGGGATGAAACCTATAATGATTTTGTTATTTGATTTCTAAATTATATGATAAGTACTTAGTTTGTTCTTAATTATGTTGCTTAATTTAATCTGATGTGCTTAGGTGGAGGAGGAATAGACCCTACCTAAGAGTAAATCTAACATAATTAAGCGGAGTTGATCGAGCACCTAGAGATAGGGTTACGAGATTTTTTTAGATTAGGGTGAAACCTAATATGGGAGTCCATTAATCAATTTACTACTTCCTTAGAGGGTTATTATAAGAGAACGAGAGTTCTACTAATTAACCTAAGGTTAGACGTTATTCGCCTAGAGAGAGGGTTTAATATAGGTTAGGGAGTCTCACGGATCAAGCTAAGTAAAGAAGTCATATGAATTAAAAGTTAGATAACAAGAGAAGTCATAGGTGGATTCTTCCTGAGGGTATCATCGTAATCAACTGAGTTTTTCCACAGTCTTTTCCAAAAGTTTAGTTCTTTTGTCTTTGCATTTAGTTTAAGTATTTCATTAGTTTTTAGATTAATAAACCAATCACTCCATATTTTAGGCTAAATAATAGAAAGAAAGTGAGTAGTAGTACTTTTATGTTCCCTTGGTTTCGATAAGATACTCTTGCCTAAACTATACTACTGTTCGATAGGTGCACTTGCCTCTATCGTTGTCATAGTTAGTCTACAGGTTCGATCATTCTTTTTATAAATATTAAAACTTGACTGTTTGACACGATCACCCATTTCCACTGTGGAATCTTCACTGGCTGCAACAACCCCGAAGGCAACTGATGATCCACTTTCACTTGCTGACACGTCAAGCATTTACCCAAAAACTCGATAATTTCTCGCTTTAATCCAGGCCACCAAAATTGTTCACGCAGATCCCGATACATCTTATTCCCTTCAGGATGCATAGCGTAAGGGATACTATGCGCCTCCTGAAGAATCATCTGTCTCAACTCCACATCCTTTGGTACGCAGACCCTTTTACGGAAACACAAAACCCCATCACTGTTCAAATTATAATCCTCTACCCCACCATTCTGTACTTGTCGAAGTTGAGCACTCAACACATCGTCCGCCACCTGCTTCTCTTTAATTTGACTTATCCATATCGGCTTCACCTGAAGTTCAGCTAACAAATTCCCATCATCATACAGGCTGAGATGGGCAAACATCGCCTTCAAATCTGATATTACCTTCCTACTTAACGCATCTGCCACTACGTTAGCTTTACCCGGATGGTATTCGATCGAGCATTCATAGTCCTTCAATAGCTCAATCCACCTCCGTTGTCTTAAATTCAACTCCTTCTGAGTAAGGAGATATTTCAAACTCTTGTGATCAGTGAGCAGATGATATCCTGACCTCAAATCTATCTTTGAAAAGACTGAAGCCCCTTTGAGCTGATCAAACAAATCGTTAATTCTCGGTAGCGGGTACTTGTTCTTAATTGTCAACTTATTCAACTAGCGGTAGTCAATGCACATACGCATCGACCTGTCCTTCTTCTTCACAAATAGCACCGGCGCTCCCCACGGAGACACACTTGGTCGGATAAAACCACAATCCAACAGCTCCTGAATCTAGGCTTTAAGTTCCATCAGCTCCTTCGACGCCATCCTATAAGGGGTGATGGACACCAGAGCTGTACCCGGAAGTAGCTCAATTCCAAACTCCACTTCACGATTCAGAGGTAACCTTGGAACCTCTTCAGGAAAGAATCCACAAATTCCCTTACTGTTCTAACCTCATTAACAGTCACTTCCCTTGCATCCAATGCACTGATAAAAGCTAAGAATGCCTTGCACCCTTTACGAATCATTTTAACAGCCCTTAACGCGGAAACCACGTTAGACAAATAATTCCTTCTTTCCCCTATTACAACCATCTCTTCGCCCTCTGAGGTACTCAACACCATTCGCTTAGCCGCTATCCAATTTAGCACGATGTTTAACCAACCAATCCATGCCTAAGATGAGATCAAACTCCCCGAATGGTAATTCCATCAAGTCAGCCAAAAACAAAACTCCTTGAATTTCTAAAGGCACATCCCTAAATAATTTGTTTACTACCATGGATTGTCCTAAAGGGCTAACCACAGTCATCTCTCTAGCAGCTATTTCAAATTCTATTCTTAGAGTCTCAGATACAATACAAGCAACATAAGAGTGGGTCGATCCAATATCAATCAAAGCAAGTAATGACTAATCAGCTATAAGAAACATACCGGTTATGACGTCCGGTGCGTCGCCATCCTTTCTCTGACGAGCTGCATAGACTAAACCCAACTGTTTGGCTTCTGTATTACTGATACCCTTGCCTGGTGTTTCACGACCCTGACCAAAACCGTTTCTCCTTCCAACCAGACCACAACCTCTCGTTGATTGCTGCCCACTATTCCTAAACTGAATAGAACCCTGAATGGCTCACCTTATCCAACTTTTGTGGACAATCTCTAATCATATGATCCTTAGATCCACACTTGAAGCATCCCCCAGTTCTTTTCTAACATTCCCCCGGATGCATCTTCCCACACTGAGCACATGGATGAAATTGACCCACCGCGGCAGGCACCGTAACTCTAGCTAGCACAACAAACCTAGGCCTTTTCTGAAAAGCCCTAGATGATCCCGACGGCCCAAAACTTCTCTTGCTTTTACCTTGATCTTTATCCCTATTATGTCTCTCAGTCCACTTTACTTCCTCGGCTATTTTAGCTTTTTCGACCAACACGGCAAAGTCTCTCTCCCGCTGCAGAGCTATCAATACCCTCAACTCATCCTACAACCCATCTTCAAACTGCACGTAGTGTTCATAGTTAGTCGCCATTATACCTCGGGCGTAATGGCTCAGGCGCAAAAATTTTACCTCATACTCAGCTACGGATTTCCCCCTTCTACTAAATTCAAGAATGCTTTCCTCTGAGCATCCACATAAATGGCCCCAACGTCCTTCCCTTGAAATGTTGTCTTAAAGAAATCCCAGTCAATTCAATTTGCTGGAGTTCCCTCTCTTTTTGTGATCCACCACTGATATGCCTCATCCCGAAGAAGAGACACCGCTCCTTTCAGCTTCTCCTCTGCCGTGCAGTCTAGATCATCCATAATCCTCTTGACTACCTCTGGCCAATATTCAGCTACATTTGAGGCCACTCCAAAGATACCCCTAAACATTTTAGCTCTGTTTGCTCGAAGTCGCTCAAGAATGAATTTCTGTGATACTATCCCAGTGCTTGCCTCAGCAATAATCTCCAACACACGCAGCATTACTTGAGACAGGGCGTCATCCCCACCAGTTCTATCTTACGATCCCACTTCTGCCACAGATGATGCTGGCGCTTCACCTTTAGGCTCATTCCTTATTTTTGAGAACTAACCTCAACACCCCAACCTCTACCACGGCCGCATGCAACCCGTCCACGCCCTCTGGCACTCATGTCTACCGTTCTATCTTAGTTAGTTTTATAAATTTTATGCATTAGCTTTTCTTTCCACTGTTGATTAATGATTAGTTTTATGAGAATAGAGTTTTAAGTAGTTTTCCGCAAAACACACATATACCTATAGGTTTTCATCTCTAAAGTAGGGTTTCTTAATTCTAATATTCATAGCGATGTATTCACATCATGCAAATCACCTAACAATCAAAAGACTTACCTTGCAGACTTGGGCCGGAGACTCGGGTGCCATACTCTAGAAAAACTTGCATACATAAGTATATATATATTTCTAAATTTTTCTTAGACCAACTTCAGAATATGTTTTGAACCCAAAACCCATGGCCGAGCTTTTTAAAACCACACTCTGATACCAAATTGCAACACGTCAAACTCGGCCCAAACACCATGACTGGATCTGGCATGTCACTTGAAAAGAATTTTATAAAATATCGCGAACTTTAGAAAATTTTAAGTTATTTTTAAAACACCAAGTTTAGTGGTTCAATTGATAACTCGTTATTTATTTAAGGAAAAACTTAATTAGCCAAATCCTTGTGTTTAGGTGACATTTGAAAGCACATGTTATTACATCTATTGAGCTAGAGGGTTGTCATAAGAAGAATCTGTTTGTAAACTCTTTATTTAAGTTGCATGAAAAACTTTATTTGCATTTTGTAAAAATATCATATCAATTATCTTGTATTTAAAGCATCAAAAACTTAAAACCGAAATTTTAAACCAAATTAATAGTGGCCTTATTACAACCTAGAATCCCAAAAACAATTTAAAGATAGATAAAGTTCTATTTAAAAAGAAAGAAAATCGTGCATGGCCACCCCATAGTCCTCTCCGGTCCAAATCCACCGCACTAGGTATCACCTACAAAGATGTTAAGGAAACAGAGTGAGTCAAAAGACTCAGTGTGTAATTTCCAAACATCAGCATTGGGCCCAAGCCCATTCATTAACCATCTGGGCCTTAGCCCCTTTTTCATAATCACATTGGGCGAAGCCCATTTGAAATTGGATTGGGCCTTAGCACTATAGTACAGAATAGCAAATAACATATGCAAAATGATGCAAAAACCCAACCCAACCTAAATTTCCACCCGCTACACACCACCCGTTCCTGCCAATCACACCAGTGGGGATTTCTACAATCGACCCTCACCGCTACACACCATCGATGGCAGTCATGTTGCAGTCAGCTACTCATCGCCGAAATATGTGACATAGCCACCAAAATAATGTGACAATGTCACCGAAATATGTGGAAAAGCCACTAAAATAATGTGACAAAGTCACCAAAATATGTGGCAAAGCCACCGAAATACACTGCCCCTTTCATCATAATCATATCCCCCTATGTCCATGCAACATACGATCATTGTAATGTAAATGCAACATTTAATGGCATACTCAAGATATTCAAGGTATATGCATAATAATGTGACGATAACACTTATCAAGTATATTCAGAGAATAAACGCACGTGGTGTTACGATTTTTACCCTTTATGGGTACACAATGGCTGTTACTACGTTTCTAACTTTCCAAACAACATACATATATATAATAACATACAAAGAAGGTGAGGGAATTACACACCTGTAAACATGAAGAACTAAACTATCGATCTCGCTAACACCCTCACTCACAGGTATCACAGCAATCTGCCTATCCCGCTCCGAAGCCAGCCCACAACCCGGTGGAAACTCTCAAATGGCAGACACCGCACATTTTTGAACTTAGGGGTAGGGACTACGAGTCCAACCCATTCATCTGCTTGACTGGTACTCAGATCCATGAAAAAGATCTTGGTCAGAAGACTGAGTTAAGGTTTGAAGAATATGAAAATGAGATTCTATGCCCAAAACGAAGGAGTTCTTACCTAATTGACAAAAATCGGAGGCTACTAGACTTGGATTAAGGAATCACTGAAGAACCTACATATTCACCAAAGAATCGGTTCTCCAATAATTAATAGATTTAAAGAAGTGGGCTTCCAGCCAATCAAGCGAATAGAGACCCCTTATGGCCTATTCAGCGAACAACACTTACCAACGTCCTCTTGAAAGCAACCCACACAAAGAAAAGATGATGGATGCATGCCCCTCTACCACGATCAACGCCCAAAGATACAAGTCAGAACCTTCGATTAACCAACCAAAGAGAAAAAAAAGAAAGAGAGAAGAAAAGCGAAGAAAATCCCTTACCGACGCAAGAGTATACCGATTGAGGAGTCTATGTTCGACTTTCAGCAAAGTCGACTTAAAGAGTGCTAAATCTTGACACAAAAAGGGGTTCGACCTTTAGAAGAAATAGAGAAGAAGTATGAAACAAATAGATACTTTGGCTTTGAAGAAGAACTCGTGGCCAATGGTGACAAGAAGATGAACATTAGGTTCGGTTGAACTAAAGAAAGATGAGGAGTAGGTTTCAGCAATGAAGAAACAATTGGATAAGATATGGAGCAAGAAAGAGAGAAAAGAAACAAAGGAGTACTACGGCTTTGAGTAGATGAGAAGATAACAAAAAGGAGAATGGGAGCTTATGAGAATTCGGAAAAGGAATGGGAGCTTGAGAAGTAAAACAAATGAGAGAAGAAAGAAAAGAATAGAAGGGAAAAAGTGCCCAAAAAAGGTTCGGCTTTACCAATGAGGAGATGAACAAATAATAACCTTAGGAGTTTTCGGCAAAAAGAGAAAGAAAATGGGTTGAAAAGAAGAGCACACCAAATACCGAAAAGAGAAATTCTCAACACCAAAACACACACCAAAATTTCAGCACCTAAACCCCTCCATCAAAACCGAATGCCTACACCCACCAAAAGACCCCATATGACCGAATTCCCCCTAACACTACTCAAAAATTCTACCAACTCCCTTATCACCTCAATCCACATATTTCCTCCTTGATTCTCTCCTTAATCCCCTCTCCTCCACTCATTCCAATTGGTTTGAATAATTCAACTCCCTAAATTCCTCTCCATCACTTATTTAAAATGTTTGAATTAGTGCACACCCACTCTTCAAGGTCCCTAGCCAAATCTACCACCTCTCATCCTGATGCCAAAATAAACACCAAAAAGGCAAACCATGCGACTCGAACCTGCTCCCTCACTGCTCCCCTGTGGCGTCACTTACCTGCATCCTAAGTGGCGTCTCCTTGCCACTTTGCCACTCCTTTTTTTGTGTCAACAAACACAAGCAATCATCCTTAAAGCCTGACCCAACTAGCTCTCCCCTAAAGTGCCCAAAATTTGAAATTTCACCAAGGCTTCAGCTTAACCTCGAGCCTTTTCGGGGACCCCCAAACACAACAAATTAACAAATAAAGCATACCAAACACACCAAAACATAACAGATGCAAAGCCCCTAATTCCCAGATGTTACATGCAGAGTCAACCAATCCATACCCAGAATCGCATCGAACTCATCAAATGGTAAAAGCATCAAATCAGTAGGAAAACAGTAACCCTAGGTCATTAAAGGACAATTCTTGTAAACTTTGTCAACTAAAACATACTTGCCTAAGAGATTTGATACTTTAATCATAAACTCAGTAGTTTCAACAGGCAATTTCTTACTAGACACCAAATTCTCACAAACATACGAATGTGCCGTTCGAGGATCAATTAAAGCAATTACATTAGTGTCGTAAATAGAAAATGTACCGGTGACAACATCTGGCGACGACGCTTCTTTGCGGGTGCGAATAGCGTAAGCTCTGGCTGGTGCTCTAGCTTCAAATCTCATAGCTGAATCCTTAGTCACATCTGTACCACTGGACACATTCCCTGTATTGCATGGTGGTCTCCCTTTCACAGTCGTATTACTTGGTCTTGCATTCTGAAATTTATCTTTCTTAGATAAATGTGGGCAATCTCGAATAAAGTGATCTGGCGAGCCATATTTGAAACAAGCTTTAACACTCTTATTCCAGCACTTTCCAAAATGACATCTCCCACACTATTGACACTCTAGTTTTTTGTTTCTTACATTGCCAATGCTCGAGACTGAAGTTGCTTGAGCTTTAGAACTCACATGTTGATTTCTACGATCTCTATTATAATATTCCACTGATGTATTTGATCGACTATATGAATCTCGGGATTTCTTTGATGAAAAATGATAAGGTTTAGTCATTAATTTTTTCTCGAATCTCTAGCCTCTGAATTAGCTTTCCTTTTTTCTTGACTAAATTTTTCTGCTTTGCAAGCCCGATCAACTAACACAACGGATTCTTTTAAATCTAATATCCTGACCAGAAGTTTAATATCCTTGTTCAACCCGTCAACAAACTTCTTGCACATAATCTTTTCAGTAGAAACATACTCTCGAGCGTATTTGCTTAACCGCACAAATTCTCTCTCATACTCGATTACAGTCATACTACCTTATTTCAATTCTAAAAACTCTTTATGCTTTTGATGTAGAAACCGTTGGCTTATGTACTTCTTTCAAACTCAGTCTGAAAGAACTCCCAGGTGACTTTCTCTCTCGGCACTACAGATACTAATGTATACCACCACTAGTATGCGGTCTCCCTCAGAAGTGATGTAGCACATTTTAAACATTCAACCGGTGTGCAAAAAAGCTCATCAAACACTCAAATCGTATTTTCAAGCTGAAACTCTACTCTCTCAGGATCATCGACAACATTAGCCCTAAACTCTTTAGCCCCTTGTTTACGAATCTTATCAACTTAAAGCTTATTCAATTTTAAAAGCTCGATTTCTTAAGGAGCTATGGGAACCGGTTGGGGATTAGGAGGGGGTGGAGGTTGTTGAGCAGCCAGGTTCGTTCGGATATATTGTGTGAACCATTCATTCATCAATTGGAAGAAGGATTCTTTAGCCTCTCCTCCCTGGCTACCCGATACGGGTCTAGACGCAGAAGGCGCTATCCCTTGAGCAGGAGCTGGCGTATTACTTTCAACCTCATCAGCTATAGCTCGATCGGGATCCATTTACTATATGAAAACACATTTCAAAATGTCAAGAGTCATCACACTATCACAGTTTATATATGGCATGTATAGCTAAACTCTCATATACGGTACGTTATTCCTTAAATTGACTAAACCGTAGCTCTGATACCAATAAATGTAATACCCCTCACCTGTATTCATTGTCAAAATAGGGTTACAGAGTATTACCGGACTTACAACACATTTACACATACTTTTCTCACATATTTAATCAATACAAACAATCATCACTCAATCTCAATCAATATGTCCTTATTACGAGCCTACAAGTCCCTAACCATGCTTCAGGAGTGTTTCGAGACTAAACCGATAACTTAAGAAACTTTCACGAACTTTAAAATTTTTTTCTAAAATAGGGGACACACACTCATGTGGCCAAGCCGTGTGTCTCACATAGCCACCAGACACGCCTGTGTCACAGGCTGTGTGAACATTCAAAATGGGAGCGCATGGCCATGTCCCACCGTGTCTTACCCCTAGTCCAAACAAGTGAGCTTACTGACTTGGGTCACACGGCCGACCACACGCCTGTGGGTCTAGCCCATGTACCCTTCGAAGTAGCCACACATGCCCGTGTGCCAGGTCGTATGCTAGGCTGCGCCAAACCTGTAAGGTATAATGACTTATGCCACATGCCTAATCACACGCCGTGTGTGAGACCGTGTGGAGCATATTGACTTCATTTCAATTTCAACACCAGGGGGCACACAACCGTGTAACGTGACCATGTACCAAAATACATATACCAATCAACTAGTTAAACCTTTACCTAACATACATCATTTTGTACCAATTCACAAGCATGATGCCAATTCCACAAACCTCAAAATATAGGTCATTCACATATCCATCCATGAACTCAAATATCAAACATATATGCACATATAATCACATAACTAAATCCACCAAATTAAGCCAAATCTCATGGCTATATTTACAAACCAAAACATATACATTTACAAGCTATTACAAATGACCTAAACCATTATCAATCCATAATTAAAATGACTCAAAATACCTATACATGTCATATACTTAAAATACCAAAGTTCAAAGGTACCAAGTGATAGGTGGTAGTGTGAAACGATCTCCTGCGATCCCTGAATCTGAGCTAACTTTGATATCACTATAAAACATGGAAAATGCACAAAGTAAGCTATAAAGTTTAGTAAGCTCGTATGAAATAACTTAATGTAATCACATAAATATAAATCATTAATTTGAATACATCAACATATATCTTACATTAACTAATAAACCTTTCAAATACTCATTCACAAACTATATACTTTTATCATCATTTCTTCGATTCAATGGTAAAATAGTTTATACACATACCTGTACCATCCCGTACAAATCTCATACACTTTCTCATCTTTCATTTACTCATTGAACCATTCGGAATAGAAGTTGGATACTCAAGGATCTCACACAATAAGTACCTATAACATTGCCCAAAGCCAAATTAAGGTAAATTATCCAAAACACTGATATCATGGCCCGAATCCAAATCGGATTATCTCACACACAAGTGCTATATCATGGCTCGAAGCCAACTCACTGTATCCCCTAATGACATGTCACTAGTATCCTAAACTATTCCTAAGGTTCAACCGGATTTTGAACTGTCGAAATCACTTCCAAACTTGTCCATAGTCACATAATCGCAATTTATACTATATCAAAGCATATAGAATACATTTGAAATAAAATTATAACATACGAACTTACCTCAGTTTCTAAAGCGGTGAATCGAATCAACTATTTCGTAACTTTGTTCTTTCCCCGATCTAAGTCCATATTTCTCCTTTCTTGATCTAAATATATTCAAAATTAACTTATTTTATCAACTATTTATTCAATTCAATCCAAAATATACCTTAGGGGCTATTTTATGCATTTGCCCCTAAACTTTCACATTTTTCACAATTTAGTCATTATTTGACAAAATCACAAATTAATGAAATTCAACATAAAACCATGCTATTCAAATTACTATTATGCCCCTAACAGCCCATATTTTTTATTGATTTCACATTTTAACCACTAACTTTACACATTTCTCAATTTAATTCCTATTTTGCATTTCACTAAAAACCACTTAACAAAACTTGTATATCTATCAACAAGGATTCATAATCTATCAAGAAAATTCAAAATACACATGTATTCATCAATGGCATCATTCAAAATCTTTAACAGCTTTGCAAAATAGTCCCTGGGCTAGCTAGTACTACTTGCAACGATTACAAAAACATAGAAATCATTAAAATCAAGCAAAAATGGACTTACAATTGAGTATCAAAGTGACCGAAACTTTCAAGCCCTAAAATGGATTTTCTGCATGCTTCATTCGGCTATGGTAAAGATGATAGCCTTTAATTATTAGTTTGTTTTTTTATTTTATGTTATTTACTAAATTACAATTATACCCTTAATGAAAAACCATTTAGAACATTCATTTAATGTCCAAATATGTCCACCCATGTGTCAAATGGTCAAATTACAACATAAGGACCTCTAAATTAAGATTTCATAGCTATTGAATACCTTTAGCTAATGGAACTCCACTTTTACACCTTAGGCGATTTAGTCCTTTTTATCAAATTGACCAATCAAATGAAAAAATTTCTTAACAAAATTTTCACAAAATCACTCAATCATGATGTAAACATTAAAAATAATAAAATAAATATTTTAACCTTGGATTTGTGGTCCCAAAACCACTGTTCTGATTTGACCAAAAATGGGTTGTTACACGAGTGGAGTTGAAAAACTCAATCAAAGAGTAATCCAAGTGTTATAAACTATTAAGTGTTGTGAAAATTCATGATTTGTGATATGTGGTGGATGTAATGTTAATCTAAAATCTTTGTTGTGTGATTTATGGCTAGACTGATATGTGATTATCTAAACATGTGGTATATGTATATATATGTTAAGATCCATGTTTTAATATAAATATGTATATTAAAGCATGCTAAAGTGAAAACTATGTAAGCATGATATACGCATAAGTGTAAAAACTGAGAAATATGAGTTACGAGCATGAATATGTGATAAATGTTAAAAGTGAAACATATGTGTTAATATGGTCATATCACATGCAAGGGGTGGGATCGTAAAGTAGGAAGCTATTGTAACAGACCGAATTTGACCCTAATTGAAACGGTGGTTTCGGGACCATGAATCTGAGTCCGAGAAATATTTTAATATTTTATTTTGTGTTTATTATGTGTGAATTAAAATGTGTGAAAGTTTCGTAGAAAAATTTCATCGTTTGGGTGCTTAATTTGACAAAAAGGACTTAATCGCGTAAATTTTAAAAGTCTCAAACTATAGTGTAAAGTGCCTATTTGATGATGGCTTTTTAAAGTGAAGCATTAAAAGGGTAAATAACCCATTTTTGAGTTAGTGGGTGGCTGATGTCAAGAATAACCTTAAGATATATGTTAGTTTTTATTTTATATTAAAGGTTAAATTAGTAATTGAATAATTACTTTTATAATATGTTAAAATAACATAAACAAAACCATAATCTTTCTCACTCTCTCATGGCCGAATATTGAGAAAGAAAAAGGGGGGCTTATGTTCTTTGATTTTCGGCACTTGGATGCTTGATTTCAAGGTTAGTTTGAATTTAGTTTTTGTTAATTTTTACGTTTTTGAGATCGTTGCTTCAAACCGTAGCTGACCCATGTTAAAAATTTTGAATCTAAGCATGTTTGAGGTTCAGATATTGATAGGTTTATATGGTTTTTGATGTTTGATGATGTTAGATAAAAGATAAGTTAAAAATTAGTATATTATATATTGGAAATTTTGATGAATTTTTGTTTTTAGGGCCAAATTGTAAAAAAAGAAATTTTAGAGGGGCTTATTTGCTAAATAACTGAAATAAAAGGACTTGTATAGTCCCTATACATATTCGGCCCTTAAGGGGTATTGAGAAATTTGGTGTATTTTGTGTTTTAGGCAAATAGGACTAAATTGTAAAAATTTGAAATAGTAGGGGTAAAATGGTAAATTGCCAATTTATGTGCTTAGGGACTAAATTGAGATGAAATGTACTGGAATGAGCTAAATTTTAATATGTTTTAGATCAAGAGCAAAAAAAAGGATTTAGATCGGGAAAGACGAAGGTTCTCGAATAGTCGATTTGCAGTCTATCGACAGTAGAAGTAAGTCCTTAAGCACTTATATGTTCAAAAGTAAATTATAAACATGTTAAAGAATGAAATTTAATAATATTGAATATAGAATTATGTGTTATCTGAATGTAAAGGTGTTAAATTGGATTAAATATATTACATTAATGTGATATGAACAAGTATATGTTTTCAATATGACAAGTGAATTGGTTTTGTGTATATGAATTGATAGTGATGTATATGATAAGAAATGTGAGTTAATGAATTGATTTGATAAACATATTCGGCTTATTACCCAAGAGGCCTAGTGCCTGGTGGCTTATTTCGAGCTTTAATGCCTAGCGTGCTTTGTCTTGGTGTTATATGTCGCTTTGTGCCTAGCGAGGCCTTGTCTTGGGTGATTCATTTCGAGCTTCTTGCCTAGTAGGCCTCGTCTTTGGTGATTTATTTTGGGCTTTAATGCCTAGCAGGCTTTTTACCGGTGATAAGCCAAAACAGAGAATTTGAGATGTATATACATAGTAGATTGAGCTATAAGCTCTAAAAAGAAAAAGGAAATTAGCTTATTATATTGGTAAGTAATAAGGTAAGTTAGTTTACTTGTATATGACCTAATTGCGATGTGATGAATTAATGACTCGAATTGAATTTTATCTCAGGACATTAGGCTTATCATTGATTGGTATGATTTATATATATACAAGAAGTTGAGGTATAGACATATAATGGTGATACTTAAAACTTCGGTTATGAATATGATGTGCAATGAGATCGAAATTACGTTATGTTTCTGTAACTTGAAATATTCAAATGCATAGGTTGTATATATGAAATGTTATTGTATAAATTTATGTGATAAACTACTATTGATTAGATTAAGGATATGACTAATATTTGGCTAGGTGAAACTTGTATTGAATTATCTATGCTAATTGCCGCAAGAATGGAAGTTAAATTGTTAAGTATGTGTGTATATGTCATAAATATTGCTTGAGACTTACTAAGCTAGCAAGCTTACTGTGTGTATTCTTGTTTACCCTTGTTTTATAGATTTTAGGTTCAAGCTACGGACTCGAAGGATCCGGGAAGAAGTCAACCGCACTATCGACTTTCTTTTGGTATTGAATAACTTAGTTTTGTACTAAAAGGGCATGTATAGGTTAGACTAAGCAAAGATAACTAATGTTTTGTAATCGTGTAAATATGCTAGCCATGCGAAAATGGCTATCTATTTTGGATAACTTGTTTCGTGTTTTGATGATATAGTTTGCTCATGCCATGAATTATCATTTGTGTTTGGATGTGGTTTAGGCATTATATGAAATTGTTTAATAGATATATGCCATGACATGTATATGTATTTTGATCTTTGATGGTCACTTTGATAGATTAAGGTAAAATTTTAATCATGCGTATATGTGATAGGTTAATAAAGAGAGATGTTAGGCATTTCAATTTCATGAAATTGATATGAATATGAATTTGAGTTATATGCTTGTGAAGTATGTATCTAGATATGTATCAAATTCGGTTGTTTTAAATAGGATGAATTATATTGAATAAAATGGGTATGTGTATTCGGCCAAATCTAGGTGACCATTGCAAATGTGGTTAAAATGTTTAAAATAGTTAGGCATAGTCAAGTATGGAAAAGAGTGCATAATTGAGATGTATGCATTTTCATATATATATTTATATATGTATTCGACTTGTTGAATTGTTTGTTTTAATTGAGTGCATAAAATTGTTAAACTTCGGTATGCTAGGTAATGTGCATAAAATGCCAATAATGGAACCATGCATATTCGGACTTTTAGTGGGTGTACAATTGATGTGTAATGGTTGCACGCATTAGTTTATTTGTAATTGAGACTTTATGCTATAAGAAGCTTAGACACTTATGAGATTTCATGAAATCTACTTGTTTATGTGATATTGATGTATTATACGGTATGATGAATTATGTTCATCGATGATTCTTTTGTGAATGATTTGGATCTAATATATATATGTTATGTGTTACACATGTGTTTATTATTTGTTTATAGATAATTTTTAATAAAGATGATCATCCATGATTCAATTATTTTAGCTTAAGTGTTAGATTGCATGGTAACACCTGTAAACCCTTATCCGGCGATAGACTCGGGTTAAGGGGTGTTACATTTGATTGGTATCAGAGCTTACAGTTTAGTCGATTCTAGGACTACCGTAGCGCGTGTGAGTCTAGCTATACATGCTTTTATCATATATCGATAGTGTGGTGACTTATGATATTCTGAACTGTGTTTTATATAGTAAATGGACACTGATCCTGAAAGAGCCGTAGTGGATGATGTGGAGAGTTTAGCGCCTGACCGTGCACACAGATCAGTGCCGGTAGACTCTCGACCAGTTTCGGGTAGCCACGAGGGGGAGGCTAAACATGCCTTCTATCAGATGATAAACGAGTGGTTTACCCAATTTATCCAGACTAACCCGGCTGTACACCAACCTCCACCCCTGAATAATCCAACTCTGACACCTTCAGCACCCCCAATGATAGATCCGATGAGATCTAGTAGGCCTCCAGTTGATAAAATCAAGAAATTTGGGGCCGAAGAATTCAAGGCCAATGATGATGATGACGCAGAGCGAGCCGAAATGTGGCTTGATAACACTATTCGGGTACTAGATGAGCTATCTTGTACTCCAGACGAATGCCTGAAGTGTGCTATATCTTTACTTCGGGACACTGCATATCACTGGTGGAATACACTAGTATCAGTGGTTCCGAAAGAAAAAGTGACGTGGGATTTCTTCCAGAATGAATTCCGCAAGAAATATATCAGTCAAAGATTCATTAATCAAAAACGAAAAGAATTTCTTGAATCAAACAGGAAGGATGACCATGATGAATATGAACGAAAATTTGTCGCTTAGCGGATATGCTAGAGAGTGTATCAACCAAGCCATTATGTGCAAAAGGTTTGAAGACGGTCTGAATGAAGAGATAAAGTTGCTTGTTGGCATTCTTGAAATTCAAGAACTTGAGACTCAGCTTGAGCGAGCTTGCAAAGTCAAGAGCTCAGGAAAGAGAAAAGAAAGGTGAGACGAAGCTAGAGACATTCGTAAGAGGTCATCGGGTAAGACTTTCCATTCCACATCGAAGAAGTTCAGAGATGATTTCAGCCGACATAAAGTTACTTCAGATTTACCTAGACGTGATTAACCTCCAGTGGGCTCCCGAGCTACCTCGATGGCCAGTGTTGGTAACGTTCCACAGAATCAAGTTAAATGCAAACATTGTGGAAAATGGCATTCTAAGAGTTGTAGAGTTTGTGATCGGTCCTGTTTTAAATGTGGATCCTCGAACCATTTTATTCGAGAGTGCTCGATGTTAAATGAGCAGAATACAGCACAGAACTCTAGATCGAGTAGTGCACCAGCACGGGGCAGACCACCCAGACATTCTGGCAATGTAGGTGGCAGTCAGAGAGGGACGAAGAACATTGTAGTTCGATCTGAGGCTAGAGCTCCAGCTAGAGCTTATGCTACTCGAGCTAGAGAGGATGCTTCTTCTCCAGATGTCATTACCGGTACTTTCACCCTTTATGATACTACTGTGATTGCATTGATTGATCCTGGTTCGACCCATTCATATGTGTGTGAAACTCTAGTATTCGGTAAGACTCTGCCAGTTGAGTCTACTGAGTTTGTGATTCGTGTGTCCAACCCTTTGGCTAGATGTGTGTTTGTTAATAAAGTGTGTAAAGGTTGCCTATTGATGATTCGGGATTTTTGCTTCCCAGTCGATTTAATGCTATTGCCCTTCGATGAGTTTGATATAATTTTGGGAATGGACTGGTTAACTTCGCATGATGCAGTGGTGAATTGCAAAAGAAAGCTTATTGATTTGAGACATCAGAATGGTGAGATCATTAGAATTGAATCCAGTAATTTAAGTGGGTTTCCTACGGTTATATCCTCGATGTTAGCCGGAAGTATGTGAGAAAAGGGTGCGAAGCTTATTTGGCATATGTACTGGATAATAAATTGTCTGAGAAACAGATTGAATCTGTACCAGTTGTATGTGAATACCAAGATGTGTTTCCTGAAGAACTACCGGGTTTACCACCAGTACGAGAGATTGAGTTCGGCATCGAATTGGTATCGAGAACGACTCCGATTTTGATAGCTCTGTATCGGATGGCACCTACTGAGTTAAAAGAGTTGAAAGCACAGTTGCAAGAGTTAACAGATAGAGGATTTGCGCGACCGAGCTTCTCTCCTTTGGGTGCACCAGTTCTTTTTGTGAAAAAGAAAGATGGAACGATGCGAATGTATATTGATATCGGCAACTGAATAACGTAACTATAAAGAATAAGTACCCGTTACCTCAGATTGATGACTTGTTTGATCAGTTGAAAGGGGCTTCAGTATTTTCGAAGATAGATTTGAGATCGGGCTATTATCAGTTGCGAGTCAGAGGTACAGATGTGCCAAAGACTGCATTCAGGATGAGATACGAACATTTTGAGTTTCTAGTTATGCCTTTTGGATTCACTAATGCACCAGCTATTTTTATGGATCTAATGAATCGAGTCTTCAGACAGTTTTTGGATCGGTTTGTAGTAGTGTTTATTGATGATATACTGATCTACTCTAAAAATGAAGTCGAGCATGCTGAGCATCTGAGATTAGTGCTACAAACTTTGAGAGATCAATAGTTGTATGCAAAGTTTAGTAAGTGTGAGTTCTGGATGAAAGAGGTCAGCTTTTTGGGACATGTTGTTTCAAAGATCGGTATTAGAGTCGATCCGAACAAAATTTTGGCTATACTTGATTGGAAGCCACCAAGAATGTTTTGAGATTCAAGTTTTACGGGACTTATGGGCTACTACAGACGGTTTGTGAAAGGTTTTTCCGTGATAGCTACACCTTTGACAAGACTACTTGAAAAGATGTAAAGTTCGAGTGGTCAAAAATTGTCGAAGAGTTTCGATCAGTTGAAAGCCCTTTTGATAGAAGCTCTAGTATTAGCTCAGCCTGAATTGGGTAAGGAATTTGTTGTGTATTCGATGCTTCCTTAAGTGGTTTGGGTGTGTATTGATGCGAGAAGGCGGAAGCGGTAGCCTCGCGATCAAGACAATTGAAGCCGCATAAAAGAAATTACCCGACGCATGATTTAGAACTTGCAGCCATTGTATTCGCACTAAAGATTTGGCGTCATTACTTATTCAGCGAGAAATGTCATGTTTACTCGGATCACAAAAGTCTGAAGTATTTGATGACTCAAAAAGACCTGAATTTAAGACAACGCAGGTGGTTGGAATTGTTAAAAGATTATGAATTGGTAATTGACTATAATCCGGGAAAAGCTAACGTTGTTGCGGATGCCCTAAGTCGAAAATAATTGTTTGCTCTTCGGGCGTTGAATGCACATGTGGTTATGTCCAAAGATGGTTCGATCATAGCTGAGATGAAGGCTAGACCGTTGTTTATTTAGCAAATTAGTGACGCACAGAAAGTTGACAAAGATATAACTTCTAAACGAGCACAATGTGAAAATGATACAAAGTTAGAATTTCGAATTGATAAAAATGACTGTTTGATCTATAAAGGCCGATTGTGTGTACCGAGAAATGCTGACTTGATTCAAATGGTATTGGATGAAGCTCATAATAGTCAAATGTCGATACATTCGGGTAGCACAAAGATGTACAATGATTTGAAAGAGTTCTATTGGTGGCTGAGCATGAAGCGGGATATATCTAAATTTGTTTCGAAATGCTTAGTTTGTCAGCAAGTAAAAGCTAAGCATCAAGTGCCATCCGGACTACTTCAGCCAATCATGATACCTGAATGGAAATGGGATAAAATTACAATGGATTTTGTATCGGGTCTTCCTATGACACCGAGTGAGAAAGATGCCGTCTGGGTTATAGTTGATAGACTGACGAAATCAGCTCATTTTGTACCAGTACGTACAGACTATTCACTTGAGAAACTTGCGGAATTGTATGTATCACAGATTGTAAGGTTGCATGGTGTACCGAGTTCCATTGTTTTAGACAGAGACCCGAGATTCACATCGCGATTTTGGAAGAAGTTGCAAGATGCTTTAGGTACTAAACTTCATTTTAGTATAGCCTTTCATCCGCAGACAGAAGGTCAGTCTGAGCGAACTATTCAGATACTTGAGGACATGTTGAGATGTTGCGTTCTTGAATTTGAAGGTACGTGGGAACAATACCTACCTTTGATTGAATTTTCTTACAATAATAGCTTTCAATCTAGTATCAAAATGGCGCCTTATGAAGCCTTGTACGGGCGAAAATGTCGAACACCGTTCTACTGGACTAAGCTCAGCGAGAATAAGATACTCGGGGTTGATTTGATTAAAGAAACAGAACAAAAGGTAGCTATTATTAGAGGCAATTTGAAAGCTGCTTCGGATCGTCAAAAGTCCTATGCTGATTTGAAACGTAAAGACATTGAATTTCAAGTTGGAGATCGAGTATTCTTGAAAGTTTCTCCGTGGAAAAAGGTACTCCGATTTGGTCGGAAAGGCAAACTTAGTTCGAGATTCATCGGACCTTATGAAATTACTGAATGTATTAGGCCTGTTGCTTATAGATTGAAGTTGCCCTCTGAGTTAGAAAAGATACATGACGTATTTCACGTTTCGATGCTTCGTCCGTCTCATGTGATCACACCGTCTGAGATTAAAATCTGACCCGATATGACGTATGAGGAAGAACCGATCCGTATTTTAGCTCGGGAAAAGAAATAGTTAAGAAACAAGAAAATTCCATTAGTGAAAGTACTGTGGAAAAGGCACGGAGTTGAAGAGGCTACGTGGGAGCCTGAAGATTCAATGAGGCAACAATATCCGACGTTGTTTAACGGTAAGATTTTCGGGGACGAAAATCCTTAAGGGGGGAGAGTTGTAATGATCGAATTTGACCCTAATCGAACGGTGGTTTGGGACCACGAATCCAAGTCCGAGAAATATTTTAATATTTTATTTTGTGTCTATTGTGTGAATTAAAATGTGTGAAAGTTTCGTAGAAAAATTTCATCGTTTGGGTGCTTAATTTGACAAAAAGGACTTAATCGCGTAAATTTTAAAAGTCTCAAACTATAGTGTAAAGTGCCTATTTGATGATGGCTTTTTAAAGTGGAGCATTAAAAGGGTAAATAACCCATTTTGAGTTAGTGGGTGGCTTATGTCAAGAATAACCTTAAGATATATGTTAGTTTTATTTTATATTAAAGGCTAAATTAGTAATTGAATAATTACTTTTATAATATGTTAAAATAACATAAACAAAACCATCATCTTTCTCACTCTCTCATGGCTGAATATTGAGAAAGAAAAAGGGGGCTTATGTTCTTTGATTTTCGACTTGGATGCTTGATTTCAAGGTTAGTTTGAATTTAGTTTTGTTAATTTTACGTTTTGAGATCGTTGCTTCAAACCGTAGTGACCCATTTTAAAAATTTTGAATCTAAGCATGTTTGAGGTTCGGCTATTGATAGGTTTATATGGTTTTGATGTTTGATGATGTTAGATAAAAGATAAGTTAAAATTAGTATATTATGTATTGGAAATTTTGATGAATTTTTGTTTTAGGGCCAAATTATAAAAAAGAAATTTTAGAGGGCTTATTTGCTAAATAACTGAAAGAAAAGGACTTGTATAGTCCCTATACATATTCGGCCCTTAAGGGTATTGAGAAATTTGGTGTATTTTGTGTTTTAGGCAAATAGGACTAAATTGTAAAAATTTGAAATAGTAGGGGTAAAATGGTAAATTGCCTATTTATGTGCTTAGGGACTACATTGAGATGAAATGTACTTGAATGGGCTAAATTTTAATGTGTTTTAGATCAAGAGCAAAGAAAAACGGATTTAGATCGGGGAAAGACGAAGGTTCTCGAATAATGGATTTGCGAGTCTATCGACAAACAAAGTAAGTCCTTAAGCACTTATATGTTCAAAAGTAAATTATAAACATGTTAAAGAATGAAATTTAATAATATTGACTATAGAATTATGTGTTAGCTGAATGTAAAGGTGTTAAATTGGATTAAATATATTACATTAATGTGATATGAACAAGTATATGTTTTCAATATGACAAGTGAATTGGTTTTGTGTATATGAATTGATAGTGATGTATATGATAAGAAATGTGAGTTAATGAATTGATTTGATAAAATATTCGGCTTATTACCCAAGAGGCCTAATGCTTGGTGACTTATTTCGTGCTTTAATGCCTAGCGTGCTTTGTGCTTGGTGTTATATGTCGAGCTTTGTGCCTAGCAGTGCCTTGTCTTGGTGATTCATTTCAGAGCTTCTCGCCTAGCGTGCTTTGTGCCTAGCGTGCCTTGTGCTTGATTCATTTCGAGCTTCTTGCCTAGCGGTGCCTCGTGTCGGTGATTTATTTCGGGCTTTAATGCCTAGCAGGCTTTTTGCCGGTGATAAGCCAAAACAGAGAATTTGAGATGTATATACATAGTAGATTGAGCTATAAGCTCTAAAAAGAAAAAGGAAATTAGTTTATTATATTGGTAAGTAATAAGGTAAGTTAGTTTACTTGTATATGAGCTAATTGCGATGTGATGAATTAATGACTCGAATTGAATTTTATCTCACGACATTAGGCTTATCATTGATTGGTATGATTTATATATATACGAGAAGTTGAGGTATAGACATATAATGGTGATACTTAAAACTTCGGTTATGAATATGATGTGCAATGAGATCGAAATTACGTTATGTTTCTATAACTTGAAATATTCAAATGCATAGGTCGTATATATGAAATGTTATTGTATAAATTCATGTGATAAACTACTATTGATTAGATTAAGGATATGACTAATATTTGGCTAGGTGAAACTTGTATTGAATTATCTATGCTAATTGCCGCAAGAATGGAAGTTAAATTGTTAAGTATGTGTGTATATGTCATAAATATTGCTTGAGACTTACTAAGCTAGCAAGCTTACTGTGTGTATTCTTGTTTACCCTTGTTTTATAGATTTTAGGTTCAAGCTACGGACTCGAAGGATCTGGGAAGAAGTCAACCGCACTATCGACTTTCTTTTGGTATTGAATAACTTAGTTTTGTACTAAAAGGGCATGTATAGGTTAGACTAAACAAGATAACTAATGTTTTGTAACAGTGTAAATATGCTAGCCATGCGAAAATGGCTATCTATTTTGGATAACTTGTTTCGTGTTTTGATGATATAGTTTGCTCATGCCATGAATTATCATTTGTGTTTGGATGTGGTTTAGGCATTATATGAAATGGTTTAATAGATATATGCCATGACATGTATATGTATTTTGATCTTTGATGGTCACTTTGATAGATTAAGGTAGAATTTTAATCATGCGTATATGTGATAGGTTAATAAAGAGAGATGTTAGGCATTTCAATTTCATGAAATTGATATGAATATGAATTTGAGTTATATGCTTGTGAAGTAGGTATCTAGATATGTATTCGGTTGTTTTAAATAGGATGAATTATATTGAATAAAATGGGTATGTGTATTCGGCCAAATCTAGGTGACCATTGCAAATGTGGTTAAAATGTTTAAAATAGTTAGGCATAGTCAAGTATGGAAAAGAGTGCATAATTGAGATGTATGCATTTTCATATATATATTTATATATGTATTCGGCCTGTTGAATTGCTTGTTTTAATTGAGTGCATAAATTGTTAAACTCGGTTTATGCTAGGTAATGTGCATAAAATGCCAATAATGGAACCATCAATATTCAGCCTTTTAGTGGGTGTACAATTGATGTGTAATGGTTGCACGCATTAGTTTATTTGTAACTGAGACTTTATGCTATAAGAAGCTTAGACACTTATGAGATTTCATGAAATCTACTTGTTTATGTGATATTGATGTATTATACACGGTATGATGAATTAGGTTCATCGATGATTCTTTTGTGAATGATTTGGATCTAATATATATATGTTATGTGTTACACATGTGTTTATTATTTGTTTATAGATAATTCTTTAATAAAGATGATCATCCATGATTCAATTATTTTAGCTTAAGTGTTAGATTGCATGGTAACACCTATAAACCCTTATCCGGCGATGGACTCGGGTTAAGGGGTGTTATAGCTATGTTGCAGTTTAATTGCGATTATGTGGCCGTTATCAGCAATTATGTAGTGGCTTGACTACGATGTGTTATGTGACCGTTTATCGGTATCTATGTGGTGGCTTGTCCACAAATAATGTGTTATCGGATGGACGAGTTATGGGAAACTCGATATTGGTGTGTAGAGGAGATGGGTAGAAAATCCTCTAAATGTGCAATATTACATAAGCATAACTTGTCGTGTTCACTAAATCTGATGATATGTGAATTATGTCAAAGTTATATTTATGATGATTTGGGTGTGTTATGCTACGTGTGAAATATATGTTTGTGAAAATCTCACATTGAGCCTTTTAAAGCTCACCCATGTTATGCGTGTGTCTTAGGTAATCCTCATAATTTAGGCTGGGATTCAGATCTTCAGAGGGGCTCTCGGATTAATGCTCTCTCGGTCATGGATTTTTTTCAAATAATGTAGGACTTTTACGAACTATATAAGTTCATTTTGGATTTTTATCATGGACTTCAATTTGGGTTGTCTTAATAACTCTTTGGACTTTATTTTTAAATTATGAACTGTGGCATGAGATTTCTATTTTGATATTTTGGGATAATATTGTACGAATTGTTTTTATGTGATTTTAAAATGATCAATAAACATTTTAGTGATTATTAGCCGCTGCAAATTTTTAATTGAAAATGAACAAATAAATTTTTATTGAAAGGAACATGATGTTTTAAAACTGATATATATTTAAGACAAGTGAGTTTTTCTTATAAAAATGTTTTGGCCATCTCTATGGCCTGTGTAATTACTCAGAATAGGCCGTAGTGTCTAAGCCCGATTTGAGGGGTTACACCTGATCTTTTATGACATGGATTTGCCTAAACTCATAATACATGAGGTTTTACCATCATCATCTTGGGACACACAGAGAACCCTATTGGGTAATCACTATCCTTTAGTTCCTTTCAGAGGGTGTCATGGCCTTAGGCTTTTCTTTTAGAGTTTCATTTCAGAGTTCGTGTTTAAAGTCCTAGTGAACCCCTTTTTGACAACTCCTCAGAGAATAGACACAGACTCTTCATGCATTGACACAATCTAAAGTCAATCCTTTATTTCATTAACACTCACCCAAAAAGAACACACATCTCATAGCATACATTTTAGGCATATACATACTCAAACATATGTCAATATTTCAATACTCGTACATCAATCTTCACATATTGTACTCTTCATGACCTCAGATCCATAGTTCAATCAATTTTTTATAGATGGCTTACAATATGAACAATATACATGTAGTAGTCAATATAGCTCACCTGACCACCACGAATAGCAGCTTGAACTCCAAATTCAAACTCCAACAAGTAATTGCAACCACCACTACCTATAAAACATAGGAGCATAATTAAAACTCATTCAGATACTACATATCACCATCTCATGAACTGATGACCCCCATGCAAAGCCTTATTTATTCATTTTACTATCCAATCACATAAAATCGGCTTACACTTTTAGAAGCTAACATGCAAGACTATAATTCTTAACCAGGATATGAAACAACATTCTGAATGAACTTTGATCCTTAATTCCAGCTTAACAAGAGAGAACTATACTCATTTCCAAGGAAATCACAATAGAATGGAATAAAGAAGAAAAACTCCCCCTTTTTTTTCAAGTCTATATTATAATATATATTTATGACCCATGTTCTAATAGTGGAACCTAACATGCATAACATCCGTACTGAATTGTCTTTTCCAATGGTTTACAACTTCCGAGAAACTTGAGTGAGTACCGCCTTATTTAATTACTCCAATTTACATCCAGTTGGTTCCTGACCAATTTACATTGCAATTTAACTTTCACAATGCTACAGATGAAGGGCACACTACCCCTTCAAGTGTGAACTCATTCCAGAATACCTTTTCACTTGTTTGACATCATACTCCAACAAACACGAAAATATGATAACAAACCACCATTAACATACACACATAATGGAATACACTCATTCTATCCGCCAAACTATGTACCTAGGCAAACACTTCCCCACCAATCAAACTATTTTAGAACTACATGCTAAACCTTGTACCCGTTAGAACTAGGACGTTACATTTTATACACATAAGCAACATGTTTTACTATAGTTATTCACACTGATAATCTAGCATACAATAATATTTTGAAGCCTAAAAAACAAAATCACCAACATTAGCAAGAATTATCTTAATTGTGTAATCTGAAAGTTTTATTCTTAATCAAATTATTAAACAAGTAATCCCGCAAATGATAGGTTGCAAGCTAATAAATCAAGTGTGATTAACTTGTAGATGCATCTACCAAAATATCAAAACATTCACTTTCTAGATAAATAGACCCATATTTCTTTCAAAAAAGCAAGAGATTCAATCTCAACTTTTTTTTAGTGTGGTTATGATAAATTACCTTCTTTGAGAACAATCATCACATGGTAATTCCAGATAATGAAGAACCTTCAAATTCTTTAATAAACATCCATGTAAAACATATCATATCAATTAATTAATATATTTCAACTAGTGCATAAGATTCAACAACTATCATATGTGATTTAGCCATACTAATATATGCTTTGCACAAACTAGAGGAAAAAAGAGGTAATTTTCAAATAAAACATTGTTACCCAATATAATAAATTTAATATATAGAAATAGATCATCTCTTCATCTATAATTTCAATATGATATCCATTACAACGTATATCCTTTTAAAAGATAATAATTTCTTTGAGACCGACTAGAACATAATATATTAATTATCACTTTGTTTTATTTTTTCAAACAACAATGTATTACCTCTTCTAGAGCCTTTAATTAATTTTATACTATGAAACATTAACATGTTTCATTACCAAATTGAACATAGATAACAATATATTAGCTCTTTTGGAGCCTTAAATTAATTTTGTATCACTAAAGATTGGTTTGTTTTATTTCAAAACAAGAAAAAATGTCTTTTATCCCTAAAGATAATGTAACACCCCTTACCCGTATTCAACGTCGGAATCGGGTACGAGGCATTACCGAACTTATCTTACTTGAACATACAACTTTGGCCTATCAAATTTCATTCCAACTTAAAACTTCCCATTCACATTCATAACATCCTTATTATGGGCCTACAAGGCCTTAAATATACAAACGGAGGGTCTCGAATCAAACTGGGAACTTTGGTATACTTAGAAATTTTTTGCCTAAACAGGGCCACACGTCCGTGTAGGCAGGCCATGTGGTCACACACACCCATGTCCCTAGCCCGTGTGAAATTTATTTTTCATTTAAAGCCTACAGGGGTTTCACACGGCCAAACATACGCCCGTGCTTTTGGCCCGTGTCCTTCACACGGCCTAGACACGCCCGTGTCCTCACCCATGTGTGAAAACCTGGGTATTCTATTTATGACGTTAGCAACCATATAAAGGGCACACAGCTTAGGCACACGCCCTTGTGTCTAGCCTGTGGTCGACACTGACTTGCAACACTAACATGCAGGGGACACACGGCCTGGTCACACACCCATGAGACTGACAGTGTGTCACACACGGCCTAGACACACGCCCGTGTGCCTACCATTGTGGATAAGAACAAGGCTATTTTCCAAGCTCTTTTTATCACCCTAACTCATACAACATGAATCACATTCAACCATTTACTAAATAACCCAATCATGCAACATACACTCCCATGAATAACCTTATCTTTTCATAAATTAGTAATAATGAGCCATCAACTATGGCTATATACAAAAGAGTTCATCTTTAAAGGAGCCAACACGCTTGGCAAAAACAACAAAACATTTCACTAAGTCTAGCCTCTATACATGCCATACTCAAAATACTAAAAAATACTAAGTCTAAATATACCGAGATGAGCTGATAGTGTGGGTGATCTTCCGATTATCTTCGTATCCCGAACTAGCTCTTTGACACTATAAAACAAGGGAAAAGAAAGGGAGTAAGCTATAAGCTTAGTAAGTTTACTTGTAAACTATAAACATCATACATATGTCAATCAATCAACAACATTACATAATAAGCAAGAACAATCTCATTTCCATAATAATGCTTACTCATCCCATCTCTTACCACATTCCATCCATACCATAAATAAAATGCTCACATTTACTTGCACATATCACCTACACTCATCACCTCAAACCACATGATATATTTACTTAGAAAATTTCTCGATGAACCCCTTGGAATGATACTAAGTACCATGTGGTTTCGCACATAGCCCACCAATAGCTAATAATAGGGTGGTATCGCAGATAGCCCACCAACAAGAATAATTACGGTGGTTTCGCACATAGCCCACCAAATATCAATATAAACGATGGTATTGCACACAGCCCATCGTGAATAAATAGTAAGGTGGTATCGCACACAGCCCACCAAAAAGGGATATTTACGGTGGTGTCGCACACAGCCTACCAAAAAGGGATATTTACGGTGGTATTTCACACAGCCCACCAAATAGTTATTATGGATATTTTTCGTACTTGCATATTTATCCCGAGGTTCATACGAGAATTTCTCACTATCTATCAAATCCAATCAATCACACTCACAATTGATCTTATTCATACAATGCACCAATAAGTAACAACATATGTATTAAATATGTATCTTTTACACATAAACTTACCTCGGTGCAAAATGTATTAGTCGACGACTTAGTCCGTAACCTTGCCTTTTTCTCGGTCAAGGTTGTTTCCACGCTCTTCCTGATCTATAATAATAAAATTCACTCATTCAATCACTTTATAATTCATGATACTTCAAAATTTCTACTTAAGAAAAAATGACCATTTTGCCTTATACTTTGGCAAAATTACTATTTTGCCCCTAGGCTCATAAATCGTTTTTCATCACATTTTCTCATTAAACAAGCTTGGCTAAACATTTATTATGCTTACAACAACTCACACAACCAATTATTTCATGCATTTATTACTCATTTACAACCTTTACAAATAAGTCATATTTAGGTGTTTTCATAGTAACACCTTTCACAAAAGTTGTTCCTCAACCTACTAACATTCATTTTTTCCATAAAAACTCAGCGAAAAACATGAACACTCTCATGGAAAGTCCCTAAACTTTCAATCATTTTACAAATTAGTTCACTTATTAGCTAGCTTAAGCTTTGGGGGTTCCAAAAGTACGAAAATTATCAAGAAAGACCCTTAAAATCACTTACTTGCAAGAGAATAGCTTGGCTGAAAGTTTGAACTCCAAAATCCTCTAATTTCCCTTCAATTTTCGGTGGAGAAGAAGCATTAATAGTGAAAGATGATATCTCTTTTATTTATCTTATTTTATTTATTTTTTTATCACCTAATTTCACCAAATTTTGACCAAAATTTAATGCCCTTGTCTCCTTGTCTCTATGGCCAGCCAACACACCCTTAATGGCCTTGCACTTTAAAGACCTCCAATTTAATATTCTATGGCTATTAGACACCTCTACCTTGTATAATAGAACTTTAGCACTTTATGCAAATTTAGTCCTTTTTCATAATTAAGCATGAAATCGCCAAAATTAATGCACCAAAATTTTCATACATCCTTATAAACATGCTATAACACATAAAATAATATCAAATTAATTTTCTTCAACCTTGGATTAGCGGTCTTGAAACCACTGTTCCAACTAGCCCCAAAATCGTGCAGCTACAGATAATATGTACTGTTGTATTGTCTATTGGATATATATTTTCTTTATTTTAAGAAATATTAATTGAATAATAATATATCCAGGTGTATGATAAGTACATAACCAAGAACTTTTCATAAGTTTTCTCTCTAGTTTGAAAGATTATATTGAGAACTCTTGTTGTTCTCTTATTTATCTTTATATTTTCACTTCTTGTGGCAAGAAGAATTATTACTAATAATATATCCAAAAATCAAGTAATGAGTGCCACAATTCACAAAAGGATGCAACTCGTACATCTAGAAATTTCGTCTTAAGAAAAATATATATAGTCCATACAAGTATCAAAATCAAACTAGACTTAAAGTTTAGTAATGAATAACAAAAACAATTATATCAACAAATTCCTCAATATGGATTATAGAAATCCTAAAAACTGACATACCATCATTTAAAATGATAGAATCATAAAGACAATGTTAGTATCCCTTTATTATTTAGGTTCATTATGATTATTGATCTGGTATGCCAAATTAGATTCAATATCATTCTTATTATTAGTTTCCACATTGTCTCCCTTCAATTTTAATGGAATCTTGATAGAGTTTAACTAAATGTTTAGGTGTACGACAGGTGTGCAACTAATCCACTCCTTGTGTAACACCCTGGTTTAGGGGCTAGGTAATTTAAGTATAATTCAGGTGTTGGTAGGTTTTTGGGTGTGTTTGGAGGTGTTTTAGAGGTTTTAAGAATGCTCGGGTAAAAGGGGAAGGCTTAGGAAAAGTTGTAATTTTAGGGTTAAGAAATGGAGCTGGGCTTTAGAGGGCTTAAGAAATTTATTTGGAAGGTTAAGGCACATGAAAGGTATTGGCAAAGTGGTTACCGCTTGGGGCTTTGGAAGGTGGCGCCTAAGGAGCAAGGGTTCGAGTTGTCAAGCAAGAACTTTGTTTTATTTTTATGCCAAGGGACTGGGCTAAATAGGCCTTAAAAATAAATGTCCAAGTTGATGGACATGAAAGTTCAATGCTACTTAGGCGCCTGGAGGGAGGGAGGTCGCGGTTTCGAGCGCCTGAGCAAGATTTTGGGCGTGATTTTATTTTATGCGGTTATGGGTTTGGGCTAGGAAGGGTTAAGATTAAATGATGGGGTTTTGTCATAAAATCAAGGTGGCCGAATGGCCTGGGCGCCGCTTGATGTCGGTTACTCCTGTGTCCGTGTTCGAACCAGAGTGGTGCGCTTGGAATTTTATTTTGTTTTGGTCTTTTGCAAGAAGTTGGTGGCGTGAAGGTGGAGGGCACCAGGAGTCATTGCTTTTATTTTCTTTAAATTCGTAGGTAAGTAAGGATAATTTATTTTATTTATTTTAGATAATTGTAGGATTATTTTATTTAGTTTAAATTAGTAAATAAGAGTTGTGATTGGTTTATTTAAATTTGATAAGGAGATAGAATATGGGATAAATTGAAAAGGGACTAATTCAAATTAGATTGAATTAGTATGTGGTGTGATTTTGGAGTCTTCATGGGAGGGGGTGCCGAACTCTTTAAATAAGGGGAGGTGCTCACCTTTTGCCTTTTTCTCATTTGCCCTCTTGTTAATTTTTGCTTCACAAATTCTCCATTTGTTCTCCTCATTTCCCTAAGTCAAACCTTCATTGTTATTTCCTTCTTTCTATTTCTTTTTTTTGTTATCCTTGGTCAAATCACTCACCCTTTCATCTCTCTTCTCTTCCATTTGGTGCTAAATCAAAAGTGCACCCTATACCTTTCTTTCCTCTTTTCAAAACCTTTTGGTCAAAACCCTATTCCCTTTCCATTGGGTTTCTTTTGTTAGCGAATCTACACCCCACCCTTGTGTCAATTTCCTTTCTTCAATTTGGTAGCACCTTGGTCGAATATTAGCATAGATCTCTTCGGTTTTTGCTATCGTTGTTGAAGGTACTCTAGGATTTTGAGGTATTCAACAAGCCTCGCCATGCTAGCAATGACTTGGTAAGTGGTGGTAAGGGTTTATCTTGGTAAGTTATGTATTTGGAATTGATTAAGACTAAGGTTGTTAAGTATTTGATGCTAAGGCCGATTGTAGGGGAGAAGAGCCTAACGCAGAGACTTTCTTTGGAGTGGTTTAGTCGGCGTTTATGAAGCATTAAGTAGCGCCGGATCCCAGATTTCGGTAAGGATGTTATTAGGTGATCTAAATTCAATAATAGTAGATTATGACTTGTTGATTAATGGTGTGATTCGATTAAGTGTCGATGGATGCAAGTGCTACCAAGAGGGGAAAGGAAAACTCCCATCCCAAAGTTCAAAAGAGATCGGTTTCATTGCACGAGATTGGCCACCGGTGTGGGCGGCAATGTAAAACGATAGGCGATAATCGTAGTCTCGCTAAACGATAGCGCGGGATCGAGGGTTTAGAGCTTCAAAGTTATAAGGTGTGATTAACCCATCGATTTCCTGTATATGATATGTATGCGATAGGTGTATGTGTTAAATATGTGTTAATAAGTGCAAGGACTATGTGAACCGGATACCCTTAAAGGGTATGTCGATAAACAGTTAGTATCAAATCTGTTGAGATGTGGTTATTAATACGTATATGAGTATGTCTATGAATATGAATGTATGCCCGAATATCATGTACATGCTTTATTCATTATGTCATTATATTATGTTACATGTGCATGGGTGGGTTTTTGAAAGAAGGTACGTGTACTTCGAGTACGTGGTTGATGTCACTTTGTGCTACATCGTGGATTGGCGCCGACCGAGGTCGCTGTGGATCTTTTGCGATTTAGTTCGTGGTTACCTTGATTGATATCGCTTTATGCCATATCGTGGCTTGATGGATTGTCGTGTGCTCCATCGTGGTTTGATGTTAGCTATACGCTACATCGTGGATGGCATTGGTTGCCTTTTGGAGGGAAAAGGAGAGGTGACTCGATAGTCCCCCGTGTGTGGTAGGTCGGTTAAGGGGTGTGTAGCGGTTGGACCTTAGGATTGGGTTGGGTTTCATAATGCATGGTTTTGTTATAAATTGATATGGAAATGGGCCAAGCCCAATATGGAATATGAATAGGTATGTTTTGAGAACATACGTGGAAATGGGCCAAGCCCAGTAATCAGTGGATTAATGAGAAAAGGGCCTAGCCCAGTGCTTGAATATGATTTGATTATGGGCCAAGCCCAGATCGTGGTAATGTCTATATGATTAAGTTTACATGTTGCATTTAATAATTGGGATGTTATGTGGCTAGCATGTGGGTGGATTTCTATGGTTTTAATTACACACTGAGTCCGTGTGACTCACCCAATTATTTATCCAACATCGCAGGTGACATGTTGATCTGACCGGGTTGGTGAAGATGCAAGGTGGCCCATGCAGAAGGAGATTAATTTAATTATTTTTAAGCAATTTTAATACTAAGTGTTTTGTTCAATTTTGGTTGTAATAAGGGCCACTTTTGTTTAAAGTACTCTTTTATGGATGATGTAATTTATATCGTATTTAGAAATATTTTATAAATGATTTATCCTTGAAGGGTTCTCTTAGGAATTTTTGTTCAACTTTTCCATATATTTATTTTTCCACTTCTAGTGGTGAAAAGAATTATTATGACCACCTTTTTTTTTTTTTACGATTTTTATACAGCTGTCTACAATTACATCTTTCAAATTTATTATATATTGTCGCATTCACTTCAGGGAATGGGGCTGATCTAGTAGGATGAGCTTCATGGTTTTCATTAATAGCTTATTATTTTATTCAAGCATACGTAAAAATTCAAAATATATCTTAAAATCTTTTTCACGATATTGATACCGCAGGAGTACGTTTAAAATATGAAAAGTTAAAACAAATTTTCTAACAAGTTCTCTTTCGTAATATTCTTCCCATATTAATTTAATTGATAACTTCACTTTCCACATTAATTTAATTGAAAACTTGTCTTAATTATTACAGAATTACATTCATTCATAATTTTGAAATCTTGCGACTTCAAGTGCAAGAAATTATAAGATCTTGCAACTTCATATGCAAAAAAATATCATATTTTGATGATCATATCTTTCAGAGCTAAAACATATGCATGGATAAAGCTCACATTTGAAATATAAAAATCTAACATATTTCTTTTTCATAACGACCATCACAAGCATGCATAAATTTTAATTCAAAATCTATCTGCTCATGTTTTTGCCATGATTAGTCTCTAGTTATAATAAACATGCTATACTAAAATAAATCATAGTGAAATATACTTGAAAATCATTAACATTTACAAAACAATTAGAATTTTCATGTACAATGCTTAAAATTATTTAATACACATTGGACCAAATTTCAATGCCCATTATATGTTATAGAATCTTATGATTCTTTAATAAATTATTTATAATTTATAATTCAATTTAAAAGATATAATCCAATCCTTAATAAAAAATTAATTAAACTTAATTAAAGCGAATTGAATTTCCCATAATCAAAATTTAAGCATATTTAATAACAATAATTTCATCATTCAAATATTATGTATGATATAACTCAACAAAAAACTCTAATTTAAAAGAAACCTTAAAACATTTTTTTCGTAAAACAATTTTACCAAAATTAAGACAATGAAAAAAACATACGAAGATTTTAGGGTACCTAACTGGTTAACGGATTTGATGGTCACCCAAAATGGCATGGGTACAAATTCTTTCATCATTGATAAATTTTATTTTGTTGAATCCAACGCATTTTTTTTATAAAATTTTCTTACGAAAAAGTCACAAATCAGGTGAGCGGCAAAGTACTTATCCAAGGAGCTAATAATATAATTCAATCAAATTTAAAACAAATAATAATAATAATCACAATCATACCTTAATTAAAAAAGAAACATTAAAATTTCTTAGCAATCTAAAATTTACTTGATAAATCTAAAATCAAGAATAAGAATTGAAATTCTTTTTCAGAGTGAATCTTTCAACACGCTTCAACATAAAAATAAAATAAAATAATTAAATTAACCAAAAGTAGAAATAAAAACATTCTTTAAATCTATGCACAACTGATGAGAGCAGGTAGCACCGGTTCGAATCTTAGCACCAGCGGTTTTTTTTTTTTTTTTTACAGCAACAATTGAATATTTTGGTAGTTGAATGGTTAAGGGAGAACGGGGGTTCAATTCTAGAGCGGTTCTGAAAAAAAATCATAATTTTGTTTGGGGTTATGGGAAATAATTAAGTACAAGAAAGTTTATTTGCGGTCATGAAGAAAATAATATTTTAATATTTATAATAAAATTCAAAACCTTTTGATAAAAACTTTACTATTTCTTTATGTTTTCCTTCATACAATACGATACATACATTAATTCATGTTTATTAATTTACTTCAAATTACCTATCTTCAAATAAAATTATTACTCATCACTCACCTTAAACCATTAAACATTAAACTTATTATAACTCAAATCCATCAATCAATGTTCCCATACAAGATGATCATCATATTTCTAACCTCTAATCCCATATTATCATAACCAAATATTTTTACAAATAGCAAAAACCTTGTATTTAATAAAATTTTCTATAATTTCTATATTTTCATAATATTTTATTTTATATTAAAAACGTTTTATAGTATTTAATAAGATTTTATATATTTTTCTAATATTGTCTAATATTTAAATAATTTAAATAACTTCTCTATAATTTTTTTATAAATTTCTAAAATTGTTATAATATTATAATAAATTTTAGGCTTAAAATTATTATAAAAGCAATTAAACTTTCATAAAATAAAAACTAATCAACCCTCTACGTCAGCATTTTTTTTTACATCAAATGCTGCCCATCATCACTTTTTTTTAAGGAACATGTCATCACTTAACGGCTAGTCAAAAAGTTTCGAAAGAAAACTATATTCTAAGAACTCAATAGATTTCTAATTTTGAATTAAAAATACAATTTATTGCAATTAAACTATTTCCAGGGAGTTTTTTAGCAATTGAGTCTTAAAATTTGGCTGTAAATTAGTGGGAAATTATGGGATTTTGCTGGAATAATAAACAAATGAATGAATTTGGACCGTGGAAAATAAAACAGGAAATGTAAAGATTTAAGGAAAGTCCCATTAGGACAGCTAACTCTGGTTTACATTTTCTTTTTACTCTAATTTATTTTAGTCCCTTTATTATTTAAAATAGACAATTGATTTTTATTTTAATTTGAAATAATTTAGTCTCTAGTTTTATAATGTTATTAATAAATCAAAATTGATAATGCTTTTACTTTTTAGAATTAAAATGATGATATGAATTTTTATGTAAACAATATTAACGTTATTATTAATTATCAATTAATGTTTTTAACAATTTAAACGTAACAATTAACTTTTTGACCAACTAATAAGATGATGAAAATTATTTAAAAGAAAATTAATAAGATTAATAAAGTGAATGATCAAATTATATTAAATTGAAGTATATGAGTTATATCTCAAATTTTAAATAGTACAGGATTAAAATTAAAATTGCTACTTTTTTCTTTTCTCTTTTCCCCTTAAAAGAATTGTTTTTTTTTTTTTTTTGCTTGGGGTTGCTTCCTGTTACTTTCCCTACACTTTGAAAATAGCAAAAAAATATTGATTTGTCAACACAAGTTAATTAAACGTGATTAACTTGAATTCGATAACCCAAAAAGACAAAAGAAAAAGCCGACCAATATTGCCTATAAAAGCCCATTTTAGCCTTTGTTTTCCTTCCCCCTTCTCCTTTGCTCTCTGTTTTTCATTGACAACATGATTACAATCACATCTTCTCCGTTTCTTAGCCTTCAAAGACTACCTTTCATTAATTTACCTTGTTTTTGGTATTCTATTTATTGTTAAGAGTTTGTTAAGTTTGTTATACCAGCTAACAGCCTGCTGTTGAGCAAGGGTCTTAGTTTGTCAGCTATCTTTGAGTCTAAAAATGCAACCTCTATTGTACACAGAAGATAGATAATTCATTCAATAACAGAAAGATTATTTTCAGTCTGTGATAATGTTTTAGTTTACCTAAGTTCTTTCATGGTATCAGTCGCCTAGGTGATCCTCGATGGTGACCACCATGCATTCTAACGGTTCTGCTAATGTTGAGCACCATGGTTCTTCGTTTACCGGTGATCGGCTCGTCCATTCTTTTCCACGACATGATGTCGTAAAGATTGATGTCAACACCTTTGTTCATTCGCAGAAACAGATCCGTCTCATTGTTGCCGGATACAATTTGACCGGATTTTTAGACGGATCGCTTACTTCTCAGCACGGTTCGTCGTTGCATCTGATGGAGCACTTGTGTCCAATCCAGTTGCTTCTACCTTTCTTCAACAAGATAATCTGCTCACCTCTTGGTTACTGTCCACAATTAGCTCTGCTTACCTATCTTCCTTCACCGATGTCTAAACGGCGTCTGATGTATGGACAACGGCGAGCTCACTGTTCACGGCGGACACTGGTACGAAGCAGTCTCGACTACGTCATGAGATCCACTCTCTCCGTAAAGGTAACCTGTCTATCAATGGATTTGTTGCGAAGATGAAGGGCCTCTGTGCTCTCTTGCATGCATCCGGATCTCCCGTTCTCGAGGCTGAACGAACGGAGAACCTTCTCCCTAGTTTTTCGTCCGAGTTTGAGGCAGTTGTGTCTACGGTAACTCTGTCTCCAACTCCCTTGCTATTGCAACGCATAATAGATTCTCTTCTTGAGTGTGAGCGACGACAATAATGGAAGGTGCATGAGGCGGTTGTTGCGGCGAATCTTGTTGAAAGCTCACTAGCACCTTCGGTGGGAAAGTCCTCTCGTGGTGGTTGATTTTTTACGCGTGGTCGTGGCAGAGGTTTTCGCCGCGTCTTCAATGCCAAATTTGCGCTCACTACGGTTATGTTGCCCAACGGTGTTATTACCGTTATCACCGTGAAGATAGTGCGCCGGTGATGGATCCGCCTAGAGGTTCGGTGGTTGGTGGTTCGATTGCTCCGACTACATATGCACCGACTGCACCTAGCTTTGAGAGGGTCGAATATCCCTCTAGATGAATGCGATTTTCCCCCTTCAAATCCCCTAAGATTCGGTCAAAATTAGCCTTATCATGGTCAAAATTGTGGTGAACGAATTTGCATTCCAACTGGCCCCCATTACATCGGTCAAAATTATAATGCCACTTTTGGTCATCAATTTGCTTCAAATTGCCAACATCAATAGGATCCTTGGGACGTCACTCCTAGCCCTCACACTCAAGCCTTTGGATTTCATGATGGGCCTCATGCACATGCTAATGTTGGTGGGTCTAATGCACGTGAATTTAATGGGCCAAAAAGGGTGAATTTTCATGAGCCCAATGTTATATTTGGGTAAGGACATTCAAATCCTATTCAGCCCACTACCAATTGTGTCCAAGTAAGGTCTCCATTGGGCTGTGGTCAACTGGTTGAACCGTTTCATGGTGAGGGTGGTTCTAACCCGCATTTTCCTTGGAAGACCAAACCTTGTGCTCGTGTGTATTTTGGATCAGACTCGTGTATTGGTCTTCCTTGGCTTGGTGATTTGCATGCATCTGACTATTTGGACTCTTCTGGCTCACATATCAACACTGCTCAGGTCGGGTCTACTGGTGGAGGCACTGATTCTTATATACCCATGCCGGTTGGGCCTGTATCGTGGTACCCCGACTCGGGTGCAAGCAATCATGTCTGCTGTGATACATCGGCTCTAAATGATGTCACACCATATCTAGGTACCTCCTCTCTCTTAATGGGTGACGGGACTCCAGATCAAATATCATCTATTGGTAATGCACTTTTTCATACACGCTCTAAATTAATTCGGTTGTCTGATGTTTTATGTGTGCCGAAAATATGAAAAAATTTGCTATCTGTGTCCCAATTTGCTACTGACAATAATGTGTATTTTGAGTTTCACCCGACATACTGTGTGTAACACCCTTAACTCGTATCCGTCGCCAGATTAGGGTTACAAGGCATTATTAGACATAATACAGTTCACCTAGATATTCCTTACATTTCATAACTCAAAATCTAATCACTTTAATATCTGAAACTTTAACAATATCAAGTCTTTAAATAAAAGAACATAACTTTCATAATCAAACCATACTTGAAAGATCTATCAATCCATATTGTTATAAACCTCAAAGACGAGTACAAATTTAAACATCAAATGATCCACAGTTTACTATTAAATTTTCACCCATTTAAACGATATTAGTGATATAAAACATAACCAAACTAACTTTAATGGCCAATTTACCATTTGCATATTTTTCTAAAATCAAAATCATATCTAAACATAGTTACTGAATTCCATGCCAACTTATTTCTTTAATCATTCCTTGATTATAACAATTCACATACTATTCGCAATAATATAAGATAGATTAACCACATTGCATATTAACCATACATCTATATACACACACTTATTCAATCATCATCTCGAAATTTAATAACTTATTCTTTTAATGCAAATATATGCGCATACGACCACAATGATTTGAACCATTTCAATATAACAAATAACCATAATATAGCATAGTTAACACATACTAATTCAACCAAATCCATTATTAGTATTCATTTATATAATTAAACCACTATGGCCGAACCACCTTTTAGATAAACGTCCATCATCTATATTCACAAACTGAATTAATGCATGACTAAAGAATCATTATCATGCCATTATTAACGATACACAACTAAAACTTATCCATCAACTAAATATTAACTACTGCACAAATAAGAATGACCAAAATTATTTAGACATCTAATATTAACCTTAAGAACAAGCCATACACAATCAAAACCATATTCCTCAACTATCTTCACATTTAGGTCGGTTATATAAAAATCTACCTCATATAATAAGCTATAAGATGTATTTCTAAGATTACTTAATCCTATGCATGACATAAATAATATAAATAAACCATACTACTAGCACAAGCATAATTACACTATGAAATACTATATTATGGTGTATAAATACCATGGCCGAAAACATTAAGGACCATAAAACCATAATTTAACCATTTTCGCATGGCTATATACATTAACAAAATATCATATAAGTATTGAACTAGCCTATACATGCCTTAAGTTCAAAAATCCAAACTTTAAAAATACCAAAGTAGGTTGATAGAGTGAATGACTTCGTCGACGATCCCTTGAGCTCGTAGCTTGATCAAAATCTATAAAGTCAAACAACAATCACACAGAGTAAGCTAACTTAGCCTAGTAAGCCTTAAGCAAAAATATAATCATTTAATCAAACAATTAAACATTATTAACCAGTCCTTTGATAACCTTAATATAATTTCTTAGCACAATTATGCCTTCATCCTTACAAAGTAATTTAATTATCACTTATCAATTCCATATAATTAGATATGTTTCCATATACAATGATTGAATAAATACCAAGTACATACTTACCACTTATAACCTAATATACACATATAATAATATCCTTTAATCTTCATATGTATACCATTATAAACTCTATATAATATCGTTTCATCCACATCTATAAGGTCAATATACAAAAGCACATTGTTAATTTACTAGTTCAATATACATTACATGTATATTTACCCTTTTAGCCGAATCTACATGATACATTCATGTTCACATTCAAATCAACTTTCAATATAGCATACACATCATTTATAAGGCCGGATACCATTAATAGAATTTTTTACGAATATGCCTCAATTATAACTCAACCAAGAGTATCAATCATAATATACTAACTTACCTTATCCCGCACAACCAATAAGCTTTCGGTACACGAACAATTAGCTCAATTATTGTACTCAAAATTCCACATCTATAATGATCCATTGAAACACATACATATGAATAATCACGCCAGATAAAGCCCGCTAGGCATAAAGCCTAAAACACACGCACCGAAGACTAAGCCCGCTAGACACGAGGTCCGATATTTAATCACCGCATTAAGCCCGCTGAACAATAAGCCCAATATACTTCATCGGCACAAGGCACGCTTAAGCCCGATACACTTCACCAAGACAAGGCCTCGCTAGGCATTAAGCCCGATACATTGAAACTTTCATTCATCTCATACACATTACATATTACTAATATCTCATATATCACGTATAATTCATATCACTGTAACATATCAAACTCAATTCAATATAACTACATTTCATTATTAAATCACTTACAACATTCGGCTTTGGCCAAATCCACATTTATAATCTCATAATTCAGCATGTAATCAAGGTTATAACCAATATTAACGGTATTAAATTGCTTAAAGACTTACCTCGGGTATCGTCGGATGTTAAGAACCATCTATTCGTTATCTTTTGCCTTTCCCCGATCCAAGTCCATTTTTTTTTTGTTCTTGATCTAAACATATTAAATTTAAGCTCATTCAAATATATTTCATTTCAATTTAATCCAAAAACATCTAAATGGGAAAATTACCATTTTTTCCCCTAATGTTTCACATTTTTACAAATTAGTCCTATTTGTACAAAACACAAAAAATGCAAAATCTCCCAACAATATAGCTAGGCCGAATCTTCCACATAGCCATATAAGTCCTTGCATTTCATTTATTTTGCATTTTAACCCCTCAAAAATTTATTTTCTCAATTTAGCCCTATTTACTTAAAATCACCAAAAATCTCAATACAAAACATATTAATCTAACATATATCTTTCATAATTCATCAACTACCATCATAAAACTCATGAACTCATCAATGGCACATTTCAAAATATTCATCAAAATAAAAAATTTAAGCATGGGTCTTGAAGTATTCGAAGCAACGGTTACAAAAACGTAAAAATTATCGAAAACCGAGCTAAAATCATATCTTGATTAAGCTTAACAATGGCAGAAAGTTTGCTTGGGTTTCTTCTTTCCTTCTTTTCTTTAGTTTCGGCTTTTTAATGGTGAAATAAAAATTATGAACACATGTTTCCTTATTATATTATTGACTTATTTTATAATATAACCTTTTAACATATAATATAATGTATATAAAAACATATCATTATAATATTAAAGCCAAATGTCGTCCACTTATAAGCAATTTGGCTAATTTACAACTTAAGTCCTCATACATAAGAAGACAAATCAAATTAACCATAGTAATATAATAAAAACTACTTTTACCACTTATGCAATCCAGTCCTTTTCCTTAAATTAACCACACAAATAGGCAAATTAACTCACGAAATTTTAACACATGCTCTATCATAGATCATAGACTCAATATAAAATATTAAAATATTCTACTGACTCGGATTCATGGTTCCAATTAAGGTCAAAATTGGGTTGTTACATTTGTTTTATATAATATAACTTATATTATAATATTTATTATTTAATAAACCATTACCAAATAAAATAAGCCATTCATCACATTAATGTGCCATCCACTACATGTCAAAAAGGCCAATTTATAATATAAGGCCTCCATCTTAAAAAGCCACATCAATTTAGCCATTAATCAAATAAGAGGCCTCTTTTACTAATTATGCAATTTAGTTCTTTTGTCAAATTAAACACACAGACAGTCAATTTAACTCATGTAAATTTAGCACATGCTAATTCACATATCAACGGTACAGAATATAATATTAAAATATTATACAAACTTGGATTTGTGGTCCCGAAACCACTATTCCGTCTAGGGTGTAAACTGGACTGTTACAACTCTCCCCCTTAGGGATTTTCGTCCCCGAAAATCTTACTGTTAAACAGAATCGGATATTGTTGTCTCATTGAATCCTTAGGCTCCCACGTAGACTCTTTTATCCCATATCGATTCCACAGTACTTTTATTAACGGAATTTCTTTATTTCTCAACTCTTTCACTTCACGGGCTAAAATACAGATTGGTTCCTCTTCGTATATCATATCGGATTGGATTTCAATTTCAGATGGGGTAATCACATGTGATGGATCAGATAGGTATCTACGAAGCATCGAAACATGAAACACGTTGATATCTTTTCTAGCTCAAACGGTAACTTTAATCTATAAGTAACAGGTCCGACACGGTCAATGATCTCATATGGTCTGATGAATCTCGGACTTAATTTGCCTTTACTCCCAAACTGAAATACTTTCTTCCATGGAGACACTTTCAGAAATACTCTGTCGCCGATTTCAAATTCTATGTCTTCTCGTTTCAACTCTGTATAAGACTTCTGACAATCAGATGCTGCTTTCAAACAAATTCTAAGATCAATTTCACTTTTGGTTCTGAATCTTTAATCAAATTGATTCCGTGCAACTTATTCTTACTGAATTGAGTCTAATACAGAGGTGTACGACATTTACATCCGTATAAAGCTTTATATGGTGCCATTTTAATACTTGTTTGAAAACTATTATTATACGTAAATTCGATCAACAGTAGGTACTGTTTCCACGAACCATTAAACTCAAGTATAAGTGTAATTTCGTGCCCAAAGCTTCTTGCAATTTCTTCCAAAATCGCTATATAAATCTTGAATCTCTAACTAACACAATAGATAATGGCACCCCGTGCAATCTCACAATCTTAGTAATATAACACTCGGCCAATCTCTCTAGTGAGAAATAAAATCTTATTGGAAATAAAATGGGCAGATTTAGTTAATCGGCCAACTACGACCCATGTCGCATCTTTCTTTTTCAGAGTTAAGGCCAACCAGAAACAAAGTCCATTGTTACTATATTTCATTTCCACTCAGGAACCAGAACCGGATGTATCAATCCATACGGAATTTGATGTTTAGATTTTACTTGTTGACAACAAAACATTTCAAAACAAAGTCAGAAATGTCTTGTTTTATACTAGACCACCAATAGTGTTGCTTCAAATCATGGTACATTTTAGTACTTCCCAGATGAACAAATAAACAACTATTATGTGCTTCATTCAAAATCAATTGAATCAACCCTGAATTTCTCGAACACAGATACTATCCCGATATCTCAAACAATCATCCACAATTTAAAATTCAGATTCAAAATTCATTTCACACTGAGCTCATTTCACTAGCAATTCATTATCAGACTTCTGAGCTTCATATATCTGTTGTAAAAACAACGGTTTTGTTCTCAATTCCTCTATTACAAAGCTATCATTAGACAAGTCTAACTGAGCATTCAAAGCATGTAATGCAAACAATGACTTTTTACTCAACACATCAGTAACAACGTTTGTTTTACCCAAATGATAATCTAACATCTTTCTGAAGCAGTCTAATCAAAGGAGTAGTTATCGCTAAAAATTCTTTTTTTTTTTTTACAAATCTACGGTAATAACCAGTTAAGCCCATAAAACTACGAACTTCAGACACATTCTTCGAAGGTCTCCAACTCAAAATAGTAAAAATCTTACTCGAATCTACTCGGTTTCAAGAAGCTGATACAATATGTCCCAGAAAACTAACTCCATGCAACTAGAATCCCATTTGCTAAATTTCGCATATAATTGTTTTTCTCTCAAAGTTTGCAACAAAATTCTCAAATATTCAGCACGCTCCTTTTTATTGATTAAATAAATCGTCTATTCGAGGCAACGGATATTTGTTCTTTATTGACACTTTATTTAACTAACGATAATTGATACACACCCTCATCGTGCCATCTTTCTTTTTCTCAAACAGAACAAAAGCACCCCAAGGTGAGAAACTCAATCTAGTAAACCCTCTATCAATCAATTCTTGTAATCTGACTTTAATTCTTTCAACTATGTTGATGCCATTCTATACAGAGCTATCGAAATAAGTGTAGTACTAGGCAACAAATCAATAAAAAAATTCAACTTCATAAATCGATGGTAAACTTAGTAATTCTTTAGGAAATACATCAGAAAACTCACAAATAATAGGCACTGATTCAACTTTCTTTTCAGATATTCTTGAATCAATCTCATAAACAAGATATGCTTCGCAACCCTTTTTTCATATAATTCTAAGCTTTCAATACTGATATTACAGCAGGCAAACCATTCAAATCACCCGACTTAAACCTTACAATCTCATTAGTCAGGCATCTCAAATCCATCGCTTTTCTTTTGCAATTCACAACCGCATCATGTATAAATAACCAATCCATACCCAGAATAATATAGAATTCATCAAATGGCAAGAGCATCAGATCGGTAGGGAAATAGATATCTCGAAACATTAACGGACATTTCTTGCATATTTTTTCAACCATGACACTTTTACCTATAGAGCTCGATACTTTTATGGCAAACTCAGTATACTCTATAGGTAAAGTCTTACTGAATACTAAATTGATGCACATGTATGAATTCATAGAACCAGAGTCTATCAAAGCAATTACAAAAGTACCATAAAGAGTAAAATACCAATTATTATATTAGATGATGAAGCTTCCTCTCAAGCTCGGATAATATACACTCTGACAGGCGCTCTAGCTTCGTATCTGACAACACTGTCTCTCATAGTTCTCTGACTACCACTGATGTTTCTTACATTCTTTAAAGATCTACCTCTCACAAGTACACTATTAGATCTCGGATTCTGAACAATCTCTGGCTTGACAGACTCAGGAAAATCTCAGAAAAAATGATCAAGCGATCCACATCTAAAGCAAGCTCTGTCGTTAAATCTACAACCTCTCGGATGCCTCAGCTTGCAAGCTCGGTCAACGAGTACAAAGAACTCTTCTATTTTCAAAATTTCAACTAGCAACCGAATATCTTTATTAAAGCCATCTTCGAATCTTTTGCCATTATAGCTTTGGAAGATACACATTCTCAAGCACACTGACTCAGTCTCACAAACTCTAGTTCATACTCAGAAACAGTCATTCGACCCTGTTTTAATTCCAGAAATTCTTTACATTTTTGATCAATGAATCTCTAACTGATATATTTCTTATGGAACTTAGTCTGGAATAATTCCCAAATCACTTTCTCTTTTGAGTCCACCAATACTAGTGTATTCCACCAGTGATATGTGGTGTCCCTCAATAGTGATATTGCACATTTTAAACATTCCTCCGGAGTACATGATAACTCATCGAACACTCAGATAGTATTATCAAGCCACAGCTCAACTCGTTCTGCATCATCATCATCATTAGCTTTAAACTCTTTGGCTCCGTGTTTCCTGATTTTATCTGCAGAAGGCCTGCCCAATCTAATCGGATCTACTATCGAAGGTACCATAGGTATCGGAGTTGGATTATATGGGGGTGGAGGTTGTTGCACAGTCAGGTTAGTCCACATATATTGAGAAAACCATTCGTTCATCATCTGGTAGAAGGCTTTCTTAGCCTCCCCCTCATGGCTACTCGAGACAGGTCGAGAGGCTATTGGCGCTGATACAGTGTGAGATCAGGAGCTACGCTCTCAACATCATCAGCTACGGCTCTGTTGGGATCCATTTACCATATAAAAGCACAATTTAGATGTTAGAAGTCACCACACTATCGTATTATAATTTAAAAAATGTATAACTAGAACACACGTGCTACGGTAGTCCTAGAATCGACTAAATCGTGCTCTGATACCAATAAAATGTAACACCCTTAACCCGTATCCGTCGCCAGATTAGGGTTACAAGGCATTATTGACATAATACAGTTCACCTAGATATTCCTTACATTTCATAACTCAAAATCTAATCACTTTAATATTTGAAACTTTAACAATATCAAGTCTTTAAATAAAAGAACATAACTTTCATAATCAAATCATACTTCAGCATCTATCAATCCATATTGTTATAAACCTCAGCACGAGTACAAATTTAAACATCAAATGATCCACAGTTTATTATAAAAATTTCACCCATTTAAACGATATTTAGTGATATAAAACATAACCAAACTAACTTTAATGTCCAATTTACCATTTGCATATTTTTCTAAAGTCAAAATCATATCTAAACATAGTTCTTGAATTCCATACCAACTTATTTCTTTAACCATCCTTGATTATAACAATTCACATGCTATTCGTAATAATATAAGATAGATTAACCACATTGCATATTAACCATACATGTATATACACACACTTATTCAATCATCATCTCGAAATTTAATAACTTATTCTTTTAATGCAAATATATGCGCATACGACCACAATGATTTGAACCATTTCAATATAACAAATAACCATAATATAGCATAGTTAACACATACTAATTCAACCAAATCCATTATTAGTATTTATTTATATAATTAAACCCCTATGGCCGAACCACCTTTTAGATAAACGTCCATTATCTATATTCACAAACTGAATTAATGCATGACTAAAGAATCATTATCATGGCATTATTAACGATACACAACTAAAACTTATCCATCAACTAAATATTAACTACTGCACAAATAAGAATGACCAAAATTACTTAGACATCTAATATTAACCTTAAGAACAAGCCATACACAATCCAAACCAAATTCCTCAACTATCTTCACATTTAGGTCGGTTATATAAAAATCTACCTCATATAATAAGCTATAATATGTATTTCTAAGATTACTTAATCCTATGCATGACATAAATAATATAAATCAACCATACTACTAGCACAAGCATAATTACACTATGAAATACTATATTATGGTGTATAAATACCATGGCCGAAAACATTAAGGACCAAAAATCCATTTAGCCTTTTTTGCATGGCTATATACATTAACAAAATATCATATAAGTATTGAACTAGCCTATACATGCCTTAAGTTCAAAAATCCAAACTTTAAAAATACCAAAGTAGGTTGATAGTGTGAATGACTTCGTCGACGATCCCCTGAGCTCGTAGCTTGATCAAAATCTATAAAATCAAACAACAATCACACAGAGTAAGCTAACTTAGCCTAGTAAGCCTTAAGCAAAAAATAATCATTTAATCAAACAATTAAACATTATTAATCAGTCCTTTGATAACCTTAATATAATTTCTTAGCACAATTATGCCATCATCCTTACAAAGTAATTTAATTATCACTTATCAATACCATATAATCGATATGTTTCAGTATACAATGATTGAATAAATACCAAGTACATACTTACCACTTATAACCGAATATACACATATAATAATATCCTTTAATCTTCATATGTATACCATTATAAAATCTATATAATATCGTTTCATCCACACCTATAAGGCCGAATATAGAAAAGCACACTGTAACATATCAAACTCAATTCAATATAACTACATTTCATTATTAAATCACTTACCACATTCGGCTTTGGCCAAATCCACATTTATAATCTCATAATTCAGCATGTAATCAAGGTTATAACCAATATTAACGGTATTAAATTGCTTAAAGACTTACCTCGAGTATTGTCGGACGTCAAGAACCATCTATTCGTTAACTTTCACCTTTCCTCGATCCAAGTCTGTTTTTCTTTGTTCTTGATCTAAACATATTAAATTTAAGCTCATTCAAATATATTTCATTTCAATTTAATCCAAAAACACCTAAATTGGAAAATTACCATTTTGCCCCTAATGTTTCACATTTTTACAAATTAGTCCTATTTGCACAAAACACAAAATATGCAAAATCTCCCAACAATATAGCTAGACAAAATCTTCCACATAGCCATAGAAGTCCTTGCATTTCATTTATTTTGCATTTTAACCCATCAAAAATTTATTTTCTCAATTTAGCCCTATTTACTCAAAATCACCAAAAATCTCAATACAAAACATATTAATCTAACATATATCTTTCATAATTCATCAACTACCATCATAAAACTCATGAACTCATCAATGGCACCTTTTAAAATATTCATCAAAATAAAAAATTTAAGCATGGGTCTTGAAGTATTCGAAGCAACGGTTACAAAAACATAAAAATTATCGAAAACTGAGCTAGAATCATACCTTGATTAAGCTTAGCAATGACCGAAAGTTTGCTTGGGTTTCTTCTTTCCTTCTTTTCTTTAGTTTTGGCTTTTTAATGGTGAAATAAAAATTATGAACACATGTTTCCTTATTATATTATTGACTTATTTTATAATATAACCTTTTAACATATAATATAATGTATATAAAAACATATCATTATAATATTAAAGTCAAATGCCGTCCACTTATAAGAAATTTAGCTAATTTTAAACTTAAGTCCTCATACGTAAGAAGACAAATCAAATTAACCATAGTAATATAATAAAAACTACTTTTACCACTTATGTAATCCAGTCCTTTTCCTTAAATTAACCATACAAATAGGCAAATTAACTCACCAAATTTTAACACATGCTCTATCATAGATCATATACTCAATATAAAATATTAAAATATTCTACTGGCTCGGATTCATGGTTGCGATTAAGGTCAAAATTGGGCTGTTACATTTGTTTTATATAATATAACTTATATTATAATATTTATTATTTAATAAACCATTACCAGATAAAATAAGCCCTTCATCACATTAATGTGCCGTCCACTACATGTCAAAAAGGCTAATTCATAATATAAGGCCTCCATTTTAAAAAGCCACATCAATTTAGCCATTAATCAAATAAGAGGCCACTTTTGCTAATTATGCAATTTATTCCTTTTGTCAAATTAAACACACAGACAGTCAATTTAACTCACGTAAATTTAGCACATGCTAATTCACATATCAACGGCACATAATATAATATTAAAATATTGTACGGACTTGGATTTGTGGTCCCGAAACCACTGTTCCGTCAAGGGTGTAAACCGAACTGTACATCATGACCTGGGAGACTTTGCTGAAGGGCCACATTCGTGATGGGTTGTACCGATTCTCTTTGCCAGCTGTCTCTCAATAGTGTGTTCGAGCCTCGGTTGCTGCATCTACTAATTTTCAAAATAAGTCGAATAAAGGTGATACTTTTCCTTGTGGAATAATCATCTTGGCCACCCGTCTGTTACTGTTGTTAAAACTGTTTTAGACAAATGTACTATTGTATCAAACAAATTGCCTTAAGAATATATGTACAGCATGTCAAAAAAGAAAGTCGCATAAATTGTCAATTCCACTGTCCACTACTGAATATAGTAATCCGTTTGACTTGGTTGTGTCTGATCTTTGGGGACCTGCTTCTGTTGCTTGTGGAAACAATTGGTACTATACAGAGTTTGTCAATGTGTGCACTCATTTCACGTGGGTTTATCTACTTCGTCAAAAATCTCAAGTAGTGAAATGTTTTGTCAGTTTTAACAACTTATTAAGACTCAATTTGGAAAGACTATTAAACAATTTCAGAGTGATTAGGGCGGAGAGTTTCGGGTGTTCACCTCCATTCTAGCTTCTCAAGGTATCATTCATCGATTATCGTGTCCGCATACTTCAAAACAGAACGGGATGGCTGAGCGCAAACATTGGGCATCACTCTTCTGGCTCAAGCTGGTCTCTCTATGGACTATTGGGGATATACGTTTTGCTATGTCGTTCATCTCATCAATAGGCTTCCTACATCTTTTTTGAAAGAACAAAGTCCGTATCGGGCTCTCTATGGAACTGAACCCACTTATGATCATCTCAAGGTTTTTGGGTGTTGTTGTTTTTCGCGTCTACGTCTTTTTCAGAACAATAAGTTGGATTTTTTATCTCAACCGTCTATTTTTTTGGGCTATAGACCTCAACATAAGGGATATCAGTGCCTTTTTCTTGATGGTAAGGTTATTATATCTCGACATGTAGTTTTTGATGAAAATATGTTTCTGAACTCCGAACCTCTTGAAAGGGAACTGTCGTTGACCACACACAACCGTTTTTGACTACAGACCTGTCCTGTGGCACCATCTATTGCTCCACCTCCTGTTTCATGCTCTCCACATGCTAAGACCTTATCAGGGTTTCTGATAGATAAAGCTCAACTTGAAGTTGGATCTGATCGAGAGCCGACGACAAATGAGAGTGGTAGCTCTGAACATTATCCAACCGCTGAGGTCTCTCCTAGTATTCAGGCACCAGTAATACCTGTATCTAATGATGATCCGATGGTAACTTGTTCAAGGCCAGGTATATTCAAACCCAAGGCTATGACTACTGAAGCTGTGGAACCTTTCATAATTGAGGAGGCATTTTCTCATTCAGAATGCTACTCAAGCCGAGTACGACGCTCTTATTCGGAATGCTACGTGGGATCTTGTCCCGCTACCGTCAAATCATAAAATTATTGGGTGTAAGTGGATTTTCAAACTCAAGCAAAATCTGGATGGTTCGATTGCTCGACATAAGGCTCGGTTGGTTGTAAAAGGCTGTTCTCAAATTCTTGGGTGTGATTTCAAGGAAACATTTAGTCTAGTGGTGAAACCTGCTACTATCCGGGGTATTCTCTCCATTGCTATTTTAAGAGGGTAGAAGCTTCACCAAGTTGATGTCAACAATGCCTTCTTAAATGGTGATTTGGAAACTGAGGTGTTTATGTAACAACCTCCGGGGTATGTTAAGTATGACTCCGATGGTAAAATACTTGTGTATCGTCTAAAGAAAGCCCTGTATGGACTTCGTTAGGCTCCACGTGCATGGTTTGAGAAACTTAAAAAATTTCTCATTTCTATTGGATTCGTCGGGTCCAAGTCTAATGCTTCGTTGTTTATCCAAATCCAGCCTGAATCGGTTCTCTATGTACTTGTCTATGTTGACGACATTATCATTACTAGAAGCTTAACAACTACCATCAGTTGGTGTGTTCGGGTGTTGAATGATGAATTCGCTAAAGGATATGGGCGATCTTCACTATTTTCTTGGGATAGAAGTTACTTGAGTTTTCGGCTCTCTTCATCTCTCCTAGAAGAAATATGTTCATGACATTCTTGCTCGTTGTTCGTTGACTAATGCCAAGAGTGTTCATACACTGATGATTAGCTCGTCTACTCTCTCAAAAAATGATGGTGAGTGCTTAAAAGACCTAACGGAGTATAAGAGTCTTGCTGGGGCACTTCAGTATGTTGTTCTTACTCGACCCGATATCACGTATGCCATAAATCAGATTTGTCAATTCATGCACAATCCTACTATTGTTCATTTGGTCGCACTAAAACGCATTCTATGGTATCTATGTGGTACTCTTGAATTTGGGATTGCTTTTCATCCGTCTACTCGTCTTTCTTTGGTCGGTTATGACGATGCCAACTGGGGTTTGGATTTTGACGATAGGCCGTCAACCTCGGTTATTGTGTTTACTTGGGTCATACTCCTATTTTTTGGTGTTCTAAAAGCGACCGATGGTTTCGCGTTCTCTACCGGCCGATATAGAAGTCTTGCGGCGGTTACCAGTAAAGTCACTTGGTTGTTGTCGTTGTTTCAGGAGTTACACGTTCAGTCTGTTGATAAACCTACTGTGTGGTGTGATAATTCTAATGTCGTTGCGGTTGCAGCTAACCCTGTTTTACACTCAAAGTTTAAGCATGTTGAGTTGGATTTGTTTTTTATGCGCGAGAAAGTTGCGATGGGTCCATTTTCGTGGGTGAAGTTCTCGCGTGTGATCAAGTGGATGATATTTTCACCAAGCCGCTGTCAGTGAACTCTTTTGCTCGGTTTAGGAATTTTCTTCGGGTCATACTCGTAGGGAGGATGGATGAATGTTAAGAGCCTATTAAGTTTGTTACACCAGCTAACAGTCTGCTGTTGAGCAAGGGTCTTAGTTTGTTAGCCATCTTTGAGTGTATAAATGCAACTTCTATTGTACAAAGAAGATAGATAATTCATTCAATAACAGAAAGATTATTTTCAGTCTGTGATAATGTTTTAGTTTACCTAAGTTCTTTTCATTTATTCATTGCAGCCTTACTTCAGAACTTCCTTGCATTTTCTTTTCTTTTGACATTTCAACCTTTCTTTCATTGATTTTTAAGCTAATTTTGATATAAAATCTGAAACAATACTTCTTTCCTTTGATCAATCTCGGTCTATTGATCAAACTCCTTGCTGGTCTCGAATCCCAAAAAAATGGCTCAATATGATTGCCTTTTGTTAGGTAAGCTCTTTTACTTGAAAATTACAAGGTTAATATATGAACTAATGGCCAAGAAGAATACAAATGTTTTATTATGATAATTTTTAAATTAAAGCAATCAAATATTGCACTTCATAATTTGGTAATAACAATTCCTTCAACGCAAATGCCTCGAGAAACATTCATTTTGGCAGCACTGATATGTAATGACAATTTGGTCGAATTTGTAGATCTTGACGATACCCTTTATCCTAAAAATTCTGGTCTTGCAAGAGAATGTGGGAAGAATATTAAAGGTAAGGATTTGCATGCATTCTGATATTTGGATGCTCCCATTTTTACTATCAAGATTAAATGCCAATCTAATTTATTATTAATTTTTTTATTTTAAAATGAATGCCATATTTTGCATGTTACATGGTCGAAAAACTGGGCATACAAAAGGACAAAGTTTGGAATTATCCAACATCTTGTATAAGAATTATGGGACAACAATGGCATTCTTTTCATTAGATAAAAGAAAATATTAAACCTTTCCTTTTTCAAGCATTCTTTTCTTTAGATAAAAGAAAATATTAAAACAAGAGCATGCTGCTAAATAATATAATTTTACTGTCTTTTTCTTTTCATTTCTCTCTCTTTTGCAGGCAGTTGGTTATGACTTTGACTATGATGATTTTCATAGGTATTACAGCTATATTTTTATTCCGGATTATTTTCTTTTTAAAGTATAATTATTTTATTAATCAAGTTTTTAATTAATCTTGTCATCAATTTATATGTAAAATGTCAATTCAGATATAACTTATAGCATATTTTAAAACACAAATTAAAGTATAAACATGTTTTCTATCAAAAATTATAAGCAGGTGTATACCTACTGCTTGAACATGTGTTAAAATCAAACAATGTCAAGAAAAAATTAGGAGGATTATTATTTTTTGACATGTCATATGAAATTATTCATGTAAGATGTACATATATTTACAATTTAATTTATCTATTTCAAATATAGTAATGTTAAATTTGAAGTAACATTTAATGCTTAAGCTAAACTAATGACTTGTTTGATGGAAAGACATTATTCATACAATACTGATACTTTTATTATTCAATTAAAACATTTTAAAATTGAAAATCAATTCAAAATCTGGGTCAGTTTGAACATTAAAGATCTCTTGTGCAAATAACCCTTTAATTTTCAATTTCTTTCATTTAATTTTGGTATTTAATAGGTATGTTCATGGACGACTTCCGTACGAGAACCTAAAACCAGATCCTTCATTAAAGAGTTTATTGCAGACCTTGCCTCTTAGAAAAATTGTAAGAAGTTGGCTACCCAATGCATAAGCAAGTGTTGACCGTCTACTTTAAATCTGATTGTCTCCTAACAATATGTCTCGTTGTAGTAGATATTTACAAATGCAGACAAGGTCCATGCCGTTAAAGCTCTTACAAAACTTGGATTGGAAGACTGTTTCGAAGGGATTCTATGCTTTGAGACTCTCAATCCTACCCATAAGAAAACAGTTTCCGGTGATGAAGAAGACATCGAGTTTTTAGGATCAGCTGCTACTACAACCTATGTGCATACCAGCCCTCAAATTTTCGACATGATGGACCAATTTGCTCACCACAACCAAGGTGCAACATTGCCCAAGACCCCCCTTGTTTGCAAGCCGCAAGAATCTGCCATAGAGCGTGCTCTCAATATTGCCAAAATCAACCCTCAGAGAACAGTAAGATGATCATCAACACAATTTACATCCATGAATTTTGTAACTTAATGATGCTTTTCACAGTTTACTGATGTTTTCCCCATCACTGGATTTTGCTGTTTCAGTTGTTCTTTGACGATAGCGTCCGCAACATTCAGGCAGGAAAACATGTTGGTCTTCACACTGTGCTGGCAAGTCTTTGAAAGCCTTGTCCTTTACCTAGGCATAGCATACCCTGAAACTAACTTATTGTCCTTCTGTATGCAGATTGGTACTTCTTAGAGACCTAAAGGTGCAGATTATGCATTAGAAAGTATTCACAACATCAAGCAGGCATTACCTGTGCTGTGGGAAATTGGTATGAAATCCGTAGTGAGTTATCCCGGCCAGGTTACAGTTGAGAAATCTATGACAGCTTAGACCATTTGTTATTGTCTGCATTCCTTCGTATTGTTTAGAAGATGATGTATATTAATATAAAATATATCTTAAAAAAATGGAAATTCTCCTTTTCTGGGGTAAAAAGAGTGAGTTGTTAAATTATCTTTCCCCTGTTTCAGATGGCTTTATCAGTGTTGTCTTAATCGATACTAATGCTTATATTAATCACGACATGAATACAATGTATGAGATATAATTTAATCAATTCTCTTCATATAAAGGAGGTATTATATTAACATATTTCAGATCAATAGGGGTAAAGTTGATGTATGCAAACAACAAGGAACACGACTTGTTCTAATTAAATATACTGTGTTATCTAGAAACAGTTCTTGAGAAATAAGCTTGGTGTTTGGAAGGGGTTATAACGAAGTGGAGATTTGTTTAAACACTATGTGAAATAGAAAAAAATAGGGAATAGAAAGTTTGTTTACGCAGTTTAATTTTCTTATGTCTGTGGAGGCAAACTTAGTGAGAAGTATCTACTATCTTCAAACTCTTACAAGTGATCCTAAATCTACCATGGAGTTGTGACAGTGAGAAGTATACACTATCTTCAAACTCTTACACATTGATCTTAAATCTATAACACACTCATGACAATTTCCTCACTGTATCTTTGAAGATAGAACTCACCATTAAATTCATGTTTCCTAGGAATTTCGCCTCAAAGAAATTAACAAATCAATTCTAAAGACTAAACCCTCACGCATGCTTACTTTAGTTTTAAGGAAGATTAAAAATTTTATGGTGATTCTATATATGTTCACTAAAATTAACATTAATTTCATAATTTATTTAACATAAAATACTTGAAGTAAATAGAAGATCATACCTGAATATGGACTAATATACCATACAAAATCAATTGATGTTGAGTATCTTTCCGTTTACTTGCCTTCATGCAAGAATCATCTTCAAAAAAAAAAAAAAAAAATTTAAGGCATGGTTCCCCCCAAACTTAAGTGGAACAATGTCTTCATTCTTCAAAAATATTCATCCAAGGAAAATAAGAGAAAAGCTCAAAAAGTTTATTTCATTAAAACCAATTCATGAGTGCAACCATATTTTATTTTGCAAAAAACAAAAATAGAATAAAATAATAAAAAAATAATTTTTTAAAAATGGGTGAAATATTTTCCTACTCAAATTCATCGGTCCAATAATATTCGACTACTAATTGCTTACTTTAATCTTACTTTGGTTGTCAGTGCAAGTTTTTAGCCCTCAAGATTTAAAATTTTACCCAGACTGAATACTTGAGACTGGGTCCATCTCTGCGGACCCTCATTAGTTGAAATAATGTTGGTTGGAGTAAATGATCCTAAACATTGGTACTTGAGTTTACCTAGATCAAATACTCGTGTTTGGGTCCATTTTCTCTGACTTTCATTGGACCCATCTTGTCTAACTTTAGGCAATATTCCGTGCATACCAAGAAGAACTATTATTTTGAATATCTGCAATATGCCATCTGATGTCCTTCTTGTGCTTTTTTAGGTTCACAGGCAACTCTACTTACTGGATTTTAATCAAAACTGGAAACGTTAATCTTTCTAGTTCAACCCAGGGTTCTGGGAATAATTTCTTCGTATTTGTTTCCAACAAAGTTAGATTTTCATCCTTGTCATTGTTACTTGGTGGATCAAATGTCAATACAGACTCTAATGGATTGTCTACTAAGTTGAATCCCTCACTTATAGGGATCAATGATTCTATCTTGGATGTTGACAACATTCCTCACCTACATCAGGATGTTGGATTTGGTGCCCTAAGTATAGTATTTTCATCTAAGTACACTTGTAATTTTTTTGAACAAATTGATTAATAAAATTATTTATGAATTAAATTAATATACTGTAACACCCCAAACTCGAGTCCAAGGCCTAGACTGGATATGAGACATTACTATACTAGAACTTGCTTAATCATGAAATTACAGACCATAAAATTTTGTTCCCGATTAAGAACCTTTCTCTCTCAAACGATTCATACATCTCATGGGCCTACGAGGCCTTAAACTCATGTTCGGAAACTTTCGAAACTTAATCAAAAAACCTTTCTTGGAAGTAGGGGTCACACGCCCATGTGGTTTGAGGCACGCCCGTGTACCCCTAGACACGCCTATGTCCTCCAACCATGGGGAGTTACTGACTATACTCACACGGCCTTGACACGCCGGTGTCTACTACCTGTGTGGAGTTACTGACTAATTTCACACGGCCATGACACGCCCGTGGGCTTAGACCGTGTGCTAACCCTTGATATCTTGACTAAATTAACACAGTGCAGGCACGCCCATGTCCAAACCGTGTGTATTACAGTATACACACACGCCGTGGATTTGCTGTGGCCTATTCGAATAATAATACTAAGGTGCGAGGTTAACACGGCCTGACACACGCCTGTGTCCAACCGTCTTGACACTTAGGGGCTATTTACCAAGCCATTTGCCACCACGAAATCGGGATCAATCCAATACATTTATCCTAAATAATAATACATACTACATTGACCTCAATATACCTATGTACATAGACAATTTTGGCCAGCCAAATAGTCAATACAAAAGAATAATTAAAAGGGGCATACACCTCATTAATATTATCTTTTTTTTCAAAAAGAAGAGTTTGCCAAACATTTGCCTAAATCAAGAACCCATTACAAAATGATTTGCCACCAACACTTTAACTAACAATTACAACTTGACAAAACACCCTAGTCCTATACATGCCATATTCAAAACAAGTCTAAAATTGTTATACCAAAGTGTTGTTGATAGTGTGATTTCTGAACCCTTACGTCTACAATCTTCGAACCATCTTGGCAATACTATAAGAAAGAAAGGCAATGAAAAAGGGGTAAGCGATAAGCTTAGTAAGTTGCATGGAAATAATTAGAAATCGTAATCTTCATAAAAGAATAATTCATCCATAACATTAATTAATCGTACACAAGTCAAGACTTCTTGACAATACTTACTTACACTCGCCCTTATCTAACATTTACCGAAACACATATAGTGCCAATATCTAGTGACCCATTCATTAGCACTTGTATTCATTCACATTTCTACTTTTAAGTTCATCTGCTTATTCACCATACAATGGAGTCTCCTTTAGGTATAGATGCCATGTCCCAGACATGGTCTTATAGGGAATTACCTCTATGTGTTAATGCCATATCTCGGATATGGTCTTATGCCTGCTCTTGTCTCAATGCCGGTGCCATGTTCCAAACATGGTCTTATACTGGCACTAATAATATGGTCGATGCCATGTCCCAGACTATGGCCGATGCCATGTCTTAGACCTGGTCTTACACTGACCCTCATAATATGGCCGATGCCATGTTCCAAACATGGTCTTACACTGACCCTCAAAATATGGCCGATGCCATGTCCCAGACATGGTCTTACACTGACCCTCATAATATGGCCGATGCCATGTCCCAGACATGGTCTTACACTGACCCTCAAAATATGTGATAGCATTTTTCGTATTCATCATAGTCCATTATGACTTCATTATCATATTCACAAAAGTTTCTCAACTCATTGAAGTATCATGCATCAATATGACATCAAGCATTCTCAATTATGCCAATATAATATTGCAATAAATCACATACAACTTACCTCTTTTTCAAAATGAGTTAGTTCTTCGGTTTAGTCCACGACTTTATCCTTTCCGTGATTGAGGTGAATTCTCGTCTCCTCTTGATTTATAATAGCAAATTAGCTCATTTTAATCATTTTATTAATATAAGCATCTCAATAATCCTGCTTAGGTAAAATTACCATTTTACCCCTAGATTTTGGCAAAATGACCGTTTTGCCCCTAGGCTCGGAAATTAATTCTAATTACATTTTTATCTTCAATAAGCCTAGGCAAACATTTAATGCTCTTAAATCTATCATCAACAATCAATATTTCACATACTTACTACCAAGTTCATAACCTTTTTATTAAGGTCCTATTTAGTGTTCTCATGCCAACACCTTTTTTAAAAGTTGCTCATCTAACAACTAAGACTCAAGTTCTTCCTTAAAAATGCAACAAACAACTAAATTAGCTCTCATGGTAAAACTCTAAACCTTTCACAACATTGGACAATAGTCCCCTCATTTGAAAGCTTAAGCTTTAGGGACCTCAAAAGTACAATTATTTTCAAGAAAAGTTCACTAGAACACTTACTTGAATGGATGAGAGTTTGCTAAAATTTTTGAAGGTTTCTACCCCTTATTTGCTGCAAATTTTTGGTAGAAGATGATAGGAGAAAAATATGATAACTTTTCTCTCCTTATTCTATTATTAAAAGTCAAATTAGTCCACCTACTACTACTAACTTTGACACTAATTGACAATTTTGTCTCCCATGCTCTCTTATGGCCGGCCAAGCCTCTTTCAAAGGCTAAATTGACTTTTAAATACCCCCATTTAACAATCCATAGCCATTTGGTACTCTTAGCATATAGAATGGAACTTTTGCAATTTATGCAATTTAGTCCTTTTTCGCAAATTAAACACGAAAACGTTAAAATTAAAATACCAAAATTTTAATGCTCATATGGTATCATGCTCTAACTCATAACATATAATGAAAATAATTTCTCCGATCTTGAAATAGTGATCCCGAGATCACTATTCTGACTAGCCCCTTAAATCGGTGTTACAATTCTCCCCCTTAAGGATTTTCGTCCTCGAAAATCTTACCAGTGAAAAGATTGGGGTATTGAATTCTCATCATTTCCTCGGACTCCCCTGTAGCCTCTTCTATTTCGTGCCTTTTCCATAGGACTTTCACTAGGGCTATGTTTTTATTTCTTAACTGCTTGATTTCACGGGCCAATATTTTAATCGGTTCTTCACCATAAGTAAAATCTGGTTGTATCTCTACCTCTGTTGGTTTTATAACATGTGAAGGGTCTGAATGGTATCGGCGTAACATAGACACATGGAAAACATCATGAATCTTTTCTAACTCAGGCGACAAAGCTAGTCGATAAGCTACCGATCCTATCCTTTCGGTAACTTCATAAGGTCCAATAAAGCGCGGACTCAATTTGCCCTTCCGACCAAATCTGAGGACTTTCCTCCAAGGCGATACTTTCAAGAACACTTTATGACCCACTTCATATTCTATCTCTTTTCTCTTTAAATCTAAATAAGACTTACATCTGTCTGCGGTACTTTAGACGATTCTGAATCACTTCTACATTCTCTTGGCTTCCTTAACAAAATGAACCCTGTATCTGTTTTTCTTTGTGTTCTGACCAATACAAAGGTGTTCGACACTTACGTCCATACAATGCCTCATAAGGCGCCATCTTCAAACTTGATTGAAAACTATTGTTGTAGGTGAATTCCACCAATGGTAAGTATTTCTCCCAACTACTGTGGAATTCTAAAACACAACATCTAAGCATGTCTTCTAGTATCTGAACTGTTCTCTATGACTGCCCATCGATTTGGGGATGAAAGGCAGTACTGAAACTCAATTTCGTGCCCAAAGCTTCTTGCAGCTTTTTCCAAAATCGTGACGTGAATCTCGAATCTCTATCTGAAATGATTGACAAAGGTATACCATGAAGTTTTACTATCTCAGACATGTATAAGTCTGCCAATTTATCGAGTGAGTAGCCGACTCGTACTGGTATAAAGTGGGCTGACTTAGTGAGTCTATCGACTACTACCCATACTGTATCTTTCTTCTTGGGAGTCAACGGTAAACCCATCACGAAATCCATAGTAATACGGTCCCACTTCCACTCAGGAACCATAATAGGCTGAAGTAAACTCGAAGGTACTTAATGTTAGGCCTTCACTTGTTGACAAATCAGGCATTTTGATACAAATTCAAAAATATCTTTCTTCATACCTCGCCACTAGTACCATTTCTTCAAATCTTAGTACATCTTTGTACTGACTGGATGCACATTTAAACATCTGTTATGTGCTTCTTGCAAAATTTTGCGAATAAGCTCATCATTCCTAGGTACGCAAACCCTATCTAGAAATGTTAGACATCCATCCGAATTTATTCAAAGTCTGACTCAACGTTCGACTCACATAAAATTCTTATGGCTTGCAAACTGCTATCATCCTTCTGAGCTTTGCAAATCTCTTGAAGGAGTAATGGTTTAGCCCTCAACTTGACTAATATGGATCCATCCCCTAACAAACTCATCTGGGTGTTCATAGCTTTTAGTGCAAACAATGATTTTCTGCTCAAAGTATCGGCGACTACATTTGCCTTTCCTGGATGGTAGTCAATTAATAGCTCATAATCTTTAATCAATTATAACCATCTTCGTTTCCTCAAATTTAGTTCCTTCTGAGTCATCAAATATTTTAGGCTTTTGTGGTCAGTAAAAACCCAACACTTTTCACCGTATAAATGATGCCTCCAAATTTTTAATGCAAACACGATTGCGGCCAACTCTAAATCTGAGTTGGGTAGTTCTTCTCGTGCGGATTTAACTGTCTAGAGGCGTATGCAATCACTTTTCCCTCTTGCATGAGTAAACAGCCTAAACCGTTCAAGGATGCGCCATTATAAACCATGAATTCTCTTCTTGGCTCGAGTTACACCAAAATAGGAGCTTCATTAACAGTGTCTTCAATTTCTCGAAACTCTGTTGACATTTTTCTGTCCAAACGAATTTCATATCTTTCTACAGAAGTCTTGTCATTGGCGTGGCTATCATGGAAAACCCCTTGACAAAATGTCTGTAATAGCTAGCTAGGCCTAGAAAACTCCTTACTTTAGTTACATTTCTTGGTGATTCCCACTTAATAATTGTCAAAATTTTACTCGGGTCGACTCTTATCCCATCTCCCAAGACAATATGCCCTAAAAATCCCACTTCCTTAAGCCAAAATTCGCTCTTACTAAATTTGGCATACAATTGTTTTTCTCTCAAAACTTGTAGAACCATACTCAAATGTTCTGCATGATCATTCTCATCTTGAGAGTAGATCAATATGTCATCGATGAATACCACAACAAATCTATCCAAATATGGTCGAAAAATGCGATTCATCAAATCCATGAAGATCACGGGGGCATTAGTTAGTCCAGAAGGCATGACCACAAACTCATAGTGGTCATACCTAGTCCTAAACGCGGTTTTTGGTATGTCCGAGTCCTTGACTCTCAACTGATAATACCCTAACCTTTGGTCTATCTTAGAAAATACTGTAGCTCCCTTCAATTGGTCAAATAGATTATCGATCCTCGATAATGGATACTTATTCTTCACTGTCGCCTTATTAAGTTGTCGATAATCTATATATAGTCTCATGGATCCATTTTTCTTCTTCACGAATGGAACAGGAGCGCCCCATGGAGAAAAACTCGGCCTCACGAAACCCTTATCCGTTAATTCTTGCAACTGTACTTTTAGCTCTTTTAGTTCAGTTGGAGCCATTCTATACGGAGCAATAGAAATAGGGGTAGTACCAGAAACTAGATCAATTCTGAATTCAATCTCTCTCTCTGGAGGTGGTCCTGGCAACTCTTCTGGAAAAACATCTAGGTATTCACATACTATTGGTACTAACTCAATTTTTTATCCGATTTCTTTTGTGTTCAGCACGAAGGCAAGATAAGCCTCATACCCCTTCCTTAGGTATCTCTGAGATGACATGGTTGATATCACGGTTGGTGACCCATCCGGCTTATCTGATTCAACACAAATAAAATTACCATTTTCGTCTCTCAACTCAAACTGCTTCTTCCCACAATTCACAATTACTCCATGGGTCACTAACCAGTCCATCCCAAGAATGACGTCAAACTCGTCAAATGGTAATAACATAAGATTAATCGAAAAGCAATGACCCTTAATCATCAAAGGGCACCCTTTGCAAACTCTATCAACCAATGCACACTTGCCTAGGGGATTTGACACTCTTATAATGAACTCAGTAGACTCTATAGGCATGCCCATGCTAGAGACTAGTTTCATGCATATGTATGAGTGGGTAGATCCCGGATCAATTAAAGCTATAACACGAGTATTATGAAGAGAAAAGATACCCGTGATTACATCGGGGGAAGATGCTTCTTCACGAGCACGAACGGCATATGTCCTCGCCGGTGCTCTACCCTCGACTCTAGCAGCTTGTTCTTTAGAAGAATTCCTGCTTCCCATCTCCATTCTCGGGTTTCTCAAAGGTCTTCCTCTAGCGAAACTTCTTGATCTTGCACTCTAAAGCTTTTCTTTCCCGTCCACCTCGGGACAACTCTGATAAAGTGGTCTAAGGACCCACATTTGAAACAAGCTTTTTCATTAGCCCGACACTCACAAAATGACATCTGTCACACTGGGAACATTCTTGTCTACTTGGTCAAACGTTGCCCACACTAGCAACTAATGTGGTTTACCCTTTCAATCCTGAAGCTGCTTGCCTTTACTTCGGTTTGAAAACCCCGTTGAAGCGACTGATCGAGTAGTGAAATCCTTCGATTTCTTAAATGAGAATTGGTGAGACTTGTTCAGTTGTCTCTTTCTCGAGTCACGAGACTCGTACTCAGCTCTTCTCTTCTCTTTAGCTAACTCCTCGGCTTTACAGGTTTTATCCACCAACACTACAAACTCCCTTAATTCAAGAACTCCCACATATAGGCAGATATCTTCATTCAATCCATCCTCGAATCTCTTGCACATGATGGCCTCAGTAGACACGCACTCTCTTGCATACTTGCTAAGCCTTACGAACTCCCGTTCATAGTTGGTCACTGACATACGACCTTGCTTCAATTCTAGGAACTCCTTTCTTTTGTGGTCGATGAACCTATGGTTGATGTATTTCTTTCGAAGAATTCCCAACTAACTCTCTCCCTTGGCATCACTGACACCAAGGTATTCCACCACTGATAGGCTGAATCTCTCAAGAGAGACACCACACACTTTAAACACTCTTCAGACGTGCAAGATAACTCATCGAATACCTGGATGGTATTCTCGAGCGAAATTCTACTTTTGGGTCATCATCCTTATTTCCCTAAATTTCTCGGCTCCCAGTTTTTAGATCTTATCCACCGGAGGTCTTTCTCTTCTCACCACCTCAACCACTTGAGGGGCTACTGGAGCGGGTTGAGGTATAGGTGGGGGCAGAAGGGGCTGAGTGTTGGGATTTGCTCGGGTATACTCAGTATACCAATTGCTCATCAAATGAATAAAAGCTTCTCGAGCCTCATCTCCCTGATCCAAAGTCTCGGGTATACTATTAACTAGCGCAGTCCCTTAAACGAGAGCCGTCTCATTACTAGCAGCATCATCAGCTGTAGTTCGGTCCGGATCCGAATCCATCTACTACATAAAACACAATTTTATACGCCAGGAGTCATCACACTATCATTACTCTAACACCCTTACATATGGCATGTACAGATAGACTCATACTCACACTACTTAGTCCTAGAATCGACTAAACCGTAGCTCTAATACCATTAAATGTAACACCTCATACCCTAGTCTGAGGCCTAGACCGGATATGAGACATTACTATACTAGAACTTGCTTAATCATGAAATTACGGGCCATAAATTTTGTTCCCGATTAAGAACCTTTCTCTCTCAAACGATTCATACATCTCATGGGCCTACGAGGCCTCAAACTCATGTTCGAAAACTTTTGAAACTTAATCGAAAAACCTTTCTTGAAAGCAAGGGTCACACGTCCATGTGGTTTGAGGCACGCCAGTGTACCCCTAGACATGCCTATATCCTCCAACCATGGGGAGTTACTGACTATGCTCACACGGCCTTGACACGCTTGTGTCTTCTACCTATGTGGAGTTACTGACTAATTTCACACGGCCATGACACGCCCATGGGCTTAGACCGTGTGCTAACCCCTGATATACTGACTAAATTAACACGGTCTGGGCACACTCCATGTCCAAACCGTGTGTATTACACGGTATAGACACACAGTCGTGGGATTTGCTTGTGGCCTATTCTGAATAATAATACTAAGGTGCAGGGTTAGCACGGCCTAGACACATGCCCGTGTGTCCAACCGTGCTGACACTTAGGGGTTATTTACCAAGCCATTTGCCACCCTGAAATCAGGATCAATCCAATACATTTATCGTAAATAATAATACATACTATATTAACCTCAATAAACCTACGTACATAGACAATTTTGGCCAATCAAATAGTCAATACAAAAGAATAATTAAAAGGGGCATACACCTTATTAATATTATCTTTATTTCAAAAAGAAGAGTTTGCCAAACATTTGCCTGAATCAAGAACCCATTACAAAATGATTTGCCACCAACACTTTAACTAACAATTACAACTTGACAAAACACCCTAGTCCTATACATGCCATATTCAAAACAAGTCTAAAATTGTTATACCAAAGTGTTGTTGATAGTGTGATTTCCAAACCCTTACGTCTACGATCTTCGAGCTATCTTGGCAATACTATAAGAAAGAAAGGCAATGAAAAAGGGGTAAGCGATAAGCTTAGTAAGTTGCATGGAAATAATTAGAAATCGTAATCTTCAGAAAAGAATAATTTATCCATAACATTAATTAATCGTACACAAGTCAAGACTTCTTGACAATACTTCCTTACACTCGCCCTTATCTAACATTTACCGAAACACATATAGAGCCAATATCTAGTGACTCATTCATTAGCACTTGTATTCATTCACATTTCTACTTTTAAGTTCATCTGCTTATTCACCATACAATGGAGTCTCCTTTAGATATAGATGCTATGTCCCAGACATGGTCTTATAGGGAATTACCTCTATGTGTTAATGCCATATCTCGGATATGGTCTTACGCCTGCTCTTGTCTCAATGCGGGTGCCATGTTCCAAACATGGTCTTATACTGGCACTAATAATATGGTCGATGCCATGTCCCAGACATGGTCTTACTCTAACCCTCATAATATGGCCGATGCCATGTCCCAGACATGGTCTTACACTGACCATCATTATATGGCTAATGCCATGTCCCAGACATGGTCTTACACTGACCCTCAAAACATGGCCGATGCTATGTCCCAAACATGGTCTTACACTGACCCTCATAATATGGCCGATGCCATGTCCCAAACATGGTCTTACACTGACCCTCATAATATGGCCGATGCCATGTCCCAGACATGGTCTTACACTGACCCTCATAATATGGTCGATGCCATGTCCCAGACATGGTCTTACACTGACCCTCAAATTATGTGATAGCATTGTTCGTATTCATCATAGTCCATTATGACTTCATTATTATATTCACAAAAGTTTCTCAACTCATTGAAGTATCATGCATCAATATGAAATCAAGCATTCTCAATTATGCTAATATAATATTACAATAAATCACGTACAACTTACCTCATTTTCAAAATGAGTTAGTTCTTCGATTTAGTCCACGACTTTATCCTTTTCGCGATTGAGGTGAATTCTCGTCTCCTCTTACTCTATAATAGAAAATTAGCTCATTTTAATCATTTTATTAATATAAGCATTTCAATAATCCTACTTAGGCAAAATTACCATTTTACCCTTAGATTTTTACAAAATGACCGTTTTGCCCCTAGGCTCGGAAATTAACTCTAATCACATTTTTATCTTCAATAATCCTAGGCAAACATTTAATGCTCTTAAAGCTATCATCAACAATCAATATTTCACATACTTACTACCAAGTTCATAACCTTTTCATTAAGGTCCTATTTAGTGTCCTCATGCCAACACCCTTTTTAAAAGTTGTTCATCTAACAACTAAGACTCAAGTTCTTCCTTAAAAATGCAACAAACAACTAAAGTAGCTCTCATGGTAAAACTCTAAACCTTTCACAACATTGCACAATAGTCCCTCATTTGAAAGCTTAAGCTTTAGGGACCTCAAAAGTATAATTATTTTCAAGAAAAGTTCACTAGAATACTTACTTGAATGGATGAGAGTTTGCTAAAATTTTTGAAGGTTTCTACCCCTTATTTGCTGCAAATTTTCAGTGGAAGATGATAGGAGAAAAAGATGATAACTTTTCTCTCCTTATTCTATTATTAAAAGTCAAATTAGTCCACCTACTACTACTAACTTTGACACTAATTGACAACTTTGTCTCCCATGCTCTCTTATGGCCAGTCAAGCCTCTTTCAAAGGCTAAATTTCCTTTTAAATACCCCCATTCTCTTAGCATATAGAATGGAACATTCACACTTTATGCGATTTAGTCCTTTTTCACAAATTGAACTCGAAAATGTTAAAATTAAAATACCAAAATTCTAATGCTCATATGCTATCATGCTCGAACTCATAATATATCATGAAAATAATTTCTCCGATCTCGAAATAGTGATCCCGAGATCACTATTCTGACTAGCCCCTAAATCGGGTTGTTACACATACTTTGTATTATTGTCCTTAAATGGTTTTTACACGCAATGCAAAATAGAAGCAAATGTATCTTATTGGTTGTTTATTGTTTAAACTAATACTAAGTGGTATTACATGGTCAAATTGTAATACCAAAAAGACAACTTGTATTAGTATACAGACATAAAAATGTCCTTAGTCTAATCATAAATTAGGAAACCGATTGAAAGACTAAGATGTCATCTATCAAGTCCAATTGGGGAGATGCCTTATCTTGGGCATTGAAGTGGATAACTCCTAGATAATAGAGACATAGATGTCACCGACTGGACTAACAATACATCAGACAGGACCTAAGTAGAATAGATCCTAAATCCATTTATGGACTTAGTCACTTGTGATGTTCATAGTGTGGCATACATAAATCCTGAATGGATGGCGACTATGTATATGTGACTCGTACACTTTGATGTGAGTAAAAAATCTAATTTCAAATAGATAAGGAACCAAAAGTTGGTCTGTTGGGTGTACAACTTCTATAGTATGTAGCATCATTCACAATAGTTGAATTCATAACCCAAAACATGGGTAAATGATATCCTCTCATTACATGGTTGATGAAAAGTAAACATGGCTATAACACCCATTACTCATGTTCGACGCCGGGACAAGATACGAGGCATTACCATACTTAACCTTGCTTGAACATGTATTATTGGGCTATAAAATTTCATTTCAACATAAAACCTTTCATCCTTGATCATAACATGCATAATATAGGCCTACGAGGCCTTAAACGTACATCTAGAAAGTTTCAGAGTTCAACCGGAAACTTTTATACTCTTAGATATTTTTTACCTAAACAGGGGTCACACGCTCGTGGGATATGGGACACGCTGTGTGGTCGGACCGTGTGGTCTCACACGCCCATCTCCCTAGCCCATGTTGAATTTATTTTCCCTTCGAACCTATAGGAAATTTCACACGGCTAGAAACACGCTCGTGTTTATAACCCGTGTCCTTCACACGGCCTAGACACGCCAGTGTCCTCCGCCCTTGGAGCTCCCTGTTTATGATATCATCAAACTCTTAAGGGCACGTGGCCTGGACACAAGCCCGTGTGCTAGCCCTTTTGATGAATCTAATTCTCGCAAGTTGATGCAGGGGACACACGGCCTATTAACACACCCATGGGGTTGATCGTGTGTCACACACGACCTAGACACGCGCCCGTGTGTCTACTCGTGTGGACAATTAGAGGCTATTTTTCAAGCCAATTGCCACCCTGAAACATAAACTCACTTATACCAACTCAAGCAACACATAACATAGTAATCATGCACTATGAAGGATCCCCTATATCATCATTCATACTCCTTACATCTCCATCGATTGCATAAACTTTCATATCATAAAACTCATCATCATTAATGAATAAAACTTGACAAATATTGGCCAATTTCTATTGGCCATATACAAAAAGAGTGAGTAACCTTAATAGCCAACACTTTGGCTCCCAATATGACATAACTCAGAATGATCAAGTTCCTATACATGCCATACTCAAAATAAATCAACTTTGCTATGCCAAAATAGTGAATGATAGTGTGATCCGATCTCCAACGTTCTACGATCCCCGAGCTAGCTTGGTGATACTACAAGGAAAAAAGAAAAGAGAGGGCAAGCATATAGCTTAGTAAGTTTGCATGAAATTTATATAGCAACATCATTGCTCATAATAAACTCTTCCATCTCATGAAATAATAGCAATATAAGTCTCAAATGCTTTGGCATACTTACTCAAATGCTTTGGCATACTTACTCATACTTACTCTTACCCATCACATATCACATTATGATTTCATAACTTGTATTTTACTCATGGTACCTATATTCACTTAGTCATATAGTTTAGCACTTATGCAATTATAAAAATAAACTCAAAATTTTCATCATCCTTAACATAAATGGAACTCAATGCCATCATTGTATAACTTGGCTTTATATCATTTTTACATGCTTAGCTCTTTTGTCACATTTACATACTTAGCTCTTTTATCTGTTGAATTACTCGAAATATCAGAGGATACTCAATCTCATCATGCATGTATCTCGATGCCAATGCCACATCCCAGATATGGTCTTACATGGGATCACCTCTTGATGCCGATGCCATATCCTAGATATGGTCTTACACGGGATCTCTTACTTGATGTCGATGCTATGTCCCAGACATGATCTTACACGATATCATCCTTTGGTGTCGAATCCATGTTCCAAACATGGTCTCTCACGGGACCTTCCTTGTATGGTGCCGATGCCATGTCCCAAACATGTTCTTATACGGGACCTTCCTTATATGGTGCCGATGCCATGTCCCAGATATGGTCTTATATGAGACCTTCCTTATTTGATGCTGATGCCATATCCCAGACATGGTCTTACACAAGATCTATGTTCGATGTCGATTCCATGTCCCAGACATGGTCTTATACGGAACCTACATTCGATGCCAATGCCATATCCTAGATATGGTCTTATACGGGACCTTCCTTATCTCTTGGCATGATATAGGTATCCTCGTTATTTCGAGTCTTCAATCGGGACTTCAACTTACATGTTCTTATTTATTTTCTCACCAATACATTATTAATCCACTTTATGGAAATAATAAGCATTTCGCAAAATAATAACTAATTTAAACACAATAACACATGTAACCCTAATTTCACACAAACTTACCTCGGTACTCAAAATGTATATAGATGTTTGATTTAGTCCACAACCTTGTTCTTGCCCCTGTTTTGGTCTGGGCTTTACGTTTTGATAAATCGTAATATATACATATTTTAATCCCACATTTGGCATACTTTTGGATGATTTATCCCTTGAATTGAGGAATTCAAAGCTCCTAATCCTTTAATTTCACGTTTTATACTTAGGTGAGCATAGAAGGATGAAAAAAATGAGAAACGGGCCCAAAATGGAGAAATTGAGCCAAAGTGAGAAATCAACACGGCCTGGAGTTCACCACACGGCCGTGCCACTTTAGCAAACTCGAACACGGCCTAGGCTCGATTCACACGGGCGTGCCATATGGGCGTGTCCCTGTAACACCCCAAACCAGGCCCAAACACCACGATCGGATCTGGCATGTCACTAAGAAGATTTAGTAAGACATGTCACATTTTTGGAAAATATTTGTCGAGTTTAAACATGTATTCCGGAAAACTTAATGATTTGATAATTTATAAAAGATATAAATTTTATATGGTGCCTTTATGAATTAAAAACGAAAATTTAGTACATGCCTTAGTTTAATTAAAAAAATGTATAATAATAATAAAAGCCCAAAATAAAACCAAAAAAAAAAAAATATAAAGCTAGTGGCCCATGGCCTTATTACAATAAAATATAAAACCCAAAATAATTTAACATTTTGAAGGGAAATTTAAGTAAATGGCGTCTTTGCTGTAACAATTCGGACTCTTGCATGGCCACCTTGTGCTCCCTTCCAGCCCGGTCCGATGCACTAAGTGCTACCTGGAAAAAAAATGTTAAATAATAGGGTGAGTCACAAGACTCAGTGTGCAACCCTCGTGCACCATCAGACTGGGCCTTAGCCCCACAGAACAGATAATAAAATATAATATATCAGGAATTATATAAAGCCCAAACCCAATCCTAGGTTTCCATCCGCTACACACCACCCTTACTTGCGAATCACACCATTGGGGATTTCTACAATCAACCCACACCGCTACACACCATCGATGGCAGTCATTCTGCAGTTAGCTGCTCATCGTCAGATCATGGCAATAGCCACTACAGCAGATCATGGAAAAAGCCACTACAATAGATCATGGCAAAAGCCACTACAACAGATCATGGCAAAAGCCACTACAATAGAACACTTCCCCTTTCATCAATCACCCAACCCCGTGCAATCACAGAAATCGGCATACATGTTTATCATATCAAATCAATAGAACCATTCACTTTAGAATGGTAGAGCTCACTAACCCGGTGATTCGCCTTTACCCTCCTCGGGTTTTTAACGGCCATGCCGGTGTTTCAGCTTTTAACAGAATATAATAGAATTATATGCATATACTAATAGGCAATCCAAATGGTGTGAGAATGTTACACACCTGATTACGCTCAACGCTACACTACCGAGGTCGACGCTCTCCCTAGCCCGAATCGTGACTATCGGACCACTATTTTGCTGAACAAAAACTCATTAAATCGGTTGAATCCGGAGTTAATGAACTTGGCCAATCGTTGGTTGAACCCCTACACCACAACCAATGAGATTCGGCTAATGAAGTATGGATTAAAGAGAAGTGGCCCTTCGACCAATCAGGGAACATAAGTCCACACAAAAACCCTATCTCCTTACCTTCAGTTTTCTTCGAGATACGACACAAGCAGATACCATAGAGAGGATTCAACTTCTTGGAATGAAGAGTGAGAAGAAAAGAACCATCCATCAAGACATAAAGGAAGTGATTCGGTTTAAAATAAGGATGAGAAAGAAAAGAGATAGCAGAGAGGAAATCGTCAGAGAACTTACCACCCCTGGGATGTTGATTCGGCTATGGTGAGACTTCGGGAAAAGAGGCTAAACTTTTGGAGATTTCTGCTATGGAAGGGAATGAGGATGTAGCTTCGGCTTTTAGTGAATGGAAGATGAATAATAATGAAGATCAAAAGATTCGACTAGAAGGAGGTTTCAAAGAAAAAGAAAAGGGAGAGGGAAGTGGTGATTTCGACTTTTAAAGAGTGAAGATGAGAAAAGAAAGAAAACAAATGCTTAAGATGGCCTTTAGAATTTCGGCACACCCTCCTAAAGACAAAACCAAATGCCCCTCTCCTTTCCAACTCTTCACAATTTCGGCTAACACTAACCTTCTAAAAACATCTCCTATCTTTCTTCTCTATCTCAATCTTATCCACCCCTCCAGGAGAGACCTAGCTAGTACCACTTCTTCCTCCTTTTATCAGCTCATTATCTCTCAATTATTCAAATTATTTAATTTATTTAACTCCCTCTTTGATAGCCTTGGTGCTTTCCCCCCTTGCTCCCTTTTAAGTGGTGAATTTAGCCCAACAACTTGGGCTCCAAGCACCCAAAACTTGGGCCCTCTCCATCTACTAGTAACGCCACCCTTAGCTCCTTTATGGCGCCACCTTACTTTGGGCCACAAGCCCAACTTGATATTTTAACCACAGATACCTACCTTCAAACCTATGGTGACTAAACAGAATATTTTAACCGAGGTCTCAGCCTATTCCTGAGCCCAATCTAGACCCCTAATCCTCAATTTAATACTTAACCATCAACACACAAAATGTACAGGCCCACTAAATCAGGATGTTACAGTTTTACCCGACTTAAAGAAATTTCGGCCTCAAAATTTACCTGATCAGAAGAGATGAGGATACTGCTGTCGCATAACATCCTCTAGTTCCCATGTCGCTTCCTCCGCACCATGGTTTCGCCACAAAACCTTGACCAAAGGGACGGACTTCCTTCTCAACACTTTTACGTCTCGATCCAAGATTTGCACTGGTTCCTCCTTAAAAGACAAATCTGGCCTTTCTTCAATCTCGTTGTGCCGGTGGATCAGAACGATAACGTCTTAGCATCGAGACATAGAACACGTCATGTATCTACTCCAACTCTGAAGGTAACTCCAATCAATAAGCCACTGGGCCCACGTTCTAGTACCCGATAAGGCCCAATAAACCAGGGACTTAGCTTACCCTTCCAACCAAACCTCATTACCTTCTTCCACAGTGATACTTTCAAGAAGACTTGATCTCCTACTGCAAATTCTATCCCCTTCCGTTTAAGATCCACATACGACTTCTGTCGATCAGACGCTTCCTTTAACTGAGCCCGAATGAACCTAACTTTCTCTTCTGTTTCTGACACTAGTTTTGGGCCCAACACCTGACGCTCACCCAACTTTGTCCAACAAGTTGGGTACGACATCTCCTTTCGTATAATGCTTCATAAAGCGCCATCCGAATACTAGATTGATAACTATTATTGTACGCGAATTCTACCAAGGGCAAATACTTCTCCCAGCTTCCCCTAAAATCGATGATGCAACCCCTTAGCATATCCTCCAAGATTTGAATTACCCTTTCAGACTGACCATCAGTCTGTGGATGAAAAGTGATGCTGAAGTCTAGCCTTGTTCCCATTGCCTGATGTAGAGCCTTCCAAAATCGTAACATGAACCTAGGGTCTCTGTCTGATATGATCGACACAGGTACACCATGCAGTCTCACAACCTCGTACGTCTGACTTAGCCAACCTTTGCAGAGAATAATCGACACGAACTGGCCGGTATGAAGTGAGCAAACTTCGTCAACCGATCCATAATCACCCAGATTGAATCCTTCTTAGTGGGCGTAAGGGGTAACCCACTAACAAAATCCATCGTGATTCTCTCCCACTTCCACTGCGGAATCTTTATCGGCTGCAACAACCCTGAAGGCAACTGGTGTTCTGCTTTCACCTGATGACACGTCAAACATTTACCCACAAATTCACACTTCTCACTTGGACACAGCCACGAATTGTCCCCAAAATCCGGTACATCTTAACCCCTCCAGGATGCATAGCGTAAGGGCTACTATGCGCCTCCTGAAGAATCATCTGCCTTAACTCCACATCCTTTGGCATACAAACTCTCTTATGAAAACACATGACTCCATCACCATTCAAACTATAGTCCTCTCCTTCACCACTTCGCACTTCCCGAGTCGAGCACTCAAAACATCATCTAGAAGTTGCTTCTCCTTGATCTGACTTGTCCACATAGGTCTTACTTGGAGCTCAGCTACCAAACTTCCATCCTCATATAGACTAAGATGAGCGAACATTGCCGTCAAATCCGCTATCACCTTCCTACTCAGCGCATCTGCCACCACGTTAGCCTTACCCGGAGGATATTTGATCTAGCAGTCATAGTCCTTCAAGAGCTCAATCCACCTACGTTGCCTCAGATTCAACTCCTTATAGGTAAGGGGATACTTCAGGCTCTTATGGCCCGTGTAAATAACCGTCTTCTCCCCAAACAGGTAGTGCCTCCAGATCTTCAGAGCAAACACTATCGCCGCCAATTCTAAATCGTGCATAGGGTAGTTCAATTCATGTGGTCTCAACTGTCGAGACGCATATGCAACAACTTTTCCATCATGCATCAACACACATCCTAAACCCATGTGTGACGCATCACAGTAGACGGTAAATTCTTTTCCTGCCTCTGGCTGAATTAACTTTGGCGCTTTTGAGATTCCATTCATCTTCTCAAAGCTCTTCTGCTGTTTGTTGGTCCATACAAATGATACTCCCTTCCTCAACAACTTAGTTAAAGGTGCCACTATCAATGAGAACCCTTCAATAAACCATCTGTAGTACCCGGCCAAACCCAAGAAACTTTAAAGTTTTGCCACAGATTTCGACAGTTTCCAATTCAATACGGCTTCTATCTTCTGAGGGTCTATGCTAATTCCCTCTGCGAAAACTACATGCCCTAAGAAAGTCACTTCCTTCAGCCAGAACTCACACTTACTGAACTTTGCGTACAACTGCTTCTCCTTAGAATTTGCAACACCACACAAAGATGTGCATCATGCTCCTCCTCGGACTTGGAGTAAACCAGGATATCGTCGATAAACACCACGATGAACCGATCAAGATACGATTGAAATACCCGGTTCATCATATCCATAAATGCCGCTGACGCATTCGTCAACACGAATGGCATCACCAAAAATTCATAATGACCGTACCAAGTTTGAAACACCGTCTTCCTTTACCCTTAACTGATGATATCCCGACCTTAAGTCAATCTTAGAAAAGACCGAAGCTCCTTTGAGCTGATCGAATAGGTTGTCGATTCTTGGCAGTGGGTACTTGTTCTTAATCGTCAACTTGTTCAATTGACGGTAGTCCACACACATACGCATAGATTCGTCCTTCTTTTGTCAAACAAGATGGAGGCTCCCCACGGAGACACACTTGGTCGGATAAATCCACGATCCAACAGTTCTTGGATCTGGGCTTTGAGTTCCACCAGCTCCTTCGGCGCCATTCTATACGAAGCAATAAACACTAGAGCTGTATCCGGAAGTAGCTCTATTCCAAACTCCACTTCACGATCCAGGGGTAATCTTGGCAATTCCTCAGGAAAGACATCTGTAAAATCTTTGACTGTTCGAACCTCATCGACAGTCACCTCCTTAGCATCCAAAGCAATGATAAGGGCTAGAAACGCGTTACATCCCTTCCAATCATCTTAACAGCTTTCAAGGTAGATGCCACGTTGGACAAATAATTCCTTTCTTCTCCTAACGCAACCACCTCCCCGCCTTCCGGGGTACTCAACATCATGCGCTTAGTCTCACAATCCAACTTAGCATGGTGTTTAGTCAATCGATCCATTCCCAAAATAAGATCAAACTCTCCAAACGATAATTCTATTAAGTCTTCTGGGAACACTACTCCTTGAGTCTCTAATGGTACGTCCCTAAACAGTTTGTCCACTACCCTAGATTGTCCCAAAGGGCTAACCACAGTCATCTTCCTAGTAGTTATTTCAGAGTCTAAACTTAGGGTCTCAGATACCGAACATGCAACATAGGAGTGGGTTGACTCAATATCATTCAAAGTAAGGTATGGGCTATTAGCAATAAGAAACATACCGGTTATGACGTCCGATGCGTCACCATCCTCCCGTCGACGTGCTACATAGACTAGACCCGACTGCCTTGTGTCTACATTTCCAGCACCCTTACCAGGTGCTCCACGACCCCGACCGAATCTATTTCCTCCTCTGGCCACGCCACGACCCCTCGGTACTGGCTGACCACCTCTCCTAACCTGATCAGAACCTCATCCCACGGGCTGTGCCTGCTCCACATGTGGACAGTCCTTAATCATATGCTCAGTGGATCCACACCTAAAGCATCCACCGATTCTCCTTCTACACTCTCCATAGTGCACCTTCCCACACAAAGGACATGATCGATTCTGACCCGTCAGAGCACGAGCTGGCCCATCAGACCTAGGCCTTCTCTGAAAATTCCTAGATGATCCCATCGGCCCAAAATTCCTCTTATTTCGATTCTAATCCTTATCCTTATTCTGCTTCTCAGTTCGCTTCACCCCCTCAGATATTTTAGCTTTCTTGACTAGAACCGCAAAGTCCCTTTCTCGCTACGATGCCACTAATACCCTCAATTCATCCCTTAGTCCATCCTCGAACCGCACGTAACGCTCATAGTCAGTTGCTACAATCCCTCGAGCATAATGGCTTAACCACAAAAATTCAGCATCATATTCTGACAGAGACTTACTTCCCTGTACCAAGTTTAAGAATGCCTTCCTCTGCACATCCACATAGCTGGCCCCGATGTACTTTCCTTGAAACGAATCCTTAAAGAAGTCCCAATCAATACGATCTGTGGGAGTACCCTCCTTCACCATGAGCCACCACTGATAGGCCTTTTCTCGAAGAAGAGAAACGACCCCCTTCAACTTCTTCTCCACAGTGAAGTCAAGGTCACCCATTATGCGCTCAGTTGCCTCTAACCAATACTCAACTGTGTTAGGGGCTACGCCAGAAACTCCCCTAAACATCTCTGCTCCATTGGCTCAGAGTCGTTCAGACACAAACTTCCGAGCTCTTGAACTCGTGCCTACTCCAGCCACTCTTTCAAGGACCTACAGCATCGCCTGAGACACTGCATCATCTCCACCCGTTTGGTCCTAAAATTCTCCCTCCACAATTTGGCGATTCAAGATCTCATTTCGACCGTGGCGGACCCTCTTGGTTCGGACACGGTCATCCTACCCCTACCATGACCACGTGGTGGACGTCCTCGGCCCCTTGTACTCATCGTCCTAATATCGCCTTTATCTGGTTTAAGAAAATTTTATGAATTATTAACTCTTTCCACTGATTATCCACAAACAATTTAATGAAAAAGTAGTTTGATAGTGGTTTTTTCGAATTCAGAATTATATCTGAAGGTTTAGTCTCAAGTTTACTACCCTAATTTAGAGAATCACATACATTCACAATCAGCATACAAAGGGCATTCACAAACTTACGTTCATCACCTAGAGGCATTTTCGTCCTTTCACTACCCAGGGCATTTTCGTAATTTATCCTACAGGGGTATTTTTGTAATTTTCAAAATAGGGTATCTTGGTGGTTTTACAGAATATGGGGTATTTTAGAAATTTTGCAATCTGAGGGGCATTTCGATAATTTTGTAAACTAGGGGTATCTTGGTAATTTTACAAATTGGGGGTATTTCAGTAATTTCATAAATTAAAGGTATTTTGGTAATTTCACAAATCTTGGTAATTTTTTTTTCAAATCTAGGGTATTTTGGGAAATTTTTACAAATCAAGAATATTTCATAAATTTTACAAAATTAGTGGTATTTTAGTGATTTTGCAAAATAGGGTGGCTATTTCGGGTTTTAATTATAAATTTTGGCCCGTCAACAAGTTCTCATGGCTAAGGTGAACAGACACTACGCACCAGGTAGGATTCCAACGAAGAGGAGGTGAGTCACTAGGACTGCTTAAGTACCAAGCTCTTCTTGGATCCAATCCTAGACATGCGTATGCCTGTTACCACACCTTAACCCAGTGACTTGTTGACAGACATGTTTAATTAGATTAAGTTTTATGGAGTTTATTGTTTGGTGTAAGCTAGGCCTAAGGTCCAATAATTTCTATCTTACTAACCTATGGCCCCATAAAGCCCATTAAGCCCACATACATAACACACAATGGTTCAGAATACTTACAGCGCACTTGGGCGGAGACACAATTGCCATGCCGAGAGAACAATCTCAGATTACATGTTTCTAAAACCCATCTTTAGAAAATATTTTGTGCCCCAAAACCCCAAAGCTGAGTTTTGAACCTGCTCGATACCTATTTGTAACACCCAAACCCTACTAAACACCACGATCGGATCGGTATGTCAATAAGAAGATTTAGTAAGACATGTAGCATTTTGGAAAACATTTGTCGAGTTTAAACATGTATTCCAAAAACTTAATGATTTGATAATTTATAAAGATATAAATTTTATATGGTGCCTTTATGAATTAAAAACCGAAATTTAGTACATGCCTTAGTTTAATTAAAACGTAAAATCTAAATGTATAATAATAATAAAAGCCCAAAATAAAATAAAAAAAATATAAAGCTAGTGGCCCATGGCCTTATTACAATAAAATATAAAACCCAAAATAATTTAACATTTTGAAAGGAAATTTATGTAAACGGCGTCTTTGCTGTGACAATTCGGACTCTTGCATGGCCACCTTGCACTCTCCTCCAGCCCAGTCCAATGCACTAAGTGCTACCTGGAAAAAAAATGTTAAATAATAGGGTGAGTCACAAGACTCAGTGTGTAACCCTCGTGCACCATCAGACTGGGCCTTAGCCCCACAGAACAGAGAACAAAATATAATATATCAAGAATTATACAAAGCCCAAACCCAATCCTAGGTTTCCATCCGCTACACTCCACCCTTACCTGCTAATCACACCATTGGGGATTTCTACAATCAACCCACACCGCTACACACCATCGATGGCAGTCATGCTGCAGTAAGCTGCTCATCATCAGATCATGGCAATAGCCACTATAACAGATCATGGCAAAAGCCACTACAACAGATCATGGCAAAAAAAAGAACACTTCCCCTTTCATCAATCACCCAACCCCGTGCAATCACAGAAACCGGCATACATGTTTATCATATCAAATCAACAAAACCATTCACTTTAGAATGATAGAGATCACTAATCTGGTGATTCGCCTTTACCCTCCTCGAGTTTTTAACAGCCATGCCAGTATTTTAGCATTTAACAGAATATAATAGAATTATAAGCATATACTAACAGGCAATCCAAATGGTGTGAGAATGTTACACACCTGATTATGCTCAACGCTACACTACTGAGGTCAATGCTCTCCCTAGCCCGAATCGTGACTATTGGACCACTATTTTGCCGAGCAAAAACTCACTAAATCGATTGAATCCCGGAGTTAATGAACTTGGCCAAATCATTGGTTGAACCCCTACACCACAACCAATGAGATTCGGCTAATAAAGTATGGATTAAAGAGAAGTGACCCTTCGACCAATCACGGAACATAAGTCCACACAAAAACCCTATCTCCTTACCTTGATTTTCTTGAGATCTTGCTGGCGAGATACCATAGAGAGGATTCTACTTCTAGTAAAGAAGAGTGAGAAGAAAAGAACCATCCATCAAGACATAAAGGAAGTGATTCGGTTTAAAATAAGGATGAGAAAGAACATAGATAGCAGAGAGGAAATCGTCAAAGAACTTACCACCCCTGGGATGTTGATTCGGCTATAGTGAGACTTTGGGAAAAGAGGCTGAACTTTTGGAGATTTTAGCTATGGAAGGGAATGAGGATGTTGCTTCGGCTTTTAGTGAATGGAAGATGAATAATAATGAAAATAAAAAGATTCGGCTAGAAAGAGGTTTCAAAGAAAAAGAAAAGGGAGAGGGAAGTGGTGATTCCATCTTTTGAAGAGTGAATATGAGAAAAGAAAGAAAACAAATGCTTAAGATGGCCTTTAGAATTTCGGCACACCCTTCTAAAGCCAAAACCGAATGCCCCTCTCCTTTCCAACTCTTCACAATTTCGGCTAACACTAACCTTCTAAAGATAGCTCCTATCTTTCTTCTCTATCTCAATCTTATCCATCCCTCCAGGAGAGACCTAGCTAGTACCACTTCTTCCTCCTTTTATTAGCTCATTATCTCTCAATTATTCAAATTATTTAATTCATTTAACTCCCTATTTGATAGCCTTGGTGCCGTCCCCCCTTGCTCCCTTTTAAGTGCCGAATTTGGCCCAACAACTTGGGCTCCAAGCACCCAAAACTTGGGCCCTCTCCATCCACTAGTGACGGCACCCTTAGCTCCTTTATGGCACCACCTTTCTTTGGGCCACAAGCCCAACTTGATATTTTAACCACAGATACCTACCTTCAAACCCTATGGTGACTAAACAAAATATTTTAACCGAGGTCTCAGCCCATTCCTGAGTCCAATCTGGACCCCTAACCCTCAATTTAATACTTAACCATCAACACACAAAATGCACAGGCCCACTATATTAGGATGTTAGAGTCCTTGCCATGACTTGTTTTAATTCTACGTGTAAAAGGTTACTTAGAGGCGAAGAAAGACATTCTGAAGCCTATATAAACACCCTAGAGGGCAACCTAAAATGGGAGTTTGACAGAAGGCTTCTGTCAGAGCCAAAGGAGGCGGCTTTAGAGAGTGAATCTGGAATTACTCAAGAAAGCCGGTTGATCCATCAAGAAGTCAAATCACGCTCAAGACCGATTTATCTTCCTTTAATTCCTTCAGGGGTTTTAGGGTTTTTCTTTAAGTTTTGTTATTTACTTTCTTTTGAGATGTATTCTTTTATGAACATGAACTAAACCCCTCAAATACCTGAGGGGGATAAAACCTAAGACGGATCTTGTTATTGTTTTCTGAACTGTATGATAAATACTTGGTTTGTTCTTAATTATTGTTTTAATATTTTAGGATATTGATTCAAGTATTGACGTGGTTATTTAGAGGAGCAAAAGTCCCTGTTTAAGAGTAAATATAGCATAATTCAGCGGAGTTGATCGCACGCCTAGAAATAGGACGATGAAAATCAACCGAATTAGGGTCAAACCTAATGGGAGTCCATAGATCTAGTTAATGCAACACTAGGGGTTTTAATTAGAAAGAGATTTCAATTAATCAACCTAGGGTTAGACGTTAGTAGCCTCGAAAGAGGTATTAATATAAATTAGGGAATCCTACAGATCAGGCCAACTGAATTAATCATCTGGTTCAGAGCTAAATAACAAGTGAAGTCTAGGTGGATTTTTCCTCGGGTATTGTCTTGATCAATTGATTTTTCCCAAAAGTAATTTCCCAATTCATTCTTTGTGACTTGGCATCCTTAGCCTAGTAATTAGTTAGATAAAATCCCCTTTATTTTAGGCTAGATAATAAAAAGAACATCAGTACTAGTACTTTTGGTTCCTTTGGGTTCGACATTTCGGTCTTGCCACTAAGCTATACTACTGTTCGATAGGTGCGCTTGCCTCAATCGTGGTGATAGTTTCTAAGCTCGATCATTCATTATATAAATATTAAAACTCTTAGATCATGATCATGTTTCTTGATCTATAATGACAATTTCACTTATTTAATACTCACATTGACTAAATCGACTCATGAATCACACTTTGGCAAAATTACAATTTTGCCCCTCAACTTTCTCTTAATTACACTTTTTCCCGTAGGCTCGTAAATGATTTTTATTAAACTTCCTTGTATTTTAAGCTTAGCCAAATTATTTTCTTAACTACAACAGCCCTTAATTTCTACTATTTCAATCATGTATGACCAATTTTATAACTTTTACAATTTGGTCCTTTTTATGCATTTTTCATGAAAATCACTTAGAAAAAGATGTTTATCATACATCAAACTTTCATATTCTTCCTTAAAACATCAAAATACATGCATGTCATACATGGGTAAATTTTTAAACATAAAACCTAGCTCAAAATATAGCTAGAAATAGCTAATCGAGCTACGAGGATTTCAAAAATACGAAAAACATTAAAAACGGGGCAAAGAGACACTTACAATCTAGCTTGAAAGATGAACAAACCCTAGCTATGTCTTCCTTAGGGAATTTCGGCCAAGGAGAAGAAGATGGACACAATTTTGACTTCTTTTTCCCTTTTTAATCTTTTATTTACCAAATGAAAAAAATACCCTTAATGATCCTTTCTTGAGATTTTTTCTTCCCATGTCTATTTTTGTCCATCTTAACATATAATGGTATAATTGCTAAATAAAGACTTCTAATAATTTTTATGATGCTATTTCATTCTTAAACCTTCTAGATTCTCATATTTTCTAATCCTTGCAATTTAGTCTTAATGGACAAATTATTTACTAATTAATAAAATTCCTTCATGAAATTTTCACACAATCATGAAAATACCTTGTAAGCCTCATAAAAATCATTAAAATACATATTTCTACTTCGGATTTGTGGTCTCACACCACTATTTTGACTAGGCCCTAAATCAGGCTGTTACAATTCTCCCTCCTTAGGGATTTTCGTCCCGAAAAATCTTACCAGTAAAAAGGTTTGGGTACTGGTTCCTCATAGCCTCTTCGAGTTCCCATGTAGCCTCCTCTACCCAATGTCTTTCCCACAAGTCTTTAACGAGAGTAATACTTTTGTTCCTTAACTGTTTGACTTTTCGTGCTAGGATCTTAATCGGTTCTTCACCATATGTCATGTCTGGTTAAATTTCAACCTCTGTCAGTGTAATCACATGCGAAAGGTCTGATTGGTAGTGTCACAACATAGACACATGAAATACATCATGAATCTTTTCTAACTTAGACGGCAAAGCCAATTGATAGGCTACCAGTGCTATCCTCTCGGTGATTTCATATGGTCCGAGAAAACGCGGACTTAGTTTGCCTTTCCGGCCAAATCTAAGAACTTTCTTCCATGGCGACACTTTCAAGAATAATCTATTATCGACTTGATACTCGATCTCTTTTCATTTCAAATTCGAATAGGATTTTTGTCTATCAGAAGTAGCTTTTAAACAATCTCAAATCACCCTTACTTTCTCTTCTGTTTCCCTAACCAAATCAACTCCATTGATCTGATTTTCCTTAAGTTTAGTCCAATATAAAGGCATTCGGCACTTATGCCCACACAAAGCCTCATAAGGCGCCATTTTCAAACTTGATTGAAAACTATTATTATAAGAAAACTCTACCAATGGTAAGTACTTTTCCTAGCTGCCTTGAAACTCAAGAACGTAACACTGAAGCATATCCTCAAGTATCTGTATTAATCTCTCCGACTGTCCATCGGTTCAGGGGTGAAAAGCCATACTAAAACTTAACTTTGTACCCAAATCATCTTGTAACTTTTTCCAAAATTTGAACGTGAATCTCGAATCTCTATCCTATATAATCGATATAGGCACTCCATAAAGCCTTACAATCTCTGAAACATACAAGTTTTCCAACTTATCACGTGAGTAGTCAACACGTACAGTATGAAATGGGCTAACTTCATAAGTCTATCGACTACAACCCATACAGCATCTTTCTTGCTTGGTGTCAACGGCAAACCTGTTACAAAGTCCATGGTAACACGATCCCATTTCCACTCGGGCACCATAATAGGTTGAAGCAAACCTGAGCGTACATGGTGTTTGGCCTTTACTTACTGAAAAATCAAGCATCTTTAAACAAACTTAGAAATATTTTTCTTCATACTCGGCCACCAATACCATTTCTTTAAATCATTGTACATCTTGGTGCTACTCGGATGTACAGATAGGCATCCACTATGTGTCTCATGCAAAACTTTACGAATGAGCTCATCGTTCCTCGGTACATAGACTCTTTCTCTAAACATCAAACATCCATCTGAATTAATTCGAAAATCAGACTCAATACTTGACTCGCACTAAACTCTTTTGGCTTGTAATTCACTGTCATCTTTCTGAGCCTCATATATCTCTTGGAGGAACATTGGTCTAGCCCTCAACTCAGCTAAGATGGAACCATCATCGGAAAAAGTCACCCGTGTTTTCATAGCTTTCAAAGCAAACAAAGACTTTCTACTCAAAGCATCGGCGACTACATTCGCCTTTCTTGGGTGGTAGTCAATGACTAGCTCGTAATGTTTTATCAGCTTTAACCATCTTCGTTGCCTTAAGTTCAATTCCTTTTGAGTCATCAAGTACTTTAAACTTTTGTGGTCGGTGAATATTCGACATCTTTCACCATACAAATGGTGTCTCCAAATCTTCAATGCAAAGATAATGGCAGCCAACTCTAAATCATGTGTCGAATAATTCTTCTCATGTGGCTTTAACTGTCTAGAAGCACATGCTATCACCTTGCCTTCTTGCATGAGTACACAGCCCAATCCATTCAAGGATGCATTGTTGTAGATCACAAATTCTTTTCCCGATTCAGGTTGCACTAGAATTGGAGCCTCTGTCAACAATGCTTTTAATTTCTCAAAACTCTATTGACACTTTTCCGTCCATTCAAACTTTACATCTTTGTGTAATAGTCTCGTCATCAGGGTAGCTATCATAGAAAAACCCTTGACAAACCGTGTGTAATAGCTAGCTAGGCCCAGAAAACATCTAACCTCTGTTACGTTCCTCGGTGGTTTCCAATCAACAATGGCCAAAATTTTGCTTGGGTTAACTCGGACTCCATCTTCCGAGACAATATGCCCCAAAAATCAAACTTCCTTGGGCCAAAATTCACTTTTGCTGAATTTGGCATACAACTGATTATCTCGTAAAATCTGTAAAACTGTCCTCAAGTGCTCGGCATGGTCATGCTCATCACGAGAATATATCAGTATGTCATCATCAATAAAGACAACCACAAACTTATCCAAGTATGGTAAAAAAATGCAGTTCATTAAATCCATAAACACCGCGGGGCATTTGTTAAAACAAAAGGCATGACTAAAAATTCGTAATTCCCATACCTCGTCCGAAATGCAGTTTTCGGCACATCTGAATCTTTCACTCTTAACTGATAATACCCTGATCTCAAATCTATCTTGGAAAACACAGTGGCTCCCTTCAATTGATCAAACAAATCGTCGATCCTTAGCAATGGGTACTTGTTCTTTACGGTTACCTTATTATGCTGCCAATAATCTACGCATAATCTCATAGAACCATATTTCCTTTTCACAAATAACACTAGTGCACCCCATGGAGAATAACTCAGTCTTGCGAAACCTTTGTCCGTTAACTCTTGCAATTGTGCCTTCAATTCCTTCAACTTAGATGGAGCCATTCTGTAAGGAGCAATCGATATCGGTACAATACCTGGAGCTAACTCAATGACAAATTCAACCTCTCTAACCGAAGGCAACCCTGACTATTCTTTTGGGAAAACATATGATTACTCACATACTATCGGTACTGATTCAATCTTTAACTCAGTTTCTTTAGCATTCATAACGAAGGCAAGATTGGCTTTACACCCCTTTCTTACATACTGTTGAGCAGATATATAAGAGATCAATACCGGCGATCTGTCTTGTTCATCTAATTCAATGCGTAGAGTGTCCCTATTTTCACATCTCAACTCAATGTATTTCTTTCGACAATTTACTATCACATCATGAGTGGTTAACCAGTCTATACCAAGAATTATATAAAATTCATCAAATGGCAATAGCATGAGATTTGCCTTAAAATAGTGACCTCTAATTGTCAATGGGCAATCTTTGCATACTTTATCAACTAATACACTTTTGCCCAGTGGATTGGATACTTTTATCACAAACTCTGTAGACTCTATGGGCATGCTCATACTAGATACTAATTTCATGCAAATGTATGAGTGGGTAGATCCCAGATCAATTAAAACAACAACATTAGTATCATGGAGAGAAAATGTACCCATAATTACATCAGGGGATGATGCCTCTTCGCGGGCGCGAATGTTATAAGTCATTGTAGGCACTCTGCCCTCAGGCCTCACAACCTGCTCTCAAGATGTACATTTACTACTCGTTCCACTACCCGGGTTTCTTTGTTGTCTTCCTCTATTAGCGCTTCTTGATTTTCCACTCTGAACCTTCTCTTTTTCAACTATCTCAAGGCATTCTTGAATAAAATGGTCTTGGGAACCACACTTAAAACAAGCACTCTCATGTCCACGACATTCACTGGGTGTCGTCTGCCATACTGTGGGAATTTCGGTATATTAGATCAAATGTTCCCAACACCAGCAACTGAAGTAGTTTGAGCTTTATTCCCCGAGTACTGCTTACCCTTACTTCTATTCGAAAGCCTAGCTGAAGTAGCTGATCGAGTAGAGAAGTCTCTTGACTTCTTGGATGAAGATTGAAACGGTAACACCCCTAACCCGAGACTGTCGCCGGAATAAGGTATAGAGGCATTACCGAACAATAGGATTATTTTACATCGCAATTACGACACAAAGTCAATCATCATCAAACACATTCATATCAATCATAGTGTCTCTTAAACGGGTCATCAAGACCCTAAGCATGCCTATAAACCAAGTCGGGACTAAACTGAAACACATATAAAATTTCATGAAAAATTTGAACTTTTCTTGAATACAGGGGAGACACACCCGGGTAGGTCTGCCTCTCCCACGGCTACATGACACAGCCGTGTGACCTCCCCGTGGTTACTTACTACCAAAATAAACACGGCTAACAAGCACACCCGTGTACTAAAGCCGTGTCCTATAAGGTCATATACTGCCATTTCACGCACGACCTGTAGGCACGCCTGCTATGGCGGTGTGAAATTATAGGCCATTTTGCAAAGTCAAAATGCCACCCATAAGGGTCCAACCTACAAGCCATACAACCTAAACATTTCATGCTCATATTATCACCATAAACATACCAATATTGTTATTCCACTCATGCATCCAATTTCAACTTTATTTATACTAAATTCAATACCAATACTTATTCTACCACAAGCATAATTCATTCCCAATTTCACTAACCCCTATTAGTATTTATCAACACAAAGTTACCACTTGATAGCAAATTTATCAATTCACAAATCATGCCAAAAGATGCATCACACATATCAAATTCATTCATGCCAAACCTATCACATATCTAGCCACATCTCATGGCTAATTACAATCTCAAACATAATTCAATTAACTAGCCTATACATGCGATATTCTAGCTTTATACATCTTTCCAAAAGTACCAAAATAGAATGCCGATAGTGTGATTGAGAAGCTGACGATCCCAGATCCGAGCTAGCTTTAACGGACACGGCAAGGCGGAGAAACAAATCACGCATAAGCTTTCCAAAGCTTAGTAAGTTCGATATACAATACAATTATCATATCAAATTAAATCGATGCAAAAATAAAGAGTCACTTAGATCTATTATCTCATATTCGTGCCTTCTCATCCATAGCCACAATACTCATTCCTCAATCGAAGCTTAATTTTACTCATCAACCACAAAGGTTTAATACGTACCTTAACTACCCAAAGCTATTAAATCTCCAAGCTATTCAATGCTCGATATTATTTGCCGATCATTCTTTAGTTTAATCGCACACTCAGTGCCACATACTTATCCGACTCATAACAGTTATCGCACACTTAGTGCCTATCCTTTTAACCAATTCATTTCAGTATCGCACACATAGTGCCACAGCAATAATACAAAGCTTTCATAACATCGCACACACAGTGCCATAGTAATAAACTGAAGCTTTCATCACATCGCACACACAGTGCCATTCGTTTCTATTTCAATTTCAATTTCGCAGACTTAGTGCCATCAACTAGAATCGTGCACATAGCAACTCATTTTCATACACATGAACATATTCATTTCATATTTATAAAACATAACTCAAATACATGTATGATATCCGAACTTACCACGAACGTCGAACTATCGATACGGTCAATTAATCGAGCACTTTATCTTTGCCTCGATCTCGATCCGAACCTCTCCTCTCTTGGTCTAAACACATTGAAATTTAATCCATTCAATCATCAATTCATTCATTTTAGTCCAAATACACATATTTAGGGCATTTTACAAAATAACCCTCACATTTCACATTTCAACACTTTAGTCCCTATCTTACAAAATCATCAAATACTCAAAATTTCAATATACATATGCTTAGCCGAATTCTCCCCATGCTTATACAAGCCCTCATATTTCATTTATTTCACATTTTAGTCCTCCAATTTCTCATTTTCAGAATTTAGCTCAAATTTCTCAATTTCACCAAAATTTCAAATACAAACTATGTTCATCTAACTCATATCTTTCATTTAACACCAAAAATCATCACAAAGCTCAATATAGTATCAATGGCATCTCACACAAACATCATCAATACTCAAAATTCAAGCATGGGTTTTGAGCACAAAGCAACAATTACGAAAACGTAGAAATTATCAAAAACCGAAACAAAACACATACCCGATTGAGATATGAATGTGCCAAAATTAAAGGACCTTCAAACCCTCAGTTTTCTTTCTCAAATTCGGTGGAAGATGAACACTATAGCCACCAATTTCTTGTTTGTTTAATTTTATTACACATTAATACACCATTTACCATTTTTCCCTTTTTATTATTTCATTTAAAATCCACCCACTAAAACCCATTTTTGTCCATCCATTTAGTATGTGGAATAATAACAACATAAGGACTCATTTTTTAAAAACCATGCCAATTAAGCACTTTAACAAACAACACACAACTTTTACATTTTATGCGATTAAGTCCTTTTTCATAATTCGACACTAAAACGATCAAATCATCACACAAAGCTTTCACACAGAAAATAATATTAAATTGTTATTTTGACCTCAAATTTGTGGTCTCGAAACTACTGTTCTGACTAGGGTCTAAACCGGTTGTTACAACTCTCCCCCTTAGGGTTTTTCGTCCCCGAAAATGTTACCGGTGAATAGTTGTGGATGTTGCTCTCTCATAACGTTATCAGGCTCCCATGTAGCCTCTTCAATTCCATGTTTGTGCCATAATACTTTCACTAGAGAAATTTTCTTATTTCTCAACTCTCTAGTCTCTCGTACCAAAATTCGGATCGGTTCTTCACTATACGACAAATCTAACTGAATCTCAACCTCAGTAGGTGCAATTATATGAGACGAGTCTGATCGATATCGTCGAAGCATTGTCACATGAAACACGTTATGGATCCTTTCCAACTCTGATGGCAATCTCAATCTATAAGCAACCGGCCCAACTCGTTCAATAATCTCATACGGTTCGATGAATCTCGAACTCAGGTTGCCCTTTAGCCAAATCAAAGTATTTTCTTCCACGGTGACACTTTCAAAAACACTTTATCACCAACCTCGAATTCAATATCCTTTTGTTTCAAATCTGCATAAGACTTTTGACGATCTGAGGATGCTTTCAAACTGTCACAAATTACTTTCACTTTCTGCTCAGTCTCTTTTATAAGATCATCCCCGTGAATCTTGTTCTCACTCAGCTCGATCCAATACAATGGAGTTCAACACTTTTGACCGTAAAGAGCCTCATATAGTGCCATTTTAATGCTAGACTGAAAACTATTGTTATACGTAAACTCAATCAATGATAGATGCCTTTCCCATATGCTTTCAAATTCGAGTATACAACATCTTAGCATATCCTCAAGAATCTGAATAATTCGTTTGGATTGACCATCCATTTGTGGATGAAAAGCACTACTGAAATGCAATTTCGTGCCTTTATCTTGTAATTTCTTCCAAAATTGCGAGGTAAATCTCGGATCTCTATCAGACACAATAGATAATGGTACTCCATGTAATCTCATAATCTCATCGATATACAGTTCAACCAACTTATCTAAAGAATAATCGGTTCTCACCGAAATGAAATGAGCTGATTTCGTCAATCTATCAATATCACCCAGATCGCATCTTTCTTGCTTAGATATAAGGGCAAACCCGACAAAAAATCCATCGTAATCCTTTCCCATTTCCACTCAGGAATCATAATCGGTTGCAATAAATCGGATAGAACTTGATGTTCAGCCTTAACTTGCTGACGACTAAACATTTCGACACAAAGTCAGAAATATCTCTCTTCATACCATGCCACCAATAGAACTGTTTCAAATCATTATACATTTTTGTGCTCCACGGATGTACAGTCAAATGGCTATTGCGAGCTTCAGTTAAAATCATTTGAATCAGCTCTTAATTTCTCGGAACACAAATCCGATCTTTAAATCTCAAACAATCATTATTATCAACTCAAAATTCTGATACGGCATCAGAATCACACTGAACTCTTTTTGCTAACAACTTATTATCAATCTTCTGAGCATCACAAATCTGCTGTACAAACATCGGCTTTACTTTCAATTCAGCTACAACCACAACATCATCACAAAGATCTATTTGATTACTCATAGCTCACAAGGCTTATAATAATTTTCGACTCAAAGCATCAGCTACAACATTAGCTTTACCTGGGTAGTAATCTATCACAAGTTCGTAGTCTTTCAACAATTCTAACCATCTTTTCTGTCGCAAGTTCAAATCTTTCTGAGTCATCAAATACTTTAAACTCTTATGATCAGTATATATGTGACATTTTTCACCGAATAAATAGTGACGCCAGATCTTTAATGCAAATACAATCGCAGCCAATTCAAGATCATGCATTGGATAATTCTTTTCATGCGGTTTTAACTGTCTCGAAGCATAAGCGATGACTTTTCCTTATTGTATCAGCACACAGCCCAAACCATTTAACGATGCATCACTATAGGCTATAATCTCTTTGCTCGATTCAGGTTGAACTAACGCCGGTGCTTTTATCAACAACACTTTCAACTGCTCAAAACTCTGATGACACTTTTCCAACCACTCAAATTTAACATCTTTTTGTAATAACTTTGTCAATGGATTCGCAATCATCGAGAAGCCTTTCACAAATCGTTTATAATATCCCAATAGTCCCAGAAAACTACGGACTTCAGACACATTTCTCAGAGGCTTCCAATCTAAAATAACAGAGATTTTATGCGGATCGACTCGTATCCCGGCAGCAGATACAATATACGCCAGAAAATTGACCTCAGGCAACCAAAATTCACACTTGCTAAACTTTGCATACAACTGCTTCTCACGCAGAGTTTGAAGCACGATTCTCAAATGGTCGGCATGCTGCGTCTCATCACACGAATAGATCAAAATATCATCAATGAACACCACCACGAAGCGAATACGGTCTGAATATCCTATTCATCAAATCCATAAACACTGCAGGGGCATTTGTTAGTCCAAAAGGCATCACTAAGAATTTGTAATGTCCATACCTCGTTCTGAAGGCAGTTTTTGGCACATCTGATTCTCTAAGTCTCAACTGATAGTAGCCCAACCTCAAATCTATCTTAGAAAATACTGTAGCTCCTCTCAACTAATCAAACAAATCATCGATCCGAGGTAATGGATATTTGTTCTTTATCGTCACTTTGTTCAATTGTCGATAATCAATACACATTCTCAAAGTTCCATCTTTCTTTTTAACAAATAATACAGGAGCCCCCATGGTGAAGAACTCGGTCGTGCAAATCCTCTATCAGTCAATTCTTGTAACTGAGATTTCAACTCTTTCAATTCTGTTGGTGCCATTCTATATAGAGCTATTGAAATAGGAGCGGTTCCCAGAACTAACTCAATACCAAATTTGACTTCTCTAATCGGAGGTAACCCGAGTAACTCTTCTGGAAACACATATGGAAACTCACTTATCACAGGCACAGATTCAACTTTCATTTCTGACATTTTGTATCAATTACGTACGCCAAATAAGTTTCACACCCCTTTTTCACATAGTTCATAGCTTTCATTATAGATACAACAGCTGGTAATCCTTTCATATCACTAGACTCAATTCGAACTATCTCACCATTCTGACTCTTCAATTCAACATTCTTTCTCTTACAATTCACAATGGCATTATGCAAAGTGAGCCAGTCCATTCCCAAAATTATGCCGAATTCTCCCCATGCTTATACAAGCCCTCACCTTTCATTTATTTTACATTTTAGTCCTCCAATTTCTCATTTTCACAATTTAGCTCAAATTACGCAATTTCACCAAAATTTCCAATACAAACTATGTTCATCTAACTCATATCTTTCATTTAACACCAAAAATCATCACAAAGCTCAATATAGTATCAATGACATCTCACACAAACATCATCAATATTCAAAATTCAAGCATGGGTTTTGTAGAGCACAAAGCAACAATTACAAAAACGTAGAAATTATCAAAATTGAAATGAAACAATACCCGATTGAGATATGAATGTGCCAAAATTAAAGGAGCTTCAAAACCCTCATTTTCTTTCTCAAATTCGATGGAAGATGAACACTATAGCCACCAATTTCTTGTTTGTTTAATTTTATTACACATTAATACACCATTTACCATTTTGCCCTTTTTATTATTTCATTTAAAATTCCACCCACTAAAACCCATTTTTGTCCATCCATTTACTATGTGGAATAATAACAACATAAGGACTCATCTTTTTAAAAACCATGCCAATTAACCACTTTAACAAATAGCACACAACTTTTACATTTTATGCGATTAAGTCCTTTTTCATAATTCGACACTAAAACGATCAAATCATCACACAGAACTTTCACACAGAAAATAATATTAAATTGTTATTTCGACCTCAAATTTATGGTCTCGAAACCACTGTTTCGACTAGAGTCTAAACCGGGCTATTATAGAAATGACTTGTTCAATTGTCTTTTTCTTGAATCATGAGACTCCATCTCAGCTTTTCTTTTCTCTTTCACTAATTCTTCATCGTTACAAGCTCGATCCACTAGCACAATAAATTCTTTTAACTCGAGGATGCCAACAAACAATCTAATATCTTTATTTAATCCGTCTTTAAACCGTTTACACATGATGGCCTCAATGGATACACACTCTCGAGCATATTTGCTGAGCCTTACAAACTCACGCTCGTACTCAGTACTGTCATCTTACCTTGTTTTAATTCAAGGAATTCCTTTCTTTTCTGATCGATAAACCTCTGACTAATGTACTTTTTTTGAAATTCTTCTTGAAAAACTCCCATGTAATCCTTTTCCTTGGTACAACCGACAAAAGGGTATTCCACCACTGATAAGCAAAATCTCTCAAAAAAGACACTACACATTTCATGCACTCTTCAGGTGTGCAAGATAATTCATCAAATACTCGAATGGTGTTTTCAAGCCAGAATTTTGCTCTTTTGGATTGTCATCTTTACTAGACTGGAATTCTTAGGCCCCTTGTTTTCGGATTCTATCAACTAGAGGTTTTTCTCTTCTTACCACTTCTACCACTATAGGAGCTATAGGGGTAAGCTGAGGAATAGGCGGGGTGGAGGGGGTTGTGCATTCTGGTTCATACGAATGAACTCCGTATACCATGCATTCATCATATGGAGAAGGCTTCCCTAACCTCTTCTCGTCCTCTCTTACTCACGGGTGTAGGTCTACCCTTATTTTCATTCAGCACCGTCCCTTCAGCAGGAGCCAACGTATTACTTTCTACATCATCTGCCACAACTCTATTGGGATCCATTTACTATATGAAAATATAATTTAAGTCGTCAGGATTCGTCACACTATCATTATATAAATACTCATATGTATGGTGCGTATAGCTAGACTCATGCATAAACTACGTTAGTCCAAGAATCGACTAAATCGTAGCTCTGATACCATTAAATGTAACACCACTTACCCGTGTCTGATGCCAGGGCAGGATACGAGACATTACCGCACTTAACCTTGCTTGAACATGTATTATTGGGCTATAAAATTTCATTTCAACTTAAAACCTTTCATCCTTGATCATAACATGCATAATATAGGCCTATAATGCCTTAAACATACATTTGAAAATTTTTGGAGTTCAACCGAAAACTTTTACACTCTTAGAAATTTTTTACCTAAACAAGGGTCACACGCCCGTGTGACATGGGACACACCCGTGTGGTCAGACCGTGTGGTCTCACACGCCCATGACCCTAGCCCATGTGAAATTTATTTTTCCTTTGAACCTATAGGAGTTTTCACACGGCTGGACACACGCCTGTGTCTATAACCCGTGTCATTCACACAGCGTAGACATGCCCGTGTCCTCCGCCTGTGGAGCTCTCTATTTATGACATCATCAACCTCTTAATAGCACACAGCCTGGGCACACGCCCGTGTGTTGGCTCGTGTGATGAATCAAATTCTCGCAAGTTGATGCAGGGGACATACGGCCTATTAACACACCCATGGGGCTGACCATGTGTCACACATGGCCTAGACACATGCTCGTGTGTCTACCTTTGTGTACAATTAGAGGCTATTTCCAAGCCAATTGCCACCCAGAAACATCATCACACTTATACCAACTAAAGCAACACATAACAAAGCAATCATGCACTATGAAGGATCCCCTAAATCATCATTCATACTCCTCACATATAACTCCATCGATTGCATAAACTTTCACATCATAAAACTCATCATCATTAATGAATAAAACTTGACAAATATTGGCCAATTTGTATTGGCCATACACAAAAAGAGTGAGTAACCTTAGTAGCCAACACTTTGGCTCTAAATATGACATAACTTAAAATGATCAAGTTTCTATACATGTCGTACTCAAAATAAATCAACTTTGCTATGCCAAAATAGTGATTGATAGTGTGATCCTAGCTCCGATGTTCTACTATCCCTGAGCTAGCTTGGCGATACTACAAGGAAAAAGGAAAAGAGAGGGGTAATCATATAGATTAGTAAGTTTGCATGAAATTTATATAGCAACATCATTGCTCATAATAAACTCTTCCATCTCATGAAACAACAGCAACATAAGTCTTAAATGCTTAGGCATAATTACTCATACTTACTCTTACCCATAACATATTACATTATGATTTCATAACTTGTATTTTACTCATGGTACATGTATTCACTTAGTCACATAGTTTAGCACTTATGCAATTATAAACATAAACTCAAAATTTTCATCATCCTTAACATAAATGGAACTTAATGCCATCCTTGTATAACTTGGCTTTATATCATTTTTACATGCTTAACTCTTTTGTCACCTTTACATACTTAGCTATTTTATCCGATGAATTACTCAGAATATTAGAGGATATTCAATCTCATCATGCATGTATCTCGATGCCAATGCCACATCCCAGATCTGGTCTTACATGGGATCACCTATTCATCCCAGATATGGTCTTACAGGGGATCACTTAGCTCGATGTCGAAGCCATATCCTAGGCATGGTCTCACATGGGACCTTCCTTGTATGGTGTCGATGCCATGTTCCAGACATGGTCTTATACGAAACCTTCCTTATATGGTGCCAAAGCCATGTCCCAGACATAGTCTTATTCGGGACCTTCCTTATTCGATGCTGATGCCATATCCCAGACATGGTCTTACACAGAATCTACATTCGGTGCCGATGCCATATCCCAGATATAGTCTTATAGGGACCTTCCTTATCTATTGGCATGATATAGGTATCGTCGTTATTTCGAGTTTTCAACCAGGACTTCAACTTACATGTTCTCATTCATTTTCTCACCAAGACATTATTAATCCACTTCATGGAAATAATAAGCACTTCACAAAATAATAAGTTATTTAAACATAGTAACATATGTAACCTTAATTTCACACAAACTTATCTCGGTACTCAAAATGTATATAGATGTTCGATTTAGTCCGCAACCTTGTTCTTGCCCCGGTTTCGGTCCAAGCTTTGCGTTTCTTAATCTCTTATGACAATTTCACTTATTTAATATTACATTGACTAAATCGACTCCTGAATCACACTTTGGCAAAATTATGATTTTGCCCTTAAACTTTCTCTTAATTACACTTTTGCCCCTAAGCTCATAAAATGATTTTTATTCAACTTCCTTGTATTTTAAGCTTAGCCGAATTATTCTCTTAACTACAACAGCCCTTAATGTCCATTATTTCACTCATGTATGACCAATTTTATAACTTTTACAATTTGGTCCTTTTTATGCATTTTTCATGAAAATCACTTAGAAAAAGATGTTTATCATACATCAAAATTTCATATTCTTCCTTAAAACATCAAAATACATGCATTTCATACATGGGTAAAATTTTTAACATAAACCCTAGCTCAAAATATAGCTAGAAATGGCTAAATCGAGCTGCGAGGATCTCAAAAATACGAAGAACATTAAAAATAGGGCAAATAGACACTTACAATCAAGCTTGAAAGATGAACAAACCCTAGCTATGTCTTCTTTAGGGAATTTCGGCCAAGGAGAAGAAGATGGACACAATTTTGACTTTTTTTTTCCCTTTTTAATCTTTTATTTACCAAATAACAAAAATGCCATTCATGATCCTTTCTTGAGATTTTTCCTTCCCATGTCCATTTTTGTCCATCTTAACATATAATGGTCTAATTGCTAAATAAGGACTTCTAATGATTTTTATGATTCTATTTTATACTTAAACCTTCTAGATTCTCATATTTTCTAATCCTTGTAATTTAGTCCTAATGGATAAATTATTTACTAATTAATAAAATTCCTTCATGAAATTTTCACACAATCATTCAAATACCTCTTAAGCCTCATAAAAATCATTAAAATTCATATTTTTACTTTGGATTTGTGGTCTCACACCATTATTTTGACTAGGCCTTAAATCGAGCTATTATAGTAACCATGGATCGCCCGCCTTTGTGATGGATGACTTTATCACTATTTGATAGTGATTGACTTTTCATGAGGGAATATGCAATGGTTACCATGAGATAAAATATGATCATATTGGGAGAAAGTATATTATCCCAAATAGATCAAATATATCCTACGAGGGTAACACACTTATGACAAGGTCATTGGTCGAGCACTGAGTAGTTGCTTTCGTAATGGTATGTCATTGTGGTAAGCTCAGTTATGATACAATAGTGGAATGACTTCATGGCTAAATGAGTTTATAATTAATAGATGAAAAGCCAGAACTTAATTATAAATTATTTGGGCCTCAACTACATATGTCCAATCGGTCCCTTCTTTAGCTCCTTGAAATCATAAATGAATTGCATGTTGGAATATAGATATAACAAAATAACATAAAAAGAGAATTTAGAAACATTCAAGAATGATTACAGTTTTCTCCAAATGGATAAATATAATCATTTGGAAATGAATGTAGGTTTCCAAATATGGAAATGGAAATGAAAATGAAAATGAAAATGAAAATGAGAATAAGAATGAAAATTTTCAATCATATATGAATTACTTAAAAAATAGTGGAAGAATGAATTTATGTTTTTGAACTGTTTTGAAGCTTGAAAATGAAAAGTAATCATTCGATCATAATGGACACATTGAGTTATGGAATATTGAACATATTTTCTTTGTAACATCCCGAGATAGAGCTTAGAATTTTGGACTTTTCGAGCAAGGAGTTCACGTCTGGTATGGCAAACTAGTGATTGCTAGAAGACTTTCAGTAGAGTTTGCCAGCAAGATCGACGAGCAGTGTACACCTAAAGGACGTTGTAAGAAGGGTTTTACTGGTGTTAAGGAGGGCAGGTTTCGCTAAATGGTTTTACAAGTTGGGGTTCGCTAGTTGGTTTGGCAATTCGAGGTTCGTTGGTTGATATAGCGAGCTGGGGTTCACCAGTATAAGTTGAGCTACACTCGAATTAGGAAGTTAACTTCTTCTCCAAATACAAAACTATTCATACACGTAACCTTTCTCCTAAGTTAAGTAGGGTATACTATGAGTACTGAAACATATAGTGCCTATAAATTAAGTCATTTCCATGAAAAGTTCTTTCATTGATTATTCATTTTGTCAAGTCTCTATTCTGAACCAAAGTTCTTAGAAAGCAAGGTAAGCCTCTGTTCTACTAGGATTAATTGTCCAGGAAATTAGGTTCGCTCATACGCTTGAATTTTTGTGCTTTATTAAGTAATTTGTTTATTTTTATGTGTGTTATAAACCAGTGGATCATTTACCAACAAGGACAAAGGAAAAGAAAAACTTGTCTAAATTCTCAGCTAATCGGTGAGTGTTTAGGGATTGCCATTTGGTGTGAACTATTGTGTTTTCAAGAGCTTAGGGGTTTAAAAAAACTAAGTTCTAAGAGTAAGCTTTTCTATAAAAAAATTTCAAGATATGTGATTATGTTTTGAAAGACATGTTTATGTTTGCTTTTATATGAACTTATGTTTTAAATGTTTTAAAGATATGTTTCAAAGTATGATTTTACAAACTGTGTTTTTGTGAGCTCTCTATGTGAGCTCTATATGAACAAGTATTTTATGCGAGCTCCTTACGTGAGCCCTATGTTAGATATATTGGGATGCCATAAGATTGCTAGTACTCACCTATAAGTTTATGATTTGGGCATTGAAGCCTTAGGACATATGGAGAGATAAGGGACTATGGAGCTATGCTCCATTCGAAGGGACATGTTGGTGTAAGAGAGAGTGTTTAGCTTTTTGTTACACTTATGGGACATGTTAAGGACTCTTTGAGTCACAAGTTAGGCGATATAAGGAGATCATCGTATCCAACAAGTATACAAACATGTTTTATGTTTTTCAGCAAGATCAGTATAAGAATGAGAAAAATCACAAGGACATGACAAGTACATGAATATATTTTATGTTTCGTTACAAAAAACAAGCCAAGTTTTTAAGTATGATTTCCAAAAAGTACATTTAGAACTATTTTTGCAAGCTTTGATGTTTTCGAACAAGCAGGTAGCAGTGAGCTGGGTCTCAAACCTTTATGGCGAGACCAACTCGCGAAATGGTTTTCAAACTAAGATGTTGTTTTAACTTCGTATTTTAAGCATGCTTTGATGTTTCTTGTGTATTCACTGAGTTTTCAATGAACTCACCTACTCCTCTCTTACTTCACAAGTAAGTAGATCATGGAAGGCAGTGGCTAGGTGATTGATCCAAGTGAAGCTAATCAAGATGGGTACCAACGAACCCTAGGGAAAACACGATGTGGTTATTTTATGGTGTAAATCGTTTTCAAACCGGATTTTTTTCTAACAATTGGTATCAAGAGCTAGGTTATGCTATGTTATGGTGTAAATTGAGACTGAATCTCTCTCTTCATCTTGTTTAATTAATATTTGATAAGATGTGACATTCTTGTAATTATTTGTATCTGTAAGTGAATGTATGCAAATGAATGCAATATTATTTATATTTGTTATATAATTATCTTTTTCCAAGGTTGTGGTTCTTAGGAAATAGACCGTGGACTATCATCTCCATGTAGGATTATTTTTTATTTTTAGTATTCCTGTGAGCCAAAACGGACATAGGACATAATGTAATTTTTCTAAAAAGGAGTCCATGACGAGGAGAAGATGGAGCGATGACAGTCGAAGACATCAGGAATGCATTGTGATGAAAGGCCATGTAATTTTTGTTTTTCATTTATTTTCTAAAAATAGAACCATGGAAATCTTAGTTGACAATTTTATTTTATTTCTCATCTCTTTATATATCTGTTTAATAATTATTTATTATATAATTGTGATATATATGTATGATATGATCCATAGTTGATCTATCAAAGGTAATAAGTGTTGTAATATGACAATACATGTGTTGTATTGTTCCATTCACTTCTTTAGGTTATTCGATTACTGTGAGAAGTGTGATAATGAGAAATTGCATGTCTGGGATTGGATCTGGCAAGGAAAGGCTTGGTTTTTAAGTTTTCAAATACGATTCACCTCCCTTTCTTAGGAACCTACCTAGTTCACGGTTCACGGTTCACATTCACTTCTTAGATTTTTCTCTTAAAAGAAAAACTGTAGAGAATCAAATTTGTTTGATTGACTCTTGTGAATAATTGAATGTGAATATTATAAAATTGTTATAACATGTCATGCATACATGAGATAAGCATGCCATATAGTTTAGGAAAGAATGCCATATGTACTTGTCATGCATATATTGATTATACATGATTGAAACCGAAAATAAAAAACATTGCATTTTTTAAAAAATATTGACTGGGAGAAGGTCCCTAAGTAAGACTTACAACCTCCATCAATGGTTTTTTGTGATGGCATGAAATGGACATGCTTCAAGGTAGACGTTGTCATGTGGATTTCACTAAGGAGACTTCCTGAAATTAAACATACTTTTCTTATGATCATATAATAGTTTGATTGACCCTGTGGTAGGTTTTATCATACGATACATTAAGAAATTCTGTCTTCAAAGAGGACAACTAGTCACAACATGCTACACGGTGAGATTGTCCCAAGATGACTCATTTATGGTGCATGATGTGATAGGTGTTGAGTTGATGGTTATACATTAAAGATCATCTAGTTAAGTAGCTCCCCATGGAGCTATTCTTAAGTTAGAATGTTGGTCAAACGTTACATGATTATTAGTACGTGTGAATCTATAAGGAATTAGGCTCATGTACTAATTTGATGGAAATCATTATTCTTTCTAGTTGATCATGATCACTTCAAGGTGGCTTGATTCAATGGGTGTGGGAATTATCGTCGCAACGACTGACAAATGTTTCCAAGGTTTAATGTAAGATGCATGTATCATCTTAATTCATATCGTAATGTAGAAAAATATTTTCAAACATCTGTTTAATACAAAGATATTAATATATGATTTTTTTTTCCAGTTCGAAAATGGCACCAACTCCCTTATTGAACATACTCACTGAAAACAAACTGAACAACAATAACTCTAAGGAATAGAAAAGGAACCTGATAATTGTCATGAGTTATGAGAAACTTAAAATAGTTTTTGATAATAAGTCCCTATTGGCCACTCAAGTTAAGGCTAGAAAATGCTGGGAAGAGTCTAATGAGATAGCTTATTTTTATATGTTAGCAAACATGACCAGTACTCTATATAAGCAACTAAAATGCTATAAGATTGCTAAAGCAATTTTAGATAAGCTAGAAGACATGTTCAAAGGCCAAGCTCTTTGTCTTAATAGTCTATCATAACTAGCTTGATGAATGCCTAATAATAGCCTAGAACTCTGGTTAAAGACCATATGATCACTATTGTAACAACCCTAAACCGTATCCATCGCCGAAACAAGGTTATAGAGCATTACTAGAGTTTAAAAAATAATTTTACGTAATTCATGTCAACTACTATTCATATCCAAAACTAATTATTTTGTCCCTTGAATGGACCCTTGAGGCCTAATATAAACATTGGAATATAGTCGGGACTAAATTGGGAACTCAAAGAATTTTTTGCAAAATTTCCAAAATTTTTCCTAGATGTAGGGCACACACGCTATAACAGCTCGATTTTGGGTTTGGTTGGAATTGTGGTTTCGGGACCACAAATGTAACACCTAAAACTCGGCCTAAACGTTATGGCCGGATCTAGCATGTTACATTAAAAGGTTGTTTAAAAGCTATGTGTTCGTTAAAAACTTTGTATCCTTTTTGAAACTTTGAATTTTGTTGTTTGTAAAAACAAGATTTGCTTTAAGTGTATTTTGAAAAGATGTTATTATTTTCAAAAACTTTGTTTGTTTCAGAAGTTTGACTTAAAGAATTACGGAAACGTGATATTTTGAAAATGGTTGTATTGTTTTAAAAACCTGTGTTTAATCGTTTAACAATTTATAACTAGCAGAATTACCAAATGAAAGTTTAAAAAGAAAAAAAAATCAAATGGCCTTATTACACAAAATATTGACCCAAAGATAATATAAAATAAGTTAAATCTAAATTTACTAAGTATCGCTAAGAAGCAAATCTGACGTATGGCCACCTCCGAGTCCTCCACATCTCCAAATCCTCTAACGCTGGGGATTACCTGCACGATTATAAGAAAGGGGTGGGTTACGAGAACTCAGTGTGTAATCCCCTATAACGGTCACTATCTGGCCTTGAGCCCATACAGTATCGGTTGGGCCTAAGCCCTATTCGGTAATAAGTTGGGCCTAAACCCCTAAAACATCTCGATGCAAGTGGATATGTACCCACCCCAATCCTACCAGCCGTCTAACTCTCCACCTGTACCAACCAATCACACTATGTGGGGACCATGTCAACCCACCTAGCCAAAAGTCACCAATATTGCAGTCAAGCTGCTAATCACGGTATATGTGGCTGAGCCACCAAAACTGTAGGTGGTGATGCTACTCGAACGCTATGTGGCAGAGCCACTAAAATGGTACTTCCTCCAATCATTATCCCCAAACCATGCAACATAATTTGAATGCAGTGTATTACAAGTATAAACAGTAGAAATAAAATGACATACAAGATATTCAACTACCATCAAGGACATACAACCATTTTATCACCTAAGGGTAAAATAGTAATTTTCATCCCTTTGGGGGTATTTCAGTAATTTCAGTCATCTAACGGCCTTTTTGGGGGCCTACTATTGTCTCAAGCGACACGTGTTCCCTTTTTGGTCTCTACGGTGTAATTGGGCCTAAAATCCCTTTTCGGCCCAAGCGGGCCCACACGCTCGTGTGGCCTATTTAACTCATTTTTAGTCTCGGTTCTGTGGACTTCGCAGTCGCATCAGTTATTCAGCAATTTTCCATCGATTTTTCTCATGTGGCCCCATTAGGCTATTGGGCCTACTTAGCTCGTTTCGGCTTCAATAAGGCCCATTATAGCCTCAGAATTACAGGTGTGTTCATAACCCTCTTAATGGTCTATCGCTATCACTAGTGGCTCGATTTATCACTACGAGCGCTCACACGCTCGGGTGCCTTGGTTGCCAATACTCCAGCTTTTCGGCATTTTGGCTTATGGCCAAATCACAGAACATTACATGCCATCACAAACAATGGTTTGATATTACACACTTGATTACGAGTTGTGTTTTCCAACACTTCCAAAACACCTATAGTGATAGTTAATCAAGTGGTTAGACTCAAACTTAAAAACCTTAACTTGAAGCGGCTTACTAGTCTAATCTTTACTTACCAAGAACACGATCTCCTTTAGTGCACCAAATAATAGGCGTTATCTTTTAGCTATCAAGTCCCTAATAATAAATGGTGAGAAAGAGAGTTATTAGCAACCATCCCACTTTCAGCCAAACCAAATATTATGGCAACGTTCTTACCTCACTTCCTTGAGGAGTTAAAGATAGAGATTTGGTTAATACAAATCACTTGTGCCCCTTCACCTTGTTGAAAACCCTAAGCCCAATGATGGCCATAACACAAAAGAACGTATATTTGACCCAACAAAAGAGAAAGAAGAACACACCATTACAAAAGAAACCGAATGGAATCCAAGTTATAGACAAAGAGAGAACTACCACTTACCAATTGATACAATCTTTGCATAACCGTAGATGAAGATCAAAGAAGCTAGTTGAAGAGTAACAATGGAAAGGAAGTATGTATTCGGCTATGGAGAAAAGACAAGAAAAGGAGACGAGATGAAAAAGAAAAGAAACGGATGAGAAGAGATGGGAAGAAGAATTTTGGCCAACCAGTGTTTAGGCTAATAACAAGCAAAGAAGAATATAAGGAAAGTGAGAAGAAGAGAAAAAAATGAGTTAAGAAATCGAGAAAAGAAGAATCAAGGAGAAAAATGACCTGAGATGCTATAGTCAGAAGACCCAAACTACAAATTCTATCAAAAGAAAACTAGAGAAAATGACACACTCTCAACTCTCCCTACTGAAGATGTTACCAAAACACCAAGGAAAATTTGGCATTCTCCACACACAACCTTGGTCAAAATTTCCTAACACCTAATCCCTACATTCAGCCAACACCCATGCACTCCTCTATCCCTTGATTTCCTCCACCTTTTCCACCTAATTATGCTCTCCTTCACTCGTTTGAAAAGTTTGACCAATTCTCCAACCCCCATAGCAGAGTTTGATCCCAACTCTGCTTCCTCCTCTTCTAGAGCATAAAATAAATGCCTTAATTTGCTTACCAAGGGAATCAAACTCCACTCCCCCTTATCCCCTAGTGATGCCACCACCAACTTGCCACTAGCTCAATTGTGTTAGTAAAACACACTATAATTTACATAATTCCTGCTTCCAACAGCCCTCTCTACTAAAGGGCCAAAAACCAAAATTTTTCCAGGGTTCAAACTCGAACCCAGGCCTCCTAGAACCCCCAAACACCCTCAATTAACCCGCTAAGCAAGCACAACATGCAATTATGCAAAAATTACAAACCCCTAATTTTTAGGATGTTACAACTCTACCCCCTTTAAAGAAATTTCGGCCTCAAAATTTACCTGATCAAAAGAGATAAGGGTATTGATGTCGCATTGCCTCCTCAGGCTCCCATGTGGCTTCCTCTGAATCGTGATTACACCACAGTACCTTGACTAACAAAACATATTTTCTTCTTAGCACCTTAATATCAAGGTCCAAAATCTGCAACGGTTCTTTTTCAAATGTCAGATCAGGTCTTACCTCAATATTCTCCACCGGCATTATATGAGAAGGATCCGAATGGTAGCGTCTCAGCATAGAATCGTGGAATACGTTATGTATCTAGTTTAACTCAGGAGGCAGCTCTAGCTGATAGGCGATCTGTCCAACACGTTTTAATACCCGGTAAGGTTCGATAAATCTGGGCTTAGCTTGCCCTTCCATCCAAATCTTAGAATCTTTTTCCACGGTAAGACCTTCAAGAAGACATAATCCCCTACAGAGAACTCTATCTCTTTACGCTTAAAGTCAACATACGACTTCTGCCTCTCAGATGCTTTTTTTAATCTACCCTAGATCAACTTCACTTTCTCCTCAGTTTTTGAAATTAGCTCTGGACCCAATAATCGTCGTTCACCCAATTCTGTCCAACACGTAGGGTACGACACCTACGACCATATAATGCCTCGTATGGTGCCATTTGAATACTGGATTAGTAGCTGTTGTTGTAAGCAAATTCCACTAAGGATAGATAGTCTTCCCAACTGCCTTTGAAATCAATCACATAGTTTCTTAACATGTCTTCCAAAATCTGAATTACCCTCTCTAACTGACCATCAGTCTGTGGATGAAAAGTTGTGCTGAAATCCAACCTTGTACCCAGAGCCTCATGCAACACTCTCTAGAATCGTGATGTAAATCTAGGGTCCCTGTTCGAGATGATAGACACTGGCACCCCTACAACCTTACAATCTCTGCCACATATAACTTGGTCAACTTCTGCAATGAGTAATCGATGTGAACTGGTATGAAGTGGGCAGACTTAGTCAACTGATCAACAATTACCTATACCGAATCTTTCTTAGTAGGCATAAGGGGTAGCCCACTAACAAAGTCCATGGTTACCCTCTCCCACTTCCAGAGTGGAAATTTCACCGGTTGTAGTAATCGAGAAGGCAGTTGATGCTCAGCCTTCACTTGCTGGCATGTCAAACACTTACAAAATCAGTCACCTCATGCTTAAGTCCTGGCCACTAATACAATTCACGTAGATCTTGGTATAATTTGTTTCCACCGGGATGCATAGCGTATGGGCTACTATGCGCCTCCTGCAAAATCAACTGTCTTAACTCAGAGTCCCTCGGTACACATACTCTTCCACGGAAGCATAACACTCTTTCACTATTCAGCCCAAAATCCTCAGTCTTTCCCTCCTTCACCTGTTGGATCAGAGAAAGAAATGACTCATCTAACATCTGCTTCTCTTTAATCTGACCAATCCAAGTCAGTTTTACTTGTAGTTCAACTAACAAACTATCACATTCAAATAGGCTAAGACGAGCAAACATAGCTCTCAAATCAGACACAACCTTACGGCTTAGTGCATCTGCCACCACATTAGCTTTTCCCAAATGATACTCGATCGAGCAATCATAATCCTTAGCAACTCTATCCATCTTTGTTGCCTAAGATTTAACTCCTTTTGGGTAATGAGATACTTAAGACTCTTATGGTCGGTGTAGATAATTGACTTTTCCCCATACAAATAATGTCTCCATATCTTTAGTGCGAACACCACTGTGGCTAACTCCAAGTCATGAGTGGGGTAGTTCACCTCGTGCGCCTAAGCTGACGAGATGCATACGCCACCACCTTCCCCTCCTGTATCAGCACACAACCCAAACCCGTGTGCGACGCATCACAATAGACAATGAATTCTTTTCCAGCCTCTGGTTGTGTTAATACCAGAGCTTCAGTCAAAATCTTTTTCAATTTCTCAAAACTCTCCTACTATTTATTCGTCCAAACAAACGGTACCCCCTTACACAGTAACTTAGTTAGAGGTGCCGCAATCAATGAAAACCCCTCAATGAACCGCTTGTAGTACCCGACCAAACCCAAAAAACTTTAAATTTTAGATATCGACTTTGGTGACTTCCAATCTAACACAGCCTCAATTTTTCGAGGATCAACCCTAATCCCTCGGCAGACACGACATGCCCCAAAAATGTCACCTCTCGCAGCCAAAACTCGCACTTGCTAAATTTGGCATAGAGTTGTTTTTCCTTCAATATTTGTAGAACAACCCAGGGATGTGAATCATGCTCCTCCTTAGTTCTTGAATACACCAGAATATCATCTATGAACACCACCACGAACCAGTCTAGGTAGGGTTAGAAGACCCGGTTCATCATATCCATGAAAGTAGCTGGTGCATTGTTAACCCAAATGGCATTACTAGAAACTCATAGTGTCCATAACGAATCTTGAATGCTGTCTTGAACACATCTGCCTCTTTAACCCTTAATTGATGGTACCCCGACCTTAGATCTATTTTAGAGAAAATCGAAGCTCCTCGCAGCTGATCAAACAGATCATCTATCCTTGGTATTGGATACTTGTTCTTAATCATTAGCTTGTTCAACTGAAGGTAGTCAATACACATAAGCATTGACCCATCCTTCTTTTTCATGAACAATACTGGCGCTCCCCACGGAGACACACTCGGTCTGATAAATTCTCGATCCAAAAGCTCTTGGATCTAAGCTTTTAATTCCACCAGCTCTTTTGGTGCCATCCTATAAGGGGCGATGGACACCGGAGCCATACCGGTAAAAGCTCAATGCTGAATTTGACCTTGCAATTTGGAGGCAATCTCGGAAGCTCTTCAGGAAATACATCCGGATACTCCTTTACAGTCCTGACATTCTCTGCAGATGGTTCCTTAACAATAGATGTGCTGACATAAGCAAGGAACACCTCGCAACCTTTGCGAACCAGCCTTTCGGCCCTTAACGCTAAGATTACATTGGACAAATAGTTCCTCCGCTCGGCTATCACAATCACCTCCTCACCCTCTAAAGTCTTTAATACCATACGCTTAGTAGCAAAATCCAAATTTGCACGGTGTTTCACTAACCAATCCATGCCCAGAATGAGATCAAAGTCGTCAAAAGGCAATTCCATCAAATCTACCGGAAAAACAACCCCTTGAACCTCGAGAGGCACATTTCTAAACAACTTATTCACTATAACAGATTGTCCTAGAGGACTAATCACTGATGTCTCATTATTAGCAAGTTTGAATTATACCCAAAGTTTCAGACACAGTACATGCAACATACGAGTGCTTCGACCCAATATCAATTAAAGTAGTACATGGTACATCATGAATAAGGAACGTACCAGTTATGACGTTAGGTGCGTCGCTATCCTCTCGATGCCGAGTAGTATAAACCAATTCTGACTGTCTCACCTCTATATTACTAGTACCTCTGCTCGGTGCTCCACGACCACGTCCTAACCCATTTCCCCTCTAGGTGGACTACGACCTCTCGGTGGCTGCTGACCATCTCTCTCTGGCTGCACATAGCCGTGACCTACTGCTTGCGTTTGAACAGGCTCCTGAGGATAGTTCCTATGTCAATGATCTTTGGACCCACATCTGAAACACCAGCCAGTTCTTCTCCAACACTCTCCTAATATGGTCTCCCGCACTCAACACATAGTTACGGTCGACCAACAGCAACTGGAATCCCAACTTGGGCTAGCCCATCAAACCTCGGCTCTTATGAAATCCCCCTGAAAAACCTGAAGACCCAAAATCTCTCTTATTCTTTCCCCTTTCATTCTCATGATTTTGACACTTAGAGCGTTTCACGTCCTCGGTTATCTTAGCCTTCTCTACCAGGGCAGCGAAGTCTCTTTCCCTCTAAAAGTCTATCAGTACCCACAACTTATCCTAAAGACCATCCTTAAACCGTACACAATGCTCGTATTCAATTATAACTATGCCCTGAGCGTACCGGCTCAAGCGCAGGAACTCTGCATCATATTCCGCAGTAGACTTATTCCCTAGACCATATTCAAAAATTCCTTTCTCCGGGCATCCACATAACTTGCCTCGACTTACTTCCCTTGGAAGGTCATCTTAAAGAAATTCCATGTTAATCGGTCGGCCTGCGTGCTTTCCCTCATGGTAATCCACCATTAATATGCGTCATCCCGTAGTAAAGACACTGCTCCTTTTAGTTTCTGTTCTGCTGTGCAATCCAGGTCATCCATGATTCGCTCTACTACCTCTAACCAATACTTTGCTACGTTTAGGGCTACACCAGAGATGCCCCTGAAGATTTCTGCCCCATTAGATTGAAGCCGCTTAGAAATTGACCCTCGGGCCACTGACCCAGTACTCGCTCCAACCATTCTTTCCAAAACCTGTAGCATCGCTTGAGACAAAGCATCATCCTTTCAGGCTCGGTCCTAAGACCCCATTTCAGTCATTGGTGATGCCAGCGCCTCCCTTTCAAGCATATGCCCTAATGTTGAGGACCCAGCCCTAGCACTTCGGCCTCTACCAAGGCCACGTGTACCCCTTCTATGACCTCTCACACTCATATCGGTGTAACGTATTAGTCTGTTTAAGAGTCTTATGCGTTAGCGAATCGTTCATGTAATTATGAACAAATGTTTTATGAAAAGGAAACAGTAATAAGAGTAGTTTTCGCAGATTAATTTACTAAAGTTTTAGTCTCTATAGTCTCAGTTTCCGTAAATAAGAGTTTGATATACTACTACTATCTTTAGTAGTTTTTCAGTACAGTCACTATATCATATAACAAAGTATGAGATCAGAAAACTTACGGATTTGGTGCAAGGGACTCGGTGTGCCATACTTCCAATAACACTATCACATTTTCTAAACCACAGTTTAAACAGATTTGGAAAAATTTTTAAACCTATTCCACAGTCGAGTTTTGCAACCTGGCTCTGATACCATTAAATGTAACATCCCAAACTCGGCCTAAACATTATGGTTGGATCTAGCATGTCACATCAAAAGGTTGTTTAAAAGCTATGTGTTCGTTGAAAACTTTGTATCTTTTTTGAAACTTCAAATTTCGTTATTTGTAAAAACAAGATTTGCTTAAAGTGTATTCTAAAAGATGTTATTATTTTTGAAAACTTAATTTGTTCAAAAGTCTGACTTAAAGAATTGCGAAAATGTGATATTTTGAAAACGATTGTTATTATTTTAAAAACCAGTGTTTAATCGTTTAACAATTCATAACTAGCAGAATTACCAAATGAAAGTTTAAAAAGAAAAAAAATCCAATGGCCTTATTACACAAAATATTGACCCAAAGATAATATAAAATAAGTTAAATCCAAATTTACTAAGTATCGTTAAGAAAAAAAATCTGACGTATGGCCACCTCCGAGTCCTCCACACATTTAAATCCTTTAACGCTGGGGATTACCTGCACGATTATAAGACAGGGGTGAGTTACGAGAACTCAGTGTGTAATCCCCTATAATGGTCACTATCTAAGCTTGAGCCCATACGGTATCGGTCTGGGCCTAAGCCCTATTCAGAAACAAGCTAGGCCTAAACCCCGAAAACATCTCGATGCAAGTGGATATGTGCCCACCCCAATCCTACCAGCCGTCTAACTCTCCACCCGTACCAACCAATCACACCAAGTAGGGACCATGTCAACCCACCCAGCCAAAACTCACCAATATTACAATCAAGCTGCTAATCACGGTATATGTGGCTGAGCCACTAAAACGGTAAGTGGCGATGCCACTCGAACAGTATGTGGCAGAGCCACTAAAATGGTACTTCCTCCAATCATTATCCCTAACCCATGAAACATGATATGAATGTAGTGTATTACAAGTATAAACAATATAAACAAAATCACATACACGATATTTAACTACCATCAAAGACAAAATGGTCATTTTATCATCTAAGGGTATAACGGTAATTTTCACCCCTTTGGGGGTATTTCGATAATTTCCCCATCAAGGGTATTTTGATAATTTCAGTCATCTAACGGCCTTTTCAGAGGCCTACTATCACCTCGAGCGACACGGGTTCCCTTTTTGGTTTCTACGGTGTAATTAGGCCTAAAATCCCTTTTCAGCCCAAACGGGCCCACACGCTTGTGTGGCCCATTTAACTCATTTTTGGTCATGGTTCTATGGACTTCGCAGTTGCATCATTCATTCGATAATTTTTTATCAGTTTTGCTCATGTGGGCCCATTAGCCCATTGGGCCCACTTAGCCCATTTTGACTCAATAAGGCCCATTATAGCCTCAGAATCACAGGTGTGTTCGTGACCCTCTCAACGGTCTACCGCCATTACTAATGGCTTGATTTATCACTACAAGCGCTCGAACACTCGAGTGCCTCAATTGTTGATACTCTGACTTTTTGGTATATCAGCTTATGGCCAAATCACAGAACATCACATGCTATCACAAACAATGATGTGGGATTACACACCTGATTACGAGTTGTGTTTTCCACCGCTTCCAAAACACCTATAGTGATAGTTAATCAAGTGGTTAGACTCGACCTTAAAAACCTTAACTTGAAGCGCCTTACTAGTCTAATCTTTACTTACCACGAACACGGTCTCCTTCAGTGCACCAAATAATCGGCCTTATCTCTTAGCTATCAAGTCCCTAACAATAAATGGTGAGCAAGAGAGTTATTAAAAATCATCCCACTTTCAGCCAAACCAAATATTATGGCAATGTTCTTACCTTACTTGCTTGAGGAGTTAAATATAGAGATTTGGTTAATACAAATCACTTGTGCCCCTTCACCTTATTGAAAACCCTAAGCCAAACGATGGCCATAACACAAAAGAACGTATCTTAGACCCAATGAAAGAGAAAGAAGAACACACCATTACAAAAGAAACCGAATGGAATCCAAGTTATAGACAAAGAGAGAACTACCACTTACCGATTGACACACTCCTTGCAGAACCATATATGAAGATCAAAAAGCTAGTTGAAGATTAACAATGGAAAGGAAGTATGTATTCGGCTATGGAGAAAGGACAAGAAAAGGAGACGAGATGAAAGAGAAGAGAAACGGATGAAAAGAGATAGGAAGAAGAATTTCAGCCAACCAGTGTTTAGGCTAATAACAAGTAAAGAAGAATATGAGGAAAGTGAGAAGAAGAGAAAAAGAGGAGTTGATAAATTGGAAAAAAAGAAGAATCAAGGAGAAAAATGACTAGAGATGCTATCGTCAAAAGACCCAAACTGTAAATTCTCTCAAAAGAAAACTAGAGAAAATGGCACATTCTCAACTCTCCCTACTGAAAATGTTACCAAAACACCAAGGAAAATTCGGCACTCTCCACACACAACATTGACCGAAATTGTGTAACACCTAATCCTTATTTTCGGCCAACACTCATGCAATCCTCTATCCTTTGATTTCCTCCACCTTTTCCTCCTAATTATGCTCTTATTCATTCGTTTGAAAAGTTTGACCAATTCTCCAACTCCCATAGTAGAGTTTGATCCCAACTCTGTTTCCTCTTCTCCTAGAGCATAAAATAAATGCCTTAATTTGCTTGCCAAGGGAATTGAACTCCACTCCCCCTTGTCCCCTAGTGACGCCACCACCAACTTTCCACTAGCTAGAACCCCTAAACACCCTTAATTAACCCGTTGAGCAAGCACAACATGTAATTACGCAAAAATTACAAACCCCTAATTTTTGGGATGTTACAACAAACCTGACGCAGTAAAATTTATTTTTATTATATTTATATGGTCTACAGTTTTATGAAATGATTTTGTGAAAATTTCGTTTGAAAATTTTGACTTAGGGCACTCAATTTATTTAAAGGAACTAAATTGTAATAAGTGAAAATCTTGAGTTCTATATGTTAGAAGTGTCTAATTGCTATGAGATTTTAAATTAGAGGTCCTTAGATGGTAATTAGACCATTATACTTCAAGTTGGACAAAAATAGACATGGTAGGGTGAAATTTCAATGTTTGGCCTTAAGGGCATTTTGGTCATTTGGGTAATAAGGATAAAATGAAACACATAAAAGATGTCATCTTCTGAATTTCATCCTCCCATGGCTGAAAATCACAAGGTTCTCCATAGCTAGGGTTTTTTCATCTTCCAAGCTTGATTATCACAAAAATGAAGTTCGGACCTAGATTGGGGGAAAAACAAAGTGTTTGACGATTAGGTCCATTTTCACTATTTTTATTCTGAGGTAAGTTTGTATGTAAATAATGCAATGTTATATTTGTATTTAATGTTTTGATATTGCATGAAATGTATGATTGATTCTATGAGTATATTCGACGAAGTTCCAGCGAGAGAGAAATCCCAGTTGAACCTTAGGAATAGATTAGGATACAAGTGACATGTCACTAGAAACCCATGTGATTATGTGATTTATGTGTCCTGGGTGCTGGTCTTGTATGCCCTACCGGTGGCTGGGTATACCTTTATATGTTGCAGATACCTGACAGTTTGTGTGAGCAGCACTGTGTAGCTACGTCTCGACTGACAACTTGTGTGAGCAGGCCTGAGGATAGCTCGAGAGTGAGCCTATATGTGTTATGAGAATTTTTGTAGCATTGGCTACATATGTGGCACTTATGTGCAAATCTTTCCGTGTATCCGATAGTATTCCAAGTGGTTCAATGGGTATGTCAAAGACGAGAAAGTATGTGATTATGTTATGAGTTAGTATAGGTATGTACAAAAACTCAAAGGAAATGAATTCGGTATATGATGAACTATTGGTAAGAATGTGATTGAGTATGTTATGTTCATGAGGTTTAATGACATTTAGGTTGATATACGTATGTTACTTATATGGCAATCGTACGGCTAATGTTGTTCATTATCTGCATATGAACTTACTAAGCTATATAGCTTATTCCCTTTTCTTTCCCTTGTCTTATAGTGTCACCAAGCTAGTTCGGGATTGGAAATCGTCGGAGATCCTTTCACACTATCAACTATTATTTTGGTACCGATGAATTCAACATTTTGAGTTATGGTATGTATAGGGGACTTGGTAATTTTGTTATGTGTCATAACTGATTTGGCCAAATGTGTTGATTTATATTGGTTGAAAGCTTATTTTGCATAAGGCCATTGGAAATTGGCTATTATTGGTTAAGTATATTCATATGATAATGCCTTTCATGGATGTGGGAATCTACTTAATTTGAGTTGATAAGTAAGTGATGTTTTTGTATGATAGATGGTAGCATGTAAATGATGTGTTGTTGTCTTGGTTGTGGCTGATTTGGTTGTATGTATATGCTTGGTTTGGTGCTATGTTATGTTGTGTAGGTGTGTACATTAAAGAGTGGCAAAAAGGCTTGGTAAATAGCCTTATTTTTGTCCACATGGGTAGACAAACAGGCGAATGTCTAAGCCGTGTGAGACACACAACTTGCCCTACAGCCTTGTGTTCCGGCCGTGTGTCCCCTGCACCTTAATTGTTGCAAAATAAAATGTCTAGAATATAGCACACGGAAGAGACATGGGCATGTGTCTCAGCCTTGTGTGCTACATGGTCTTGGACACGGGCATGTGTCTCGATTGTGTGAAGTCTACACCTATTTTATGAAAAATTATGAAAATTAAATCGACCACACGGCCTAGCACACTGGCTTGTGGCACGGGCTTGTGGCACAAGTCAGAGAGCACCCTATTTTGAACATGGCCAGTAGCACGGGCGTGTCTAAGGGTCACACGGGTGTGTGAGCCCTGTAACATGAAAATTTTTCTAGGTTTTGTAAAATTTTCTAAAGTTCTTGATTTAGTCCCAAACCCCTTCCAAAGCACGTATTGAGCTTCGTAAGCTCGTTTTAGGGACGATATGAATGTGTATGAAAAGTTTTAATTTGAATAGAAATTTATGACTTAGAAATGTATGTTTGCTTGTGTTTATGTCCAGTAATGCCTCGTACCCTATTCCGGCATTGAATATGGGTAAGGGGTGTTACATTTAGTGGTATCAAAGCTACGGGTTAGCCGATTCTCGAACTAACATAGTGTGTGTGAAAGTCTAGCTATACATGCCATAAATAAATTGTGATAATGTGATGACTCCTGATAATTTTAAAATGTGTTTTCATATAGTAAATGGATCCCAATCGAGCTGAAGCTGATGACGTAGAAAGTAATGCACCGGCTCCTACTTAAGGGGCAGCGCCTTCTGAAAGTAGACCTCTGGAAACACAAAGATTTATATACTTTTTCATACCTAATTTTACTTAAAATCAAGCCTTTTTGATAGAATTTTTTTCATAAAATAATTAACTTTTATAAAATAATTAAATTGCATTAAAAATTGGAACATGTTAATTTTTAGTCAATTTTACAATTATTTTCAGTGAATTTTGATTATTTTTTATAGATTCATACAAAGGGCAAAAATTGACCCGATAGACACTGTTAAAAGAACAAAATCGAGAAGCAATTTGGAGTAACAAGGAGAAATAATTTCAAGCCTAATACGGTCCAAATATGTGTATTAATTGATAATATAATTAATTTTAATTTATTCCCAATTTAATTTGGGCTAAATAAATTAATTTTCATTAATTATGGAAAAAGGGCCCAGTTGAACCGCACCAATTGAACCAAATCGAGCGAACCGAACCAGGCACCAATTGGGCAGCCTAGAACCGTTAAAATGCTGACCCCAATCAGCATTTTAGCTGATGAAATGAGCTTGCACAAAGGACCTTTGAAGACTTCCAAATTGCATTCAAACCCCACCTTAAATTAAGGCTTTACGGATTTACCCCAGCCTAATTTTAGCAAAGTTGAAAGTCTCAACTTTGCCATGTAGGTTGGTCGGCAATGAGGGGGCTCTTTGGCTGCTGAAAATTTCTATTTTTAACAGCCATCCTCAGCTCTATAAACCCCCCTTTGTTGCCCATTCAAATTATCCCTCAACATTCACATCTCTTCTCTCACAACTTTTCTCTCCTCTCTCACTTTTTCTCTCATTTTCCCATTCAAAGTTCCTTGCTCTTGTACTGATTTATCCTCTTGGGAAAGGGGTCTTCTTAAGCCATTTTAGAGCAGCAATTGAATGTTCATAGCAGCCTTGATCGGTGAGGACAACAAAGAAAGAGGAATGGAGCAACCTAGTCAAGCCACGAAAAACCACCAGATTTGATTCTTGCTCCCTATATCTTTAATTTTTTTTTGTTTTTATGATGAACATATCTATGAATATTTATTTTTTTGGAATGGTTCATTTAATCAGCTTAGCTTGAATTTAATTTGTGTTGGGTTGATTGCATTTCGTCATCTTGATTTGTTAAATTTATGTTTATGCTGTTATAGGCCTCGGTAAAATGCTTGATTAAGTAAAATCATGCCTAAGTTATTATGGCATTATAATTGTTTAGATAACTAAATAATTAATTATTTAAATGCATTGAAATTGTAATTAATGGACATAGTACTTAATCAGTGTATGTTTAATTATTCTAAGGTAGCTGAAGATTAGATTAGCATTGTATTTGGCGATACATATACCTTGCATAACTTGCAAGATTATTGTGATTAAACTGTTTCAAGGTTAGGATACTTTGTTACCTCACATAGTCATTTATATGCTTATTAGGTTGAATTAATCGTTTGAATTGACATAGGAATATGCGGGAGATTGTTTAATTTAATAAGTATGTATGTGAAATAAAATGTTTACCTTTATAAATTTGTTTTATCGGTCGAATTGACATAGGAATATGTACAAGATATGAATGGATTTTTGGTTTATAAATATGTTCATAAGTTAGCAAATTACCAAGTTGCCGTGATTTATTCGTAACAAGTATAAGCATAAGTTTACTAATTCTAAGGTAAGGGAATAAAATTAATCCAACACAATTATATCATCTTAATTAAAATTCGCTTTTGAAATCATGCATTAGAACTTTATTTTATTTTATTTTATTTTGTTTTCTAGTTTTTAATAATTTCTCAAATCCAAATATTTTTCCTTCACCAAAGTGTTTAAAATTACTTTCATAAATAATTCTTTTATAGTCCCTGTGGGTACGATAACTCGACATTTACTTGTCACTTTATTACTTGTTGCGATTGGGTACACGTGCACATTTCCACCATTCCAACCTCCCACAGTTAGTCAGGGGGAGGAGAAGGGGCTAGAGAAGCCTTCCTCCACATGATGAACGAGTGGTATACGGTGTTTGTTCGAACAAATCCGAATGCTCAACCCCCTCCACCCCCACCTATTCCTCAGCCGGTTCCCGTAGCTCCACAAGGTATGGAATTTGTAAGAGTGAATAAGCCTCCGGTTGATAAGATTCGAAAGCATGGGGCTGAAGATTTAGAGCAAATGTTGACGATTATCCCGAGAGGGCATAATTTTGGCTTGAGATTCTATCAGGGTATTCGATGAACTGTCTTGCACACTGGATGAATGTTTGAAATGTGCCATATCACTTCCAAGAGACTCAGCATACTGGTGGTGGAAACCCTTGTGTTGTAGTACCGAGAGAAAGCGTTAATTGGGAATTCTTCCAAGCTAAATTTAGGAAGAAGTATATCAGCCAATAGTTCATTGATAAAAAGCGTAAAGAATTATTAGAGCTAAAACAGGGCCGAATGTCTGTAATCGAGTATGAACGAGAGTTTGTCAGGCTCAGTAAGTATGCTCAGGAGTGTGTTTCCACTGAGGCTATCATGTGCAAAAGGTTTGAAGATAGGTTGTGTAATAGTCTGGTTTAGACCCTGGTCAGAATAGTGGTTTCAGGATCACAAATCTAAGTCAAAAAAATATTTTAATATTATTTTTCGTGCCTATGATATGGGATTAAGTAAGAGTGAAAGTTTCGTGATTTAATTTGGTCATTTATGTGCTTAATTTGAGAAAAGGACCAAATTGTGAAAGGTGCTAAATTAGCATACCATATGTTAAAAGAACCTATATGTTATCTCTTTATTCATATGAAGGCCTTAAAATGAAATTAGGCCATTATCCTATAGTATGGATGGTAATGGACTTTTAAATTAAGGATTTTATAAAGTTTTATATGCTTATTAGGTTGAATTATCGTTTGAATCGACATAGGAATATGCGATAGATTATTTAATTTAATAAGTATGTATGTAAAATAAAATGTTTACCTTTATAAATTTGTTTTATTGGTCGAATTGACATAGGAATATGTACAAGATATGAATGGATTTTTGGTTTAGAAATATGTTCATAAGTTAGCAAATTACCAAGTTGCCGTGATTTATTCGTAACAAGTATAAGCATAAGTTTAATAATTCTAAGGTAAGGGAATAAAATTAATCCAACACAATTATATCATCTTAATTAAAATTCGCTTTTGAAATCGTGCATCAGAACTTTATTTTATTTTATTTTGTTTTGTTTTCTAGTTTTTAATAATTTCTCAAATCCAAATATTTTTCCTTCACCAAAGTGTTTGAAATTACTTTCATAAATAATTCTTTTATAGTCCTTGTGGGTACGATAACTCGACATTTACTTGTCACTTTATTACTTGTTGCGATTGGGTACACTTGCACATTTCCACCGTTCCAACCTCCCACGGTTAGTCAGGGGGAGGAGAAGGGGCTAGAGAAGCATTCCTCCACATGATGAACGAGTGGTATACGGTGTTTGTTCGAACAAATTCGAATGCTCAACCCCCTGCACCCCCACCTATTCCTCAGCTGGTTCCCGTAGCTCCACAAGTTTTGGAATTCATAAGAGTGAATAAGCCTCCGGTTGATAAGATTCGAAAGCATGGGGCTGAAGATTTAGATCAAATGTTGACAATTATCCCGAGAGGGCATAATTTTGGCTTGAGATTCTATCAGGGTATTCGATGAACTGTCTTGCACACTGGATGAATGTTTGAAATGTGCTGTATAACTTCCAAGAGACTCAGCATACTGGTGGTGGAAACCCTTGTGTTGTAGTACCGAGAGAAAGTGTTAATTGGGAATTCTTCCAAGCTAAATTTAGGAAGAAGTATATCAGCCAACAGTTCATTGATAAAAAACGTAAAGAATTATTAGAGCTAAAATAGGGCCGAATGTCTATAATCGAGTATGAACGAGAGTTTGTCAAGCTTAGTAAGTATGCTCAGGAGTGTGTTTCCACTAAGGCTATCATGTGCAAAAGGTTCGAAGATAGGTTGCGTAATAGTCTGGTTTAGACCCTAGTTAGAATAGTGGTTTCGGGATCACAAATCTGAGTCAAAAAATATTTTAATATTATTTTTCGTGCCTATGATATGGGATTAAGTAAGTGTGAAAGTTTCGTGATTTAATTTGGTCATTTATGTGCTTAATTTGAGAAAAAGACCAAATTGTGAAAGATGCTAAATTAGCATGCCATATGTTAAAAGAACCTATATGTTATCTCTTTATTCATATGAAGGACTTAAAATGAAATTAGGCCATTATCCTATAGTATGGATGGTAATGGACTTTTAAATTAAGGATTTTATAAAGTTGTATTAAGGAAAAATTGGTAAATAAAGAATTAAATCATATTATAATTAAACAAAACCATAAAATATGGTCATCTTTATTCATCTTCCACCGAAAAACAAGAAAAGAAAGTTAGGTTTAAAGCTTTTGATTATTCGGCCATTGAAGAGTTTAATTCAAGGTATGTTTGCTTCGTTTTTTGATTATTTCTATGTTTTCGTAATTGTTGCTTCAAGTACTTTGAAACCCATGCTTCAGCTTTGTGAATTGATTAAGCACTCCTACGCCCAACGCCAGCCGGGTATGCTCCTTCTCCTCCTAGGCAGGCTCTATATATAGCTAGCTTATCACCTTCCTTATTTGTATCTTTTCGATGTGGGATCCCTCCGTCAGTAGAGTTTAAATCCAACTCAAACTCTTCCCGTCCAATCTGCAAAATAAATACTCCATTGCTTTCCATGAGATTTGAACCCAGGCTCCTTTGTAGCATAATCCACGCCTCTAACCACTAAGCCACAAGTTCCTCTTGTGTCTAAAATCATGCACAACTAAATATTACCCTATGGAAAAATTCTAGAGTCTATTTAAAGAGAAAACCAAAATACAAGAGCCAAGACTTGAACCTTGGACCTTCTTCCTTCCTTTTTGGCGTCACCCCCTTGCCTCTTATGTGGCGTCACTTTGTCACTACACCACAGACTCCACTTGTGTCATTCTCTCCACATTTTATTCTTAAAGCCTACCTACTAACTCCCAGGGTTTTTTTCACCTAAAACCAAAATTTCCCTAAAGCCAAAGTTTGAACCCGGGACTTCATAGAACCCCCTAACCTTCCAAAATCACTCACCTACTAGATCCAACTTGCATTAAATCTGTTCTCTTATTCCTAAAAATTTTAAACGCTACTACGCATAAGGCCAATGGGCCCAATCCTACTAGGCCCAACTTTGGGATGTTACACGTACGTTTATCCGAGTCCGAGGTAAGTCAATTTACAAATAAATGTACTTATGAAATGACTTATGTTCAAATGAAAAAATTATGATAGTGAGTGTGTATAAAATGACGAGAATATAAAATTTGAGGATGTATAGACAATGAATCAGTGTCCGAGAAGCCCTGTACGAACTTAGGAATAGATAAGATTACATATGTCATGGCATAAGTGTCCTTTATGTGATATCGTGTAAGACCATGTCTTGGACGTTGGCGTCGATTTGAGATTTATGTGTAAGACCATGTCAGGGACATTGGCATCGTATTGATTTATGTAAGACCCTGTCTAGGGCACTGGCATTGATATCTGGTTACATGTAAAACCACGTCTGGGACGTTGGCATTGTATGACTATTTCAAGCATTCTGAGTATCCTATTTGATTCCAAATGGTTCAATGGGAAATTCCAAGAATTGAATAACTATGTGAGTTGTATATCCATTTCAGGTACGTTTGTTGTATATGCTTTGAACTACTGCTATCTGCCTACAACTTTGCTCAGAAGCTGACCCACAACCTGGTGGCCAATCTCGAACATAATCAATCATACAATTAACACAGACAACATTAGTACTACCACGAGGGTACAACGGTCATTTGTCATTTAGGGGTAAAGTGGTAATTACACACTAAGGGTATTTTGGTAATTTTGTAATTCGGGGTAATTTGGTAATTTTGCAAACCAGGGGTAATTCAGTAATTTACAAACTAAGGGTAATTCGATAATTTCACAAACCAAGGGTAATTCGGTAAACCAGGGGCAATTCGGTAATTTCGCAAACCAGGGGTAATTTGGTAATTTTACAAACCAGGGGTATATTGGTCAGTTTACAAATCAGGGTATTAAAACCCAACAGAAGGTCCACTGTCGCCTCAAATGACTCAAGTATTCTAAACAGAGATAATGAATCAAATGGGCTTAAGGCCCATTCTCGGCCCAAGTAAGCCCACACACTCGTGTGGCCCACTCAGCCCAAACCTAGCCATATATATGAGATTCACATAGTCTAGTTCACTATCTACTACACAATCATACGATTTATTCATATGGGCCCCGGGCCCATTGGGCCCACTTGGCCCCTTTCGGGCTATCGTGGCCCAACAACCCACACCTACAAGAATACTCATGGTGGCCTCGACTATCGCGTCAAAGCTTTCACACATGCGCTCGCACGCTCGTGTGGCTACCATCATCGTGTGACCGGCATTTCGGCATTTGTCGCTCTACAGCTAGAGTAGAGAGAGATACACACTTGATAGGAATTTGAAGCTGCTAAACCGCGCTCTGAGCACTCCTACGCCTAACACCAACCAGGTATGCTCCTTTTCCTCCTAGGTAGGCTCTATATATAGCTAGCTTCTCACCTTCCTTCTTTGTATCTTTCCGATGTGGGATCCTTCCGTCAGTAGAGTTTAAAACCAACTCAAACTCTTCTCGTCCAATCTTTAAAATAAATACTCTATTACTTTTTATGAGATTCGAACCCAGGCTCCCTTGTAGCATAATCCACGCCGCTAACCACTAAGCCAAAAGCTCCTCTTGTGTCTAAAATCATGCACAACTAAATATAACCCTATGGCAAAATTCTAGAGTCCATTTAAAAAGAAAACCAAAATGCCCAGAGTCTGTGTAGCAAGAGATTGTTCAGAATCTGAGATCTAATAATGTTTCAGGGAGGGGTAGATCTTCTCAAAATACAAGAAATGTCAGTGGTAGTCTAAGAACTACGAAAGACTTAGTTGCGAGATCTGAAGCCAAAGCGCCTGCCAGAGCGTATGCCATCCGAGCTCGTGAGGAAGCTTCATCTCTAGATTTTATAACGAGTACATTTACTCTTTATGATACTTTTGTGATTACATTGATAGACCCAGGTTCTATGCATTCGTATATATGCATGAACTTAGTATCCAGTAAGACTTTTCCTATAGAGTATACTGAATTTATTATTAGAGTATCGAACCCTTAAAAAAAGTGTTCTAGTTGATAAAGTATGCAAGAACTGTACGTTGATGTTTCGAGATATTTATTTTCTAGCCGATCTGATGCTATTACCTTTTGATGAGTTTGATATAATTTTGGGTATGGGCTGGTTGACATTGCATGATGTTGTTGTGAACTATAAAAGAAAGACTATTGATTTCTGATGTCAGAATGATGAAATAGTTTGGATTGAATCTAATGATTTGAATGGGTTACCTGCTGTGATATCTGTATTAAAAGCTCAGAATTATATGAGAAAGGGATATAAAGCTTATTTTTCTTATGCAATTGACTCAAAAGTGTCAGAAAAGAAAGTTGAATTAGTGCTAATTGTCTGTGAATTCCTAGATGTATTTCTTGAAGAATTGCGTGAAGTTGAATTTTGTATTGAATTATTGTTGGGAACAACTCCTATTTCAATAGCTCTGTATAGAATGGAACCAATAGAATTGAAATAGTTAAAGTCGCAGTTGCAAGAGTTGACTGATAGAGGGTTTGCAAGACCGAGTTTCTCACCTTTGGGTGCTCTTGTTTTGTTTGTGAAAAAGAAAGATGGTACGATAAGAATGTGCATTGATTATCGTCAGTTGAACAAGGTGACTATAAAGAAAAAATATCCTCTGCCTAGAATTGATGATTTATTTGATCATCTTAAAGGAGCCACTGTATTTTCAAAGATAGATCTGATATTGGGATACTATCAGTTGTGAGTAAAAGATTCAGATATTCCAAAATTGCTTTCAAAAGAGATACGGGCATTATGAATTTTTAGTTATGCCTTTCGGACTAACGAATGCTCCTACTATTTTTATGGATCTAATGAACAAAATTTTTAGACCGTACTTAGATCAATTTGTTGTAGTGTTCATTGACGACATCTTGATTTATTCATCTGATGAGACTGAGCATGCTGAGCATCTGAGAATTATTTTACAAACTCTACGAGATAAGCAATTGTATGCAAAGTTTAGTAAATGTGAATTCTGCCTGTGAGAAGTTGGTTTTCTGGGTCATATTGTATTAGCCTCTGGAATACGAGTTGATCCGAGAAAGATTTCTGCTATTCTTGAATGGAAACCTCCAGAGAATGTGTCTGAAGTCCGTAGTTTTTTAGGACTTGCTGGTTATTATCTAAGGTTTGTAAAAGGCTTTTAGATGATTGCTACTCCATTACAAGATTGCTTTAGAAAAATGTGAAGTTTGAATGGTCTGAAAAATGTCAGAAAAGCTTTGATCAGTTGAAAACTCTATTAACTGAAGCTCTAGTTTTGGTACAACTAGAATCGGGTAAGGAATTCGTGATTTACAATGATGCTTCATTGAATGGTCTGGGATGTGTTTTGATGCAGGAAGGCAAAGTTATAGCTTATGCCTCGGCACAATTGAAGCCGTATGAAAAGAACTATCTGACAAACGATCTTGAACTAGCTGCAATTGTTTTTGCATTGAAGATTTGACGTCATTATCTTTTTGGTGAGAAGTGCCTCGTGTTTTCAGCTCATAAAAGTTTGAAGTACCTAATGACTCAGAAAGACTTGAATCTGTAATAGAAAAGATGGTTAGAGCTATTGAAAGATTACGAGCTTGTGATAGATTATCATCCGAGTAAGGCAAATGTTGTTGCTAATGCATTGAGCCAGAAATCACTATTTGTGTTGTGTGCTATGAATGCTCATCTGAACTTGTATGATGATGGTTTAGTTTTGGTGGAATTAAAAGTGAAATCGTTGTTCTTACAAGAAATTTGTGATGCTCAAAAAGTTGATAATGACTTGTTAGCAAAGCGAGCTCAATATGATTCGAATTCTAATTCTGAATTTCAAGTTGATAATGATGATTACTTAAGATTTAGAGATCAAATCTGTGTTTCGAGAAATCCAGAGTTATTATAGTTAATTTTGAATGAATCCCATAATAGTTGCTTATCTGTTCATCTGGGTCGTACAAAGATGTACCATGATTTGAAGCAACACTATTGGTAGTCTGGTATGAAACGAGACATATCTGAATTTGTTCTAAAATGTTTAGTCTGTCAGCAAGTTAAAGCTAAACATCAGGTTCCATCTGGTTTTGTTACAACCGATTCTGATTCCTGAGTGGAAATAGGATAGAGTGACGATGGACTTTGTTTATGGATTGCTGTTGACTTTGAGAAAGAAAGATGCAATTTGGGTTGTAGTCGACATATTGACAAAATTAGCCCATTTTATTCCGGTACGATTCGATTACTCACTTGATAAGTCAGCTGAGCTTTATATTTCTGATATTGTGAGATTGCACAGTGCCATTGTCTATTGTGTCTGATAGAGAGGTTTACTTCACGGTTTTGGAAGAAACTGCAAGAAGCTCTAAGTACTAATTGTATTTCAGTACAGCTTTTCACCAGCAAACGAATGGTCAATCCGAGTGAATCATTCAGATACTTTAGGATATGTTAAGATGTTGCATTCTTGAGTTTGATGGTACGTGGGAACAATATCTGCCATTGATTGAATTTGCATACAATAATAGTTTTCAGTCGAGCATTAAAATGGCACCTTACAAAGCTTTGTATGGACGCAAATGTAGAACACCTCTGTATTGGACTAAGCTCAGTGAAAGTAAGATACACGGGGTTGATTTGATAAAAGACACTAAACAGAAAGTGAAAGTAATCTGTAATAGTCTGAAAGCAGCGTCTGATCGTCAGAAGTCCTATGTAGACTTTAAAATAAAAGACATTGAATTTGAAATCGGTGATAAAATATTTTTGAAAGTATCTCCGTGGAAGAAAGTACTCCGATTCAGACATAAAGGCAAATTGAGTCCGAGTTTCATTGGACCTTATGAAATCATTGAGCGTGTCAGAACTGTAGCTTACATATTGTTATTGCCACCAGAGTTGGAAAAGATTCACAATGTATTCCATGTTTCGATGCTCCGTAGATATTGATCGGATCCCTCACATGTGATTACTCTGTCTGAAATTGAAATCCGATACGATATGACTTACAAAGAAGAACCGATCCATATCTTAACTTGTGAAGTGAAAGAATTGTGAAACAAGAAAATTTCATTAGTTAAAGTACAGTGGCATCAACACGAAGTTAAAGAGGCCATGTGGGAGCCTGAAGATTCAATGAGACAATAATATCCAAATATGTTTAACGGTAAGATTTTTGAGGATGAAAATCCCTAAGAGAGGAGAATTGTAATAGTCCGATTTAGACCCTTTTGGAATAGTGGTTTCGGGACAACAAATTCAAGTCATAAAAATATTTTAATATTATTTTTTGTGCCTATGATATGTGATTAAGCATGTGTTAAAGTTCCGTGAGTTAATTTGACCATCTGTGTGCTTAATTTGAGAAAAAGACTAAATCACATAAAATGTAAAGGTAGCCTTCTATTTGAATAATGGTCGAATTGATGTGGCTTAATAAAGGTGAAGTTCTTAAGTGGATATTAGACCACTAAACATTAAAGTGGACGGTTTTGGGCATGTATTAAGTAGTTTCTTTTATTAATTCATTAAAGGCAAAAGGGAAATTAATAATTATGTATAATATAATAAAACAAAGCATGAAATGGCCATTATCATCATCTTTGTTCCACCAATTTTAGAAAGAAAGAATAGGGTTAAAAGCTTTGAAGCATTCGGCTAGCTAAAAGCAAAAATTAAGGTATGTTTTTGACTCGATTTTTGATAATTTCTGTGTTTTCTTAATCGTTGCTTCGAGTACTTTGAAACCCATGTTTTAATTTTGTGGATTGATGAAGATTTTGAAAAGTACCATTGATGACTTCATGAGTTTTGTGAAGATTGTTGATGAAACATGAGATATATGTGTTAGCTTAACATATTTTGTCTTTGGATTTTTAGTGAAATTGAGTTATTTGGACTTAATTGAGAACATAATATTTTGAGGGACTAAATATGAAATAAATGAAATGCATGGACTTGTATGGACTGCATGAGAATTCGGCTAAGCATGGGTTGTATTGAATTTGGTGTATTTTGTGATTTTGTGAAATAGGGACTAAAATGTCAAAATGTGAAAATGAGAGGGCTAATTTGTAAATTACCCTAAATGTGTTTTTGGATTGAAATGAATGATTTGGAGAATAAATGGGCTAAATTTGAATATGTATAGATCCAGAACCGAATAAAATGGACTTAGATCGTGGGAAATCAAAAGTAATTGAGTAGTGAGTTCATTTTGTTTATCCGAATCGAGGTAAGTCGATATACAAATAAATGTATTTACATTGATATATGTATATTCATATGAAAATTTATGATAATGAATGTTTATGAAATGATGATAATATGAAACCCAAGGATGTATCGACAATGAATCAGTGTCCGAGAAGTCCTGTACGAACCTAGGAATAGATAGGATTACATATGTCGTGACATAGGTGTCCGTTATGTGATATCGTGTAAGACCACATCTGGGACGTTGGCATCGATATGAGATATCATGTAAGACCATGTCTGGGACGTTGGCATCAATATGAAACATCATGTAAGACCACGTCTGGGATGTTGGCATCGATTTTAGATTTACGTGTAAGACCATGTCCGGACATTGGCATCGTACTGATTCGTGTAAGACCATGTCTAGGACAGTGGCATCGATATCTTGTTACGTGTAAGACCACGTCTGGGAAATTGGCATTGTTTGACTATTCCGAGCATTCTGAGTACCCTATTTGTTTCCTAATGGTTCAACAGGAAAATTCGAGAAATGAGAGTTTATGTGAAATGTATAAACGGATTAGGTACGTATGAACTGTACACTAAGCAAGTGTACGAAAGGTAAGTGTATATATGAACTTACCAAGATGAATCTATATATGGAATTGATGAGATAATATGTGATTTATATTTGAATGTGATATAAGCATGAGTGATGCTTTGAGATATGAAATGTTAGAAATCTATGGCTAAACAAATGAGCCTAAGAACATCTTATGAAATTGCAAATGCGAAGTATTAATTACATTGTATCAATGTGATTATGTGTATTTTATGTTATGTTTATTTGTATATGACTTACTAAGCTTTTGAAAGCTTACTTTGTGTGTGTTTGCTCTGTTTTATAGATCGTCAAAGCTACTGAGGGCTCAAGAATCATCGAGGATCGTCATCACACTACTCAAAACTATTTTGGTACCTTTTCAAAGTGTATATAATAAGTATGACATGTATAGGCTAGTCATTTTGAATTATGTTTAAGTTTTGTTTATAGCCATGTGATATGGCTAGACAAAATGATGTTTATGAATGAAGAGTCATGCTAAATGATGCTTGATTTTGGGTATGGTTTCATGGTTAAGAAATGGTCATATGAATGGTAAGCTTATTGATACATAGTTAGCATATTATTGATGGTAAGTTGTGGATGAATCATGCTTGGTTTATTTGTGAATTAGTTGAGCTATTTGGCATCTAAGTTGGTATGCATGGAAATGAGATTGAATGGGATGATATGATGACCATTGGGTGTGTTTTTGGTTGCCAATTATGTTTAGAAATATGCTTGTATGTGCTTGTAGGGATGACCCAAAGTGTAGGTGGAATTTTGGCCTTGCAAATGGCCTATATTTTCCCATACGGATTGAGCACACCGGCGTGTGGCTCGACCTTGTCCTTCGCGATTGTAAAACAAAACAAGTCAGGCTCGATCACAGGTAAGACACACGGGCGTGTGACTGGCCGTGTGGTGCAAGTCAGTGTCGACCACAGGTGAGGCACACGAGCGTGTCTCAGGTCGTGGGGACAAGTCAGTATGTATGCCCTGCTTTGACATGGCTTAGACACACGGGCGTGTCTAAGGCCGTGGGAGGCACACGGCTTGCCCACACCGGCGTGTGACCTCTGTAACTTTGAAAATTTTTTAAATTTTTGAGCATTTTCATATGTGTTCGATTTAGCCCCGGCCTTATTCTAAAGTATATTTATGGTCATGTAGACCTACTCAAGGGACACTTTGATTTGATTCATTGAATAATATTATGAAATGTCCGTAAAAGATCTGAATTGTCCGATAATGCCTTTAACCCTAAACTGGCGACGGTTACGGGTTAGGGGTGTTATAGTATGTATACCGAAAAATGATGAGATTATTCAAAAGATTCTTTATGAAGCAAATAATGGTTGTTTATCTGTTCATCCGGGCAGTACGAAAATTTATAATGATTTGAAGAAGTTATATTGGTGGTCAGGTATGAAACGAGTTATTTCAAAGTTTGTCTCGAGATGTTTGATTTTCCAACAAGTAAAAGCCAAAAACTAAGTACCTTCAGGTTTACTTCAGCCAGTGATGGTACCTAAATGGAAATGAGATAGGATTATGATGGATTTCGTAACGGGTTTGCCTTTGACTCTGGAAAAGAAAGATGTTGTGTAACACCCTAAACCTAGTTAATACGTTACGACCAAATCTGGTATGTTACCAGAAAGGTAGTTTTGAAAATCATTTAACGGAACATCACAATTTGAGAAAACATTTTTTTTTCCGTTTGATAAATCCAAGTTGAGGGGGATTGATTAGGGTGTATTATCTTGTAACCACTGCTTACTGAGATATCCAGCAATAGAAATCGGGTTAAATTCATAAAAACATACTTTAGAAAATTTTGTTTAAAATAGTGTTGAGTATTGTGACTTTTGGAGAAAAGAAAGAAATAGAGATACTATTAGTAGTTCTAAGAAAGCTTCAAGTTTTAATTACTTATTTCTTGTGATCCGTTTGTTAATATTTGGAAAACCTTGATTTACGTTTTTAGGAAACCCCATTTTGACAGTTTATAACATAAATAAAAATCGACATTTAAAACCAAACCCCAAATTTAAGTTAAAGCAGCCTTATTACATAATAAAATCCCAAATTAAGCTAAGTTCAAAATAAAGTAATGAAATTTATGAGAAAAATAGCAATGCATGGCCATCCCAAGTCCATCCGGTCCAAAACCCGCCATCTACTGATTACCTGCAAAAATTAGCAAAGGGGTGAGTCATTGAGACTCAGTGTGTAAATCCCCTTATAACGCAATCTGGCCTTAAGCCCATAGAATATAGCATATTAAAAATGTATGCAATGCGACCCAACCCAGTTTAGCTCTCCCTCCAAACACCCCTGGCTTTAAGCCACTGTGGTTCTTGACCACCGTGGTCCTAGACCACTCGTGACATTAGTCACTCGTGACAATAGTCACTTAAATATATATCCGTGGGGCCAACCCACTGTGGTACTTGACCACCGTGATAATCTCTGATAAATTACATATCCGTGGGGCCAACCCACTGTGGTACTTAACCACCTAGATAAGTCACTAATTAAATCATTCGTGGTTTCAACCACCATGGTACTTAAACCACTCGTGACAATAGTCACTTGTGACAATAGTCACTCATTCTCCCTTCACCTTTCAATCAATCCCAACCCCATGTTCTTGACTTCGTGCACAATATGTATGTAACCAATATCACATTGTATATCAGATCGTATTTCATACATGCAAACATCAAAATATACATACATATTAACAATAATATCATTATCGAGAACTTACCCGGCGTTTCCAACCTTACCTATAAGCGTATTTTCCTTATCACATCAGCCATTTCGGATTTTAGCCTTAACAATTAATAATAAAATAATAAAGAAGGCGAGTGAGTAATACACACCTGATAATACATAATACTAAACTTTCTACGTCGACGCTTTCACTAGTAGGGACGACGGCTATCTGCCTATTCCAAGCAGACGTTGGCTTTCTACCACAGCCCGGTGAAAAGTCTCGTACTACAGATACTGCACGTTTCTTAAACTTAGGGGCAGGGGCTACAAGTCCAACCCCATCCTTCACTTGACTGGCATTTGAATCCATGAAAGGTTCTTGATCAGGAAATAGGGTTTAGGCTTTGAAAGATAACAGAGAAAACAAGAACTCAAATCGATGAAGTCCCTTACCTTGATCAACAGAAGCCAAAATGCTAATAGACTTGGCCTAGGAAACCGACTGAGCCCCTATATAATCACCATATTAAAATCGGTTTCCAAAATAGAACAACAAGAAGTGGCCTTTCAGCCTAACAAATCGATATGAACCCCCTTAATACCCATTCGACCAACCACCTACCAAGATCCTCTTGACTGATGATGAAAGTATGTTCCTCTACAATCGATCCCTGCCTAAAGGAGTGAGTCAGAACCTTTGATTAACCAAACCAAAGAGAAAAATAATGGAATGAATAGAAACACAAGGGAAAGAAGGCTCCTTACCAAAAGAAAGAGTATGTCGAATGGAGGATCTATGTTTGGCTATCAGCAAACCGATAGAATGGGTACCTACACTTGACACAAAAAGGGGTTTCAGCTTCTACAAAAATATGAAATAAAGAAGAGAAAAAAGAAGATAAAAGAAGGAAATGAGTTTCGACTAATACACTTACAAATTTGGCTATCAAGAAACAAGAAGAAAATGGCCAGGGAGATTCGGCTATGACAAACAAGAAGAAGAAAGATGAAGTAAGGAGGTGTTTTGGCTTTTGGTAGATGAGAAACAAGTAACAAATGGTGAAAAGGAAATGAGGGCACTAGGTTCGGTTGAAGAGAAAAAGATGAAAGGACAAAGAAAACAAAAGAAAAAGAGAATACCAAGAGAGAGTTGAAGTTTCGGTTTTACACAAGTTGAAATACCAATGCCAAATTGCAAAGAAAGAACCAGCTACTCCTAGAGAATTTTTGAATAATAAGAAATAGGAAAAGGAAAAATAAATAAGAAAAAAGACTCATAAAGGCTTACAAAAATCGACACACACACACTAAGGCTATCGGTTTTGCTATCACTCCCATAATGCCAAAATTCACAAACCCTATGCACCACATAGCCATAATTCTCCTCCCCTCCTTCTCTAACTTTCGGCCAACAATCAAACACCCACTCACCTCCTTAATTTCCTCCACCAAAAGCTCCTCATCACCTATTCGAATTGTTTAACTAGTTCAAACTCCCCAAATCCCTCATGGCTATCCATTCAAATGGTTTGACTCCTTCAACACCCTTCCTTGAATAACCCTTGCCGAATCCACCACTCTAGCTCCCTAGGCGAAAAAATAAAGCTTCTAAAGTGAGGCTTGTAGGATTTGAACCTCCTCCCTGCTGCAACTCCCTTGTGACGCCACTTCCCTACATGCTAGGTGGTGCCTTCTTGCCACTCTACCACTTCTTTTCTTGTGTCAACAAATGCAAATATTCAAACTTAAGACCTGTCCCTGCTAGCTCCCCCCTAAAGTGCCTAAAATAAAATTTCCATCAAGGCTCAAGCTTAACCCCGAGCCTTCCTGGGACCCCCAAACACACCAAAATAACAAAAAAATGCCAACACACAGCAACACACAATAATGCAGAGCCCCTAATTCTAGGATGTTACATGCAGTATGGGTTGTTGTCAATAGATTAACGAAATCGGCTCATTTTATTCTGGTACGTACCAGCTACTCACTTGATAAGCTAGCTGAATTGTACATTGCTAAAATTTTGAGATTATACGGAGTACCTATTTCTATTATTCCAGATAGAGATCTGAGGTTTACTTCACGATTCTAAAAGAAGTTGCAGGAAGCTTTGGGTACAAAGTTGAACTTTAGTACCGCATTTCATCCACAAACCGACGACCAATCTAGGAGAACGATTCAGGTTCTCGAAGATATGCTTTATTGTTGTGTTTTGGAGTTCGAAGGTAGTTGGGAAAAATATCTACATTTAGTTGAATTTGCTTATAACAACCGTTTTTATTTGAGTATTAGAAAGATCTTAGTGAGAAACAGATTCACAGAGTTAACTTGGTTAGAGAAACCGAATAAAAAGAAAAGTTAATCCGTGATTGCTTGAAAGCCGCTTCAGTTCGACAAAAGTCATACGCAAATTTGAAAAGAAAAGAGATTGAATTTCAAATTGGTGATAAAGTACTCCTGAAAGTATCTCCGTAGAAGAAGATTCTGAGATTTGGCCGTAAAGGCAAGTTAAGTCCACGTTTCATTGGGCCGTATGAGGTTATTGAGAAAATAGGGCCAGTGGCATATCGATTAGATTTACTGATAGAGTTGGAAAGAATTCACAATGTATTTCATGTGTTGATGTTGCGACATTATCGATCAGACCCTTCACATGTGATTTCTTCGACAGAGGTTGAGATTCGACCCGATATGACTTATGATGAAGAACCGATCAAGATTTTTTCTCTGGAAGTTAAACAGTTGAGAAATAAAAACATAGCCCTAGTTAAAGTTTTGTGGAAATGACACGGAGTCGAAGAGGCTACGTGGGAACCTGAGGAAACTATGTGAAAACAATACCCAAAGCTATTTTCTGGTAAGTTTTCAGGGACGAAAATCCCAAATGGGGGAGAGTTGTAACAGCCCGATTTTGAGTCTGGTCGAAATAGTGGTTTCAAGACCACAAATTTTATGCAGTAAAATTTATTTTATTATATTTCTATGGTCTACAGTTTTATGAAATGATTTCGTGAAAATTTCGTTCGAAAATTTTGGTGTTTGGGCACTCAATTTAGTTAAAGGGACTAAATTGCAATAAGTGCAAAAATTGAGTTCTATATGTTAGAAGTGTCCAATGGCTATGAGATATTAAATTGGAGGTCCTTAGATGGTAATTTAGACCATTATACTTTAAGTTGGACAAAAATGGACATGGTAGGGTGAAATTTCAAAGTTTGGCATTAAGGGCATTTTGGTCATTTGGGTAATAAGGACAAAATTAAACACATAAAAGATGTCATCTTCTCAATTTCATCCTCCCATGGAAGAAAATCACAAGGGTCTCCATGGCTAGGGTTTGTTCATGTTCCAAGCTTGATTATCAAGAAAAACAAAGTCCGGACCTAGATTGGGGAAAAACAAAGTGTTTGACGATTAGGTCCATTTTCACTTTTTTGTACCGAGGTAAGTTCGTATGTAAATAATGCAATGTTATATTTGTATTTTAATGTTTTGATATTGCGTGAAATGTATTGTGAGTCGGGACTATCGTATCCACGAGGACTAAAAGTACTAGTAGTTACTATCTTTTTATTATCTGGCTGAATAAATTGAAGGGATTTGTTTTAACCTAATCTTAACTAACCTAATTACTAAGACGAAGTAGAGAATAAAGTAGGAAAATATTTTAAGAAAACCGATGAGATAGACAATACCCAGGAAAGAATTCACCTAGACTTTTCTTTTTATTCCAAATCTGAATTAAACAATTTATTCAGTTGCCGTGTACGTAGAAATCCCTAAATTATATCAATATCCCTTTCTAGAGTAAAAATAACTGAAGTTGATTAATTGAAATCTCTTTCTAATTAAAACCCCTATTGTCGCATTAACTTGGTCTATAGATTTCCCTATTAGATTTGACTCTAATCCAATAGATTTATGTCATCTTATTTCTAGGATTGCATGCAACTCCACTCAATTATGCCAGATATAATCTTAAACAGGGGCTTTTGCTCCACTTAATAAGCACATCAATCATGAGTTAATATCCTAAAAACATTAAAACATGAAATAAGAACACATAATTGAGATCAACAAATATTTATCATGTAATTCAAAAAAATCAAATAGTAAGATCCGTCTTAGGTTTCATCCTTCCTAGGAGGAAAACATCACAAAATTAGGAAAACAACAAAACATAAAGAAACCCAAAACTTCAAGAGAAATTGAATGGAGATTTTCAATCTTGAAGGAGATCTTGCTTCTGAGTTGAATCCGTTGGCATTCTTCGAGTCTTTTCTTCGTTCAGCTCTATCTCCCCTCTTAGGTCTTCTGCTAATATGTATTTATAAACTTTAGAATGCTCAGAAACCTTAATAATTGGGTTTTTTCGCATAATAAGGAAGTAGGGTGCAAAATCAACATCGGTTGGCACATGGGTGTATGGCCAGCCCGTGTGGAAATGCCAAGGCCGTGTGGATCTTGGAAACAACTCTTTTGCCCGATTCTGGCTCATTTTTCGCTCCTTTCGCTCCCCTATGCTCACCTAAGTATAGAAACATGAATTTAAAGGACTAGGAGTATCAAATTCACTAATTCCCATAATAAATCATCCAAAAAATGCATCAAGAATGGGATTAAAAACATGTTACTTTTACGGCTTATCAAATATCCCCACACTTAAGCGTTTGCTTGTCCTCAAGCAAAATCCTCAACTCACAATCAAAATTAATCTTTCTAAACCTTTAATTCTCATCAATAATGTTTTGTCATAATTCACAAATAATCTTACATTGATAATTCAACTAAAATAGCATTAAAGATTTAAACAATCTAAGTCTAGTATTTTGAAATCATGAAAACATATGTATTTCCCCTTATCTAAGTAATTACTTTTAATTCAAATTCGAAAAGAATTGACATTCTCACTAAAGATTCACTCAAATCACTCAAAGTGTTTAAGGTTAAAAAATTAAGTACTCAATGGTCAAATGTGAAAAGTCATTACCATAGGCTTGCATGAAAATCAAATCTCCACCACTATAAAATGAGATGATACACAAATCAAAAGGTCTTTATAAGGTTGTAATGGGGCTTAGGTTAAATGTGTGGAGAAAGGATGGAAAATAAGGTTAGAATCGAGATCGAATTGATAAATTACCAAACTAGAAAAATAACAAATGCTGAATTACAAATAATTACATCAATCAAAACTATTCAAGAATAACATGAGCTTCTTCTCAAAATATGAATTTAACTGTTCAAGCTCAAATAACAAAGAACTAAATAACTATATATGTTTTTTTATATGTAAATAAGAAGAAATAATTTAGAAACTTAATCAAGAGGCTTAATCAGACAATTAACCAAATCAAAGCTCGATAAAAATGGAGTCAATAAAAGGGGAAAATTCTCAATGAACAAAAAATGAGTTATGGGTTATCATTAATGGGTAAATCAAGAAACGGTATGTTAGGCTTGAAGGGGTTTATTAAGGGTTAATTATGTAGGTAGACTTTTTATGGAATAAGTGGATTAAAACCTAAGTGCCTTTATCATCTCAGTATATCAACTCAAAGGTGTGGTCTCAACATGCATAATCGAAGCAAGTTCTAGAATAGTAAATCAAATTGATACACTCAAAAACAATAATAAAATGAGCAAGAAAAGTGTATGCTCTAAAGGCTCAAAATCTCACAAAAAATTATGGTTTTTGATGTCAAACTTGTAAATTTAAAACTTCAAGATAATATATCAATTCAGGAAAACAACCTAAAATTTTTAATTCTAAAAATAAACTTATCATGCTTGATTCTCTCATGTCTTAAATTTTAAAAAATCAATGCACAAATATTTATGAATTTAATCCAAAACACATCAATAAAAATCACAAATCGATAAAAATTCATTCTAATAGTAGTATGAGAAAATTACTTAAACACAGGACATAATTAAGAGATTTTCTAATAATTATATGAATAACCTCCCCACACTTAAGATGTACATTGCCCTCAATGTAAAAACATATATAATCACAGTATAAATAGAATATCATAAGAGGGGGAGAAAACTGAAATTGTCCTGAATATTGGATGAAATCCTCATAATAGTAAAAAGCAAAATTGTAGTCAAATCTAAATGTAACGCATGATTCCTAGCAAACTAATAAGAAAATAAACACAAATAATAAAAAAGATTAAGGGTTATAACTCAATTAGAAAAACCATATATATTTCAAAAGATAATAACGAAAATAAGTTGAAGAAAATAATAATAAAAATAATAAAGCAACTAAAAAATTAAAAAAAAGATAAAACATAAAACAAAAATTAATAATAATAATAAACTCAATGATACCAATAAACTTAAAGGTAATTGTAATAATAATAAAAAATATATAAAAATAGAAATAGCAAAAAAAAATATAAAGTATAAGAATAATAAATAAAAATAAAAATTTAGTAAAATAAAAATAAAGAATATAAGAAATAATAATAGATAAATAAATAATATAAACATGGGGTGATTAACCCAGTTTTCACATGGCCATGGACACGCCCGTATGTTAAGGTTGTGCGGATCACACGGCCATGTGCCAGACCATGTGTGTTTTCCTTCGCTTCTCCCACACCCATGTGAGATCCCATACGCCCGTGTGGCCCGGCTGTGTGCCTTGTCCGTGTAACTCTCTGACTTTAAAAAAAATTAGCTCCAGGTTTCACACGGCCTAGGACACACCTGTGTGTTCAGGTCGTGTGGGTCACAAAGCCATGTCACCAAGCCATGTGTGTTTTCTTTCGCTTCTCCCACGCCTATGTGAGATCCCACATGCCCATGTGGCTAGGCTGTGTGGGTCATACGGCCATGTCGCCAGGCCATGTAACTCTCTGTCGATTACTTGATTTCACACATGGCCTGCGACACGCCCATGTGTCTAGGCCGTGTGCTCTACACACCCGTGTGGGTCAAAAAGACACCTTTTTTTTTAAGATTTTAAAAATTAATTAATTTTTTTAAAAAATATCATGAAATAAAGTTAAGAAAATTAGCAGTGTTAACACTTGGGTTGCCTCCCGAGAAGTGCTTATTTAAAGTCTAAGCTCGACTTACCTCGTATTCGTACAGTCACGGTGGTTCGCAGAGTCGAGAATCCTCTTTCTCGTTGTCAAATCTTTTATTCAAATAAGGTTTTAGCCGAATAATATTTACCTTAAAAGTGCTAAATTTAGAATGGTTTACCTCGACTATACCGTATGGGAAAATATTCAGTACCGTAAAAGGAGTTGCTCCATTTGCATTAAGCTCTGAAGTGGCGATTTGAGGGTCCGTTTTTCCAACAATACATGATCCCCGATCTTAAATTGACTCGTTCCATCCTTATGCTCTTCATTGTGTCACTTTGGTTCATCCTGACTTCTTGGTTTCTCTTTGACATGTGTTCGCCATTCATCTAGTTCATTGATCTGTAGTCTTTGATCCTTATGAGTTGTTCTGTTTTTGTTACATGGACTAGAAGGTGGCTCCATCAAGTTTTTCTGAGCGGTTCTGCAAAGACGGTTGAGCCACAAGGTTACTCACATTAACAGAACTTGTATATTCATCTCGATCACTGGATATCCTAACAGAATCACGAGCTTGGAGTTTAATCATATCATAACCTATACAAAGTATGTACCAATATCAATGATAGTTCTAGTAGCCACTAAAATCGGCCGACCTAGAATTAAGGGTACGTCACTATCCTCATCCATGTCTAGAACAACAAAGTCAACTAGAAATATAAATTTATCAATTTTAACAAGCATGTCCTCAACAATACCCCTAGGAAATCTAATAGTTTTATCTGCCAATTGGATACTCATATTAGTTTGTTTGGGTTTCCCAAGACCTAGATGTTTAAACATTTTATAGGGCATAACATTAATACTCACCCCTAAATCAGCCAAAGCATTTTTAACATTTAAACTGTAACACCCCTTACCAATATTCAATGCCGAAATCGGATACGAGGCATTACCGAACTTAACTTGCTCAAACATATAACATCAGGTCATAAAATCATTCCAACTTAAAACTTTTTCTTTCATATTCATAACGTTCCTATTATAGGTCTACGAGACCCTAATATACATACGGGATAGTTTGGGACTAAACCAAAACTTTTGCATACTTAGAAAATTTTTAGTCAAAACAGGGCTACACGCCCGTGTGGGATGGAACACGCCCATGTGGGCATGCCGTGTGGTCATTGTAATACCCCAAACCTGGCCCAGACGTTATTGTCGAATCTGGCGTATCACATCAAAGCGTAGTTCAAAAATTGAGTTTGTCGCTAAAAGTTCATTTCTATGTTTAAATCTTTTTTCTCGAGTTTAGCAAATCATCTCGTCAAAAACATTTACTTAATGTTTGGCATTGATACTTTAGGTTATTCCAATCGTGGAAGCTACTAAAGTTTGAAATATAAAAATGTCTATTTTCAAGTGTTTTTGAAAATAGTTGTTAATTTTGAAAATTAGTGTTTAGCAGTTTTAAATAAGGAAATCTAAAGCCCATTTAAAAATTTAATCCCTAAAAGGCCTTATAACATAATTAAAACCCAAAATATAAAATTCAAATAAGAAGTCTACAGTAGAGCATCAGCTGTGTGTGGCCACCTCCGAGTCTCTTGAGGCTCCAAATCGCCTAAGGCTGTGGATTACTTGTACAGTTAGACAGAAGGGTTAGTTTACGAAAACTCAGTGTGTAATCCCTTATAATACAAACAGTTAGATATGCGGTATGCAGAAACAGACTGGGCCTGAGCCCATCACAGACACAGTATCAAGTGGGCCTTAGCCCATTAATGTAACCAGTGGACCTAAGCCCATTACGTAATCGAGATCAAATGCGAGATATGCAAATGCGAAATCCAATTCAATCCAACCAATACACCACCGTACCAACCAACACACCACGGGGATAAAATCGGCCCACCTAGCCAACACACCAAGCTTAGCACCGGTTACGGCACTAAGTCAACAGAACGGCTCGGCGCTGTAGACAGAATGGTTAAAAGCCATAAATATCACAGAAAGACTGAAAGCCTTGTACAAAATGGCAACGGGCCGTACACTTCCTCCGTAACAATGTCCCAACCCCATGCAAAATGTCGTGTATGTCATTCTCAATCATCACAGGTGTATGTAGAATGGCCATGCTCAGTAACAGTCATTTAAACATATATTAAAAGCATATCAGTCACAGGGCCACAGTCAAATCAGTCAAATTCATAATCTAAGTCAGCCATTTACCCACAAGGGCAAAACAATCATTTTGTCCTACAAGGGTATTTCAGTAATTTTACAAATATTAGGGTCTCGGTACTTATTACGACCTCCTAGAAGGCCTATCATCGCTTCGAGCGACTCAGATAACCTACACGGTCAGAACAGTGTATATGGACCCAAAACTCGCTATTAGGCCCAAGTGGCCCACCCGTTCGTGTGGCCCATTTAGTCTAAATTCACATACGACATCGCGAGCCTCGTAAACCAACCTATCAATGATCACTTACCGAGGATTTTATACGTGTGGGCCCACAAGCCCATTGGGCCTATATGGCCCATTTTGACCCATCGAGGCCCATAACGGCCCCAGCTATGCAAATGTCATAGTCCAAACAACACTTACCACATTACATACATTTTATCCGTGTGGCCCACAAGCCCACTGGGCCCACATAGCCCATTTTGGCCTAATGAGGCCCAGAATAGCCCAAGACTATGAGAGCGCTCATGGTGGCCTCTATAGACTAATGCCCATGTTTGTGGGCTCTGTTTACCATACGTACGATCGCACGCTTGTGTGGCATCATACGCCATATTTTTGGCTTTTCGACATTTTGCCGATCTACAGTCATAGCATTGTAAACAACACATACTTTCAGCTTTTTAGTCGATCATCGAATACCACGTACAAATACACACCTGATTGCAACAACAAAGAGTGCGAATAATCTGGTGCACAAAACCTATAACCAACACAACACAAGATTAACGCATACTCTTAATCCATAAACACTCACCTTGCTAGAACTAACAAATACTAGCCCCTCACTACTGATCAAGGGCGACCCCCTCCTAACATGATTCAACAGATTAAAAGTTGTTAGAAGACAACTATACATTTGGGCTCCAAGAGAAGGAAAAGGGAAAACTGAAGCTTGTTAATAGAGCCAAAAGAATTTGACTAAGAACGAAATAATAAAGTGGTTGTAACACCCCCTTACCAATAAAACAAACGTATTTCGACAATAGGCAGTCAAGAAGATTCGGCCCAAAATAAGAAGAACAAAGATATTTGAGAGGGAGAGAGTATGAGAATTCGGCCTAACAGAGAAAGGAGAAACGAAATTAGATAAGAAGTAGAGATGAAAGTAAAAGAGAAGGTCGCTATAGCAGAAAATGATTAAAGAAGAGATGAGTAGGAAGTTCGAAGTAGAGAAGAAATAGTATTCGATTTCTTTTAGAGAAAAGAAGCAAAACTAAAGCTAAAAAGGAGAGACCAATCGGCAACATACAAAAAAGCACGCAAAGAAAACAACTCCGTCACTTCGAATATACCTAAGAAAAGCCCCTAGCCGAATTTTCAAGAGCAATAAACCTATTTCGGCACAACTTCTCAAGCGTTCAAACTCCTTGAAAATCTCCACCTCCCTCTCCTTGATTTTCTCCCCTTTTCCCTCCTTGATATCCTCCACAACCAACTCACAAGACCAATTCAAACTCTCCAACAACAGAGTTCAAATCCAACACCAACTCTTGCCTCCTCATGAACAAAATATATAATCCCATTTGCATGCAGTGAGACTCGAACTCTAGTCCCCTAGCAGAAATAGCACGCCTCCTTGCCACTAGACCATCCCCTCTCTTTGTGTCACATTTTATCCTCAACTAATTAAATGGTCTAAAGGCCAAAGTCTAGGTTCCTTTAAAAGAAAAACCAAAATAAATTGCAAGAGCCAAGACTTGAACCTAGGCTCCCTTGCAACTTTAATGACGCCACAACCACTAGACCACATGCTTCCTTGTGTCATTTTTTTAACACAATAATTTAAAAGGCCTACATCCAAGCATCCAAGGTTTTATCCACTTAAAACCAATTTTTTGGCTAAAGCCCAAGTTTGAACCCAGGACATTTCCAACTCCTCTCAGGACCCTTAACCACTTGAGCAGACATTTAATTGTGTCATTTCCTAGCTCACATAAACTTTTATGCATAGTTTCCTAACCGTTCCCTTGTTCAAGGCCTAATAACTCAAGGCCTAAATTTCAGGTGTTACAGTCATACACGCCCATGTTCCTAACCCGTGTGGATTTTATTTTTCATTTTGAACCTACAGAGGTTTTCACACGGCCTGGCACACGTCCGTGTCTATGGCCCGTATCCTTCACATGGCCAAGACACGCCCGTGCCCTCACCCGTGTATGAAAACCTTGGTATTCTATTTATGACATCAGCAAACTCTTAAGGCCACATGGCCTAGTCACACGCCATGTGTGCTGGCCTGTGTAGCGAACTAAATTTTTACAAATTTGATGCAAGGGACACACGGCCTATCAACACACCCATGGGGCTGACCTTGTGTTACACACGGCCCAGACACATGCCCGTGTGTCTACCTGTGTGGACAATTAGAAGGCTATTTACCAAGCCAATTTCCACCCTGAAAAATAGACACACTTTTACCACCAGAAGCAACACATAACATAGCAATAATTCACTATGAAGAATCACTAGTTCATCATGCATACTCATCACATCTTTCTCGATCAATTACACGAACTTGCACTTCATGAATATCATCATCATTGGTTATATATATAACATTACAAGTATTGGCCAATTTCCAATGGCCATTTACAAAATGAATGAGTAACGATAATAGCCAACACTTTGGCTAACAAATATGACATAACAAAATGACCAAGTTCCTAGACATTCCATATCCAAAATAAATAAACTTTACTATACCAAAAGAATAGTTGATAGTGTGATCCGAACTCCGACGTCCTACAATCCCCGAGTTAGCTTGGCGATACTACAAGGAAAAGGGAAAAGAGAGGGTTAAGCATAAAGCGTAGTAAGTTTGAATGAAATAAATAACAACATTAAGAGTTATAATAGCATCCATTCATTTCATTGAATAATATAAAAGTTCTCAAACACATCAACATAACTTACTCATATATACTCTTACCAAATTACATATCATATTTTGCATTCATTTCTCATAAGTTACTCATGGGTACCTGTATCACTTCATCACATAACTTTAGCACTTTTATACTCTTTAAACATTGACTTAGCTCTTTGTCATCTGTACATAAACTTAGCTCTTTACTCGTTGAACTACTCCGAATATCAAAGGATACTCAATCTCATCATACATGTATCATGATACCAATGCCATATCCTAGATATGGTCTTACATGGGATCACATCTTGATGCCAATGCCATATCCCAGATATGGTCTTACACGAGATCTTTCTTTGGTGCCGAGGCCATGTCCCAAACATGGTCTTATACGGGACCTTCCTTATTTGGTTTCGTTACCATGTCCCAGAATGGTTTTATACAAGACCTTCCTTATTTGGTGCCGATGCCATGTCCCAGACATGGTCTTATACGGGACCTCTTTTATTTCGTGTTGTGACACGGTATCCTTGCTATTCCGAATGTTCAACCGGGACTTCAACCTAACATGATCTCATTATAATTTCATCGAGGCATCATTAATCAACTTCATGGAAATAATATACATTTCTCATAATATAAAGTAATTAAAAAAACATAATAACATTATGTAGTTTTAATTTCACACAAACTTACCTCGATACTCAAAATACGTATAGTTGTTCGATTTAGTCTACAACCTTGTTCTTGCCTTGGTTTCGGTCTGGACTTTGTGCTTCTTGATCTATAATGACAATTTCACTTGTTTAGTACTCACATTGACTAAATTAACCCATGAATCATACTTTGGCAAAGTTACAATTTAGCCTCTAAACTTTTACAAAATTACACTTTTTCCCCTAGGCTCGTAAAGTGATTTTTATTAAATTTCCTTGTATTTTAAGCCTAGCCAAATCATTTTCATAACTACAATAGCCCCTAGTTTTCACTAATTCACTCATGTATGACCATTTTTGTGACTTTTATAATTTGGTCCTTTTTATGAATTTCTCATGAAAATCACTTAGAAAAAGATGTTTATAATGCATCAAACTCTCATATTCTTCCATAAACCTTCAAAATACATGCATGTTATACATGGGTAAATTTTTTAACACAAACCCTAGCTCAAAATATAGCTAGAAATAACTAAATAGAGCTACAAGGATCTTAAAAATCGAAGAGCATTAAAAATGGGGTTAGGAGGTACTTACTATCAAGCTTGAAAGATAAAGAAACCCTAGCTATGGAGAGCTTGAAAATTTTGGCTATGGTGAAGAAGATGGACACAATTTTGGCTTCTTTTTCCCTTTTAATTATTTTATTAATCAAATGATAAAAATGCCCTTAAGGCCCTTGAGATTTACCCTTCCCATGTCTATTTTTGTCCATCTTGACTTATAATGCGTCACTTCCTTGTCTCCCATGTGGCGCCATTTGCCACTAGACCACAACTCATTTTGTGTCATTTTTCTCCACATTTTATTCTTAAAGCCTACTTACTAACTCCTAGGGTTTTATTCACCTAAAACCAAAATTTTTCCTAAAGCTCAGGTTTGATCCCGGGACTTCATGGAAGCCCTCTAACCTTCCAAAATCACTCACCTAATAGGTCCAACTTTCATTAGGGCTGTTCTCTTGTTCTAAAACATTTTAAACGCTCCCACGCCCAAGGCTCAATAGGCCCAATTCTACTAGGCCCAAATTTGGGGCGTTATAGTTTGGGACATGGCATCAGAAATGATATGTGTGCTAGTGTAAGACCATGTCTAGGACATGGCGTCGACCACAATACAAGAGTCGGTGTAAGACCATGTCTAGGAAATGGTATTGGCATTGAGATGAGAGCTAGTGTAAGACCATGCCTGGGACATGGCATCGACATCGTACCCTCTTGTGTGAGGCTTGTCGAGTATCCTTTGGTATTCCAACTGGTTCAACGGGTAATTTAAAGCTTGTGTCAAAAGTGAGAAAAGTTACGACTATGTTGTAAGTGATACAGGTACCTACACAAAATTTATAAGAAATGAGCTCGATTTATGTTGTATGATTAGTAAGGATGAAAATGAGTAAGTTATGCCTTTAATCATTCGAGAATTATGTGCAAGTTTATAACATGTTATGAGTATATAATGCATGGTAATTATTGTTAATTATTTACATGTGACTTACTAAGCTTTATGCTTACCTCTTTCCCTTTCCATTTCCTTATAGTATTGCCAAGTTAGCTCAGGATTAAAGGACGTCGGAGGCTCGATCACACTATCAATCTGAACATTTGGTATAGTTAGATTTATCATTTTGAGTATGGCATGTATAGGGACTTGGTCTTTGTCAAGTGTCATATTGTGTTGGCCAAAGGTGTTGGCTTCTCTTGAAGATTGATTCATTTTGTATAAGGCCATGGATGATGGTTTTTACTTATTATTGATATATGAAAGTGATGATGTTTTCCATGAATGTGAAAATTGAATGGTTGAGTATTTGGTATATTAATGCATGAATTAGTAGGTTATTTGATGTGGTTTATGTTAGTGCAAGTAAGGTGGCAGAAAGGACTTGGTAAATAACCTTGTTTTTGTCCACACGGGTAGACACACGGTCTGCCCCATGGGCGTGTAGTCAAGCCGTGTGTCCCCTACACTTTAATTTTGTAAAACAGAATGCCCAGTAGTAACCACACGACTGAGGCACGGCCGTGTGTCTTAATCGTGTGGAAGACATGACCATAGGCATGGGCATGTGCCCAAGCCTTGTAAAGTCTGCACCTTAAATGCGAAATTAAATTTGCCAAACTGCCTAGCACACGATCATGTGTCTTGGCCGTGTGACCATATGATGTTGCTGATGTCAGAAATAAAATGTCAAGGTTTTTGCACACTGGCCAAGACACAAGTGTGTTAACACCGTGTAAGGGACACGAGTCATGGACACAGGCTTGTGCCAGGCCGTGTGAAAACCCATGTAGGTTCAAATTGAGAAATAAATCTACACGGGCACGGGACACAAGTGTGTCCTATATTTTAGGCCATGTGAGTTACACGGTCCTTCAACATGGCCATGATCTCAAGTCACACAGTCGTGTAGCCCTTCCACACAGGATGTGCACCTATTTTTAGTGACATTTTCCAAAGTTTTCTAAATAACTTGGTTTGATCCTGAACCATTTCTAAAGTGTGTTTTGGGCCTCGTAGGCTCATATTAGGGATTTTAAGACAAAGTTTGAAAGGTTTTAAATTTGAATGAAATCTCATAATCCCAGAATTGTTTGTATGCATGTTTTTAAGAAAGGTAATGCCTCGTACCCTGTATCGGCATCGGATACGGGTAAGGAGTGTTACACATGTACCTAAACAAACCAAATGGCACCAATTCATATCATAATTGAACATCCATTTTAGCCACATTGAAAATAATTTCATACCATTTCCAATACTAACCAATTCAAAGCACATAAGTACCACAATATGCTATCAAAATTCATACCAATCTTTATAACCTTAAATCATCAAAATGACCATTATCAAAGATGCATTATTTGGCCTAATTTCACAAGCACACCTATATCCACAAATCATCAATTTACCATCCATAGTACCTATTATCATTAATCATCAAAATTAACTCAATATACACAAGACATAAGCATATATATATATATATGCACATGGTTCAAACATACCAAATAAACCATAATGATCCATCACACATGGCTATATATACATACCAAACATAAACATTTACAAGCCAATTCATTTGGCCAAATTCTTTACCAAATACAACCAAAATGACTCAAAATCCCTATACATGCCATATGACCAAACCATGAGTTCAAAAGTACCAAAGTAACGATTGGATAGTGTGACAATGTCTCTGACGATTCCCGAATCCGAGCTAGCTTTGAATTCTCTATAAAGCAATGGAAAAATAAACAAAGTAAGCATTAAAGCTTAGTAAGCTCGTATGATATAAACTTAACTAATCATAAATACACCATTCATCAATTTAAACATATTAACATGTAATTCGTGATTACTAACAAACCTTTTACATGCTTATTCATATGCTATTATACAAACTTCGTAACTTCTTCGATTTAAAGCTCATACTATGCATGTACATACCTGTACCCATCCGTAACAAGCTCATACATATTCGGAATACCATTAAATACTCACTATCTCACACACTAAGAGCTGTACATAGTTGAAGCTATCTCAAATTGCACATTAAGTACCATACATAGCTAAAGCTATCACGATCTCGGACACTAAGTGCCATATATAATCGAAGTTTTGTCGAATCGCACACTATGTGCCATTTATAGCCAAATCATCATCAAATATAACTTTAATATCTTATACACAATTTATGCAATATCAAAGTATTTAAATCATAATTATAATAATTCTTGTTACATACGAACTTACCTCGGATGTAAAAACGATAACTCGGTTCAACTAATCTGAAACCTTGTTCTTCCCACAATCTAAATCTGTATTTAGCTTTTCTTGATCTATATAATATCAAATTCAACTCATTTAATCATCCATTTATTCAATTCTTAGTCCAAATTTCACTTTATGGCATTTTTACACAATTGCCTCTAATATTTCATATCTTTTACAATTTAGTCCTTATTTCATAAAATCACAAATTCATGCAATTTAACCACAACCCATGCTAGCCAAATTTGTCTAGTATTCATATTAGCCCATATTTCTCATTTATTTCACATTTTAACCACAAATTTTCAACATTTCTCAATCCAATCCCTAACTTGCATTTTTACTCAAAATCACTCAACAAAACATATATCTCATAATAAATATTCATAATCTATCATCAAACATCAAAAATCACACATATTCATCAATGGTATCATTCAAAATCTTTAACGGTTTTTTAAATTAGTCCCTAGGCTAGCTAGTACTAGCTATAACGATCTCAAAAACATATAAACCATTAAAAATGGGACAAAAATGAACTTACAATTGAGATAGGAAGCTTGGCCGAATGTAAAACCTAGCCATGGATTTTTCCTCTCTTCAAATTTGACAACAAGATGATGATGATAACATTTAATTTGGTTTTATTTTATTATTTATAACTTAATTAACTAAATTACCTTTTTAACCTTAATTAGTAACCATCAAAATACTTCAATACATGTCCATATATGTCCACTCAATTCAATTGTGGTCTAATTACAACAAAAGGACCTCCAAATTAAGATTTCATGGCTATTAGATACCTTTAGCTAATGGAACTCAAGTTTTACGCTTTACGCGATTTAATCCTTATTCTGAAATTGACCATTTAAACGATAAAATTTCATAACGAAATTTTCACACAATCACTCAATCATGCTGTAAACATTAAAATAATAATAAAATAAATATTTTGACCTTAGATTTGTGGTCTCAAAACCATTGTCTCGATTTGACCAAAAATAGGATGTCGCAATGTTGACGTCCGAACAATATGTATAGCATTTTGTCTCTAGCCTCCACCATCCAATATGAAGGTCGAATGACCTTCCAAATTTTAGTTCCTCCAAGATATGCTTCCAAGGGTCAACTGTAACACCCCAGACCCAGCCTAGACGTTATAGTCGAATATAGCATGTCACATCAAAAAGGTTGTTTAAAAGCTATATGTTCATTAAAAACTTTGTATCCTTTTTGAAACTCCGAATTTTATTGCTTACAGAAACAAGATTTACTCAAAGTATATTCTTGCAAAGATGTTATAATTTTTCGAAAAAACTTTGTTTGATGCTGAAGTCTAATTTAAATAATTTCAGAAACGTGATATTTTGAAAACAGTAGTTATTATTTTAAAAACCAATGTTTAATCGTTTAACAATTCATAACTAACAAAACTACCAAATGAAAGTTAAAAAAATCCCAATGGCCTTATTACACAAAATATTAACCCAAAAATAATATAAACTAAATTAGATCCTAAATTACTAAGTTTCGTTAAGAAGCAAATCCGACGTATGGCCACCTCCGAGTCTTCCACAGCTCAAAATCCTCGAACGCTGGGGATTACCTGCACGGTTAAAAGAAAGGGGTAAGTTACAAAAACTCAGTGTGTAATCCCCTATAACGGTTATTGTCTGGGCCTGAGCCCATGTGGTGTCGGTCTGGGCCTAAGCCCTATTCAGTAACAAGTTGGGCCCTAGCCCCAATCATCTCAATGCAAGTGGATATGTGCCCACCCCGAGCCTATCCAGCCTACTAACTCTCCACCCGTACCAACCAGCACACCATGTGGGGACCACGTCAACCCACCCAACCAAAACTCTCTAATATTACAGTCAAGCTGCTAATCACGGTATATATGGCTGAGCCACTAACACGGTATGTGGTGGTACCACTCAAACGGTATGTGGCTGAGCCACTGAAACGGTTTGTGACAGAGCCACTAGAACGGTACTTCCTCCAGTCATCAAACCCAACCCAATGCAACATGATATAAATGCAGTGTATTACAATTATAAATAGATATGTATATAAAAATCACATAAACGATATTTAACTACCATCAAGGGTATAACGGTCATTTCACCCTTTAGGGGTATTTTGGTAGTTTACCTACCGGGGGCATTTCGGTATTTTACCCACTAAGGGTAATTCAATAATTTACCCACTAGGGGTAATTTGATAATTTACCCACTAAGGGCATTTGGGTTATTTCAGTCATCAGACGACCTTTCTGGAGGCCTACTATGGCCTTGAGTGACACGGGTTCCCTTTTTGGGTCTTTACGATGTAATTGGGCCTAAGATCCCATTCTGGCCTAAACTTGCCCACACGCTCGTGTGGCCCATTTAGCTCATTTTTGGTCTCGATTCTATAAATATAGTAGTCGCATCAGTCATTTGGCAATTTTCTATCGGCTTTGCTCATGTGGGCTCGTTAGCCCATTAGGCCCACTTAGCCCGTCTCGGCTTAATAAGGCCCATTACAGCCTTAGGTTCACGAGATCATTTGTGACACTCTCTACAGTCTATCGCCTTCACTAGTGGCTCAGTTTATCACTACGAGCGCTCGCACGCTCGAGTGATCACAGTTAACAATTTTCTAGATTTTCGGTGATTCGACTTTTAGCAGATTCATAGATCGTAATAACAGTAGATTAAACAAAGGTGTGAGATTACACACCTGATTACGAGTTGTGTTTTCCAATGCTTCCAAAACACCTATAGAGATAGTTAACAAGTGGTTTATCTCAAACTTAAAAACCTTAACTTTGAAGCGCCTTACTAGACTAACTTTACTTACCACGAACATGGTCTCCTTCAGTGCACCAAATAATTGGCCCTATCTCTTAGCTATCAAGTCCCTAACAATAATTGGTGAGCAAGAGAGTTATTAGTAATCATCCCACTTTCGGCCAAACCAAATATTATGGCAACGTTCTTACCTCCCTTGCTTGATGAGTTAAAGATAGAGATTTGGTTAATAAAAATCACTTGTGCCCCTTCCCCTTGTTGAAAACCCTAAGCCCAACGATGGCCATAACTCAAAAAGAATGTATCTTAGACCTAACGAAAGAGAAAGGATAACACACCATTATAAAAGAAACCAAATGAAAACCAAGTTATAAACGAAGAGAGAACTCCCCCTTACCGATTGTCACACTTGTTGCAAAATCATAAATGAAAATCAGTGAAGCTAGTTGAAGAGTAACAATGGAAAGGAAGTATATATTCGGCTATGAGAAAAGACAAGAAAAGGAGATGAGAAAAAAAAAGAGAAATGGATGGGAAGAAGAGTCTCTGCCAACAAGTGTTTAGGCTAATAACAAGCAAAGAAGAATATGTGGAAAGTGAGAAGAAGAGAAACAGAGGAGTTCAGAAATTGGCAAAAGAAGATTTGAGGAGAAAATGACCCGAGATGCTATAGTCGAAAGACCCAAAATGCAAATTCTCTCCAAAGAAAACTAGAGAAAATGACACACTCTCAACTCTCCCTACCAAAATGCTACCGAAACACCAAGGAAAATTCGGCCCTCTCAACACACAACCTTGGCCGAAATTTTCTAACACCTAATCCCCATATTCGTCCAACACCCATGCACTCCTCTATCCCTTAATTTTCTCCACCTTTTCCTCCTAACTATGCTCTTCTTCACTGTTTGAAAAGTGTAACACCTCAAACCCGGCCTAGAAGTTAGGCCCGAATCTGGGGTGTCACATTGGTGTGCTTTTCGAGAAACCATGGTTCTATTTGAAAACATTTCTTGATATTAAAAACTAAAGTCCCAGTTTGCATTTGTTTATTATTAATTGACATTTATTAAAAAGTTATTGCATGGAAAGAAGTTTGCATTTGTTTATTATTAATTGACATTTATTAAAAAGTTATTGCATGGAAAGAACTTTGTTTGTTGTGGAAACTTAATTAAAATGACTGACTTATGAAAACGTGATGTTTACGACCTATTTGCGAAAGCGTAGTATTTTGAAAGCAGATATTGTTTTGGAAAACTGTGATACAAAGTTTAGCAGATTTAAAACAAAATAAGCTAAAAATCCAAAACTAAAACCAGAATTTAAGAGAGGCCTTATTACAAAATATTAACCCAATTTAAATATAAGTAAAATACTAGAGTCCAAAACTACTCATAGTGTGGCCACCTCCTAGTCCTCTAGCACGTCAAACCGCTTACTGATGATTACCTGAGAAAAAATATTAAAAAGAGGGTGTGAGTTTACGAAAACTCAATGTGCATAACCCTCATCAATAAGAACATGAATCACAATAGTTTGGGCCAAAGCCCATTTCAGTAACGGTGGCAATTGGGCCTTAGCCCATAAAAGGCCCATAAAAGCCTCAGTAGGGCCTTAACCCATAAATGTCATAAATCATATTATCTGGGCCTAAGCCCATCTCAAATAAAACCACATATGCAATGCATTAATGCCCATACCAACCCTACACTCTGTCTCCTGTCTAACCCTGCACTCTTGTGGGGATTTAATCGACCCACCCATCCCCGCACTCCTTATGTAGCACCTGTTGTGGCACGAACTTATCGGTGCAGCATAACTGCTCGGTGGCTAAAAGCCTTCGGTGGGTCCACAGTCGTCAAGCGACCATGCGATCCTATCTGCACTTCACCTTTCGAATAATCCCATCCCCATGCAACATAATAACACATGAATGCAACATATAATAATAATCATACGATAACAATCATAAATCACATACAAGAATAATCATATAAAATGTAGGGGTTTTTTCGTCATTTTTTCCCTCCAGGGGCATATCAATCATTTTACCCATCAAGGGTATTTCCGTAATTTACCTACCAAGGGTATTTTCATAATTTACCTACAAAGGGTATTTTTGTAATTTACCCACCAATGGTATTTTCATAATTCTACCCTACATGGGTATTTTGGTAATTTTACAAATCAGGGGTATTTCAGTAATTTCATAAAACGGGGGTATTTTGGTAATTTCACAAATCGAGGGTATTTCGATAATTTTGCAAATCGAGGGTACTTCGATAATTTCATAAATTGAGGGTATTTTGGTAATTTCACAAACTAGGGGTATTTTGGTAATATCACAAATCAGGGTTATTTCAGTAATTTTGCAAACCGGGGGTATTTCGGTAATTTCACAAATTAGGGGTATCTTGGTAATTTTGCAAAACAGGGGTATTTTGATACTTTACCAATATAAGGGTATTTGGTCCCTCTCGGATTTTAGTTATGAACTTTGGCCCATCAACAAGTCCTCACGGCTAAAGTGAACAGACACTACGCACCAGATAGGATTCTAGAAAAGAGGAGGTGGGCCACTAGGGCCGCTTAAATACCAAGCTCTCCCTAGATCCAATCCTAGACATGCGTATGCCCATTGCCACACCCTAACCCAACGACTTGTTCATAGACATGTTTAATTAGAAAAAATTAAGTATTATGGAATTTAATAGTTGTTCAAACTAGACCTAAGGTCCATAAACCCTAACATACATGTCTACGTCCCCATAAGCCCATCAAGCCCAAATCACTCCCTTACGGCCCATTAGGCCCAAATCTCATCATATGGCCTATTAGGCCCAAAAAAATCCAATTCATGTATCATGCATGACTAATTCAATTCGTATAACAAACCAAACCATTTCATCTAACTTAGCCTCAGGGCCCACCGGGCCCATTTAGCCACTTTCGGCTTTGCCGATTTCGTATGTGTAGTGTTTGTACACACCTAGTAACCTCGCGTGCTGTAAACCCCTTAGTCACGAACCTACAATCGACATCACCTAACGATTAATCATAGCTTAATATACACTTATCGAAAAGCAAAACCTCACCGTAACCTTACTGTAACCTTACCGTGTACTTCACGTTCTAGTAGCCCTTCCTTCGCTACTATTGGCGATTATCCTCTAGGTCTGCACCCAAACGCCCACCAAGGTATATTAACTCTCCTCATAGAATGTTATAGCTAGCTTCTCACCTTTCTTTTTTGTATCTTACCGATGTGCGATCCCTCCGTTAGCAAAGTTTAAATCCAACTCAAACTCTTCTCATCCAATCCGCAAAATAAATACTCCCTTGCTTGTCATGAGATTCGAACCCAAGCTTCCTTGCACCTTTAATGACGCCTTGCCACTAGACCACTCACTTTCTTGTGTCTAAAATCATGCGCAACTGAATATAACCCTATGGCAAAAATTCTAGGGTCCATTTAAAAAGAAATCCAAAATGCAAGAGCCAAGACATGAACCTTGGACCTCCTTCCCTCCTTGTGGAATCACCCCCTTGTCTCTTATGTGGCATCACTTTGCCACTACACGACACACTCCACTTGTGTCATTTTTCTCCACATTTTATTCTTAAAGCCTACTACTAACTCTCAGGGTTTTATTCACCTAAAACCAAAATTTTCCTAAAGCCAAAGTTTGAACCCGGGACTTCATAGAAACCCTTTAACCTTTTAAAATCACTCACCTAATAGGTCCAACTAGCACTAAAGCCGTTCTCTTGTTCTCAAAAATTTTAAACGCTCCTATGCCTAAAGCCCAATGGGCCCAATCCTCCTAGGCCCAGCTTTGGGATGTTACAAAAAGTTTGACCAAGTCCCCAACTCCGTTAGTAGAATTTGATCCCAACTCAGCTTCTTCCTCTCTCAAAGCATAAAATAAAAGCTACCATTTGTAGCTTACGGGATTCGAACTCCATAGCACCTTGCTTACCACTTGACGCCACACCACTCCACCATGTGCTCAACTTGTGCTAGCAAAACACACTCAAATAACTTAAGTCTAACCTCAAATAGCCCTCTCCTCTTAAGGGCAAAAAACCAAAATTTCTCCAAGGTTTCGACTCAATCCCAGGCCTCCCAAGAACCCCTAAATACACTCAAATAACCCGCTGAGCAAGCACAACATGCAATTATACAAAAATTTATAACCCCTAACTTTTGCGATGTTACAATTCTACCCCCTTAAAGAAATTTTGGCCTCAAAATTTACCTAATTAGAAGAGATGAGGGTATTGATGCCGCATTGCCTCCTCAGGCTCCCATGTGTTTTCCTCTAAACTGTGATTATGCCACAGTACCTTGACTAACAGAATAATTTCTTCTTCAAATGTTAGATTAGGTCTTATCTCGATCTCTTCTACTGGCACTACATGAGAAGGATCAGAATGGTAGCGCCTTAGCATAGAAACATAGAATACATCATGTATCCGGTTCAACTCAGGAGGCAGTTCCAGCTGATAAGCAACTGGTCACACACGCTTCACTATCTAGTAAGGTTCGATAAATCTAGGGCTCAACTTGCCCTTCCGACCAAATCTCAAAATCTTTTTCCATGGTGAGACCTTCAAGAAGGCATAATCCCCCACAGAGAACTCTATATCTTTACGCTTTAAGTCAGTATACGACTTCTGCCTATCAGATGCTTCTTTTAACCTACCCCGAATCAACTTCACTTTCTCTTCAGTTTCCAAAATTAGCTCTGGACCCAACAATCGTCACTCACCCAATTCTGTCCAACAAGTAGGGGTACGACACCTACGACCATATAATGCCTTGTATGGTGCCATCTGAATACTGGATTGGTAGCTATTATTGTATGCGAATTTTGCCAACGAAAGATAGTCCTTTCAACTGCCCTTGAAGTCAATCACACAGCTTGTCAACATGTCTTCCAAAATTTGAATTACCCTCTCCGACTGACCATCAGTCTGAGGATGAAATGCAGTGCTAAATCTAGCCTCGTACCCAAAGCTTCATGTAACACTCTCTAGAATTGTAATGTGAACTTGAGGTCCCTGTCTGAGATGATAGACACTGGTACCCCATGTAACCTCACAATTTCCACCACATACAACTTTGCCAACTTCTACAATGAGTAATCGGTGCGAACCGGTATAAAGTGGGCAGATTTAGTAAACCGATCAATAATTACCCATACCGAATCTTTCTTAGTAGGCGTCAGAGGTAGCCCAATAACAAAGTCCATGGTTATCCTCTCCTACTTCCAGAGTGGAATTTTAACAGGTTGCAGTAATCCAGAAGGTAGCTGATGCTCAACCTTCACTTGCTGGCATGTCAAACACTTACTTATAAAGTCGGTAATCTCACGCTTGAGCCCTGGCCACCAGTACAGTTCACGCAGATCACAGTATAGCTTGTTTCCACTGGGATGCATAGTGTATGGGCTATTATGCGCCTCCCGTAAAATCGACTACCTTAGCTCAAAATCCCTCAGTACATAAACTCTTCCACGAAGCATAATACTCCCCCATGATTCAGCTCAAAATCTACATTCTCTCCCTTCTTCACCTGTTGAAACCGAGAAACCAACGACTTATCAAACATCTTCTTCTATTTCATCTGACTAATCCAAGTTGGTTTTACTTGCATTTCAGCTAACAAACTACCATCTTCAAACAGGCTGAGACGAGCAAACATTACTCTCAAGTCAGACACAACCTTATGGCTCATCGCATCTACCACCACGTTAGCTTTTCCCGGATGATACTCAATCAAGCAATCATAATCCTTCAGCAACTTATCCATCTTCGTTGCCTAAGATTCAACTCTTTTTGGGTAAGGAGGTACTTAAGACTCTTATGGTCGGTGTAGATGATCGACTTTTCCCTGTATAAATAATGTCTCCATATCTTTAGTGTGAACACTACCGTAGCTAATTTCAAGTCATGAGTGGGTTAGTTCACCTCGTGCGACCTAAGCTAACGAGATGCATGCGCCACCACCTTCCCTTCTTGCATCAGCACACACTCCAACCCCGTGTGTGACGCATCATAGTAGACCACGAATTCCTTCCTAGCCTCTAGTTGAATTAATACTGTCAAAATCTTCTTTAGTTTCTCAAAACTCTTGTACTGCTTATCAGTCCAAACAAATAGTACCCTCTTATGTAGTAACTTAGTTAGGGGTGCAGCAATCAGTGAAAACCCTCAACGAACTGTTTGTAATACCCGACCAAAACTAGAAAACTTCAAATCTCAGATACTGACTTCGATGGCTTCCAATCCAATACAGCCTCAATTTTAATAGGATCAACCCTAATCCCCTCGGCAGACACGACATGGCCCAAAAATGTCACCTCTCTCAGACAGAACTCGCACTTGCTAAATTTGGCATAGAGTTGCCTTTCTCCCAATATTTGCATAGCAACCCGGAGATGTGAATCATGCTACTCCTCAGTTTTTGAGTACACCAGAATATCATCTATAAACACCACCACGAACTGGTCTAGGTAGGGTTGGAAGACCCAGTTCATCATATCCATGAAAGCAGCTGGTGCATTCGTTAACCCAAATGGTATGACCAGGAACTTGAAGTGTCCATAATGAGTCCTGAACGATGTTCTGAACACATCTGCCTCCCTAACCCTTAGCTGATGGTACCTTGACCTTAGATATATCATAGAGAAAATCGAAGCTCCTCACAGCAGATCAAACAGATCGTCTATCCTTGTTAGCGGATACTTGTTCTTAATCGTTAACTTGTTCAACTGATGGTATTCAATACACATGTGCATTGACCCATCATTCTTCTTTACAAACAACACCAGTGCTCCTGTGGAGACACACTCGGTCGAATGAATCCTCAATCCAAAAGCTCCTGGATCTGAGACTTTAATTCTAGCAGCTCCTTCGGTGCCATCCTATAAAGGGCGATGGACACTGAGCTATTCCCGATAGAAGTTCAATGTCGAATTCGACCTCGCTGTTTAGAGGCAACCTTGGAAGCTCTTCAGGGAATACATTCAAAAATTCCTTTACAGTCCTGACATCCCAAACAGACAAGTCCTTAGTATCAGATGTGCTAACATAAGGTAGGAACGCCTCGCAACCTTTGTGAACCAGCTTTTTGGCCCTTTATGCTGAGATTACATTGGATAGATAATTCCTTTGCACCCCTATCACAATCACTTCCTCATCCTCTGAAGACTTCAATACCATACGCTTAGCAGCATAATCCAAATTCGCATGGTGTTTCACTACCCAATCCATGCCCAGAATAAGATTAAACATACCAAACAGCAGTTCCATCAAATCCGCCTAAAAAAAAAACCCCTTGAACCTCTAAAGGCACATCTCTAAACAACTTATTCACTACAACAGATTGTCCTAAAGGACTAATCACTGACATCCCTTTATCAGCACGTTCAAATTGTATACCCAAAGTTCTAGACACAGTACATGCAACATACGAGTGTGTCGATCCAATATCAATTAAAGTTATACATGGTACATGATGGATGAGGAACGTACCAATTATGATGTCAGGTGCGTCGCCATCCTCTCGATGTCGAGCAGTATAAACCAATCCTGGCTGTCTCTCCTCTGTATTACTAGCACCTCTGCCTGGTGCTCCACAACATCGTCCTAACCCATTTCCCCCTCTGGGTGGACCACGATCTCTCAGTGGTTGCTGACCACCTCTCCCAGGCTACACAAAATCTCGACTGGCTGCTTGCATCTGACCAGGCTCCTGAGGACAGTTTTTGAACTGATGATCCTTAGACCCACACCTGAAACACCCTTAGTTCTTCTCCAACACTTTCCCAAATGAAGTCTCCTACACTCAACGCATGGTTGCAGTCGACTAACAGCAACTAGAATCCCAACTCGGGCTGGCCCATCAAACCTAGGCCTCTTATGAAATCCACTTGAAGAACTTGAAGGCCCAAAATATCTCTTATTCTTGCCTGTTTCCTTCTCACGATTTTGACGCCTAGGGCGTTTCACATCCTCAGCAATCTTAGCCTTCTATACCGAAGCAACGAAGTCTCTTTCCCTCTGCGGGGATATCAGTATCTGCAACTCATCTCGGAGATGATCCTCAAATTGTACACAGTCCTCATATTCAGTCGCAACTATGCCCCAAGCGTACCGGCTCAATCGTAGGAATTCTACCTCATATTCCGCTATAGACTTACTCCCCTGAACTAGATTCAGAAATTCCTTTCTCCAAGCATACTCATAACTTGCCCCGACATACTTTCCTTGGAAGGCCATCTTAAAGAAATCCTATGTTACACGGTTGGTCTGCGTACCTTCCCTCACAGTAAGCCACCATTGATATGCTTCATCCCGCAGTAAAGACAATGCTCCTTTCAGTTTATGTTCTACTGTGCAGTTCAGGTCATCCATGATTCCCTCAACCGCCTCTAACCAATACTCTGCTACATCTGGGGCTATACCAGAGATGCCCCTGAAGATTTTTGCCCCGTTTGATCGGAGCCGCTCAAAAATTGACCCTCGGGCCACCAACCCAGTACTTGCTCCAGCAACCCTTTCTAGAACCCGTAACATTGCTTGAGACAAAGCATCATCCCTTTTGGCTCGATCATGAGACCCCATTTTAGTCATCAGTGATGCCGGTGCCTCCCTTTCTGGCATATGTCCTGATGCTGAAGACCCAGCCCTAGCACCTCGGCCTCTACCACGGCCACGTGTACCTCTTCCATGACTTCTCGAACTCATATCGGTGTAACGTATTAACCTAATTTTGAGTTTTATGAATCAGCTTATAGTTTATGTAATTATTAACAAATGTTTTATGAAAAATAGTAATAAGAGTAGTTTTCAAAGATCAGGTTTACTATAGTTTCAGTCTCCTATAGTCTCAATTTCCCTAACTAAGAGTTCGGTATACTGCTACTATTCCTAGTAGCCTCTCAATATAGTCATTCTAACATATAGAAAAGTATAACGTCAGGGAACTTATGGATTTGGTGCCGGAGACTCGGTGTGCCATACTTTTAGTAACACCATCACTGTTTCTAAACTAAAGTTTAAAGAGATTTGGAAAATTTTTCAAACCCATTACACAGTCGAGTTTTGTAACCTGGCTCTGATACTATACAATGTAACACCTCAAACCCGGCCTAGACGTTATAGTCGGATCTAGCATGCCACATCAACAAGATTGTTTAAAAGCTATGCGTTCATTAAAAACTTTGTATTCATTTTGAAACTCTGAATTTCATTGCTTACAGAAACAAGATTTACTCAAAGTATATTCTTGCAAAGATGTTATAATTTTTAAAAAAAACTTCGTTTAATGCTGAAGTCTGACTTAAATAATTACGGAAACATGATATTTTCAAAATAGTAGTTATTGTTTTAAAAACCAATGTTTAATCGTTTAACAATTCATAACTAACAGAATTACCAAAAGAAAGTTAAAAAAATCCCAATGGCCTTATAACACAAAATATTAACCCAAAAATAATATAATTTAAATTAGATCCTAAATTACTAAGTTTTGTTAAGAAGCAAATCTGACGTATGGCCACCTCCGAGTCTTCTACAGCCCCAAATACTCTAACGCTGGAGATTCCCTGCACGGTTAAAAGAAAGGGGTGAGTTACAAAAACTCAGTGTGTAATCCCCTATAACGGTCATAGTCTGGGCCCTAGCCCCAATCATCTCAATGCAAGTGGATATGTGCCCACCCCAACCCTATCCAGCCTACTAACTCTCCACCCGTACCAACCAGCATACCATGTGGGGACCACATCAACCCACCCAACCAAAACTCTCTAATATTGCAGTCAAGCTGCTAATCACGGTATATTTGGTTGAGCCACTAACACGGTATGTGGTGGTCCACTCAAACGGTATGTGGCTGAGCCACTGAAACGGTATGTGGCAGAGCCACTAGAACGGTGCTTCCTCCAGTCATCAAACCCAACCCAATGCAACATGATATAAATGTAGTGTATTACAATTATAAATAGATATGTATATAAAAATCACATAAATGATATTTAACTACCATCAAGGGTACAACGGTTATTTCACCCCTTGGGGGTATTTTGGTAGTTTACCCGTCGAGGGTATTTCAGTAATTCACCCACTAATGGCATTTCGATATTTTACCCACCAAGGGTAATTCTATAATTTACCTACTAGGGGTAATTTGGTAATTTACCCACTAAGGGCATTTGGGTTATTTCAGTCATCAGACAGCCTTTTCAGAGGCCTACTATCGCCTTGAGCGACACAGGTTCCCTTTTTGGGTCTTTACGATGTAATTGGGCCTAAGATCCCATTCTGGCCTAAATGGGACCACACACTTGTGTGGCCCATTTAGCTCATTTTTGGTCTCGATTCTGTAGACTTAGCAGTCGTATCAGTCATTTGGCAATTTTCCATCCGCTTTGCTCATGTGGGCCCATTAGCCCATTGGGCCCACTTAGCCCGTCTCGGCTGAATAAGGCCCATTATAGCCTTAGATTCACGAGAGCGTTCGTGACACTCTCTATGGTCTATCGCCATCACTAGTGGCTCAGTTTATCACTACGAGCGCTCGCACGCTCGAGTGATCGCAGTTAATGATTTTCTGGCTTTTCGATGTTTCGACTTTTAGCAGATTCATAGATCGTAACAACTACAGATTAAACGAAGGTGTGAGATTACACACCTGATTACGAGTTGTGTTTTCCAACGCGTCCAAAACACCTACAAAGATAGTTAACAAGTGGTTCATCTCAAACTTAAAAACCTTAACTTTGAAGCGCCTTACTAGACTAACTTTACTTACCACGAACATGGTCTCCTTCAGTGCACCAAATAATCGGCCCTATCTCTTAGCTATTAAGTTCCTAACAATAATTGGTGAGCAAGAGAGTTATTAGTAATCATCCCACTTTCGGCCAAATCAAATATTATGGCAACGTTCTTACCTCACTTGCTTGATGAGTTAAAGATAGAGATTTGGTTAATAGAAATCACTTGTGTCCCTTCCCCTTGTTGAAAACCCTAAGCCTAACGATGGCCATAACTCAAAAAGAACATATCTTAGACCTAACGAAAGAGAAAGAATAACACACCATTACAAAAGAAACCAAATGAAAACCAAGTTATAGACGAAGAGAGAACTCCCCTTATCGATTGTCACACTTGTTGCAGAACTGTAAATGAAAATCAAATAAGCTAGTTGAAGAGTAACAATGGAAAGGAAGTATGTATTCGGCTATGGAGAAAAGACAAGAAAAGGAGATGAGGAAAAAAAGAAACAAATGAGAAGAGATGGGAAGAAGAGTTTCAGCCAATAAGTGTTTAGGCTAATAACAAGCAAAAAGGAATATGTGGAAAGTGAGAAGAAGAGAAACAGAGGAATTGAGAAATCGACAAAAGAATAATTGAGGAGAAAATGACCCAAGATGCTATAGTCGAAAGACCCAAAATACAAATTCTCTCAAAATAAAACTAGAAAAAATGGCACACTCTCAACTCTCCCTACCAAAAATTCAACCAAAACAACAAGGAAAATTTGGCCCTCTCAACACACAACCTTGGCTGAAATTGTCTAACACCTAATCCCCACATTCGACCAACACCCATGCACTCCTCTATCCCTTGATTTCCTCCACCTTTTCCTCCTGACTATGCTCTCCTTCACCCATTTGAAAAGTTTCACGAAGTCCCCAACTCCCTTAGTAGAATTTGATCCCAACTCAGTTTCCTCCTCTCTCAAAGCATAAAATAAAAGCTACCATTTGCAGCTTGTAGGATTCGAACTCCATACCACCTTGCTCACCACTTGACACCATACCACTCCACCATGTGCTCAACTTGTGCTATCAAAACACACTCAAATAACTTAAATCTAACCTCAAACAACCCTCTCCTCTTAAGGGCCAAAAACTAAAATTTCTCCAAGGTTCCGACTCAATCCTAGGCCTCCCTAGAACCCCTAAATACACTCAAATAACCCGTTGAGCAAGCACAACATGCAATTATGCAAAAATTTATAACCCCTAACTTTTGGGATGTTACATCAACACTGACTCACTTGCTCAATTCCTAGGGCCTATTCTCTTAGAATAACATAGCAAAAGCCTAGATGCTTGGAGTTAACCTTATCCCTTAGAGTGTACATGTATTGAAACATGGTCGCATCCAGCCTTAAATTCTATTGCTCACAAAAGGTAATAAACCCTATCATGAGCCACCAAAAGGCAACCGTTAGCTACATGAGTGCCACTCTATAATCGTTTAGTAGCTTGATCAGAAAAGCATGAGGTAGAAGGTGGAATCCTACTTTGAATATATGTAATAGGAAGTAAGTGTCAGGTTTTCTCCCACCAAAGTTGGGCCCATAGACTACACTCAGATTGTATTTCCCCTTGAGGATGCTAAATTGATATTTTGAGTGGTTTTGAAGAAGGCCCTTACATTTGAGTACTGACCTCATCTCCATTTTAGTAGTTGTGCATTCATGCATATTACTAACTGTCATAAAGTTGCCTACATAAGAGTACCGGGGCCTAGTAAGCAAAGCTAGACACGAATGGCCTAAATTAACGTAGAGTCGCCACTAACTAATTAGGGCTAGGTTGGTTAGCCACCTATCTTCTAAAATTCTATAATTATTACTACGAAAAAAATACTAAAAGTCTAGACTCGATTTCATCACCAAATTTCGAGTTCGGGAGTACGGTTACATGTGGGGAAGGTTATAGCACCCCCACAACACCTATCCAGGGATAGTCCTACGGGGTCTTAGGAGCTAGGTTTTTTTCCATTTACGCATATTAATGTCTTAATCTAAGATAAAATCTTATGGAAGTCTTAAATAAAAACTCTAAAAAAATGCCTCTGATTTACTTGTAACTCGATTAAGATGTGATCGCCAAACTTATCTAATCTGAAACTTAAATTAGAGATTTTTACTTTTAACGGGGACCTTAAAGGATACCTAAATAATTCTAGTAAAATACCTTCAATTCCTAAAAATTAATTCTATTTTAGAATTGTGAAAAAAACCTAGAAATTATCAATGAATTAAGAGAAACATTAATATACATCTACAACTTATTCGATCTTTTATTATTATTTAAAAGATTTAATAAATAACATTGAACCTATCAAGATCTTACGAAAGTATCATATGTCGGGTTTATGATTTATCTTACTTTAAAACTCTTCATCTAAGATTTAAATTTGTCAAAATCCTAAAATAATATATCTTAAATAATATTTATTAGTTTTGTTAAAAAGTTTCTAAAATAAAATACTTAGAAAGACCTACTCATGATTTACAATTCACCTACAAAAATCTTTGGTTTTATCTTGAATAATGTTCTAAAGAATATTTACATATTAATTTAAGATTCTAAAGAGGAATCTTATATGATATTTAGAATTATTTTAAAACCCTAAAAATACATCCTACATATTATTTATAATTTTCTAGGGTAAATGGTAGATAAGACCTTAAAGACTAACTTAAATTCAAATGGAAATACCTTATGGTTTCATTAAAATGTAACACCACTTAACTAACTTCATATCAACATTTATAGGATGGAAAAATGACCTAAAGTTCCCTCTTTTAAAACGAATAGTAATAAAATAGGAAAATTAATTAAATTGGCAAAATTAATGAAAAGTTAAAACTCTTTCAAAAAGGGCAATAATAAAAGAAAAAATAAATAAATGAAATAAATAAGACCGTGACATGATGATGATAATAATAACAATAGTACACCTTATTCATAATACAATCAAAGAATCACAATAGCATAAACAAATAATATTAAAATGTATATAAGGGAATGTGTAAAAAACATAAATATAAATGGATATGAAAATAAATAAAGGCAAAATAAGAATAAATAAAAATTATACAAGTGTGAATAAATATAAAACACTAAAATAAAATGCATAATTGACATTAAATATATAAGGTATAAATGCCAATGACAGGGAAGATATAAGTGTAAATAATTATTAAAGGTGGAAACAAAATGACATAGCTTGACTTTGGGGCTAAAAGATAAAAATGTGGAATACAAAGGACTGATGTAGCAATTAGTTTGCTTTTAATTTTGAAATTTCAAATTAAATCAAAGGTTTGAATAAACAAAAGGGTTACGGGTGTAAATAGGCCAGAGAGTGAGGGTGGTGCTGCAAAAAATAGGTTATTTTTTTTTAAAATTTAAAATAAAATGAGGGTGGGAATAAATTACCCATTTTTGGCACCTATAAATGGGAAAAAAAAACTATGCATTCTTTCATTTTTTAATCTCATTTAAAAAAAATCCTCCTCTTCATCATTCTATGTTGGTCATGGCTCCATCACCGGAAAGTCCAACGACTCTCCGACTTTTGGTGTTGGAGCCGCCAAAATGGTGGCCATAATTTTATTTTATTTTTGCAAAATCAAAGTTTTCTTTTTAAAAAATCACTACTTTTCTTAAAAATGAAAGCTTTATTTCGAAACAATTGAAAAGATCAAAACTTTGTTTTAAAAAATTAAACTATTCCTTTAAAATGACTAAAAAAGCATATATTTATTTTTAAAAATATAATTTCTCTTTTTTTAAAAAAAAATCAAAACTTTTCCAAGATCAAGCCTTTTTTTTTAAAAAAAAAAACATTTATTTTAGAAAGGGAAAAGGAAAAAAAAAAGGGATTTTGAGGCTTCTAGGGGCAAAAGATCGACATTCCGGTGACGTCCCCTTCATCGGAGCCCAAACCCGATCCCTCAAGATACATATATGGAAAAAAAAAAGAAATAGAATGCTTGTTGTTTTTGTTGTTTTTTTTTTTACCTTTTTTTTAAGAATCAAATGTGAAAAGCCTCCTATGTTCTTTCTTCATTCATTTCATTTCATCTATATATATTGTTTTTCAATCTTGTTTATTTGTAAAAAAAAATATAATAATAATAGTAGTAGTAATGGTAATAGTAATTTGGGCCCTTGACAAGCACAAAAAGGAAAGAAAAAAGAAGATAAACAAAGGCATCAAATTGACCAAAATCGGGTGGGCTTCGAACGGGCCGAAAAGAGAACAAAAATTTAAAGGGAACAAAAAAATGGTGTTTACACTAACAAGTAGCTAATATATAGTTCTCGTTAGCGATGAAATCTTCACCTGAGACTTAAAAACTCAAGCAAAAAGACTGCCTCTGTAACATCCTGAAAAGGGCCTATGCATTTTCGGGTTAATTGTATGAAGTGACATGTTTTATGTGTTAAGAATAAATTTTGAACATTTTTGGAAACCTGAAAAATGTATGGAAATGCTAAGTTAAAAAGAGGAAAGTGAACATTTATGGAAACTAGGAAAATGATTTAGAAATGATTCAAAGAGGAAAGTGAACATTTCGAAACTTGGAAATGTAAGGAAATGTCAAGTTTAAAGAGCCAAGCGAAAATTTTGGAAACTTAGAAATGACTTAGAAATGTCGAGTTTTAAAGTTTAAAAGAGGAAATTAAGGCAAGGTGGCCTTAGGAGAAAAAGTATGTGAAATTTGACACACAAATAGGCTTGGAAAAGTGGCTCAAGATGCCACTTAGGGCCTCTGAAATGGCGCCACATGCAAGGGTGTTGGGCACGAGTTTGAGTCACATGGGAAGCAAATAAAGAAGTTTTATTTTTGCTTCTAGAAGCCTGAGGTGGACGACACAAGGCTTGCAAAAGAGGTGTTTCATTCTCTTTTAAATTCGACTAATTAGGGGATAAATAAAGGATTTTGTCTTGGATTATTTCTAAGAGATAATAAGGATTATTCTTTAAATTAAAGAGATAAAGTTATCACATAAGGAAGAGTGGTGGCCAAGCAAAGGATTCTTGGCCTAGTAATTTCGGCTATAAAAGGAAGAGAATAGGGCTACTCATCAAATTTTCTTCCTCCTCTTCTCTCTGCGAATTTTCCCTAGCAAAATCCTCTCCTCTCTTTTATTTTGTCAAACCGAATATACCAATAGTCTCTAGTGAAATCGATTTCTTTTAAGCCTCAAAAGCCGAATCTTTGTGACTCCAAGCAAGGGTGCAGTCGACTGAGGTATTAAGGTAAGAACAATGGATTTTGTTGTTCAGTTTCTTTTATCGAGATCTAGCCGATCCCTTGTTATCTCTTGGCGAATATTAAAGGAGGAACTCCGGGATTTTTGATAGTTTTCGACTTCAAGAGAAGGGATTTTTGGGATTTAAAGCTTCAAGGTAAGACATCGATATTGACCATAGGCCAATTAATGATGATTAAGTGTTAGAAATCAATCTAACATGTGCTTATAGGATTTTCGACTGACATTAAGAAAGCAAGGATCTATTTGGGATTTAAGATTTGGAAGGTAAGCATATAGGTATGTTCGGCCAAGGCTTGATTTGGTATTTAGATCTATTCTTTAATTTGTTTAAAAAGCCGGAACTAACCCCTAATGAGATTTAGTGCTTGGCCAAATACAAGAAGAAGCATAGCAACAATTTCGGGATTTGAATAATCATCAAATCGGCACCAAAGGTAAGTTTAAGAATACTAATCCTACTGGGATTTGGTATTATGGCCGAATGGCTTTTTATTAAAGTAATAAGTGATAAATCAAATGTAGGGATTAAGGATCTAAGCATTAGATCAAGCTTTTCGGGATCTCAAGGAATTGCTAAGCGAATCAGGTGTGTACCCCACACTATATCATAATATGTTTTATGGCTATGTTTAATTAATATATGTGATATTAAGAATATGAAAGTGGCTAAGGTACCATGTTATGGCACAAAGTACTCAGGTACATTTCCTACTCCTACTAGGATTATGAAATATGTTAATTGTAACATGAGAATAAGAATAAGAATGTGAACTCTGGCATATTTATGCATATTACTATTATATGGGGTATATGGGTTTATTTTTTTTTGGGAAGTGAATGTGGTGACCTAAGACCACAAACGCGGTGACCTAAGACCGTGATATCTGAATGTGGTGACCTAAGACCACGATGTCTGAATGTGGTGATCTAAGACCAAAGAAATCTGAACGTGGTGACCTCGACCACGAATCGGTGACCTAAGACCGCGATATGGAGTGTAGCGGAAGGAGGTCGACTTAGTAGTCCCACTTGTAAAGGTTGGTGCAGGGGAGTGTAGCGGATGGCTTAATAGGTTTGGGTTTTGGGAATGCATCATAATTTGTATGCTATGATATGAATGTGTAATAATTGTTATGCACGATTCGATTATGATTTAGTCTATGTACACATTGAGTCTGTTGACTCACCCCGTTGTGGGACCATGTTTCAGGTGATGAACAGTGATGGACCGGGACGGCAGAACTTGTGGTGGCCATCCTCAACTTAGAAGTTTTTATTTTTAATGGACATGTTTATTTCATTTAAGTACTTTGAACTATTCGGATTTGTTTGATGTAATAAGGCCATAAGGCCATGGTGAACCATTTTATTTACATTTATTGTTTAATTATGTTACAAATTTTATTGAGTTAAAGACTAAGTAATTCATTTTTTTAAATATACTCTATATGTTTTATCACTTAATATTAAAAAGGGGTTTTCAAAATAAAATTTAATCCGTTTCAACACAAGCCCAACCCAAAACAATATATTTTTTAGAATCACACAAGTTTTCTCTAAGTTACAAAAGAACTTGAAACCAGTTTACTTGAGAAACATACCAAATCTGGTCAAAGCTCGTGGGCCGGGTTTGGGGTGTTTCAATTTGGTATCAGAGCCCAATTTTAAACTCTCGGCCTGTGGGCTAAGGCCCAAAACATTTTCAAATCGAGCCCAAATAAGCTTTATAAAGTATCTTATGAAATAAGTAGGTTTTTCTGGCATGGCACCTAAGTCTCCGACCCGCAGTCCACTAGGTAAGTACCCTTAATTATCTGTGTGAGTATTCGAATTATAGAAGGGTAGAAAAGGAATGGAACGTAGAATAGCATGATAGGAACTTGAACCCTAGGATTAGTCTACTCAAACACAAATACATAAGACTTAATGCACTCAACAAACCTATGGCTAAGTCAACCAAGTTAGGGTGTGGTAACCCCTGTGCGCATGTCTAGGATTGGATCCGAAAGAGCCTTGTATTTAAGCAGTCCTAGTGACTCACCTCCTCTTCGCAGGAATCCTACCTGGTGCGTAGCTTCGGTTCACCCTAATCCAGAGGGCTCAGTAGGTGTGGCAACCTCTGTGCACATGTCTAGGAATGGTTTGGTGGGAGCACAGTATTTAAGCGATCCAGCGTGACTCACCTCCTCTCCACTCGAATCCTACCTGATTCGTAGCTTTGGTTCACCCTGACCAAGAGGACTCGGTCATAGGCTAAACACAATAACTAAAACCCGAAAAGGGAACTAGTCGTGTTTTTATAGAAACCCTAAATATTTTCTCTTTTTTTTCAAAAAAAAAATTTTTTGACAACCCACTCTTTTGAACTGGGAAAATTGTTATTTTCAGAAAAAATTTTCTCAAAAACTTCTAGTTTACAAAATTACTAAAATACCCCAGTGGTAAAATTACAAAAATGCCCTTGGTTTATAAAATGTCCAACTACTCAACAGTTTTGCCAAAATTTTATTATTTTATAAATGTTCAAAAAACCCTAATTTGCAAACTATCAAAAATACCTTGATTTTGGAAAAACTACAAAATTGCCCCTAACTTACAAAATTACCAAAATGACCCTGATTTCCAAAATTTTTGCAACACCACCGTTTTGGAAAGTACAATTCTCAAAAAGAACCCTCAAAGTTTTGCAACTTCTAAAATATCCCTGATTTATTAAAATTTTACAATTTACCTCGGTTTGTGGAAAAATTACCAAAATACCCCCAAGGTCCAAAATTTCTTAAATACCCTCGGATTTCAAAAATTTTCCAAAATACCCCGGGAATTTAAAAATACCAAAATACTTTGTGACAAAATCACCAAGGAACTTTTTTTTGAAAAATTACGAAAATACCCCTGGGTAGTAGAAAAACAACAACAATGAAAACTACAATGTTTCTCTGAATGAACGAAGGTTCATAATTATTTGATGGATGTATGAATGAATGAAAAGATTGTGTGCATGTATGAATACGAAAGAACCACCCCTAAATTCCTTTTCATAAAATTTCTTCGCGGGTAATCAAGTGAAACAAAAGTACTAATTCATAAAACTTCTTAATCAGATCTCGACGTTAGAAATGAGCTCTAGAGGACGTGGTCATCGTGGACATAGTAGAGGAAGAATGACTAGGTCGGAACCCGTTAGATCGGGTCAAGGGTCTGATAATGAAGTACCACCGCCATCACCACCCCAACTGTTGGTGTTGAGCGGCCCATTTCAGACGGGGATCTCTTGCATGTCGCGGTGGTCTGCGAGTTTTAGAGTTGGTGGCTAGTGCAGGAGGGAATTTGAGAAATCAAAATTCTGTGCCTGAATGGCTTGAGCTAATAAAGTTGAAATGTTTCGTGGAGTATCGGTGTGGCACCAGATCTGGTGAAATCTTGGTTGGAAGCAATGGCGCATCATGGATGAGCTTGATCGACCCACGAGGAGAAGTTGAAAGGAATGGTGGCCTTTATTACGCGATGAAGCGTATCAATGGTGGTTAACTATTTGGGATGGTGCCACAGCTGAGGACCTGACCTGGGACTATGTTAAAGAAGCTTACCAAAAGAAGCATGTTGGAACCAGGTATACTGATGAGCAAAGGAAAGCATTTTTGGGGCTGGTTCAAGGGAACAAGTCTGTGGCAGAATATGAGGCTGAATTCTTAAGGTTGAGCCGGTATGCTCGAGGAGTAGTGGTAACTGAGCATGAGCATTATGTCCGTTTTGAGGACGGACTAAGAGATGATCTGAGATTGTTAATAGCACCGCATCAGGAGCGGGAATTTTCTGCTTTGGTGGAAAAGGCTAAAGTGGCTGAAGGAATCAAGGATTCTACAAAGCAGACTATGGATCGGAATAGGCCCAAAGAGGTTTTGGATTATGCGGAAAGGTTCATAAGAGGCCTAGAGTTGATGGGCGCGAGGTCGACAAGTTGGTTACGGAGGCGATGTCGTCCTTGTGATATGTGTGGAAAGAAGCACTTAGGAGAGTGCTGGAAGAAAATCGGAGGATGTTTTAGGTGTGGGTCCAAGGACCATGTGATCAAGGATTGTCCTAAGCAAACAGATGAAAGTCGACCAGCAGCTCAGAATGTTAGTCAGGCTGGTAGAGGAGGACAGCAAATTCAACGAGGTCGTGGTTTGAGTAATAGAGGTAATGGTCTTTGGTAGAGGTTTGGGAACATAGAGCGGAGGTGCTTCTACTATCTTGAGGAAAGGCAACCGGGTTTGGTTTATACGGTTCACCGGAGGGATGATGGAGACGCGCCGGATGTTATAACCGGTACGTTCTTTATTTTTGGCAAGCCTTATTTTACTCTAATTGATGTGGGCTCGACCCATTCTTATGTTGCATGTAGTATAGTGGAAACATTAGGCCTAGACTCTGAACTTTCTGATTGGCGGATGACCGTAGTAAGCCCATTAGGTCAAACGTAGTGGTTGATAAGATCTTTGGAATGTACCCTAGAGATTCGGGAGTGAACTTTGGTGACTTAATGGAACTACCCTTTGGAGAGTTTGAACTTATACTCGAAATGGGTGGCTAGTAGAGCACCGAGCCGTGTTGGATTGTGCAAATAAACGAATGGAACTAAGGACCCAAGGATGAAGTAGTAGTAATGATCGGAGAAAGGAGAAATTACATCTAACGTTGTTTGACGTTAAAGGCTGAGAAAATGGTTAGGAAAGGGTGCAAGGCATTCCTAGCCTTCATAAGTGCGTTGGGTGGAAAGGAAGAAGGTGTTAATAGAGTTAGAGCGGTAAAGGATTTTGAAGATGTGTTTCCAGAGGAATTACCAGGAATACCCCCAGATAGGGAGGTGGAATTTGGAATAGATTTGCTGTTGGGAAAAGCTCCTGTGTCAATTGCCCCGTATCGAATGGCACCAAAGGAGATGGTTGAGCTCAAGGCTCAAATCTAGGAATTGCTGGATCGTGGGTTCATTCGACCTAGTGTGTCTCCATGGGGAGCACCGGTTCTGTTTGTGAAGAAGAAGGATGAAACTATGCGTATGCACATAGATTACCGTCAGTTGAACAAGCTGACCATCAAGAACAAGTATCCTTTGCTAAGGATCGATGACTTGTTCGATCAGCTGAAGGGAGCCGCAGTATTCTCGAAGATAGACTTAAGGTCGGGATATCATCAATTAAAGGTGAAGGAGGCAGATATCCATAAGACAGCTTTTAGGACAAGACACGGCCATTTTGAGTTTATGGTAATGCCGTTTGGGTTGATGAATGCTCCAGCCGCGTTCATGGATATGATGAACCGAGTTTTTCAACCCTACTTGGATAGGTTCGTCGTGGTGTTCATCGACAATATTTTGGTGTACTCTAAGTCTGAAGAGGAGCACGACAAGCATCTCTGAGTTGTGCTGCAAGTATTAAGGGAGAAGAAGCTCTATGCCAAATTCAGCAAGTGTGAATTTTGGCTTAAGAAGGTGGCATTCTTAGGGCATGTGGTATCCACAGAGGGAATAAGAGTGGATCCTAGGAAGATAGAAGCAGTGTTGGATTAGAAACCACCTAGGTCCGTGGCTGAGATCCGAAGTTTCTTAGGTTTGGCCGGCTATTACAAGAGGTTCGTGGAAGGATTCTCGTCATTAGCCGCGCCTTTGACAAAGTTATTGAGGAAGGAAGTATCATTTGAATGGACGGATAAGCAACAAGAGAGCTTCGAAAAGCTTAAGAAGGTGTTGACGGAAGCTCCAGTGTTAATTCAGCCGGAGGCAGGGAAGGATTTTGTGGTGTATTGTGATGCTTCGCATATAGGATTAGGATGTGTCCTAATGCAAGATGGAAAAGTAGTTGCTTATGCGTCTCGGCAGTTAAGGCCGCATGAAGTTAACTACCCAACCCATGACTTAGAATTGGCGTGATGGTTTTCGCCCTTAAGGTGTGGAGGCACTATCTCTATGGTGAACGGTCAGTGATCTACAGCACCACAAGAGCCTTAAGTATTTGTTGACTTAGAAGGAGTTGAACTTGAGGCAGCGAAGGTGGGTAGAGTTGTTGAAGGATTATGACTGCTCGATAGAGTACCACCCTGGTAAGGCAAATGCAGTGGCTGATGCCCTAAGTTGGAAGGTTGTGTCGGACCTAAGGGCTATGTTCGCACACTTGAGTCTGTATGATGACGGAAGTCTATTGGCAGAGTTGCAAGTCAAGCCCACATGGCTGAATAAGGTGAAAAGGGGATAGTTGGCTGATAAGGACCTAAATGCTAAGTTACAACAAGTGCTGAACGGAGAGTTAAAGGATTATGGCGTTGATGATGAAGGAGTATTGTGCTACAAAGGAAAGGTCTGTATGCCAAGAGACGAGAAGTTAAGATAAAGGATTCTTGAGCGCATAGTAGCCCTTATGCTATGCACCCGGAGGCATTAAGTTGTCTGAGATCTAAGAGAACAATTTTGGCGGCCGATCTTAAGCGAAAATTTATTGAATTCATGGGAAAATGTCGGCGTGTCGACAAGTTAAAATGAACTCCAAGTTCCATCGAGATTACTTCAACCAATTGAGATTCCACGGTGGAAGTGGGAAAAATTACCATGGACTTAGTTAGCGGGCTTCCCCTTATGCCTACTAAGAAGGACTCGGTATGGGTGATCGTGGACCATTTGACCAAGTCCGCGCATTTCATTCTGGTAAGAGTTGACTATTCTCTTTAGAAGTTGGCCAAGTTATATGTAGCAGAAATTGTGAGGTTTCATGGAGTACCGGTATCAATCATCTCCGATAGAGACCCAAGGTTTACATCTCGATTTTGGAAAGCACTTCATCAAGCTTTAGGCACTAAGTTGGGCTTCACTCGACTTTTCATCCACAATCGACGGGCGATCTGAATGGGTTATCTAAATGTTGGAGGATATGTTGAGAGGTCATGTGATAGATTTTGAGGAAGTTGGGAAGATTACTTACCTTTAGCAGAGTTCGCCTACAACAACAGCTATCAGGCTAGCATTCGGATGGCACCATATGAAGCATTGTATGGTCGGAAGTTTCGAGCTCCTACTTGTTGGACTGAGTTAGGAGAACGTTGAGTTTTGGGTCTAGAGTTAGTGGCAGAAACTAAGAGAAGGTTGAGATAATTTGGGCACGGTTAAAGGAAGCGCTGATAGGCAGAAGTCATACGCAGACCTTAAGCAGAAGGAAATAGAGTTTGAAGTGGGAGACCAAGTGTTTCTGAAGGTCTCACCTTGGAAGAAGGTGATGGGGTTTGGTCGGAAAGGGAAGCTAAGCCCAAGGTTTATAGGGCCCTATCGAGTACTAAAGCAAGTTGGATCAGTGGCATACCAGTTAGAGTTGCCACTAGAGTTGCAACAGATGCACGACATATTCCATGTATCCATACTGCGTCGTTTCCGATCGGATCTGTCTCATGTGGTACCAGTTAAAGAAGTGGAGCTAAGGCCAGACTTATCCTATGAGGAAGAGCCGATTCAGATATTGAAACGTGATGTGAAAGTACTACGGAGGAAGTCAGTTCCTCTAGTCAAAGTGTTATGGCGCAATCATGGATCGGAGGAAGCTTTGTGGGAGCCAAAAGAAGCAATGCGACAGCAATACCCTCAATTATTTTAGTTAGGAAATTTGGGACGAAATTATTTTAAGGGGGTAGAACTGTAACATCCTGAAAAGGTCCTCTGCATTTTCGGGTTAATTGTACAAAGTGACATGTTTTATGTGTTAAGAATAAATTTTGAACATTTTGGAAACATGAAAATGTATGGAAATGCTAAGTTAAAAGAGGAAAGTGAACATTTATGGAAACTAGAAAATGATTTAGAAATGATTCAAAGAGGAAAGTGAACATTTAAAACTTGGAAATGTAAGGAAATGTCAAGTTTAAAGAGCCAAACGAAAATTTTGGAAACTTAGAAATGACTTAGAAATGTCGAGTTTTAAAGTTTAAAAGAGGAAATTAAGGCAAGGTGGCCTTAAGAGAAAAAGTATGTGAAATTTGACACACAAATAGGCTTGGAAAAGTGGCTGAAGATGCCACTTAGAGCCTCTGGAATGGTGCCACATGCAAGGGTGTTGGGCCTAGTTCGAGTCACATAGGAAGCAAATAAAAGAAGTTTTATTTTTGCTTCTAGAAGCACAGAGGTGGACGGCACAAGGCTTGCAAAAGAGGAGTTTCATTCTCTTTTAAATTCGACTAATTAGGGGATAAATAAAGGATTTTGTTTTGGATTATTTCTAAGAGATAATAAGGATTATTCTTTGTTTTTTTTTTAAATTAAAGAGATAAAGTTATTACATAAAGAAGAGTGGTGGCCAAGCAAAGGATTCTTGGCCTAGTAATTTCGGCTATAAAAGGAAGAGAATAGGGCTACTCATCAAATTTTCTTCCTCCTCTTCTCTCTGCTGAATTTTTCCCTAGCAAAATCCTATCCTCTCTTTTATTTTGTCAAACCGAATATACCAATAGTCTCTAGTGAAATCGATTTCTTTTAAGCCTCAAAAGCGAATCTTTGTGACTCCAAGCAAGGTGCGATCGACGAGGTATTAAGGTAAGAACAATGGATTTTGTTGTTCGATTTCTTTTTATCGAGATCTAGAAACTGATCCCCTTGTTGTCTCTTGGCCGAATATTAAAGGAGGAACTCTGGGATTTTTGATAGTTGTCGACTTCAAGAGAAGGGATTTTTCGGGATTTAAAGCTTCAAGGTAAGACATCTGATATTCGGCCATAGGCCAATTAATGATGATTAAGTGATAGAAATCAATCAAACATGTGCTTATAGGATTTTCGACAGCATTAAGAAAGCAAGGATCTATTTTGGGATTTAAGATTTGGAAGGTAAGCATATAGGTTTGTTCGGCCAAGGCTTGATTTGGTATTTAGATCTATTATTTAATTTGTTTAAAAAGCCGGAACTAGCCCCTGATGAGATTTAGTGCTTGGCCGAATACAAGAAGAAGCATAGCAGCAATTTTGGGATTTGAATAATCATCAAATCGGCACCAAAGGTAAGTTTAAGAATACTAATCCTACTGGGATTTGGAATTATGGCCAAATGGCTTTTTATTAAAGTAATAAGTGATAAATCAAATGTAGGGATTAAGGATCTAAGCATTAGATCAAGCTTTTCAGGAACTCAAGGAATTGCTAAGTGAATCAGGTGTGTACCCCACACTATATCATAATATGTTTTATGGCTACGTTTAATTAATATATGTGATATTAAGAATATGAAAGTGGCTAAGGTACCATGTTATGGTACAAAGTACTCAGGTACGTTTCCTACTCCAACTAGGATTATGAAATATGTTAATTGTAACATGAGAATAAGAATAAGAATGTGAACTCTGGCATATTTATGCATATTACTATAATATGGGGCATATGGGTTTACTTTTTTTTTTGGGGAAGTGAATATGGTGACCTAAGACCACAAACACGGTGACCTACGACCGTGATATCTGAATGTGGTGACCTAAGACCACAATAATCTAAATGTGGTGACCTAAGACCACAGAAATCTGAATGTGGTGACCTAAGACCACGAATGCGATGACCTAAGACCGCGATATGGAGTGTAGTGGAAGGAGGGTCGACTTAGTAGTCCCCACGGTGTACAGGTTGGTACGGGGGAGTGTAGCGGATGGCTTAATAGGTTTGGGTTTTGGGAATGCATCATAATTTGTATGCTATGATATGAATGTGTAATAATTGTTATGCCCGATTCGATTATGATTTAGTCTTGTGTACACATTGAGTCATTGACTCACCCGTTGTGGGGCCATGTTCGGTGATGAGCAAAGTGATGGATCGGGACGGCGAGAACTTGTGGTGGCCATGCTCAACTTGGAAGTTTTATTTTAATGGACATTTTATTTCATTTAAGTACTTTGAACTATTCGGATTTGTTTGATGTAATAAGGCCATAAGGCCATGGTGAACCATTTTTTTACATTTATTGTTTAATTATGTTACAAATTTTATTGAGTTAAAGACTAAGTAATTCATTTTTTTAATATACTCTATATGTTTTATCATTTAATATTAAAAGGGTTTTCAAAATAAAATTTAATCCGTTTCAACACAAGCCCAACCCAAAACAATATTTTTTTTAGAATCACACAAGTTTTCTCTAAGTTACAAAAGAACTTGAAACCAGTTTACTTGAGGAACATACCAAATCTGGTCAAAGCTCGTGGGCCGGGTTTGGGGTGTTTCAGCCTCTAGTTGGCTAATTCTTACCTAAGTGATGCTAATCCCTTTCTCTGCCACTTGATTTTCCAATGCTAGAATAAGAATGAAGGAAAGAAAAGTTCTAAGAAACCTTAAAGCAAAGAACAGAAAACAGAGGAACAAGAAAAACCCATAAATATAAAAACCAAAAATGGTTCCAAGATCAACTGCAATGGCATTATATAGGGTTTTCTTCAAAACATATCATTTTCAAGGGCAACATTGCAACCACTAACAACTGAGCACGTCTTATCCATTTGTCGATCATCATTACACTACTCTTGAAATACTGTTGATGTAGTTTTCCATTAATTGTGAACCATCTAGGACATGCACAAGGAAAACCCTTCACATCCCACAGCTTGATTAGACCACCCACTAGTTCCAAACCATCTGTTGTCACTTGTAAAACTCTCGATTGGGGGCTATTGTTATATCCCCAACATTTAGACACATGTCAACATAATATGAAACACCCCTCACCCGTATTCAATGCTGGAATAGGGTTATAGAGCATTACCAGACTTATAACACATATAACTATATTTTTCTTATGCATTCAATCATTTCATACAATCATCATTCAATTTGTCCCTTACAATAGCCTACGAGGCCTTAAACATGCTTTAGGAGTGGTTCGAGACTAAATCAATAACTTATAAACTTCTATGAAACTTTGAATTTTTTTCTCAATACAGAGAACACACTCCCGTGTGACCAGGCCGTGTGTCTCACACGATCACCAGACACGCCCATGTCCCTAGCCCTGTGAAAACAGGGGTACATACTGACTTGGGTCACACGGCCAACCGATGCCCATGTGTCTAGCCCATGTGCCCTTCGAAGTGGCCACACACGCCCGTGTGCCATGCTATGCCAAAACTATAGGGTATACTGACCTATGCAACACGGCCAAGTAACACGCCCGTGTGCTAGGCTATGTGCCAATTAGGGGGTATACTGACTTGTACCACACGCCAGTCACACGTCCGTGTGTGAGACTTTTTGGAGCATACTGACTTGGTTCTAATGTCAACACCAGGGGACACATGGCTATGTAACATGACCGTGTGTCACAGAACGGCTGAGACACACGCCCGTGTCTCTGACCATGTGGACAAAAATAGGCTATTTGCAAAGCCATCTTGCCACTTTATTTAAACATGCATGCACAAGCATAGATTGTAACATTTTATAATCCAATAGGCAGCCAATTCACAACATTTCATACACATTTTATACTAATTTCACATAGTATTCAAATACCTAATTAATATCATGCATTTTCCATTCATATGCCTATTACAAATCAATGCAACATTTGCATATTTCCATTCCATCTACTACTTGCCAAAATATACCATATTTGAACACTTATACACAACCAAAACTTTACACCAGGATAAGCCAAATCACATGGCTTAAACTTATACCACACATGTACCAAAATCTCTATCTCAAGTAACCATAACTACCATCTTTATAACTAGCCTATACATGCCATATTTACAAATATCCAAGAATCCAAAAGTACCAACAGCAACTGGATAGTGTGATGCGTAACTCCGACTTTATCCGGATCGAGCGAGCTATCGAACCTTTATAAAACATGGAAAAGAAATAGAGTAAGCTTTAAAGCTTAGCCAGCCCGTATAATTAAAAATTAAGCTTACCATTTATACATAATCAAACAATAAAACAAAGTATACCAAATTCACTTGCCAAATGCCTATACACAAGCATTCATCAACAAGTTAGTCATATAAGTGCATGTAATCATCCATTATCTCAATTTAATACTCAAACATTGTATCATATCAAATTCACATATATCATGTACATCATTTATAACATTTCATTCTCAATCATATAAAAGGTAATTCATTCCATAACAATATGATAACTTATCCATATAACACATATCTTTTAACATAACCAATAACATAATTTATGCCTGTTGAACCTATTAGAATATCGAGAGATGCTCGGGTGGTATTGGAAACACAAAGATTTATATACTTTTCATATCTAATTTTACTTAAAATCATGCATGTTCGATATAATTTTTGTCATAAAATTAATTTTATAAAATAATTAAATTGTATAAAAATTTGAACATGTTAATTTTAGTCAATTTTAGAATTATTTTAGTGAATTTTGTTTCTTTTTGACAGATTCATACAAAGGGCGGAAATTGACCCGTAAACACTATTAGAAGAACAAAACCGAGAAGCAATTCGAAGTAACAAAGTGAAATAATTTCCAGCCTAAGACGGTCCAAATATTTGTATTAATTCATAATATAATAATTTTTAATTTATTCCCAATTTAGTTTGGGCTAAATAAATTATTATTAATTAATTATGGAAAAAGGGGTCCAGTTGAACCAAACCAATTGAACCGAACTGACCAAGAACTGGGCAGCCCAAACCGTCCTGTAACAACCCAAACCCGGTCAATACACCACGACCGAATCTGGCATGTCACAGGGAAAACTTTTTGAAGAAAATCAAGTTGACGGTTTAGTTTTAGACAAAATTCTTTAGATGTCTAATGTTTATAGAAATCAGGTGCATCATTAGTTAAAAACTGATAATATACTTTGAAATCCCGGGAATCGATCTTTAAAATTTAGTTGTTGATCCACAGGTTAAAAATCATTTATGTCATTTTAAGAAAACCCGAATGATTGCTTTGAAAATCATATGCATTTGAGTGTGGAAACTTAAATTTGGAATTCATTTAAGTTGTCAAAAACATTTGAGTTGACATTTGTTAACAAATGATTTATATTACCCGATGGTAAAGTTTTGAAAACCATTGCGTTCATATTATTAAAATTTGTCAAGTAATTTACTTAGCCATGTTTAAAACAAATCCAAAGCATATAAATAGTCCAAAAGCACAAACTTAAAAGTCCTTATTACAAACCCAAATAAATGAAACCGAATTTAAATGAAATAAAATACCCATAGCAAAGTCCATGTAAATTCGAGTTTAATTATTGAATGGCCACCTCGAGTCCTACCTGGCTCCTCATCCACGATCTACGAATCACTTGAAAAGATAAGGGAGAAGGTGAGTCACCAAGACTCAGTGCATAAATCCTTCCCCCGGTTAATGCAACATACTTACACAATTCATAACCAAGTAATATAGATAAGGCACCCAACCTAGCCATCCATAACTCCTTTTCTACCCCGTGTGGTACCAAACCACTGGTGGTGCCAAACCACTGGTGACCCAAAGTCACGATATCCATTAATAAAGTGGTGCCAAACCACTGGTGACCCAAAGTCACGAATAATCCATTTGTGGGGCCAACCCACGTTGTGATACCAAATCATTGGCGACAACCCCGTAATATCAAATGTGGGGCCAACCCACTGTGGTGCTAAGCCATTGGGACGAGTCGCTATGAGGTGCCAAACCTCTGGTGACCCAAAGTCACAAAATAATCTATGGTACCAAACCACTGGAGGTGCCAAACCTCTGGTGTCCCAAAGACACGGATATCAAATCTTCCCTCTCCTCTCATATCACCCACATCAATACATCACATGTACAAATCATGCCATCATGCTCAAATATTATGCATATAGCAAATATATCACAGATCATGATATTAAGCATCATATAGCAAATCATATCGAAACGGACTTACCCGTATCTTTGCTCATACCCATAAGGTATCATATCAGGATCTACACAGTTTTCGGTTTATCACATATTAGGTTATTAATGTATATTTACTGAGTTATAAAGTGTGTAAGTTACACACCTGTCACTAACGCAAGCACTAAATCCCGAAGACCCGATCTACAGCCCTAGATCTCCTTGCCCTACATTCAGCCAACACTTAGATCAATAACATAGACCATTCGGCCAACAACAACCTTAATCTCAAAAGCCTTCGGCTTTTCAACCATTTAAAAAAAATGATGGACTAACATAGATGCCCTTACCACTTGACTTACCAACTTCAATTACTAGAGAATAGAGGCTTAGATCGATTGCTTCCAAAGTCCCGAAGAGCCTAGAAGAAATCAATTCCTATGAATGGTTAGAACCTTGCTAACAAATGCCCAAAAATTCAGCTTTTGCCCTCATGAGAATCAACAGAGAAAAGAGAAAAGAACCAAAAGAAATACGGCCATGAACACTTACCCCCTTCCAAAATTGATTGAAGAAAACCAAAAGAAGATTTACCCTTAATATTTGGCCAAGGCAAAACAAAAAGGGCTTGGAAAATTTTGGTAAAATGGTTGAGTGATGAAGGGAGTTTCGGCTATGGTTGCTAGAAAACTAACAAATAGGATTCGGTCCAAGAAAGAAAAGAGGGAATGGGAGAAAGATGGTTGGTATTCGGCTTAGGCTTAAAGGAAAAGGATTAAGGGGTTTCAACAAAAGAAAGAAGAGAAAAAAATGTGGTTTCGAACAGTTATGAGAGAAAGAAAAGAGAGATGGGGAAAAACAAGGTTCGTCCAAGCACTTGTGAAGAAGAAAAAAATGAAGGGAAGAGAGTTTCTTTTCGGCTAAAAAAAATAAAATATAAGAGAGAGGCTCCAAAGGAGATTCGGCCAAATGCCTAAGAGACAAATCAACAAATACCTATGGACAATCGGCTTTTGCTTCACTATGATGCACTAGAGAGAAATCGACAAAGCTCATAGGGTTTTCGATTATGACTCAAAACAAAGAATGAAGGCCTTCCAATGCTAGCCGAAAATGACCACCTATCCAAAGGAAATTTCGGCACCAACTAGCTACCAACAAAACAAGATTCGGTCACTCCCCTCTAGGCCCCAAAATCGTCCAAATACATGGACTTCAAAGTCAAACTTTTCCACACAAAAGTTTCCATAGAACACACCTTGTATTAAGCCTTGTGTTCCCTCTTCAATTCCTTAATCAAAAGATTTCTTTCCCCAAAATAAAGCTTGCCTAAACTATTATTCAACTTGCCATAAAAATTACTTACCAAACATAGAGCTTGGCCGACACTTGATGTAAAGGTGCAGAAAAATAAAGTCCCCCAAAATGTGCTCAATGCTATTTGAACCTTTCCCCCCAAGCAACTACTCATGCGCCACTTCCACTATGGTACTAGCTCCTCTTGTGCTTAAATTCCCCCATAAATTACACTTAACCCCTAGCTCCTTCAGCTCCCTCTAAGTTAAAGCTTAAAAATAAAAATTTCCTACAGCTCGAGCCTACTCTTGGCTTATTCCTAAACCCTAGAACATCTCCCTTAACAACACGACAAATCCGTACTCATGCAAAACAATATAATCACAACTAACCCCTATTTCGAGATATTACAATTCCACCCCCTTAAAATAATTTCGACCTCAAAATTACCTGGTCAAAAGAGTTGAGGATATTGTTGTCTCATCACATCCTCCGGTTCCCATGTAGCTTCTTCCACGCCATGATTTCGCCATAGTACCTTCACAAATGGAACTGACTTCCTACGCAACACTTTCACATCTCGATCTAGAATCTACACTGGTTCTTCTTCCATCGTCAAATTTGGATTCACTTCTATTTCCTCCACTGCCACGACATGCGATGGATTAGAACGATAGCGTCTAAGCATGGAGACATGGAACACATCGTGTATCTGACTCAGCTCTGCTGGCAACTCGAGCTAATAGGCTACTGGTCCCACTCGTCTCAACACCTTATACGGCCCAATAAAGCTTGGACTTAACTTGCCTTTTCTCCCAAATCTTAACACTTTCTTTCATGGCGAGACCTTCAAAAAGACCTGGTCACCCATAGCAAACTCTATATCACTCCGCTTGAGATCGGCATACGACTTCTGCCTGTTCGAAGCTTGCTTCAACTGAGCTTGAATCAACTTCACCTTATCCTCAATCTCTGCAGCCAACTCTGGTCCTAACATCTGACGCTCACCCAACTCTGTCCAGCATGTAGGTGTACGACACTTCCTACCATACAACGCCTCATATGGTGCCATCTTAATGCTTGCCAGATAACTATTGTTGTATGCGAACTCAGCTAATGGTAAAAACTCTTCCCAGCTGCCTCTGGAGTTCAAAACACAACCTCTCAGCATATCCTCTAAAATCTGTATAACCCTTTTCGACTGCCCGTCAGACTGTGGATGAAATGCCATACTAAAATCCAACAGCGTACCCAAATCCTGATGTAACGCTCTTCAAAACCTTGACATAAATCTAGGATCTCTGTCCGAGATGATCGACACTGGTACACCATGCAACCTCACTATCTCTACCACATACAACTTAGCTAACTTCTGAAGCGAGTAATCCACCCTTACCGAAATGAAATAAGCTGACTTAGTCAAATGATCCACAATCACCCAAACTGAGTCCTTCTTATTAGGTGTAAGGGGTAATCCATTGAAAAAGTCCATAGTGATCCTTTCCCACTTCCACTGTGGAATCTTCACCGGCTGAAGTAACCAAGACGGTAATTGATGTTTAGCCTTGACCTGCTGACATGTCAGACATTTTCCCACAAACTCAGTTACCTCCCACTTGATCCACAGCCACCAAAGCGCTCTCTTAAATCTCGATACATCTTGCTACCTCCAGGATGCATAGCATATGGGCTGCTATGTGTGTCCCGAAGAATTCTCTACCTCAACTCGACATCCTTCGGCATACAAGCTCTCCCTTAAAAACACAATACTCCATCACTGGACAAACTATAACCCTCTAAATTACCATTTTGAACTTGTAACCTCCGAGCATTCAAACCCTCATCCATTAAGCTGCTTTCTCCTTGATCTGTTCTAACCAATTCGCAACTTGCGATTACATAGCAGACTCCCATCGTCATACAAGCTAAGATGGGCAAACATTGCTCTTAAGTGCGATACAACCTTACGACTCAGCGCGTGCGCTACCACGTTAGCCTTGCGGATGATACTCAATCGAGCGATGTAGTCCTTCAACAACTCAATCCATCTGCTTGCGCCTCAAATTCAAATCCTTACGAGTTAAAAGATATTTTAGACTCTTGTGATCTGTAGACTATCGACTTCTCTCCGTACAAATAGTGTCTCCAAATCTTCAAGCGAAAACCACTGCAGCTAATTCCAAGTCATCGTCGGATAGTTAACCTCATGTGGTCATGAATGTCCGAGATGCATAAGCCACTACCTTCCCTTCTGCATCAAGACACATCCCAAGCGGATGTGATGCATCACGATAAACCATGAATTCCTTGCCTGCCTCAGGCTGAATTAAAACCGGAGCTTCAGTCAAAATCTTCTTCAAATTGTCAAAACTTCCTTGCTGCTTCTCAGTCCACACAAATGGAACTCCTTTCCTCAATAACTTGGTCATTGGTGCTGCAATCAAAGAAAATCCCTCTATAAATCTTCGAAAATACCCTACTGAGCCAGAAAACTCCAAATTTTTGCCACTGACTTAGGCGGCTTCCAATCCAACACTGCCTCAATCTTTCGAGAATCCACTCTAATCCCCTCAACTGATACTACGTGACCCAAGAAAGTCACCTCCCTAAGCCAGAACTCGCACTTACTAAATTTGGCATATAGCTGCTTTTCCCTAAGGATCTGCAACACTACTCGCAAATACGCATCATGCTCCTCCTCTGACTTTGAGTATACCAAGATATCGTCTATAAATACCACGATAAACTGATCCAAATACTACTGAAATACCCAATTTATCATGTCCATGAATGCTGCCGGCGCGTTAGTCAACCCAAACGGCATTACCAAAAACTCGTAGTGCCCATACCGAGTGCGAAATGCCGTCGTATGGATATTAGCCTCTTTCACATTTAGCTGATGATACCGAGACCTTAAATCAATCTTGGAGAAAACCGCTACCCCTTAAGTGATCAAACAAGTCATCTATCCTCGGCAATGGATACTTGTTTTTATCGTCGACTTGTTCAGCTATAGATAGTCTATACACATCCACATCGTACCATCCTTTTCTTGACAAAGAGTACGGTGCTCCCCAAGTGAAACACTTGGTCGGATAAAACATCTATCCAACAACTCACGAATCGAGCCTTCAATTCCACCAATTCCTTGATTGCCATTCTATATGGGCGATGAACCTTTGGCGATTAAAATGATCTATTCAAATTCAACTTCACGATCTAGAGGCAGTCCCAGAAGTTCTTCTGGAAATACGTCAGCATATTCCCTTACCGTTCGGACATTCCCTACAGTAGACTCCTTAGCCTTCAACGCACACACATGAACCATAAATGCCTCACAGCCCTTCCTGACCAACTTCTTAGCTTTCAATGTAGATACCACGTTGGATAGATAATCTCTTCTATTACCTATCATAACCACTTCTTCACCCTCAGCTGTCTTCAAAATCATGCGCTTAGCAGCACAATCAAACTTGCCTAGTACTTGACCAACCAGTCCATCCCAAGAATCAGATCGAACTCCCCAAACGGTAGTTCCATCAGATCAGCTACAAACACTACCCCTTGAAGTTCTAGGGGTACATCCCTATACAGCTTATTCACTTCTACAGAGTGACCTAGAGGACTAAGTACCGTCATCTCCCTAGAAGTAGTCTCAGAATCTATGTTCATGGTCTTTACTATGCTACTAGCAACATACGAATGCGTCAAACCTACATCTATCAAAGCAGTATATGGTAAACCAAAGATTAAGAACGTATCGGTGATGACGTCCAGTGCGTCGCCCTCCTCTCGACGCCTTGCTGCATATACTAACCCAGGCTGTCTTGCCTTAGTGTTGCCTGCACCTCGCCCGATACTCGCGGTCAGGCGAACCACTACCTCCTCTACCGTTACCACGACCCCTCTGCGATGGCGGTCCCTCATTTTTGAATTGAGCACGACCACGACTCTCGGTGATTCTGGCCGACTTCGTGGGCGGTCTCTCCACGATGATCCGTGAGCCACACTCAAAACATCCTTTTCCACCGGTCCAACATTCGCCCCAATGAGATTTCCCTTGCCGATTACCTTCTACCGGTCACGATTAGCGATAAAGGCCTTCCAGTTGGTTCGCCCACTGTCTAGCCCTTTTTGAGAATTACCGTGACCGGATGATCCAAAACCTCTCTTATGTTTATTCCTATCGTGATTCTGCCTCACAGATTCCTTTATCCCTTCGACTATCTTAGCCTTTTCAACTAGCACAGCAAACTCTCACTCCTGCTGTGGAGCAATCAGCAATCTCAACTCATCTCTCAATCCGTCCTCAAACTTGACACATCGCTCGTGCTCCGTAGCCACGATACCTCAAGCATACCGACTCAATCTTAAAAATTCTGCCTCATACTCTGATGCGGACTTGCTCCCCTGAACCAGTCTCAGAAATGCCTTCCGCTACGCATCAATGTAACTAGACCCAACATATTTCTTCTGATACGTTGCCTTAAAATAGTCCCAAGTGAGATCCTCTGCTGCAGCACTATCCCACACTGTGAGCCACCACTGGTATGACTCATCTCGAAGAAATGACACTATCCCTTTCAGCTTTTCCTCAGCATTCAGATCCAAGTCATTCATGATTCACTCCGTCGTTTCTAACCAATATTCAGCCGTACTGGGAGCCACACCAGAAACACCTCGAAATACCTCATCTCCATTGGCTCGGAGTCGCTCAGGTATAGATTTTCGAGCTCCTGCGCCTCCACCTACTCCAGCTACCCTCTCAAGAACTCGCAGCATTGCCTGAGACACTGCGTCATCCCCTGTTTGCTCCTAGAACTCACCACCTACAACCAGTGGTGGTCCTGGTATCTCATTTTTTGACCCTTGACCAGACCTCACTGGCTCAGACACAGCCATCCTACCCTAACCGCGTCCACGCATATTACGACCTCGACCTCGAGTGCTCATGTCTAAAGTCTCGACTATCTGATTTAAAAGTTTTATGCTTTAGTCATTATTCCACTATCTTTAAAGCACAGTTTTATGAATAATTTTTATTAAAGAGTTTCATTTTCGCGGGTCCATAGAGTTCTTTAAATTTCAGTCTCTAAGATAGTTCACTATCACTAGTCAATCAAAGTTTATAACATCCCAAAATCACAACCAAGGGTGGGGTACTTACAGGCTAATTGGTGCTTGGGAGACTCGGTGCCATATCTCTCATACCGTATAATCTTAAACAAAAATATTCAAAAACCATATTTTAAAATATTTTGGGCCTCGGGCCCACAACTGAGCCTTTGAACTTGGCTCTGATACCACAATTGTAACAACCCAAACTCGATCAATACACCACGACCGAATCTGGCATGTCACAGGGAAAACTTTTTGAAGAAAATCAAGTTGACGGTTTAATTTTAGACAAAATTCTTTAGATGTCTAATGTTTATAGAAATCAGGTGCATGGTTAGTTAAAAACTGATAATATACTTTGAAATCCTGGGAATCGATCTTTAAAATTTAGTTGTCGATCCACAGGTTAAAAATCATTTATGTCATTTTAAAAAAACCCGAATGATTGCTTTGAAAATCATATGCATTTGAGTGTGGAAACTTAAATTTGGAATTCATTTAAGTTGTCAAAAACATTTGAGTTGACATTTGTTAACAAATGATTTATATTACCCAATCGTAAAGTTTTGAAAACCATTGCGTTCATATTATTAAAATTTGTCAAGTAATTTACTTACCCATGTTTAAAACAAATCCAAAGCATATAAATAGTCTAAAAGCACAAACTTAAAAGTCCTTATTACAAACCCAAATAAATGAAACTAAATTTAAATGAAATAAAATACCCATAGCAAAGTCCATGTATATCCGAGTTTAATTATTGAATGGCCACCTCGAGTCCTACCCGGCTCCTCATCTACGATCTACGAATAACCTGAAAAGATATGGGAGAAGGTGAGTCACCAAGACTCAGTGCATAAATCCTTCCCCCGGTTAATGCAACATACTTACACAATTCATAACCAAGTAATATAGATAATGCACCCAACCTAGCCATCCATAACTCCTTTTCTACCCCGTGTGGTACCAAACCACTGGTGGTGCCAAACCACTGGTGACTCAAAGTCACGAAATCCATTAATAAAGTGGTGCCAAACCACTAGTGACCCAAACTCATGAATAATCCATTTGTGGGGCCAACCCACGTTGTGATACCAAATCACTAGCGACAATCCCGTAATATCAAATGTGGGGCCAACCCACTGTGGTGCTAAGCCATTAGGACGAGTCGCTATGAGGTGCCAAACCTCTGGTGACCCAAAGTCACAAAATAATCGTGGTACCAAACCACTTGGAGGTGCCAAACCTCCGTGTCCCAAAGACACGGATATCAAATCTTCCCTCCTCTCATATCACCCACATCAATACATCACATGTACAAATCATGCCATCATGCTCAAATATTATGCATATAACAAATATATCACAGATCATGATATTAAGCATCATATAGCAAATCATATTGAAACGGACTTACCCGTATCTTTGCTCATACCCATAAGGTATCATATCAGGATCTACACAGTTTTCGGTTTATCACATATTAGGTTATTAATGTATATTTACTAAGTTACAAAGTGTGTAAGTTACACCTGTCACTAATGCAAGCACTAAATCCCGAAGACCCGATCTACACTAGATCTCCTTGCCCTACATTCACCAACACTTAGATCAATAACATAGACCATTCTACCAACAACAACCTTAATCTCAAAGCCTTGACTTTTCAACCATTAAAAAAATGATGAACTAACATAGATACCCTTACCACTTGACTTACCAACTTCAATTACTAGAGAATAGAGGCTTAGATCGACTGCTTCCAAAGTCCCGAAGAGCCTAGAAGAAATCAATTCCTATGAATGGTTAGAACCTTGCTAACAAATGCCCAAAAATTTGGCTTTTGCCCTAATGAGAATCAACAGAGAAAAGAGAAAAGAACCAAAAGAATTACGGCCATGAACACTTACCCCCTTCCAAAATATATTAAAGAAAACCAAAAGAAGATCTACCCTTGATATTCGGCCAAGGCAAAACAAAAAGGGTTTGGAAAATTTTGGTAAAATGGTTGAGTGATGAAGGGAGTTTCGGCTATGGTTGCTAGAAAACTAACAAATAGGATTCGGTTCAAGAAAGAAAAGAGGGAATGGGAGAAAGATGGTTGGTATTCGGCTTAGGCTTAGAGAAAAGGATTAAGGGTTTTGACAAAAAAAAAGAAAAAAATGTGGTTTGAGCAGTTATGAGAGAAAGAAAAGAGAGATGGGGAAAAGAAGGTTCATCCAAGCACTTGTGAAGAATAAAAAGATGAAGGAAGAGAGTTTCTTTTAAATTAAAAAATAAAATATAAGAGAGAGGCTCCAAAGGAGATTCGGCCAAATGCCTAAGAGACAAATCAACAAATACCTATGGACAATCGGCTTTTGCTTCACTATGATGCACTAGAGAGAAATCGACAAAGCTCATAGGGTTTTCGGTTATGACTCAAAACAAAGAATGAAGGCCTTCCAATGCTAGCCGAAAATGACCACCTATCCAAAGGAAATTTTAGCACCAACTAGCTAGCAACAAAACAAGATTCGGTCACTCCCCCCTAGGCCCCAAAATCGTCCAAATACATGGACTTCAAAGTCAAACTTTTCCACACAAAAGTTTCCATAGTACACACCTTGTATCAAGCCTTGTGTTCCCTCTTCAATTCCTTAATCAAAAGATTTCTTTCCCTAAAATCATGCTTGCCTAAACTATTATTCAACTTGCCATAAAAATTTAAAGTTCAACTTACCAAACATAGAGCTTGGCCGACACTTGATGTAAAGGTGCAGAAAAATAAAGTCCCCCAAAATGTGCTCAATGCTATTCGAACCTTTCCCCCCAAGCAACTACTCATGCGCCACTTCCACTATGCTACTAGCTCCTCTTGTGCTTAAATTCCCCCATAAATTACACTTAACCTCTAGCTCCTTCAGCTCCCTCTAACTTAAAGCTTAAAAACAAAAATTTTTCTACAGCTCGAGCCTACTCTTGGCTTATTCCTAAACCCTAGAACATCTCACTTAACAACACGACAAATCTGTACTCATGCAAAATAATATAATCACAACTAACCCCTATTTTGGGATATTACATGTCCATATGCTGACCCAAATAAGCTTATTAGCTAATTAATTAAGCTTTCAAAGAAGCCCTTGAAGACTTGTCAAAGTTGCATTCAACCCATCCACAATTAGTGACTTTGTAGATTTGCCCCAAGCCATATTTAGTAAAGCTGAAGCCATAAACTTTGCCACGTAGGAGGCCGGCCAAGCAGTGGCTATTTGGTTACTATTTTTAGCAAATTTCAGCTGCCACATTCAGCTATAAAACCCCCCTTTGGCTGATCATTCAAGGCATCCCTCATTCACATCTCTTCTCTCACAACTCATCTCTCCTCTCTCACTTTTTCTCTCATTTTTCCCATTCAAAGTTCCTTGCTCTTGTGCCGATTTCTCCTCTTGGGAAAGGGGTCTTCTTCAGCCATTTTGGAGAATCAATTGAGTATTCATATCATCCTAGATCAGTGAGGACAACAAAGAAGGAAGAATGGAGCAACCTAGTCAAGCCATGAAAAACCACCGGATTTGATTCTTGTTCCCTATCTCTATAATTTTTATTGTTTTATGATGAACGTATCTATGAATATTTATGTTGTTGGAATGGTTAATTTAATCATTTTAGCTTGAATTTAATTCATGTTGGGTTTATTATATTTCTTCCTCTTGATTTGTTAAATCTATGTTTATGTTGTTATAGGCCTCGGTAAAATGCTTGATTAAGTAAAATCATGCCTAAGTTATTCTGGCATTATAATTGTTTAGATAACTGAAGAATTAATTATTTAAACGCATTAAAATTGTAATTAATGGACACAGTACTTAATCAGTGCATGTTTAATTCTTCTAAGGTAGCTGAAGATTAGATTAGCATTGTATTTGGCGATACATATGCCTTGCATAACTTGCAAGATTACTGTGATTAAACTGTTTCAGGGTAAGGATACTTTGTTACCTCACATAGTTATAGTTTTTTATATGCTTATTAGGTTGAATTGATCGTTTGAATCGACATAGGAATATGCGAGAGATTGTTTAATTTAATAAGTATGTATGTTCAATAACATGTTTACCTTTATAAATATGCTGTATCGGTCGAATTGACATAGGAAAATGTACAAGAGATGAATGAATTTTTTATTTGTAAATATGTTCATCAGATAGAAAATTACAGAGTTGCCATGATTTATTCGTAACAAGTATAAGCATAAGTTTAATAATTCTAAGGTAGGAAATATAATTAATCCAACACAATTATATCATCTTGATTAAAATCAGCTTTTGAAATCATGCATTAGAACTTTATTTTATTTTACTTTGTTTTCTAGTTTTTAATCAATTCTCAAATCCAAATATTTTTCCTTCACCAAAGTGTTTAAAATTACTTTCATAAATAATTCTTTACAGTCCCTGTAGGTACGATAACTCGACATTTAATTGTCACTTTATTATGTTGCGATTGTGTACACTTGCACATTTCCATAGTTCCAAGTTTGTGGTACCGTGGGACTACTTTTCAAAAGCCATTATTTGCGAATTTGTTAGTCTTACATTTTGGTTTCGTTTTCTATTCAATTTTCAACTTAATTTTTCTGTGAATATTTCAAGTGTTTATGAGTATTGACCGAATTATCTATTTACTCCCTGTAGACCTTGAGATAGAACAAACCTTTCGACAACGTAGAAGACAAGAAAATCAAAGGAGATCGAAGAGATGAATTTTGAGAATATGAATCAAGAAAATGGAGTAAACCTTGCTCAAAATCCTATCCGTATTGCTGATGATAGGGATAGAGCCTTAAGATAATATGCTATGCTAGTGTTCAATGATCTTAACCCGAATATTAGAAGACCCGAAATCGAGGCACAAAAATTTAAGCTGAAGCCAGTCATGTTCCAAATGCTTCAGACATGGGCCAATTCAGTGGAATTCCTACCGAAGACCCTCATCTACAGTTGAGACTATTCATGGAGGCAAGCGACTCTTTCAAATTAGCCGGAGTACTCGAAGATGCATTACGATTGAAGTTGTTCCCATATTCGCTAAGTGACAGAGCTCGAGCCTAGTTGAACTCATTGCCACCAAACTCAATTTCCACATGGCAAGAGTTAGTAGAGAGATTTCTCATGAAGTATTTCCCGCCTATCAAGAATGCTAAGTTGAGGAGATCACTACCTTCCAACAAATGGATGACGAATCCTTGTATGAGGCATGGGAAAGATTTAAATTGTTATTACGATAGTGCCCTCATCATGAAATTCCATATTGCATCCAACTTGAGATGTTTTACAATGGTCTCAACGCTCACACGAGGATGGTAGTGGACGCTTCTGCTAATGGTGCTCTCCTTTCTAAGTCTTATAATGAGGCTTATGAAATTATCGAGAGGATCCCTAGCAATAACTATCAATGGCCAACAAGTCGAGCAGCGTCAGGAAGACGAGTCGCTGGAATACATGAAGTAGACGCTCTTACTTCACTCGCATCTCAGGCATCATTAATATCCTCAATGCTTAAAAATGTTACTACTAATGGGTCTAATAGTTTTGCAGCACAACCGCCTAATTAATTTGAGAATATAGCCTATGTCTATTGTGGGGAAGGATATTTGTTTGAAGAATGTTCGTCGAACCCAGAATCTGTATACTACATGGGTAATCAAAACCAAAACTGAGGAAGGCAAGGGCTGCAATCCAATTTTTATAACCCATCATGGAGAAACCACTCGAATTTTTCCTGGAGTAACCAAGGGGCTGGAACCAGTAACACTTACACCCAACACAGACCAACCCAGCTGCCTAGTTTCCCTCAACAAGTTCAAAAACTAGTTCAAGCTTAAGCATCCAATAGCTTGAAGAGTTTGCTGAAGGCATACATGGCAAAGAATGATGCCTTAATCCAAAGCCAAGCAGCTACATTGAAGAATCTGGAAAATCAAATGGGCCAGCTTGCAGCTAAACTTAGGAACCGACCACAGGGTACCTTACCTAGTGATACGAAAAATCTGAGAAACCTGAAAAAGGAGCACTGTAAAATGCTGACATTGAGGACTGGAAAGATGATAGAGCCCAATACCATTAAGCTGAAAAGGAGCAAGCTGATGCTCAAGACTCATAGGAAGTTCAACCGAGTGTTGAAATTCAGTTCCACAAGAACCAGAATCTATAAAATGCGACAAGGTAACCTCAGAACCAGTTGAATCTGATCAACTAACAACTCCGTTAGATGCAATATTACCACAGAAGACAAATCAACCATTACCAGTTCTAGTAAGGAAACCATCACCACCCTACCCTCAAAGACTTCAGAAGCAGCGTTAAGAGATTCAATTCAAGAAGTTCCTTAACATACTTAAGCAACTTCACATCAACATCCTGCTGGTTGAAGCACTTGAGAAAATGTCATATTATGTCAAGTTCATGAAAGATATCCTGTCTAAGAAATGAAGACTTGGAGAATTTGAGACGGTAGTCCTGACAAAGGAATGCAATGCATATCTTCAGGACAAACGACCCCTAAAACTGAAGGATCCTGGATGTTTTACCATACCGTGCAATATTGGAGCAACCTATTGTAGTAAGGCATTATGTGACTTAGGTGCGAATATTAACTTGATGCCTATGTCAATATTTAGAAAGTTGGGGATAGGTGAAGTTAGACCTACTATGATTACACTTTAACTAGCAGATCGATCCTTAACGCATCCAGAACAAAAATTGAAGATGTATTGGTACGTGTAGATAAATTTATCTTTCCTGCTAACTTTGTAATTCTAGATTTTTAAGCAGACAAAGAAGTGCCAATTATCCTAGGAAGACCATTCTTAGAAACTGGAAGGACCCCTATTGATGTGTAGAAGGGCGAGCTGACTATGCGTGTTTAGGATGATCAGGTAACATTTAATGTTTTTAAGTCAATGTGATTTCCTGACATAATTGATGATTGTTCTGTAGTATCTGATTTAGAGGAATTAATACTGGAGCAGGAACTCAACAATGTTGAGGATCTGTTGGAACAAATTCTGACATCAGACCCTCCAAATGATGAAGAGGGGAATGAATACTTAGCTCTGCTAGAAACTAATCAAAAGAGATTTAATCCGCAATTCCATTTTGATCTTTCGAATTAGAGAAAAGTGATTACACCCAACCAAAAGCATCAATCGAGGAGCCACCTAAGTTGGAACTCAAGGTATTACCTACACACTTAAAATATGTTTATTTAGGCAACGCTTCTACTCTGCTTGTGATTGTTTCAGTAGAATTAACTACTGAACAAAAAGAGAAACTTATCATAGTTTTGAAACAATTCAAGAAGACTATCGGATGGACTATAGCCGATATTCGTGGTATTAGTCCATCTGTATGCATGCACAAGATCATATTAGAAGATGGCAAGAGAGGAATGATTGATGGACAATAGAGACTAAAGCCCATCATGAACGATGTAGTAAAGAAGGAAATTATCAAGTGGTTGGATGCGGGTAGAATTTACCTTATCTCAGACAGTTCATGGGTAAGTCTGGTCCAGTGCGTGCTGAAGAAAGGAGGTATCACGGTTATTGAGAATGAGAATAACGAGTTGATACCGGCCAGAACGATTATGGGATGGAGAATTTGCATCGATTATCGAAAGCCAAACAAGCAACCAATAAAAATCACTTTCCTTTACCGTTCTTGGACCAGATGCTTGATAGACTCGCAGGGTGAGACTATTACTATTTTCTCAATGGATACTCAGGGTATAATTAGATTACAATAGCACCAAAAGATTAGCACAAGATGACATTCACCTACCCGTACGGTACGTTTGCATTTAGATGTATGCCATTTGGTTTATGTAATGCACCTGCTACATTTTAAAGATGTATGATGTCAATTTTTACTAACATGGTTGAGAAGTGTTTGGAAGTTTTTACGGATGACTTTTCAGTATTTGGAGACACTTTTGATGATTGTTTAGCCAATCTAGCTAAGGTACTACGGACGATGTGAAGAAACAAACCTTGTACTCAACTGGGAAAAGTGCCATTTCATGGTACAAGAAGGGATTATTCTAGGGCATCGGATATCGAGACATGGAATCAAGGTAGACAAAGCAAAGGTAGACGTTATTGAGAAACTCCTACCTCCAACATCTGTAAAAGGTGTTAGAAGTTTCTTGGGCCACGTCGATTTTTATCGTAGATTTATCAAAGACTTCTCCAAAATTGCAAAACCTTTGTGCAATTTATTGGAGAAGGATGCGACATTCAAGTTTGATGATGAATGTTTAAGAGCATTCAAAGAGTTGAAGAATCAATTAGTTACGACACCCATCATCGCCATACCAGATTGGGATATGCCACTCGAATTGATGTGTAACACAAGTGACTTCGCAAGTGGAGCTGTCATGGGCCAGCGAAGGAACAAATTTTTTCACCCCATCTACTATGTAAGTCGGACTCTAACAGGAGCACAACTGAATTATACAGTAATAGAAAAAGAGTTACTTGCTATTGTATTTTCTTTCGACAAGTTTCGATCGTATCTTGTAGGTACCACAGTGACTGTTTATACGGACCACTTGGCAAGTGAATATTTACTGGCCAAGAAAGATGCTAATTCGAGATTGATCCGGTGGGTACTTATGCTTCAAAAGTTTGATCTAGAAATTCAAGATCGAAGGGGAGTAGAAAACCAAGTAGCAGATCACTTGTCCAAATTGGAGCCGCAAGAAGGAAATTCTCCACTTGTACCGATTCAGGAGACATTTCTAGATGAACACATACTGAAGGTAAATCATGTCCATGATATTCCTTGGTTTGCTGATATTGCTAACTATTTAGCTTGTGGTTTGATGTTGATTGATAAAATGTATCAAAAAGGGAAAAATTTTCTTCACGATGCGAAGTACTATTTCTGGGAAGAGCCATATTTGTTTAAAAATTGTGCAGATCAGATGATTAGGAGATGTGTGCCAGAAGATGAAATACCGAAGATTTTATATCACTGTCACTCAGCTCCAAGTGGGGGACACTTCAGAGGTACTCGCACTGCGGCCAAAGTATTACAAGCCCGATTCTTTTGGTCCACACTATTCAAGGATGCATACGCTTATGTAAAGAGTTGTAATCGATGTCAGAGGGTTGGAAATGTCACCAACTGAAATGAGATGCCTCAAACAAATATCATTGAGGTAGAATTGTTCGATGTTTGAGGTATTGACTTTCTTGGTCCTTTCCCTCCATTTTTGGTCACAGGTACATATTGGTAGCAGTAGAATATGTGTCCAAGTGGGTTGAGGTCGAAGCTTATCCGACGAACGATGCTAAGGTTGTGATGAAGTTCTTGCAGAAATACGTGTTCACAAGGTTTTGAACCCCAAGAGCTATTATCAGCAATGAAGGGACCCATTTTGTGAACAAGTGGTTAAAATGGTTGTTAGATAAACATGTAGTGAAACATAAGGTTGCTACAGCTTACCATCCGTAGGGCAAGCTGAGCTGGCGAATAAGGAGATCAAAAGCATACTTGAGAAGGTAGTTTGCCCGAACCAATGAGATTGGTCCAAGAGACTAGATGATGCTTTACAGGCTTACAGAACAACATACAAGACACCTTAAGGAATGTCACCCTACAGGCTGGTCTTTGGGAAAGCCTGTCATCTACCTTTGGAGTTAGAACACAAAGCTTACTGGGCTTTTCGACGACTCAACTTGGATCTTAAGCTTGCTAGAGAGAAACTGATGCTCCAACTCAATGAGATAGAGGAATTCAAAATGTTCTCATACAAAAATGTCAAATTACTCAAAGAAAGACTCAAGAAATGGCATGACAAGCACATTCGAGTTAGAGAATTTGAAGTAGGTCAGCAAGTCTTGTTATTTAATTCCAGATTGAAGTTCTTCCCATATAACAACCCGAATTTGGGCCTAGTAGAATTGGGCCTATTGGGCCTTGGCCATGGGGGCATTTAAAATTTTTGGGAAGAAGAAAATGACACTAATGCAAGTTGGACCTATTAGGTATGTAATTTTGGATGGTTAGGGGGCTTCTCTGAAGTCCCGGGAACAAACTTGGGCTGTATGAAAATTTTGGTTTTAGGTGAATAAAACCCTGAGAGTTAGTAAGTAGGCTTTAAGAATAAAATGTGGAGAAAAATGACACAAAAAGGAGTTGTGGTCTAGTGGCAAATGGCGCTACATAGGGGACAAGGGAATGATGCCACACAAGGAAGCAAGGGTTCCAAGGTTCAAGTCTTGGCGCTTGCATTTCATTTTGATTTCTTTTTTAAAGGAACTTAAACTTTGGCTATATACTTATATTTAGTTGCGCATGTTTTAAGACAACAACAAGCTAGTTGGTAAAGTGGCTAGCAGCGTGGATTATGTTACAGGGGAGACCGAGTTCGAATCCCATTGCAAGAAAAAAGGGGATATTAATTTTTCTAAGTTGCAGCGGTAAGTGTTTGAGATGGAATTAAACTCTGCAGAAGGTAGGATCCCACATCGGAAAGCTAGCATGAGGGAAGGTGTGAAGCTGGCTTTAAATAGAGCATTCTATGAGGAGAGTAAGGATACCTTGGTAGGCGTTTGGGCATAAGAGTGCTCGAAGCGCGGAGTAGCGATTTGATTCCTATCGTGTGTATCTCAGACACTCTAGTCAGGAGCAAAGAAATGCCAAATATCGGTCACACTACGATGGTAGCACACAAGCGCGTCGAAGCGCACATGTGGGGGCTTCGACGCGATAGTTGAGGCCATCATAAGTATTATTGTGGGTTTAGGCTTTTGGGCCACGATGGCCCGAAAAGGGCCCCATGGGCCTGTGTGCCCATATGAATAAATTGTATGATTGTGCAGTAGATAGTGAACTAGTCTATGTGATTCTCATATTTGTGGCTAGATTTGGGCTAAATGGGCCACATGAACGTGTGGGTCTATTTGGGCCGAGAATGGGCTCTAGGCCTGTTCGCATTGTTATCTCTGTTTAGAATACCCCAATTTACAAAATTACCAAAATACCCTCAATTTGCAAAATTATCAAAGTACCCCTAATTTACAAAATTACCGAAGTACCCCCTAGTTTGTAAAGTTACCAAAATACCCTCAAATTGCAAAATTATCGAAATATCCTTAATTTGTGTAATTACCGATATACCCCTGGTTTGCAAAATTACTAAAATACCCCTAGTTTGTAAAATTATCGAAATACCCTTGGATTACAAAATTATCGAAATACCCTTAATTTGTGAAATTACCAAAATACCCTTAATTTGTAAAATTATCGAAATACCCTTGGTTTGCAAAATTATCGAAATACCCCTGGTTTGCAAAATTACTGAAATACCCTCTGTGGGTAAAGTTATCGAAATACCCTCAGTGGGTAAAATTACTAAGATGCCCTTAAGTGGTGAAATGACCGTTTTACGCCTAACCAATTAAATGACCGTTGTACCCTCATGGTAGTACTAGTGTTGTATGTGTTAATTGTATGATTGATTATGTTCGAGATGCATTGCATACATAGATTAGTTATGAGTAGAATTTTTGAAACACCAGTATAGGGTAGAATTACCGGAATACCCTTATAGGGTAAAATGACTATTTTGCCCCTAAGGGTAAAAGACCGATTCTGGTGCCATGATTTGACTATGATTGTATGACTGTGCTTTAACCGACTTGACTGTAGGCGTGTGCCTGATTCACTGTTAATGTGTGTTGAAATGACAGTTATTAAGCATAGCCATTTTTTGCATACACGTGTAATGATTGAGCATGACATACACGACATACTGCATTGGGTTGGGTTATGCTTATGGAGGAAGTACTGTACTGGTGGCTATGCCACGTTATACTGATTCAGTGGCTCTGCCACGATATACTAATTTTAGTGGCTCGCCACGTATACTGTTACTGGCATTTTTGCTAAGTTGATATTGGAAGCTCGGCTGCGTTCTTGGTGTGTAGGGCTGGGTGGGTTGGCTTGGTCCCCACAGGAGTGTAAGGTTTGTACGGATGGTGTGTTGATTAGATTGGGTTAGGCTACATTCTCTGTATGCATCGTCATACTATTGCATATCTATTTATTAGATCTTTCACCGTACTAGGCTTAGGCCACTTGTTCTGTTATTGGTTTGGGCTAGGCCCAATTGATACTGTTATGGGCTATGACCCGAATATTTTTGTAGTGGGCTATGACCCACGTATGCTCTAATCTGTACTGTGCTGTTACTGTTGAAAGGGCTTCGGCTCAAACTGTTTAAGTTTCTGTTCTTGTATACTGACTGATACTCTGGTAAGGGGATTACACACTAAGTTTTCGTAAAATCACCCCATTTTTAACTGTGCAAGTAATCCCCGGACTTAGAGGATTCGGAGCTGTGAGAGATTTGGAGAAGACAACACACTGCTTATGCTTGCTGTTTTGGTTATTTACTTTCAAATATTTTTTGTTGTAATAAGGCCTATCTATTTTTAACTTGTTATTTATGATATTTATTTAAGATGTTTTCCAACTGCTAAAAGTGGAATACGATTTCCAAAATGATAATTGTTTTCAAAATGCTACATTTTCGTAACATTTTTAAATAGGCTTCTACAACAGATAAGGTTTTAAAAGTAATTATATTTTCAAGTAGATAACAATTGCTTAACTATTTCGAGTTTCAACAAAGAGGCTTTAATTCTCAAACAAGTTTTTAACAACAACAAAAATGGGTTTGAAAAACACTTCCATGTGACACGCCAGATTCGGGCCAAACTTCTAGTCTAGGTTTGGGGTGTTACATCCCAGGTAAGTTAAAACCACATTGGTCAGGTCCATTTATGATTCATCGCGTCTATCCATATGGACTTGTTGAACTCCAAGGTAAGGGAGGTAATTTTCAATCCAAAGCTCAACGTTTGAAACATTACTACGGAGAAAAACCTGAACGGGATCAAATCTTGTTCAGTTTATTAGATATTTAAATTTTCCTTACTTTAATAAATTATTTAGGGTATATTTTTGGGTTTATTATGTTTAAATAAATTCTGTCTAGGAGATTGGAACTTAAGTGGGACCGCTTGTGACCCTTCCAATCTTCCTGGGAATTGATTTTTACATAATTTCCCGAGAATTTATTCCCTAAATGACAAAATAAATTTTTGGTTTTTCAAAGAAAAAGGTCAATTTTGACCCAAGTTTTAAATTGCAACTCAATTTCAAATTTTAATTAAGTCTAGGACTTAATTGAATTATTTTAAAATTTGGTTGCTAATTTCAGTAAATAATATAAATTAGGTGCTTCTTTTTGTAAATATTTCCAAAAGGAATCTAAAATAAATATTTTTACTTAATATATATTTATATAAATATGATAAACTTTAATATATAATTATATCTCTTATAATTTATATATTAATTTTATCAACTTAGCATAGAATTAGGATTAGTTTAATTTTAATCATATTTTATTCTTGTTTTAATAATTTAATAGCAATTGATAATTTCATATACATATATAATTATTAATTGTTGTTAACTTCAGTAGGACTAGACTTAGAATACTTAAATTATTAAATTTCTCTAAGAATTCTACTATAATTCCTACTTCTCTCACTATAAATTCCATCCTTACTTCCCCCCATTCATTCATCACTCAAAACCCCCAGCACCAAATTCCTTAAGTGCCGCAAGCCTCAATCACACACTGCTTGGCTAGTAGCCTCAGCACGCCGCACGCCCTAGCCTCAACAGTTCGCCTAGGTCGTGTTCTGCTCCTATGTGCCACACCTACGCACGTCCCAGCACATCAGGCCTGCTTGCCAAAGGTCCCGCATGTTGCTGCTTGCACGCAACCCTTGCTACGAGTTGCTTCCTGCTTTTGCACCTATCCGCCCGCATACCTAGCAGCCTTCCAACACCCTAGCAGCACACAGCCTCACCCATCCTTAGCCAAATCCTCCAACCACCTTAAATCGACTTCTTTTGCTTTTAATTATTTATTTAGGAGTTCTAAAAAAAGGTGGTAAGACTGAATTTTCTCTTGACTTTTAATTTTATTCAATTATTTAATTTTTCAATTTATTGAATTATTAATATTTTTTTTAAATTTTTGAAAAAAATAATTTTTCCCATCTTATGTTTAGGTTAATCATGCCTCGCAAGAGAACTTGTGCCTACGCCCAAATTGACAAAACACAAAACAAATTTCAGTGTGAAGAAGCCAAAGTAAGCTATGAAAGTATCTTCAAAAAGCAACAGATGCATCCAGAGAAAGTGTAACATCCCAAAGTTAGCCTAGTAGGATTGGGCCCATTGGGCTTTAGGCGTAAGAGCGTTTAAAATTTTTGGGAATAAGAGAATGGCATTAGTGCAAGTTGAATCTATTAGGTGAGTGATTTTGGAAGGTTAGGGGGCTTCTATGAAGTCCCAGGTTCAAACTTTGGCTTTAGGGAAATTTTGGTTTTAGGTGAAAAAAACCCTAGGAGTTAATGGGTAGGCTTTAAGAATAAAATGTGGAGAAAAAGACACAAGTGGAGTGTGTGGTATTGTGGAAAAGTGACGCCAATTAAGGAGCAAGGGGGTAACACCCCAAGGAAGGAAGGAGGTTCAAGGTTCAAGTCTTGGCTCTTGCATTTTGGTTTTCTTTTTAAATGGACTCTAGAATTTTGCCATAGGGTTATATTTAGTTGTGCATGGTTTTAGACACAAGAAAGCGAGTGGTCTAGTGGCAAGGCATCATTAAGGGTGCAAGGGAGCCTGAGTTCGAATCTCATAGAAAGCAAGGGATTATTTATTTTGCGAATTGGATGGCAAGAGTTTGATTTGGATTTAAACTCTACTGACGAGAGGGATCCCACATTGAAAAGATACAAAGAAGAAAGGTGAGAAGCTAGCTATATATAGATCTGCCTAGGAGGAGAAGGAGCATACCTGGTTGGCGTTGGACGTAGGAGTGCTCGGAGCGCGGTTTAACAGCTTCAAGTTCCTATTAGGTGTGTACTCTCTCTACTATAGTTGTAGAGCGGCAAATGATGATAAGCCGGTCACACGGTGATGGTAGCCACACGGGCGTGCGAGTGCATGTGTGGGGCTTCAACATGATAGTTGAGGCCATCAGTAGTGTTCTTGTGGGTGTGGGTTGTTGGGCCACGATGGCCTGAAAGGGGCCAAGTGGGCCCAATGGGCCCGGAGGCCCATATGAGTAAATTGTATGATTGAGTAGTGGATAGTGAACTAGACAATGTGAATCTCATATATGTGGCTAGGTTTGGGCTAAATGGGCAACACGAGTGTGTGGGCCCACTTTGACCGAGGCCCATTCGCATCATTATCTCTGTTTAGAATACTTCACTGCTCGAGGCGATAAGGAACTTCATTGGGTCGTTAACACCCTGGTTTGTAAAATTATTAAAATACTCCTGGTCTGTAAATTACTAAAATACCCATAGTTTGCAAAATTACCAAAATACCCCTGGTTTGCAAAATTACTAAAATACCCCTGGTTTACAAAATTATCGAAATACCCCTGGTTTGTGAAATTACCAAAATACCCTTAGTTTGTGAAATTACGAAAATACCCCTGGTTTGTGAAATTATTGAAATACCCTTGGTTTGTGAAATTACCGAAATACCCTTGGTTTGTGAAATTATCGAAATACCCTGATTCGTGAAATTATCAAAATACCCTAGGTTTTTGAAATTACCGAAATACCCCTAGTTTGTGAAATTATCAAAATACTCCTGGTTTGTGAAATTACCAAACTACCCCTGAAGGGTAGGATTACCAGAATACCCTTACAGGGTAAAATGACTGATTTGCCCTTGTAGGTAAGTGATTGGCTTGTGCTATGATATGACTGGTTTGGCTATGGTTGTATGATTGATTATGTTCGAGATGCACTACATACATGGATTAGTTATGAGTAGAATTACCGAATTACCCTTGGTAGGTAAATTACTGAAATACCCACGGTAGGTAAAATTATCGTTATACCCTTGGGGGTTGTTAGCGTGATGGTGTGTAAACCCTAACACTCTGTACTTAATTGTATTATTAATTGTATGGGCTGAAAAGTCAAAAAGGCTATAAATATAGTCGAAATACCCTTGTGGGTAAGGCCGAAAGTGCTAGGTACGTATCTATAATTACCTGATATGAGTTGGTTATATGTGATAATTTATTGCCTTGTTACTAGCATGATACATCTGTCACGATATAAATGTTGTGCATGGGATATGGGAATGTTGATCAAGGGGAAGTGATAAGGTCACATAGTGATCGGTGGCTCTGCCATATTGTTTATGAAGGTCACATAGTGATCGGTGGCACTGCCACATCTGTTTATGACGTCACATAGTGATCGGTGGTGAAGCCACAGTTGATTTTAAGGTCACATAGTGATCAGTGGCTCTGCCACATTTTCTCGACAAAGATGATCAAAGACGGCGGTAGCGGATGGAGGGTTGATTGTAGAAATCCCACGGTGTGATGGTTGGTACGGGTGGCGGTAAAGGATGGAAAATTAGGTTAGGTGGGTTTGCATCGCATTGCATACATTATCTCGCCGTGACATATGATATGGGTTAAGGCTCAACTGAGGCTATTTTGGGCTAAGTCCCAATTGCCACTGCATCTTGAATGGGCTTCGCCCAATTGTTGTGATGCATGTTCTTACCGATGAGGGTTGTGCACATCGAGTTTTCGTAAACTCACCCCTCTTTTATTAAATGTTTCGTGATTCCAGTGATTGAGAATTGGGAGCCGTGGAGGACCTGGGGCTGGCTATACATCGGAGATACTACTCGTGAACTTTAGTAATTTCAATTTTTGCCTTTTCTTTTAGATTAATTATTATGGGTTAATATTTTGTAATAAGGCTATTGGTTTATTTTTTCTAATTTTTCATTTATAAATGTTAAACTTATAAATACGGGGTTTTCTTAAAACATTAGTAATCGTTTTCTAAAATATCATGTTTACGCAACGATGCAAGTTCAACTTTCGTAACAAAATAGTTTTTTTGAAAAATAATAACAACTTTTAAACAGTCATTTAGTAAGTCACGTTTTTCTCAATCAAACAACGAACTCGGAGTTCAAAAATCTGATAAAGATTTTCTAAACAATTGCTTAGCTTTTCAACTTCCTTCACTGTGACACGCCAGATCCGGGCCTAACTTTTAGGCTGGGTTTGGGGTGTTACAACTATGGTATCAGAGCCTAGGTTACAAAACTCGGCTGTAGACTGGGTTTGAAAATATTTTTCAATGTTATTTGAAATTTTGTTTTAAAAAAAAGTATCTTTATTGGAAGTATGGCACCCGAGTCTCCGGCACCAAATCCGTAAGTCCCCTTACTTATTATTATATGCTATAATGACTGTAATTATTCTGTGTATGTTTTGGATGTAATGTTTGAATGGAAAATTTTTATGTATGAGTGTTAAATATCCGTTTGCTTCATATTAGATATTTGGTTGTATGAAGAGGTTCCAAGCTTAAGTTAGAAAGTATATTACTGTTTTAGAATCAGAGTGCACAACGTGAGTGTAGTGTTGTAGGTTAGGATGTGCGACTGTTTCTATAGCTAAAAATTTTGAGGACAAAATTTCTTTAAGGAGGGTAGATTTGTAACATCCCAAAGTTGGGCCTAGTAGGATTCAGCCCATTGGGCTTTAGGCGTAGGAGCGTTTAAAATTTTTGGGAATAAGAGAACGGTATTAGTGCAAGTTGAATCTATTAGGTAAGTGATTTTGGAAGGTTAGGGGGCTTCTATGAAGTCCCGGGTTCAAACTTTAGCTTTAAGGAAATTTTGGTTTTAGGTGAAAAAAACCCTAGGAGTTAGTAGGTAGGCTTTAAGAATAAAATGTGGAGAAAAAGACACAAGTGGAGTGTGTGGTGTAGTGGCAAAGTGACGCCACTTAAGGAGCAAGGGGATAACGCCACAAGGAAGGAAGGAGGTTCATGGTTCAAGTCTTGGCTCTTACATTTTGGTTTTCTTTTTAAATGGACTCTAGAACTTTGCCATAAGGTTATATTTAGTTACGCATGGTTTTAGACACAAGGAAGCGAGTGGTCTAGTGGCAAGGCATCATTAAAGGTGCAAGGGAGCCTGGGTTCGAATCTCATAGAAAGCAAGGGAGTATTTATTTTACGGATTGGACGTCAAGAGTTTGATTTGGATTTAAACTCTACTGACGGAGGGATCCCACATTAGAAAGATACAAAGAAGGAAGGTGAGAAGCTAGCTATATATATATGCCTAGGAGGAGAAGGAGCATAAATGGTTGGCGTTGGACATAGGAGTGCTCGGAGTACGGTTTAGCAGCTTCAGATTCTTATCAGGTGTGTACTCTCTCTACTATAGTTGTAGAGCGGCAAATGCTGATAAGTCGGTCACACGGCGATGGTAGCCACACAGGCGTACGAGTGCACGTGTGGGGCTTCAACGCGATAGTTGAGGCCATCAGTAGTGTTCTTGTGGGTGTGGGCTATTGGGCCACGATGGCTCGAAAAGGGCCAAATGGGCCCAATGGGCCTGGGGGCCCATATGAGTAAATTGTATGATTGAGTAGTGGATAGTGAACTAGACTATGTGAATCTCATATATGTGGCTAGGTTTGGGCTAAATGGGCCACACGAGTGTGTGGGCCCACTTTGGCCGAGAATGGGCCTTAGGCCCATTCGCATCATTATCTCTATTTACAATACTTGAGTCGTTTGAGGCGACAGTGGACCTTCTGTTGGGTTGTTAACACCCTAGTTTATAAAATTGCTAAAATACCGTTGGTTTGTAAAATTACTAAAATACCCCTAGTTTGCAAAATTACCAAAATACCCCTGGTTTGCAAAATTACCAAAATACCCCTGGTTTGCAAAATTATCGAAATGCCTTTAGTTTGTGAAATTACCAAAATACCCCTGGTTTGTGAAATTACCAAAATACCCCTGGTTTGTGAAATTATCGAAATACCCCTGGTTTGTGAAATTACTGAAATACCCTTAGTTTGTGAAATTACCGAAATACCCCGATTCGTGAAATTACCAAAATACCCCAGGTTTGTGAAATTACCAAAATACTCCTAGTTTGTGAAATTACCAAAATACCCTTGGTTTGTGAAATTACCAAACTCCCCCTGAAGGGTAGGATTACCGGAATACCTTTACAGGGTAAAATGACTTATTTGCCCTTGTAGGTAAGTGATTGGCTTGTGCTATGATATGACCGATTTGGCTATGGTTGTATGATTGATTATGTTCGAGATGCACTGCATACATGGATTATTTATGAGTAGAATTACCGAATTACCCTTGGTAGGTAAATTACTGAAATACCAACGATAGGTAAAATTATCGTTATACCCTTGGGGTTGATTAGCGTAATGGTGTGTAAACCCTAACACTCTGTACTTAATTGTATTATTAATTGTATAATGAAAAGTCGAAAAGGCTATAATACATCAAAATACCCTTATGGGTAAGGCCAGAAGTGCCAGGTACGTATATGTAATTACCTGATATGAGTTGGTTATATGTGATAATTTATTGCCTTGTTAATAGCATGATACATCTGTCACGATATAAATGTTGTGCATGGGATATGGGAATGTTGATAAAGAGGAAGTGATAAGGTCACATAGTGATCGGTGGCTCTTCCACATTGTTTATTAAGGTCACATAGTGATTAGTGCCGCTGCCACATCTGTTTATGAGGTCACATAGTGATCGGTGGTGATGCCACAATTGATTTTAAGGTCACGTAGTGATTGGTGGCTCTGCCACATTTTCTGACAGCATGACTCTTAAGATGACGTGTAGCGGATGGAGGGTTGATTGTAGAAATCCCCACGGTGTGATGGTTGGTATGGGTGGCGTGTAGAGGATGGAAAATTAGGTTGGGCTGGGTTTGCATCGCATTGCATACATTATCTGCTGTGACATATGATATGGGTTAAGGCTCAACCGAGGCTATTTTGGGCTAAGTCCTAATTGCCACCGTTACTGTAATAGGCTTCGACCCGGATTGTTGTGATGCATGTTCTTACCGATGAAAGTTGTGCACACTGAGTTTTCGTAAACTCACCCCCTCTTTTTATTAAATGTTTCAGGTGATTCCCAAGGATTGAGGATTGGGAGCCGTGGAGGACTCGGGGGTGGCTATACATCAGAGATACTACTCGTGAACTTTAGTAATTTCAATTTTTGCCTTTTCTTTTAGATTATTTATTATGGGTTAATATTTTGTAATAAGGCTATTGGTTTATTTTTTCTAATTTTTCATTTATAACTATTAAACGTATAAATACGGGGTTTTCTTAAAACATTAGCAATCGTTTTCTAAAATATCATGTTTACGCAACGATGCAAGTTCAACTTTCATAACAAAATAATTTTTTTTCAAAATGATAACAACTTTTAAACGGATATTTAGTAAATCACGTTTTTCTCAATCAAACAATGAACTCGAGTTCAAAAATCTGATAAAACTTTTCTAAATAATTGCTTAGCTTTTCAACTTCCTTCACTGTGACACGCCAGATCCGGGCCTAACTTTTAGGCCGGGTTTAGGGTGTTATAGAAAGGCTTCACATTGAAGGAAATCAACTATAGAGACTTTAGGGAACATATCCGTCTAGTTGTTGAAGCCCTCAATTGGGAATTATTTTGTGAAAAGAGATCAAGTGTGGATGAGGAACTAGTTCGTGAATTATATGCGAACTTAACCTCAAGCGAATTGACTGAAGTTCCAGTCCTCAGAATCAAGGTACCAATAAATTCAAATGCTATTAATGAGTTCTTTGAATTACATGATTTCAAGAACGATGAATATTCTTCTTTGTTGAGCAACATTAAGCCTGAAAATTTGCAAGAAATTCTCGAGGAACTTATAGTTCCAGGTTCTAAGTGGACTGTGTCAAAGCAAGGAATCCACATGTGTCAAAAAGAATATTTGACACCACTTGCAAATGTATGGTTCTATTTCATCTGTTTCAACCTTATGCCTAGTTCGCATGGGACTACAATCTTATTAAAGCGAATGGTCCTATTATACTCGATTCTAACTGGAAAGACCTTTGATGTGGGCAAAATCATCCTAAGAGAAATGCAAAATTGTGCCATTAGACGTTTTGGCCTAGCCTATTTCCCCTTTACGATAATAATTCTGTGCTTAAAAGCAAAAATTCTTGCGAACATGAAGAAGACAAGGTATAGTCAAGGCATAATCACTGATTGGGACCTCTACTGAGTAGCTAGAGATTATGTTCTACAGCAACGAGTTGAAGAAAGTGAGGATCCCGAAGAAGCAGAAGATGACCCCACAGAGATCCTACCAGAGCAATCAACTAAAGTCCCAAATGAGGCAGCACCAGTGGAACCAGAAGCTGAACCTGATATCGAAACCTCAATGTTTGGAGCTCCACCTCCTAGCCCAAATCTTCGTGACGAGCTGTCAAAGCTAATGGACTTAATGCAACACATGCAATGGCAGTAACAATCCTAATGTATAAACTCAAAAATAAGGGATGACTCGATAAGGAGTGCCCTTAGGAAAATTTATAATGACCCATTTATTTTTGTGCCTGAGCTTCCAGATTTCATATTTGAACCATGGAGTTCATTATCGAAGAGGGAGAAAAGCAATTCATGCAAAGGCAATAATGATGGAGCAATAGATGAGTAGAATTCGGAAGGATCGGCAAGCAAATAAAATTTGAATTGATTCCACTCAAAATAAAATTTTCTTTTAATTATGATTAGGATATATTTTGTTCAATAATTTGAAATTTTGTTAAGTATGCTAAACTTCAGTATTAATAAAGTTCTATTATTTCAATAAGTTATTATGTTAGCTTAACAATGATATGAATGTATTTTTAATAAAGCATGCAAATTTGTACCATAAAATTTTTTGTTCCCTACGAAAAAATTAGGCATGCATGAAAGTTTAAGTCTTTAGAATTGACTTAGTAATTTCTTAAGGCAAAATCCTAGGAAGCATGGAATATTGAAAATGATTTATGAAATTATTGTTTGGACCGTTTGAGCATTTCAAGCCGACCATGATAAAATTATCCTTTGAAACCCAACTTTGAGACTATATGGCCTAGTTTTAGTTGGACCTTTGCAATATTTAGCCATCACTTTTCTCTACTTTATCTTTAAAATTGTCTCAAACACTAGACTCAGCACTATTTAGAATATCATTTGAAAATAAGTTTGGGGAATCGAAAAGAAGTATCAATTGCTCGAAAATTGTAGTACATGAAGCAAGTGCTCGAATTTAAGAAAAAAAAACATGTACTGAAAAGAAATTAGATGTACAAAAGAGCATGTGAAAGTAAAATAAGTTGGTGTATCGAGGGTAAAAATTTTGAAGGTTCAATTTTACGCTGAGTCTAGGGTTTTTAAGCCAAAATTTATCTATATTTTACCTACCCATAGCCTAGCCACATTACAACCTTAATAAAGACCTATTGATTCAAGTTTCTATGCTACCTACATTAGTGGAGAGAAATTGCTAAGATCAACATATGAAGACATAAGTTAAACTTAATGATTGCAGCTTAGTCTTGAATAAAGGAATAAAAAAATCAAATTGTTAAGGATTAACATGTCTTTGTTAAAGAGGCATTTAGTCTAATTTTGCTATTATAATAGTTGTTGGATGTAAATTGAACGATATGTATACTTAAGTAGCATAATTATCAAATTTCTTATTTTTGAGCCTAGGGATATTAAATTCATAATTTTAAGAAGAAAGTTGTTCTAAAGGAGTTTTTCAAAAATGTTTTCGAGAAATTCTTTTCGAAATTTGTGCATTACTCAGGATGAGCAATGATTTAAGTTTGGGAGTGTGGAAATACAAAGATTTATATAATTTTTCATACCTAATTTACTTAAAATCATGCATTTTCGGTAGAATTTTTGTCATAAAATAATTAAATTGTATTAAAAATTTGAACATGTTAATTTTTAGTCAAATTTACAATTATTTTTAGTGAATTTTGATTATTTTTGACAAATTAGTACCAAGGGTGAAAATTGACCCGACAGACACCGTTAGAAGAACAAAATCGAGAAGCAATTCGAAGTAACAAAGCGATATAATTTCTAGCCTAAGATGGTCGAAATATGTGTATTAATTCATAAAATAATTAATTTTAATTTATTCCCAATTTAACTTCGGCTAAAGAAATTATTATTAATTAATTATGGAAAAAGTGGTCCAGTTGAACAAAACTGATTGAACCGAACCGACCAAGAATTGGGCAGCCCAAACCGTCCATGCTAACCTAAATCAGCTTATTAGCTGATCAATTAAGCTTGCAAAGAAGCCCTTGAAGACTTTTCAAAGTTGCATCTAACCCCATCCACAATTAGTGGCTTTGTAGATTTTCCCCAAGCCATATTTAGCAAAGTTTAAGCCATCAACTTTGCCACATAGGAGGCCAGCCAGGAGGTGGCTCTTTAGCTGCTATTTTTAGCAAATTTCAGCTGCCACATTCAGCTATAAATGTAACAGCTCCGACTTAGTACCTCGTCGAAATAGTGGTGCAAGACCACAAATCTAAAGAAGAAATATGTGTTTAAATGATTTTATAAGGCTTATGAGGTATTTGCATGATTGTGTGAAAATTTCATGAAGGAATTTTATTAATTAGTGAATAAATTGTCCACTAGGACTAAATTGCAAGGATTAGTAAATATGCGATTCTAGAAGGTTTAAGTATGAAATAGAATTATAAAAATTATTAGAGGTCCTTATTTACCAATTAAACCATTATATGTTCAGACGGACAAAAATGGAAATAGGAAGGAAAAATCTCAAGAAATAATCATCAAGGGCATTTTTGTCATTTGGTTGATTAAAGAATTAAAAGGGAAAAACAAGCCAAAATCATGTCCATCTTCTTCCATCTTGGCCGAAAATCACAAGGGAACCATAGCTAGGGTTTCTTCATCTTCCAAGCTTGATAGTAAGTGTATCCTAGCCCCGTTTTTAATGTTTTTTGTATTTTTTTAAATCCTCGTAGCTCGGTTTAGCTATTTCTTTCTATATTTTGAGCTAGGGATTATGTTCAAAACTTTACCCACGTATGAAATGCATGTATTTTGATGTTTTATGGAAGAATATGAAAGTTTGATGTATGATAAACACCTTTTTCTAAGTGATTTTCATGAAAAATCCATAAAAGGACCAAATTGTAAAAGTTGTAGAAATGGTCATACATGAGTGAAATAGTGGGAATTGAATGTTGTTATAGTTGAGAATATGATTCGGCTAGGCTTGAAATGCAAGAAAGTTGAATGAAAATCATTTTACGAGCCTAGGGCCAAAAGGTAATTATGATAAAGTTTAGGGGTAAAAATGTAATTTTTGCAAAAGTATGAAATATGAGTCAGTTTAGTTAATGTAAGTATTAAACAAGCTAAATTTTTATTATAGATCAAGAAACACGAAGCCTAGATTGTAACTGAGGCAATAACAAAGTTGTGGACTAAACTGCACATCTACACACATTTTAGAGTACCGAGGTAAGTTTGTATGAATTTAAGGTTTTACATGTATTATCAGTAAATTACTTACTATGTTATTTAATGTACATTATTTTCATGAAGATGATTAATAATGCCTTAATAAGGAAATTAATGAGAATAAGTAAATGGAAGTCTCGGTTGAAGTCTTAGAATAACGAGGATACCTATGTCATAACATGAGACAAGGAAAGCCCGTGTAAGACCATATCTGACACATGGCATCGGTACCAAGGAATGTAGGTCCCATGTAAGACCATGTCTGGGACATGGCATCGACACCATTTGAGGAAGGTCTCGTGTAAGACCATGTCTGGGACATGGCATCAACACCATTTCAGAAAGGTCTCGTGTAAGTCCATATCTGATGCATGGCATCGACATCATTTAAGGAAGGTCTCGTGTAAGCCCATATCTGACGCAAGGCATCGACACCATTTAAGGAAGGCCTCGTGTAAGTCCATGTCTGACACATGGCATTGATATCAAGCTAAGAAAGCCCGTGTAAGACCATATCTGGGATATAGCATCAGCACTAAGAGGCGATCCCATGTAAGACCATATTTGGGATATGGCATTGGCATCGAGACACATGTTTGATGAGATGGAGTATCTTCTGATATTCCGAGTAATTCAACGGGCAAAAGAGTCAAGTACGAAAGAGGTATTAAGTAAGCTATGCAAGTAAAGATAGTAATAAACTAAGTTATTTAAGGTTGATAAAGAGTTTATTTAATTTAAGATAGATGACAAGATTAGTTCATGTTTACATTAGCGAAAGTGCTAATCTATGTGACCAAGTGATATAGGTACCATGATTAAAAATACAAGCATGAAATCATTATGTATAATGTGATGAGTAAAGAGTAAGTATGAGTAAGTAAGTTCAAGCACTTGAGATTTATGTTGTTCTGATTCATGATGGATGAGTATATTATGAATAATATGTTGTTATATGATTTTCATGCAAACTTACTAAGCTATATGCTTACTTATCTCTTTTCTTTCTTCCTTGTAGTATCGCCAACCTAACTCAAGAATCAAAGACGTTGGAGCTCGGATCACACTATCAATCATTATTTTGGTATAGTCAAGTTGTTTTAATTTAAGCATGGCATGTATAGAGATTATGTCATTTTGAGTTATATCATATTGGAAGCCAAAGGGTTGGCTATTAAGATTACTACCCTTTTTGTATATGGCCAATATTTGTTAAGTTCTATATATTAGTGATGATGAGTTTTTATGAATTCTATAAGCGATGTTTTAGGAATTATTCATAGTACATGAATGCTACATTACGTATTGCTTGAGTCAGTATAAGTGTTTTTATGTTTCAGGGTGTCAATTGGCTTAGAAAATAGCCTCAAGTGTCTACATGGGTAAACACACAAGCGTGTGTCTAGGCCATGTGTGACACACGGCCATCCCCATGAGTGTGTTAAGAGGTCGTGTGTCCCCTACACTAATTTACGAGAATACGATTCATCACACGGGCCAGCACACAGGCGTGTGACATGGCCATGTGTAAGGGTATGATGATGTCATAAATAAAGAGCTTCACAGGCAGAGGACACGAGCGTGTCTATGCCATGTGAAGGACACGGGTAGTAGACACAAGTGTGTGCTAAGCCGTGTGAAATAAGTCAGTGTCGACCACGGTGGAGAACACGGGCATGTCTTAGAGGCACATGGGCGTGTCCCTTGGACAACACGGGCTTGTGGCCACTATCTAGGCAAAAATTTTCAAAAATTGTGAAAGTTTACGGTTGAACTTTGAAATCTTCCGGATGGGTGTTTAAGGCCTCCTGGGCCCATAATATACATTTTATGATTAAGAAGGTAAATTATTAAGTCGGAGTAAAATTTTATATCTCGATAATACATGTTTAAGTAAAGTTAAGTACAGTAATGCCTCGCACCTTGTCCCGGCATCGGACACGAGTAAGGGGTGTTACATTTAGTGGTATCAGAGCTACAGTTTAGTCGGTTCTTGAACTAACGTAGCGTAAGTTGAGTCTAGCTATACATGCCATTCATAAGAGTATTTATATAATAATAGTGTGACGACTCCTCATAATTTAAATTGTGTTTTCATATAGTAAATGGATCCTGAAAGAGTTGTGACGGATGATGTAGAAAGTAATGCGCCGGCTCACGCTGAAGGGACGGTGCCGAATGAAAATGAGAACAGACCCACGACTGTAAGTCAGAGAGGAGGAGAAGAAGCTAGGGAAGCCTTCCTCCATATGATGAATGCTTGGTATACGGAGTTCGTTCGCACGAACCTGAAAGCACCACCCACTCCACCTCGCCTATTCCTCAACCTACCCCCGTAGCCCCTCAAGTGGTAGAAGTGGAAAGAAGAGAAAAGCCTCCAGTAGACAGAATTAGAAACCAAGAAATTGAAGAATTCCAGGCTACTAAAGATGATGATCCGGAAAGGGCAGAGTTCTGGCTTGAAAATACCATCAGGGTATTTGACGAGTTATCATGCACACCTGAAGAGTGCATGAAGTGTGTAGTCTTCTCTTAAGAGATTCTACTTATCAGTGGTAGAACACCCTTGTGTAGGTTGTACCAAAGGAAAGGATCACATGGGAGTTTTTCCAAGAAGAATTCAGGAAGAAGTACATCAGTTAAAGATTTATTGATCAAAAAAGAAAGGAATTCTTAGAATTGAAGTAAGGTAAGATGACAGTAACCGAGTACGACCGTGAGTTTGTAAGGCTCAGCAAATACGCTCGAGAGTGTGTATCCACTAAGGCTATTATGTGTAAGAGATTTGAGGACGGATTAAATGAAGACATTAAGATTTTTGTGGGTGTCCTCGAGTTGAAGGAATTTGTTGTGCTAGTGGATCGGGCTTGTAAAGCCAATGAATTGGTTAAAGAGAAAAGAAAAACCGAAATAGAGTCTCATGACTCAAGAAAGAGACAGTGGAGTAAAACATTTCAATCCTCGTCCAAGAAATCGAGAGATTTCCTATCCGATCTGCTACTTCAGCCGGGTTTTCAGGTAGAAACAAGAGTAAGCAGTACTTAGGGAATAAGGCTCAAACCACCTCATTCGCTAGTGTTGGGAATATTCGATCTAATAGACTGGAATGCCCATAGTGCGGCAGACGTCACCCCGGTGAGTGTCGTGCACATGAGAGTGTTTGTTTTAAGTGCAGTTCCCAAGATCACTTTATCATAGAATGTCCAGAAATGGTTGAGAAGGAGAAGGTTCAGAGTCTAAGATCAAGAAGCACTAATAAAGGAAAGCAACAAAGGAACTCGGAAAGTGGGGCTAGTAGTAAGCGTACACCCCGAGAGCAGGCTGCAAGATCCGAGGGTAGAGAACCTACAAGGACTTATGCCTTTCGTGCTTGCGAAGAAGCATCATCTCCCTATGTGATTACAGGTACATTTTCTCTTCATGACACTAATGTTGTTACTTTAATTGATCCGGGGTCTACCCAATCATATATTTGCATGAAATTAGCATCTAGCATGAGCATGCCTGTTGAGTCTACAAAAATTGTGATAACAGTGTCCAATCCACTTGGAAAATGTGTATTAGTAGATAAAGTATGCAAAGATTTCCCATTAATGATTAGAGGTCATTATTTTAAGGCAAACCCCATGCTATTGCCATTTGATGAATTCAACATTATTCTCGGTATGGATTGGCTAACCACTCATGATGTGATAGTAATTTGTGGAAAGAAATATATTGAGTTGAGATATGAAAATGGGGACACTCTTCGTGTTAAATCAGATGAACAAGATAGAATGCCGATAATGATCTCTCACATGTCAGCTCAGAGGTATGTAAGAAAAGGGTATGAGGCGTATCTTGCCTTTGTGACGAATTCCAAAGAAGTCGAGTTAAAGATTGAATCAGTATCGATAGTGTGTGAGTACCTAGATGTCTTTCCTGAGGAATTTCCAGGATTGCCTCCAGTTAGAGAGGTTGAATTTGGTATCGAGTTAGCTCCGATACTATACCGATATCGATTGCTCCTTACAAGATGGCTCCAATTGAGTTGAAGGAATTGAAGGCACAGTTGCAAGAGTTGACGGACAAAGGTTTTGCTAGACCGAGTTGCTCTCTATGGGGTGCTCCGGTATTATTTGTGAAAAATAAAGATGGCTCTATGAGATTGTGTATAGATTACTGACAGCTTAATAAAGTAACAGTGAAGAACAAGTACCCATTGCCAAGGATTGACGATTTGTTTGATCAATTGAAGGGAGCCACTATGTTCTCCACGATAGACTTGAGGTTGGGATGCTATCAGTTGAGAGTAAAAGACTCAGATGTTCTAAAGACTACATTTCGGACGAGGTATAGGCACTATGAGTTTTTAGTCATGCCTTTTGGTTTAACTAATGCACCAGCAGTGTTTATGGATCTAATAAACTGCATCTTTTGGCCATACCTAGATAAGTTAGTGGTTGTTTTTATTGATGATATATTGATATATTCCCGAGATGAGCCTGAGCATGCTAAGCACTTAAAGACAATTTTATAGATTCCACGAGAAAATCAGTTGTACGCCAAGTTCAGCAAAAGTGAATTTTGGCTCAAGGAAGTTGACCCCAAGTAAGTTGACCCCTAAAAAATGAATCAAAAGTGATACGTGCATGCCCGGGCACCTACGAACTTCAATGCCCCAAGTGTCGTGATGCTGATATACACTTTGGTGCATTTCCAAATCGAGCAGGATTAGTCTATTTAGGCTTGATTCGAGCTCACTCGAGCTCGCACCAGCTCATTGAGCTGAATCTTTAATTTTAATGCATTTAAATAAATTTAATTAAGTCTTAATCAATGCATAAAATAATAGTTAGCTTTTATATGTTTTAGATATTACATAGTAGTTAATGTGTCTGAGTTAAGACCAAATTGGTAGTTGGACGCCCCCCTTTTAGTTGGCCGAACATGCATATTAATATGCCTTAAAACTCCACCCAAATTTAATATAAGCCTTGACCAACCTTTAATTAATGTGTTCAGCTTAAGACATGAGTTAAATGGTGTTTTAATGTGCATAGGATTTAATGTGTCGAAATTTATTACTTGTAGGTGCTTTTGGGACATGCATTTAAAGCAAGGGCAACAAGCACACTAAAGGAGCCTTGGGAGCACGCATGGGACGTGGGTGGCTGCCTTTTGTGCTCCCTAACGTGCCTCTTTGTCTACTACCGTCCATTAAGGGGGACAACATTCAGCAAGCTGAATCTTTATTTAATGATGTGTTGGTGCATGCATGGGACAGCTTTTAAATGCCTTAATTTGTTGATTCTAATTCCCCAACGTCATTAATGTGATGCTTCCTATCTCCCATGCGTGTTAAATATTACCAAGCACCAATCCATGCACACATTGGACGGCAACAAAGGTGCATGGATGGTTCGACTTCCAAGAAGACATTCCGTGAATGACAAAGCACCACATTAAATTGTTGAATTCAATGGCTGAAAGGTTTGTTTGCTTCGTGCAAGTAAAAGGCGCATTAAATGTTGTGTTTTGCTTCTTCAAGACGTGAATAGTGGGTTGGTACATCTCATCATGCGTGGGAGGTATTCAAAGTTGGTATGGGGGTTTGGGGAAGGCCTTTTACGTCCCCAAGGCATCTAGAACAAGGTGTGGCCATCCGATTTCCAAGGCTAGTTATGGAGCTTATTTAAAGCCATGAAAACCCCTTGGCCGAATATTCAAGTGCCATTCAGCCCCCTAATTCAACCATCAATGTTCGGCTGCATCTAGACAATCTAGAAGTTGTCCATTACTCTCCCATTCAGCTGAATATAGACAAGGGGACTTGTTCAAGAACATTCAAGAGTAATCTAGCTTAATTTTACTTAGCTACTAAGGGATATTTGGATGACCATTCGAATAGCTCTCATATTTACCTATAAACAGTTTTTAAATTTCATTTTGTAAGGTTGGTTAACTTTGAATTGAAAACCTATATGAACTTTAGTTCATTGAGTGAGTTATCTCCTCTTCGATTTCGTGCAAGTTCTATAGACTTACTGAGCTGTGCTTGTGGCGTCTATCACTTATTCTTTTCATCCAATTTATACCACCAGTTCTTATCTACCTAGATAACGGGTTGTGGTCCATCTTCGATTCCATTTTTCCACCTTAAACAAGTATAGAATCTGGGGTGACGTTTGCTAGCGTTGAATCGATTCTTTGTTTAAGTTCAATTCTATCGATCTCCATCAAATAACATCTTATCATTACTTATTTACTTTTCCTTAAAACCGATAACCTTTATTATCCTTATTTCTTTCTATCACCAAACCCGAACCTATCCTTCCATCTTCTAAACCATCTCCTAAACCATCTCCTTACTTTAACACCTCCATTCCTAACTTAATTTCATCATCTAAATAAATTCATTTCAAAGCTTCCGCAAACTCATCTATAATTTCCCGATATTTTCCCGAAGGCTCGACTTACTCCTCATAGATGATTAGGCACTTTGCATACATTTTGACTCCTCCCGAGGTAGACTGTATCATCTGGTATCAGAGCTATAAAAATGAGGAATTTTGACGACGTACGAGAAGCCGAAATAGGTTCGTAAGTTAAAAAAATTCGAAAAAAAATTGTAAGTTGTAATTTTTGTTCTTTTTTATTATATTTGAAGTGAAAAAAATTTTTTGAAAATTTGAAAAAAAAATCAAAGAAAAAAAAGTGGTTAAAAAAGAAAAAAAATGAATATGTAAAAAAAAAAGAAGTTAAAAAAAAAGTGTTTGGAAATTTCTGAAAGTTTGCAATTTTTTACATTTGTCTACTCTGTTCCCGATCTTAAAGCCACTACTCTAGCCTCATCTTCCTACCCCGAACCCCAAAATTTTTTTTTGTTTAGCCTACCCGAATACCTAACATTTTCCCTTGTTACCCACTTTGAAGTTGACCCTCAAGCTGCGATGAGTCTTCTGAAATGAAGTACAAAATTGTGAGACGAGAGTGAGCGGTAAAAGGCACGAGTGCTTATGTTAGAGAAAAAGCCATATTCGAGTGAAACACGAGTGTGAGTGAATTTTCTCTTCCGAGCGACTTGTGAGGTTTTGTGGTGAGGTATTTAAATTTTGTTTTATTTTGAACACTAACATTTTATTTTCAGCAATAAACATGTTTCAAGAAGAACTCTTCGTCGATGACTTTCAATTTTTGGTGAACGAAATAGACTGAATGCTCGAGAAAAAGTTAAGTCCAATACAAAGGCATTTGGACCGAGCGGAGGAAAAGGCTTGACGAAAGCACACTACAACGAGTCAAGAAATGGAGCGGCGACCATCATAGAGACCCACCTTTGACGATTATTCGAGAAAAGAAGTCTGATATGACTCCCATATGTTATCGACTTCAAGGTCGAGAAACTTCTATCAAGATATCTCTTCATCAAGAAGTTCAACGTCCAGTGAGTGTGTGAGAAAAGATTATCATCAAGATTCATATTCATCAAGACCTCCGAGACAACGAGAAGAAAGATACACGTACGAGGCTCTTCGACATCACGAACGAGAGCGCAAGAGTTGTTCGTCTTATGAATCAAAGATGTCAAGCACGAAGGATTTTTCACGAAGCATCGATCGTGACATCTATGAAAATATTTCTTCAATCCGTGAGTCAAATCCCTCTCTTTTCAATTCTTTTGAATCATTCCCTTGTTGTAATGAAAAAGAGTTTGAGAGAAAAGAAAATCAAAATGAGAAAAAAGAAATAAAAGAAAATGAGAAAGAAGAAATAAAAGACGAAAAAGAACAAAAAGAAATTGAAAAGAAAAATGAAAATGAGAGTGAAAAAGAGGAAGTTGAGAAAGAAAGAAAAGAAATTGAGATTGAGAAAAAATTGAAAAAGAGCTTGAAAAAGAAAAAGATCTCGAAAAAGAAATGAGAGAACGAGAAGAGTGAGAAAAAGATAGTGATTTTCAATTAACCCACATGAAGTTTGCTCTTCTTCTGTTTCTTCATTCCAAGTTTCCGACAAATCGCACGAAGACTGCCAACTTCAATACCTTCCCGAAGAACGACATTTTTGTTTGATTGAAATAGGTAAAGTGGAATTACATGAGATTGAAGGTAAGGAAGATAAGAGTTTTGAAACAATCCCGTCTCCACCAAATTCTTCTAAAATTTGTGATTCTGTGGATAGCCTCGTTAATTGCCATTCTTTAATTAAGTGTGACGATTTAAAAGATGGTAAGATGAATATATTCCATAATAATCATTTTGATGCAAAGTGTGACGGTGGAGTAACGAATAATTAGCAAATGCAAGATTTGATCAGGTACGATGATGCCTTTTCTTTTAATCCCCATTTGTTTGATTGCGGGTTTTACGAGATTTGTTCATTGTCTAAACCTTTGAGTTTTCATAAATCTATTTTGAAGCACGTTAAGAGTTTTGATCGTTTGATATTGAACATACATAACTCATTTTGGTTTAACATGCTTGATTTTTCGAAACCATTGATACATTTTGATTTAAATAATCAAACGCATGTTTTTAAACTGGGAATACATTGTGAGTTATTTTGTGGAAAACTCAAGTATCATCTAGATGGTTCTTCTTGTTTGAAAGATTCCTATCATTTCGATACTTGGCTTCTGAATAAGGTAATGAACTTTTCCCACTTTTTGTTCAATTTCTATTCGTTCCTCAAGCAAGTTTTGTGGTTATACTTGAAGTTTATATATCATTTGATCGAGGCTTACACAACTCTAAAGTCCCGACTATACTACGAACTCGATGAGCGAAGATTTGTTATGGTTAAGCAAGGTAAATTTGGACTTTATTGTCCTACTCTTGAAGACAAGCAAGGTAAGATGTTCAAAAACTTTAAAACCATTTTGTTTTCCTTAAGTAATGGCAATCATCACGTTGAAAAGTTGATTTTCCTAAGGTACTTAAGTCGTGATATACTTAATTGTTCTATCTTGATTGATAATGGTCCGTTTGTTTTGGATGTTGAAAGAAATCATGACACTGATTTTCCTTTTGCAAATCCTTTAAAACATGAAATGCTTAAATGTTCTGTTTTGCCTATCTACGACTTATCTGATTTGATGATTGGCTAAAGGATTCATGTGATTGATAAATTTTATAATTCATATGCGAGTGATGTCATATATCTTTCGATGCAAGAATTAGTTGATCTATTTCAATTTCGAGTGCCATATGCGTGTTCTTCATTACTTGCCTGTGACGATTATATCTATCACTTGATGTGTTATTCGCATGTTGATTTTGACTTTTGGAATCTATTTAAATCATATGCATGCTTGGATGTCTATTCACTTTTATTGCAAAAATTTGAAAAGGCTTTGTTCCTTTTATATGATAATGTGAATGTGCTCGTTTGCATGTGATTTATTTCTCCTGTGTTGTTCATATTTGGATTGCAATTTTGTTTGAAAACAATCTTGCTAATTCCTATTTATCGTGTTCAGGGATCGCGATTATCATCCATCCCGTTTGATCGAGGGAAGTCAAGCAAAACAAATTTTGTTCGAGACAACCAACAGGTCGATTTGAGGATGAATCGTCTTGAAGAGGGGAGGGATGATACGGGCACGCCCGGGGCACCTACAAACTTCAATGCCCCAAGTGCCGTGATGCTGATATACACTTTGGTGCATTTCCAAATCAAGCTGGATTAGTCCATTTAGGCTTGATTCGAGCTCACTCGAGCTCGCACCAGCTCATTGAGCTGAATCTTTAATTGTAATGCATTTAAATAAATTTAATCAAGTCTTAATCATTGCATAAAATAATAGTTAGCTTTAATATGTTTTAGATATTACATAGTAGTTAATGTGTCTGAGTTAATACCAAATTGGTAGTTGGACGCCCCTTTTTAGTTGGCCGAACATGCATATTAATATACCTTAAAACTCTAGCCGAATTTAATATAAGCCTTGACCAACCTTTAATTAATGTGTTCAGCTTAAGACATGAGTTAAATGGTGTTTTAATGTGCATGGGATTTAATGTGCCGAAATTTATTACTTGTAGGTGCTTTTGGGACATGCATTTAAAGCAAGGGCGACAAGCACACTAAAGGAGCCTTGGGAGCATGCAAGGGACATAGGTGGCTGCCTTTTGTGCTCCCCAACGTGCCTCTTTGTCTACTACCGTCCATTGAGGGGGACAACATTCAGCAAGCTGAATCTTTATTTAATGATGTGTTGGTGCATGCATGGGACAGCTTTTAAATGCCTTAATTTGTTGATTCCAATTCCCCAAGTTCATTAATGTGATGCTTCCTATCTCCCATGTGTGTTAAATATTACCAAGCACCAATCCATGCACACATTGGATGGCAACAAAGGAGCTTGGACGGTTTGGCTTCCAAGAAGACATTTCGTTAATGACAAAGCACCACATTAAATTGTCGAATTCAATGGCTGAAAGGTTTGTTTGTTTCGTGGAAGTAAAAGGCGCATTAAATGTTGTGTTTTGCCTCTTCAAGACATGAATAGTGGGATGGTACATCTCTTCATGCATGGGAGGTATTCAAAGCTGGTATGGGGGTTTGGGGAAGGCCTTTCATGTCCCCAAGGCATCTAGAACAAGGTGTGGCCATCCGGATTTCCAAGGCTAGTTATGGAGCTCATTTAAAGCCATGAAAGCCCCTTGGCCGAATATTCAAGTGCCATTCAGCCCCTTAATACATCCATCAATGTTCGGCTACATCTAGACAATCTAGAAGTTGTCTATTACTCTCCTATTCAGTTGAATATAGACAAGGGGACTTGTTCAAGAACATTCAAGATTAATCTAGCATAATTTTACTTAGCTACTAAGGGATATTTGGATGACCATTCAGCTAGCTCTTATATTTACCTATAAATAGTTTTTAAATTTCATTTTGTAAGGTTTGTTAACTTTGAATATAAAACCTATATGAACTTTAGTTCATTGAGTGAGTTATCTCCTCTTCGATTTCGTGCAAGTTCTATAGACTTATCGAGCTGTGCTTGTGGCGTCTATCACTTGTTCTTTTCATCCAATTTATACCATCGGTTCTTATCTACCTAGATAATGGGTCGTGGTCCATCTTCGATTCCATTTTTCCACCTTAAACAAGTATAGAATCCAGGGTGACGTTTGCTAGCATTGAATCAATTCTTTGTTTAAGTTCAATTCTATCCATCTCTATGAAATAACATCTTATCATTACTTATTTATTTTTCCTTAAAACCAATAACCTTTATTATCCTTCTTTCTTTCTATCACCAAACCCGAACCTATCCTTCCGTCTCCTTACTTTAACACCTCCATTCCTAACTTAATTTCATCATCTAAATAAATTCATTTCAAAGCTTCCGTAAACTCATCTATAATTTCCCGATATTTTCTAAAGGCTCGACTTACCCCTCGTAGACGATTGGGCACTTTGCATACATTTCGACTCCTCCCGAGGTAGACTGTATCAAAAAGGTAGAAGTTTTCTAGGCTTAGCTGGCTACTATAGGCGGTTCATAAATGGGTTTTCCATGATAGTGACTCCAATGACGAAACTGTTACAGAAAAATGGAAAGTCTGAATGGACGGAAAAGTGCCAACAGAGTTTTGAGAAATTAAAGGCAATGTTGACAAAGGATCTAGTTCTTGTACAACCTGAGTTGGGAAAAGAAATTGTGATCTACAGTGATGCATCCTTAAACGGATTGGGCTTTGTACTTATGCAAGAAGGCAATGTGATAGCGTATGCCTCTAGACAGCTAAAGCCACATGAGAAGAATTACCCGACGCATGATTTAGAGTTAGCTGCTATTGTTCTTGCATTGATGATTTGGGGACACTATTTTTATGGTGAAAAATGTCGGATATTCATCGATCATAAATGTTTAAAGTATTTGATGACTCAAAAGGAATTGAATTTAAGGCAACGGAGATGGTTAGAGTTGATAAAAGATTATGAGTTAGTCATTGATTACCACCAGGGAAAAATGAATGTAGTCGTCGATGCCTTGAGTAGGAAATCCCTATTTGCCTTAAGGGATATGAATACACAGATGAGTTTTTCTGATGATGGTTCCATTCTAGTTGAGTTGAGGGCTAGACCGATGTTCCTCTAAGAGATTTATGAGGCATAGAAAGATAAAAGCAAATTGCAAGCCAAAAGAGTTCAATGCGAGTCGGGTGTTTTGTCTGATTTCTGGATTGATTCAGATGGATGTTTGATGTTCAGGGACATAGTTTGCATACCGAGAAATGATGAGCTCATCCGTAAATTTTTGCATGAGGCACATAATCATGTCCATCTTCTTCCTTCTTGGCCGAAAATCACAAGGGAACCATAGCTAGGGTTTCTTCATCTTCCAAGCTTGATAGTAAGTGTATCCTAGCCCTGTTTTTAATGTTCTTTGTATTTTTTTAAATCCTCATTGCTCGGTTTAGCTATTTCTAACTATATTTTGAGCTAGGGATTATGTTCAAAAATTTACCCACGTATGAAATGCATGTATTTTGATGTTTTATGGAAGAAAATGAAAGTTTGATGTATGATAAACATCTTTTTCTAAGTGATTTTCATGAAAAATGCATAAAAGGACTAAATTGTAAAAGTTGTAAAAATGGTCATACATGAGTGAAATAGTGGGAATTGAATGTTTTTATAGTTGAGAATATGATTTGGCTAGGCTTGAAATGTAGGAAAGTTGAATGAAAATCAATTTACGAGCCTAAGGTCAAAAGTGTAATTATTATAAAGTTTAGGGGTAAAAATGTAATTTTTACAAAAGTATGAAATATGAGTCAATTTAGTCAATGTAAGTATTAAACAAGCTAAATTGTTATTATAGATCAAGAAACACGAAGCCCAAATCGTAACCGAGGCAAGAACAAAGTTGTGGACTAAACTACACATCTACACACATTTTAGAGTACAGTGGTAAGTTTGTATGAATTTAAGGTTTCACATGTATTATCATTAAATTACTTACTATGTTATTTAATGTACATTATTTTCATAAAGATGATTAATAATGCCTTAATAAGGAAATTAATGAGAACAAGTAAAAGAAAGTCCCGGTTGAAGTCTTAGAATAACTAGGATACCTATGTCATAACATGAGACAAGGAAAGCCCGTGTAAGACCATATATGACACATGGCATCGAAACCAAGGAATGTAGGTCCCGTATAAGACCATGTCTGGGACATGGCAACGGTGCCGAACGTAGATCCTGTGTAAGACCATGTCTGAGACATGGCATCAGCATCGAATAAGGAAAGTCTCGTGTAATACCATGTCTGGGACATGGCATCGACACCATTTGAGGAAGGTCTCGTGTAAGACCATGTCTGGGACATGGCATCGAGACCATTTAAGAAAGGTCTTGTGTAAGTCCATATCTGACGCATGGCATCGACACCATTTAAGGAAGGTCTCGTGTAAGTCCATATCTGACGCATGGCATCGACACCATTTAAGGAAGGCCTCGTGTAAGTCCATGTCTGACACATGGCATCGATATCAAGCTAAGGGAGCCCGTGTAAGATGTAACGACCTACAATTAGGCCTAGGAGAATTAGGCCTATTGGGCCTTGAGTGTAGGGGCATTGCAAATCGTATGGTTAGGTGTGGATTAAAGATCTTCCATTTCTATTGTGATAAGTTAATTGTGTGATATATTTGGTATAGGTGACGACGATCGTGAGTGTATAGTTCTCTACGTGATCAGGTGTGTAATCTCACACCCTTCTGGTTGAATCCCATTGCAATGTTTTGTGAATCGGCCGAAACCCAAAAAAATTAGAAAATCGATAACTGTGACCACTCGAGCATGCGAGCGCTTGTAGTGATAAACTAAAACACGAATAATAACGGTAAGCCGTTGAGAGTGTAACGAGCACTCTCATGAAACTGAGGCTGTAACGGGCCTAATCGAGCTAAAACGGGCCTAAGGGGCCCAATGCGTTATCCGGCCCACATGGGAAAAATTGATGAAAAGCCGTTAAAGGATAGGTACGGTTGCGAAACCTGGAAATCTGAGACCGAAACTATGTGTTGTGGGCCACACGGATGTGTGGGCCCATTTGGGCTTGAAATGGATTTTAGGCCCAATAGTTTCGTAGAGACCTAAAAAGGGTCATGTGTCGCTCGAGGCGACAGTAGGCCTTCGAAAAGGCTGTTAAATGCGAAATTACCAAAATACCCTTGGTGGGTAAATTACTGAAATACCCTTAGTGGGTAAATTACTGAAATACCCTTAGTGGGTAAATTACTGAAATACTCGTGGTGGGTAAATTACCATTATACCCTTAGGGGTTAATTAGTACAATTGTGTGTATTATATTTAACTGTTCATGATGGTAATTTATTTCACACATCATTTTGATATGTGCTTTGCATACATGACATTTTGTATAGGTTTGGGATATTGATGATCGGAAGAAGTGTATTCTGGTGGCTCGCACATTCTATCTGGCGGCTATGCCACGTATATTCTGTTATTCTGGTGGCTGCGCCACAAATTCTATGATTAGCAACTTCTCTGCCATATTGGTGTGTAAGGCTGGGTGGGTTGACTTGGTCCCCACAAGTGTGTAGGGCTGGTACGGGTGGTGTGTAGGGTTGGATTGGGTTGGGCTGCATTCTCTGTTTGCATTGTCATGTTTATAGGGCTAAGGCCCAAATTGTCACCGAATAAGGCCTCGGCCCAGTCTGCTTCCTTGTGGGCTCGAGCCCAGTTAATGATCGATTAAGAAATTACACACTGAGTTCTCGTAACTCACCCTCTGCTTTAACCTTGCAGGTGATTCCCAGCGTTGAGAATTTAGAGCTGCGGAGGACTCTGGGGTGGCCATACGTCGAAGTAATTCTCACAAACTTTAGTAAATTTTTGTTTTTGTTTTACTTTAAGATTATTTTTTATTTGGGTTTAGTATTTTGTAATAAGGCCTCTTAGCTTAAATTTTCTTTTAAACTTTCTTTTTCGCTATGATTTATTGCTAGAGGATTAATATGGAGTTTTCTTAAAAAGTTGATAAACGATTTTTCAAAATATCACGTTTTCGCAAATTACTAAATTTGAATCTTGCCATAAACAAAGTTTTTGTGAACAATAATAATAATGTTTTCACGAGAAAACTATAAAAGCAAATATGAATTTCACTAATAACAAAACTCAGAGTTTTCAAAAGAATACGAAGTTTTTACGAACGCGTAGCTCTTATTCAGCCCCTCTTATGTGACATACCAGATCCGGTCGTAACGTCTAGGCCAAGTTTGATGTGTTACATTTTGTGGTATCAGAGCTTGGTTAAAAAACTCAGCTGTGGAGTGGGTTCGAAAAGTTTTTATTTTCTTTCAAATTTGTTTGAAATATGGTTTAGAAAATATATACCATTATTGGAATTATGGCACACTGAGTCTCCAGCACCAAATCCGTAAGTCCTCTTACTTTATATCTGATGATATGATGAAATGACTGTAGGGAGAAAACTACTAGAGATAGTGGTAGTACACTGAAACTGTTAGCTATAGGAACTAAGACTATAGAGGCTAAAACAGTAGAAACCTCAATTCGCGAAAACAACTCTTATACTTGCTTTTCATAAAACACTTGTTAATAAATATTGGAATTATAGACTGATTCATAAAATTCTTAATCAGATTAACTTGATTCAACATTATGAGTACAAGAGGATGTGGACGAGGTATGCGTGGTTGCGATAGAGGCCGATGTTCGAGGGTTGGATCCTCAGCGTCGGAGCGTGTGCCCGAAAGGGATACACCGGCATCATCCGTGACTGAGAGGGGTCTCATGACCGAGCTGGGGCTGATGTACTGACTCAGCTAGTTAGGGAGGTATTGGAGGAGGTTAAAGAAATTGGTGAAACACTTCGAGTTGGGTGTGTGGACTGTAAGAAGAAAAGAGATCGTGGTTCTCTAGGGTCGCAGTCTCGTTCTGTGAAGCGTGTAAAGGCACATCCAGACTTTTCGACTTGCGAATATTGTAGAAGACGTCACCCGGGTGAATGTTAGAGGAGGACAGGAGCATGCTTGGGATGCGGGTCTAAGGAGCATAAGGCTCGGGGTTGTTCCATCATCATTAGGTCGGGTATGTTTTGGTTGGATGGGGTGTTTGAATGTAGAAAAATTTATGTATGCGCGATAAATATATATTTTCTTCTGTGGTTAGATATTTGGTTGTGTGAAGAGGTTTCTAGATTAGATTAGAAGCGTATTAGTGTTATTGGAATGAGAGTGCGCAGCGGTAGCATAGTAGTGTAGCATGTATTAAACCACTATTAGATAGCTGGAAATTTCGAGGACAAAATTTCTTTAAGGGAGGTAGATTTGTAATGACCCGGACTTGGGCCTAGGAGAATTGGGCCTATTGAGCCTTGAGTGTAGGGGTGTTGTAAAATTTTAGAGAAAATGGGAACGATATTGTTCCAAGTTGGGCTTACTAGGTAAGTGATTTTGAAAGGTTACGGGGCTTCTATGAAGTCCCGGGTTCAAGTTAGGCCATAGGAAAAATATTAGAATTTGGCTCTTTTGGGGAGAGGATTGTTGGATGTAAGGCTTAAGGGAATCTGTAGGTGTCTTGCTAACACAAATGGCCACATGGTGGAGTGGTGGTGGCGTCAGTATGGTAGCAAGGTGGGATGGGGTTCGAATCCCACAAGCAGCATATTTGGGTTTTTATTTTATGCTATGGGAGGAGAAGAGGTGGAGTTGGACTAGACTCTACAAGAGAGAGAGAGGACTTGGTCAAAATATTTGAATGGGTGATGGAGAGTGTTTGATGGAGCAAAAGAGGAGAGAATCATGGGGCTGGATGTGTAACATCCTGAAATTGGGCCTAGTACGATTGGGCCCAATGGGCTTTGGGCGTAAGAATGTTTAAAATTTTCGAGAATATGAGAATGGCATTGTTGCAAATTAGACTTATTAGTTAAGTGAATTTGGAAGGTTACGGGGTTTCTATGAAGTCTCGAGTTTAATTGGGCCTTAGGAAAAATTTGGTATTTTAGCACTTTAAAGAGAGATGGTAAGTAGCTTCAAGGCTTATAGAAAAAAATGAGTGTATTGTTAGCATAAGTGAGCATATGGTAAAGAGGATATGGCACCACATGAAGTACCTTGAGGGAAGAGGTTCAAATCCCATTGTGTACAAATTTTGACTTCTATTTTTGCATACTCCCCCTAAGTGTCGGCCAAGGTGTAATTATGGCAAGATGGACTTTTATTTTTATGGGAAGATGGCTAAAGAGATTAAGGAAAGGTTGAGGTTGGGGAAAGGAATCAAAAAAAAGGGGAAAGTAAGGGGAACAAGTGGCTTGTTTCAACGAAGATGTTATGGAAAGTATGGGTGGTGGCAAATTTTTTACCATTTTAGCTATGTATGTGGACGGTTTTGTGTGTTAGGGGGATAGCCGAATTTTTCCTTGGTGTATTGGTGAAAGTTTTGGTTTTTGTTTGTGGCCAAAATTCCTTCATGCAACATTGGTGTCATTTTTTCTTTCTCTCTAAATTTTCCTCCTTGCCGATTCTTCAAGCCATTGGTGAACATATTCTCATCTTTTCCTTATTTCGATGTCGAATGTACCCAAATCTATGAGACCAAAGTTTGTTCACTCATCACCTTTTGAAAACCGAAACTAGTGAACACCCATCTTCTCTTTTTCTTTTCATTTAATCATCCTTTCAACCCTTCTTCCATATCTTAAAATGAAACAAAGCTTCATTTTGAATCAAATCCTTCACTTTTATTCATTTTCTTTATAGCCGAAACACTCCAAACACCTTGATACATCTTCTCCTTTCTTTTAATCATTCCTACTCCTTTGTGTTGACACTCACACCTTTGATCAATGAGTTATAGTGGAAGGCCGAAACTTTGACTCATCCGTAGCCATTGTACAATCGTTAGAAATCGGAACTAATATCGTTAAGGTAAGGGATTCATCATGGTTCTTTTTGGATCTTTTCCTTGACCAGTTATTTTGCTTAATGAGATAGTGGTTGTGACTAATCGACTATATTTTAGGAACTAAATCGCTCGATCTATCCCTTGTAATAAGAGACTCGGATTGTTGGTAAGTGATATAGATTGTTAACCAATCGAAATATTTGGTTGAAGTGGTAAATTGGGCTTTGGGCTAATTGTTGACCGATTGTATCTTTAGGTGCCGCGGAGAGTATCGTGTTACGGATTCCGAATAAGGTGTGTAATCCCGTACTTTTCGAATATAAATTTGAAATGGTGTTTAATCTCACATCTCTCTGAAAGTTTGTATGATATGTTTTGTGATTCGGTCGAAATACCGAAGAAAACCGAAAACCAGCATACGTGATCACTCGGGAGTGCATATATTCGTAGTAGTAACCATAATTTGTAATAAAATAGTTTCGGTTAGAAACAGTGACATGTTTTTGAAAAATCACGAAAAATATGAGAAAGTGAATTAGAAAGTGAATGAGATATCAAATAAAATTTTACTATGTCTAGTTTGATAAGGAAGAAACGGAGAAGGAAAATGAATTTATATTCTGAGATATGTTAATTTTAGTGAGACTGGTTCTGAATGACTTCGTGGTTCCCTGATCTATCTTGGAAAATCATATAAAATTGTACAAAGTGAATTATGGGTTATAATTTATAGTATGGATTTCTTAGTGAGCTTATTTTCAATAGAAACAAGTGGGAGCAATATATGAAAACCGTACAATGAGATATTTCAAATTAAGGTAAGAGAGGTCAGAATCATTGGATAGTGTAACAAGAGAAATTTTATGGAATAAACTATACTCAATGGCTAAGTCAAAAATTCTGGAAAAATTGTAGTAAGAAGGTATATGAGTCTAGTTCCAACGAAAATTTGTGGATCTTAATTTCGAGTTTCCTAACGCGAGTTATAGTCAATTTAGTTAGTATGACGCAGATGGATAGTTTCAAGTTTTATGTCCCAAATTAGTAATTAAGTCCGGGGTTGCGAGATTACGAAAATACCCTTGAAGGGTAAATTACTGAAATACCCTTGGGTTGCGAGATTACCGAATTACCCTTAGTGGGTAAAATTATCGATTTACCGAAATGCCCTTATGGGCCGATTTGTTAAATGTCTTAGTCGGCCAATTTGATATAATTGCTAAACGGACCGATTGATATATGAATATGTGGGCCGATTGATAAATTGTTATTTGGGCCAATCTGAAAATTTGTGAAATGGGCTAAGATGATTCTCTGTTCAATGGGCCAATTTAATAAATTGTTATAATGGGCCATAATTTTTGTAATAAATATCCCAATAAATTATTATGATTCGTTATGCATTATATACATGAATTGCATGGGGTGGGATAATGATGATTGGAGGAAGCTATTTGGTGGCTCCGCCACATACTTGGTGACTCTGTCACAATCTGTCCGGTGGCTATGCCACGTAAATTCTATTATTCTGATGGCTTGACCACAACTAAATTTGCTATAAATGGCTTAATGCCTGCAATTGGAGTGTTGGCGGGGTGGGTTGACTAAAGATCCTCACAGGTGTGTTGGTTAGTACGGGTGGTGTGTAGCGGATGGATTACTAGGCTTGGTTTGGGAATTGCATTTCATATACATGTTATATTTTGATATATTATTTTTATTGTAAATGGGCTTAGGCCCAAATAATTGCTTAATGAGATTTTGGCCCAATGGACAGCGGTAAGTGGGTTACACACTGAGTTCTTGTAACTCACCCCTCTTTCTTTCTTAATCCTTGTAGGTAATGCTCAGTGACGAGGACTTGGGGCCATGGATGACTCGGTGGAGGCCATACTTTAGAAATGGTGTTTCTAACTTTATTAAATTTCCTTTTTCATTTATTTCGTTGCTTTCTCTATTCGGGTTTTAAAGTTATAATAAGGCCTCTGGGATTTTTATTTAGTTTTATGTTTAGCTGTACTTATTATTTTTCTGCATTATTTTAAACGGGGATTTTTCTAAAATCACAAATAACGGTTTTCCAAAAATTGATTAACAAATGATTTTCATAACAAACCTTACAAATGATTTGACTCGAAAATTCTCTTTCAAATTATTGACGATATTTTCAAAAGTCACGGTTAAAGTCCATTACCTCGATTTTCGACTCATCAATTAACCTCTCAAAAATACTTGTATTTTATCTACGTTTTCGCAATGTTTTCATAATGCTTCTGTAACTCTATTTCCAAACGTCATATTTTCGTAAATCGTTTATTTCAAATATATTTTCACAACCAAAAAGGTTTTAAAAGATCACTAGTTCAAATATCGATTCTTCAATCAGCTTTTCAAAGATTAGTAGTATTTTTATCAAATATTTCTAAACAAACTTGTTTTCTTCAATTACACCTATTTTAGAATGAATCACAAGATCCTTTTACGTTTTCTTCATTGTGACACACCAGATTCAAGCCTAACTTCTAGGCCGGGTTTGGGGTGTTATATCTTATGGTATCAGAGCCCAGTTTCAAAACTCGGCTGTGGTTTGGGTTCAAAAATATTTTCTAAAGCTGTTCGAATTTTTAAAATTTAAAATGCATGTTCTAAAGGAAGTATGGCACCATGGGTATCCGGCACCAAGTCAAGTAAGTATCTGTTATCATTTTATGAATATTGTGGTATGACTGTAGTAATACTCTAGAACTTTAGGTTTTAGGAGCTGAAACTATAGAAATTGACACTATAGGATGCGTTTTGTGAAAACAACCCTACTTTCTATACTCCATAAAACATTGATTAATAAACACTGAAATAGCTTAATGATTCATAAAACTCTTAATCAGATTAAATCGACTTAGTCAATATGAGCGCTAGAAGACGTGGACGCGGAAGATGTGGACGTGGTAGAGGCCGAAGTGCTAGGGTTAGATCTTTAGCACCGAGGCATGTTTCCGAAAGGGAGGTGTTGGCATTACCAGTGGCTGAAACGAATATCATGATCAAGCTGGGGTTGATGAGCTGACTCAGTTAGTTAAAGAAGTATTGGAGGAGGTTAAAGGAATCGGCGAGGCAATTCGAGTTGGGTGTGTGGACTGTAAGAAGAAAGGAGATCGTAGTTCTTTAGGGTCGCAGTCTCGTGCTGTGAAGCGTGTCAAGGCACGTCGAAACTTTCCAGTTTGCGATTATTGCAGAAGGTGTCATTTCGGTGAATGCTGGAGGAGGTTAAGAGCATGTTTGAGATGCGGGTCTAAGGAGTATAGGGCTCGGGATTGTTCCATCACCATTAAGACGGGTATATTTTGGTTGAATGTAGAAAATTTTATGAATGAGTGATAAATACATGTTTCCTTCTGAGGATTTGATATTTGATGATGTGAAGAGTTTCCAAGGTTAAAGATAGAAAGTGAATTGGTGTTATTAAGATCAGAGTGCATAGCGAAAGCATAGTAGTGTGATTTGAGCAATGCATTTATTAGTAGGATGGAAATTTTGAGGACGAAATTTTCTTTAAGAAGGGTAGAATTGTAACATCCCAAAATTGGGCCTAGTAGGATTGGGCCCAATGGGCCTTGGGCATAAGAATGTTTAAAATTTTCAAGAATATGAGAATGGCGTTGTTGTAAATTGGACTTATTAGTTAAGTGAATTTGAAAGGTTATGGGGTTTCTATGAAGTCTTGGGTTTAATTGGGCTTTAGGAAAAATTTGGTATTTTAACACTTTAAGGAGAGATGGTAAGTAGCTTCAAGGCTTATAGAAATAAATGAGTAAATTGTTAGTATAAGTGAGCATGTGGTAAAGAGGATATGGCACCACATGAAGTACCTTGAGGGAAGAGGTTCAAATCCCATTGTGTACAAATTTTGATTTTTATTTTTGCATACTCCCCCTAAATGTCGGCCAAGGTGTAATTATGGCAAGGTGGACTTTTATTTTTATGGCAAGATGGCTAAAGAGATTAAAGAAAGGTTGAGGTTGGGGAAAGGAATCAAGAAAAAAGGGGAAAGTAAGGGGAACAAGTGGCTTGTTTCAAGGAAGATGTTATGGAAAGTATGGGTGGCAAATTTTTTACCATTTTAGCTATGTATGTGGACGGTTTTGTGTGTTAGGGGGATAGCCGAATTTTTCCTTGGTGTATTAGTGAAAGTTTTGGTTTTTGTTTGTGGCCAAAATTCCTTCATACAACATTGGTGTCATTTTTTCTTTCTCTCTAAATTTTCCTCCTTGCCGATTCTTCAAGCCATTGGTGAACATATTCTCATATTTTCCTTCTTTTGATGCCGAATGTACCCAAATCTATGAGACCAAAGTTTGTTCACTCATCACCTTTTTGAAAACCGAAACTAGTGAACACCCATCTTGTCTTTTTCTTTTCTTTTAATCATCCTTTCAACCCTTCTTCCATATCTTAAAATGAAACAAAGCTTCATTTTGAATCAAATCCTTCACTTTTATTCATTTTCTTTATAGCCGAAACACTCCAAACACCTTGATACATCTTCTCCTTTCTTTTAATCATTTCTACTCCTTTGTGTTGACACTCACACCTTTGATCAATCGAGTTATAGTGGAAGGCCAAAACTTTGACTCATCCGTAGCCATTGTACAATCGTTAGAAATTGGAACTAATATCGTTAAGGTAAGGGATTCATCATGGTTCTTTTTGGATCTCTTCGTTGACTGGTTATTTTGCTTAACGAGATAGTGGTTGTGACTAATCGATTATATTTTAGGGACTAAATCGCTCGATCTATCCCTCGTAATAAGAGACTCAGATTGTTGGTAAGTGATATAGATTGTTAATCAATCGAAATATTTGGTTGAAGTGGTAAATTGGGCTTTGGGCTAATTGTTGACCGATTGTATCTTTAGGTGTCGCGGAGAATATCGTGTTATGAATTCTGAATAAGGTGTGTAATCCCGTACTTTTCGAATATATATTTGAAATGGTGTGTAATCTCACATCTCTCTGAAATTTTGTATGATATGTTTTGTGATTTGGTCGAAATATCGAAGAAAATCAGAAACCGGCATTCGTGATCACTCGGGAGTGTGTATATTCGTAGTAGTAACCATAATTTGTAATAAAACAATTTCGTTAGAAAGTTTTTGAAAAATCACAAAAAACAGGAGAAAAGGAATTAGAAAGTTGATGAGATATCAAATAAAATTTTACTGTGTCTATTTTGATAAGGAAGAAACGGAGAAGGAAAAGGAATTTTATATTCTGAGATATGTTAATTTTAGTGAGACTGGTTCTGAATGACTTTGTGGTTCCCTGATCTATCTTGGAAAAATCATATAAAATTGTACAAAGTCAATTGTGGGTTATTACTTATATGTATGGATTTATTAGTGAGTCTATTTTCAACAGAAACAAGTGGGAGCAATATATGAAAACCGTACAGTGAGATATTTCAAATTTAGATAAGAGAGGTCAAAATCATTGGATAGTGTAATAAGAGAAATTTTAAGGAATAAACTGTACTAAATGGCTTAGTCGAAAATTCTGGAAAAATTGTAGTAAGAAGATATATGAGTCTAGTTTCAAGGAAAATTTATGGATCTTAATTTCAAGTTTCCTAACGCGATTTATAGTCAATTTAGTCAGTATGATGCATATGGATAGTTTCAAGTTTTATGTCCCAAATTAGAAATTAAGTCCGGGTTGCGAAATAACGAAAAAACCTTTGGAGGGTAAATTACTAAAATACCCCTAGGTTGCAAGATTATCGAATTACCCTTAGCGGGTAAAATTACTGATTTACTGAAATGCCTAAATGGGCTGGTTGATATATGTGGGTCGATTGTTAAATTACTATCTGGGCGAATCTAAAAATTTGTGAAATGGGCCAAGATGATTCTCTATTCAATGGGCCAATTTAATAAATTATTATAATGGGCCATAAATTTTGTAATAAATATCCGAATAAATTATTGTGATTTATTATGCATTATATACATGAATTGCATGGGGTGGGATAATGATGATTGGAGGAAGCTATTTGGTGGCTCTGCCACATATTTGGTGACTCTGTCACAATTTGTCCGGTGGCTATGTCACGTAAATTTTGTTATTCTAGTGGCTTGACCACAACTATAATTGCTATAAATGGCTTAATGCCTACAATTGGTGTATTGGCGGGGTGGGTTGAGTAAAGATCCCCACAGGTGTGTTGGTTGGTACGGGTGGCGTATAGCGGATGGATTACTAGGCTTGGTTTGGGAATTGCATTTCATATACATGTTATATTTTGATATATTATTGTTATTGTAAATGGTCTTAGGCCCAAATAATTGCTTAATGAGATTTTGGCCCAGTGGACAGTGGTAAGTGGGTTACACACTGGGTTCTTGTAACTCACCCCCTTTCTTTCTTAATCCTTGTAGGTAATACTCAGTGACGAGGACTTGGGGCCATGGATGACTCGATGGAGGCCATACTTCAGAAATGGTGTTTCTAACTTTATTAAATTTCCTTTTTCGTTTGTTTCATTGCTTTTTCTATTCGGGTTTTAAAGTTGTAATAAGGCCTCTGGGATATTTTATTTAGTTTTATGTTTAGCTGTACTTATTATTTTTCTGCATTATTTTAAATGGGGATTTTTCTAAAAATCATAAATAACGGTTTTCCAAAAAATTTATTAACAAATGATTTTCATAACAAACCTTACAAATGATTTAACTCGGAAATTCTCTTTCAAATTATCGACGATATTTTCAAAAGTCTCGGTTAAAGTTCATTACCTTGATTTTTGACTCATCAATCAACCTCTCAAAAATACTTGTATTTTATCTACGTTTCCACAATGTTTTCATAATGCTTCTGTGACTCTATTTCCAAACGTCATATTTTCGTAAATCGTTTATTTCAAATATGTTTTCGCAACCAAAAAGGTTTTAAAAGATCACTAGTTCAAATATCGATTCTTCAATCAGCTTTTCAAAGATTAGTAGTATTTTTATCAAATATTTCTAAACAAACTTGTTTTCTTCAATTACACCTATTTTAGTACGAATCATAAGATCCTTTATACGTTTTCTTCATTATGACACACCAGATTCGAGCCTAACTTCTAGGCCGGGTTTGGGGTGTTACAGGATGAGTGTAGGGAGTTGGCGAAATGTGGGGATTTGTTTAGGGGGAATTTCGCCAAAGAAGTCGGCTTTTTGAAAGTGCATGAAACACCCCAAACCCGGCCCACAAGCCCTGACCAGATATGGTATGTTCCCCGGTGTAAACCGTTTCAAATTCTTTTGTTACTTAGGAAAAACTTGTGTGTTTTGAAAGAAAGATTGTTTTTGGGTTGGGCTTGAGTTGAAAACAAGCTTATTTCATTTTGTAAAATCCTTTACTTTAGGTAACAAAACGTTTAGGCTTTGTTTTAAAATAAATTTACTTAAACTTCACTTGATAAAAATTCGTACATGGTAAATAAAAGTAAAATAAAGTAATCCACTATGGCCTTATTACATCAATTAAATCCCAAAATTAAAACCAAAGTACATAAAATAAAATAGTCCAAATTAAATGAATTTCTTCTTGAGCATGGCCATCCCTAAGCTCCCCGACCCGGTCCCTCATCGATCATCACCAAAATGTTCCCACAACGGGTGAGTCAAACAGACTCAATGTGTAACCAACACTAAAATTTAATAATTTAGGCATACATTATCATACATGTTCATACATAATCATATAAATAGATATAAAATAATGATGCAACCCAAACCCAAACCTATATGCCATCCGCTACACATCACCCGTACCATCCTCGCACACCTTGGGGACTACTAAGTCAACCCTCCATCTCTACACACCATCAAGGCGCGCTCACAATGACGTGCTCATCACCCTTATAAAATTCGTGGTCTTAGGTCACCACATTCAGATATCGTGGTCTTAGGTCACCACATTCAGATATCGTGGTCTTAGGTCACCACATTCAGTTATCGTGGTCTTAGGTCACCACATTCACTTCCCCTTTTCATATAACCCATATGCCCCATATCATACATATCATGCATTAACATGCCAAATTCTTATTTCACATTCTTATAATGTCATATGTGTGTCATAACAGATATTTAACATAATCCTAGTAGGAGTAGGAAACGTACCTGAGTACTTTGTACCATAGCATGGTACTTAGCCATATTTTCCACATTCGTATAACATACATATATATTAAGCAATGCCTTAAACTTATTAAGAAATAGTGTGGGGTACACACCTGATTCGCTTTAGCAAGTTCACTCAAGTCCCGAAAAGCTTGATCTAATGCCTTAGATCTTAAATCTCTACATTTGATCAATCACTTAATACTTAGTAGAGAGCCATTCGGCCATAAAACCAAATCCTAGTAAGATTAGTACACTTAAGTCCTTACCTTACTGCCGATTGATGTCTAATCAAATGCCGAAAACTTTGTATCCTTCTTCCTTAAAATCGGCAATCACCAGATTACTTGAATAGATAAGTTTCGGCTTTTAAATATTAATGAAACACATCTATTTACTCAACATGGCCTTGGCCGAATGCTATAGATACTTACCTTGTGGATTTTAAATCCAAAACTCACTCAGAATAACTAGGAACACGCTACCTATGGTGTACCTTCAGAAAAGAATTTCTCTTTCCTTGTAGTCGACACTTAGTAAATCCCAAAGATCTTTTAGAGAAATCGACAGCTCCTATATCTTGTCAACACAAAGATTCGGCCTTGAGACTTGGAGAAGAGTCGGCTATGGTTACTTAGGTATTCGACTAACAAAATAAAGGAAGAGTATTGGGGAAAGGGATATAGATTCGGCCAAGATCAAATAGAGAAGAGGGATGAAACACAAATGGCTTTTGCACAAGGGAAAAACGGCACCAATGGGAAAAGAGGTACTAAATTTCAGCAATAACCAAGATGAAAAAGAATGGTTTTGAAAGGGGAAATTTAGCTTACACTAGCACTATATTTATACTGAAAATTCAAGCTCCTAGAGTCCAACAATTGGCCACCACTTCCCACTTATCAAATCCCAACTTAAACTCCTATTTATCTATTAACAAATAAAATAATTAATCCAACACCTTATCTCTTATCTATCTATTAAACTATAATAAATAAAATAAAATCTCATTTAATCTAAATAAAACCATAATTATCCTATAATAAAATAAATAAATAAAACTATAATTATCCTACTCTTAGCCGAATATTAATAGGATAAAATAAGCTTAATCTTCATCCAAATAGAAGTCCCATTTGTCGTATAACCTTCTCCTTCCCTGCCTTGATGCAAAAGCAAAATAAAATCCCACCTATTGTTGTCCACGAGGCTCGAACCTGAGCCCTCACTGCTGCAAGCTACAATAACGCCCCAAGCCACTCTGCCAAGGTGTTTTTTTGTGACATAAACTCGCCATAATTTCCTTTAAAGCCTCCTTCTCCTAGCCCCCTTAACGCCAAATGCAAAATAAAACATGCCTCCTCCGCCAACAAGACTCGAACTCAGGACACGCACTGTGCTTATGGCGTCATTTCTAGGCCTTAAGTGGCGCCTTGCGACCACTTTACCAAGGCCTGTTTATGCCAAACACGCCTAAGATTTTTCCTTAAGACCTCTCCTGCCTTGCTCCCTTTTAACGCCAAAAATAAAAGCTCCCAAGTGCAATCTCTGTAGCTCGAACCTCCTCCCCTTGGCACTCCATGTGACGCACCTTCCAAGCCCCAAGGTAGCGTCCCTTGCCACCTTGCCAATTGGTTTCTTTGTGTCATGAATCCAACACAAATTTTCTTAAGGCTTCCTTGGCCTAGCTTCCCCTTTTTAACTTAAAAACCAATAATTTTCCAAAGCTTTCTCTTCCATCCTAGAATTCTAAAAACTCTTAAAACACCTCCAAACACCCTTAAAGCCTACTAACACCTGAGTTATGCTCCAAACGCATAACCCCTAATCTAGGATGTTACAGTGCACATTCAGTCAAGTAAGGGAGTTTCATTTTTTCAAAGTTTATTCAGAGAGTGTTATTCTTGGCATTTTCGGCTAGATCATTTTGAGGTTATTTTTATTTGGCATTTTATTCCTTTGTCTCCTCCTTGTGCACTTTTCTCCCCTCTTTCTTTCTTCCAATTGTGTTTGGTCAAATCTACTTGTGAGATTAACCACTCGTGTATTTGTTTTCTTCAAATTTTATTCTCCTCTCTTTAAGACAAATAGCCTCATCTCCTTCTACTGGTTACCTAAACACCTCTTGGTCGAATATCTCTTTTTTACCTTTTTTCGCATGTTATTTCTACTTTCTTCTCACCTTTCCTCTCTTGTGTGTCACAATAGCTGAAACCTCTCTTCTTCTCCATTACTCTTCTACTCTTTTCTCCATTAACCGAATCTCCTATTTTCTCTAATTAGAATCAATTTCTCTCTTCTTTTGCTAATAGCCGAGCATCTTGTAGCCTGAAGCTTGGTGTTCTTTGGTCTGCTGAATCTACTTGCTCTATTTGGTTCTTCTGTGATCACAAGGTAATGTTTCTTTCCCATTCGTTTCTTTTTCTTCTTTTCACTCTTACTAAAGCTGAAACCCTCATCTCTACCTAGGCCGATTGTATTAAGGATCAAACTTACCCTCTTCTCTGCTCATTAAACGTTAAGGTTTCGGGAAGTTTTTGGTAAGAGCTGAAACCCCTTGTTAGACAACTGCCATTTTAACTGTCGTACTTTACTGATCGAGAATTCTTCATGGAGGCAAGTTTTTGCTAGTCAAGAAGGGATCAAGAGGTGTTCCTAATTTAAGTGGCGTAGGGTGTCAGCGGTTCGGGACTTTTCACCAGGTTTTGGAAGGGAGTCGACATCTGGTTTATTTAAGCAAATCGTAGTTGCTCGTGCTAGTGAGGGTAAGTGTTAGTAAATCGTATGGTTAGGTGTGGATTAAAGATCTTCCATTTCTATTGTGATAAGTTAATTGTGTGATATGTTTGGTATAAGTGACGACGATCGTAAGTGTATAATATAGTTCTCTACGTGATCAGGTGTGTAATCTCACATCCTTCTGGTTGAATCCTATTGCAATGTTCTGTGAATCGACCGAAAGCCGAAAAGCCAAAAAATTGGTAACTGTGACCACTCGAACGTGCGAGCGCCCGTAGTGGTAAATCGAAACACGAATAATGACGATAAGTCATTGAGAGTGTCGCAAGCACTCTCGTGAAACTGAAGCTGTAACGGGCCTAATCGAGCCGAAACGGGCCTAAGGGGCCCAATGGGCTATCTGGCCTACATGGGCAAAATTGTTGGAAAACTGTTAAAGGATAGGTGCAGTTGCAAAATCTGGAAATCTGAGATCGAAACTATGTGTTGTGGGCCACACAAGCGTGTGGCCCGTTTGGGCCTAAAATGGATTTTAGGCCCAATAGTTCCGTAGAGACCTAAAAAGGGTCATCTGTCGCTCGAGGCGACAGTAGGCCTTTGGAAAGGCCGTTAAATGTAAAATTATCGAAATACCCTTGGTGGGTAAATTACTAAAATACCCTTGGTGGGTAAATTACCGAAATACTCTTGGTGGGTAAATTACTAAAATACCCGTGGTGGGTAAATTACCATTATACCCTGAGGGGTTAATTAGTACGATTGTGTGTATTCTGTTTAACTGTTCATGATTGTAATTTATTTCATACATCATTTTGATATGTTCTTTGCATACATGACATTTTTCATGGGTTTGGGATATTGATGATCAGAGGAAATGTATTTAGGTGGCTCTACCACATTCTCTCTGGTGGCTCCGCCAAAAATTATGTGATTAGCAGCTTGTCTGCCATATTGGTGTGTAAGGCTGGGTAGGTTGACTTGGTCCCCATAGGTGTGTAGGGCTGGTACGGGTGGTGTGTAGGGTTGGATTAGGTTGGGCTACATTCTCTGTTTGCATTATCATGTTTATAGGGCTAAGGCCTAGATTGTCACTGAATAAGGCCTCGACCCAGTCTGCTTTCGTGTGGGCTCGGGCCCAGTTAATGACCAATTAGGGAATTACACACTGAGTTCTCATAACTCACCCTTTTGCTTTAACCTTGCAGGTGATTCCCAGCGTTAAGGATTTGGAGCTGCGGAGGACTCTGGGGTGGCCATACGTCAGAGTAATCTCATGAACTTTAGTAAATTTCATTTTTTGCTTCATTTTAAGATTATTTTTAATTTGGGTTTAGTATTTTGTAATAAGGCCTCTTAACTTAAATTTTCTTTTAAAATTTATTTTTCTCAATGATTTATTGCTAGAAGATTAATAGGGAGTTTTTTTAAAAAGTTAATAAATGGTTTTTCAAAATATCACGTTTCTGCAAATTACTGAATCTGAATCCTGCCATAAACAAAGTTTTCGTGAACAATAATAATAACGTTTTTATGAGAAAACCATAAAAGCAAATCTAAATTTCACTAATAACAAAGCTCAGAGTTTTCAAAAGAATACGAAGTTTTTACGAACGCGTGGCTCTTATTCAACCCTCTTATGTGACATGCCAGATCTGATCATAACATCTAGGCAGGGTTTGGGGTGTTACATAAGACCATATCTGGGATATGGCATCGACACTAAGAGGCGATCCCATGTAAGACCATATTTGTGATATGGCATTAGCATCGAGACACATGTTTGATAAGATGGAGTATCCTCTGGTATTCCGAGTAATTCAATGGGCAAAAGAGTCAAGTAAAAAAGAGGTAATAAGTAAGCTAAGCAAGTAAAGATAGTAATAAACTAAGTTATTCAAGGTTGATAAAGAGTTTATTTAATTTAGGATAGATGACGAGATGAGTTCATGTTTACATTAACGAAAGTGCTAATCTATGTGACTAAGTGATACAGGTACCATGACTAAAAATACAAGCATGAAATCATTATGTATAATGTGATGAGTAAAGAGTAAGTATAAGTAAGTAAGTTCAAGCACTTGAGATTTATGTTGTTCTGATTCATGATGGATGAGTATATTATGAACAATATGTTGTTATATGATTTTCATGCAAACTTACTAAGCTATATGCTTACTTACATCTTTTCTTTCTTCCTTGTAGTATCACCAAGCTAACTTGGGAATCAAAGACGTCGGAGCTCGGATCACACTGTCGAAACCATTTTTAAGGTTGGTTAAAAACGGGGGTCGACTTTAAAAAAGCAAAAATGGGAGTCGCCACCAATCCCTTTTTACTTAGGTGTGATTGGATCACCTTTGTAAAACATTTTATTTTTAAAAATTTGATTTTGGTCCACAAAAAAAATAAGAAAACGGGTTCGGGAGTCAGTTACGTATGAGGAAGGGTTAGCACCCTCATAACGCCCTAAAATTGGTACCCAATTGATAAAATCATGTCCTATTGTTGAAAATTTAAAAAATTTTAAAATATGATCCTTTTATTAGAAAGAAAACCAAGACTTACCTATTTCAAAGAAATAAGATGTCATATCCAGTAAGTTAGGACATAACATCTCACGACTTCGAAGTTAGGTTCGCCTTTTTTTGTAGAAAATTCTTATCTCGAAACACAAAACATCATATCCAGCAAGTTAGGATACAACGTTTTGAACTTTTGAGAATAAGTTTTGATTTGGAAATTTATGAATTTCGATTTTAAAAGAAAAGGGATACTTAATATTTTAAGTTCAACGATAAAAATCGAAACCCAGTGAGTTAGGGCACAATTTTTCTCGAAGTCCCCAAATATTAGATATCATCGTATTTTTTAAAACTATTTGGATAAAATCGTCAATTCAAAAGGTATTTTATAAAACAATGGTTTGAATATTACAACATACATATTTAATAGCAATTCTACATAATTACAAATTATACTAACAATAAATAATAAAAGAATATAACATGAATAAATATATAAAATAATATGTCAAGCAATAATAATGATTAAAAGGACATAAATAAATAAACATGAGATAAAATAAGTAGCAATAATTGAAATAACAAAATCAAGCGAAAAGGAGAATAATATATTTAAACATTAAAAAATAATAAAAGAATGTGACGATTTTAAAATGACTTAATATATATATAAACAATATAAAAATTTAAAGTAAAAAGGAATACTTTTAACAAATATATAATCTAATAATCTAATACATATATAAATGATTATAAAATAATTAGTAAATAGTGTATAATAATTTAAAAGAAAACATATATAATACACTAATCATAAAAATTACATATGTAATAAATAATGTAAATAAAATAGGTTATATAATATAAAATAAATTTTATAAAAAAATTTAAAAATAATGTATGATAGAATATGATACTATATAATATACAAATTTTAAAAATATATAATGTAATAACTAACATAAAAGTTATAAAATAATATACAATAAAAAATAATTAAATAAAATAATAAATAGTAATAATTTAATATTAAAAATAATAAGTATTTAAGAAAAACAATACATAAAAACTTTATTAATAAATTAATTTTTTTAAAAATAATATAATTTTAATATGATAAAACAATTTTAATATAATGTTAAAATAATTTCAAATTAAATTAAATAAAAGGTTTTAAAAAGATAAGGATTAAATAGAAATTAAAATAGATATAAAAGGACTAATTTAAAATGTGCGTCACACTATAGGGACTCATTAGGCAATTATGCCTTCTTTCCTAAACAACACCGTTCTGTTCTTGTCCTTTAAGCAGCCCGATGACTTAATTGGAACAAATACAGACTTCGAGCGCTAATTTAAAAAAATAAAAATATTAAATTGGATGAAATTAGAATTAATAAAATAGCGGAGGGACTAAAAGGGTAAATTTCCCTTTTTTATAAAACACGTGGATCCTCCCTGGGTTTTTGGGTCAACGTGCAGATCATCTCTTAAAATGACGCCGTTTTGGTTACTAATAAGCTACACCAAAACGACGTTGTTCCCACAGCCTTTATAAACCAAAAGCAACAAAAATCATTTCTCGCCATTTAAAAAAACAAAACCTTTAGAAAAAAAAACTCTCTGCCTTCACAGGTCTTCTGAACTCCGACCATTATTACGCCTGTGCCCTACACGCCTCACGCCCCATCGCCCAGGTGGTTTTAAGGTATAAAACTTCGTCCTTTTTTATTTTAATATTGTGTTATATATAAAACGATATCTGAATCGAAGAGAAAATAAAAATGACGAGAAAACATAATAGGAAATCACCTTTATAAACAGATTTTTGTTTTTATTTCTCTGTGATTTTTTTGAATCTTTTTGGATATTCTTTATGTTTGTATCTCTGTCCATTTACAGGTTTTTGTAAGGCTTTTATATCCTTCGAAACAAAAAATAAAAAAGAAATAAAAATGTTTCCATGCTTATTTTGTTGCCGTCTTTCCTTTTCTTGTAGGTGATTGACGAGGATTTTGGTGATGGTGCGGTGTTCGTGCTCGTTGATGGCGGCGTGACCGAGGGCTGATGGGGTGTGAGGAGCTGATTGCGGTGTGAGGCTGGGGCGAAGCTTGCGGCGCCAAAGGCTTTAGAAACCCTAGGCCACCGAAATTGTTTTAAGTTTTTGGGCCCCTATGGGCAGTGTAGATTTTGGGTCTGGGTATGGGTTAGTTTAGTGGTTTGTAATTGGGCTGCTACTAATTGGTTTTGGGCTCTGGTTGTACATGGACTACTTTATTGAACATTTTTTTATTTTTTTATTTTTATTATTTTCTTTTTTGGTTTTCACAGCCGGGCAAAATGGGCTAACTACAGCTGCCCCTTTTTGCTCATTGTCGTGTAACGAAAATAGAGCAAAGACTATAAAAGGACCAATTTTACCCAGTCTTTGCTCAGCCTCGACTTCTTGGTCCTCACCTTTTCAACTGTAACTTCAACAGTATTGGAAATTCATCTTTATTTCAATTAATCTGATGGCTTCAATTTGCTTCCTGCAACTTCAGGAATGAAAGATTTACTATTTTTCGATCTGCTCCACTGTAAACTCAGGGAGATAAGATATGATGTTTTTGATCTGCTTCCTGCAACTTCAGGAAAATGAGATCTTTTTTCTTCGATTTGCTCCACTGCAACTTCAAGGAGACAAAATCTTCTCTCCACTGCAACTTCAAGGAGACAAAATCTTCTATCTTCAGCCTACTCCACTGCAACTTCAGGGAGATAAGGCTAAAAGTCTCTTTGATTTGCTTTCTGCAACTTCAGGAAGATGAGATCTTCTGTCTTCAGTCTACTCCGCTGTAACTTCAGGGAGATAAGGCTGAAAATGCCTTTAATCTGCTTCTTGCAACTTTAAGAAGATGAGATCTTCTATCTTCAGTCTTCTTCGCTGCAACTTCAGGGAGACAAGACTGAAGGTGTCTTCGATCTGCTTCCTGCAACTTCAGGAAGATGAGATCTTTTGTCTTCAGTCTACTCCACTACAACTTTAGGGAGACAAGACTGAAAGGGTCTTTGATCTGCTTCTTGCGACTTCAGGAAGATGAGATCTTCTGTCTTCATTCTACTCCACTAGAACTTCAGGGAGACAAGACTGAAAGGTCCTTTGATTTACTTCCTGCAACTTTAGGAAGATGAGATCTTCTATCTTCAGTCTACTCTGCTACAACTTCAGGGAGACAAGACTGAAGGTGTCTTTGATCTACTTCCTACAACTTTAAGAAGATGAGATCTTTAAATTCACCAATATTGCTACACCGTCCACTAAGGGACATGTCCTGTAGACTCAGTTCCGCATGCTTATGTCACATGACTAAGATGCTATGATTAGAATGAATCGAATGCTTCTAACTACATGTAACATGTTATGAAAATGATTCCTTTTAAAGGATTAGGATTAGGCTGCAATGATCGGAATGAATCAAATGCTCCTAATGAAATTTGCTATGATACAAAAATGTTATGAGTATGATTCTTACTCTAGGTGTTATCACTCATTTGTTCTTCATTCTTGTTCATCAATCATGTTTTTCCCAACAAGCTTGCCCCAATGTAATTTCTGAGTCAACTCCGTTTGGATCTTGAGAACACAAGGCTTGTACCACAATGGGAATTGAAACTTTTTCAATCCAACCCATCTGTAATTTTCAAGGTATAGGGTTTGTTTTGAATTTGACCCATTCCACCACAATTCAGGGTTTCTTAGTTCATCACACCACCCCTGAATGTTATGACCTGATGACTTCACTTACTTCCATCACATCAACTAATTTCCTTTGTCCAATTATCAATTGGACCAAGAATTCAGAGAAATAGTCTCTATCCAGACTCTTCCTTCTCAAATATTTCCATGCACATGGAAATTCTAAACAATCGTCTTGTTTTGGTTCCTTGTCTTATCTAGAAATTTCCAAAGTAATATGTAGAACTTCTTTTTGTGAAATTATTAGTTCATCAATCATTATTTCAATGCAACACATGGGTAACAAATAAATTGATCTAAAAAAGTTAAAATTTAATAAATTATCAAAAATACAAAGAAAATTAACTGAGAACATATCTTTGAGAAGAAAAAAGAATCCCAAGATAGTAAAATGAGTAAGACAAAAATCAGATGCCCTAGATATCGCCGATTGAGCTTCTATATACAAACTTTATGAAGACTGCCTTGAGTTCAACATGTGTTTAGAAGACCCAAAGTACTTTGTTGATGCCCTGATATGAAACATTCTTCATTTCATTTTTGATTCCAGTGTAGCATGATGACTGCGTGTCTATTCAGAATTTGAGCCGCCCTTTTCGGGTTTTCAAATCAAAACCCCTTTGGTCTCAAGGTTCCCTTTTCAGGATTTTGCCGTGGCCTCTCTTTTTTTTTTCAGAAACTCAAAGCGCCCTTTACGGGTTTTCACTTCAGCCTCTTCTCCTTTCCAAGCAAAATATCTTTGACTGAGTCAGAGTTCACAGGGTTGGGTAAACTTTTTGCATCCATTTTGGTCAAGATCAGTGCTCCTCCAGAGAAAGCCTTTTTCACCACATAATGTCCTTCCCAATTTGGCATCCATTTTCCTCTGAAATCCTTTTGTATGGGAAGGATATTTTTCAATACAATTTCGCCTTCATGAAACTGTCTTGGGCGAACTTTCTTATCATAGGCTCGCATCATTCGTTTTTGGTACATTTGACCGTGACGAGTAGCCTTTAGCCTCTTTTCTTTAATTAAGTTCAACTGATCATACTAAGCCTGGATCCATTCAGCCTCCTCCAGCTTTATTTCTGACAAAACTCAAAGAGAGGGTATTTCAACTTCAATAAGTAGAACTGCTTCCATCCCATAAACCAACGAGAAAGGCGTTGCCCTAGTAGAGGTTCTGACAGACGTCCGATAAGCATAAAGTGCAAACAGTAGTTTCTCATGCCAATCCTTATAAGTCTCAGTCATATTTCCCACTATATTTTTTATGTTTTTGTTAGCCGCTTCGACTGCCCCATTCATTTTTGGACGATACGGAGACAAGTTATGGTGTTTGATCCCAAATTGACTACAAATTTCTGCTATCGTGCTGTTGTTCAAATTTAGCGCATTATCTGATAAGATCTTCTCAAGCATTCCATATCGAAAATGATCTCCTTTTTCAAGAAACGACTAACTGCTGAGTTAGTAACGCTAGCATATGAAGCAGCCTCTACCCATTTCGTGAAGCAGTCAGTTACCACGAATATGAATTGATGTCCGTTCGAAACTTTTGGCAAGATTGGTCAAATAACATCCGTGCCCCACATGGAAAATGGCCATGGGGAAGCCATAACGTGCAAAGGTGACGGAGGCACATGAATTTTATCTTTGTAAATCTGGCATTTATGACATCTCTTAGTATAGTTGATACAATCACATTCCATGGTGGACCAATAATATCCAAATCTCATTATCTGTCTGGCCATTATGAATCCATTAGCGTGTGTTCCACAAACACCCTCATGAACCTCTTCCAGGATTTTTGTAGCTTCAACTGCATCAACGCATCTCAATAATACTTGATCTTTTCTCTTTTCATACAAGATATCCCCGTCTAAAACATAGTCAGAGGCCAATCTTCTTAATGTCCTTTTCTCATTCTCAGTGGCATGCTCTAGGTATTCATGATTTTTTATGTATTGTAATACATCCTGATACCAAGGGTGATCATCTTTTTCCTCCTCTTCCACATTATAGAAATGAGCTGGAACTTCAAAGATACTCATCTGAATAGGTCTCATATTCTCTAGTCTGTTTATTTTGATCATAGAAGCCAGGGTTGCCAAAGCATCTGCCATCTGGTTTTTATCGCGTGGGAGATAATTGAAAGTAATGTCATCAAATTCCTCAATCAGTCCCAAAACTATTTTTCAGTAATCAATTAGTTTGGGATCTCTTATCTCCCACTCTCCTTTAAGCTAGTAGATTTCTAAGGCAGAATCTCCATATACTTCTAGCACTTTGATCTTACGCTTTAAGGCTGCTCGAATTCCCATAATGAAGGCTTCATATTCCACCATGTTATTTGTGCAATCAAAATCTAATTTGCATGTAAATGGATAATGATATCCACTAGGGGATACCAAGATTGCCCCGATTCTATTTCCTACAGCATTTGATGCTCCATCAAATTTTAGCTTCCACAGACAATCTTTAGTATTTACCACATACATCGGCTCTTCATTTGGAAAATCAAAGCTCAAAGGTTCATAATCCTCCAAAGCTCTACTGGCCAAAAATTATGCTATTGCGCTCCCTTTTATAGCCTTTTGGTTCACATAGACTATATTGAATTCAAACAGCAAAACCTGCCACCTAGCCATCCTTCCATTCAGAGCAGTCGACTCCATCATATACTTTAACGGATCAAGCTTCGAAATTAACCAGGTAGTATGATATAGCATGTATTGCCTCAATCTCCGAGTTGTCCAAATTATGGCGCAACACAATTTTTCAATCTACGAATATCTCATTTCACATTCAGTGAACTTTTTGCTAAGATAGTATGTCACCTTTTCTTTCCTTCCTGACTCATCATGTTAAGCACACATCCCATAGAGTTATTGAATACTGAAAAATACAGTATCAATGGTTTATCTGGATTAGGCGGAGGCAGTACTGGGGCGTTCGACAAATATTGTTCGACTTTGTCAAAAGCTTTCTAGCACTCATCGTCCCATACACCCTAGTTGTTTTTCTTGAGAAGACAAAATATGGGATCACATTTTTTGATTAATTGTGAAATAAACCGAGCAATGCAGTTTAATCTTCCGAGAAACCCTCGAACTTCCTTTTGAGTGCGTGGTGGAGGCAATTCGTGCATTGCTTTGACCTTGTTTGAGTCAACTTCGATTCCTTTCTTGCTAACCATAAAATCCAATAATTTCCCTGACCGAGCTCCAAAAGTATACTTTGTCGGGTTGAGCTTCAATTGAAATTTTCTCAACCTCAGAAACAACTTCTTCAAAACTTCAATGTGTTCCTTTTCTGTTCGAGATTTAGAAATCATATCATTAACATATACTTCAATCTCTTTGTGCATCATGTCGTCGAATAATGTTACCATAGCCCTTTGATATGTTACCCCAGCATTCTTTAGTCCTAATGGCATTACTTTATAACAAAAGGTACCCCACAGTGTTATGAAGGTGGTTTTCCCCATATCCTCAGGTTGCATCTTGATCTGATTATATCCTAAAAAGCCATCCATAAAGGAAAACAATGAATATCCCGCCGTATTGTTCACCAAAGTGTCAATATCAGGCAAAGGAAAATTGTCTTTTGGGCTGGCTTTATTTAAGTCCCTATAGTCTATGCACATCTGAACCTTTCCATCTTTCTTAGAGACAGGAACAATGTTGGCAACCTACTCTGAGTACTTTACCACTTGTAGAAAACTAGCATCAAACTGTTTCTGGACTTCTTCTTTTATTTTCAACACTACATCAGGCCTCATCCTTCATAGCTTTTGCTGAACTAGCTTGCACTATTCTCTTATGGGAAGGTGATGTACTACGATGTTGGTACTTAGCCCAGGCATATCTTGGTACGACCATGCAAAGACATCCTTGAATTTCCATAGTAACTCAACAAGGTCTTGTTTTGTCTTCTCAGCTATGCACGTGCAAAATTTCACAACATTCCCTTCCTCTAAGGCTATGTTCTCTACCTCCTCTTCATGTGGTAAAATTTGTTTCTCCTATTGCTTTACCATTCTTAACAAATCTGGAGATAAATCACAATCTTGGTCAGCTTCAAAATCCTAAGATTCCTCTAAACACATGTCTTGCTCAAAGTGGACCTCTGGATCTGTATTATTATTGCTCATATCATTGATATCTAGGGACCTATGATGGGTGCCAAAGAATGTACAAAGAAAAAATGGATTCTAGGACAACTATTCACATAATATGAATGAGAAATAAAAAAAAATGGAATGAAATTAGAAAGTCAAAAGATGAAATGAAAGAATATTTGCTCAAGTTAATTATCAAAAATGTATTTTATTGAAACAACAATTTCTAAACATGTGCCAATTTCACAAAAGAAATCTTATTGTTCTTAGGCTAAAAAAACAACAAGAGTGTTCTGAATATTACTCTGTATAATCTCTAAAAACTACAGGAAGTTCCTCTGTAGTCTAATTGTTCAAAACGCTTCCAAGTTCATAAGGGCGAGTGCCCAACATGTTTCTTTGTTCAACTTCTTCCCCATGTATGGCATTAATGTGAGGACTTTCCAATAACCTTCTCTCAGGGTAAATTATCCCTTTGAATACAAAGGTCTGGGATATACGGGGGAATGTCATCGATTCCCACTGGACTTTTTCCCCATTCAACCATGCTCTCCTTCTTTCTTGCTTTTTCTTGATTTCCTTCTTCTTTTGTTTAGCATCTGGCTTGAAACCCAAGCCAAAACGGTTTCTCTTCTTTTTCAGCATCGGCACTTGAACTTCCCCTTAGAGATGTCTGCCCAGTCCTTTTCCTGGTAAGGCTCTTCTCCCTACCATAATTTGTAAGCCCATCCTCGTGGTATTGGATATCCTAGGCACCGAAACTTCATTTCCTTCCAAAATGAATGTTGCGTTGATGAACTCCAAAGGCTGAAAAGAACACTCAATGGCCTCCTCATTTGTCTCTACATATGGTGCGTCATTGGTAACAGTCGCTATGATGTCTTCCTCCGAGTTTATAGTAACCAGCCGACCATCTATCACCAATTTTAGATTTTGGTGCAAAGATGAGGGCACTGCCCTTGCTGAATGAATCCAGGGTCTTCCCAGTAAGAAATTGTACAAGGGCTTGATATCCATCACTAGAAAATCCACTTCATACGTGCTTGGCCCAATCTGCAATGGTATATCGATTCCTCCCATCACTCTTCTCTCGGTGCAATCAAATGCTCTCACTATGTTCTGACAAGTCTTTATGTGATAACTGTCCATCAGCAACCTCTTCAGAATTGACAACTGTAAGAATTCAAGGTTGATCTATTGTCGATTAATACACTTGGCAGTGTGTATCTCTTGTAATGAGTGGTGATGTGCATAGCTTTGGTTGATCCCATACCTCTAGGTGGAATTTCATCATCACTGAAGGGAATAAAGTTATTAGCACTTATGTTACTAAGCAATCGATCAAGTTTATTGACAGATTATATCTTTAGTAACGTAAGTCTCATTCGGCACTTTCATCAATGCCTTACGATATACTTTCGAACTTAAAAGTAAGGCTAGCACCGATATACGAGCCAATTTCTTGAGTAGCTGCTCTACCACGCTGTATTCACTGTGCTTTAAGAATTTTAAGAATTCTTTAGCCTCTTCTTCCTTCACAGGTTCATTGGTAAGGGCCTCAGGTCTTTTCTCTTGTTCAACTGCCACAGCCTTTGACCTCGTCGGTTTTGTTACGAAGTTTACCGAGTCGTAACGCCTCCCACTTCGTGTATAGAATCCCTCACTTTGGATCTCCTTGGAAGTGCTAGCTGAGTTTTCCACTACCAGTGTTGTCACATTACAGTCATAATTCCATGGTACCATCTTGTTATCCTTGTAAGGAAAGGAAACAGGTCTCTAGATTACAACTTTAGGCGCAATTCGTGCTTTGCCTTCTGTGCCGAGAAATAATGATCCTCAGATTATTGACTTTTTTATTTGTCAACTCTCCTTTGGTTGCACCGACGTTTCCTCCTTATGAGTCTTCTTTGTAAAACTTCAGTTCCTTATTGTCCATAAGGTTCTATACCAATATTCTGAGCTCAGCACATTCCTAGATCTCATGCTCTTCAGCTTTGTGGAACTCACAGTAGTTCCTTAGCCCTTCACATCCTTTCAAAGAATCGGATAATATCATTCCTCTTCTTACCATTTCTTTCCACACAATTCTCAACGGAGTTTTCACCTCTGAGATATCCCCTTGGTCCTTCTTACGAGATTTTCCCAAATCGTATTTATCCCCTTATCTCCATGATTGGGTAATGGGTTTTCCACACTGGGTGTATCATCAAACTTGACAATCCCCATCTTGATGAGCCTCTCAACTACCTTTTTGAAGAAAGTACAATTTTCTATCGAATGCCCCGCTATTCCTGCGTGGTAATCACATTGGGTATTTGAGTCATACCATTTAGGATATGGGGGTTGTAACGACTGTATATAATATAGGGACACTACGCGTGCATTGAATAAACTTTGATATAGCTCCTTATGCGTCATTGGGATTGGCGTAAATTGGAGCTTTTTAGAATTTTGTCTGGGGACTGATTCTTGTATTGTCAACCCTTGTTGCCCAGCAGTAACTACTTTCGGCTGGCTAACAGTAACTACCTTTGAGTACCCTTTGTTGTATGTACTCGTATTGTTCACCTCAATATCCTTTTTCCTAGGAGCAGATCTTCTAGTGGTGTAACATCCCGAATTTGGGCCTAAAAGAATTGGGCCCAATGGGCCTTAGGCGTAGGAGCGTTTAAAAATTTTTTAGAACAAGAGAACAGCTCTATTGCTAGTTGGACCTATTAGGTGAGTGATTTTGGAAGGTTAGATGGCTTCTATGAAGTCCCAGGTTCAAACTTTGGATTTAAGGAAATTTTGGTTTTTGGTGAATAAAACCCTGAGAGTTAGTAGTAGGCATTAGAAATAAAATATAGAGAAAATGACACAAGTGGAGTGTGTGGTGTAGTGGCAAAGTGATGCCACATAAGAGACGAGGGGGGTGACGCCACAAGGAAGGAAGGAGGTCCAAGGTTCAAGTCTTGGCTCTTGTATTTTGGTTTTCTTTTTAAATGGACACTAGAATTTTGCCATAAGGCTATATTTAGTTGCGCATGATTTTAGACACAAGGAAGTGAGTGGTCTAGTGGCAAGGCGTCATTAAGGGTGCAAGGAAGCTTGGGTTCGAATATCATGACAAGCAAGGGAGTATTTATTTTATGGATTGGACGGGAAGAGTTTAAGTTGGATTTAAACTCTGCTGACAGAGGGATCCCACAATGGAAATATACAAAGAAGGAAGGTGAAAAGCTAGCTATATATAGAGCAATCTGTGAGGAGAGTTAATATACCTTGGCAGCCGTTCGGGTACAGATACAGAGGATAATCGCCAATAGTAGCGAATAAAGGGCTACTATAATGTGAGGTACAGGTGAGGTTTCAGTTTTTGATAAGTATGTGTTAAAGCTTTGGTTAATCGTTAGTAATGTCGATTGTAGGTTCGTGACTAAGGGGTTTACAGCACGGAGGGTGTGTACAAACACTACGCACACGATGTCGGCGGTGCCAAAAAGCTGAAAGTGGCTAAATGGGCCCGGTGGGCCCTGGGGATAAGTTTGATGAAATGGTTTGGTTGGTTATACGAATTGAATTAGTCATGCATGATACATGAATTGGATTTGTTTTGGGCCTAATAGGCCATATGATGAGATTTGGGCCTAATGGGCGTAAAGGGAGTGATTTGGGTTTGATGGGCTTATAGGAGCGTGACATGTATGTTAGGGTTAATGAACCTTAGGTCTAGTTTGAACAACTCTTAAATTCCATAAGACATAATTTTAATTAAACAAGTCTGTGAACAAGTCGCAGGGTTGGAGTGTGGCAATGGGCGTACTCATGTCTAGGATTGGATCTAGGGAGAGCTTGGTACTTAAGCGGCCCTAGTGGCGCACCTCCTCTTTTCTGGAATCCTACCTGGTGCGTAGTGTCTGTTCACTTTAGCCGCGAGGACTTGTTGATGGGCCAAAGTTCATAGCTAAAACCCAAAAGGGACCGAATACCCCCTGACTTGTGAAATTACCAAAATACCCCCAGTTTGCGAAATTATAGAAATACCCCCGATTTGTGAAATTACCAAAATACGCCTGATTTGTGAAATTATTGAAATACCCCTAACTTGTGAAATTACTAAAATACCCTCAATTTGTGAAATTACCGAAATACCCCTAATTTTTAAAATTACCAAAATACCACTGATTTGCAAAATTACCAAAATACCACTGATTTGCAAAATTACCAAAATACCCCTAATTTGCAAAATTATCGAAATACCCCTGATTTGTGAAATTACCAAAATACCCTTGATTTGTGAAATTACCAAAATACCCCCAGTTTGTGAAATTATCGAAATACCCCCAATTTACGAAATTACCAAAGTACCCCGATTTGTAAAAGTATCGAATACCCCTGATTTGTGAAATTATCAAAATGCCCCTATAGGGTAGAATTACGAAAATACCCCTGGGTAGTGAAATGACAAAAATACAATTTATGTGACGAATATGAGTTTTGTGGATGTTACTTTTGTGTTTGATGCATTCATATGATATTCTGCTTAGGATGCATATGGGTGGGAATTATGGTACGGAGGAAGATTTGAGGATCGCATGGCCGTATGGTATGGATCCAGGATCATATTTACCGTGGCTATCTGCCTAACATATATATATTGATGACTCTGTGTCAATATTTGAGGATCGCATAGCCGTATGGTATGGATCTAGGATTGCATGGCCGTATGGCATGGATCCACCGGAGGCTTTAAGCCCAATATATGTGATTAAGCAGCTTTGTTGCAACGTTCGGTAGTACCGTAACCGGGCTACCCTTGGTGTGTAGCAGAGGGGTGGGTCGAGCTAGAATTCCCCACAGGAGTCATAAGGTTGGAAGGGAAATGGTGTGTGTAGCAGATGGATTTTTGGGGTGGGTTTGCATTATTTGCTTGTATATGATGCGATATGATATGATATGAGGTCATGGTGGGCTAAGGCCTAAGACCACTAATATTGATAGGGCTTAGACCCAATGTGAATATTTGTATGCGATTTGTTTGCCAGGGTTGTGCACACTGAGTTTTGAAACTCACACCCCTTTAATTTAATGTTTCAGGTAATCCTGAATAGATGCCTCGACATGGGAGAGGACTCAGAGATGGCCACACTATAAGAGGCTTGAATTTTCATTTATATTTTTCAAAATACATGTTTTATTTACTTAATTTTCAATTGACGTAATAAGGCATTGTATTCCGTTTTGACTTCAGATTTAATTTGGGTTTTGTGATTAAATGTTTATTTAATTATTAAACCTAAGTCAGCTCTTATGTTCAAACTTGGTTTACTAAAAGCTTAAAATAATAAAATGGGCTTTTTTTCTTTAATTAATAAGTCTATTAGATTTTGGGCTTTTGGGCCTTAAATTCTTAATTAGCAAAACCATTTTGAATTGTGCCTTTAATGTGACATTCTGGATTTGAGCCTAACTTCTAGGCCGAGTTTGGGGTGTTACATTTAGTGGTACTAGAGCCTAGGTTGCAAAGCTCGGGCTGTGAAATGGGCTTTAGATTTTGGGTTTTTTTTTTAAAAAAAAGTTTTGGCAAGATTCTTGAAGTGTGGTTTATCGAGCCTTCGACGTCGAGCCAAGTAAGTTTTTCTGTTATTGTTTGAATTATTGAACTATATAGATAATGGGTTACTTAAAAATAGGCTTTTAGAGACTAAAGCCCATAGGAAACATAAGCCTGTAGTGGATTCTCGACCGCGGAATAACTCTAAGAAATTGTTGTTACTTACATAAGACATGTTCCCTAAACAAGTGGAATTAAGTACTAATTTCACAAAATTCTTAATTTAGAAATACGCAACAAGGAGCGAGAGACAGGCTGGAAGAGGCCGCGGCAAAGGCTGTGGAAGTGTATTAGTGTTATTAAATCAGGGTGCGCAGGGAAAGAGTAGTGGTGTGACTTGAGCGGTGCATTTAGTACTTAGTTGGAAATTTTGAGGACGAAATTTCTTTAAGAAGGGTAGATTTGAAGCATCCCGAATTTGGGCCTAGAAGAATTGGGCCCGATGGGCCTTAGGCATAGGAGCGTTTAAAAATTTTTGAGAACAAGAGGACGGCTCTATTGCTAGTTGGACCTATTAGGTCAGTGATTTTGGAAGGTTAGATGGCTTCTATGAAGTCCCAGGTTCAAACTTTGGCTTTAAGGAAATTTTCATTTTTGGTGAATAAAACCTTGAGAGTTAGTAGTAGGCTTTAAAAATAAAATATGGAGAAAAATGACACAAGTGGAGTGTGTGGTGTTGTGGCAAAGTGATGCCACATAAGAGTCAAGGGAGGTCACGCCACAAGGAAGGAAGGAGGTCCAAGGTTTAAGTCTTGGCTCTTGTATTTTGGTTTTCTTTTTAAATGGACTCTAGAATTTTACCATAGGGTTATATTTAGTTGCACATGATTTTAGACATAAGGAAGTGAGTGGTCTAGCGGCAAGGCATCATTAAGGGTGCAAGGAAGCTTGGGTTCGAATCTCATGATAAGCAAGGGAGTATTTATTTTGCGGATTGGACGGGAAGAGTTTGAGTTGGATTTAAACTCTGCTGACGGAGGGATCCCACATCGAAAATATACAAAGAAGGAAGGTGAAAAGCTAGCTATATATAGAGCATTCTATGAGGAGAGTTAATATACCTTGGTGGCCGTTTGGGTGCAGATCTAGAGGATAATCGCCAATAGTAGCGAAGGAAGGGCTACTATAACGTGAGGTACACGGTAAGGGTACGGTGAAGTTTTGATTTTTGATAAGTATGTGTTCAAGCTTTGGTTAATCGCTAGTAATGTCAATTGTAGGTTCGTGACTAAGGGGTTTACAGCACGCAAGGTTACCATGTGTGTACAAACACTACACACACGATGTCGGCGATGCCAAAAAGCTGAAAGTGACTAAATGGGCCCAGTGGGCCCTGAGACTAAGTTTGATGAAATGGTTTGGTTAGTTATACGAATTGAATTAGTCATGCATGATGCATGAATTGGATTTGTTTTGGACCTAATAGGCCATATGATGAGATTTGGGCCTAATGGGTCGTAAGGGAGTGATTTGGGCTTGATGGGCTTTTGGGAACGTAGACATGTATGTTAGGGTTTATGAACCTTAGGTCTAGTTTGAACAACTCTTAAATTCCATAAGACTTAATTTTAATTAAACATGTCTGTGAACAAGTCACAGGGCTGGAGTGTGGCAACGGGTGTACGCATGTCTAGGATTGGATCTAGGGAGAGCTTGGTACTTAAGCGGCCCTAGTGGCGCACCTCCTCTTTTCGGAATCCTACAGTGCGTAGTGTCTGCTTCACTTTAGCCGAGGACTTGTTGATGGGCCAAAGTTCATAGCTAAAACCGTAAGGGACCTAATACCCACGACTTGTGAAATTACCAAAATACCCCCAGTTTGCGAAATTATAGAAATACCCCCGATTTGTGAAATTACCAAAATACCCCTAATTTGTGAAATTACTAAAATACCCCCGACTTGTGAAATTACTGAAATACCCCCGATTTGTGAAATTACCGAAATACCCCTAATTTTTAAAATTACCAAAATACCCATGATTTACGTAATTACCAAAATACCACCAGTTTGCAAAATTACCAAAAGACCCATGATTTGTGAAATTACCAAAATACCCCTGATTTGCAAAATTATCAAAATACCCCTGATTTGTGAAATTACCAAAATACCCCCGATTTGTGAAATTACCAAAATACCCCCAGTTTGTGAAATTATCGAAATACCCCCGATTTACGAAATTACCAAAGTACCCCGATTTGCAAAATTATCGAATACCCCTGATTTGCGAAATTATCAAAATACCCATGTAGGGTAAAATTACGAAAATACCCCTGGGTAGTGAAATGACAAAAATACCCCTTATGTGACGAATATGAGTTTGTGGATGTTACTTTTGTGTTTGATGCATTCATATGATATTCTGCTTAGGATGCATATGGGTGGGAATTATGGTATGGAGGACGATTTGAGGATCGCATGGTAGTATGGTATGGATCCAGGATCGCATGGTAGTATGGTATGGATCCACCGCAGTTTTTAGCCGACAAGCGACCATCTTGTGATCGATAATGTTACCGAGGGCTGTGTGCCATTAATATGGGCTTCATGCCGTAATTATGGGCTTTATGCCAATACCGAAGGCTTTGTGCTATTATTATGGCTTTGTGCCAATCATATTTACCGTGGCTATGTGCCTACCATATATTTATTGATGACTCTATGTCAATATTTGAGGATCGCATAGCCGTATGGTATGGGTCTAAGATTGCATGGCCGTATGGCATGGATCCACCGGAGGCTTTAAGCCCAATATATGTGATTAAGCGACTTTCTTTTAACGTTGAGTAATCTCATACCCGGCTACCCTTGATGTGTAGCGGAGGGGTGGGTCGAGCTAGAATTCCCCACAGGTGTCATAAGGTTAGAAGGGAAATGGTGTGTGTAGCGGATGGATTTTTGGGGTGGGTTTGCATTATTTGCTTGTATATGATGCGATATGATATGATATGAGGTCATGGTGGGCTAAGGCCTAAGACCACTGATATTAATAGGGCTTAGGCCCAATGTGAATATTTGTATGCGATTTGTTTGCGGGGTTGTGCACCCTGAGTTTTGAAGCTCACACCCCTTTAATTTAATGTTTCAGGTAATCCCGAATAGATGACTCGACGTGGGAGAGGACTCAGAGATGGCCACACTATAAGAGGCTTGAATTTTCATTTATATTTTTCAAAATACATGTTTTATTTACTTAATTTTCAATTGACGTAATAAGGCCTTGTACTCGCTTTGACTTGATTTAATTTGGGTTTTGAGATTAAATGTTTATTTAATTATTAAACCTAAGTAAGCTCTTATGTTCAAACTTGGTTTACTAAAAGCTTAAAATAATAAAATGGGTTTTTTTTTTCTTTAATTAATAAGTCTATTAGATTTTGGGCTTTTGGGCCTTAAATTCTTAATTAGCAAAACCGTTTTGAATTGTGCCTTTAATGTGACATTATGGATTTGAGCCTAACTTCTAGGCCAAGTTTAGGGTGTTACATTTAGTGGTATCAGAGCCTAGGTTGCAAAGCTCGGGTTGTGAAATGGGCTTTAGATTTTGGGTTTTTTTTAAAAAGTTTTGGCAAGATTCTTGAAGTGTGGTTTATCGAGCCCTCGACGTCGAGCCAAGTAAGTTTTTCAGTTATTGTTTGAATTATTAAACTATATAGATAATGGGTTACTTAAAAATAGGCTTTTAGAGACTAAAACACTGTAGGAAACATAAGCCTGTAGTGGATTCTCGATCGCGGAATAACTCTAAGAAATTGTTGTTACTTACATAAGACATGTTCCCTAAACAAGTGGAACTAAGTACTAATTTCATAAAATTCTTAATTTAGAAATACGTAACGATGAGCGCTAGACAGGCTGGAAGAGGCCACGACAAAAGCCGTGGAAGTGTATTAGTGTTATTAAATCAGGGTGCGCAGGGAAAGCGTAGTGGTGTGACTTGAGCGGTACGTTTAGTAGTTAGTTGGAAATTTCGAGGACGAATTTTCTTTAAGGAGGGTAGATTTGTAACATCCCGAATTTGGGCCTAGAAGAATTGGGCCCAATGAGCCTTAGGCGTAAGAGCGATTAAAAATTTTTGAGAATAAGAGAACGGCTCTATTGCTAGTTGGACCTATTAGGTGAGTGATTTTGGAAGGTTAGATGGCTTCTATGAATTCCCGGGTTCAAACTTTGGCTTTAAGGAAATTTTCATTTTTGGTGAATAAAACCTTGAGAGTTAGTAGTAGGCTTTAAGAATAAAATATGGAGAAAAATGACACAAGTGGAGTGTGTGGTGTTGTGGCAAAGTGATGCCACATAAGAGTCAAGGGAGGTCACGCCACAAGGAAGGAAGGAGGTCCAAGGTTCAAGTCTTGGCTCTTGTATTTTGGTTTTCTTTTTAAATGGACTCTAGAATTTTGCCATAGGGTTATATTTAGTTGCGCATGATTTTAGACATAAGGAAGTGAGTGGTCTAGCGGCAAGGTGTCATTAAGGGTGCAAGGAAGCTTGGGTTCGAATCTCATGACAAGCAAGGGAGTATTTATTTTGCGGATTGGACGGGAAGAGTTTGAGTTGGATTTAAACTCTGCTGACGGAGGGATCCCACATCGAAAATATACAAAGAAGGAAGGTGAAAAGCTAGCTATATATAGAGCATTCTATGAGGAGAGTTAATATACCTTGGTGGCCGTTTGGGTGCGGATCTGAGGATAATCGCCAATAGTAGCGAAGGAAGGGCTACTATAACGTGAGGTACACGGTAAAATGCACGGTGAAGTTTTGATTTTTATAAGTATGTGTTAAAGCTTTGGTTAATCACTACTAATGTCGATTGTAGGTTCGTGACTGAGGGGTTTACAGCACGCGAGGTTACCATGTGTGTACAAACACTATACACACGATGTCGGCGATGCCAAAAAGCTGAAAGTGGTTAAATGGGCCCGGTAGGCCCTGAGACTAAGTTTGATGAAATGGTTTGGTTGGTTATACGAATTGAATTAGTCATGCATGATACATGAATTGGATTTGTTTTGGGCCTAATAGGCCATATGATGAGATTTGGGCCTAATGGGTCGTAAGGGAGTGATTTGGGTTTGATGGGCTTTTGGGAATGTAGACATGTATGTTAGGGTTTATGAACCTTAGGTCTAGTTTGAACAACTCTTAAATTCCATAAGACTTAATTTTAATTAAACATGTCTGTGAACAAGTCACAGGGTTGGAGTGTGGCAACGGGCGTATGCATGTCTAGGATTGGATCTAAGGAGAGCTTGGTACTTAAGCGGCCCTAGTGGCGCACCTCCTCTTTTCTGGAATCCTACTTGGTGCATAGTGTCGGTTCACTTTAGCCACGAGGAATTATTGATGGGCCAAAGTTCATAGCTAAAACCCGAAAGGGACCGAATACCCCCTGACTTATGAAATTACCAAAATACCCCTAGTTTGTAAAATTACCAAAATACCCCTAATTTGTGAAATTACCAAAATACCCCCGGTTTGTGAAATTATCGAAATACCCCCGACTTGTAAAATTATCGAAATACCCCCGATTTGTGAAATTATCGAAATGCCCCTAATTTTCAAAATTATCGAAATACTCATAATTTACGTAATTACCAAAATACCCCCGATTTGTAAAATTACCGAAATACCCTTAATTTGTGAAATTACCAAAATACCCTTGATTTGTAAAATTATCGAAATACCCCTGATTTGTGAAATTACCAAAATACCCCCGATTTGCAAAATTACCAAAATACCCCAGATTTACGAAATTATCAAAATACCCCCGATTAGCGAAATTACCAAAGTACCCCGATTTGCAAAATTACCGAATACCCCTAATTTGTGAAATTATCAAAATACCACTGTAGGGTAGAATTACGAAAATACCCCTGGGTAGTGAAATGACGAAAATACCCTTATGTGACGAATATGAGTTTGTGGATGTTACTTTTGTGTTTGATGCATTCATATGATATTCTCGCTTAGGATGCATATGGGTGGGAATTATAGTGCGGAGGAAGATTTGAGGATCGCATGGTCAGTATGGTATGGATCCAGGATCGCATGGTAGTATGGTATGGATCCACCGCAGCTTTTAGCCGTGACGACCATCTTTGCACCGATAATGTTATCGAGGGTGTGTGCCATTAATATGGGCTTCATGCCGTAATTATGGGCTTTGTGCCAATCTGAAGGTTTTGTGCTATTATTATGGCTTTGTGCCAATCATATTTACTGTGGCTATGTGCCTAACATATTATATTGATGACTTTGTGTCAATATTTGAGGATCGCATAGCCGTATGGTATGGATCCAGGATCGCATGGCCGTATGGCATGGATCCACTGGAGGCTTTAAGCCCAATATATGTGATTAAGCGACTTTTGTGCAACGTTGATAATCAAGAATTGGGCTACCCTTGGTGTGTAGCGGAGGGGTGGGTCGAGCTAGAATTCCCCACAAGAGTCATAAGGTTGGAAGGGAAATGGTGTGTGTAGCGGATGGATTTTTGGGGTGGGTTTGCATTATTTGCTTGTATATGATGCGATATGATATGATATGAGGTCATGGTGGGCTAAGGCCCAAGACCATTGATATTGATAGGGCTTATGCCCAATGTGAATGTAAGCGATTTGTTTGCCAAGGTTGTGCACACTGAGTTTCAAAACTCACACCCCTTTTTAATGTTTCAGGTAATCTCGAATAGACGACTCGACGTGGGAGAGGACTCAGAGATGGCCACACTACAATAGGCTTGAATTTTCATTTATTTTTTTCAAAATACATGTTTTATTTACTTAATTTTCAATTGACGTAATAAGGCCTTGTACTCCGTTTTGACTTCAGATTTAATTTGGGTTTTGAGATTAAATGTTTATTTAATTATTAAACCTAAGTAAACTCTTATGTTCAAACTTGGTTTACTAAAAGCTTAAAATAATAAAATGGGTTTTTTTTTTGTCTTTAATTAATAAGTCTATTAGATTTTGGGCTTTTGGGCCTTAAATTCTTAATTAACAAAACTATTTTGAATTGTGCCTTTAATGTGACATTCTGGATTCAGGCCTAACTTCTAGGCTGAGTTTGGGGTGTTACAAGTGGTCTCTCTCGCTTCAATCTTACCACCTCTTATGGCATTTTCTATCATTTCCCCTACCATCACTATATATGCAAAGCTCTTGGTGGTACTTCCTATCACATGGGTGATAAATGGTGCCTTTAAAGTGTTGATAAATAGCATGGTGGTTTCCTTTTCTAGGAGAGGTGGTTGAACTTGCATGGCAACTTCCTTCCATCTCTGCGTGTATTGCCTGAAGCTTTCATTCGATTTCTTTTCCATGTTTTGCAACATGATTCTATCAGGAGTCATGTCTGTAACATGATTGTACTGTTTCATGAAGGCTTGGGCTAAGTCTCTCCATGAGCTAATATTAGCACAGCTAAGTTGATTGTACCACCTGGACGCTACCCCCACTAAACTGTCTTGGAAACAACGAATCAAAAGTTGATTGTTGTTCACATAGCCAGTCATGCGTCTACAGAACATAGTGATGTGGGCTTCAGGGCAACTAGTCCCATTGTACTTCTCAAATTTTGGCATATTGAACTTATGAGGAAGCACCAAAACTAGAACCAGACTCAAGTCTTTTACGTCAATACCATGGTGATGATCGACATTTTCCAAAGCCTTGAATTTTTCTTCCAACCATCTACAGTGGTCTTCCAACTGTCTTGAAGATTCAGTTCTGATCCCCTCTCTCTCTGCTATGTCTAGGTCAGGGATAATAGGATTAGTAGGGTTATCCCCTAGGTTGGATCCTATGCCAACTTGGAAGTTTATGGGTGGTCTATTATCAGCTTTCCCCTGTTGAGGCCTAATTATGATAGGTGGCCTTTGGGGATACTCCTCAGGTTGTACATGAGGTGGGGTGAAACCCCGAGGAAAGTCCTCATTGTCTTTAGTGTTAACTATGGCACTGTTTCCTTTGTCTATTGTCCCATCCAGTATCTCGGCCATTTGAGCCATCATGTTCCTTTGGGCTTCCAACATTTGGTCCCTCATTTCTTGTTGGAGCTTTGACGATTGCTCTTGAAACTGATCTTGCATATCCCTCTAAAATTGTTCAAGTCTTTGATCCATTTTCTTTGATTGCGTGTACCGTAAGGATGTTCAGCTTCTAGATTTTCTTTCTTTTTTTTCTCTCTCTCTCTATTATAATTTCAAGTAATTAGACTCTCTCTATGGACTTAAATGCATATGATATGATGTAATGCAAATGCATGAATGCAAAGAGGCATTGATTCTGATTCAACTTCATTTTAGAAAACTTTATTAGAAAATAAAATCCTTTACACAAAACGGATTACAAATATGCTTTTGCCCTAAAGCCCAAAGTTTTGATTTTCCCAAACAAAGAAGCTAACTCTTGAGCACGATCCGACTGTAGCTTATACTTCATGCTCAATATATCAGCCTGTGTTGCCAAAGTTTGTATGTGATCAGCTACTTTTCAATCTGAACTATTGCTTCACCCATGAGGTAATCCCGACTTCTGACTTGATCATGAGAATGGTGAAGCTCCTCCTTCCAACGCCCTTCTCTTATTTCAAGAAGCTCGATCCGAAGTTCACATCTGTGCAATGCTAATTCTAACTCTTCAATCTCACCCTTCATTTCCTCAATCTTGTTCAGACTTGACTTTAGCTCGACCACAGAATTATAGCTTTGATGGTGATGAAGAGATCGTCCAAGTTCAGCCACTCTAACTTTTTATTCTTCCTTTTCACTTCGACTTTCTGACAAACTCTTCTCTAGGGCTTCATTTTGCACTTGCATTTCTTGAAATTTCCTCTTCCAATAGTCAGCTTTGGCCCTTTCCTCCTGGACCTCTTGTTGCCATTGTTTCAAATTCTTCCTCAATCTGACATTCTTCATCGATAGACACATCTTCTTATATTCAGTCTTCAAGCTATCTCGATCTTTTTCAATCTTCCTTTTCTCCTTTCTTACTTTATCGGCTTCTAATTTCTGAACCTCCACATCTAGCCTCAAGTACATCTTTTCTTCTTCCAACTTCTCTATTTTCTTTCTGAGCCCTGAATTTCTTCTTTCGAAATCATGTTTTATCATCTCCAATTCCAATGGGACCACACGTAAGTACTCTTCAATCGATCGAACACCTTCTAGACTTGGCATAGGGATATTGTCATTGACTCTTCTACTTCACCATCCACTATACTTTGAGGTCGTCATTGGGCTTACATCCACTGTTTTCATGCGATGGGTCTGATTCCAAGCACTAGAAATCTCTTTAACCTTCTTCTTGTAGCTATCCCCTTTATAGGAAAACTCACTTTGAGCTAATCCGTGTGTAGCCGTACAAACTGCCTCGATCTGAATTGCCTTAATACAAGCAAAGGTGCATATCCAATGGCTCCCCAAATTCCAAGTAGAGGGACCCAATCAAAACTCCCACACCGATACAGAACTTTATTAGAAACCATCCAGGAGCTCTCCACTCAACATCTTCTTCTCAGAGATTTCGTAGAAGCGCTATCCAATTTTCCTCAGATATGTCATCTCTCCTTGGGGTAGCCACTATATCTTATAATGGAGAGTAATTTTCTGAGAAGACCCTATAAGAAACCTTGTCCACCCTCTAGAAGTGACTATGGAACCAAGCCAATAACAACTATGCACATCCTATAAATCTGCCTTCCTTAGCTCTCCTACATGTACTCAATGATCGAAATGTTTCTGCCAAGATCATAGGAACAAGTGTGACTTGTTTGTCAAGTCGATTAAAAAGATCCGAGACATCTTCATCTATGTAGCCTAATGCCCTAGGGAAGATCACTAATCCATATATACTCAAAGCAAATACATTGACTTTCTTTTTCATATCAAGATGCTCTAAAATCAAATATTTCAAAGCTTTCCATAAGATGCACTTATACTCACCTTTTTGCTTGATTCTGGCTGTGACCCACTGTTCACTCATCCTCGTAATATTCATCAGTTTCCTCACAAAGGTTGGAATGTTAGGAGCCCTCGAGTAAGATTTATCAACTTGAATCTTGGGACATCGTAATAGAGCTGTATACTCCTCCACCATAGGTACCAAATCAACTCTTCCAAACATAAAGCAACTATACACAGAGTTCCAATATTGGGAGATAGCTCGAAACCGATGTTCATCTACCTTAATATCCAATAGGTACGATAAGTCCCCATAGCTGCAATAAAACAAATGATTGGCCTCATTACTCCACTGACCCCATATCTCTCTTAATTCCTGCAGATTGTTCTGTGTCACACTGATGTGAGTGTAGTCCCACAGCTCTGATTTGTACCCTTCGGCTAGGCTATCTCCTTTTCCTAACTGTGTTTGCTCTGACCACCTACGGACGATTGCATTGTCCTCCACTTTATCAAAGAGTTTGTTCTCCATAACCAGCTTTCTAATTTAGAAATTGACCGTGAATTGACACCTCTTTAAAATATGAAATGACATGCAATAAAATAAAACACAATCAATTAGTAACATGGAGTAAAGTATAAAGCAAATAATCAAACACATATCTGGGTGATTGCTAAATTTTTGGTATAGATCTACCTAGGGTAAGCACTTATGTTTTCTATATGGGGTTTAGCTCTAAAGTTGAGGTACTTAAACCAGTAGATTCCTTGATCCTCACCCATTATAGGCTCATATGGATCGAGTTCAGTTCAGGGGAATACATTTTCCTATGGCTACACGGAGATGAAATTCTCATGAATACATAGGTACGGATGTATCTCGAAAGCGATTCACTATCCTGCACGGAGGTGAAAATCTCACGAAGTAGTAGCTTCTCACTCCCACTTAAGGGTACGACCATAACGGTCATGCAATGCAATGTAGAAACATTTTATAAAAATAGAACCATATGCAATAAAAAGGATCATAATTTTTAAACCAGATTTTTAAATTCATACATAAGGACATGAAATTATCGATTTTACAGCTTGACTCTCTTATTGGTCCCCAGTGGAGTCGCCAAGCTGTCGAAACCATTTTTAAGGTTGGTTAAAAACAAGGTCGACTTTAAAAAAATAGAAACGGGAGTCGCCACCAATCCCTTTTTACTTAGGTGTGATTGGATCACCTTTGTAAAACATTTTATTTTTAAAAATTTAATTTTGGTCCACAAAAAAAACAAGAAAACGGGTTCGAGAGTCGGTTACGTATGAGGAAACGTTAGCACCCTCATAACACCCTAAAATTGGTACCTAATCGATAAAATCATGTCCTATTGTTGAAAATTTGAAAAATTTTAAAATATGATCCTTTTATTAGAAAGAAAACCAAAACTCACCTATTTCAAAGAAATAAGATGTCATATCCAGTAAGTTAGGACATAACATCTCACGACTTCGAAGTTAGGTTCGCCTTTATTTGTAGAAAATTCTTATCTCGAATCACAAAACATCATATCCATCAAGTTAGGATATAACGTTTTGAACTTTTGAGAATAAGTTTTGATTTGGAAATTTATGAATTTCGATTTTAAAAGAAAAGGGATACTTAATATTTTAAGTTCAAAGATAAAAATCGAAACCCAGTGAGTTAGGGCACAATTTTTCTTGAAGTCCCCAAATATTAGATATCACCGTATTTTTTAAAACTATTTGAATAAAATACGTCAATTCAAAAAGGTATTTTATAAAATAATGGTTTGAGTATTACAACATACATATTTAATAGCAATTCTACATAATTACAAATTATACTAACAATAAATAACAAAAGAATATAACATGAATAAATATATAAAATACTATGTCAAGCAATAATAACGATTAAAAGGACATAAATAAATAAACATGAGATAAAATAAGAGCAATAATTGAAATAACAAAATCAAACGAAAAGGAGAATAATATATTTAAACATTAAAAATAATAAAAGAATGTGACGATTTTTAAAATGACTTAATATATATATATATATATATATATATATATATATATAAACAATATAAAAATTTAAGTAAAAAGGAATACTTATAACAAATATATAATTTAATAATCTAATACATATATAAATGATTATAAAAATAATTAGTAAATAGTATATAATAATTTAAAAGAAAACATATATAATACACTAATCATAAAAATTACATAAATAATGTAAATAAAATAGGTTATATAATATAAAATAAATTTTATAAAACAAAATTTTAAAAATAATGTATGATATAATATGATACTATATAATATACAAATTTTAAAAATATATAATGTAATAACTAACATAAAAGTTATAAAATAATATACAATAAAAAATAATTAAGTAAAATAATAAATAGTAATAATTTAATATTTAAAAATAATAAGTATTTAAGAAAAACAATATGCAAAAACTTTATTAATAAATAAAAAATTTAAAAATAATATAATGTTAATATGTTAAAACAATTTTAATATAATGTTAAAATAATTTAAAATGAAATAAAATAAAAAGGTTTTAAAAAAATATAAGGATTAAATAGTAATTAAAATAGATATAAAAGGACTAATTTAAAACGCGTGTCACATTATAAGGACTCATTAGGCAATTATGCCTTCTTTCCAAAGCAACGCCGTTCTGTTCTTGTCCTTTAAGCAGTCCGAGGACTTAATTGGAACAAATTCAAACTTCTAGGGCTAATTTAAAAAAAATAAAAAAATATTAAATTGGATGAAATTAGAATTAATAAAATAGCGGAGGGGCTAAAAGGGTAAATTTCCCTTTTTATAAAACACGCAGATCCTCCCCGGGTTTTCGGGTCAACGCGCGGATCCTCTCTTAAAACAACGTCGTTTTGGTTATTAATAAGCTATACCAAAACGACGTCGTTCCCACATCCTTTATAAACCCAAAAAAGCTGCTGAAAATCATTTCCTAAGCCATTTAAAAAAAAAATGAAACCTTTAGAAAAAAAAAAACTCTCTGCCTTCACAGGTCTTCTGACCTCCGGCCATCATTGAGCCTGTGCCCTACGTGCCTCACGCGGCGTCGCCCACGGCGATTTTAAGGTATAAAACTTCGTCATTTTTTATTTTAATATTGTTTTATATAAAAAAACGTGCACGAATTGAAAGAGAAAAATAAAGAACGACGAGAAAATAGAATAGGAAATCACCTTTATAAACAGATTTTTGTTTTTATTTCTCTGTGATTTTTTTGAATCTTTCTAGGTATTCTTTTTGTGTGTATCTGTTTCCATTTATAGGTTTTTGTAAGGCTTTTATTGCCTTCGAAACAAAAAATAAAAAAGAAATAAAAATGTTGCCATGTTTGTTTTGTTGTCGTCTTTCCTTTTCTTGCAAGTGATCGACGAGGATTTTGGCGATGGTGCGGGGTTTGTGCGCGTTGATGGTGGTGTGACCGATGGCTGATGGGGTACGAGGAGCTGATTTCGGCACGAGGCTAGGGTGAAGCTTACGGCACCTAGGGTTTCAGAAACCCTAGGCCACCGAAATTTTTTTAAGTTTTTGGGCCCCTATGGGCGTGTAGATTTTGGGTCTGGGTATGGGTTAGTTTAGTGGTTTGTGATGCTGCTAATTGGTTTTGAGCTCTGGTTGTACATGGACTGCTTTATTGAACTTTTTTTTTATTTTTGTTATTTTTATTATTTTCTTTTTTGGTTTTCACGGGCCCGGGCAAAATGGGCTAACTACACACACTATTAATCATTATTTTGTTATATTCAAGTTGTTTTAATTTAAGCATGGCATGTATAGAGATTATGTCATTTTGAGTTATATCATATTGAGAGCCAAAAGGTTGGCTATTAAGATTATTACCCTTTTTGTATATGGCCAAAGAGATTGGCCAATATTTGTTATGTTCTATGTATTAGTGATGATGAGTTTTTATGAATTCTATAAGTGATGTTTTCGGAATTATTCATAGTACATGAATGCTCCATTATGTATTGCTTAAGTCAGTACAAGTTTTTTATGTTTCAGGGTGGCAATTGGCTTAGAAAATAGCCTCTAAGTGTCCACACGAGTAGACACACGGGCGTGTGTCTAGGCCGTGTGTGGCCATCCCCATGAGTGTGTTAAGAGGCTGTGTGTCCCCTACACTAATTTACGAGAATACAATTTGTCACACGGGCCAGCACACAGGCGTGTGCCCTGGCCATGTGCTATTAACGGTATGATGACATCATAAACAAAAAGCTCCACAGGCAGAGGACACGGGCGTGTCTATGCCATGTGAAATAAGTCAATTTCGACCACAGGTGGAGAACACGGGCATGTCTTAGAGGAACATGGGCGTGTAACACCCCCAGATCTGGCCCAGATGCAATGGTTGAATCTAGTGATGTCACATCAAAGGGAAAATTCTAAAATGACTTTGTTTAATTGAAAACTTAAGTTTAAGGTTTAAAAGCCCAAAATCTATGAATCTTGTTAAGTTAAGATGAAAGCCCATGTTTTAAGAAAACATCCATATGTTACAGTTATATCAAAACCATGTTGAACTTTAGAAATTTATTTAAGTTTAATAGGTAAACAGTTGAAACAATAATAATAAAACTGAAAACCTAAAGTCAAATCAGAGATACAAGGCCTTATTACAACCCAATGGAAATAAAGTATTTTAAATAAATTCATTTGAACATAATAAAACATCTAAATAGCTTGCAGTGTGGCCACCTCCGAGTCCCCTTCCACGTCGAGCTGCTTACTGAGGGATACCTGAAACATTAAATAAAAGGGTGTGAGTTTTGAAACTCAGTGTGTACGACCCTTGGTAAACCAATCCAACATGCAGTTAACACATTGGGCCTAAGCCCTATCAAATTCGGTGGTCTTGGGCCTTAGCCCACAATAACCTCTCTGTGGGGATATAAATATCAACCCACCCATCCCTACACTCCAAAGGTAGCACCAATAGCGGCACTACTCAACGTTGCAGCAAGGCTGCTAAACATATAATGGGCTTAAAGCTACCGGTGGATCCACGGTCGTCAAGCGACTATGCGATCCTCACATATCTTGCTCCGTATCATCAAACCCACCCAAGTGCAACATATATCTCATGAATGCAACATAAACATTTTCGCGCATTAAACACTTACGAGTATTTTAGTCATTTCACTACTGAGGGGTAATTTTTGTAAATCTACCCCAGGGGCATTCTCGTAATTTTACAAATCAAGGGTATTTTGGTAATTTTTCAAATTAGAGGTATTTTGGTAATTTTGCAACTTTCGGTATGAACTTTGGCCCATTAACAAGTCCTCGCGGCTAAAATGAACAGACACTATGCACTAGGTAGGATCCTAGAGAAGAGGAGGTGGGTCACTAGGACCGCTTAAGTACCAAGCTCTCTCTAGATCCAATCCTAAACATGCATATGTCCATTGCCACACTCTAACCTAGCGACTTGTCCATAGATATGTTTGATTATTAAAAAAGTTATATGCTAATTAAGAGTTAATTAAAACTAGGCCTAGAGTCTATTAAAACCCTAGCATGCATTTCTAGAAACCCATAAGGCCCATTAAGCCCCATCATGTCCATACATATTGTAACACCCCTAACTCGTGTCCATCGCCGGATTAGGGTTACGGGTATTACCATGTAAATCAAAACTTCTATTCAATAGATTAAATCTTAGTTGATCACCTTTACCAAATAATTTAATCATAAACAGACAAATCACACATGTATAATACATACTTGATACATTAATCCAATTCATATACAATATAATCATCGATGAGCACAAAATGACCATGTAATATATATTTACGACGATATCACATAACAATACAAAATCCCATATACCTCATTTATCGAAACGATCTTGATTTATAAAGTTTATAAACACATAAACTATTCGCAACAAATTAATTAAATAAGCATAATTCGAATGTCAATACATAATAACTTCCTAATAAGACCGAATTTCATATGGCTTGAAACCTATTTCCACATAACTGAATATATGCAACTTATTGCACATCACATACATACTTTTCAATTTGGTCGAATGTACAAGTTCTCATTTATAAAATTTCTAGTTCATTATATAACACAAATCAAGTTTTGTAATTCCATACACTCAATCAAACTAAGAAATCTTACAAGCCAAATACACATATATAAGTATAAAAAAATATACATCATAGTTCTGCACATTTTCCATATAATTCCATTCAACTGAAATAATGCCTATTTTCGCATTCATTCAACTCAAAGCCACATGAACTAATTATATACATAAATATCATTATTAACTTACCAAACACATGAGCAATCTAACTAGCCGAATACCTAAGTATAACCAATTCATTGACCACATATTCGGACCTCAAAAATAAGACTCCAAAGATCAATCCAATATACATATACATAAACATTTCCAATGTCATCACCGAACCATAATTCAACATCTCAACATATATGTCATGATATATATATATACTTCCAATCTAAGCTTATAACATGACTAAAACACATAACCATTAACAATTGTTCAAGCCATTATATCAAAACACATAAGTGAAGCTTAACCCAAAAGTATTAGCCCTTTTCGCAAGGCTATACTTATATACAAGATTAAAATACCATTGGTTTACAACTTAGACTAGCTTATACATGCCTTTCAAATCAAAAACTAAGTTTATGAGTACCAATAGAGTTGATAGTGTGGTTGACTTCTTCGATGATCCTCTGAGCCCATAGCTTAACCAAAGTCTATAAAACAAACAATGAACACAAACAAAGTAAGCTCACTAGCTTAGTAAGTCTTAAGCAAGTACAATATAGCTTTAGTCATCCAAGCATTTTTAACATACAATTCAAGACATTTGAAATACATAGTCTAACTTATAAATTCACCATAGCTGAATTTCATTATTTCATTTAGCCTGACAACTTTCATTTTCTTACCAAAATACACCAGTCACCAAATATACCAACACATATATAAGTATAGATATACTTACATAAACCTTTTCAATCACTCGTATACTTCCAAGTAATCAATCTCCACATGGCGTAATGTATATATATAATTCCTAACAACCAATGTATAGTTCATTTGCTTCCTCATATTATTTTCTTATTAACATCATATACAACATATAAGTATGAAAACACATACCTCAAGGCCGAACCAATATGATTCATTTTTAAAAGCATAGACTTTCTCGATTCATTTTATAACTTTGTTGTTACATATTCTGGCTCTGAATTTTAGTTCACCGGTATAGAAACTGCTAGGCATTAGCCCAAATCACACACACCGGCACTAGGCCTACTGGACTCAAGGTCTGAAAACCAAAACACCGGCATTAAGCCTGCTAGGCGATAAGCCCGAAATATTTCACTGGCACGAGGCCTGCTAGGCTCGAAGCCTGAAATAAATCACCGGCACAAGGCCTGCTAGGCTCGAAGCCTGAATATCAACACAATTGTTCATTCAATACACATCACTAAATGATAGGTCACAACATTACATATACCTCATGTTTTTTACATTCGCATTTCAAACCGAACCAACTTATTCACATTACAATTAACAAAATAATTTCAATTACATGTAAACCCACATTCAGCTATCATGCTCATTTACATTTCAAATTGCTAATTTCTATCATTTACCAAGTCCATAATTAATTATTTAACATATACTCACTTAAGAACTTACCTCGACTATCGACGGACAGTGTTAACTGGCTATTCGATAACCTTCGCCTTTCCCCGATCAAATTCCGTTTTCCTTTGTTCTTGATCTGAACACAATAAAATTCAGCTCATTAAAGTATATTTCATTTCAATTTAGTTCCAAAACACATAAATAGGTAATTTACCATTTTACCCCTAAGGTTTTACATTTTTACAACTTAGTCCTAATTGCACAAAACATAAAATACACAAAATTTCACTACAACACTCAAGGGCCAAATGTTCATAGGGACTATCCTAGTCCATTTATTTCATTTATTTTGCATTTCAATCCCCTCAAAAATTCATTTTTGCAATTTAGCCCAAAATGCTCAAATTCACCAAAATTTCCAATACAAAACATGTTTATCTTTAACATATCTTTAATATAAAATCATCAAACATCAAAAACCACATGAACAAGTCAATGGCTGAACCTCAAGCATGCTCAAATTTAAAAATTCTAACATGGGTCGGTTAATACTCTAAGCAACGATCTCAAAAACATAGAAATTAACAAAAATCGACTAAAAACTCACCTTGAATTTAAGCCTAGAATTGCCAAAAGTCAAAAGAACCTAAAGCTTTCTTCTTTCTCTAACATTCAGCCAAGGAAGAACTAAAAAGATGATGGCTTATTTTTTTTTATGATATTTTAACATATAATAACATTTTAATGATTTATCATTTTAACCTTTATTTAATAATAAAAACAAAATATAATATAAGGTTAATCTTGTCATATACCACCCACTAACTTAAAAATGGGCTATTTGCCCTTTTAATACCTCATATTATAAGGCCATCATCATTCTAGCACTTTACACTATAGTTTTTAACTTTTACACTTTACACGATTAAGTCCTTTTATTTAATTAAACACACAAATTATTAAATTTTTCTACGGAACTTTCACACACATTAATTCACCTAAAATAAACACAAAATATAATATTTAAATATTTCTCTGACTCAGATTCGTGGTCCCAAAACCACCGTTCTGATTAGGGTCAAATTCGATCTGTTACACATATAGCCCATTAAGCCCATTTCATGCTCATATAGCCCATTAAGCCCATTTCATGTCCAAATCGTACAACATCCATATCAATCAATCACTCACATATCAATTCTTGTTGACTTGGGACCACGAACTCGATAGGCCCATTTAGTGCTGACTTGTCGTGTGTTTGTAGCGTATGTACACACCTGGTAACAACGCGTGCTGCAAACCCCTTAATCACAAACCTACAATAGTCATCACTTAATGATTAATCTTGGCTTAATACACACTTTATCAAAAATCGAAACCTCATCGTAACCTTACCGTGTGCCACACATTCTAGTAACCCTTCCTTAGCTACTATTCGCGAGTATCCCTAGATCTGCACCCAAACATATATCAAATCAAGTGACTCATACTTCACATCGGCCATCCACTAATGAGTACACTTACCACTTTGCTAACAATCCTTACCACATGCGATCTCTGAACCTTACCCTTGTTAATACAAGGTTAACGACAATGAGAAGTTAGATAGCCCTTCGACTTTTAACAAAATGCACTAAAGGGGTTAATAGAATACTTACTGAATCCAACCTTATATCCTGCGGCCTAGATAACAACTGAACAAGATTCAAATTTTAACCTTGACTAAGACTAGATACCAATCGATTTGTGATGGATGAAAACAACAAAGGTTCGGCAAAAATAGGAATTTCGACAAGGAAGGATGATGGTAATTTGGCACTAGGCTATGAAAGAATTCGATAAAAAGGGAGGACAGTGATTCAAAAATGGAAGAAATCGATTGAGGGTAGAAAAGAAAAAGGCTAATGGAAACTCAAAGAACCTTTCAAAGCATTCGACCCTCTCCTTTTATAGCCACAAGCTGAATACACCTTCCCCCGAAGTCTCATTTGGCACCAATTCCTCACACTCCTCATCTCCTAACTTTTCTCTCGTGATAACATCTTAATCTCATCCAAAATTCCCTCTACATCCATCACACCAGACCACTTCAAACTCTTCACGGTAAGAGTTCAAAACCAACACAACTCTGGTTGTCCACTTTGTAAAATAAACACTCCAACAAAATACTACTCCTAAGCCTCAAACCTTGGACCTCTTTAGCTGAAAATCACGCCACCTTATAGTTACCCAAGTGACACCACCCTGCCACTGGACCATAGGCCCATTTGTGTCCTATTTTCCCTTAATATATTTAAGAGGCCTAATACTTGAGACTAGGGTCCCACTAAGGCCAAAAATTAAATTTTCCCTATGGTCTTCCCTATCCTTAAGACTTCAAATAATCTTGATAATACCTTAGAATTAATGTTCTAAGTGCTACTTATACATACCAACTTCAGTGCACAGAATAAAGTGTTTTGGGATTTTAGGGCGTTACAAGACGTGTGCCTTGGATAACATGGGCGTGTGGCCTTTGTCTAGGTAAAAATTTCAAAAAGTGCAAAAGTTTACAGTAACAACCTGGTTTAGATCCTAGTCAGAACTGTGGTTTTGAGACCACAAATCTGAGCTCAAAATATTATTTTAATGTTATATTTGGTGTCGATTCTATGTGGCATAGTCTGTGTGAAAATTTTGTGTGATAATCTGATCGATTGTGTGCCGAATTAAGAAAAAGGACTTAATCGCGTAAAGTATAAAAGTTTTGTGCTAGTTTATAAATACCTAAGTGTTGTTTTCTTTTTAATAAGGAGATCTTATGGTGAAATTAGACCATATTTAGTGATAGTGGAAGGTTGATGGACATTTATAACCATCCATAATAAGCTTTAATGTTTATTTTATTAAGGGTATAATTGGAAATCAATTATAAATGTTATAATAAACAAAATGATACTAAAATGCTCATCTTTAACATGTATCTTCCACTAAAAATTGAGAAAGAAAAGGGGTTTGAAGCTTTCATGGTTTCGACAACTTCAAGCTTTAATTAGTAAGTGTTTTGTGTTCGATTTTTGTTAATTTCTATATTTTTGTAATCGTTGCTTCGTGCTCTAGCTAACCCATGTTAAAATTTTGTGAATTGATGATGTTTCTGTGATGAGTCATTGATGAACACTTGAGCTATGTGTTAGTTGATAGTGAAATATGGAAACTTGGTGTTGGATTAACATAGTTTGTATTGGGATTTTTAGTGAAATTAAGTATTTTGGACTTAATTGAGAAAATGGGAAATTGAAGGGGGAAAATGTGAAACAAATGAAATGTATGAGCTTGTATTGGCATGGAAGAATTCGGCTAAGCATATGTTCTTTGAAATTGTGTGTATTTGATGATTTTGTGAATTAGGGACTAAGTGTCGAAATGTGAAAATGTGAGGCTATTTTGTAAAATGCCCTAAATGTGTGTGTGTGGATTAAATTGAATGAATTGGTGATTGAATGGATTGAATTCGAATGTGTATAGCCCAAGAAAGGAGAGGTTTGGATCGAGATCGAGGCAAAGATAAAGTGCTCGATTAATTGACTATTTCAATAGTTCGACGTCCAAGGTAAGTCCGGATATAGTACATGTTCTTAATTTATGTTCTATGTGATGTGATTTGAATACATATCTATATAACTATTAGCTGAGAAACGCTATGTGCAAAATTGAATTAGAAAGCACTAAGTGTGCAAAATAAGAAATAGGATAGAAATGTTTGGCACTGTGTGTGCAAGATGATAGAAGCTTCGGCTTATTGAGTTGGCACTATGTGTGCGATACCGATATAAGTTCGATTTAACATAATGGCACTAAGTGTGCGATGAAAAGTATGCAAAGTTTATAATCGGCACTAAGTGTTGCGAAATAAGCAAGAAAATAGCAAAGAGTGATTGAATGGTAAAGTCGAATGATTTTGTGGCATGGAAGGTGAGTACTAGGTGTTGGAAAAGGTATGTAATATATCTATGTTGGATGAAATTTGAAACTATTTGAATGGAACTCTATGTGAGTATTGGATAAGTTGAATTTGTGTATTAGTGGTAAATTATCTATGTGATGGTTACTATATATTTTGATTTTAATTCATTGAGTTAATAGTATTATATTTCAAACTTACTGAGCTTTTAAAAGCTTACTGTGTGATTGTTTCTCTATTTTACAGTGTCAGTAAATCTAGCTTGGATATGGGGATCGTTAGCATCTCAATCACACTATCGACAATCTATTTTGGGTACTTTTGGAAAGATGTGCATAGTTGAAATATGGCATGTATAGGCTAGTTATTTGAATCTTGTTTGAGATGTGTAAATAGCCATGTGATGTGGCTAGATATGTGTTAGTTTTAAGCATGAATGACATTGATATATGATGCATGCTTTGGTAAGGTTTACGAGTAAAGAAAATGACTTATGAATGGTAAACTTTGTGTTGATATGATGCTAGTATGAAATAGAGAATTTGGAAATGAATCATATTGGTATTGAATGTGTTCAAGTGGTGCAATTTAGTCTATTATTTAACATGGTTGTGAATGAGATTGTATGAGATGATATGTTGATCACTTGACAGGGAATTGGTTGCCAAATTGTGTGTGTAATCATGCTAAAATGTGCTTATAGGTTTGACCATTGTATGGGTGGCAAATTGGCTTTGCATATGGCCTACTTTGTCACACGGTTGTGGCACACGGGCATGCCTTGTGACCGTGGGGCTAAGTCAGTAGCTAGTTTAAGGACACACTGCCAGGGTACACGGGCGTGCCTAGTAGCCGTGTGATTAAGTCAATATACGGCCTCTGAGTACACGGCCTTAGCACATGGAGGTCCTTGGTAACCATGGTGATAAGTCAGATTCAACCACGGGGAGGACACACGGTGTGTCTAGCAGCCGTGGGAGGCACACGGGTCGCCCACACGGGCGTGTAACCCCTGAAATTTAGAAAATTTTTAAATTTTTGAGAATTCCTATATGTGTTTTGGTTTAGTCCCGACCTTCCTCTAGCATGTGTTTAAGGTATTATAGGCCTCAATAAGGGACTATTTGTTTATGTTTTGATGTGCTATGATGATGATTGACTTTGTGCCATAAATGGGATGTGAAATGATTCATTTTTTAAGTAATGCCCCTTAACCCTATTTCGGCTATGGTTTCAAGTAGGGGCGTTACATTTACAATTAAACTTTAAAATCTTCTAGATGGGTGTTTAAGGCCTCGTGGGCCCATAATATACATGTTATGATTAAGAAGGAAAAGTTTTAAGTTGGGGAAAAATTTTATAGCCCAGTAATACATGTTCAAGTAAAGTTAAGTACAATAATGCTACATACCCTGTCTTGGCGTCGGACACAGGTAAGGGGTGTTACATTTAGTGGTATCCGGGTTGTGGTTTAGTCGATTCTCGAACTAACGTAGCGCAAGTTTGAGTCTAGTTATACTTGCCATACATAATAGTATTTATATAATGATAGTGTGACGACTCTTGATGATTTAAATTGTGTTTTCATGTAGTACATGGATCCTAAAAGAGTTGTGACGGATGATGTAGAAAGTAATGCGCCGGCTCTTGCTAAAGGGACGGTGCCGAATGCAAATGAGAGCAGACCCACGACTGTAAGTTAGAGAGGAGGAGAAAAGGTTAGGGAAGCCGTCCTCCAGATGATGAATGCTTGGTATACAGAGTTCATTCACATGAACCCGAAAGCACCACCCCTTCCACCCCGCCTATTCCTCAACCTACCCCCGTAGCCCCTCAAATGGTAGAAGTGGTAAGAAGAGAAAAGTGTCCGGTAGATAGAATCTGAAAGTAAAAAGCTGAGAAATTCTAGGCTAGTAAAGATGTAACACCCTGGTTCTAGGGGTTATGCATTTAGTGCATAACTCATGTGATGATGGGCTTCTTGTGTGCTTGGGCAAGTTTTTAGGGGGTTTGGAGAACCCTGGAAGGTTGGGAATGCCTTAGGAAATTTTTGGTTTTAGTGGTTAAAAGAGGGAGCTTGGCTTTTGGGGTCTTACGAGAATACTTGACGCAAGAATCTCCTTGGAAGAGTGGCAAGGAGGCGCCACTTAAGAGCTTGGAAGGTGGCGCCTCAAGGTGCTTTGGGGGTCTCAGGTTCGAGCTGCTAAGGCAGCAATTCTGGCCTTTATTTTTGGCTTCATGGAGGGAGGTGTTGGACAGCTAGAAGACTCTTCAAAAGATGAGGAAAGACTTGGTATTTTGTGTTTTTGAATTCGGCTAGAAAGGTGGGATATATGTTGACTCATTCAAACCTTTTTGAATGAGTGTCAGGGAGGAAAAGTAGGAGGAGATTTTGGAATTTAGGAGGAGGTGAGCTAGTGGCGGTTTTAGGGTGCTTAAGGAGGGTAATTTGGCTTTGTTGGAGGGAGTTAGGTGGATGCGAAACCTTAGTGGTATAAGTAGGGGTGCTCACCCTTTTGGTTTTTTCTTCCCATTTGTTCCCTTTGTCAAATTGTTTCTCCATTCCTTTTAGTGCCAATTCCTTTGAGTCTTCCCTAGTCTTTTTCTTAGAATGTGAGTCAAAGAAAACCTCTTCTTTTCATTTTCTTTCTTTGTAGCCAAAACCGAAAATCCCAAGTAACTTTCACCTTGCCGAAAGTTTGCATTTGTGTCTCCTAAAGTGTTGTAGCCGAATGCTTTTGAGCCCTCAAGCTTTTACCTCTTTTGCTCTTTGGCCGAACCATACACCTTCTCACCATTCTTTTCTCTTTTCTCCTTGTGCTAAGCCGAATGGTCATCTTCTTCCTCTCGTACCTTTTTCTTTCTTCTTAAAACTTGTACCGAAACTTACTTTGTTTTCTAGCCGACTCTCTCCCTTGTGTTACCGAATCTCTCTCTCCCCTTTTAGTTTACACTTTGGCCGAATAGTAGGTGTGGTGTGGATCATTTTGGGGTTTCGTTTCCAATCGTTAGAAAAGGTAAATAGGTAAGGCCGAATGCCTTATGTTCTGTCCTCTGTTCTCTGTCATTTTCTGCTTAGGTAAGAGTTGGTTTTGGCTTTTGTTTGGAAAGGTGTTAATCTCTTGTTTTGGTAACCAATTTCTTTATAGGGCCTTTGGATTTTAGTGGCGATCAAGTGAAGCAGTCACCTTTGTTTGGTCGATTGGGGGGAGGCCAATTGTCTGTGGAACCATTGGTTGGTTCAGGATTTGGTAGGAAACCAAATCATTTGCAACGTAAGGGTTGAGCGTTAACCCTCTAGAGTTGTTTGCTTTGGCCGAATGGTCTTGGTTCTAATGTCCATGTTGGCCGATTATAGGAGCAAGGTTATCGAGGTTATCGAGGGTCTTAGATTGGTTCTTCGGTTAAGGCTTGCAGGTGTGTACTTACACACTTTTCTATTGATAAATGTGCTTACTATATTGTGTGTTGATTGAATCTATGAAAAGGTGGATTAAATACCATTAAGGTATGAGGCAAGGGGTCAGGTAAGTCCCTGTTGTTATGATTTTTCTCTATGATGCTTTTGGTAAGCATGACCTATCTGGTATATGTGCTATAATAATTGGTTGATGATAAATCTTATGTATGTTACTAAACAAGCATGTCAGTATGTTTCTGTTAAAGTGCATATCATTGATTGATGTGGGTTGACGAGTGGAGGGGGCAGTGATATTCGTGCCAATGGGCACCAGTGGTTTGGTACCACATTTTGTGACTTTGGGTCACCAGAGGTTTGGCACCTCCAGAGGTTTGGCACCTCCGCGTCTCGTCCCAGTGGCTTCGCACCACAGTGGGTTAGCTCCACGGTTGATTTTACGGGATTGACGCTAGTGATTTGGTATCACACGATGGGTTGGCCCCATCATTCGATTCGTGACTGCGGTCACCAGTGATTTGGTATCACACTTGTGTCTTTGGGACACCAGAGGTTTGGCACCTCATGGCGACTCATCCCTGTGGTTTAACACCACCGTGGGTTGGCCCCACTTTTGAGATACGGGATCGTCGCCAGTGATTTGGTATCACACGTGGGTTGGCCCTACTGATGGATTATTCGTGACTTTGGGTCACCAGTGGTTTGGCACCACATTGATGGATATCGTGACTTTGGGTCACCAGTGGTTTGGCACCACCAGTGGTTTGGTACCACACGGGGTAGAGAAAGGTGTTCGGATGGCTAGGTTGGGTGCATATTGAACTTTGTGCATGTTAAGCTTGATTATGAATTATGTATGGTGTTTTACTAAACAAGGAAAAGGGTTACACTGCGAGTCTTGGTGACTCACCTTTTCCTTTAACATTTTAGGTGTTGCGTAAAATTTGGATCGGGATCGGAGAGGACAAGGTGGCCCATGTCAAGATGATATTTTGATAACCACATGCACTTTCGATTTTAAGTACTTTGTTTAAATCTTGGGTTGTAATAAGGGCCTTTTATTATTTTTGGTACTATTTTAATTATGGCTAGATTAACATAAAATTTCTATATGAAAATGATTTTATTGTTGGCAACCTATTCAACATGTTTAATAAAGTTCTTAATTCAGACATTTTATAACCACGCAGTTTTACTTATAATTTTAAATAGACATGGTTTTAAAAGTTAATAAATTCTCACGTTTTATTCTAAGTCAAAAGATTTGTAACCGCTTTCCGATGACATAACCAGATTCGATTAAGTAGTGAATGGGCCGGGTTTGGGGATGTTACTGATTTAATATCGAGCAGGTTCAAAACTTCGACTTTGAGGGTTTTGGGCCCAAAATGTTTTCAAAATGGGCTTTTTGAAATGTGGGCTTTTATAAAAAGTTTTTTAGGTTATTTTGGCATGGCACCTGTACCTCCGACCCGAAGTCCACCAGGTAAGTACTTCTAGCTCTTGAAGTGATTTGTTTGTGTGATTTATTATGGGCTTAGTTTGGGCTCGTAGATTAGAATATTAGGACCATTGGACCCTAGGATTAGTTTACTTGCACATATGCATAAGACTTAAGGCTATTAAACAAACTTCTGAAGTAAGTTACCGAGTTAAGGTGTGGTAACCATGGTACGCATGTCTAGGAATGGTATTCAGTAAGAGCTTGGTATTTAAGAAGTCCTAGCGACTCACCTCCATTTTACTTGAATCCTACCTGGTGAGTAGCTACAGTTCACCTTAACCAAGAGGACTTGTTCATAGGCTTAACCAATTATTAAAACCCGAAAGGGATTAGCCTTGCTGTTTTAAAACCTTTAATTTTTATTTTCAAATTTACCCCTTTGGTTTGTGAAACCCTAAGTTTGATTTTGAAAGATGTTTTCTTGATTTACAAAATTACTAAAATACCCCTACTTGCAAAATCACAAAAATGCCCTTGGTTTCTAAATTTTCATATTTCTCTCGACTTTTACTAAAATGTTTCTACTTTACAAAAATACAAAAACTACTGGTTTACAAATATCAAGATATCCTGATTTGGAGAATTTACGAAAATGCCCTTAACTTCCAAAATTACTGAGACAACCCTGATTTCTGAAATTTTAGCAACACATTTTGTTTGAAAAAAACAAATTTTCAAGATGACCTCTGAGATTTTGTAAATTTTGAAATATCTTTAAGTTGGAAAACTATTTTCAAAATTGACCCTGAGTTATTACCGAAATACCCCTATAGGAAAATGACGAGATTACCCCTGGGTGGGGAGTGAAACTTTGATTGATCGAAAGAACCACTCTCGAAAACTTCTTTTCATAAAACTTGCTCGTGGATAAAACAGTGGAACAAGAATTTCTAATGCATAAAATTTTTTTTAATCAGATTAAATCGCGACGCTAGATATGAGTTCTAGGGGGCGTGGTCGCAATACTCGTGGACGTGGTAGAGGCAGGATGGCGATGTCGGGACCGATTGGTCCGCCGTGGGACGAGAGCGTTGTCAGTTGAATCACCACCAGCTGAGGTGAACATCGGGATCAGATTGGAGGAGACGATGTAGTATGGCGGGCTATCTTTGAGGTGTCGAGCAAGTGGCGAGAGCCAATGTGGTCGATGGTATCGCTATTTTCGTGAAGGAAGCTCAGATTAGCGAGAGGAGGTCAAAAGGACTGAGAGGCAGGATGAAGCTAAAGGAAGGAACCGTGATAGGAGGAGCTCGGGATCGTCAGAATCGTTTGAGAGGATTCACAAGAGACCGAGGGTCGAGACATCTGTTCGTGTTTCTAAGCCAGTTACTGGGAATCTAGATCGTCTGTGTGCTTAGTGTGGAAGGTACCATGTGGGTGAGTGCTGGAATCGTGTTCGAGAATATTTTCGGTGTAGGTCCAAGTCTCATCTGGTTAAGCATTGTCCCCTGGATCCCAAAAGGACTCGATCAGTAGATCAAGGTTATGTGCAGCCGGGCAGAGGTAGTCAGCAGGCGACAAGAGGTCGTGGTCCGAACCATGGAGGAAATGGTTCCGATCGAGGTCGTGAAGCATTAGGTCATGGTAGTGGTAGTGCTGAGGCAAGACAGCCAGGACGGGTCTTTGCAAATTTCGTCGGAGGAGGACTATGATGTCTTGGGATATGTCAACGGGTAGGTTTCGTATGTCTGGAATATTATATGTTGTTTTGTTCATTTTGGTGGCTGTTGTTTGGTTGCTGGTAAGGTATTTGGAACCTTGGGTATAGATTGAGAAAGTACGCCTAGAAAGGTGATAATTCTTTAAGATCAGAGTGCGCAACAGTAGCATAGGGTGGAGTTAGTTTAGCCAAGAATTTCGGGGACAAAATTATTTTAAGGAGGGTAGAATTGTAACACCCTGGTTCTAGGGGTTATGCATTTAGTGCGTAACTCATGTGATGATGGGCTTCTTGTGTGCTTGGGCAAGTTTTTAGGGGGTTTGGAGAACTCTGGAAGGTTGGGAATGCCTTAGGAAATTTTTGGTTTTAGTGGTTAAAAGAGGGAGCTTGGCTTTTGGGGGTCTTAAGAGAATACTTGGGAGGGTTTTGACGCAAGAATCTCCTTGGAAGAGTGGCAAGGAGGCGCCACTTAAGAGCTTGGAAGGTGACGCCTCAAGGTGCTTTGGGGGTCTCAGGTTCGAGCTACTAAGGCAAAGCAATTCGCCTTTATTTTTGGCGTCATGGAGGAGGTGTTGGACAGCTAGAAGACTCTTCAAAAGATGAGGAAAGACTTGGTCTTTTGTGTTTTGAATTGGCTAGGAAGGTGGGATATAGGTTGACTCATTCAAACCTTTTTGAATGAGTGTCAGGGAGGAAAAGTAGGAGGAGATTTTGGGATTTAGGAGGAGGTGAGCTAGTGGCCGATTTTGGGGTGCTTAAGAAGGGCAATTTTGACTTTGTTGAAGGGAGTTAGGTGGATGCCGAAACCTTAGTGGTATAAGTAGGGGGTGCTCACCCTTTTGGTTTTTTTTCTTCCCATTTGTTCCCTTTGCCGAAATTGTTTCTCCATTCCCTTTTAGTGCCAAATTCCTTTGAGTCTTCCCCTAGTCTTTTGCCGAATGTTAGTCAAAGAAAACCTTCTTCTTTTCATCTTCTTTCTTTGTAGCCAAAACCGAAAATCCCAAGTAACTTTCACCTTGCTGAAAGTTTGCATTTGTGTCTCCTAAAGTGTTGTAGCCGAATGCTTTTGAGCCCTCAAGCTTTTACCTCTTTTGCTCTTTGGCCGAACCATACACCTTCTCACCATTCTTTTCTCTTTTCTCCTTGTGCTAAGTCGAATGGTCATCTTCTTCCTCTTGTACCTTTTTCTTTCTTCTTAAAACTTGTACCGAAACTTGCTTTATTTTCTAGCTGACTCTCTCCCTTGTGTTACCGAACCTCTCTCTCCCCTTTTAGTTTACACTTTGGCCGAATAGTAGGTGTGGTGTGGATCATTTTGGGGTTTTGTTTCCAATCGTTAGAAAAGGTAAATAGGTAAGGCCGAATGCCTTATGTTTTGTCCTCTGTTCTCTGTCGTTTTCTGCTTGGGTAAGAGTTGGTTTTGGCTTTTATTTGGAAAGGTGTTAATCTCTTGTTTTGGTAACCGATTTCTTTATAGGGCCTTTGGACTTTGGAGGCGATCAAGTGAAGCAGTCACTTTTGTTTGGTCGATTGGGGGGAGGCCAATTGTCTATGGAACCATTGGTTGGTTCGGGATTTGGTAGGAAACCAAATCATTTGCAAGGTAAGGGTTGAGCGTTAGCCCTCTAGAGTTGTTTGCTTTGGCCGAATGGTCTTGGTTCCAATGTCCATGTTGGCCGATTATAGGAGCAAGGTTATCGAGGTTATTGAGGGTCTTAGATTGGTTCTTCGGTTAAGGCTTGCAGGTGTGTACTTACACACTTTTCTATTGATAAATGTGCTTACTATATTATGTGTTGATTGAATCTATGAAAAGGTGGATTAAATACCATTAAGGTATGAGGCAAGGGGTCAGGTAAGTCCCTATTGTTATGAGTTTTCTCTATGATGCTTTTGGTAAGCATGACCTATCTGGTATATGTGCTATAATAATTGGTTGATGATAAATCTTATGTATGTTACTAAACAAGCATGTCAGTATGTTTCTGTTAAAATGCATATCATTGATTGATGTGGGTTGACGAGTGGAGGGGTTGATATTCGTGCTAATGGGCACCAAAGTGGTTTGATACCACATTTTGTGACTTTGGGTCACGAGGTTTAGCACCTCCAGAGGTTTGGCACCTCGCGTCTCGTCCCCAATGGCCGCACCACGTGGGTTGGCCCCACGGTTGATTTTACTGGATTGACGCTAGTGATTTGGTATCACACGATGGGTTGGCCCCATCATTCGATTCGTGATCGCGGTCACCAAAGATTTAGTATCACACTTGTGTCTTTGGGACACGGAGGTTTGGCACCTCATAGCGACTCATCCCCGTGGTTTAACACCACCGTGGGTTGGCCCCACTTTTAAGATACTGGGATCGTCGCCATGATTTGGTATCACACGTGGGTTGGCCCCACCGATGGATTATTCGTAACTTTGGGTCACCAAAGGGTTTGGCACCACATTGATGGATATCGTGACTTTGGGTCACCGGTGGTTTGGCACCACCGGTGGTTTGGTACCACACGGGTAGAAAAGGTGTTGGATGGCTAGGTTGGGTGCATATTGAACTTTGTGCATGTTAAGCTTGATTATGAATTATGTATGGTGTTTTACTAAACAAGGAAAAAGGGTTGCACACTGAGTCTTGGTGACTCACCTTTTTCCTTTAACATTTTCAGGTGTTGCGTAAGGCTGGATCGGGATCGGAGAGGACAAGGTGGCCCATGCCGAAAATGATATTTTGATAACCACATGCACTTTCGATTTTAAGTACTTTGTTTAAATCTTGGGTTGTAATAAGGGCCTTTTATTATTTTTGGTACTATTTTAATTATGGCTAGATTAACATAAAATTTCTATATGAAAATGATTTTATTGTTGGCAACCTATTCAACATGTTTAATAAAGTTCTTAATTCAGACATTTTATAACCACACAGTTTTACTTATAATTTTAAATAGACATGGTTTTTAAAAGTTAATAAATTCTCACATTTTATTCTAAGTCAAAAAGATTTGTAACCGTCTTTCCGCAGTGACATAACCAAATTCAGTCGTAGTGAATGGGCCGGGTTTGGGGATGTTACAAAAGATGATGATCCAGAAAGGGCAGAGTTTTGGCTTGAAAATACCATTATGGTATTTGACGAGTTATCGTGCACACCTGAAGAGTGCATGAAGTGTGTAGTCTCTCTCTTAAGAGATTATGCTTATCAGTGGTGGAACACCCTCGTGTCGGTTGTACCAAGGGAAAGGATCAAATGGGAGTTCTTCCAAGAAGAATTCAAGAAGAAGTATATCAATCAAAGATTTATTGATCAGAAAAGAAAGGGATTCTTAGAATTGAAGCAAGGTAAGATGACAGTAACAGAGTATGAGCATGAGTTTGTAAGGCTCAGCAAATACGCTCGAGAGTGTGTATCCACTGAGGCTATTATGTGTAAGAGATTTGAGGACGGACTAAATGAAGACATTAAGTTGTTTTTGGTGTCCTCGAGTTGAAGGAATTTGTTGTGCTAGTGGATCGGGCTTGTAAAGCCAATGAATTGGTTAAAGAGAAAATAAAAACTGAGATGGAGTCTCGTGACTCAAGAAAGAGACAATGGAGTAAAATGTTTCAATCCTCGTCCAAAAAATCGAGAGATTTTCCTACCCGATCAGCTACTTCAGCCGAGTTTTTAGGTAGAAGCAAGAGTAAATAGTGCTGGGGGAATAAGGCTCAAACCACCCTAGTCGCTAATGTTGGGAATATTCGATCTAATAGACTAGAATGCCCACAGTGTGACAGACGTCACCCCGGTGAGTGTCGTGTACATGAGAGTGTTTGTTTTAAGTGCGGTTCCCAAGAGTTTAAATCCAAATCAAACTCTTGCCATCCAATCCGCAAAATGAATACTCCCTTGCTTTCCATGAGATTCGAACCCAGGCTCCCTGACACCCTTAATGATGCCTTACCACTAGACCACTCGCTTCCTTGTGTCTAAAACCATGCGCAACTAAATATAACCCTATGGCAAAATTCTAGTGTTCATTTAAAAAGAAAACCAAAATGCAAAAGCCAAGACTTGAACCTTGGACCTCCTTCCTTCCTTGTGGCGTCACCCCCTTACTCCCTAAGTGGCATCACTTTGCCACTACACCACACACTCCACTTGTGTCTTTTTCTCCACATTTTATTCTTAAAGCCTACCTACTAACTCCATGGTTTTTTCCACCTAAAACCAAAATTTCCCTAAAGCCAAATAAAAGCCCCCTAACCTTCCAAAATCACTCACCTACTAGATCTAACTTACATTAAAGCCGTTCTTTTATTCCCAAGAATTTTAAACGCTCCTACGCCTAAGGCCCAATGGGCCCAATCCTACTAGGCCCAACTTTGGGATGTTACAAATCTACCCTCCTTAAAGAAATTTCGTCCTCGAAATTTCCAGCTATAGAAACAGTCGTACATCCTAACCTACCACACTACACTCACGCTGCGCACTCTGATTCTAAAATAGTAATACACTTTCTAACTTAAGCTTGGAACCTCTTCACACAACCAACTATCTAATATAGAAGCAAACAGGTATTAACACTCATACTTAAAAATTTTCCATTCAAACATCACATCCAAAACATACACAGAATAAATACAGTCATTATAGCATATAATAATAAGTAAGGGGACTTACGAATTTGGTGCCAGAAACTCGGGTGCCATACTTCCAATAAAGATACTTTTTTTTAAAACCAAATTTTAAAAAACTTTTGAAAAACACTTTCAAACCCATTCCACAGCCGAGTGTTGCAACTTAGGCTCTGATACCAAAATTGTAACACCCAAACTCGGCCCAAACATTACGACTGAATCTGGTATGTTACGGGGTAAATTGAAAATGATCTTTCAGTGACTTTGGAAAAACCATAAATTTTAAAAAAACTTTCCGATTAAAGCGATGACTTTGTGTATAAACAATTAGATTCATATGACTTTCAGGGAAAAGGTTATTTTGACAGGAGTTATCATTGTTAAGAAAATCTAGATTTTTATCAAAAATAACTTGTAAACCATTCGTTGATATCTTTGAAAGATAGTTGTTTAATGTTTTAGGAAAAATCCAGTTTTGAGCATTTATTCATAATCAGTAATCAAAGTAAATACTAAAACCCAATTAAAAATTACCAAAGGCCTTATTACAACAAAAATCCCCAAATAAAAACTAATTTTAAGCGGTAGAAAGTTCATAAAAATATAACATCTTTTATGGCCTCCACGAGTCCACCTCGGCTCCCACATCCACGATCTACTAATTACCTGAAAAGTTAGGAAAATGGTGAGTCACAGAGACTCAGTGTGTAAAACCATCAAACACATAAACCGGCCCACGGCCCTCAATCTTGTATTTAGCTCATACACAATGTCATACAATCACAAGAAATGCATTATGCCCGGCCCAACCTAGTTTTCCATCCTTTATACACTCCCGTACCAACCATCACACCGTGGGGATTTCTACAATCAACCCTCCATCCGCTACACACCATCTTGACAGTCATGCTATCAGAAAATGTGGCAGAGCCAGCGATCACTATGTGACCTTATAACAACTGTGGCATAGCCACTGATCACGATGTGACCTCATAAACAAATGTGGCAGCACCACCGATCACTATGTGACCTTAAAAACAATGTGGCAGAGCCACCGATGACCATGTGACCTTAAGAACAATGTGGCAGAGCCACCTATCACAATGTGACCTTATCACTTCCCCTTTATCAACATTCCCATATCCCATGCACAACGTTTATATCATGACAGATGTATCATGCTAGTAACAAGGCAATAGATTATCACATACAACCAACTCATATCAGGTAATTACAGATACGTGCACTGCACTTCCCGCTTTACCCCAAAGGGTATGTTTCTTGTATTCTGACCTTTTTTGGCTTTTCAGCCCATACAATTAATAATACAAATAAGTAAAGTGTGTTAGGGTTTACACACAATCACGCTAATCAACCCCTAAAGGTATAACGATAATTTTACCTACCGAGGGTATTTTAGTAATTTACCTACCAAGGGTAATTCGGTAATTTTACTCATAACTAATCCATGCATGCAGTGCATCTCAAACATAATCAATCATACAACCATAGCCAAACCGGTCATATCATAGCACAAGCCAATCACTTACCTACAAGGGCAAATCAGTCATTTTACCCTGTAAGGGTATTTTGATAATCCTACCCTTCTGGGGTAGTTCAGTAATTTCACAAATTAGGGTATTTTGGTAATTTTACAAACCAGTGGTAATTTCACAAACCAGGGGTATTTCGATAATTTTACAAACTAGGGGTATTTCGGTAATTTCACAAACCAAGGGTATTTCGATAATTTTGCAAACCAGGGGTATTTCGATAATTTTACAAACCAGGGGTATTTTGGTTATTTTACAAATCAGGGTGTTAATGACCCAACAGCAGGTCCACTATCGCCTCGAACGACTCAAGTATTCTAAACAGAGATAATGATACGAATGATCTTACGGCCCATTCTCAGTCAAAGTGGGCCCACATACTCGTGTGGCCTATTTAGGCCAAACCTAGCCACATATATGAGATTCACATAGTCTAGTTCACTATCCACTACTCAATCATACAATTTACTCATATGGGCCCTCCGGCCATTGGGCCCACTTGGCCCCTTTCGCACCATCGTGGCCAAACAGCATACACCCACAAGAATACTCATGGTGGCCTCGACTATCGCGTCGAAGCTTCCACACGTGCGCTCACACGCTCGTGTGGTTACCATCGCCATGTGACCGGTATTTCAGCATTTGCCGCTCTACAGTTAGAGAGAGGTACACACCTGATAGGAGTCTGAAGCTGCTAAACCACGCTCCGAGCACTCCTACGTCCAACGCCAACCAGGTATGCCCATTCTCCTCTTATGCAGCTCCATATATAGCTGGCTTCTCACCTTCCTTCTTGGTATCTTTCCGATGTCTGATCCCTCCGTCAGTAGAGTTTAAATCCAAATCAAACTCTTGCCATCCAATCCGCAAAATAAATACTCCCTTGCTTTCCATGAGATTCAAACCCAGGCTCCCTTGCACCCTTAATGATGCCTTGCCACTAGACCACTCGCTTTCTTGTGTCTAAAACCATGCACAACTAAATATAACCCTATGGAAAAATTCTAGAGTCCATTTAAAAAGAAAACCAAAATGCAAAAGCCAAGACTTGAACCTTGGACCTCCTCCCTTCCTTGTGGCGTCACCTCCTTACTCCCTAAGTGGCATCACTTTGCCACTACACCACACACTCCACTTGTGTCTTTTTCTCCACATTTTATTCTTAAAGCCTACCTACTAACTCCATGGTTTTTTCCACCTAAAACCAAAATTTCCCTAAAGCCAAAGTTTGGACCCGGGACTTCATAGAAGCCCCCTAACCTTCCAAAATCACTCACCTACTAGATCCAACTTGCATTAAAGCCGTTCTCTTATTCCCAAGAATTTTAAACACTCCTACGCCTAAGGCCCAATTGGCCTAATCCTACTAGGCCCAACTTTGGTATGTTACATGTATGCAATGCAGCCCAACCCACCTAGTTTTCCATCCTCTAGGTCACTTGAATCGGCCAAACACCTGTGGTATTATGCCACTGTGGTCCCAGACCACTTGTGACAGAGCCACAGAATATATAAACATGGGGCCAACCCACTGTGGTCCCAGACTACTGTGATAATCTCTGATAAGTATATGTGAGGCCAACCCACTGTGGTCCCAGACCACTGAGATGAGTCACTAATAAATATATGTATATGTGGTTCCAAACCACTGTGGTCCTAGACCACTGTGACAGAAGTCACTGAATCATACTTCTCCTTTCAATCATTTTCCAAAGGCCTTGCAACATATTAACATACTGAGATGAATGCAACATACTTTTAATGCACAATAGATAATTAATTCATACATACATGTATTCGAAAGTAACATCACAGTGGAACTTACCTGGTGTCTCCAACCTTACCCACAAGGGTATCTCAATTATCTAAATCGTCATTCTGACTTTTAGCCAACACAGTTATTAACGCAAATCAATAAAGTAGAGTGTGAGCATTACACACCTGATTATGCGTAAAATTAGACTCTCTACGTTGACACTCTCACTAGCAGGGATAACAGCGATTTGCCTATCCCAAGCACGCGTCGGCTCTCTACCACACTCTGGCGGGAAGTCTCGAACCGTCAACACAGCACGTCGTTTGAACTTAGGAGCAGAGAGTCCACTCCCCTCCTTAGTTTGACTGGCACTCGCATCCATGAAGAGAGCCTTGATCAGTACTCAAAGAGAAATATTGATTGGCTAATAAGAAAATTTGATTAAGGCAGAATGCAACGCAATGAAGATAATAGCAAAAAACCTGAAAAGAAATGATTCCTTACCTTGATAAGTGATGAACCACACAACAACTGATTTGTTCTTGAATCAGAGATGAGTTGTGAGAGAAGCAGAAGTTCAGCCTAGCAGTCAAAGATAGCCCCTTGAGTATTCGGCTTAAAAGAAGACTTAGAGAAGGAAAAAGGTATTGCACGAAGTTACCTTACGTTGATACTGGTGGTGAAAAGCCAAAGCAAATTTGGCAGAAAAGTAGCCCTTCATACCCTAGGCTACTTGAGCAGCATTGATTCGAGATGAAAAAGAAACAGAGATTCGGTTAGTGAAGATGGAGATAGAGGAGTTAGAGAAGAAAAAAGAAAGAAGCAGAAACAAATAGAAGGAGAAGAAGATTCAGCTTTTATGACCAGGGAGAAAAGAAGACATTACCTTCAACAATCCAATAGCAAGGTGAAATCGATTCACTTAGGACCAAAGGAACTATTTGGCTAAAGAGAGAAATAAAAAGGTGTCAATGGAGGAGCTGCAAGGTTTCGGCTATAGTGGAGATCACAAGAGAAGAGGTTCGGCTACCAACAAATGAAGTAGGAACTGATTCACAGAGGATGGGAAAGGTTCTGTCGATAGGGAAAAGTGTAGAGAAATAATGAGGAACCAAAGAGAGTTTCAGCTAGAGAAGAAGAAGTAGAGGAGAAAAGAGTTTCGGCCAAGAGAGAATCACAAAGAAGACAGTTGCAGAAAAATAGATGAAGAGAGAAGGAAATACCCAAATGGTCACTCTCTAATTTGGCTAAGACCAAAGATGCAAAAGGAGATGAAGAGAAAAGAATCCCAAAAAATTTGCAACATTCGGCACCCCTCACACTCTATAGTGAATATGCTAAGAAAGAAATGTCTAAGCATCAAGAGAATTTTGGCACACCTCCTACTAGCTAAACCGAAATGCTCCCCCACACATTACCCACAATCGGCCAACAACTCTACCACCCACCAAATCCCTTGTTTTGCTCCTTGCTTTACTCTTCATCCATCATTTGAACTAGAAGACCAAATCTTCCTCCACAAACTCATCCACACCTTCCATTCAAATGCACTGACCAAGTCAATAACAACCTTTGAAGAGTCTAAGATGAAAGCCAACACTCCACCATCTTGAGCACAAAAAAAAAAAAAAATAAAGCTCCCACATGCTGTTGAAGAGACTCAAACTCCTTTCCTCGTTCTGCTCCCTTGTGAAGCCACTCCCTTGCTCCTTATGTAATGTCACCTTGCCACCACACCACACTTCTTCTTGTGTCAATAATTACAAGTAATTACACATAAGGCCTAATCCTACTAGCTTTCCCCCCTTAAGCCCCAAACCAAGGCTCTGGCTTGACCCTGAGCCTCCCCAGGGCCCCCAAACACACCAAAATTACATGCTTAACGATCCACACACAAGAAAAATAGTGAAAAATGCAGAACCCTTATTTTAGGATGTTACACAAGGCATCCCTCATTCACATCTCTTCTCTCACAACTCTTCTCTCCTCTTTCACTTTGTAAGACCCAATTTATGCCCGACCCAATACCAAAATATAAAAAGCCAAAAAAATAGAATAAAAAAACCAACCAAAAATAATAAATTAAAACAAACCAAAATTACAATCCAGTCCATACAACCATTTATAAGCCCAAATACCCCTACCAGCCCAAACGACATACACAGACATAAACCCAGTTAAAATAACCCAAATTGGCCCAGTCCCAAAACTAGCCCGAATGAACCAAATGGTTTCAGCAAGCAGAAACCCTAGGATCTATTCAGCACCACGCACGCACCTCGCGCACCCCCACGCAGCCTCCGTACCGCCAGCGCCTCCGTTCAGCCAAGTCGCCTTTGTACCTACAAATCAGATGACAATAGCAGCAAATACAGAACAAAAAAGAACAAAAAATAGTTATAATTTTTTATTTTTTATTTAAGTTTTATTCCCTATTTTCAGCTTTAAAGGGGCCGAAACACACCATGTAATGAGGGGACACATCTACAGGATTTCAAACACAGAATAAAAATACAGAGAAATACAAATCAGAAACTGAATTTCAAAGGTTTTTGGAATTTCCTTTAACTTTCGAACTGATTTTTATGGAGCTTGGGTTTCTTTCTTTTTTTCCTCTCTTTGCATGCGAATAAACTGAATAAAGGAAAGAGTGTTTTACCTACTTAGCGCGATCGCTGGATTCCTTTTCACTTTGCCGAAATCGAAGTTAAGAGAGGGATTTGAGCATGAAGGTGTTAGCACCTTCGTATGTGAGCGTAAAAGGGCCATATTCGGCCTTTAACCCATACCATCGCTAATCTCAGAAGTATGGTAGTCGAATGGCCTGGCCCTTGAGGCGGCGCTAAGACAGGGGATTAAACTCTAGCAGAGAAAAAATGAAAGCCCCCTTTTGTTTCTTTTGAGTGGCAGCAGAAATGAAAGAAAAAAAAAAGGAAGAACTTGTCTTTTATAAAGGGATGAAATGACGTCGCTTAGGGCCGTTTCAGTGGCCTCAAAACGGTGCCATATTGGCCATTACCCAATGACCCGACCCAGACGAAAGAAGGATCAGCGCGCTTTCGCAGTAGTGGGATATTTGCGTCTTTAATCCTTCTGTTTTTGTATTGCTATTCAATTGTATTTATTACATGTTTTCTTTTATTTCTTATTTAGTCCCTATAATGTGCGTGTTATTTCATTGTAGTCCGGCCTATACACTGCATTTCGGTTTGTAAATATTTTCTATTTTACTCCCTGATTATTTGAGCGCATATTGATTTATCCCTGGGTTTTATTAAACAAATTCTTTGCAAAAACAGTCTTTTAATTCCATTTCTTTTTCAATTAAGTTTTTTTTCTTCTATAAAATTTATTCATTATCTATTTTTAAAAGCTGTTTTAATAAATTATGTTGAACTATTTTATTAATTCTACAATATTTTAGTTTGTTTCAAATTTTCATTTATATATGAATGTTTGATTTCAAAATATTCTTTTATATATTTCCTTATTTCAATAATTTGTATATTATTATCTAGTATTTTAATCTTTAATTACGATTGATACGCATTACTTTTGTATATTACTTATTCAATTTTCTTTTTATATAATATTCACTTTAAACCTCATATATATGATTCGTTGTTTGTATTAAAGATTTTAAATAATTCTTATATATTATTCATTTTCTATTGGTCTTAAAATTTGATGTATTTTTATTTATGTTAAATTGCTTAGTGTTTCCTTCTAAACTTTTTTTCACTAGTCTTGAATATTAATATTTGTATAGTGTATGATACAATACCATTATATGAACCTTAATTTGCTCTTTTCATTATTGCCATTCATGTTCACAATTATATGTTTGCTTTTATTGAGATTGAAATTTCCAACTTAGCTATGAAAAATATTTTATCCAAACAAACCAAGCAAACATGTTTTGAGTCGTTTTTTTTTTTTACTTATTCTTAAGGTTTCAAAACAAGGTAATATTCGTGCGTACAGAAATTCAAAGAAATCGTGCCCAATTGTGCTAGTGTAGTTTCTTGTTTGACTAAATAAACGAATATCCTTTTAAATTTTATCTGTATTTTCAAAATAAGGTAATATTTATGCGTTTGGAAATTCGAAGAAATCGTGTCCAATCGTGCTGGGTGTGGTTTTTTGTTTGTCCAAATAACCAAAAACCCTTTTCAAAATTTTAATACATGTGCTTGGAGAATTTTGGGGATGATCTTGAATTCGAGTACTCAGATTGTCGTGTCCAATCGTGTTGGATGTGATACTCTATTCCTTTAGAACAAGGGAATCTCAATATTCAATCAAGTTATTTAAAATTAAAAAAATAGAATTTCAAAATTCTTTCAAACTTTTCAACATTAGGACATCAATTAATCAATTTGGTACCAATTTTAGGCGTTGCGAGGGTGCTAGTCCTTCCTCGCACGTAACTGACTCCCAAACCCATTTTCTTCTTGAAATTCGTAGACCAAAATTCATTTTATAGGTGACTCGATCGCACCTGAACAAAAAGGATTGGTGGCGACTCTATATTTTTAAAAGTCGATTCTCGTTTTTCAAAACCCGATAAAAAATGGTTTCAACACACTTTTTCTCTCATTTTCCCATTCAAAGTTCCTTGCTCTTGTACCAATTTCTCCTCTTGGGAAAGGGGTCTTCTTCAGCCAATTTGGAGCAGCAATTGAGTTTTCATAGCAGCCTTGGTCGGCGAGGACAACAAAGATGGAAGAACAGAGCAACCTAGTCAAGCTACGGAAAACCACCGGATTTGATTCTTGTTCCCTATCTCTTTAATTTTTGTTGATTTTATGATGAACATATCTATGAATATTTATGTTTTTGGAATGGTTAATTTAATCAGCTTAGCTTAAATTTAATTCGTGTTGGGTTGATTGCATTTCGTCCTCTTGATTTGTTAAATTTATGTTTATGTTGTTATAGGCCTCGGTAAAATGCTTGATTAAGTAAAATCATGCCTAAGTTATTCTAGCATTATAACTAAAGATTTGATTATTTAAATGTATTTAAATTGTAATTAATGGACACAGTACTTAATCAGTGCATGTTTAATTCTTCTAAGGTAGCTGAAGATTAGATTAGCATTGTATTTGGCGATACATATGCCTTGCATAACTTGCAAGATTATTGCGATTAAACTGTTTCAGGGTAAGGATACTTTGTTACCTCACATAGTCTTTTATATGCTTATTAGGTTGAATTGATCATTTGAATCGACATAGGAATATGCGAGAGATTGTTTAATTTAATTAGTATGTATGTGCAATAACATGTTTACCTTTATAAATCTGTTTATTGGTCGAATTGACATAGTAATATGTACAAGAGATGAATGGATTTTTATTTGTAAATATGTTCATAAGTTAGCAAATTATCGAGTTGTTGTGATTTATTCGTAACAAGTATAATCATAAGTTTAATAATTCTAAGGTAGGAAATATAATTAATCCAACACAATTATATCATCTTGATTAAAATTAGCTTTTGAAATCGTGCATTAATTAGAACTTTATTTTATTTTACTTTGTTTTCTAGTTTTTAATCAATTCTCAAATCCAAATATTTTTCCTTCACCAAAGTTTTTAAAATTACTTTCATAAATAATTCTTTTACAGTCCCTATGGGTACGATAACTCGACATTTACTTGTCACTTTATTACTTGTTGCAATTGTGTGCAGCTGCACATTTCCATCGTTCCAGATATACATAACATATAATTCAGCAATCCGTCAATTTATTATCATTTCCTCTCTTTTGAGCTATGATCAGTTAGCTGCTTGTAACACCCCTTACCCATATTCGACGCCGGAACCTGGTACGAGGCATTCTCGGATTAACTTACTTACTCGTACAAAATCGGGCAATGAAATTTCTTTTCAACTTAAAATTTTTTATTTAAACTCTTAACTTCCTTATTATGGGTCTATGAGACCCAAAACATACACATGGGGTGATCCGGGATAGAACCGGAAACTTTCGAACACTTAGAAAATTTTTATTCAAACAGGACCACACGCCCGTGTGGGTAGGCCATGTGGTCTTACACACCCATGTCCCTTGTCTGTGTGGATTTTGTTTTTCAATTTGAACCTACTGGGGTTTTCACAAGGCCTGACACACACCCGTGTCTGTGGTCCGTGTCCCTCACACGGCCATGACACGCCTGTGCCTTAGCCCGTGTGTGAAAACCTTAGTATTATGTTTATGACGTCAGCAAACACTTAGGCGCACACGGCCTAGTCACATGCCTGTGTGATGAGCTGAATTTTTCTCAAATTAGATGCAGGGGACACACGGCCTACCAACACGCCCTCGGGGCTGACCGTGTGTCACACAAGGCCAAGACACACGCCCATGTGTCTACCCGTGTGGACAATTATATGGCTATTTACCTAGCCATTTGCCACCTTGAAAAACAATCACACTTATACTAATTTCAAGCAACATTTAGCATAGTAATAATGCATCTTTAGCTATCACTAATTCATCATACATCTACTTCACGATTGCATCAACTTGCACTTCATGAATTTCATTATTGAATATATATAACTTAACTATACCAAAAGAATAGCTTGATAGTGTGAATCAAACTTCGACGTCCTTCGATCCCCGAGCTAGATTGGCGATACTACAAGGAAATGGGAAAGAGAGGGAGTGAGCATAAAGCTTAGTAAGTTTGCATGAAATAAATAGAAACATAAAGGCTCATGATAATATCCATTCATCACACTAAATAATGCACAAGTTCTCAAGCACATCGACATAACTTACTCATGCTTGCTCTTACCAAATCACATTTCACATTTTGTATTCATTTCTCATAAGTTACTCATGGGTACTTGTATCACTTCATCATATAACTTTAGCACTTTTATTCTCTTGAACATAGACTTGCTCTTGTCCTCTTTAACATAAACTTAGCTCTTTACCTGTTAAACTACTTGGAATACCAAAGGATACTAAATCTCGTTATACATGTAACACGATGCCAATGCCATATCCCAGATATGGTCTTACATGGGATCACATCTCGATGCTAATGCCATATCCCAGATATGGTCTTACACGGGATCTCATGTCTCGATGTCGAAGCCATATCCCAGATATGGTCTTATACGAGATCATATATCGATGTCGATGCCATGTCCCAGACATGGTCTTACATGAGATCTTTATTCGGTACCGAGGCCATGTCCCATACATGGTCTTATACGAACCTTCATTTGGTGTCAACGCCATGTCCCAGACATGGTCTTACACGAGACCCTTTTTGTCTCATGTTGTGACAATGGTATCCTTGCTATTCCTAATGTTCAACTGGGACTTCAACTTAACATAATTTCATTATACTCTCATCAAGGCATCATTAATCGATTTCATAAAAATAATATTCATTTCTCATAATATAAAGCAATTAAAACATAATAACATTATGTAGCTTTAATTTCACACAAACTTACCTCGATACCAAAATATATGTGGAATTATTCAATTTAGTCCACGACCTTGTCCTTGCCTCGGTTTTAGTTTGAGCTTCGTGTTTCTTGATCTATAATAACAATTTCAATTGTTCAATAATCACATTGACTAAAATAACCCATGAATCATACTTTGGCAAAATTATGATTTTGCCCTTAAACTTTCACGTATTTACACTTTTACCTCTAGGCTCGTAAAATGATTTTTATCCAATTTCTTTGTATTTCAAGCCTATACGAACCATTTCCATAACTACAACATTCAACAATTTCCACTAATTCACACTTTTATGATAACTTTCATAACTTTTACAATTAGGTCCTTTTACGAGTTTCTCATGAAAATCTCTTAGAAAAAGATGTTTATCATACATCAAACTTTCATATACCTCCATAAATCATCAAAATACATGCATGTCATACATGATTAAATTTTTGAACATGAACCCTAGCTCAAAATATAGCTAGAAATAGCTAAATCGAGCAACGAGGATTTCAAAAATACGAAAAACATTAAAAACGGGGCTAGAAGGTACTTACAATCAACCTTGAAAGATGAAGAAACCCTAGCTATGGTGCCCTTGAATTTTCGGCTAGCATGGAGAAGATGGACATGATTTTTGACTTCTTTTTCCCTTTTAATTCTTTTATTAATCAAACGAAAAAAATGCTCTTAAGGCCCCTTTCTTGAGATTTTTCCTTCCCATGTCTATTTTTGTCCATCATAATATAATGGTATAATTGCTAAATAAGGACCTCTAATAAATTTTCTATTACTATTTCATACTTGAATCTTTTAGAATCTCATGTTTTCTAATCTTTGCAATTTAGTCCTAATGAATAAATTAATCACTAATTAATAAAATTTCTTCATGAAATTTTCACACAATCATGCAAACATGTCTTAGACCTCATAAAAATAATAAAACACATATTTCTACTTTATATTTGTGGTCTTGCAACCACTATTCCGATTAGGCCCTTAATCGGGCTATTACAATTCTCCCCCTTAGGGATTTTCGTCGCCGAAAATCTTACCGGCAAAAAGTTTTGGATATTAGTTTCTCATAGCCTCCTCAGGCTCCCATGTAGCCTCTTCCACCCGATGTATTTTCCAAAATACTTTCACAAGAGCTATACTTTTATTTCTTAACTGTTTGACTTCCCATGCCAAAATCTTAACCGGCTCATCGCCATAAGTCATATCAGGTTGAATTTCAACCTCTATTGGTACAATCACATGCGAAGGGTCTGATCGGTAGTGACGTAACATAGATATGTGGAATACATCATGAATCTTTTCCAGCTCAGACGGTAAAGCCAAATGATAAGCTATCGGCCATATCCTCTCAGTAATCTCATACGGTCTAAAGCACGGACTCAATTTGCCTTTCTGGCTAAATCTGACAACTTTCTTCCATGGCGACACTTTTAAGAATACCTTATCACCAACTTGAAACTCTATCTCTTTCCATTTCAAGTTTGAGTAAGACTTTGTCTATCCGAAGCAGCTTTTAAACAGTCACGAATCACTTTTATTTTCTCTTTAGTTTCTCTAACTAAATCGATCCCGTGAATTTGATTTTCTCTGAGTTCAGTCCAATACAAAGGCGTTCGGCACGTTCACCAATACAACTCCTCATACGGCGCCATTTTCAAACTCGACTATAAACTGTTATTGTAAGCAAACTCTACCAACAGTAAGTACTTTTCCTAGCTGCCTTGAAATTCCAAAATACAATATCGGAGCATGTCTTCTAGTATCTATATTACTCTCTCCGATTGTCCGTCAGCTTGTGGGTGGAAAGCTGTACTAAAACTTAACTTTGTGCCCAAGGCTTCTTGCAACTTTTTCCAAAATCGTGATGTGAATCTTGGATCTCTATCCAATATAATCAACAACAGTACTCTATGTAGTCTTACAATCTCGAAACATACAAGCCTGCCAACTTATCAAGTGAATAATCAATGCGTACTGGTATAAAATGGGCTGAATTTGTAAGTCTATCAACCACAACCCATACGACATCAAATCATTATATATCTTTGTACTGCCTGGATGTACTGATAAACATCCACTACGTGCTTTGTGTAAAACTTTCTGAATAAGCTCATCATCTCTCAGTACATAGACTTTATCTCAGAACATCAAACATCCATCAAAATTAATCCAAAAATCTAACTCAACACCCGACTCACACTGAACTCTTTTGGCTTGCAAGTCACTGTCACCTTTTTGAGCTTCACAAATCTCTTGGAGAAACATCAGTCTAGCCCTCAATTTAGCTAGCATGGAACCATCATCTGACAAGGTCATCCGTGCATTCATGGCTCTCAATGCAAACAAGGATTTCCTGCTCAAGGCATCGGTGACCACATTCGCCTTTCCCGGATGGTAGTCAATCACTAGTTCATAATCTGTAACATCCTAAAAAGGGCCTATGCATTTTTGGTTTAATTGTACGAAATGACATGTCTTATGTGTTATGAATGTATTTTGAACATTTTTGGAAACCTGGGAATGTATGGAAATGTTACGTTAAAAGAGGAAAGTGAACATTTTGGAAACCTAAGTTAAAAGAGGAAAGTGAACATTTCGGAAACCTAAGTTAAAATAGGAAAGTGAACATTTTGGAAACCTAAGTTAAAAGAGGAAAGTGAACATTTTGGAAACTTAAGTTAAAAGAGGAAAGTGAAACAAGGTGGCCTTAAGGAAATTAATAGAAGAAGTTTGACACACAAACTGACTTGGAAAAGTGGCCTGGAAATGCCACTTAGGGCCTCTGGAAATGGTGCCATATACAAGGGAATTGGGCTTAAGTTCGAGTCACATGGGAAGCAAATAAAAAAGTTTTATTTTTGCTTCCGTAGAGAGAGAGGTGGGCGACATTAAGGCTCTTAAAGAGGAGTTTTATTCTCTTTAAATTTTGACTAAATAGGGGATAAATAATAGATTATTTTCAAGAGATAAATGATAGAATATTTCTTTTATTTTATGAGGTGATAAGAGGAGAAAAGTGAGGAAGGGCTAGTGTTTGAGTGCTAGCCGAAATTCTTAGTTGAAGTATCCATCTTTTTCTTCTTTTTGTTTAGTCTCTCATCTTCTCCCTAGCCAAATGTCCCTCTTTTCCTTCTCTCCCAATCTTCCTTGCTAGCCGAAACCATTCTCTTCCTATAGTCACTATAGCCGAAACTCATAAAGCTTCACACTCTCCCTCTCCACATTCTTTAAAGGCCGAACCCCAAAATTATTTTCCTTTAATTTAATTAAGGCCGAATCTTCATTAACTCTCTAAGCCATTGTCAAAATTCTTCTACCTCATCTCTTCTCAGTCTAGGCCGAATAGCAACCAGGTTAGAGATCTCTTTTGATCCCTTCTCAAATCGGTTTGGATAGGTAAGTATGCTATGGCCGAATCTCTTTTATTTCTCTTTATTCCTCCTCTGTCGACATGTGTAGAACAAAAGCTGAAATACAGCATTTGATTTGACTCTTATTCAACCATGAAATCAATTCTTTTAGGAATTTGAGGATTTGTTTTGGAGTAAGCCGACTTCTAGAGGAGAGCATTCAGGATTCGGTTATCTAAGGTAAGGCATGGATTCGGCCAAAGGGCCATTGATTATGTTTAAGTGATTGGAATCGAATCTAATATATGAGTCTATAGGTGACTTGACAAATACCAAAGGGAATTAGCAATTTGGATTTAGATCCCTAAGGTAAGTGTACATGAATATTCGCCAAGGCTTATTTTGGTATGAAGATCTATTTCTTATTTCGCTTAAAAGTCAAACTAATTAGTTAAGTGATTTTAGTGCCTAGCCGATTGCAAAGGAGAACTCTCTGAAGTTTGAGGATTTGACTATAGTCAATTCGACAACAAGGTAAGCATATAAGTGTACTAATCCCATTGGAATGTGGTTTATGGCCGAATGGTTCTTTTTGTTAAAATCCTAGTATTGGCCGAATGTAGGAGTTAAGAATCTAAAGCGTTAGATCGAGTTTTCGGGTTTTTAGGAAAGCATTAATATCAGGTGTGTATTCCGCACTAATTCTTAATATGTTTTATGGCAATATTTAATATGTGCATGTTTACCGTGTTACGGTACAAAGTACTCAGGTACGTTTCCTACTCCTACTAGGATTACGAAATATGTTATATTTAACATGTGAAAAGTGACAAAAATGTGAATTTAAGTATGATATGCATGATATGAATAATATGGGGCATTCGGATTATATGAAAAAGGGGAAGTGAAAGTGGTGACTTCGGTCTCACTATCTGAATGTGGTGACTTTGGTCACATTATCTGAATGTGGTAACTTCGGTTACATTATCTGAATGTGGTGTCTCATGACACAATTATTTAATCTGGTGGCTAAGCCACGAATTTTATATGGGCGATGAGCACGTCGACTGCAGTGACTACCTTCGATGGTGTGTAGCGGATGGAGGGTTGACTTAGTAGTCCCCACGGTGTGCAGGTTGGTATGGGGATGTGTAGCGGATGGCATCTAGGTTTGGGTTCGGGTTGCATCATTATCTTGAATTATTATGTGAACATGATATGTATGGTATGCCTAAATCTATTAAATTTTAGTGTTGGTTACACATTGAGTCTGTTGACTCACCCCGTTGTGGGAACATGTTTCAGGTGATGAACAGTGATGGACCGGACTACGAGAACTTGTGGTGGCCATGCTCAGCTTAAAGTTTTATTTAATTTGGACATTTTATTTTATTTAAGTACTCTACAAATTTTATTTTGGGTTTTGTTTTATGTAATAAGGTCATAGTGATGATTTTATTGTTGTTTTAATTACTATGTTACAAATTTATGTTATTTAAAGATTAAGTCAATTTAATTTAAAATAAACTTTAAATGTTTTGTCACCAAATAAATGGGTTTTCAATATAAAAATAAACTTGTTTTCAACTCGAGCCCAACCCATAAACAAACTATCCTCAAAACACACAGTTTTCAAAGTAACAAAAGAATTTTGAACCGGTTTACATCGAGGAACATACCAGATCCGGTCCAGGCTCGTGGGCCGGGTGTAGGGTGTTTCAGTTTGGTATCAGAGCCCAATTTTAAACTCTCGGCCTGTGGTCTAAGGCCCAAAACGTTTTCAAATCGAGCCCAAATGAGTTTTATGGAAGTATTTACGAAAATAGGCAGGTTTGATGGCATGGCACCTAAGTCTCCAACCATGATCCACTGGTAAGTACCCCTAACCATCTATGTGATTATGTGATTTATAGAAGGGTAGAAAAAGAATGGAACGTAGAATAGAATGATAGGTACTTGAACTCTAGGACTAGTCTACCCCAACTACTACATAAGACTTAAATGCCTAACTAAACAAACCTATGGCTAAGTCAACCGAGTTAGGGTGTGGTAACTCCCTGCATGCATGTCAGGATTGGATCCAAGAGCACAGTATTTAAGCGATCCTAGTGACTCACCTCCTCTTCGCAGAATCCTGCAGTGCGTAGCTTCGGTTCACCCTAACCCAGAGGACTTAGTGGGTGTGGCAACCCACATGCATGCCTAGGAATGGTTTCAGTGGGAGCTTGGTACTTAAGCGTCAGTGTGACTCACCTCCTCTCCACTCAAATCCTACAGTGCGTAGCTTTGGTTCACCCCGACCAAGAAGACTTGGTCATAGACTAAACCCAAAGAACTAAAACCCGAAAGGAACTAGCCATGTTTTTTTTAAGAACCCTAATTTTAAAACTCTTAAAATCATTTTTCTTTAATTTGTGAAAACTATTTTTTTCCACACAATTTTCTGAAAAATTTCTGATTTATAAAATTACAAAAAATACCCCTAGTGGTTAAATTACAAAAATGCCCTTGGTTTATAAAAAAGTCTAAAATACCCATAGTTCTAATCAACATTTTCATTATTTTATAACAAGTCCAAAAACCCTTATTTGCAAATTATCAAAAATACCTTGATTTTGGAAAATTACAAAATTGCCCCTAACTTATCAAAATTTCCAAAATGACCCTGATTTTCAAAATTTTTGCAACTTCATCGTTTTGGAAAATAAATTTCTCAAAAAGAACTCTCAAAGTTTGCAAATTTTGAAATATCCCTGAATTATTAAACTTTACAAATTTACCCAGGTTAATTACCAAAATACCCTCGGGAATGGGAAAATTTACCAAAATACTTTTTGACAAAATCACCAAGGAACCTTATTTGACAAATTATGAAAATACCCAGAGGGACAAATTACACAAATACCCCTAGGTAGTGGAAAAACAACAACAATGAAAACTACAACATTTCTCTGAATGAACGGAAGTTCATAATTGATTGATGGATGTACAAATGTGAAGACTGTGTGCATGTATGAATACGAAAGAACCACTCTTAAAATTCTTTACATAAAACTTCATCGTGGATAATCAGTGGAATAAGGGCTAATTCATAAAACTTTCTTAAATCAGATTAAAGCGCAACGTTAGATATGAGTTCTAGAGGACGCAGTCGTCATGGACGCGGTAGAGGAAGAATGACTGTGTCAGAACCCATTAGATCGGGTCAAAGGTCTAATAATGAGTTACCACCGCCACCACCACCCCCAGCTGTTGGTGTCGAGCAGCAGGCTCAGATAGGGGATGATGCTGTATCGCAGTCTATGCTGCGAGTTCTGGAAATGGTGGCTGGAGCAGGCAGAAATATAGGAGCTCTAAAGTTCAGACTGAGCGACTCGAGCCAACTGAGTGAGGTGTTCCGTGGAGTGTCCGTGTGGCACCCAAGACAATTGAATCTTGGTTGGAGGCGACCAAGTGCATTATGGATGAGCTCAACGACCCTCAAGAGAAGTTGAAAGGAATGGTGGCACCATTCGCGATGAAGCGATCAATGGTGGTTAACGATTCGGGATGGTGCCACAAATGAGGATCGACACAGGATTATGTTAAGACAACATATCGGAAGAAGTATGTGGGGACCGATATATTGATGAGCGAGAGGAAGGCTTTTTGAAATTGGGTTCAAGAGAACAAGTCAGTAACAACGTATGAAGCTAAATTTTTGAGGTTGAGCCGATATGCTTGAGGAGTAGTAGCAACTGAGCATGAACACTCTGTCCATTCTGAGGACGGACTAAGGGATGATTTGAGATTGTTGATAGCACCGCATCGAGAGCGTGAGTTTTCTACTTTAGTAGAAAAGGCCAAGGTAGCCGAGGAATTAAGGATATCAAAGCGGACTATGGATCTAATAGGCTAAAAGAGGTTTTGGATCATCAGGATGGTTCAAAAGAGGCCTAGAGTTGATGGGCCATGAAATCGACAAGTCGATACAGGATGGCGATGTCGTCCTTGTGATCATTATGGAAAGAAACACTTAGGGAGTCTTTGAAAAAACGGAGGATGTTTTAGGTGTGGGTCCAAGGACCATATGCTCAAAGATTGTCCTAAGAAACCAGATGAAAGTCGATCAGTAGCTCAAAATGTTAATCAGGCTGGTGGAGGAGGACAGAAGCCTCAACGAGGTCATGGTTCAAATAACAGAGGTAATGGTGCTGGCAGAGGACGTGGAACACAAGGTAGAGGTGCTGCTAACACTGAGGTAAGGCAGCCGGGTTTGGTTTATGCAGTTCACAGGAGGGAGGATGGTGACGCACCGGATGTTATAATCGGTACGTTCCTTATTTATGGAAAGCCTTATTATGCCTTAATTAATGTGGGCTCGACCCATTCTTATGTTGCTTGTAGTGTAGTGGAAACACTAGGCCTAGACTCTGAACTTTCTGATAGGCAGATGACTGTAGTTAGCCCATTAGACCAAACTATAGTGGTGGATAAGATCTTTCGGAGTGTATCTTTAGAGATTCAGGGAGTGAACTTTCGGGCTGACTTAATAGAATTACCCTTTGGGGAGTTTGAACTCATACTTGGAATGGACAGGCTAGTAGAGCACCGAGCCGTGTTGGATTGTGCGGCTAAACGAATGGAACTAAGGACCCCGGAAGATGAAGTAGTGGTAATGATCGGAGAAAGAAGAAGCTACCGCTAACGTAGTTTACGCATTGAAGGTGAGAAAATGGTTAGGAAAGGGTACAAGGCATTTCTGGCTTTCGTCGATCTTTGTGAAGCAAAAAGAAGGGGGAGTTAGTGGAGTTAGAACAGTAAAGGACTTTAAAGACGTATTTTTGGAGGAATTACTTGGAATACCCCCAGATAGGGAGGTGGAATTTGGAATAGATTTACTATCGGGAATAGCTCCTATGTCACTCGCTCCATACCGAATGGCGCCAAAAGAATTAGTGGAGCTCAAGGCTCAAATCCAAGAATTGCTGGATCGTGGGTTCATTCGACCCAGTGTGTCTCTATGGGGAGCACCGGTCCTATTTGTAAAGAAGAAGGACGGAACTATGCGTATGTGCATAGATTACCGTCAGTTAAATAAGCTGACCATTAAGAACAAGTATCCTTTGCCAAGGATTGATGACTTGTTTGATCAGCTGAAAGGGGCCGCAGTATTCTCAAAGATAGACTTGAGGTCGGGATATCTTCAGTTGAAGGTGAAGGAGGCAGATATCCATAAGATAGCTTTTAGGACAAGATACGGCCATTTTGAGTTTGTAGTAATGCCATTTGGGTTGACGAACACTCCAACCACGTTCATGGATATGATGAACCGAGTTTTCCAACCTTACTTGGATAGGTTCGTCGTCGTGTTCATCGATGATATTTTGGTGTACTCCAAGTCTGAAGAGGAGCATGATGAGCATCTCCGAGTTGTGCTACAAGTGTTAAGGGAGAAGAAGCTCTATGCCAAATTCAGCAAGTGTAAATTTTGGCTCAAGGAGGTGGCATTCTTAGGGCATGTGGTATCCGCAGAGGGAATAAGAGTGGATCCTAGGAAGATCGAAGCAGTGTTGGATTGGAAACCACCTAGGTCCGTGGTTGAGATCCAAAGTTTCTTAGGTTTGGCAGGCTATTACAGAAGGTTTGTAGAAGGGTTCTCGTCTATAGCCGTGCCTTTGACAAAGTTGTTGAGGAAAGAAGTGCCCTTTGTATGGTCGGATAAGCAGCAAGAGAGCTTTGAGAAGCTTAAGAAGGTTTTAACGGAAGCTCCAGTATTGATTCAGCCAGAGGCAGGAAAGGAATTCACGGTGTATTGTGACGCTTCCCATACAGGTTTGGGTTGCGTATTGATGCAAGACGGAAAGGTAGTCGCATATGCATCTCGACAGTTAAGGCCGCATGAGGTTAACTACCCAACCCATGACTTGGAATTGGCAGCAGTGGTTTTCGCCCTTAAGGTGTGGAGGCACTATCTCTATGGAGAAATGTCAGTGATCTACACAGACCACAAGAGCCTTAAGTATCTATTGACTCAGAAGGAGTTGAACTTGAGGCAGCGAAGGTGGGTGGAGTTATTGAAGGATTATGATTGCTCGATGGAGTACCACCCGGGCAAGGCAAATGTGGTAGCTGATGCCCTAAGTCAGAAGGTTGTGTCGGATCTAAGGGTTATATTCGCTCACTTAAGTTTGTATGATGATGGAAGCCTATTGGCAGAGTTGCAAGTCAAACCCACATGGCTGAATGAGGTGAAAAGAGGACAGTTGACTGATAAGGACCTAAGTGCTAAGTTACAGCAAGTACAGAACATAGAGAGTTAGAGGATTATGGCATTAATGATGAAGGAGTATTGTGCTACAAAGGAAAAGTCTATATGCCGAAGGACGAGGAGTTAAGACAGAGGATTCTTCGGGAAGTGCATAATAGCCCTTATGCTATGCATCCCAGAGGCATTAAGTTGTACAGAGATCTAAGAGAATAATTTTGGTGGCTTGATCTTAAACGAGAAGTTACTGAATTCATGGGAAAATGCCTGACGTGTCAGTAAGTTAAGGCTGAACACCAAGTTCCATCGGGATTGCTTCAGCCAATCGAGATTCCGCAGTGGAAGTGGGAAAGAATTACCGTGGACTTCGTTAGTGGGCTTCCCCTTACGCCTACTAAGAAGGACTCGGTATGGGTAATAGTGGATCGTTTGACTAAATCCGCACACTTCATCCCGGTAAGAGTGGATTATTCCCTTCAAAAGTTAGCCAAATTATACGTGGCGGAGATTGTAAGGTTACACGGAGTGCCGGTGTCAATTATTTCGGATAGAGACCCAAGGTTCACGTCTCGATTTTGGAGGGCACTTCATCAAGCTTTAGGCACTAAGTTGGACTTCACTACGGCTTTTCATCCACAATCGACGAGCGATCTGAGCACGGTAATACAAGTGTTGGAGGATATGTTGAGAGGTCAGTGATGGATTTTCGAGGAAGTTGGGAGGATTACTTGCCTTTAGCAGAGTTCGCTTACATCAACAGTTATCAGGCTAGCATTCGGATGGCACCATATGAAGCATTGTACGGTCGGAAGTGTCGAACTCATACTTGTTGGACTGAGTTAGGAGAACGTCGAGTTTTGGGACCAGAGTTGGTGGCAGAAACTGAAGAGAAGGTTGAGATAATCCGAGCACGGTTAAAGGAAGCCTCTGATTGGCAGAAGTCTTACACCGACCTCAAGCGGAAGGAAATAGAGTTTGAAGTGGGAGACCAAGTGTTTCTGAAATCTCGCCTTGGAAGAAGGTAATGAGGTTTGGTCAAAAAGGGAAGTTAAGGCCAAGGTTTATAGGGCCCTATCGAGTACTAAAGTGAGTTGGGCCAGTGGCATATCAGCTAAAGTTGCCACCAGAGTTGCAGTGGATGCACGACGTATTCCATGTATCCATGCTACGTCGCTACCGATCGGATCCATCCCATGTAGTACCAGTTGAAGAAGTGGAGCTAAGGCCAGATTTATCCTATGAGGAAGAGCCGATTCAAATCTTGGAATGAGACGTGAAAATATTACGGAGGAAGTCGCCTCTCTAGTCAAAGTGTTGTGGCGCAATCATGGATCTAAGAAGCTTCGTGGGAGCCAAAAGAGGCAATCGACAAAGAATACCCTCAATTACTTTAGCTAGGAAATTTCGAGGACGAAATTATTTTAAGGGCTAGAACGTAACATCCTAAAAAGGGCCTATGCATTTTGGTTTAATTATACGAAATGACATGTCTTATGTGTTATGGATGTATTTTGAACATTTTGGAAACACAGGAATGTATGGAAATGTTACGTTAAAAGAGGAAAGTGAACATTTTGGAAACCTAAGTTAAAAGAGGAAAGTGAACATTTTGGAAACCTAAGTTAAAAGAGGAAAGTGAACATTTTGGAAACTTAAGTTAAAAGAGGAAAGTGAAACAAGGTGGCCTTAAGGAAATTAATAGAAGAAGTTTGACACACAAACTGACTTGGAAAAGTGGCCTGGAAATGCCACTTAGGGCCTCTGGAAATGGCGCCATATACAAGGGAATTGGGCCTAAGTTCGAGTCACATGGGAAGCAAATAAAAGAAGTTTTATTTTTGCTTCCAGAAGCAGAGAGGTGGACGGCATTAAGGCTCTTAAAAGAGGAGTTTTATTCTCTTTAAATTTCGGCTAAATAGGGGATAAATAATAGATTATTTTTGAGAGATAAATGATAGAATATTTCTTTTATTTTATGAGGTGATAAGAGGAGAAAAGTGAGGAAGGGCTAGTGTTTGAGTGCTAGCCGAAATTCTTAGTTGAAGTATCCATCTTTTTCTTCTTTTTGTTTAGTCTCTCATCTTCTCCCTAGCCAATGTCCCTCTTTCCTTCTCTCCCAATCTTCCTTGCTAGTCAAACCATTCTCTTCCTATGGTCACCATAGCCAAACTCATAAAGCTTCACACTCTCCTCTCCACATTCTTTAAAGGCGAACCCCAAAATTATTTTCCTTTAATTTAATTAAGGTCAATCTTCATTAACTCCCTAAGCCATTGTTGAAATTCTTCTACCTCATCTCTTCTCGCCTAGTAGAATAGCAACCAAAGTTAGAGATCTCTTTGATCCCTTCTCAAATCGGTTTGGATAGGTAAGTATGCTATGGCGAATCTCTTTTATTTCTCTTTATTCCTCCTCTGTCGACATGTGTAGAACAAAAGCTGAAATACAGCATTTGATTTGACTCTTATTCAACCATGAAATCAGCTCTTTTAGGAATTTTGGGATTTGTTTTGGAGTAAGCCGACTTCTAGAGGAGAGCATTCAGGATTCGGTTATCTAAGGTAAGGCATGGATTCGGCCAAAGGGCCATTAATTATGTTTAAGTGATTAGAATCGAATCTAATATATGAGTCTATAGGTGATTTCGACAAATACCAAAGGGAATTAGCAATTTCGGGATTTAGATCCCTAAGGTAAGTGTACATGAATATTCGGCCAAGGCTTATTTTGGTATGAAGATCTATTTCTTATATCGCTTAAAAGCCGAAACTAATTAGTTAAGTGATTTTAGTGCCTAGCCGATTGCAAGGGGAGAACTCTGCGAAGTTTCGGGATTTGACAATAGTCAATTCGATAGCAAGGTAAGCATATAAGTGTACTAATCCTACTGGAATTTGGTTTATGGCCGAATGGTTCTTTTTGTTAAAATCCTAGTATTGGCCGAATGTAGGAGTTAAGAATCTAAAGCGTTAGATCGAGTTTTTGGAGGAAAGCATTAATATCAGGTGTGTATTCCACACTAATTCTTAATATGTTTTATGGCAATATTTAATATGTGCATGTTTATCGTGTTACGGTACAAAGTACTCAGGTACGTTTCCTACTCCTACTAGGATTACGAAATATGTTATATTTAACATGTGAAAAGTGACATAAATGTGAATTTAAGTATGATATGCATGATATGAATAATATGGGGCATTCGGGTTATATGAAAAAGGGGAAGTGAAGGTGGTGACTTTGGTCTCACTATCTGAATGTGGTGACTTCGATCACATTATCTGAATGTGGTAACTTTGGTTACATTATCTGAATGTGGTGTCTCATGACACAATTATTTAATTTGGTGGCTAAGCCACTAATTTTATATGGGCGATGAGCACGTCGACTGCAGCGACTGCCTTCGATGGTGTGTAGCGGATAGAGGGTTGACTTAGTAGTCCCCACGGTGTGCAGGTTGGTATGGGGATATGTAGCGGATGGCATCTAGGTTTGGGTTCGGGTTGCATCATTATCTTGAATTATTATGTGAACATGATATGTATGGTATGCCTAAATCTATTAAATTTTAGTGTTGGTTACACATTGAGTCTGTTGACTCACCCCGTTGTGGGAACATGTTTCAGGTGATGAACAGTGATGGACCGGGGCTACGAGAACTTGTGGTGGCCGTGCTCAGCTTAAAGTTTTATTTAATTTGGACATTTTATTTTATTTAAGTACTCTACAAATTTTATTTTGGGTTTTGTTTTATGTAATAAAGCCATAGTGATTATTTTATTGTTGTTTTAATTACTATGTTACAAATTTATGTTATTTAAAGATTAAGTCAATTTAATTTAAAATAAACTTTAAATGTTTTGTCACCCAAATAAATGGGTTTTCAATATAAAAATAAACTTGTTTTCAACTCGAGCCCAACCCACAAACAAACTATCCTCAAAACACACAGTTTTCAAAGTAACAAAAGAATTTTGAACCGGTTTACATCGAGGAACATACCAGATCCGGTCCAGGCTCGAGGGCCGGGTGTAGGGTGTTTCATAATCCTTTATCAACTCTAGCCATCTTTGTTGTCTCAGATTCAATTCATTTTGAGTCATTAAGTACTTTAGGCTCTTATGATCAGTGAATATCCGACATTTCTCACCATACAAATGGTGTCTCCATATCTTTAATGCAGACGCAATGGCAGCCAACTCTAAATCATGTGTCGGGTAATTCTTCTCGTGCGCTTTAACTGTCTAGAGGCATATGCTATCACCTTGCCCTCTTGCATAAGCACACAGCCCAATCCATTCAAAGATGCATCACTATAAACCACATGAAACACCCCACACCCGGCCACGAGCCTGAACCAGATCTGGTATGTTTCTAAAGTAAATCGGTCTCGAGAATTTTCAGTACTTAGAGAAAATTTGTAAAATTTTGGAAAAACTCTTATTTTGAGTTGGGCTTAGATTGGAAACCCATTTGATTAAATTTATAAATCCAATTTTATTAAGGTGACAAATAAATTTTTGTAAGGTTTTAAAAAAAATCACTTAATTTTAATCATAATAGTTCGTAACATAATAATTTAAAGAAAAGCGAGAATAAGAAAATCCATTTGGGCCTTATGGCCTTGTTACATCAAATAAAACCCAAAAATAAAATTAAAGGGTACTAAACATAAATAAAGTCCAAATTTAAATAGAATCTTCAAATGGATCATGGCCTCCTCAAGGTCTACCGTCCGGTCAAATCCTTGTTCATCATCCGAAAATATTTCCCACAACGGGTGAGTCATGACTCAATGTGCACACAAGACTAACATTCAACAAATCAGGCATACACATTCATATCAATTTCATATTCATATAAAATGATGATGCAACCCAACCCAAGCCTAAGGGTCCATCCGCTACACACCACCGTGCACTCGCCACCACACCATGGGGACTACTAAGTCAACCTCCATCCGCTACACACCATCAAAGGCGTCATTGCAATGACGTGCTCATCGCCCATATAATTTGTGTCATTAGACACCATATTCAAATAATGTAACCGGTTACCAAATTCAAATATTTGTGACCGTAGTCACCATATAACGTTAGTGAGACCAAGTCAACACCTTCTAACGTTGGTGAGACCAAGTCAACACCTTCTTCCCTTTCACATAAATCCGAATGCCCCAAAAATTAATAATCATGCATATAATTAAATTCACATTCATATTCAGATTTTCACATGTTATAGAATAACATATTTCATAATCCTATCGGAGTAGGAAACGACACGAGTATCTTTGTACCACATTAGGGTACTTAGCCATATTCATATTCTTATACATATTCATAAAAATAATTGCCACATGATAAATCGAAGGTTAGTGTGCGTACACACCTGATTTGCTTAATAGATTCCTTGAAATCCTGAAGAATGATCTACCGATCTAGATTTTTACTCCTATATTCGCCAACCATTAAAATATATTAACAACCTATTTGGCTTAAAACCAAATCCAAGTAGGATTTGTATTTCTTACCTTGTTGCCGAATTGAAAGACTGTAAATCAAATCCCAAAATTGCTAGTATTCCTTTTCCTTGAAATCGACTAACACTAGCCATGTAACCATGTCAGTTTTAGGCTTTTGAAATAATGGGAAATAATCCTAAATATCAAGAAAACAAGCCTTACCTTTAATGCTTTGATCGATTGTTTCCTTGCCTAGAGTCACAGAGTTTCAGCTATGGAGTTTTAATCAGGGATCAAAGAGTGTTTTGGTTTGACAAATAGCAAAGGAGAGGAGAAGAAAATAGAAGAAGAGGAGATGGATTTTACTTAAAGAGAAATTCGGCAAAGAGGGGGAGAGAGCAAGGGGATTTTCGGCTACTTGGAAAGATAAGAGAAAAGACCTTGGGTTCTCCTTTATAGCCGAATTGCTAGGCCAAGAGTCCTTGACTTGGCCACCACTCTCCTTAAGATAATATTATCTCCTTTATCTAAAACTAAAAGTATTTAATCCATCAATTATCTCCTCGAGATAATCCAAATTTAAAATCCCTTATTTATCACTTAAAATAATCTAAAATAAATCCATTATTTATCCCTTATCTCTTAATAAAATAATACCAATAATAATTCATCATTATCTATCTATTTGCCAAATTTTAAAAGGATAAAAGCTCTTAAAATTAGCCTATGTGCATCCACCTCTGTCCATCCTTGCAAAAAATAGAACTTTTATTTTTAGCTTCCCATGCGACTCGAACTCGGGCCCATTTCTCTTACAATTGGCGCCATTTCCATAAGCCTTAAGTGACACCTTCAGGCCACTTTTCCAAGCCCGATTGTGTGTCGAATTTCACCAACTTTTACTTTTAAGGCCCTCTTGCCCTTATTTCCTATTTTGGACTTTAAAATTTGACATTTCGGCATCATTTCTAAGTTTCCTAAAATTTTCGATCGGCTCAGAACTTGCCATTTTTCTTACATGCTCAAGTTTCCAAAATGTTCAGTTTCCATTTTGGATCATTTCCAAAATGTTCGTGTTTCAAAATGTTCAAGTTTCCAAAATGTTCACTTTCCTAATTTACTTAGGTTTCCAAAATGTTCACTTTCCTAATTTGCTTAGGTTTCCAAAATGGTCATTTTCTTATTTCCAACATAACATTTCCATACATTCTCGTGTTTCAAAAATCATTCCAAATTTATTCCAAAACACATAAAAGATGTCTTTTGTACAATTTGGCCAAAATGCATAGGCCCTTTTCGTGATGTTACAGCCTACCCCTTAAAATAATTTCATCCTCGAAATTACTTACTATCGCTCATTAAATGCATCTAACTCACTACACTACGTTATTGTGCAAGACTCGATCTCAAAGAACTATCATACTTTCTAGGCACAATCTCTAAGTTAACGTCCCTTAGAACTCATTTCTAACGTCGTGATTTAATCGATTAAGAAGTTTTATGTATTAAAAATTTTGTTTCAGCGATTAACTGCGAAGAAGTTTTTAAGAAAAGGAATTTAGGAGTGGTTCTTTCGTATTCATACATGCTCACAGTCTTTTCATTCATTCATACATCCATCAAACAATTATGAACCTTAGTTCATTCGGGAAACGTCGTAGTTTTCATTTGTTGTTGTTTTCCACTACCCGGGGTATTTTCGTAATTTGTCCTCTGAGGTATTTTCATAATTTGTCAAAATAAGGTTCCTTAGTGATTTTGTCACAAAGTATTTTTGGTATTTTTAAGTTCAGGGTATTTTGGAAAATTTTTGAAATTGAGGGTATTTCGAAATTTTTGGACCTTGTAGGTATTTTGGTAATTTTTTCACAAACCAAAGCTAAATTATAAAATTTTAAATCGGGGATATTTCAGAAGTTGTAAAACTTTGAGGGTTCGTTTTGAGAATTGTACTTCCAGCTTGAAGTTGCGTAAATTTTAAAAATCGAGGTCATTTTGGTAATTTTGGTAAGTTAGGGGCAATTTTGTAATTTTTTCAAAATCGTGGTATTTTCATAGTTTCAAATTAGGGTTTTTATAAAATACTAAAATTGTAGCAAAATTGTTGAGTAGTTGGACATTTTATAAACCGAGGGCATTTTTTGTAATTTTACCATTAGGGGTATTTTGTAAATCGGAAAATTTTTCAAAATTTGTGTAAAAGAAATAATTTTAAGTGAATTAAAGAGAGAACAAATGATTTTAAGAATTTTAATATTAAGGTTCTAAAAAATGGCTAGTTCCTTTCGGGTTTTAGTTAGGGGTTTAGCAGTGAATAAGTTCTCTTGATTAGGGTGAACCGAGGCTACGCACTGGTAGGATTCGAGTGGAGAGGAGGTGAGTCACGCTGATTGCTTAAATACCAAGCTCCCACCAAACCAATCCTGACATGCGTACCATGGTTGCCACACCCTAACCCTACGACTCAATCATGGGTTTGTTTAGTTAGGCATTTAAGTCTTATGTTTTTGTTGGGGTACACTAGTCCTAGGGTTCAAGTTCCTATCATGCTATTCTACGCTCCATTCCTTTTCTACCCTTCTATAATTCACATAATCACACAGATAGTTAGGGGTACTTACCCGGTGGACTACTGGTTGAGACTTAGGGGCCATGCTGAAGCCCGCTTATTTTCAAAGAAAATAATTTGGGCTTGAATTCAAAACGTTTTGGGCCTTAGCCCACAGCCGAGAGTTTAAAAGCGGGCTCGATACCAAATCAAAACACCCCACACCCGCCCACGAGCCCAACCAGATCTGGTATGTTTCTAAAGTAAACCGGTCTCAGAATTTTCAAGATTAGAGAAAATTTGTAAAATTTTGGAGAAACTCTTATTTTGAGTTGGGCTTAGATTGAAACCCATTTGATTAAATTTATAAATCCAATTTTATTAAGGTGACAAATAAATTTTGTAAGGTTTTAAAAAATCACTTAATTTTAATCATAATAGTTAAGTAACATAATAATTTAAAGAAAAGCGAAATAAGAAAATCCACTTTGGGCCTTATGGCCTTATTACATCAAATAAAACCCAAAAATAAAATTAAAGGGTACTAAACATAAATAAAGTCCAAATTTAAATAGAATCTTCAAATGGATCATGGCCTCCTCAAGGTCTACCGTCTCGGTCCAAATCAACGTTTCATCATCCGAAAATATTTCCCACAACAGGGTGAGTCAATGACTCAATGTGCACACAATACTAACATTCAACAAATCGAGCATACACATTCATATCAATTTCATATTCATATAAAAATGATGATGCAACCCAACCCAAGCCTAAGGGTCCATCCGCTACACACCACCCGTACTTGCCAGTCACACCATGGGGACTACTAAGTCAACCCTCCATCCGCTACACACCATCGAAGGCGATCAGCTGCAATGACGTGCTCATCGCCCATATAATTTGTGTCATTAGACACCATATTCAAATAATGTAACTGGAGTTACCAAATTCAAATATTTGTGACTGTAGTCACCATATAACATTGGTGAGATCGAAGTCAACACCTTCTAACGTTGGTGAGACCGAAGTCAACACCTTCTTCCCCTTTCACATAAATCACGAATGCCCCAAAAATTAATAATCATGCATATAATTAAATTCACATTCATATTCGTATTTTCACATGTTATAGAATAACATATTTCATAATCCTATCGGAAGTAGGAAACGTACCTGAGTATCTTTGTACCACATTAGGGTACTTAGCCATATTCATATTCTTATACATATTCATAAAAATAATTGCCACATGATAAATCGAAGGTTAGTGTGCGTACACACCTGATTTGCTTAATAGATTCCTTGAAATCCTGAAGAATGATCTACCGATCTAGATTTTTACTCCTATATTCGGCCAACCATTAAAATATATTAACAACCTATTTGGCTTAAAAACCAAATCCAAGTAGGATTTGTATTACTTACCTTGTTGCCGAATTGAAAGACTGTAAATCAAATCCCAAAATTGCTAGTATTCCTTTTCCTTGAAATCGACTAACACTAGCCATGTAACCATGTCAGTTTTAGGCTTTTGAAATAATGGGAAATAATCCTAAATATCAAGAAAACAAGCCTTACCTTTAATGCTTTGATCGATTGTTTCCTTGCCTAGAGTCACGAGTTTGGCTATGGAGTTTTAATCGGGGATCAAATAGTGGTTTGGTTCGACAATAGCAAAGGAGAGGAGAAGAAAATAGAAGAAGAGGAGATGGATTTTACTTAAAGAGAAATTAAGCAAAGAGGGGAGAGAGCAAGGGATTTTCGGCTACTTAGAAAGATGAGAGAAAAGACCTTGGGTTCTCCTTTTATAGCCGAATTTGCTAGGCCAAGAGTCCTTGACTTGGCCATCACTCTCCTTAAGATAATATTATCTCCTTTATCTAAAACTAAAAGTATTTAATCCATCAATTATCTCCTCGATAATCCAAATTTAAAATCCCTTATTTATCACTTAAAATAATCTAAAATAAATCCATTATTTATCCCTTATCTCTTAATAAAAATAATACCAATAATAATCCATCATTATCCATCTATTTGCCGAATTTTAAAAGGATAAAAGCTCTTAAAATTAGCCTATGTGCCGTCCACCTCTGTCCATCCTTGCAGCAAAATAGAACTTTTATTTTTAGCTTCCCATGCGACTCGAACTCAGGCCCATTTCTCTTACACATGGCGCCATTTCCATAAGCCTTAAGTGACACCTTCAGGCCACTTTTCCAAGCCTGATTGTGTGTCGAATTTCACCAACTTTTACTTTTAAGGCCCTCTTGCCCTTATTTCCTATTTTGGACTTTAAAATTTGACATTTCGGCATCATTTCTAAGTTTTCTAAAATTTTCGATCGGCTCAGTAACTTGCCATTTTCTTACATGCTCAAGTTTCCAAAATGTTCGTGTTTCCATTTTGGATCATTTCCAAAATGTTCGAGTTTCAAAATGTTCAAGTTTCCAAAATGTTCACTTTCCTAATTTACTTAGGTTTCCAAAATGTTCACTTTCCTAATTTGCTTAGGTTTCCAAATATGGTCATTTTCTTATTTCCAACATAACATTTCCATACATTCTCAGGTTTCCAAAAATCATTCCAAATTTATTCCAAAACACATAAAAGATGTCTTTTTGTACAATTTGGCCAAAATGCATAGGCCCTTTTCAGGATGTTACACCACAAATGCATTTCCCGGTTTAGGTTGCACTAGAATTGGAGCCTCAGTCAACAATGCATTTAGTTTCTCGAAACTCTGTTGGCAATTTTCTGTCTATTCAAACTTCACATCTTTTTGTAACAACCTCGTCATTGGAGTTGCTATCATGGAAAATCCCTTGACAAACCATTTGTAATAGCCAGCTAGGCCTAAAAAACTTTTAACCTCAGATACATTTTTTGGCGGCTTCCACTCCACAATTGTTGAAATCTTACTCGGGTCAACTCTAATTCCATCTCTTGAGACAATGTGCCCCAAAAATCTAACTTCTTTAAGCCAAAATTCCCTTTTACTAAACTTGGCGTATAACTGATTATCTCGTAAAATTTCCAAGACTACCCTCAAATGCTCTCATCACGAGAGTAAATCAGTATATCATCAATAAAGACCACAACAAATTTATCTAAAATGACTAAAATATGCGGTTCATCAAATCCATAAACACAGCAAGGGCATTTGTTAAACCGAAAGGCATGGCTAAAAACTCATAGTGACCATACCTTGTCCGAAATACGATTTTTGGCACATCTAAGTCTTTGACTCTCAACTGATAATATCCAGACCTCAAGTCTATCTTGGAAAATACATTGGCTCCCTTCAATTGGTCGAATAGATCATCGATCCTTGGTAAGAGGTCCTTGTTCTTTATGGATATCTTATTAAGCTGTCGATAATGTAACAGCCGACTTAGGGCCTAGACGAAATAGTGATGCGAGACCACAAATTTGAAGTAGAAAATATGAGTTTTATGATTCCCATAAGGCTTATGAGGTATTTGCATGATTGTATAAAAATTTCATAAAGGAATTTTATTAATTTGTGATTAAATTGTCCACTAGGATTAAATTGCAAAGAATAGAAAATATGAGATTCTAGAAGATTGAAGTATGAAATAGAATTATGAAAATTTCTAGTAGTCCTTATTTAGCAATTAGACCTTTATATTTGATGATGGACAAAAATGGGCATGGGAAGGAAAAATCTTAAGAAAGGACCATTAAAGGCATTTTGGTCATTTGGTTAATAAAAGAATTAAAAGGGAAAAAAAAAAAATCATGTCCATCTTCTTTCTTCTTGGCCGAAAATCACAAGAAGCCATAGCTAGGGCTTTGTTCAATTTCCAAGCTTGATAGTAAGTGCATTCTAGCCCCGTTTTTAATATTTTTCATATTTTTGAGACCCTCGTTACTCGGTTTAGCTATTTCTAGCAATATTTTGAGCTAGGATTCATATTCAAAAATTTACCTATGTGTGACATACGTGTATTTTTCTAAGTGATTTTTATGAAAAATGCATAAAAGGACTAAAATTTAAAGGTTATAAAAATGGTCATACATGAGTGAAATAGTGGAAATTGAAGGTTGCTATAGTTGAGAATATAATTCGGTTAGGTTTGAAATACAAGAAAGTTGAATGAAAATTATTTTACAAGCCTAGGGGTAAAAGTGTAATTATGTAAAAGTTTAGGGGTAAAATCGTAATTTTACCAAAATATGAATTATGAGTCGATTTGTCAATATGTATATTTAACAAGTGAAATTTTTATTATGGATCAAGAAATAGGAAGCCCGGATCGAAACCGAGGCAAGAACAAAATCGAAGACTAAATCGAGCATTGATACATATTTTGAAATTCGAGGTAAGTTTGCATGATGATAAAGTTTCATGATGATTCGATGTTTACAAATACTTAATATTATGATAAAGTATGTTATTTCTATGAATCGAGTGGTGAAGTCTCGATGAGGAAATAGTGAAAATATGTTATGTGAATCCCGAATAAAGATTCAGAGAAATGAGGGTAATCATGTATTAACATTGAATAAAGAAGGTTCCGTGTAAGACCATGTCTAGGATATGGCCTCGGCACCAAAGAAAGATCTCGTATAAGACCATGTCTGGGACATGGCATCGACATTCATGTATGATTTCGTATAAGACCATATCTGGGATATGGCATCGACATCGAGCTTTAAAATCCCGTGTAAGACCATATCTGGGATATGGCATCGTATCCAAGAGTGATCCCGTTAAGACCATATCTGGGATATGGCATCGGCATCCAGCGGTGATCCCATATAAGACCATATTTGGGATATGACATTGGTAACCAGATTGAACTCAATGAGTTCGAATATCCTACGATAATTTGTTTAGTTCATGGGCAAAAGATGCTAAGTGTGTAAAATGGTATAGAGCTAAATTTTGTTTATGAATGACTTGAGATTCCTTCATGATAAGAATGATGGAGAATTGAATTTATGTTCATGTTAGCATATATGTTAAGTTATGTGATTGAGCGATACAGGTACCATGAATAAGTACAAGTTAAGAAATCATAAGATAACATGAGATGAGTAAGAAAAAGAGTGAGTAAGTACGAATAAGTATGCCCAAGTAATTGAGACGAATGTTGCCATTGTTTCATGAGATGAATGAATATATTTTGAGCATTTATGTAGCTTTAGAATTTCATGCAAACTTACTAAGCTAAATGCTTACCGCTCTCTTTTCCTTTTTCCTTGTAGTTTCACCAAGTTAGCTGGGGGATCATTGAACGTCAGAGCTCAGAATCACACTATCAATCATTATTTTGTATAGCAAAGTTAATTTATTTTGAGTATGGCATGTATAGGAACTTGATCATTTTGAGTTATGTCATATTGAGAGAAAATGGTTAGTTATCAAGATTATGCATTCTTTTGTATATGGCTACTTAGAAAATTGGTCAATATTTTTTAAGTTATAAACACTTCATGATGACAAGTTTATGCATTTGATCCTTTGTATAGATGGAATAATTGAGTTGCTTGAGATGATATAAGTGTGTTTATGTTTTAGGGTGGCATTTGGCTTGGGAAATAGCCATATAATTGTCTACACGGGTAGACACATGGGCGTGTGTCTAGGCCGTGTATGACACACGGTCCGCCCCATGGGTGTGTTAGTAGGTCGTGTGTCCCCTGCACTAATTTACGAGAATATAATTTGTCACACAGGCCAGCACAAGGGCGTGTGCCTTGGCAGTGTGCTATTATGAGTATGATGACATCATAAATAGAGAGCTCTACTGGTAGGAGACACGGGCGTGTCTAAGTCATCTAAAGGACACAGGTTATAGACACGGGCGTGTACTCAGCCGTGTAAGATAAGTTAGTGTCTACCACGGGTGACGAACATGGGCATGTCTTAAGGGCACACGAGCGTGTGGCCCTTGTCTAGGCAAAAATTTTTTAAGAGCGATAATGGTCCTGGTTGATCTTTGGAACACTCTGGATGTTAGTTTAAGGCCTCATAGGCCTATAATATGTGCGTTATGATTAAGAAGGTAAAAGTTTTAAGTTGGAACAAAATTTTATAGCCCAACAGTGCATGTTTAAGTAAGGTTAAGCATTGTAATGCCTCATATCCTGTCTCGGCATCGGACATAGGTAAGGGGTGTTACAGATAATCTATACATAACCTCATGGAACCATCTTTCTTTTTCACAAATAATACGGGAGCACCCCACGAAAAATAACTTGGTCTTACGAAACCTTTGTCCGTTAACTCTTATAATTGTGCCTTCAATTCTTCCAACTCAGTTGGAACCATTCTGTATGGAGCGATCGATATAGGCACAGTACCAGGGGCTAACTCAATGCCAAATTTAATCTCTCTAACCAGAGGCAACCCTGACAATTCTTCTGGGAATACATTTGGATACTCACATACTATCGGCACTGATTCAATTCTTAACTCAATCTCTTTGGCATTCATCACAAAGGCAAAATAAGCTTCATATCCTTTTCTTACATATTTTTGGGCAGACATATGAGAAATCATTACAAGAAACCTGTCCTGTTCATCTGAGTCAACACAAAGAATATCCACATTTTCACATTTTAACTAAATGTATTTCTTTCCACAATTTACTATCACTTCATGGGTAGTTAACCAATCCATACCAAGAATTACATCGAATTCATCAAATGGTAATAGCATAAGGTTTTCAGAAAATAATGACCCCTAATCACCAAAGGGCAATCTTTGCATACTTTACCAACTAACACACATTTGCCTAGGGGGTTTGACACCTTTATCACAAATACTGTGGACTCTATAGGCATGTTCATACTAGATACTAATTTCATTCAAACATATGAGTGGGTAGATCCCGGGTCAATTAAGGCAACAACATGAGTAACATACAGAGAAAATGTACCCGTGATCACATCGGGGGATGACGCCTCTTCGCGAGCACGAATGGCATAAGTCCTAGCAGGTGCTCTACCCTCAGATCTTGTAGTTTGCTCTCTGGGTGCATTCTTACTACTCATTCCATTTCCCAAATTTTTCTGTGACCTTTCTTTAGTAGTACTTCGGATCTTGCACTTTGAGATTTCTCTTTCTTGCCTATCTCGGGACATTTTCTAATAAAATGATCTGGGGATCCACACTTGAAACAACCTCTCTTATTTGCTCGACACTCACCGAGATGACGTCTGCCACACTGTGGACATTTCAGTCTACTTGGTTGAGCATTACCAACACTAGCAACCGAAGTGGTCTGAGCTTTAGACCCCGCGTACTGTTTACTCTTACTTCTGTTTGAAAACCCAGCTGAAGTGGCTCATCGAGTAGTAAACTCTCTTGATTTCTTAGAAGAGGATTGAAATGACTTACCCAATTATCTTTTTCTCGAATCACGAGACTCAATTTTAGCCTTTCTTTTCTCTTTGGCCAACTCCTTGGCCTTGCAAGCTCGATCTACTAACACAACAAATTCCTTCAGTTTTAGAACACCTACATACAATCAAATATCCTCATTTAATTTGTCCTCAAACCTTTTTAACATGATGGCTTAGTGGATACACACTCTAGAGCGTATTTACTAAGCCTTACAAACTTACGCTCATACTCGGTTACTTTCATTCTACCTTGTTTTAACTCAAGAATTCCTTTCTTTTCTGGTCGATGAACCTTTGGATAATATACTTATTTCGAAACTCTTCTTGGAAAAATTCCTAGTTAACTTTCTCCCATGGTACCACCGACACAAGGGTATTCCACCATTAGTAAGGCGAATCTCTTAAAAGAAACACGACACACTTCATACACTCTTCTAGTGTGCAAGATAGTTCATCAAATACTCTGATGGTATTTCAATCCAGGACTCTGCTCTTTCCGGATAATCATCTTTATTAGCTTGAAACTCTTCAACTCCTTGTTTTCGGATTCTATCAACAGGGGGCTTTTCCCTTCTTACCATTTCTACAACTTGGAGAGCTACAGGGGTAGGCTGAGGAATAGGTGGGGGTGGAGGGGTTGAGCATTGAGTTCGTCCAAACAAACTCCATATACCAGGTATCCATCATGTGGAGAAAGGCTTCTTTAGCCTCTTCTCCTCTTCTTTGGCTCACAGTCATTGGTCTATTCTCATTCTCAGTCGGCACTGTCCCTTGGGCAGGAGCCAGTGCATTACTTTCTACATCATCCGCCACCGCTCTGTCGGGATCCATTTACTATATGAAAATATAATTTAAGTTATCAGGAGTCGTCACACTATCATTATATAAATACTCTTACGTATGGCATGTATAGCTAGACTCGTACTTACGCTACGTTAGTTTGAGAATCGACTAAATCTAGCTCTGATACCACTAAATGTAACATCTTTTACCCATATTCGATGCCAGAATTGGGTACGAGGAATTACCGGCTTAACTTACATCCTCATACAAAATCGGGCAATAAACTTTCTTTTCAACTTAAAATTTTTCATTTAAATTCTTAACTTCCTTATTATGGGTCTACGAGACCCAAAGCATACACATGGGGTGATCTGGGATATAACCGAAAACTTTCGAACACTTAAAAGATTTTTACTCAAACAGGACCACACGGCCGTGTGGATATGGACATGCCCATGTATGTGGTCCGTGTCCCTCACACGGCCATGACACGCCCGTGCCTTAGCCCGTGTGTGAAAACCTTAGTATTTTGTTTATGACGTCAGCAAACACTTAGGGGCGCATGGCCTAGTCACACGCTCGTGTGTTGGCCCATGTGACAAACTAAATTTTTCGCAAATTAGATGCAGGGGACACACGGCCTACCAACACGCCCTCGGGGCTGACCATGTGTAACAGTCTGGTTTACACCCTAGTCGGAACAGTGGTTTTGGGACCACAAATTCGAGTCTGTATAATATTTTTAAATATTATTTTTTGTGACTATGATAAGTGATCATGCATGTGTTAAAGTTTCGTAAGCTAATTTGTCCGTCTGTGTATTTAATTTGATGAAAAGGATTGAATTGCATTGAAATGCAAATTTGCATGTTTTATGAAAAGATGCTTATTTGCTATGTCTTTATAAGTGTGAACACTTATGTGGCAATTAAGCCACTATTATAGAAAGTGGACGGCTAAGGTCATAAATGACCTTGTAATTTTGTGATATGTATGTTATTATTAAAGGTTATTTTTGTACATTAGTAATTATAGTATAATAGTAAAACAAAGCATAAAATGTTTATCATCATCTTCATTATTATCATCGAATATTGAAAGAAAGAAAAAGAAGAAAGTTGAGCTAGGTTTGGCCATTGAATTGCTTGATTAAGGTATGTTTTGGCTTTAGATTTTGATGATTTTTATGTTTTTGAGATTGTTGCTTAGTTTACTATCAAGCCCATGTCTCAATTTTCTGTATTAATGATATTTGTGAGTTATGCCATTGATGAAATGGTAAGCTTTTTGAGGAGTTTAGTTGTTAAATGAAAGACATGAGTTTAATGAACATGTTTTGTTCTTGAAATTTTGATGAATTTAGCTAATTAGGGCTAAATTATGATAAAAGCAATTTGAGGGACTAAATTACAAATTTGATGGAAAATATGGGTTTGTATGAGATGTATGGACATTCGGCTAAGCATGAGTATGGGATGATTTTTTAAATTTGATGTTTTGAGAAAAATAGACTAAATTGATAAATTGTGCAAATGTGAGGGTTAAGTTGTAAATAACCCTAAATATATGTGTTTGGATTGAATTGAATGAGTTAGTGATTAAAAGGGTTAATTCTGAATATGTATAGATCAAGAACCAAGGAAAACAGACTTAGATCGCGGGAAAGCGAAAGTAACTGAGTAGCCATTTCCATTTCAATTAAATCGAATCCGAGGTAAGTTATTATGCAAATAAATGTATTCGTATTGAATTATGTATGTTTATATGACATTTGATAACAATGAATGCTTACGAGATGATTTGTACATGAATTTCGAGATAAGGTCGATATAGTGATAAATCTGAGAAGTCTCGTACGAACCTAGGAATATATAGGATTAGCTATGTCATGACATAGGTATCTGTTCTATTTATTCATGTAAGACTACGTCTGGGACATTGGCATCGATATGATCTTTACTATAAGACCATGTCTGGGACAATGGCATCGATATCTAAGTGCATGTAAGACCTCGTCTGGGACGTTGGTATTGTACTACTATTCCAAGCTTTCTAAGTATCCTATTAGGTTCCTATTGGTTCAACGGGCAAATATGTGTTACAAATGGCTAAATGAATTGTAAATCCATTTTAGGTACGTTGATTTATACACTAAGTGTGTATATAAGGTAAGTATCTATATGATCTTACTATGATTATATATATTGGCACAATATTATGATATGTGAAAGTGTGCATGAAAGAGCTATGTGTATATATGATTCTTGAATTGATTAATATGGCAAATATGGCCAAGAATATGGACCAAAGCATATATGTGAGAAATTTGCTATGAATATGAATTTTGCCAATGTTTTTATATGTTTATATGCTTTACATATTAAATTTGTTTGTATATGACTTACTAAGCTTTTGGAAAGCTTACTCTGTGTGTGTGTTCTATCTATTTTATAGATCGTCAAAGCTACTGAAGGCTCGGGACCGTCGAGGATCATCATCACACTACTCAACTTGTTTTGGTACATTTTGGAAATGTATATAGCTAGATATGGCATGTATAGGCTAGTTATTTGTATAAGTGTGGGATTTAAACTTAGCCATGTGATTTGGCTAGTTATATGTTGGTATTATGTTTTGATGAATATGTTATATGATGTATGATTTGGTTTGGTTAAATAGCATTTGAAATGGTCAAGATTTTAGGTAAGTAATGGATGACTTATGCTTGTGTTCATATGAGATTTAGTCTTGTAAATTTGGTATGAATGGTATTGGTTTGGAAGGTATAGATTGAATGGATATTTTGGCATGTTCATGGTTGTTATTGTGCATAGATTGTATTGATGATTGGCTTGTAGGTTTAACCCTAAGTGGTGGCATTTTGGCCTTGCAAATGGCCTATAATGTCACACGGTTGTGCCACACGGCCGTGCCTAATGACCGTGGGGCTAAGTCAGTAGCTAGCTTAGGAGCACGGCCAGGATACACAGTCGTGTCTAGTAGCCGTGTGAAGAAGTCAGTATATGGCCTAGGTGTACACGGCCTGCCCACACGGGCATGTAACCCTAAAACTTAAAAAATTTTTAAATTTTTAAGAATTTTGTATGTGTTTCGGTTTAGTCCCGACCCTATTTCTAAGTATGTTTTAGGTCTCGATGACCTTCAAAGGGGACATTATGCTTGTAATTGATGAGATACTTGATGAATAGTCTAATTAAGTTTTCGATCTATCAGGTAATGCTCTTAACCCTAATCTGGCGACGGACACGGGATAGGGGTGTTACATTGTGTGCCACACACGGCCTAGACACACGCTCGTGTGCCTACCCGTGTTGACAATTATATGGCTATTTACTAAGCCATTTGCCACCCTGAAAAACAATCACACTTATACTAATTTCAAGCAACATTTAGCATAGCAATAATGCATCTTTAGCTATTACTAATTCATCATACATGTACTTCACACACTATTTATTTGATTGCATCAACTTGCACTTCATGAACTTCATCATTGAATATATATAACTTAACTATTATCAGCTAATTCTAATGGCCATTTACAAATTGAATTAAGTAACATTAATAGCCAATACCTTGGCTAACCAATATGACATAAATAAAATGACCAAGTACCTTTACATGCCATACTCAAAATAATCGAACTTTACTATACCAAAAGAATAGCTTGATAGTGTGAATCGAACTCTAACGTCTTTCGATCCCCCAGCTAGCTTGGCGATACTACAAGAAAATGGGAAAGAGAGGGAGTAAGCATAAAGCTAAGTAAGTTTGAATGAAATAAATAGCAACACAAAGGCTCATGATAACATCCATTCATAACACTAAATAATACACAAGTTCTCAAGCACATAGACATAACTTACTCATGCTTACTTTTACCAAATCACATTTCACATTTTGTATTCATTTCTCGTAAGTTACTCATGGGTACATGTATCACTTCATCACATAACTTTAGCACTTTTATTCTCTTAAACATAGACTTGCTCTTGTCCTCTTTAACATAAACTTAGCTCTTTACCCGTTGAACTACTGGGAATACTAAAGGATACTCAATCTCATCATACATGTAACACGATGCCAATGCCATATCCCAGATATGGTCTTACATGGAATCACATCTCAATACCTATGCCATATCCCAGATATGGTCTTACACGGGATCTCATGTCTCGATGTCAAAGCCATATCCCAAATATGGTCTTATACGAGATCGTATATCGATGTTGATGCCATGTCCCAGACATGGTCTTACACGAGATCTTTCTTCAGTGCTGAGGCCATGTTCCAGACATGGTCCTATACGGGACCTTTATTTGGTGCCAATGCCATGTCCAAGACATGGTCTTACACGGGACCCTCTTTGTCTCATGTTGTGACAATGGTATCCTTGCTATTCCTAATGTTCAATCGTGACTTCAACTTAACATAATTTCATTATACTCTCATCAAGGCATCATTAATCGATTTCATAGAAATAATATTCATTTCTCATAATATCAAGCAATTAAAACATAATAACATTATGTAGCTTTAATTTCACACAAACTTACCTCGGTACCGAAATATATGTGGAATTGTTCAATTTAGTCCACGACCTTGTCCTTGCCTCAGTTTCGGTCTGGGCTTCGTGTTTCTTGATCTATAGTAAGAATTTCACTTGTTTAATAATCACATTGACTAAAATAACCCATGAATCATACTTTGGAAAAATTACAATTTTACCCCTAAACTTTCATATATTTACACTTTTGCCCCTAGTCTCGTAAAATGATTTTTATCTAATTTCTTTATATTTCAAGCCTATCCGAACCATTTCCATAACTACAACATTTAGAAATTTCCACTAATTCACACTTTTATGACAACTTTCATAACTTTTACAATTAGGTCCTTTTACGAGTTTCTCGTGAAAATCTCTTAGAAAAAGATGTTTATCATACATCAAACTTTCATATACCTCCATAAATCATCAAAATACATGCATTTCATACATGGGTACATTTTTGAACATGAACCCTAGCTTAAAATATAGCTAGAAATAGCTAAATCGAGCTACGAGGATTTCAAAAATACGAAGAACATTAAAAACAGGGCTATGAGGTACTTACAATCAAGATTGAAAGATGAAGAAACCCTAGCTATGGTGACCTTGAATTTTTCGGCTAGCATGGAGAAGATGGACGTGAATATTGACTTCTTTTTCCCTTTTAATTCTTTTTTTAATCAAATAACAAAAATGCCCTTAAGGTCCCCTTTTTTGAGATTTTTCCTTCCCATGTCTATTTTTTTCCATCATAAAATATAATGGTATAATTGCTAAATAAGGACCTCTAATAAATTTTCTATTGCTATTTCATACTTGAATCTTCTAGAATCTCATATTTTCTAATCTTTGCAATTTAGTCCTAATGAATAAATTAATCACTAATTAATAAAATTTCTTCATGAAATTTTCACACAATCATGAAAACATGTCTTATACCTCATAAAAATCATAAAACACATATTTCCACTTCAAATTTGTGGTCTCGTAACCACTATTCTAACTAGACCCTGAATCGGGCTGTTACACTCCTCTTGAGCTGATAGACAGTAAGCTCTATTGAGCTAAAAACAATAATCTTTGACGAGCTGAAAATAGTAAGCTCTTACGAGCTGATATATCGATAAGCTCATACGAGCTATGGTGAGTCCGCAACAAATGCAGGAGCTCGATCGAAACGGTAACCCTAATGACATGTCACTCGTATCCTACAAATTCTTACGGTTCAAACGGGGCTCGGAAACCATCATAATATATCAATAAGGCATTTGAATTTCAAGTAAATCATTTACTCAATTACATACATTCATTTCAAACAATTAAAATTATTTAAAAGTTCGATTCTAATTATACGAATGTACCTCGTATCGCTTGGATAACAAATATCAGCTATTCGTCCACTTTTCTTTTTCCCTGATCTAATTCCAATCTCGAGCTTATCTTGATCTATATAATATAAAAATTAACTCATTCAATATTCATTCCATCCAATTTAGCCCAAAAATCACCTTATGGCAAAATTACACTTTTGCCCCTACTATTTTGACATTTTTACAATTTAGTCCTTAGCTCGTAAAAATGCAAATTCAGGCAATTAGACCCTTAACTATGCTAGCTGAATTTTAATGGAGTCTCTAGCCGCCCATGTCTTTTTTTTAATCACACTTTTACCCACATAATTTTACAATTTCACAAATTAATTCCTTTTTGACATTTTTGTCAAAAAATCACTTTACAAAACTAGTAAATCTATCAATAAACCTTCATAATCTATCATCAATATCAATTTACTCAAGCATTCAATAATGAAAACATGTTAAATCTTTAACATTTTCGAAATCGAAGGTACGGGCTAGCTAGATTACGAAGCAACGATATCAACGACGTAAAAATCATTAAAAATGGGACAATAATTGTACCTTAATTAGCTATACAAGCTTGGCTGAATGATGAACACAACAATGGTGTTTTCTTATCCCTAGTTTCGGTGGTGGAAGCTAAATGGTGAAGATGACACCATGTTTTTATTATTTTTAACTTAAATTATTTTATAATTATTATATTAACCTTTACTTATACATTTAAAATTCATATAAACTATGTAGATAAATGTCCACCCGCCTTAATAATGGTCTAATTACATCATAAGGGTCTCCTCTATTTAATTTCATAGCTATTTAATACTTTTAACTAATAGAATGACACTTTGCACTTTACGTGATTTAGTCCTTTTTCTCGAATTAAGCATTCAAATTTGCTCTTCAAATTTGTGGTCGCGAAACCACTATTCCGATTTGACTAAAAACAGGCTGTTACATAGTAAGCCACCAAAATCAAATTTTCTACCCCTGTCATCAGGTCCCCTTGACCACCCGCTTCTCTTCTAAGGTGGCCTTAACCACCCATTCCCATGACAAGGCCACTCGCTCAATAAGTTACCACATCAGGCGCCCATTTTTTAGGTGCAAACACTTTTCCAAGTATGAACATTCCTCTAACGATAAGTGGGTCCCACTAGAGAATAACATTGTATTGTCCAGGACCACTTCGTCCGCACCTCACATACACTATGTCAGTACGTCCACTGTCAATTATAATAGTTTGCGACATCACACTATAAGACAAGAGGGCCTCTCTTATAAATACCCTCCGTACGATGAAAAAATGATTGACCTTTTTGTGCCCTAAAAGTTAGTCTAAGTAATCTCCTTCTCCACCAACAATCAATCTATCCTCTGGTCCATTTCCAACTCTTCGTTTCTGTGAGTGAACAGACCTCCTTGACACCATCACACACTCTTCTTTACCTCCTATTTTACCTTTTTTTCTATCTCTTTTCATATTGTTCTTGTATCGACCTAAATTAAATTAAATTTGAATTCCCATTAATAAATTTTAGAATTTAGACGTCTATTAGGTAGGAAATAAGAACTGATAAGCATCCAAATCATGCACGACTCTGGTTGATTTGCTGTCAAAGACCTCAAAAGCATTTTAGCATCTACCACCTCATGAGATTTAGCAATATTAGAATTCTCATCTTTTTGCTATTTTATATTTCATACCAATCTTAGAATCGAATCTTAATTACATATAGTTCATTTAGACATAAATGGTTTTTGTTTTGGCTTCAAATTTAAAGCAAAGACAATCTTCATGCTAGACAGTGCCGCGACGTTCGCCTATTTTTGGCTCTTTGAGCAATGCTTTTTATTTAATATTCAACAATGTCTTGTTTATAAAAAAAAAAAATGTTAATAAATCAATTGAACAAAACATTTAAGACATAACAACACTGTTCCAAACCAGGAGAAATCATGACTATGAGAAGTACTTCCTTTTCAAACAAATCGATGAATTAACAACTTGCAGTGTTTGGGGGGTTTGATGTAAGATTTTGTACAGCTTATGATAGCCTCTTCTGCAATTGATTGTGTTGATGAATTACAAGTCTTGCCGAAGAGTAATGGGTTTTTGCTTTCCAACAAGGTGGCTATTAGTGTTTGGTTATCCGTGTGATTTTATATATTTGAAATAACTTTTTTAGATGAAGATTATCCTGAGTTGATAATATGATATTAACAATAGTACTAATATTTAGTAATATAAAAATAATTAATTTCAATATTATTTTTAAAATAATTTTATATCATTTTGATAATACAAAAATTATGACGAGCTTACTCTAATTCATATTCATTCAAGACAGAAAAAAATAATGAATACAAGTCAAACTTTTCATTTTTTAATATATCCTATCAAATAACATTTCAATTTTATTTATTTATTAGTGGGCTTTATTTCTTCTTCATCATCATTTGACAAATCTTAACTTGTCTATTATATTATATTTTGTTGATTACATTAATTTAAAATTTTAATATAAGTGAGTTTTTTATTATCAATTAGTTGAAAAATAAACATACATTTTGTATAATAGTAAGTTTTTTAATATTTTATAGTTAATTTTCATTCTCAACATTTAATAATTTCTTTCATTAATAAAATGTATTTTTAACCAACTAAATAAACCAAATAATATAATAAAACATAAATGATATTGTGCTAAGTACCTAAGTTTTACGTTATGATATTTTTATTTTTAGGATACCTAAAGCAATAGTAAAAGTTGTCCACTTTCATAATTATTGGTAGCCCAAAACTAAGTCCTAATTGTCAACTTTTAGTGAATAAGAGAACCTAATCTGATTAATTCATATCATAAAAAGTCAACAACTCAAATTCAATCAAGATGAAGATAAAAATTATCGCAACTCAATGACTCAAAGTTAGAATGAAGTGAATCCAAAATAATCTCCAACAAAGTGACTCAAAATGATCAGAATCCAAATTAAATTGGCCCGGATAAAAAACAATCCAAATTTAAAATGATCTAAACAAAAATTGACCCAATCTCGAAATAACTTGAATCTAGAATGATCCAAACTCAAAACAACCACTTTTGAATTGACTCGACCCAAATTACCTGATCTAAGACCAACTTGACCTGTCTAATTGAGAAGTCTACCCACATCCCAACCCGCCCGCATCCTTCCATTATTATTCATGCCTATCCCATAATATACGAATGAACCTATAGTCACAATGACACTCAATTCTTCCCATGGACTTGGTTTATAATGTAATTCAGTGGAATCACCGCAGCTTTAAAGCAAGAGTTTCCGTCACCCGCGGCCATGGACTAATTGGCACTAAATAACCGAACCCGAACTCCTTAACTATAACGGAAATGACTTAATAATCAAAACATATACAACATTGTATAATCGAACACAACATACAAAAAAGCGGTCAAATGGAACTGCGCATGACATAATTTATCTGTTTTTAAAGGTAAATCCCGCGCATGAATATTGCTTGTAGTCAGGCAAACAATACATGATAGCGAACATATTTCGTAACAACCAGTATAAACAATAGAACGATTAACATGTAAAAGACAAATTGCATGGAAGAATTAAGAAATAAGAGCAACAAAAATAGCTGCATGATACCACATTTTTATTACACTATCAAATATATATACAGTCAAACTTAAGTTGACTTGAAGAAAACAAGGGAAAAGACAAAGTTAGAGTTACCTCAAGACAATCCCAAAAAGAAGCTAATTTTTACATTTTGACTTTAATGTCATGCCACATACACAATGTATGAACATACATGTTTGGATTTAAGTACTCCCTCCTCTATAGCATAAGCATCGAAAAGTACTGCTCGAATTCTTGATCAATGGTCGGTTTCCTTTTGGTTTGCTGAGCCTCTGCAGTAAAGTAAAAAAGTATACTTCTCATTGTATATATACATATATATATATAATATATATATATATATGAAGGAAAACCACATTAAATAATGTTTACGTAGTAAAATTGTAAATGCAATGCGTATATTTTTCAAAGTGTAAGGAAACACCTTGGTTGACACTCCATCGCCCGGATGAAAGAATATAAACATTTGGATTTGCCCCATCACAGTTGAGGATTTCTTCAATTTCCTTGTCTTGGTGTTGCTCTATGGTATAGTTTCCATATCGGGAGTAGATGTAATCTATGTCACTTCCATACTCTACAAGGGACTCATCTAGATTCTCAGCTAGCTCAGCATCAGCAGGTTCAGGCTCATCACCAGGAGAAGATACTACTTTTTCGACACTGCTTGATGCTACAGTTGTACCATCAGAATGGGAATGTTGGGAGCTGGATCTCCAACTGGGTGATGATGAGGAGGAAGCTCTGTTATATAGTAAATACTTAGCATCGGCATGCACAGATATCGCAGTATCCGAATCATCGCCAAAGCTATTACTATCTTTTGCCGATCCAGTTTCCAGTACATCACAAACAGCCCATGTCTTTCCTTGGAAAGTGCATGGACTGAATCCCTCTACTTGTGTGATACTGTCAAACGTAGGAGGCTTCAAAGATAAGCTTTGCTTCCAACATCGATGCTTTGATAAAGGCAAGCCCAATTGTTCAGCCTCTAATTTCCTTTTTTTGTTCAAGTCAACAATGTTGATCGACTTCTCGAGAAAGCTGAAAATGATAATAGAAGGGGAATAAGTTAAAGAGGGAGTAGCTGTATATATATATATCTCCAAAATGAAAAGGAGGGAAGGTAACCTACTTAGAAGATCGATTTTCTTTCTAATATGCTGATCAAATGTTATAACAAACAAAAGCATCCAAGATGCCTAGGCCATTGATCATTATTGGTTCAAGGTTTTAAACCAGATCAACAAGGTACCTAAAATCCAATATAATATATGTCATGACTCGACTTGCTGGGCCATGTTCTGAGACACAAATAAGAATTGTTCTCTTCGAGTCTTGGTATCCATTTTGTAGAGTGCATTCTTTTGCATGTGAAGATGTGAGTTTAAATCTGTGGAGATACACCTAAAGGTAACAAAACCTTGAGGGGCCTCTAAATGATTAGCACAAGCGTAAATGACAATATCAAGGAATTAATAGTAATTTTCTCAATTATGAAAATTGTTAATTTGTCCCATATGGTTAGGTCTTGAAACTTCAAGTTAAAGGCTTCAACAAGTTCGAGCTTTGCTGAATTAGTGAGGAATTTATGGTATAGAGGATCATATCATTTATGTACAGCAGCAAAGTGAGTGGTGTACGGTACCTCATAATGCCATTAAAAAGCAATGAACAAAAATGAATAATTTACATCAACCATGACCTTAAATAAGTATTATGTAAGTTTATAAAACGTTATTTCTTTCACATCTGAAAATAGCAAGTGAAACAGAATATTCATTACCATACTTTGTAAAAATTTCCCTCAAAATATATACTGAGAAGCTAAAAGGGTAGAAGTAAAAGAACCCCACTAAGCAAAGAGAAGCACAGATGGTAAACGACAGTTGCAGAACTACTAAACAGCAAAGGATCAGATTCGACATATTAACTAACACCCATAATATGTACCAAAAAAAACTAACACCCACACACAAAATCCTCTTAAATTAGTAAAAATTTAGCTGATCCACTAACATAGAAAAACAAGTCGCAAAGGATGTTGATATCGAAAAAAGATTCCATAATTCCAAGAGAATAAACTACAAAGTACATGCAATCAAAGCAGGTAAGAAATTAAAGACCCAGAAACGGAACCTCTTAATCTGAGATGGGTTGTTAGTTTCATTATTTGTTTCCATATTCTGCCGGAAAATCTTCGACTCTCAGATGAGGCTAAAGGAGGAAACTTCAACTAAAGGACTACCTTTTGCTCCTCGTTTGTGGATATCCGATAATAAATCCACCATTTTTTCACTTCTATAAAGTTGAAATTTTCATCGATCCTCGGTATGTGAGCGTGGAACAGTAGCCAATAACGTGTTGACACGTTGTTTTTGCTCATGTTAATTGTTGAAGCGTTTGTTTCGTGTTTTGAGAGAGCGCGTGAGATGATAACTCAGTAAGGACCACGCTGTGGCCACATGAGTTTCTCGTAGTTTGCGAGATGTTTCGGTACGTAGAGAGCCCACTATTCAAATTATTACTCTTTACCTTGCAAAATAACTTTCTACTAAACCTAATAATGGCCGGCTGATCCTTAAATTCTGAATGTTTAGAAGAAAGTGAGAGAATATAAATAAAAATAAAAATTTGAAAAATAGATTTTAATAAAATATTAGGCTCGTTTGTAAAATGAATTAGATTTTAGGTAAGATTTTTTTATTAAGGTCTAGTTTGGTCTGAATTAGTCTAAACATTCTCTTTTTTTACTATTTTGTTGTCATTTTGTTATTATTTTATTGTTATTTTATTATTATATTATTAGTATTTTGTTGTTATTATTTAGATATTATAAGACTCTTGTTTTATTATTAATCTTGCTACAATTTTAGAGACATGTGTTACCTATCTTGCAGCTTATCTTATTGTTATTTAATTATAAAGATTTTTAATGTATTTTCATTTTGTTGGGAAATATTTATTTTAATGTTTTAATGTATTTGATATATTATAACTTTAAAATTTATTTTTATATAAAAATTAATTTAAAAATTAACACGAGAGGGCTAGATCAGGCTCGAGTTTAGTATTTTCAATCAAGGTTGAGTTTCGACAAAATTTTAAGCTCATTTTTCAAGTCGGATGTAACACACCTAACCCATATCTGTTGTCGGAACAGGCTTACGGAGTATTACTGGAGTTTACAATACAAATGAATAGAATTTCAAACATTTCAAAACATATCAATAAATACATTAAAACAAATTCAAAATATACATATTGTCCCTTATACGAGCCCTCGAGGCCCAAAATACGTGTTAGAAACAAGTCGAGACTAAATCGGAAACTCAGAGAATTTTTCAGAAAATAGTAAAAATTTTCAACTCTGTAGAGGTCAAACGGCGGTGTGGCTAGGCCGTGTGGGCATTCGAAATAAGGACACATGGTCGTGTCCCAGCTCGTGTCCGTGCCCGTGTAACTCTCAGACTTGGTCACACAGCCAAGCCACACGCTTGTGTGCTAGGCCGTATACCCTTCGAAGTAACCCTACACGCCCGTGTGCTAGGCCATGTGCTAGGCCGTGTAACAGCCTGACTTGCACCCCTTTGAAAACTACAGGGAAAACTACAGGGGACATATGGTCGTGTCACCTGGCCGTATGTCACACACGGCTAAGACACACGCCTGTGTCTCTACCCGTGTGGACGAAAATAGGTCATTTTACAAGCCATATTTCTCATCCAATTTGGCATCAACCTACACTCAACATTTTTGCATGTAAACAAACCATATTAAGGCATCCAAAATAAGCAAAATCAAGCCTTAAACATGTAGTATATTCACATACAACCAATATGCCTTTAGACACCTCAAATGACAATTATAAACATGTTTAACCATGTATTCAATATAACCAAATGTTCAACTAAATTATATGCATAATTGCATCATTACATATCATGTAGATCACTTTACCAAAACATGCCAATTGATGTTAAACATGCCCTTCAATTTCTAACATAATTAGACATATATGTCTTACACAACAAGGTATCAATTCACAACCAATTTATCAACTCACAAAACACTTAAACAAAATACACATATAACTATCATTTTACCTTTCATCATTCAACCACCAATCAAGCCACACATCAACCAAATTAATGCCACATATATACATACCAAAATATACCAAAACACAAGCCAACTCAAATGGCTATAATCACAACAAAACATATAGGCCAACATTAAGCAAATTAACCTATACATACCATTATAACCAAACTTAAACCAACTGAAAGTACCAAAAGAGCAGATGGATAGTGTGATATAGCTCCGACAAGCTTCCAACCCGAACGAGCTTCCGATTCACTATAAAACACTGAAAATAACACAGAGTAAGCATTTAAGCTTAGTAAGTTCGTATAACATAGAATTTAACTTACCATTTAAGCACATATTAGGTAAGTAAACAATACATATCCCAACACAACCTGGCCAAGTGCCTAGACACATATTCACCATGTTAGCCATGTAAAATCACATATAAACCAAATCATGGATAAGCTTAAGAAATAATAAAATTTCCTTATACATGTATCATCCATTTCATTTAATTATATACCATGTAATAACCTTTCCATGTATTTCATGTATATACCTGCAATAGTTCATATCGAACTCATATCATCTGGTAACAAAACATTGCCCATTGAACCATTTAGAATATCGTTGGATACTCGGGATAGCTCACACATAGTGTGTTAAACTGTAATCCGTCAATTCCTGTACATGTATGCTCATACGAGCTATGAGACGGTAAGCTCTCACGAGCTATAAATCGGTAAGCTCATACGAACTGTGGTGTGTTCGCAACACATGCAGGACCTCAACCAAATCGGTAGCCCTAATGATATGTCATTTGTATACTACGAATTCCTAAGGTTTGAACGAGACTCGATAATTGACATACGTCGTGGGATATGTGATCGGTATTTATACATGACAATTATACAAACCACACACATATAATTCAATTAAAACTTTAATCCCCACAGGAGTGTAGGGATGTACAGGAGACGGAGTGTAGGGTTGGTATGGGTATTTATGCATTGCATATATTGATTCTGATATTGAGATGGGATTAGGCCTAGATGGATGTGATATGTGGCATTTGATATAGTCTAAGGCCCAGTCGAGGTTGATGAGGGCTAAAGCCCAATTACCACCGTTACTGTATTGGGTGAAGGCTCACACTGTATTGTTACTGTTATTGGGCTCAATCCTAGATTGATTCTATTTTTGTATACTGACTGTTTCTTTAATAAGGGGATTACACACTGAGTTTTTGTAAACTCACCCTATTTTTAACCTTTCAGGTAATCCCTAGCATTAGAAGGTTCAGAGCTGCGGGGGACTCAGAGAGGGCCACATAACTGCACAAGTTTTATTCTGTTTAGCTCATTTACTTAAGAATGAGCTTGTTGGTTCGGGTTGTAATAATGCCTTTATAATCTATGGTTTGTTTTAAATTTGGGATTTGATTTGATTGTGATTTATATCTGCTAGAAGTAGAACATGATTTTCCAAAACAATAACTGTTTCTAGCAATACGTTTCAACTCAATTTTTAAATAGCAGGACTCGTAAATCATTTGCTTTTCATTATGCTTCCGTAACAATAAGGTTTTGAGGGTAATAACTTTTTAATAAACCTCGATTGAAAATAAAGAATGCAAACTGAGGTTTTGTACAAGTTTTAGATGGCAAGAAGTTTAAAATTTTAAGAAGGGTTTTTAATGAAAACATGTTTTTCGAAAAACACTTCAATGTGACACGCCAGATTTGGCCATAACGTCTGGGCTGGGTTTGGGGTGTTACAACTAATGTCACGCCATGAGATAAGGAGGTCTCCTATAAGACAATGCCTGGGACATGGCATCGACACCGAACGTAAGTCCCGTTTAAGACTATGTCAGGGACATGGCATTAGCACCGAATGTAGGTCTCATATAAGACCATGTCTGGGACATAGCCTCGGCAACAAAGGAAGATCTCATGTAAGACTCTGTTAGGGACATGGCATCGACATCTATATATGATCTCATATAAGACCATATCTGGGATATGCCATCGACATTGAGATAAGAGATCCCGTGTAAGACCATATCTGGGATATGGCATTAGTATCAAGAGGAGATCCCATGTAAGACCATATCTAGGATATGGCATTGGCATCGTAATACATGTAAGGTGAGATTGAGTATCCTTCGATATTTTGAGTAGTTTAACGGGTAAAGAGCTAAGTTTACGTACAGATGACTAAGAACTAAGTTTATGTTTAAGAGATTAAAAGTTCTAAAGTTGTATGATGAAGTGCTATAGGTACCCATGAGTAATATACGAGATATAAATGCAAAATCTAATGTGTGAATTGGTAAGATTGTTGATCGTTGTTTTGTCGAGTTTTAAAATTCATAATGAATGAGATCAAACTTGGAAACTAACTCTGACAATGATTAAAGGCAAGTGTACCTATCAAACAGTAGTATAGCTTAGGCAAGACCGAATTGTCGAAACCAAAGGAACTAAAAGTACTAATACTAACTTTCTTTTTATTATTTAGCCTAAAATAAGTGAAGTTGCTTTAATCTAAATTAACGACTACTTAAACTAAAGATGCAAAGATAGAAAGAATAAAGACGCAAAGACAGAAAGAATGAATTGAAAAATAACTTGAAGAGAAACTCAGCTGATCATGACGATACCCTCAGGAAGAATCCACCTAGACTTCACTTGTTATTTAACACTGAACCATACGATTTATTCACTTAGTTTTATCCGTAAGACTCCCTAACGTATATTAAACCCTCTCTCGAGGCGAATAACATCTAACCCTAGATTAATTAACGGAAATCTCTTTCTTGAATAATAACCCCCTAGAATAGTAGTAAATCGATTTATGGACTCCTATATTAGGTTTCACCCTAATCCGGTAAAATCTCGTCACCCTATCTCTAGGCGTGCGATCAACTCCACTTAATTATGCTAGATCTACTCTTAAGCAGGGTCTATTCCTCCTCCACATTTGGATTAAGCATGCATAATTAAGAACAAACTAAGTATTTATCATATAATTCAGAAATCAATAACAAGATTTATCTAGGTTTCATCCCCTTCAGGTATCTGAAGGGTTTAGTTCATAATGAATAAAGAAAACATCTCAAGAGAAAAATTAAAACAAAACATAAGAAATCCCTAAAACCCCCTGAAGGAATTGAAGGAGAAATTCACCGTCTTGAGTAGAATTTTGGCTCCTTGAGATGGATCAACTGGCTATCTCCGAGTAATTCCCACAAATCTAGCCTTTTGGCTCAGCTCCTTGGCCTAGCTAACCGCCCCCCCGATAAAAGCCCTGGCAGAAAGCTTCTGCCGAGTCCGAACGTCCTCTAAAGGTTGGCCTCTAGGGTTTTATATAGGCTTTGAGATACCTTACTTGGCCTCTAAGTATCCTAATTCAAGTATAATTCCTACTCGGGTGTTTGAATAGGCTTTGGAATGTGTTTCTTTGCCTTCAAGTATCCAAATTCGAGTGAAATTCCTCTTGGCCACGGCAGGGACACGCCCATGGCATACGCTCGTGTAAATAGTTTCAGCCGTGTCTTGATTCTGTTGATTGGGGCATGGCCTTGTAAATCGTGGCATGGCCTTGTCTTTATTAATTATCGAGGCACGATCGTGTGGCTTGAAGTCCAGGCAGTCTCGATTTCCTCTTTGGCCCAAATTGGCCCGTTTTAAGCTCGTTTCTTATTCTTTTTGTCCTCGGGTGCTTTCCTGAGTAAAAACACGAAAAGAAAGGATTAAGAGCACCGTTTTACATAAACTAGGGGCTAAATCATCCAAAAGCATGCTAAATATGGGGTTAAAATATGTTACTTTTACGGTTTATCAATTATGCATGAGTAAGTTATGTTGATGTATTTGAGAACTTGTGTTGCGATTATTCAATGAGATGAATGGATGTCATTATAAGTCTTTATGCTATTTATTTCATGCAAACTTACTAAGCTTAATGCTTACCCCTCTCTTTTCCCTTTTCCTTGTAGTATTGGTAAGCTAGCTCGAGGATCGTAGGACGTCGGAGCGAGGATCACACTATCAACTATTCTTTTGGTATAGTAAAGTCGATTTATTTTGGGTATGGCATGTATAGGAACTTGGTCATTCTGTTATGTCATATTTGTTATCCAAAGTGTTGGTTATTATGGTTACTCATTTATTTTGTAAATGGCTATTGGGAATTGGCCAATACTTGTTAAGTTACATACATTCCATGATGATGAGTTTTATGAAGTGAAAGTTCATGCAATTGATTGAGTAAAATGTGAAGTTTTTGCTTGATGAATTAGTGATCATTCATAATGTATTATTGTTATGTTATGTGTTGCTTGAGGTGGTATAAGTGTGTTTATTTTTCAGGGTGGCAATTGGCTTGGTAAAAAGCCTTATAGTTGTCCACACGGGTAGACAGGGCTTGTGTCGAGGCCGTGTATGACACACGGTCAACCCCATGGGTGTGTTGATAAGCCGTGAGTCCCCTGCATCAAATTTGCAAGAATTTAATTCGTCACACGGGCCAGCATGGGTGTGTGACTAGGCCATTACCCTTAAATGTTTGTTGACGTCATAAACAGAATGCTAAGGTTTTCACACACGAAAGTGTCCAGGTCGTGTAAGGGACACGGGCCATAGACACGGGCATGTGCCAGGCCGTGTGAAAACCCCTGTAGGTTCAAAATGAAAAATAAAATCCACACGGGCTAGGAACATGGGCGTGTGTAACCACACGGCCTGCCCACACGTGCGTGTTCCATTTCACACAGGCGTGTAGCCTTGTTTTAAGCAAAAAATTTCTAAGTGCTTGAAAGTTTCCAGTTTAGTCCCGAATCATTCCATACATATGTTTAGGGTCTCGTAGACCCATAATAAGGAAGTTAAGAGTTTAAATGAAAAAGTTTAAGTTGCAAAAAAAGTTCATTACCTGATTTTGTACGAGTAAGTAAGTTAAGCCTAATAATGCCTCGTACCTGGTTTCGGCATCGAATACGGGTAAGGGGTGTTACATTTAGTGGTATCAGAGCTATTGTTTAGTCGATTCTCAGACTAACGTAGCATATGCATGAGTCTAGCTATACATGCCATACTTAAGAGTATTTACATAATGATAGTGTGATGACTCTTGACGATTTAAATTGTGTTTTTATATAGTAAATAGATCTTAATATAGTTTATGGCGGATGATGTAAAAATAACATGTCGGCTCCCACCGAAGGGACTGTGCCAAATAAAAATGAGAATAGACCAACGATTGTGAGTCAGAGAGGAGGTGAAGAGGCTAGGGAAGCCTTTCTCTACATGATGAATGCATGGTATACGGAGTTCGTTCGTATGAACCCAAATACGCAACCCCCTCCACCCCTATCTATTCCTCAGCCCGCCCCTGTAGCTCCCCAAGTGGTAGAAGTGGTAAGAAGAGAAAAGCCTTCGGTTGATAGAATCTGAAAACAAAGAGCCGAAGAATTTCGAGCTAGTAAAGATGATGATCCAGAAAGAGCCAAATTTTGGCTTGAAAATACCATCAGGGTATTTGATGAATTGTCTTGCACACATGAAGAGTGCATAAAATGTATGGTTTCTCTTTTGAAGAGATTTTGTTTATCAGTGGTGGAACACCCTTATGTCGGTTGTACCAAGGAAAGATTACATGGGAGTTTTTCCAGGAAGAATTCTGAAAGAAGTACATTAGCCAAAGATTTATTGATCAGAAAAGAAAGGAATTCCTTGAACTAAAACAAGGTAGAATAGCGATGGCGAGTATGGCGTGAATTTGTAAGGCTCGATGAAATGCACGCTCGAGTGTGTATCCTCTGAAGGCATTATGTGTAAAAGGTTTGAGGACAGATTAAATAAAGATATCTGATTATTCGTTGGTGTCCTAGAATTGAAGGAATTTATTGTTCTAGTGGACAGGGCTTGCAAAGACGAGGAGTTAGTTAAGGAGAAAAGAAAAGCTGAAATAGAGTTTCGTGACTCAAGAAAGAGACAAAATTCATTTCAGTCCTCATCTAAGAAGTCAAGAGACTTCCCTATCCGTCAGCTACTTCAGTTGGGTTTTCGACTAGAAGTAAGGGTAAACAGTACTCGAGGATTAAAGCTCAGACTACTTCAGTTGCTAGTGTTGGGAACACTCGATCTAATAGACTAGAATGTCCACAGTGTGGCAGATGTCATCCCAGTGAATGTTGAGCACATGAGAGAGCCTATTTTAAGTGTGGTTTCCAAGATCATTTTATTAGAGAATGCCCTGAGATGGTCGAAAAAGAGAAAATTCAAAGTGCAAGATCGGGAAGCACTACTAAGGGAGACAATAGAAAAACCTGGGAAGCGGGACCAGTAGTAAGAGTACACCCAGAGAGTAGGCTGCGAGATCTGAGGGTAGAGACCGGTGAGGACATATGCCATTCGAGCTCGCGAAGAGGTTTCATCCCCTGATGTAATTACGGGTACATTTTCTCTTTATGATACTAATATTGTTGCTTTAATTGATCCGGGATCTACCCACTCATATATTTTCATGAAATTAGTATCTAGTATGAGCATGTCTGTAGAGTCTACAGAATTCATGATAAAAGTGTCCAATCCCTTAGGCAAGTGCATACTAGTTGATAAGGTATGCAAAGATTGCCCATTGATTATTAGAGGTCATTATTTTAAGGCAAATCTCATGTTATTTCCATTTGATGAATTCGATATAATTCCTGGTATGGACTGGTTAACCACTCATGATGTGACAGGAAATTGTGGAAAGAAATACATTAAATTGAGATGTGAAAACGGGGGCACTCTTCGTGTTGAATCAGATGTACAGGATAGATCGCCAGTAGTGATTTCTCATATGTCTGCCTAGAAATATGTAAGAAAGGGATATGAAACATATCTTTTCCTTTGTGATGAATGCCAAAGAGATTGAGTTAAGAATTAAATTAGTGTCGATAGTGTGTGAGTATCCAAATGTATTTCCTAAAGAATTGCCAAGGTTGCCTCCCGTTAGAGAGGTTGAATTTGGAATTGAGCTAGACCCTGGTACTGCACCTATATCGATTGCTCCATACAGAATGGCTCCAACTGAGTTGAAAGGATTAAAGGCACAATTACAAGAGTTGACGGACAAAGGTTTCGCAAGATCGAGTTATTCTCTGTGGGGCGCTCCAGTATTATTTGTGAAAAAGAAAGATGGTTCCATGAGATTATGTATAGATTACCAACAGCTTAATAAGGTCACCATGAAGAACAAATACATATTGCCAAGGATGGATGATTTGTTTGATCAATTGAAGGGAGCCACTATGTTTTCCAAAATAGATTTGAGGTTGGGATATTACCAGTTGAGAGTAAAAGACTCGGATGTGCCGAAGACTGCGTTTTGGACAATGTATAGTCACTATGAGTTTTAGTCATGCCTTTTGATTTAACAAATGCCCCTGCTGTGTTTATAGATTTAATGAACAACATCTTTTGACCATACTTGGATAAATTTTTCGTTGTTTTTATTAATGATATACTGATTTATTCTCATGATGAGAATAAGCATGCCGTGCACTTAAAGACAATTTTACAGATTTTACGAGATAATCAATTGTATGCCAAGTTTAGTAAAAGTGAATTTTGGCTTAAAGAAGTTGGGTTTTTGGGGCACATAGTCTCGGGAGATGGAATCCGAGTTGACTTGAGCAAGATTTCAGCTATTATTGATTGGAAATCGCAGAAGAATGTATTCGAGGTTAGAAGTTTTCCAGACCTAGCTGGCTATTACAGATGATTTGTCAAGGAATTTTCCATGATAGCTACACCAATGACGAGGTTGTTCCAGAAAGATGTAAAGTTTGAGTGGACAGAAAAGTGCCAACAGAGTTTCGAGAAACAAAAGATATGTTAACTGAGGCTCCAATTATAGTGCAACCTAAACTGGGAAAAGAATTTGTGGTTTATAGCGATGCATCCTTGAATGGATTGGGCTGTGTTCTTATGCAAGAGGGCAAGGTGATAGCATATGCCTCTAGACAGTTAAAGCCGCATGAGAAGAATTACTTGACACATGATTTAAAGTTGCTGCCATCGTGTTTGCATTGAAGATATGGAGGCATCATTTGTATGGTGAAAAATGTCAGATATTCACTGATCATAAAATCCTAAAGTACTTGATGACTCAAAAGGAATTGAACTTAAGGAAAAGAAGATGATTAGAGCTGATAAAAGATTATGAGCTAGTGATTGACTACCACCTAGGAAAGGCGAATGTAATCACTGATGCTTTGAGTAGAAAATCCTTGTTTGCATTGAGAGCCATGAATACATGGATGACTTTGTTAGATGATGGTTCTATCCTAGCTGAATTGAGAGCTAGACCAATATTTCTCTAAGAGATTTGTGAAGCTCAGAAAGTAGATAGCGATTTGCAAGCCAAAAGAGTTCAGTGTGAGTCGGGTGTTGAATTAGATTTTAGAATTAATTTTGACGGATGTTTGATGTTTTGAGGAAGAGTCTGTGTACCAAGAGATGAGGAGCTCATTCAAAAGTTTTACACGAGGCACATAGCGGATGTCTATCTGTACATCCAGGCAGCACAAAATTGTATAATGATTTGAAGAAATGGTATTGGTAGCCAAGTATGAAGAAAGATATTTCTGAGTTTGTATCAAAATGCTTGATTTGTCAGCAAGTGAAGGTTGAACACCAAGTAACTTCGGGTTTACTTCAACCCATTATGGTTCCCGAGTGGAAATGAGACCGTATTACTATGGATTTTATGATGGGTTTACCGTTGACACTGAGCAAGAAAGATGCCATATGGGTTGTGGTAGATAGACTTACGAAGCCGATCCATTTCATACCTGTACGCGTTGATTATTCACTTGATAAGTTCGTAGAATTATGGTGAAAAATCGGTTAAGATCTTGGGATGAGAAGTCAAACAGTTAAGAAAAAAAAGCATAGCTCTTGTGAAAGTATTGTGGCAAAGACATGGGGTAAAAGAGGCTACATGAGAGCCCAAGGAGGCTATGAGAAACCAGTACCTAAACCTTTTTATCGGTAAGATTTTCGGGGGCAAAAATTCCTAAAGGGGAGAATTGTAATAGCTCGATTTAGGGCCTAGTCAGAACAGTGGTTGCGAGACCACAAATTCGAGGTAAAAATATGTGTTTTATGATTATTAAGAGGCCTATAGCATGCTTGCATAATTGTGTGAAAATTTCATGAAGAAATTTTATAAGTTATTGAACTATTTGTTTATTAGGAATAAATTGCAAAGATTGTAAAATATGAGATTCTAAAAGATTTAAGTATGAAATAGAATTATAAAAATTATTAGAAGTCCTTATTTAGCAATTAGACCAATATATGTCAAGATGGACAAAAATAGGCATGGGAAGGAAAAATCTCAATAAAGAAGCTTTAAGGGCATTTATGTTATTCGGTTAATTAATGAATTAAAAGGAAAATAATTCAAAAATGGTGTCCATCTTCTCCAAGGTTGGCCGAAAATCACAAGGACTCCATAGCTAGTGTTTCATCATCTTTCAAGCTTGATTGTAAGTACCTCTTAGTCCCATTTTTAATGTTCTTCGTAGTTTTGAAATCCTCGTAGCTCAATTTAGCTAATTCTAGCTATATTTTGAGCTATGGTTTATGTTAATAAATTTACCCATGTATGACACACATGTATTTTGATGATTTATGGAAGAATATGAAAGTTTGATGTATGATAAACATCTTTTTCTAAGTGATTTTCATGAGAAATTCATAAAAAGGACTAAATTGTAAAAGTCATGAAAATGATCATACATGGGTGAAATAGTGGAAATTAGGGGCTGTTGTAGTTGAGAAAATAACTTGGCTAGGCTTAAAATGCAAAGAAATGGAATGAAAATCATTTTACGAGCCTAGGGGTAAAAGTGTAATTATGTAAAAGTTTAAGGGCAACATTGTAATTTTCCAAAGTATGATTTATGTGTCAATTTAGTCAATGTGAGTATTGAACAAGTGAAATTGTTATTATATATCAAGAAACACGAAGCCCAGACCGAAACCGAGGCAAGAACAAGGCTGCTAACTAAATCGAATATCTACGCTCATTTTAAATACCAAGGTAAGTTTGTGTGAAATTAAAGCTACATAATGTTTTTATATATTAAATTTGCTCGATATTATGAGAATTGAATATTATTTCTATGAAATTGACTAATGATGCCTCGATGAGGGTATGATGAAAATATATTAAGTTAAAGTCCCAATTAAATATTCAGAATAGCAAGGATACTAATGTCACGACATGAGATAAGGACGTCCCCTATAAGACCATGTCTGGGACATGGCATTGGCACCAAATGTAGGTTCCATATAAGACCATGTCTGGGACATGGCCTTGGAACCAAAGGAAGTCTCGTGTAAGACCATGTCAGGGACATGGCATCAACATCTATATATAATCCCGTATAAGACCAAATTTAGGATATGGCATCGACATTGAGATAAGAGATCCCGTGTAAGACCATATCTGGGATATGGCATCGACATCAAGAGGAGATCCCATGTAATACTATATCTGGGATATGGCATTGGCATTATAATACATGTAAGGTGAGATTGAGTATCCTTCGATATTTCGAGTAGTTCAACGTGCAAAGAGCTAAGTTTACGTATAGATGAATAAGAACTATGATTTTTTTTAAGAGATTAAAAGTTCTATAGTTGTATAATGAAGTGCTACAAGTACCCATGAGTAATATATTGAATATAAATATGAAATCTGATGTGTGAATTGGTAAGATTGTGCATGAGTAAGTTATGTTGATGTATTTGAGAACTTGTGTTGCTATTATTCAATGAGATGAATAGATGTCATTATAAGTCTTTATGATGCTATCTATTTCATACAAACTTTAATGCTTACGCCTCTCTTTTCCCTTTTCCTTGTAGTATCACGAACCTAGTTCGAGGATCGTCGACGTCGGAGCTCGGATCACACTATCGACTATTCTTTTAGTATAGTAAAGTCTATTTATTTTTGGTATGGCATGTATAACAACTTGGACATTTTGTTATGTCATATTTGTTAGCCAAAGTGTTGGTTATTATGGTTACTCATTTATTTTGTAAATGGCCATTGGGAATTGGCCAATACTTGTTAAGTTACATACATTCCATGATGATGAGTTTTATGAAGTGAAAGTTCATGCAATTGATTGAGTAAAATGTGAAGTGTTTGCTTGATGAATTAGTGATCATTCATAGTGTATTATTGTTATGTTATGTATTGCTTTAGGTGGTATAAGTGTGTTTATTTTTCAAGGTGGCAATTGGCTTGGTAAATAGCCTTCTAGTTGTCAACACGAGTAGACTCACGGACGTGTGTGACACACGATCAGCCCCATGTGTGTGTTGATAGGCCGTATGGACCTGCATCAAATTTGCGAGAATTCAATTTGTCACACGGTCCAGAACACGCGTGTGTGACAAGGCCATGTGCCCTTAAGTGTTTGCTGATGTCATAAACAGAATGCTAAGTTTCTCACACATGGGTGAGGACATAGGCGTGTTTAGGCTGTGTGAGGGACACGAGCCATAGACACGGGCGTATGCCAGGCCGTGCGAAAATCCCTATACGTTCAAAATGAAAAATAAAATCCACATGGGCTAGGAACATGGGCGTGTGTGACCACACGGCCTGCCCACACGGGCGTGTTCCATTTCACACGGGCGTGTAGCCCTATTTTAAGCAAAAAAAAAATTCTAAGTGTTTGAAAGTTTCAGGTTTAGTCCTGAATCATTCTGTACGTATGTTTAGGGTCTCGTAGACCCATAATAAGGAAGTTAATAGTTTAAATGAAAAAGTTCAAGTTGAAAAGAAAGTTCATTGCCCGATTTTGTACGAGTAAGTAAGTTAAGCCCAGTAATGCCTCGTACCCAGTTTCGGCGTCGAATACGGGTAAGGGGTGTTACAACTTGTGATGAACTTCTCCTCTTTTAGGGGGGATTTATTTGGTACAATTTTGAATTTGAACTGGGATTGTTGCGCGAATAATATTGACTTGGTTTAAAGACAAAATTCTAACTAAAATGTCCTAAAATGCAACAAAATGTACTTAAGTGCAAGAAATTTGCTAGGTCTAAAGACATGAAATATAACTCTTTTTAAGAGTTATCAGTTATATGTGATGATTTAAATATATGCGATATATGTGTTTATATGTGTAATAAATCAATATATATGATCTAATGTGAAAAAGCATGTTATTCATGTTAAAAGTGAATATTATGTGATAAGTGATTATGAGAGCATGTTTACATGCATAAGTGTATAAAGTGATCTGTATGTGTAATAAGTGAAATTGCCATTTCACATTTATGGGGTGGGATTATTTGAAAGGTGGAAGTAGTAGCAGTATATCTACAAACTAGTGGTGGAATGTCCACAAATAGTGTTTGGATGGACGAGTTCTGGGGAACTCGATATTGGTATGTAGTGGATATGGCTAGGATTTTTTTATAAAAGATGTATCAATTTTAAATGTGCATCGATATGTTCATGAATAGTTATCAGTGATAAGTTCCATAATTTTGATGATGTATGATTATGTCATGTTTGATATATGAGTTGATGTGAATGCAAATATATGTATATTATGTGGAGATCCCACTCTATGCCTTTAAAGGTCACCCATAATAATTATGTGCTTCAGATAATCATCCTGGCTAAGACTCAGATTCAGGCTTCGAAGAGGGTCTCAAAAATAGACGATTTTTATGGCTATGGACTATTTTATTATTTTGGGACTTTCTTGGACTTTTAAATTTCATTTTCGAACTTTAATTTGTGTTTTATCATTGAATTGTGGCATGGATGTTTTATTTTAAAAACTATGGATGATTGGACTTTTTGCATGGGTATTTAATATGGCTAAACTATTTTGATATTTTCTTAATAAAATCCATTTTTCATAAACTCGTTTTATTGAATATAAATTTTAAAAATAATTATAACATCTTTCAAATAATAAACAAGATTAGTTCTCAAGATTATCTTTTAAACAAACGAATTCTAAAGAAATATTAAATACATGTTTTCAAAATTAAATCCATTTATTTCAACTTGTGTTTTAGCCATTTCCATGGCCCATTGATACCTTAGAGTGGGCCATAACGTCTAGGCTTGATTTGAGGGGTTACACTTAGTTCCAAAAATTGAAAGGACCTTGCAAAGAAGAATAAGAGAACAAAGAGGAATGAATCAAGGTGGTAACAATCGACCTAGTTTAAATGAGCTACTTAATTTGAGAGCTGGAAATGGAATTTCTCACATTGCTCAGATGTTTGATGATCATGATAGGCCAAATCGAGAGCATGTATTTCCTATCTTAAATGACTTGAATCCTGGAATATTCAGACCAAAAATTCAAGCCCCCACTTTGAGTTGAAACCTATAATGTTTCAAATGCTTTAATCAATTGCTCAGTTTGGTGGTTTGCCAACTGAAGATCCTAGATTGCACTTGAGACTTTTCTTAGAGGTCTGCGGTTCTTTTAAACAGCAAGGTGTCTTTGAAGATGCCTTAAAACTCAAGTTGTTTCCCTTTTCTTTAAGAGATTATGCTAGAACATGGCTCAACACTTTGCCATCTATCACAGTAGAATCATGGAATGATCTTTGTTAAATATTCTTGCTGCGATATAACCTATCCAACATGAATGCTAAATTGAGAAATGACATAACATCCTTCAAGCAACTGGATGAAACACTATACGAAGAGTGGGAAAGGTTCAAAGAATTGCTTAGGAAATGTCCCATGCATGGATTTCAACATTAGACCCAAATGGAGATGTTCTATAATGGTTTGAATGCACAGACACGGATGGTGGTTGATACCTAAGCTAATGGAACTCTGTTGGACAATTGCTACATGAAGCATACGAGATTTTAGAGAGAATTTCTAATAACGATTATCAATACCCCACAACAAGAGCTGGAACTGGTAGGAGAGTAGCTGGATCATTTGAACTGGATGTGATTACATCACTTACTACTCGGTATCTTCTTTAGCCAACATGATAAAGACCATGTAGAAGCTTAGTGAAGTGAAAAAGCTGAAAGCAACTGGGTTATATTGTATTTATTATGGCGATGTAACACCCCTTACCTGTATTCAACGCTAGAACTGGGTACGAGGCATTACCAAACTTGACTTGCTTGAACATTCAGCTTTGGGCTATAAAATTTCGTTCCAACTTAAAACTTTTTCTTTTACATTCGTAACATCCCTATTACGGGTCTACGAGACCTTATACATATACTCGGATGCTTCGAGACCAAACCAAAACTTTTAAACACTTAAAAATTTTAACATAAAATAGGACCACACACTCGTGTGACATATCACACACCCGTGCTCTATGCCAGTGTAGAATTATTTCTCAATTCGAACCTACAGAGGTTTTCACACGGCCAGACACACGCCAATGTCTGTGTCCTTCACACGGCCTAAACACGCTCGTGTTCTCACCCGTGTGTGAAAACCTAGGTATTCTATTTACAATACTAGCAACCTCATAAGGGGCACACAACCTAGGCACACGCCCGTTTGTCTAGCCTATAACATCCTAGATTGGGGCTCTGCATTTGTGATGTGTTGTGTGTGTATGCCATGCTGTCTGTGTGTCTAGTGTGTTTAGAGCTTTCAGGAAGGCTTGAGGTTAAGCCTGAGCCTTGGTAGAAATTTTTGTTTTTAGACTCTGTAAGGGAGAACTAGGTGAAGTGGGCCTTAAGGGTACTTGAATGGGAAAGTTAACACAAAAATCTAGCTGGTAAAGTGGCAAGGAGGTGCCACAAAGGGCATAGATAAGTGATGCCATAAGGAGGGTTTGAAGGGAGAAGGTTCGAATCCCATTTTAAGCAAAAGGAGTGTTTTTTTAAATATATGCGCATGAAGAGTGAGAGGTGGTTTTGGCTGGGACTTTACAGGAGTGAGTGTGGATTGAGTCAGAAGAAAGGAAGATGAGGATAAGAAGGAAATGTGGAATAGGATAGAGGTGGAAGAGGTGGCCGAGTGTGGGACACTGAATGCAACGAGGGAAACGGCTAGAAGTGGCTAAGGGTATGTGAAATTTTCATTTGTTTTTGGCTAAGGGTGTGCTGAAATTCATTATTTTCCTAATATCATAGCTTTTATTTTCTCTCCTCCTATTTTCGGCAATTAAGGGTTCATCTTCTTCTCTTTTTCTGCCAAAATCGAAAAACTCCTAACTCTATTCTTCTAAAGCCAAAAACGCCTAAGCCTCTTATCTGTTCATCTCTTCTTTAAATCATTCTTAAAAGTCGAAAACTCTTAGATCTCATTTACCCCGTTTCAATCTTCTTCTTTGGCATTACTGAATCTTCTTGCAAGTGGTAGCCAAAATCTTCTGTAGAGGTAAGTGTCGACTTGTACTATTATTTTTTATAATTTTTTTCGGCTTTTGGAGACCAAAGCCGAATGGATAGTTGGTTGTTAGGGCCATCATTAGATTGATGTTTTTCATTGATCTCGTATTCTTTTTGGGTGGCATTCCGGGATTTGAAGGAGATCTAGTCGCCTAGGTTTCTAAGCCAGAAATAGTTAACGTTCAAACCATATTATTTCTTTCGGGATTTCAAGGTAATGATTTCAATTCTCCCTAACTTGATCAATTAGTTTCCTTTCGTTGTTTGTGTCTTAAACTAATGTTTCATTAAGCGATCATCGTTTCAATATAATACCTTCTGACCAACATCGTTCATGGACTCGCATGTCAGCAAATCGAAGGAAGGGGTTGGATCCGTAGTCCCAGCCCCAAAGTTCAAGAAACAAGCGGTGTCTGTTGTTTGGGATTGGCCACCGAGTTGTGGGCCGGCTTCTGAGTAGAATAGTAGGCAGATAACGATAGTTTCGGCTAGTGATAGTGTCGACATAGAGAGTGTTTTCATGCGTATTATCAAGTGTGTAAACCTTCACACACTATACTTTATTTGTACTAACGTTTGTATAGGCTAAAAAGCCCGAAAAAGGGCTGTGTGGACAGTCATGATGCCCTTAGGGGTAAGGCTAGGATTGCAAGGTACGTGACCGTATCGTTTCTTTGCATAGCCGAATGTATGTATGGAAAATTGATGTGTTATGAATAGCATGTTGCATTGTTAGGATTTGTATGTAGATTATGGGTATGGGTTTGATATGAAGGGGAAGTGCTTAATTGGTCACGTAGTGATCAGTGGCTTTGCCACGATATATGTACATATGTTCATACATTATTTTTGGTCACATTGTGATCGGTGGCTCTGCCACGATGTATATATATTTTATTTGGTCACACAGTGATCGGTGGCTGTGCCACGAAATATTTTTTGGTCACCTAGTGATCGTGTGTAATTGGTAGCATGATTGTCGTGATGGAGTGTAGCGGATGGAAGGTTGATTGTAGAAATCCCCACGGTGTGATTGGTTGGTACGGGTTGGTGTGTAGCGGATGGAAAAACTAGGTTTGGGTTGGGCTATTCGCATTTCATATGTTGTATGTTGATATGTGGGCTAAGGCCAATGTGTGACTATAGGCTTCATGCCGTATGTATAATATGGGAAATTTACACACTGAGTCTTGGTGACTTATCCCTTTTCCTTAACTTTTCACGTGAGCAATAGCTCGTGGATGCAGGAGACGAGGCGGACTTGGAGGCCATAATTTTGATTTATTTTCTTTATAGTTTCGGCATTACTATAAGTTTATTTTTTTAAATTTGGGCTTTTCGTTATGTAATAAGGCCTTTCAAGGTTGTACTTGGTTTTTTTTTTATTTACTGTTTATAGCAAACTCGACACCTCGGCAGTTTAAATATTAAAGTAAAAGTGGAATTTCTTTAATCTAAACATCAATGTTTTCAAAAGACTACGTAATACTCGGAAAATGTTTTATTCCAAATCACCGATTTTTCTAAGATTTAATTAAGACTTGATTACACTTCACCCTGTGACATACCATATTCGGTCATAACGTATGGGCCGGGTTTGGGGTGTTACATTTTTTGTATCAGAGTCTAGTTGCAAAATTCGAACTGTGAATTGGGCCCAGTGGTGTTTTATAGTTTGATGTGAGTTTAAGAAAAGTGTTTTGGGTTGAGATATGGCCTTCGAGTCTGGCGGCACCTGATCCACGCAGGTAAGTATTCTAACCCTTGGTATGGTATGTATGTTGGGCTTGATGGGCTTTATGGAGACATAGACATGTATGCTAGGGTTTATGGACCTTAGGCCTAGTTAAACAACTCTTAAAATCCATAAGACTTAATTTCTCTAGTTAAACATGTCCATGAACAAGTCGTTGGGTTGGAGTGTGGCAACAGGCATACGCATGTCTAGGATTGGATCTAGGGAGAGCTTGGTATTTAAGCGGTCCTAGTGGCCCACCTCTTCTTCGCTAGAATCTTACCTGGTGCGTAGTGTTTGTTCACTTTAGCCGAGAGGACTTGTTAATGGGCCAAAATTCATAACTAAAACCCGAAAGGGACCAATACCCTATTTCTGTAAAATTACTTGTATGCCCCTAGTTCTGTAAAATACCCAAAATACCCTAGGTTTGAGAAAATTACCAAAATACCCTTGATCTATAAAATTATCAAAATACCCTTATTTTGTAAAATCACCAAGATACCCTATTTTACGAAATTACAAAAATACCCTTGTAGGGTGAAATTACGAAAATACCTCTGGGTAGTGAAATGACAAAAATACCCTTGTGTGACGAAGGTGAGGTTATGGATGTCACCTTTGTGTTTGATGCAGTTATGTGATACTTTGTTTGGAATGCGTATGGTTGTTGAATGTATGTGATTTCTAGAATTAGGAGATACAGACTGAACTCTGTAGATATAATCTCGAATTCGAAAGAACTACTATTGAAACTACTTTTCATAAGATTGTTCGTTATTAATCAGTGGAAGAAATTATTAATTCATAAAATTTTTAATCAGATAAATTGTGAGCGTTAGAAATAAGCACTAGGGGCGTGGTATGCGTGGTGAGATAGGCGGGGAATCTTGTGTCGGAACTAGTAGGATCAGGTCATGAGTCGAAAATGAGATACCGGTGCCACCACTGTGGAGGCGATATCGGGACCAAGCAGTGAAGACGATACGGTGTCTCAAGCGATGCTCGGAGTGTTGAAGAGAGTTCCGGGAGTAGGCATGGGTACGAGAGCTTAGAAATCTGTGTTAGAGCGACTTAGGGCTAATGGAACGAAAATGTTTAGGGAATTTCGGTGTAGCTCCTAGTACAACTGAGTATTAGATGGAAGCGGTGGAACATATAATGGATGATCTTGACTTCACGGAAGAGGAGAAGCTGAAGGGAGTGGTGTCTCTTCTTTGGGATGAAGCGTACCAATGGTGGCTTATAGTCAGGGATGGTGCGGTGGCTGACCGCATTACTTGAAAGTTCTTCAAGTCGGCATTCCTAAGTAAGTACATTGGATCAAGTTATGTTGATGCGCAGCGTTGGGCATTTCTAAATCTGATTCAAGGAAGTAAATCGGTAGCTACTTATGAAGCAAAATTTCTGCACTTGAGTCGTTATGCCCGAGGGCTAGTGGCCACGGAACATGAGCGTTGTGTTTGATTTGAGGATGGTTTGAGGGATGATTTGTAAGTGTTGATAGCTCCACAATGAGAGTGAGAATTTATGGTTTTAGTGAAAAAGGCTAAGATAGCCGAGGAAGTTAAGCGAATCGAAAAGCGGAATAATGATAGAGACAGGGATAGGAATAAGAGGAATGTTGGGACGTCGGGGTCAATGGGGCGTTTCCAGAAAAGACCTAAGATGGATGGGCCGAGACAGGGTGTGAGATCTGGGGGTAATGGTCAACCTCAGAGGTGTGGTCGGTGTAATAAATTTCATTCAGGCGAATGTTGGGTAGGTGACAGGAAATGTTTTAGGTGTGGGTCCTCGGATCATCTGGTTAGGGGCTGTCCACAGGATCGGGGTGGCGTGGAGCCGGTAGGATAGACTAACGCTCAGCCTGGTAGAGGAGGTCCACAACCGCAAAGAGGTCGTGGTCCAGCCAGAGGGGGTGATGGTTATGGTAGGGGCCGTGGAATGCAAGGCAGAGGTGCAGGGAACACCGATGCAAGACAATCGGGGTTAGTCTATGCAGCAAGACGTCGAGAGGAGGGGGATGCACCGGATGTCATAACCGATACATTCTTGATTTTTGGTTTGCCTTTTTCTGCATTAATTGATATTGGATCGACGCACTCTTATGTTGCTAGTATAGTCTCTGGAACTTCAAGTATAGACTTTGAGATTATCCCTAGGGAGATGACTGTAATTAGCCCACTAGGTCAGTCTATAGTGGTGAAAAAACTATATAGGGATGTACCTCTAGAAGTGCAAGGGGTAGTCTTTCCAGCGGATTTAATAGAATTGCCTTTTGGGGAGTTTGATCTAATCTTAGGTATGGACTGGTTAGTGAAGTATCGAGCGAATCTAGATTGTGCAGCCAAGCGTATGGTACTAAAGACTAGTCAAGAGGATGAGGTGGTGGTAATAGGTGAACGGAGGAATTACTTGTCTAATGTAGTATCCGCTCTAAAGGCTGAAAGAATGATGAGAAAAGGGTGTAGGGCGTTCGTAGCCTCTGTTTGTGCTTTGGAAGTTCAGGATTCAACGATGGAGAATGTTAGAACTGTGAGGGAGTTTTCTGACGTTTTCCCAGAAGAACTTTCGGACTACCTCCGGATTGTGGGGTGGAATTTGGAATTGATCTTCTTTCAGGAATAGCACTAGTATCCATTGCACCATATAGAATGGTGCCGAAGGAGTTGGTGGAATTGAAAGCCCAGATTCAGGAATTGTTGGATCGGGGTTTCATTCAACCAAGGGTATCACCTTGAGGGGGCGCCAGTGCTATTTGTCAAGAAGAAAGATGGATCAATGCGTATGTGCATTGACTACCGTCAGCTGAACAAGTTGACTATCAAGAACAAGTATCCATTGCCAAGGATTGATGACTTGTTCAATCTACTGAAAGGGGCGTTAGTGTTCTCAAAATAGATTTGAGATCAGGATACCATCAACTTAAGGTCAAAGAATCAAATATTCATAAGACAGCTTTTAGGACCCGTTATGGCCATTACGAATTCTTGGTAATGTCGTTTGGGTTGACTAACGCACCAGCAGCGTTTATGGATATGATGAACAGGGTGTTCCAACCCTATTTGGATCGGTTCGTGGTGGTATTTATAGATGATATCCTGGTGTATTCAAGGTCGGAGGAGGAGCATGATTTGCTTCTGCGAGTGGTACTACAAATTCTGAGGGAGAAGAAATTGTACGTAAAATTCAGTAAGTGCAAATTTTGGTTAAGGGAGGTTACTTTTCTAGGACACGTTGTGTCCGCTGAAGGGGTCAGAGTTGATCCCCGGAAGGTTGAAGCTATCATGGATTGGAAAGCACCCAGGTCTGTGATGAAAATTCGATGTTTTCTGGGTCTTGCTCGTTATTACAAGAGGTTCATTGAAGGATTTTCCTTGATTGCGGCACCTTTAACCAAGTTGTTGAGGAAGGGAGTACCTTTTGTGTGGGGTGACAAGCAATAGGTAAGTTTTGAAAAGTTGAAGAAGGTGTTGACGGAAGCTCCGGTGTTGATTCAACCGGAGGCTGAAAAGGAGTTCGTGGTTTATTATGATGCTTAGCACACAGGGTTAGGATGTGTGTTGATGCAAGGCGGAAGAGTGGTTGCTTATGTGTCTCGACAGTTAAGACCGCATGAGCTAAATTATCCCACGTATGATTTGGAGTTGGCGGCGGTGGTTCTTGCTTTAAGATCTGGAGACACTATCTATATGGGGAGAGGTTCGTCGTTTATGCAGATCATAAGAGCTTAAAATATCTCCTCACCCAAAAAGAGTTAAATTTGAGGCAGAGGAGGTGGATTGAACTACTAAAGGATTAGGATTGTTCGATTGGATACCATCCGGGCAAAGCTAACGTGGTGGCGGATGCGCTAAGCCGGAAGGTGATCTCGGATCTGAGGTCGATGTTTGCTCATCTGAGCCTATATGAAGATGGGAGTTTATTAGCTGAGCTTCAGGTAAAGCCGACATGGATAAATCAAATTAAAGAGAAGCAGTTGCAGGATGATGACTTGAGTGCCCGACTATCTCAAGTGCAACATGGTGAAGTAGGGGACTATAATCTGAATGATGACGGGGTTCTGTGCTTTTAGAAAAAGGTTTGTATGCCGAGGGACGTGGAATTAAGGTGGATGATTCTTCAGGAAGCGCATAGTAGCCCATATGCTATGCATCCAGGAGGAAGTAAAATGTATCGGGATTACGAGAACAATTTTGGTGGCCAGGTCTGAAGCGGGAGGTAACTAAATTTGTAGGTAAATGTTTGACATGTCAGCAGGTAAAGGAGGAGCATCAGTTGCCTTCGGGGTTGTTGCAGCCGGTGAAGATTCCTCAATGGAAATGGGAGAGAATCACTATGGATTTTGTTGGTGGGCTACCTCTTACGCCTACTAAGAAGGATTTGATATGGGTAGTCGTAGATTGATTGATGAAGTCCGCTCATTTTATACCAGTTCGGGTTGATTACTCTCTACAAAGGTTGGCTAAGTTGTATATAGCGGAGATTGTAAGGTTACATGGAGTACCTGTGTCAATTATCTCGGACAGGGATCCTAGCTTGACGTCAAGATTTTGGAGGGCGTTACATCAAGCGTTGGGTACAAAGTTGGATTTTAGTACGGCATTTCATCCACAGACAGACGGACAGTCAGAAAGGGTGATACAGATTTTGGAAGACATGTTGAGAGGTTGCATTATCGATTTCAAAGGTAGCTAGGAAGAATTCCTACCATTGGCATAATTCACATATAATAACAGCTACCAGTCCTGTATTCAGATGGCACCGTATGAGGCATTGTATGGGCAGAAGTGTCATACGCTTACATGTTGGACGGAGTTGGGTGAACAACAGATTTTGTGTCCGAACTAGTATTGGAAACAGAGAATAAGGTTGGGTTGATTCGAGCTAGGTTGAAGGAAGTGTCGGACAGGCAGAAGTCTTACACTGACCTGAAGTGAAGGGACATAGAGTTTGCAGTGGGTGATCGGGCTTTCTTGAAGGTATCACCATGGAAGAAAATTCTAAGATTTGGACGGAAGGGTAAGCTAAGCCCTAGGTTCATCGGGCCTTATCGAGTCTTAAAGCGTATAGGACCAGTTGCTTATCAGCTTGAGCTACCTTCAGAGCTAAGTAAGATCCATGATGTGTTCCATATTTCAATGTTGCAACGTTACCGTTCAGACCCATCTCATGTGATACCGTTGGAGGAACTCGAAGTAAAGCCTGATTTATCTTTTGAGAAGGAACCAGTTCAGATCTTGGAGCATGATGTTAAAGTTTTGCGAAGAAAATCGGTTCCTTTGGTTAAGGTTCTATGGCAGAATCACGGATCAGAGGAAGCTACATGGGAGCCAGAGGATGTTATACGACAGCAATACCCTCACCTCTTTTGACCAGGTAATTTCAGGGACAAAATTCTTTTAAGGGGGTAGAACTGTAACATCCTAGATTGGGGGCTCTGCATTTGTGATGTGTTGTGTGTGCGTGTCTGGTGTGTTTAGAGCTTTCAGAAAGGCTTGAGGTTAAGCCTGAGCCTTGGTAGAAATTTTTGTTTTTAGACTCTGCAAGGGAGAACTAGGTGAAGTGGGCCTTAAGGGTACTTGAATGGGAAAGTTAACACAAAAATCTAGCTGGTAAAGTGGCAAGGAGGCGCCATTAAGGGCATAGGTAAGTGACACCACAAGGAGGGTTTGAAGGGAGCAGGTTCGAATCCCATGTTAAGAAAAGGAGTGTTTTTTTAATATATGCGCCTGAGGAGTGAGAGGTGGTTTTGGCTAGGACTCCACAGGAGTGAGTGTGGATTGAGTCAGAAGAAAGGAAGATGAGGATAAGAGGGAAATGTGGGATAGGATAGAGGTGGAAGAGGTGGCAGAGTGTGGGACATTGAATGCAAGGAGGGAAACGGCTAGAAGTGGCTAAGAGTATGCCAAAATTCTTATTTGTTTTTGGCTAAGGGAGTGTCGAAATTCATTGTTTTCCTAAGAGCATAGCTTTTATTTTCTCTCCTCCTATTTTCTGCAATTAAGGGTTCATCTTCTTCTCTTTTTCTGCCAAAATCGAAAAACACCAAACTCTATTCTTCTAAAGCTGAAAACGCCTAAGCCTCTTATCTGTTCATCTCTTCTTCAAATCTTTCTTAAAAGCTGAAAACTCTTAGATCTCATTTACCTGTTTCAATCTTCTTCTTTGGCATTACCGAATCTTCTAGCAAGTGGTAGCCGAAATCTTCTGTAGAGGTAAGTGTCGACTTGTACTATTATTTTTTATAATTTTTTCGGCTTTTGGAGACCAAAGCCGAATGGCTAGTTGGTTGTTAGGGCCATCATTAGATTGATGTTTTTCACTGATCTCGTGTTCTTTTTGGGCGGCATTCCGGATTTGAAGGAGTTCTAATCGCCTAGGTTTCTAAGCCAGAAATCGTTAACGTTCGAACCATATTATTTCTTTCTGGATTTCAAGGTAAGGATTTCAATTCTCCCTAAGTTGATCAATCGGTTTCCTTTAGTTGTTCGTGTCTTAAACTAATATTTCATTAAGCGATCATTGTTTCAATATAGTACCTTCTGACCAAGATCATTCATGGACTTGCATGTCAGCAAATCGAAGGAAGGGGTTGGATTTGTAGTCCCAGCCCCAAAGTTCAAGAAACGCGTAGTGTCTGCTGTTCGGGATTGGCCACCGGGTTGTGGGCGACTTTCCGAAGCGAATAGTAGGCGATAGCGATAGTTTGACTAGTGATAGTGTCGACATAGAGAGTGTCATCGTGCGTATTATCAGGTGTGTAAACCTTCACACACTATACTTTATTTGTACTAACGTTTGTATGGGCTGAAAATCCCGAAAAAGGGCTGTGTAGACATTTGTGATGCCCTTAGGGGTAAGGCTAGGATTGCCAGGTACATGACCGTATCGTTTCTTTGCATAGCCGAATGTATGTATGGCAAATTTATGTGTTATGAATAGCGTGTTGCTTTGTTAGGATTTGTATGTAGATCATGGGTATGGGTTTGATATGAAGGGGAAGTGCTTAATTGGTCATATAGTGATCGGTGGCTTTGCCACGATATATATACATATGTTCATACATTAGTTTTGGTCACATTGTGATCGGTGGCTCTGCCACGATGTATATATATATTTTATTTGGTTACACAGTGATCGGTGGTTGTGCCACAAAATATTATTTGGTCACCTAGTGATCGTGTGTAATTGGCAGCATGACTATCGTGATGGAGTGCAGCGGATGGAGGGTTGATTGTAGAAATCCCCACAGTGTGATTGGTTGGTACGGGTTGGTGTGTAGCGGATGGAAAAACTAGGTTTGGGTTGGGCTATTTGCATTTCATATGTTGTATGTTGATATGTGGGCTAAGGCCAATGTGTGACTATGGGCTTCATGCCGTATGTATAACATGGGAAATTTACACACTGAGTCTTGGTGACTCATCCCTTTTCCTTAACTTTTCAGGTGAGTAGTAGCTCGTGGATGCAGGAGCCCAGGCGGACTCGTGGATGCCATAATTTCGATTTCTTTCCTTTATAGTTTTGGCATTACTATAAGTTTATTTTTTTAATATTGGGATTTTCGTCATGTAATAAGGCCTTTCAAGGTTGTACTTGGGTTTTTTGTTTACTGTTTATAGCAAACTCGACACCTCGGCAGTTTAAATATTAAAGTATAAATGGAGTTTCTTTAATCTAAACATCAACATTTTCAAAAGACTACGTAATACTCAGAAAAAGTTTTCTTCCAAATTGCCGATTTTTCTAATATTTAAGTAAGACTTGATTAAACTTCACCTTATGACATACCAGATTTGGTCGTAATGTATGGGCGGGTTTGGGGTGTTATATAGCCCATGGTCAACACTGTCTTGCAATACTAACATATAGGGGACAACGGCTCGGCCACACACCCATGGGACTGGCCGTGTGTCATACACGGCCTAGACACAAGCCCGTGTGTCTACTTGTGTGGACCAATTCTATGTTATTTTCCAAGCCATTTGGTCACCCTACTTGCACACATTCACACATCACATATCATTCTCAAATAATCAATTAGGATACTTAAATTTTGACATTTAAACCATGAAAACCAAACTATCTTCCTATATAGGAGGGAGTACTATCACCAACACAAATACAATCGACATAAGCCATCATCATTGGCTATACACAATCGAATCATAAACTGTTTTAGGCCAACACATTTGGATACCTTAACTATGACTTAATTAAACAAAGAATAAGATCTCTATACATTCCATATCTCAAGAAGATTTGAAAACTTATACCCAAACGACTACTCAATAGTGTGAAAGCATCTCCGACGATGTAACAGCCCGATTTAGGGCTTAGCCGAGACAGTGGTGCGAGGCCATGAATCCGAGGTGAAATTATGAGTTTTCTAGGTTTATGCCATGTTTGCATGCTAGTATGAAAGTTTTGTAAAGCAATTTTATTAAGTTGAGGTCAATTGGTCCAAAAAGGACTAAATTGTAAAAGTTGCAAAATTTGAGTTTCTAGAAGCTTTTTGTATGAAATAGCTTTAAAATAACAATTAGGAGCCCTCAAATAGCAATTTACCCAAAATTTAATTTTTGGACAAAATTGTCCTTAAGATGATTAAATAGAAATTTTTAAGAGGAAGGGCATTTTGATCATTTGGCCTAATTAGTGTTTTAAGTGGGAAAAAGATGAGAAAAATCCACTCATCTTCTTCCCCTATTGCCGAAAATTTGAAGGAAGCCATAGCTAGGGTTCTTCAATTTTTCAAGCTTGCTAGTAAGTGCTCCTAAGCCCGATTTTTGATATTCTTCGTATTTTCAAAGTTCTTGTATTATGAATTAGCCATTTTTATCTATTAAATGAGCTAAGATGCATGTTCAAAAATCTACCCTTGAATGACATGCTTGTTAAATGATATTTTATGGAAGTTTAAGAGAGTTTGATGTTAGATAAACATCTTTTCCTTAATGAATTTCATGAAAAATGATAGTATGGACCATTTTGTAATAGTTATAAAATTTGGTCATACCTACTAGAAAGAGAGAGAATTGATGATTACTATAGTAGAGAAAATGATTCAGCTAAGCATGAAGTTTAAGAAAGTTCCATGAAAATCATATTACGAGCCTAGGGGGAAAAGTGTAAATATTAGAAAGTATAGGGGCAAAATAGTAATTTTGCCAAAGTTTGAGTTATGAGTCAATTTAGTCAATATGGTTTTTAAATGATCTATTTATGATTATAGATCAAGAAAAACAAAGCCCGGATTGAAACTGAGGCAAGAACAAAGTCGAGGACTAAATTGCACATCTACATACATTTTGTATATTGAGGTAAGTTTGTATGATTTCTATGTTTTATGATTTTTATCATTAAATTCTTAGTATAATGTACAATAATTGTATGAAATGATCATGTTATGTTCAAGCAAGAAATCATGAAAATATGTACAAGCAAGTCCCGATTGAAGATGAATTTCCCTGGGATACTCGATCTACCACACAAGTTATCATGTAAGTCCAAGGCAAGCTTGGCATTGATCAAGATATCATGTAAGTCCAAGGCAAGCTTGGCATTGATCAAGTTAGCAAGGGCAAGACTTTATATAAGTCCATGTCAAGACATGGCCTTGAAACCAAGATGAGATATTCCATGTAAGACCATACCGAAGATATGGCTTTGGTATCAAGTTATGTGGGTCGAGATTTAGTATCCCCGGTTATTCATAGAAATTCAGTGGGCAAATGAGTAAGCTAAAAGAAGATAGCAAGAAAGCTAAGAAAGTAAAGTTGGTATCAAGATGAAGTTAAATAAAGTTGAGTATTATTCATGTTGTGAATAAGAAAGTAGATATCATGATTATTGTTACTATAGTATACTGATCAATGTGATCAAGTGATACAGGTATCGTGATTACCTTACAAGTATGGCAATAGTACATGTCAGGAGACATGTAAGAACCTATATGAGTAAGTAAGCTCTTTAGCTAAAATTCATGATACCATTGTTTATGTTAAATGGTTTATATTAAGCAATGATGATGCTATGAGTTGTTACATTTTACGTTATGATTCATTCTTTCTATGCAGTCCCGCCAAGCTAACTCGTGGATCATTAAAGTTGGAGCTGGCAACACACTATCAACTCTTATTTTGGTATAGCCAAGTTACTTTACTAAGTATGGCATGTATAGGAAATATTCATTTTGTGGACATGTTTTAAGAAAGGCCTTTGTAAAGGCTATCAAGTTTATTATTCTTTTGTATATGGCTAAGTGATTGGCCAAATTTAACTAAGCATGTATGTTTATTGAGATCAATGAAGCATGTAGTATTCTTCTTAAAATTGGGTTGTTATTTCATCGTTGAATTATGTATGGTTATGATCTTCATTTCAGGGTGGCTAAAGGCTTGGTAAATAGCCTGTAAATGCCCACACGGTCGAACACACGGTGTCTGTCAAGACCGTGTAAACCCTGCACCTTAGTATTATTATTCAGAATAGGTCATGGGTAAATCCCACGGCCGTGTGTATATGCCGTGTAAGACACATGGTTTGGACATGGGCGTGTGCCCAGACCGTGTTAATTTAGTCAGTATATCAAGGATTAGCACATGGTCTAAGCCCACGGGTGTGTCATGGCCATGTGAAATTAGTCAGTAACCTCTCACGGTTGGTAGACACAGGCGTGTCTAAGCCGTGTGGAAATAGTCAGTAGCCCTACACGGTTTGAGGGTATAGGCGTGCTTAAGGGTACACGGGTGTGTTCCAAGTCACACGGGCGTGTGAACCCTGCTTCAAAAATGAGTTATTTGATTTTAATTCCGAGAATTTTTTGACATGAGTTAAAGGCCTCGTAAGCCCCTGTTATATGTGTTGACTAAGAAAGTGAAGTTTTAAGTTGGATCGAATTTTTATAGCCCGTAAGTACATGTTTCAGTGAGTTCAAGCATAGTAATGTCTCGTATCCAGACTCAGTATCAGTCTTGGGTGCGGGGTGTTACACTTAGTGGTATCAGAACTACGGTTTAGTCGGTTCTAGGACTAATGTAGCACGAGCATGAGTCTAGCCATGCATGCCATACGTAAGAATGTTTTGATAATGATTGTGTGACGACTCATGATGACTTAAATTATGTTTATACATATAGTAAATGGATCCTGAAGGAGCCGAGGCGGATGATGTAGAAAGTAACGCACTGACTCCATGAAGGGACGGTCTTAGTATGAGAATGAGAATAAACCCACTACGGTGAGTCAAGAAGGAGGAGGAGAAGAGGCTAGAAAGCCTTCCTCCATATGATGGATGCTGACACGGAGTTCGTTCGAGCGAACCCGAATGCACACCCTCCACCCCTTTGTTCCACAACCTACTCCAAGAGCCCTCAAGTAGTAGAGGTGGTAAGAGGAGGTAAACCTCTAATTGATAGGATCGAGAAGCATGGGGTGGAAGAATTTTGAGCTAAAAAGATGATGATCTAGAAAGAGCTGAGTTCTGGTTAGAAAATACCATCAGAGTATTTAACGAACTGTCCTACACTCCTGATGCATGCATGAAGTGTGTAGTCTCTCTCTTAAGAGATTTTTCTTACCAATGGTGGAACACCCTTGTGTCGATGGTACCAAGGGAAAAGATTTCATGGAATTCTTCCAAGAAGAGTTTAAGAAAAAGTATATCGACCAGAGGTTTGTAGACCGAAAGAGGAAAGAATTTCTAGAAGTGAAGCAAGGCAAGATGTCGATGGCGATTATGAGCGAGAGTTAAATGCGACTCGAAGAAGTATGCTCGCGAATGTGTGTCCACTGAGGCCATTATGAGTAAAAGGTTTGAAGATGGTTTAAATGAGGACATTAAGTTGGTTGTTACTGTCCTCAAATTAAAAGAATTCGTTGTGCTAGTGGAAAGGGCTTGCAAAGCCGAAGAACTAGTAAAAGAGAAGAAGAAATTTGAAATGGAGTCTCGCGATTCTAGAAAGAGATAGTGTAACAAGTCGTTCCAATCGTCATCCAAGAAGTCAAGAGAATTTCCAACTCGATCAGCTACTTCCACTAGATTTTCAAGAAAAGGCAAGAGTAAGCAGTATTTGGAAAATAAAGCACAGACGACTTCAGTTGCAAGTGTTGGGAATTTTAGACTTGACAGACCAGAATGTCTGCAATGTGGCAGATGCCATTTGGGAGAATGCCAAGCACATGAAAATGCATGTTTTAGATGTGGTTCCCAAGACCATTTCATAAAGGATTGTCCAGAGATGACTAAAGAAGAGAGAACTCGAACACGAGATGCGGGAGTATGGTCGAGGGAGACCGCAGAGAAACCCGGAAGAGGGCAAGTGGAAGAGGTAACCCAGAGAGCGGTAGTCATGAGACCCAAGAGCGAGCGCTGCAAGGACTTATGCCATTCACACTGCCAAGAGGCATCTTCCCCGATGTTATTACGGTACCTTTTCTCTTTACAATACCAAAGTTATTGCTTTAATAGATCCCGGATCCACACACTCTTACATTTGCATGAAATTATTACCTGATTTGGGTGTGTCTATAGATACTACAAAATTTGTGTTTAAGGTGTCTAATCCTATAGGCAAGAGTATGTTAGTTGATAAAGTTTGTAAAGATTGTCCATTAATGATTAGAGGTCATTGCTTTAAAACAAATCTTATGTTGTTACCTTTTGATGAATTCGACCTCATTCTTGGTATGGACTGGTTGACTACTCATAATGTAATTGTAAATTATGGGAAGAAATACATTGAGATGAGATGTGAGAATGGGGATACTCTTCATGTAGAATTAGATGAGCAATGTAGAAAATCGGTAATAATTTCTCAAATGATGGCACAGAGATATCTAAGAAAAGGGTATGAGGCATTTTTATCCATTGTATTGAATGATAAAGAGACAGAGCTAAAGATTGAATTAGTGCTGATAGTATGTGAGTATGTGGATGTTTTTCCTGAGGAATTACCAGGATTACCACCAGTTAGACAAGTTGAGTTCAGCATTGAGCAAGCTCCCGGTACTGTACCAATATCCATTACTCCTTAAAGAATGGCTCCAACAGAGTTGAAAGAGCTGAACTTACAGTTGCAAGAGTTGACAGACAAAGGCTTTGCAAGTTCAAGTTGTTCACCATGGAGCGGTCCGATTTTGTTTGTGAAAAGAAAGATGGCACCATGAGATTATGCATTGATTACCGTTATCTTAATAAAGTGACAGTAAAGAACAAGTACCCATTACCTAGGATCGACGATTTGTTTGATCAATTGAAAGGAGCGATAGCCTTCTCCAAAATAGACTTGAGATCAGGGTACTACCAGCTGAGAGTGAAAGATTTAGATGTATCCAAAACTGCCTTTCGAACAAGATATGGGCATTATGAATTTTTAGTCATGCCCTTTGGGCTGACCAATGCTCATGCGGTATTCATAGACTTAATGAACCACATTTTTAGACCATACCTTGACAAGTTTGTAGTCATTTTTATTGACGACATACTAATTTATTCCCGAGATGAGAATGAACATGCTGATCATCTACGGATAGTTTTACAGACTCTTCGAGAAAATCAGTTGTATGCCAAATTCAGTAAAAGTGAGTTTTGGCTCAAGAAAGTGGGATTCCTGGGACATATTATCTCGAGAGATGGAGTCCGAGTAGATCCAAGTAAGATCTCAGCTATAATAGACTGGAAATCACCGAAGAACATCACTGAGATTAGAAGTTTTTTGGGCCTAGCTGGCTACTATAGACGATTTGTCAAGGGGTTTTCTATGATTGCAACCCCAATGACTAAATTGTTACAGAAGAACGTGAAGTTTTAGTGGTCAAAAAGATGCCAACAAAGTCTTGAGAAGTTGAAAGCAATGCTGACAGAAGCTCCAATTTTAGTACAACCTGAATCAAGGAAAGAATTTGTAGTCTACAGCAATGCATCTTTAAATGGATTGGGCTGTGTACTCATGCAAGAAGGCAAAGTGATTGCTTATGCTTCAAGACAGTTAAAACTCATGAGAAGAATTATCCGACCCATAACCTAGAATTGGCCGCCATAGTCTTCACATTGAAGATTTGGAGGTACCATTTATATGGTGAATGGTGTCGGATTTTTACCAATCACAAAAGTTTGAAATACTTGATGACACAAAAGAGTTGAACTTAAGATAACGAAGATGGTTAGAGTTGATAAAGGACTATGAGTTGGTCATTGATTACCATCCTGGAAAGGTGAATGTGGTCACCGATGCTTTAAGCAGAAAATCCCTATTTGCCTTTAGAGCATTGAATTCAAAAATATCTTTATCCAATGATGGCTCCATTTTAGCTGAGCTAAGAGCTAGACCAATGTTCCTTCAAGAGATCTTTGAAGCTCAGAAAGAAGATAGTGAGTTGCAAGTCAAGAGATCTCAATGCGAGTCAGATGTTGAATCTGACTTTCGGATTAATTCTGATGGATACTTGATGTTCAGAGATAGAGTTTGTGTTTCGAGAAAAGAGGAGCTTATATAGAAAATTTTGTATAAAGCACATAACGGGTGTTTATCTGTACATTCGGGTAGCACCAAGATGTATAATGATCTAAAGCAATAGTATTGGTGGCCAAAAATGAAGAAAGACATTTCAGGATTTGTTACCAAGTGCATGATTTGTCAACAAGTAAAGGCTGAACACCAAGTACCTTCGGGTTTACTTCAACCTATCTTGATTCCCGAATGGAAATGGGACCGTATCACCATGGATTTAAATGAATGGGTTTACCATTGTCTTGAGCAAGAAAGATGCCGTTTGGGTAGTGGTTGATAGACTCACGAAGTCACCCACTTTATACTGTCATTTAGTGGATTACTCCTTAGACAAGTTGGCAAACTTGTATGTTTTAGAAATAGTAAGACTTCACAGAGTTCCCTTATCGATCATATCAGATAGAGATCCAAGATTCACATCCAGATTCTAGAAGAAGCTGCAAGAAGCTTTGGGTACAAAATTGAGTTTTAGTACAGCTTTTCACCCTCAGACTAATGGTCAGTCAGAAAGGTTAATTCAAGTACTCGAGGACATGCTCAGATGTTGTGTTTTGGAATTCTAAGGGAGTTGGGAAATGTTTCTCCCATTGGTAGAATTCGCCTATAATAATAGCTTTCAGTCGAGCTTAAAGATGGCGCCTTATGAGGCCCTATATGGGCATAAGTGTAGAACTCCCTTGTTTTGGACTGAACTCAAAGAGAACCAAATTCACGGGGTTGATTTGGTTAAAGAAGCTGAAGAGAAAGTGAAAGTAATTCGAAAATGTTTAAAAGCCACCTCAGATAGACAGAAATCCTATTCGAATTTAAAGAGAAAAGAGATAGAGTATCAAGTTGGGGATAAAGTTTTCTTGAAAGTGTCACCATGAAGAAAAGTCCTCAGATTTGGCCGAAAAGGAAAATTAAGTCCTCATTTTATTGGACCCTACGAGATTACTGAGAGAGTTGGACCGGTAGCTTACCGTTTGTCTTTGCCATCAAAATTAAAGAAGATACATGATGTGTTTCACGTGTCAATGTTATGACGCTACAGATCAGACCCTTCACATGTAATTACCCCTTCGAAAATAGAGATTCGTCCCGACATGACTTATGGTGAAGAACCAGTCAAGATTTTGGCTCGGGAAGTCAAGCAACTAAGAAATAAGAGTATTGCCTTAGTAAAGGTATTGTGGAAAAGGCACAAAATTGAAGAAGCTACATGGGAATCAGAAGGGAGTATGAGAAACCAGTATCCAAACCTTTTTGCTGGTAAGATTTTCGAGGACGAAAATCCCTAAGAGGGAGAATTGTAACAACCCGATTTAGGGGCTAGTCAGGACAATGGTGCAAGGCCACGAACTTGAGGTGAAATTATGAGTTTTCCAGGTTTATGCCATGTTTGCATGCTAGTATGAAAGTTTTGTAAAGCAATTTTATTAAGTTGAGGTCAATTGGTCCAAAAAGGACTAAATTGCAAAAAGTTGCAAAATATGAGTTTCTAGAAGCTTTTTGTATGAAATAGCTTTAGAATAATAATTAGGAGCCCTCAAATAGCAATTTACCCAAAATTTAATTTTTGGACAAAATTGGCCTTAAGATGGTTAAATAGAAATTTTTAAGAGGAAGGGCATTTTGGTCATTTGGCCTAATTAGTGTTTTAAGTGGGAAAAAGATGAGAAAAATCCACTCATCTTCTTCCCATATTGCCGAAAATTTGAAGGAAGCCATAGCTAGGGTACTTCAATTTTTCAAGCTTGCTAGTAAGTGCTCTTAAGCCCGGTTTTTCATATTCTTCGTATTTTCAAAGTTCTCGTATTATGAATTAGCCATTTTTAGCTATTAAATGAGCTAAGATGCATGTTCAAAAATCTACCCTTGAATGACATGCTTGTTAAATGATGTTTTATGGAAGTTTAAGAGAGTTTGATGTTAGATAAACATCTTTTCCTTAATGAATTTCATGAAAAATGATAGTATAAACCATTTTGTAATAGTTATAAAATTTGGTCATACATACTAGAAAGAGAGAGAATTGATGATTGTTATAGTAGAGAAAATGATTCAGCTAAGCATGAAGTTTAAGAAAGTTGCATGAAAATAATATTACGAGTTTAGGGGCAAAAGTGCAAATATTAGAAAGTATAGGGGCAAAATAGTAATTTTGCCAAAGTTTGAGTTATGAGTCAATTTAGTCAATATGGTTTTTAAATGATCTATTTATGATTATAGATCAAGAAAAATGAAGCCCGAATCGAAACCGAGGCAAGAATAAAGTCGAGGACTAAATTGCACATCTACATACATTTTGTATATTAAGGTAAGTTTGTATGATTTCTATGTTTTATGATTTTTATCATTAAATTCTTAGTATAATGTACAATAATTGTATGAAATGATCATGTTACGTTCAAGTAAGAAATCACGATAATATGTACAAGTAGGTCCCGATTGAAGATGAATTTCCCTGGAATACTCGATCTACCACACAAGTTATCATGTAAGTCCAAGGCAAGCTTGGCATTGATCAAGATATCATGTAAGTCCAAGGCAAGCTTGGAATTGATCAAGATATCATGTAAGTCCAAGGAAAGCATGGCATTGATCAAGTTAGCAAGCAAGTTATCATGTAAGTCCAAGGCAAGCTTGGCATTGATCAAGTTAGCAAGCAAGTTATCATGTAAGTCCAAGGCAAGCTTGGCATTGAGTATGTTATCAAGAGCAAGACTTCATATAAGTCCATGTCAAGACATGGCCTTGAAACCAAGATGAGATATTCCATGTAAGACCATACCGAAGATATGGCTTTGGTATCAAGTTATGTGGGTCGAGATTTAGTATCCTCGATTATTTACAGAAATTCATCGGGCAAATGAGTAAGCTAAAAGAAGATAGCAAGAAAGCTAAGAAAGTAAAGTTAGTATCAAGATGAAGTTAAATGAAGTTGAGTATTATTCATGTTGTGAATGAGAAAGTAGATATCATGATTATTGTTATTATAGTATGCTGATCAATATGATCAAGTGATACAGGTATCATGGTTACCTTACAAGTATAACAATAGTAAGTGTCATGAGACATGTAAGAACCTATATGAGTAAGTCAGCTCTTTAGCTAAAATTCATGATACCATTGTTTATGTGAAATAGTTTATATTAAGCAATGATGATGCTATGAGTTGTTACATGCAAACTTACTAAGCCATATGCTTACGTTATGATTCTTTCTTTCTATGCAGTCCCGCCAAGCTAACTCGTGGATCATTAAAGTCGAGCTCGCAACACACTATCAACTCTTATTTTGGTATAGCCAAGTTACTTTACTAAGTATGGCATGTATAGGAAATATTCATTTTGTGGACATGTTTTAAGAAGGGCCTTTGTAAAGGCTATCAAGTTTATTATTCTTTTGTATATGGCTAAGTGATTGGCCAAATTTGACTAAGCATGTATGTTTATTGAGATCAATGAAGCATGTAGTATTCTTCTTAAAATTGGGGTGTTATTGCATCATTGAATTGTGTACAGTTATGATCTTCATTTTAGGGTGGCTAAAGGCTTGGTAAATAGCCTGTATGTGCCCACACGGTCGAACACACGGGCTTGTGTCAAGACCGTGTAAACCCTGCACCTTAGTATTATTATTCAGAATAGGTCACGAGAAAATCCCACGGCCGTGTGTGTATGCTGTGTAAGACACACGGTTTGGACATGGGCGTGTGCCCAGACCGTGTTAATTTAGTCAGTATATCAAGGATTAGCACACAGTCTAAGCCCACTGGCGTGTCATGGCCGTGTGAAATTAGTCAGTAACCTCCCATGGTTGGTAGACATGGGCGTGTCTAAGCCGTGTGGAAATAGTCAGTAGCCCTACACGGTTTGAGGGCATAGGTGTGCTTAAGGGTACACGGGCGTGTTCCTAGTCACACGGGCGTGTGAACCCTGCTTCAAAAATGAGTTATTTGATTTTAATTCCGAGAATTTTCTGACATGAGTTAAAGGCCTCGTAGGCCTCTGTTATATGTGTTGACTAAGAAAGTAAACTTTTAAAGTTGGATCGAATTTTTATAGCCCGTAAGTACATGTTTCAGTGAGTTCAAGCATAGTAATGTCTCGTATCCAGACTCAGTATCGGTCTTGGGTGCGGGGTGTTACAGACAATCTCTAACCCGAGCTAGTTAAGTTAACCTATAAGAGATAGGAAAGGAAAAGGAGTAAGCAATAACGCTTAGTAAGTTCATATACAATTAATAATCAACTACTGACATTCATTTATTTCATTCAACCACAACGGTATTATAATGATATTACATTTAAGCTCATGATTTCCTATTCAATCATTCATAGTGCTTACTCATTTCAAACCTTCACATATCACAAACACATATCATAAAACATTGTTCACCTTTACTTGCATTTATACCCTGCATTTATCACCACAAAGCCACATGCAAATTTCACTTAGCAAGTTTCTTGATATCACCTCGGAATAATAATAAATACTCGATGGTTTCCCACACAGCCCATCATTTAGTAATTAATAAGGTGGTATCGCACACAACCCACCATTATCTCATATTCATGGATATTTATTCTTATCCACTTTCCTATTTCGAATATTCATCCGAGGATTTCTTCACTCTCTGTCATTTTTAATAGATCTCTACAACAATTATACGCATTCAAGCAATGCATTAATGAATAAAACATATGCAATAAAGAATGCATCATTTACATATAAATTTACTATGGATTCATCATATATCAAAATCACTTCATATAAGTTCTGGGTACATACCTGTACAACTCATGACATATCCACATACTTCCTTGTTTTTAACATACCTGTTGAATCACTCAAAATGCTACAAGGTATTCTTGAGTCTCATACATATGGTATCATATCAATGCCATATCCCTGATATGGTCTTACATGAAATATCATATCGGTGCCATGTCCCTGACATGGTCTTATACGAAATCTCACACCAAGTCCATATTCCTAATATGGTCTTACACGGGACCTTAATAACCTTAATATCATAGTATTTGCATTCTATTCATTCTTAAAGTTCATTGAAGAATTTCATTCCTTGACATCTCGTCAAAATAAAATTAAATATATATTCATAGAGACAATATAAAATTCATACAGCATTGAAATATTAAATATTTCACTTATAGTTGCATTATTAGCACACGAACTTACCTTGATACCAAAAAGGGTAAAAAGAGACCTAATTGTCCATATTTCTCTTTTCTCCCATTCTAGGTTTGAATCCCGTTTAATTTGATCTATAACAATAAAATTTACTCATTTAATCTCCACACTAATCAATACATTTCAAAATTTCTACTTTGGCAAAATTACCATTTTGCCCTTGGACTTTGGAAAAAATTACAATTTTGTCTCTAGGCTCATATATCAATTTTCATCCAATTTCTTTGTTAATCAAGCCTAGCCGATTCATATTTACTCCTATAGTAACTCAAGATTTCAACTATTACACATATTCACTATTTATTTCACAACTTTTACAAAAAGGTCCCTTTAGGTGTTTTCATGGTAACACCTTTCACAAAAGTTGTTGATCTAACAAATAAGACTCATTTTCTTCCATAAAAATTCAGCAAAAAACATGAACTCTCTCATGGAAAGTCCCTAAACTTTCAACCATTTAGCAAAATAGTCCCTTCATTAGCTAGCTTAAGCTTTGGGGTTCCAAAAGTACAAAAATCATTAGAGATAATCATCAAGATGACTTACTTGTAGAGGTGAGGAGTTGCTGAAAATTTTTAAGCTTCCATGGTTGTTTTTCTTGATAAATTTTGGTGGAGAGAAGGGAAAGGAAAGATGATATCTTTTCTTCTCTTTATTTTATTTTATTCTAGACAAATTACCACCAAAATCTCACCTAATTCATTTAAAAATTATTTCTTTGTCCAATATGATCATCTATTAACCTTAGAAAGGACTAATTGAACATTAGGGACCTCCAATTAATATTCCTTAGCTATTAGACACCTCTAGCCAATAAAATAGAACTTTTGCACTTTATGCGATTTAGTTCTTTTTCGAGATTAAGCATAAAATCACTAATATTAAAGCTCCAAAATATTCATGCACCCTTAAAAACATGTTATAACTCATAAAAATAACATTAAAATAATTACGTCCAACCTTGATTTAGTGGTCCCGAGACCACTATTTCGACTAGCCCCTAATTTAGGCTGTTACAGGTGAGGATAACGTGTTTGAAGAGTGTTCCTCAAACCCAGCATTTGTCTACTATATGGGCAACTTCAATACAAACAAGAGCCCTTATTCCAACACGTATAAACTTGGTTGGAAGCAACACCCAAATTTTAGGTGGAACGATCAAGGAGCTGGAAATTCCAACGTAGCTGCCAAACCCAAAACTAAGAATGTCCCGCCTGGTTTCTATCAGTCTATATCACCTCAACAATGTGTTCAACAAGGGCATGCATCATCTTCTTCTTCATCTATTGAATCTCTATTGAAGGAGTATATGGCGAAGAACGATGTTGTGATCCAGACCCAAGCATCATCTTTACGAGCTTTAGACAACCAAATAGGAGAAATAGCTAATCCTTTGAACTCAAAACAAATGGAACTTTACCTAGTGATACCGAGAATGCAGGACCACATGGGAAAGAACATTGTAAAGCAATCACTCTTAGAAGTGGCACACAACTAGATAGAGTTAACAAGAGTGTTTTTGCTAAAACAAAAAGTTTAGAATTTGATCAAAGCAAAACTCTTGAACAACATAAGAATAACACCAAAAATGAGAAAACTGGACCAAGCAATGCCAAAGAAAACTTAGATAGCACTACTGAACACAATGCCATGGCAAAACAATCACTGCAACTTGAAGTTTTCCCACCCCACAGTTCCCTAATAATTTCAGAATCATTGACAAGACCAACAATTCAGGCAATTCATTGATGTTCTTAAGCAACTTCACATCAATATACCTTTGGTGGAAGCCTTGGAGCAATTGCCCAACAACGTCAAGTTTATGAAAGACATACTTTCAAGGAAGAGACGATTGGGAGAATTTGAAGCAGTCACACTCACTGAAAGATGCATTACTATGCTGACAAATAAATTGCCTCCAAAGTTGAAGGACCCAGGAAGCTTCACAATATCTTGCTCAATTGGTAACCAATATGTTGGAAAAGCTTTGTGTGATTTAGGAGCGAGTATAAACCTTATGCCCATGTCTATGTTCAAAAAGCTGGGAATTGGTGACACAAGACCTACCACTATGACCTTGCAATTGGCAGATCGGTCATAAGCACACCTAGAAGGTAAAATCGATGTCTTGGTAGGGGTAGGCAAATTCATTTTCCCTACTAATTTCATTGTATTAGACTGTGAAGCTGACAAACATGTGCATATTATTCTGGGTAGACCTTTTCTTGCAACAAGTAGGACTATGATTGATGTTCAAAAGGGTGAGTTAACTATAAGAGTGAACAATCAACAAATCACTTTTAATGTTTTCCAAGCTCTAAAATGTGATGATGATATAGAAGAGTGTCATGTTGCCAGTTTGTTAGACTTTGTTGTCTAAGAGGAATTTAAAAAAAAATTACCATGACAAAGAGAATAGTGAATTGGATTTAGCTAATATTGATGATGAAGGGCCATTGGGACACCACAAGCAGTTGTTGACATCCAAACTAATTATCGATAAACCTGGAAAGAGGTTTGACACATTACATTTATCTACTCAAACCTTCAACCTGTTAAATTGTCCATAGAAGAACCACCAACGCTAAAGTTGAAACCTCTATCTGCACAGTAATAGTACTCTTATTTGGGGAAGGATAACACACTGCCTATAGTTGTATCTACTGAGTTAACTTATGAGCAAGAGGTTTAATTGCTAGTTGTACTTAGAAAATTCAAAAAAAAAAAAGCATTAGGATGGAAAATCGTAGATATTAAAGGAATCAACACCATAATCTGCATGCATAAAATTTTACTGGAAAAATTGCCATGGCAGTTCTATTAAGCAGCAAAGGAGGTTGAACCCCATTATGAAGGAGGTAGTGAAAAAGGAGAAAATCAAATGGTTGGATGATGGCATTATCCACCCAATCTCAGAAAACTCTTGGGTGAGTTTAGTCCAATGTGTGCCAAAGAAAGGAAGTGTTACCATGGCCAGTAACGTTGATAATGAGCTTATACCTACACGACCTGTCATGATATGGCGAGTCTGTATGGACTATCGCAAGCTTAACAAAGCCATAAGGAAAGACCATTTTCCATTTCCATTCATTAATCAAATGTTAGATCGATTAGTTGGTAAGGATTTCTATTGCTTCTTAGATGGATATTAAAGGTACAATTAGATTGCAATCACCCTAGAAGATCAAGAAAAAAACAACATTCACCTTTCCATATAGTACATTTGCCTTCAGAATAATGCCCTTTGGTCTGTGTAATGCACCGGCAACATTCCAATGGTGCATGATGTTAATATTCTTAGATATGGTTGAGAAGTTCCTCGAAGTTCTTATGGATGATTTCTCTATATTTTGGAATGATTTAAAAGGTTGTTTGCACAACTTAGAGCAGGTACTTCAATGCTGTGAGAAGACTAACCTCATTTTAAACTGGAAGAAGTGTCATTTCATGGTACGAGAAGGCATTGTCCTAAGGCATAAGGTCTCTCATAAAGAATTCGAAGTTGACAAGGCAAAAATCAAAGTGATTGAGAAGCTACCACCTCCAACGAGTGTTAATGAAATTAAGAGCTTCTTAGGGCTTGCTGGATTCCATAGGAAATTTATCAAAGACTTCTCTAAGATCTCAAATCCTTTGTGTACCTTGATGGAACAAAATAGACCTTTCCTTTTTTATGATGCTTGTTTTTCTACTTTCGAGGAGCTAAAGAAATGATTGGTGGTTGCTTCAATAGTAGTGTCCCAAGATTGGTCCCTACCATTTGAGCTCATATATGACACGAGTGATTTTGATGTTAGAGCAGTGCTTGGGCAACGGACTGGTAAGATTTTTCACACTATTTACTATACCAGCCACACCCTAATAGAAGTACAACTAAATTACACTACCATTGAGAAGGAATTATTGGTTTTTGTGTTTGTATTTGATAAGTTTAGATCATATCTAGTAGACACTAGGGTCATAATGTATACCGATCACTCTGCAATTAAATACTTATTATACAAGAAAGACACAAAGCTAAGACTAGTTAGGTGGATTATTTTGCTACAAGAACTTGATCTAGAAATTCAAGATAGAAAATCAATAGAGAATCAAGTAGTAGACCATCGATCTAGGTTAGAAGCTGGAAATGAGGATGGAAATGTCAAGCTTATTAAGAAAGACTTCTGAGACAAGCAACTGTTGGCTGACATGGCAATACCTTAGTATGCCAATATAGTGAACTTCTTAGTAAGCATTCTACCGCCACCTAATCTTAACAGCCAAACAAAAAGGAAATTCCTTCATGATGAAAGATGATATTACTGGAATGAACCCTTCTTATTCAAGTAGTTTGCTGATTAGATAATTAGGAAGAGTGTCCCTAATGATGAAATACATAACATTTTGCAACATTGTCATTCAGCCCTTTATGGAGGACACTTTAGAGGAATGAGAATTGCTGCCAAAGTACTTCAGTAAGGATTTTATTTGCCAAGTCTATTCAAGGATGCCCATAGCTTTTATAAAGTATGTGATCAATGTCAAAGAATTGATAATGTTTCAAGAAGACATGAAATGTTGTTGCAAAACATTCTAGAGGTTGAGTTGTTTCATGTATGGGAATAGACTTTATGGGTCCATTTCCACCATCATTTGGTAACCTATACATACTAGTGGCAATCGACTACATCTCCAAGTGGGTAGAAATCGTAGCCCTTCCTACCAATTATGCCAAGTCAGAGATAAAGTTCTTGCACAAGAACATCCTCACGAGATTTGGTACGCCTCGAGCCATCATTAGTAATGAGGGGCCTTATTTTGATTGCAAACTTATGGCTAATGCTTTGCACATGTATGGGGTAAAGCACAAACTTGCCATAGAATATCACCCACAAACAAATGGACAAGCTCAGATTTCTAACAGGGAGATTAAGTAGATTTTAGAAAAGGTGGTGAAACCAACTCGAAAGGATTGGTCCTTGAGATTGGATAAAGCCTTGTGGGCTTGTCGTATTGCCTTCAAAACACCATTAGGAATGTCGCCTTTTAAGCTTGTTTATGGTGAGCCATGTCACCTGCCAGTTGAGTTAGAGCACAAGGCATTTTGGGCCATTAAAAAGCTGAATATGGATTCGGTAGCCACCGGACATAAAAGGCTGTGCGAGCTAAATGAAATGGAAGAATTCAGAGCCCAAGCTTATGAGAACACTAAGATCTATAAGGAAAAGACCAAGTGATGGCACAAAAGAGGATCATGCCAAGGCAATTTGAATAGGGGCAACAAGTTTGCTATTTAACTCAAGATTGAATCTATTCCGTGGTATGTTAAAATCGTGATGGTCAGGGCCTTTTGATGTGATCAAGGCCTATCCTCATAGCATAGTGGACATCAAAGATACCAAGGCTAAGGTAAATTTTAAGGTTAATTGTCAACATATAAAGCACTACTAGGTCCTCATATGGATTGAGACAAACTATCCATTGATCTTTGAGATGTTTGAGCTTAAAATTTTCTTATCTTTATTTTCTTTAGTTGCTTTACTTTAATTTCATTTTTTATATTGTTTTCTCTAATTAATTAACATTATTTTCATTCTTGGTTATATTTTTTTATTAATGTACAATCTTAGTAAGAATTGCTGGGAAAGAATGAAGGTGCACGCTTGTTAGATATAGTACCAATGGGTGTTTCCCCCAACATTTTGAAAGAGAATTATGCCATGGCAAACTAGGTTATTGGATATTGAAGCAAGAGAAAATGTGGGTTGACAAGAAAGAATGGTTCAAGGAAGAGATTTTGGACAGTTGGGCCCATTATACTAATTAGGTAGCCCATAAAGAAAATGTCAAACGTGTTGCTTTAGGGCTAGGTCATTCTATGGTTCCCTCCAAAACATTTTTATTTTTCCTCTTTCATTCCATAAAACTTACTCTGTAACACCCCTTACCCGTGTTCGACGTCGAAACAGGGTACGAGGCATTATCAAAACAAAACACATACAGTCGTACTAAATCGAGACATAAAATTTACATCCAAATTTAAAACTTTTCAATTTTCATCACACACTCATTCAACCTACTCATGCATCTCATAAATTTCATTATCATAAACATATAACTTGATCAATAATAGCCAACATCAATGGCCTTATACAAAATGAACTATCAAATAACATAGGCCAACATTTTTGGCCATCAATTATGACACATAACAAAATAACCAAGTCCTTTATACATGCCATAATTCAAAATATTGATTTCAAAATACCAAAAGAGTGTTGATAGTGTGGATGGATCTCTGACGATCTCTGAATCCCGAGCTAGCTTGGTGACACTATAAAACAAGAGAAAAGAGAGGGGAGTAAGCTTATAGCTTAGTAAGTAAATATGTAAATAATAAACAAATTACTTCTACCTTTTTATCAAAATCATAATTCAATTCAACCTCGTGCTCAGAATTTCCTGTAGCTTTTTCCATAGCCGATGATATAACCCTTGAATTTCCAAATAGTTTTACAGATTTTTATCATTCATCAATCATAATTCAAGTAGCATCTCTCTTTTTCTGGGGATACAAGACATCCCGATACAAAATCCATGTTATCTTTTGTAACATCCTAAAAATTTAGAATCGATATGTTGCATAAATTTTGGTGCTTAGCTAGTGAGTAATTCAATTCGTGTGTTTAATATAGTCTTGAGAAGGCTCGGGATTTATTCAGAATTAGAATAAATTTTAGTAATGAGTACTTTATTGAAGTGGAACCGGTAACCTTGATGTTTAAGGAAATTAAGTGACAAAAGTTAGCATAATATGAGCTAGTAGTAAAGTGGAGTTGGCGCCATGAGTGTTGCTTGAGGGAAGAGGTTCGAATCCCATGGTATGCATTTTGTGACTTTAATTTTTGCACTCTTCTAGCATGTGCCGGCCAAGCTCTATTTTTGGTAGGTTGGACTTTATTTTTTTATGGCAAGGTGGCTAATGGCTTAAGGTAAGAATTGAAGATAGGGAAAGGAATCATGAACTTATGGTATGTAGGGGGAACACAAGGCACTTTTTAAGGGGTGTGTTTTGGAAAGTTTGGAATGGCCAAACTTTGTCCATGAACTTGGAGGTTTTGGGGACTAAGGGGTGGCCGAATTTTTTAAAGGCTTTTGGGTAAGGATAGGTGTTGTTGTGCACTTTTCATTTTGGTCATTTTGGTTTCTCCCAAAACACTTTTTCTTTTCATCTTTTCTCTCATAGCCGAATGCACTTTGGGGCATTGGTGAACATCTTTGTTTTCCTTCTTTTGCTCACTTCATTTTGACCATTTGGTTTTATTTTGCATAAACCTCTCAAGTCTTTTTCCCATAGTGCCGAAAACACCAAAACTTGAAGGCCATTTCATCTTTTTCTTCTTATAAAATCCATTCAACATTTTCTCCCTTCCCTTCTCCCCCATGGCCGAATGGTGCTAACACCATTTTCTTTAATTTTTCTTCATAGCCATATCTCCCTTTTTACATATATTTTCTTATCAATCATTCTTTCTACTTTCATTTTAATCAATCGGTAAGAACCCTATTCGATTATTTATTCTCTCCTTTTTCTTTAGCCGAATATACATTTTGGTTTGGGAGGGTCTTTTGACCAAAAATAGCATCCTCTATCTCTTTCTCTTAGATAATTATTTTTCGTCTTTATAGTGTTATAGAGAAGGCTGAAACTTGGAAGTGCTCGTAATCATCGTGAATTGTTAGGATTTGATCCAAAGTGTTAAGATAAGGGTTTCTATCAAGGACTTCCATACTATTCGTTATTTCGTTAAAGATGGAGTTACTAATCGATTTTATCTTAGGGACGTTATCACTCGATTTTCATCCCTTGAACGTAAAGGTTTCGTGGTAAGCCTATTTCGCCCTTAAAACCAATAATATTAATTTTTGAAATATTAGTTGGACTAATATTCTTTTGTCAATGGAGGCAAACAAGATAGGGTCAAAAAGGGTGGTGAGTAGTGTTCGAAAGAGGCGGATTTGCTATTCCCTCTAGATTCAATCGAAGGGCTGTTTCGGCAATCTGAGACTTTTCACCGGGTTGTGGACCCTCATCCGAGGAGAACCAATTATTTGAAGTTGTTCGTAGTTCGGAGCCTTTAAGCTCGAGATTTTCCACCGGGTTGTGAACCGTCAACCAGGGAGAACCGTCAAACAATAGTTGTTCGAGATTTCGAGGGTAAAGATCTAGATCACTTATCTTTAGCATAAATTTATTTTAAGTATTAGTGTTCTAATCGAATGTGATACGTATTTAGGTATCGATGATCGGGAAAGTATAGTTCTCACCATAATCAGGTGTCTAATCTCACACTGTATCTCATGGGTTAGATGACTATACCGTTATAAAGCATTGGATTAAAAATCGCAAAGTTGGTGAAATTGGAAAAATATGGTATAATAAATACTTTAGTGTTAAGAACATGAAATCGGTATTAAAATCGTGAAAATTTTGAAATCTCCTTTAATGGGCTAAAATGATGAAAAGTGATATTTTGGGCCACATGTGATAAATGGGCCATATGAGTTATTTGATAAAATTTGCCAAATGTGATATGAGATGTGAAATGGGCCAAATTGTGAAATGGGTCAATTTGTAATATGGGCCAGATTGTAATAATTCTTATATGGGCCTTATGTTGAAATTATTATATGTATGAATTATTATGCATGTTGTTTACTTATTGCATGGGTTGAGATATTTGACGAAGAGAAGTTCTGGTAGCTTTGCTACAAAATTTTGATGGTTTCATGCCCAGTTTGATATATGGCCTTGTGCCTAGTTTGATATATGGCTTCGTGCCCAATTTGATAAATAGCTAAATGCCTGTGATTATAAATTGCCACTGGCTTGCGAATTATTGTTATAAATGGCTTAATGCCTGCGATTGGTGTGTTGGCGGGGTGGGTTGACTGATGATCCCCACAGGTGTGTTGGTTGGTACGGGTGGTGTGTAGCGGATGGATTACTATGTTTGGTTTGGGAATTGCATATCACATGCATGCTATACATGTTAAATTGTTATATTTGTATATGGGCTCCGGCCCAAATACATGCTTAAATGGTTTTGGCCCAGTGGACTATAGTAAGTGGGTTACACACTGAGTTCTAAGAACTCACCTCGTTTTCTTTTCCATTCTCAGGTAATAATCAGTAATTGAGGCTTGGGCCGGGGATGACTTTGTGGAAGCCATACTACGAATGATGGTTTATATGAACTTTGAACTTCTTTTAAGTATTTTATTTAATTTCTATTTCAATGGTGTTGTAATAAGGCCTTTGGTATTATTTTTATGGATGTTTTACTCGTGGATGGATTTTAATGATGTTTAGGTACTTAAGTGGGTTTATTTAATTTTAAAATAAAATCAAATGTTTTCCTCAAATTTAAGTGCAAAAAAAAAAAGGGGGTTTTCTTAAAAATCATTATTTCATAAATTTTTCTGTAAGAATTCCTTTAAGAATCTTGTTTTCAAATTTCTTTTGAGCTCTTTTAGACTGCTCATAAAATTTAAACCAATTATTTTCTAAGTTTCAATTTATAAATTCTTATGTCTTAAATCATATATTTTAAATTAACCTCGGTTTTTAATAAACTCCATTTCCAAAATAGTTTTAAGGATTTGTTTTTTAAATCATTAGATGACTAGATGGATGTTCGTTTTGTGTGACATACCAAATCTGGTCTTAAATGCATAGACCAGGTTTGGGGTGTTACATTTATGGTATTAGAGCCCAGTTTCAAAACTCGGCTGTGGTTTGGGTTCAACAACAATTTTTGTTTAAAACTATTCTGAATTTCTAGAATTTAAATTTTAAAGGTACTATGGCACTACGAGCATCCGGCACCAAGCCAAGTAAGTATTCATATATTGAATGATTATTATTATGACATGATCATAGGAACACTCTAGAACTTCTAGTTTTAGGTGTTAAAACTGTAGAGATTGAGACTATGGGATGTGATTGTGAAAACAACTCTATCTCTTATATCTCAAAAAATATCGTTAATAAACACTAAAATAGTATTCTGATTCATAAAACTTGTAATCAGGTTAAATTGAATTATTCAATATGAGCGCTAGAGGACATGGCCGTGGTAGAGGCCGAGGTACTAGAGCCGTGTCTCAGGCATTGGGACATATGCCGGAAATGGATGCACCGGCATCACCTGTGTCAGAAAATGGATCCCATGACCATATGAGAGAGGACATTGCTTTGACCCAAGCAATGTTACGAGTCCTAGAAAGGGTTGCTGGGGCTAGAACTGGGCCAGCAACTCGTGGATCAATATCGGAACGACTTAAATCAAGTGGTGTCGAGGTTTTTAGGGGTGTCTCCGGTGTAGCTCCAAATGTAGTAGAGTATTGGCTCGAGGTAGTGGAGCGAATCATGGATGATTTGGAGTGCACCACCGAGCAGAAACTGAGAGGAGCTGTGTCCTTGTTGAGGGGCGAGGCATATCAATGGTGGCTTACTGTTCGAGAAGGCACCCAGGCTGAACGTGTTACTTGGGATTTCTTCAAAGCTACTTTTCAAGGAAAGTATGTCGAGGCAAGCTATGTGGATGCCCGGAGGAAGGAATTCCTGAATCTGGTTTAAGGAAATAAGACGGTGGCAGCTTACAAGGCAGAATTTCTATGCTTGAGTCATTATGCTCGGACAATAGTACCAACTGACCATGAGTGCTGTGTACGCTTTGAGGATAGCTGAATGATGAGTTGCGGGTTCTGATAGCCCCGTAATAGGAAAGGACTTTTGCCACACTTGTGGAGAAAGCCAAGATCACTGAAGAGGCTAAGAACTCAGAATGCCAGAACCGAGAAAGAGTCAGAGGTAAGAGGGACTTTAAGTACTCAGGTTCCGCTAAAAAGTTCCAAAAGAGGCCTCGAAATGAAGAGCCAGCTCAAGCTAGAACACCTGTGACTATCAATCAGATTTAAGAATGTGCTGACTATGGGAAACGACACCCCAATGAATGCTGGAAGAGAACCCGTGGTTGTTTTAAATATGGTTCTAAGGACCACCAGTTTAGGAATTGCCCTCGACGGACTGTTCCGACTCAAGAAGCTCGTAACCCTGATGCGCAACCAGCTAGAGGCGCTCAGCAGCCACCGAGAGGCCGTGGACCAATCGCGGTGGTAATGGTGTTGGACGTGGTCAAGGTGCACCGGTTGAGGTAATGGCTTTAGAGGTAATGCAGAGGCGAGACAGTCGGGGTTGGTCTATGTGGTCAAGCGTCGGGAGGATGGCGATGTACTTGATGTGATAACTGGTACGTTCTTCATCTTTGATGTACCTATTACTGCTTTGATAGATATCGGTCCACCCACTCGTATGTTGCTAGTGCCATATCTAGAAATCTGAATATTAGATCTGAGATTGTCATAGAGATGATGGTAATTAGTCCTTTAGGATAGTTTGTGATCGTGAATAAATTGTATAGAGACGTGCCTTTAGAAATTCAAAGAGAAATATTTTTGGCAGATTTGATGGAACTTTCTTTCAACGAGTTCGATCTTATTTTGGGCATGGATTGATTGGTGAAGCACCGGGCGCAATTGGATTGTGCTGCAAAGCGGATGTCGATAAGGACTTTAGAAGATAAAGAAGTGGTGATGATAGGCGAACGGAGGAGCTATTTAGCAAATGTGGTATCTGCTTTAAAGGCAAAAAAGTTGGTGTGAAAAGGGTATGGAGCATTCCTAGCCTTCATTAGTGCTTTGGATGCCAAGGAATTATCGATGGAAGGTGTGAGAACGGTGAAAGAATTTCCAGATGTCTTTCCCAAAGAACTTCTGGGTCTACCTCCAGATCGGGAAGTAGAATTTGGCATTGAGCTTATGCCCGAAACGGATCCAGTGTCTATTGCTCCTTATAGAATGGCGTCGAATGAGTTAGCAGAGCTTAAAGCTCAAATTCAAGAATTCTTGGATCGAGGATTTATTCGACCAAGTGTGTCTCCATGGGGAGCACCGGTTTTGTTCGCAAGAAGAAGGATGGGTCAATGCGTATGTGCATCGATTATAGGCAGTTGAATAAATTGACGATCAAGAATAGGTATCCATTGCCAAGAATAGACGATCTGTTTGATCAGTTGAGAGGAGCTTCATTTTTCTCCAAGATAGATTTGAGATCGGGTTATCACCAACTCAATGTTAAGAAGGCAAATATTCATAAGACGGCATTTCAGACTCGTTATGGACATTATGAGCTTTTAGTGATGCTGTTTGGTTTGACCAATGCACCAGCTACATTTATGGACATGATGAATCGAGTCTTTCAACCCTATCTAGACCAGTTCGTGGTAGTGTTCATAGATGATATCTTGATATATTCGAGGAATGAAGAAAAGCATGACTCACATTTGCGCATAGTATTGCAAATACTGCGAGATAAGCAACTTTATGCCAAATTTAGTAAGTGTGAATTTTGGCTGAAAGAAGTGACTTTCTTGGGGCATGGTGTGTCAGCTGAAGGAATCAAAGTTGATCCTCGCAAGGTAGAGGCAGTGTTGGATTGGAAACCACCGAAGTCAGTGGCTGAGATTTAGAGTTTCTTAGGTTTGGCTGGCTATTATAGACGCTTTGTTGAGGGATTTTCATTGATTGTTGCACCCCTAACTAAGCTGTTACGAAAGGGAGTACCATTTGTATGGGCAGATAAGCAGCAAGAGAGTTTCGAGAAACTGAAGAAGATTTTGACGGAAGCGCCAATACTGATTCAACCTGAGGCTGGAAAAGAGTTTATCATTTATTGCGATGCTTCACATACGGGTTTAGGATGTGTGTTGATACAAGGAGGTAAAGTGGTGGATTATGCTTCTCATCAGTTAAGGCCGCACGAAGTCAACTATCCTACTCATGACTTGGAATTGGCTGCAGTGGTGTTTGCTTTAAAGATTTGGAGGCACTATCTCTACGGTGAGAAGTCTATCATTTATACGGATCATAAGAGTCTTAAGTACCTCCTTACCCAAAAGGAGTTGAACTTGAGACAGCGGAGGTGGGTGGAGCTGTTAAAGGATTATGACTTCTCAATCGAGTATCATCCTGCTAGCAAAACTTTAGGTGAAGCCTCTGTGGTTAGAACAGATCAAGGAGAAGCAGTTAACAGATGAAAAATTGGGTCCGTTAATACAACAAGTTGAAAGTGGTGTAATGTGGGATTTTGGAATGAATAAGGATGGAGTGTTGTGCTTTCGCAGAAGAGTTTATATGCCCATGGATTCAGAATTGAGACAAATGATTCTGTGAAAGGTGCATAGTAGCCCTTATGCTATACATCCCGGAGGAAATAAGATGTATCGAGACTCCGTGAACAGTATTGGTGGCCAAGGTTAAAGCGAGAGGTTACTGATTTTGTGGGTAAGTGTTTGACTTGTTAACAAGTGAAGGCGGAACATCAATTACCGTCGGGTTTATTGCAACCGGTAAAGATTCCTTTATGGAAATGGGAGTGGATAACGATGGACTTTGTTAGTGGGCTACCCTTAACACCTACCAAGAAAGATTCCATCTGGGTGATAGTGGATCGATTGATGAAGACTGCCCATTTTCTACCAGTTCGTACAGATTACTTACTGTAAAAGTTGGCTAAGTTGTATGTATCAGAGATTGTGAGGTTGCATGGGGTACCAGTATCTATTATATCAGACAGGGACCCTAGGTTTACATCACAGTTTTGGAAAGCTTTGCACGAGGCTTTGGGAACAAAGTTAAATTTTAGTACGGCTTTTCATCCTCAGTCAGATGGTCAGTCGAAAAGAGTAATCCAGATTTTGGAAGACATGTTAAGAGGTTGTGTGATTGACTTCAGAGGTAGTTGGGAAGATTTTCTACCGTTGGCAAAGTTCGCGTATAATAACAGTTACCAATCCAGTATCCAAATGGCACCCTATGAAGCATTATATGGGCGTAGGTGTCGTACCCCTACTTATTGGACTGAATTGGGGGAACGGTAGTTATTGGGTCCTGAATTGATATCTGAGACGGAGGAAAAGGTAAAGGTGATTTGAGCGGTTAAAGGAATCTTTGGATAGACAAAAGTCGTATGCAGATCTGAAGCATAAGGATATTGAGTTTGCGGAAGGAGATCAGGTCTTTCTGAAAGTCTCACCTTGGAAGAAGATTTTCAGATTTGGAATAAAGGGAAAGTTGAGCCCTAGGTTCATTGGACCGTATTGTGTGTTGAAGCGTGTAGGACCAGTGGCCTATCAGCTTGAATTACCTCCAGAGTTGAGTCAGATTCATAGTGTCTTCCATGTTTCTATGCTGAGGAGTTATAGATCGGATCCGTCTCACATAGTACCAATAGAAGAAGTTGAGATAAGGCCAGACTTGTCTTTCGAGGAGAGACCGATGAAAATTTTAGATCGAGATGTTAAGGTGTTAAGGAGGAAGTCTGTGCCACTGGTTAAGGTTCTATGGCGTAATCATGGAGCGGAGGAAGCTACGTAGGAGCTTGAGGACGTAGTTCGGCAACAATATCCTCACCTCTTTTAACCAGGTAAATTTTGAGGACAAAATTTTCTTTAAGGGGGATAGAATTGTAACATCCTAAAAATTTAGAATCGATATGTTGCATAAATTTTGGTGCTTAGCTAGTGAATGATTCAATTTGTGTGTTTAATATAGTCTTGAGAAGGCTCGGGATTTATTCAGAATTAGAATAAATTTTAGTAATGAGTACTTTATTGAAGTGGAACCGGTAACCTTGATGTTTAAGGAAATTAAGTGACAAAAGTTAGCATAATATGAGCTAGTAGTAAAGTGGAGTTGGCGCCATGAGTGTTGCTTGAGGGAAGAGGTTCGAATCCCATGGTATGCATTTTGTGACTTTAATTTTTGCACTCTTCTAGCATGTGTCGGCCAAGCTTTATTTTTGGTAGGTTGGACTTTATTTTTTTATGGCAAGGTGGCTAATGGCTTAAGGTAAGAATTGAAGATAGGGAAAGGAATCATGACCTTATGGTATGTAGGGGGAACACAAGGCACTTTTTAAGGGGTGTGTTTTGGAAAGTTTGGAATGGCCAAACTTTGTCCATGAACTTGGACGGTTTTGGGGACTAGGGGTGGTAGAATTTTTTGAAGGCTTTTGGGTAAGGATAGGTGTTGTTGTGCACTTTTCATTTTGGTCATTTTGGTTTCTCCCAAAACACTTTTTCTTTTCATCTTTTCTCTCATAGCCGAATGCACTTTGGGGCATTGGTGAACATCTTTGTTTTTCTTCTTTTGGTCACTTCATTTTGACCATTTGGTTTTATTTTGCCTAAACCTCTCAAGTTTTTTTCCCATAGTCTTGAAAACACCAAAAATTGAAGGCCATTTCATCTTTTTCTTCTTACAAAATCCATTCAACATTTTCTCCCTTCCCTTTTCCCCCATAGCCGAATGGTGCTAACACCATTTTCTTCAATTTTTCTTCATAGCCGAATCTCCCTTTTTACATATATTTTCTTATCAATCATTCTTTCTCCTTTCATTTTAATCAATCGATAAGAACCCTATTTGATTATTTCTTCTCTCTTTCTTTAGCCGAATATACATTTTGGTTTGGGAGGGTCTTTTGACCGAAAATAGCATCCTATATCTCTTTCTCTTAGACAATTATTTTTCGTCTTTATAGTGTTATAGAGAAGGCCGAAACTTGGAAGTGCTCGTAATCATCGTGAATCATTAGGATTCGATCCAAAGTGTTAAGGTAAGGGTTTCCATCAAAGATTTCCATACTACTCGTTATTTCGTTAAAGATGGAGTTACTAATCGATTTTATGTTAGGGACATTATCACTTGATTTTCATCCCTTGAACGTAAAGGTTTCGTGGTAAGCCAATTTCTCCCTTAAAACCAATAATCTTAATTTCTGAAATATTAGTTGGACTAATATTCTTTTGTCGATGGAGGCAAACAAGATTGGGTCAAAAAGGGTGGTGAATAGTGTTTGGAAGAGGGGCAGATTCGCTATTCCCTCTAGATTCAAGCTAAGGGCTATTTCGGTAATTCAAGACTTTCCACCGGGTTGTGGACCCTCAATCGGGGAGAACCAATTATTTGAAGTTGTTCGTAGTTCGGAGCCTTTAACTTCCTAGATTTTCCACCGGGTTGTGAACCATCAACCGGGGAGAACCGTCAAATAGTAGTGGTCGAGATTTCGAGGGTAAAGATCTAGATCGCTTATCTTTAGCATTGATTTATTTTAAGTATTAGTGTTCTAATCAAACGTGATACGTATTTAGGTATCGATGATCGGGAAAGTATAGTTCTCACCGTAATCAGGTGTGTAATCTCACACTGTATCTCATGGGTTAGATGACTATACCATTATTAAGCATTGGATTAAAAATCGCAAAGTTTGTGAAATTGGAAAAATATGGTATAATAAATACTTTAGTGTTAAGAACATGAAATCGATATTAAAATCGTGAAAATTTTGAAATCGCCCTTAATGGGCTAAAATGATGAAAGTGATATTTTGGGCCACATGTGATAAATGGGCCATATGAGTTATTTGATAAAATTTGCCAAGTGTGATATGAGATGTGAAATGGGTCAATTTGTAATATGGGCCAGATTGTAATAATTCTTGTATGGGCCTTATGTTGAAATTATTATATGTATGAATTATTATGCATGTTGTTTACATGATTGCATGGGTTGGAATATTTGACGAAGAGAAGTTCGGTAGCTTTGCTACAAAATTTTGATAACCCGTGCGAGTTTGATATATGGCCTCGTGCCCGATTTGATATATGGCTTCGTGCCCAATTTGATATATGGCTAAATGCCTGCGATTATAAATGGCCACTAGCTCTGCAATTATTGTTATAAATGGCTTAATGCTGCGATTGGTGTGTTGGCGGGGTGGGTTGTTGATGATCCCCACAGTGCATTGGTTGGTGCGGGTGGTGTGTAGTGGATGGATTACTAGGTTTGGTTTGGGAATTGCATATCACATGCATGTTATACATGTTAAATTGTTATATTTGTATGTGGGCTCCGGCCCAAATACTTGCTTAAATGGTTTTGGCCCAGTGGACTATAGTAAGTGGGTTACACACTGAGTTCTAAGAACTCACCCCGTTTTCTTTACCCTTCTCAGGTAATAATCAGTAATGGAGGCTTGGGCCGGGGATGACTTTGTGGAAGCCATACTGCGAATGATGGTTTATATGAACTTTGAACTGCTTTTAAGTATTTTTATTTAATTTCTATTTCAATGGTGTTGTAATAAGGCCTTTGGTATCATTTTTATGAATGTTTTACTCGTGGATGGATTTTTTTTATGTTTAGGTACTTAAGTGGGTTTATTTAATTTTAAAATAAAATCAAATGTTTTCCTCAAATTTAAGTGCAAAAGAAAAGGGTTTTTCTTAAAAATCATTATTTAAGAAATTTTACGTAAGAACCTTTAAGAATCTTGTTTTCAAATTTCTTTTGAGCTTTTTTAGACTGCTCGTAAAATTTAAACCAATTATTTTCTAAGTTTCAATTTATAAATTCTTATGTCTTAAATCATATATTTTAAATTAACCTCGGTTTTTAATAAACTCCATTTCCAAAATAGTTTTGAGGATCTATTTTCTTAAATCATTGGATGACTAGATGCATGTTCGTTTTGTGTGACATACCAAATCTGGTCTTAAATGCATAGACCGGGTTCGGGGTGTTACATCTTTTTCCTAACATTACACCAATATCCTCGTGGACCATAGTAGTCCTGATTGCATTTGATATTTGGCCTTAGTCGACGACAAAAATGACGTTTGAACACAGAAATCAGAAATATCGATTTCATATTCATATACCAAAACATTTACTTTATATCACTGTTTTGGATGAACAGACAAGATATTACGGTGAGCTCTGAACGGAAACTCTCTGCATAAGCCCTGAGTTCCCCAATACATAAATTCTATCTCGGGATAATAGTAACAGTAATCAGATCTAATCTAAACTTTAGAATCAAAAGTCGGTTCATACTGTATTCGTTTAATTTACCACTTGCCATTCCATTTCTGAGCTCTTCTGATTTATAATGGCAACATCGTTTTAGCTTTCAGATTAGCTGGAATCCAAACACCATCAATAAGGTAAATCTTGAAACCACACTCACAAAATAAGCAAAGAGTTTTTTTTTTTCATTCAAGTATCTGTAAGTATTTCTGCTTTACCTAAAGGTAAGTTAATATTCACACAAAATCTTTCAACAAGCTAGTTACAAATTTTTACTAACTGCATTAACTCAGATGAAACATGACATCTTGTTTGAACTCACTGATAACAATCAGAATTACCTGAAGAAAGAAAATCAATATACAATTTAAACTTGAATTATCATAATCCACACTTTTGCCGATATCAACTTTAAAGATAAGCCATGCTTGATCAATTAAATAATAAGGATGATAAGAAAACAAAGATAATGAAAACAAAGATACAAGACCATACTAAATGCTCGAGAATACTACTCATATGAAATAATAGAGATCATGACATTCCTCAGAGAAAACTAGAAGAAAGAGAAACACTGTTCATACATTCTGAAATCAATTGTGACAGAGATAATATATATTTCATACAGATATGAATAGAACAATAGCCAGAAGAAACAGAAGAATAGTTTCATATGAATTCACCATCAACTTTTTATCTCAGACGTAGCGGAATAGAATACCAATAGAAGATAGAGGAATGCCGATCATAAATCATTCAGACCAATGATGCTTTCATCAGAAAACGAACAATTACAAATACCTCTAAGAATGTAAGAATACCTAGAAGAGATAGTCATAAATTACTCAACTGTAGCTTTCATACTTAAACATCTTTATAATTCAAACATCATTCTTCTGACTAATTATATCGTCACTAATTCCATAATATTCCATTCATTAACAAAAATCAATTCAAAAGAATTCTCGGTAAGTACAGTCTTTAGACATCATACCTGAATGAGTCGATTAGCCGAGATTAACTTCTCCTCTAATCATGGCATTGTACATTCCAAATAATCTTTAGAATAATCTGATGTAACAGCTTGATTTTGGGTCTAATCGGAACAGTGGTTTAGGGACCACAAATCCAAAGTCAAAAAAATTATTTTATTATTATTTTAATATCTACATGATATTATGAGTGTATAAAAATTTCGTGAAGAAATTGGATCTTTTGGATGTTTAATTTGATGAAAGGACAAAATTGCATAAATTGTAAAAGTTTCATTATCTATGTTTAATGTGCTAAATTGCCATGATTTATTGAAGTGGAAGTCCTTAATATGTTATTTGCCCATGATTAGAGTAAGTGGTCATAAATGACCTTGAAATGATGTGAATTTGTAATGTTTTAATTATGGTTAAAATTGTAAATTAATAATTAAAGGTTAATAAATTAAACAAAGTCAATTATCATCCTTATTTCTCCATCTTTTAGCCAAAATTAACATAAGGAAGCCATTAACAAAGCTTCAAGCATTCGGCCAAGCTTCCTAGCTTATTGGTAAGCCCGTTTTTGTTCGGTTTTTAGTAATTTCTACGTTTCTTATATCATTGCTTCGTATTCTAGCTAGCTCATGCTTTAATTTTTGAATTAGTTGATGATTTGTGAAATGCCGTTGATGAATATTCAAGCTTTTTGTTGCTTGATGATGGATTATGAGAGTTTGATGTTAGATTATCATATTTTATTAAGTGATTTTTGATAAAAATGCTTATTAAGGATTAAATTGTGAAATTTGTAAATTGAGGAAATGAAATGTGAAATAAATGGAATTAATGGGCTGCTAGGGACCTAAGGTAAATTCAGCCTAACATGGGTTTGATGAGATTTTGTGAATTTTGTGTTATTTTGAAATAGGGACTAAATTGTAAAAATGTGAAATATTAGGGGATAAAATGCAAAACACCCAAATTATGTGTTCTTGGATGAAATTGAATAATATTTTGAATAAGTAAGTTAATTTTTATATTAATTAGATTGGGAAAAGTGGAATTCGGATCTAGATCGATGAAAATCAAAGTATAGTATTAGTCGACTTAATTTGTTGTTACTGCGAACGAGGTAAGTTCGTATTTAAATAGACATTATGAAATCATGTTATAAATGCATATTATTTGTGTGATTGAATTCAATGCCAAATAGTAATGTAAATATATATGTATTTTGAAGAAGTTATATGTGTTATTATGATATTGAATTGTTCGAGAAGCAAAATATATGAATACGAGGAAGCATCGACAATATGATGACATCTGAAAGCCTTGTATGAACCATAGGAATAGTTAGGATACATATGTCATGACATAGGATTTCAATATGTGTTATCGTGTAAGACCATGTCTGGGACATTGGCATCGATTTGAGATTTACGTATAAGACCACGTCCAGGACATCGACATCGTATATGATTTCGTGTAAGACCCTGTCTGGGACAATGGCATCGATATTTGATTACATGTAAGACCACGTCTAGGACGTCGGGATTGTATGAGGTTTTTGATCTATCTGAGTATCCTTATTGATTTCGAATGGTTCAGCGGGCGTTCGGAGAAATAAGTGATTAAGTGAATGACATTCCGATTCAGGTACATTGAAAGGTATACAATGTTCAGAAATGAAATGTGAATATGCACAAAGGAAATATGAACAAGTGTATAAGATGTGATTTATAAAGCTGCATATGTGAAATTGTCAGATACTATATGAATGAAAGTTGAATTTGAGTATATATGATGATATGTGATTTATATGAGAAAGATATATGATTGAATGTGTTATTTCCCATAATGTGCTCATTGGTTATATGAAAGTGAGAATTGAATGTTATATAAGAATCGAATTGAATAAACTTGTGAAAGATAAAGTTAGTAAGTAAGTAAGTATATTATTGAATGGTGATGATTTGATATGAAATCTTGTTATAAACTTGAGATAATTTGTGTTTTGACATTTGAGATAGCATAGCATGCTTATGGAATTGTAATGAAATTATTTGTTATGTTAAGTTTATTAAGATACGAGCTTACTAAGCTTTCAAAGCTTACTCTGTGTGTTTTCTTATGTTTATAGATTTTCAGATGTTCACTTAGGTTGAAAGTCAATGGAGATCGCATCACACTATCTAGTTAATGAATTCGGTATTTATACCCTTTATGACTTGGTTATATGGCACGTATAGGCTATGGTATTCGATATTATGGTTGGAATGTATTTGGTTATTTGAGATGGTTGGCTATGAATATGGTTGAAGAATTTAGTATATTTTGATAAACTTGATATTGGCTAAATCGTTTAGAATTGTTATGAGATTGGTTTGGTATGATCTAAGTGTATATGGCCATTTTAATAATGGTTTAATTTATTCATATGATCATTTGATAGATGATGAGTATTTGCTTAAGAAATGCATAAAATTGAGTTGATGAATTGGTTCATTTTTTAGGTATGGATTAATGTTTGAATTAGGTAATATTGTATCATTGAAATAGGTTATATTGATGATTATAGCTTGTGTATTTGGAATGTTTTGGCTGCCTATTAATGGTATTGAAATGGTACAAAATGATGTGGTTTAGGTATGCATGAGGAGGGTGAGAAATATGGCTTAAACCAAGACTAATTTCGTGCCACACGACCTGAGCACACAGGCGTGTGACTCAATCATGTGACCCCAGCTGCTTTAATAAATAAGTCAATGAGTTATACGGCCTAGACACACGGGGGTGCCTGGTGGTTGTATGTGGCACACAATCTTGGCACATGGGCGTGTGTGGCCATTTCGATTAGGCACACAGGCTGGACACACAGGTGTGTGACTGGTCGTGTGACCAAGTCAGTATGTATGCCCTGTTTCCACACATATATGTCTTGAGGTCGTGTGAGGCACACGGCCTGTCCACATAGGCGTGTGACGTTTGAAAATGTGAAAATTACTCTAAGTTCCAAAATTTTTTGTATATGTTCGGTTTAGTCCCGAACCACTTCTAAGCATGTTTTAAGGCCTCGTAGAGACTCGTAAGGGACAATATGACTGTGTTTGAATAACATATGCATTTGAATGTTTAAATGTTTGAGATATGTATATGTTATGAAGTGAGTGATTGGTAATGCCTTGTAACCATATTCTGACGACGGATAGGGGTTAGGGGTGTTACATCTGATATCTCTCTCATAACTATTTTCTACTCTCTAAGTCATTCCCATCTCTGATCATATTATTAATTATTCCACCACTGAACTCTTTAGTTCCCTACTTGCGAGCTTATTCAATGTAAATCTCATGAACTTCGTCATATAACACTATACCGATAAGGGGGAGAAGATTGTAAAGCCTTTAAATTTTTGACTCTCAAACATACACGCATATAGCATAGCATTCAATACCAACACAATATCATGTACTTTGATTACACATCTCTAGGTTTCTACTAATCATGAACACATTTTCAAATATCTTAGTAACACATTCAACATTATCACATATGAATATCAACCAATCGTAATAAGCTCATCTCAAAACAAATTTTTCATTTATTCACTGCAAGAAATCACTCTGATTTATCAAAATGCAATGCTCAATCGGAACGATAGCACTTTATCCATATTCTTCAACTTATGGTTAATTTATTGTATCCATTAACACATACATATCATCGCAAATCATAGAGAATCAATTCATGCAAATCAATATATTCACTAAGTTACACGAACTTACTTCATCCCTTTTAGCATTATCGATCGTAGCTCTGTTGGAAAGTGTAACACCCCCAAACCCGGCCCAGACATTATGACTGAATCTGGTGATGTCACGTCAAGGACAATTCCAAATTGATTTTACTAAGTTAAAATTTAAGGCCTAAAAGCCCAAAATCCTTGAAACTTGTTAAGTAATGATAAAAGCCCATGTTTTTTAGTAAAAGTCCATAAGTTAAAGTTATCTCGAAAATCATGTTTAAACTTAAGAAATTGATTTAAATTTAATAATTACGTAAACAGTTGAACAATGATAACAAAACACAAAATCTAAAGTCAAAACGGAGTACAAGGCCTTATTACAACCAACGAATGTGAAATGATTAAAATCATGTCTTTTGAAACCAATAAGCAAAATTCCTAAGTATCTTGTAGTGTTGCCATCTCCGAACCCCCTCCCACGTCGAGCCGTCTACTGTGGACCACTTGAAACATTTAATTAAAAGGGTGTGAGTTTCGAAACTCAGTGTGTACGACCCTTGGCAATCAATTCAATATGCAATTATCACATTGGCCTAAGCCCTATCAAAATCGATGGTCTTGAGCCTTAGCCTACAACGACCTCATATCATATCACATCATATCGAATGAAAACAAGGTTATGCAAAACCCTCCCCAAAAGTCAATCCGCTACACACCATTTCCCTTCCAACCCTACACTCTTGTGGGGATATAAATATAAACACATCCATCCCTACACTCCAAATGTAGTACCAACAGCGACACTACTCAATGTTGCAGCAAAGCTGCTAAGTATATAATGGGCATAAAGCCACCGGTGGATCCACGGTCGTCAACCGACTATGCGATCCTCAAATTCTTCCTCCATACCATAATTCCCACCCATATGCATCCTAAACAGAATATCATATGAATGCAGCATGTACATGAGTAACATCCATAAAACTCATACTCATCATATAGGGGTATTTTAGTCATTTGACAATCAAGGGTATTTTCATAATTCTACCCTCCCGGGATATTATCGTAATTCTACCTTATAGGGGCGTTATCGTAATTCTTCCTTACAGAGGTAATTCGATAATTTTGCAAACTAGGGGTACTTCGATAATTTTCCAAACTAAGGGTATTTCAGTAATTTCAGAAATCAAGGGTATTCTGGTAATTTTACAAATTAGGGATATTTTAGTAATTTTACAAATCTAAGGATATTTTGGTAATTTTTCAAATCAATGGTATTCGGTCCCTCTTGGGTTTTAGTTATGAACTTTGGCCCACTAACAAGTCCTTGCGGCTAAAATGAAAAGACACTATGCACTAGGTAGGATTCCAGAAAAGAGGAGGTGGGCCACTAGGACCGCTTAAGTACCAATCTCTCCCTAGATCCAATCCTAGACATGCATATGTCCGTTGCCACACTCTAACCCAGTGACTTGTCCACAGACATGTTTAATTATTAGATTAAGTCTTATGCGGTTTAAGAGTTGTTCAGAACTAGACCTAAAGTCCATTAAACCCTAGCACACTTGTCTACGTCCTCATAAAGCCCATCAAGCCCATTTCACGTTCATATAGCCCCTTATGCCCAAATCACATCCTTATGGCCCATTAGGCCAAAATCTCATTCTTATGGCCTATTAGGCCCAAAACAATTCCAGATCATGTAACATGCATGACTAACTCAATTCATATAACCAAATCAATCGATTTTATCAAACTTAGCCTCAGGGCCCATCGGGCCCATTTTGCCACTTTTGACTTTTCAGCTTTTCGGCATTGCTGATATCATGTGTGTGTAGTGTTTGTACACACCTGGTTACTGCGACGTGCTATTCTATCCTTGGTCTTGAACCTACAACCAACCAACCTTCAATCAACCACCCATACCTAATCAAAATATTTACCAAAAGCCGAAGCCTTACTGTAACCTTACCGTGTGCCACCGGGTTCTAATAACCCTTCCTTAGCTACTAATCACAAGTACCCCTAGATCTGCACTCACACATACACCATCACAATTCGAGTGACTCATAATCCACACAAGTCACCCCTATAGATCATACACATTCGACTATTCATTTAAACCATAAATGAGTTGAGTACACTTACACTTTGCTAACGATCCTTACCACGCTTGCAATCTCTAAACCTTACCCTTGTTAATACAAGATAAATGACAATGAGAACTTAGATAGCCCCTCAACTTTTAACAAAACACATTAAGGGGTTAATTGAATACTTATCGAATCCACTTTTGATCCTGCGGCCTAGATAACTATTGAATGAGATTTTGCTTTTAACCTTGACTGATAATAGGTAACAATTGATTTGTGATGGAGGAACAACAACAAAGATTCAGCACTAATAGGAATTTCAGCAAGAGAAGATGATGATAATTCGGGAATAGAAAAGTTTAGCTAAGAGAGAATTCGGCAAAAAGGGATTCGGCTATAGGAGATTTCAACAACAAGGAAAGGTATTTTTGGTTGTGGAAAATAAAGTTTTGACAAGAAAAAGAAAAAGAATGGAAAATTCAGCATTACCTATGACCCCAAATTCGGCACACACCCATTTATATAGCCTATAGCCGAAATTTAGCCACCCCTAAAGTCCAATTCGGCACCACTTCATCCACTGCTCATCTTCTAATTTTTCTCCATGATATCTCCCTTATCCTTCTCCTAAATTCTCTCTACTGATCACTTCTCCATGGAGTCCCTCTATACGCCACTTCCAGCCTTCTAAAAACCTAAAATTAAACTCCAAAATAGAACTAAGCTAGCACTCGAACCTCAGATCTCTCTGCATGCATAAGTCGCCACCTCTCTACACCCTAGTGGCGTCACTTAGCCACTTCGCCACAGGCTTCTTTATGCCATTTTTCACTTATTTATATTTAAAAGCCCACTACTCACAACCCTGATTCCTTAATTAATTAAATTAAGAATCCTCCACCATAAAACTCAATCCCAGAGCTTCTCCAACATACCTAGACACTCCAAATTCATTAAACCCCTAAAGTTGTCATGTCATTTGTCATTTTCTTGCTCACTTAAAAATTTTATGAGACCCAAAGCCCAATAGGCCCAATTCTTCTAGGCCCAAATTTGAGGCGTTACAATTCTACCCCTTAAAGAAATTTTGTCCTCGAAATTTCCAACTAACTACTAAACGCACCGCTCAAGTCACACCACTATGCTTTCATTCCACACTCTGATTTAATAACACATAAACATTGCACACATACAGTTTCTATACCCAGAACTATCGCATCCACACAAAACATACCCGGCTTAATGGTGATTGAACAATCCCAAGCCTTATGCTACTTAGACCCGCATATGAAACACGCTTCTAACTTCCTCCAACATTCACCTGGATGATGCCTTTCGCAATATTCCCAAGCCAAAAGTTTGGACGTACCTTAACATGCTTCACAGAATGAGACTGCGGTCTTAGAGAACTGCAATCTTTTTTTTCTTACAGTCCACGCACCTAACCCGGAGTATTTCACCAATTTCTTTAACCTCCTCCAGTACCTCTCTAACTACCTGAGTCAGCACATCAGCCCTAACACTTCCACGGCCTCTACCGCGACCCCTTGCACTTCTTCTAGTGCTCATCGCTAATTCTCGTATTATCTGAGTTAGGAATTTTTAAAGAATTTAGTTCATAGTTTCAATGTTTAAAGCACATGTCTTATGCAAGTAACAATTTAAAAGTTGTTTCGCAGTCGTACATCCACTACAGGCTTAAGTTTCCTACGGGCTTTAGTCGCTAAGAACCTATTGTTTAAAGTGGCCCAATATCTAGATACAGTTTAATAATTTAAACAAGTAAAATAACAGAAACACTTACTTGGCTCGACGTCAAGGGCTCAGTGAACCACATTACAAGATCCTGCAAAACTTTTTAATCTACTTGTTTTCAAAACCCAAAATCTAAGGCCCATTTCACAGCTCGAGCTTTGCAACCGGGCTCTGATACAACTAAATGTAACACCCCAAACCCGTCCCAGACATTATGACTGAATCTGGTGATGTCACATCAAGGACAATTCCAAATCGATTTTACTAAGTTAAAATTTAAGGCCTAAAAGCCCAAAATCCTTGAAACTTGTTAAGTAATGATAAAAGCCCATGTTTTTATGTAAAATCCCATAAGTTAAAGTTATCTCAAAAATCATGTTTAAACTTAAGAAATTGATTTAAGTTTAATAATTACGTAAACAGTTGAACAATGATAACAAAACACAAAATCTAAAGTCAAAATGGAGTACAAGGCCTTATTATAACCAACGAATGTGAAATGATTAAAATCATGTCTTTTGAAACCAATAAGCAACATTCCTAAGTATCTTGTCGTGTTGACATCTCCGAACCCCCCTCCCACGTCGAGCCATCTACTATGGATCACTTGAAACATTTAATAAAAAGGGTGTGAGTTTCAAATCTCAGTGTGTATGACCCTTGGCAATCAATTCATTATACAATTATCACATTGGCCTAAGCACTATCAAAATCGGTGGTCTTGGGCCTTAGCCCACAATGACCTCATATCATCATTTTGCATGAAAACAAGGTTATGCAAAACCCTCTCCAAAAGTCAATCCGCTACACACCATTTCCATTCCAACCCTACACTCCTGTGGGGATATAAATATCAACCCACCCATCCCTACACTCCAAATGTAGTACCAACAGCGACACTACTCAACGTTGCAGCAAAGCTGTTAAGTATATAATGGGCTTAAAGCCACCGGTGGATCCATGATCGTCAACCGACTATGCGATCCTCAAATTCTTCCTCCGTACCATAATTCCCACCAATATGCATCCTAAACAGAATATCATATGAATGCAGCATGCACATGAGTAACATCCATAAAACTCATACTTATCATATAAGGGTAATTTAGTCATTTCACAATCAAGGGTATTTTCATAATTCTACCTTACCGGGGTATTCTCGTAATTCTACCCTATAAGGGTATTATCGTAATTCTACCCTATTGGGGTATTATTGTAATTCTACCCTATAGGGATAATTTGGTAATTTTACAAACCAGGGGTATTTCAATAATTTTGAAAATTGAGGGTATTTCGATAATTTCGCAAATCAAGGGTATTCTGGTAATTTTACAAATTAGGGGTATTTTAGTAATTTTGCAAATTTAAGGATATTTTGGTAATTTTTCAAATTAAGGGTATTCGGTCCCTCTCAGGTTTTAGTTATGAACTTTGTCCCACTAATAAGTCCTTGCGGCTAAAATGAACATACATTATGACTAGGTAGGATTCCAGAAAAGAGGAGGTGGGCCACTAGGACCGCTTAAGTACCAAGCTCTCCCTAGATCCAATCATAGACATGCATATGTCCGTTGCCACACTCTAACCCAACAACTTGTCCACAGGCATGTTTAATTATTAGATTAAGTCTTATGCGGTTTAAGAGTTGTTCAGAACTAGACCTAAATTCCATTAAACCCTAGCATACTTGTCTGCGTCCTCATAAAGCCCATCAATCCAATTTCACGTTCATATAGCCCCTTATGCCCAAATCACATTCTTATGGCCCATTTGGCCCAAACCTAATTCTTATAGCCTATTAGGCCCCAAGCAATTCCAGATCATGTAACATGCATGACTAAGTCAATTCATATAACCAAATCAATCAATTTCTTCAAACTTAGCCTCAGGGCCCACCGGGCCTATTTAGCCACTTTTGGCTTTTTGACTTTCTGGCATTCCCGATATCATGTGTGTGTAGTGTTTGTACACACCTGGTTACTGCAACGTGCTATTATATCCTTGGTCTTGAACCTACAGCTGACCAACCTTCAATCAACCACCCATACTTAATCAAAATATTTACCAAAAGCTGAAGCCTTACCGTAACCTTATCGTGTGCCACCAAGTTCTAATAGCCCTTCCTTAGCTACTAATCACGAGTATCCCCTAGATCTGCACTCACACCATCACAATTTGAGTGACTCATAATCCACATAAGTCACCCCTATAGATCATACACATTCGACCATTCACTTAAACCATAATTGAGTTGAGTACACTTACACTTTGCTAACGATCCTTACCACGCTTACGATCTCTGACCCTTACCCTTGTTAATACAAGATTAATGACAATGAAAAGTTAGATAGCCCTTGACTTTTAACAAAACACACTAAGGGCTTAACTGAATACTTACCGAATCCACTTTTGACCCACAGCATAGATAACTACTGAATGAGATTCAGCTTTTAACCTTGAATGATAGTAGGTAATAATCGATTTGTGATGGAGGAACAACAAAAAAGATTAGGCACTAATAGGGATTTCAGTAAGAGAAGATGACGATAATTCAAAATAGAAAAGTTTGGCTATGAGAGAATTTAGCAAAAAGGGATTCGGCTATCGTCAACAAGGCAAGGTATTTTCGATTGTGGAAACATAAAGTTTTGGCTAGGAAAAGAAAAATAATGGAAATTTGTGCATTACCTAGGATTCGGCACACACCAATTTATATAGCCTATAGTCGAAACTTAGCCACCCCTAAAGTTCAATTCGACACCGCTTAATCCACTGCTCATCTCCTAATTTTTCTCTATGATATCTCTCCCTTATCCTCCTCCTAAATTCTCTCTATTGATCACTTCTCCTTAGAGTCCCTCTACACACCACTTCCAGCCTTCTAGATGCCTAAAATTAAACTCCAAAATAGAACTAAGCTAGCACTCGAACCTCAGACCTCCCTGTATGCATATGTTGCCACCTCTCTACACCCTAGTGGCGTCACTTAGCCACTTCACCACAGGATTCTTTGTGCCATTTTTCACTTATTTTAATTTAAAAGCCCACTACTCACAACCCTGATTCCTTAATTAATTAAATTAAGAATCCTCTACCACAAAACTCGAACCTAGAGCTTCTCCAACACACCTAGACACTCCAAATTCATTAAACCCTTAAAGTCATCATGTCCTTTATCATTTTCTTGCTCACTTAAAAATTTTATGAGACCCAAAGCCCAATAAGCCCAATTCTTCTAGGTCCAAATTCGAGGCATTACAATTAAACCCCTTAAAGAAATTTTGTCCTCGAAATTTCCAACTAACTACTAAATGCACCGCTCAAGTCACACCACTATGCTTTCGCTGCACTCTAATTCAATAACACATAAAATTGCACACATACAGTTTCTATACCCAAAACTATTGTATCCACACAAAACATACCCAACTTAAAGGTGATTAAACAATCCCGAGCCTTATGCTTCTCAGACCCGTATCTGAAACATGCTCTTGACTTCCTCCAACATTCACTCGAATGGCGCCTTTCTCAATATTCATAAGACAAAAAGTTTGGACGTACCTTAACATGCTTCATAGAACGAGACTGTGGTCTTAGAGAACTGCGATCTCTTTTTTCTTACAGTCCACGCACCTAACCCGAAGTATTTCACCAATTTCTTTAACCTCCTCCAGTACCTCCCTAACTAGCTAAGTCAACACATCAGCCCTAACACTTCCACGGCCTCTGCCGCGACCCCTTGCACTTCTTCTAGCACTCAACGTTAATTCTAGTATTATCTATGTTAGGAATTTTTTAAGAATTTAGTTCATAGTTTTAATGTTTAAAGCACATGTCTTATGCAAGTAATAATTTAAAAGTTGTTTCGCAGTCATAAATCCACTACAGGTTTAAGTTTCTTATGGGCTTTAGTCTCTAAAAACTTATTGTTTAAAGTGGCCCAATATCTAGATACAGTTTAATAATTTAAATAAGTAAAATGGCAGAAACATTTACTTGGCTCGACGTCTAGGGCTCGGTGAACCACATTACAAGATCCTACAAAACTTTTTAATCTACATGTTTTCAAAACCCAAAATCTAAGGCCCATTTCACAGCCTGAGCTTTGCAGCCAAGCTCTGATACCACTAAATGTAACACCTCTAAACTCGACCTAGACGTTATGATAGAATCTGGTGATGTCACGTCAAGGACAATTCCAAATCGATTTTACTAAGTTAAAATTTAAGGCCTAAAAGCCCAAAATCCTTGAAACTTGTTAAGTAATGATAAAAGCCCATGTTTTTAAGTAAAATCCCATAAGTTAAAGTTATCTCGAAAATCATGTTTAAACTTAAGAAATTGATTTAAGTTTAATAATTACGTAAATAGTTTAACAATGATAAAAACACAAAATCTAAAGTCAAAACGGAGTACAAGGCCTTATTACAACCAACGAATGTGAAATGATTAAAATCATGTCTTTTGAAACCAATAAGAAAAATTCCTAAGTATCTTGTAGTGTTGCCATCTCCGAACCCCCTCCCATGTCGAGCCGTCTACTGTGGATCACTTGAAACATTAATAAAAAGGGTGTGAGTTTCAAAACTCAGTGTGTACGACCCTTGGCAATCAATTCATTATGCAATTATCACATTGGCCTAAGCACTATCAAAATCAGTGGTCTTGGGCCTTGCCCACAACGACCTCATATCATCATATCGCATGAGAACAAGGTTATGCAAAACCCTCCCCAAAAGTCCATCCACTACACACCATTTCCTTTCCAATCCTACACTCTTGTTGGGATATAAATATCAACCCACCCATCCCTACACTCCAAAGGTAGTACCAACAGCAACACTACTCAACGTTGCAGCAAAGCTGTTAAGTATATAATGGGCTTAAAGCCACCGATGGATCCACGGTCGTCAACCGACTATACGATCCTCAAATTCTTCCTCCATACTATAATTCCCACCCATATGCATCCTAAACAGAATATCATATGAATGCGCATGCACATGAGTAACATCCATAAAACTCATACTTATCACATAAGGTATTTTAGTCATTTCACAATCAAGGGTATTTTCATAATTCTACCTTATCGGGGTATTATCCTAATTCTACCCTATAGGGGTAATTCGGTAATTTTGCAAACCAAGGGTATTTTGGTAATTTTCTAAACTAAGGGTATTTCGGTAATTTCACAAATCAAGGGTATTTTGGTAATTTTACAAATTAGGGGTATTTTAATAATTTTGCAAATCTAAGGATATTTTGGTAATTTTTCAAATCAAGGGTATTCGGTCCCTCTCGGGTTTTAGTTATGAACTTTGGCCCACTAACAAGTCCTTACGGCTAAAATGAACAGACACTACGCAACACGTAGGATTTCAGAAAAGAGGAGGTAGGCCACTAGGACTGTAACACCCCAAACCCGGCCCATACGTCATGATCGGATCTGGTATTCTATGGGTTGAATGTTGAAAACTTTGCCTTGAAGGGTTTTGAAAATCTCAGTTTATTTTAACCGACTAATCATTAATTGTGACATTTTTGAAGAAACTTTAACATTTGCGTTGAACATGTTGGAAAAACCCATTTTCCTTTCACTTTATAATTAAGACTTTGAAAACATAAGTTTACAAGATGTAACATAAAAAAAAATAGTTCGATAACCTAAGTTATGGAGGCCTTATTACAAAAATAATCCCAAAATTAAAACTTATAGAAAAACCGAAAATAGTCTATGAAGATAAAAGACTTAATGGCCCCTCGAGTCTGCCTCGGCTCCCATGTCTACGATCTACTGCTCATTTAAAAGTTGGGAGAAATGAAAGGGTGAGTCACCTAGACTCAGTTTGCAAATCCCAAAACACATAAAAGCCTTGAGGCCGACAAACACATTATGGGCCCTGGGCCCATACACAATGGCAACAGAATATATATTTACATGCAACATGGCCCATCCCAAACCTAAGAGTCCATCCTCTACACACCCCCGTACCAACCATCACACCGTGGGGATTTCTACAATCAACCCTCCATCTGCTACACACCATATCGACAGCTGTGCTGTCTATCATAAAGACCGATCACTATGTGACCTATGTGGAAAAGCCACCGATCGCCATGTGACCTTAATAATACATTGTAGTATTTTGACAGTTGTGCTACCTATCATAAAGACCGATCACTGTGTGACCTATGTGGCAAAGCCACTGATCGCCATGCGACCTTCTTCCCCTTCATAATATCAATCCCATCCCATGCATACATAAATGCTAGAATTAGAACATAATACTATCTAAACAGATCACAGACTTTCACATACATCGATACATATTGAGAAGTTTCTATGATTACATACCTGGCATCCCTTGCCTACCCTTTTTGGGTAATCACATTCATCTGACCTCATTTTTTGGCTTTTAGCCCATAACGTACATATAATATAGATTAACTAGTGTGATAAAGATCTACACACCTGATTACCGACAAGACAGTACTTTCTATGTTGACACTATTAGAAGTCGATATGACTACTAACTTTCTAAGGTTTTGCTCTGAAGCCGATCCACAACCCGACGGCCAATCCCGTACTGCTGACACCGTGCGTTTCTTGAACATTGGGGCTGGGACTACAGATCCAACCCCTTCCTTCGATTTGCTGACATTCAAGTCCATGAATGACCTTAGTCAGAGGATACTATAAAGATTGCTTAATGAGGCATTAGGTTAAGGCACAAAAGAAAGGAAACCGATGGATCAACTTAGGGAGAATTGAAATCCTTACCTTAAAATCCCGAAAGAAGACAATAGGATTGGGAAGTTACCAATTTTTGTCCTAGGAACCTAGGCAGTTAGATCTCCTTTAAATCTCGAAATGCCGCCCAAACAGGACACAATATCAGTGAGTAGAATATCAAATTAATAATGGCCTTACAACCCATTAGCCAATCGACTATGACCCCCAAAATTGAAAGAGAAAAGATCAAAAGAAATTGGCATTTACCAACAGGTTTGACTTCTCCTGACAGATTTCAGCTTCTGAGAAGATCAAAAGAAAGACAGTGTAACAGGATCTATAAAGATTCGGCTATGAAGAAATCGACAAAAGGGTGAATAAATGAAAGAACAATGATCATTCGGTTATAGGAAAAGAATGGAGATGAGGAGACTTATGAGTTTTGACTTTTGGAGGAAAGATGAGAGAAGAGAACAATGAAATTTTTGGCTTTTGCATAGAAGTGGGGATGAGAGGAAAGAAAAAAGAGAATAGTCAAATGCCGAATTGAAGAGATATCCCCCTACTTAAGCAAAATTTCGGCACCTACTGCCTAAAACCAAAAATACCCCTTTTTAAAACTAAAACTAAGCTATTAATCAAGGGAAATTTCGGTACCCCTTGATCATATTAGAATCGATTTCTCCTCCCCCCTCAGTGTTGGAATTTCGGCCACCACTGTGACCAACAGATAAATCCTAAATTTTCTCCCTTATCTTTATTTGATCAAACCTCCAAAAGAATCCTAGATAACACTACCTCTTCCTCCATTTATCCACCATATTATTTGCATTATCCACTCAAATAAATCCTCATATTTCCAAGCCTTATTGCCGTCCCACTCTACCTACTTAAATGCTGAAAATTAGCTGAATTTAATTAAAAAGAATTGGGCTTTATGCGACTCAAACCTTGAACCTCCTTAATAGCTTGACACGCCACTCCTAGTCCCTATATATCGACACTGACCACTGGGCCACAAGCCCATTTTTGTGTCTTAATTCACAGGTAATGTCTTTAAAGCCCTGTCCTAACTTACTTTCCACTAGAGTGTCCAAACAGAAAATTCGACTAAGGCCTCAGCCCAACTTCGAGCCCATTTTGGACCCCTAAAACATTCTATCAAGCATAACAAGCACAACCACACACATTAAACGCATAAGCCCATTAATTTAAGATGTTGCAGTTCTACCTCCTTAAAGAAATTTTGACCTCGAAATTACCTGATCAGAATAGATGCGGGTATTGCTGCCGTATTGCTTCCTCTAGTTCCCAAGTAGCCTCCTCAGAACCATGATTCCACCATAGAACCTTAACGAATGGAACCGTTTTCCTTCGCAATACCTTGACATCATGATCCAGGATTTCTACACGTTCTTCTTGAAAGGATAGGCTAGGTCTCACTTCGATTTCTTCAACAGACACCACATGGGATGGATCCGAACGGTAACGTCTTAACATAGAAACGTGGAATACATTGTGAATCTGGCTTAGCTCAGAAGGTAGCTCTAGCTGATAGGCTACCTGCCCCACTCGTTTCAACACCTGATAAGGTCTGATAAATCTGGGACTTAATTTACCCTTCCGTCAAACCAAAGACTTTCTTCCATGGCGACACCTTCAAGAACACCTTGTCACCCATTGCAAACTCTATGTCCTTACGCTTCAAGTCGCATAGGACTTACGCTTGGTCCGATGCTTCCTTTAGTCGAGCTCGAATTAACTCAACCTTCTCCTCTATCTCGGTAACCAACTCCGAACCCAAAATCTGACATTTCCCTAATTTCGTCCAATAGGTAGGAGTACGACACTTCCACCCGTACAATGCTTCATAGGGCACCATCTGAATACTAGACTGGTAGCTATTGTTGTAAGAAAACTCCGCTAATGGTATAAATTCTTCCCAACTACCTCTGAAATCAATGATACAACATGGCCTAAAAATGTAACTTTCCTTAGCCAAAATTCACACTTACTGAATTTGGCATATAGTTGCTTCTCCCTCAAGATCTGCAAAACCACTCAAAGGTGTGAATCATGTTCCTCCTCTGATCCTGAATAAACCAGGATATCATCTATGAATACCATGACAAACCGATCCAAGTAGGGTTGGAATATTCGGTTCATCATGTCCATAAATGCTACTGGTGCATTGGTCAATCTGAATGGCATTACCATGAACTCGTAATGACCATAGTGAGTCCTAAAACCCGTCTTATGAATATCTGCCTCCTTGACCTTAAGCTGATGGTATCCTGACCTCAGATCTATCTTTGAAAAGACTGAGGCTCCCTTCAACTGATCGAACAAGTCATCAATCCTCGGCAACGGGTATTTGTTCTTGATCGTTAGCTTATTCAACTGACGATAGTCAATGCACATACGCATTGATCCATCTTTCTTCTTGATAAATAATACCGGCGCTCCCCATGGCGACACACTTGGTCGAATAAACCCTCTATCCAGCAACTCCTAAATCTATGCTTTCAATTCTACCAACTCCTTTGGCGCCATCCTATATGGAGCAATAGATACTGGCACTGTTCCTAAAAAAAGATTGATACCAAACTCCACTTCACGATCCTGGGGTAGTCCCGAAAACTCTTCTGGAAAAATATCAGGAAACTCTTTCACCGTCTTAACTTCCCCAACATTTAGGTCCTTGGCTTCCAGAGACCGAACAAACATTAAAACTGCCTCGCATCCTTTTCTCACCATCCTTTCTGCTCTTAGGGCAGTCATCACATTCGACAGACAGTTCCCCCTTTCTCTTATCACCAACACTTCACCACCCTCAGAAGTTTTCAACACCATACGTGTAACACCCCAAACCCGACCGAGAAGTTAGGCCCGAATCTGGCGTGTCACATTAGGGTGCTTTTCGAGAAACCATGGTTCCATTTGAAAACCTTTCTTGATATTAAAACTAAAGTCCCAGTTTGCGTTTGTTTATTATTAATTGACATTTATTAAAAAGTTATTACGTGAAAAAAAACTTTGTTTGTTGCGAAAACTTAATTAAAATGACTGACTTATGAAAACATGATGTTTACGACCTATTTGCGAAAGCGTAGTATTTTGAAAGTAGATATTATTTTGGAAAATTGTGATACAAAGTTTAGCAGATTTAAAACATAATAAACTAAAAACCCAAAACTAAAACCAGAATTTAAGAGAGGCCTTATTACAAAATATTAACCCAAGTTAAAAACAAGTAAAATATTAGAGTCCAAAACTACTAGTAGTGTGGCCACCTCCGAGTCCTCTAGCACGTCGAACCGCTTACTGAGGATTACCTGAGAAAAAATATTAAAAAAAGGGTGTGAGTTTACGAAAACTCAGTGTGCATAACCTTCATCAATAAGAACATGAATCACAACAGTTCGGGCCAAAGCCTATTTCAGTAATGGTGGTAATTGGGCCTTAGCCCATAAAAGCCTCAGTTGGGCCTTAACCCATAAATGTCACGAATCATATTTATTTGGGCCTAAGCCCATCTCAAATAAAACCACATATGCAATGCATTAATGCCCATACCAACCCTGCACTCCGTCTCCTGTCCAACCCTACATTCTTGTGGGGATATAATCGACCAACCCATCCCTACACTCCTTATGTAACAGCGATTGTGGCACTAACTTATCGGTGCGCAAGATAAATTTTCGGTGGCTAAAAGCCTTGATGGATCCACGATCGTCAGCGACCATGCGATCCTATCTGCACTTCCCCTTTCGAATAATCCCATCCCCAAGCAACATAATAACACATGAATGCAACATACAATAATAATCATACGATAACAATCATAAATCACATACAAGAATAATCATATAACATGTAGGGGCATTTTCGTCATTTTACCCTCTAGGGGCATATCGGTCATTTTACCCATCGAGGGTATTCCGTAATATACCTACCAAGGGCATTTTCATAATTTACGTACCAAGGGTATTTTCGTAATTTACCCACCAATGGTATTTTCGTAATTTACCTACTAAGGGTATTTTTAAAATTTACCTACCAAGGGTATTTTTGTAATTTACCTATCAAGGGTATTTTAGTAATTTCACAAACTGGGGGTATTTTGGTAATTTCATAAATCGGGGGTATTTTGGTAATTTTACAAATCGAGGGTATTTCGATAATTTTGCAAATCAGGGGTACTTTGGTAATTTCACAAACTGAGGGGATTTTGGTAATTTCACAAACCAGGGGTATTTTGGTAATTTTACAAACCAAGGGCATTTCAGTAATTTTACAAACCATGGGTATTTCGGTAATTTCACAAACTAGGGGTATTCTGGTAATTTTGCAACCCAAGAGTATTTCGATAATTTCACAAATTAGGGTATTTTGATAATTTTGTAAACTAGGGGTATTTCAGTATTTTTTACAAATCAGGGTGTTAACGACCAACAAAAATTCCACTGTCGCCTCGAACGACTCAAGTATTCTAAACAGAGATAATGATGCGAATGGGCCTAAGGCCCATTCTCGGCCCAAGTGGGCCCACACACTCGTCTGGCCCATTTAGCCCAAACCTAGCCACATATATGATATTCACATAGTCTAGTTCACTATCTACTACTCGATCATACAATTTTACTCATATGGGCCCCCAGGCCCATTGGGCCCACTTGACCCCTTTCGGGCCATCATAGCCCAACAGCCCACACCCACAAGAACACTACTGATGGCCTCAACTATCGCGTTGAAGCCCCACACGTGCGCTCGCACGCTCGTGTGGCTACCATCGCCATGTGACCGGCTTATCGGCATTTGTCGCTCTACAACTATAGTAGAGAGAGAGTTGCACACCTGATAGGGGAATTCGAAGCTGCTAAACTGCGCTCCAAAAGCTCCTATGCCCAACGCCCACCAAGGTATCTTTTCTCTCCTCCTAGAATGTGCTCTTTATATAGCTAGCTTCTCACCTTCCTTCTCTGTATCTTTCCGATGTGGAATCCTTCCTCTAGCAGAGTTTAAATCCAACTCAAACTCTTGCTTCCCCATCTTAGCAAAATAAATACTCCATTGCTTCTCATGAGATTCAAACTCAGGCTCCCTTGTAACATAATCCACGCTGCTAGCCACTTTACCAACTAGCTCCTTTTTTCTAAAATCATGCGCAACTAAATATAAGTCCTATGGCCAAATTCAAAAATCCATTTAAAAAGAAAACTAAAATGCAAGCATCAAGACTTGAACCTTGGACCTCCTTCCTTCCTCTATGGCGTCACCCCCTTGCTCCTTAAGTGGCGTCACTTTGCCACTACACCACACACTCCACTTGTCATTTTTCCCCACATTTTATTCTTAAAGCCTAGCTACCAACTCCCAGGGTTTTTTTCACCTAAAACCAAAATTTTTCCTAAGGCCTAACTTGAACCCGGGACTTCATAAAAGCCCCTTAACCTTCCAAAATCACTCACCTAATAGGTCCAACTTGCACTAATGCCGTTCTCTTATTCCCAAAAATTTTAAACGCTCCTACGCCTAAGGCCCAATGGGCCCAATCCTACTAGGCCCAACTTTGGGATGTTACAAATCTACCCTCCTTAAAGAAATTTCGTCCTCGATATTTCTAGCTATAGAAACAGTTCTACATCCCAACCTACAACACTACACTCACGCCGCGCACTCTAATTCTAAAACAGTTATACACTTTCTAACTTAAGCTTGAAACCTTTTCACACAACCAAATATCTAATACAAAAGCAAACAAATATTTAACACTCATACATAAAAATTTTCCATTCAAACATCACCTCCAAAACATACACAGAATAAATACAGTCATTATAGCATATAATAATAAGTAAGGGGACTTACGGATTTGGTGCCGAGACTCGGGTGCCATACTTCCAATAAAGATAATTTTTAAAAAAACCAATTTCAAATAACTTTGAAAAAACATTTTTCGAGCCCATTCCACAGCCGAGTTTTGCAACCTAGGCTATGATACCACTAAATGTAACACCCCAAACCTAGCCTAGAAGTTAGGCCCGAATCTGGCATGTCACATTGGGGTGCTTTTTAAGAAACCATGGATCCATTTGAAAACCTTTCTTGATATTAAAACTAAAGTCCCAGTTTGCGTTTGTTTATTATTAATCGACATTTATTAAAAAGTTATTACCTAAAAAAAACTTTGTTTGTTGAGGAAACTTAATTAAAATGACTGACTTATGAAAACGTGATGTTTACGACCTATTCACGAAAGCATAGTATTTTGAAAGTAGATATTTTTTTGGAAAACCGTGATACAAAGTTTAGCAGATTTAAAACCAAAATTTAAGAGAGGCCTTATTACAAGATATTAACCCAAGTTAAAAATAAGTAAAATACTAGAGTCCAAGGCGCTCGTGAGTGTGGCCACCTCAGAGTCCTCTAGCACATCGAACCGCCATCGAGGATTACGAGAAAAAATATTAAAAGAGGGTGTGAGTTTATGAAAACTCAGTGTGCATAACCCTCATCAATAAGAACATAAATCACAACAGTTTGGGCCAAAGCCCATTTCAGTAACGGTGGCAATTGGGCCTTAGCCCATAAAAGCCTCAATTGGGCCTTAACCCATAAATATCACGAATCATATTTATCTGGGCCTAAGCCCATCTCAAATAAAACCACATATGCAATGCATTAATGCCCATACCAACCCTGCACCTGTCTCCTGTTCAACCCTGCATTCCTGTGGGGATTTAATCTACCCACCCATCCCTACACTCCTTATATAGCACCGGTTGCGGCACTAACTTATCGGTGTAGCATAGCTGCTCGGTGGCTAAAAGACTTCGGTGGATCCACAGTCGTCAAGCGACCATGCGATCCTATTTGCACTTCCCCTTTCAAATAATCCCATCCCCATGCAACATAATAACACATGAATGCAACATACAATAATAATCATACGATAACAATCATAAATCACATACAAGAATAATCATATAACATGTAGGGGCGTTTTTATCATTTTTGCCCTCTAGGGGCATATCGATCATTTTACCCATCGAGGGTATTCCGTAATTTACCTACCAAGGGCATTTTCGTAATTTACCTACCAAGGGTATTTTCGTAATTTACCCACCAAGGGTATTTTCGTAATTTATCTACTAATGGTATTTTAAATTTACCTATCAAGGGTATTTTCGTAATTTACCTACCAAGGGTATTTCAGTAATTTCAAAAAATGGAGGTATTTTGGTAATTTTATAAACCGGGGGTTTTTGGTAATTTCACAAATTAGGGGTATTTTGGTAATTTCGTAAATCGGGGGTACTTTGATAATTTCACAAACTGAGGGTATTTTGGTAATTTTGCAAACCAGGGTATCTCGATAATTTTACAAACTAGGGGTATCTCGATAATTTTACAAACCATGGGTATTTCGATAATTTCACAAACTAAGGGTATTCCGATAATTTTGCAACCCAAGGGTATTTCGGTAATTTCACAAATTAGGGTGTTTCGGTAATTTTGTAAACTAGGGGTATTTCAGCATTTTTACAAATCAGGGTGTTAACGACCCAACAGAAGGTCCACTGTCGCCTTGAACGACTCAAGTATTCCAAACAAAGATAGTGATGCGAATGGGCCTAAGGCCCATTCTCGGCCCAAGTGGGCCCACACACTCGTGTGGCCCATTTAGCAAAACCTAGCGACATATATGAGATTCACATAGTCTAGTTCACTATGTACTACTCGATCATACAATTTTACTCATATGGGCCCCCGGGCCCATTGGCCCCACTTGGCCCCTTTCGGGCCATCGTAGCCCAATAGCCCACACCCACAAGAACACTACTGAAGGCATCAACTATCACGTTGAAGCCCCATACATGCGCTTGCACGCTCGTGTGGCTACCATCGCCGTGTGACCGGCTTATTGGCATTTGCCGTTCTACAACTATAGTAGAGAGAGAGAGTTGTACACCTGATAGGGGAATTCTAAAGTTGCTAAACCACGCTCCCAAAGCTACTAAATCACGCTCCCAAAGCTCCTATGCCCAAGGCCCACCAAGGTATCTTTTCTCTCCTCCTAGAATGTGCTCTTTATATAGCTAGCTTCTCACCTTCCTTCTCTGTATCTTTCCTATGTGGGATCCTTCCTCTAGTAGAGTTTAAATCCAGCTTAAACTCTTTCCGCCCCATCTTAGCAAAATAAATACTCCCTTGCTTCTCATGAGATTCAAACTCAGGCTCCCTTGTAACATAATCCACGCTGCTAGCCCCTTTACCAACTAGCTCCTTGTTTCTAAAATCGTGCGCAACTAAATATAAGTCCTATGGTCAAATTCAAAAATCCATTAAAAAAGAAACCTAAAATGCAAGCACCAAGACTTGAACCTTGGACCTCCTTCCTTCCTCTATGGCATCACCCTCTTGCTCCTTAAGTGGCGTCACTTTGCCACTACACTACACACTCCACTTGTCATTTTTCCCCACATTTTATTCTTAAAGCCTAGCTACCAACTCCTAGGGTTTTTTTCACCTAAAACCAAAATTTTTCCTAAGGCCTAACTTGAACCCGGACTTCATAAAAGCCCCCGAACCTTCAAAAATCACTCACCTAATAGGTCCAACTTGCACTAATGCCATTCTCTTATTCCCAAAAATTTTAAACACTCCTACGCCTAAGGCCCAATGGGCCCAATCCTACTAGGCCCAACTTTGGGATGTTACAAATCTACCCTCCTTAAAGAAATTTAGTCTCAATATTTCGATATTTCCATCCTAACCTACAACACTAGAAATTCTAAAATAATAATACTTTCTAACTTATGCTAGAAACCTTTTCACACAACCAAATATCTAATACAAAAGCAAACAAATATTTAACACTCATACATAAAAATTTTCCATCCAAACATCACATCCAAAACATACACAGAATAAATACAGTCATTATAGCATATAATAATAAGCAAGGGGACTTATGGATTTGGTGTCGGAGACTCGGGTGCCATACTTCCAATAAAGATAATTTAAAAAAAAATTCAAATAACTTTGAAAAAACATTTTTTGAGCCCATTTCACAGCCGAGTTTTGCAACATAGGCTCTGATACCACTAAATGTAACACACCAAACCCAGCCTAGAAGTTAGGCCCGAATCTGACGTATCACATTGGGGTGCTTTTTGAGAAACCATGGTTCCATTTGAAAACCTTTCTTGATATTAAAACTAAAGTCCCAGTTTGCGTTTGTTTATTATTAATCAACATTTATTAAAAAGTTATTACCTAAAAAAACTTTGTTTGTTGCGGAAACTTAATTAAAATGTCTAACTTATGAAAACCGTGATACAAAGTTTAGCAGATTTAAAACATAATAAACTAAAAATATAAAACTAAAACCGAATTTAAGAGAGGCCTTATTCAAGATATTAACCCAAGTTAAAAATAAGTAAAATACTATAGTCCAAAATCGGTCATAGTGTGGCCACCTCAGGAGTCCTCTAGCACGTCGAACCGCTTATCGAGGATTACCTAAGAAAAAATATTAAAAAGAGGTGTGAGTTTACAAAACTCGATTATGCGAAACCTCATCAATAAGAACATGAATCACAACAGTTTGGGTGAAGCCCATTTTAGTAATCTGTGGCAATTGGGCCTTAGCCCATAAAAGCCTCGATTGGGCCTTAACCCATAAATATCACGAATCATATTTATCTGGGCCTGAGCCCATCTCAAATAAAACCACATATGCAATGCATTAATGCCCATACCAACCTCGCTCTCCTGTGGGGATTTAATCGACCCACCCATCCCTACACTCCTTATGTAGCAAATTCACGGTACTAACTTATCGGTCTGACATAGATAGCTTCAATGGTTAAAAGCCTTCCGTGGATCCACAATCGTCAAGTGACCATGCGATCCTATCTGCCCTTCCCCTTTCAAATAATCTCATCCCCATGCAACATAATTACACATGAATGCAACATACAATAATAATCATACGATAACAATCATAAATCACGTACAAGAATAATCATATAACATGTAGGGGCGTTTTCATTATTTTTGCCCTCTAGGGGCATATTGGTCATTTTACCCATCGAGGGTATTCCGTAATTTACCTACCGAGGGCATTTTCGTAATTTACCTACCAAGGGTATTTTCGTAATTTACCCACTAAGGGTATTTTCATAATTTACCTACCAAGGGTATTTTTGAAATTTACCTACCAAGGGTATTTTCGTAATTTACCTACCAATGGTATTTCAGTAATTTCACAAACTGGGGATATTTTGGTAATTTTGTAAATCGGGGGTATTTTGGTAATTTCACAAATCGGGGGTATTTTGGTAATTTTGTAAATCGGGGGTACTTTGGTAATTTCATAAACTGAGGGTATTTTGGAAATTTCACAAACTAGGGGTATTTTGGTAATTTTGTAAACCAGGGGTATCTCGATAATTTTGCAGACCATGAGTATTTCGGTAATTTCACAAACCAGGGGTATTTCGATAATTTTGCAACCCAAGGGTATTTCTGTAATTTCACAAATTAGGGTGTTTTGGTAATTTTATAAACTAGGGGTATTTCAGCATTTTTACAAATCAGGGTGTTAACGACCTAATAGAAGGTCCACTGTCGCCTCGAACGACTCAAGTATTCTAAACAGAGATAATAATGCGAATGGACCTAAGGCCCATTCTCGGCCCAAGTGGTTCCACATACTCGTGTGGCCCATTTAGCCCAAACCTAGCGACATATATGAGATTTACATAGTCTAGTTCACTATGTACTACTCGATCATACAATTTTACTCATATGGGCCCGGCCTATTTGGCCCACTTGGCCCTTTCGGGCCATCGTAGCCCAACAGTCCACACCCACAAGAACACTACTGATGGCCTCAACTATCGTGTTGAAGCCCCACACGTGCGCTCGCACGCTCGTGTGGCTACCATCGCCATGTGACCAGCTTATCGGCATTTGTCGCTCTACAACTATAGTAGAGAGAGAGTTGCACACCTGATAGAGGAATTACAAGTCGCTAAATCTGGCTCCCAAAGCTCCTATGCCCAACGCCCACCAAGGTATCTTTTCTCTCCTCCTAGAATGTGCTCTTTATATAACTAGCTTCTCACCTTCCTTCTTTGTATCTTTCCGATATGGGATCCTTTCGCTAGCAGAGTTTAAATCCAGCTTAAACTCTTTCCGCCCCATCTTAGCAAAATAAATACTCTCTTGCTTCTCATGAGATTCAAACTCAGGCTCCCTTGTAACATAACCCACGCTGCTAGCCACTTTACCAACTAGCTTCTTGTTTCTAAAATCTTTCGCAACTAAATATAAGTCCTATGGCCAAATTCAAAAATCCATTTAAAAAGAAAACTAAAATGCAAGCACCAAGACTTGAACCTTGGACCTCCTTCCTTCCTTTATGGCGTCACCCCCTTGCTCCTTAAGTGGCATCACTTTGCCACTACACCACACACTCCACTTGCCATTTTTCCCCACATTTTATTCTTAAAGCCTAGCTACCAACTGAAACCAAAATTTTTCCTAAGGCCTAACTTGAATCCGGGACTTCATAAAAGCCCCTCAACCTTCTAAAATCACTCACCTAATAGGTTCAACTTGCACTAATGCCATTCTTTTATTCCCAAAAATTTTAAACGCTCCTACGCCTAAGGCCCAATGGGCCCAATCCTACTAGGCCCAACTTTGGGATGTTACAATACGCTTGGCTGCACAATCTAAATTAGCTTGATACTTCACCAGCCAGTCCATGCCTAATATTAAGTCGAACTCCCTACATGGTAATTTCATCAGATCCATCCGGAAAAGTATTCCTTGAACTTCTAAGGGTACCTCCCGATAGAGTTTATCTACTACCACAGATTGTCCTATGGGCTAATTAGAGTCATCGCCCTAGGGGTAATCTCGAAATCTAAACTTAAAGTTCCAGACACACTACTAGCAACATATGAATATGTCGACCCAATGTCAATCAATGCAGTGTAAGGCAAACCAAATATTAAAAATGTACCGGTTATAAAATCCAGTGTGTCAGCCTCCTCTCGACGTTTTGCAACATAAACTAACCCCGACTGTCTCACCTCAGTGTTTCCTGCCCCTCGGCCTGGATGCTCCACGGCCTCGACCGAAATTGTTACCATCTCTAGCTGGACCACGACCCCTCTGCGGCTGCTGACATCCTCTACCTGGCTGAGCATTTCCCTGCCCTGTGGGTCCTACATCACTCTATGGCTGTGGACAGTCTCTAATCTGATGGTCCAAAGATCCACACCTAAATTACTTTCCTTTGCCTTGAACACTCACCTACATGGAATTTACCACAGTGAACACACCTCGTATGCAGTTAGCAACGAGTCTCTCCACCCGGTTCGGCCCATCCGACCTAGGTCTTTTCTGAGTAAGCCCAGCTACTCCTAACGATCCAAAATTCCTCCTACTTCCACTTCTATCTTTATCCCGATTCATCTTTTTTGTTCACTTTACCTCCTCAGCTATCTTAGCCTTCTACACAAGCACATCAAATTCCATCTCCCGCTGTGGAGCTATCAAAATGCGTAAATCATCCTTCAGGCCATCTTCAAATCAAACACCTTGTTCATGTTCTCGGCCACTATCCTCGAGCATAACGGCTCAAGTGTAAGAATTCCACTTCATCGCCGCCACCGACCTACTTCCACGAACGATTCAAAATGCTCTACATCACAGCATCCACATAACTCGTTCCAATGTACTTACTGGGCGCCATTACAAGTAATCCTGGTGATACGGTCACCACCGTACCATCCTTAACCGTAAGCCACCATTGATAAGCTTCGTCCCAGAGAAGGGACACTATTGCTTTCAGCTTCTCTTCTTCCATAAAATTTAGATCATCCATTATGCGTTCAACCGCCTCCAACCAATACTCAGCTGTACTCGGGGCTATCCCAAAAATTCCCTAAACACTTCTGCCCCATTAGCTCTAAGTCGCTCCGACACAGATTTTTGGGCTCTTGTGCCCATGCCTACCCCAGCAACCCTCTCTAAAACCCTTAACATCGCCTGAGATACCACAGCATCTTCGACCGTCTGATCCTAAAATTCCACCTCCACGGTTGGTGGCACTGGTACCTCATTCCCCGACTCGTGACTGAGACCTACCGGTTTAAACACGCAATCCTCGCCTACCCTCGACCACGCACACCACGTCCTCTAGTGCTCATTCTACCGATTCACGTTTATCTGATTAGGAATTTTATGAATTATTAATTTCTTCCACTGATTAATAACGAACAATCTTATGGAGAGTAGTTTTAACAGTAGTTCTTTCGAATTCGAACTCTATCTACAAGGTTCAGTTCTCAGGTCTGTATTTCCTAGCTTTGGAATCCACATACATTCAACCATCACACATCAACATACAAGTAGCATCCATGAACTCACATTCATCACATAAGGGTATTTTTTTCATTTCACTACCCAGAGGTATTCTCATAATTTTCCAAAATAGAGTATCTTGGTAATTTTACAAAATAGAGGTATTTTGGTAATTTTGCAATCTGAGGGTATTTTGGTAATTTTACAATTCGAGGGTATTTTGGTAATTTTGCAAACCAAGGGTTTTTGGGAAATTTTCACAAATTAAGGGTATTTCAGAAATTTTACATAACTAGGGTATTTTAGTAATTTTACAAAATAGGGTGGCTGGTCCTTTTCGGGTTTTAGTTATAAATTTTATCCCGTTAACAAGTCCCCGTGGCTACGGTGAATAGTCACTATGCACCAGGTAGGATTCCAGTGAAGAGGAGGTGAGCCGCTAGGGCCGCTTAAATACCAAGCTCTCCTTGGATCCAATCCTAGACATGTGTATGCCTGTTACCACACCCTAACCCTGTGATTTGTTCACAGACATGTTTAATTAGAAATTAGGTCTTATGAGATTTGAAAAATTGTTTATACTAAACCTAAAGTCCATAAACTCTAACATACTAGCCTACTCCCTATAGAGCCCATCAAGCCCAACATGCATATCACATAATGAGTTTAGAATACTTACCTGTGTGGATTTGGTGCCGGTAGACTCGAAGGCCATATCTCAACTGAACTTTTCTCAAACTTGCGTCACTTTTACAAATCACTACTGGACCCATTTCACAGCCCGAGTTTTGAACTGGGCTCTGATATAAAGATGTAACACCCCAAACTCGGCCCATACGTCATGACCAGATCTGGTATGCTACAGGTTGAATGTTGAAAACTTTGCCTTGAAGGGTTTTGAAAATCTCAGTTTATTTTAACCGATTAATCATTAACTGTGACATTTTTGAAGAAACTTTAACATTTGCGTTGAACATGCTGGAAAAACCTATTTTCCTTTCACTTTATAATTAAGACTTTGAAAACATAAGTTCATAAGATGTAACATAAAAAAATATAGTTCTATAACCTAAGTTATGGAGGCCTTATTACAAAAATAATCCCAAAATTGAAACTTAAAGAAAAATCGAAAATAGTCTATGAAGATAAAAGACTTGATGGCCCCTCGAGTCTGCCTCGGCTCCTATGTCCACGATCTACTGCTCATCTAAAAGTTAGGAGAAATGAAAGGGTGAGGCACCAAGACTTAGTGTGCAAATCCCGAAAACACATAAAAGCCTTGAGGCCCACAAACACATTATAGGCCCTAGGCCCATACATAATGGGAACAGAATATATATTTACATGCAACATTGTAACAGACCAAATTTGACCCTAATCAGAACGGTGGTTTCGGGACCACGAATCCGAGTCTGAGAAATATTTTTAAATTTATATTTTGTGCTTATTATATGTGAATTAATATGTGTGAAAGTTTAGTGGAAAAATTTTATCGTTTGTGTGTTTAATTTAGAAAAAGGACTTAATCGCGTAAAATGTAAAAGTGGCATACTAAAGTAAAATGTGCTAATTTGAGCATGGCTTTTTAATATGAAGTATAGAAAGGGTAAATAACCCATTTTAAATGTTAGTGGCCAGCCATGGTCAACATTAACCTTAGGTTATATGTTAGTTTAATTATTATAATAAGGTTATATTAGTAATTTACAAATAAAGTTATAATATGTTAAATAAAACATAAAAAAAGATATGCCAGTTTAATTATTATAATAAGGTTATATTTAATTTACAAATAAAGTTATAATATGTTAAATAAAACATAAAAAAGGCCAATCATCTTGAAAGTGGTAGAAAGTTGAGAAAAAAGGGGTTTAGAGCTTGAAATTTCGACAATTCAAATGCTTGATTAAGGTATGTGTAAATTTTAGTTTTTGATAATGTTTACGTTTTTGAGATCATTGCTTCGTATATTACTCGACCCATGCTTGAATTTTTGAGAATCATGTGTATATGAGGTTCGGCCATTGATGTGTTTTTATGGTTTTGATATTTGATGGTTTTAGATTAAAGAAGTGTTAAAGATTTACAAGTTTTGTATTAGAAATTTTGGTGAAGTTTTGTATTTAGGGCTATTTTAAAAAAAATAAAATTTTAGAGGGACTTAATTGCAAAATAAATGAAATGAGAGGGCTTATAAAGTCCCTAGGAACATTCAGCCCTTGTATAGTCTTGGCAAATTTTGTGTATTTTGTGTTTTGTACAATTAGGACTAAATAGTAAAAATGAGAAATCTTAGGTGTAAAATGGTAATTTGCATGTTTATATGTTTTGGGACTAAATTGAATTGAAATGTACTTGAATGAGCTGAATTTAATGTGTTCTAGATCAAGAGCAAAGAAAAGCGGAATTGGATCGGGAAAGATGAAAGTTCTCGAATAATAGGTTTAAGTTGTTCGTCGACGGTCGAGATAAGTCCTTAAGTCTAAATATGTTAATGTATTATTTACTTAATCATTAAATGATAATGTTCAATAACTTTGAAGGTAAATTGTTATGATAGCCGAATGTATATAGTTAAATTGGCTTGAATGCATAAGTTGACAATATTATATGAATATGTATCTTTGATGTATTATTTGGGAAAAATGTGAAGTATGTGTTTGGTTTATGAATTATTTCGGGCTTATTGCCTAGAAAGCTTTGTGCCGGTGATATATTCAGGCTAGTGCCTAGCGTGCTTAGTCTTGGGTGACATATTCAGGGCTTAGTGCTTAGCGGGCTTAGTGCCGTGACATATTCAGGGCTTAGTGCCTAGCGTGCTTAGTCTTGGGTGACATATTAAGCTTCGTGCCTAGTAGGCTTAATGCCGGTGAATTGCTATAAATGGAAAATTTGAGAATCAAACAAGGTAAGTTACATATAATGCTTTGTGTTAAAAGCTCGGGTAAGAGTTAGCCTACTATGTTTGTAAGGAATGAAGTGAGCAAATTTCTTATCGTTTTGATTAAATACGATGTGATGAAATGGACAGTTCCACAAGTACTTTATTTTATAATGTTGAACCTATCATTAATGTATATGTACATTGCTTATATGTGAAGTTGATAAAGTATATGTTCATAATGAAATAGTGATAATAATTAATACAAATGTGACACTAGTATTCGGCTAAGTGTATTATATATATATAGAAATAGTTATGTACAATATTATAAGCTTGAAGATTTAAAATGTTTACATGTATGTTGATTATAATTATATGTGCTTAAGACTTACTAAGCCAGTGGGCTTACTTTGTGTGTTTTCGTTGTTCGTTTTATAGATTTTGGTCAAGCTACAGGCTCGAAGGATCGTTGGTGAAGTCAACCACACTATCACTCTCTTTGGTATATATATGTTTTGCATACTTTTTGAGTCAAAGGCATGTATAGACTAAATCTCTTATGTTGTGTTCGAATGATATGAATATGTATGTATGCCATGCGAAAATGGCTATGCTTTTATGAATGTGTGACTTGTAATGTGGGCCATGGTATTAGTGATATGAATAATCAGTTTTGCTTTATGTTAACTTCAAAGGTTTATTTTATGGTTTAAGCATATGTAAGTAATGTATTAGATTAAGTGGTCTTTACTTACTTTAAAGTAAAGGATAATGATCATGATGATATCTAAAATGGCTTGCCCTTATGGTTTAAACTTGATTGTATATGTTTCTTTATTTGAGTTGGTTTGAGTTGGTTAAATTATGGATTTACTATTGGAGATTTTAGTAATGGATTAAATATGGTTCAAATATCTATGTGACATTGGAATGATGATGATTTGTTTCGGCATGTCTAGTTGAATGTATCAATGTGACTAGGTATAGATGATATAAATTGTATCTTGTGCATGTGTTAACCAGAGGCGAAATAGTAATGAGTAAATAGATGTGTAATAATGTATACATTCGGCTATGTAAAACTAATGGCATGAAGTAGTGTATGTGGCTTAAGGTTATTATGTTGATAAGTTTAAAATAATAGGTATAGGTCGAATAGGTAATTGGGTGGTTTGATAATGTGATTCGGTAGGAATGATAAAACATGCCAAAGATCATATGATCTATATAAGTTATATTAACTGTTTGTATAGGAAGTTTTATGCTATGTTTTTTAAATTGACATATCCGAATATGGTTTGAACATGTGCATATACATTTAGTTTAAGTTTATATATTTTGAGCAGAAATATATATATATGCAAATATCTGAAATCGGCTTAAATGGATTATAATAAGTTATTAATGTTTAAGTTTGCTATGGTAGTATAAACTCAAATGCATTTCTCCATACTTTTAATGAATGTAAATAAATGATATGATTTGTGTTAAGCATAGTAATGCCTCGGAACTTTAATCCGAAGCGGACACGGGTTAAGGTGTTACATTTTATTGGTATCAGAGCTACGGTTTAGTCGATTCTAGGACTACCGTAGTATGTAAGAGTCTAGCTATACATGCCTTTGAATTATATATATGATAGTGAGGTGACTTTTGACAATTTCAATTGTATTTTATATAGTAAATGGATTTCGATCTCGATAGAGCCGTAGCTGATGATGTGGAGGCGTTGCTTTGGTCTTGCACGTGGATCGGCGCTAGAGACTCTCGACCGATTCACGGGTAGCCACGAGGGAGGCTAAACAAGCCTTCTACCAAATGATGAATGAATGGTTTACCTAGTTTGTTCAGAATAATCTGGCTGTACAACAACCTCTACCCCCAAATAATCCAACTCGGTACCTTCAGAACCCCGATGATAGATCCGATGAGATCTAGCAGACCTCCCATTGATAAAATCAAGAAATATAGGGCCGAGGAATTCAAGGCCAATGATAATGATGATGCAAAACGAGCTGAGATGTGGCTTGATAACACTATTCGGGTACTCGATGAGTAATCTTGTACTCCAGATGAATGCCTAAAGTGTGCTATATCTCTACTTGGGACAATGCCTATCACCGGTGGAACACACTTGGTATCCGTAGTTCAGAAAGAAAAGTAACTTGGGACTTCTTCAAATTGAGTTACGTAAGAAATATATCGATCGAGATTCATCGATCAAAAGCGAAAAGAATTTCTTGAACTAAAACAGGGCGAATGATGTGATGAATATGAGCGAAATTTGTCGGACTTAGCAGATATGCTAGAGAGTGTGTTTCTCTGAAGCCATTATGTGCAAAAGATTTGAAGACGGTGCGAATGAAGATATAAAGTTCTTGGTCAAGATTCTTGAAATCAAAGAGTTTGTGATACTAGTCGAGCGGGCTTGTAAGGTTGAAGAGCTCGAAAAAGAGAAAAGAAAAGCTGAAATACAAGCTAGAGATGCTCGTAAGAGATCAACGAGTAAGACTTACCATTCGGTGCCTAAGAAATTTAGAGATGACTCCAACCGACATAAAGCTACTTCAGACTTACCTAGACGTGATCGACCTCCAGGGAGTTATCGAGCCACTTCGATAGCTAGTGTTTGTAACGTTCCACAGGATCGGGTCGAGTGTAAACATTACGGGAAATGGCATTCTGGAAGTTGTAGGGTTCGTGATCGGTCTTGCTTTAAATGTGGATCGTCGGACCATTTTATTCGAGAGTGCCCGATGTTAGTCGAACAGAATACGGTTCAGAACACTAGACGGGGTCGACCACCCAAATATTCCAGTAAAGTAGGTGGTAGTCAGAGAGGGACGAAAGACACTGTAGTTCAATCAGAGGCCCGAGCACCTATCAGAGCTTATGCTACACGAGCCAAAGAGGATGCTTCTTCCCACGATGTCATTACCGGTACTTTCACCCTTTATGATATTACTGTGATTACATTGATTGATCCTGGTTCGACTCATTCATATGTGTGTGAAACTCTAGTATTTGGTAAGACTCTGCCAGTTGAGTCTACTGAGTTTGTGATTCGTGTGTCCAACCCTTTGGGTAGATGTGTACTTGTTAATAAAGTGTGTAGAGGTTGCCCGTTGATGATTCGGGATTATTGTTTTCCAGTCGATTTAATGTTGTTGCCCTTCAATGAGTTCGATATAATTTTGGGAATGGACTGGTTAACTTCACATGATGCAGTGGTGAATTGCAAAAGAAAGCTTATTGATTTGAAATGTCGAGCAGCGAGATCATCGAATTAAATCTGATGATTTAAACGGGTTTCCTACAATAATATCCTCGATCTTCGGTGGAAAGTATGTGAGAAAAGGGTGAAGCTTATTTGGCTTATGTACTAGATAATAAAGTGTCCGAAAAAAGTATATTGAATCATGCTTGGTTGTGTGTGAATACCGGATGTGTTTCTGAAGAACTACTAGGTTTACCACCAAGATGAGAGGTTGAGTTGACATTGAATTAGCAGGAGCGACTCCAATCTCGATGGCTCGTGTCGGATGGCACCTCTTGAGTTAAAAGAGTTGAAAGCACGGTTGCAAGAATTAAGATAGGGGCCTTACACAATCGAGTTTCTCTCCTTGGGGTGCACCAGTTCTTTTTGTAAAAAAGAAAGATGGAACGATGCGAATGTGTATTGATTATCGGCAAGTGAATAAGGTAACTATAAAGAATAAGTACCCATTACCTCGGATTGATGATTTGTTTGACCAGTTGAAAGGGGCTTCAGTATTTTCGAAGATAGATTTGAGATTGGGTTATTATCAGTTGCGAGTCAGAGATGCAGATGTGCCAAAAATTGCATTACGGACGAGGAATGAACATTTTGAGTTTCTGGTTATGCCTTTTGGACTCACTAATGCACCTACTATTTTTATGGATCTAATGAATCGGGCCTTCAGGCAATTTTTGGATTGGTTTGTAGTAGTGTTTATTGATGATATACTAATCTACTCTAAAGATGAAACCGAGCATGTCGAGCATTTGAGATTAGTGTTACAAACTTTGCGAGATCAACAGTTGTATGCAAAGTTTAGTAAGTGTGAGTTTTGGATGAATGAAGTCAATTTCTTGGGTCATGTTGTTTCAACATCGGGTATTCGTGTTGACCCGAGCAAAATATCGGCTATTATTGATTGGAAACCACCGAAGAATATTTTTGAAATCTGAAGCTTTCTGGGACTTGCGGGTTACTATCGATGATTTGTGAAAGGTTTTTCTATGATAGCTACCCTGTTGACAAAGTTATTGCAGAAAGATGTCAAGTTCGAGTGGTCAGAAAAGTTTCAGAAAAGCTTTGATCAGCTGAAAGCCCTTTTGACCGAAGCTCCAGTGTTAGTTCAGCCTGAATCGGATAAAGAATTTGTTGTTTATTCTGATGCTTCTTTGAATGGTTTGGGCTGCGTTTTGATGCAGGAAGGCAAAGTTGTAGCCTACGCTTAAAGACAATTGAAGCCGCATGAAAGAAATTACCTGACGCATGATTTAGAACTTGCAGCTATTGTGTTCGCATTGAAAAATTTGGTGTCATTATTTATACGGTGAGAAATGTCATGTTTACTTGGATCACAAAAGTCTTAAATATTTGATGACTCAGAAAGAGTTGAACTTGAGACAACGCAGATGGTTAGAACTGTTGAAAGACTATGAGTTAGTGATTGACTACCATCCGGGGAAAGCTAACGTTGTTGCGGATGCATTAAGTCGAAAATCATTGCTTGCTCTTCGTGCATTGAACACACGATGGTTATGTCGGTGATAGTTCGATCATAGCCGAGTGAAAAGCAAGACCGATGTTTATTCAGCAAATTTGTGATGAACAAAAAGCTGACAAAGATATGACTGTTAAACGGATTCGATGTGAAAATAATGCAGTCGAATTTGAATTGATGAAAATGACTGCTTGAAATACAAAGGCCGAATGTGTGTACCGAGGGACGTGGATTTGATTCAGATGTTATTGAAAGAAGCTCATAATAGTCAGATGTTGATACATCCGGGTAGCACGAAAATGTATAATGACTTGAAGCAGTTCTACTGGTGGCCTGGTATGAAACGAGATATATCTGAATTTGTTTCAAAGTGCTTAATTTGTCAGCAAGTAAAAGCCGAGCATCAAGTGCCTTCAGGTTGCTTGACCAATCATGATACCGAATGGAAATGGGATAGAATTACAATGGATTTTGTATCCGGTCTCCTATGAGATCGATTAAGAAAGATCTTTGTCTAGGTTATAGTTGATAGATCGACTAAATCACTCACTTTATGCCGGTTAAATGCAATATTCACTCGATAAACTAGTTGAATTGTATGTATCACAGTTGTGAGATTGCATGGTGTCCGAGTTCCATTGTTTGAACAGAGACCCAGATTCACATCGTGGTTTTGGAAGAAGTTGCAAGATGCTTTAGGTACTAAACTTCATTTTAGTACAGCCTTTCATCTGCAGATGAACGGTCAATCCGAGAGAACTATTCAGATACTTGAGGACATGTTGAGATGTTGCATTCTCGAGTTTGAAGGTACGTGGGAACGATATCTACCTCTGATTGAATTTGCTTATAATAATAGCTTTCAATCTAGTATCAAAATAGTGTCCTACGAAGCTTTGTACGGTCTTAAATGTCGTACACCATTGTATTGGACTGAGCTCAGTGAAAACAAAATACATGGGGTTGATTTGATCAAGGAAACTGAACAAAAAGTGGCTGTGATCAGAGATACTTTGAAAGCTGCCTTAGATTGACAAAAGTCTTATGCTGATTTAAAACGTAAAGATGTTGAATTTCAAGTCGGGGATCGAGTATTCTTGAAAGTTTCTCCGTGGAAGAAAGTACTCCAATTTGGTCGGAAAGGAAAACTTAGTCTGAGATTCATCGGACCTTATGAAATCACTGAACGTATTGGGCCTGTTGCTTATAGATTAAAGTTGCCCTCTGAGTTAGAAAAGATACATGACGTATTTCATGTTTCAATGCTTAAAGTCTGAGATCATATCCGTCACATGTGATCACACCGTTAGAGATTGAAATCTGACCCGATTTGACATATGATGAAGAACCGATCCGTATCTTAGCTCGGGAAATGAAAGAGTTGAGAAACAAGAGGATTCCATTTGAAAAGTATTATGGAATAGACATGGAGTTGAAGAGGCTACGTGGGAGCCTGAGGATTCAATGAAGCAACAATACCCAACCTTGTTTAACTGTAAGATTTTCGGGGACGAAAATCCTTAAGTGGAGGAGAGTAGTAACAGATCGAATTTGACCCTAATCGGAACGGTGGTTTCGGGACCACGAATTTGAGTCCGAGAATATTTTTTAAATTTATATTTTGTGCTTATTATATGTGAATTAATATGTGTGAAAGTTTAGTGGAAAAATTTTATCGTTTGTGTGTTTAATTTAGAAAAAGAACTTAATCGCGTAAAAGGTAAAAGTGGCATACTAAAGTAAAATGTGCTAATTTGAGCATGGATTTTTAATATGAAGTATAGAAAGGGTAAATAACCCATTTTAAATGTTAGTGGCCGGCTATGGTCAACATTAACCTTAGGTTATATGTTAGTTTAATTATTATAATAAGGTTATATTAGTAATTTACAAAAAAGTTATAATATGTTAAATAAAACAAAAAAAAAGCCACTATCATCTTTCTTCTAAAGTGGCGAAAGTTGAGAAAAAAAAGGGGTTTAGAGAGCTTGAAATTTTGGCAATTCAAATGCTTGATTAAGGCATGTGTAAATTTCGATTTTTGATAATGTTTACGTTTTTGAGATCGTTGCTTCGTATATTACCCGACCCATGCTTGAATTTTTGAGAATCATGTGTATATGAGGTTGGCCATTGATGTGTTTTTATGGTTTTGATATTTGATGGTTTTAGATTAAAGATGTGTTAAAGATTTTCAAGTTTTGTATTAGAAATTTTGGTGAAGTTTTGTATTTAGGGCTATTTTATAAAATAAAATTTTAGAGGGACTTAATTGCAAAATAAATGAAATGAGAGGGCTTATAAAGTCCCTAGGAACATTCGGCCCTTGTATAGTCTTGGCAAATTTTGTTTATTTTGTGTTTTGTACAATTAGGACTAAATAGTAAAAATATGAAATCTTAGGGGTAAAATGGTAATTTGCATGTTTATGTGTTTTGGGACTAAATTGAATTGAAATGTACTTGAATGAGCTGAATTTAATGTGTTCTAGATCAAGAGCAAAGAAAAACGGAATTGGATCGGGGAAAGACGAAAGTTCTCGAATAGCCGGTTTAAGTTGTTCGTCGACAGTCGAGGTAAGTCCTTAAGCTGAAATATGTTAAAGTATTATTTACGAATCTATTAAATGATAATGTTCGATAAATTTGAAGGTAAATTGTTGTGATATCCGAATGTATATGGTTAAATTGGCTTGAATGCATAAGTTGACAATATTATATGAATAAGTATCTTTGATGTATTATTTGGGAAAAATGTGAAGTATGTGTTTGGTTTATGAATTATTTCGGGCTTATTGCCTAGCAAGCTTTGTGCCGGTGATATATTCAGGCTTAGTGCCGATGACATATTCAGGCTTCGCGCCTAGCGAAGCTTAGTCTTAGGTGACATATTAGGGCTTAGTGCCTAGTAGGCTTAGTCTTAGGTGACATATTCAAAGCTTAGTGCTTAGTGAGCTTAGTCTTTGGTGACATATTCGAGCTTCGTGCCTAGCAGGCTTAATGCCGGTGAATTGCTATAAATGGAAAATTTGAGAATCAAACAAGGTAAGTTACATATAATGCTTTGTGTTAAAAGCTCGGGTAAGAGTTTGCCTACTATGTTTGTAAGGAATGAAGTGAGCAAATTTCTTATCGTTTTGATTAAATACGATGTGATGAAATGGACAGTTCCACAAGTACTTTATTTTATAATGTTGAACCTATCATTAATGTATATGTACATTGCTTATATGTGAAGTTGATAAAGTATATGTTCATAAAGAAATAGTGATAATAATTAATACAAATGTGACACTAGTATTCGGCTAAGTGTATTATATATATATATATAGAAATAGTTATGTACAATATTTTAAGCTTGAAGATTTAAAATGTTTACATGTATGTTGATTATAATTATATGTGCTTAAGACTTACTAAGCCAGTGAGCTTACTTTGTGTGTTTTCGCTATTCGTTTTATAGATTTTGCTCAAGCTACAGGCTCGAAGGATCATTGGTGAAGTCAACCACACTATCACTCTCTTTGGTATATATATGTTTTGCATACTTTTTGAGTCAAAGGCATGTATAGACTAAATCTCTTATGTTGTGTTCGAATGATATGTATATGTAAGTATGCCATGCGAAAATGGCTATGCTTTTATGAATGTGTGACTTGTAATGTGGGTCATGGTATTAGTGATGTGAATAATCGGTTTTGCTTTATGTTAACTTCAAAGGTTTATTTTATGGTTTAAGCATATGTAAGTAATGTATTAGATTAAGTGGTCTTTTACTTACTTTAAAGTAAAAGGATAATGATCATGATGATATGCTAAAATGGCTTGCCCCTTATGGTTTAAACTTGATTGTATATGTTTCTTTATTTGAGTTGGTTTGAGTTGGTTAAATTATGGATTTACTATTGGAGATTTTAGTAATGGATTAAATATGGTTCAAATATCTATGTGACATTGGAATGATGATGATTTGTTTCAGCATGTCTAGTTGAATGTATCAATGTGACTAGGTATAGATGATATAAATTGTATCTTGTGCATGTGTTAACCAGAGGTGAAATAGTAATGAGTAAATATATGTGTAATAATGTATACATTCGGGTATGTAAAACTAATGGCATGAAGTAGTGTATATGGCTTAAGGTTATTATGTTGATAAGTTTAAAATAATAGGTATAGGTCGAATAGGTAATTGGGTGGTTTGATAATGTGATTCGGTAGGAATGACAAAACATGCCAAAGATCATATGATCTATATAAGTTATATTAACCGTTTGTATAGGAAGTTTTATGCTATGTTTTTTAAATTGACATATCCGAATATGGTTTGAACATGTGCATATACATTTAGTTTAAGTTTATATATTTTGAGTAGAAATATATATATATATATATATATGCAAATATACGAAATCGGCTTAAATGGATTATAGTAAGTTATTAATGTTTAAGTTTTCTATGGTAGTATAAACTCGAAATGCATTTCTCCATGCTTTTAATGAATGTAAATAAATGATATGATTTGTGTTAAGCATAGTAATGCCCTGGAAATTTAATCCGGCAATGGACACGGGTTAAGGGTGTTATGGCCCATCCCAAACCTAAGAGTCCATCCTCTACACACCCCCGTACCAACCATCACACCGTGGGGATTTTTACAATAAACCCTCTATCCGCTACACACCATATCGACAGTTGTGCTGTTTGTCATAAAGACCGATCACTATGTGACCTATGTGGCAAAGCCACCAATCGCCATGCGACCTTAATAATACATTGTAGTATTTTGACAGCTGTGCTGCTTGTCATCAAGACCGATCACTGTGTGACCTATGTGGCAAAGCCATCTATTGCCATACGACCTTCTTCCCCTTCATCATATCAATCTCATCCCATGCATACATACATGCAAGAATCAGAACATAATACTATCTAAACATATCACAGACTTTCACATATTTCAATACACAAAGAGAAGTTTCTATGATTACGTACCTGGCATCCCTTGCCTACATTTTTTGGGTAATACGACTGTTCATACAGCCTCATTTTCTGACTTTTGGCCCATAACATACATATAATATAGATTAACTAGTGTGATAGAGATCTACACACCTGATTACCGACAAGATAGTACTTTCTATGTCGACACTATCAGAAGTCGATACGATTGCTAACTTTCTGAAGTTTTGTTCTGAAGCTGGTCCACAACCCGACGGCCAATCCCGTACTGCTGACACCGCGCGTTTCTTGAACTTTGGGGCTGGGACTACAGATCCAACCCCTTCCTTCGATTTGCTGACATTCGAGTCCAAGAATGAGCTTAGTTAGAGGATACTATGATGATTGCTTAACGAGGCATTAGGTTAAGGCACAATAAAGAAAGGAAATCGATGGATCAACTTAGGGAGAATTGAAATCCTTACCTTGAAATCCCAAAAGAAGACAATAGGATTAGGAAGTTGTCGATTTTTGTCCTAGGAACCTAGGCGGTTAGATCTCCTTTAAATCCTAAATTTTGCCCAAACAGGACACAAGATCAGTGAATAGAATTTCGAATTAATGATGGCCTTACAACCCATTAGCCAATCGACTATGGCCCCCAAAATCGAAAGAGAAAAGATTAAAAGAAATCGGGACTTACCAATAGGTTCGGCTTCTCCTGAAAGATTTCAGCTTCTAAGAAGATCAAAAGAAAGATAGTGTAACAGGATCTATGAAGATTCGGTTATGAAGAAATCGACAAAAGGGTGAATAAAGGAAAGAACAATGATCATTCGGTTATAGGAAAAGAATGGAGATGAGAAGAGTTATGAGTTTCAGCTTTTGGAGGAAAAGATGAGAGAAGAGAACAATGAAATTTTTGGCTTTTGCATAGAAGTGGGGATGAGAGGAAAGAAAAAAAGAGAATAGGGTCAAATGTGGGAATTGAAGAGATATCCCCCCTACTTAAGTAAAATTTTGGCACCTACTGCCTAAAACCGAAAATGCCTCTTTTTAAAACTAAAACTAAGCTATTAATCAAGGGAAATTTTGGCACCCCTTGATCATATCAGAACCGATTTCTCCTCCCCCCTCAGTGTTGGAATTTCGGCCACCACTGTGACCAACAGATAAATCCTAAATTTCCTCCCTTATCTTTATCTGATCACACCTCCAAAAGAAACCTAGATAACACTACCTCTTCCTCCCTTTATCTACCATATTATCTGCATTATCCACTCAAATAAATCCTCCTATTTCCAAGCCTTATTGCAGTCCCACTCTACCCACTTAAATGTCAAAAATTAGCTAAATTTAATTAAAAAGAATTGGGCTTTATGCGACTCGAACCTTGGGCCTCCTTAACAACTTGACACGCCACTCCTAGTCCCTGCATATCGCCACTGACCACTTGGCCACAAGCCCATTTTTGTGTCTTAATTCATAAGTAATGTCTTTTAAGCCCTGTCCTAACTTAGTTTCCACTAAAGTGTCCAAACAGAAAATTCGACTAAGGCCTCGGCCCAACTTCGAGCCCATTCTAGACCCCTAAAACATTCTATCAAGCATAATAAGCACAACCACACACATTAAATGCATAGGCCCATTAATTTAGGATGTTACAAGGACCGCTTAAGTACCAAGCTCTCCCTAGATCCAATCCTAGACATGCATATGTCCGTTGCCACACTCTAACCTAACGACTTTTCCACAGATATGTTTAATTATTAGATTAAGTCTTATGCGGTTTAATCAGAGCTAGACCTAAAGTCCATTAAACCCTAGCATACTTGTCTACGTCCTCATAAAGCTAATCAAGCCCATTTCACGTTCATATAGCCCCTTATGCCCAAATCACATCCTTATGGCCCATTAGGCCCAAATCTCATTCTTATGGCCTGTTAGGCCCAAATTAATTCCAAATCATGTAACATGAATGACTAAGTCAATTCATATAACCAAATCAATCAATTTCATCAAACTTAGCCGTAGGGCCCACGGGCCCATTTAGCCACTTTCGGCTTTTCGACTTTCCAGCATTACCGATATCATGTGTGTGTAGTGTTTGTACACACAGAGTTACTGCGAAGTGCTATTCTATCATTGGTCTTGAACCTACAACCAACCAACCTTTAATCAACCACCCATACTTAATCAAAATATTCATGAAAAGTTGAAGCCTTACCGTAACCTTATCACGTGCCACCAGGTTCTAATAGCCCTTCCTTAACTACTAATCACGAGTATCCCCTAGATCTGCACTCACACATACACCATCACAATTCGAGTGACTCATAATCCACACAAGTCACCCCTTTAGGTCATACACGTTCGGCCATTCACTTAAACCATAATTGAGTTGAGTACACTTAGACTTTGCTTACGATCCTTACCATGCTTGCAATCTCTGAACCTTACCCTTGTTAATACAAGATTAATGACAATGAGAAGTTAGATAGCCCTTCGTCTTTTAACAAAACACACTAAGGGATTAACTGAATACTTACAAAATCCACTTTTGATCTTGCAGCCTAGATAACTACTGAACGAGATTCGGCTTTTAACCTTGACTGATAGTAGGTGACAATCAATTTATGATAGAGGAATAGCAACAAAGATTCAGCACTAATAGGGATTTCGACAAGAGAAGATGATGGTAATTCGGCAATAGAAAAGTTTGGCTATGAGAGACTTCGGCAAAAAGGGATTCGACTATAGGAGATTTTGGCAACAAGGCAAGGTATTTTCGGTTGTAGAAAAATAAAGTTCGGCAAGGAAAAGAAAAAGAATGGAAAATTAGGCATTACCTAGGACCCCAGATTCGACATATACCCATTTATATAGCCTATAGCCAAAACGTAGCCACCTCTAAAGTCCAATTCGGCACCACTTCATCCACTGCTCATCTCCTAAATTTTCTCCATGATATCTCCCTCATCCTTCTCCTAAATTCTCTGTACTGATCACTTCTCCTTAAAGTCCCTCTATACGCCACTTCCAGCCTTCTAGAAGCCTAAAATTAAACTTTAAAATAGAATTAAGCTAGCACTCAAACCTTTGACCTCCCTGTATGCATATGTTGCCACCTCTCTACACCCTAGTGGCGTCACTTAGCCACTTCACCACAAGCTTCTTTGTGCCATTTTCACTTATTTTTATTTAAAAGCCCACTACTCACAACCCTGATTCCTTAATTAATTAAATTAAGAATCCTCCACCATAAAACTCGAACTCAGAGCTTCTCCAACACACCTAGACACTCTTAATTCATAGCCGTCATGTCATTTTTCATTTTCTTGCTCACTTAAAAAATTTTATGAGACCCAAAGCCCAATACGCCCAATTCTTCTAGGCCCAAATTTGAGGCGTTACAGAAAGCATCCGTACTTTAACTAAAACAAATATCATCAGAGTCGAGAGATATCAGACTATCACAGTTCACTAATGGCATGTATAGCTAGACTCGCATATGCTACATTAGTCCGAGAATCGACTAAACCATAGCTCTGATACCACTAAAATGTAACACCCCTTACTCGTGTTTGACACTGAAATAGGGTACGAGGCATTACCGAAACAAAACACATACAGTCGTACTAAATCGAGACATAAAATTTACATCCAAATTTAAAACTTTTCTATTTTCATCACACACTCATTCAACCTAGTCATGCACCTCATAAATTGCATTATCATAAACATATAACTTGATCAATAATAGCCAACATCAATGGCCTTATACAAAATGAACTATCAAATAACATAGGCCAACATTTTAGGCCAAATCAATTATGACACATAACAAAATAACCAAGTCCTTTATACATGCCATAATTCAAAATATTGATTTCAAAATACCAAAAGAGTGTTGATAGTGTGATGGATCTCCGACGATCTTCGAATCCGAGCTATCTTGGTGACACTATAAAAAAAGGGAAAAGAGAGGGGAGTAAGCATATAACTTAGTAAGTAAGTATGTAAATAATAAACAAATTACTAACATGCCTTCAAAATAATACAATCATAACTACACATAGTTTCACCATTTATTCAAGGTCGAACAAGTTGTTTATTCGAGTCATAGTCACTAAAATATTTTTATTTGGAGCTACAGAACTCCAAATTAAGATCTGCTAATTTTCCCTGAAACTAAACCCACATATTCCCTTACCATAAAAATTCAAGAATTTTTGGTTTAGCCAATAAGTACAGTTTATTCTTTAAAGTTATCCCTATTTTGCTATCCAACAGTTCCAACCCCTCTATACTAAAAATCAATTATCTCATCATACAAAATTTGGATAATGTTTCTGTTTGATTCTCTTGAAAGTAGACTCATTAATAAATTTAAAAATATAAATTATAAACCATAACTATTTTTATACAATTTTTAATGATTTTACAAATTTCGAATAGGGGATTCTGACATCATTCTGACCCTCTCTCAAAAAAATTCAAATATCATATAATATGAAATTCTTTTGTTTACACCGTTTCTTTTATGTTAAATTAGACTCATTCAGATTTAATTTCATATCTTATTCAATCTCTAATTCGATTTCAACCATTTTTTTTATTTTTCAAATTCACACAACTGCTGTTGTCCAAAACTGTTTTGTTGCTAAATTTACTCTTTCATAATTTCACTTACTCCATTTCATCTTACCGAAGGTTAGATCATTTATCACATAGTCATATTAAATTACACTTATTTGTTACATGATCACATGTATTTTCACTTAGTCAGTTTCCCGTTGAACTCATCAAAATAATAATAGATACACGGTGGCCTGCACATAGTACCACCCTTGTAGCCGAAGTTATCTGGTGCATATAGTAGCCTGCACTTTGTACTACACATGTGACCAAAACCATCACTTACATATAATGGCCTGCACTTAGTACTACACATGTGATCGAAGCTATCGGGTACGCATAGTAGCCTGCACTTAGTATTACACATACGACCTATTCATCTGGTACACGTAGTAGCCTCCACTTAGTACTACACACGTGACCTAAAACCATCTCATAGCTCTCTTGTACACATAGTGGCCTACACTTAGTAACACATATGTGACCTAGCTACCTCATTCGTATCTTTTATATTCTGAAGGTTCAACCGGTAATTCTCACTTTTCAACATTTTACCAATTCTTCCATAATCAATCACAATTCATAATTTACATCAAATAATTACTCCATATTCAACCATATCTCATATAATATAAAAAATATTAAAACATAAATAAAAACGATGTATTATTTACATACAAACTTACCTTGATGCAAAATATGACGAATTTGCAATTTAGTCTACAACCTTTTCTTTTCACTGATCAAGGTCAATTCTCGTCTTTCTTGATCTATAATAGCATATTTAACTCATTTAATACTCATATTATTCAATTTAGTCCAAAAATCACACTATGATAAAATTATAATTTTGCCCTTAGGCTCGTAAAATAATTTTTATTCAATTTCCTTGCATTTTAGTCCTAGCCGAACCATTTTCATAACTATAACAATCCACAATTTGCACTTATTCACACACTTGCACACATTTTACAACTTTTTTACAAACTAGTCCTTTTATGCAATTTCATCAAAAATCACTTAGTAAAAGTTGTTTATCACACCCCAAACTTTCACATTCTTCCATAAGACATCAAAACACATGCATGTCATCCATGGGTAAATTTTTAAACATGAACCCTAGCTCAAAATAATGGTAGAAATAGGTAAACTGAACTATGAGGATTTCAAAAATGTAAAGAACATTAAAAAGGGGCTAAAACGGACTTACAATTGAGCTTGGAAGCTTGAAAAACCCTAGCTATGTCTTCCTCATTGGATTTTCAGCCAAGGTTGGCTTCAATTTTGTTTTTAATTCATTTTAATTACTATATAACCAAAATGCCCCTAACTTAAAAATATTCTATTTCACCTATTTCATGTCCATTTTTGCCCAAAAAATTAACCAATGGTCTAATTATCTTTTAAGGATGTCAAATTTAAAATTTCATAACAATTGGACACCTCTAACATGTAGAACTCAACTTTTGCACTTTTTACAATTTAGTCTTTTGACTAAATTGAGTGCCTAAACGTCGAAATTTTCATGAAATCACTTCGTGAAATCGTAGACCATAAAAATATAATAAAAATAATTTTTTCCTCGTCAGATTTGTGGCCCCAAAACCACTGTTCCGACGAGGCCCAAGTTCAGGCTGTTACATACTCTGCATGCTTTTTTGAACTGTTAACACCATTAGCCTAATTTACTTCTCTTTAACTGCCCATGCCTCTTTCATTTTCAACAATTCCTTCATGTTTATCGTTTATTTTTCCTAAACCTTTCTAGCCTCTCCTCTTGCACTTTCAACTTCCTTTAACTTCTCTTGATTAGTGTTATTTTCTCGTCTAACCTAGACCACAATCTCAAAGATTTGTTAACATTTTTCAATGGCAACCACTTCCAAAGGTGCTGAATCTTCACAAGCAAGTGCTACCAAACCTAAAACCTTCTTCAACAGTGTTGCTACTATAAAGTACAACAACAACATCTCCAAGCATGCATTTTGCTTCGAAAAAGTTTTTCTATTCAAATATGAGCCTTATATGCGATAAGATGAGTCAGTTTCCACCATTTTTGAGAAGCATGGATGAAAACTTTTTGCTTACATCCGGATGATGTTTTAGGGAAACTCATTCGCTAGTTCTATACACACAACACTTCTCTTGACAACCCTTTTATCTATGTTTGTGGAACCTCAGTCCCATTTCATGAAGACCGCATTAATGCTCAATTTGGGTTAACTAATGTTCAAGACGAACATACTCCATTCACTAAGACCAACACTGTTGATGCCTTAAATCAAGTATTAAAAGATCTGTGTATTGTAGGCACTCGATGGACCGTCTCTAGCCAAGAATGTCATACAATTGAGAGGGCTTCCCTGAAGCTGATAGGTAAAGTTTGGTACCACTTCCTCAAAAGTCGACAAATACCATCCACCCACAATACCACAGTATCAAAGGAACGAATGCTATTGTTGCATTCAATCATTGTGGGTTGAAAAATCAACATTGGTCAGATCATTTTCCATGAAGTGCATCAATGTGCATAGAAGAATGTTGGCAGCCTCAAATTACCTTCCCTCATTACTGCTCCTTGCAAAATAGCTCAAGTACTTTTTGGAGCACCCCTAACCTGTATCCATTTTCGAATAGGGTTACAGAGCATTACTAAAGTTCATAATTCAAACTGATAAAAATTTCAAACATTTCATATTATAGCAATAAAATATTAAAACCAAGTGAAAACATACATATTATCCTTCATACAAGCCCTCGAGGCCCTAAATATGCACTAGAAATAAGTCGGGACTAAATAAAAAACTCAGAGAATTTTTTAGAAAATAGTGAAAATTTTCAACACTGCAGAGCTCACACGGTTGTGTGGCCAGGCCGTGTCACTCACATGGTCAAGAGACGTGCCCGTGTCTCTGGCCATGTGGACATTTGAAATAGGGAAAATGGTCGTGTCCTAGCCCGGTCTGTACTCGTGTAACTCACTGACTTAGGTCACACGGCCAAGCCATATGCCCATGTGCCAAGCCGTGTACCTTCCAAAGTAACCCCACACGCCCGTGTGCCAGGTCGTGTGCTAGGTCGTGTAACATCCTAACTTGCAACCCTTTACAAGCTACAAGGGACACATGGTTGAGACACAAGCCCATATCTCTGCCTGTTTGGACGAAAATAGGTCATTTTACAAGCCATTTTTCTCACCCAATTTTTCATGTACCTACAACAAACATTTCACATATACACAATCCATAATAAGGCATCCAAATCAATCATAAACAAGTCATATACATATGGTATAACTTCATACAAACAGATGCAACAACCCGTTTTATAGTGGTGTCAAAAATAGTGGTTTTGGGGCCACCGAATCTGAAGAGTAAGTTTGTAAATATTATTATTAAATATTTATGAGTCAAACATGGTTTTAATAAGGTTTTTGATATAGTGATTTTTGTTATATAAGCGATTTATTATGTGGTTTTAGAAAATAAGGTAACAGGATCTCATTTCTATAAATCGAGCTGCGAATATTTTTATAAATATTTATGGAGTGGCATTAAGGTGGTATTAAAGTTTCGAAGAGAAATTATAACGTTTCGATGGCTAATTAATTAAAAAGGACTAAATTGTAAAAGATGTAAAATTTAATCACTATTTGATTTAAGTGATTAAATGGCTTAATAAATGAAAGAATATGGGCTAATATGGTAAATATACCATATTATATATTAGTGGTGCGATTGGATGCTTAATTTCTTTTAATTATAATGTTTTATATGCTATTTATTTAATAATATAAAAATAAAAGGTTAATAAAATAAAGAAAACAAAATGTTGTCTTCCCCATTTTACTTTCATCATCGAAATTGCCATAAAAATAGAAAAGGACAAGCTTGAAGCTTTGGCCTTCATTTTGAAGATGCATGTAAGTTCATTTTAGTCCCGTTTTTAATAATTTTTATGTTTTTGAGATCGTTGCAACTAGGTCTAGCTAGCTTATACCTTCGATTTTGAAACTATTAAAGATTTTGAATGTTTCCATTGATGAACCTTGTGATTGATGTTAAATGATGAAGTTGAAATATTAGTTGTTATTTAAAAGTATTTTATTCAGTGATTTTTGATGAATTTTTTAATTAGGGACTAATTTGTTAAAATAGTAAAACTACAAGGATTTGATGTGAAATTATTGCATGAATGGGCTATTTTGGATGCCATAAGTATTCAGCTAGGCTCAATTTTGGTTAAAAATGGTTAATTTGCATGTTTTGGGCTCAAGGACTAAATTGAATAAAAGTAAAGCTTTAGGGGCAATTTTGTAAAAATGAAAAGACCAAATTGCATGAAATATATTGTTTTAATGCCTAAATTGATAAATTGAATGAAATTATTAATTTAGATTAAGATCGGGTGGAAAATAGAGGAAAATAGAAATTTACCAAAATGTCTTTGAACTTTGGTATTTCTGCAATTTAGCCAGGTAAGTTCGTATGAACTGAATTCTATATAATGTTGATTAAATTGAATGATATTGTGTAATTTTATTGTGATTGAATCAATATATATATATGTTATTATGAAATCTATCATGTCATGAAATGATGGAAATTCAACAACATATGACAACTATCAAGCCCCATTTGGACCTTAGGAATTCGTATGAAACAAATGACATTTCATTAGGGTTTACATGATTCGACTACTGGTCCTAAAAGTCCTACCAATGGTTGGGTCCCTGCATGTGTTGCGAATACTCCACAGCTCGTGTGAGCATACCGATTTATAGCTCGTAAGAGCATACCGATCTACAGCTCGTATAAGCATACCAATTTACAACTCGTGAGAGCATACCGATCTACAAATCGAGTGAGCATACCAATTCACAACTCGTATAAGCATACATGTATGGGATTTGATGGATTATAGTTATATGACTTAGCACACATGTGTGAGCTATCCCAAGTATACAACGGTATTTTAAATGGTTCAACGGGCATTATTCAGATATGAAGTGGTACGAGTTCAATATGAACTAAGATATAGATACATGTGAATTTCATTGAAATGGTATTACATGGTATATTGAAAGTGGAAATGGATGATATATGTATATGATACATGAATAAATGTTGTGCTCATCCATGTTTATAACGCTTATGTTATATGTTTATTGGGCTAACATGTTTGGTGTATATGCTGGCTAAGTTGTGGTTGGATTATGCCACATTAAACTTATAAGTTATGCATTGAAATGGTAAATACATAAATGGAAATATGCTTGTGATAATGAAAGGGTGGTCAAGTTTAAATTATGTAATTTCTATTGAAATGATTTAGCATTCGGTTAATTCCAAAAAGAATTATGTGTAAATGCACTAGCTTGTGGCTATGGTTGAATGATATGCTTATGTCTCGTGTGATATGCATATGAAGTGGGTGTGGAAAGGTAATGAAATAGTAAATTCATACTTGAAGTGTAAAATGATGAAAAAGGGAATGATGAGTTGAATTGATGTTGCTATTTAAGCTAAAGATAGTAAATGCAATGGAATGTAATGAAATGCAAATGAAAATTTTGAAAGGGTTTAAAGTTATTCAAAATACTACTATGCTAGGAATGATATGTATAACTGATGCTATGGATTTATTCACTTTGTGAGTTGTTAAATATGGCTTCATGAATCTTGCGGTATCAATATAGGATTATTCTTGATATGTATAAATTTCATATTTGAAATGGATTGATATGACTAAAGTTTATACGATCTTACTAAGCATTCATTGATTACGTGGTTGTTTTTCCTTAGTTTCCAGATTATTGGAAGCTCGATCGGGTTGGAAGCTAGTCGGAGATCCATCCAACTGCCCATTGGTTCTATCAATACTTTCGGATGTTTTGATTTTGGTTATAATGGCATGTATAGGCAATTTTGGCTAATGTTTGGCCTATGTGTTTTGGTTGCTAAAATAGCCATATGGTTTGGCTTATCTTATGGTATATTGGTTGTGATTATGGTATTTTTAATGTTGACAAAGGTTTGGTTATTTGGCATGTATGTAAATGTCTTTAAATTGGTTAATATCATAGCTTATTATGCTAAAAATGTTTAAGTTAGAATAATTGATTAAGTATGCATATTATAAATGTCTTGTGGTTGGTATGAATGTGGTAATTTTGGTTCATTTGCTATAAATGACATACGTGATCTTTGGTGCAAACTGTTGAATGGTATATTTGGTATGTTTTGTTAGGTAAAGTAAACGGTTTGTTGTTGATGCAAGCTTAATCAAAAGTTAGTAGAACATTTTGGCTGATTTGAATATGTATTGGTACATGTTTAGATGATGAGTTTGAGGTGCCATTGGGCATATTGGTTGTTTGTTTTTATACCTTATTTGAATGGTTTGATTATGCATGGTTTTGGTGAATTTTGAAGGCTTGTAATATGTGCAAAAGTGCTAGTAGGTACATGCTAGGTTGGGTAAGAAAAATGGCTTGAAAAGGGCCTACTTTTCATCCACACAGGAAGAAACATGGGTGTGTGTCTCAGTCGTGTGTGACACACGGCCAGATGACACGGCCGTTTGTCCCCTTTAGCTTTCAAAGGGTTGCAAGTCAGTTGTTACACGGCCTAGCACATGGCTGTGTGACCCCTACAGTTTGTAAATGTTCATCTTTTTGTGAAAAATGCTATATATTTCCAACTTAGTCCCGACTTGTCTCTAATGTGTTTTTAGAGCCTCGAGGGCTTGTATAAGGGACAATGCATATCTTATTGATTGGTTTTGTTGTGATTGATGATATGAATTAAATGTTTTAAAATTTTTTATAGTTTTGAAACTTAAACTCCCATAATGCTTCGTAACCCTATTCCGGCGATAGATATGGGTTAGGGGTGTTACAACCAATATGCCCTTAGGCACCTCAAATGACAACATGTAAATATGTATAATCATGTACTCTATTTGACCAAAATACTCAATTAACTTATAAGCACATTTGCATCAATACATGCAATATAGTTACCTTACCAAAACATACCTATTGGTACCAAATATACCACTCAATTACTAGCCTCAATATACATATATGTTTTCCATAACATAGTAGCAATTCAAAACAAGTTACAAGACTTATACAATATGCATATTCAAACCATAATTTCATCTTTTATAATTCAAGCATATCAATCCAAACATTAACCATTAGAAAGCTAATATTTACAGGCCAGATATTAAACTCACACCATCATCAAAGTGCCAAAACACAAGCCAATCAAATGGTTATTTAACAACCAAAATACATGGCCATATTTTCCAAAATACCTATACATGCCATTATAACCAAAATTTAACAACTGAATGTACCAAAAGAGCCAATGGATAGTGTGATATAGCTTTGACAAGCTTCCAACTCGAACGAGCTTCCAATTTACTATAAAACACCTAAAATAACATAGAGTAAGCATTTAAGCTTAGTAAGTTTGTAAAACATAGAATTTAACTTACCATTAGTCATATAATAGGTAAGTAAACAAGCATATCCCAATACAATTTGGCCAAATGCCTAAGCACATATACACCAACCATGTTAGCCATGTAATTACATATATATAAACCAATAAACATAGATGAACATAACCATTGATCAAGTTCCATAAACATGTATCATCCAATTCAATTTTTCCATATACCATGTAACAACATTTTTCATGTAATTCATACGTGTCCCTGTAATAGTCTGTATTGAACTCTTACCCAATTCGTATCAGAATATTGCCCGTTGAACCATTTAGAATATCGTTGGATACCCTAGATAACTCACACAGAGTGCGCTAACTTTTTATAATTGTAATCCGTCAATTCATTTACTGAGTTGCGAATCGATATGCTCTCTTGATCTGTAGATTGATATGCTCTCACGAGCTATAAATCAATATGCTCATACAAGCTGTGGGTCAGAATATAGTTACACGATGCTGCTTACATGAGCTATGGAATATCCACAACACATGCAGGACCTCAGTCATCGGTAGGACGTTCAGGAGTAGTACCCAAATCATGTAATCCTAATGACATGTCATTTGTATCCTACAGATTCCTAAGGTTCAAACGGGACTTAATATTTTTTGAACTTCGTTGGATATGCAACCATGTATATATGTAATAATTCAATATAAAACAATAAACACAATTTAATCACACGAACTTTCCTCGACGAGTATACGTAGTTATGGAGGCGATTAATCCAAGATTTTCTCTTTGCCCTGATCTAAAGTCATACGAGGTCTATCTTGATCTATACGAATAAATTTAACTCAATTTAATATATAATTCATTCAATTTATCCCAAAACATATTTTGGAAAAATTACCATTTTACCTATATACTTTTAATTCCTTTCAATTTAGTCCCTAGCTCATAAAAATGGAAATTCATGATATTCCACCACAGCCCACTATAGCCGAATATCTATTAGGTCCTTAGCAAGTCGTATATTTCATTTATTTCACAAATTAACCATGTAAAAATTCTATTGTTAAAATTAAATCCCTAATTGACAATTTCAATAAAAATCACGTAATAAAAGTTGTTTATCTAACAAAACCAATCATTTTGGTTGAAAGAAATGATAAAGATGACAACCTAATTGTTGTTTTATTTTATTTTATCATTTAATTACTTAATTACTTAATTAACTTTTTTAAAACTTCACAAATTACACAATTGCCAAGCCATACTCATCCACTAACAACTCTAATGGTCTAATTACCATTTAAGGACTTCCACTTTAAAGTTATATAGCTATTTACTACCTTTAGCTATTAGAATTTAACTTGTGCATTTTACGCGATTTAGTCTTTTTTCTCAAATTGAGCATGTAAATGATAAAATTTCTCAACGAAATTTTTTTATACGATACTACTATCATATTGTAGGAAATAAAATAATCATAAAATAATTTTTTTGACTTCAGATTTGTGGTCCTAAAACCACTATTTTGATTTCACTAAAAATAGGTTGTTATACCTTTAAATGACAATGAGGACGTCACATTAAATAAGGGAGTAATGTCCAGGGCTATATTTGCCAAAATATATGGAGTGGAAACATCAAAACAACATCAGCACAGTAAGGAACCCACCTCATCTTCCAAGCACTTTCCCACAACAGAATCCTCACCATCTCAGACCTCATTTGAAAAACAAATGTTGCAATCATTAGAGCAACTATTGCAAAAAATGTCCCTATTTGAGATTCAGCAATTTCAACTTGTTGAAGAGATGACAAAGGCCCAAGAATAGTAAGCATGCTACTAGTCTTATGTGAGGGACAGAGATATGGCTCTAAAACGATCCTTGTAGAAGAACTTCACGAAGCATATGCCTGACTTCTCTAATTTCTCCAAAACTTTGCTACCATTTTCCAAGGCTAAGAAGGAACCAGTTGAAATCCACTCTGACAAGGCTGAATCTGCAAACATGAAAGCTACTCCGAACACAGTAAAAGTAGTTGACGAGGAGCCTGAGAAAACAAAATCTCTAAATATTGAGAGTGCCAAGATGAGCAAAATGAACCCACACCTACTGCTAAAACCACCTAGAAGGGCAAAGAAACTATTCCACCCACACCACCTGAAGCCATGACTATCCAAGACCGTGAAATTATCGCATCATTAATGATATGACTAAGTCTGATAAAGAAGGGGAGGATGTGCCACTCCATTTAATGAAAAGGAAGTTGTGTTATAAGTACAGTACACATAAATCCACCCGCAGACAATGGAGAAACAATCACCAACATCCAAGTCAAGGGCACTCCACTGTAGTAACAGGCTAAGTAGCTAAGGAGGTAGTTGTTTGCTCCATCTATCTTCTAAGTTAAAAGCCCGAGCTTTATTAGTTAATCCCATTCAGATCGTGACATGATTGAGTACCCGGTGATTTAGTGTATGCTCCATTGCGATTGTCGAGCCAAAGAATTGTGTAACGAGCTGAGCCCCTATTATTTATTTAAACAATTTGAGTTTAGATAAAAGACAAGCAAAAAAATTAGTAGATACTAGCTATAGCCAAAATGCACACATGAACATTTAGGAATTTTGTTTTTTGGGTGAGATTCTCTATACTACCTTTGCTAGGCAAACCTTTGAAACTTGAATAAGTTTTTAGACATAGAAGATTACTGAAAACTGATGTATAAATTGTTCTTTGAACGGATTGGTAGTAAAAGGTAGTTATGTGCAATGGTAATTTTTGCATTCATGCATATTTGCTTAAAGGCAAGCAATGATTCAGGTTTAGGGGTGTGATAACTCTTGAAAAAAGTTAAAATTCATACTTTTAGACTTAGTTAAATGCTTGTACTTAAGTAGAATTAGTTTCATTTTAGATAATTGCATAATTATTTTTAGTTAATCAAGCATTGACTTAGGATGGTGATTACTTTAGTGCATAAGTACTTTTACTTGTTGGTGGAAAGGCTTTGTGGTGGTTGAATGATAAGTTTAAGGAAGAAAGATAGAAAAGGATGGAGATTTGCTGAGGCATTATGAGAGATTGTCATGGTAATGCTGAGGAAGAAAACTACAAATACCAGTCATCAATTAGAGCATTCAGTAGTTGCCCCCCCACAAGCATGTATAATGGAAAATATCCACCTCAAAATTAGGAAAAAAGTAATCATTGGCTGACAGCTTTTACCCTAGAGGAGGACCTAAGTATAAAAGAAAAGAGGAAGGAGGTCTCGCAAAAAAAAAAAAAAAGAGGGCTGAAGAGGTATGGTTGATTGCAAAAAAAAAAAATGAAGCTTCGACAGAGGTCTCTTTGTGACAAGGAGGGTAATTTGAGCTACTGGGAGTTTGGGTGAAGACGCGCACCAGATGCCAAGTTGGGGGAATTCATGTTCTGAACCCAGATTTCTTCCTCTGCAATTTGCTCTAAACCTACTTATTTAAACTGTTATTTTGGGATGTTGATGATATTAAAATACTTGAATTTGCATAGCCCAGTCACGAGTTAACTTAGCACAGCTAAGGATTACTTTTGATGATGTTTTAACTCTTATAAATGTTTATGGATGAATATGATTCAATTTACTACTTTATCGAATGTTTATTTCTATTTATATGCTTATTAGGGTATTGATAAAAGGTTGATAAGTCTGAAAGTAACTTAATATCAACAGAGTTAGGTTGCTTGGACCAAAATTTGTAATATAAGATAGTGTTGAGTGAAATGCTCATGTAAACTCTAGATATAGAGATTTACCTTATACGATTTAGAGGATTGTGCTTCGGTCATGGTTGCTAATTCTTAGCCTATAGATGTACAGTGTATTAGGAGTGAGCAGCTTTAGGTCTTACCTTCGACAGAGGTAGACCACATTAGTACCAAATCGAGCAGTAGGTTACCATATCTTTGTCATCGTATTGTTCCTGGGTTAAAAGTAATTCATTCGTAATCCCCGCCATTACAATTAATATTCCCAACTTGTTAGAATCCTTAGTGCTTTTATTCAATTTGTTGAAATTGCAATCTATGATAGTACAATTTATTACATTCAATTTTAGTGTGTTAATTGCATTATTTTTTCTCAAGATATCATTCGGTTCATTTATCTTTTCTAGTCAATTGTGATAATTTAGACAAATAATACTAATCCAATCCTCATAGGAACGATACTCACTCATCATTTTATTACTTGATTCGACGTGTATACTTGCACAATTCACACATCATATTCACACGCGACAAGTATGTTTCTTGGATTATTATGTAATAGTCACAATATTACTCATAGTGATAATTATGTATATGATCCTTAGACATGATATCATCATTGTCCTAACATCGTGAGTTGTATATTTTGATACATTCAAATGTCTACCATAATAGTTTGTATTATAAATATTGATGTTGGATATACCATAATCAATGTAGTGGGATACGGTTGATCAAGATAAGATTTACCCCTCCTACATAATGGGAGCAATATCTTAGGCCTGTTGATGGAGTGAAACTAGAAATGCATGGCCATGCTCAAATAAGTTTATATGAGATATTACACTTATTTAGTTATTGTAGTCTACTCAGAAAATCAAGAAATATGATATTGGACTACACAAGTGTGACTATTCCATGACTTGTGTCCAATCTAGATATTAAGGATAAAAGGATAAAATACATGAAAAGATTACCACATAAAGGTTTTGTCGAATCACGACTTCTTGTAACTTGGTTAGCAATGATGCATTGCTAGATGTCACTCATTGCTTATAATGTTAGAAACATTCTAGCATTACTACCAACTTTACAATAGCGTACATGGTCACACCCTGTAGTTGAAGCAAACAAAATCCAAATATATTTGGTATTGTATTTAGCTGTCACATGAATTAAATTAATTGTTGAATTAATTTAATTTGATAGTTAAATATTAAACACATTATATGTACAAACTTATTGTACACAAATAGAGAATATAGATAAAATTAATATAGAAATTTGATTCATAAAAATATTAATTATATTTATTTTATCAAAATTATTAATGCAAACAGTTATAATAATTTTGGTAAAAATATAAAAGGACATGGAAAGTGATATTCTTTTGGAAAGAATATAATCTTTCTCCTAACTTTCCATTTATTTCTCTAATAATAAGGGAATAATCCCGTTTTTATTTTTGAGATATTATCAAAGAAAATAAAAAGTAAATGAATCCCTTAGCATGTTAGGGTTACCAAAAAAACAAAAATAAAAAAAGGTTTAGCAGCCATTCTTGAAAATTCTCTGAAAAAGTTAAGAAAATTTTGTTGTTCATTCTTTAACTGGGTAGATTACATAGAGCTCGAGACGTTATTGCTGCAGCTTGGAATTGAAATCTCCGAAAAGGATCCTACCAACAAAGTCATTCATTATTTTTTAGTTGAGAATGTTATATTTTTTTACCCTTATTTCAACTCGATTCGTTCCTCCTACATGGCTCCTTGGTTGATGATCATCAAAATAACTTTTCCACTGTGCTACAAGGTGTACCAAAGATCCAACAATATGGTCTTCTTTTGACATGGCCATGGACTTCTATATCCGAATTCATGTTTACTATACCAACTTACTCAAAGATGCAAGCAGACTCAACATGCATACTTATGCAACTCATGCAACTTATGCATAGACTCCTCATGCCATTTACTCATGCAGAGGCTCCATGTGCTTTTAGATGTATTTATGCATGTACATAGTTACTTATAGTAGATAGAAACATACTTTCAGGTGCATTCTTTACACTTACACTTTCTATAGTGGAACAGAAACATATCATCAAGGTCGCGCCTTCTTTATACATTCATTGTGCACACATTTCTTTTTTTTTAACAGAGGCACATAACATTACACAAGCATCACATGAAAGTTCATGAAGCATTCATCTTCATAGAATCGACATATTACATTTGCATGCCTTTCTTTCTCATTTCACAAGACAGTCATTAACACAGATAGATTCACATATAAACATACAAACACACATGTATACACAAAGAAATTAGTTAGGCATTCGCGAGGCACTCACAGGACCCTGACGATATCCTCACATAATCCTCACATTTTGTAGCTTCAAACATCATATCTGGGTTTCCATTAAGTAGATCTGAAACACCCCACACCCGGCCCACGAGCCTGAACCGGATCTGGTATGTTCCTAAAGTAAACCGATTTCAAAGATTTTCGTTACTTAGAGAGAATTTGTAAAATTTTAGAAAACTATTGTTTTGAGTTGGGCTTAGATTGGAAACCCATTTAATTAATCTTGTAAATCCAATTTTTATTAAGGTGACAAAATAATCTTTAAGGTTTATTAAAAAAAATATATCACTTAAACTTTAGTCTTAAATAGTTCGCTACGTAATAGTTAAGAGTAAAGCAAAATAAGAAAAATCCACTGGGCCTTATGGCCTTATTACATCAAGTAAAACCTAAAAATAAAATTAAAGGTACTAAAAAGAAATAAAGTCCAAATTAAATAAAATCTTCAAATGGAACATGGTCACCTCAAGGTCTACCGTCCTGGTCAAATCCTTGTTCATCACCGAAAATAGTTCCCACAATGGGTGAGTCAATCGGACTCAATGTGCACACAAGACTAACATTCAACAAATCAGGCATACATGTTCATATCAAATTCATATTCATGATGATGCAACCCAAACCCAAGCCTATTTGTCCATCCGCTACACACCACCCGCACTGCCAACCACACCGTGGGACTACTAAGTCAACCCTCCATCCGCTACACACCATCGAAGGCGTCATTGCAATCGGCGTGCTCATTGCCCATATAATTTGTGTCATTAGACACCATATTCAAATAATGTAACCGGTTACCAAATTTAGATAATGTAATCGAGTTACCATATTCAAATTTTGTGACCGTAGTCACCATATTCCGTTGGTGAGACCGAAGTCAACACCTTCTTCCCCTTTCATATAGGTCTCGAATGCCCCATAAATTTTATATCATGCATAACATACTTAATTCTCATTCATGTTACTATTCATATGTTCAAAACATATCATATTCGTAATCCTATCAGAAGTAGGAAACGTACCTGGGTACTCTTACCACATCTGTGGTACTTAGCCACATTCACATTCTTATGCATATTCATATATTAAAATAATTGCCATATGATATATCGAAGGTTAGTGTGAGTACACATGTAACATCCCAAAAATGGGGTTATTTGGAATAGCCAAATTCCATTCTTGATTTTCCTTTTCTTCTCAAACTCTTAAAACGGAAAAAAGAAACAACATTCTCCTTGTCAAATTCCCATCCTTAAATCTTCTTTCTCTTATTTCCTACTAGCCTAATCAACTATTCCCTTTACCTTTCTTCTTTATCCTCACTAAAAATCCAAATTTTATTTAGGCGACCATAGTAGAATCTAATTCCTATCAAAGTCTCAAATTCCTTTTTTTACATTAAACTTTACTTGGCGAATAACTCCTTGGAAGTGCTGATTTTCTCTTCTCTATTTGCTCACCTTGGTAAGAATGGTATAAGTGGCATAGGCACATCGGATTTCGCTAAGTGTTCAATCAATTGTATGGTAAGTAGAGTTGGTAGAATGCCTATGCTCCTTTTTCCTATCTTTGTCGATTTTTACAAGGTGCTAAGTATACATTTTGGAAACCGAATCTATCTAGGTGTTCGGAATTTTGGAGGTCGTCAACTAAGTTCCATTCGTGACCAATCAAGTGGTAAGAATCGGTTTTCATGGGTTTAGTTACGTAGTATTTAAAAGCAAGGCTATTGGTTTTGTTTACTAACGGTGGTAATTGGTGAAGCGATTAGGGAAACAGTATTGTGATTAAGTATCCAAAAGCGTAGGGTAAGAATTCGGGTTCAAAAGGAGAACCCTTTAAATTATTTAATTTGGCGAATAGGCCATAGGGCTAATCCATGGTTGGCGAATGTAGGTACAAAGAGATCTAAGGTGGTCGACTCCTTCATTCGGGATTTAGATCACTCGGTGGTGACAGTGTGTACATACACACTTATAGCGCTTAATATGTGTGATAAATTATGTTGCTTGTAAATCGCTTGATGTAGATATGGATTTAGTACCTTAAAAGGTACAAGCAAGGACCACAGTGAAGTCTCTATTTATATGAGATTATTATGATGCTTTTGGGAAGCATGATTTATTTAATACATGTGATAAATGAATGAACTCTGTTATGATTGTGATATGGGTTGATGAGTGGAGGCGTGATTATTGTGCCGACGGGCACCAGTGTTTTGGTAACACACCGTGACTACGGTCACGGAGGTTTGGTACCTCCAGAGGTTTGGTACCTCATACGACTTGTCCCCGTGGTTAACACCACCGTGGGTTGGCCCCACTTGAGATATGGGATCGTCATCGGTGATTTGGTATCACACGATGGGTTGGCCCCATCAAATGATTTGTGTCTCTGAGACACCGGTGTTTTGGTAACACATTGTGACTATATGTCACGGTGGTTTGGCACCACCAAGGGTTTGGTACCACAACGGGTAGACAAGTGGCGTTTGGATGGCTAGGTCGGGAATTAAATATTCGCATATTAATTGTTATGAGTTGTGTATGAAAAATGTTTTAAAACGGGGGAAGGGTTACATACTGAGTCTTAGTGACTCACCTTCTCCATTATTTTTTTCAGGTGATGCTTAGATCGCGGACATGGAGCCGGAGGGACTTAAGGAGGCCATGCGGTGGATTTAGAATTAAACGAACTTTACTTTTAGTAATTTTAAATTTTGTTATTGGGTTGTTTTATTTTGGATGTAATAAGGCCTCATCATACTTTACTTTAGCTATTTTCTTATATGATTGGATATTTTGTTTTTAATTATAAATTTGAACCACACGCTTTTCTAAATTAACCAAAATGTTTTATCGTGCCATCGGGCACATCCAAGTTTGTATAATAACTTGACTTAATTAAATTTTGAATTTGGACTAAGTATGATTTCAACAAGATAGCTTAAAACGAAGTTTTCAACAAATCTTAAATTGGTTTTAAAATGGGTTTCAAAAAAAATTTTCTCAGAACGGCCCATATTCGGTCCTAACGTTTGAAATGGGTTTGGGCGTTATTACAAATTGGTATCGAGCCCAGCTCAAAACTTCATTGTGGGGCCCAAGGCCCAAAAATGTTTTAGTAGGCCTTATTAATTGATTTTGGGTTTTAAAGCGGCATGGCTAGAGTCTCCCAGACCGATCCGCCTGTAAGTACATCTAAACCTCTGTGTGAATTATATTCAGTAGAAGGGTAGGAAGCATGGAACGTAGATAGACTTATAGGAACTTGAACCTAGGATTAGATTACTCAAACACACAAATGTAACATAAGACTTAAAGAACGAAACCAACCTATGACTTAGTCAGCGAGCTAGGGTGTGGTAACCCAGACGCATGTCTAGGATTGGATCCCAAGAGCACAGTATTTAAGCGGTCTGAGTGACTCACCACCTCTTCGCAGAATCCTACAGTGCGTAGCTTGGGTTCACCCTAACCTGAGGGCTCGGTGGTGTGTAACTCTCATGCAAGCATGTCTAGAAAGGTTCTTGGGAGCTTGGTATTTAAGCAAATTGTGACTCACCTCCTCTCCACACTTAACCGCACAGTGCGTAGCTTGGGTTCACCCCGACCAAGAGGGCTCGGTCATAGGCTAAACAGAATGACTAAAACCCGAAAGGGAATTAGCCTTGATTTTCGAAAAAAAAAAGAATGAAACAACAAAACTTGGTTTTAAAACTTTTCAAATCACTCCTTCAAAAGTAAGAACAACTCTTTTTACAATGTTTTCCCCGAAAAGTTCGATTTGTGGAAAATTACGAAAATGCCCTTAGGGGTGAAAATTACTAAAATACCCTTGGTCCATAAAACATCAACTCAATGATTTTGTCCAAAAATTTTAACTATTTCTCAAATATTCAACTCACTTTGAAATCCTCAATGCAACACTTTGGTTTTGGAAAAATTACTAAAACGCCTCAACTTATAAAATTACCAAAACGACCACGAGTACAAAATTTTGCAACATCACCGCTTTAAGAAAGGAAAATTCTCAAAAGGACCCTCGAGTTTTACAATTACTAAAACACCCTTGATTTACAAAATTACAAAATTACCCCGATGGACAAAATTACCAAAATACCCCTGGTTTTCGAAATAATGCCATAACTTCAAACCTTATCAATTTTAATAATACCCTCCAGTGTTGGGAATTGCAAAAAACAACCTACTTTACTAAAGTTTTAAAATCTCTTTTATTACGAAAATACCCACAGAGGAAAATGGCGAAAATACCACAGGTTAGAAATGGGCGTAAATGTCCAAGAGCGAATAGGTATGGAAAGTATTAGGAATGGATGCAAGAACTTCCTTGTGTGAACTAAGATAGAAGATGAAACCTTGTTTGCACGAAAGAATCTCTAATTAAAATTTCTTCATAAAATTTCTTCGAGTAATGAAGTGGAACAAACGCTAATACATAAAATTTCTCTTAATCAGTTAAAGCGCATAGATAGAATGAGTTCTAGAGGGCGTGGGCGCCGTGGATGCGGTAGGGTAGGATGATTTGTGTCCGAACCCGTCAGTCGGGCAAGGTTCAAATGATGTACCACCGCCACCACCACCTCCAACTTTTTGGAGCAGAGGAGTAGGATCGACGGGAGGAGGCGATGCATAGCGGTGTTGAGTCCTCGAATTGGTGGTGAGGTGGTGGAAATTTAGGAGCTCGAAAGTCCGCTCCCGAGCAAATTCGGTCCAACGGAGCCGAGGTGTTTCGGGTGTGTCAGAGTGGCACCAGTGTAGCGAATCTTGGCTAGAGTCAATCTGAAAGGATCATGGATGATCTTGACTGATGAGGAGAAAAAACCGAAGGGGTCAGACGCTTCTAAAGGATGAGGCGTGTCGTGGTGGTGACGATTCGAGATGCCGCTGACGAGATGATTTGACTTGGGATTATTTCAAACCGCCTATCGGAAGAAGTATGTGGGCACCAGTTATCTGAGATGCTCGAGGAAAGCCTTTACGGGTTAGTGCAAGGAACCAAGTCGATGGCGGAATATGAGGCGGAGTTTTAAAGATGAGTAGGTATGCTAGAGGCATCTTAGCTCTCGAACACGAAGCCGTGTCCGCTTTGAGGACGGACTCAAGATGATTTGAGGTTCTTGATTGCCCATGACAAGTTCGTGAGTTTTCATCTCTTGTGGAAAAGGCTAAGGTAGCCGAGGGATCAAGGAGGTCGTGAGATGTAATTATAGTAGGAATAATCAAAAGAGAGGATTTGGGTCACCGGATCCAATGGTAATGATCGAAGAAGGCTAGGCGAGTGGGCCAAATTAGGCGGCAAGGCGTAGCTACTAATCGAGACCGCCTCGGTCAATCGTTGTGGAAAGTCCCATTGGGGAGGTTGTTCAACCGCGATAGAGGATGTTTCGAGTGTGGGTCTTTAGAGCATCGGGTCAGAGATTGTCCCCGGAAGTGAGCTCGGAATCAGCCAGAGGGGCAGAACCGTACTCAGGATAGAAATGTGGGACCGCAGAGGGGTCGTGGTAATGGCAGAGGAAGCAACGGTCCTAACCGAGGTCGAGGAACTTAGGCGAGGTTCAGCAACACGAGGCTAAGCACTGGCTTAGTCTATGCGGCAAGGCGTCGCGAGGAGGGTGACGCACCGGATGTCATAACCGGTACGTTTCTGATTTTTGGTCTTCCTTATTATGCATTAATTGATGTGGGGTCTACACATTCATACGTAGCAAGTAGTGTGGTAGAGACTTTGAACCTAGACTCGAGAGGCTAGCTGCTGGGGAGATGACCTGTAGTGAGTCCTTTAGGTCACTCAGTAGTGGTTGACAAACTTTTAGGATGTACCCTAGAACTCCAGGGGTCGATTCGGGCTAATCGATGGAACTACCATTCGGGAGTTCGATTTGATCCTTGGAATGGATTGGTGGTTAGGTATCGGTGAATTTGGATTGCTTGACTAAGCGCATGGTTCTAAGGCGGTGAAAATGATGAGGTGGTTATGATAGGTGATAGAAGGAATTACATGCCTAACGTGGTGTCTCGCCTTGAAGGTTGAGAAGATGGTCAAGAAGGGTTGTAAGGCGTTTTGGTTCAAATCAGTGCTTTGGAAGCTAAGGAGTCGATGGTTGAAAAGGTTGAATGGTTGGGGAATTTCTTGATGTGTTTCGGAAGAACTTCCGGTCGCCTCCGGATCGGGAAGTCGAATTCGATATAGACTTGCTACCGGCAACACCGGTGTCTATAGCACCTTCCAATGGCACCAAAGGAATTGGTGGAGTTGAAGGCTCAAATTCAGGAGCTCTTGGATAAAGGGTTTATTCGACCTAGTATATCTCCGTGGGGAGTGCCTGTATTGTTTGTCAAGAAGAAGGACGGTTCTATGCGGATGTGCATCGACTACCGTCAGTTAAACAAGTTAACGATCAAAAACAAGTACCCATTGCCTCGGATCGATGACTTGTTTGACCCGAAGAAGGCGTCGGTGTTTTCAAGATAGACCTTAGGTCGGGTTACCATCAACTTAAGGTGAAGGGGCGATGTTCACAAGGCGACTTTTCAAACTCGGTATGGGCATTACGAGTTTCTAGTGATGCCATTCGGATTGACCAATGCAATCGGGCGTTCATGGATTTAATGAATAGAGTATTTCAACGATACCTAGACCAATTAAATGCGTGGTGTTCATTGATGACATATTGGTTTACTTAAAGGCGGAGGAGGAGCACGACAAGCATTTACGGATAGTTACGCAAGTGTTGAGGAAAAACAATTATATGCCAAATTGATGAAGTGCGAATTTTGGTGAGGAGGTGGCTTTCTTAGGTCACGTGGTGTCGTGGAAGGATTAGAGTGGATCCCGCAAGATTGAAGCGATGTTAGAGTGGAAACCGCCTAAGTCGGTGGCGAGATCTGAAGTTTTACGGGTTTAGCGAGGTATTATCGGAGGTTTGTGGAAGGGTTCTCTCCGATCGCAGTTAGTTGACTAAGTTGCTAAGAAAAGGTGTTCCATTTGTTTGGCTAGAAAGTAGCAAGAAAGCTTTGATAAGTTAAGGAAGATTCGACGGAAGCTCGGTTTTAGTACAACCCGAGGCGGGAAATTATTCACGCTTTATTGTGATGCATCTCACACCGGTTTGGGGTGTGTGTTGATCAGAGATGGGAAGGTAGTAGCCTATGCGTCCGTCGGCTAAGACCGCATGAGGTTAACTACCCAACTCACGACACAGAGTTAGCGGCTTGTCTTCGCTCACAAGATATGGAGACATTATCTTTATGGAGAGAAGTCGGTAATTTACGGACCACAAAAGTTTGAGGTATCTTCCGACTCGAAAAGATCTGAATCGAGGCAATGGCCGATGGATTGAGTGTTGAAGGACTACGACTGCTCCATCGAATATCATCCGGGTAAGGCTAACGTGGTGGTCGACGCGTTGAGTGAAGGTTGTGGCGATTTAAGAGCCATGTTTGCTCAGTTGAGCCTATATGACGATGGAAGCCTTTTGGCGGAGCTTCAAGTTAAGCCAACATGGATCGAGGAAATTAAGGACAAACAGTTAGTGGATGAAGGGTTAAATGCTAAGAGAATGCAAGTTCAGGATGGTGGTTTGGAAGGGTATAGTTTGACTGGTGATGGTGTGTTATGTTTTCAAGGACGGCCCTGCATGCCAAAGGATATGGAGTTGAGGCGGAAAATTCTCCAGGATGCTCATAGCAGCCCATACGCTATGCATCCGGGAGGAAGCAAGATGTATGGAGATCTCTAAATAGATTCTGGTGGCCCGGGTTGAAGCGTGAGATAACGGAATTCGTGGGGAAGTGTTTGACGTGTCGGCGAGTTAAAGTGAACACCGATTACCATCGGGGTACTTCAAGGTAAAGATTCCTCAATGGAAATGGGAGAGGATCACTATGGATTTCGTCGATGGTCTACCCTTACGCCCAAAGAAGAAAGATGCGATTTGGGTAATCGTGACCGTCGATTAAATCACTCACTTCATCTGGGTGAGAATGGACTACTCACCCGAAGCTAGCAAAGTTGTATGTGGCGAGATAGTCGATTGCATGGTGTACCGTGTCGCTTATCTCGGATAGGGACCCAAGGTTCACTTCAAGGTTTTGGAAGCGTTACATCAGCGTTGGAGTGCGCGGTTAGATTTCAACCTGACTTTCCATCCTCGAGGCGGACGGCGGTCCGAAAGGTCATCTGATCTTAGAAGATATCTTTGAGGGTTGTGTCTTGGAATTCGAGGTAGTTGGGAGGAATTCCTACCTCTAGCCGAGTTAGCCTACAATAATAGCTACCAAGCGAGTATTCGAGATGGCACCATACTGAAGCAATCAGTATGGACGGAAATGCGAACTCGGCGTGTTGGGCGGAGTTGGGTGAACGACAAGTGTTGGGCCCAGAATGGTAGCGAGATCCGAAGACAAAGTCAAAGTGATTCGGTCTCGTCTCAAGGAAGCATCGAGATAAGCGAAGTCTTATGCCGATCTCAAACGCAAGAAATGGAGTATCTTTGTGGGAGATAAGGTCTTCTGAAGGTGTCGCCTTGGAAAAAGGTGTTAAGATTTGGACGAAAGGGAAGCTGAGCCCAAGGTTCATTGGCCCATATCTGATATTAAGCGAATAGGACCGGTAGCTTATCACCGAGCTGCAAGACGAGTTAAGTCGAGATACATGACGTCTTTCATGCATCAATCTTTGAGACTCAGTATCGGTCGGATCCATCACATGTGGTGCCCGTGATGTAAATCGAGGTTAACGCAGACTTATCTTTTGAGGAGGAACCGGTTCGGATCTTGGATAAAGATATAAAGGTTCTCGTGGGAAGTCGATGCCCTTAGTAAAAGTCTTTGTGGCGGAACCATGGTGTGGAAGAAGCTACGTGGGAACCCGAGGATGTGATCTGACGGCAATACCCTCATCTGTTTTAGTTAAGTAATTTGGAATAAATTTATTTTAAGGGGGGTAGAACTGTAACATCCCAAAAATGGGGTTATTTGGAATTTAATCATTTTTTTATGTATGAACTGCTGAGATATTATTTATGGAATAATAGAGTTTAATTAAGGCCTTGAGTTGGCTCGGAATGGTAGAAATAAATATATTATTTGCTTTAAAGGTGGATAGCCTTAGTGGTTAGGGGTTATAAGAATAAATAAGGGAGCTTTTGACATGAAATAAGCTTAGAATAAGTGGCAAAGGGAAGGCCACCTGGGAGCTACATGTGACGCCACCAAGGGAGCAAGGAGAGCTTTGGTTCGAGTCACAAAAATCCCTCTTTTTGGCATTATGTTGGACGGCACATATAGGAGAGTCTTCCTCCATTTAAACTCTTATTTTTATAAAAGATAATATGAGCTATTAAAAGGGATTTTATTTATTCTAAGGATAATAGATGAATATTGTATGGATTAATAAAGATTATTAGAAATTAAATCATATTAGTTTGAATTAAACTAAATGGGTGGCCTAGAGTGAATTAAGGAAGCAGGATGAATCTTGGACTCCTTGTTGAGGAGGAGTGACGGCAAGGACTTGTGGAAGAGGGGAGTGCCAATTCCTATAGGCACATTCTCCATCTTTGTTTTCTTTCTTCCAAAATTTCAAATAGCCAAATTCCATTCTTGATTTTCCTTTTCTTCTCAAACTCTTAAAAGCAGAAAAAAAAACAACATTCTCCTTGCAAAATTCCCATCCTTAAATCTTCTTTCTCTTATTTCCTACTAGCCGAATCAACTATTCCCTTTACCTTTCTTCTTTATCCTCACTAAAAATCCAACCTTATTTAGGCACCCATAGCCGAATCTAATTCCTATCAAAGTGCCGAAATTCCTTTTTTACATTAAACTTTACTTGGTCGAATAACTCCTTGGAAGTGCTGATTTTCTCTTCTCTATTTGCTCACCTTGGCCTAATGGTATAAGTGGCATAGGCACATCGGGATTTCGCTAAGTGTTCAATCAATTGTATGGTAAGTAGAGTTGGTAGAATGCCTATGCTCCCTTTTCCTATCTTTGTCGATTTTACAAGGTGCTAAGTATCCATTTTGGAAACCTAATCTATCTAGGTGTTCGGAATTTTGGAGGTCGTCAACTAAGTTCCATTCGTGACCAATCAAGTGGTAAGAATCGGTTTTCATGGGTTTAGTTCGCAGTATTTAAAAGCAAGGCTATTGGTTTTGTTTACTAACGGTGGTAATTGGTGAAGCTGATTAGGGAAACGCAGTATTGTGATTAAGTATCCAAAAGCGTAGGGGTAAGAATTCGGGTTCAAAAGGAGAACCCTTTAAATTATTTAATTTGGCGAATAGGCCATAGGGCTAATCCATGGTTGGCGAATGTAGGTACAAAGAGATCTAAGGTGGTCGACTCCTTCATTCGGGATTTAGATCACTCGGTGGTGACAGTGTGTACATACACACTTATAGCGATTAATATGTGTGATAAATTATGTTGCTTGTAAATCGCTTGATGTAGATATGGATTTAGTACCTTAAAAGGTACAAGCAAGGACCACAGTAAGTCTCTATTTATATGAGATTATTATGATGCTTTTGGGAAGCATGATTTATTTAATACATGTGATAAATGTATGAACTCTGTTATGATTGTGATATGGGTTGATGAGTGGAGGGGCGTGTATTATTGTGCCGACGGGCACCAAAGATGTTTTGGTAACACACCGTGACTACGGTCACCGAGGTTTGGTACCTCCAGAGGTTTGGTACCTCACAATGACTTGTCCTGTGGTTAACACCACCGTGGGTTGGCCCCACTTGAGATATGGGATCGCCGCGCGCTGATTTGGTATCACACGATGGGTTGGCCCCATCAAATGATTTGTGTCTCTGAACACCGGTGTTTTGTAACACATTGTGACTATATGTCACCAAGTGGTTTGGCACCACCAAAGGGTTTGGTACCACAACAGGGGTGAGCGATTAGGCGTTTGGATGGCTAGGTCGGGAATTAAATATTCGCATATTAATTGTTATGAGTTGTGTATGAAAAATGTTTTAAAACGGGGAAGGGTTACATCTTGAGTCTTAGTGACTCACCTTCTCCATTATTTTTTCGGTGATGCTTAGATCGCGGACATGGGCCGGGAGGGACTTGAGGAGGCCATGCGGTGGATTTAGAATTAAACGAACTTTACTTTTAGTTATTTTAAATTTTGTTATTGGGTTGTTTTATTTTGGATGTAATAAGGCCTCATCATACTTTACTTTAGCTATTTTCTTATATGATTGGATATTTTGTTTTTAATTATAAATTTGAACCACACGCTTTTCTAAATTAACCCGAAAAATGTTTTATCGTGCCATCGGGCACATCTGAAGTTTGTATAATAACTTGACTTAATTAAATTTTTGAATTTGGACTAAGTATGATTTCAACAAGATAGCTTAAAACGAGAAGTTTTCAACAAATCTTAAATTGGTTTTAAAATGGGTTTCAAAAAAAAATTTTCTCCGTAACGACCCATATTCGGTCCTAACGTTTGGGCCGGGTTTGGGCTATTACAACACACCTGATTTGCTTAATAGATTCCTTGAAATCCCGAAGAACGATCTACCGATCTAGATCTTTAACTCCTATATTCGGCCAACCATTAAAACATATTAACAAACCTATTTGGCTTAAAAAAACCAAATCCTAGTAGGATTTGTATTACTTACCTTGTTGCCGAATTGAAAGATTGTAAATCAAAGGCCGGAAATTAATAGTACTCCTTCCTTAAATCAGCTAGCCACTAAATCAGGTAATTATGTCAATTTCTAACTTTTGAGTAAATGGAAAATAATACCAATATAACCCTAGGCCGATTGGATCTATGTACTTACCTTATAGTTTCCAAATCCCAAAGTTTCCTTGTCTTGAATATCCGTCAAATCCCTATAACTTCATGTCAGATTTATTTTAATATTGAGACATAATCAAAACCTTGACCGAATATTTGTATTCCTTACCTTAGATCCTTGATCCTCATATTCGATAATTGTAGAAACCTGAGAGATCCTTGTAGATTCGGCCATGAACAAGAATAGGGATTAGGCCATTCTCTTTCGGCAAATAGAAAAGAAAGGAAATTAAATAGCTTAACCTTACCTTGATGCCTTTAATCGATTGCTTCATTGCCTAGAGTCATAGAGATTCGGCTATGGAGATTTCACAGGGATCAAAGAGTGTTTTGGCTCGACAATAGCAAAGGAGAGGAGAAGAAAAGATGGAGTTTTGCTTAGGAAAAATTTCGGCAGAGAGAAATAGGGGCTAGGGAATTTTCAGCACACTTAGGAAAAAGATGAGAGAATAGCCTAACTCTCCTCCTTTAGCCAAAATTATCAATAAGAGAGTCCCTTACTTGGCCACTACTCCTCATAAGTGATAATATTATCTCTTTTATTTAAAAAATAAAAGTGTTTAATCCATCATTTATCTCCTCAATTATCTTATTAAAAGAAAATCCTTTATTTATCACTTATTATTCACATATTAATGGAATTAAAACACCTCTATTTCTAGAAGCTTGTGCCGTCCACCCTCTTGCTTATGGAAGCAAAAATAAAACCTTCATTATTTGCTTTCCAAGTGACTCGAACCCAGGCCCATTTCTCCTGCATGTGGCGCCATTTCCATAAGCCCTAAGTGACATCTTCAGGCCACTTTTCCAAGCCTGTTTGTGTGTCAAAATTCTCCAACTTTTTCTTTTAAGGCCCTCTTGCCCTTATTTCCTATTTTGAACTTTAAAATTTGACATTTCTCGATCATTTCTAAGTTTCCTAAAATTTTCGATCGGCTCTGTAACTTGCCATTTTTCTTACATGTTCAAGTTTCCAAAATGTTCAGGTTTCCATTTTCATGCATTTTCAGGTTTCCAAAAATATCAAAAATTTATTCTTAGTGCTTAAACTTGTCATTTCATACAATTAAACTGAAAATACATAGGCCCTTTTCAGGATGTTATAGTTCTACCCCCTTAAACAAAATTTTGTCCTCGAAATTTCCTAACTAAAATAGTTGAGGGTATTGCTGTCGCATGGTCTCTTCTGGCTCCCATAAAGCTTCTTCCGATCCATGATTGCGCCATAACACTTTGACTAGAGGCACTGTCTTCCTTCGTAGTACTTTTACATCTCGTTCCAAAATCTGAATCGGTTCTTCCTCATAGGATAAGTCTGGCCTTAGCTCCACTTCTTCAACGGATACCACATGCGACGGATCCGATCGGTAGCGACGTAGCATGGATACATGAAATACGTCGTGCATTTGCTGCAATTCTGGTGGCAACTCTAATTGGTATGCCACTGGCCCAACTTGTTTCAATACTCGATAAGGCCCTATAAACCTTGGGCTTAACTTCCCTTTTCATCAACCTCATTACCTTCTTCCAAGGCAAGACTTTCGTGAATACTTGGTGTCCCACTTCAAACTCTATTTCCTTCCGCTTAAGGTCTGCAGATGACTTACGCCTATCGAGGCTTCCTTCAACCGTGCCCAAATTAACTCAACCTTCTCTTGATTTACGCCACTAATTACGGACCCAAAACTTGGCGTTCTCCTAACTCGGTCCAACAAGTAGGTGTTCTACACTTCCTTCCATACAATGCTTCAGATGGTGCCATCCGAATGCTAGCTTGATAGTTTGTTGTTGTAGACGAACTCACTAAAGGCAAGTAATCTTCCCAACTTCCTCAAAATCCATTACACGACCTCTCAACATATCCTCCAACACCTGTATAACTCGTTCAGACTGCCCGTTTGATTGTGGATGAAAAGTTGTAGTGAAGTCTAACTTAGTGCCTAAAGCTTGATGAAGTGCCTTCCAAAATCGAAACGTAAACCTTGGGTCTCTATCAGAGATGATCGACATTGGTACTCTATGTAACCTCACAATCTCTGCCACATATAACTTATCCAACTTCTGAAGGGAATAATCAACTCTTCTCGATAAAGTGCGGACTTGGTCAACGGTCCACTATCACCCATACCGAGTCCTTCTTAGTAGGCGTGAGGAAGCCCACTAACGAAGTCCATGGTAATTCTTTCCCACTTCCATTGGGGAACTTCGATTGGTTGAAGCAATCTCGATGGGACTTGGTGTTCACCTTAACTTGTCGACACGTCAAACATTTCCCCACAAATTCACCACCTCTCGTTTGGATCGGACCACCAAAATTATTTCCTTAGATCTCTATACAACTTGATGCCTCCGGATGCATAGCATAAGGGCTACCATGCGCTTCTCGAAGAGTCCTTTGTCTCAACTCCTTATCCCTCGGCATATAGACCTTTCCCTTATAGCACAATACTTCTTCATCATTGATGCCATAATCCTTTAATCCTCCTTGTTTGATTTGTCAGTAACTTAGTACTTAAGTCTTTATCACCAATCGCCCTCTTTCACCTCCTTCACCATGTGGGCTTGACTTGCAACTCGCCAACAAAGCCCGTCATCATACGACTTAAATGAGCGAACAAAGCCCTTAGATCGACACAACCTTCCTACTCGTGGCATCGGCTACCACATTCGCCTTGCCGGATGATATTCTATCAAACAATCGTAATCCTTCAAAAATTCCACCCACCTTCGTTGCCTCAAGTTCAACTCCTTCGAGTCAATAAATACTTAAGGCTCTTGTGGTCTGTAGATAACCGACCTTTCTCCATAAAGGTAGTGCCTCCAAACCTTAAGGCGAAAACCATCGCGCTAGCTCTAAATCATGGGTTGGGTAGTTAACCTCATGCGGCCTTAATCGCGAGACGCATAAGTGACCACTTTACCTTCTTGCATTAGTATACAACCTAACCCCGTATGCGAAGCATCACAAGACACCACAAAATCTTTTCCGCCTCGTCAATTAACACCGAGCTTCCGTCAACACCCTTTAAGCTTTTTAAAGCTCTCCTGCCGCTTATTAGTCCATTCAAGGGTACTTCCTTCCTTACTTTGTTAAAGGCGCTTTTAAGCTTTTCAAAGCTCTCTTTGCTCACCACGCTTATTAGTCCATTCCAACACCGCTTCGATCTTCCTAGGATACTTCCTTCCTTAGGAACTTTGTTAAAAAATTCGCGGCTAATTTGGCATAAAATTCTTAACACTTCCAACACAACTCGGAGATGCTCATCATGCTCCTCTTCTGACTTCGAGTACACCAAAATATCATCGATGAACACAACGACGAACCTATCCAAGTAAGGTTGGAAAACCCGATTCATCATATCCATGAACGCGGTTGGAGCGTTTGTCAATCCAAATGGCATCACCACAAACTCAAAATGGCCATATCTTGTCCTAAAAGCGGTCTTATGGATATCAGCCTCCTTCACCTTCAACTGATGGTATCCTGACCTTAAGTCGATCTTTGAAAACACTACGGCTCCCTTCAGCTGATCAAACAGGTCATCGATCCTTGGCAAAGGATACTTGTTCTTAATGGTCAGCTTATTCAACTGATGATAATCTATGCACATACGCATAGTTCCGTCCTTCTTCTTCACAAATAGGACCGGTGCTCCCCACAGAACACACTGGGTCGGATGAACCCACGATCCAACAGTTCTTGGATTTGAGCCTTGAGCTCCACTAACTCCTTTGGCGCCATTCGGTATGGAGTGATTGATACAGGAGCTATTCCCGGTAGTAAATCTATCCCAAATTCCACCTCTCTGTCTGGGGGTATTCCCGGTAATTCCTCTGAAAACACATCCACGAAGTCCCTTACCATCCTAACTCCATTAATACCTTCTTCCTTTCCACCTATCGCACTTACGAAGGCTAGGAATGCCTTACAACCTTTCTTAACCATCTTCTCAGCCTTCAGTGCTGAAACTACGTTAGACAAGTAGTTCCTCCTTTCTCCAATCATTACTACCACTTCATCCTCCGGGGTTTTTAGTTCCATACGTTTAGTCGCACAATCCAATACGGCACGGTGTTCTACTAGCCAATCCATTCCGAGTATAAGTTCAAATTCTCTGAAGGGTAACTCCATTAAATCTGCTCGAAAGTTCACTCCCTGAATTTCTAATGGCACATTTTGAAAGATCTTGTCTACCACAACAGTTTGGCCTAATGGGCTTACTACCGTTATCTACCTATCAGAGAGTTCAGAGTCTAAACCTATTGTTTCCATTACGCTACATGCAACATATGAATGGGTCGAGCCCACATCAATCAGAGCAAAATAGGGCTTGTCAAAAATAAAGAACGTACCGGTTATAACATCCAGCGCGTCTCCATCTTTCCTTCGGCGAACCGCATAAACCAAACCCGGTTGTCTTGCTTCTGCATTAACATTAGTAGCACCTCGGCCCTGTGTTCCACGGCCTCTGCCAAGATTCACTACCTCGCCACGAACCATGACCCGTTGAGGTCAGCTGTCCGCCTCTACCACCGGCTAGCATTCGAATCACGGGTCGGCTCTCATCTGGTTGCTTGGGACAATCCTTAAGCATATGGTCCTTGGACCCACACTTGAAACATCCTCCCGTCTTTCTCCAACACTCTCCCAAGTGCTTCTTTCCACAATGCTCATAAGGGCGATACTGCTAGCCTGTACCAGCCTGTTGATTTCGTGGCTCGTCAACCCTAGGCCTCTTGTGACCCTTTCTAGATGGTCCAAAACCTCTTTTGGCCTTATTCCTATCCACACCGCTTGGTAGCGTCCTTAATCCCTCGCCACCTTGGCCTTTTCCACCAAAGCGGAATTCCCGCTCCGATGCGGTGCTATCATCAGCCTCAGATCGTCCTCACCGTCCTCAAACGGACACATTGTTCATGCTCGATTGCCACTACCCTCGAGCATAGCGGCTCAACCTCGAAATTCGCCTCATATTCTCGCAATGACTTACTCCCTTGTACCAACCCTAGAAAAGCCTTCCTTTGTTCATCTCAGACACCGATTCCCACATACTTCTTCCGAAATACCTCTCTAACATTCTCCTGTGTCAAATTTTCAACCGTGGTACCATCCCGAACAGCTTAACTACCATCGATATGCTTCGTCGCGTAACAATGCCACCATCCCTTTCAACTTTTCCTCTGAGTCGATCGAGCTCATCCATGATACGCCCGTTGCTTCCAACCAAGACTTCACCACGTCTTCGGTGCTACTCGAACACTCCACGAAACATTTCTGCTCCATTAGCTCGGAGCCGTTCAGGTACAGACTTTCGATTTCCCCATTTCCTCCTGCACTACCACTAATTCCAAAACTCGCAGACCTGACTGCGACACAAGATCTTCCCCGTCTCGAGCCTCGCCGCTCAACATTAACAAATGGGGTGCTTTGGTGGCGGTGGTATTTCATTATCGCACCCTTGACTCGATCTAACGGGTTCCAAGATGGTCATCCTTCCTCTACCTCGACCACGACGACCACGTCCCCTAGAGCTTATTTTCTAGCGTCGAGATCTGATTAAGAAATTTTATGGATTGGTCATTGTTTCACTTATTTACCAGCAAAGGAGTTTTATAAAAAGGGATTTAAGAGTGGTTCTTTCGTATTCATACAAACACATAGTCTTTTCCATTCATTCATTCATCCATCAGACAAGTATGAACTTTCGTTCATTCAGAGAAACGTTGTAGTTTTTGTTGTTGTTGTTTTCCACTACCCAGGGGTATTTTCGTAATTTTGTCCTATAGGGGCATTTTTGTAATTTTTTAGAAGAAAAATGTTCCTTGGTGTTTTTGTCAAAAATTATTTTGAAAATTTCAAAGTCTCGAGGTAATTTGGAAAAATTTTGAAATCTGGGGGTATTTCAGTAATTTTTGACCTTAGGGGTGTTTTGGTAATTTTTCACAAATCAGGGTAAATTTATTAAATTAGGGGTATTTCAAAAGTTGTAAAACTTTGAGGGTTCTTTTTTGAAAATTGTTCCTTCAAAAATGGGGATGTTGTAAAAATTTTGGAAATCAGGGTCATTTTGGTAATTTTGTAAGTCAGGGGCAACTTTATAATTTTTCCAAAATCAAGGTATTTTGATATTTTACAAATTAGGGTTTTTGAATGTTTATAAAATAATGAAATTTTGGTAAAGCTATTGAGTAGTTGAATCATTTTATAAACCAAGGGCACTTTGGTAATTTTTGCAAATCAGGAGTTTTTCAGAAAATGTTGTAAAAATAATTTTCTCAGATTTAAAAGAAAGTTTGAAAAGTTTGAAAAACTAGGGTTTGTTGTTTTGTTCTCTCTCTTTTTTTTTTTAAACATGGCTTGTTCCCTTTTGGGTTTTAGTCATTATGTTTAGCCTATGACCGAGCCCCCTTGGTCAGGGTGAACCCAAAGCTACGCACCAGGCAGGATTCGTGTGGAGAGGAGGTGAGTCACGTGGATCGCTTAAATATCAAGCTCCCACCAAACCATTCCTAGATATGCGCATGAGGTTGCCACACCACCGAGCCCTCCGAGTTAGGGTGAACCGCTACGCACTGTAGGATTCTGCGAAGAGGAGGTGAGTCACTAGGATCGCTTAAATACTGTGCTCTTCCTGGATCCAATCCTGACATGCGTGCAGGGTTACCACACCACTAGCTCAATGACTTAGCCATAGGTTTGTTCAAGGCATTAAGTCTTATGTGGTTTTGTGTTTGAGTAGACTAGTCCTAGGGTTCAAGTTCCTATCATTCTATTCTACGCTCCATGCCTTTTCTACCCTTATACAGTTCATAAATCATGTAATCACACATAGAGTTAGGTGTACTTACCGGTGGATCATGAGTCGAGACTTAGGTGCCATGCCAGAAAACCTGCTTATTTTTCAAAGATAATCATTTGGCTCGCTTTGAAAACGTTTTGGGCCATAGCCCATGTGCCGAGAGTTTAAAACGGGCTTTGATACCAAGTCAAACACCCACACCCTACCACGAGCCCGAACCGGATCTGGTATGTTCCTAAAGTAAACCGATTTCAAAGATTTTCGTTACTTAGAGAGAATTTGTAAAATTTTAGAAAACTATTGTTTTGAGTTGGGCTTAGATTGGAAACCCATTTAATTAATCTTGTAAATCCAATTTTTATGAAGGTGACAAAATAATCTTTAAAGTTTATTAAAAAAATATATCACTTAAACTTTAGTCTTAAATAGTTCGCAACGTAATAGTTAAGAGTAAAGCAAAATAAGAAAAATCCACTTTGGGCCTTATGGCCTTATTACATCAAGTAAAACCTAAAAATAAAATTAAAGGTACTAAAAGAAATAAAGTCCAAATTAAATAAAATCTTCAAATGGAACATGGCCACCTCAAGGTCTACACTCGTCCGTTCAAATCACACTGTTCATCACCGAAAATAGTTCCCACAATGGGTGAGTCAACGGACTCAATGTGCACACAAGACTAACATTCAACAAATCAAGCATACATGTTCATATCAAATTCATATTCATATAAAATAAATGATGATGCAACCCAAACCCAAGCCTATTTGTCCATCCGCTACACACCACCGTACACCCGCCACCACACCGTGGGACTACTAAGTCAACCCTCCATCCGCTACACACCATCGAAGGCGTCACCGCAATGACGTGCTCATCTCCCATATAATTTGTGTCATTAGACACCATATTCAAATAATGTAACCGAAATTACCAAATTCGAGATAATGTAACCGAGTTACCATATTCAAATTTTGTGACCGTAGTCACCATATTCATGGTGAGACCAAGTCAACACCTTCTTCCCTTTCACATAGATCCCAAATGCCCCATAAATTTTATATCATGCATAACATACTTAATCCTCATTCATGTTACTATTCATATGTTCAAAACATATCATATTCGTAATCCTATCAGAAGTAGGAAACGTGCACTGGTACTCTTACCACATCTCGTGGTACTTAGCCACATTCACGTTCTTATGCATATTCATATATTAAAATAATTGCCATATGATATATCGAAGGTTAGTGTGAGTACACACCTGATTTCCTTAATAGATTCCTTGAAATCTTGAAGAACGATCTACCGATCTAGATCTTTAACTCCTATATTCGGCCAACCATTAAAACATATTAACAAACCTATTTGGCTTAAAAAACCAAATCCTAGTAGGATTTGTATTACTTACCTTGTTGCCGAATTGAAAGATTGTAAATCAAATGCCGGAAATTGATAGTACTCCTTCCTTAAATCGGCTAGCCACTAAATCAGGTAATTATGTCAATTTCTAACTTTTGAGTAAATGGAAAATAATACCAATATAACCCTAGGCCGATTGGATCTATGTACTTACCTTATAGTTTCCAAATCCCAAAGTTTCCTTGTCTTGAATATATGTCAAATCCCTATAACTTCATGTCAGATTTATTTTAATATTGAGACATAATCAAAACCTTGACCGAATATTTATATTCCTTACCTTATATCCTTGATCCTTATATTCGATAATTGTAGAAACCTGAGAGATCCTTGTAGATTCGGCCATGAACAAGAATAGGGATTAGGCCATTGTCTTTCGGCAAATAGAAAAGAAAGGAAATTGAATAGCTTAACCTTACCTTGATGCCTTTAATCAATTGCTTCATTGCCTAGAGTCACAGAGATTCGACTATGGAGATTTAACAGGGATCAAAGAGTGTTTTGGCTCGACAATAGCAAAGGAGAGGAAAAGAAAAGATGGAGTTTTGCTTAGGAAAAATTTAAGTAGAGAGAAATAGGGGCTAGGGAATGTTCGGCACACTTAGGAAAAAGATGAGAGAATAGCCTAACTCTCCTACTTTAGCCGAAATTATCAATAGGAGAGTCCCTTACTTGGCCACAACTCCTCATAAGTGATAATATTATCTCTTTTATTTAAAAAATAAAAGTGTTTAATCCATCATTTATCTCCTCAATTATCTTATTAAAAGAAAATCCTTTATTTATCACTTATTATTCACATATTAATGGAATTAAAACACCTCTATTTCTAGAAGCTTGTGTCAGTCCACCCTCTTGCTTATGGAAGCAAAATAAAACCTTCATTATTTGCTTTCCAAGTGACTCAACCAGTGCCCATTTCTCCCGCATGTGGCGCCATTTCCATAAGCCCTAAGTGACATCTTCAGCCACTTTTCCAAGCCTGTTTGTGTGTCAAAATTCTCCAACTTTTTCTTTTAAGGCCCTCTTGCCCTTATTTCCTATTTTGAACTTTAAAATTTGACATTTCTCCATCATTTCTAAGTTTCCTAAAATTTTCGATCGGCTCTGTAACTTGCCATTTTTCTTACATGTTCAAGTTTCCAAAATGTTCAGGTTTCCATTTTCATGCATTTCCAGGTTTCCAAAAATATCAAAAATTTATTCTTAGTGCTTAAACTTGTCATTTCATACAATTAAACTGAAAATGCATAGGCCCTTTTCAGGATGTTACAAGATTAATAACCCCTAAATGTTAAACCACAGAAAACTCATCATGATCTTTTCATCTAGTTCATTTTTTCTCACTTTCAACACTAGAACAGTACAAAAAAGCTTTACCATTTTTGTTACTAAGCTAAACAGATATGCTCTCATGGTAGTAAGGCTGCAAAACTTACCTTAACAGGAGCATCTCAAAGCTTACCCTCTCATTCCAAGCTCATCCTAAAGGATGAGAGGTTTTTCCCCTCAGCTCCCCTTTATATAGATGGAGAATAATTTATGGGGAAGGAAGGGAAAAGTGCCCAGCACTCACCCAATTCTTAGATATCTTTCTTTGTCCCATTAGATGGGCAACACGTGTATTAATCCATGTGATCACCAGTCAAATGCACGACAATTGTAAAGACTGGTATACGAAAACACATATGAGACTCACCTTTGGGTCTCAGCTCGTCCCTTATACTTAGTCATTTCATTAGAGCATATCTAATTGCATAGAAGTCACACTTTGGCACATCATGCCTTTAGGAGGGATCTTTGTATTACTAAAACTATCAATTACACGCCCACATACACGCCAGGAGCTTCAATAAGGCAGACAATGCTTTATTTACTTATAGACTTTAAAGCTTGCAATACGTCAGGCATTACTTTATCTTGACTTTGCCTAACCCTCCATCCTTTTTCTTAGCTCAGAGGAGTTTTCCTATCTTTCTTAAATCCTACTTTACCTTAGAGAAAGAATGTATCTTTCTTTTCTTAAATGATTTGACTTGTTCATTGACTTTATTGGGACTTATTAAATGTCACATTAGTCAATTGGTGGTCTTATCCAAATCTTCCCAATTCCAAAAATACTAATCAAGTGCTTTCCTTTGGTTCTTAACTATTTTAGTTCATGTTCAGTTGAGCTTTCATTATTGTTTCCTTATAACATAACCGGCTTAAGGTCATTATTATTAAATGCCCTCACTATTGACATAAACTTTTCAACAAAAGATTTATTTCTTCATTACCTATAATAGATTTCACCTATCCCATTCACACCAATCAAAAGGTTTTAGGGTAAATTACTCCTCACCAGACATAACTTGTAACACCCTAAACTTGGCCTAGAAGTTAGGCCCGAATCTGGCGTGTCACATTGAAGGAAGTTGAAAAGCTAAGCAATTGTTTAGAAAAGTTTTATCGGATTTTTGAACTCCGAGTTTGCTGTTTGTTTCAGAAACATACGATTTGCTAAATGACCATTTAAAAGTTGTTATTATTTTGAAAAACTGGTTTGTTATGAAAGTTGAACTTGCATCGTTACGTAAACATGATATTTTCGAAAACGATTGCTAATATTTTAAGAAAACCCCGTATTTATAAGTTTAACAGTTATAAAAGAAAACTTGGAAAAATAAACCAATGGCCTTATTACAAAATATTAACCCAAAATAGATAATCTTAAAATAAGGTAAAAATTGAAATTTCTAAAGTTCACGAGTAGTATCTCTAATGTATAGCCACCCTCGACTCCTCCACGACTCCCAATCCTCTATCGCTGGGAATTACCTGAAAAATTTAATAAAAAGAGGGGGTGAGTTTATAAAAACTCAGTGTGCAATTACCCCACATGAACCATAACTAGGCCTGAGCCCATTCAAATACCATCTAGGCCTTAGCCCTTACAAAATCACCTTGGGCGAAGCCTATACCAAAACAGACTGGGCCTTAGCCCTTTTTAATAGAGAATAGCAGATAATCAGGTATCAATGTAATGTGATGGAAATCCTGACCCAACCTAGATATCCATCCGCTACACACCACCCGTACCTGCCAAACACACCAATGGGGATTTCTACAATCGACCCTCCATCCGCTATACACCATCGATGGCAGTCATGCTGCAATTAGCTGCTCATCGTCAGATTGTGACAGAGTCACCAGACTGAAATGGCATAGCCACCAGATAAATGTGACGTAGTCACCAGATACACTTCCCCTTTCATTCATGGCATATACTCATCCCTTATGCAACACAAAATCATGGTGTATGCATGTAACAGATGTCGACATATATCAGATGTTCAGAGTGTTCAAATAATCATGTTAGTATAATCACATATTTAGCATAGACAGAAGTCACTAACCTGATGTCCTGCTTTTACCCTCTATGGGTAAAGTAACAGCCAATGCCGAAGTTTTGGCATTTAACAGAGCATATACATACTTAAAAGTAACAGGAAAAAGGTGTGAGTATTACACACAATCACGCTAATCAACCCCTAAGGTTATGACGGTAATTTTACCCATCGAGGGTATTTCAGTAATTTACCTACCAAGTGTAATTCGATAATTTCGTAACCCAAGGGCATTTCGGTAATTTTGCAAACTAGGGGTACTTCAGTAATTTTACAAACCAGGGGTATTTTAGTAATTTTGCAAGCTAGGGGTATTTTGGTAATTTTATAACCCAAGGGTATTTCGGTAACTTCACAAATTAGGGTATTTTGGTAATTTTGTAAACCAGGGGTATTTTGGTAATTTTGTAATTCGGGTGTATTTCGATAATTTCACAAATCAGGGGTATTTCAGTAATTTTACAAATCAAGGTGTTAACGACCCAATAGAAGGTCCACTTTCGCCTCGAACGACTCAAGTATTCTAAATAGATATAATGATGCGAATGGGCCTAAGGCCCATTCTTGGCCAAAGTGGGCCCACACACTCGTGCGGCCCATTTAGCCCAAACCTAGCCACATATATGAGATTCACATAGTCTAGTTCACTATCTACTACTCAATCATACAATTTATTCATATGGGCCCCTAGGCCCATTAGGTCCACTTGGCCCCTTTCGGGCCATCGTGGCCCAACAGCCCACACCCACAAGAATACTCATGGTGGCCTCGACTATCACGTCGAAGCTTCTACACATGCGCTCGTACGCTCGTGTGGCTACCATTGCCGTGTGACCGGTATTACGGCATTTGCCACTCTACAGCTAGAGTAGAGAGAATACACAAGGGCCATTGTGGCCCAACAGCCCACACCCACAAGAATACTCATTGTGGCCTCGACTATCGCGTCGAAGCTTCCACACTGCGCTCGCACGCTCGTGTGGCTACCATCGCCGTGTGATCGGTATTTTGGCATTTTCCACTCTATAGCTAGAGTAGAGAGAATACACACTTGATAGGAATCTGAAGCCGCTAAACCATATTTCGAGCACTCCTACGCCAACCAAGAATGCTTCTTCTCCTTCTAGACAGCTCTATATATAGCTAGCTTCTCACCTTCCTTCTTTGTATCTTTTCGATGTGAGATCCCTCCGTCAGTAGAGTTTAAATCTAACTCAAACTCTTGTCGTCCAATCCGCAAAATAAATACTCCCTTACTTGTCATGAGATTTGGACTCAGGCTCCCCTGTAACATAATCCATGCCGCTAGCCACTTGGCCACAACTTCTTCTATGTCTAAAACCATGTGCAACTAAATATAAATCTATGGCCAAATTCTAAAGTCCATAAAAAAAACCAAAATGCATGAGCCAAGACTTGAACCTTGGACCTCCTTCCTTCCTTGTGGCATTACCCCTTGTCTCTTATGTAGCGCCATTTGCCACTACACCACAAGCTCTTTTTGTGTCATTTTCTCTATATTTTATTCTTAAAGCATGCCTACTAACTCCCAGGATTTTATTCACCTAAAACCAAAATTTTTTCATAAGCCCAAGTTTGATCCCGGGACTTCATAGAAGCCCCCTAACCTTCCAAAATCACTCACCTACTAGATCTAACTTGCACTAATGCTATTCTCTTTTTCCCAAAAAATTTAAACGCTCCTACGCCTAAGGCCAAATGGGCCTAATCCTACTAGGCCCAACTTTGGGATGTTACATAACTCTTAATCTTTATATGCTACTCTAGTGTCTGCCAAAATTTAGGCATCACTGCCGCACTCAAAATGGTTTTTATCTTTATACTAGCTTAAACACCATTTACTTCTAACTCATCTTATTCGACCCATTCTCAAACAAGATCCAGATATTAAGATTCCACCAGGCGAGATGTTACACGAAGCTAGCACAAGGAAAAGTGTATAAATGTCTATAAGTGTATCGCATGTGAAATGTACTTAAAAATATCAATATTTGAAATTGAACTATACTTATTTTCAAAGGTACTAAGATATGGATTGTATCCACCTATGCACTAAACACAGTCATAAATGTGGTAGCTTGTGTAATAGCCAGTTTTTTAGTGGTGTCAAAAATAGTGGTTTCGGAGCCACCAAATTAGAAGATTAAGTTCGTAAATATTATTATTTAATATTTATGAGTCAAACATGGTTTTAAAAAGGTTTTTAATATAGTAATTTTTGTTATATAAGCGATTTATTAAGTTCAAGTGGTAAGACCTTAAGGTCAAGTGGTTTTAGAAAATGAGGTATCGAGACCTCATTTCTAGAAATCGAGCCATAAATATTTTTATAAATGTTGATGGAGTTTCATTAAGGTTGTATTAAAGTTTCATTGAAAAATTTTAACGTTTCGATAGTTAATTAATTAAAAAGGACTAAATTGTAAAAGATGAAAAATTTGATCGTTATTTGATTTGAGTGATTGAATGGTTAATTATGGGAAAAGGAAAATAAAAAGGGACTTAAATGGTAATTAGACCATTCAAGGAGTTAGTGGACAATTATGGGCATAAGATTGGTGTTTTATTTAATTATAAATCAAGGTCAAAATGGTAATTTGATAATTAAATTAAAATAAAATAAAACCAAAATGTTTTATTATCATCTAAATGTCTTCTTCACCGATTTGGAATGGAGAAAAACTCCATGGAAGACCTTGAAGCTTCGGTTTACCTTGTGATGATGCATGTAAGTCAGTTTTAGCCCCGTTTTCAATAAGTTTTATGTTTTTGAAATCGTTGCAACTAGGTCCAACTAGCCCGTACCTTTGATTTTGAAACTGTTAAAGATTGTGAATGTTACCATTGATGAATCTAGTGATTTTTTTATGTTAAATGATGAATTTGAAATATTAGTTGGTATTTAAAAATATTTTTTAAGTAATTTTTGATGAATTTTCTTATTAGGGACTAAATTGTTAAATTAATAAAAGTGCAAGGATTTAATGTGGAATTTTTGCATAAATGTTGTTTTGGATACCATGAACATTCGGCTAAGCTCAATTTTGGGTAAAAATGGTTAATTTGCATGTTTTAGGCTTGGGGGCTAAATAAAATAAAAGTAAAAACTTTTGGGGCAATTTTATAAAAATGAATAAATTGTATAAAATGAATTTTTTTTACTATCTAAATTAATAAATTGAATGAAATTATTAATTTGAATCAAGATCGGGTGGAAAATCAAGAAAAATGGATAATTACCAAAATATCCCTATACTTTAACATTTCTGCAAAATAGCCAAGTAAGTTCTTATGAACTGAATGCTATATAATGTTGATTAATTGAATGTTAGTATGTGAATCTATTGTGATTGAATCAATATATATATATATATATAGATATATAGATATATGTTATTATACAATTTATCGAGTAAATAAACGATGAAGATTCAACGACGTACGATGACTACCAAGCCCTGTTTGAACCTTAGGAATATATAGGCTACAAATGACATGTCATTAGGGTTACCATGTTTTGGGTGCTGGTCCTAAACACACTACCGTTGGCTAAGTTTCGGCATTAGTTGTGGATACTTGACAGCTTGTGTGAGTAGTACCATGTAGCTATGTTCCGGCCGACAGCTTGTGTGAAAAGACCCAGGTTACTATGTTTCGGGTGCTAGTCTTGAATGTCCTACCAATGGCTAAGGTTTAGAATTAGTCGCGGATACTCGACTGCTTGTGTGAGCAACATCATGTAGCTTACGTTTTGACTGACAGCTTGTGTGAGGAGGCCCATTTTATAGCTCGTGTGAGCTACGACTATATGTTTAGCACACTTTGTATGAGCTTTCTCACATATCCGATATTATTCTAAGTGGTTCAACAGGCATACAAAGGGAAGGAACGGTAAGTGTTCCAATTGGCAATGTCATGAAAGTATGGAAAGGTATGAGTTGATGATGATTAAAGTGTGTATAGCCATGTTCATGAAAAGTATGAATGCTTATATGCTATATTCACGGAAGTTATTTTATCATGTGGTGATTTATGCTAAATTATGTGTTATTTCACGAACTTGTGAATGTGGTTAATGATATATTACATCTTATGTGTTATGCAAATGAAATGGTAAGTGTTCAATATGAATTAAGATAGGTCTGCATGAAACTCATTGAAATGGTGATATATGAAAATCATGATATGTTATGAGATGGATGACAAATCCAATTGAATTGTGCTCAAGTATAATGGTTATCCACGTCAAATTCATATGAATCATGTTTAAATGAACTAACATATGTTGTTGATGTGCTTAGGCTTATGCCAAGCTCGTGGATATGATTGATGTTTATGATTATGCTTGTACTATGTATATGTAATGGGTAAGAAAAGCGAATGAAACAGTAAGTATGTAATTGGGATGTATTATGATGTTATAAAAAGTTTAATGTGATAAATGATGTATTTGTATGTGAACAAATTGCATATGCTATGGATGGATATATCTAGATCAGGGATAAATACACTAAGTCAAAATTGATAATGTCGTTTAGGCTTATGATAAGCATTAAGTACTGAATGGAAAGTAACTAAATTGAAAGGTGTATAATCTTATAGAAAGGTTGATGGTTATACATTATGTCCCATAAAATCCTATCACATTATGAATGATAGATATATGCAACATTAATGAACTTACTCATTTATAAGTCGATGACCATATAGAATTACGAATTTTGGCATTGGCATAAGTTTATATCTATTCTAATAAGTTTATTTTCAAAATGGAATTCTTATGCTTAAAGTTTATAAGAGCTTACTAAGCATACATTTCTTACGTAGTTATTTTCCTTTACTTTAAGATTATCAGAAGCTCGATCGGATTGGAAGCTAGTAGGAGATTCATCATACTATCCATTGATTTTATTGGTAGATTTTAATGCTTTAGTTGTGGTTATAATGGCATGTATAGGTGGACTATGTCTAATGTTTAATTGATGAGGTTGGTATGTATAGGTGATCTTATGGTTGATGATTAGTTGAATGTTAGTTTATTTGTTTGACATGTATATGTCATTTTGGGTGATGTAACCTTGGTACATTTGGTGTTTTGTTTATATGTGTTAATTTGATAATGTGTCAAAGCATGTTTGAATGACCAAAGTGATATATGATGAATTGACCTCAACATGGTCAAGATATGGTACGTTTTGGAAAGGTTTTGAATCCAATATGGTATGTTGGTTATATATCAATTATGTTATGTTTTGGCAAGGAAACAAGTTAAGTGGCAATTGGTTACATATGCACATGTATAGGTATTTTTGGTTGATGATGTAGCCATTTGTTTTGGCTTGTCTTTATGGCATTTTCTTATGAAGGAGTTGTTATGAAGTTGACATGTATATATTTGGGCCTTATAATGGTTGTTATGTTGATATATATATGTGACCTTATGAGGGTTGATTTATAGTTCTTATGATGCTTAAGTGATGGAAGTTGAACCTGGTCATTTTGGTATGAAACATGTAGTTGGCATATATGGTTTATGATGCTAATGTTAATTGGTATATGTAATGCCCCAAATTTTGGGCCTAGAAGAAATAGGCTTTGAGCATCGGAGGAATTGGATTTTAGTTGTGCGAGAAAAATTTCACTAATTGCATGTTTGCTTTACTGGCTATGTGCTTTAGGAGTGATTGTGAGTGTTTTGGGAGGTCTTGAGTTCAAATCTAGGCTATAGCAAAAATTTTATTTTTCCCTAAAATTGAATTTGGCGTGGGTTGAAAGGACTTATTAATATTTGAGGATAAAATGTGACACAAGGAAGCTTGTGGTCTAGTGGCAAGGAGGCATTAGGAGTATGCATATGGTTCGAGGTACAAGTTATGGCGTGTGCAGAATTTTTGGTTGTTCCTTGAATAAACCTGGATATTGGCATGAAGGCTTTATAAAATATTGAGGATAAGTTAGGACACGATTGAGCTTGTGGCTTATTGGTAAGTGGCGTGATAAGGCTTCAAAAGGGGGCTAGTTTTCGAGTCACGCTTGGAGCAAAGAGGTATTTATTTTGCTACTATGGATAGTAGAGAAGTAGAGGTGGACTGGAACTCTACAAGGTAAGATTTGAATTAGTCATTGAGTGAATCAAGGAGGATTTCGTGGAGGGATTAAAGGAGTGATTTAAGGAGAAAAATAAGGAGTTTGAAGTGTGTGGGAGTGTTGTGCCAAATTGGTAAGGGGAAGCATAGGAAATTCAGCTAGTATAGTTTTCTCTCATTTTCGGTTTGGTTTCGGTCACATTTGCCTTAGGAAAAACTGGTTTGTGTTGCAGAATTGTTCTTTTTCTTTCACCTCTTCTGTTTTACATTTTGTTTAGCCGAATATATTTTCTCTTTTCCCCTCGGTTTCATTCTTTATTTTTGGTTATTCTCTTCTAGCCGATTGCCTCTTCTTCATCTTTTCTCATTTCTCTTTCGATATTCCCCTCTGCTTACTGCTCTTTTGGCCGAATATTCTGCTTCTCTCTCTATTATTGGCTGGCTATTTTTGTAACACCCCTTACCCATAATTTTCGCCAGAGCTGGGCCCGAGGCATTACTGGATTAAAACCACATGATCGCCACTTAGGTTCATCGTGACTAATCTCTTAAGTCACCTTATCAACCTCACTCTCGACTTATGGGGCCTCACTCATACACAAGAGGCTCTCGAGACTATATCGGAACTTTTTCAAATCTTAAAATTTTCTCCATCTCAACAAGTACCACACACCTGTGTTAGATAACACACGTCCGTGTGTAGTCACACATGCCCATGTTCACAAACCATGCATGAAAACTCAAGCATTCTGCCAATGCCCCACGGTTAGAGTACACGCCCGTGTGGCTAGCTCGTGGCCTACACTACATAATTTTGTTTAAGAGACACGACCATTGCACACGCCCGTGGGCTGGCCATGTGTCACACATGGCCTAGACACATGCACGTGTGCCTATCGACACGAACAAGAACTAGGCTATTTGCCAATTCTCTTTTCACCCATTATGTATATAACATATACTCATCCAACACATCCATAAACAACTCATTTTGAAACATAAACTCACAAGGATATCTACATCTTTTCATATAATAAAGTAGCCAACAACTATTGCATTATACAAAATAGATTATCCATCTATAGGCTAACACAACTTAGCCATTTACAACAAAATTCACTAACTTGTCTAGCCCCTATACATGCCATATTCAAAATATTAAGTCTATTGTACCAGAGTGAGCTAATAGTGTGGGCGATCTTCCGATTAATCCATGTATCTTAGTTCAAACCTCTTTCTCTATAAGACAAGGGAAAAGAAAAGGAGTAAGCTTTGAGCTTAGTAAGTTTACATGTAAACAATATAACATTATAGTATGTACTAATCATTTATATAACATTTCATACTAAGCAAGAAACAATCTATGTCCATAATCATGCTTACTCATTTTCCTCCTTTTCTATATCCCAACCTTACCATCAGCTTAATGTGTACATTCATTATCATGTTCCCCGGCAATTATCATCACAATATCATATAAAACCACACATCACAACCTCTTAATCAATTACTCATGGTCAAATTATTCAGTGGTTTTGCACTTAGCCCACCATCAGTCTTTATGAGGGTGGTATCGCACATAGCCCACCAAAAGGTTAGTTACGATGGTATCGCACATAGCCCACCAAATGGTAAATAAACAATGGTATCGCACTTAGCCCACCATCAAATGCTATCATAACATGTTCATATGACTATTTCATCATTCATCCAATAATTATTCAATGACTACCACATTCGATCTACTTAAACCACACATGTTCTCAATCATGCCATACACCAATTAACAACATAATGTATATAAAGAAAGTGTACTGTTTACACATAAACTTACCTCGGTGCAAAACATTGTAACTAACGGTTTAATCCGTCACCTTGCCTTTTCCATGGTCAAGGTTGATTCCACGCTCTTCTTGATCTATAACAATGAAATTGATTCATTTAGACCATTCTATGATCACCATACATCAAATTCTACACTTGGGAAAAAATGACCATATTGCCTTTGTATAATGGCAAAATTATAATTTTCTCCTAGGCTCATAAATTATTTTTCAATACATTTTCTCAATAAATAAGCCTAGATGAACATTTAATTCTCTTACAACTACTCACAAATCTAACTATTTCATGCATTTATTACACATTTTCAATCATTGCATTTAAGTCCAACTTAGGTGTTTCCATGCAAACACTTTTCACAAAAATTGTTTCTCATCTCCCTAACATTCATTTTCTTCCCTAAAACCCTAGCTAACAACATAAATACTCTCATGGCAAGTCCTTATACTTTCAACCATATCACAAATTTGTCCCCTCATTAGCTAGCTTAAGCTTTAAGGACTCCAAAAGTGCAAAAATTATCAAATAACACTATCATAATCACTTACTTGCAAGGGAGATAGCTTGGCTGAAAGTTTAAACCCCCAAAGCTCTATTTCTTCTTCAAATTTTTGGTGGAGATGAAGAGTGAACAGTAAAAGATGACAGCTATTTTTTTACCATATTTTATTTATCTTTTTTCACCTAATTTCATCCAATTTTGACTACAATTAATGCTCTTGTACCCTTTACTATCTATGGCCGACCAACACATTATCTAGGGCCTAATTACAATTTAAGGACCTCAAATTTAGTAATCTATGGCTATTAGACACCTTTACCTTGAAAAATAGAACTTTTGCACTTTATGCGATTTAGTCCTTTTTCACAATTAAGCATGCTATCGCTCAAATTAAAGCACCAAAATTTTCACATAGCCATATATTAATACTATAACACATAAAATAACATCAAAATAAGTTTTCTTATCCTTGGTTTAGTGGTCTCGAACCATTTTTCCGACTAGCCCCAAAATCTGCTATTATAGTTTTAAAGACTCGCCATTGGTGTTGTTTCGGTCTTGCAAGGGATCCGAGGAATCGATAGGTACTCATAAGTTCTCTCTATTGTTTCTCTGTTATTGCAATATGTGTTCAAATATGTTTCTTCTACTTTTTCTAAAAGCGAATACTCCATCTTATTCTTTGATTATCGAATGTTAGTTTCCTAAGTTGATCTTTGGGTTTTTAGATTTCTACAAGAAGTAACGGGTGCAAGCATTTCAGAAGTGATTGAAACTATTTTGTTATTCAATCAAGAAATCTCGATAGGTAAAGAGGATTCTAGTAGTAAAGTGATGGAAAAAGTACCGGCTGTGTTTGAGCGCGTAGCCTTTACTCTCAAGTTTAAGCGACGTAAGGTGTCGACTATTTGAGATTTTTCGCCAGGATGTGGAACGGTGGCTGCATCAAACTTTGGATTAACTAGGCAAATCACAGTCGACCGATCTAGTCAAGGCATGTGGTATCGATCTCTTGGTTAGGTGGCTGCTAAGAGTTTTTCCTAACATTATTTGTTTAGTGATTAACTGAATGATATGTTTGAATATAGGTTCTGGCGATTGTGAATCCTTAATACTCTACGTGATCAGGTGTGTAACAGTACCCTGTATTCGATAGTTGGAAAGAAAGACGATAGAGTGTGTGTAAGCACACTCCTTCTGATCGTAGATCGACAAAATGTCAAAAAGCCGAAGTACCGGCGAATGAAGCCACACGAGCGTGCGATCGTACGCGTAGTGGACTAAGCCCATGAATATGGACATAAGATGGTTGAGGCCACCATGAGCATTCTTATGGGATTAGTCATTTTGGGCAGCGTGTGGGCCCCATATAGATTAAATTTTCATATTGTTGTAAATGTTAACTGAGCCGTGTAGTCCACATGGATAGGGTCATTTTTGGGCAATGGGTCGTGTGGGCCAACTGGGCTGGTAAGCCCCACACGGATAAAATACATGTTTTATGGTTTCTATTGGTTTGAACTATGTTGTTTGTATAGTCGAGGCTATTTCTGGGCTAATTAGGCCACACGAGCGTGTGGGCCCCATTGGGCTGAGTAATGCGCCTTAGGCCCATTTACACCATTGTGATTGTTTAGGTTACTTAAGTTGCTCAAGGCAACGTTGGACCTCCTGTTGGGTCATTAAGCCCCGAATTTGTAAAATTACCAAAATACCCTCAATTTGTGACATTATCGAAATACTCTCGATTTGTAAAATTATCGAAATACCCCCGATTTGTAAAATTATAGAAATACCCCCAATTTGTGAAATTATCAAAATACCCCTGATGTGTGAAATTATCGAAATACTCTTAATTTGTAGAATTATTGAAATACCCTTGAAGGGTAGGATTACCGAAATACCCCTGTAGGGTAGAATTAGCGAAATACCCCTGTATGGTAGAATTATCAAAATACCCCTACAGGGTAGGATTACTGAAATACCCTTATAAGGTAAAATAACTATTTTGCCCTTGTGGGTAAATGACTGTCTTAGACTATTTATTTGATTGATTTGACTATGATCGTATGACTGTGTTTTAACTGACTTGACTGTGGGCGTGTGACTGATATGCTTTGAATATATGTTAAAATGACTGTTACTGAGCATGGCCATTTTTCATACACGTGTAATGATTGAGCATGACATACACGACATAATGCATGGGGTTAGGACATTGATACGGAGGAAGTTCTGATAGGGTCGCACGGGCCGCATGAGACGACTGTGGATCGACGGATGGCTTAAAGCTGCGTAATCTTATTATGGCTCTGTGCCAACCTAAATATGGCTCTGTGCCATCTTGATTATGGCTTTGTTCCAATCGTATTTACCCGTGGCTATGTGCCTAACATATATACTAATGACTCTAGTCGATCATAATTACCCGTGGCTATGTGCCGATTATATTATCGTCGCTGATGGCTACGTGCCAAACTTATTACAGTTATCGATAGCTTTGTGCCATCCTGATTATGGCTCTGTGCCATCCTGATTATGGTTTATAACCATTCTATTTATGGATTTTAGTCGTTCTGTTAACTGGCAGCGTTGCTGCAATATTTATGGCTTTTAGTTGTCCTGTTCACGGCGTCAAGCCGTTCTGTTGACTTAGTGCTGCAACCGGTGCTAAGCTTGGTGTGTTGGCTAGGTGGGTCGATTTAATCCCCATAGGAGTGTAGGGTTGGTACGGGTCGTGTAACACCCCTTACCCGAGTTCTCCGCTGGAATCAGGCGTGAGGCATTACCGGACTTGACTTATTGATCATTCCACTTTAGGCTATAAAATTTTCTCCAATTTAAAGCTTTTCGTTCACCATCACACCATCCGTATCATGGGTCAACGAGACCCTTTACACCCACTTGGGATATTGTGGGACCAAAACGAAACTTTATGACCACTTAGAAAATTTTCACCTAAATAGGGGCCACACGCCCGTGTTGGTCTAGGGACATGCCCGTGTGCCCCTAAGACATGCCCGTGTCTTCCACCCATGGTCGACACTGACTAATTTCACACGGCATGGATACGACCGTGGCCATGGCCCGTGTGCCAAACCTTGGCATTCTGACTCCTTTATGCGGCCTATACACACGTCCGTGTTTTGATACCTGTAGTCGTCTCTGATTAATCCACACGGTTGGTCGCACGTCCGTGTGCTTTCACCGTGTGGCGGTTCAAATTCAAAATCCTAAGTGCAGACTTTACACGGCTTGGGCACAGACCCATGGACTGACCGTGTGTCACACACGGCCTAGACACACGCCCGTGTGTTTACCCATATGGACAAGAATGATGCTATTTGCCAAGCTCTTTACACCCCTCTAGTTCACACTACATGAATCCATTCAACATATGAATAAACAACTCATAATTTGCAACATGAACTTTCATGAATAACTTCATATTTTCATAAATGACAAGGTGAGCCATCAACCATTGCAATATACAAAATAGTTGTCTTAGCAAGGGGCAAACACACTTTTGGCCAAAATAACAAAATAATCTAACTAATCTAGCCCCTATACATGCCATATACAAAATCACTAAGTCTAGATATACCGAGGTGAGCTGATAGTGTAGGCGATCTTCTGCTTATTGACATATCCCAGCTCGGCTCTTAAACTCTATAAATCAAGGGAAAAAGAAAGGGGAGTAAGCTTTAAGCTTAGTAAGTTTACATATAAACAATTAGCTTTATAGTATGTGCTAAACAATAAACAACATTACGTACTAAGCAAGAAGCATTCCATATTCATAATCATTCATTTATGACACAAATTCATTCTTTACATTTAAGTCCTATTTAGGTGTTTTCATACTAACACCTTTCACAAAATTTGTTTCTCATCTTCCTAACATTCATTTTCTTCCATAAAAACTCAGCTAACAACATAAACATTCTCATGGTAAGTCCCTAGACTTTCAACCATATCACAAATTAGTCCCTTATTAGCTAGCTTAAGCTTTGGGGACTCCAGAAACACAAAAATCATCAATTAAAACCACCTAAATCACTTATTTGAATGAGAATTGAGTGGTTGAAAGTTTGAACCTCAAAGACCTCTATCTTCTCTTCAATTTTCGGTGGAAAGAGATGAGTGAATAGTGAAAGATGATAGTTTTTCTTTTTACCATATTTTATTCATATTTTCTCACCTAATTTCACCAAATTTGACTATAATTAATGCTTTTTTCCCCTTTTGTTATCTATGGCCAGCCAATACATCCTCTAGGGCCTGATTGCACTTGAAGGAGCTCCAATTTAGTAATCTATGGTTATTGGACACCTCTACATTGAAAAATAGAACTTTCGCACTTTATACAATTTAATACCATAGCCATATATGTAACATCCTTAGTTAGGGGCTATTATGTTTGCATTAATTGCATGTGAATGGCTTGATTTTTTTGTTAATCAAGGTGTCTTGGGGTCTGGGTATGAGCCAAGGGTAGGCCCAAACTATAGGAAAAATTTTATTTTCAAGCATTGGGTCAGGGGAGCTGAAGGAGCTAGGGGTTAAGAATATTTTGTGGTAAACTGTAGCACAAGAAAAGCCTGGGTAAAGTGACAAGGAGGTGCCACTTAGGGCCTTAGTCAGTGACGCCACAAGTAGGGGAAGGGAGCTGAGGTTCGAGCTGCAGAAATCCCTCACTGCTAACTCTTTTTGACACCAAAGAGGGGAGGAGTTGTGCTCAGCTCAAACTCTGAGGGATAACTGTTGAACAAGTCAATAGATTTAAACGGATGGAGAAGAGAGAATTTAGGAGTGGGATCAATTCAAACTCATTTGAATGGTTGGCCAGGAGAAGTTTGCGGAGTTTGCCAAAATTTGAACTCTAGTATGAGGAAGAGTAATAGGTTGGAAGACTAGAGGAGGGAGTGCTGAAATTCCTTAGTGTCATTTTCAGCTAGTCAAGCTTTGGCACATTCAGTTGAGAAGCAAAACTGAAACCTCTTTTGGCACTTGTTGAATCCCCTTTTGAAGCACCTAGCCGAATCCCAAGAAGGAACCATTTGAGTTTCTTTCTTTTCTTCCTTTGAAACCAAAAGTCGAAAGCACTTTAGGCTCTTGCCGATTTCTTTCTTTGGTATTGAGTCGAATCTCCATTTGAATTCCTCTCTTATTTCTTTGAAGCCGAAACATTATTCCCCCTAAATCTCATCTCTTTTTGCTCTCCATTCTTAAGGGTTGGCCAAACCTTCTTCTTAACAAGCCACTCTCTTTTCCATTGATTCTTTCATCTTCTTCTCACCATCATTCAAACTGAATATTCCCCTTTCATCCTCTCATTTCATGTTGGTCGAATCTCCTTTGATTTCTTTTCTTAAGCCATAGCCGAATTCACCTTGAGTATCACCATTACTGAAATCCCTCTCTACTCTCCTCTTCTCGTTCTAACTTTTGGTCGAACATCAATCAATCGTGGATCTCTCTTGTCTTCTTCTCTAATCGGTTTTGGTGTGGGTAAGTGTCCTTGGCCAAATCCCTTCTTTTTTCTTCTTCTTTTCTCTATAGATTTGCTAAGAACCAAAAGCCAAATTTCAACATTTGTCTTGGTTCTCATTCATCTGTGAAATCAGTTTCTTCTAGGGTCTCCGGGATTTTGAGCGGTGGATTGGGGTCATCTATTTTCTATCAATCGGTCTTGGTAAGTTAGTGGTAAGGTTTCATGCCGACTCAATCTTTCTCTTAGTTATTTGAAAAGCTGAAGGCTATTAAGATTAAGTGTTCAGTGTTGGTCGATTGTAGGGGAAGGCTCTATCTCGTGGATCTCGGGTTGTGACTGGTGATCAAAAAGCATTAAGGAAAGGGGGGATCTAGTGCGTGAGATCTTGATCTTCGGGATTCAATAGTAGCGTTGGTAGCCAGGTGTGTATCTTACACACTTCATAATCCATGTAAATGTGCTAATAACCTAAACATGTTAAAAGCCAAAAACTGTGTAGATTTCAATATGGTACCTTTATGGGTATGAGCAAGGATTTCGGGTAAGTCCGTTTTGGTTGAGATTATGGCACATGATTTCTGATGATATTATCTATGTAGGATCGATATATGTTTAATGATTAAGCATGGCGGCATGATTTGTATGTGCATGAGCATTAATGTGGGTGACATGAGAGGAGGGGGAAGAATGATATCTGTGACTTTGGGTCACTAGTGGTTTGGCACCACCAGTGGTTTGGTACCACAGTTGATATTCGTGACTTTGGGTCACGGAGGTTTGGCACCTCATAGCGACTCGTCCCCTGGCTTTCGCACCACAGTGGGTTGGCCCCACATTTGATAAAATGGGATTGTCGCCAGTGATTTGGTATCACAACGTGGGTTGGCCCCACATATGGATTATTCGTGACTTTGGGTCACCAGTGGTTTGGGACAACAATTGTATTGATATCGGTGACTTTGGGTCACCAGTGGTTTGGCACCACCAGTGGTTTGGTACCACACGGGGTAGAGAAAGGAGTTGTGGATGGTTAGGTTTGGGTACATGATATGTTTGCTTGATTATGACCTATATAAGAATGTTGCTATAATCGGGAGGGGGATGATGCATTGAGTCTTGGTGACTCACCTTCTCCCTTATCTTTTCAGGTGACTCGTAGATCGCGGATGAGAAGTCGGGTGGACTCGAGGTGGCCATGCGACTATTATTTTCGATTTTACTTAGACTTTCGGCTTGGGTACCTTCATTTTAAATTTTGATTTTATTTGGGTTGTAATAAGGCCATTAGTATTTTTATTTAGGGTTTTATTATATCTGCTTTAATTTTCTAAATGTTGTTAAGTAAACTATTTAACATGTTTTAAATAACCTGATAACCAAAGTTTTCGAAAATTATACTACACAATGGTTAACATGTTTTAAATAACCTGATAACCAAAGTTTTCGAAAATTATACTACACAACGGGTTTTTAAATCTTACCATCGGGTAACAATATTTACAAGAGGATAACAAAGTTAACTTAAATGATTTTCAAAATCTATGTTTTCCAAGCTCAAAATCAAACGATTTTAAATTAACTGAGTAAGAATACACTCGGGTTTCAATAGACTTTAACGTTTTTATTAAGTAATGAATGGCAAACGAGTTTTAAAAAGCCTTTCGGGATTTCCAGCGACTAAATGTTTTCAACTACACATGCACCGGATTTTCGCAAACACAAAGCAAATAAAGAAGCTTTTTCCCTAAAACTAAACCGGCAACTTGTTTTCTTCGAAACATTTTCACTCCGTGACATGCCAGATTCGGTCGTGGTGTGTTGACCGGGTTTAGGGTGTTACATTTTTGGTATCAGAGCGAGGTTACAAAACTTGACTGTGGGCTCGAGGCCCAAAATGTTTAAAAGTAGGGTTTTGAAAAAAAAATTTGTAGGAAATATATGGTTTGAGAAGCATGGCACCAAGTCTCCGATACCAATCCGCCCAGGTAATGTAACAGACCGAATTTGACCCTAATCAGAATGGTGGTTTTGGAACCACGAATCCGAGTCTGAGAAATATTTTAATATTATATTTTGTGTTTATTATATGTGAATTTATGTGTGTGAAAGTTTCGTAGAAAAATTTTATCATTTAAGTGTTGAATTTGATAAAAAGGACTAAATCGCGTAAAGCGTAAAAGTTGCATTCCTTAGTGTAAAGTACTAGAATGATGATGGCTTCTTAATTTGAGGTATTAAGTGGGTAAATAACCCATTTTACAAGTTATTGGATGGCTTTTGACTAATATGCCATTATTATATGTGATAGTTTATTTTAATTTAAAGGTTATATTAGTAAATTAGTAAATAACATATTATATACATAATAAAATAAAGGAAAAAGCCATTATCATCTTATTTGTTTCTTTGGCCGAATGTGGGAGAAAGAAAAGGGGTTTTATTTCCTTTGATTTTCGGCAATTAGAAGTGCAAAATCAAGGTTAGTTTGATTTTGGTTTTTGTTAATTTTTACGTTTTTGAGATCGTTGCTTCGAACTGTAGCTGACCCATGTTAAAATTTTTAAGAATAATCATGTATGATGTTCGGCCTTTGCTATGTTCTTGTAATTTTTGGTGTTTTATGATTTTATGTAAATGATATGTTAAAGATTAGTATATATTGAATTGGAAATTTTAGTAAATTTGAGTATTTTGGACTAATTTGTAAAAATAAAATTTTTGAGGGACTTGTTTGCAAAATAAATGAAATATATGTCTTGGTATGAAGGTATAGAAGATTCGGCCCTAAAGTATTATGTACAAATTATGTGTATTTTGTGTTTTATGCAAATAGGACTAAATTGTAAAATGTGAAACTCTAGGGTAAAATGGTAATTTGCCTATTTATGTGCTTAGGGACTAAATTGAGATGAAATGTACTTGAATGAGCTAAATTTTAATGTGTTTAGATCAAGAACAAAGAAAACAAACTTGGATCTGGGAAGGCGAAAGTTGTCGATTAGCGATTAACGTTGTCCATCGATAGTCGAGGTAAGTCCTGTTGAAATATGTCAAAGAATTATTTATGAACATGTTAAATGATAATGTTCGATAAATTTGATGTATATATTATTGTAATAGCAGAATGTATATGGGTTAAATTGGCTTGAATGCATAAATTGACAAAATGATATGAATGTGTATCTTTGATATCTTATTTGGGAAAAATGTGAAGTATGTGATTGGTTTATGAATTATTTCGGGCTTATTGCCTAGCAGGCCTTGTGCCAGTGATTTGATTCGGGCTTATTGCCTAGCGTGCCTTGTCTGGTGACATATTCGAGCTTCGTGCCTAGCAGGCTTAGTGCCGGTGACATATTCGGGCTTCGTGCCTAGCAGGCTTAGTGACAGTGACATATTCAGGCTTCGAGCCTAGCAGGCTTAGTGCCGATGTTTTGATTCGGGCTTTGTGCCTAACAGGCTTAATGCAGGTGATACTTTAAAACGAAGAAACCATAAATTGTTCGGGTGTAACATAGTGAATCTATTGAGTTAAAAACTCAGGTAAGCTTAAATCTCATTGAATCCATCAGAAGTAAGGTAAATTGTGATTAATGTTACTTGAGTTGAAATATTATGTTAAGAATAGTGTTATGTGTGATTGAGCTTATTGATCGATGTGTACGAATGGTATAAGATAGAATTTGAGCTTAAACGTACTATTTTTGGGAGGTTCGGTTACTAGTAGAAATGATAATAGTGAAAAGACTTTGAATATGATAATATAGTTGACATGAATGTTGTACCTATGTGACATGGAGCATGTGATTCATGTAATATATGTTTATACTATGGTTCGATGAATTATAGAATTATGGTAATGAAGTGTAAATGCTATGGTTAATGAACTGTTAATATTCACCCCTGCATAAATATATTTATCAAAATATTTATATTCAATGTTATAAGTTTAAAAAATAAAATGTTTAAGTGTTTGAATGTTACATTAAAGTTGCTTAAGACTTACTAAGCTAGTGAGCTTACTCTGTATGTGTTTGTATCTCTGTTTTATAGATCGTTGATTCAACTACGGGCTCAGGGGATCATCAAGAAAGTCGACCATACTATCACTTTCTTTGGTATATATATATTTTGTATACTTTTTGAATCAAAGGCATGTAAAGTTTTATTTTGATAAGTAATGAATGATGTTCGGATTTGTAAATGTATATATATGGCCTTGCGAATAAGGCTATTACTTTCGGTTAAGTATGGTTTATATGTTTGATATAATGGTTTGTTTTAATCTTTGATATAAGATATGTGCGTATCATGTTTGGGAGTTAAATGTGGTTATATAGAATTAGTCATTTATAGGTAATATATATATGTATAAGTATTGCCTATATGGTTGTGTGAATTTTTCTACTGAGATTATTATGTGCTTAGTTATAATTCAAAGTTGATCATGAAATTGTTTATACTCAAGTTTAGGTTGATGATTTTGTGTTATAATTAGTATGGCCATTCGAATATGGCTTTAATCTTGTGCTAGTTTGAGCTTGAGATATATGAATTTTAATTATCGAATGTTGTATATGTTCATGTTATTATGATGCAAGGTCTATATGGATGCTTATATACGGTTATAGTTGAGTATGGTATGGAAAACAAGTGGGTATTGGATAGGTATCAAATTAAAAAATTTGTATGTGCATTGATCTTAATTATTTTATGAAACATGAAACATGTTATGCAATATATGTTTTGGTATATTCGACTAAAGCTATTAACTGCGTCTTTGATAATGTAATGAACTTATGTACCTTGACCATTTAGAATGAAGTTTTGTTCATAGGGTTTGTTTTCATTAGTAATTAAAATGAATTGACTTTTGAAATGGGGTTACTTTATTAATTAGTTACATATGGTTTACTTGTTTATAAATTTCACATATTAAGACCAACTTGTCGAGTGTGGTATATGGAATTGGAATTGTTGTGTGACATTGCCGTAATGTACTTTCAGGGTCATTTTGTGTTCGTTGATGATTAGAATGTATATGATTTGAATTAAAGTATTAAGCATATATTATACATGTGTAATTTGTCTGTTGATAAATGAATTACTTGATAAAGATGTTTAGCTAAAAATTTAATCGTTTGAGTAGAAGTTATGACTTATCCGGTAATGCCCGTAACCTTAATCCAGCGATGGGTACGAGTTAAGGGGTGTTACATTTTATTAGTATCAGAGCTACGGTTTAGTCAATTCTAGGACTACCGTAGTATGTAAGAGTCTAGCTAAACATGCCTTTGAATTGTATTTATGATAGTGTGGTGACTTCTGACAATTTCAATTATATTTTATATAGTAAATGGATTCCGATCCCTATAGAGCCGTAGCTGATGATGTGGAGAGCGTTGCGCCTGGTCTCGCATGTAGATCAGCGCCATTAGACTCTCGACCAGTTACGGGTAGCCATGAGTGGGAGGATAAACAAGCCTTCTACCAAATGATGAATGAATGGTTTACCCAGTTTGTTCGTAATAATCCGTTGTACAACAACCTCCACCCCGAATAATCCAACTCGTACCTTCAAGACTTCGATGATAGATCCGATGAGATCTAGCAGGCCTCCAGTTGATAAAATCAGGAAATATGGGGCTGAGGAATTCAAGGCCAATGATAATGATGATGCAGAGCGAGCCGAGATGTGGCTTGATAACACTATTCAGGTACTCGATGAGTTATCTTCTACTCCAGATGAATGCCTAAAGTGTGCTATATCTCTACTTCGGGACACTGCCTATCACTGGTGAAACACACTAGTATCCGTAGTTCCGAAAGAAAAAGTAATTTGGGACTTCTTCCAAATTGAGTTCCGTAAGAAATATATCAGTCAGAGATTCATCGATCAGAAACGGAAAGAACTTTTGGAATTAAAACAGGGTCACATGACTGTGACGAAGTATGAGCAAAAGTTTGTCAGATTGAGCCGTTACGCTTGGGAGTGTATATCTACTGAAGCCATTATGTGTAAGAGATTTGAAGACGGCTTGAATGAAGACATAAAGTTACTTGTAGGCATTCTTGAAATCAAAGAGTTTGTGACATTAGTCAAGCGAGCTTGTAAAGCTGAAGAGCTCGGGAAAGAGAAAAGAAAAGCTAAAGTAGAAGCTAGAGACACTCGAAAAAGATCGTCGAGTAAAATTTTCCATTCTATGCATAAGAAGTTCAGAGATGACCCCAGTCGACATAAAGCCACTTCAAACTTGTCTATACATGATCGACCTCTAGTGAGATCCTAAGCCACGTCGATAGCTAGTGTCGGTAATGTCCCGCAGAACCGGGCTGAGTATAAACATTGTGGGAAATGGCATCCTGGGAGTTGTAGAGCTCGTGATCGGTCCTGCTTTAAATGTGGATCATAGGATCATTTTATTCGAGAGTGCTCGATGTTAGCCGTGCAAAATGCAACTCAGAACACTAGACCGAGCGAAGGCCAAAGACGGGTAGACCACTCAGACATTCAGGCAATGTAGGTGGCAGTCAGAGAGGGACGAAGGACACCGCAATACTATCAGAGGCTAAAGCTCTAGCTAGAGCTTATGCTACACGAGCTAGAGAGGATGCTTCCTCCCCCGATGTCATTACCGGTACTTTCACCCTTTATGATACTACTGTGGTTGCATTGATTGATCCTGGTTCGACTCATTCATATGTGTGTGACACTCTAGTATTCGGTAAGACTCTGCCAGTTGAGTCTACTGAGTTTGTGATTCATGTGTCCAACCCTTTGGGTAGATGTGTACTTGTTAATAAAATGTGTAGAGGTTGCCCGTTGATGATTCGGGATTCTTGCTTCCCAGTCGATTTAATGTTGTTGCCCTTCGATGAGTTCAATATAATTTTGGGAATGGACTAGTTAACTTCACATGATGCAGTGGTGAATTGCAAAAGAAAGCTTATTGATTTGATATGTCAGAATAGCGAGATCATCAGAATTGAATCCAGTGATTTAAGTGGGTTTCCTACAATAATATCCTCGATGTTGGCCCGAAAGTATGTGAGAAAAGGGTGCGAAGCTTATTTGGCCTATGTACTAGATAATAAAGTGTCTGAAAAGCATATTGAATCTGTACCGATTGTGTGTAAATACCCAAATGTATTTCCTGAAGAACTACCGGGTTTACCACCAGTACGAGAGATTGAGTTCGGCATTGAATTAGCACTGGGAACGACTCCAATCTCGATAGCTCCATATCGGATGGCACCTATTGAGTTAAAAGAGTTGAAAGCACAGTTGCAAGAGTTAACGAGATAGGGCTTTGCACGACCGAAGTTTCTCTCCTTGGGTGCACCATTCTTTTTGTGAAGAAGAAAGATAGAACGATGCGAATGTGTATTGATTATCAGCAACTGAATAAGGTAACTATAAAGAATAAGTACCCGTTACCTCGGATTGATAATTTGTTTGATCAGTTGAAAGGGGCTTCTATATTTTTGAAGATAGACTTGAGATCGGGTTATTATCAATTGCGAGTCAGAGATACAGATGTACCAAAGACTGCATTTTGGATGAGGTACGGACATTTTGAGTTTCTGGTTATGCCTTTTGGACTCACTAATGCACCTGTTGTTTTTATGGATCTAATGAATCGGGTCTTCAGATAGTTTTTGGATTGGTTTGTAGTAGTGTTTATTGATGATATACTAATCTACTCCAAAAATGAAGCCGAGCATGCCGAGCATTTGAGATTAGTGCTACAAACTTTGCGAGATCAACAGTTGTATGCAAAGTTTAGTAAGTGTGAGTTCTGGATGAATGAAGTTAGCTTCTTAGGTCATGTTGTTTCAGCATTAGGTATTCGGGTGGATCCAAACAAAGTAGCAGCTATACTTGATTGGAAACCACCAAAGAATGTTTCCGAGATTTGAAGCTTTCTAGGCCTTGCGGGATTCTACAGACGATTTGTAAAAGGTTTTTCTGTGATAGCTACACCTTTGACAAAGCTACTATAGAAAGATGTCAAGTTTGAGTGGTCGAAAAAGTGTCAAAAAAGTTTTGAACAGCTGAAAGCTCTTTTGACCAAAGCTCCAATGTTAGCTCAGCCTGAATCGGGTAAAGAATTTGTCGTTTTTAGTGATGCTTCTTTAAATGGGTTGGGTTGTGTTTTGATGTAGGAAGGCAAAGTTATAGCCTACGCTTCGAGACAATTGAAGCTGCACAAAAGAAATTATCCAACTCACGATCTGGAATTAGCAGCCATTGTTTTCGCATTGAAAATATGGCGTCATTACTTATTCGGTGAGAAATGTCACGTTTATTCAAATCATAAAAGTCTAAAATATTTGATGACTCAGAAAGATTTGAACTTGAGACAACGCAGATGGTTAGAATTATTGAAAGACTTTGAGTTGGTGATTGACTACCATCCGGAAAAGCCAATATTGTTGCAGATGCGTTAAGTCGAAAATCATTATATGCTCTTCGTGCAATGAACGCACAGATGGTTATGTCTAGGGATGGTTCGATCATAGCCGAGTTACAAGCAAAATCGATGTTTATCCAGCAAATTTGTGATGCACAGAAAGTTGACAAAGATTTGATGGCTAGACAAATTCAGTGCGAAAAAGATACTAATCGAGTTTCAAATTGATGCTAATGACTGTTTGAACTTTAAAAGTCGAATGCGTGTTCCGAAGAATTCAGAATTGACTCAAATGAATCTGAATGAGGCTCATAGTGGTCGATTATCGATACATTTGGGTAGCACAAAAATGTATAATGATTTGAAACAGTTTTATTGGTGGCCTGGCATGAAATGGGATATATCTGAATTTGTGTCAAAGTGCTTAATTTGTCAGCAAGTAAAAGCCGAGCATCAAGTGCCTTCTAGGTTGCTTCAACCGATCATGATACCTGAATGGAAATGGGATAGAATCACTATAGATTTTGTATCTGGGTTGCCTATGACATTGAGCAAGAAAGATGCAGTCTGGGTTATAGTAGATAGACTGACCAAATCAGCTCATTTTGTATCGGTTCATATGGAATTTTCAATCGATAAACTTGTTTGAGTTGTATATATCTCAAATCGTGAATTACATGGTGTGTCGAGTTCTATTATCTCGACGAGACCGAGATTCACATCGCGATTGTGGAAGAAGTTACAGGATGCTTTAGGTACTAAACTTCATTTTAGCACCGCCTTTCACCCACGTATGCATTTGGTCAATCTGAAGCGAACCATTCAAACACTTGAGGATATGTTGAGATGTTGAGTTCTCGAGTTTGAAGGTGCGTGGGAAAAGTACTTATCTTTGATTGAATTTGCTTATAATAACAGTTTTCAATCAAGTATCAAAATGGCACCCTATGAAGCTATATATGGCCGCAAGTTTCAGACGCCATTGTAATCGACCGAGCTCGGTGAGAACAAGATACAAGGGTTGATTTGATTAAAGAGACCAATGTAAAGTGGCTATAATCAAAGATAGTTTGAAAGTCGCATCGATCGTCAAAAGTCTTACTCGATTTGAAACGTAAAGATATAGAATTTCAAGTCGAGATCGGGTATTCTTGAAAGTATCTCCGTGGAAGAAAGTACTTCTTTTTGCTCGGAAAGGCAAACTGAGTCCGAGATATATCGGACCGTATGAAATCATCGAACGTGTTGGGCTTGTTGCTTATAGGTTGAAGCTACCCTCTAAATTAGAAAAGATACATGATGTATTTCACGTTTCTATGCTCTGTAGATACAGATCAGATCCGTCACATGTGATTGTTCCATCTGAGATCAAAATTCGACCCGATTTGACGTATGAGGAAGAACCGATCCGAATCTTAGCTCGAGAAATGAAAGAGTTAAGAAACAAAAAGATTTCATTAGTGAAAGTACTATGGAATTGGCATGGAGTTGAAGAAGCTACGTGGGAGCCTGAGGACTCAATGAGGCAACAATATCCGATGTTGTTTCACGGTAAGATTTTTGGGGACGAAAATCCTTAAGGGGGAGAGTTGTAACAGACCAAATTTGACCCCAATCGGAACGGTGGTTTTGGGACCATGAATCTGAGTCTGAGAAATATTTTAATATTATATTTTGTGTTTATTATATGTGAATTTATGTGTGTGAAAGTTTCGTAGAAAAATTTTATCGTTTAAGTGTTGAATTTGATAAAAAGGACTAAATCGCGTAAAGTGTAAAAGTTGCATTCCTTAGTGTAAAGTACTAGAATGATGATGGCTTCTTAATTTGAGGTATTAAGTGGGTAAATAACCCATTTTACAAGTTAGTGGATGGCTTTTGACTAATATGCCATTATTATATGTGATAGTTTATTTTATTTTAAAGGTTATATTAGTAAATTAGTAAATAACATATTATATACATAATAAAATAAAGGAAAAAGCCATTATCATCTTATTTGTTTCTTTGGCCGAATGTGGGAGAAAGAAAAGGGGTTTTATTTCCTTTGATTTTCGGCAATTAGAAGTGCAAAATCAAGGTTAGTTTGATTTTGGTTTTTGTTAATTTTTATGTTTTTGAGATCGTTGCTTGAATCAGAAGTGACCCATGTTAAAATTTTAAGAATAATCATGTATGATGTTCGGCCTTTGCTATGTTCTTGTAATTTTTGGTGTTTTATGATTTTATGTAAATGATATGTTAAAGATTAGTATATATTGAATTGGAAATTTTAGTAAATTTGAGTATTTTGGACTAATTTGTAAAAATAAAATTTTTGAGGGACTTGTTTGCAAAATAAATGAAATTTATGTCTTGGTATGAAGGTATAGAAGATTCGGCCCTAAAGTATTATGTGCAAATTATGTGTATTTTGTGTTTTATGCAAATAGGACTAAATTGTAAAAATGTGAAACTCTAGGGGTAAAATGGTAATTTGCCTATTTATGTGCTTAGGGACTAAATTGAGATGAAATGTACTTGAATGAGCTAAATTTTAATGTGTTTAGATCAAGAACAAAGAAAAACAAATTTGGATCGGGAAAGGCGAAAGTTGTCGATTAATTGATTAACGTTGTCCATCGATAGTCGAGGAAGTCCTTAAATGAAATATGTCAAAGAATTATTTATGAACATGTTAAATGATAATGTTCGATAAATTTGATGTATATATTATTGTAATAGCCGAATGTATATGGGTTAAATTGGCTTGAATGCATAAATTGACAAAATAATATGAATGTGTATCTTTGATATCTTATTTGGGAAAAATGTAAAAGTATGTGATTGGTTTATGAATTATTTCGGGCTTATTGCCTAGCAGGCCTTGTGCCGGTGATATGATTCGGGCTTATTGCCTAGCAGGCCTTGTCTTGCAGTGACATATTCAGCTTCGTGCCTCGTGCCTGCGTGCTTAGTGCCTGGTGACATATTGGGCTTCGTGCTTAAGCGTGCTTAGTCTTGGTGACATATTCAGCTTCGTGCCTAGCGAGCTTAGTGTCGGTGTTTTGATTCGGCTTCGTTCTAGCGTGCTTAATGCCGTGATACTTTAAAACGAAGAAACCATAAATTGTTCGAGTGTAACATAGTGAATCTATTGAGTTAAAAACTCAGGTAAGCTTAAATCTCATTGAATCCATCAGAAGTAAGGTAAATTGTGATTAATGTTACTTGAGTTGAAATATTATGTTAAGAATAGTGTTATGTGTGATTGAGCTTATTGATCGATGTGTATGAATGGTATAAGATAGAATTTGAGCTTAAACGTACTATTTTTGGGAGGTTCGATTACTAGTAGAAATGATAATAGTGAAAAGACTTTGAATATGATAATATAGTTGATATGAATGTTGTACCTATGTGACATGGAGCATTTGATTCATGCAATATATGTTTATACTATGGTTCGATGAATTATAGAATTATGGTAATGAAGTGTAAATGCTATGGTTAATGAACTGTTAATATTCAAATTTCGCATAAATATATTTATGGAAATATTTATATTCAATGTTATAAGTTTAAAGAAATAAAATGTTTAAGTGTTTGAATGTTACATTAAAGTTGCTTAAGACTTACTAAGCTAGTGAGCTTACTCTGTATGTGTTTGTATCTCTGTTTTATAGATCGTTGGTTCAACTACGGGCTCAGGGGATCATCAAGAAAGTCGACCACACTATCACTTTCTTTGGTGTATATATATATGTTTTGTATACTTTTTGAATCAAAGGCATGTATAGGCTTTATTTTGATAAGTAATGAATGATGTTCGGATTTGTAAATGTATATATATGGCCTTGCGAATAAAGCTGTTACTTTCGGTTAAGTATGGTTTATATGTTTGATATAATGGTTTGTTTTAATCTTTGATATAAGATATGTGCGTATCATGTTTGAGAGTTAAATGTGGTTATATAGAATTAGTCATTTATAGGTAATATATATATGTATAAGTATTGCCTATATGGTTGTGTGAATTTTTCTCTTGAGATTATTATGTGCTTAGTTATAATTCAAAGTTGATCATGAAATTGTTTATACTCATGTTTAGGTTGATGATTTTGTGTTATAATTAGTATGGCCATTCAAATATGGCTTTAATCTTGTGCTAGTTTGAGCTTGAGATATATGAATTTTAATTATCGAATGTTGTATATGTTCATGTTATTATGATGCAAGGTCTATATGGATGCTTATATACGGTTATAGTTGAGTATGGTATGGAAAACAAGTGGGTATTGGATAGGTATCAAATTAAAAACTTTTGTATGTGCATTGATCTTAATTATTTTATGAAACATGAAACATGTTATGCAATATATGTTTTGGTATATTTGGCTAAAGCTATTAACTGCGCCTTTGATAATGTAATGAACTTATGTACCTTGACCATTTAGCATGAAGTTTTGTTCATAAGGTTTGTTTTCATTAGTAATTAAAATGAATTGACTTTTGAAATGGGGTTACTTTATTAATTAGTTACATATGGTTTACTTGTTTATAAATTTCACATATTAAGACCAACTTGTCGAGTGTGGTATATGGAATTGGGATTGATGTGTGACATTCTTTGTAATGTACTTTCGTGGTCATTTTGTGTTCGTTGATGATTAGAATGTATATGATTTGAATTAAAGTATTAAGCATATATTATACATGTGTAATTTGTCCATTGATAAATGAATTACTTGATAAAGATGTTTAGCTAAAAATTTAATCGTTTGAGTAGAAGTTATGACTTATCCGGTAATGCCCGTAACCTTAATCTGGTGACGGGTACGGGTTAAGGGGTGTTACAGGTAAGTACCCCTAATCATTGTGAGATTTGTATGTGGAAGATCGTAGATTAGTAGATTAGGAGCTATTGAACCCTTGGATTACCTTACTCTGACACAAAATTAGATAAGACTTAAAGATCAATCAAACAAACCTGTGAGTAAGTCGCCGAGTGAAGGGTGTGGCAACAGTTGTGTGCATGTCTAGGATTGGATTCAAGGGGAGCTTGGTATTTAAGCAGTCCTAGTGACTCACCTCCTCTTCGCTTGAATCCTACATGGTGCGTAGTGACGGTTCACCCTAACCAAGAGGACTTATTCACAGGCTAAATTCAATAATTAAAACCTGAAAGGGACTAGCTACACTGTTTTATAAAAACCCTAGTTTTTAAATCACCGAATTATCCCCTTGCTTTGTAAAAACTACCTTAGATCTGAGAAATTACCAAAATACCCCGATTTCTGAAATTTTGAAATACCTATGATTTGTAAAAATTTCTAAATTAACCCCGATGTATCACTAAAATACCTCGATAGGATAAAATTACAAAAATACCCCTAGGTAGTGAAATGACAAGAGTACCCCTACAAGTGGTGAGTATGTGTGGTGGATGTTGTTGAGGAATGAATGTGACTCTCTGAATTAGGGTAGAAGACTTGAAACGAAAACTTTGTAATGATCGAAAGAACTACTACTAAACTTCTTTACATAAAACTTGTTCGTGGGTGATCAGTGGAACAGAAGTTAATGTATAAAATTTCTTAAAGCAGATTAGATCGCGGTCATAGACATGAGTTCTAGGGGACGTGGTCGTAATGTGCGTGGGCGTGGTAGAGGCAGAATGACCGTATCGGAACCAGTTAGGTCTGGTCAAGGGTCCGAGAATGAGATGCCACCACCACCAGCTGCTAGTGTTGAGTATCAGGATCAGACGGGGGATGACGCAGTATCGTAGGCGATGCTGTGATTTCTTGAGAGGGTGGCTGGAGCAGGTGGAGGTATGGGAACTCGAAAATCTGTATCTGAGCGACTCCGAGCCAATAGAGCTGAGGTATTCCGAGGTGTTTCTGGTGTGGCACCCAATATGGCTGAGTATTGGTTGGAGGCAACGGAGCGAATCATGGACGATTTGGATCATCACGAGAAGAAACCGAAAGGGGTAGTGTCGCTTCTCCGGATGAGTCATACCGATGGTGGCTCACGGTTCGAGATAGTCTTTAGTAGCGGATAATCTCACTTGGGATTATTTCAAGGCGGCGTATCAGAAGAAGTATATTGGGTCTAGTTATATTGATGCGCAGAGGAAGGCGTTTAAAATTTGGTTCAAGAGAGTAAGTCCGTATTGGAGTACGAGGCAGAATTCTTAAGGTTGAGCCGGTATGCTCGAGGTATCGTGGCTATAGAGCATGAGCGGTGTGTTAGGTTCGAGGACGGACTGAGGGATGAGCTAAGATTGCTAATTGCTCCACAGCAGGAGCGGGAGTTTGCCGTGTTGGTAGAGAAGGCTAAGGTAGCCGAAGGGGTCAAGGAATCTGTGAGACAGAATTCGGATAGGAATAGACAAAAGAGAGGTTTTGGATCATCTGGATCAGCCGAAAATTCTCAGAAAAGGACTAGGCATGGTGGGTCAAATCAATCTGGAGACTGTTGTCGCCAAGGAGGACCAGTATGATGTAATCGGTATAGAAAATCTCATTGGGGAGAATGTTGGATCGGGGCAAATGATGCATTGAGTGTGGGTCGCTGGATCATCGTGTGAGAGACTGTCCATGGAAGTTAGCCAGATTCACCGAGGGTCGTAGTGCTCGGTTCAAAACGAGGGACCGCCGCAGAGGGTCGTGGTTACGTAGAGGAGGTAATGGTTACGGTGGGGCGGCGAGCATCGGGCAGAGGTGCAGGCAACATCGAAGCAAGATAGCCTGGATTGGTATATTCAGTGAGGCGTTGAGAGGAAGGCGACGCACCGAACATCATAACCGGTACGTTCTTAATCTTTGGATTACCATATACTGCTTTGATAGATGTGGCTTCGACGCATTCGTATGTTGCTAGTAGCATAGTGGAAACCATGAACCTATACTTTGAAACTACGAGGGACCGCAATCGCAGAGCGGTCGTGGTTCTGGTAGAGGAGGTAATGGTTCTGGTCGGGGTCGCGGAGCATCGGGTAGAGGTGCAGGCAACACCGAAGCAAGATAGCTGGATTGGTATATGCAGTGAGGCGTCGAGAGAAAGCGACGCACCGGACGTCATAACCGGTACGTTCTTAATCTTTGGATTACCATATACTGCTTTGATAGATGTGGTTTCGACGCATTTGTATGTTGCTAGTAGCATAGTGGAAACCATGAACCTAGACTTTGAAACTACTTCTAGGGAGATGACAATAATTAGCCCTCTAGGTCACTCGGTAGAAGTAAATAGGCTGTATAGGGATGTACCCCTAGAACTCCAAGGGGTAGTATTTGTGGCCGATCTGATGGAACTACCGTTTGGGGAGTTCGATCTGATTCTTGGGATGGACTGGATGGTGAAGTACCAAGCAGTTTGGATTGCACGGCTAAGCGCATGGTGTTGAAAATGGTTGAGGGTAAAGAAGTGGTGATGATAGGTAATAGAAGAGATTATCTATCCAACGTGGTGTCTGCTTTGAAAGCTGAGAAAATGGTCAGGAAGGGTTGTGAAGCGTTTATGGTTAGTGTGTGCCTTGGAGGCCAAAGAGTCAGCTGTAGAGAATGTCCGAACGGTGATGGAATTTGTCGACGTATTTCCAGAAGAACTTTCGGGTCTGCCTCCAGATCGGGAAGTTGAATTCGGTATAGATCTATTACCCGGAACTGGGCCAGTGTCTATTGCCCCGTACAGGATGGCGCCAAAGGAATTGGTGGAGTTGAAAGCGCAGATTCAGGAGTTGTTGGACCGAGGTTTTATCCGGCCAAGTGTTTCGCCTTGGGGAGAGCCAGTGCTCTTTGTTAAGAAGAAGAATGGTACAATGTGGATGTGTATAGACTACCGCCAGTTGAATAAGCTGACGATCAAGAACAAGTAGCTGTTGCCGAGGATAGACGACTTGTTTGATCAGCTTAAGAGGGCATCAGTCTTCTCGAAGATTGATCTAAGGTCGGGGTATCATCAGCTTAAGGTGAAAGAGGCTGATATCCACAAGACGGCATTTCGCACTCGATATGGGCACTACAAGTTTCTGGTAATGCCGTTTGGATTGACTAACGCGCCGGTAGCATTCATGGATATGATGAATCGGGTGTTTCAGCAGTACTTGGACCAGTTTGTCGTGGTATTTATAGACGACATATTGGTGTACTCGAGGTCTGAGGAGGATCATGATACGCACTTGAGGGTAGTTTTGCTGTAACACCCCTTAACCCCTACCCGTCGCCAGATTAGGGTTACAGGCATTACCAGATAAGTGATAACTTCTACTCAAATGATTACAAATTACACTTGTATAATATATGCTTAATACTTTAATTCAAATCATATACACTATAATCATCAAAGAACACAAAAGACCACGAAAGTACATTACTAAGAAGCCATACAACAATCCCGATTCCATATACCACACTCGACAAGTTGGTCTTAGCATATGAAATTTATAAACAAGTAAACCATACTTAACTAATTAATAAAGTAACCCCATTTCAAAAGTCAATTCATTTTAAGTACTAAGAAAACAAACCTTATGAATAAAACTTCAGGCTAAATGGTCAAGATATACAAATTCATTACATTATCAAAAATGCAGTTGATAGCTTTGGCCAAATATACCAAAATATATTGCATAACATGTTTCATGTTTCATAAACTAATTTAGATCAACGCACATACAAAATTTTATATTAATACCTATCCGATACCATCCATATAGCTCTTGTATTATAATAACATAAACATATACAACATTTAATAATTAAAATTCATTTATCTCAAGCTTAAACTAGCACAATATTTTAGCTATATTCGAATGGCCATACTAATTATAACTCAAAATCTTCAACCTAAACATGAATATAAACATATTATATCAAGGACTTAAAACAAACCATTATATCAACATATAACTCATACTTAACCAAAAGCAACATTTTATTCGCAAGGCCATATTTATATTTACAAACCGAATCAGAACATCCCGAATAGGGCCTATGCATTTCGGTTTAATTGTATGAAATGACAAGTTTCAAGTACTATGAATAATTTTTTGAAACTTTTGGAAACCTAGAAATGCATGGAAATGGAAATGAAAATGAAAATGAAAATGAAAATGGACATTTTGGAAACTTATACATTTTGGAAACATAGACATTTCGAAACTTAGACATTTTGGAAACACGAACATTTTGGAAACACGAACATTTTGGAAACACGAACATTTTGGAAACCTAAACATTTTGGAAACACGAACATTTTGGAAACACGAACATTTTGGAAACCTAAACATTTTGGAAACCTGAAGATGTAAGGAAAAATGGCAAGTTATAGAGCCGCGCGAAAATTTTAGGAAACTTAGAAATAAGGCCGGAATGACAAAATTTAAAGCCCAAAATAGGAGATAAGGGCAGGAGGGCCTTAAAAGAAAAAGTTGGTGAATCTTGACATACAATCGAGCTTGGAAAAGTGGCCTGAAGTGTCACTTAAGGCTTATGGATAATGGCCTGAGTTCGAGTCACAAGGAAAGCAATTATTGAAGGTTTAATTTTGTTTCCCAAAGCTAGGGATGGACGGCACATGTTTGCTTGAAAGGGAAGAGTTTTATTTTTATTAAAACTTGTCAAATTAAAGTGATAAATAGAGGATTTATTTTACTAAGATAAATAAGGAATTAAAGGATGGATTAAAGGTTATTTTAATTTAATAAAGTGATAATTAATGAAGATTAAATTATCACTTGGGAGAGTAGTGGCCAAGTTTTGGACTCTTGGTCTAGCAGTTCAGTTAAAAGAGGAAAAGAGACTTTTCTCTCATTCACTCCACTTCTTCAAATTTTGCTCTCTCTTTCCCTCTCTTTGAAATTTCCCCAAGAAAGGACTCCATCTTTTCTTTTCCTTCCTTTTGCCATTGCCTAGTCAAAACTCTTCTCTTCCAATCTCGGTTAGATCTCCATAGCCGGATCTCAAGAACTCCAAGACAAGGAAACAAGTGATTGAAGGTTTCAAGGTAAGTTAAGCCATTCAATTTTCTTTCTTTCTAGTTGCCGAAAGTAAAAGGCTTAATTCCTATTCTCTTTGATCATGGCCGAATATACAAGGGATCTCGGGTTTCCACCATCGTTGAACATAAAGATCAAGGATCTAAGGTAAGAACAATAGATTCTTATTCTTTAAATCAATTTAAACAAGGCTTAAGAAAATAACCTCTCTTTTGTCCATGGTAGAATGTTAGAGGAGGAGTTTGGGATTTGATTTGAGGAAAATTAAGGTAAGACACATTCGGCTAAAGGCCATCTACCACTTATTAAAGTTAGATCAAATCTAACCTATGATCTTTAGGGATTTCGACAGATATTCAAGACAAAAAGGGAACTTTCGGGATTTGGAATCTCTAAGGTAAGCCTCTAAAATGTTCGGCTAAGGGTTGTGTGAGTATCTAAATCCATTCCTTAATTTTTGAAAAGCCGAAAAACTAACCCTAATGAACTACAAGGTTGGCCGAATATCAAGTAGAGGAAAAACCAAACTTTCGGGATTTGTATAATCACCAAATCGGCAAAGGTGAGTTTTTCCTTACAAATCCTACTAGGATTTGGTTTTGTCTAAAAAAGGGTTTATTAATGTGTTTTAATTGGTGGGCCGAATATAGGGATTAATAGATCTAAAAATTAGATCGGGATTCTCGAGATATCAAGGAACCTATTAAGCGAAAAAGGTGTGTACTCTTACTATTCTTCGATATATTATGGTTAAATATTTTAATATATGATATGAATAATAATATGAATGTGGCTATGTACCACACATGTGGCAAAAAGTACCAAGATACGTTTCCTACTTCTGATAGGATTGTGGAAAATGTTATTTAATAACATGCGAATATAAGAATATGAACATGAGATTAAATTATGCTATATATATATATATATGTTTTGGGGCATTTGGGTTGTATGAAAAAGGGGGAGAACAGGTGTTGACTTCGGTCTCACCAACGAAGGTGTTGACTTCGGTCTCACCAACTAAATATGTCGACTACGGTCACATTGCGAAATTTTGGTAACCGGTTACAATAGTGTCTAATGACACAACGTGGAGAGTAGCGGATAGAGGTTGACTTAGTAGTCCCCACGGTGTGTTGGTTGACGGTGGAGAGTAGCGGATGGCATATAGGTTTTGGGTTTGGGTTGCATCATAATTTCATTACTATATGGACTTGATGATTTAAGCGTGAATGCTGAATTATTGATTGATAGTATTGTGTGCACATTGAGTCTGTTGACTCACCCATTGTGGGAATTATTTTTCGGTGATGAAAAGGATTTAACCGGTAGGTGAGACCATGAGGAGGCCATGCATCACTGAAGAATTTATTCGTAATTTGGACTTTATTTAATTTTAGTACCTTTTAATTTTATTTTGGGTTTATTTGATGTAATAAGGCCATAAGGCCCATGGATTATTCTTTGTTCTTACATTACTTTTAATATCTTGCTAAGAACTATTTTGGACATGTTACATCAAATTGGATTTACAAGATTAAATAAATGGGTTTTCAATCTAAGCCCAACTCAAATCAATAGTTTTTCTAAAACTTTACAAATTTTCTCTAAGTATCAAATGTGTTTTGAAAGCGGGTTTACTTTAGGAACATACGGATCCGGTTCAGGCTCGTGGTAGGGTGTGGGTGTTTCACTTGGTATCGAGCCAGCTTTTAAACTCTCGGCCGTGGGCTCAGGCCCAAACGTTTTCAAAGCGAGCCAAATGATTTATTTTAAGCGGGCTTTTGGCATGGCCCCTAAGTCTCCAACCCATGATCCACCGTAAGTACCCCAACTATATGTGTGATTACATGATTTATATAAGGGTAGAAAAGGCATGGAGCGTAGAATAGATGATAGGAACTTGAACCCAGGATTAGACTACTCAAACACGATACATAAGATTTAATGCACTAAACAAACCTATGGCTAAGTCATTGAGCTAAGGTGTGGTAACCCTTATACGCATGTCTAGGATTGGATCCGAAGAGCTTGGTATTTAAGCAGTCCTAGTGACTCACCTCCTCTTGCAGAATCCTACAGTGCGTAGCTTCTGTTCACCCTAACTCGGAGGGCTCGGTGGTGTGGCAACCTCAGACGCATGTCTAGGAATGGTTTGGTGGGAGCTTGGTATTTAAGCGTCCGTGACTCACCTCCTCTCCACATGAATCCCGCCTGGTGCGTAGCTTTAGTTCACCACGACCAAGAGGGCTCGGTCAAAGGCTAAACATAATGACTAAAACCCGAAGGGAACTAGCCATGTTTTAAAAAAAAAAGAGAAGAGAACAAAACAACAAACCCTAGTTTTTTTTTTTTCAAACTTTTAAATCTAAGAAAATTATTTTTACAATATTTCTGAAAAACTCCCGATTTGCAAAAATTACAAAAATGCCCTTAGCAGTAAAATTACCAAAATGCCCCTGGTTTGTAAAATGTTCAACTACTCAACAACTTTACCAAAATTTCATGATTTCATAAACATTCAAAAATCCTAATTTGTAAAATACCAAAATACCATGATTTTGGAAAAAAATTACAAAATTGCCCCTAACTTACAAAATTACCAAAATGGCCCTAATTTTCAAATTTTTGCAACATCCCCATCTTTGAAGGAACAATTTTCGAAAAGAACCCTCAAAGTCTTACAACTTTTGAAATACCCAAAATTTATTAAATTCTACCAATTTACCCTGATTTGTGAAAAATTACCAAAATACCCCTAAGGTCAAAATTCATCGAAATACCCTCGGATTTCAAAATTTTTCCAAATTACCTCAGGATTTTGGAATTTCCAAAAAAAATTTTTGATAAAATCACCAAGGAACCCTATTTTGACAAATTACAAAAATACCTCAGAGGACAAAATTACGAAAATACCGGGTAGTGGAAAACAACAACAACAACGACAAAAACTACAACATTTCTCTGAATGAGCGAAAGTTCATACTTGTTTGATGGATGGTGAATGGAAGAATAGAAAAGGCGTGTGTTGTATGATCTGAAAGAACCACTTTAAAATCCCTTTTCATAAAACTCCTTCGTTGATAAATAAGTGGAACAAATAGCTAATCCATAAAATTTCTTAATCGACATCTGGCTAGAAAATGAGCTCTAGAGGGCGTGGTCGTCGTGGTCGAGGAAGAGGAAGGATGACCGTGTCGGAACTCCGTTAGGTCGGGTCAAGGTCCGACAATGAGATGCCACCGCCACCACCACACCCAACAGTTAATGTTGAGCAAAGAAGCTCAAACGGGGAAGAGGTCATGTCGCAGTCGCTTCTGCGAGTTTTGGAATTGGTGGCCGGTGCAGGAGGAAATGGAGGAAATCGAAAGTCGGTACTGAACGGCTCCGAGCTAATGGAGCGAAATGTTTCGAGGAGTATCAATGTGGCACCCAAAGATCTGGAAAGTCTTGGTTGGAAGCAACGACATATAATGGATGAGCTTGATTTGAATCGGAGGAGAAGTGAAAGGATGGTGGCATTGTTACGCCGATGAAGCGTATCAATGGTGGTTGATTGTCGTGATGGTACCGTGGTGAAAATATGACACAGGAATTTGTTAAAGAGGCCTTTCGGAAGAAGTATGTAGGAACCGGTATCTGAGATGAAGCGGAGGAAGGCTTTTCTAGGGTTAGTACAAGGGAGTAAGTCCGTCATGAGAATATGAGGCGGAATTTACGAGGTTGAGCCGCTATGCTCGAGGGTAGTGGCAACGAGCATGAACGCCGTGTTCGTTTTGAGGACGGGCCGAGAAATGATTTAAGATCATAATATAACCGCATCGAGCGGGAATTCTCTGCTTTGGTAGAAAAGGCCAAGGTGGCCGAGGGATTAAGGATGCTACTAAGCGGGCACCGTGGACAAGAATAAGACCAAAAGAGGGTTTGGGTCATCGGGAAAGGGTTACAAGAGCCTCGGGTTGATGGGCCACAAATCAACAAAAATTTGATGCAGTGAGGCGATTCGTCCGTGTGAGTATTGTGGGAAAAGGCATCTAGGGAGTGTTGGAAAAAGATAGGAGCATGCTATAGGTGTGGGTCCAAGGACCATATGTTTAAGGATTGCCCCAAACAACCGCATTTGAGAGCCGTGGTAGTTCGAATGCTAGCTGACCAGTGAGGCGGACAGCAACCTCAACGGGTCGTGGTTCAAATAACCGCAGTAGTGGTATGCAGCAGAGGCCGTGGAACACAGTAGAGGTAACACTAATGCTGATGCAAGACAACCGGGTTTGGTTTATGCGGTTCGTAGAAGGGAGGATGGAGACGCACGGACGTAATAACAAGTGACGTTCTTTATTTTGACAAACCTACTTTGCTTTGATTGGCGTGGGCTCGACCCATTCCTATGTTGCAAGTAGTGTAGTGAAAACACTAGGCCTAGACTCGAACTCTCGATAGGCGGATGATGGTGTAGTAAGCCCTTTAGGCCAAACTATAGTGGTAGACAAGATCTTTCTGAATGTACCCCTAGAGATTGTGGAGTGAACTTTCGGCGGACTTAATGGAGTTACCCTTCTGGAGAGTTTGAGCTTATTCTTGGAATGGATGGTTAGTGGAACACCAAGCCGTGTTGGATTGTGCGACTAAGCGTATGGAATTAAGAACCCCGAGGATGAAGTGGTAATAGTGATCGGAGAAAGGAGGAATTGTTTATCTAATGTAGTTTCTACCTTGAAGGTGAGAAGATGGTTAAGAAAGGTTGCAAAGCGTTCTTAGCTTTTGTAAGTCACGATAGGTGGGAAGGAGGAAGGTGTTAATGGAGTTAGGACAGTAAGGGACTTTGTAGATGTGTTTCCAGAGGAGTTACCGGGAATACCCCCAGACAGGGAGGTCGAATTTGGGATTGAATTGTTACCGGGGACAGCTCCTGTGTCAATCGCTCCTTACCGAATGGCACCAAAGGAGTTAGTGGAGCTCAAGGCTCAGATACAAGAACTGTTGGACCGTGGGTTCATCCGACCCAGTGTGTCTCCGTGGGAGCCTGGTCTTATTTAGAAGAAGAAGGACGGAACTATGCGTATGTGCATAGACTACTGTCGATTAAATAAGTGACCATTAAGAACAAGTATCCCTTGCCAAGGATCGAGGACTTGTTCGATCACCAAGGAGCCGCATGATGTTTTCAAGATCGATTCTGATCGGGATACCATCAATTGAAGGTGAAGGAGGTGATATCCATAAGACCGCTTTTAGGACAAGATATGGTCACTTGAGTTTGTGGTGATGCCGTTTGGGTTAACAAACGCGCTCGGTAGCGTTCATGGATATGATGAATCGGATTTTCCAACCCTACTTGGATAGATTCGTCGTGGTCTTCATCGATGATATTTTGGTGTATTCAAAGTCGGAGGAGGAGCATGATGAGCATCTCCGAGTCGTGTTGGAAGTGTTAAGGAAAAGAAGCTTTATGCCAAATTCAAAGTCGTCTGAATTACGCTTAAGGAGGTGGCATTCTTAGGACATGTGGTATCCGCAGAAGGAATAAGAGTGGATCTAGGAAGATCGAAGCAAGATTGGATTGGAAACCACCTAGGTCCGTGGTGAAATCCGCAGATTTCTTAGGCTTGGCGAGGCTATTACGGAAGGTTCGTGGAAGGATTCTCGTCAATAGCCGCGCTTTAACCAAGTTACTAAGGAAGGAAGTACCCTTGAATGGACTACTAAGCGACAAGAGAGCTTTGAGCGACTTAAGAAGGTCTTGACAGAGGCTCCAGTGTTAATTCAAATTAGGAGGCGTGAAAGGAATTTGTGGTGTCTTGTGATGCTTCGCATCACGGGTTAGGGGTGTGTTAATGCAAGATGGTAAAGTGGTTGCTTATGCGTCTCGGCAGCTAAGGCCTCATGAGCTTAACTACCCAACCCATGACTTAGAACTAGCGGTGTGGTTTTCGCCTTAAGGTTTGGAGGCACTACCTTTATGGAGAAAGGTCGAGTTATCTACACAGACTACAAGAGCCTTAAGTATTTATTAACTTCGTAAGGAGTTGAACTTGAGGCAACGAAGGTGGGTGGAATTGTTGAAAGACTACGATTGCTCAATAGAGTATCATCCGGCAAAGCGAACGTAGTAGCCGATGCCCTAAGTCGGAAGGTTGTATCGGATCTACGAGCTTTGTTCGCTCATATAAGTCTGTATGATGATGGAAGCCTGTTGGCAGAGTTGCAAGTCAGGCCCACATGGCTAAAGGAAGTAAAGGAGGGACAATTGGCTGATGATGACTTAAGTATTAAGTTGCAGCAAGTCAAAGAAGGGGATTAGAGGATTATGATGTCAACAATGAAGGAGTATTGTGCTACAAGGGTAAAGTTTGTATGCCGAAGAATAAGGAGTTGAGACAAAAGATTCTTCGGGAAGCGCATGGTAGCCCCTATGCCATGCATCCCGGAGGCATCAAGCTGTATAGAGATCTAAGGGAACAATTTTGGTGGTCGACCTCAAGCGAGAAGTGACTGAATTCGTGGGGAAATGTTTGACGGTCGACAAGTTAAGTGAACACCAAGTTCCATCAGATTGCTCCAACCAATCGAAATTCCCCAATGGAAGTGGGAAAGAATTACCATGGACTTCGTTAGTGGGCTTCCTTCGCCTACTAAGAAGGACTTCGGTATGGGTGATTGTGGACTGTTTGACCAAGTCCGCACACTTTATCCCAAATGAATGGATTATTCTCTTGAAGTTGGCTAAGTTGTATGTGGCGGAAATTGTGAGGTTACATGGTGTACCAATGTCGATCATCTCGATAGAGACCCAAGGTTTACGTCCGATTTTGGAAAGCACTTCATCGATTTAGGCACTAAGCTAGACTTCACTCGACTTTTCATCCACAATCGACAGGCGGTCTGAGCAGGTTATCTAAGTGTTGGAGGATATGTTGAGAGGTCGTGTAATGGATTTTCGAGGAAGTTGGGAAGATTACTTGCCTTTAGCTGAATTCGCCTACAACAATGACTATCAAGCCGACATTCGGATGGCACGTCATGAAGCATTGTATGGAAGGAAGTGTAGAACACCTACTTGTTGGACCGAGTTAGGAGAACGCCGAGTTTTGGGTCGAGTTGGTGGCGTAAACCAAGAGAAGGTTGAGTTAATTCAGACACAGTTGAAGGAAGCCTACGATAGGCAAAAGTCGTCACGCAGACCTTAAGCGAAAGGAAATAGAGTTTGAAGTGGGAGATCAAGTGTTCTGAAAGTCTCACCTTGGAAGAAGGTAATGAGGTTTGGCCGAAAGGAAAGCTAAGCCCAAGATTTATAGGGCCTTATCAAGCTTGAAGCGAGTTGGGCGATGGCATACCAATTAGAGTTGCCACGAGTGCGACAAATGCATGACGTATTCCATGTGTCCATGCTACGTCGCTATCGATCGGATCCATCCCATGTGGTACCGGTTGAAGAGGTGGAACTAAGGCCAGACTTAACCTATGAGGAAGAACCGATTCAGATCTTGGAACGTGATGTGAAAGTACTACGAAAGAAGACAGTTCCCTAGTCAAAGTGCTATGGCGCAATCATGGAGCGGAAGAAGCTTGTGGGAGGCGGAAGAGGCGATGAGACAATAATACCCTCAATTATTTTAGTTAGGAAATTTGGGGACGAAATTTTGTTTAAGGGGTAGAAGCGTAACATCACGAATAGGGCCTATGCATTTCGGTTTAATTGTATGAAATGACAAGTTTCAAGTACTATGAATAATTTTTTGAAACTTTTGGAAACCTAGAAATGCATGGAAATGGAAATGAAAATGAAAATGAAAATGAAAATGGACATTTTGGAAACTTAGACATTTTGGAAACATAGACATTTCGAAACTTAGACATTTTGGAAACTCGAACATTTTGGAAACACGAACATTTTGGAAACTGAACATTTTGGAAACCTAAACATTTTGGAAACACGAACATTTTGGAAACACGAACATTTTGGAAACACGAACATTTTGGAAACACGAAGATGTAAGGAAAATGGCAAGTTATAGAGCCGCGAAAATTTTAGGAAACTTAGAAATAAGGCCTAATGACAAATTTTAAAGCCCAAAATAGGAGATAAGGGCGAGGGCCTTAAAAGAAAAAGTTGGTGAATCTTGACATACAATCGAGCTTGGAAAAGTGGCACGAAGTGTCACTTAAGGCTTATGGATAATGGCTTTGAGTTCGAGTCACATGGAAAGCAATTATTGAAGGTTTAATTTTGTTTCCCAAAGCTAGGGATGGACGGCACATGTTTGCTTGAAAGGGAAGAGTTTTATTTTATTAAAACTTGTCAAATTAAAGTGATAAATAGAGGATTTATTTTACTAAGATAAATAAGGAATTAAAGGATGGATTAAAGGTTATTTTAATTTAATAAAGTGATAATTAATGAAGATTAAATTATCACTTGGGAGAGTAGTGGCCAAGTTTTGGACTCTTGGTCTAGCGATTCGATTAAAAGAGGAAAAGAGACTTTTCTCTCATTCACTCCACTTGCCAAATTTTGCTCTCTCTTTCCCTCTCTTTGCAAAATTTCCCTAAGAAAGGACTCCATCTTTTCTTTTCCTTCCTTTTGCCATTGCCTAGTCAAAACTCTTCTCTTCCAATCTCGATTAGATCTCCATAGCGGGATCTCAAGAACTCCAAGACAAGGAAACAAGTGATTGAAGGTTTCAAGGTAAGTTAAGCCATTCAATTTTCTTTCTTTCTAGTTGCCAAAAGTAAAAGGCTTAATTCCTATTCTCTTTGATCATGGCTTAATATACAAGGGATCTCGGGTTTCCACCATCGTTGAACATAAAGATCAAGGATCTAAGGTAAGAACAATAGATTCTTATTCTTTTAAATCAATTTAAACAAGGCTTAAGAAAATAACCTCTCTTTTTGTCCATGGCCGAATGTTAGAGGAGGAGTTTCGGGATTTCAGATTCGAGGAAAATTAAGGTAAGACACATTCAGCTAAAGGCCATCTACCACTTATTAAAGTTAGATCAAATCTAACCTATGATCTTTAGGGATTTAACGGATATTCAAGACAAAAAGGAACTTTCGGGATTTGGAATCTCTAAGGTAAGCCTCTAAAATGTTCGGCTAAGGGGTTGTGTGAGTATCTAAATCCATTCCTTAATTTTTGAAAAGCCGAAAAACTAACCCTAATGAACTACAAGGTTGGCCGAATATCAAGTAGAGGAAAAACCAAACTTTCGGGATTTGTATAATCACCAAATCAGCAAAGGTGAGTTTTTCCTTACAAATCCTACTAGGATTTGGTTTTGTCTAAAAAAGGGGTTTATTAATGTGTTTTAATTGGTGGGCCGAATATAGGGATTAATAGATCTAAAAATTAGATCGGGATTCTCGAGATATCAAGGAACCTATTAAGCGAAAAAGGTGTGTACCCTTACTATTCTTCGATATATTATGGTTAAATATTTTAATATATGATATGAATAATAATATGAATGTGGCTATGTACCACACATGTGGCAAAAAGTACCAAGGTACGTTTCCTACTTCTGATAGGATTGTGGAAAATGTTATTTAATAACATGCGAATATAAGAATATGAACATGAGATTAAATTATGCTATATATATATATATGTTTTGGGGCATTTGGGTTGTATGAAAAAGGGGGAGAACAGGTGTTGACTTCGGTCTCACCAACGAAGGTGTTGACTTCGGTCTCACCAACGAAATATGTCGACTACGGTCACATTGCGAAATTTTGGTAACTTCGGTTACAATAGTGTCTAATGACACAACGTGGAGAGTAGCGGATGGAGGGTTGACTTAGTAGTCCCCACGGTGTGCAGGTTGGTACGGGTGGAGAGTAGCGGATGGCATATAGGTTTTGGGTTTGGGTTGCATCATAATTTCATTACTATATGGACTTGATGATTTAAACGTGAATGCCTGAATTATTGATTGATAGTATTGTGTGCACATTGAGTCTGTTGACTCACCCCATTGTGGGAATTATTTTTCAGGTGATGAGCGTTGATTTGACCGGTAGGTAGACCATGAGGAGGCCATGCATCACTTGAAGAATTTATTCGAATTTGGACTTTATTTAATTTTAATACCTTTTAATTTTATTTTGGGTTTATTTGATGTAATAAGGCCATAAGGCCCAATGGATTATTCTTTGTTCTTACATTACTTTTAATATCTTGCTAAGAACTATTTTGGACATGTTACATCAAATTGGATTTACAAGATTAAATAAATGGGTTTTCAATCTAAGCCCAACTCAAATCAATAGTTTTTCTAAAACTTTACAAATTTTCTCTAAGTATCAAATGTGTTTTGAAACGGGTTTACTTTAGGAACATACCAGATCCGGTTCAGGCTCGTGGGCCGGGTGTGGGGTGTTTCACGAACATCATTCATTACTTATCAAAATAAAGCCTATACATGCCTTTGATTCAAAAAGTTTACAAAACATATATATACCAAAGAGAGTGATAGTGTGGTCGACTTTCTTGATGATCCCCTGAGCCCGTAGTTGAATCAATGATCTATAAAACAGAAATACAAACACATACAGAGTAAGCTCAATAGCTTAGTAAGTCTTAAGCAACTTTAATATAACATTCGAAAGATTAAATTTTATTTCTTTAAACTTATAACATCTATATTTATGCAGGGCCGAATATTATCAGCTTGTTAATCATAGCATTTACACTTCATTACCATAATCCTATAATTCATCGAACCATAGTATAAGCGTATTTTATATGAATCACATGCTCCTTGTCACATAGGTGCAAAATTCATATCAACTATATTATCATATTCAAAGTCTTTCCACTATTAGCATTTCTACTAGTAACCAAACATCCCAAAAATAGCACGTTTAAGCTCAAATTCTATCTTATACCATTCATACATATTTGTAAATAAACTCAATCACACAAAACACCAATCTTAATATGATACTTCAACTCAAGTAACATTAATCACAACTTACCTTACTTCTGATGAATTCACTGAGATTTAAGCTTACCTGAGTTTTTAACTCAATAAGTTCACTATATTACACTCAAAAATTTATAGTTTCTTCGCTTTAAAGTATCAACGGCATTAAGCTCGCTAGGCACGAAGCTTTGAATATGTCACCGAACTAAGCACGCTAGGCACGAAGCCTAAATGTCATCAAGACTAAGCTCGCTAGGCACGAAGCTCGAATATGTCACCAAGACTAAGCCCGCTAGGCACTAAGCCCGAATATGTCACCGGCACTAAGCATGCTAGGCACTAAGCCTCGAATCAAATCATCGGCACAAGGCCTGCTAGGCAATAAGCCCGAAATAATTCATAAACCAATCACATACTTCACATTTTTCCCAAATAATATATCAAAGATACATATTCATATCACATTGTCAATTTATGCATTCAAGCCAATTTAACCATATACATTCGGCTACTACAATAATTTACCTTCAAATTTATCGAACATCATCATTTAACAGATTCATAATTAATTCTTTGACATATTTCAGCTTAAGGACTTACCTCGACTATCGACGGACAACGTTAACCAGCTAATCGACAACTTTCGTTTTTCCCCGATCCAAGCTCGTTTTTCTTTGTTCTTGATCTAAACACATAAAAATTTAACTCATTCAAGTACATTTCATCTCAATTTAGTCCCTAAGCACATAATTAAGCAAATTACCATTTTACCCTTAAGGTTTCACATTTTTACTATTTAGTCCTAATTGTACAAAACACAAAATACACACAATTTTCCAAGACTATACAAGGGTCGAATATTCCTAGGGACTTTATAAGCCCTCTCATTTCATTTATTTTGTAATTAAGTCCCTCTAAAATTTTATTTTTACAAATTAGCCCTATTTATTCAATTTCACTAAAACTTCCAATACAAAACATATCAATCTTTAACCTATCTTAAATTTCAAATCATCAAATATCATAAACCACATAAGTTTATCAATGGCCAAACATCAATAATGCATAGATTTACAAATTAAGGCATGGGTTAGCTACGGTTCAAAGCAACGATTTCAAAAATGTAAAAATTAACAAAAACCGAAATCAAACTAACCTTGATTTTGTACTTCTAATTGCCGAAAATCAAAGGAACCAAAGCCCCTTTTTCTTTCTCCCACATTCAGCCAAAGTACAAAATGAGATGAGAATGGCTTTTTCTTTTTATTTTATTATGTATATAATAGGTTATTTACTAATTTACTAATATAACCTTTAAAATAAAATAAACTATTACATATAATAATGGCATATTAGTCAAAAGCCATCCACTAACTTATAAAATGGGATATTTACCCACTTAATACCACAATTTAAGAAGCCACCATCATTCTAGCACTTTACACTAAAGAATGTAACTTTTACGCTTTACGCGATTTAGTCCTTTTTATTAAATTCAATACTTAAACGATAAAATTTTTCTACGAAACTTTCACACACATAAATTCACATATAATAAACACAAAATATAATATTTAAATATTTCTCAGGCTCAGATTCGTGGTCCCGAAACCACCGTTTCAATTAGGGTCAAATTCGATCACATAACTCTCCCCTCTTAAGGATTTTCGTCCCCGAAAATCTTACCGTTAAACAAGGTTGGGTATTGTTGCTTCATGGAATCCTCAGGCTCCCACGTAGCCTCTTCAACTCCGTGTCTATTCCATAATACTTTCACTAATGGAATCCTCTTGTTTCTCAACTCTTTCATTTCCCGAGCTAAGATACGGATCGGTTCTTCATCATATGTCAAATCGGTTTGGATTTCAATCTCTGACGGTGTGATCACATGTGACGGATCTGATCTGTACTTACAAAGCATCGAAACATGAAATACGTCATGTATCTTTTCTAACTCAGAGGGCAACTTTAATCTATAAGCAACAGCCCAATACGCTCAAAGGATTTCATAAGGTCCGATGAATCTTGACTAAGTTTGCCTTTTCGACCAAATCGAGTACTTTCTTCCACGGAGAAACTTTCAAGAATACTCGATCCCCGACTTGAAATTCAACATCTTTACGCTTTTAAATCAAGATAAGACTTTTGTCGATCTGAGGCAGCTTTCAAAGTATCTTTGATCACAGCCACTTTTTGTTCAGTTTCCTTGATCAAATCAACCCCGTGTATTTTGTTTTCACTGAGCTCAGTCCAATACAATGGTGTTCGACATTTGCGACCATACAAAGCTTCGTAGGGCACCATTTTGATACTAGATTGAAAGCTATTATTATAAGCAAATTCAATCAAAGGTAGGTATCATTCCCACGTACCTTCAAACTCGAGAACGCAACATCTCAACATGTCCTCAAGTATCTGAATAGTTCTCTCGGATTGACCGTCCGTCTGCGGATGAAAGGTCAGACTAAAATGAAGTTTAGTACCTATAGCATCTTGCAAATTCTTCCAAAACCGTGATCTGAATCTCGAGTCTCTGTCTGAAACAATGGAACTCGGTACACCATACAATCTCACAATCTGTGATACATACAATTCAAGAAGTTTATTGAGTGAATAGTCCATGATTTAACCGGCACAAAGTGAGTGATTTAGTCAGTCTATCAACTATAACCCAGACAGCATCTTTCTTACTCGGTGTCAATGGGAGACCAGATACAAAATCCATTGTAATTCTATCCCATTTCCATTCAGGTATCATGATTGGCTGAAGTAGTCCGGATGGCACTTGATGCTCAGCTTTTACTTGCTGACAAACTAAGCATTTAGAAACAAATTCAGATATATCCCGTTTCATGCCCGGCCACCAATAGAACTATTTCAAATCATTATACATCTTTGTGCTACCCGGATGTATCGACATTTGACTATTATGAGCTTCATCCAATACCATCTGAATCAAGTCAGCATTTCTTGGTATACACAATCGGCCTTTATAGTTCAAACAGTCATTTTTATCAATTCGAAACTTTGACTCTGTATTATTTTCACACTGTGCTCTTCTAGAAATAATATTTTTGTCAACTTTCTATGCATCATTAATTTGCTGAATAAACAACGGTCTAGCCTTCATTCAGCTATGATCGAACCATCACCAGACATAACTATATGTGCGTTCAACGCACGAAGAGCAAACAATGATTTTCGACCTAGTGCATCTGCAACAACGTTAGCTTTTCCCGGATGATAGTCAATTACCAATTCGTAATCTTTTAGTAATTCCAACCATCTGCGCTGTCTTAAATTCAAGTCTTTGTGAGTCATCAAATACTTCAGACTTTTGTGATCCGAGTAAACATGACATTTCTCACCGAATAAGTAATGACGCCAAATCTTCAGTGCGAACACAATGGCTGCAAGCTCTAAATCATGTGTCGGGTAATTTCTTTCATGCGGCTTCAATTGTATTGAAGTATAGGCTACTACTTTGCCTTCCTGCATCAATACACAGCCCAAACCACTTAAGGAAGCATCAGAATGCACAACAAATTCTTTACCCAATTCAGGCTGAGCTAACATCGGAGCTTCCGTCAAAAGGGCTTTCAACTAATCGAAACTTTTCTGACAATTTTTCGACCGCTCGAATTTGACATCTTTCTATAGTAGCTTTGTCAAAGGTGTAGCTATTACAGAAAAACCTTTCACAAATCGTCTGTAGTAGCCCGCAAGTCCCAGAAAACTTTGAATCTCAGAAACATTTTTCGGTGGCTTCCAATCAAGTATAGCCGAGATTTTGTTCGGATCAACTCAAATACCTCATGCTGAAACAACATGTCCCAAAAAGCTAACCTCTTTCATCCAGAACTCACACTTACTAAACTTCGCATACAACTGTTGATTTCGCAAAGTTTGTAGCACTAATCTCAAATGCTCAGCATGCTCGATTTCATCTTTGGAGTAGATCAGTATATCATCAATAAACACTACTACAAATCGATCCAAGAACTATCTAAAAACCCGATTCATCAAATCCATAAAAACAGCATGTGCATTAGTAAGCCTAAAAGGCATAACCAAAAACTCAAAATGTCCGTACCTCGTCCGGAAGGCAGTCTTTGGTACATCTGTATCTCTGACTCGCAACTGATAATAACCCGATCTCAAATCTATCTTCGAAAATACTAAAGCCCCTTTCAACTGATCAAACAAATCATCAATCTGAGGTAACGGGTACTTATTCTTTATAGTTACCTTATTCAGTTGTCGATAATCAATACACATCCGCATTGTTCCATCTTTTTTCTTCACAAAAAGGACTGGTGCACCCCAAGGAGAGAAACTCGGTCGTACAAAGAAACCTATCTGTTAACTCTTGCAACTGTGCTTTCAACTCTTTTAACTCAGTGGGTGCCATCTGATATGGAGCTATCGAGATCGGAGTCATTCCCGATGCTAATTCAATGCCAAACTTAATCTCTCGTACTGGGGGTAAACCCGATAGTTCTTCAGGAAACACATCTGGGTATTCACACACAACCGGTACAGATTCAATATGCTTTTCAGACACTTTATTATCCAGTACATAGGCCAAATAAGCTTCGCACCCTTTTCTCACATACTTTCGGGCCAACATCGAGGATATTATTGTAGGAAACCCACTTAAATCACTGGATTCAATTCTGATGATCTCGCCGTTCTGACATCTCAAATCAATAAGCTTTCTTTTGCAATTCACCACTGCATCATGTGAAGTTAACCAGTCCATTCCCAAAATTATATCGAACTCATCGAAAGGCAACAATATTAAATCAGCTGGGAAACAATAATCCCGAATCATCAATGGGCAACCTCTACACACTTTATTAACAAGTACACATCTACCCAGAGGGTTGGACACACGAATCACAAACTTAGTAGACTCAACTGGAAGAGTCTTACCGAATACTAGAGTTTCACACACATATGAATGAGTCAAACTAGGATCAATCAATGCAATCACAGTAGTATCATAAAGGGTGAAAGTACCGGTGATAACATCAGGGGAGGAAGCATCCTCTCTAGCTCGTGTAGCATAAGCTCTAGCTGGTGCTCGAGCCTCTAATCGAACTACAGTGTCTTTCATCCCTCTCTGACTACCACCTACATTACTGGAATGTTTGGGTGGTCAGCCCCATGCTGGTGTGCTGCTCGGTCTAATGTTCTGAACCGTATTCTGTTCGGGTAACATCGGGCACTCTCGAATAAAATGGTCCGACGATCCACATTTAAAGCAGGATCGATCACGAACCCTACAACTTCCAGAATGCCATTTCCCACAGTGTTTACACTCGACCCGGTCCTGTGGAACGTTACCAACACTAGCTATCGAAGTAGCTCGATAACTCCCTAGAGGTCGATCACGTCTAGGTAAGTTTGAAGTAGCTTTATGTCGGTTGGAGTCATCTCTGAATTTCTTAGGAACCAAATGGTAAGTCTTACTCATTGATCTCTTACGGTATCTCTAGCTTCTATTTCAGCTTTTCTTTTCTCTTTTTCGAGCTCTTCAGCCTTACAAGCCCGCTCGACTAGTATCACAAACTCTTTGATTTCAAGAATGCCGACCAGCAACTTTATATCTTCATTCGCACTGCCTTCAAATCTTTTTCACATAATGGCTTCAGAGAAACACACTCTAGCATATCTGCTAAGTCCGACAAATTTTCGCTCATATTCATCACACATTCGCCTGCTTTAGCTCAAGAAATTCTTTTCGCTTTTGATCGATGAATCTCGATCGATATATTTCTTACGGAACTCAATTTGGAAGAAGTCCCAAGTTACTTTTTCTTTCAAACTACGGATACCAAAGTGTTCCACCAAAGATAGGCAAAGTGTCCCAAGTAGAGATATAGCACACTTTAGGCATTCATCCGGACTACAAGATAACTCATCGAGTACCCGAATAGTGTTATCAAGCCACATCTCAGCTCATTCTGCATCATCATTATCATTGGCCTTGAATTCCTCGGCCCATATTTCTTGATTTTATCAACGAGAGGTCTGCTAGATCTCATCAGATCTATCATCGGGGGTGCTGAAGGTACCGGAGTTGGATTATTTAGGGGTGGAGGTTATTGTACAGCCAGATTATTCTGAACAAACTGGGTAAACCATTCATTCATCATTTGGTAGAAGGCTTGTTTAACCTCTCCCTCGTGGCTACCCGTAACTGGTCGAGAGTCTAATGGCGCTGATCCACGTGCGAGGCCAAGTGCAACGCTCTCCACATCATCAGCTACGACTCTATCATGATCGGAATCCATTTACTATATAAAATACAATTGAAATTGTCAGAAGTCACCACACTATCATATATACAGTTCAAAGGCATGTATAGCTAGACTCTTACATACTACGGTTGTCCTAGAATCGACTAAACCGTAGCTCTGATACCAATAAAATGTAACACCCCTTAACCCCTACCTATCGCCAGATTAGGGTTACGGGCATTACCAGATAAGTTATAACTTCTACTCAAATGATTACAAATTACACTTGTATAATATATGCTTAATACTTTAATTCAAATCATATACACTATAATCATCAAAGAACACAAAAAGGCCCTGAAAGTACATTATTGCAATGTCATACAACAATCCCGATTCCATATACCACACTCGACAAGTTGGTCTTAGCATATGAAATTTATAAACAAGTAAACCATACTTAACTAATTAATAAAGTAACCCCATTTCAAAAGTCAATTCATTTTAAGTACTAAGAAAACAAACCTTGTGAATAAAACTTCAGGCTAAATGGTCAAGATATACAAATTCATTACATTATCAAAAATGTAGTTGATAGCTTTGGCCAAATATACCAAAATATATTGCATAACATGTTTCATGTTTCATAAACTAATTTAGATTAACGCACACACAAAATTTTATATTAATACCTATCCGATACCATCCATATAGCTCTTGTATTATAATAACATAAACATATACAACATTTAATAATTAAAATTCATTTATCTCAAGCTTAAACTAGCACAATATTTTAGCTATATTCGAATGGACATACTAATTATAACTCAAAATCTTCAACCTAAACATGAATATAAACATATTATATCAAGGACTTAAAACAAACCATTATATCAACATATAACTCATACTTAACCAAAAGCAACAGCCTTATTTACAAGGCCATATTTATATTTACAAACCGAACATCATTCATTACTTATCAAAATAAAGCCTATACATGCCTTTGATTCAAAAAGTTTACAAAACATATATATACCAAAGAGAGTGATAGTGTGGTTGACTTTCTTGATGATCCCCTGAGCCCGTAGTTGAATCAACGATCTATAAAACAGAAATACAAACACATACAGAGTAAGCTCAATAGCTTAGTAAGTCTTAAGCAACTTTAATATAACATTCGAAAGATTAAATTTTATTTCTTTAAACTTATAACATCTATATTTATGCAGGTAATAATATTATCGACTTGTTAATCATAGCATTTACACTTCATTACCATAATCCTATAATTCATCGAACCATAGTATAAGCGTATTTTATATGAATCACATGCTCCTTGTCACATAGGTGCAACATTCATATCAATTATATTATCATATTCAAAGTCTTTCCACTATTAGCATTTCTACTAGTAACCAAACATCCCAAAAATAGCATGTTTAAGCTCAAATTCTATCTTATACCATTCATACATATTGCTAAATAAACTCAATCACACAAAACACCAATCTTAATATGATACTTCAACTCAAGTAACATTAATCACAACTTACCTTACTTCTGATGAATTCACTGAGATTTAAGCTTACCTGAGTTTTTTACTCAATAAGTTCACTATATTACACTCGAAAAATTTATAGTTTCTTCATTTTAAAGTATCACCGGCATTAAGCCTGCTAGGCATGAAGCTTGAATATGTCACCGGTGCTAAGCCTGCTAGGCACGAAGCCTGAAATGTCACCGGCACTAAGCCTGCTAGGCACGAAGCTCTGAATATGTCACCCAAGACTAAGCACGCTAGGCACTAAGCCCGAATATGTCACCCAAGACTAAGCCCGCTAGGCACTAAGCCGAATCAAATCACCGCAGAAGGCACGCTAGGCAAATAAGCCCAAATAATTCATAAACCAATCACATACTTCACATTTTTCCCAAATAATATATCAAAGATACATATTCATATCACATTGTCAATTTATGCATTCAAGCCAATTTAACCATATACATTCGGCTACTACAATAATTTACCTTCAAATTTATCGAACATCATCATTTAATAGATTCATAATTAATTCTTTGACATATTTCAGCTTAAGGACTTACCTTGACTATCGACGGACAACGTTAACCGGCTAGTCGACAACTTTTGTTTTTCCCCGATCCAAGCCCGTTTTTCTTTGTTCTTGATCTAAACACATAAAAATTTAACTCATTCAAGTACATTTCATCTCAATTTAGTCCCTAAGCACACAATTAAGCAAATTACCATTTTACCCTTAAGGTTTCACATTTTTACTATTTAGTCCTAATTGTACAAAACACAAAATACACACAATTTGCCAAGACTATACAAGGGTCAAATATTCCTAGGGACTTTATAAGCCCTCTCATTTCATTTATTTTGCAATTAAGTCCCTCTAAAATTTATTTTTACAAATTAGCCCTATTTATTCAATTTCACTAAAACTTCCAATACAAAACATATCAATCTTTAACCTATCTTAAATTTCAAATCATCAAATATCATAAACCACATAAGTTTATCAATGGCCAAACATCAATAATGCATAGATTTACAAATTAAGACATGGGTTAGCTACGATTCAAAGCAACGATTTCAAAAACGTAAAAATTAACAAAAATCAAAATCAAACTAACCTTGATTTTGTACTTCTAATTGCCGAAAATCAAAGGAACAAAAACCCCTTTTTCTTTCTCCCACATTCGGCCAAAGAACAAAATGAGATGATAATGGCTTTTTCTTTTTATTTTATTATGTATATAATAGGTTATTTATTAATTTACTAATATAACCTTTAAAATAAAATAAACTATTACATATAATAATGGCATATTAGTCAAAAGCCATCCACTAACTTATAAAATGGGATATTTACCCACTTAATACCTCAAATTAAGAAGCCATCATCATTCTAGCACTTTACACTAAAGAATACAACTTTTACGCTTTACGCGATTTAGTCCTTTTTATCAAATTCAATACTTAAACGATAAAATTTTTCTACGAAACTTTCACACACATAAATTAACATATAATAAACACAAAATATAATATTTAAATATTTCTCGGGCTCAGATTCGTGGTCCCGAAACCACCGTTTCGATTAGGGTCAAATTCGGACTGTTACATTTGCAGATTCTGAGGGAGAAGCAGTTGTTTGCCAAGTTCAGTAAGTGCGAGTTCTGGCTTAGGGAGGTGACTTTCTTGGGTCACGTAGTGTCAACTGAAGGGATTAAGGTGGACCCTCACAAGATTGAGGCAATGTTGGACTCGAAACCGCCTAGGTCGGTTGTCGAGTTTGGAGTTTTCTAGGTCTGGCAGGGTATTACCGAAGATTTGTATAAGGATTTTCCCTGATCGCAACACCGTTGACCAAGTTATTGAGGAAAGGAGTTCCATTTGTGTGGTCTGAGAAACAACAGAAAGTTTGACAAGTTGAGGAAGATTCTGACGGAAGCTTTGGTTTTGATTCAGCCTGAGGCAGGAAAGGAATTCACGGTCTACTGTGATGCATCACATACTGGCTTGGGATGTGTGCTGATGCAAGAAAGAAAAGTAATGGCATATGCATCTCGACGGCTGAGACCGCATGAAGTTGACTATCCGACGAATGATCTAGAGTTAGCTGCAGTGGTTTTCGCCTGAAGATATGGGGACACTATTTGTACGGAGAGAAATCGATAGTCTACACGGACCACAAAAGTCTGAAGTACCTTTTATTGCAGAAGGATTTAAATTTGAGATAGCACAGATGGATTGAGCTGTTGAAGGACTACAACTGTTCAATTGAGTATCATCCGGGCAAGGCTAACATGGTTGCAGACGCGTTGAGCCGAAAGGTAGTGTCGAACCTGAGAGCGATGTTTGCTTATCTTAGCTTGTATGACGACGGGAGTCTTTTTGTAGAATTATAGGTTAAGCCAACTTGGGTAGAGCAGATTAAAGAGAAACAGTTAGTGGATGAGGGTTTGAATGCTCGGAGGTTGCAAGTGCAGAGTGGTGGTTTGGAAGGTTACAGCTTGACCAGCGATGGAGTGTTGTGTTTTCAAGGGAGAGCTTGTATGCCGAAGGATGTCGAGTTAAGGCAGAGGATACTTCAGGAGGCACATAGCAGCCCATACGCTATGCATTCTAGAGGTAGCAAGATGTACCGGAGTTTGTGAGAGCAGTTTTGGTGGCCAGGTCTGAAGCGGGAAGTGACTGAGTTTGTGGGTAAGTGTCTGACGTGTCAGCATGTCAAAGCTGAACATCAGTTGCTGTCGGGTTTCCTTCAGCCGGTGAAGATTCCTCAGTAGAAGTGGGAAAGGATCACTATGGACTTTGTCAATGGGCTACCCCTTACGCCTAGTAAGAAGGACTCAGTCTGGGTGATTGTGGACTAGTTTACGAAATCAGCTCATTTCACACCGGTAAGGGTTGATTACTCGCTTCAGAAGTTAGCTAAGCTGTATGTGGCAGAGATTGTGAGGTTGCACGGTGTGCCAGTATCAATAATCTCGAATAGGGATCCCAGATTCACGTCGAGGTTCTGGAAAGCATTGCATCAGGCGTTGGGTACGCGGTTGGATTTTAGTACGGCATTTCACCCACAGATAGACGGACAGTCAGAAAGGGTGATACAAATCTTGGAAGATATGCTAAGAGGCTGTGTTTTGGACTTCAGAGGCAGCTGGGAAGAATTTCTACCGTTAGCTGAGTTTGCATACAACAATTGTTATCAGGCAAGCATTAATATGGCACCATATGAGGCATTGTATGGTAGGAAGTGTCATACACCTACATGCTAGATAGAGTTGGGTGAGCTTCAGATGTTAGGACCAGAGTTGGTTGTTGAGACCGAGGATAAATTCAAGTTGATTTAGGCTCACCTGAAGGAAGCTTCGGACAGGCAGAAGTCATATGCCGATCTTAAGCGGAGAGATATTGAGTTTGCAATGGGTGACAGGGTTTTTCTGAAGGTCTCGCCATGGAAGAAAGTGCTGAGGTTTGGAAGGAAACGCAAGCTAAACCCAAGGTTTATTGGCCTATATAAGGTATTGAGACGAGTGGGACCAGTAGCTTATCAGCTCGAGTTGCCAGCAGAACTGAGTCAGATACATGATGTATTCCACATCTCCATGCTGAGGCGCTATCGTTCAGATCCATCGCATGTTGTATCGGTGGAGGAAATTGAGGTGAGCCTAGATTTGACCATAGAAGAGGAACGGATGATTCTAGATCGAGTTTGAAGGTTTTGTGCGGAAGTCGGCCCATTAGTAAAGGTGTTATGGCAGAACCATGGCATGGAAGAAGCTACGTGGGAACCAGAGGATGTGATGAGGCAGCAATACCCTTAACTCTTTTGACCAGGTAATTTTGAGGTCGAAATTATTTTTAAGGAGGGTAGAACTGTAACATCCTTAGTTAGGGGCTATTATGTTTGCATTAATTGCATGTGAATGGCTTGATTTTGTTGTTAATCAAGGTGTCTTGAGGTCTGGGTATGAGCCAAGGGTAGGCCCGAACTATAGGAAAAATTTTATTTTCAAGCATTAGGTCAGGGGAGCTGAAGGAGCTAGGGGTTAAGAATATTTTGTGGTAAGCTGTAGCACAAGAAAAGCCTAGGTAAAGTGGCAAGGAGGTGCCACTTAGGGCCTTAGTCAGTGACGCCACAAGTAGAGGAAGGGAGCTGAGGTTCGAGCTGCAGAAATCCCTTGCTGCTAACTCTTTTTGACGCCAGAGAGGGGAGGAGTTGTGCTCAGCTCAAACTCTGAGGGATAACTGTTGAACAAGTCAATAGATTTAAACGGATGGAGAAGAGAGAATTTAGGAGTGGGATCAATTCAAACTCATTTGAATGGTTGGCCAGGAGAAGTTTGCGGAGTTTGCCAAAATTTGAACTCTAGTGTGAGGAAGAGTAATCGGTTGGAAGACTAGGGGAGGGAGTGTCAAAATTCCTTAGTGGCATTTTCAGCTAGTCAAGCTTTGGCACATTCAGTTGAGAAGAAAAACCAAAACCTCTTTTGGCACTTGTCGAATCCCCTTTTGAAGCACCTAGCCGAATCCCAAGAAGGAACCATTTGAGTTTCTTTCTTTTTTCCTTTGAAACCGAAAGCCGAAAGCACTTTAGGCTCTTGCCAATTTCTTTCTTTGGTATTGAGTCGAATCTCCATTTGAATTCCTCTCTTATTTCATTGAAGCCGAAATACTATTCCCCCTAAATCTCATCTCTTTTTGCTCTCTATTCTTGAGGGTTGGCCGAACCTTTTTCTTAACAAGCCACTCTCTTTTCCATTGATTCTTTCATCTTCTTCTCACCATCATTTAAATCGAATATTCCCCTTTCATCCTCTCATTTCATGTTGGCCGAATCTACTTTGATTTCTTTTCTTAAGCCATAGCCGAATTCACCTTGAGTATTCCATCACCATTGTCGAAATCCCTCTCTACTCTCCTCTTCTCGTTCTAACTTTTGGCCGAACATCAATCAAGCGTGGATCTCTCTTGTCTTCTTCTCTAATCGGTTTTGGTGTGGGTAAGTGTCCTTGGTCGAATCCCTTCTTTTTTCTTCTTCTTTTCCCTGTCGATTTGCTTAGAACCAAAAGCTAAATTTTGGCATTTGTCTTGGTTCTCATTCATCTATGAAATCAGTTTCTTCTAGGGTCTCCGGGATTTTGAGCGGTGGATCGGGGTCATCTATTTTCTATCAATCGGTCTTGGCAATTCAGTGGTAAGGTTTCATGCCGACTCAATCTTTCTCTTAGTTATTTGAAAAGCCGAAGGCTATTAAGATTAGGTGTTCAGTGTTGGTCAATTGTAGGGGAAGGCTCTATCTCATGGATCTCGGGTTATGACTGGTGATCAAAAAGCGTTAAGGAAAGGGGAGGATCTAGTGCGTGAGATCTTGATCTTCGGGATTGAATAGTCGCGTTGGTAGCCAGGTGTGTATCTTACACACTTCATAATCCATGTAAATGTGCTAATAACCTAAACATGTTAAAAGCCGAAAACTGTGTAGATTTCAATATGGTACCTTTATGGGTATGAGCAAGGATTTCAGGTAAGTCCTTTTTGGTTGAGATTATGGCACATGATTTTTGATGATATTATCTATGTAGGATCGATATATGTTTAATGATTAAGCATGATGGCATGATTTGTATGTGCATGAGCATTAATATGGGTGACATGAGAGGAGGAGGAAGAATGATATCTGTGACTTTGGGTCACCAGTGGTTTGGCACCACCAATGGTTTGGTACCACAGTTGATATTCGTGACTTTGGGTCACCAGAGGTTTGGCACCTCATAGCGACTCATCCCAATGGCTTCGCACCACAGTGGGTTGGCCCAACATTTGATAAAACGGGATTGTCGCCAGTGATTTGGTATCACAATGTGGGTTGGCCCCATATATGGATTATTCGTAACTTTGGGTCACCAGTGGTTTGGCACCACAATTATATTGATATCAGTGACTTTGGCTCACCAGTGGTTTGGCACCACCAGTGGTTTGGTACCACACGGGGTAGAGAAAGGAGTTGTGGATGGTTAGGTTTGGGTGCATGATATGTTTGCTTGATTATGACCTGTGAAAGAATGTTGCTATAATCGGGAGGGGGATTATGCACTGAGTCTTGGTGACTCACCTTCTCCCTTATCTTTTCAGGTGACTCGTAGATCGCGGATGAGGAGCCGAGTGGACTCGAGGTGGCCATGCGACTGTTATTTTCGATTTTACTTGGACTTTCGATTTGGGTACCTTCATTTTAAATTCTGATTTTATTTGGGTTGTAATAAGGCCATTAGTATTTTTATTTAGGGTTTTATTATATCTACTTTAATTTTTTAAATGTTGCTAAGTAAACTGTTTAACATGTTTTAAATAACCTGATAACCAAAGTTTTCAAAAATTATACTACACAACGGGTTTTCTAAATCTTACCATCGGGTAACAATATTTACAAGAGGATAACAAAGTTAAATGATTTTCAAAATCTAAGTTTTCCAAGCTCAAAATCAAATGGTTTTAAATTAACTGAGTAAGAATATACTCGGGTTTCAAAAGACTTTAACGTTTTTCTTAAGTAATGAATGGCAAACGAGTTTTAAAAAGCCTTTCGGGATTTCCAGTGACTAAACGTTTTCAACTATACATGCACCGGATTTTCGCAAACACAAAGCAAATAAAGAAGCTTTTTCGCTAAAACTAAACCGGCAACTTGTTTTCTTCGAAACATTTTCACTCCGTGACATGCCAGATTCGGTCGTGGTGTGTTGACCGGGTTTGGGGTGTTACAATATATTAATACCATAACACATAAAATAACATTAAAATAGTTTTCCTCAACTTCGATTTAGTGGTCCCGAAACCACTGTTCTGACTAGCCCCTAAATCGGGTTGTTATAACTCTCTCATCCTTTAGGGATTTTCGCTCTCGAAAATCTTTTCGGTAAAGAGGTTTGGATATTACTCTCTCATGGCTTCTTCTGGTTCCCATGTAGCTTCTTCTACACCGTGTTTTTGCCATAACACTTTTACTAAAGCTATATTTTTATTCCTCAATTGTTTCACTTCTCGAGCCATAATCTTACTCGGCTCCTCCTCATATGTCACGTCCGGTCGTATCTCAATTTCTGTTGGAGGGATCCCATGCGAAGGATCAGAGTGATAATGCCTTAACATCGATACATGAAACACATTGTGAATTTTCTCTAACTCTACCGGTAAAGCCAACCGATATGCCACTGGCCCAATCCTCTTGGTAATCTCATATGGCTCCATGAACCGCGGACTCAATTTCCCTTTTCGACCAAATCTCAATATTTTCTTCCATGGGGACACTTTCAGAAATACTTTGTCACCTACATTAAACTCGATTTCCTTTCTTTTCAAGTCCGCATACGACTTTTGTCAGTCTAAGCAGCTTCCAGACTGTCCCAAATCACTTTCACTTTCTCCTCAGTCTCTTTAACCAAATTGGCCCCATGAATTTGCTTCTCACATAGCTCGGTCCAATACAAAGGAGTTCGACACTTACGATCATACAAGGCTTCATACGGTGCCATCCGTATACTCGATTGATAACTGTTGTTGTAGGCAAACTCAACCAAAGGCATGTATCTCTCCCAACTACCTTCAAATTCCAACACGCAACATCGGAGCATATCTTTAAGAACTTGAATCACTCTTTCAGACTGACTGTCAGTTTGAGTATGGAATGCAGTACTAAAATTTAACCTTGTACCTATAGCTTCTTGCAACTTCTTCCAAAACCTCGAAGTAAATCTTGGATCTCTATCCGAGATAATAGATACAAGCACTCCATGTAGTCTCACCACCTCCCCAATATACAACTCAGCCAACTTATCCAGCGAATAATTAACACGCACTGGTATAAAGTGAGCCGACTTCGTAGTCTATCCACTACAACCCACACAGCATCTTTCTTTTTGGGAGTCATAGAGAACCCCGTTACAAAATCCATGGTGATCCGATCCCACTTCCATTCGGAATCATCACTGGCTGAAGTAATCCCGAAGGCACTAGGTGCTCAGCTTTCACTTGTTGACATATTAGACACCTTGTTACAAACTCCGAGATGTCTCTTTTCATACCCGGCCACCAATAAAATTTCTTCAGATCAATGAACATTTTCGTACTGCCCGGATGTATTGACAAATAACCACTATGTGCTTCATTTAATAACTTTCTGGATCAATTCATCATTCTTAGGTACACAAATCCTATCATAAAACATCAAACAACCATCTGAACTTATCCGAAAATTAGAATCATCTTTCAATTCACACTTAGCTCTCTCAGCTTGCATCTCATTATCATTTTTTAAGCTTCACATATATGTTGAACAAATAGTGGCCTAGCTCTCAACTTGACTAATACAGCACCATCATTAGACCATGCTAAGCTCGTGCTCATAGCTTTCAAAGCATACAGGGATTTCCTACTCAGGGCATCAGCAACCACATTCGCTCTCCCCGGATGGTAATCGATTACTAGCTTATAGTCTTTTAATAACTCAAGCCACAGTCATTTTCGCAAATTCAATTCCTTTTTATCCATCAAGTACTTTAAACACTTATGATTTGTGAAGATTCGGCACTTCTCACCATACACGGCCAACTCCAAGTCATGAGTCAGATAATTCCTCTCATGTGGTTTTAACTGCCTCGAGGTGTAAGTGACTACCTAACCCTCTTGCATCAACACATACCCGAGACCATTAAACGATGCGTCACTATAGACCACAAACTCTTTCCCCAACTTAGGTTAAACCAAAACCGGTGCCTCGATCAACAATGTTTTCAATCTCTCAAAACTCTGTTGATATTTCTCAGTCTATTCAAACTTAACATCTTTGTACAACAGTCTCATCACTTAACATCTTTGTACAACAGTCTCGTCATCGGAGTAGCAATCATGGAAAATCCCTTCATAAATCGTCTATAGTACCCCGCTAAACCCAAAAAGCTTCCGACTTTTGACACGTTTCTTGGCGCTTTCCACTCCACAATAGTCGAGATCTTACTCGGGTCAACTTAATACCATCACCCGACACGATGTGTCCTAAGAATCTGACCTCTCAGAGCCAAAACTCGCTCTTGCTAAATTTAGCATGCATCTTCTTGTCTCTTAAAGTCTACAAAACAATTCTCGGATGCTTTGCATGATCACTCTCATCCCGCGAATAAATCAATATGTCGTCGATAAAGACAACTACAAACTTGTCTAAATACGGTCGGAAGACACGATTCATTAAATCCATAAAAATCGCAGGGGCATTCGTTAAATCGAACGGCATGACCAGAAACTCATAATGACCATACCTCGTCTGGAATACCATTTTCGGCACATCTAGCTCCTTAACCCTTAGCTGGTAATAACTGGACCTAAGGTCAATCTTGGAGAATATCGTAGCTCCCTTTAGTTGATCAAATAGATCATCTATTCTTGGTAAATGGTATTTGTTCTTCACAGTCACTTTGTTGAGCTATCTGTAGTCTATACACAATCTCATTGACCCATCCTTTTTCTTTACAAAAAGCACCAGAGCACCCCATGATAAATAGCTCGATCTTTCAAAACCCTTATCCGTTAACTCTTGCAACTGAACCTCCAGTTCTTTCAACTTTAATAGTGCCATCCTATACAGAACAACCGAAATTGGTGTCATTCCCAGAACAAACTTAATCCCAAACTCAACCTCTCTAACTGGAGGTAATCGAGGTAACTCTTCTGGGAATACATCCGAATACTCACATACAACCGGCGCTATTTCAATCTTTACTTCAAACTCTTGAGTATTTAACACAAAAGCGAGATAAGACTCGCACCTTTTCCTCAGATATTCCTCAACCACCATGGAAGAAATCATCACCGATAAACTATCTGACCCACTTGATTCAACCCGAATAACGTCTCCATTTTCACATTTCAATTCAATAAATTTACTACCACAGTTCACTAAAACACTATGGGTAGTCGACCAATCCATACCAAGAATCAAATCAAATTTATCAAAACATAACAACATAAGGTTTGCCGGAAAACAATGACCCCTAATTATCAAAGGACACTTCCTACACACTTTGTCAACTAACACATATTTACCTAATGGGTTTGACACCTTTACCACAAATTCTGTAAACTCAATAATTAGACTTAAACTAGATGCCAATCTCATACAAATATAAGAATGGGTAGACCCGGATCAATTAAAGTAATAATAAATGTGTCATGAAGAGAGAAAGTACTCGTTATTACATCTGGCGATGATGCTTCTTCTCGAGCGTGAATAGCGTAAGTCCTCGCTGGCACCCAACTCTCTGGACTCACAGTAGAGTCTCGTGATGCACCTCTACCACTAGTCCCACCTCTCGGTCTTTTGTGGCCTACCACTAGAGGATACTCTATTTGATCTTATCTCTTGCTTCCTCTCATTGTCATCCCTTTTGGGGTAATTTCGGATGAAATGGTCTGGGAACCCACACTTATAACAATTTCGATTATTTCCCCAACACTTTCCAGTGTGATGTCTACCACAACTTGGGCACTCTGATTTGGACTTTGGTTTGCCCACACTTGCCATTGAGGTAGCCTGAACTCTTGAACCCGAGTACGTGTTGCCTCGCTCTCCTTGCGAATACCCGACTGATGTAGTCTTCCGAGGGTTTACTTCCTTGGACCTCTTCGATTGAGTTTGGTAGGACTTACTCATCGGCTTTTTCCTTGCATCCCGAGCCTCATTCACGGCCTTTCTCTTTTCCTTACTCAATTTTTTGGCCTTATTGGCCCTATCCACCAATACCATAAATTCTTTTAGTTCTAAAACCCCAATTAAAAGTCTGACATCCTCGTTTAGCCCATCTTCGAACCTCTTGCATAAAATGGCTTATGTAGACACACACTCTTATGCAGACTTACTGAGCCTAACAAATTCGCGCTCATATTCTGCCACAGTCATTTTTTCTTGCTTTAACTCGAAGAACTCCTTTCATTTCTGGTCTACAAACCTTTGACTTATATACTTCTTTTGGAACTCTTCCAAAAAGAATTCACACATCACTCACTCCCTCGGAACCACTGATGTCAATGTTTTCCACCAATGGTATGCCGAGTCTCTCAGCAAGGATACAACACATTTTAAGCTCTCCTCAGAGGTACAGGGGAGTTCTTCAAATACTCTCATCGAGTTCTCAAGCCAGAATTGTCCTCTCATGTCATCATCTATATTAGCTCGAAAGTCATTAGCACTTGCTTCCAAATTTTGTCCACTAGGGGTTTAGTGGTCCTCACTAATTCTATACCTTGGGGAGCCATAGGAACTGGCTAAGGTATAGGAGGGGTGAAGGAGGTTGAGCATTAGGGTATGCTCGTACATATTCTGCGTACCAATTACTCATCATTTGGAGAAAAGCTTCCCGAGCCTCTTCTCCTTAAACCTCAGTCTCGAGTCCACTCTGTACAAGCGCGGTCCCTTACACGGGAACCGCCGCATTACTAGTTACGTCATCAGCAGTTGATTGGTCGGGATCCATACACTACATAAAAATAAAGTTTAGAATCATCAGAATCCACCATACTATCATTATACGCTTATGGCATGTATAGCTAGACCCTTATAAATGCTACGGTAGTCTAAGAACTGACTAAACCATAGCTCTGATACCACTAAATATAACACCCCTTACCTAGGTTCTTCGTCGAAACCGGGTGTAAGGCATTATCGAACTTGACTTATTGATCATTCCACTTTAGGCTATAAAATTTTCTCCAATTTAAAACTTTTCGTTCACCATCACACCATCCTTATTATGGGTCAACAAGACCCTTTACACCCGCTCGGGATATTGCGGGACCAAAATGGAACTTTATGATCACTTAGAAAATTTTCACCTAAACAAGGGCAACACACCCGTGTTGGTCTAGGGACACGCCCATGTGCCCCTAAGACATGCCCGTGTCTTCTACCCATGGTCGACATTGACTAATTTCACACGACATTGGCATGGACACGACCGTGGCCCTGGCCCGTGTGCCAAACCATGGCACTCTGACTCCTTCACACGGACTATACACACGCCCGTGTTTGATGCCCGTAGTCGTCCCTGATTAATCCACACAGTTGGTCGCACGCCTGTGTGCTTTCATCGTATGGCGATTCAAATTTTAAATCCTAAGTGCAGACTTTACACGGCCTAGGCACATGCCTATGGACTGTCCGTGTGTCACACATGGCCTAGACACACGCCCTGTGTCTACCCATATGGACAAGAATGAGGCTATTTGCCAAGCTCTTTGCACCCCTCTAGTTCACACCACATGAATCCATTCAACATATGAATAAACAACTCATAATTTGCAACATGAACTTTCATAAATAACTTCATATTTTCATAAATGACAAGGTGAGCCATCAGCCATGGCAATATACAAAATAGTTGTCTTAGCAAGGGGCCAACACACTTTTGGCCAAAATAACAAAATAATCTAACTAATCTAGCCCCTATACATGCCATATACAAAATTACTAAGTCTAGATATACCGAGGTGAGCTGATAGTGTGGGCGATCTTCTGCTTATTGACATATCCCAGCTCGACTCTTCAACTCTATAAATCAAGGGAAAAAGAAAGGGGGAGTAAGCTTTAAGCTTAGTAAGTTTACATATAAACAATTAGCATTATAGTATGTGTTAAATAATAAACAACATTACATACTAAACAAGAAGCATTCCATATTCATAATCATGCATTCATGACACAAATTCATTCTTTGCATTTAAGTTCTATTTAGGTGTTTTCATACTAACACCCTTCACAAAAGTTGTTTGTCATCTTCCTAACATTCATTTTCTTCCATAAAAACTCAGCTAACAACATAAAAATTCTCATGGTAAGTCCCTAAACTTTCAACCATATCACAAATTAGTCCCCTTATTAGCTAGCTTAAGCTTTGGGGACTTCAAAAACACAAAAATAATCAATTAAAACCACCTAAATCACTTACTTGAATGAGAATTGAGTGGCTAAATGTTTGAACCTCAAAGACCTCTATTTTCTCTTTAATTTTCGGTGGAAAGAGATGAGTGAATAGTGAAATATGATAGTTTTTCTTTTTACCATATTTTATTCATCTTTTCTCACCTAATTTCACCCAATTTAACTACAATTAATGCTCTTGCCCTCTTTTTCTATCTAAATGTAACACCCCAAACCCGGCCTAGAAGTTAGGCCTGGATCTGGCGTGTCACATCAAAGGCATAATTCAAAACGATTTTGCTACTTAGAAGTTTAAGGCCCAAAAGCCCAAAATCTTTGAGCCCTGTTAAGAAATGATAAAACCCATTTTAACTATTTAAAGTATTTTGAAAACCAAGTTTAATCATAAGATATTTACTTAGGTTTAATGATTAAGTAAATAGTTGGAACAACAAAACCCAAATTTTAAAGTCAAATCGGTGTACAAGGCCTTATTACATTCAACGTAAATAAAACAATTAAAACCATGTCTTCTAAATAAATAAATAAAAATTTAAACATCTTGTACTATGGCCATCTCTGAGTCCTCTCCCATGTCGAACCGTATACTGAGGATCACCTGAAACATTAAATAAAAAGGGGTGAGTTTCAAAACTCAGTGTGTACATCCCTTGGCAATCAAATCAACATACAAATATTCCATTGGGCCTAAGCCCTATCAAAATCGGTGGTCTTGGGCCTTAGCCCACAATGACCCCATATCATATCATATCATACCATATCATATACAAAACAAAGTAATGCAAAACCCTCCCCAAAAATCCATCCACTACATACCATTTCCCTTCCAACCCTACACACCTGTGGGGATTTCTAAATCAACCCACCCATCCTCTACACACCAAAGGTAGCACTCACAACGGCACTACTTAATTTTACAGAAAGCTGCTAATCATGTAATAGGCTTAAAGCCACCGGTGGATCCACGGTCGTCAAGCGACTATGCGATCCTCAAATTCTTCCTCCGTACCATAATTTCCACCCATATGCATCCTAAAAAGAATATCGTATGAATGCAACATGCATATGAGTAACCTCCATAAAACTCATGCTCATCACATAAGGGTATTTTAGTCATTTCACAACCTAAGGGTATATTCGTAAATCTACTCTACAGGGGTATTTAGGTAATTTTACAAAATAGAGGTACTTTGGAAATTTTATAAATTAGGGATGTTTTGGCATTTCTGCAAATCAAGGGTATTCTGGTAATTTCACAATTCGGGCTATTTTAGTGATTTTGAAATCTAAGGGTATTTTGGTAATTTTTAAACTAAAGGTATTTTAGGTATTTTCAAACCAGGGGTATTTTAGTAATTTTACAAATCTAGGGGCACTTGGTCCCTCTTAGGTTATAGTTATGACCTTTGGCCCATTAATAAGTCCTTGCGGCTAAAATGAATAGACACTATGCACCAGGTAGGATTCTAGAGAAGAAGAGGTGGGCCACTAGGACCGCTTAAGTACCAAGCTCTCCCTAGATCCAATCCTAGACATGCATATGTCCATTGCCACACTCTAACCCAGTGACTTGTTCACAGACATGTTTAATTATTAGAAAGTCTTATGCGGTTTAAGAGTTGTTCACGGACTTATTCACGGACTTGTTCACAGGGCCCATTTAGCCACTTTTGGCTTTTTGGCTTTTCGGCATTGCCGACATCATGTGTGTGTAATGTTTGTACACACCTGGTTACTGCGACGTGCTATTCTATCCTTAGCCTTGAACCTACAACCAACCAACCAACCTTTCGGCAATAGGGAGAATTTGGCTATAGGAAAACCGATTAAAGGGGAAAAGAAAAACTAAAGACAACTCAAAGAACCTTTCAAGCATTCGGCCCCCTCCTTTTATAGCCACAGGCCGAATACACTTTTCCCATAGTCCCTTTCTGCACCAACTCCTCTCTTTCCTCATTCCTGATTTTTCTCCCTGATAACACCTTAATCTTATCCGAAATTTCCTCCATATCCATCACACCTATTTACTTCAAACTCTCCACGGCAAGAGTTCAAACCAACAAAACTCTTGACGTCTACCTATGCAAAATAAAACACTCCAAAAATACACTCCTAATGCTCGAACCTTGGACCTCTTTAGCTTACACACACGCCACCTTATAGCACACAAGTGACGCCACTTACCACTGGACCACAAGCCTAATTGTGTCCTATTTTCTCTTAATCTGCTTAACAGGCCTCATGCTTGAAACTAGGGTCCACTAAAACAAGAAAAATAAAATTTTTCCCTATGGTTTCCCCTATCCCTAAGGCTTCAAATGATCCCGATATACCTTAATATTAATATTCTAAGTGCTACACATACATACTAACTTCAATGTACAGAAATTAGGGTTTTGAGATTTTTGAGGCATTACACTATGGCCGGCCAATAGATCCTATAGGGCCTAATTGCACTTTAAGGACCTCCAATTTAGTAATCTATGGCTATTGGACACCTTTACCTTGAAAAATAGAACTTTTGCACTTTATACGATTTAGTCTTTTTTCACAATTAAGCATGCTATCACTCAAATTAAAGCACCAAAATTTTCACATAGTCATATATTAATACCATAACACATAAAATAACATTAAAATAGTTTTTTTCAACCTCGATTTAGTGGTCCCGAAACCACTGTTCCAACTAGCCCCTAAATCGGGCTGTTACAGGTGGTGTGTTGGCTGGATCGGAGTGGGATGCATCCTCATACTGTTGCATATATGTTTATGAGATTTGTCAGTGTGCTGGGCTTAGGCCACTTGTTCTGATATTGGTTTGGGCTAGGCTCAATTAATTCTGTTATGGGCTGTAACCCAAATGATACTATAGTGGGCTTTGGCCCACGTATTCTCTAAACTAGACTGTATTGTTACTGTTAAAGGGCTTTGGCCCAGACTGTTTCGATTTCTATTTCGTATACTTACTGTTACTCTAGTAAGGGGATTACACATTGAGTTTTCGTAAACTCACCCCATTTTTAACTATGTAGGTAATCCCCAGCGTTAGGAGGATCAGTGCTGCGAGGGACTCGGAGGTGACCACACGATTGCGTCTGTTATGCTTTGGATTTTATATATGTTTTAAATTTTGTTTTGGGTTTTAATTTCTGTAATAAGACCTCTTTGGATTTAATTCTGAATTTGGGATTTTTTTATGTTTTATATCTGTTAGACGTAGATGAGTTTTCAACCCAATTACTGTTTTTAAAAACATACGATTTAAACTTCTTTACCTTAAATTAGCTTCCATAACTAAAAGAGATTTTTTAATGAAGTTAATAACATTTTAAAAAGTGATTAACTTTTTAATGAACCACGTGTTGAAATTGAACGAACACGAACTGAGACTTTAGTTTTTAAATATTAAGAAGGGTTTTCAATGAAAACATGGTTTTCGAAAAACACTTCAATGTGACACGCCAAATTCGGGCCTAACTTTTGGGCTGGGTTTGGGGTGTTACAGTATATTTAGTACTTTTTGGTATGGAATAGATAGGTAAACAAAATGGTACGTTTTGGCAAAACTTAGCTAAAGGTTAGTTGAACATTTGGCCAAAATTGTGCATATAATTGTACATGTTTAATTGTTTTGATTGAGGTGCCTTTTAGGCATATTGGTTGTATATTTATATACTTTAATTGGGTAGCTTGATGATGTATGTTATTAGCGTAATTTGAAGGCTTGTTTATATGTGGAAATTTGGTTGTAGGTATGTGCTTGAATGGGTGAGAAAAATGGCTTGGAAGTAACCTATTTTTTGTCCATACGGGCAGAGACACAGGCGTGTGTCTCAGCCGTGTGTGACATACGGCCAGGCGACACGGTCGTGTGTCCCTTGTAGCTTTCAAAGGGTTACAAGTCAGGCTGTTACACAGCCTGGCACACAGGCATGTGGCTTGGTCATGTGACCCAAGTCAGAGAGTTACACTAGCCAGGACACGACCTTGTGTCCCTACTTCGAATGCCCATACAGCCTGAGACACGGGGGTGTGTCTCAGCCATATAACCCTTGTAGTTTGAAAATTTTCATATTTTTCTTGAAAATTATATATGTTTCTGATTTAGTCCCGATTTGTTTCTAATGAGCTTTTAGGGGCTCGAGGGCTCATATAAGGGACAATATGTATGTTATTGATGGAATTTGCTATAATTTATGTTGTGAAGAAAATGATTTATATTTTTAATAGTTTTAAAAAGTAAACTCCGGTAATGCTCTGTAACCTTATTCTGACAACGGATACGAATTAGGGGTGTTATATTGTGAATTGTATTAGATGCAGTTAGTATCTTCCATGGAGCTATACTTAGTTGCGACGTGCATCTACAGGTGAACGGTACTAGGTTTTGACTTGTATCCACATATGAGTTGTTTATTCCTCCTAAGGATGGATATTCATTTTAATATCCTTCGGTGTGCTATGTACGCAGACTTGGATTGAGAAATTATGTTACACATAGGTCTGTATGGTTTATTTTGATCTCGTACGCCTGAGATGTCCAGAAATTTTATGATTTCTAGAAACCTCGATTCAAAGATTATTGTTTATTCGTGGAACTCACTGAGTGTTTTTTTAACTTGCCTAGTTTTATTTATCCCATTTTAATGTATTTTAAGGCTTTGCGGATTATTTGAAGGGACTCAGCCAGATAGCAGACTCATTTGTTAGTCATCCTTTTGTTTATTTTGTACCATAAGTATATGGAGGTGCCTTATGTTCCCTGCCTCTTTTGTTTCAATTCTGTAAATAGTAAATTTGGTTTGTACCGACATACGATACTTTTTTTAGGCTAAAGTTAGTGACACTTCACCAAATATTCAACTTTTATATTATGTATGATTTAGCACACTCTAATTATGCGTTTGGTATGTGCCAATAAACCATAATCCGCCAAACGACTTTTAAAACTAGTTTGCTATGATATATTGAAAGGCTTAATCAGCGAAACATCTTTGTTTTTGATATTGCGTGATGATCTCAGTCTATTTGGTAACACCACCGTTCGTCAGTCGACCTGCCGGATTGGGGGGTTACATTTGTGCTTAAAGTTTTCATACTTTTCTTGTACACACTTGTGAGCTTTCATTGTTGTTTATTCAACTCAAGTGCTTTATTGTTTCATCATTAGTGCTAAATTGGCAAATAATCCAATCTTGTAAGGATTAATTCTTAGTTTGCTTATTTGTATCACTCTTTGATAGGGTTTTATCTTAAGGTTTGGATAGAAACCTTAAGGGAGTTGTAAGGTTAAACTTTGTCATCAAAGGTTAGTCAAATTAGTGAATTTGGGAAAATCCTTAGTAGTGGAAAGCTAAGATAGTGGAGTAGGCAATTGGGGCAAAACCACTCTAAATCATTATGTTCATTTGTTATATTTTTCTTTGAAACTTCCATAACTTTTTAAAAGACAATTTGCCCCCTTCTTAGCTATTTCAGATTGATTAATCGAGCTAACAAGGTACGTGAATATGAAAATGTGAAAATAAAGATATCTCGATAAGTTATCTGTTAGTATGAGAAAATATGGAACTATGGTAATAAAAGTTGCCGAAAATAGTTTTGCAAGCAATATTATTGTTGGAATAATGAAAGAAAATGATGATCTTGAAAAAATTTGTTGAGAAATATAAACATGGGATAGATTGACCAAAATGAAAAGACACAATTCACCTAGTATTAAATTTAGGAAGTTTTTAGACCAGTAATCCAAACATCTAAAGGTATAAAGTTAGTGAAGTGCAAATGAGTAATTTTGCAAAAACGAAATAAGAATTATGATTTCACTGAGTCTTAGCATTGATTAGGAAATATATTCTTTTGTGGTGATCCAATAACCTTTATATATTTTATTAGTTTGGCAGTTCATGGAAGATTTGACATGCGACTAATTATTGTTGTTATAGACTTTTATATGAATCACTATACAATGGAGGTTTATATTAAGATCATTGAAGAATTTAGAATGCTAAAAGCATACAAAAATCTTGAGAGATTGTTTAGTACAATTGTGTGAGTGTATATATATATATATATATATATATGATTTGATTTGAGTGTATGTATTATTATAGAATGATCATGATTAAAATTTATTAGGATTATTATTGAAATTCTCAAGTGATCAAAATATATTTACCCCAAAATTCTTCCTAACTCATGACTTTCGAATAATGATAATATAAACGTTTATCAAATATTGTTCAAGGGTCATTTGAAAATTTAGTATTTAAGATTAAATACGTAGAATACTAGATATTATGTGATGTTTTCACGAGAGAAAAATACGTATTCTTGATGAACATGAATATTTTATTATTAAGTAGATGTTTATCAAAATCAAGATAAGATTAATATATATTAAGAATGTTTATTAAAAATAAAATTTTATATCATATATATTTTTAAATCTATAAATATAAACTTTCAAAAACATTATAAATATCCTATTGATAAATAAAATAAATATTCTTTTTGCTCTTATATTTTTTTCTTTACCCTCTTTATAATTTATTTCATAACGTTATTATCTTTTTATAAAATTATTAAAGTAATTTATTATATTGGATTACAATGCCAGTGATAATATACATACGAACATAAACACAAATAAAAAGAGAAGTGTTTGACTGGCAATGGGCATATAATAAAGTGATCTCTCGCACGAAATTATTTGCTAAAAAATACTAAAAACATGTCTCTTGAGAATTGAGACAACGTCGTCTCCTTTGAACATGGTCCCCAGATCCCTTTTTAACTTTCAATTGTTAAAGGTAGCAAAACATGCACTCATAGCTTAGATTGTCGTTAAACATGTAAATAAGCGACACAATTACAAAAGAAACAAAGAGGGCGGTGCCACGTTTATGCAACGTGCCATCAACTCATGCAACCCCCTTGTCCATATACTGCTCTCAGAATGCCACATACCGTCACGCTTCCCAACTACTGTATCAATTCACACGACGTCGTTTCATGTCTTTGGGTTATTCAAATGATGATAATCTAGATTCAGAGCTGAAAAATCTAGTTTAAAAATTTTCTATTGAGTACTCGAGAAAGTATTAAGCTTCTTCTGAATCCTTTGCCTTTTCTCTATTTCAGTTGCTCTCTGATCTCTGCCCTTTAGGTATGCCTCAAAGAACACTTTGTTAACTTTCTCCAATTCATCCCAAACTGCAACCAAAATCATACACATCATACTCTAAAACTGAAAATTCTTAAAAGACCCTCAAACTTTTATATATAAAGAAAAAGATAACTCAGATGAACCTGTTGAAGTAATGACTGGTTTAATATTTGCGTGCTTAGACAAAGCTTCCATGCACTCTTCTTTGCTCATGTTGAATATCAAACACTCTTCTATAAGATGCTGCACCTGCATATACATATGACTTATAAACCTATATAGATGATAATGACTATTTACTACCAACAACGATAACTCAAAAGGGAAAGTATACTACAACATAGAAATCTAGAAGATTTACTGTTACTTACCAAGTTGATATATGAAGCAGAAGAGTCACCCATTAATCAGACAAATTACTATAAGTTCTAAATAAATCTGTTTTTCTACTGCCTAGACTTGTAGGTAAAGCTCGAAGAGTTGGAAATATATAGAGAAACAGAGATGGAGAAGAAACTAGCAGAAGGAAATAAAGTTGAAAAGCCAGCAGATAGAAAATGAAGCAAAGAAATAAAAAAAAAGAAAGTAGCTAGGAAGAGAGCTACCGAACAAGGAAGAATCAGCTTGAGAATAGAGATCAAAGAGAGGGCCAAAATTGTTCAATTTATTAAAGCATGTGGGTGAAAATTGGATATTATAATTAAATAATACTAAAAATGTTAATTGCATCATAGATCCTTCAATTGTTGTTCAGATTTTAAAATTTCCTTTCAAACATTTGAAAATTTTCAATTACGTTATCAAAGTATCAGTCTTCGAGTCAGCTGGCCTGAATGGTGTAATTAAAAAAATAGTGTCATTAAAACTTAACATATATTAAATTTAAGTTGTTTATTCAATAGTTGCATATTTTTATAATTAAATTTGTGTTTTAAACGTGATATTATTGACAGCTAGAATGACATCACGTTTCGAAATTATTTGAGGACATGTATAAAATCAAAGCCATAGGTTAAGGACATCTAAAGAAATTAGCTCATAAAGCTATGGGAAATATGTTGATATTATTTCTCATGTATGACTATTATCCATATATTTAAGTTTCTAATTTAACTCATTTCATGGTGAATTGAATATAAAAATATTTTTATTTTTATATAAAATTCTATAAAAATTAATAAAACCATAAATATTTGAACTTTTTATAAGATTATTTTTTCAGGAGCTTTTAATTTATTTATTGTATTAATTTTTTCACTTGACTCTGGTATTTATAATATTTATTTTATATTATATGCTCATATCTTATCTAAAATTATATATTACATAAAGAGATGTGAATGAAGTCTTTTTTATTTTTAAGGAAAAATGTGAAAGAAGTCATAGGTTGTAGGTTGGTCTAAAGCGCACGTGGTAGGATGTCTGTGATTGGTGGAGAGGAGATTAGAGGAGATTCTATAGCAGTCACCGTTCGTATCATACGTGGCCATTATGCTACACTCCGCGTGACCTGTGGACCCGCTCATGCTGGAGACTAAGAAAACATGGGTGCACGCTCGTTCCACACTCGGGTCTGGACGTGGGATGGTCCCCACACTAAGATCGAAACGACCCCCTGAAACTGCCGTTTTACTCCCACATGTCTTAATCAATGTTGTGTTTGAATTGAAAATGGCCGGTTCAATCGGTGATAATTTCCAAAATAAAACAAACGGCTGTGAACAGATAAAAATTAAAAACTAAAATAAAATAATCCGCTATTCAACTTGTTATGAAATGTTATAAATTATTATTTGTTTTATAATTTTTATAATTTATAGTTGAATTGATAATTAAAAGAGTTGTAATAGTTTATTTTTAGTTGTGCTAAAATAATAGTTTTGGGGCTTTAAATTTAATGAGTGAGCTGGTAAATTAATATTTATGAGTCAAAAATAGTATTTTAATAATTTTTATAATGATAATTTATATTATTTGAACAAATAATTAGGTTGAAGTGGTAAATTCTTAAAGCCAAGTGATTTTAGAAAAAGAGGTATCGGGACCTCATTTTCATAAACCGAGCCCATAAATATTTTATTAAATATTTACGGAATGTTATTAGGGTTATATTAAAATTTAGTTAAGAAATTTTAATGTTTAGATAGTTAATTAATTAAAAAGATTAAGTCGTAAAAACGCAAAAATTAATTTTTATTAGTTAAGTGGGTTAAAAGATTTTGAAATGTAAGTTAAGGGACCTAGATGGTAAATATATTATGCATATAAGTAGGGGACATTTATGTTGTGTTAGTTGTTAGTTGATGTACTAAGGGTAAAATGGTAATTAAATAAATTAAACTAAAACAAAATTAAACAAAATGAAGTTGTCATCTTCCAAAGGCATTACCACCGAAATTGGAAAGAAAAAATCACCATTTTTGTGAGTTGGACATTCGGTCAAGCTTGGTATGATGCATGGCATGTGACTTTGATACCGCTTTTAATTTCTTTTATGTTTTTGAGCTCGTAATAGTTTAATCTATCTAGACCGGGGTTAAATTGTAAAACTGTTAAATGTTATAAATTATGCCATGGATGAATTTGATATGTTTTTGAAGTTTTATGGTAGATTGTTAAGTTTGGTTGTTAAATAGACACATTTTATTAAGTATTTTTTTTTTTTGATGAATTTAAGGTTTAGGAACTTATGAAAATGGTAAAATTCAAGGAAAATATTGTAAATTGTTGATAACTTTGGGATGTTATAAGATTAGATAAAAATCAACTAGCATGATTTATGGTTAAAAAAAAAAGATGAAATTGCATGTAACACCCCTTACCCATATTCGACGCCGGAACAGGGTATGAGACATTACTAAACTTATACACAAACAATTATACATAACCAAGACGTGACTTTTCACTCAAAATTAAAACTTTTCATAACACTTCTTAAACAAGCCTACGAGGCCTAAATCACACTTTAGGAATGGTTTGGGATCAAATCGAACTCTTTTGAAGCTCTCTAGAAAAACTTTGAAAATTTTCACTATACAATCCACACGCCCTTATGGAGGAAGGGACATGCTCGCGTAGCATATCACATGCCCGTGTTCCACAACCGTGTGAATTTATTTTTCAATTCAAACATACAGGGGTTTTCACACGCCCGGACACACGCCTGTGTCCCTGGCCCGTGTCCCTCACATGGCCTCAACACACCCGTGTCTTAGCCCGTGTGCAAAAACCTTGGCATTTTGTTTCTAACATCATCACCCCATAAATGTCACACGGTCTAGGCACACACCCGTGTCCTTCGACCGTGTGGCAAATTAAATTCCTAATTTTAAGTGAAAACTTCACACGGCCTGGGCACACACCCATATCCATGGTCGTGTCTTCCACACAGCTGAGACACATGGCCGTGTCTCCGCCCGTGTGTTTACTACTGAGCATACTGACTTGCAAACCTAAATGCAAGGGGACACACGGCCTAACCACATGCCCGTGTGTCTACCCGTGTGGACAAGAACAAAGCTATTTTCTAAGCTCTTTCTATCACCCCAACTCATACAAACATAAACCATATCAAACCTTCAACCATTTCATGCATAAATAATTTAAGTAAACCTCTCATGCAACTTGCACATTCATGAATAACCTCATTTCTCATAGATTCATAAGAAAGTGCCATTAATTATGGCCTTGTACAAAAAAGTTCTTTTTTGAATGAGCCAACACATTTGGCCAAAACAATATGACATTCAACTAAGTCTAGTCCTTATACATGCCATACTTAAAATGCTAAGTTTAACGATACCAAGATGTGCTGATAGAGTATATGATCCTTTGCTTATCTCCGTATCCCGAGCTGGCTCTTCGACACTATAAAACAAGGGCAAAGAGAAGGGAGTAAGCTTTAAGCTAAGTAAGTCTATATGTAAACAATAAGCATCATACCATATGCTAATCAATCAAAAACATTACATACTATGTAAGAACAATCCATATTCTCATAATCATGCTTACTCATCTCAACTCTTACCACATCCCAACCATATATCATATACATTGCTCACATTTACTTGTACTTATGCCTTGCACTTATCACCACAAACCATATGTAATTTTACTTAGACAAAGTTTCTCGATGAACACATCAGAATGATACAAGATACTTGGTGGTTTCGCACACAGCCCACCATTAATCAATAATAGAGTGGTATAGCACACAGCCCACCAAAATGATAATAATTACGATGGTATCGCACATAGCCCATCGTTAATAAATAACAAGGTGGTATCACACATAGCCCACCAAAATTTACATATTACGGATATTCATCGGTACCTATATTTCTTTTCGAAAGTTCATCTGAGAGTTTTCACATTTTCTACTATTTCAATAATTCTTACTAATAATCAATTACATCCACACAATGCATTAATAGTTAAAACATACGTAATAGGGATGTATCGTTTACACATAAATTTACCTCAGTGCAAAATATGTTAATTTGTGGCTTAGTTTGAAACCTTGCATTTTCCCCGGTCAAGGTTGTTTCTGCATTCTTCTTGATCTATAATAACAAAATTTACTCACTTAATCACTACATAATTCAAAACACTTCAAAATTTCTACTTTGGCAAAAATGATCGTTTTGCCCTCATATTTTAGCAAAATTATGATTTTACCTCTTGGCTCGTAAATTATTTTTCATCACATTTCCTCATTAAAAAAAGCCTAGCTAAACATTTATTACTCTTACAACAATTCATAATACCAATCATTTCATGCATTTACTACTCAGTTTACAACTAGGTTCTTTTAGGTGTTTTCATGGAAACACCTTTCACACAAGTTGTTTATTTAACAACCATAATTCATTTTCTTCCCTAAAAACTCAGTAAACAACATAAGCACTCACAGGGTGAATCCCTAAACTTTCAATCATTTTGCAAATTAGTCCCCTCTTTAGCTAGCTTAAGCTTTAAGGTTCCAAAAGTACAAATATTATTAAGAAAAACCACTAAAATCACTTACTAGCAAGGAGAATAAGTTGCTAAAATTTTAAGCTCCCTAAGGCCCTTCTTGAGTGTAAAAAATCGATGCAAAAAGAAGAGAAGTGAAAAAGATGATAGCCTTTTCTATATTTTATCTTATTTTATTCATTTAGTCACCTAATGCCACCAAATATTGACCAATTTAATGCTCTTGTCCCCCTTGTCCTGCTATTACCTTTAGTAAGACCTAATTGCACTTTAGGACCTCAATTTAATATTCCATAGCTATTAGATACCTCTAGCTTGTAAAATGAACCTTTCGCACTTTATGCGATTTAGTCCTTTTTCGTAATTAAACATGCAATCACCAAAATTAATGCAACAAAATTTTCATGCACCCATATAATTATGCCATAACACATAAAATAATATTAAAAATTATTTATTCGACCTCAAATTAGTGGTTCTGAAACCACTATTTTGACTAGCCCTAAAATTGGGCTGTTACAACTCTCTTCCCTTTAGAGATTTTCGTCCCCGAAAATCTTATCGGTAAAGAGGTTTGGGTACTGTTCTCTCATGTCTTCTTCTAGTTCCCACGTAGCCTCTTCCACACCGTGTTTCTGCCACAACACTTTCACTAAGGCTATACTTTTGTTCCTCAACTGTTTAACCTCTCGAGCCAAAACCTTAACTGGTTCCTCTTTATAGGTCATATCTGGCCGTATCTCAATTTCGGTTAGAGGAATCACATGCGAAGGATCGAAACGATATCGTCGTAACATTGGCACATGAAACACATTGTGTATTCTCTTTAACTCTGTCGGCAAGGCCAACTGGTAAGCTACTGGTCCAATCCTTTCAATAACTTCCTATGACCCTATGAATCGCGGACTCAATTTACCCTTTCGTCCAAATCTCAATATTTTCTTCCACGGGGATACTTTCAAGAATACTTTATCGCCTCCTTGAAACTCAATTTCTTTCCTTTTTAAATCTGCGTATGACTTCTGTCGATATGAAGCAGCTTTCAGACTATCACGAATCACTTTCACTTTCTCCTCGATTTCTCTAACTAGATCAATCCCGTAAATTTTCTTCTCCCTAAGCTCGATCCAATACAGAGGAGTCCGACACTTGCGACCATATAAGGCTTCATACGGTGCCATCCGTATACTCAACTGGTAATTGTTGTTATAGGCAAACTCAAACAAAGGTAGATATTTTTCCCAACTACCTTCGAACTCTAAAACACAGCATCGGAGCATATCTTCAAGAACTTGAATCACTCTTTCAGACTGGCCATCGGTTTGCGGATGGAACGCGGTACTAAAATTCAATTTCATACTCAAGACTTCCTACAACTTCTTCCAAAACCTCAAAGTAAACCTTGGATCTCTATCCAATAGAATGGATATAGGCACCCCATGTAATCTCACAACCTCAGCAATATACATCTCAGCCAACTTGTCAAGTGAGTAATCCACACGCACCGATATAAAGTGAGTCAATTTCATTAATCTATCTACAATAACCCATACAACATCTTTCTTTTTCGGAGTCATAGGTAACCCTGTTACAAAATCCATCATAATTCGGTCCCACTTCCATTCGGGAACCATCACTGGCTGAAGTATTCCTGAAGGTACTTGATGCTCGACTTTTACTTGTTGACAGATCAAACATTTTGTAACAAACTCAGAGAAATTTCTTGTCATACCCAACCACCAATACAACTTCTTCAAATCATTATACATTTTTGTGCTGCCCGGATATACTGACAAGCAACCATTGTGTGCCTCATGTAAAATTTTCTGAATTAATTTATCATTTTTAGGTACACAAACTCTATCATGAAACATCAAACAATTTTTTGAACCAATTCGAAAATTAGAGTTATTCCCTGATTTGCACTGAGCTCTCTTAACTTGCATCTCACTATCATTCTTTGAGCTTTAAGTATCTATTGAAGAAATAATGGTCTAGCCCTCAACTCGGCCAATATAGAACCATCATCAGACAATGGTAAGCTCGTACTCATGGTTCGCAAAGCATACAGGGATTTTCTGCTCAAGGCATTCGCAACCACATTCATTTTCCCCAGATGGTAATCGATTACTAGCTCATAATCTTTCAATAACTCAAGCCACCGCCATTGTCGCAAATTCAAATTCTTTTGTTTTATCAGGTATTTCAAACTCTTTTGATCGGTGAATATTTAGAACTTTTCACCATACAAATAATGATGCCAAATCTTCAAAGCAAAACGATAGCAGCCAACTTCAAATCATGAGTCGAATAATTCTTTTCATGCGATTTTAGCTGTCTTGAGGCATAAGCTACTACTTTTCCTTCTTTAATTAGTACATAACCAAGACCATTCATTGAAGTGTCACTGTAGATTACAAACTCCTTTCCCGACTCTGATTGTACTTGTAACACCCCTTACCCGTATTCAACTTTGGAATCGGGTACGACGCATTACCAGACTTGACTTGCTTGGGCATTCGACTTTGGGCTATAAAATTTGTTCTAATTTAAAACTTTTTCATTTACATTTGTAACATCCCCAATATAGGTCTACGAGACCCTTTACATATACCCGAGATGCTTTGGGACCAAACCGAAACTTTTAAACACTTAGAAAGTTTTGGCATAAAAATTGGGCCACAGGCCCGTGTGTAGATTGGGACACGCTCGTGTAGAATTAATTTCTTTTTAAACATACATGGGCTTTCACACGCGCCAGACACACACCCGTGTTTTTTGCCTGTGTGCTCCATACGGCCTAAACATGCCCGTGTCCTCGCCCGTGTGTAAAAACCTGGGCATTCTATTTGTGATGTTAGCAACCAATTATGGGCACACGGCCTAGGCACACGCCCGTGTGTCTAGCCCCTGGTCAACACTAACTTGCAACACTAACATGCAGGGACACACGGCCAAGTCACATGCCCATGGGGCTAACCATGTGTCACACATGGTCTACCCGTGTGGACCAGTTCAAGGCTATTTTCCAACCCAATTAGCCACCCTCACTTTCACACATTCACACACCATCACAAAACATTTCAAAATTGTAACAATTGAGACCCTAGTCAAAATAGTGGTTTTGGGACCAAAACCCGAGTCAAAAAATATTTTAATATTATTTTATATGTCTACAGTATATTATTAAGCATGTGTGAGATTTCTGTGATTTAATTTGGTCATTTGTATGCTTAAATTGAGAAAATGACTAAATCGCATAAAATGCAAAGGTTGGCTATTAATGTGAAAGTGTTGAATTGTTATTGCCTTTATTATATAAAGGACTTAAAAGGGAAATATGCCATTTTAATGTGGCTTGGACGACAATGGACATATGATAGTGATATGTTAATGTTAATTAATAAGGATAAATTAGTAATTAAGTTAATAAACTATATTATAATAAAATAAAAGCATGAAAATAAGCCATGTTTATCATCTCAGTGCCAAAATTAAAAGATAAATAAAAGAAGAAAACAAAACTAGGTTCGGCCTTTGCTCATCTTGATTAAGGTAAGAGTTTTGTTCAGTTTTTGATAATTTCTACATTTTTGCAATCGTTGCTAAGCTATCTTCAAAACCCATGCTTCAATTTTGTGAATTGATGATAATTTTGAAATGTGCTATTGATGAACACATGAGTTTTATAATGTTTAAAGATGAATCATGAAAGATATGTGTTTGATTAACATAGTTTGTCTTTGAGTTTTTGGTGATTTTGAGTAATTTGGACTTAATTGAGAAAATAATATTTTGAGGAACTAAATTGTGAAATAAATGAAATGTGTGGACTTTATGAGCATGGGTGATATTCGGCTAAGCATGAGTGTATGCAAATTTGGTGTATTTTGTGATTTTGTGAAATGGAGACTAAAATGTCAAAATGTAAAAATGTGATGGCTAATTTGTAAATTGCCTTAAATATGTGTGTTTGGATGGAATTGAATGATTTGGTGAATAAATGGGTTAAATTTGAATATTTATAGATTAAGAACTAAAGAAAACGAACTTAGATATTGGGAAATCGAAAGTAATTGAGTAGCCGAGTTCGTTTCTATTTATCCGAATTTGAGGTAAGTTGATATACAAATAAATGTATTTACATTGATATATGTATGTTCATATGAAAATTTGTGATGGTAAATGTGCATGAAATGATGAGAACATGAAATCCAAGGATGTATCGACAACAAATCAGTGTTTGAGAAGTCCCGTATGAACCTAGGAATAGATAGGATTACATATGTCATGACATAGGTGTCCGTTATGTGATATTGTGTAAGACCACGTTTGGGACATTGGCATCGATATGAGACATCGTGCAAGACCATGTTTGGGACGTTGGCATCAATTTGAGATTTATGTGTAAGATCATGTTTGGGACATTGGTATCATATAGATTCGTGTAAGACCCTGTCTGAGACAGTGGCATCGATATTTAGTTACATGTAAGACCACATCTAGGACATTGGCATTGTATGACTATTCTGAGCATTCTAAGTATCCTATTTGATTTCGAATGGTTCAACGGGAAAATTTGAGAAATGAAAGTTTAATTGAAATGTATAAATGAATCAGGTACATTTGAATTGTACACTAAACAAGTGTAAGAAAGGTAAGTGTATATATGAACTTACCAAGATGAATATGTGTATGGAATTGATGAGATAATATGTGATTTATGTTTGAATGTGATACAAACATAAGTGAAGCTTTGAGATGTGGAATGTTAGAAATCTATGGCTAAACAAGTGAGCCTAAGAACATCTTATGAAATTGCAAATGAGAAGTATTAATGACATTGTATCAATGTAATTATGTGTATTTTATGTTATGTTTAATTGTACATGGCTTACTAAGCTTTTGAAAGCTTACTCTGTGTGTGTATGCTTTGTTTTATAGATCGTCAAAGCTACTGAGGGCTCGGGAAATAATCAAGGATTTCCATAACACTACTCAATCTTATTTGGTACCCTTTTGGAAATGTATATACTAAAGTATGACATGTATAGGCTAGTTACCTTGTGTTAAGTTTGAAATATGTGTATAGCCATGTGATATGGCTAGTTAAATAGTTGTGTAATAAATGAAGAGTCATGCTATATGATGTTTGGTTTTGATATGATTTCATGGTTATGAAATAGTCAAGGTAATGTTAAGCTTATTAATGCAAAGTGAGTATATGTGTTTGATGAATGATGGTTATGATGAAGTGGTAAGTTGTCGATGAATCATGCTTGGTTTATTTGTGAATTAGTTGAGCTATTTGGCATCTAAGTTGGTATGCTTAGAAATGAGATTGAATGGGATGATATGATAACCATTTGGTGTGTTTTTGGTTGCCAATTATGTTTAGAAATATGCTTGTATGTGCTTGTAGGGATGACCCAAAGTGTGGGTGGCATTTTGGCCTTGCAAATGGCCTATAATTGCCCACACGGTTGAGCACATGGGCGTGTGGCTCGACTGTGTCCTTCATGGTTGCAAAACAAAACAAGTCAGACTCGACCACGGGCTAGACACACGAGCGTGTGAATAGCCGTGTGGTGCAAGTCAATGGCGACCATGGGTGAGGCACACGGGCGTATCCACGGTCGTGTGGACAAGTCAATATGTGTAACGCCCCGAATTTGGGCCTAGAAGTATTAGGCCTATTGGGCTTTGGGCTTTAGATCTCAGAAATTTTTTAAGTGAGCGGGAAAATGACAATTGGCATGTGGGCTTTGAGGGTTGATGAATTTGGAATGTCTAGGGGTGTTGGAGAAGTCCTAGGATCAAGTAAGGGTACAGGAAAAATTTTGGTTTTAGCCCTAAGGGAACTGTGACTTCAGTCAGTAGGCCTGTGGTCCAGTGGCAAGGTGGAGTCACTTAGGGAGCTATAAGGTGGCGTGTTGACAGCTGATGAGGTCCAAGGTTCAAGCATTAGGAGTGGTATTTTTGGAGTGTTTTATTTTGCATAGGTGGACGGCCAGAGTTGTATTGAATATGAACTCTTGCGTTAGGGTGTTTAAGTGATAAGGGAATTGATATTGGAGGGGAATTCGGATAAGGCTAAGGTGTTATCAGGGAGAAAAGTTAGGAGATAAGAAGTGGAAAGAGTTGGTGCCGAATGGGACTGTGGGGGGAAGATAGGATTCAGTTTTGGCTATAAAAAGGGGGTGCTGAATTCATTGAAAGGTTCCTTGGGTTCTATTATTTCTTCCTTTTCTTCCATTGTCAAAATTACCATCAGCCTTTCTTGCCGAAATTCCTATTTGTGCCAAACCCTTGTTGTTTTCCTCCATCACAAATCGATTATTATCTACTATTAGTCAAGGTTAAAAGTTGAATTCAGGCTGCAGGATCAAAATTGGATTTGGTAAGTAATCAGTTAACCTCTTTTGTACATTTTTCTAAAAGCCGAAAGGCTATCTAACTGTCATGTCGTTAACTCTGTGATAACAAGAATAAGGTTCAAAGATCGCAAGCGTGGTAGGGTCGTTAGCAAGGGGTAAGTGTACTCAACTCGATTGTGGTTTAAGTAAATGGCAGAATGTGTGTATGATCTACAGGGGTGACTTGTGTGGGTTATGAGTCACTCGAATTGTGATGGTGTATGTGTGAGTGCAGATCTAGGGGATACTCATGATTAGTAGCTAAGGAAGGGCTATTAGAACCCGATGGCACACGGTAAGGTTACGGTAAAGTTTTAGCTTTTGGTAAATGTTTTGATTTAGTGATTGATTGAAGGTTGGTTGGTTGTAGGTTCAAGACCAAGGATAGTATAGCATGTAGAAATAACCGGATGTGTACAAACACTACACACACATGATATCGGCAATGCCGGAAAGCCGAAAAGCCAAAAGTGGCTAAATGGGCCCGGTGGGCCCTGAGGTTAAGTTTGATGAAATTGATTGATTTGGTTATATGGATTGCATTAGTCATGCATGTTACATGATCTGGAATTGTTTTGGGCTTAATAGGCCATATGAATGAGATCAGGGCCTGATGGGCCATAAGAGTGTGATTTGGGCATAAAGGGCTTTATGAACGTGAAATGGGCTTGATGGGCTTTATGAGGACGTAGAATAGTATGCTAGGGTTTAATGGACTTTAGGCCTAGTTCTGAACAACTCTTAAACCACATAAGACTTAGGCTAATAATTAAACATGTCCGTGAACAAGACGCTGGGTTAGGGTGTGGCAACGGACATATGCATGTCTAGGATTGAATCTAGGGAGAGCTTGGTACTTAAGCGGTCCTAGTGGCCCACCTCCTCTTTTCTAGAATCCTACCTCGTGCATAGTGTCTGTTCACTTTAGCCGCAAGGACTTGTTAATGGGCCAAAGCTCATAACTAAAACTAGAGAGGGACCAAGTACCCCTGATTTGGAAATTACCGAATTATCCTTAGATTTGTAAAATTACTAAAGTACCATTGATTTGAAAATTATTGAAATATCCTTAGATTTGTAAAATTATTAAAATACCATTGATTTGGAAATTTAAAAAAAATACCCTTATAATGTAGGATTACGATAATACCCTTGTAGGGTAGAATTACGAAAATACCCTTGATTGTGAAATGGCTAAAATACCCCTATGTGATGAGTATGAATTTTATGAAAGTTACTCTTGTGCATGCTGCATTCATATGATATTTTGTTTAGGATGTATATGGGTGGGAATTATGGTACGAGGAAGAATTTAAGGATCGCATAGTCGCTTAACGACCGTGGATCCACCGGTGGCTTTAAGCCCATTATATGATTAGAAACTTTACTACAACGTTGAGTAGTGCCACTATTGGTGCTACCTTTGGAGTGTAGCAGATGGGTGGGTCGATTTAGAAATCCCCACGGTGTGTAGGGTTGGAAGGGAAATGGTGTGTAGTGGATGGACTTTTGGGGAGGGTTTTGCATAACCTTGTTTTCATGTGATATGATGTGATATGATATGAGATCATTGTGGGCTAAGGCCCAAGACCATCGATTTTGATAGGGCTTAGGCCCAATGTGATAATTGCATATTGAATTGTTTGCCAAGGGTCGTACATACTAACTTTCGAAACTCACACCCTTTTTATTAAATGTTTCAGGTGATCCTCAGTAAACGGCTCGAGGTGGGAGCGGACTCGGGGATGGCCACACTATAAGATATTTAGAAGTTTTATTTATTTGTTTCAAAAGACATGATTTTAATTGCTTTATTTTCATTTGATGTAATCTGTTTTGACTTTGGATTTTGAGTTTTATTGTTTCAACTGTTTACTTAATTATTAAACCTGAGTAATTTCTTATGTTTAAACATGGTTTTCAGGATACTTAAAATAATCAAATGGGCTTTTATCACTACTTAACAAGATTCAAGGATTTTGGGCTTTTAGGCCTTAAATTTGAACTTAGCAAAATTGGTTTGAATTGTGCCTTTGATGTGATATTCATGGATTCAGCCATAACGTCTAGGTCGAGTTTGGGGTGTTACAGTATGTATGCCCTATTTTGACACGGCTTAGACACACGAGCGTGTCTGAGACCGTGGGAGGCACACAGCCTGCCCATACGGGCGTGTGACCTTTGTATCTTAGAAAAATTTTAAATTTATTAGAAAGTCTATTTGTGTTCGGTTTAATCCCGGCTCTATTCTAAAGCATGTTTAAGGTCCCGTTGACCTATTCCAGGGACACTTTGATTTGCTTCTTAGAATAATATTATGAAATGTCCGTAAAAGATCTGAATTGTCTGGTAACGCCTTTAACCCTAAATGGGAACAGTTACGGGTTAGGGGTGTTACACAAATCATCAATTATAACTCTTGAATTATCACATTTAAATAATGAAAATCAAATCTTCATCCCATATACGATGGGGAACTATTACTAGTACAATTACAATCGACTCGAGCCATCATCTATGGCTATACACAACCAATCCATAAACTCTTTGAGGCCAACACATTTGGCTGCTTTAACTGTGACTTAATTAAACCATCATAAGATCCCTATACATGCCATATCTCAAGAAGACTTGAATCTCATACCCAAGTGTTTGCTCGATAGTGTGAAAACATCTCCGGCAATCTCCAACCTAAGCTAGTTAAATTAACCTATAAGAGATAGGAAAGGATGTAACAACCCTAGCCCGTATCCATCACCGGAATAGGGTTAAAGGCATTACCGGATAGATCAAAAACTTTTATAGACATTTAGTAAAACAATTCACCAATCGCAACCAAAGTGTCCCTTATATAGGTCAATGAGACCTTAATCATGCTTTAGAGTAGGGCCGAGACTAAACCAAACACATATGGAAATTCTCGAAAGTTTAAAACTCTTTCAAAACTGTCAGGGTTACATGCCCATTTGACTAGACCGTGTGTCTCCCACGGCCACTAAACACAATCATGTGTCCAGGCCGTGCCATAACAGAGCATGTATACCGTCTTATCCACACAGCCACCAGGCATGCCCGTGTGCCATGGCTGTGTGCTCTTAGGCTAGATACTGATTTATTCACATGGCTACTTGGCACGTCTGTGTGCCATGGCCGTGCACACTTGGATTGGCAACTGACTTAATCACACGGCTACTAGGCACGCCTGTGCGCCATGACCGTGTAGGCAAAATAGGCCATTTACAAGGCCAAAATGCCGCCCACTCAAGGGTCAATACCTACAAGCAATTTACCAATTCATTTCATACACACTTGACCTCCAAAAACATGTCAAACAACCAACACAACTTCATATTCAAACATGATTCATGCACATTTAACTTTCATATAATCATTCCTTTGCTCAAGCATTCAAACTCATAATGCATACATATGCTTACCATAGCTTTAACCATTTCATTAGTTTTAAAGCCATACCAAACATACATCATGTATTATATTTACTCAAACATAATATCAACATTTACTTAGCCACATCACATGGCCATTTACACATATCAAGCATAACTAAAAGTGACTAGCCTATACATGCCATATCTAGCTATATTCACATTACAAAAGTACCAAAATGAGTTTGAGTAGTGTGATGACGATCCTCGATGGTCCCCGAGCCTTCAGTAGCTTCGACGATCTATAAAACAAAGAAAACACACACAGATAAGCTTTCAAAAGCTTAGTAAGCCACATACAAATAAACTTAGCATATAATACACATATTCAATTTGATAAAATGTCATTTATAGTTCTCTTAGCAAATTCATCTCATATTCATTGGCTCATATGCTTAGCCATATAATACCACAATTTTTCCACTCAAATATCACATTCACATATAACTCATTCAAGCATATTTTCACATATTGTCTTATCATTCCATTTCACATATTCATCATAGTAAGTTCATATAGATATTTACCTTTCATGCACACTTAGTGTACATATCAAACGTACCTGATACGTATATACAAATCACATAGTCGTTCATATCTCAGATTTGCTCGTTGAACCGTTCGGAATCTAATAGGATACATAGAGTGCTCAAATAGTTGTACAATGCCAACATCCCAGACGTGATCTTACATATAATTAGATATCAATGCCACTGTCCCAAATAGGGTCTTACATGAATCATTACGATGCCAATGTCCCGGACATGGTCTTACACGTAAATATCATATCGATGCCAACGTCCCAGACATGGTCTTACACGAAATCTCGAATCAATGCCAACATCCCAGACATGGTCTTACATGAAATCTCGAATCAATGCCAACGTCCCAGACGTGGTCTTACATGATATCAAATAACAGACACCTATGTCATGACATAGACTACCCTATCTATTCCTAGGTTCAAACGGGACTTCTCGGACATTGTCACTATATCGATTCTATCTCGAAATTCTTGTATACATCATCTCATATGCATTCATCATTATCAATAGTTATAAAAACATACATAATTCAATACAAATACATTTATTTGTATATTGACTTATCTCGGATTTGGATATTCGTTCGAACTCGATTATTCGACTACCTTCGCTTTCCCGACATCTAAATCCATTTTCTTCGGTTCTTGATCTATAAATATTCAAATTTAACCCTTTTATTCATTAACTCATCCAATTCAATCCAAACACACATATTTAGGGCAATTTACAAATTAGCCCTCACATTTACACATTTGGACAATTTAGTCCCCAATTCACAAAATCACAAATTACATTAAATCACTAAATATCCATGCTTAGCCTAATTCAAACTAAGCTCATATTAATCCATACATTTCATTTATTTCACAATTTATTCCCTCTAAATGCTATTTTCACAATTTAGCCCTAATTAGCTAAATTCATCAAAAAAAAATTCAAGAACAAAACATGTTCATTTAACACATATCTTTCATTTAACACCTAAACTTATCACAAAGCTCATCATTTCATCAATGGCACATCTCATTAAAATCACCAATTCTTCAAATTAAAACATGGTCTTCAAAGATTTCGAAGCAACAATTGCAAAAACGTAAAAATGATCAAAATATAAGTCAAAACTTAATTCAATCAAAGCTTGCAAGTGCTGAATGTGTGAAAGCTTGTAAACCCTTATTATTTTCTTTCTAAAATCGGTGGAATAGAGATGATAATAGCCATTCCATGCTTTATTTTTATGTTTTAATTCATTTATTAAACAATTTACAATTTTAACCTTATACTAAAAATATGTATATAAAAACATTAAGGGCATTAATGACCTTTATCCATCCACTAACTAAATAGTGGTTTAATTGCTTCATAAGGCCTTCTCTTTTAAAAGCCACATCAAATAGGCACTTAATCAATTAGAAAAGCACTTTTACATTTTATGCGATTTAATCCTTTTGTCAAATTAAACACACAAATGATCAAATTTTCATACGAGGCTTCCACACATGCTTAGTCACATATCAAAGGCACAAAGAATAATATTAAAATATTTTACTAACTCGAATTTGTGGTTCCAAAATCACTATTTCGACTAGGGTCTAAACTGGGCTGTTACAAAGGAGGAGTAAGCAATAATGCTTAGTAAGTTCATATGCAAATAATAATCAAGCATTGACATTCATTGATTATACTCAACCACAAGGGTATTTTAATGAGGTTTACTTTTAAACTCATGGTTACCATTCAATCGTTTATAATGCTTACTCATTCCGTCTTTTACCATGTTCTAACCATGTGACAATTATAGCACTCTCATTTATTAGCACATAATCCCTGCATCTATCATCACAATAATCCATGAAACATTTACTTAAATAATTTCTCAATGATCTATTCAGGATAATACCAAACTCTCGGTGGTTCCGCACACTGCCCACTATTTAATAATTTATAAGGTGGTATCGCACATAGCCCGCCATTTAATACTAAACACGATGGTATTGTACACAGCCCAACGGTAACAAATAATATGGTCGTAACGCACACAGCCCACCATTGATTACACATTCATAGATATTTATCCACACACCTTTCCTATTTCGAATGTTCCTTCAAGAATATCCTCACACACTATCATTCTTAAATAGATTTCTACAATAATCATTTGCATTCATTCAATGCATTAATAAATATAACATATGCAATCAGGATGCATCATGTACACATAATTCACCATGGGTTCATCATATAAAGAATTCACCTCAATTGAGTTCTAACACATACTTGTACCTCTCATGATATAACCACATGCTTTCTCATTTTCAACATACCTGTTAAATTGTTCAAACTACTAAAGAATACTACGAATTCACCTCAATTGAGTTCTGGCACATACCTGTACCTCCATGATATAACCACATGCTTTCTCATTTTCAACATACCTGTTGAATTGTTCAAAATACTAAAGAATACTCTTGTGACTCACACATAGAGTACCATATCAATACCATACCCCCAATAGGGTCTTACATGAAATATCATATCGATGCCATGTCCTTGACATGGTCTTATACAAAATCTCACACCGAGGCCATATTCCAAATATGGTCTTACATGGAACCTTAATTATCACAGTATCATGCTATTTGCATTCCCTCTATTCTTAGATTCAATTGAAGACTTTCAATTCTTGACATCTTGTCAAAATGTATTTAATATATTCATAGAGTCAATACAAAATTCATACATCATCGAAATATTAAATACTTCACTATAGTTTCATTATGAGCACACGAACTTACCTCGATATCGAAAAGGATAGAAAGAGACCTATTTGTCCATATTTCTATTTTCTCCCGTTCTAGGTCCGAATATCATTTCTTTGATCTAGAATAATAAAATTTACTCATTTAATCATTTTATGATAATATTACATCATAATCTCTACTTAGGCAAAAATGACCATTTTGCCCTTATACTATGGCAAAATTACGATTTTGCCCCTAGGCTCGTAAATCATTTTTCATCACATTTTCTTATTAAAAAATCATAGATGAACATTTATTTCTCTTACAACTACTCACAATTCCAACTATTTCATGTGTTTATTACCAAATTACAACATTTACAACTTAGTCGCATTTAGGTGTTTTCATGATAACACCTTTCACAAAAGTTGTTTCTCATCTCCCTAACATTCATTTTCTTCCATAGAAACTCAGAAAGCAACATATACTTTCTCATGGAAAGTCCCTAGACTTTCAACCATATTGCAAATTAGTCCCCCCATTAGCTAGCTTAAGCTTTGGGGGTTCCAAAAGTACATTTTTTATCAAGAAATGATCACTAGAACACTTACTTGTAAGGAGAAGAGTGTGCTGAAATTTTCAAGTTCCCATGTCTTTTTTTCTTGAGAAAATTCGGTGGAGAGAAGGAAAAGAAAAGATGATATCTTTTCTTCTCTTTATTTTATTATAAAAATCAATTTTTATCACCAAATTTTCACCTAACAATATGACAAGGTCAATTCTTTATCCCCTATGGCCAACCACCTCTTAAAAGAAGGCCTAATTGCACATTAGGGACCTCCAATTAATATTCCTTAGCTAATTGGCACCTCTAGCAATTAAAATAGAACTTTTGCACTTTATGCGATTTAGTCCTTTTTCGCGATTAAGCATGAAATTGCAAAAATTAAATCACCAAAATTTTTATGCACCCTTATAATCATGCTATAACCCATAAAATAAAATTAAAATAATTTTCTCTAACCCCAGATTAGTGGTCCCGGAACCACTATTCTGACTAGCCCCTAATTCGGGCTATTACAGTACTAAAACCGGTGCTTTAGTCAACAAAGCTTTCAGTTTCTCAAAACTCTGTTGGCACTTCTCAGTCCATTCAAACTTAACATCTTTGTGTAACAGTCTCTTCATCGGTGTAGCAATCATGGAGAACCTTTTAATGAACCATCTATAGTAACCCAATAAACCCAAAAAGCTCCTAATCTCTGACACATTCCACGGCGATTTCCACTCTACAATAGCCTAGATCTTACTCAGATCAACTCTAATTCCATCACCTGACACAATGTGTCCTAAGAATCTGACCTTTTAGAGCCAAAACTTACTCTTGATAAACTTAGCATACAACTACTTGTCTCTTAGAGTCTGTAAAATAGTTCTCAGGTGCTCTATGTGCTCACTCTTATCCCAGGAATAAATTAGTATGTCGTTGATAAAAACTACAAACTTATCCAAAAATGGTCCAAAGATATGGTTCATAAAATCTATAAAGATTGCAGGAGCATTCGTTAAGCCAAATGGCATGACAAGGAACTCATAATGGCCATACCTCTTTCAAAATGCAGTTTCGGCACATCTTGCTCCTTAACCCTCAACGAGAAGAATTATCCGACCCATGATCTAGAGTTGGCCGCCATTGTGTTTGCATTGAAGATATGAAGACACCATTTGTTTGGTTAAAGGTGTCGGATATTCACCGACCATAAAAGCCTAAAATACCTGATGACTCAAAGGGAATTGAATTTGAGACAACGAAGATGGTTAGAGCTAATCAAGGATTATGAGTTAGTGATTGACTACAATCCGGGAAAGGCGAATGTGGTTGATGATGCTTTGAATAGAAAATCATTGTTTGCGCTTGAGGGCTATGAATACACAGATGGCTTTGTTGGATGATGGTTCTATTCTAACCGAGCTAAGGGCTAGACCATTATTTCTCCAAGAGATTTGTGAAGCTCAGAGTGAGGACAGTAACTTACAAGCCAAAAGAAGTTTATGTGAGTCAAATGTTGAGTCAGACTTTCGGGTAAGTCTTGACGGATGTTTAATGTTTTGAGATAGGGTCTGTGTACCTAGAAATGATGAGCTTATTCAAAATATTTTGCATGAAGTACATGGTAGATGTTTAACTGTGCACTCAGGCAGCACAAAGATGTACAATGATTTGAGGAAGTGGTATTAGTGGCCCAGTATGAAGAAAGACATTTCTGAGTTTGTATCAAGATGCCTAATCTGCTAGCAAGTGAAGGCTGAACACCAAGTACCTTCGGGTCTACTTCAGCCCATTATGGTTCCTTAGTGGAAGTGGGACTATATTACCATGGACTTCATGACGGGTTTACCGTTGACGCCAAAAAAGAAAGATGCTGTGTAGGTCGCAGCAGATAGACTCACAAAGTTGACCCATTTCATACCGGTACAAGTTGATTTTTCTCTTGATAAATTGGCAGAATTGTACGTGTCAGAGATAGTAAGACTTCATGGAGTACTGTTGTCGATCATTTCGAATAGAGATCTGAGATTCACGTCACGGTTTTGGAAAAAGTTGCAAGAGGCTTTAGGCACGAAATTAAGTTTTAGTACAGCCTTCCATATGTAAACCAAGGGCCAGTCAGAGAGAGTGATACAGCTGCTTGAAGACATGCTTCGATGTTGTGTTTTGGAATTCCAAGGAAATTGGGAAAATACTTACCATTGGTGGAATTCGCTTACAACAATAGTTTTCAATCAAGTTTGAAAATGGCACATTATGAAGCATTGTATGGGCGTAATTGCCGAATGCCCTTGTATTGGATAGAACTCAGAGAGAATAAAATTCACGGGGTTGATTTGGTTAAGGAAAGTGAAGATAAAGTAAATGTGATAAGCGAGTGTTTGAAAGCGGCCTCAAATAGACAAAAGTCCTATTTGGATTTAAAAAGGAAAGAGATTGAGTTCCAAGTCGGTGACAAATAGTTTCTGAAAGTATCACCATGGAGGAAAGTCCTCAGATTTGGCCGAAAGGGAAAATTAAGTCCGCGTTTTATCGGACCTTATGTGTAACACCTGTAACACCCCTTACCCGGGTTCGAAGCCAGAACCGGATACGAAGCATTACCTAATTCTACCTGGTTAAACATATCACATCGGGCTATAAAATTTCGTTTTAGCTTAAATACTTTCTATTCAAACTCATGACCTACTCATCTTGGACCTACGAGGCCTTAAACCTACTTCCGGAAGGTTTCAAAAATAAATCGAAAACTTCTACACACTTAGAACATTTTTGTCTATACTGGCGCCACACGCCCATGTTGCTCAAGGGACATGCCCATGTACCCCTGAGACATGCCCGTGCTCTTCACCTGTGGTCAACACTGATTTATTACACACGGCCGGACACATGCCCGTGTCCCTGGCCCGTGTCCCTCACACGACCTCAACATGCCCGTACCCTTAAACCGTGTCTGTCACATGGCTGAGATACATGGCTGTGTCTCTGCCCGTATGGCCTGAAGTTGGCTATTTTCCAAGCCAGTTCCCCTCTAAAACACAAACTCTCTTGTATCCATTTCATCAACATGTATCATCCTATAATTGGACATTCGAATATCCAATTTTTGCATACACGTTCTCATACACATTGCCCTTCATGAAATCATTTGTAAATTGCACCCACGACATCTCAATTATGCAATTACTACATACATGAATAACCACATCATAGGCGTGTAACAACCGTCAATGTTGGCCATCTCCAAATAGCCTTAATAAAAAAAACAAACATTTATTAAATAAGGGCCAACATTTTAGGCCATAAGAAATATGACTTATGTGACAAAACAACCAAGCCTACTATACATGCCATAACCCAAAAATTTATGTATCTAGATATACCAAGTGTTCCAATTGATAGTGTGAGCGAATCTCCGACGTCCAGCGATCCCCGAGCTAACTTGGTGATACTACAAGGTAAGAGAAAAGAGAGGGGAAGTAAGCATAAATGCTTAGTAAGTTTATATGCAAATAATAAGAAATTAATAAACTTGTATGGATAAATCCTCACAATAATTTCTTCAGATGATATAATCATTATATCACATGCTTACACCTTGTTACTCATGTTCATATTAATCTATCTACTTGAGTCATTGTCAATAAATTATTTATTTCTTGAGATAAAAAGTTCCAAATGAAAAACCGTAAATTTTCCCTGAAACTAGACTCACATATCTTCATACCATAAAATTTCCAGAATTTTTGGCTCATCCAATTAATACAATTTTTTCATTAAAGTTTCCCCTATTTTACCATTTGACTATTCTGACCTCTCTTCACTACGAATCAATTTTCTCCTCTTACAGAGTTCATATGACCTTCTTATTTAATTCATTTGAAAATAGACTCATGCAATATTTCATACATATAAATTATATCCCTTAATTATTTTTGTACAATATTTAATAATTTTCCAAAGTTGGAATAGGGGATTCCGAAACTCATTCTGACTATCTCACTAAAATTCAAATATCTTATAATTCACACTTTTTTTGCTTACATATTTCTTTTATAAAATAGTAGGCTCATTAAGATTTAATTTCACATCTCTCCAAGCCTTTAATTTAATTTCTACTATTTTTGGTGATTTTTTAAAGTTATACTAATGTTGCTGCCCATACTGTTTTAATGTCAATTCCACTCATTCATTAATTCTTTATGTTCACTTTCATTTATACACACTTACACCAAAGCATATTATAATTTGGCTCATAACAACCAAGTGATCATAGACACATCTTACTCGTTTGCATCCTTATCAATAATGCATCATAATCCAAGCACATTATGTATGAATCTCGTATACATACCTGCGCCTATTCATAATACTCACATATCCTACTCTTACTTATCTTGAGGATACTCCTTGAACTTCCCATTGAACTACTTGTAACATTAAGGATGTTCGGGATATCTCGTACACCTGATAGGACGCCAATGCCATATTCCAGATATGGTCTTACATGGGATCAAATACCGGTACCGATGCCATGTCCCAAACATGGTCTTACACTGGCACACTCACTGCCATGGTCCAACCATGGTCTTTTCCAATCAATTCATCACGAGTCGTAGTAATTAATGTACTTGACCTGCATTTCTCACGATTGATCCTTCAATCCAATCTCGACTTGCATACAAATCATGATTAGATAACATACATTTATAAAATAATACATCATTTCAGTTCAAATTTAATAAGCATTCACTATAGACTATCCATATGAACTTACCTCAACGCGAATTGGTCATTTTGATTGACATTTCTCCGTACTTGGTCCAAATCTCGATTTGTTTGATCTAAAAGGTCACATTTCACTTAATTATCACTCACATTACTCATTTTAATACAAAAATCATAGTACAATAAATTTATAATTTTGCCCCTAAACTTTCTCATAATTATGATTTTACCCATAGGCTCGTAATATGATTTTTATTCAATTTCTATGAAATTCAAGGTCAGCCGAACCTTTTTCTCTTCCAAAGCAACCTCAAATTCTTATTATTTCACACTTTTAGGAGCATTTATAACTTTTACTAATTAACCCGTTTTAACCATTTTCAACGAAAATCACTTAGCAAAAATCGTTCTCCTAGCCTCGTGCACTCTTATTCTACCATTAAACATCAAAATGCACAAATATCTAGCATGGGTCAATTTTTAAACTTCCTTTTTCATGTAAATAAATGGTATAAATAGAAAGGTTAAGCTTCTAGGATCTCAAAAATACGAAGAACATTAAAAATGGGGCTCAAATGCACTTACAATTGAGCTTTGAAAAAGCTTGAAACCCTAGCCATGGCTTCATGAAAATTTTGGCAACATGGAGAAGAGAATGAGCAGATTTTTGGGTTTAAATTTTGTCTTTTATGCCTTAAAACACCCAAATGACAAAAATGCCATTTACACTAAACTTTCAATTTTTACCCTTCCATGACTAGTTTTATCCACAACAAAATATGATGGTCTATTTGCCATTTAAAGACCTCTAGTTTAAACCCCCATTTAAATCAAGTACTTATGTTCTAGAACTCATATTTTACAATTAATGCAATTCAATCTCAATAATAAAATTGGGCACTTTATCGATAAAATTACTTAACAAGATTTACACATCATCACCCAAACATATCATAGACTCTAAAACAATCATAAATTAAATGTTTTTACTTCGGGTTTGTGGTCTCAAAACCACTATTCTGACTAGGCCCTATTTTGGGATGTTACAATTCTCCCCTCTTAGGGATTTTCGTCCCCGAAAATTTTACCAAAAGATATACTTAGGATTGACTTCGCAAAGCACTATCAAATTCTCATTCAGCCTCGGAATCCTCAACATCTCACTTCTTAAACTAAGATTCTAAATTGTACTTTCTTATCCTGGACATAAGAACCACATCACTGAATTTCTCAAGTTCTGACGAAATACATACTAATAAGTAACTGGCCTCATTCTATCAATAGTCTTATACTCTTCGATGAACCGTAAATCACTTTTCTTTACTTACCCAATAAACTAAAATAAAATAAAAATTTTTGTCACAAAGATACTTTCAGAAGCACCTGTCACTTATTTAAGTTTCAATACTCTTATCTTTCGGTTCTGTATGCAATTTTTGATAATATATAATTGATTTCTTGGTACACAAACTCTATCTCGAAACAACAATTAAATGGTCGGTTTTCGACCTGGAGTTCCGAATCAGAAGTCGGTTCCTATCGAACACTTCTAACTTACCATTTACTGACAAAATTCTAAGTTTCACAAAATCATGGAATAAGCATCATTATTTCTGAATAATAGTCAATTTCTAATGCACATCATAAGATTCTTTTCATGCAGTATTAATTGAGTGCAAGCATAAGCTACCATTTTCACGTTCTTGTATCAAAATACACTTCAAACCAATAAACTATCTAGACTAAATAATTGAATTGGTCTTGGCTATTTCATAGTACTCTTCTAAAAGAACCATTTTCATCCGGTTGCCATGATAACTCAGACATGTATCCTATTGCAATTCTTTCTGGTTACAAATTAATGATCCTTAAATCAATTATGCAGTTTCAATAATACATAACAATCTAATTTTTAATGCATTGAGATATATCAAATTATTCAGAAATAACAACCATAGTGCGGATTCCAGCTCGACCTTTACTGTTTACTCTTTTATCAATGTTGATTCCTTTCCCAAAATCTAAAGATAAATCACATCTAATAAAATTCATTTTACTGTTAATTCTCAAAATACTAAACCACATTGGAATTGCATCTCTCTGACAATTAAAATCGTAGCGCCATTTCAAGGATAACTTCTCAGTCACACCGGTAAACAATATTTTAACCAACGCAAAAGCACAGTCTTTACACATCTAACAACAGTAACACTGTACATTCACTATCAAACTAGATTTCATAATCACAAAAGGATGATTACTTCCAGTAAAAGAATATCTCTTGCATAATTCATAAAATAAAGTCGATAAGAAATTTGGGATAAGGAAATCCAAGATTTGATACTGTACTAGAAGTCCGAGAATATAGCTCATAAGAGAAATAATATCGACTTCGACAAATTCTCAGAAAATTTCCAGAAGGAGAACAATACTTATAAGCATTGAACGATAGTAGAAGCAACATAGTCTTCATATACACATTTCACAGAATAACAATGAGTGGAAACTGAATTTCAACATCATATGAACTTTACTGTCACTTTTCTATCAACTCATTTTAATATAATGCCAGAAAAGATAGAGTAATACCGATCACGGCTTAGACAGATTAACACTGCTTTCATCTATCACTGAAATCAACTAGCATTCTCATATGATAAGAACCCCAAATGAGTCGATTAGTCAATATTAAATTTTTTTCTTTAACTGTAACATTGCGAAACCCCGATGATTTTTCATAAAATTTCATCATAACACCCCAATTATTTTAGGCCATTTAACACACATATTCACGGTATTCATCCGTATCCTTTGTCTCTTCCGAAGGCTCATTCAGGAATTTCCTCACTTTCCATCATTTAAATAAATATCAATAATATTCACTCATATTTCATATGATACATTAATATGTAAAAACATAAGTAAAAAGGATGTATCATTTACATATAAACTTACTCATTTCAAGTCTTACCACATTCCAAATACATATCGTAAATATTTCTCACATTTACATGCACTTATACCCTGCACTTGTCATCACATAGTCACATGTAATTTCACTTTGTCAAAGTTTCCCGATGAACACTTCAGAATAATATCGAATACACAGTGGTTTCGTTCACGCGCCCACCAATAATGATAAATACGGTTGTATCGCCCACCAATAATAATAAATATGGTGGTATCGCACACAGCCCACTAATAATGATAAATACGGTGGTATCATACACAACCCACCAATAATGATAAATACGGTGGTATCGCACACAGCTCACCAATAATAATAAATACGGTGGTATCGCACACAGCCCACCAATAATGATAAATACGGTGGTATCGCACACAACCCACCAATAATGATAAATACGGTGGTATCGCACACAGCCCACCAATAATAATAAATATGATGGTATCGCACATAGCCCACCAACAATGATAAATGCGGTGGCATTTCACACAGCCCACCAATAATAATAAATACGATGGTATCGCACACATCCCTCCAATAATGACATATTCACATGCTGCCATAATAAGACTAACTTCTCAATTACTTTAGTAGATAATGTCCCGGCTGAGAACAAAACATCTCGATCATCGGAGAAATTTAAACACAAATTTCATAACAACCAATACAAAAGCACAATCTTTATACCTCTAGTAACTGTATCAAAGTTGTAACACCCCTTAACCCGTACCCGTCGCTGAATTAGGGTTATGAGGCGTTACCGAACTAGACACAATTTTTCACTCATTTATAGAATAAACCCAATACGCACATTTATGTTTTTCCATATCCACAAATAATGCACAAAACTTACTTTACAAACCATGTTCCATAATGTAATACATCATAACTCCTAATCTATACAAGTTTCGAATCAAGTTTCCACCTAACAACCCCAAATTTCGTATGTCACACATATATGATACATCCATCTCATTAACCGAATATCAGCATATTATTTTATACATTCTGCAAATATGCATATTTGAAAGGATAGGTCCATGATACTTAAATAGCTTATCATTCATACATATGACACTCGGATAGTATAGCATGACCAAACAAACACATCATACTACCATAATATACGCAATGTCCCTAAAACATAAGCCATGTCAATCTAAAATTTTCAATTCATTTTACCTTATTAATTCATGGATACAAGATCATTGAATAGCCTACCAAACACACATGATATGTGACTAATTCAAATTATAAATATAAATACAGCCAATCCATTGACCACATATTCGGTTCTCAATATAAAACTTCAATGATCAACCCAAAGCATTAGTATATACATTTTCATGATCATCTCCGAATTATACCAAACACATAATAATTTAAGTGGAGATATTCGCATCGACATAATAAGCATACTTATACATATATATGATCATTTCTATACAACTACATTTAACTTCCAAGCATTATAAGCATCGCCTTATACCAAAGATTAAAATGTACCATTATATCAAACATATAAACGATGCTTAATCCCAAAGTAATGTACTTTATTTGCAAGGCCATATATATATATACATTTACAAAACCGAACATCATTCATTACTTATCAAAATACATCCTATACATGCCTTTGATTCAAAAAGGAAACATATATGTATACCAAAGAGAGTGATAGTGTGGTCGACTTTCTTGATGATCCCCGAGCCCGTAGTTGAATCAATGATCTATAAAATGTAAATACACACATACGAGTAAGCTCACTAGCTTAGTAAGTCTTAAGCCAAAGATAATTCACTAATCAAGCACTTTAACACTTTTAATCAATAAATGTAGGACATTGTATATGTATATTTCGATATGCGATTGATACAAAACCGAATACTAGTAATATATTAACTCAATTACTTCACTACCATCAACCTGCAACTCATCAAAGCACAAAGTACATATATTACATGAATCGCATGTTTATAATCATGTAAATTCAACATTCATATCCATTACATTATCACACTAAAAATTCTATTATTTCTATATTCATACACATAGATTATAAGCTCAAATTCACATAACACCATTCTTAACATAATATTTCAACTCAAGTAACATTAATCACAACTTACCTTACTTCTGATGAATTCAAATGGGACTTATGCTTATCTGAGTTTTTAACTCAATAGATTCACTATGTTACACCTCGAGCAATTTATGGTTTCTTCATTTTAAAGTATCACCGGCATTAAGCCTGCTAGGCACAAAGCCCTAATATATCACGGCACTAAGCCCGCTAGGCACGAAGCTTTGAATATATTACCAAGACTAAGCCCGCTAGGCACGGCTTCTAATATGTCACCCAGACTAAGCCTACTAGGCACGAAGCCCGAATATGTCACCTAAGACTAAGCCCGCTAGGCACGAAGTTCGAATATATCACCAAGACTAAGCACCGCTAGGCACGAAGCCTAAATATGTCACCGACACTAAGCCTGCTACACATACAGAGATATGTATTATTAACCATACTTTCGGTTCAATATCCATCTCATCTTATATTCGTATATATATAGCTCCTTTCTGAATCATAAATATATATATACATATATGTTCAAAACACTCAATGCATCCACCCTTATACATGTATATAAATATATGTATTTCAACTTAGCATTTGGCCATACTATAATTATGTTTGTTCTCATACCTTATTGAATTCGACAACATTGAATTTTACAACTAATCCCAATTATCCAAGAAATATATCCATATACAAGTGCTTAATAATTCCCATTACATCATCATACTCAAAATCCATATCCCATTCGACATCATTATAATTGAAACTTTAAATTCATTTGCACAAATACCTTTATTTATTAAAACCACTCAAACAAACCAATGGCTTATAAACTTACCTCTGAGGTCGATAAATTCGTATTTTCCGGCTATTCGTTCACTTTAGCTTTTCCCCGATCCAGCTCTTTTTCTTTTTGCTCTCGATCTAATTAAATGTCAAATAAAACTTATTCACATTTATTTCCATTTAATTTAATCTAAAATTCAAGATTATAAAGTTTATTCTTTTACCCCTAGAATTCTCAAATTTTGCTATTTAATCCCCAAAGCATAACACTCAAAGTAGAACAAATTTAGACTAAATTCTCAAGGACCGAATCTTCCTCATCATTTATTAAATCTATTTGAACCGTTAATTTGCATATTTAACCCTCAATCGTTTACCATTCTTACAATATAATCCTTAAGGTTCTAATTACAAGATATCAAAAATCTAATAACACCAACTCAAAGCCGAATATTCATAGTTGATATATCATCTCATTTCATTTTTTTTAGCTACATAGTTTATTCATGAATTTTCTTTTCATGAGTTCCTCATTGAAATGATTTCCATCAAGAATTTCAAAGAAGAAATTGATAATCTAAAATATATATTACATGTTCTAGTTTAAACCATACAAACACAAAATTCTTGTCCATGGCAACATTCGAATGACACATCTATAATGAAAATTTGGACATGGGTTAACTAATTACAAGGCTACAACCTCAAAAGTATTGAAATTATCAAAAATCAAGATGAATTACTCACCTAATTAAACCATGCAAAGACCGAAAATGATGAAGGCCATTTCTCTTCTTCTTCTTTAAAGTTTCGTAAATAAAAAGAAATAAAAGATGGACATTCCACCCATTAGTGACTTGTTTTTGTTTTTATTATAATAATCATTTCATACATATATTATTATTCATTTCATATTATGAATATAAAACATTTATTTAGTATTATTTAAAGTGCTTTTGTCATTCACTATACCTTCATGGTGGTTAATTTACCACTCCAACACCCATGCAAAATAAGACTATTCAATTTGACCACCAACTTTCATAGAAACCAATTTTTTTTCATCTTTTATCTATTATAATATTATAACATATATTAAATTATTTCATTATAATATAAAATAAAACAACCAAATTCAATCACTATTACATGCATAATCATGACCATCCACTATCTCCATTTTATGGTCAATTTGCAACTCTAAACCTCCAATTTATAAAGACATCATCAATTCAAGATTTACACATTTAACCACCAAATTTTCTATTTATACGATTAAGCCCTTTTTTTTTTTTACAATTAAGCACTAAAACGATCAAATTTTAATACGAACTTTTCACACACACCAATTCACATATAATGAGCATATAAAATAATATTAAAATATTTTTCCAACTCGAATTCGTGGTCCCGAAACCATCATTCCGATTAGGGTCAAAATTGGGCTGTTACAACAGTACTCTCGCCATCAAGTTAAAACTTATAATCATCCTAAGCATTTTAATAATAAGAAGAAACCATTTTCATCAATAGAACATTTTCTACTGATATCTCATGGCTGATACTTCGAGCAATAATTTATTAAGGAAACAAAAATAGCAAAATCTCAGAACATGGAGCTGCACAGAAAATACTCATAACATTCACTTAATTTCACAAGTTATACTCATAGCATTATACAAATGCCAATCAAACATGAACACTTATCATAGTATAAACTTTCCTTTCATCGCATCTTTCATATTTCAAAAGAAATTCCTATCCACAATTTATTCATCATCACATAAACATCATAAACTATTATTCTTACTTTTTACGAGTCTCAACTCATCATAAACACACTGTTTGCACTATCAAATTTAGCTCGGTTGAAGTGCGCATTGTCTAATAAAATAATTTACATCAGGGTCGAGAGTCGTCACACTATCACAGTTCATTATGGCATGTATAGCTAGACTCTCACACTCACTATGGTAGTCCGAGAACCAACTAAACAATAGCTCTGATACCACTAAATATAACACCCCTTACCCGGGTTCGAAGCTGGAACTGGATATGAAGCATTACCTAATTCTACCTGGTTAAACATATCACATCGAGCTATAAAGTTCATTTTAGCTTAAATACTTTCTATTCAAACTCATAACCTACTCATCTTGGACCTGTTAGGCCTTAAACCTACTTCTGGAAGGTTTCAAAAATTAATCGAAAACTTCTACACACTTAGAAGATTTTTGTCTATACTGGCGCCACACGCCCATGTTGCTCAAGGGACACGCCCGTGTACCCCTGAGACATGCCCATGCTCTTCACCCGTGGTCGACATTGACTTATTACACACGACCAGACACACACCCATGTCCCTGGCCCGTGTTCCTCACATGGCCTCAACACACCTGTACCCTTAAACCGTGTCTGTCACATGGCTGAGATACATGGCTATGTCTCTGCCCGTGTGGCCTGGAAGTTGGCTATTTTCCAAGCCAGTTCCCCCTCTAAAACACAAACTCTCTTGTATCCATTTCATCAACATGTATCATCCTATAATTGGACATTCGAATATCTAATTTTTGCGTACACGTTTTCATACACATTGCCATTCATGAAATCATTTGTAAATTGCACCCACGACATCTCAATTATGCAATTACTACATACATGAATAACCACATCATAGGCGTGTAACAACCGTCAATGTTGGCCATCTCCAAATAGCCTTAATAAAAAAAATGAACATTTATTAAATAAGGGCCAACATTTTAGGCCATAAGAAATATGACTTATGTGACAAAATGACCAAGCCTACTATACGTGCCATAACCCAAAAATTAATGTATCTATATATACCAAGTGTTCCAATTGATAGTGTGAGCGAATCTCCAACGTCCACCGATCCCCGAGCTAACTTGGCGATACTACAAGGTAAGAGAAAAGAGAGGGGAAGTAAGCATAAATGCTTAGTAAGTTCATATGCAAATAATAAGAAATTAATAAACTTGTATGGATAAATCCTCACAATAATTTCTTAAGATGATATAATCATTATATCACATGCTTACACCTTGTTACTCATGTTCATATTAATATGTCTACTTGAGTCATTATCACTAAATTATTTATTTCTTGAGATACAAAGTTCCAAATGAATAACCGTAAATTTTACCTGAAATTAGACTCACATATCTTCATACCATAAAATTTCTAGAATTTTTTGCCCATCCAATTAATACATTTTATTCATTAAATTTTCCCCTATTTTACCATTCAACTATTCTGACCTCTCTTCACTACGAATCAATTTTCTCCTAGTGCAGACTTCATGTGACCTTCTTGTTTTATTCATTTGAAAATAGACTCATTCAGGATTTCATACATATAAATTATATCCCTTAATTATTTTTTTACAATATTTACTTATTTTCCAAATTTGGAATAGGGGATTCCAAAACTCATTCTGACCCTGTCTCACTAAAATTCAAATATCTCATAATTCACACATCTTTTGCTTACTCTATTTCTTTTATAAAATATTAGGCTCATTAAGCTTTAATTTCATATCCCTCCCAGCCTTTAATTCAATTTATACTATTTTTGGTGATTTTTCAAAGTTATACTAATGCTGCTGCCCACACTATTTTAATGTCAACTCCACTCATTCATTAATTCTTTATGTTCACTTTCATTTATACACACTTACACCAAAGCATATTATAATTTGGCTCATACCAACCAAGTGATCATAGACACATCTTACTCGTTTTCATCCTTATCAATAATGCATCATAATCTGAGCACATTATTTATGAATCTCATATACCTTCCTGTGCCTATTCATAATACTCACATATCCTACTCTTACTTATCTTGAGCATACTTCTTGAACTTCCCATTGAACTACTTGTAACATTAAGGATGTTCGGGATATCTCACACACCTGATAGGACGCCAATGCCATATTCCAGATATGGTCTTACATGGGGTCAGATACCGATGCCGATGCCATGTCCCAGACATGGTCTTACACTGGCACACTCATTGCCATGGTCCAACCATGGTCTTTTCCGTCAATTCATCACGAGTCGTAGTATGAATGTACTTGACCCTGCATTTCTCATGATTGATCCTTCAATCCAATCTTGTACTTGCATACAATCATGATTAGATAACATACATTTATAAAATAATACATCATCTCAATTCAAATTTAATAAGCATTCACTATAGACTATCCATATGAACTTACCTCAACGCGAATCAGTCATTTTGATTGACATTTCTCTGTACTTGGTCCAAATCTCGATTTCTTTGAACTAAAAGGTCACATTTAACTTAATTATCACTCACATTACTCATTTTAATACAAAAATCATAGTACGGTAAATTTATAATTTTGCCCCTAAACTTTCTCATAATTATGATTTTACCCCTAGGCTCGTAATATGATTTTTTATTCAATTTCTATAAAATTTAAGTCAGCCGAACCTTTTTCTCTTCCAAAGCAACCTCAAATTCTTATTATTCCACATTTTTAGGAGCATTTATAACTTTTACTAATTAACCCGTTTTAACCATTTTCAACGAAAATCACTTAGCAAAAATCGTTCTCCTAGCCTCGTGCACTCTTATTCTACCATTAAACATCAAAATGCACAAATATCTAGCATGGGTCAATTTTTAAACTTCCTTTTTCATGCAAATAAATGGTATAAATAGAAAGGTTAAGCTTCGAGGATCTCAAAAATATGAAGAACATTAAAAACGAGGCTCAAATGTACTTACAATTGAGTTTTGAAAAAGCTTGAAACCCTAGCCATGGCTTCATGAAAATTTCGACAGCATGGAGAAGAGAATGAGCAGATTTTTGGGTTTAAATTTTGTCTTTTATGCCTTAAAACACCCAAATGACAAAAATGCCCTTTGTACTAAACTTTCAATTTTTACCCTTCCATGACTAGTTTTGTCCACAACAAAATATGATGGTCTATTTGCCATTTAAAGACCTCTAGTTTAAACCCCCATTTAAATCAAGTACTTAAGTTCTAGAACTCATATTTTGCAATTAATGCAATTCAATCTCAATAATAAAATTGGGCACTTTATCGATAAAATTATTTAACAAGATTTACACATCATCACCCAAACATATCACAGACTCTAAAACAATCATAAATAAAATGTTTTTACTTCGGGTTTGTGGTCTCAAAACCACTATTCCGACTAGGCCCTATTTTGGGTTGTTACAACACCCCTAACCCGAGAGCGTCGCCAAAATAGGGTTAAGAGGCATTACCAGACATTCAGAACGTTTCACTACCATTTCATTACACAAAGTCAAACATCAATCAAACATATTCAATCACAAGTATATAGTCCCTTATTGAGGTCTTTGAAACCTTAAACACGTGTTAGAAAGGGGTCGAGACTAAACCAGAACACATAAAGAAATTCTCAGAAATTTAAAAATTTTCAAAGTTTCAGGAGTTACACGCCCGTGTGGGCAGGCCGTGTGCCTCCCACGGCTGCTAGACTCACCCATGTGTCGTCCCCGTGGTTGAACCTGGCTTAACTCCACGGCCACCAAGCATGCCCGTATACCTTAGCCGTGGTCGATCTTGACTTGGCTCCACAGCTACCAGGCACGTCTATGTGCCAAGGTTGTGTACACTTAATTAGCTACTGACTTTGTCCCACGGTCACTAGGCACGCCTGTGTGCCACAACCGTGTGGCAAAATTGGCCATTTGTAATGCCAAATTGCAACCCACATAAGGGTCAATCTCTACAAGTATATACAGGCATACTTATCCATACAAATGACAACCAAAAACACATCAAATGAACATCATATCATTCCACTCCATCTCATTTCTAAACATGCCAATTTGTACAACCAATTTCTATGTAATCAAGTATAAATCATCCATAACCTCACTAAATCACTAAGGCATCAATTAATCATTGAGCTTACCATTCATAAAACTATTTCATTTCCATCAAGCTATATTAAGATATGCACCAAATACCATATTCTCTCATGTACCCTACTAACATTTAACTAGCCAAATCACATGGCTATTAACATCTCAAACATATACTAAGTAACTAGCCTATACATGCCATATTCTATTATATACATCCTTACAAAAGTACCAAAATAGATTTGCCAATAGTGTGATAGAGATGCTGGCGATTCCTGGATCCGAGCTAGCTTTACTGACACTGCAAAGTAGAGAAATAAATCACATAGTAAGCTTTCAAAGCTTAGTAAATTCGTAACATAACACATTTAAATCAAAACAAACTGTCACAAAGAATATTTCACAACTATATCTTTTTATATCGTACCATCCCAAAGCTTATGTGCTCATTTAACATTTCATAAATCTCGTTCATAAAATCCTCGACCACATAGGTTCCTAACATACCTTAGCCAACACTTAGTTGTCAATTACATTTGCTACTCAATACTCACTATTTCATTTCGATCAACTTCCATCTCTTCTTCAATTCAATCGCACACTTAGTGCCCAAATAATTAGTTGAAACTTATTTAGCATTGCAAACATAGTGCATCTATATGAAACCGATCTGAAATTAGTATCGCACAAACAGTGCTAATCACCAAGTCAGAGCTCATATTATTTCGCACACACAGTGTTATTCATACTGGTTACATTTTCGAATACGCACACTTAGTGCCATATAACTCAAGCTCTCATATATCATTCTCATTTCAACATTATCACAACATTCGATTCAAAACAATTAAACATAATTAAATATACGCATTATGTTTGAACTTACCTCGAACGTCGAAATATCGATACGGTCGATTAATCGAGCACTTTATTTTTGCCTCTATCTCGATACGAACTTCTCCTCTCTTGGTCTATATAGATTCAATTTCAATCCGTTCAATCACAATTTCATTCAATTTAGTCCACACACACTTATTTAGGGCATTTTACAAAATAACCCTCACATTTTTACATTTTGACACTTTAGTCCCTAATTCATAAAATCATCAAATACACAAAATCTCAAAATACATATGCTTAGTCGAATTCTTCTCATGCTAATAAAAGCTCACACATTTCATTTGTTTTACATTTTAACCCTTCAATTTCTAGTTTTCTCAATTAATTCCAAAATACTCAATTTCACTAAAAATTCCAATACAAATTATGTTAATCCAACACCAAGTTTCCATATTTCACTATCAATTAACACATAGCTCAAGTGTTCATCAATGGTTCATCACAAAAACATCATCAATGCACAAAATTACAACATGGGTTAGCTAGAGCACGAAGTAACGATTACAAAATGTAGAAATTATCAAAAATCGAGTTGAAAACACATACCAATTTTTGCCTAAGCTTGTCGAAATTAAACAAGTCTCAAACCCTTATTTTCTTTCTCAAATTCGGTGGAAGATGAACACTTTTTCCTCTAATTTCATGTTTTGTTTTATTAATCTTATGCTATTAACTACAAAAATGACCTTTCATAAAACATATATAACATATATATAATAAGGCTATTCATGTCTTTTAACCAACCACTATCTACATATTGGCATATTTTCCTCATGAGGCCCCTACAATATAAAGACAACAACACTTAGGTACTTATAAATCAGTACACAGCTTTTACTCTTTACGCGATTAAGTCCTTTCTCTTAATTCGGCACACAATCGATAAAATTACCACACAGAATTTTCACACGGACTATATCACACATAATCAACACCAAAAATAACATTAAAATATTATTCCAACCTCAGATTTATGGTCTCAAAACCACTATTCTGACTAGGGTCAAAACTGGGCTGTTACAACTCTCCCCCCTTAGGGATTTTCGTCCCCGAAAATATTACCAGTGAATAGGTGTGAATATTGCTCTCTCATAACGTTCTCAGGCTCCCACGTAGCCTCTTCAACTCTGTGTTTGTGCCATAACACTTTCACTAAGGAAATGATTTTATTTCTTAACTCTTTAGTCTCTCGTGCCAAAATTTGAATCGGTTCTTCACTATATGACAAGTCTGACTGAATCTCAACCTCAGTAGGGGCAATCACATAAGACGGATCAGATCCGTACTGTCGAGGCATCGATACATGAAACACATTATGAATCTTTTCTAACTCAGATGGCAACATCAATCTATAAGCAACTGACCCAACTCGTTCAATCATCTCATACGGCCCGATAAACCTCGGACTCAGCTTGCCTTTTTGGCCAAACCGAAGTATTTTCTTCCTCAGAAACACCTTTAAAAACACTTTGTCGCCTACTTCAAATTCAATATCTTTTCGTTTCAAGTCTGCATAAGACTTTTGGCGATCTGAGGTCGCTTTCAAACTGTCACGAATTATTTTTACTTTTTTCTCAGTTTTTTTAATAAGATCAACCCCGTGGATCTTATTCTCACTTAGATCAGTCCAATATAATGGAGTTCGATATTTTCGACCGTAAAGAGCCTCATATGGTGCCATTTTAATACTAGCTTGAAAACTATTGTTGTACTCAAACTCAATCAATAGTAAATGCTTTTCCCATATACTTTCAAATTCAAGAATACAACATCTCAACATATTTTCAAGAACCTGAATTATTCGATCAAACTGACCATCCTTTTGCGGATGAAAGATAGTACTGAAATGCAATTTTGTGCCTAAAGCCTCTTGCAATTTCTTCCAAAATCGCGAGGTAAATCTCGGATCTCTATCAGATACAATATATAGTGGCACTCCGTACAATCTCACAATCTCGGCAATATACAATTCATCCAATCTATCGAGTGAATAATCTAATCTCATTGGAATGAAATGGGCTGATTTTGTTAATTTATCAACAATCACCAAGATCGCATCTTTCTTTCCCGGAGATAAAGGCAATCCCGACACAAAGTCCATCGTGATTCTTTCCCATTTCCACTTAAGAATCATAATCGGCTGTAACAAACTAGACGAAACTTGATGTTCAGCTTTAACTTGCTGACAAACTAGACACTTCGACACAAAGTCATATACATCTCATTTCATACCATACCATCAATAAAACTTTTCAGATCATTATACATTTTCATACTCCCAGGATGAACAGTCAATCGACTATTCTGAGCTTCATTCAAAATTGTTTGAATCAACTCTGAATTTCTCAGAACATAAATCTGATCTCTAAATCTCAAACAATCATCACTATCAACTCAAAATTCTGAATTAACATTCAATTCACACTGAGTTCGTTTAGCCACCATTTCAACATCACTTATTGGGCATCACAAATCTGATGTACAAACATCGACTTAACTTTCAACTTAGCTATAACCGTACTACCATCACACAAATCTATCTGAGTACCCATAGCTTGCAAAGCACATAACGATTTTCGACTCAAGGCATCAGCTACAACATTAGCTTTACCCGGGTGGTAATCTATCACAAGTTCGTTGTCTTTTAACAATTCTAACCATCTCTTCTGTCTCAAATTCAATTCTTTCTGAGTCATTAAATACTTCAAACTCTTATGATCAGTAAAAATATGACATTTCTCACCGAATAAGTAGTGACGCCAAATCTTATCGCAAACACAATCGCAACTAACTTAAGGTTGTGCGTCGGATAATTCTTTTTGTGTGGTTTTAATTGCCTCGAAGCATAAGTGATGACTTTACCTTTTTGCATCAGCACATAGCCCAAACCATTCAACGATGCATCACTATAAACTATAAATTCTTTGCCCGACTCAGGTTGAACTAACACTGGCACCTCTGTCAACAATACTTTCAACTATTCAAAACTCTGTTGACACTTTTCTGACCACTCAAATTTAACATCTTTCTATAGCAACTTTGTCAACAGAGTCACAATCATCGAGAAGCCTTCACAAATCGTCTATAATATCCCACTAGTCCCAAAAAACTATGGACTTCAGACACATTTCTCGGTGGCTTCCATTCTAAAATAGCAAAGATTTTACTTCGATCAACTCTATCCCCACAGCTGACACAATATGCTCGAGAAAACCAACCTCGCATAACCAAAATTTGCATTTGCTAAGCTTTGCATACAATTTTTTCTCACGCAGAGTTTGTAGCACAATTCTCAAATGCTCGGCATGCTGCGTCTCATCACATGAATAGATTAAAACATCATCAATGAACACTACAACAAAATGATCCAAATACGGTCTGAATATCTGATTCATCAGGTCCATAAACACTGCAGGAGCATTTGTTAGTCTAAAAGGCATCACTAAGAATTTCTAATGTCTGTACCTCATTCTGAAAGCAGTTTTTGGCACATCGGATTCTTTAACTCTCAACTGATAGTAGCCTAATCTCAAATCTATCTTAGAAAACACTGTATCTCCCCTCAGCTGATCAAACAAATCATCAATACGAGGCAATGGATATTTGTTCTTTATCGTCATCTTGTTCAACTATCGATAATCAATACACATTCTTATAGTACCATCTTTATTTTCACAAATAACACAGGAGCTCCCAAGGGTGAGAAACTCGGTCATGTAAATCCTCTGTTAATCAACTCTTACAACTGAGATTTCAACTCTTTCAATTCGGTTGGTGCCATTCTATATGGAGCTATTGAGATTGGTGTAGTCCCCGGAACTAATTCAATTCCAAATTCAACTTCTCAAATCGGAGGTAATCCCGGTAGTTCTTCAGGAAACACATCTGGAAACTCACTAACCACAGGCACAGATTCAACTTTCTTTTTGACACTTTTATATCAATCATATATGCTAAATAAGATTCACAACCCTTTCTCACATAGTTCAAAGCTTTCATCACAGATACAATAGCTGGTAACCCTTTCATATCACTGGATTTAGTTCAAACTATCTCACCATTCTGACTTCTCAATTCAATACTCTTCCTTTTACAATTTACAATAGCATTATGCAAAGTGAGCCAATCCATACCCAAAATTATATCAAATTCATCAAATGGTAGCAATATCAGATTAGCTGGAAAGCATAAATTTCGAAACATCAATGGGCAATTCTTGAATACCTTATCCACCAAAACACACTTGCCTAAGAGGTTCGATACTCTAATCACAAATTTAGTGGACTCAACAGGTAGAGTCTTACATGATACTAGATTCACACACACATATGAATGAATAGATCATGAATCTATCAATGCAATCACATCAGTACCAAATAAAGTGAAAGTACCGGTGATGACGTCTAGAGATGATGCTTCCTCTCGTGCTTGTATAGCATAAGCTCGGGCAGGTGCTCTTGCCTCTAACCTCACAGCTGTGTCAGTAATCCTTCGTTAACTTCCACTTACGTTCCCGACATTTCTGGGTGGTCTACCCCTAGTCGATACATTACTTAATCTCACATTCTGAACATTTTCCTCTTTGACCATCTTTGGGCAATCTCGAATAAAATGATCTCGGGATCCACATGTATAACAAACTCTATTGTTGTACTTGCCCCAGCATTCTCCCACATGCCATCTTCCACACTGTCTGCACTCAGGTTTGTTACTTTTAGCACTATCAACACTTGATTCAATTGGAGCTTGATTTCTCAAACCAACACTTTGTCTTGTACGATCTCTACTCAGATGTCCAAATGAAGTATTTGATATGTTACTTGTATCTCTAAATCTTTTTGTAGAAGGTTGAGAAAACTTACTCATCGATCTTTTTCTTTCATCGCGAGCTTCAGAATCAGCTTTCTTCTTTTCTTTACTAAGCTCCTCGACTTTGCATGCTCTTTCGACTAACACAACAAATTGAACCAAAAATTTAATGTCTTCATTCAATCCCTCTATGAAGCGTTTGCACATAGTAGCTTCGGTCGAAACACACTCTCTCGTGTATTAACTCAAACTTACAAATTCCCGCTCGTACTCAGTAACGAAAAAATGACCCTATTTCAGCTCTAAAAACTCTTTACGTTTCTGATCAATGAAGCGTTGACTGATATACTTCTTTCTGAGTTTGGCTTGAAAGAAATCCAGGTGATTCTCTCTCTTGAAACCACAGATATCAATGTTTTCCACCAGTTATACGTAGTATCCCTCAGCAACGAAACAACACATTTTATACATTCATCAGGTGTCAACGACATCTCATCGAATACTCAAATTGTATTCTCAAGCCAAAACTCGACTCGCTCAGCATCATCATCAGCTGTGGCCCTAAACTCCTCGACCCTATACTTCTGGATCTTATCTACAGGAGGTTTATTCAATCAAATTAGATCTATCACTTGTGGTACAATAGGTACTTGTGGGGGTGGAGGTTGTGGAGCAGCCGGATTTGTTCAGACGAACTCCATAAATCACTCGCTCATCATTTGGAAGAAGGCTTTCTTAGCCTCTCCTCCCTCACCACTATCATTTGGCCTAGATGTGGCCGGCGTTATCTCTTGAGCGGAGCAGCGCGTTACATTTCACGTCACAAGAATCGCCGATCAAGATCCATTTCTATATGAAAACATATTTATATTTTTCAGAATTCATCACACTAACACAAATTTTAAATATGGCATGTATAACTAGACTCACACATGCTACGTGTAACATTTCGAAATTGGGCCTAGTAGGATTGGACCCATTGGACCTTGGGCGTAGGAGTGTTTAAAATTTTAAGAACAAGAGAATGGCATTATTCAAGTTGGACTTATTAAGAAAGTAATTTTGGAAAGTTATGAGGTTTCTATGAAGTTCCGGGTTCAAGTTGGGCCTTAGTAAAATTTTGTGTTTAAGCCTATTGAGGAGACTCAAAGCTTATAAAAATAAATGAGTAAATTTCTAGTATAAATAAGCAATTAGTAAAGAGGTTGTGGCATCATATGAAGTACCTTGAGGGAAGAGGTTCAAATCCCATTGTGTGCAAATTTTGACTATTATTTTTGCACCCTTTCCTTAAGTGCCGGCCAAGCATGTAACTAAGGTAAGGTGGACTATTTATTTTTGGCAAGATGGCTAAGGAGAATAGGAAAGAATGAAGGTGAGGAAAGAAATCAAGAGAAAGGGGAAAGTAAGGGGAACAAGTGTCCTTTTTCAAGGGAAATGTTATGGAAAGGTTGGTTGGCAAATTTTTTACTATTAGGGGCATGAATGTGAACGGTTTTGATGGGGAAAAAGGAGGAGCTGAATTATCCTAGCCTATTTGCACGTTTGTGCTTGAAAAGACTATTTTCTCTTTTGAACTTTTTTGGTACTCTTTTCCAACCTTTTTCCTTTGTGTTAGCCGAATTACCTACCATTTCTTCTCATATCTCTTCTCTTCTTTTTATCATTCCTTCAACCTTTCTTCCATTTTCCTAAATCGACATTACCATATGATCAAATCTTATTTATTATTTTCTCTTCAATAGCCGAATTTCTATCATATTCTATCTTCCCCATTTTTGTGTGTTGGACATCTCTCCTTGGTTGAATCGGTAAGGGCTTCATTTCTACTCCTTTCATTTTCTTCTCTTTCGTCTAATAGGTATGTTCATCACTATACGGCTATTCCACTTTGTTTCTTATCGAAATATCACTCTCTCCATCACTCTCATATTTGATCAACTCTTTTTCGTAGAGTTCTAGTGGGTGGCCTAATACCAAATCCTTGTCGATTCATTCGTAGTCATAAGCCAATTAGTGGGATTCGGGATTATCATCGATTAAGGTAAGGAGTCTTTTCATAGTCTAATCGATATCACTATTCGATTATAGTGTTAATCAGATTGAAAGTTTGACTAATCGATTATGTTGTTAGGCACGAAATCACTCGATACTCTCTACTTGTGGATTTTTCAGAAATAGTGGTAAAGTCGAACAACTATCTCTTGTAATAAGAAACTCAAATTTTTGGTAAGTGATATAAATTGTTAATCAATTGCAATACTTGGATGAAGTTTAAATTGGGTTTTGGACTAATTGTTGACCGATTGTATCTTTAGGTGCCGCGGAGAATATCGTGTTACGGATTCCGAATAAGGTGTGTAATCCCGTACCTTCTAAAAACATGTTTGAAATGGTATGTAATCTCACATCTCTCTGAAAGTTTGTATGATATATTTTGTGATTTGGTCAAAATACCGAAGAAAACCGAAACCGGCATTCGTGATCACTCGGGAGTGCGTATATTCGTAGTAGTAACCATATTTTGTAATAAAATAGCTCCGGTTAGAAACAGTGACTTGTTTTTGAAAAATCACACAAAATAGGAGAAAGGGAATTATAAAGTGAATAAGATATTGAATTAAAGCTTACTGTGTCTATTTTGATATGAAGGAACGAAAAAGGAAAATAAATTTCATATTCTGAGATATCTTAATTTTAGTGAGACTGGTTCTGATTAACTTTGTGGTTCCCTGATCTGTTTTAGAAAAATCGTATAAAATTGTACAAAGTGAATTATGGGTTATAATTTATATGTATGGATTCCTTAGTGAGCCTATTTTCATTATAAACAAGTGAGAGCAGTATATGAAAACTGTACAGTGAGATAATTGAAATTAAGACAAGAGAGGTCAGAATCATTGGACAGTGTAACAAGGGAAACTTTAAGGAATAAACTGTACTAATTAGTAAGCCAAAAGTTATGGAAAACTTTTAGTAAGAAGATATATGAGTCTAGTTTCAAGGAAAATTTACAGATTTAGATTTCAAGATTCCTAACACAAGTTATAGTCAAGTTAGTTAGTACAACGTAGATGGACAATTTAAATTGTTATGCCCAAATTAATAGTTAAATCTGGATTAAGAAATTACCGAATTACCCTTAGTGGGTAAATTGCCGAATTAAGAAAATGCCCCTGATGGGCCAAAATATGAAAATGCCTTAATGGGCCGATTTGTTAAGATTGCCTTGAAGGGACAAAATACGAAAATGCCTTAATGGACCGATTTGTTAATTTGCTATATGGCCGATCTGATAATTTGATATATGGGCCGATCTGATAATATGATATATGGGCTGATCTGTTAATTTGCTATATGGGCCAATTTGATAATTTGCTATACGGGCCGATCTGATAATTTGTTATATGGGCCAATCTGATATTTTGCTAAATGGGCCGATCTGATATTTTGCTTAATGGGCCTAATTGATAAATTGTTATAATGGGCCATAATTTTGTAATAAATATCCGAATAAATTATTGTGGTTATATTGTGATATGTTATTCATTATATACATGATTTGCATGGGATGGGATAATGTTGAAGAGAAGTTCTGGTGGCTCTGCCACATAATTCTGGTGGCTCTGCCACATAATTCTAGTAGCTCTGCCACATAATTCTGGTGGCTCTGCCACATAATTCTGGTGACTCTGTCAAAATATGTCTGGTGGCCACGTCACGTATATTCTGTTATTCTGGTAGCTTTTCCACAAATAAATTTATTATAAATGGCTTAATTCCTGCGATTGGTGTGTTGGCAGGGTGGGTTGACTTGATCCCCACAGGTGTGTTGGTTGGTACGGGTGGTGTGTAGCGGATGAAATACTAGGTTTGGTTTGGGAACTGCATTACATACACATGATATAATTGTTAGATTATTTTGCTAAATGGGTTTCGGCCCAAGTTATTGTTAAATGGGCTCAAGCCTAAGTTTTTGCTAAATGGGTTCCGGCCCAGTGGATGACGGTAAAGGGATTATACACTGAATTCTTGTAACTCACCCCCTTTCTTTCAAAATCCCTGAAGGTAATGCTCAGTGCTGAGGACTTGGGGCCATGGATGACTCAGTGGAGGCCATACTTTATAAATGATGATTGCAACTATTAGTAAACTACTTTCGTATTATTTCGTTACCTTTACTATTTCGGGTTTTAAAGTTGTAATAAGGCCTCTGGTTTATTTTATATTGCTTTATATTTGACGTATTTATATTTTGCTCAAATTACTTTAAATGAGATTTTTTTCTAAAATCATAAACAAATGTTTTCCAAAATAGATTAACAAATGGATTTCGTAACAAATCTTTGCAAATATTTTTAACTTAAAGATGTTCTTTTAAATTATCAATGACATTTTCAAAAGTTACGGTTAAAGTTCACTACCTCGATTTTTGACTCATCAATCAACCTCTCAAAAATACTTGTATTTTATCTACGTTTTCGCAATGTTTTTGCAACTCTATTCCAAACGTCATATTTTTGTAAATTGTTTATTTCAAATATGTTTTCACAACCAAAAAGGTTTTTTTTTTAAGATAATTACATTTTTGAGTAGATAAAAATTACTTAAGTGTTTTGGGTTTTAACAAAGAGGCTGTAATTCTCAAACAAGTTTTTAACAATCGTAAAGATGGTTTTGAAAAAAAACACTTTCATGTGACACGCCAGATTCGGGCCTAACTTCTAGGCCGGGTTTGGGGTGTTACACTACGTTAGTCTGAGAATCGACTAAACCGTAGCTCTGATACCAATAAAAAGTAACACCCCTAACCTGAGATCGTCACCAGAATAGGGTTAAGAGGCATTACCAAACATTCAAAATATTTCACTACCATTTCACGACACAAAGTCAAACATCAATCAAACATATTCAATAACAAGTATATAGTCCCTTATTGAGGTCTTCGAGACCTTAAACACGTGTTAGAAAGGGGTCAAAACTAAACCGGAACACATAAAGAAATTCTTAGAAATTTAAAACTTTTCAAAGTTTCAGGGGTTACACGCCCGTTTGGGCAGGCCGTGTGCCTCCCACGGCTGCTAGACACACCCATGTGTCTTCCCCGTGGTCGAACTTGACTTAACTCCACGGCCACCAAGCACACCCGTGTACCTTGGCCGTGGTCGATCCTGACTTGGCTCCATGGCTACCAGGCACGTCCATGTGCCAAGGCTGTGTACACTTAATTAGCTACTGATTTAGTCCCATGATCACTAGGCACGCCCGTGTGCCACAACCATGTGTCAAAATAGGCCATTTGTAATGCCAAATTGCACCCACATAAGGGTCAATCTCTACAAGTATATACAAGCATACTTATCCATACAAATGACAACAAAAAACACATCAAATGAACATCATATCATTCTATTCCATCTCATTTCTAAACATGCCAATTTTTACAACCAATTTCCATGTAAATCTAAGTATAAATCATCCATAACCTCACCAAATCACTAAGGCATCAATTCATCATTGAGCTTACCATTCATAAAACTATTTCATTTCCATCAAGCTATATTAAGATATTGTAACACCCCAGACCCGGTCTAGACGTTACGACCAGATCTCGAATGTCACAGGGAAAAGTTGAAAAAGAATAACTTTTTAAAATCTTAAGAAAATATTGTAGTTTGAAAAACTTTTCGTCTAGGGTGAGGTGTGAAAACTAGTGATTTAATGTTTAATGAAAATTTAAGATTTGAGTCGAATTCCATTTGTTAACTTAGGTGAGGTTTGAGAAAACGATTGCTTAATATTGCTTTGGTTTTGAAACTCTAATCTTATTATCATGTTACAATGTAATAATGTTATATTTAATTAAATAAATAAATAATAAAACCCAAAAGCTATCTTTGAGAGGCCTTATTACATAACAAAATTTTCAAATTTAATAATTACTAGAAAATAAACTACTTTACAAAAAGAAATACTTTATGGCCTCCATGAGTCTGCCCCGGCTCCCTGATCCACGATCTACTAATTACCTACAAGATTTTAGCAGAGGGGTGAGTCACCGGGACACAGCGTGTAAATCCCCTTTATGTAACACACTTGGCTTCAAGCCCACAGTCACATATTGGACCTCAGCCCACTCATAATATCATACACAGTTATGTTATGCAATATGTGTCCCATTCCAACCTAGTTTTCCCATCCTCTACACACCACCCGTACCAGCTTATCACACCGTGGAGATTTCTACAATCAACCCTCCATCCGCTACACACCTCATATGTGGTATTAGCCCACTCGTGGTTCTAGACCACCTTGATACTAGATCACTGTGACAAAGTCAATATTAATATACGTGGGGCCAACGCACCGTGGTATCAAGCACCGTGACAATCCCTGATGAATATACGTCGGGCCAACCCACTGTGGTAACAACCACTGGGACGAGTCACTAGTCATATATAATCGTGGTATTAAACCGCCGTGGCACCAAGCCACCGAGACATGGTCACTATTATCATATATGTATCTGTGGGGCTAACCCACCGTGGTAACAACCACCATGACAGTCTCAAATACTTCCCTTTTCACATCATTTACCAACCCATGCAGAACTTACAATCATATGAATGCACATACATATTACAATGCTTATTCCATACCCATCAAGAGATTAATAGAATCACATACTTGGTATTCCCATTTCTATCCACAAGGGTATTACGACTGCTTCTCAGTCATTCTGGCTTTTCAGCCCAAATAGTAAATAGCACAAACAAACAAATAATTAAGAAGTGTGAAGTTTACACACCTGATAACACGCAATACAACGCTTTCTATGTCAACACTATCGCTAACAGGGACTACTTCTATTTGCCTACTATTCTTTCTGAAGCCGCTCCACAACCTAGTGGACAATCTTGAACCATAGACACCACTCGTTTTTTGAACTTAGGGGCTGGGACTATGGGTCCAACCCCTTCTTTCGTTTGGCTGACATTTGTTTCCATAAAATATATCTTGGTCAAAAGACCGAGTTAAGTCTTTGAACAAGAGAAAATAAGAATATATGTTCCAAATTAAAGTTTCTTACCTAGATCGACCAAACCCAGAGATTAGAAGGCTTGGATTAAGGAGTCAATCGAGTACATATACAAATACCAAGTGAGAATCGTTGAAAGAAGATAGTTTAGGAGAGATGGCCTTTCAGCCAAACAAGACTGAACCCTCCTACCACCATTCGGCCAACACCACTTACCAAGATCTACCAACCATTGATTAAATGCAGATAGTAGTATGAGTGTGAAGTCCCTTCCAAAACTGAAGGATGCCCCCAAAGATTTAGCACAATTCGACAAAACAGAGAAGGTTCGATTTGATGATGATACCTCTGGAGAAGAAAGGAACAATAGTCAGACATTCGGCTATAAGAGATGAAGAGAGAAAGCAAAAATAAAAAGGGGTATAGGGAAAAATTCGGCCTAGTGGTGAAAAGAAAAGAAAAAAATAGAGAACAATAATTACTTACCAACACATGAGGTGAGGATTCGATTTAAATGACAAATAGAAGAGAGGTCTCAAATAAGAGTATTGAGGGATGGATTCAGCTATGAAGAATAAAATAAGAAAACGAGAAAAAAAGAAGAGCAAAAAAGATCCCACGGCTTAAAAGTAGAAGAGAAAAGAACCAAAGCAAATAGATGACAAAAAGGGCTTGAGAACATTCGACAAAGGTTGGGAGCTTGGGAAGAAGATGCAATTGAGAAAAAGAAAGAAATAAAAGAAAGGAATGCAACTAAGGTTCGGTTAGAGGTCAGAAAAGAGAAGAATGAAGGTTGTTTAACAATATCGGCTTAAAGGAAATAGGGTCACAAGAAGAGAATCGAAAGAAAGAGCTCTTAAGATTACCAAAATTCGGCACTCACCACCCTCCTAAACACGAAACTGAAAATGAGCAAAAGCCCCCAACATAATTCGGCACACCCCTAGATACTACTAACCCAATCCAACATCCCGCTAAACAAGTTCCCCAATCGGCCAACATCTTTACGAAGCTTAAACATTCGGTCAACAAGCTCCCAACAAGCCACCACTCATTGATTCCCTCCTACATTCGCTCCTATTCACCCATTCAAACTGTTTGACTTCTTCAACTCCCCCATTACCTCTCAACCGTCCATATGAATCCATTTGAACAAGTCAAATCCCACCTTTCTCTCATGGCCTACCATTCAAGTTCTTTGATCCTTTCAACACTCCATCCTTGAAGTGTCCTAGCCGAACTCCACCACCACTCCTCCTAACGCCAAAATAAATCCCCAAATGCATTTCATGCAACTCGAACCTGCTCACCCATTCTTGTGGCGTCACTTCAAGCACATAAGGTAGCGCCTCCTTGCCACCTTACCACCTCCTTACTTGTGTCAACTAACCACAAGCAATACCTTATAAAGCCTACCCTAGCTAGCTCTCCCCTAAAGTGCCTGAAACAAAAATTTTCAGCAAGGCTCAGGCTTAACCCCAAGCCAACCCGGGACCCCTAAACTCATTCAACCAACAACAAAACATAGCATACACACCTAACACACATTAAAACGAAGCCCTAAAATCCAGGATGTTACAGTTTTACCCCCTTAAAAAATTTTGGCCTCAAAATTACCTGGTCAAAAGGGATGACAGTATTGCTGACGTATAACATCTTCTGGCTCCCATGTAGCTTCCTTTGAGCTGTGATTCTGCCGTAAAACCTTAACCAAATGGACTGATTTCCTTCGTAAAACCTTAACATCACGATCCAAGACTGAACTAGTTCTTCTTCAAAGGATAAATCAGGCCTTACTTCGATTTCTTCCACTGGCACAACATGAGATGGATCCGAATGGTATCATTCAGCATCGAAACATGAAACACTTTATGAATCTGACTTAACTCCGGAGGTAGCTCGAGCTGATAAGCTACTGGTCCCATACATTTCAAAACCAGATAAGGCCCGATAAACCTGGGACATAGCTTACCCTTCCGTCCAAACCTCATCACCGTCTTCCATGGTGAAACTTTCAAGAAAACCTAATCGCCTACTGCAAACTCTATCTCCTTTCGCTTCAGATCTGCATATGATTTCTGCCTGTCAGACGCTTCTTTCAACCGAGCTCTAATCAATTTGACTTTTCCTCTGCCTCTGCAACTAATTTTGGACCCAAAATCTGACGTTCACCTAATTCTATCCAGCAAGTAGAAGTGCGACATTTTCGGCCATACAACGCTTCGTAGGGTGCCATCTGAATACTAGACTGGTAGCTATTGTTGTATGTGAATTCTGCCAATGGTAAGAACTCCTCTCAACTACCCCGAAAGTCAAAGACACAACCTCTCAACATATCTTCCAAGATTTGAATTACCCTCGTAGACTGACCATCAATCTATGGATGAAAAGCTGTACTGAAATCTAACTTTGTACCTAACGCTTGATGCAACGCCTTCCAAAATCTTGACCTAAACCTAGGATCTCTGTCTGAGATGATAGACACTGGTACTTCATGCAACCTCACAATCTCTGCTATATACAACTTAGCCAATTTATGTAGAGAGTAGCCGACACGAACTGGTATGAAATGAGGTCAATCGATCAACAATTACCCATATCGAATCCTTCTTAGTAGGCATAAGGGGTAACCCACTAACAAAATCCATAGTGATCCTCTTCCATTTCCATTGTGGAATCTTGACCGATTGTAGTAACCCCGAAGGCAACTGATGCTCTGCTTTTACCTGCTGACATGTCAAACATTTACCCGCAAATTCGGTTACTTCTCGCTTTAGACCTGACCACCAAAATAATTCTCGTAATTTTGATACATCTTGCTTCCTCTAGGATGCATAGCATATAGGTTACTATGCGCTTCCTGAAGAATCAACCATCTTAACCCATCGTCCCTCAGCATGCAAACCCTTTCACGAAAACATAAAACCTTATAATTGCTTAGACTATAATCCTCTACCCCACCATTCTGAACTTGCAGGAGTCGAGCACTCAAGACATCGTCCAACAACTATTTTTCTTTAATCTGACTTATCCACGTCAGCTTCACCTGACGTTCAGCTAACAAACTCTCATCGTCAAACAGACTGAGATGGGCAAACATCGCCCTCAAATCTGATATTACCTTTCGACTTAACACTTCTGCTACCACGTTAGCTTTAACCAGATGGTATTCGATTGAGCAGTCATAAGCTTTCAACAATTCCACCCATCTCCGCTGTCTTAAATTTAACTCCTTCTGAGTAAGTAGGTATTTCAAACTCTTGTGGTCGGTGTAGATAACAGACTTCTCTCTATACAAGTAATGTCTCTAGATTTTCAAAGCAAACACTACTGCATCCAGCTCTAAATCATGCGTAGGATAGTTTGTTTCATGCGGTCTTAACTATCAAGACGCATACGCCATTACCCTCCTATCTTGCATCAGTACACACCCTAACCCAGTGTGTGAAACATCACAATAAACTACAAACTCTCTCCCAGCCTCAGGCTGAATCAACACTAGAGCCTCAGTCAAAATCCTCTTCAGCTTCTCAAAACTTTCCTGCTGCTTATCAGTCCAAACAAACGGTACCTCTTTCCTCAATAACTTGTTAAGGGTGCCACAATCAAAGAGAATCCCTCAACAAACCTTCTGTAGTACCCGGCAGACCAAGAAAACTTTAGATTTCTACCACAGATTTAGGCAGCTTCCAGTCCAATACAGCTTCAATTTTTCGGGGGTCAACCCTAATCCCCTTGGCAGTCACAACATGACCTAGAAAGGTAACTTCACTTAGCCAAAATTCACACTTATTGAATTTTCCGTATAGTTGTTTCTCCATCAAAACTTGTAAAACCACACGAAGATACGAATCATGCTCCTCTTTCGACTTGGAATATACCAGGATATCGTCTATAAATACCATGACAAATCGGTCCAAAAAGGGTTGGAATACCCGGTTCATCATGTCCATAAATGCTACTGGTGCATTGGTAAACCCAAATGGCATCACCAGGAATTCGTAATGGCCATAGCGAGTCCTGAAAGGCGTCTTATGAATGTCTACTTCTTTGACCTTAAGTTGATGATATCCTGATCTCAAATCTATCTTCGAGAAGACTGAAGCCCCTTTAGCTAGTCAAACAAATTGTCAATCCTCGACAGCGGGTATTTATTCTTGATGGTCAACTTATTCAACTGACGGTAGTCAATGCACATCCGCATTGATCCGTCCTTCTTCTTAATGAATAGCACTGGCGCTCCCCAATGCGATACACTCAGTCGGATAAAACCCCGATCTAACAGTTCTTGAATCTGAGCTTTCAATTCCACCAACTCCTTTGGCGCCATTCTATATGGGGAAATAGATACAGGCGTTGTTCCTGGAAGAAGATCAATACCGAACTCCACCTAGCGATCCAGAGGTAATCTTGGAAGCTCTTCTGGGAAAACATCAGAAAACTCCTTCACTGTTCTAACATCCCCCACGGATAAATCCTTGGCCTCCAGAGCACTTACAAAAGTTATGAATGCCTTACAACCTTTCCTCACCATTCTTTCAGCTTTTAAGGCGGACACTACGTTAGACAAGTAGTTCCTCCTTTCACCTATCACCACTACCTCATCATTCTCAAGAGTTCTTAACACCATGCGCTTGGCTGTACAATCTAAATTTGCTCGATACTTTACTAACTAGTCCATACACAAGATTAAGTCAAATTTTTAGAACGGCAGTTCCATCAGATCAATTGAAAAAACCATTCCTTAAACTTCTAATGGTACATCCTTAAGGAGTTTATTCACTACTATAGATTGTCCTAAAGGACTAAGTACAGTTATCTCCCTAGAAGCAATCTTAGAGTCTAAATTTAAAGTTCCAGACACCACACTAGCTACATAAGAATGTGTCGATCCAATGTCAATCAATGCAGTATAAGGCAACCCATAAATAAGAAACGTATCGGTTATGACGTCTGGTACATTTCCCTCCTCTCGACGTCTAGCTACATAAACCAAACCAGGCTGTCTTGCATCTGAGTTCCTAGTGCCTCTGCCGGATGTTACACATCCCCGACCAAAACCATTACCTCCCCTGGCCGGACCACGATCTCTCTGTGGTTGCTGACCACCTCTACCAGACTGAATATAACCCTGTCCTACTAGTCGCACTCTACCTAACTCCTGTGGACAGTCTCTTACTCGATGGTCAGTAGACCCACATCGAAAACATCCGCTATTACCCACCCAACACTTGCCTGAATGAGATCTTCCACATCTAGCACACCTCTGAGGCCCACTATCAACACTAGATCTCGTGACACGACTCAGCCCATCCAACCTAAGCCTCTTCTGAAAACCCCTAGCTGAGCCCGATAATCCAAAATTCCTTTTATTTCTGACTCTACCCCTATCCTGATTCTGCTTTTCAGACCGCTTCACCTCCTCAGCTATCTTGGCCTTTTCCACTAAAACTACAAATTCCCTTTCTCGCTGTGGAGCTATTAAAACTCGCAGCTCATCCCTCAGACCATCCTCAAACCAAACACAATGCTCATGATCTGTGGCCACCATACCCCGGGCATAACAATTAAGACATAAGAATTTCGCCTCATACTCAGACCCTGATTTATTACCCTGAACCAAATTCAGAAAAGCCCTACGCTGTGTATCCATATAACTCGATCCAATGTACTTCCCCTAGAATGTCGCCTTGAAGAAATCCCAAGTAATGCGGTCAGCCACTGTTCTATCTCTGACCGTGAGCCACCACTGATACGCCCCGTCCCAAAGAAGAGACACCACTCCTCTCAACTTTTCCTCTTCCGTGAAGTCCAAATCATCCATTATACGCTCCACTGCCTCTAGTCAATACTCAGCACATTAGGAGCTATGCCAGATATGCCCCTAAACATTTTCACTCCATTGGCCTAAAGTCATTCTGACATAGATTTTCGAGCCCCTGATCCCATGCTCGCTCCAGCAACTCTCTCCAACACACGTAACATCACCTGAGACACAGCATCATCTCCGCCTGTCTGATCCTGAAAATTTACTTTCGCAACTGGAGGTAATGGTACATCACTTTTCGACCCATGACCAGATTCCAACGGTTTCGACCCAACACTCCGGCCTCTACCACGGCGACGCATAGTACGTCCATGCCCCCTAGTACTCATGACTATTGCTACGACTTAATCTGACTAAGAGTTTTATGAGTTAGTATTTCTTTTCACTGTTTAATACCGAGTAATTTTATGAGAAATAGTTTTAGAGAGTAGTTTTCGCGAAACATATCTCAACCTAGAGGTTTCAGTCTCTAAAGTTTGGATATCCTAGAGATAACAAGCATATTTTTTCATGCTAACAATCATTTCATGCATACATCATCAAATAATTAAAACACTTACCTACGTGGATCGGGTGCCGGTAGACTCAGATGCCATATTCCAATCAGAACATTTCCTCTAAAAATCATTTATATCAACTTTATAAAATATTATTGAACCCACTTCACATCCTGAGTTTTGTAACCTAGGCTCTGATACCATAATTGTAACACCCCAAACCCGGTCTAGACGTTACGACTAGATCTCGAATACCATAGGAAAAAGTTAAAAATAATAACTTTTTAAAATCTTAAGAAAATATTGTAGTTTGAAAAACTTTTTGTCTAGGATGAGGTGTGAAAACCAGTGAAAATTTAAGATTTGATTCGAATTCCATTTGTTAACTTAGGTGAGGTTTGAGAAAACGATTGCTTAATGTTGCTTTGATTTTGAAACTCCAATTTTATAATCATGTTACAATGTAATAATGTCATATTTAAATAAATAAATAATAAAACCCAAAAATTATCTTAGAGAGGCTTTATTACATAAAAAAATTTCCAAATTTAGTAATTAATAGAAAATAAATGACTTTATGAAAAGAAATACTTTATGGCCTCCACGAGTCCGCCTCGGCTCCCTGATCCACGATCTACTGATTACCTGCAAGATTTTAGTAGAGGGGTGAGTCACCGGGACTCAGTGTGTAAATCCCCTTTATGTCACACACTCGGCTTCAAGCCCACAATCACATATTCGGCCTCAGCCCACTCATAATATCATACACAGTTATGTTATGCAATATGTGTCCCATTCCAGCCTAGTTATTCCATCCTCTACACACCACCCGTACCAGCCCATCACGCCGTGGGGATTTCTACAATCAACCCTCCATCCGCTACACACATCATACGTGGCATTAGGCCACTCGTGGTTCTAAACCACCGTGATAATAGATCACTGTGACAAAGTCACTATTAATATACGTGAGGCCAACCCACCGTGGTAACAACCACTGTGACAATCCCTGATGAATATACGTGGGGCCAACCCACCATGGTAACAACTATTGGGACAAGTCACTGGTCATATATAATCGTGGTATTAAACCACCGCGGCACCAAGCCACCGAGACATGATCACTATTATCATATATGTATTCGTAATAACCCACCGTGGTAACAACCACGATGTGATCCTCAAATACTTCCCTTTCACATCATTTCCCAACCCATGCAGAACTTACAATCATATGAATGCACACACATATTACAATGCTTATTCCATACCCATCAAGAGATTAATAGAATCACATACCTGGTATTCCCATTTCTATCAATAAAGGTATTACGACTGCTTCTCAGTTATTCTGGCTTTTCAGCCCAAATAGTAAATAGCACAAACAAACAAATAATTAAGAAGTGTAAAGTTTACACACCTGATAACACGTAATACAATGCTTTCTATGTCGACATTATCGCTAATAGGGACTACTACTATTTACCTACTATCCTGTTCTGAAGCCGGTCCACAACCTGGTGGCCAATCTCGAACCGTAGACACCGCTCATTTTTTAAACTTTGGGGCTGGGACTCCTGGTTCAACCCTTCCTTCGTTTGGCTGACATTTGTTTCCATAAAAGATATCTTGGTCAGAAGACCAAGTTAAGACTTTGAACAAGAGAAAATAAGAATATATGTTCCAAATGAAAGTTTCTTACCTAGATCGACCGAACCCGGAGATTAGAAGGCTTGGATTAAAAAGTCAATTGAGTACCTAAACAAATACCAAGTGAGAATCGGTTGAAAGAAGATAGATTAGGAGAGATGGCCTTTCGGCCAAACAAGACTGAACCCTCCTACCACCATTCGGCCAACACCACTTACCAAGATCTACCAACCGTTGATTAAATGCAGATAAGAGTATGAGTGCGAAGTCCCTTTCGAAGCCGAAGGATGCCCCCAAAGATTCAACACAATTCGACAAAACAGAGAAGGTTCGATTTGATGATGATACCTCTAGGAGAAGAAAGGAACAATAGTCAGGTATTCGCTTATAAGAGATGAAGAGAGAAAGTAAAACTAAAAAGGGGATATAGGGAAAAATTCAGCCTAGGGGAGAAAAGAAAAGAAAACAACAAAGAATAATAATTACTTACCAACACATGAGATGAGGATTCAATTTGAATGACAAATAGAAGAGAGGTCTCAAATAAGAGTATTGAGGGATAGATTCAGCTATGAAGAAAAAACAAGAACACGAGAAGAAAAGAAGAGCAAAAAGGATCCCACGGCTTAAAAGTAGAAGAGAAAAAACCAAAGCAAACAGATGACAAAAAGGGCTTGAGAACATTCGGCAAAGGTTGGGAGCTTGGGAAGAAGATGCAATTGAGAAAAAGAAAGAAATAAAAGAAAAGAATGCAACTAAGGTTCGACTAGAGGTTAGAAAAGAGAAGAATGAAGGTTGTTTAACAATATCGGCTTAAAGGAAATAGGGTCACAAGAAGAGAAACAAAAGAAAGAGCTCTCAAGATTGCCAAAATTTAGCACTCACCACCCTCCTAAACACAAAATCGAAAATGAGCAAAAGCCCCCAACATAATTCGGCACACCCCTAGATACTACTAACCAGAATCCAACATCCCCCTAAACAAGTTCCCCAACCAGCCAACATCTTTACCAAGCTTTAACATTCGGTCAACAAGCTCCCAACAAGCCACCACTCCTTAATTCCCTCTTACATTCGCTCCCATTCACCCATTCAAATTGTTTGACTTCTTCAACTCCCCCATCAACTCTCAACCGTCCATATGAATCCATTTGAACAAGTCAAATCTCACCTTTCTCTCATGCCCTACCATTCAAGTTCTTTGACCCTTTCAACTCTCCCTACTTGAAGTGTCCTAGCCAAACTCCACCACCACTCCTCCTAACGCCAAAATAAATCCCCAAAATGCATTTCATGCAACTCGAACCTGCTCCCCCCTTCTTGTGGCGTTACTTCAAGCACACAAGGTAGTGCCTTTGCCACCTTACCACCTCCTTACTTGTGTCAACTAACCACAAGCAATACCTTATAAAGGCTACCCAACCACTCTCCCTAAAGTGCTCAAAACAAAATTTTCAAAGAAGGCTCAAGCTTAACCCCAAGCCTTACCGGGACCCCTAAAGTCATTCAACCAACAACAAAGCATAGCATACACACCTAACACACATTAAAATGAAGCCCCAAAATCTAAGATGTTATAGATATGCACCAAATACCATATTCTCTCATGTACCCTAATAACATTTAACTAGCCAAATCACATGGCTATTAACATCTCAGACATATACCAAATGACTAGCCTATACATGCCATATTCTATTATATACATCCTTACAAAAGTACCAAAATAGATTTGCCAACAGTGTGATAGAGATGCTGGCAATTCCTGGATCTGAGCTAGCTTTACTGACACTGCAAAGCAGAGAAATAAATCACACAGTAAGCTTTCAAAGCTTAGTAAATTTGTAACATAACACATTTAAATCAAAACAAACTGTCACAAAGAATATTTCACAACTATATCTTTTTATATCGTACCATCCCAAAGCTTATGTGCTCATTTAACATTTCATAAATCTCATTCATAAAATCCTCGACCACATAGGTTCCTAGCGTACGTTAGCCAACACTTAGTTGTCAATTACATTTGCTACTCAATACTCACTATTTCATTTCGATCAACTTCCATCTCTTCTTCAATTCAATTGCACACTTAGTGCCCAAATAATTAGTCAAAACTTAATTAGCATCGCACAAATAGTGCATCTATATCAAATCGATCTTAAATCAGTATTCCACACATAATGCTATTCATCTCGGTTACATTTTCGAATACACACACTTAGTGCCATATAACTCAAGCTCTCATATATGATTCTCATTTCAACATTATCACAACATTTGTTTCAAAATATTAAACATAGTTAAATATATGTATTATTTTTGAACTTACCTCAAACGTCAAAATATCGATACGGTCGATTAATCGAGCACTTTATCTTTGCCTCTATCTCGATCTGAACTTCTCCTCTCTTGGTCTATACACATTCAATTTCAATCCATTCAAGCACAATTTCATTCAATTTAGTCCACACACACTTATTTAGGGCATTTTACAAAATAGCCCTCACATTTTCACATTTCAACACTTTAGTCCCCAATTCATAAAATCATCAAATACACAAAATCTCAAAAACATATGCTTAGCCTAATTCTTCCCATGCTAATACAAGCTCACACATTTCATTTATTTTACATTTTAACCCTTCAATTTCTTATTTTCTCAATTAAGTCCAAAATACTCAATTTCACTAAAAATTCCAATACAAGTTATGTTAATCCAACACCAAGTTTCCATATTTAACTATCAATTAACACATAGATCAAGCGTTCACAAAATTACAACATGGGTTAGCTAGAGCACGAAGCAACGATTACAAAAATGTAGAAATTATCAAAAATCGAGTTTAAAACACATACCAATTTTTGCCTAAGCTTGTCAAAATTAAAGAAATCTGAAACCCTTATTTTCTTTCTTAAATTTGGTGGAAGATGAACACTTTTTCCACCAATTTCACGTTTTATTTTATTAATCTTATGTTATTAATTCAATTACAAAAATGACCTTTCATTAAACATATATAACATATATATGATAAGGCCATTCATGTCTTTTAACCAACCACTATCTAAATATTGGCATATTTTCCTTATGAGGCCTCCACAATATAAAGACAACAACACTTAGGTATTTATGAATCAACACACAGCTTTTACTCTTTACGCGATTAAGTCATTTTCTTAATTCAGCACACAATCGATAAAATTACCACCCAGAATTTTCACACAGGCTATATCACACATAATCAACACCAAAAATAACATTAAAATATTATTTTGATCTTAGATTTGTGGTCTTAAAACCACTGTTCTGACTAGGGTTTAAACTAGGCTATTACATTATGAAGTTACGGAGAGGATAGGACCGATAGCTTATCGGTTGGCCTTACCACCCAAACTGGAAAAGATTCATGATGTCTTCCATGTGTCCATGTTACGCCGATACCATTTGGACCCTTCTCATGTAATAGTACCAACACAGGTAGAAGTTCAACTTGACTTGACTTATGGTGAAGAGTCGATTAAAATCTTGGCACGAGAGGTCAAACAGTTAATAAACAAAAGTATAGCTCTAGTTAAAGTGCTATGAAAAGACATGGAATAGAATAGGCTACATGGGAGCCTGAAGAGACTTTGAGAAACCAATATCCCAACCTTTTTATCGGTAAATTTTCGAGGACGAAAATCCTTAAGGTGGAGAATTGTAACAGCCTAATTTAGGGGTTAGTCGGAACAGTGGTTTAGAACCACTAATCTGAGGTTAGAGAAAATTATTTTTATGTTATTTTATGAGCTAGAGCATGATTATATGTATACAAGAAAATTTTGATGCCTAAATTTTAGCGATTTCTTACTTAATCGCGAAAAAGGACTAAATCGCATAAAGTGTGAAAGTTTCATTTTATAAGCTAATGGTGCCAAATAGACATAGAATATTAATTGGAGGTCTTTAAAATGAAATTAGCCCCTTGAATGGAGGTTGGTCATCCATAGGGTGGACAAAGAAGTCAAAATTGGTCAAAGTGGGTGTAGTTGGTAGATTAAATTAATAAATAGAATAAAATAAAGAAAGAAAAGATATCATCTTTTTCTCCCTTCTTATCCACTAAAAATAGAAATAAAAATAGGGGTTTTGAAAGCTCAAAATTTTAGAAAACTCTTCTCCCTACAAGTAAGTGTTTTTAATGGTTTTTCTTGATGATAGTTGTGCTTTTGGAATCTCTAAAGCTTAAGATTTCTAAAGAGGACTAATTTGAAATATGGTAAAAATTTGAAGGTTTTTCCATGAGAGCTTGTATGTGATTTGCTTCATTTTTATTGAAGAAAATGAGTCTTAGTTGTTAGATGAACAACTTTTGTGAAAGGTGTTGCCATGAAAACACCTAAATGAACATTTTTGTAAAGGTTGTAAAATTGGTAGTAAATGTGTGAAATGTTGGGTTTTGATGATAGCCATAAGAGAAATAAATGTTCACCTAGGCACATTAAAGGTAGAAATTTGATTAGAATTGATTTTCGAGCTTAGGGGTAAATGATCATTTGGCCAAAGTATAAGGGCAAAATAGTAATTTTGCCAAAGCATGATTATTATTATGATTTTATTAATGTGATGATTAAAATGAGATAATTTTCTATTATAGAGAAAGAAGAACTAAGAATCAATCTCGACCGGGGAAATAATAAAGTCTCAGACTAGATCGACGATCTAGCTTATTTTGAAATCGAGGTAAGTTTGTATGTGATAAATTCAACATTTATGCTCGTAAGTTTGAGAACGTCTGATAATATATTGTTATACGATATTCTATGAAATTGTGTACTTGGTGTTGAATGAGAAAGTTGAGATGTTGAAGTCCTGGTTGGACTATAATGAATGTGTGAATAATATCATCGAGACATGAGATAGGTAAGGTCCCGTGGAGGACCATGTAGGGAACATGGCCTCGACACCGAGTTGAGATTTCGTATAAGACCATATCTAGGATATGGCTTCGGTATTGAATATGAGAATCGTATAAGACCATGTCTGGGATATGGCATCGATACTTGAGGTGAGGTTCTGTGTAAGACCATATATGGGATATGGCATCGGTAAACAGAGGTAATTACATGTAAGACCACATCTGGATATGGCATTGGCCTCGGGTTCATGATAGCAATAATGAATATGAAATCTTTGAGTACCCCTCATAAATCATCGGGATAAATAATCTAGTAGTAAATATAGAATTGATATTGGTATTACAGTTATATGATTAAGTAAAAACAGGTATGCGTGAGTAATTCACGAGGAACATTTACAATATGTGGCATAGTGTAACGCCCCGAAATTGGGCCTATTGGGCCTTGAGCGTAGGAGCGTTTAAAATTTTTTGAGAATATGATAACGACATTATTTCAAGTTAGACCTACTAGGTGAGTGATTTTCGAAGGTTACGGGGCTTCTATGAAGTCTCGGGTTCAAGTTAGGCCATAGGAAAAATCTTAGATTTTGGCTCTTTTAGGGAGAGGACTGTTGGAAGCAAGGTTTAAGGGAATTTGTAGGTGTCTTGCTAACACAAATGGCCACATGGTGGAGTGGTGGTGGCGTCAATGTGGTAGCAAGGTGGGATAGGGTTCGAATCCCACAAGCAGCATATGTGGGTTTTTATTTTATGCTATGAGAGGAGAAGAGGTGGAGTTGGACTAGAACTCTGCAGGAGAGAGAGAAGACTTGGTCAAATGATTTGAATGGGTGATGGAGAGCGTTTGGTGGAGCAAAAAGAGGAGAGAATCATGGGTTGGATGAGTGTAGGGAGTTGGCCGAATGTGGGAATTTGTTTAGGGAAATTCGGCCAAAGGGGTTGGCTTTTTAAAAGTGTACATTCGGTCAAGTGAGGGAGGGACGTTTTTTTCAAAGTTCATTCAGAGAGTGTTGTTCTTGGCATTTTCAGCTAGATCATTTTGTGTTTCTCTTCATTTGGCATTTTATTTCTTTGTCTCCTCTTTGTGCACTTTTCTCCCCTCTTTCTTTCTTCCAATTGTGTTTGGCCGAATCTACTTTTGAGATTGACCACTCGTGTATTTGTCTTCTTCAACTTTTCTTCTCCTCTCTTTAAGACGAATATTCTCATCTCCTTCTACTGGTTACCTAAACACCTCTAGGCTGAATCTCTCTTTTCCACTTCTTTTCACATGTTCTTTCTACTTTCTTCTCACCTTTTCTCTCGTGTGTGTTACAATAGCCGAAACCTTTCTTCTTCTCCATTACTCTTTTACTCTTTTCTCCATTAACCGAATCTCCTCTTTCTCCAATTAGAATCAGTTTCCCTTTTTTTTGCTAATAGCTGAACACCTTGCAGCCTGAAGCTTGGTGTTCTTTGGTTTGCCGAATCTACCTGGTTTATTCGGTTCTTCTGTGATCACAAGTCCGATTGTATTAGGATCAAGCTTACCCTCTTCTCTACTCATTAAACGTTTGAATTTGGAAGTTTTTGGTAAGAGTCGAAACCCCTTGTTAGACAATCGCCATTTTAACTATGGTACTTTGCTGATCGAGAATTCTTCATGGAGGCAAGTTCTTGCCAGTCAAAAGAGGGATCAAGAGGTGTGCCTAATGAAAGTGGACTCATAGCCCCTGCTCCCAAGTTTAAGCGGTGTAGGGTGTCAGCGGTTCGGGACTTTCTACCGGGTTGTGGAAGGGAGCCGACATCTGGTTAAGATAAGCAAATCGTAGTTGCTCGCGCTAGTGAGGGTAAATGTTAGTAAATCATATGGCTAGGTGTGGATTAAAGATCTTCCATTTCCATTGTGATAAGTTAATTGTGTGATATGTTTGGTATATGTGATGATGATCGTGAGTGTATAGTTCTCTACGTGATCAGGTGTGTAATCTCACACCCTTCTGGTTGAATGCTTGCAATGCTCTGTGAATCGACCGAAAAGCCAAAAAACTGGCAACGGTGACCACTCTAGCGTGCGAGCACTCGTAGTGGTAAACCAAAACACGAATAATGACGGTAAGCCATTGAGAGTGCCACGAGCACTCCTACGAAATTAAGACTGTAATAGGCCTGATAGAACCGAAACGGGTTGAACGGGCCCGGTGGGCCAACAGGCCCATATGGGCAAAATTGATTGAAAACTATCAAATGATAGATGTGATTGCAAAACCTGTAAAACTGAGACCGAAACCATGTGAAATGGGCCACACGAGCATGTGGGCCCATTTAGGCCTGAAATGAATTTTAGGCCCAATAGTTTCTAAAGACCCAAAAAGGGTCTTGCGTTGCTCGAGGTGACAGTAGGCCTTCGAAGAGGTTGTTAAATGCAAAATTACTGAAATACCCTTAATGGGTAAATTATTGAAATACCCTTGGTGGGTAAATTACTAAAATACCCTTGGTGGGTAAATTACTGAAATACCTTTGGTGGGAAAATTATTGAAGTACTTGTGGTGGGTAAATTACCGTTATACCCTTAGGGGTTAATTAGTACGATTGTGTGTATTCTGTTTAACTGTTCATGATGGTAATTTATTTCATACATCATTTTGATATGTGCTTTGCATACATGACATTTTGCATGGGTTTGGGATATTGATGATCGGAGGAAGTGTATTTTGATGGCTCTGCCACATTTTTTCTGATGGCTATGCCACGTATATTCTATTATTCTGGTGGCTCCGCCACAAATTTTGTGATTAGCAGCTTGTCTGCCATATTGGTGTGTAGGGTTGGGTGGGTTGAATTTGTCCCCACAGGTGTGTAGGGCTGGTCCGGGTGGTGTGTAGGGTTGGATTGGGTTGGGCTGCATACTCTGTTTGCATTATCATGTGTATAGGGCTAAGGCCCAAATTGTTACCGAATAGGGCTTCGGCCCAATCTATTTTTATATGGGCTCGGGCCCAGTTAATGATCGAATAGGGGATTACACATTGAGTTCTCATAACTCACCCCTTTGCTTTAACCTTGTAAGTGATTCCCAGCGTTGAGGATTTGGAGCTGCGGAGGACTCTAGGGTGGCCATACGTCGGAGTATTTCTCACGAACTTTAGTAATTTCATTTTTGCTTTATTTTAAGATTATTTTTAATTTGGGTTTAGTATTTTGTAATAAGGCCTCTTAACTTAAATTTTCTTTTAAACTTTCTTTTCCACTTTGAGTTATTATTAGAGGATTAATATGGAGTTTTCTTAAAAAGTTAATAAATGATTTTTCAAAATATCATGTTTTCGTAAATTATTGAATATGAATCCTGCCATAAACAAAGTTTTCGTGAAGAATAATAATAACATTTTTACGAGAAAACCATAAAAGCAAATCAATTTCACTAATAACAAAGCTCAGAGTTTTCAAAAGAATACGAAGTTATTATGAACGCACAGCTTTTATTCAACCCCTCTTATGTGACATGCCAGATTCGGTCGTAATGTCTAGGCCGAGTTTGGGGTTTACGCATGGTAAATGCTAGATAAGGGCAAATACGAGTAAGTTATGGTAATGAGCCTATGACACTGTGTATGGTTATCTAATGCCATGGATGGGTATCTTTATGAGTTCATTATTTCTATTTAATTTAATGCAAACTTACTAAGCTTTATGCTTACCACTCTCATTTCCCTCTTCCTTATAGTATTGCCAAGATAGCTCGAGAAATCGTGGACGTCGGAGTTTGGAGATCACACTATCGACCACTATTCGGTATAGCCAAACTAGATTCATTTTGAGTATGGCATGTATAGGAATTGGTCTTTTTGTTATGTCATGTTTGCGAGCCAAATGTGCTGGCTATTATAGTTGTTCAATCTATTTTGTAAAGGGTGATGGGATGTTGGCCTATACTTGATATGTTCATATTCAATGATGATGGATTTCAAGAAGTGTATGCTTTTATGGATGTCTTGATTCTTTTTGAGTTCTTAGAGGTACCATATGGTCATTTATATATTGAATTGTTTTGGCATGAGTGTGATTGCTTGTTAGGGTGGAAAATGGCTTGGTAGATAGCCATAAAATTGTCCACACGGTCAGCCCCATGGGCGTGGTGATCAACCGTGTGTCCCATTGCATGCTAGAGTTGCAAGTTAGTATGCTCAGTAGTAAACACACGGGTAGAGACACGGTCGTGTGTCTCAGCCGTGTGGGAGGCACGGCCAGGAACATGGGCATGTGCCCAGGCCGTGTAAAGTTAGCACCTGAAATTAGGAATTTAATTCGACACACGGTCTAAGGACACGGGCGTGTGCCTTGGCCGTGTGACCATAGTGAGATGATGACGTCATAAATAGAATGCCAAGGTTTTGGCACACGGGCTAAGACACGCGCGTGTTGAGGCTATGTGAGGGACATGGGCTAGGAACACAGGCGTGTGTCTGGCCGTGTGTATTATGTCAGTGTCAGCCACGGGTGAGGAGCACGGGCATGTCTCAGGGGCACACAGGCATGTGGCCCCTGTTTAGGCAAAAAATTTTCTAAGTGTGTAAATGTTTTTGATTAATTCTCGAAACCTTTTGGAAGTACGTATAAGGCCTCGTAGGCCCAGGATAAGTAGATTATGTGATTAAATGGAAATTTTTTAAGCCAAAGCAAAATTTTTATAGCTAGATGTGATATGTTTAAGTAGGTTGAGTTAGGTAATGCCTCGTATCCGGTTTCAACTTCGAACCCGGAAAGGAGTGTTACATCCCATGTCACTATCTCCCTCGATACTACAGATGTCAGCGTGTTCCACCAGCGATGTGCCGAGTCTCTCAGTAATAACACAGTAGATTTTAAGATCTCCTCAGGTGTGCAAGGGAGTTCTTGAATACTCGCATAGAGTTCTCAAGCCCGAACTCTGCTTTCTCAAGGTCATCATCTATATTAGCTCTAAATTCCTCGGCCCCTTGCTTTTGAATCTTATCTACTGGAAACAGTCCACACGCTGTGTGGAGGAAGGGACATGCCCGTGTAGCATATCACATGCCCGTGTTCCACACCCGTGTGGATTTATTTTTCAATTTGAACCTACAGGGGTTTTTACACGGCCAGACACACGCTCGTGTCCTTGGCCTGTGTCCCTCACACGGCCTTAACATGCCCGTATCTTAGCCCGTGTGCAAAAACCTTGGCATTCTGTTTCTGACGTCATCACCCCATAAATGTCACATGGTCTAGGCACTCGTCCGTGTCCTTCGACCATGTGGCAAATTAAATTCTTAGTTTCAGGTTCAAACTTCACATGGCTTAGGCACACGCCCATATCCATGGCCGTGTCTTCCACACGGCTGAGATACACAGTTGTGTCTTCGTCCATGTGTTTATTACTGAGCATATTGACTTGCAAACCTAACATACAAGGGGACACACGACCTAACCACATGCCCATGAGGCTGACCGTGTGTCACACACAGCCTAGACACACGCTCGTGTGTCTACCCATGTGGACAAGAACAAGGTTAGTTGCCAAGCTCTTTCTATCACCCCAACTCATAAAAACATAAATCATATCAAACCTTCAACCCATTCATGCATAAATAAACTAAGTAAACCAATCATGCAACTTGCACATTCATGAATAACTTCATCTTCTCATCAATTCATAAGAAAGTGCCATTAACTATGGCATTGTACAAAAGAGTTCATCTTTGAATGAGCCAACACATTTGGCCAAAACAATATGACATTCAACTAAGTCTAGTCCTTATACATGCCATACTCAAAATGCTAAGTCTAACTATACCAAGATGTGCTGATAGTATGGGTGATCCTTTGCTTATCTTCATATCCCGAGCTGGCTCTTCGACACTATAAAACAAAGACAAAGAGAAGGGAGTAATCTTTAAGCTTAGTAAGTCTGTATGTAAACAATAAGCATCATACATATGCTAATCAATCAAAAACATTACATACTATGTAAGAACAATCCATATTCTCATAATCATGCTTACTTATCTCAACTCTTACCACATCCCAACCACATATCATATACATTGCTCACATTTACTTGTACTTATGCCCTGCACTCATCACCATAAACCAAATGTAATTCCACTTAGACAAAGTTTCTCGATGAAAACTTCAGAACGAGACAAGATACTCGATGGTTTCACACACAACCCACCATTAATCAATAACAGGATGGTATCGGACACAGCCCACCAATAATGATAGTTACGGTGGTATCATACACAGCCCACCAAAATGATAATAATTACGATGGTATCGCACATAGCCAATCATTAATAAATAATAAGGTGGTATCACATACAACCCACCAAAATTTACATATTACGATATTCATCCGTACCTATATTTCTTTTCGAAGGTTCATTTGAGAGTTTTCACATTTTCTACTATTTCAATAATTCTCACCAATAATCAATTACATCCACACAATGCATTAATATTTAAAACATACATAATAGGGATGTATCGTTTACACATAAACTTACCTCGGTGCAAAATATGTTAATTTGCGGTTTAGTTCGAAACCTTGCCTTTTCCCCAGTCAAGGTTGTTTCTGCATTCTTCTTGATCTATAATAATAAGATTTACTCACTTAATCACTGCATAACTCGAAACACTTAAAAATTTCTACTTTGGCAAAAATGATCGTTTTGCCCTTATACTTTGGCAGAATTATGATTTTGCCCCTAAGCTCGTAAATCATTTTTCATCACATTTCCTCATCAAACAAGCCTAGCTGAACATTTATTACTCTTATAACAATTCATAATACAAATCATTTCATGTATTTACTACTCAATTTACAACCTTTACAAATAGGTCCTTTTAAGTGTTTTCATGGAAACACCTTTCACACAAGTTGTTTATTTAACAACCATAATTCATTTGGTTCTCTAGAAACTCAGAAAATGACATAAGCACTCACATGGTGAATCCCTAAACTTTCAATCATTTTGCAAATTAGTCCCCTCTTTAGCTAGCTTAAGCTTTAGGGGTTCCAAAAGTACAAATATTATCAAGAAAAACCACTAAAATCACTTACTAGCAAGGAGAATAAGTTGCTAAAATTTCAACCTCCATAAGGCCTTTCTTGAGTGTAAAAAATCGGTGGAAAAAGAAGAGAAATGAAAAATATGAGAACCTTTTCTTTATTTTATCTTATTTTATTCATTTAGTCACCTAATACCACCAAATATTGACCAATTTAATGCTCTTGTCCCCCTTGGCCAGCCATCACCTTTAGTAAGGCCTAATTGCACTTTAAGGACCTTCAATTTAATATTCCATAGCTATTAGACACCTCTAGCTTGTAAAATAAAACTTTTACACTTTATGCGATTTAGTCCTTTTTCCCAATTAAACATGCAATCACCAAAATTAATGCACCAAAATTTTCATGCACCCATATAATTATGCCATAACAAATAAAATAATATTAAAACTAATTTATCCAACCTAAAATTAGTGATTTCAAAACCACTATTCTGACTAGCCCTTAAATTGGGATGTTACATTGCAAGTTTCGAGTTTAGGGACTAAATTGCATAAAAGGTAAACTTTGAGCCCAATTTTGTAAATTTCCATTATTAAGGGTTATAAGCTAAACTGGTTATTTTAAATGCTGGAAAGGGATTAATTGAATAAAAATATTTATCTAGATAAGGAAATGACTCAAACGGACACTAATCGTAGGAAAACCAAAATAGCGGATTAGTCGTTGGATCACGTTACGGCATCATTTTGTTACAAGTAAGTTGTATAGAGTTAAATTATTTTTATATGATGTTTTAAATGTTCATAAGAAATTAAAAGATGGATATGCACATATGCAATGAAAAGGATGAGAATTTATCATGTGACATATGAAATAAGCGTGGAATTTATTTCTTAATATATTTATGTTTCATAGATGTTATGTTTACTTATTATCTACTAACTATGTGGACTAAAATGTGTAGAATGTGAAATGGATATATATATATATATATGTGTGTGATGGATGATATATAAAACTTAAATGCTTATTAGGTATATGCCATGATTTACTATGCTGTAATATGTATGATATATAAAGTTTGAGGTGTGAAAGGTAATGAAAATGAAAGTACATAGTATATGATGAAAGTGACTGATGATTTGAAAAGCTTGAGATGTTATATTCCTTATTTGGTTAAATTTATATGTGTATTGCTTCACTTACTAATCTTGTGAGGTGTTCTGTATAGGAAAAGGAAATTTGGACTATGGCTAAATGGAATCATTTATAGTTGTTTAATAAATGCACTTGGTAAGTTAGATTTTATTATACGAACTTACTAAGCATTAGTTTCTTACCTAGTTGATTTTCTCTATTTCTGTAGGTCATCGAAAAGCTCTATCGGTTGGAAATTTCATCGAAGCACGATCACACTATCTAACTATCCATAT